>JAVFKF010000054.1:0-2725000 GCA_036926295.1 Pachydiplax longipennis
AAAACTTCGAAAAGAGTGTTTTTTGCTCAACTTTGGACAAAACCTTGGAAAAGAGCGTTTTTTTTGTTCAATTTTAGACAAAAAACTTGGAAAAGAGCGTTTTTTGGCCTAATTTTGGACAAAAACTTCAAAAAGAGCGTTTTTGCTCAATTTTGGAGAAAAACATCGAAAAGAGTGTTTTTTGCTCAATTTTGGACGAAAACTTCAAAAAGAGCGTTTTTGCTCAATTTTGGACAAAAACATCGAAAAGAGTGTTTTTTGCTCAATTTTGGACAAAAACTTCGAAAAGAGCATTTTTTGCTCAATTTTAGACAAAAACTTTCGAAAAGAGCGTTTTTTGCTCAATTTTGGACAAAAACTTCGAAAATGGCGTTTTTTGCTCAATTTTGGACAAAAACTTGGAAAAGAGCGTTTTTTGTTCAATTCTGGACAAAATCATCGAAAAGAGCTTTTTTGCTCAATTTTGGACAAAAACATCGAAAAGAGCGTTTTTTGCTCAATTTTGGACAAAAACATCGAAAAGAGCGTTTTTTGCTCAATTTTGGACAAAAACTTGGAAAAGAGCGTTTTTTGTTCAATTCTGGACAAAATCATCGAAAAGAGCGTTTTTTGCTCAATTTTGGACAAAAACATCGAAAAGAGCGTATTTGCTCAATTTTGGACAAAAACTTCGAAAAGAGCGTTTTTTGCTCAATTTTGGACAAAAACTTGGAAAAGAGCGTTTTTTGTTCAATTCTGGACAAAATCATCGAAAAGAGCGTTTTTTGCTCAATTTTGGACAAAATCTTCAAAAAGACCGTTTTTTGCTCAATTTTGGACAAAAACTTCGAAAAGAGCGTTTTTTGCTCAATTTTGGACAAAAACATCCAAAAGAGCGTTTTTTGCTCAATTTTGGACAAAAACTTGGAAAAGAGCGTTTTTTGCTCAATTTTGGACAAAAACTTCGAAAAGAGCGATTTTTGCTCAATTTTAGACAAAATCTTCGAAAAGAGCGTTTTTTGCTCAATTTTAGACAAAACCTTCGAAAAGAGCGTTTTTTGCTCAATTTTGGACAAAAACTTCGAAAATGGCGTTTTTTGCTCAATTTTGGACAAAAACTTGGAAAAGAGCGTTTTTTGCTCAATTTTGGACAAAAACTTGGAAAAGAGCGTTTTTTGTTCAATTCTGGACAAAATCATCGAAAAGAGCGTTTTTTGCTCAATTTTGGACAAAAACTTCGAAAAGAGCGTTTTTTGCTCAATTTTGGACAAAAACATCAAAAAGAGCGTTTTTGCTCAATTTTGGACAAAAACATCGAAAAGAGTGTTTTTTGCTCAATTTTGGACAAAAACTTCGAAAAGAGCGTTTTTTGCTCAATTTTAAACAAAACCTTCGAAAAGAGCGTTTTTTGCTCAATTTTGGACAAAAACTTGGAAAAGAGCGTTTTTTGTTCAATTCTGGAAAAAATCATCGAAAAGAGCGCTTTTTGCTCAATTTTGGACAAAAACTTCAAAAAGACCGTTTTTTGCTCAATTTTGGACAAAACCTTCGAAAAGAGCGTTTTTTGCTCAATTTTGGACAAAAACTTGGAAAAGAGCGTTTTTTGTTCAATTCTGGACAAAATCATCGAAAAGAGCGTTTTTTGCTCAATTTTGGACAAAAAACTTCAAAAAGACCGTTTTTTGCTCAATTTTGGACAAAAACTTCGAAAAGAGCGTTTTTTGTTCAATTTTGGGACAAAAACTTGGAAAAGAGCGTTTTTTGCTCAATTTTGGACAAAAAATTCGAAAAGAGCGATTTTTGCTCAATTTTGGACAAAAACTTCGAAAAGAGCGTTTTTTTCTCAATTTTGGACAAAGACATCGAAAAGAGCGTTTTTTGCTCAATTCTGGACAAAAACTTCGAAAAGAGCGTTTTTTCCTCAATTTTGGACAAAAACTTGGAAAAGAGCGTTTTTTGCTCAATTTTGGACGAAAACATCGGAAAGAGCGTTTTTTGCTCAATTTTCGACAAAAACTTCGAAAAGAGCTTTTTTTGCTCAATTTTGGACAAAAACTTCAAAAAGAGCGTTTTTGCTCAATTTTGGACAAAAACATCGAAAAGAGCGTTTTTTGCTCAATTTTGGACAAAAACTTCGAAAAGAGCGTTTTTTGCCTAATTTTGGACAAAAACTTCAAAAAGAGCGTTTTAGCTCAATTTTGGACAAAAACTTCAAAAAGAGCTTTTTTTGCTCAATTTTAGACAAAACCTTCGAAAAGAGCGTTTTTTGCTCAATTTTGGACAAAAACTTCGAAAATGGCGTTTTTTGCTCAATTTTGGACAAAAACTTGGAAAAGAGCGTTTTTTGTTCAATTCTGGACAAATTCATCGAAAAGAGCGTTTTTTGCTCAATTTTGGACAAAAACATCGAAAAGAGCGTTTTTTGCTCAATTTTGGACAAAAACATCAAAAAGAGCGTTTTTGCTCAATTTTTGGACAAAAACATCGAAAAGAGTGTTTTTTGCTCAATTTTGGACAAAAACTTCAAAAAGACCGTTTTTTGCTCAATTTTGGACAAAAACTTCGAAAAGAGCGTTTTTTGTTCAATTTTGGACAAAAACTTGGAAAAGAGCGTTTTTTGCTCAATTTTGGACAAAAAATTCGAAAAGAGCGATTTTTGCTCAATTTTGGACAAAAACTTCGAAAAGAGCGTTTTTTGCTCAATTTTGGACAAAAACATCGAAAAGAGCGTTTTTTGCTCAATTCTGGACAAAAACTTCGAAAAGAGCGTTTTTTCCTCAATTTTGGACAAAAACTTGGAAAAGAGCGTTTTTTGCTCAATTTTGGACGAAAACATCGGAAAGAGCGTTTTTGCTCAATTTTGGACAAAAACATCGAAAAGAGTGTTTTTTGCTCAATTTTGGACAAAAACTTCAAAAAGAGCGTTTTTGCTCAATTTTGGACAAAAACTTCGAAAATGGCGTTTTTTGCTCAATTTTGGACAAAAACTTGGAAAAGAGCGTTTTTTGTTCAATTCTGGACAAATTCATCGAAAAGAGCGTTTTTTGCTCAATTTTGGACAAAAACATCGAAAAGAGCGTTTTTTGCTCAATTTTGGACAAAAACATCAAAAAGAGCGTTTTTGCTCAATTTTTGGACAAAAACATCGAAAAGAGTGTTTTTTGCTCAATTTTGAACAAAATCTTCAAAAAGACCGTTTTTTGCTCAATTTTGGACAAAAACTTCGAAAAGAGCGTTTTTTGTTCAATTTGGACAAAAACTTGGAAAAGAGCGTTTTTTGCTCAATTTTGGACAAAAAATTCGAAAAGAGCGATTTTTGCTCAATTTTGGACAAAAACTTCGAAAAGAGCGTTTTTTGCTCAATTTTGGACAAAAACATCGAAAAGAGCGTTTTTTGCTCAATTCTGGACAAAAACTTCGAAAAGAGCGTTTTTTCCTCAATTTTGGACAAAACTTGGAAAAGAGCGTTTTTTGCTCAATTTTGGACGAAAACATCGGAAAGAGCGTTTTTGCTCAATTTTGGACAAAAACATCGAAAAGAGTGTTTTTTGCTCAATTTTGGACAAAAACTTCAAAAAGAGCGTTTTTGCTCAATTTTGGACAAAAACATCGAAAAGAGCGTTTTTTGCTCAATTTTGGACAAAAACTTCGAAAAGAGCGTTTTTGCCTAATTTTGGACAAAAACTTCAAAAAGAGCGTTTTTGCTCAATTTTGGACAAAAACTTCGAAAAGAGCTTTTTTTGCTCAATTTTAGACAAAACCTTCGAAAAGAGCGTTTTTTGCTCAATTTTGGACAAAAACTTCGAAAATGGCGTTTTTTGCTCAATTTTGGACAAAAACTTGGAAAAGAGCTTTTTTTGTTCAATTCTGGACAAATTCATCGAAAAGAGCGTTTTTTGCTCAATTTTGGACATAAACATCGAAAAGAGCGTTTTTTGCTCAATTTTGGACAAAAACATCAAAAAGAGCGTTTTTGCTCAATTTTGGACAAAAACATCGAAAAGAGTGTTTTTTGCTCATTTTGGACAAAAACTTCGAAAAGAGCGTTTTTCGCTCAATTTTAGACAAAACCTTCGAAAAGAGCGTTTTTTGCTCAATTTTGGACAAAAACTTGGAAAAGAGCGTTTTTTGTTCAACTCTGGAAAAAATCATCGAAAAGAGCGTTTTTTGCTCAATTTTGGACAAAAACTTCAAAAAGACCGTTTTTTCCTCAATTTTGGACAAAAACTTCGAAAAGAGCGTTTTTTGCTCAATTTTGGACAAAAACTTGGAAAAGAGCGTTTTTTGCTCAATTTTGGACAAAAACTTCGAAAAGAGCGCTTTTTGCTCAATTTTGGACAAAATCTTCGAAAAGAGCGTTTTTTCCTCAATTTTAGACAAAAACTTGGAAAAGAGCGTTTTTTGCTCAATTTTGGACAAAAACATGGAAAAGAGCGTTTTTTGCTCAATTTTGGACAAAAACTTCGAAAATGGCGTTTTTGCTCAATTTTCGACAAAAACTTGGAAAAGAGCGTTTTTTGTTCAATTCTGGACAAAATCATCGAAAAGAGCGTTTTTTGCCCAATTTTGGACAAAAACTTGGAAAAGAGCGTTTTTTGCTCAATTTTGGAGTAAAACTTCGAAAAGAGCGATTTTTGCTCAATTTTGGACAAAATCTTCGAAAAGAGCGTTTTTTGCTCAATTTTGGACACAAACTTGGAAAAGAGCGTTTTTTGTTCAATTCTGGAAAAAATCATCGAAAAGAGCGTTTTTTGCTCAATTTTGGACAAAAAATTCGAAAAGAGCGTTCTTTGCTCAATTTTGGACACAACATCGAAAAGAGCGTTTTTTGCTCAATTCTGGACAAAAACTTCGAAAAGAGCGTTTTTTGCTCAATTTTGGACAAAAACTTGGAAAAGAGCGTTTTTTGTTCAATTCTGGACAAAATCATCGAAAAGAGCTTTTTTGCTCAATTTTGGACAAAAACATCGAAAAGAGCGTTTTTTGCTCAATTTTGGACAAAAACTTGGAAAAGAGCGTTTTTTGTTCAATTCTGGACAAAATCATCGAAAAGAGCGTTTTTTGCTCAATTTTGGACAAAAACATCGAAAAGAGCGTATTTGCTCAATTTTGGACAAAAACTTCGAAAAGAGCGTTTTTTGCTCAATTTTGGACAAAAACTTGGAAAAGAGCGTTTTTTGTTCAATTCTGGACAAAATCATCGAAAAGAGCGTTTTTTGCTCAATTTTGGACAAAATCTTCAAAAAGACCGTTTTTTGCTCAATTTTGGACAAAAACTTCGAAAAGAGCGTTTTTTGCTCAATTTTGGACAAAAACATCCAAAAGAGCGTTTTTTGCTCAATTTTGGACAAAAACTTGGAAAAGAGCGTTTTTTGCTCAATTTTGGACAAAAACTTCGAAAAGAGCGATTTTTGCTCAATTTTAGACAAAATCTTCGAAAAGAGCGTTTTTTGCTCAATTTTAGACAAAACCTTCGAAAAGAGCGTTTTTTGCTCAATTTTGGACAAAAACTTCGAAAATGGCGTTTTTTGCTCAATTTTGGACAAAAACTTGGAAAAGAGCGTTTTTTGCTCAATTTTGGACAAAAACTTGGAAAAGAGCGTTTTTTGTTCAATTCTGGACAAAATCATCGAAAAGAGCGTTTTTTGCTCAATTTTGGACAAAAACTTCGAAAAGAGCGTTTTTTGCTCAATTTTGGACAAAAACATCAAAAAGAGCGTTTTTGCTCAATTTTGGACAAAAACATCGAAAAGAGTGTTTTTTGCTCAATTTTGGACAAAAACTTCGAAAAGAGCGTTTTTTGCTCAATTTTAAACAAAACCTTCGAAAAGAGCGTTTTTTGCTCAATTTTGGACAAAAACTTGGAAAAGAGCGTTTTTTGTTCAATTCTGGAAAAAATCATCGAAAAGAGCGCTTTTTGCTCAATTTTGGACAAAAACTTCAAAAAGACCGTTTTTTGCTCAATTTTGGACAAAACCTTCGAAAAGAGCGTTTTTTGCTCAATTTTGGACAAAAACTTGGAAAAGAGCGTTTTTTGTTCAATTCTGGACAAAATCATCGAAAAGAGCGTTTTTTGCTCAATTTTGGACAAAAACTTCAAAAAGACCGTTTTTTGCTCAATTTTGGACAAAAACTTCGAAAAGAGCGTTTTTTGTTCAATTTTGGACAAAAACTTGGAAAAGAGCGTTTTTTGCTCAATTTTGGAGAAAAAATTCGAAAAGAGCGATTTTTGCTCAATTTTGGACAAAAACTTCGAAAAGAGCGTTTTTTGCTCAATTTTGGACAAAGACATCGAAAAGAGCGTTTTTTGCTCAATTCTGGACAAAAACTTCGAAAAGAGCGTTTTTTCCTCAATTTTGGACAAAAACTTGGAAAAGAGCGTTTTTTGCTCAATTTTGGACGAAAACATCGGAAAGAGCGTTTTTGCTCAATTTTGGACAAAAACATCGAAAAGAGTGTTTTTTGCTCAATTTTGGACAAAAACTTCAAAAAGAGCGTTTTTGCTCAATTTTGGACAAAAACATCGAAAAGAGCGTTTTTTGCTCAATTTTGGACAAAAACTTCGAAAAGAGCGTTTTTTGCCTAATTTTGGACAAAAACTTCAAAAAGAACGTTTTAGCTCAATTTTGGACAAAAACTTCAAAAAGAGCTTTTTTTGCTCAATTTTAGACAAAACCTTCGAAAAGAGCGTTTTTTGCTCAATTTTGGACAAAAACTTCGAAAATGGCGTTTTTTGCTCAATTTTGGACAAAAACTTGGAAAAGAGCGTTTTTTGTTCAATTCTGGACAAATTCATCGAAAAGAGCGTTTTTTGCTCAATTTTGGACAAAAACATCGAAAAGAGTGTTTTTTGCTCAATTTTGGACAAAAACATCAAAAAGAGCGTTTTTGCTCAATTTTGGACAAAAACATCGAAAAGAGTGTTTTTTGCTCAATTTTGGACAAAAACTTCAAAAAGACCGTTTTTTGCTCAATTTTGGACAAAAACTTCGAAAAGAGCGTTTTTTGTTCAATTTTGGACAAAAACTTCGAAAAGAGCGTTTTTTGCTCAATTTTGGACAAAAACATCGAAAAGAGCGTTTTTTGCTCAATTCTGGACAAAAACTTCGAAAAGAGCGTTTTTTCCTCAATTTTGGACAAAAACTTGGAAAAGAGCGTTTTTTGCTCAATTTTGGACGAAAACATCGGAAAGAGCGTTTTTGCTCAATTTTGGACAAAAACATCGAAAAGAGTGTTTTTTGCTCAATTTTGGACAAAAACTTCAAAAAGAGCGTTTTTGCTCAATTTTGGACAAAAACATCGAAAAGAGCGTTTTTTGCTCAATTTTGGACAAAAACTTCGAAAAGAGCGTTTTTTGCCTAATTTTGGACAAAAACTTCAAAAAGAGCGTTTTTGCTCAATTTTGGACAAAAACTTCGAAAAGAGTTTTTTTGCTCAATTTTAGACAAAACCTTCGAAAAGAGCGTTTTTTGCTCAATTTTGGACAAAAACTTCGAAAATGGCGTTTTTTGCTCAATTTTGGACAAAAACTTGGAAAAGAGCGTTTTTTGTTCAATTCTGGACAAATTCATCGAAAAGAGCGTTTTTTGCTCAATTTTGGACATAAACATCGAAAAGAGCGTTTTTTGCTCAATTTTGGACAAAAACATCAAAAAGAGCGTTTTTGCTCAATTTTGGACAAAAACATCGAAAAGAGTGTTTTTTGCTCATTTTGGACAAAAACTTCGAAAAGAGCGTTTTTCGCTCAATTTTAGACAAAACCTTCGAAAAGAGCGTTTTTTGCTCAATTTTGGACAAAAACTTGGAAAAGAGCGTTTTTTGTTCAACTCTGGAAAAAATCATCGAAAAGAGCGTTTTTTGCTCAATTTTGGACAAAAACTTCAAAAAGACCGTTTTTTCCTCAATTTTGGACAAAAACTTCGAAAAGAGCGTTTTTTGCTCAATTTTGGACAAAAACTTGGAAAAGAGCGTTTTTTGCTCAATTTTGGACAAAAACTTCGAAAAGAGCGCTTTTTGCTCAATTTTGGACAAAATCTTCGAAAAGAGCGTTTTTTCCTCAATTTTAGACAAAAACTTGGAAAAGAGCGTTTTTTGCTCAATTTTGGACAAAAACATGGAAAAGAACGTTTTTTGCTCAATTTTGGACAAAAACTTCGAAAATGGCGTTTTTTGCTCAATTTTCGACAAAAACTTGGAAAAGAGCGTTTTTTGTTCAATTCTGGACAAAATCATCGAAAAGAGCGTTTTTTGCCCAATTTTGGACAAAAACTTGGAAAAGAGCGTTTTTTGCTCAATTTTGGAGTAAAACTTCGAAAAGAGCGATTTTTGCTCAATTTTGGACAAAATCTTCGATAAGAGCCTTTTTTGCTCAATTTTGGACACAAACTTGGAAAAGAGCGTTTTTTGTTCAATTCTGGAAAATATCATCGAAAAGAGCGTTTTTTGCTCAATTTTGGACAAAAACTTCGAAAAGAGCGTTCTTTGCTCAATTTTGGACACAACATCGAAAAGAGCGTTTTTTGCTCAATTCTGGACAAAAACTTCGAAAAGAGCGTTTTTTGCTCAATTTTGGACAAAAACTTGGAAAAGAGCGTTTTTTGTTCAATTCTGGACAAAATCATCGAAAAGAGCTTTTTTGCTCAATTTTGGACAAAAACATCGAAAAGAGCGTTTTTTGCTCAATTTTGGACAAAAACATCGAAAAGAGCGTTTTTTGCTCAATTTTGGACAAAAACTTGGAAAAGAGCGTTTTTTGTTCAATTCTGGACAAAATCATCGAAAAGAGCGTTTTTTGCTCAATTTTGGACAAAAACATCGAAAAGAGCGTATTTGCTCAATTTTGGACAAAAACTTCGAAAAGAGCGTTTTTTGCTCAATTTTGGACAAAAACTTGGAAAAGAGCGTTTTTTGTTCAATTCTGGACAAAATCATCGAAAAGAGCGTTTTTTGCTCAATTTTGGACAAAATCTTCAAAAAGACCGTTTTTTGCTCAATTTTGGACAAAAACTTCGAAAAGAGCGTTTTTTGCTCAATTTTGGACAAAAACATCCAAAAGAGCGTTTTTTGCTCAATTTTGGACAAAAACTTGGAAAAGAGCGTTTTTTGCTCAATTTTGGACAAAAACTTCGAAAAGAGCGATTTTTGCTCAATTTTAGACAAAATCTTCGAAAAGAGCGTTTTTTGCTCAATTTTGGACAAAAACTTGGAAAAGAGCGTTTTTTGCTCAATTTTGGACAAAAATATCAAAAAGAGCTTTTTTTGCTCAATTTTGGACAAAAACTTGGAAAAGAGCGTTTTTTGCTCAATTTTGGACAAAAACTTCGAAAAGAGCGTTTTTTGCTCAATTTTGGACAAAAACATCGAAAAGAGCGTTTTTTGCTCAATTCTGGACAAAAACTTCGAAAAGAGCGTTTTTTGTTCAATTCTGGACAAAATCATCGAAAAGAGCGTTTTTTGCTCAATTTTAGACAAAAACATCGAAAAGAGCGTTTTTAGCTCAATTTTGGACAAGAACTTCGAAAAGAGCGTTTTTTGCTCAAATTTAGACAAAAACTTCGAAAAGAGCGATTTTTGCTCAATTTTGGACAAAATCTTCGAAAAGAGCGTTTTTTGCTCAATTTTGGACACAAACTTGGAAAAGAGCGTTTTTTGCTCAATTTTGGACAAAAATATCAAAAAGAGCTTTTTTTGCTCAATTTTGGACAAAAACTTGGAAAAGAGCGTTTTTTGCTCAATTTTGGACAAAAACTTCGAAAAGAGCGTTTTTTCCTCAATTCTGGACAAAAACATCGAAAAGAGCGTTTTTTGCTCAATTTTGGACAAAACCTGGAAAAGAGCGTTTTTTGTTCAATTCTGGACAAAATCATCGAAAAGAGCGTTTTTTGCTCAATTTTGGACAAAAACTTCGAAAAGAGCGTTTTTTGCTCAATTTTGAACAAAAACTTGGAAAAGAGCGTTTTTTGCTCAATTTTGGACAAAACTTCGAAAAGAGCGATTTTTGCTCAATTTTGGACAAAATCTTCGAAAAGAGCGTTTTTTGCTCAATTTTGGACACAAACTTGGAAAAGAGCGTTTTTTGCTCAATTTTGGACAAAAACTTGGAAAAGAGCGTTTTTTGTTCAATTCTGGACAAAAACATCGAAAAGAGCGTTTTTTGCTCAATTTTGGACAAAAACTTCGAAAAGAGTGTTTTTTGCTCAACTTTGGACAAAACCTTGGAAAAGAGCGTTTTTTTGTTCAATTTTAGACAAAAACTTGGAAAAGAGCGTTTTTTGCCTAATTTTGGACAAAAACTTCAAAAAGAGCGTTTTTGCTCAATTTTGGACAAAAACATCGAAAAGAGTGTTTTTTGCTCAATTTTGGACGAAAACTTCAAAAAGAGCGTTTTTGCTCAATTTTGGACAAAAACATCGAAAAGAGTGTTTTTTGCTCAATTTTGGACAAAAACTTCGAAAAGAGCTTTTTTTGCTCAATTTTAGACAAAACCTTCGAAAAGAGCGTTTTTTGCTCAATTTTGGACAAAAACTTCGAAAATGGCGTTTTTTGCTCAATTTTGGACAAAAACTTGGAAAAGAGCGTTTTTTGTTCAATTCTGGACAAAATCATCGAAAAGAGCGTTTTTTGCTCAATTTTGGACAAAAACTTCGAAAAGAGCGTTTTTTGCTCAATTTTGGACAAAAACATCAAAAAGAGCGTTTTTGCTCAATTTTGGACAAAAACTTCAAAAAGACCGTTTTTTGCTCAATTTTGGACAAAAACTTCGAAAAGAGCGTTTTTTGCTCAATTTTGGACAAAAACTTGGAAAAGAGCGTTTTTTGCTCAATTTTGGACAAAACTTCGAAAAGAGCGATTTTTGCTCAATTTTGGACAAAATCTTCGAAAAGAGCGTTTTTTGCTCAATTTTGGACACAAACTTGGAAAAGAGCGTTTTTTGCTCAATTTTGGACAAAAACTTGGAAAAGAGCGTTTTTTGTTCAATTCTGGACAAAAACATCGAAAAGAGCGTTTTTTGCTCAATTTTGGACAAAAACTTCGAAAAGAGTGTTTTTTGCTCAACTTTGGACAAAACCTTGGAAAAGAGCGTTTTTTTGTTCAATTTTAGACAAAAACTTGGAAAAGAGCGTTTTTTGCCTAATTTTGGACAAAAACTTCAAAAAGAGCGTTTTTGCTCAATTTTGGACAAAAACATCCAAAAGAGTGTTTTTTGCTCAATTTTGGACGAAAACTTCAAAAAGAGCGTTTTTGCTCAATTTTGGACAAAAACATCGAAAAGAGTGTTTTTTGCTCAATTTTGGACAAAAACTTCGAAAAGAGCTTTTTTTGCTCAATTTTAGACAAAACCTTCGAAAAGAGCGTTTTTTGCTCAATTTTGGACAAAAACTTCGAAAATGGCGTTTTTTGCTCAATTTTGGACAAAAACTTGGAAAAGAGCGTTTTTTGTTCAATTCTGGACAAAATCATCGAAAAGAGCGTTTTTTGCTCAATTTTGGACAAAAACTTCGAAAAGAGCGTTTTTTGCTCAATTTTGGACAAAAACATCAAAAAGAGCGTTTTTGCTCAATTTTGGACAAAAACATCGAAAAGAGTGTTTTTTGCTCAATTTTGGACAAAAACTTCGATAAGAGCGTTTTTTGCTCATTTTTAGACAAAACCTTCGAAAAGAGCGTTTTTTGCTCATTTTTGGACAAAAACTTCAAAAAGACCGTTTTTTGCTCAATTTTGGACAAAACCTTCGAAAAGAGCGTTTTTTGCTCAATTTTGGACAAAAACTTGGAAAAGAGCGTTTTTTGTTCTATTCTGGAAAAAATCATCGAAAAGAGCGCTTTTTGCTCAATTTTGGACAAAAACTTCAAAAAGACCGTTTTTTGCTCAATTTTGGACAAAACCTTCGAAAAGAGCGTTTTATGCTCAATTTTGGACAAAAACTTGGAAAAGAGCGTTTTTTGCTCAATTTTGGACAAAAACTTCGAAAAGAGCGATTTTTGCTCAATTTTGGACAAAATCATCGAAAAGAGCGTTTTTTGCTCAATTTTGGACACAAATTTGGAAAAGAGCGTTTTTTGTTCAATTCAGGACAAAATCATCGAAAAGAGCGTTTTTTCCTCAATTTTGGACAAAAACTTCGAAAAGAGCGTTTTTTGCTCAATTTTGGACAAAAACATCAAAAAGAGCGTTTTTGCTCAATTTTGGACAAAAACATCGAAAAGAGTGTTTTTTGCTCAATTTTGGACAAAAACTTGGAAAAGAGCGTTTTCTGCACAATTTTGGACAAAAACTTCCAAAAGAGTGTTTTTTGCTCAACTTTGGACAAAACCTTGAAAAAGAGTGTTTTTGCTCAATTTTGGACAAAAACATCGAAAAGAGTGCTTTTTGCTAAATTTTGGACAAAAACTTCGAAAAGAGCTTTTTTTGCTCAATTTTAGACAAAACCTTCGAAAAGGGCGTTTTTTGCTCAATTTTGGACAAAAACTTCGAAAATGGCGTTTTTTGCTCAATTTTGGACAAAAACTTGGAAAAGAGCGTTTTTTGTTCAATTCTGGACAAAATCATCGAAAAGAGCGTTTTTTGCTCAATTTTGGACAAAAACTTCGAAAAGAGCGTTTTTTGCTCAATTTTGGACAAAAACATCAAAAAGAGCGTTTTTGCTCAATTTTGGACAAAAACATCGAAAAGAGTGTTTTTTGCTCAATTTTGGACAAAAACTTGGAAAAGAGCGTTTTTTGTTCAATTCTGGACAAAATCATCGAAAAGAGCTTTTTTGCTCAATTTTGGACAAAAACATCGAAAAGAGCGTTTTTTGCTCAATTTTGGACAAAAACATCGAAAAGAGCGTTTTTTGTTCAATTCTGGACAAAATCATCGAAAAGAGCGTTTTTTGCTCAATTTTGGACAAAAACTTCAAAAAGACCGTCTTTTGCTCAATTTTGGACAAAACCTTCGAAAAGAGCGTTTTTTGCTCAATTTTGGACAAAAACTTGGAAAAGAGCGTTTTTTGCTCAATTTTGGACAAAAACTTCGAAAAGAGCGTTTTTTGCTCAATTTTGGACAAAAACTTGGAAAAGAGCGTTTTCTGCTCAATTTTGGACAAAAACTTGGAAAAGAGCGTTTTCTGCTCAATTTTGGACAAAAACTTGGAAAAGAGCGTTTTTTGCCTAATTTTGGACAAAAACTTCAAAAAGAGCGTTTTTGCTCAATTTTGGACAAAAACATCGAAAAGAGTGTTTTTTGCTCAATTTTGGACGAAAACTTCAAAAAGAGCGTTTTTGCTCAATTTTGGACAAAAACATCGAAAAGAGTGTTTTTTGCTCAATTTTGGACAAAAACTTCGAAAAGAGCTTTTTTTGCTCAATTTTAGTCAAAACTTTCGAAAAGAGCGTTTTTTGCTCAATTTTGGACAAAAACTTCGAAAAGAGCGTTTTTTGCTCAATTTTGGACAAAAACATCAAAAAGAGCGTTTTTGCTCAATTTTGGACAAAAACATCGAAAAGAGTGTTTTTTGCTCAATTTTGGACAAAAACTTGGAAAAGAGCGTTTTTTGTTCAATTCTGGAAAAAATCATCGAAAAGAGCGTTTTTAGCTCAATTTTGGACAAAAACATCGAAATCAACGCGAAAAAGTCGAAAAAAGCTTTTTTAGCTGAATTTTGGAGAATAAACATCAAAATCAACGCGAAAACGTCGAAAAAAGCGATTTTTGCTCAATTTTCGACATAAACACCAAAATCAACGCGAAAGCGTCGAAAAAAGCGATTTTAGCTCAATTTTGGACAAAAACATCAAAATCAACGCGAAAACGTCGAAAAAGCGTTCTTTGCTCAATTTTGGTCAAAAGCATCAAAATCAACGCGAAAACTTCGAAAAAAGCGTTTTTTGCTTAATTTTGGGCAAAAACGTCAAAATCATCGCAAAAACGTCGAGAAAAGCGTTTTTTCTTTAATTTTGGGCAAAAACGTCAAAATCATCGCGAAAACGTCGAAAAAGCGTTTTTACTTCAATTTTGGACAAAAACATCAAAATCAACGCGAAGACGTCGAAAAAAGCGATTTTAGCTTAATTTTGGACAAAAACATCAAAATCAACCCGAAAACGTAGAAAAAAGCGTTTTTAGCTCAAGTTTGGACAAAAACATCAAAATCAACGCGAAAACGTCGAAAAAAGCGTTCTTTGCTCAATTTTGGACAAAAACATCAAAATCAACGCGAAAACGTCGAAAAAAGCGTTTTTTACTTAATTTTGGGCAAAAACGTCAAAATCATCGCGAAAACGTCGAGAAAAGCTTTTTAGCTCAATTTTGGACATAAACATCAAGATCAACGCGAAAATGTCGAAAAAAGCGATTTTAGCTCAATTTTGGACAAAAACGTCAAAATGAACGCGAAAACCTCCAAAACAGCGTTTTTAGCTCAATTTGGACAAAAACATCAAAATCAACGCGAAAACGTCGGAAATAGCGTTTTTAGCTCAATTTGGACAAAAACATCAAAATCAACGCGAAAACGTCGGAAATAGCTTTTTTAGCTCAATTTTGGACAAAAACATCAAAATAAACGCGAGAACGTCGAAAAAAGCGATTTTTGCTCAATTGTGGATAAAAACATCAAAATCAACGCGAAAACCTCCAAAAAAGAGTTTTTTGCTCAATTTTTAACAACAAACGTCAAAATCGACGCAAAAACCTCGAAAAAAGGGTTTTTGACTCAATTTTGAACAGAAAAACGTCAAGATCGTCGCAAAAACGTCGAAAAAAGCGTTTTTTCTCAATTTTTGACAAAAACATCAAAATCAACGCGAAAACGTCGAAAAAAGCGTCTTTAGCTCAATTTTGGACAAAAACAGCAAAATCAACGCGAAAACCTCCAAAAAAGCGTTTTTTGCTCAATTTTAGACAAAAACTTCAAAATCAGCGCGGAAACGTCGAATAAAGCGTTTTTTGCTTAATTTTGGGCAAAAACGTCAAAATCGTCGCGAAAACGTCGAAAAAAGCGTTTTTAGCCTAATTTTGGACAAAAAAAACAAAATCAACGCGAAAACCTTGAAAAAAGCGTTTTAAGCTAAATTTTGGACAAAAACGTCAAAATCAACGCGAAAAGGTCGAAAAAACGATTTTTGCTCAATTTTGGACAAAAACAGCAGAATCAACGCGAAAACGTCGAAAAGAGCGATTTTTGCTCAATTTTGGACAAAAACAGCAAAATCAACGCGAAAACGTCGAAAAAAGCGTTTTTAGTTCAATTTTGGGCAAAAACGTCAAAATCAACGCGAAAACGTCGAAAAAAGCGTTTTTAGCTCAATTTTGGACAAAAACATCAAAATCAACGCGAAAACGTCGAAAAAAGCGATTTTTGCTCAATTGTGGAGAATAACATCAAAATCAACGCGAAAACGTAGAAAAGAGCGTTTTTAGCTCAATTTTGGACAAAAACATCAAAATCAACGCGAAGACGTCGAAAAGAGCGTTTTTAGCTCAATTTTGGACAAAAACATCAAAATCAACGCGAAAACGTCGAAAAGAGCGTTTTTAGCACAATTTAGGACAAAAGTGTCAAAATCAACGCGAAAACGTCGGAAAGAGCGTTTTTAGCTCAATTTTGGACAAAAATGTCATAATCAACGCTAAAACATCGAAATGAGCGTTTTTAGCTCAATTTAGGACAAAAGTGTCAAAATCAACGCGAAAACTTCGAAAAGAGCGTTTTTAGCTCATTTTTGGACAAAAACATCAAAATCAACGCGAAAACGTAGAAAAGAGCGTTTTTAGCTCAATTTAGGACAAAAGTGTCAAAATCAACGCGAAAACTTCGAAAAGAGCGTTTTTAGCTCAATTTTGGACAAAAATGTCATAATCAACGCTAAAACATCGAAATGAGCGTTTTTAGCTCAATTTAGGACAAAAGTGTCAAAATCAACGCGAAAACTTCGAAAAGAGCGTTTTTAGCTCATTTTTGGACAAAAACATCAAAATCAACGCGAAAACGTCGGAAAGAGCGTTTTCAGCTCAATTTAGGACAAAAGTGTCAAAAACAACGCGAAAACCTTGAAAAAAGAGTTATTGACTCATTTTTGAACAACAAACGTCAAAATCGACGCAAAAACCTCGAAAAAAGGGTTTTTGACTCAATTTTGAACAGAAAAACGTCACGATCGTCGCAAAAACGTCGAAAAAAGCGTTTTTGACTCAATTTTGGACAAATAACGTCAAAATCGTCGCAAATACGTCGAAAAAAGCGCTTTTGACTCAATTTTGGACAAAAAACGTCAAAATCGTCGCAAAAACTTCGAAAAAAGAGTTTTTAGCTCATTTTGGAACAAGAAACTTCAAAATCGTCGCAAAAACGTCGAAAAAAGCGTTTATGACTCAATTTTGAACAAAAAACGTCAAGATCGTCACAAAAACGTCGAAAAAAGCGTTTTTGACTCAATTTTGAACAAAAAACGTCAAGATCGTCACAAAAACGTCGAAAAAACGTTTT
The DNA here is from genome assembly GCA_036926295.1 of Pachydiplax longipennis. NCBI lineage: Eukaryota > Metazoa > Arthropoda > Insecta > Odonata > Libellulidae > Pachydiplax > Pachydiplax longipennis. Next base: position 16,448 of record JAVFKF010000054.1, read on the forward strand.
TGACTCAATTTTGGACAAAAAACGTCAAAATCGTCGCAAAAACGTCGAAAAAAGCGTTTTTGACTCAATTTTGGGCAAAAAACGTCGAAAAAAGCGTTTTGACTCATTTTTGAACAAAAAACGTCAAAATCGTCGCCAGGTGGGTTCGAAATGCTTCCGTAAGAAATGCATTGGTGAAATCTTGGATGATTTTTTTAAAATCCTTCCCGATAAGCTGGAAAGATAAAACCTAGAATGGTGACAGAGGCGTTTGAGAACATTCTTTCATGTTATTCGCCGTTTCTGCAGTGGTCCTTGGTTCGATGCAAGAGTGTCATTCCGATTCTACCATGCATTTCAAACGGGAATAACGGAATCTTATTTTATGACCTTCCCGATAAGATACTGAATTGAAACTTTGAAACACGTCAGAGTGGCGCTTATCTATTATTCGTATGCCATTGTCTCTCACAAATGGGTCATGTGTTCGACGCCAGGCGGTCATTTACACTAATTTTTTAAAAATTGTTTCGAGGCCTTTCTCAATGCAGGAGACTATTCAAAATCACAGCGTTTGCGTTTGAATTAGTTTTGTATAGAACCAGTGGAAGAAAGGTTACATATGACCGTGAGTTCGATGCCACATGGATGAAAATTTCTCACGTAAGAAATGTATTGCGGAAATTTTTAAGAATTTTGCTGGATAAGCTTCGAAGATGATACCCGTAAGGGCAACTTATTGTTAAATTTGTACCAATTAGCTTGCAGTATCAAGAAACTTTTACTCGTATATATATATAAATCGCAAAATATAAAAAATCGCAATTTTCCCATAAGAATGCATTGCGTGGATTTTTGAAAATTATTTTGAGGCACTTATCGGTAAGATAGAGAAACCAAAATCTCGGAGGTTGAATTTGAGGTACTCTTCTATGGTTCTCATGGAAAAACTGTTCCCAAATGACCTTGAGTTCGACGCCAGGTGGGTGCGAAATTCTTTCATAAGAAATGCAGTGCTGCAATTTTTGAAAATTTTTTTCAATGCCTTCCCGATAAGCTGGAAGGATAGAACCCGGAATGGTGACAGAGGCGTTTGAAATCCTTCTTTAATTAGGTTCACCGTTCCTCTAGCGGTCCTTGGTTCGATGCAAGAGCGTAATTCCGATTTCACTATGCATTTCAAACGGGGAAAACGGAATCTTATTTTGGGACCTTCCCGATAAGATATTGAATCGAAACTTTTGAACAAGTAAGGATGGCACTTATCTAATATTATTTTGCTATCTTCTCTCACGGAAGGGTCCTGAGTTCGACGCTAGGCGGTCTTTTGCGCGAATTTTTGCGATCTGTTTTGAGGCCGTTCTCGATGCGACAGAGCAATCAAAATCTCGGTGTTTGCAGTGTGTTGGTCTTCCATTGTACCAAAGGAAGAAATGTTACCAAATGTCCGTGTGTTCGACGCCAGGTGGATGCAAAATTCTTCCATAAGAAATGCATTGCGGAAATCTTTTTAAATGCCTCCCGATAAGCTGGAAAGATATGACCCGGAATGGTGACAGAGGCGTGGGACCTTCCCGATAAGATGTTGAATTGAAACTTTGGAACAAGTAAGGATGGCACTTATCTAATATTATTTTGCTGTCATCTCTCACGATCGGGTTCTTAGTTCGTTTTCGTCCTTTACTCGTATATATATATATATACGAGTAAAAGTTGCTTGCATACTGCAAGCTATCCGTTGAATACAGTATCATACCAAGTACTGCAGTTCAAATTTAAAACTTCGCGCCAAAGACCGCCTGGCGACGAACTAAGAAGACCAATGGAAGGATGGATGGAAGACCAACACACTGCAAACACCGAGATTTTGATTGCTCTGTCGCATCGAGAACGGCCTCAAAACAGATCGCAAAAATTCGCGCAAAAGACCGCCTAGCGTCGAACTCAGGACCCTTCCGTGAGAGAAGATAGCAAAATAATATTAGATAAGTGCCATCCTTACTTGTTCAAAAGTTTCGATTCAATATCCTATCGGGAAGGTCCCAAAATAAGATTCCGTTTTCCCCGTTTGAAATGCATAGTGAAATCGGAATTACGCTCTTGCATCGAACCAAGGACCGCTAGAGGAACGGTGAACCTAATTAAAGAAGGATTTCAAACGCCTCTGTCACCATTCCGGGTTCTATCCTTCCAGCTTATCGGGAAGGCATTGAAAAAAATTTTCAAAAATTGCAGCACTGCATTTCTTATGGAAGAATTTTGCATCCACCTGGCGTCGAACTCACGGTCATTTGGCAACATTTCTTCCATAATAACCATAGAAGAGTACCTCAACTTCAACCTCCGAGATTTTGGTTCCTCTATCTTACCGATAAGTGCCTCAAAATAATTTTCAAAAATCCGCGCAATGCATTCTTATGGGAAAATTGCGATATTTGGGAATTTCTGGCATCGAACCCATGATAGCTAGCGTCGATGTCTGCATTATTCTGGCATCTAGAGTGTAGGGCCAGTACGTCGAAAAAATCTGACGTCGATGGCGCTTGTGGAACATGGTCAGAATTCGTATCCCCTATATCTATATATATATATATATAGGTACGAGTAAAAGTTGCTTGCATACTGCAAGCTATCAGTTGAATGCAGTATCGTACCAAGAAAGGCCTCAAAACAATGTTCAAAACTTCGCGCAAATGACCTCCTGGCGTCGAACTAAGGTCCCAATCGTGCGAAAAAATTGCATATTAATATCAGATAAATGCCATTCTGACCTGTTCCAAAGTTTCAATTCAATATCATATCGGGAAGGTCCTAAAATATTATTACGCTATCCCCATTGAAATACATGGTAGAGTATAAATGACGCTAAGGCATCGAACGAAGAACCGTCAGAGGAACGGCGAACAGCGTATATGAAATATATGACAGGCCTCTATGTACAGCTAGTTCCAAAAAAAACTTACCACCTAAGCCGCAACCCGCATAACAGACAGTGAATTTCCTCCGAGCGAGCCTTAAGAAGTGAGAGAGAGAGAGAGAGGGAAAACATGGAGGAGATAGTCTGCTTCTCTCCTGGCTCCGCTTGCAGAGTTGAAATGGATTTATTTGCATTATTGATATTGCAAAGATTTATTAGTATCCTTAGTTTGGTGGCATTGGCGTAGCAGAATAGTATTATAACAATATGGATGTTGTAATGCAAGAATTCAGTTATTATAAAATGGTTATTACAAATCTGTATATATTCTAGCTTTGCTTCTCGCCCCGAGGGAACCGTCGCACACGAAGTCCCGTTATTCCTAGCAAACCGAGGCAAACCCCCTTCCCCTCATAAAATTTGAGTCGGAGACGAAAGGCACAAGCAGGACGAAGGAAATTTTTGCAAAATCTGCCTCTGAGCCGCTCTGAGCTTATGTTTAGGACTGGGATGGGAGGAAGAAAATTTCCGCGCAGTTTGAATCGGTGTCGGACCAGAAATGTATAGACCTCGAATTCGACGCCTTCGCTTGAAAAACTACTTGCAATGAATGCAATGAATTCACCAGGACTTCAAGAGGGGGACTGTTTTGATAGAGATAGGGAAGTGAGAAACGACGGCAACAGTAATACATACACTCACATGAATTTAACAACCGAAAGTGTAAGAGGTATGTTAATTCCAGATTTTTGGATAAATCACAATAGGTAATCGCATTTCTTGCGTTCCTCGTTGACCAATTGGTTGCTTTGAGTAGGAGCAACGACCTCTTTTAAAAGTATAACCCACTCACTCACCTTCTCAATTTTCTCATCCAACATATATTTTTTCCGTTTATGGCAGCCTCCAGAGAAACTACTCATTTATCCAATTTAAGTAATATCTTAGTCAATCATGGTTAACATTCAAATATACAGGATATAACGCCCATGGCTTATCATACTTTCAGAAATTTCCTTCTGATGCATCAGTAATTCCCAGGATCTCCGAAATTGTATACAATAGCGATGTTCAATGTATCGTACCAATCTTTTAATTCTATAAGAAAGTTCGAGTAGTTTACTAAGCCAGAACCTAAACCATCTTCTTATCAGCAATTTATTTTGGAAAGAGAGTTCGGTTTTTTCAAACCGATAAAAATTGCTAACATTGGTATTACTATCAATGCAAGCCAATGGTTAATTCTAAATCTTACCTAACTTTAGAGATGTAATTTATCTGTAATCGGCGTATAAACTTCAAGTTTCTGCGACAGTGAATATGCGGAGTATCTAAAATTCCATATTTACGTTTCAATTCATATTTTAGAGACATGATAATAGAAACTTTAGTCGATGTAGTAAGATCATCTTCAACGCTCTAACTATTTTGTATCATAGATGTTATAAGAGAAGTGAAACGATTCGGTTCTCGTAAGCGTAAGGAATAAATATTAGATGCCATTTCTCTAGTTCATTGTTCATTTCTCAAGTTATTTCAAACTACGAAATTTTTAGCTCAATGTAGGGACAAAATAAAGCATAAAAAACAATTTATATAAATAAAGTAAACAATAATTGACGAAGAGCTTGATTGATATAAATTGACGATAGGCAGCATTACTTATTTTTTCATTTTTGTTGTTGAATTAGTTATTTAGTATAAGCTAATACAGTTTATACCATTCACTTTAAAAGCAGAATATAGAGATACTAATTCTGATATGATGCACCCAAACATTGTCAACTTTATGTTATCGCTCAGATTTTCCGAAGGTCCTATTTTAACTGGAATCCTATTTTAACTGGAATGATCTTCCTTGCATTACTATTTAAAAATACTTTAAAAAAATTTAAAAAACATCTTCGCAAAGTTCGTAGAGAATTATGATGTGCCTAGGATGAGGGTGTTACGAAGGTCCTTGGAGTGAATGTTGGAGTAATGGATTACATATAGAACCAAGAATATTTTAACAGCTAACGTATGAATCATGAGAATTAGAGGAATATTCTCATGTAAGTCCGGTTACCATCCGTTGGTTTCTATTTTTAACGTGTTCTTCCATGACTCCTTTTACCCATCATTCATAATTATTGATAGTGATTTTTCTTTTAATTATTATACATATTATGCACCATTCAAACAATTCGGGTTATATAGCTTACTTGAGGCATTCCGAAACCGAAGCAGCGATCATTGATCATTAGTCTTATTAAACATTAGTCTAGCGCATAGTTCTGAAAATCATATCAGTAACATTGGAAATCCTGTTGTGGTTGTTTTCACACCTCCTGACATAAGTCATACGGCGGCTCGCGGGGTATTAATGTAAATGTAAATAAACCAGGTGTTAACGTGTAAACCTGCAATATGCAAGTATAGGAAACCTGGAATTTATATGCAATATACAAATCAGTCTTAAGGTTCTGATTTGCCATACTAACTGTTGTTTCTTAACCATCTTAAAGTGTATTCCTTGCAAGAAGTCCTGAAAGGTCGTCAACCTCAAAAATAGAGTTGAATATCTTCATTCCCTAAGGGAATACCCGCGGCGAAGATTACAAATCGCGGATCCACCATTTCCCACCTTACTTGTGATCGGTCGCCGCCACCTTACTCTAACCGTAGATACCTGCTCAGCAGGGGTGCGGTCAGGAATCCTCATTAGCGCTTTCAAATTCGCTACCCCGGATACATACGACCATCCACAATCTGCCGAAAAGGGGGTTTTTCTTCTAAGAGCGGAGTTCACCTTCACCCATCGGCCGTTTTATGGTTCCTTTGAGAAAATAGACAATACCTTTCGATGGACGCAACAAAAGAAAAAGAAACAACAAAGGAATGAATAGAGGATACTCCTAGGGCCAGGGAGGAGGGAAGGAAAGACCTCCTTTCTCTATGGAAGAATTAGTGAAACCTCAGACGCGAATTCGTCAGAAACAGCAAAATCTCATCTCAAAATCATAATGCTTCACCTGATACCGTCACCACGAATGCCTGGTGGAAGTAAGAACAGAATGACATGTTGATGCATATATTCTGAAATACCTAATGCTCTGTTAATTGTCGTATCAAGCAAATTTCAACTGCGAAGAAATCGAGTCAAAATTTGCACCACGGGGCAAGAAAGAGATTTAGCATCAGATAAAAGTTGGGACAGGATAATTTTGCAAGTAACATGAACTTGATTTAATTAAAGGGACAGTTTTTCTGGGACTGGCAATTAACAATATTTTCGGAAAAATGTTACGAGATGCTGGCGTTAATTTCGTGGTAAATTAATTTTTAATTCGATACGTAAAAAAAATTTTTGTAGCCCTCAGTATTTAAATTGTGCTACTATTCTAATATCTATGTTATTTTCTAAAATATTAAATTAGCAATTTGAATTTTAAACAATTACCTTAGAAAATGATGATAGCACATCAATAAATATTTTACTTTCTATCATATGATTTGGTGGTTTTTTAAATTTTTATAATATTTGATGTAATTATTTGATGTAGTTGATCGTAATTTACTTGGTTTACTTAATTGCAATATGTTTTGGGTCTAATTTTCAGAGCTCTCTACCAGGTTGCCTTAAAATGATTCTTTCTCGGTGTATTCGTCCAGATAAAGTTTCTTTTCATCTTTGCTTTCCTCAGTAGGTTTCAAAGTTTTTTCATACTCCCCTTCTCGATAGCATTTTTCTGCAACATAAATTAGTTGACATACAGTTGATTGTGCTCTTATTCCTAATTATTCTTTATCTCCTTGCAGAGTTTTCGTTCATCTTTCTATTTGAGTCATAGTCGTGAATTTCGTCTAAATAAATTTAAAAGTTCTTCCTGTAGGCGTCAAGAGCATAAAAAACGTAATAATATAATCCTTTTTAATCTTGCAATGACATAATTTTTCATTGGATAATTGAAGCAGCTAAAATAAGTTTACCCGATACCTCCAGAAAAAGGTGAATTACGCAGAAATTTCAGGCCGAAATAAGGAGATCCGATTTTCATTCATTTTTTAATACTATGCTGCTGACATAGTAAAAATTAACACTAAATTTAAACTAGATTTCGTGCTAATAAAGACGGTACAAATACGTTCAACGCGTTTCACAACGGTTTAAAAAGGCGCCTTCCTTCCAAGAGCCAATAGAATGCGTGTAAAACTCTAGACTCGCTCTCATCGAGCTTCACGTCTGTTATGCGGGTTGCGGCTTAGGTGGTAAGTTTTTTTTGGAACTAGCTGTACATTCCATTCTATATCATTCCCGATTATCGGATAAGCATTAAAAATAATTGTCAAAATTGACCGCCATACATTTTACACCGGAGAATTTTGCACCCACTTGGCGTCGAACTCACGGTCGTTTGGTAACATTTCTTCAGTTAGTACAATAGATAACCACGGCATCTACAACCTCCGTGATTTTCACTGTTCTATCGCTTCGAGTAAGGACTGAAAACAATTTTCGAAAATTCACACGAAAGACCGCCTGGCGTCGAACACAGGACCCGTTCGTGAGAGACAATGGCGTACGAATGTTAGAAAAGTGCAACTCTGACGTAATTGAAAGTTTCAATTCAGTATCTTATCGGGAAGGTCCAAAAAGAAGATTCCGTTATTCCCGTTTGAAATGCATGGTAGAATCTGAATGACGCTCTTGCATCGAACCGAGGACCACTGCAGAAACGCAAAACTTCAGGAAAGAATGCTCTCAAACGCCTCTATCACCATTACGGGTTTTATCTTTCCAGCTTATCGGGAAGGCATTTAAAAAAATCGTCAAAGATTTCAGCAATGCATTTCTTACGGAAGCATTTCGGACCCACCTGGCGTCGAACACACGGACATTTGGTAACATTTCTTCCTTTGGTACAATGGAAGACCAACACACTGCAAACACCGAGATTTTGATTGCTCTGTCGCATCGAGAACGGCCTCAAAACAGATCGCAAAAATTCGCGCAAAAGACCGCCTAGCGTCGAACTCAGGACCCTTCCGTGAGAGAAGATAGCAAAATAATATTAGATAAGTGCCATCCTTACTTGTTCAAAAGTTTCGATTCAATATCTTATCGGGAAGGTCCCAAAATAAGATTCCGTTTTCCCCGTTTGAAATGCATAGTGAAATCGGAATTACGCTCTTGCATCGAACCAAGGACCGCTAGAGGAACGGTGAACCTAATTAAAGAAGGATTTCAAACGCCTCTGTCACCATTCCGGGTTCTATCCTTCCAGCTTATCGGGAAGGCATTGAAAAAAATTTTCAAAAATTGCAGCACTGCATTTCTTATGGAAGAATTTTGCATCCACCTGGCGTCGAACTCACGGTCATTTGGCAACATTTCTTCCATAATAACCATAGAAGAGTACCTCAACTTCAACCTCCGAGATTTTGGTTCCTCTATCTTACCGATAAGTGCCTCAAAATAATTTTCAAAAATCCGCGCAATGCATTCTTATGGGAAAATTGCGATTTTTGGGACATTCTGGTATCGAACCAATGACCCCTAGCGTCGATGTCTGCATTATTCTGGCATCTACAGGGTGGGGCCAGTACGTCGTAAAAATCTGACGACGACGGCGCTTGTGGAACATGGTCAGAATTCGTATCCCCTATATCTATATATATATATATATATATATATATATATATATATATATATATATATATATATATATATATATATATATACGAGTAAAATTTGCTTGCATACTGCAAGCTAATTGGTAAAAATTTACAATAAGTTCCCCTTACGGGTGTCATCTTCGAAGCTTATCCAGCAAAATTTTTAAAATTGCCGCAATACATTTCTTACGTTAGAAATTTTCATCCATCTGGCATCGAACTCACGGTCATATGCAACCTTTCTTCCACTGGTTCTATAGAAAACTACTTCAAACGCTGTGATTTTGAATAGTCTCCTGCATAAAGAAAGGCCTCAAAACAATTTTTAAAAAATTGCGTAAATGACCGCCTGGCGTCGAACACAGGACCCGTTCGTGAGAGACAATGGCATATGAATGTTAGAGAAGTGCTACTCTGACGTGTTTCAAAGTTTCAATTCAGTATCTTATCGGGAAGGTCCTAAAATAAGATCCGTTATTCCCGTTTGAAATGCATGGTAGAATCGGAATGACGCTCTAGCATCGAACCAAGGACCTCTAGAGAGGCAGTGGACGTCATGAAGGAATCTTCTCAAACGCCTCTGTCACCATTCCGGGTTTTATCTTTCCAGTTTATCGGGAAGGCATTTTAAAAAATCGTCCCTGATATCAGCAATGCATTTCTTACGGAGGCATTTCGGACCCACCTGGTGTCGAACACACGGACATTTGGTAACATTTCTTCGTTTGCTACGATGGAAGACCATCTCATCTGTAAACACCGAGATTTTGATTGCTCTATCGCATCGAGAACGGCCTCAAAACAGATTGAAAAAATTCGCGCAAAAGACCGCCTAGCGTCGAACTCAGGACTCTTCCGTGAGAGAAGATAGCAAAATAATATTAGATAAGTGCCATCCTTACTTGTTTCAAAGTTTCGATTCAATATCTTATCGGGAAGGTCCCAAAATGAGATTCCGCTTTCCCCATTTGAAATACATGGAGGAATCGGAATGACCCTCTTGCATCGAACCAAGGACCACTAGACGAACGATGATATTCATGGAAGAAAGTTTTCAAACGCTTCTGTCACCATTCAGGGTTTTATCTTTCCAGCTTATCGGGAAGGCATTTAAAAAAATCTTCAAAGATTTCAGCAATGCATTTCTTATGGAAGAATTTTGCATCCACCTGGCGTCGAACTCACGGTCATTTTATAACATTTCTTCCATTCGTAATATAGAAGACTACCTCAACTTCAACCTCCGAGATTTTGGTTCCTCTATCTTAACGATAAGTGCCTGAAAATAATTTTCAAAAATCCGCGCAATGCATTCTTATGGGAAAACTGCGATTTTTGGGAATTTCTGGTATTGAACCCATGATAGCTGGCGTCGATGTCTGCATTATTCTGGCGTCTAGAGTGTAGGGCCAGTACGTCAAAAAAATCTGACCTCGATGGCGCTTGTGGAACATGGTCAGAATTCGTATCCCCTATATCTATATATATATATATCTATATAGGTATATCCGGGGAAGTTAGCTATATATAATAGATATATATATATATATATATATATATATATATATATATATATATATATATATATATATATATATATATATATATAGGTATATCCGGAGAGTTAGCTATATATAATAGATATCCGGAGAGTTACCTATATATAATAGATATATATATATAGCATTGGATATAGCATTATAGCATTGGATAATCCAAAATCACTTTTATATATATATATATACGAGTAAAAGTTGCTTACATACTGCAAGCTAATTGGTAAAAATTTACAATAAGTTCCCCTTACGGGTGTCATCTACGAAGCTTATCCAGCAAAATTCTGGAAAATTTCCGCAATGCATTTCTTACGTGCGAAATTTTCATCCATATGGCATCGAACTAACGGTCAAATGTAACCTTTCTTCCGCTGGTTCAATAGAAAAGTACTTCAAACGCAAACGCTGTGATTTTGAATAGTCTCCTGCATAGAGAGAGGCCTCAAAACAATTTTAAAAATATTAGTGTAAATGACCGCTTGGCGTCGAACACAGGACCTGTTCGTGAGATACAATGGCATGGGAATGTTAGAGAAGTGCCACTCTGACGTGTTTCAAAGTTTCAATTCAGTATCTTATCGGGAAGGTCCTAAATTAAGATTCCGTTCTTCCCGTTTGAAATGCATGGTAGAATCGGAATGACACTTTTGCATCGAACCAAGGACCACTAGAGAAACAGTGGACGTCATGAATGAATGTTCTCAAACGCCTCTGTCACCATTCCGGGTTTTATCTTTCCAGTTTATCGGGAAGGCATTTTAAAAAATAGCCCATGATATCAGCAATGCATTTCTTACGGAAGCATTTCGGACCCACCTGGCGTCGAACACACGGACATTTGGTAACATTTCTTCCTTTGGTACTATGGAAGACCATCTCATCTGCAAATTCCGAGATTTTGATTGCTCTAACGCATCGAGAACGGCCTCGAAAAAGGCTGCGAAAATTTGCGCAAATGACCGCCTAGCGTCGAACTCAGGACCCTTCCGTGAGAGAAATTAGCAAAATAATAATAGATAAGTGCCATCCTTACTTGTTCCAAAGTTTCGATTCAATATCTTATCGGGAAGGTCCTAAAATAAGATTCCGTTTTCCCCGTTTGAAATGCATGGTAGAATCGGAATGACCCTCTTGCATCGAACCAAGGACCACTAGACGAACGGTAAAATTCATGAAAGAATGTTCTCAAACGCCTCCGTCGCCACACGGGGTTTGATTTCTCCAGCTTATCGGGAAGGCATTGAAAAAAATTTTCAAAAATTGCAGCAATGCATTTCTTATGGAAGAATTTCGGACCCACCTGGAGTCGAACTTACGGTCATTTGGCAACATTTCTTCCATAAGAACCATAGAAGACTACCTTAGCTTCAACCTCCGAGATTTTTGTTCCTCTATCTTACCGATAAGTGCCTCAAAATAATTTTCAAAAATCCACGCAATGCATTCTTATGGGAAAATTGCGATTTTTGGGACATTCTAGTATCGAACCCATGATAGCTAGCGTCGATGTCTGAATTATTGTAGCATCTACTGGGTGGGGCCAGTATGTCGTAAAAATCTGACGTCGACGGCGCTTGTGGAACATGGTCAGAATTCGTATCCCCTATAAATATATATATATATAGGTATATCCGGAGAGTTAGCTATATATAATAGATATATATATATATATTTATTTATATATAAGAGTGATTTTGGATTATCCAATGCTGTATAATTATTAATGCTCCCTCTCCTCATCATTAACTAGAAGATTTCACTGTTAATAATTAAACAACACCTACTGATGGGCCTCTTCTATGGCAGTCTTCCTAGTGATTTTCAATACCTACTCCAGTAGAGACAAATATTCTTTTGGCTCCAAATCATTTTCATCATTTCAAGACTTAAAATATAAGAATTTTGATTCCAAGAAGTCTATGCTTCAAAAAACTTACCCACCATCATAACTTAATTCCAACTCTTGCCAGACCAAGGAAAAGTAAAGAAAGCACCAGAAAAATAAATAAGAAATGAATTGATGACTCTTTATAAAACTTCACTCATATTTCTTAATTATATTACAAAATATTTCTTCTCTGAATATTTAGATAGAGGAAGGTTCATTCATTATTTACAAGTGGAACAATGTCACAATACTTGAACACTTGATCATGAATGGTTAGTGAATCTCTTTCCCTTTCTGGCTCGCTGTGCTGGTTTTCCACCTTTCCTATTCTTTTTAGTAGCTACTTTAAGCTTTCTAGTGTCTTTCTTCATCCTTGGATCCACAACCTTGTATGGACCTTTGAGTCCTTGTGGCCTTCCTCCACGCTTTGTGGCAGTGTGCTTCTTGGCCACAACATATTTCACTTCCTTTTTCTTTGATGTCGTAGCCTTCTTGTAAAGCCTGAAAAATTACCACAAGTTTATTGAGTATTCTGTTTTGAGTAAGAAAATGATCATTTGAATTAAAAACCTTCATATTGGAACTATGTTTCGATTATAATCCATATACCTTAGCTTCATTTAGAGGAATATCACAACAGAGGGAAAATTTTAGAATTACTTTGCAATTAACTTCAATTTTGCCACTGTCGGAGGACTCACATGGTTATTGAATTTAAAATTCACAGTAAGACCTCACAGCATGATTTTCCACAACACATCTTGTGTGTTATGGAAATCAATTGTACAGTCACTTACAAAAAAAAGTTACCACTTCCAAGGGGCAACTCGTCCAATAGACCCCTCGTTTCGGGCGAGCGAGCCTCCAGAAGAGAGAGAGAGAGAGAGCGAAAATAAAGATGGAGGACGTTGTCTGCTATGCAGGTCCACGTTGAGCGTTTGAAAGGATTTGTTTTCGTTATTGTTATTAAAATAACTTATTTAAAGCGATTTTTTAGTGACATTAACATGGCAGAGTAATATTATAGCGATTCAGAGGTCGGGATGGATTAATTTGGTGATTTTAAAGTTGTTTCTTTGATATAGTTTTACTTTAGATTTTTTGCATGTGGTATAGCAATCGTGAATATATTCTAAGCTAAAAGTTTTAGAATTTTTAAACATCATTTATACGCTGATGATCCGCAGATATATCTCGATTCTACAGCTGCCCGCTTCCCTGGATGTGTTCAGTATGCGAACCATGACTTCCAACAAAGTCACCAATGAGGCAAGGACAATTTTTTGAAGATAAATCTTAAAATTACAAGCCATTGTCATCGGACATCCCAAGTTATTAAAACAAATTATTGGAAATATTAATGCGAACCTCTTGAACGATTTTGAGATCCTATTCTGTAACGCTCTTAATAATATCGGTGTTTGCATAAACATCTGAGGGGATGGATGGAAGAATAAACGTTTTCACAAATTTTCACGACCGTGCTCCGACGCCGTACCGAGCATTTCAGGGAAATATGGAGTGGGTAGTGAAGGACGGGAAAGGACTCTCCTCCTCCCCCACATCTGGGTAAGAAAAGAGCAATAAAGTTGAGGGCTGTTTATGACCTCCAGAAATTTTCGAAGTCTCTTCCTTTTACTTGTATGAAATTTTCTGGTAGAATCGCTTACACATCTGAGCATAGCCAAGAGACACTGCGAGTCGGGCGGTGGCCCAGGTCAACGATGATAAGGGAGGGCAAAAGTTTGGAAAGTAAGTCGAATATTTACTGGAAAGTGGCAAGCTTCGAGAATCTATTTATTAACAAACCCATTGAAAAGCACTTGCGAAGATAATAAGCTATATAAACGAGTCTCAGGATAACGCAGACGCACTCACCCATAAGTGTATAATATTTTAAAATCTCATTGCTAATGATAGGTGGTAGAATCACAGAAAATGATATTTTTAAGGAATATTCCACAAAACAAATTTCAAAGTGAAAATCTCGCATCAACTATGATTAGTTCACTTATTGAATCAGAAAAAATAATGCTTGCCACTTCAGTGCAAAGGCAATCTAATTCATTAGATTTTAATACCATATTCATAGTAATATGAGTAATGATAACGATTATAACTTGTTACATGTTATTTGGATTGAAAAGAAATTTTGTAAAGGTTATTCTTCGAAAATATAAATCCGAGGAATGGCGCGCAAAGAAACCTAATTGAATTAGCGCATGGTAAGGAAGCTATTAGAAAAGGATCTAGAATAGAGCTAGTCAGAAATTGAGGGATAAGGAAGAACTGTCCTATGCCCTCAGTAACACCGTAAGAAGAGGCATTTACAAGTAATCTATATTTATGAGAATAAGAGTGAGAAATTGATATATAATAGTATGGTATACAAACAAAATATGTTTTAGTATAAGTGAAATGTGTTTGCAATGCACCACTCTAGTGAAGAACTCAGCGTTTCTGAGATTCCATCGATTAGAATAGACAAAATGAATGGAGTGAAAAACTCAGATGCTTTTGGGAGAGGGTTCTCGACAATGCATATTCATTGATTACTTCCTAGAAATACTACGTTCTAAAATGGACCTTCACGGCTGGTATCCCATTGACCCCATCTCTTCCCCCGCTGCTTACTCCTTAGACCTCGCTTTTCTTTTCCGAGATCCGCATACGCCGAATTCAGTGAACCCCTTTCGCCTACCTGCTACTCCCTAGCCATTCCATTATCTGCTAATCTTTCTCCCCTTAATCCCACACGTGATTCCGGGCGTCATTTCTACGAAAAAACTTTTACCAAAACTACCACCAACAACTTCGGCTCACCCTCACCTCACCCACTATCGCTTTATTGTAATCTGGTCGTCAGTGGATTAAATATATATATTAAAATATATTGCATTAAATAGATCGACGTAATTTGAAGGTGTTTTATTTGTAATTTTCCTATTTATGGATAATACCCATGGCATCCTACTTGCCCGGGTGCGATGCACCCCTTGCACCCATAGGACGGCGCGGCTTAGGGTGAAAAAATAGCGTTCATTTCCCTCTCTTTATCAAGTATCGAAACTCATTTAAGGTTCTTTCATTCAGCCATGATGATATGTATTCGGAGAGATGAAATGAATATCATCGAAATAATTAAAAATATATTCAATATGGTTTCACTAATCTCATTTAGAAATATTAGCCAACAGAGAAATAACGCATAGAACGTCTTATTCATCCGATGTGTTCGCTATTACGCATATGCGAAACAAGATCATCCCTGTAAGCGGATTTTGAAGGGTTAACGTATTCTTTCACTGTTACTCCATTTCTATTCTAATTACGTTTTCTCTAATTTCCCCTTCTTTTGACAAAATTCATAGCATTGCATTTTCTCTTAATGATCATTTATTTAAGCTCTATCATTTATTATTTTTTTACGGAAAAGTTCTTCCAGCGAGCATGTGGAGCATGAAGAAAAATAATGAAGTCCTTTCCAAATCTCCATTGATGGGAATTTATACATAAGCAGAAAATATGGTCAACTAAAGTATTTCTTGTCGGATTTTATTTCGAAGAAGGGTGAATTACGCGTGAGATTTGAGCCGATTTAAGAAAAATCCGAATTACTTCCTTTATAATACTATACTGCTTATACAGCATCCAAATGAAAGAATTTTAGCCAGTATTTAAAGATAATAACGTCAAACAAGCCTCAAAACATGCGTAAGGAGGAAGACGAAACGCGCGCTAAAAGCAGAGCCGCTCATAGACTCGCTCTCATCGAGCTCCTCGTCTGTTAAGCGGGTTGCATCCTTGAGTGGTAACTTTTTTTTGTAAGTGACTGTACAGAATGAAGGAAGGTATGGTACTTTTTCCACAAAACCTTTTCTTAAATAAGTACAGTCACTTACAAAAAAAAGTTACCACTAAAGGATGCAACCCGCTTAACAGACATGAAGCTCGATGAGAGCGAGTCTATGAGCGGCTCTGCTTTTAGCGCGCATTTCGTCTTCCTCCTTACGCATGTTTTGAAGCTTGTTTGACGTTATTATCTTTAAAGACAGGCTAAAATTCATTCATTCAGCAATGTAGTATTATAAAGGAACTCAATTCGGATTTTTCTTAAATCGGCTCAAATCTCACGCGTAATTCACCCTTCTTCGAAATAAAATCCGACAAGAAATACTTTAGTTGACCATATTTTCTGCTTATGTATAAATTCCCATCAATGGAGTTTATTTAAGTCCTATTATTTATTATTTAAAAATAATAAATAATAGGACTTCAATAAATGGTAATTAAGAGAAAATGCAATACTATGAATTATGTCAAAAGAAGGGGAAATTAGAGAGAACGTAATTAGAATAGAAATGGAGTAACAGTGAAAGAATACGTTAACCCTTCAAAATCGGCTTACAGGGATGATCTTGTTTCGCATATGCGTAATAGCGAACACATCGGATGAATAAGACGTTCTATGCGTTATTTCTCTGTTGGCTAATATTTCTAAATGAGATTAGTGAACCCGTATTGAATATATTTTTAATTATTTCGTTGATATTCATTTCATCTCTCCGAATACATATCATCATGACTGAATGGAAGAACCTTAAATGAGTGGAAATGAACGCTAATTAATAATTTTCACCCTAAGCCGCGCCGTCCTACGGGTGCAAGGGGTGCATCGCACCCGGGCAAGTAGGATGCCATGGGTATTATCCATAAATAGGAAAATAACAACTAAAACACCTACGAATTACGTCGATCTATTTAATGAAATATATTTCAATATATATATTTAATCCACTGACGACCAGATTACAATAAAGCGATAGTGGGTGAGGTGAGGGTGAGCCCTGGCGCTGAAGTTTTTGGTGGTAGTTTTGGTAAAAGTTTTTTCGTAGAAATTACGCCCGGAATCACGTGTGGGATTAAGGGGAGAAAGATTAGCAGATAATGGAATAGCTAGGGAGTAGCAGGTAGGCGAAGGGGGCTCACTGAATTCCGCGTATGCTGATCTCGGAAAGAATAGCGAGGTCTAAGGAGTAAGCAGCGGGGGAAGAGATGGGTCAATGGGATACCAGCCGTGAAGGTCCATTTTAGAACGTAGTATTTCTAGGAAGTAATCAATGAATATGCATTGTCGAGAACCCTCTCCCAAAAGCATCAGGGTTTTCCACACCTTTTCGTCCATTCTAATCGATGAAATCTCAGAAACGCTGAGTTCTTCACTCGAGAGGTGCATTGCTACCACATTCCACTTATTATAAAGTATATTTTCATGCAAATAAAAAAAACTTTGTAAATTCCATACAGATATATTAAAGGCAAGTAGTTTCGTCTATAAGAAATCATCGGGCACTGAAATATCGAAAATGAGAAAGACCGAGGGGAACAAGGAGGTGTGGTGGGAAAACCCGGGAATTATCAACGGAAAAGGGCTGAGGGAATGAGAGAGGAGGGGAGGACTTGTGGAAGAGGTATTCGTTGGTAAGGATTTTGTCCACCCCCCACGCGCCGGGATGGGCATTCATTGTAACGGAGTTCGTACACCCAGCTGAGAGAGTCGCTGGGTCTTCTATCTTTGTGGTGGCCGATGGCTCTCCGTAGATTCTAGGGGACATAGAAAGCGGCTCTCAGGTCATTAGGAAGCATGTGTCCCAATCTATAGGATGAGAGGATATTTGGTTTTCTCCTCAATAGTTTATCCACCATATCTGGGCTGTATCCGTTATTTATAGCAATATGTTTGATGATTAAAACTTCTTTAGTCTAAAGGGAATTGGCGGGTGACATTGGGATGTGGGTGGATCATACTGTGGAAAGCGGGTATCTTCTGGGAAAAAGGATGGGAGGAATGAGAGGGGATGGTGAGGTCAGAATAGGTGGGTCTGCTGGAGGGAGTTGAGATGACGTCTGACAGACAGACAGAACTAGTTGCCGATTAATTTATTTCTGTGAAATTTACAAAGTGTGTTTTTTTCTTTGCATGATGGCACCATTCCACAAAGTTAGTCTGTGAAATGTCAATTTTAATAATATATCTTGTTTGTATACCAAAGTATTATATGTCGATTTCTCATTCTTTTACTCATAGATATAGATTACTCGTAAATGCCTCTTCTTACGGTGTGACCGAGGTTATAGGACACTGCGGAGTTCTTCCTTTATCGCTTAATTTCTGTCTAGCTCTATTCCAGATCATTTTCTAATACACTCCTTGCCATACACGGATTGAATACTTTTCTTTGTGCACCACTGCTCGGATTTTTATTTTTGATTTTCGAAGAATAACCTTTGCAAAATTCTTTTTTAATCCAAAAAACACTAAACAAGTTATAATCGTTACCATTACTCATATGAATATGGTATTAAAACCTAATGAATTATATTGCATTTGCACTGAAGTGGCAAGCATGATTTTTTCTGATTCAATAAATGCACTAATCAATAGTGATGCAAGATTTTCACTTTAAATGTGTTTACCAGAAAATTCCTTAAAAATATAATTTTCTGTTATTCTACATGTTATTAGCAATGAAAATTTAAATTATTATATACATATGGATGTCTGCGTTATCCTGAGACTCGTTTATACAGCTGATTATCTTCGCAAGTTCCTTTCAACGGGTTTGTTTATATATAGAATCTCAAAGCTTGCCGCATTCCCTTAAAAATTCTACTTACTTTCCGTACCTTGCCCCCTCTTGTCATCGTTGCCCAGGGCAACCCCCGGCTTGCAGTATCTCCTTCTGGCTGTGGACAAATATGTAAGCGATTCTACCAGAGAAGTTCATCCAAGAAGAAGGAAAGAGACCTCGAAATTTTCTGGAGGTCATAAACAGCCCTCAACATTATTGCTCTTTTCTTACCCAGATGTGGGGGAGGAGAGTCCTTTCCCGTCCTTCACTACCCACTCCATTTTTCCCTGAAATGTTCGGCACGGCTTCGCAGCATGTCGTGAAAATTTGTGAAAAAGTTTACTCTTCCATTCATCCCCTCAGATGTTTATGCAAACACCGATATTATTAAGAGAGTTACAGAATAGGATCTCAGTATTTTCAAGATAAGCTTTGCATTAATATCTCCAATAATTCGTTTTAATAACTGTGGATATCCGATGACAATGGCTTGCACTTTTAATGGATTCATCTTCCGAAAATTGTCCTTACAACAATTGTGAATTCGCTGGAGGTCATGGTTCACAAACTGAACACATTCAGGGACGAAGACAACTGTAGAATCGAGGCATATCTGCAGATCATCAGCGTATAAATGATGCTTACAGTATGTAATATAATTTAATTTTTAATATATATCCGCGTCGACAGAATCGAAGGCATTCCTAAAGTCCAGTAATTACATTAACTAGTCCATATCCTCAGATGCTTAGGAAGTTTCCTAACGCCTTATATTAAATCGCAATTGGTAAATTCAATCTATGATTTACCGCGAGAACTAGCTATCAAGACGCATCGTGCCCAGAATGCGTCTGTTTGGTTTCTATTTAACTTGAAAAAGCATGACCATATTTCCGATACGTTTAAGAAAATATCTTGAGTTTAACTCGAAAATCGTCAAACAATTCATGTTGTAACGCCAGGTTTCAGGGTCTTGCAAGCACAAACTGCGGAATATCTCTTTTCTAAAATTTTTAGCTAGGAATATATTCATCATTGCTATACTACATGCAAAAAATCTAAAGTAAAACTATATCAAAGAAACACCTTTAAAATCACCAAATTAATCCATTCCGACCTCCGAATCGCTATAATATTACTCTGCCATGCTAATGTCACTAAAAAATCGCCTTAAATAAGTTATTTTAATAACAATAACGAAAACAAATCCTTTCAAATGCTCAACGTGGACCTGCATAGCAGACAACGTCCTCCATCTTTATTTTCGCTCTCTCTCTCTCTCTCTCTTCTGGAGGCTCGCTCGCCCGAAACGAGGGGTCTGTTGGACGAGTTGCCCCTTGCAAGTGGTAACTTTTTTTTTGTAAGTGACTGTACAATCCTTAAATATATTTACTTATATTGCTATGTCAACTGAAGATGATAATTACTTATCCATAACTGGTTGTTTTTTATCGAAGAAAATTCTTTTTATGGAAAAAGTAAAATGTTTCTCTTCATTCTACGTAATTTTATTTTTCCAAATCCATCACAATCTTTTGCCTCACAACTCATTCATAATTGAGAAAAATACTTAATGTAGATATTTAAGATCACATGGCTGCATTGAATTAAAAAATAAATGATGAACCCACCAATGGGTAGGTATTACAATATTAGATTTTCAGTTTCATACTTTCTAGAGCGTCATTCCGATTCTAACATGCATTTCAAGCGGGAAGAACGGAATCTCATTTTAGGACCTTCCCGATAAGATACTGAATTGAAACTTTGAAACACGTCAGAGTGGCACTTATCTAACATTTCCATGCCATTGTCTCTCACGAACGGGTCCTGTGTTCGACGCCAGATGGTCATTTACACTAATTTTTAAAAAATTGTTTTGAGGCCTTTCCCTATGCAGGAGACTATTCAAAATCACAGCGTTTGCATTTGAAATAGTTTTCTATAGAACCAGTGGAAGAAAGGTTACCTTCGACTGTGAGTTCGATGCCAGATGGATGTAAAATTCTCACGTAAGAAATTCATTGCGGCAATTTTTAAGAATTTTGCTGGATAAGCTTCGAAGATGATACCCGTAAGGGGAACTTAGTGTAAATTTTTAATTATAAATTGCAGTTCCACCCTTTCCTATCTTACTTTTGATCAGCCACTGCCAACATAACTTAACCTTAGATACCAGCTAGGCAGGGGTGCGGTTGGAATCCTCATTAGCGCTTTCAAACATTTGCTACCCCAGATACATACGACCATCCATAACATGCCGAAAAGAGTGTTTTTCTTCTCAGACAATACCTTTCGATGGACAAAACAAAAGAAAAAGAAGCAACGAAAGGGATGAATAGGGGATACTCCTAGGGCCAGGGTGGAGGGGAAAGACCTTATTTCTCTCTGGCAGAATAAGTAAAACCTCAGACGCGAATATGTCAGAAACAGAGCCAAATCTCATCTCAAAAATCATGCTTCATCTGATACCATCATCATGAATGCATGGTGGAAGAACAGAATGACATGCTGATGCATATATTCTGAAATACCGAATGCTCTGTTATTTGTCTTATAAAGCAAATTTTATACTTCTCTGTAATGCACAATAATTCAACTAAGAAGAAATCGAGTCAAAATTTGCACCACGGGGCAAGAAAGAGATTTAACATCAGATAAAAGTTGGGGCAGGATAATTTTGCAAGGAACATGAAATTGATTTAATTAAAGGGATATTTTTTCTGGGACTGGCAATGAACAATATTTTAAGAAAAGTGTTTCCGAGATGCTGGCATTAATTGCATCATAAATTAATTTTTAATTCGATACGTGAAAAAATTTTGTAGCCCTCAGCATTTAAATTAAGGATGCTACTATTCTAGTATCTATGTTGTTTACTAAAATATTAAGTTAGCAATTTGAATATTAAACAATTAACTTAGAAAATGATGATAGCACATCAATTGATATTTTATATCTATTGATTAATTTGCTGGTATTTAAAATGTTTATAATAATTGGAGTAATTATCTGATGTAGTTGATTGTAATTTATTTGGTTTACTTTGTAGTAATATGTTTTGGGTTTAATTTTTAGAGTTCTTTTCCAGGTTAACTTAAAACGATTCTTTCTTAGAGTATTTGTCCAGATAACATTTCTTTTCATCTTAGCTTTCCTTAGTATGTTTCACAGTTTTTTTTATGCTCCCATTCCCAATAGCATTTTTCTGCAACATACATTAATTGAAATACAGCTGATTGTGTTCTTATTCCTAATTATTCTTTATTTCCTTGCAGAGTTTTCATTCATATCTCTATTTGAGTCATAGTCACGATTTTCCTTGAAATTTAAAATTTCATCCTGTGGGTGTACGTATAAATTTCAGGCCGAAATAAGGAAATCCGATTTTCATTAATTTTTTAATACTATATGGCTAACATAGTAAAAATCGACACTAAATTTTAACTAGATTTCTTGTTAATAATAACGATACAAAAGCATTCAATGTGTTTCCCAAGAGTTTAAAAAGGCGCCATCATAGTGCTCCTCCTTCCAAGAGCCAATAGAATGCGTGGAAAACTCTAGACTCGCTCTCATCGAGCTTCATGTCTGTTATGCGGGTTGCGGCTTAGGTGTTTTCTTTGGAACTAGCTGTAGAAGGTGGATAGTGGTTATAATAATGATGAGCCTTGGTTTAATGCCAGGGCATCATTTCGATTCTACCAAAGACTTTAAACAGGGAATCCAGAATTACGGTTAAGAACTTCCTGATATCTGATGGACGTGTAATTTTAGATACAGTCAGTATTGCCACTACCAAACAGTCATGTGAAATCTTATTTTCCGAGAAGATGCATTGATCAGCTGTAGGTGGTCCTACATCTCCCATATATATGGCAGGATACTGAAATTTTGAATGAGACATTTTCAAGGAAGATAGAAGTCCACAACCCTGTATGTGAGTAGGAGTCAAGAGTACATTTTATGAAAGCAGTTAACCATTTCCCTGATGGTCCTTGGTTCATTGCCAGGGTATTAATTGCATTTACCATTCAATTAAATGGGAAATTTGGAATGTTAGTACCTTCACGACATTATATCAATTCAAAATTCAGTATACTGTAAGAAGGTTCTTTACCAAAACTTAATCGGCCAAAAAGTTTATGGCAATGGACCTTGATTCAATTCCAGACCACGTATATTTTCCCATTTTAATTATCACTTAGCTGAATTTACAAAAGCTTTTGCAAGCAGTTACGAGCGTAATTGGATGTTTTGGTAAATATTCAAAGATTAGCTTTAAGTATGAAAGTAACTTTTACTCTTAAATAGATATTATAAAATTGGGCTTAAATCAATTATCTAAAGAACATTTAAATTTAGAGAATGACAATATTTTTGTTATAGTTGCCATCATCACAATGATAAATAACTAGTACAATCTAGGATATTAATGAGAGCTGAAAATTTTCACCTCAACTAATTAAACATTTTTACACCCTAATTTGGAAAAATATATGGACAAAGATAGAGGTAGGGAACCTGCAGCCTTTTTGAACAATCAATGCAGTAACATTTTGACACAAATGCTAACATTTAAATAACTATTTCTTAATGAATATTATGACACCAAATATAGCACTACAGTGTAAATTATTTTCTTTTGATCCACATAGTTAATTAATCAGTTATCTGAAAAATTCAATGTTGAACTATTTGAATAAAGGCAACATGTAACTGTTTGATGGTTTCACATGAGACCTCTCCTAAAGGAAGGAACGCTAAATGCATCCTTGCAATGCTAAAAGGTTCCCCATTCCTGGAATGGGAAATACTACTATAATTTAAAATTTACAATTTTCAATCTACTTACTGCTTGATTTGCTTGGCCTTCTCTCTCTCTGTCACTTCAGGGTTTTCCATCAAGGCTTCCACTTTCTTTCTTGCCTTGTCCAGCTTACGTATGGCCCTCTTCTTCTTCCTTGCTTTGGCTTCTATCACCTTCTTTATGGGCCTTGCATTCAACTCTCTCTCACGTACTTTCAGCTCCTCCACCATTTCCTACAACGACATGCACTCACAGTTACAAAAATTTTCACAAGTATAAATTACAATGTTTCGTAAATGTCACATATGAAATTAATTGTTGATCATACAAAATCGATTCCTTAAGCTCTATGATAAAGCAATAGACATTGTGATAAGGATTTTCAGGCTTTCGAATACTGTAATCACCTCAATGTGAGATGAGAATTTTTCCATATTGAGCCTCCAAAAAATGTGAGATCATCATTTGTAAACACGAGAATAAAATTTGTAAGATACAGTAAGAGTACTCTTCATGCAAACTCTAGTTATGTCTCATAGGATGGTTATTAAGTCAATAAGATCAGTGGAAAAAACACCAACACAGAACCTCCAAGAGGATTCTGATTAATCTGTCAAATGTGGAGCTTGATGATGACATGAAGTCGGTTCTTTCCTCAATTTTGCTCCGACTCCAAAAAACATCCCGTACAAGGATTTCATAGGTGGTATAGAAGAAGCGATGCACAATCTGGCCCCTGAGTTAGCAGAGGAAGTAAGAAATGAGGTCAGCATAACCCTTAAAAGGGCCATTTTACCTAAGGCAAACCTCACAAGGGGAGAATGTGAAGTAATCAACAAACTAAGGTGCAATACTTTGCTGGTTATTTTGCCAGCTGACAAAGGTAATGCCATTGTTATCATGAGCAAGGAGTATAAGGAGAAACTTTTAACATTCTAAAGGACCCTGCCTATAGACTAATCAGTCGGGACCCAACAGACTCAATTATTAGAAAAACATCTTCCCTAATCAGAAAATTGGGTTTTCCCGAAGAATCCATCAGGAAAATGCATCGTGAGGCTGGAATTCCTCTTAGGCTGTATGGACTCCCAAAAATACACAAACATGGTATGCCACTAAGACCCATTGTAAGCTCCATAAACTCCCCAACTTAAAATTTGGCAAAATACCTAGCCTCGCTACTTTTCCCTTCGTCAGTCACAGTGAACACCACATAACAAACTCAACTGAGTTTTTAAAAGATTGTCTGAACTCCACCTAAACCCAGAGGACACCATGGTCAGCTTTGATGTCGTTTCTTTATTCACTAGGGTTCCCTTAGAGGACACTCTTGATATCCTGAAAAACCAATTTGACACTAAGGTTTTGAACCTTTTGAGACATGCCTTGACATCCACATACTTCTTGTATGATGGCAAATTCTTTGGGGTATACAAACAGATGGGGTTGCAATGGGATCGCCTTTGAGCTCAGCACCTATGCAGCCAAAAGTCTTTTACCGATATGTGATGTCCCCATGGATGCCACTCACTCAATTTCCTCAATCACTTACACAATATCCACCTTAACATCAAATTCACCACGGAATTGGAAAAGAATGGTTGCCTTCTGTTTCTGGACATCATGGTCAGAAGAAAACCAGATGGAAGTATAGGACACAGTGTGTATTGCAAACCAACCCACACTGACCTATATCTCAGTAATAAAAGCCACCACCATTCTTGTCATCGAAACACTGGCAACAGCAATATCACCAAAATTAACCTGGTTGGAAACCCGAGAAACATTTTTACAAGCAATCCACCAGGAAAGTCTGAGATCACTCTATGCCAGTACCTATACCATCTTGTTATCAGCAATTTATTTTGTAAAGAGATTCCAAGGTCTTTTCAAACCGATAGAAATTGCTAACCTTAGTATTACTATCTATGTAAGCCAATGGTTTGTTCCAATCTTACCTAACTTTAGAGATGTAATTTATCGGCAATCGGCATATAAACTTCAAGTTTCTGCGATATTGAATCAGCGGAGTATCAACAATTCTGTATTTCTGTTTCAAATTCATATTTTAGTGACATTAGAAACTTTAGTCGATCTAGTAAGATCATCTTCAATGCTCTATCTACTTTGTATCATAGATGTTGTAAGAGAAGTAAACAATTTAGCTCTCGTAAGCATAGAGATTAAATATTAGATGACATTTCTCTAGTTCATTGTTCATTTCTCAAGTTATTTCAAACTACGAAATTTTGAGCTTAATATAAAGACAAAATAAAGCATAAAATACAATATTTATAAATAAACAATCATTGACGAGGAGCTTGACTGATATAAATTGATGATAGGCAGCATTATCTATTTTTATTTTTTCCCTGAATGAGTTATATAGTATAAGCAAATGCAGTTTATGTAATTCAATTTAAAAGCAGAAGATAGAGAAACAAAGTCTGATAAGATGCACCTTAACACAATGAACTCTATATTATCATTCAGATTTTCCAAAGGTCCAATTTCAACTGGAATGATCTTTCTTGTAATACTATTTTAAGACACAACTCAAAGCATCTTCACAAAGTTCGTAGAGAATTCTGATGCATCTAGGATACAAAGGTCCTTGGATGAATGTTGGATTAAATGGATTATATATAGAACCAAGAATATTTTAACAGTGGAAGTATGAATCATGAGAATTAGAGGAATATTCTCATATACAGCTGGTTATCATCCATTGGTTTCCATTTTTAATGTAGTCTTCCATGACTTCTTTTACCCATCAGTCTTAATTATTGATAGTGATTTTTCTTTTAAATTTTATACATATTATGCACCATTCAAACAATTAGGGTTAGATAGCTTACTTGAGGCATTCAGAAACCGAAGCAGCAATCATCTATATCTACATATGCACCCTGCAAACCGGCATGTGGCAGGGGGTGCAAGCACCATGACTCTATTTTCCTAGTTGATTATTCTCGGAAAAAATGAATTCTTGAATTGACTGGTTCTAGCATCTATTTCTCTAATCTTTCTCGTGGTATCAGCAAGCAAGAAGCAAGAAGGGCGCATATAGCAAGAAGGGCGCATAATATTGGCTACATCTTCTATGAACGTGCTCTGTCTGAATTTATTTAGTAATTTAAATCTCTGATTGAGCCTTCTTTCTTCTAAAGATTCCCATCCTGCCTCCTGAAGCATCTGAGTAACACTTACCAATTTATCAGAGCAATTTTTTACAAAGCATATTGCCTTTCGTTGTATCTTTTCTATCTTGTGAATACAACACTTTTCAGCAGGGTCCCATACACTGCATGCATACTCAAATTGAGGCCTAACTAGCACAAAGAAGCATCACTCACGGAGTTTTTCTTCGCTTTTACCTACTATTCTTTTGACGAAGCCTAATTTCTTAAGAGCTCGCCCACATATGTCATGGATGTGGGTACCCCAAGTTAAGTTATTAGTGATGGTTATTCTAGATATTTTACCAAATCGACAGTTGATAATGTTTTCCCTCAAAGGCTATATGAATTATGATTGGCAAAGGATTTTTTTTTTCAAAAAAATTAACTACTGAACATTTGTCTATGTTGAGCTCCAATTGCCAGTTGTCGCACCATTTGACAATTATATCTTAGTCATTCGACAGGCTTAAACTATTGTCATTACTTTTTATTTCTCTGTAAATATTCTAACGTTACTGTCGATGTGTTCATTAAGGTCGTTAATGAATATTAAGAATAATAATGGTCCGATTACGCTTCCTTGTGGGACGCCTGAGGTCACTTTGACTAGGTTGGAACTAATACCATATAATACTACTCGTTGTTCTCCATCTGACAGGAAGTCTTTCATCCAACTTATTACTT
Organism: Pachydiplax longipennis; assembly: GCA_036926295.1. NCBI lineage: Eukaryota > Metazoa > Arthropoda > Insecta > Odonata > Libellulidae > Pachydiplax > Pachydiplax longipennis. Next base: position 43,754 of record JAVFKF010000054.1, read on the forward strand.
CTTCGTTGATGCCCGCAAGTTTTAATTTGTATAACAATTAATAAATATGGGACTTTATTGAACCCTTTCCGAAAATCCAAAAATATCGCATCGACTTGTCTTTTACTTTCGGCAGATTTCAAGATATCGTGAATTAATAACGCTAACTGTGACACGAGGGATCATGTATAACAAAAACCATGTTGATTCTTAACTATGAATTTAGAGATTTCGAGATAACCCATTAATGAACAGGTAATAATATGTTCCATTAATTTACCACTCAATGAAGTTAACGAAATGGGCCTATAATGCGATAGATCATCTTTTACGCCGCTTTTAAAAATTGGGGTGACATTTGCAATTTTCCAATCTTTCGGGACCTTACCTTCGCTCACAGATTTTTCAAAAATTACTTTAAGAAAAGGGGCCTACACTCTCTGCTAATTCTTTAAATACTCGAGCTGGTATATCCTCAGGACCAGGAGCTTTATTTGGCTTAATCTGCCATAGAAGTTTAATAATTCCGTCTTCCCTGAATGTGATATTCGACATTGTTTCTGCTTTATCAACTTCTGGTAGGGAGCCTAATGTAATATCGGACGTAAATACGCTGTGGAAATATTCATTTAAGATATTCGCTTTTTCCTTAGAATCGTTAATTACATTGCCGCTGTTATCTTTTAACGAACTTACAGTTTGAACTTTACCTTGGACCTCACGCACGTATGACCAAAAAGCTTTTGGGTCCTCATCTAAGTATTCCTATAAAACTTTCTTAATAAATTGATGGAAGGAATCACGCATGATTCGTTTGGTTTCTGATTTTACTCGTTTATATTCGCCCTTTATCTGATCGGTTATTATGTCGTTTGGAAACCTCTCAACCGTTTTTAATTTCAAATTTAATCGTCTTTGTTTCTTTGATGCTTTCCTAGTCTCGCTATTATACCATCTACGCTCATTATTTTGTTTTGAGTATTTAGAGGGAACATATTTATCCATATTATTATGCATTATCTGTACATAAAGGTTCCAAGTTTCTTCGGTATTTAAACACATAGCGCACGTTTCGTAAAATGTAAAATCTGAATTGAGTTTATTACGAAGCCCTCCAAAATCGGCTTTAAAGTAAAGATAAATTCTGCGCTTGGGTTTTTGGTGCCTCGTCACGTTAATATCGATATCTATAATCGCAGCTCTATGGTCGGATAACCCATCTCATACTGATCCGCTAATTACACGCTAGGGGATGTTAGTTAGAAAACGATCTAATATACTTAATTCCCTTGTTGGCTCATTAACAATTTGATGTAACGAATTTTTTGCATAACACTGAACAAAGTTCTACAAGAATCGCTATCCCGAGCTCGTTTCTTATCGATCTATCGATCTAATCGATATCCGGAAGATTAAAGTCCCCTCCAACAAAAGTAATGCTATTATTATTTTTACGAGAATAAAAGTTAATTTCTTCATTATGGCAATGTAAGACTTGACATGGAGAGTTGGGTGGTCAATAAAAAGCACACACATTTAAACTCGGCTTATTGATTTGAATAATTTTGCACCAAATGCTTTCGATGCTGCTATTTGAAAAAGTGTGTAAACTACTCTGAAGGAAACATTAAACCACTATAAATACGCCACCGCCCGTTCTGTCCTGACGATCCTTACGATATATTTTAAAATCTTTCTGGAATACTTCATAGTCACCAATATCTTCTGTGAGCCAACTTTCGTTGCCTAAAATAATATCTGAATCGTTACTCAGAATGAAATGCTCTAATTTGGTCACTTTATTTTTGACACTTCTACAATTTATAATCGCGATTGATAAATTATTAGTACTGGGAGAAGCCCAAGAGTCGCATTGTGAATCATGATTATTTAGATTTAATGTATTTGCTACTTTTTCCGCATTAATAAATATTTCTGATTCACTTTTACCCATGTTACCTTTACTGGATAAACCCTTTAACCGAAAAAAACCAGCAGTGCTCAAAAATCCTATGAACCACACCTCTCACAGCTGCAGCAGTGTAGTGAACACCAGAGCTGTTCAAGGCGAAGGAGTACGATTGGAGGATCGGACGAAGGTCAACAAAGTCAACTCCCAAGTCCCGACAAAACTCCCACAGCCTCGCATTCAGCCCACTTATTTTCCTCCGAACAAGATGGTTGCAGTTGGTTCGCAGGACTATGCTGCAGATGGATAACCGCACATCAATGCCAATCAACTTCCGCACGCGCACAACCTCAGAATACAGGTCCTCAAAATAATGCAGAATATCCACGGGAGCACAGTGAAAGACGTCGTTGACCCCATCATGGGCCACTGCCTGCAGCTGAGAGCAACTCGTTTGCTTGGCCGCCGCACCTATCACACCCGTGACATGGGCCACACGCCCTGAGGGAATACACCAAGATGTAACTCATGTCACCTCCCTCCCTCTCTGCCCTTGCACGCAAAAGCACCGCTATCCGCTTGACATTTGAGCTCCCTATCAAAACTATCCCCCCACCCCGACTTCCCTTAGGCTTGACCACTTGGGAGGGCAGAGCCGCAGGCTTGGCAAGACCAGGGGGTTGCCTTCTGAACAGGCTCGTCAGCACTTTGCAGCGCTGAGAACCTACTGCAGACAGGGATGGGGTTCGGCGTCACCTTCCCAGAGCCCCTGCCAGACCGTGCAGCTCCTCCACTCCTCATAGCCAACCTCCACTCAGGCTCTAGGAATGGGGCCGACCTCGAATGATTGGAAGTTGACCGTACCCCCTCCGAGACAGTCCAACCAGCGTTGACCCTACGACTAGGCCTAGTCATCTTCACGTCCCGGACAGGCCCACCGTTGGAGGGTCTCCCCCCCCCCCCATCAAGGTAATCCCACTCCTTTGAACCAACGAGCAAAGCTGTCTATGGGCTCTCTCAAGGTAGCAAACTCGTGCCCGCAGGGGGCCCTCATCCACACACCTTTCAAAAGCAGACCTGTAGGAAGCCATCCTTTCACTAATGAGTTTAGCAAGAAACAAAGAATACTAAAGAACTAAAATGAAAAGAGCTGGTAGGAAAAGTGTAATTTACGACCCACTGCGCTTCACGAGAGAGACCAAAGAATGGAGCTAAGTTTCAACTGAAGAAAAAGAGAAAGTTTGCTTGCAATTTATGCACTAAAGGACGAAGGAAGATTTTCAACGAGAACTTACTAATGTTATTTATGCCAGAATTTAAATCTAAATATAATACAGCAGAAAAAGAAGGTTGACACTACTCAAAAATGAATATTTCTTCAAATGAAATACCTTAAATACACTGGTAATGAAATTACGTAAATTTAAAAGGCAAAGGAAAAAAGAAAAGTTCACAGCTAAAAGATTAGGTATACCCGCTTATGAAAGACACTACATACACACCAAAGGAAAACGATGAGCAATAAACCTGGAATATGGAGGAAGTAGAAAAGAAAGATTAGAAAAAAAACAAAGGTAGATGGTACTTAACGCTCGCGGGTCGGGATAAGCTGCTGCAAGGATCTCGTGTGAAGACAACTAAGATAAAAGCACTGATCACTACTAAAAATTCACTACACTGAACACGTAGTACATGTGCGACAGCAACTCAGCAGGTGTGCTCAGGAGTGAGAGAAGGGCACGTCCGCCTCCTTTGACAGCTAGGTCAAGAATCATTAATCATTAGTCTCACTTTCACCAAATGCATAGTTCTGAAAATCATTTCAGTATAACAGTATAACGTGTTGAGGGTGTTTTCCCACCCCCTGCCATACGCCATTCGGGAATATCCACGGCAAAGATTACAAATCGCAGATCCACCATTTTGCATCTTTCTTGTGATCTGTCGCTGCTACCATATCCTAACCTATATCAATTTATTTGGTAGTATTTAAAATGTTTATATAGTATTTAATGTAATTATAAAGTATTTAAATAATAGTTTATATAGTATTTGATGTAATTATCTAATATGGCTGATTGTGATTTACTTGTTTCACTTTGTTGTAATATGTTTTTTAGAACAATTCTTTTTCAGTGTATCTGTCCAGATAACGTCCCTTTAAATCTTGGCTCTCCTTGGTAGGTTTTGCAGTTATTTCATACTTCCCTTCCCAACAGCATTTTTCTGCAACATAGATTAATTCAAACACAGTTGATTGTGTTCTTATTCCTAATTATTAATTATCTCCTTGCAGTTTTTTCATTCCCATTTCTATTTGAGTCATAGTCGCAATTTCCACTAAATAAATTTAAAAGTTCATCCTGTGGACGTCAAAAACATAATAATACGAGTAAAAGTTGCTTGCATACTGCATGCTAATTGGTAAAAATTTACAATAAGTTTTCCCTTCGGGTATCATCTTCGAAGCTTACCCAGCAAAATTCTTAAAAATTGCCGCAATGCATTTCTAACGTGAGAAATTTTCATCCATCTGGCATCGAACTCTTGGTCATATGTAAGCTTTCTTCCGCTGGTTCAATATAAAACTACTTCAAACGCAAACACTGTGATTTGGAAAAGTCTCCTGCATAGAGAACGGCCTCAAACCAATTTTAAAAAATTAGCGTAAATGACTGCCTGGCGTCGAACACAGGACCCATACGTGAGAGACAATGGCATACGAATGTTAGAGAAGTGCCACTCTGACGTGTTTCAAAGTTTCGATTATATTATTTCGATTATTATTAGTATCTTATCGGGAAGGTCCTAAAATAAGATTCCGTTATTCGCGTTTGAAATGCATGGTAGAATCGGAATGACCCTCTTGCATCGAACCAAGGACCACTAGAGAAGCAGTGGACGTCATGAAAGAATCTTCTCAAACGCCTTCCCGATAAGCTTCAAAGATAAAACCCGGAATGGTGACAGAGGCGTTTGAGAAGATTCTTTCATGACGTCCACTGCTTCTCTAGTGGTCCTTGGTTCAATGCTAGAGCGTCATTCCGATTCTACCATGCATTTCAAGCGGGAAGAATGGAATCTCATTTTAGGACCTTCACGATAAGATACTGAATTGAAACTTTGAAACACGTGAGAGTGGCACTTATCTAACATTTCCATGCCATTGTCTCTCACGAACGGGTCCTGTGTTCGACGCCAGGCGGTCATTACACTAATTTTTTAAAAACTGTTTTGAGGCGTTTCTCTTTGCAGGAGACTATTCAAAATCACAGGGTTTGCGTTTGAAGTACTTTTCTATAGAACCAGTGGAAGAAAGGTTGCATATGACCGTGAGTTTGATGCCAGATGGATGAAAATCTCTCACGTAAGAAATGCATTGTGGCAATTTTTAAGAATTTTGCTGGATAAGCTTCGAAAATGATACCCATAAGGGGAACTTATAGGTATATATATAGGTATATCCGGCGAGTTAGCTATATATAATAGATAATCCTTTTTGATCTTGCAATGACATGATCTTTCATTGGATAATTGAAGAAGCTAAAGTAAGTTTACCCGATACCTCCAGAAAAGAAGGAATAACGCATACATTTCAGACCAAAATAAGGAAATCTAATTCTCATTCTTTTCAATACCATACTGCTAACATTGTAAAAAGCAACACTAAATTTTTACTAGATTTTATCTTAATATTAGCAATAAAAAGGCATTCAATGCGTTTCACACGGTTAAAAAGGTGCTGTCATAGTACTTCTCCTTCTAAGAGCCAATAGAATAAGTAGAAAACTCTAGAATCGCTCTCATCGAGCTTGACGTCTGTTTTGCAGGATGTGGCTTAGGTGGTAATTTTTATGTGGAAATAGCTGTACCATCAATTATCACACCAAAAGAAAATATTGGAGCATTAAGTAATTCCTATTAAAGAAAGGCATGCATTTAAATCAGGAAACATCTATTTCTATTGTATCTGCCAAATAAATTAGTATTAAAGTTAAGTTTGACAGGTTTTTCATACTCACTCCCATGAAAATGGAGATTGCCTATAATATGGGAATCTGTCTGAAATAATATGAGACTTTGTCCCCTTAGAGCCACATTATAACTAAAATTTTTGCACAGACAACTGCTCTATGATTTTAATGACAGATATCTAGAGCTCCCAGCATACAAACCCAAATTCAAACTAAATATATACACATAAAATAGTATGTGAAGAAACATTAATATTGATCACATTGTAAGAAGATAATTTAAGCCTATGATTTCCTTCTCTGCCAATAACTAACCTTTGGCACTGGTACATCATTCTTCATGTGCTTGGTTTCATCCTCCACAAACCAGTCAGGCAATCCTTCTCGATCACTGAAAGCATATCGATTCCAAGCCATATCCATTATGTCTCTCTTTGATTTCTTTGAATTCACCATTAAAGCGCCCAGAGCCAATGACTCTGCATCCAGCTTCCTCTTCTTCATTTTATCTGAAGCAAATTAGGTGGTGCCAACAAATAACTACCAAGCTATTAAAAAATTAACTTCCAATCACTTAATTCCTCACCAGTGGATAATTTAATTAATGGATATTTATATCCTATAAAAGAGGTAAAACAAATTTTTCATATAAAATTTCCTTCATTTCATACCTGAGAACCCAAGACTAGAAAATAGCAGCAGCACATCACCAGGTAAATAAACTTGTTTTTATCTTCTATTTTATAAATGCATTAGCCAATCTTTCCAACCAAAATTTCAATTTATGTAACTTTTAATATATAGGGATAAAATCAATGAAACACAAGTGGATAACCACCGTTACTTGTAAAAATAAAATTAATTGAAAATAAAACAAAATAAAGTTAAATATTAGAAGAAAAAATTTGGGGGAACACATATGCAGAAGTATATTTGACCTTTCAATGAGTCATTCATCTCCATATCAAATACCCACTCTAGGAAATTTGAGTTTCAGGTGTGGTACTTAATGTGCTCTAAATTATTGCATAAGTAGGAAAATACGTGTAATGATCATATTGGAACATCACCTCGAGGGTTAAAACCAAAACTAAAACAGATGTAAAATAATAATTTTTCATTGTTTCCCCATAATAATGTGGGTTGCCGATTGATCCCCTTAGACCTGAAGTTTCCTTTCTTTTTCATGTATTTGAATAGCAGCCTAGCTTGGAGAAATTCTTCTTCATCGCTAATAAACTATGATACAATTTAACAAATTACAAAGAATAAGCAACATATTTCTTTGCCTTATGTAAATTATCACAAATCCACCAAACAATGTTTCATTGAAAGAAAAATTGTTCAGCAATTTCTAGCCAAGGATCAATACATAGAAGGATGTATTCCAAGAATTTTCCAAATAGAAATTTGCTTCATTACCTTTCTTAGGAACAACTTCAAAGCCACCTCCACTGCTTGCTTCTGTTACTTTGGATTGTGAGACTTGTAATGTCTGAATCTCTTCATCACTGTCATCGTCATTGCTTGAGGAATCATCTGAATCACCACTTGAAGCATATTCTTCTTTTACTCCATTTTTACCATTCTGCATTTTTTGGTTTTCGCTTGACTTCTTCACCATGGCATTGATCTCAAAGTCCTCATCTTCATCATCTTCTAGATCTTTAAAAACACTCTGAAATAATAATTTACCTGAATCATAAGCATATTATATAGTCTTAAAATGACATTCAAGTTTGTAAATGTCAAGCTAAAAATATAAAAGATTCACTTCCAAACTCTATATGAAATAAAAGTCCAGAATAATCATTTTTGGATGAATGAAAAAAATAAGACATGCAATATAATTACTTAAATATTATTATACCCAAACAATCAAATTTAGCATCAAGTATATAGGAAAACTAGATAATACAAATTGCATTTTAGTGCTATTTTTGCTTGCAAAACAACCCACACATACAGAAATCCAATATGAAATTTGAGAATTTTGTCTTCAACTCACTCCGTCAAGGTCACTGTTGTTGGCTTATCACCCAAATCTGTGTGGTACTACTACCATGAGACATTGCATACACACTACCAATATTTCACCATAGATTTCCTACTTTACACACAGAAACTGCAATGTTCCGCATACATCTAGATGGGAGTAAGTGACTTGCCATATTGTTTTGCAAAACATTACTTGCTGCTAATAGAACAAAAATGTCAACATAACAAGCCATGGGTCTCAACAATGTTTTGCATCAGCTATTATTTTCTTGAAGTTACCACCTTTTGGGAGAAGTGTGACTTACTTTTTGAATGCCCCTCGTACATCATCATAATTGCTCAGAAACCAAATTTCAAATAAAAAAATTAGTAAATTTCATTAGATCATGTCACATGTATTATGCCCAATGCCTAGTTTTTGTTTACAGTCCACAATATATATACTTATCCACAATAAAATCAAATGGTGTAGTCTGTGGTGCATAAGGTTGAGGGGTTTCAAATTTCAGGACCCTCTGGGGCTCAGCCAAGGCATAGAACCATATGCCTATGCTCCGTCCGATTAGGATAGCTTCTATTGCAAGGTCTAAAGGAATGCAATACCAGCGATTGCTGGCAAGTTTTTGGTAGATCATAAGGAATTATATTTTTTAAATGGCAGTGGCTGTAAGTTAGAAACAGATTCCTCTTTATTCTTTATGAGACCCAATATTTTCCACCTTCATTTAATTTTTGGCTCCCTTGAATACTGAGGACTAAGACTCATTTATAAAATAATATTAATTGTTAAATCGAAAAAAAAAAGAATTAAGATTCTGATTCAAACAAATAGCCCTTGAATGTCCTGGCTCAGGTGGTATTTTCAAATAGCAGGAAGTGAATCCTGAAATATCTTGTTTAAATTATGTTAAATTCGTCAGAATTTTAAAAAGCCACAAAGGCTCAACCTGTAGGAACCAATTATTTTTAAAACTTCATTCATCGCAGTTAAAAGACAATATATTTTTAAATGTATGAGGGTTACAAACTTGCTGAAACTATATTTACACTATGTAGTAAAATATTTATGCTATGATTATCCTAAGAAAATCACAATCGCACAAGTTATATTGATAACTCAACGTTCATTATTTCTCATTTTTATGACTAGTATTGTTGAAAGGGATTTGACAGCAGAGGTCATTTTGCAAGTGGTCTCGCACCAAGATCAAACTCAGGACCACTTTCATCCAAGTAAAATACGCTGCTCAAAGGACTATCCAGAAGCCTCTCTTTTATTTTGGCATTAAAAGCCCTCCACTCCGACTGGCCCTATCATTACAGTAAATATCCAAGTAGGTAACATGTCTTCTGCAATAAACTGCTATTTACATTCTATTTAAATGCATTTTGGAAAAAAATTATCAAACAGGAAAAATTACTTTTTTTGATTGAAATGGATTTTTATCTTCTATGCCAGTAAGTTAATACTAATAATAGTAAGTAAGTCCATACAAAAACATTTTGAAAATTGACTATTGGCTGCAGAAACAGGATCTCAAGACCAATGTGCGCTTTGTCCCTTCCCTTCTGCTCACTGCCCACGGTCAAATAGAAGGGAATGCCTCAGACTGTTCCAGTGTTGCCAAGAGGTAATAGAAGGATGGGTGGAGGGGGTAAGACCTGAAATTTGAAACCCCTCAATCTTATGCACCATGGACTGCACTGTTCGATTATTTGTAAGTTGTCATGCAGTACACAAACAAAATAAATTGATTTAAATGAGCTAGGAGATATTCATTGAAAGAGGAAAAGCTTTTGAAACCACCAAAGAAGATTATTCTAAGTATAAAACTAACATGGTGGAATTCGCTGCCCAATATACCCTGACAGCAAGTTTGGAGTTGACCAAGAAATTTCATTTCTTTCCTCAACTTATTTTCTTAAGGCTGTTGTACACTGCCAGAAAAATCCCGAAGCCCCGCCCCTAAAGACAAGATCCTCTGTTCACAGCTTGTGAAGGGAGGCAAGTCCCCTCACAAAAGGTGGAGTGGGTAAGCATAGTAAAGAAGGGAAATTGAATGTGGTTGGGGGTACTCAACCAAGTGTTCAAGGGTTTGGTTTTGAGGTATGGAATGATGGGCACTGAGGGCGAGAGGAATGAAGGCAATATGAAATATGCAGAAATATCTGGACCTTCTTGATTTCATAAATGAAAATAATCCACCTCAAATTTTAAATAACAATCATGATAGAAACTAAAGTTATAATATATATAAGAAAAAATCTAAGATCAATCAAAATGAACTTAAGGTGCATCTTTGAGTTGCCCAGAGTCAATCCAAGGATGCTTTTAGTATCACATATATTACTGTTAAAATCGCTATAACTAAGTATATTTTTATTGGATATTTTCTTTTTTGGCCTTTCATAAGTGTGATTAATTTGTGAATGAAATCATTTTTGTTATAATTTATCAATAATTTTCTGTATTTTTCATGATGCATAGTTATTATAATAACTTACGCGTTTATATTTTACGTGTGGGAAACTCAGCCTAGTTGTACGCTGACTTTATTGCAGAGTGTATTTTCAGTACGAAAGAACACTAAAAATCTAATAAACTGTCATTTCTGCTATCTTCTGAATGTGTTTTTGTAATTTTGTTCTGACAAAAAATCCTGACTTTGGTTTTGTTTATACCATGCATATGGAAAAATTGCTTCGTAATAATTTGGGTTTCTCCTACCATCCTTCCAAGGTAATCATTTGTACCCTGTGGAATGGGATTATATTGTCAACAGCTCTCTAAGTGATATGGTTTTGATCTTCCTCTGCCTTGAAATAATTAATACATTGTTGATGTAATATGAGAAATGCTGTCTGTCTCTTTCAGCTAAGCTCTGTGTGGTTTTCCCTTTGTGAGCATGTATGATTTCAATCAGTGTTTTTTCATGTTAGTTTTTGTTACTTTAAATAGCATCTAAAAGGATTACGAAGGGGAAAGAAGATGAAGAATTGGTAAATTACCTGTTATCGCTAACTGATGATGGGGAGTAGTTAGATGTCGAGAGCGAGTGTTTGAAACATTGCCTGTTCTGCAACTGCAGAGGAATATTATCTGTGTAATACATTTATTCATTTGATTGACAAGGCTTATAGCAGATGTTAGAAGTCAATTTATTATGATACACTAAACGCTGGTTATTTAGGGATCGCATTACCTAAATAACTACTAAGTTGGGTAAGGATAATTGAAATGATACAGCAATCCCGCTATTGGTAATATACTATGAAAGTCCTTTCATGAACATTTGCAATCAACATACGAAGGTGACTGATTGTTCTATCCACAGAGCATCAGAGAGGATAACACGGTATATTAGGAATGTTGCTTTTAAATCACCCAATGCCATACACTTCTGGTAGTTTGCATGGATTAGATCTAAAGCTAAATAGATTCCATGAAGTTGGATAGCTAAACTCTCCCTCTTCTTTTGGCAGATTTGTCACTAGTTTCTTTTTCTTCGCAAGATTACAACAATGTTATGTTTTTACACATTGTCTAGTTACTTCTTTGCTTTGCCCTGATTTCTGAGTGCTATGGTTGGAGGTGGGGAAAGATGGAATGGGGACACAACTGTAACCAACGCCACTCTAGTTTTGCCTTTTTCTTTCAAAAAAGCTCTGAACATTCCCTGCTATTTCCCTCATTACTTAGACTTCATGAACATGTCGTATTTGAGTATTATCTGAATTTAAAGATAAAGGATGGAACTTTGTTACAAGAGAAAGTTGATTTCACTATCGCATCTCATAGCCAAGTAGCAGCCCAACAAAAAAAGCCAAAATTTGGCATGTTTACTAATTTTTTCTCAAATGTGGTTAGCAATATGTATTTAATGAGACGTATGTAAAATAGCCACATCTTTCAAGCGTCAAATGGTAAAATCAGAATTCTTCTATCTATTAGTAGGCCGTCATGACGAGGGAAAAGCCAACGGCCTAAAACGGCTTTTTATGTATCCAGCACTCTTATGATGGATGAGACTATATTTGGAGTAGCTAAAAATATTAATTAGAGCTGAAAACTGCTCCATTAGCAGGTACTGGTAAGCAAACATAATCCCTTAAGCACAGGGTGCCTGAATGGAAGGTATCCAATATAAAGTATTTATATCTTGTAAAGTATCTATAATACACGTGTCCAGAATGCAAAATTTCTCTCCAATCTCTCAAAGTTTTATTCAAGTTTACAAAAGTTTTACTTATGATTCAAAATTGTCTAAATCACGAGATCTCTGGGATATGGATTGGCAGGCCAATTGTTTGTCCTCCTAGGTTGCCAATCTTATCACCATTAGATTTTTTTCCTCTGGGGTTATATAAAGAACATCGTGTACCAGATGAAGATTAAAAACAGTGAGAACCTCACAAACCTGCCTACGATGCAATGGCTACGGTAGCACCTGACATGGTTCACATGATGTGGTATGAGGTCAAATATTGCCTGGATGTTTGTCATGCCAACATTGAAATACATTAAGTGAAAATCAAAACTTTCAGAGTTTTACTTTTTAATGCTGAAAACCAGAAATGTTTATAATAAATACTTTCCAAGATATAAATATTATAATTTGGGTACCATTCATCCAGACATCCCGTATTCACAGAAGGAAGATCCTGAGGTGGTATTTTTAAAACTCATTGGAGAGAAAGAGGATAGTAAAAACTGGGTATCATTTAAATTTAACTATCACACTTAATTTCTCTGGTATGAAAATTGTGATTACACCAGAGAACCTTGTAAGATAGACAAATACTACATGGCTTTAAAAGTCCTGAGCCTAACATAGAGATGTCGCCACTAGTAACTTTTTCTGCACATTTCACTTGAGAACCAACCTTAAGATGGCACTATTTTTAATTTCATGACAATTCATGTATTAGTTCCCGAATGGCAGCTGATTGTTTTCACGAAGTTTAGGCATTTCGTGAACAATGGAAAAAGACGAGTTTCGAGTTTTGATTAAACATTGTTTCTTGATGGGAAAAAAAACTGTCCAAGCCAAAACTTGGTTAGATAAATGTTACCCAACATCCTCACCTTCGGAAGCAACAGTGAAACGGTGGTTCGCGGACTTTAAACGTGTTCGTGTCAGCACCAAAGACGCCGAACGCCCTGGACACCCCTCCGAGGCCACCACTTCAGAAAATATAAAAAAAGTCCATCTGATCATTTTGAACGATCGTAAAACAAAGTTGCGTGAGATAGCAGAGTCTGTGGGTATATCGATGGAACGCGTTGGAAATATTCTGCATGAACATTTGGGGATGAAGAAGCTTATCGCGCGATGGGTGCCGCGTTTCCTGACTCCTGACTGACTGGAGGATTTCCCTGGACTTTTTGCGCCGATTTGTGACGATGGATGAATCTTGGATACATTATTACACTCCTGAGTCCAATCGTCAGACTGAAGAATGGTTGGAAGCGGGTAGCAGTCGTCCGAAGCGTCCAAAGACCCAACAGTCAGCTGGGAAGGTTATGGCGAGTGTTTTTTGGGACGCAAGTGGAATCATTATGATTGAATACTTGGAAAAGGGAAAAACAATCATAGGCGACTACTACGTTGCTCAACTGGACCGTTTGGACATCGAGATCAAGAAAAAACGGTCACTCATGAAAAATAAGAAAGTGCTGTATCACCACGACAACGCACCAGCTCAATGAAATTAAGTATGCGACGGTCAAATTGAGTGAATTGCGGTACGAATTGGTTTCACATCCCCCGTATTCACCAGATCTGGCACCCAGCGACTACTATCTATTCCCAAACATGAAGAGATTTCTTCAGGGGAAGAAATTCATGTCAAATGAAGAAGTCATGTCCGAAACAGAGGCCTATTTTGGAGGACTTGAGAAATCATTTTTTTTGAACGGTATTGAAATGCTCGAGGACCAGTGGAATAAAAGCATAGCTCTAGATGGAGATTATACTGAAGAATAAAAAAGGTTTTCAGGTAAAAAATTGATTTTTTATTTGTTAGGCTCGGGACTTTTCAGGTCATGTAGTAATATCAGTTACTGGACAATGATTAACAGTTAGTTGAACAATGAAAATCTGTATGAAAAATTACTACAAGCCAGTAATTTCTTTCTTCTATTTTCATTTTAATAATTACATGGTAAAGAAACTCACCTTTTGAAACCATAGTTCTGCTCTCTGCCTCCTCTTTTGTGACTTATCTCTAGCATCCAAATCTGTTATTAGGGCAGATTTCCTTGACCCAATTGGCCTCTCTATCTCACCATTGCCATCTTCTTCTTCATCTTCAGAAGAAGAGGGAGGAGAATCATCTTCTGAATCCTTCACATCTTCAGTACCAGCCAACCCTTGGGTATTGTAAAAAATATCATCATTAAAACTCATCTCTTTGCAAATAAGCTGAATTTCATTATAAGTAATTTATAGCATCTTCATTTGAGAGGGATTTAAATGAAAATTCCCCTTCCTGTATTAGAAAGTACAGTGAGTTAGTAATGATTATATTTACTTTGTAGTTTCACAACACTTTCATAAGATATCAGTGATCAGAAAGTCCAGTACAACCTTTGATGGTATTCATACTTTACTTAGTGAGGCTCACTAGCAGCAAAGACTAATAACTGTATTCACACATATTGAACTATTAAATACTAAGCCTCACTAAATGACTGCATCACTAGCTAAGTTACTAACACGCAAGCCATGCAATTCCCTTGTTTAGCACTGCAACTAGCTGACAACAGGGATGCCATTCTGGGATTTCTTCCTCCAGCTTTCAGTGTATGATTGTCAAATACATATTGTGTATTAACATTTTTATATTATTTTGGTTATTTTCTACACACCAGCACCAAAAGAGTCTCTTTCTCATCTTCTTCCCAGTGTGAAGATCTTAGTATCTTCGTTGTTCCCATTTGAGACACATTTTAACTAAATACAAACTTACTTTATCACAATACACAAAAAATTTAAGGGGCAATTACTGCCACTTTTATAATCCTTTCTCTACTTGTTTTATTCTTAGTTTTTCTCACCTTTTGAGTTGATGGTAATATTTCATGATATACTGTACACACTGTACAGTAGGGCGTACCGAAAAACAAAAATTTTTATTATCGGAAACGTAATAGGTTGGAAAAGTTGCCTTTTCGGCTCAATAAGAAATTGTGCAAAAGATGCGCTCTAACAAAGTTCGTCTTGGGCCTGACCAAAGAGCTCGAAAATTCGAAATTTTAGTGAAAATTGCATTTTTTTAGGTAAGTTAAATTTTTGACGGAGCATACATACATTTGATTAAATGGCTGTTTTAATTCGTTTTGATCAAGGAACAATTGAATTAAGCCATTAAAACCGAATAGGATGAGATATCATACTTTTAAAATTTTTGGAAACACCATGGAAAGTGGCAGCTCATCGCTGATTCAGCTGCAGTGAGCTATCCGGGACTCATCATGAGGCAGTGACTGCAAATCGAGTCTCGCCCGCCTACACACCCGTGGAAGCATACCAGATAACTAGCTGATGTCTTTGAAGGCTGATTTTGTTCCAGTTTTTGGTATTCGCGAGAGGATCATCTCTCCTATGAACCCGTCTCTTGCATCGTGGCCGTAGACTAAACGTGAGGCCTCTGTGACTTCTTTTACGTTTCGTTCGACTGCTTGAGAATCATTTTGGAGGGAAAATAATACAAAAAGCTGCCTTATAGGTTCCTTTGCATTACCTTCAATGTTTTGAAGATCCTCGGGAGAAAGACTGACAGTAAGTGGTGGCTTGATGACAGTGACTTTATCCCAATCTATCAATTCTTCATAAGAAGGCACGTCGAACTTCCGTTGCGGAATGATGAACTGACAAATCTACTCCGTTTGATGGTTAATTCAGCGTAACACCTTCTACGCTCATCAAGCCACCACTTACTGTCAGTCTTTCTCCCGAGGATCTTCAAAACATTGAAGGTAATGCAAAGGAACCTATAAGGCAGCTTTTTGTATTATTTTCCCTCCAAAATGATTCTCAAGCAGTCGAACGAAACGTAAAAGAAGTCACAGAGGCCTCACGTTTAGTCTACGGCCACGATGCAAGAGACGGGTTCATAGGAGAGATGATCCTCTCGCGAATACCAAAAACTGGAACAAAATCAGCCTTCAAAGACATCAGCTAGTTATCTGGTATGCTTCCACGGGTGTGTAGGCGGGCGAGACTCGATTTGCAGTCACTGCCTCATGATGAGTCCCGGATAGCTCACTGCAGCTGAATCAGCGATGAGCTGCCACTTTCCATGGTGTTTCCAAAAATTTTAAAAGTATGATATCTCATCCTATTCGGTTTTAATGGCTTAATTCAATTGTTCCTTGATCAAAACGAATTAAAACAGCCATTTAATCAAATGTATGTATGCTCCGTCAAAAATTTAACTTACCTAAAAAAATGCAATTTTCACTAAAATTTCGAATTTTCGAGCTCTTTGGTCAGGCCCAAGACGAACTTTGTTAGAGCCCATCTTTTGCACATTTCTTATTGAGCCGAAAAGGCAACTCTTCCAACCTATTACGTTTCCGATAATAAAAATTTTTGTTTTTCGGTACGCCCTACTGTACAGTTGTGCCAATTAAAAGGAATTTCTTTCCTGTTAAGTATTAAATGTTTCCTCCAAGTGATGTTCACTGGAAAACCATAACAAACAATGATGACAAATCTTAACAATACAAATTCATAGAAGAGAGAAAAAGGAACTCGGCGGTCACTAAGAGACAAAAGTTCTCCAAGCGCTGAACGCGGCGACCATCTAAGGGCGATTCCCGGGAAACGGATAATCGTTTAGGGGTCACCAATTATTCAGAATCCCTAATGCGCATTTCGAAAGCAAAGCTTTCATGATCATAATGGGTAATTGCCTCTCTCCCTTCCTTTCTAACTTATTCATGACTTATTTTGAAAAACAGTGCAGAGAGAAATTCGACTATTTCCCTAAAATATGGTTCAGATATGTCTATGACATTTTCTCTATTTTTGACACCTCAAAATGCAACACCATTGATTTCTTAGAAAAACTTAATGAACAATTCGAATCTATCAAATTCACCACCGAAGAGGAAACAAATGGTACACTACCCTTCATGGATTTAAAAATAACTAGATCACAAAACAAGCTCAAATTTAATATATATAGGAAACCCACTCACACGGAAATGTACAGCTAGTTCCAAAAAAACTTACCACCTAAGCCGCAACCTGCATAACAGACGTGAAGCTCGATGAGAGCGAGTCTAGAGTTTTCCACTCATTCTATTGGCTCTTGGAAGGAAGACGCCTTTTTAAACCGTTGTGAAACGCGTTGAACGTATTTGTACCGTCTTTATTAGCACAAATTCTAGTTTAAATTTAGTGTTAATTTTTACTATGTCAGCAGCATAGTATTAAAAAATAAATGAAAATCGGATCTCCTTATTTCGGCCTGAAATTTCTGGGTAATTCACCTTTTTCTGGAGGCATCGGGTAAACTTACTTTAGCTGCTTCTATTATCCAATAAAAAATTATGTCATTGCAAGATTAAAAAGGATTATATTATTACATTTTTTATGCTCTTGACGCCTACAGGAAGAACTTTTAAATTTATTAAGAGGAAATTCACGACTATGACTCAAATAGAAAGATGAACGAAAACTCTGCAAGGAGATAAAGAATAATTAGGAATAAGAACACAATCAACTGTATGTCAACTAATTTATGTTGCAGAATAATGCTATCGAGAAGAGGAGTATGAAAAAACTGCGAAACCTACTGAAGAAAGCAAAGATGAAAAGAAACTTTATCTGGACGAATACACCGAGAAAGAATCATTTTAAGTCAACCTGGTAGAGAGCTCTGAAAATTAGACCCAAAACATATTACAATAAAGTAAACCAAGTAAATTACGATCAACTATATCAGATAATTACATAAAATATTGTAAAAATTTTAAATACCACCAAATCATATTATATAAAGTAAAATATTTATTGGTGTGCTATCATCATTTTCTAAAGTAATTGTTTAAAATTCAAATTGCTAATTTAATATTTTAGAAAATAACATAGATATTAGAATAGTAGCACAATTTAAATACTGAGGGTTACAAAATTTTTTCACGTATCGAATAAAAAATTAATTTACCACGTAATTAACGCCAGCATCTCGTAACATTTTTCCGATAATATTGTTCATTGCCAGTCCCAGAAAAACTATCCCTTTAATTAAATCAAGTTCATCTTCCTTGCAAAATTATGCTGTCCCAACTTTTATCTGATGCTAAATCTCTTTCTTGCCCCGTGGTGCAAATTTTGACTCGATTTCTTCGCAGTTGAATTATTCTGCAATACAGAGAAGTATAAAATTTGCTTGATACTACAATTAACAGAGCATTAGGTATTTCAGAATATATGCACCAACAGGTCATTCTGTTCTTACTTCCACCAGGCATTCGTGGTGACGGTATCAGATGAAGCATTATGATTTTGAGATGGGATTTTGCTGCTTCTGACAAATTCGCGTCTGAGGTTTCACTAATTCTTCCATAGAGAAAGGAGGTCTTTCCTTCCCTCCACCCTGGCCCTAGGAGTATCCCCTATTCATTCCTTTGTTGTTTCTTTTTCTTTTGTTTCGTCCATCGAAAGGTATTGTCTATTTTCTCAGAGGAACCATAAAACGGCCGATGGTTGAAGGTGAACTCAGCTCTGAGAAGAAAAACCCCCTTTTCGGCAGATTGTGGATGGTCGTATGTATCCAGGGTAGCGAATTTAAAAGCGCTAATGAGGATTCCTGACCGCACCCCTGCTGAGCAGGTATCTAAGGTTAGGGTATGGTGGCGACGACCGATCACAAGTAAGGTGGGAAATGGTGGATCCACGATTAGTAATCTTCGCCGCGGGTATTCCCTTAGGGAATGAAGATATTCAACTCTATTTTTGAGGTAGACGACCTTTCAGGACTTCTTGCAAGGAATACAGTTTAAGATGGTTAAGACACAACAGTTAGTATGGAAAATCAGAACCTTAAGACTGATTTGCATATTGCATATAAATTCCAGGTTTCCTATACTTGCATATTGCAGGTTTACACGTTAACACCTGGTTTATTTACATTTACATTAATACCCCGCGAGCCGCCGTATGACGTATGTCAGGGGGTGTGAAAACAACCACAACAGGATTTCCAATGTTACTGAAATGATTTTCAGAACTATGCGCTAGACTAATGTTTAATAAAACATTAAGCGATTAATGATCGCTGATTTGGTTTCTGAATGCCTCAAGTAAGCTATATAACCCGAATTGTTTTAATGGTGCATAATATTTATAGTAATTAAAAGAAAAATCACTATCAATAATAATGAATGATGGGTAAAAGGAGTCATGGAAAAACACGTTAAAAATAGAAACCAACGGATGGTAACCGGACTTACATGCGAATATTCCTCTAATTCTCATGATTCATACATTAGCTGTTAAAATATTCTTGGTTCCACATGTAATCCATTATTCCAACATTCACTCCAAGGACCTTCGTAACATCCTTCATCCTAGGCACATCATAATTCTCTACGAACTTTGCGAAGATATTTAAAAAAAATTTTTTATAGTATTTTTAAATAGTAATGCAAGGAAGATCATTCCAGTTCAAATAGGACCTTCGGAAAATCTGAACGATAACATAAAGTTGACAATGTTTCGGTGCATCATATCAGAATTAGTATCTCTATATTCTGCTTTTAAAGTGAATGGTATAAACTGTATTAGCTTATACTAAATAACTAATTCAACAACAAAAATGAAAAAATAAGTAATGCTGCCTATCTTCAATTTATATCAATCAAGCTCTTCGTCAATGATTGTTTACTTTATTTATATAAATTTTTTTTGTGCTTTATTTTGTCCCTACATTGAGCTAAAAACTTCGTAGTTTGAAATAACTTGAGAAATGAACAATGAACTAGAGAAATGCCATCTAATATTTATTCCTTACGCTTACGAGAACCAAATCGTTTCACTTCTTTTATAACATCTATGTTAGATAGAGTGTTAGATAGAGATAAAATAGACAGAGCGTCGAAAATGATCTTACTACATTGACTAAAGTTTCTATTATCATGTCACTAAAATATGAATTGAAACGTAAATATGGAATTTTAAATACTCCGCATATTCAGTGTCGCAGAAACTTGAAGTTTATACGCTGATTACAGATAAATTACATGTCTAAAGTTAGGTAAGATTTCGAATAAACCATTGGCTTGCATAGATAGTAATACCAATGTTAGCAATTTTTATCGGTTTGAAAAAACCGAACTCTCTTTCCAAAATAAATTGCTGATAAGAAGATGGTTTAGGTTCTGGCTTAGTAAACTACTCGAACTTTCTTATAGAATTAAAAGATTGGTACGATACCTTGGACATCGCTATTGTATACAATTTCGGAGATCCTGGGAATTACTGATGCATCAGAAGGAAATTTCTGAAAGAATGATAAGCCATGGGCGTTATATCCTGTATATTTGAATGTTAACCATGTTTCACTAAGATATTACTTAAATTGGATAAATGAGTAGTTTCTCTGGAGGCTGTCATAAACGGAAAAAATATATGTTGGATGAGAAATTTGAGAAGGTGAGTGAGTCGGTTATACCTTTAAAAGAGGTCGTTGCTCCTACTCAAAGTAACCAATTGGTCAACGAGGAACGCTAGAAATGCCATTACCTATTGTGATTTATCCAAAAATCTGGAATTAACATACCTCTTACACTTTCGGTTGTTAAATTCATGTGAGTGTATGTATTACTGTTGCCGTCGCTTCTCACTTCCCTATCTCTATCAAAACAGTCCCCCTCTTGAAGTCCTGGTGAATTCATTGCTTTATTCACTTCCTCCAATCACTCCTCTATCTTGCTTTTCAAATTTGTCATGGAATGTGGAGAGATGAAAAGTTTCTCATAGCCATACATTTTACATACGAAGGAATATTTTCAATATCACCGAGCGATAAATATGTAGATAAACTATTCATACCAAACCACCGCCCATTCATCTCAATCATTAAAATTCTGTCGAAAAATATGAGAGTTACGTAGGGCCAGCCATCAACCGAGGGGAGCAAAATTTCAACGTGAGCCTCATATGCGCTTCTTATCCCTGTGTGATACTTACAGGGTTGGAATTACAGGTGAAAAGGCCCTAAAATTATTTCACTAAGTCCCTATTATTTCGCGTATTTTTAACGTTTTATACATTATAATAAATGCAAACGTGATAATAAACAGTTGAAATATAAACAATGCAAGTAGTTTTGTATGTATTCAAAGTTAATTGAAAATTTTACATTCATAGCTTACAGTAGCATTCAATGAGCATTTTGACAAAACCTCATTCGCCCTATCTTTTTGTGGATTTTAGAACTTTTAAGGGTGATAAATACGAGAGAAGAACGTTTAAGATTTTAATGGTTTGTGACTGCAACAATTTCAAGAGGAATCCACAGAAGAAATCACGTTTATTCGATTTACACTTCAATGACACCAAAAAAAATTCATTTTGGATTCAAAATTAATGTGAAAGATGGTTATCTCGTATCGTATTCAGGAAAATCGATCCTAGCACATTCTTTCTCAATTGATTTGGAGGGTATATTAAAATACCAACTGCATAGATGATAAAATTTACTGATTTTTTACCGATCGAGTTTTAATTTCGATGCTTATCAAATGAAACAAAATTGATCTAAAATACGCAGAGAATGCCTCAAGACTTCATACTACATATTTACTTATAGATTTTTTTATGTATTTAAAGTAATAGCCTAGATATGGCCATGAGTTCGCCTTACTTTACTTTTGTAGATTGCATTCACACAGGCTGTGATAAAACAGGTGATCGATATGGACTCCTTAGGTATATAATTTTAAAGGCTAATAACTCTTCTCTTGAACGATGTATAATATTATCTACTATTATAATATATAATACGACCCATTATAACCGCAGAGTTTTGCAAGCGAAGGCGTCGAATTCGAGGTCTATACATTTTTGGTCCGACACCGATTCAAACAGCGCGGAAATTTTCTATCTCCCATCTCAGTCCTAAACATAAGCTCAGAGCCCAGATTTTGCGAAAATTTCCTTCGTCCTGCTTGTGCCTTTCGTCTCAGACTCGAATTTTATGACAGGAAAGGAAGGGAAGGGGGTTTGCCTCGGTATCCTCGGAATAACGGGACCTCGTATGCGACATTTCCCTCTGTGCGAGAAGCAATGCTAGAATATATACTAATTCGTTATAACCATTTTAAAATAACTGAATTCTTGCATTACGACATCTGTATTGTTATAATACTATTCTGCTAGGCCAATGCCACCAAACTTAGGATACTAATAAATCTTTGCAATATTAATAAAGCAAATAAATCCATTTCAACTCTGCAGGCGGAGTTATGACTCAAGCAGACCATCTCCGCCATGTTTTTCCCCTCTCTCTCTCTCTCTCACTTCTTAAGGCTCGCTCGGAGGAAATTCACTGCCTGTTATGCGGGTTGCGGCTTAGGTGGTAAGTTTTTTTTGGAACTAGCTGTACATACCATATGACTCAAACCACCATATTTCACACAAATTTGCCCCATTCCATTCCATGATCAACAGACTCTTAAAAATACCACTTTCACAAAAAGACTTCAAGAAAGAATTAAACCACATCAGAAATATCGCAAAACAAAACGGATACGACCAAAACATGGTTAACAACATCCTTAGGAAACACAAACACAAACTCAAAATAAAACAGAACACAACTCTTACTTCATCTCAGGACAAAAGCACGAATTCATAAAACTCCCCTATGCCCCGGGAACTAGCAACAAATTGAAAAACGTTTTCTCCAAATTCAATTTTACTACGGTATTTGTGAATAATAACAAACTATCCAACCTCCTTCATAACCTCACCTCGCCCTCCTTCGTAAAGAATGTCTTTGATTCTCTTACTCTCTCCTTCCCCACGTCTCTTTTTGGCGAGTCATTACCAGAATTTTTAATGGAGTTCCCAGCATTCCCCATGGGATTTGTTTTCATATGAAATTGCACCAAATCATCTGACCCACAATGGGTGGGAATACAGGAAGTTCTACAGTATTAAGAAGTATAGCAGTGCTGATTTGGATTTCTCATTTTATATTAGAGGATGTACTTTGGTTATGGGTTATGAATCAAGGAAATATTATTTTTGACACGAACATACTTTTTTACGCATTTGGATGCACTCGCATAGGAATTAAATACCCTAGAGTTCTATTCTGCTGCAATTGCTGCCCCAAGAACACGGAAATTTAGTTTTGGAGATCGGCTATAATCAGTACGCTTTAAAACAAGTACTTTTACATTTTTTGTCAGCCCTCGTTATAATGGGCTTCTACTGTAATCTGATGAGGTTTCTTCTGCCTATTAAGGTTTGATCAACAGGTATAATAGGATATGACAAAATGAGCTAATTCAATTATAGACATCGGCAACTTACTTACACACATGTTGTAAGACAGCATATGTTAAATAACCTACCTTCCATATACTTATAGGATGTTACACAACAAATTACCCAAGCAATAGTTCATTTGTAGGCTTCCGTAGCATCAGAAAGTGCAGCATAACAAAGGTTAAACTCACCGAAATGAGAGCCATAAACCAATGTAACAAATTCAAAAACTGCATGATAGGACCAGCCAATATTTAACAAGATGATTAATGGTTGAAAGACTCGATCATTCGTATATGTAAGAAAACATATGAATTCTTACCTTTCCTGCAGATGTAAATCTCTTACTTGTTTGGTACACATGAGAAGAGCTAGTGGCACATGGATGCCAAATCATAAATATAACTTTCCCTTGAGTAGCAGATGTTTAGCTAGTACTATCTCTCTAGTAGAGCTCTATAAATACCACAATTTATAAACTGTCACTTACTTAGTTGGCTACTGCTTAGTAGCTCAATAAGTGAACAATCTATGAATATAACCATATGAGCTTAATGTCATTTCATTATTTTTCTCCAAATTTCCTAAGTTTGGAAGCCCAATCTCTAACCACTTACCTAATCCTTCTTTTTCTTCTTCAGAATCTTCACTGCTCTCATCTTCATCGTCTTTTCCACTGTAAATCAAAGCAAAAATATGATAGACTTATATATATACAATATCAATAGCTTAAGTCAGTTAATTGCTAAATGGCCAATATGATTTTGATTCCAATTTTCGTATACTCAGAAAAGAACTCAATACTAATATATTCAGTTAAATCCCTTTAAGATTCTATTCCACTTAAGACATGACTTTCTTCTGGTCTCTACTACACAAATCACATGGTAAAATTGCTGCATGAGAGGCTCCTCTCCCCGCTTAAGATGCAAACTGCAGCCATTCCTTGTGGTGCTACAACTGAGTGTCTGCCTCATTTAATAGGTCAATTTTTTTTGTAATCTGTATTCTCTCTCCTCCTTTGCCTTGCTCTAAGGTGACCCTCATGTCTCTGATGACTTGATTCATGATGGCAAAACAAAATAATCTGCATCCCACCTTCGGAGCAAAGTTTAGCTCTGAGATAGGGTGAGAATTTCCCCTTGTCTCTCGTGGAAAGCTAGATAAAATCTGTTAACAAATCAAACTGATCAAATAATAAAATTCACAATACTAGGCAAGGTGTTGCAGAAATCCACCATGAAACAAATAAATGAACAATAAGTATAATGAAAAACAGATGTACAGACTGCTAGCTTGCAATGTGTCCCTCAAATCATCTCCTAGACTCACATCCAGACTTCTTCCCTGAAAACCTCGGTTCAGTTAGCTAAAAACATGATGAACAAATTCATCAGGATATCTCAGTCATGTGTGCAGCCATGTTGACTCAGCCCAACATTCCAAATACTCAGTAAAATGCAAGTCAAAATCCAACAAAATAAAATCAAACTATCCTTAAATTAAGAAATTATATTGTTTCTATACGTGTTTAATTACATCCAATAAAGAATGTGATTCTTTGGTTAGCGAGTTTATTGCCTTGATGCAATGCTAAGCATAGATTGGAGGTTCATCTTCAGAATGGTAGAGACAAATGGTTTGCAAATTACAAATTAGCATGAATCAATTGTCTTGATAATAAAGTTGGATACCAAAATATCTACTAAAAGTTTAATTTTATCAGTGCAGTTAACTAATTTTTAAAGAGAAAGCAGGTTAAGACTCATCCAAGGGGTAAGAAAAGTATGAATAAGAAAGGCCTTCTGAAACATACACTTATCCAAGTTTCATTTTGATTTCCAACAAGTGGAAAAATTTTCACTACAGAATTTGAAATTTTATTAGCAGTGCTCAATATTCATTCAAGTATCATGAGAAGGTGAAGACAATGAAAATGATGGCATAAAGCAGAGCACAGTTGAAACCCCAGTGGCCACCAATGGGGCAAAAAATAATGGCCACTTAAGGCCATTGAATAGAGATTAAGTTTTTCAGCCATCCATGGAATGGATGGATTTGAATGATTATGCTTAGGATAAATAATTATATTAGTTTTTAACTTTTTCATAGGTATTAAAATTTAAATTAAGAAAAGGTTTATTGTTGATTAGTTAGAATTAAAACAGTTTATCTTGGCGGCACAAAGTTCGATAGACTCTGTTAATATTTCAAAGTGTTTTTGTGTGTTCTCACCAAACAAAGAGGGACTACATGCATCGTACACTCCTTCGGCTACTTAGTAAAGTTCCTCAAAACATTTTAGTGAAACAGAAGAAAGGTCGTTTACCATGAGACATCACCAATGTTACATCATAATCTTTACACCCATTTGCCTGTTAAATAGGAAACCACTCTTAGCACACGAGGGCCACTCATGACCTGCTACGCAACCTGCAGTACGTATGCTCATATCATCACCTTACCGATCATCCATAATATCTCCTTTGGATTGAAATGGACAAAAGTATGGGGTATTCTTCTCCGTGACCTCTTTGGTTGAAAGATGGTATTCCTTTGCGGCATCTTAGGTTGAAAGACCAGAGGTCTCTTCCTATTATCTATTACAGTGGTACTCACTCAAATCTGTGCATAGGACAGTTAACTGTCATGGAAATACATAAATATTTTCTATTTTACTCATGGTTTATTGATTGTTGTTAATCGAGGGTCATCACAACAGTAACGGTATCTGGCGTTGCTTTTCTGCGCCAACATCATCCAACTCAAGAGAGCCCATTATAGACAAAAATGCTGATGAAGATTTCTATGATTGCTAACACCAACAACTATAATACGACATAGTGGCGTCTTAGTAAATAAGTTTGTATAAAGAAAACGGAAATCCCTGAGAGTGAGAAGGGTTTCTGGTCACGGAAATAGTGGTCGCAGGCCGTTGAAGGAGGTGACTGCAGAAAGGAGGGGAAATTTACTTTGTTTATACAGGATATTCATTCTGTTCCCAAAAATAATGGCAACTTGGGGAGGTGACCATTAACGGAGGTGGCTGTTGAGGCAGGTTTTACTGTACTTGAATTGGGATTTCCAAGTGATATCCAGCCACATTGTAAATTCTTTAGTTATTCTCACCACATCCTATCTCCAAATACCATAAATTAAGGAAGTAACGAAGAAATAAAACTTGTAAATTTTTCACACAAATCGTATGGAAGTTTTATTTCTTCATTACTTCAATGGCTTTCCACAAGGTAACACCTAAACATCTATATTTCATAAATTAAGGAATTTAATTCCAAAAAAAATACAAATATTAGACCTATATCAAAGGAACCCGTGCTGGAAACTGGAGATGGATGGGAAAGTTATCCAACCAGTAATTTTATTTAAAGATATGGAAATAAAGCTCTCTAACTGTGACAATCAAGAAGGAAGTGGCTTAAGTCACAGAATTGTAGGTTTCCACTATCTGCTGGGTAGAATTTAAAAGGCGAGAGTCAAACATATTTTTACATACATGGGACAGACAAGACCAGATATCAAAATTAAAAAGGTTATTAGAAATAATGCAGATGAAAATTTTGCAGAGGATCGAAGGAAAACTACTTCAAAGAGAAATGAGTGAGTGAGGTATCACATTCTGACTTTGTAGAAGACACTTAATGAGTAGAAGATATTAATAAGTGGGTTCACAAAAGAAAGCTAGTATGAAACACACTCATGGACAGAACGAATGAGCAAAGGATTGTGAAAGTCACAAGGGGAAAAGAAGTGTAGACCAAGGAAAAGATGACCTGGATGAGTGGAGAGATAGATATTAAAGATATGAGCCTACGAGTATAGAAGGAAGAAGAAAGGATTCATAATTTTGCCTTCTCTGATATTTTCACATCAATTTGAATATCTATGGACATCAGAGGGGTATCTTAATTAGATTCCATCCGCCTTGTAGAGTTACAAACAAAATGTTTGAAAAATAATACATTATTACCTTAAAGCCTTTTCCAAGGAAGTACTATACTCTTCCTGATCCTTGAATCGAACCACTTTTGGCCTATTTTTCTCTATTTCTTCCCGTGCCAAGATGTCAGGAGAATCATCTGTTATCACATTCAACTCCTTACTCTTCTTCAGTAGTCTCAGATCAAATGTACTGTCCTTTATATCAATATTTTCATTGAGCTGAGGACCTTCATCACCTCGTATAACCATCTTCAAGTTCATCTTTTCCCGCAACTTCCTCTGTTCCTTGAGCATTCTCTTGTGCTTGCGTCTAGCTTCCATTCTTTCTTCTTCCTATGATAAGATCATGGGGTCTGATTATACTTTTCCTTTATTTTATCTTTTTAACATTAATTATATAACATTTCTGTAAAGATTAACATCTTGACACAAATTATTCTAAATTTCCTTCAGTAAGCTTTTTCTATCAATAACCTTAAGTCAAGTACAGTCTTCTTTATAGATAAAATTTATTCTAACGACTCCTATAGCCATACATTCTGGATATAGATAATTTTGGATAGCAGATATTATGATACAAGATGATGCATTTTAATGGAAATCCCCTTAAAAAGAGACAAGAGAAGTAATAACAAACAATTTAGATGGTGGCATTGCTCATCTCTCATTTGAGAGAAACAAATTTGCAGAAATTTTGGTTCATTAAAGCCAATCTTGCTAAATTTCAAACCATAAATTTTAATTACAAAAATAAAATGCTAATATCATCTTACGTAAGTTATTTGGAAATAGATTGTGAGAGATTTGTAATTATAATTTGCAAAAGAAATATTGCATGTAACAAAAATGGATTTCACTGTATGTACTCGTGCACAATATACACTTTAACTGTATGTATTAGCTTCCCCAGAAAATTAAGTACATCATCATCTTTAGGACACTTAGTTTTTTTAAAATCCCATTAGAAAAAAGTCACACAAAATTCAAGGTCAGTGCCGCAGAGGAGAGGATTCTTATATCTGAAAATAAATTAAATTTTTGTTTTGGATGGAATTTCAATGAAATTTGCAAGGAATTCCTTTACGACCCTTTCTACAATCAAAGGACAATAGTAAAAACAAACATATGGAAACTAAGAGTACATGAGCTATACCTGTCAAATATAAATTTTACAAATTATAAACAAGTGTTTACCTCAAGTTCTTTGATCCTTTCAGAAATTTCTTCAATTTCTTTTTCGTCTTCCTCTAACTCCTTCATTTCAGAATCTTCCTCTTCACTGTCTGACTCAGCCTTGCCATTCCCTTCTTCATCTTTTTCTTCCTTCTCTTTAAGAACATCCTTCATGGACTTGCACCAACTGAGTATATTGCGCAAATCCTTGCGTCCAAGCACCTTTATGTCCTTACAACACTCTTTGATCTCAGCAGTAGTTGATGGATGATTTAGGATTTTGTCATCATCAATAATTATCTAATGGGTAAAAATAGCATAAATTATTAAAATGACACTTGTAATGTGCACAAATTAGAATTAAGATGGCCAACCCATGGCACACCTCTTGATCATAAGTGGTGCAATGAACAAATTAAAAATACATGTAGAATAAATAAAAAACACATTTACTTACATACACACTAACCTACGCACATTGTATACATACACACTGTTTACTTAAATAAAGATTTGGGGTCAAGCACATCATGCATTTAATTTACTATTGTTATAGAAAAATGTAATCAGGAGTTAAGAGAAGAGATAATCAGTCTAATTAAGAGCCTCTTTTTATTCAATAATGATAATGTGCTCCTGCTATATAGATATTTGACTCTCTGCTCACTATCAAAAACAACATCCTTAGGTTTACTGTTCACTCCAATATTAAGTCCTATAATACTTGTTTATAACAATCCATAGATATCCATCAAAACCAATTCACAAAAAATGCAAATAACCTAAGTTATTCTGCAATTAAATTTTACAAGTTACCTGCAAGTGCAAGAAACACATTTTTTCAATTAAAATAAATTATTCATCTCTATTTTAGCTCTTAGCAAACCCATTTTACTCAATGAATGAATTACTTAGAATGAATGTTGCTTGATTACTTTATTTATATGCCTTTTTATATCTGTATACTGACTATTGTATTCATTTTGTCGGATAACACCTATACATGATTTTTCATAATCACTGGCTAATAAATATTATTATTACATAACCTACTTCAAAATTCTAGAAATTTCATTTACTATTGGTATTATCACAGTTTATGGTGCATTAATAATGTTGATTTGTGAGGGGGATTTCAAATAAAAGTGAAAACACTGAAGCATCAACTATAAAAGGCAGGTCACCCCTATATTACCAATATTTTTAAATATTTTCCGAATATTCACTAGTCAGTTGAATATAACTATTTTGAAGCAGGGCATTAAACTGTAATTATTTTGTTCTAGTATTTGCTCTAGCTAATTTAAAGATCCAAATTTCGTTTTGTTTCCACATTTGATTTGGCACCAAATTTCAAACCAATTATAAACTTTTTTGATACAGTAAAATAGTTCCCATGCAAGTTGTAAACATTATATGATACACAGAAGTAGTTTTAATAAAATTAAATAAAAATTTTAAAAAATTTCAATATTAATTAAACATAAAAAACGTTGGCAAGAAGATGAGAGAAATAAGTAAAGAATGAGTGATTTAAATTTTCACTAGACAGTTAAAGGTAGCAAATGTTTATTAAATGTAACTTGAAGAGAATTTTTATGAATAATAATAAACAGAGTGAAAGAAGAAAGTTTGTTTCATATTCAAAATAATGCTAGTTGTTGAAGCACTTTTAACAATGCCACTATAACGGTTTCAGTTTAGGCTAAAGGATTTTTTAGTGTTGCTACAGTTTTTTCTCTGGTGAAAATAAGGTTTCTTTTTGTCTTTGCTTTTTGTATAAGTTCAGCCTTGTTTCAAAAGTTCTCTGCTTTGAAACAAGGTACTCTGCAAGAAACAATTCTGTACCACTAAAGTACTACACACACACACAATTTAGTGAAGCATTCAAAATGTTATGCACATGAAATATCTCAAAGAAGACATATAAGACCAAGTGGCAAGTACCAAAATCATCACTATAAACTAATGCACAGAAAACATAATATTTTACACATAACATACACAATCAAGAAACACATTTGGTAGGTTCATATATCATTACATCAAATCTGAAGGTAATAATGGGAAGAATTAATACATACCTCAGTAGCATATTGAAGGATCTCCAGAGGTCCTTGTTCACAAAGAATCATATCAGTGGCCATCACAGATTTGTGCAATGAGGAGCTTCCTTCTGGATAACCAAGCGCTTTGGCTTTTGTTTTCTCCGGATGAAAAATATTGATTTTTGGCCCTTCATTTCCAATATCTAACTCTTCAAAAACATACTTTGGATCAAGGAATCGACTGTCAAGTTTGTGGGGAGCAATATAATACTGACAGACAACAAATATTTCAGCAGATTCACTTCGAGATGCTTGAGGCTTTGTTGAATGGACCTAATTAAAGGTTTCAGAGATTAAAAGATGATAATGCAAAGGATTGATATTCAAACTAAAAACACACAGGTAAGATATAATTTTTATATTTATAAGAAAATATCTCATATTTGGTTCTTATTTTCATACGCCAAGCTTAAACTGTACTTATTACACTTTGCTTATTTATATTATTTGTCTAGCCTGTATACCAGCTTTAATTTAAATTTAAGTTCCTGCAGTAAATCAAAATGTAAGCTCATAACAACGTCAACAAATATTTCAAATTGCATATATAATTGATCAAAATCTTAATGTAAACCTATCCACACTTTCACCGTCTGTGGCAAACATTCTCCGTAACTGAAATCTGTTGATATTTTTAAGTCCCTGGGTCCTAATAACCTCATCATCTAAAAAATTGTGCTAACTCATTAGTTTACCCTTTGTTTATAACAAATCACTCTGAAGTGGAAATTTCCCTGAAGCTATCAAATCCTCATTTGCTATTCCAATTTACAAGAGAGGCGATAAGCATAATGTGAATAATTATAGACCCATTGTAATTCAATCTACTCTTGCAAAAATTTTTGTAAACCTCATTGTAGATACCATGAGCAATGTTACTGAACTCATCAATGAACAGCATGGACTTAGATGTGAAAGATCTACTGTATCTCATCTAATTCTCTTTCAGTAGGATATTTCTAATGTACTTAACCAAAATAATCAGGTGGATGTGATCTATTGTGACATATCTAAAGCGTTTGAGCGAGTTAACCACACTATCTTACTTGGTAAACTTACAGCATATGATATTCATGGCAATATGTTGAAATGGATCGTAACATAACTGACCAATAGAAAACTTTTCGTTAAAGTAAATGGCTTAATTTAGTCTCCTTTTATGGCTAAATCAGGTGTTCTGCAAGGATCTTACTTTAGTCCTTTATTGTTCATCAATGATATTGGAAATTCGCTTAAGTTTCTTTTTTATGCCGATGATCTAAAATTCTACTATTATGTCAACACTAATAATGATATCAAACTACTACAAAATTGCTTGATTGCAATTAACAAATGGTGCCACAAGAACTTAATATTGAGAAATGTAATATCATCAGTTATCATAAATCAAAACCTCCCATTGTTGCTAATTACTTTCATCAAAGAAGTGCCTAAAAAGAGTAACTTCTGACTTAAGAATGGTTTTTGACTCATGCCTAACTTTTCACTTACATATCACAGCAGCACACATCAAAAGCTTATAAATTAGTGGGTTACATTGGCAGAACATGTGGTGACTTCAGGGATATCAATTGCTAAAAAATATTGTACACTTCACTAGAAAGGTCTCTACTTGAGTACAGCTCAGTCATTTGGAGTCCTAATTACAGTAAGTATAGCCATTCTCCAGAAAGAGTGCAAAGGAAATTTCTCAGAATGATTTCAAATAAATTCAACATTAAAAGAGAAATTGGCCATCACGAACTTATTCCAAGACAACTAAGCCTACCAACTCTTAAGACTAGAAGGGAATATCTTGATATTATTTTTATACATACTCAATAACATGATATCTTGCCCAGAAATTTTACATATAGTAATTTTTAAATACCCTGTGTGCCTAACCGCAGCTGTAGCTTCTTTAAAGTCCCCTACCTAAAACAAATTATCTCTACTATCTGCCTATTTTCTGTATCATGCGCTCACTACGATGTTGACATTTTTCATCTCTCCTTAAATTCATTTACAAAGGTTGTTAAATCAAAACTGTATGAACAATTGTAATTTACTTTCTCGCCTGGATATAAACTTTTACTATATGTATGAACTATAGCGTATTTTTGTATCTTATCTTAGTTTTCGTATTACTCTACATGTATGTTCCTATCTTTGGCTTACATTCGCACTTTTATACAGGGGAGTAATCTATGGCCGTGAATAAACTAATAAGCTAAACTATTAATAATATTACAAAAATTTTAAGGCTAGTAAACCAAATACTAATAATTTATGATCTGAACCGGCCAAGATGTGATGAATTGACACTATTAAGATTAAAACTTCACTGACCTTCTTAAACAGCTGTTTGAAGACCCAAATAAGGGGATGGTAATCCTTGGAACGAAAAATTTTGGTAACAAACCACCCACCAGGTCGAAGAAATTCAGTAGCAAGTTTCAATGCACTCAAAGTAAGGCAAGACTGTTGATAGGCATCGTGTAACCAGTTTTTACCTAAAAAATTACAAATTATATGCAATTATGCTCTGTCATACAAGAAATGCCATAATAGGTAATCATGAGATAACAAGAGAGTGATATTAATAATTAACAAACCAACGTTGGGTGCTCCATCATTTAACACAACATCAGCCTTCCATGTTTTCAATTCTTTTTGTAGCTGTGTTCGACACTTGTTTGTAGTTATATCTTCAGTGATACTAATGCATCCTGGAATCGGTTTGATTGGAAATAAATCTATCCCAATAACTATGCTCGAAACGGGCATGTTTTGCTTTGCTACTTGCATCCATCCTCCGGGAGCTGCACATAAATCTATACATACTCGGGATTTCTGCAGAAATTCAAATTTTCTATTGAGTTGTATTAATTTAAATGCAGCACGAGATCTGTATCCTGTAATAAAAAGCGAATTAGAATGTTTGTATTAACCACTTAAAACTAATAATTATTGAATGCTTAGCTGAATATCTGCTTTCACAAAGACAATCTATGGGATGATTTACATAGTATATATGTTTGATCTTTACTGCAGTATTTTTAGGCGAAGATATGATAAAGTAAATAGAAAAACTTTGACATACCTGTCTCTTTTGCTAACTGATAATATTTATCTTTCCGCTGTTTTCCAATTTTAGATTTCTTTCCCATTCTGATTAACGTTGCCTACGAAATCCTGTGCAACACGTGCTTACAAGATCATCGGAAGCGCATTTCATTACTCAATATTTGTAGAGGAAGAAGCGGGCTGTGCCTACATTACCCTAAGGCCAAGAGCGCTAACGTTATAAAAGGCATCACTAGAGGTCAGGAAACGCACCGCTAAATCTCAATCATTTTAATCTTAGCAACGTTAGTAACTAAAGTATAACCAAGGAAATCATGAGCGAACATTTGTCATTTAAACTCAACCAGAGTCTTAGATCATTCGTTTTGTTAGTAGGTTTAGTTTAATAGTGTAATTAGCTTTCAGGCAATATTAATCTAGCAATAAAATTCGCTGCAAAATTAGCTGCAATCTCTTCCTGCAAAAAGAAAATTGAATGAAAATTGACATCCTTTTTTAAAAAACGGTGGAAGCAGAAAAATATTTAAGAAATAGTACACTGGGTTTTCGCTATTCTCCGAAATTTGTCCTCTTTCATAACTATAAAATATTTTTATAATATTAATCCTTTGTTGTTCTAGAGAGAATTACTGTTCACGCGTTACTCCGATTTTCAGATGAAAGAATATTAATCTAAAATTACTCATTGATTGTTTATTGCCTTAGAAAGCTCAATCGTTAGAGGAATATCTTGAATACCTACTGCAAATCCTTAACATTTTATCTAAATACATCTTTGCTTTTTGCATAAACTAGTAATAATTAAATTATATGATATTATTCTAATGTAAGATAGAAACATTGATTACCATTCTCTTCATTATATAGCCTAAATACCTGTTAAACGATGACTGCTTTTAAGAGCATTGTTTCACCCAAGATTACTGTCCTAATTACTGTCCTAATTAATGAATGGCTCTTGTAATTGGGATGCTGGCTGTTGAAATTTAGTTTATATAGCCTCCTAGAAGAGCACTTTTCTGGAGTGTTTACTTAAAATAAAGATGTTGAAAATTACGCTTTTTCAATTTTCGTTAGCGGCTCCAAAAATCTGTTCAACAGTATGAAAAATCATTCCTAGTATCACAAAGTAGCATGAGTTATATCATAATTTAATCCTTCAAAATAACGGATTAAATGAGATTTATCTAATTAGATAAGAAGTAAATAAGTAATAAACAGAAGATTCAGAAGTGAAGTATAACATACACTTGCTATGTGGCTCCATGCCTGCTAAAATATTCCTGTATCAATATCTATAACAGCGTCCCTAGCAAAAGTTCTGAACAACACAGCCCCTCAATCCTTACTCTTCACCCAATGTATCCCAGGTTGAGCTTTACTAACCATCTTGTGGTCAAGGGTAGCTTATCTACATCTCAACAAGATAACTTATATTAATCATAGGTAAAGTTGGAAAATATTCAGAAAATTCAAGTAGATTATTCAGGGAAATCTAATCATTTCCATTCTTGACCTTGTACTGAAGTATCTTGGATGCGCAATTGCAAATGCTACCCTCCCCCATAGTCCAACATCCTGGTAACTTCAAAGATGCATCTCTTGTGGTCCAAATGGGGGTAACTTAATCGTCAAATCATGTCCAAGGTAGGGAGGAGGTAGCAGTATATATCTCTAAAAGATAACATAGTTTTTATTAGTCAAAGACAGAAAACAATAAGCAATTCATAAAATTCTGGTAAATTATTCTAAAAATTAATTTTTTTCCTATTCTGGGCCTCATAAACCAGATACTGGTATTTATAAGTCCAACTACCCTAAACTGATTATTATTATATAGATCTCCCTGATAATATGTATAACATTCTCACAGCTGATTGAGTTTTCTATTCTTCCAATATTTTGTAGACTTTTTGAAAAATATAAAACAAGTACTTAGGCAATAATGCAGAATGGAATTATCAAATATGATTCTCCTTAACAGAGAATATTTATCTCATTCTAAGATGGTGAATACAAAAAGTCAATTATTGTTATACGAAACTAAGGTCCGTTTCAAGATTCCAGTCAGTATGGAGCGCCTACGGGGGAAAAATTCAATGTAAATTGCCATAAGCGAAGAAGTTAGCCTCGCGCCGGGTCGCCTTTACGCGGAGCTACAGATTCGGACGGGTATAATTAAGATTCATAGTTTACATTGACCGATTCAAATTTAATTTCTGATGAAATTCGACTGAAAATAACTTTATCAACACAATAGTGAAAATTTTACGCTCTTATAGGAAGAACAACAAAGTTAAAAACGAAAATTGAATAAATTGCCGAGTTTTCACCCGTGAACATTTTGAAACTGCCATTACTCTCTTACAATACAACATAAAATGCTGATTTTTTCTTCCATCGCTCATTGTATCATCTATATGCATAAAAGTTACATGAGATTAATTTTAGAGCAACCAAATCTTAGTAAAAAAATATTTAGTTGGAACGTAACTCAAGAAAAAATTCGTCGTGAAGTCCAATTTATACGTCGCCTAAAACTATTTGGTTTCTCACGTGAGGAAGAACTTGTCTCGAGAGAAATCGAGATAAGTGTTGTAATTTTCATTTGCAGTTTGTTTCGATGCGATATCTTGAATGGAACTTGAGTTTTTGGCTTTCATATCTAAGAGCGTAATTCGCTTCGCGCTTCGAATCGCCGACGCTTCGAAACCTCACTTTGATGGATAACTGAATGATAAGCATAAAATATTTCCGATTAAATGATTATTTTTCTGCATGTCACTTCTCTTTTTAAGTTAACTTTTTTCAAAGCACAATCAAAGAACTATCTATAGAGAATGAGAGAAAGTTCCCTTACTTTAGAGTTATTCACATTCTGTTATTAGAACAGATAGTCATTGAAGTACTTCATAGTTCAACAGCTATAATAAATCAGCATTATCCTTTTACACCATATAATCTGCTTGAGGAGAGTATGGTAGAGATCCTAATGGTGTAATTCAGTTTTCACGAGAATTAAGGAAGTAATATTTTATATTTAATTATGAATTAAAGAAGTAATATTTATATTTGAGGCAAATATAATTATCTGGAACCTTTTTGAATTTTTCAAAAAATATTTCAAAGTAACTTTAAACAATAAAATATTCACCTGTACATTTATTAAATTGACCTGTTCTAGTAGAGCTATATATTACTACACAACCAATAATTCTAAATGCCATTTGTTTTTAATTAAGCTTCAAAAGGGAATAATGTGATAAGCCATGAGAACAACCTTATGTATATAGCTATGAAATTAGGCTAAAATATATCAAAATATATCTCATCTACAGTATTCGATTGGGAAGATACAGTATTCTATGATTGGAGATTTGAGAGTTGTCTCTCATAGCCCAAATTCTCCTATTATTAGTATTATTGCCTATATTATTAATTTTGATATTACTATTAAGTAATTACTATAGAAGCTAAGAATAGTAGAGAAACCTGGAATATAAGAAATCAATTAAGAGGAAAAATTGCAAATACCAAAAATGATCTAAGAGACAAAGGTTCTCCAAGCGCCGAAAGCTGCAACCGTCTAAGGGCGATTCCCAGGAAACGGATAATCGCCCTCAGACGGTCGCCGCTTTCAGTGCTTGGAGAACCTTTGTCTCTTAGATCATTGACCGCCGAGTTCCTTTTTTCTCTCTTCTACCAAACATGATGTATGGTTAACTTACCTTCTGGGCAAGACTGGTAGTATCAAGCAACTGTGTGACAATTTTGTTGCTCATTTCACTGATGGTATTAATAAATTAAATAATGATTGTAAATCTAATAAGTTGAGCTTGCAGGAAAGTATGTTTCTTCCTGAGCCCTCTTATGAAGACATTTACAAAGTTGTGAAAATTAAAAAAAATAAAGGTAAAGGATTTGATGATATCTGTGCAATAGACATTAAAAATAATCAAATCTTATTATCTGTGATTACAGCTCTAATTAAAAGCAGCATCTCTAATGGATCTGTTCCAAGTGGGTTGAAAATAGGTCTAATTAAACCTGTTAATAAGGAGGGCTCATTCTCAGATGTGAATAATTATAGACCTATATAAACTCTGCCCGTGTTAAGCAAAATTTTGGAAAGGTATGCATATATCCACCTCATTAAATACCTTAACAAGCATAATTTCATATCCAGTCTCCAATATGGATTCCAAGAAAACATAGGGACTAAGGATGCCCTAGTAAATTTTGCTGAAATTGTTAATACAGAACTTGATAAAAAACACTTTCTGATAGTTACTTTTATTGACTTTGCAAAGGCTTTTGTTACAGTTAACCATAGCATACTCCTGGATAATATGGAAAAATTGGATATTCGTGGTATAGCTTTTCAGTGGTTTATGAGTTATTTATCTGAAATAAAAATTAACGTAAAGATAAATAATGTAATCAGCAAATTGGAAGAAATAAAATATGGTATTCCTCAATGTTCAATACTTGGGCTATTACTCTTTTTGATTTACATCAATGGCATCATAAAAGGTGTGAGGCACTGTAAAATTTCAGTGTATGCTGATGATGTAGCTTTAATTTCTACTCATCAAAATTTTGAGTTAGCCATGGATAACGTGCAAAAAGACTTGATAAATGTTTCTTTTTGGTCCCATGACTACGACTTAATTATAAATATTAAAAAATCCAAGGGGATGCAAATTGCAAGCTAATCTTCTAAAATAAATAATTTAAAATTGTATATTTATGAGCATGTGTATGGTTTAACTATATACTCGTAGGGTAGTACTGCAAATTGCTACCTTACGGTACTTCAGGTCACACAGAATAGAATTGTTAAACTATTATCAGGTGATATGCCTGAGTTCAAACAGTCTCGTATACAAAATGTTTATAACAGACTAGGTATTTTAAAAATATGTGACCTTTATTTATAGATTTTCGTGGTTAACTATTTTGATCATACCCCATTGAAATATAATGTGAGGTCCCACAAAATGGAGTTGAGAGATGATGTGAGATTTTTTGTACCTTGGTATTATAATAACTATGGCAAAAATGTATCAGAAGTAAAAATTCCTAAGATAGTGAACAACCTACCTAATTATTTGAAAGGGCTATCAAATATCTCTGTAGTGAAACAAAAACTTAAATTTCAAGGTCAAACAATTTTAATGAGTATTGTATTAAATTTTGTGCAATTGCCTATAAAAAATAATAATGATGGAAAAAATCTATTTTTGCCCCTTATAGTTTTCAATTGTTGATTTTGAAAAGGCCTTCGATAGAGTTCAATGGCCAAAAGGTGATACTAAAGAACATTGGGTTGGATTGGAAAGATGGGCGTTTAGTGCAAAATTTGTATTTAAATCAGACCGCATGACTAAGAGTTGCTGATGGGGAATCAGAATTGGGTGAGGTAGGGAGGGGAGTAAGACAAGGCTGTCCTTTATCACCATCTCTTTTAAACATATATGTAGAT
Source organism: Pachydiplax longipennis (assembly GCA_036926295.1). Classification (NCBI taxonomy): domain Eukaryota; kingdom Metazoa; phylum Arthropoda; class Insecta; order Odonata; family Libellulidae; genus Pachydiplax; species Pachydiplax longipennis. The sequence goes on from JAVFKF010000054.1 coordinate 82,918, forward strand.
ATGATCAAAGAAGCTTGGGATGAAACAGAGAAGGGAGTAAAAGTTGGTGGGGAAGTAGTGAAGTCGGTAAGATATGCAGACGACAAGGCTATTGTGTGCGATTCTGAAAGGAGTTTTCAAATCCTAAAGGATAAAGATAAGATAAAGCAAAGGAGTTTGGGATGAAAATAAATGTAGGAAAGACTAGAATTATGAGGTTTTGGAAGGGAAAGAAAGCTAAGTTAACAATAAGGGTGGATGGGGAAAAACTAGTACAAGTAGATCAATTTTCATAGTTAGGCAGCCTTCTTTCTAAGGATGGAAGATGCTCGACAGAAATTAGAAAAAGGATAGCATTAGCGAAAGAAGCATTCATGAAGCGAAGGGAACTGATGACAAAGGGACTTGATAAAGGAATCAGGAAGAGATTGGTAAAATCCTTGGTGTGGAGTGTAATGTTGTATAGGTGTGAAACGTGGACGTTAAGAAAGGAGGATGCCAAGAGATTGGAGGCTTTTGAGATGTGGGTATGGCGTAGAATGGAGGAAGTAAGTTGGGTCAATAGAAAAACGAACAAGGAGGTTCTGGAGATGGTTGGGGAGAAAAGAGAAATGATTGAAGTAATTAGAAATTGACAAAGGAAATGGGTGGGTCAAATATTGAGAGGAGAGGGATTGTTGAAGAAAGTGATCGAGGGAAGAATGCTAGGGAAAGGACAGAGAGGAAGACAAAAAACACTTTCACAAAAGTTATTAGACAAATAAAGGGGTGGGATAAGTTACCGGGAATTGAAGGAGAGGAAATTAAATGGGGAATGTGGGGGCACATGAACCTACCGAAAGGTAGAACACTTTATATATATAGTTTTCAATTTCGGGAACCTCCCGACAAACCTAATGTTTGGCAGGACCCTTATGATGTAACTTCTACTTTAATTTTCTTTTCTTCTTTTGTTTGGGAATGAATAATAGACATGTATTTCTTCCTCTATATGATTACTTGTAAATCTCACTTTATGTATTTATATATTTTTCCCTTTCTTTTACGTTATCATTTATAAGCAGTTTCTCTGTGATATGCAATCCATGCAATATTTCTTTTATCTAAATTATATAAACTAGCAGAATTGCCCGCTGATTCTCAACGGGGAAAATAGATGTAGGATTTAATTAGTAATGCTATTTGTGTAGAAGAGAAATTATCCTCTCCAAAGATTTCAGATGAAAAATGTAGGGGGTCAAGACCCTCCGACCCTTCCTCTATGCATATAGGTATGCATTTAAGCTTTCATTCTATGAAAATGAATCAGGTACAATATTTATAATGTTTGGATAGTAAATACATATAAATATAACTCCAGTATTTTATTTGTTTTCACTTAATGTTATTCGTAATATGACTTAAGTTGCCTTTACAGAAATGGAGAAGATATAGGAGCTTTAATGACTCAAATAGATCCCAAGCAAACATCTACTAATAGATTCCAATACAACCGTATCGTATTACTCCACCACTGCTTCTGAAATCGTCGGAGAGTATAATTTCACTTCTTCACAAATAGCATTACTTATTTAATCCTACATCTATTTTCCCCGTTGAAAATCAATGGGCAATTCAGCTAGTAATATATAATTCGTAAATATTTTGTCGTGTAGCCAATACGCGCCTCCCACCTGAAAAGGTCAGCTCCATCCTCCCTGCACACTCTCTGGTACTTCAAATTTCCCTCAATATTCAAAGTATTTGGCGGACGATTTGAACTATAACCAGTATTCTCAAGGGTGCGCAAGATGGCGCTACATCAGCCGCATTATAGGCCGCTCGATTTTGTCTTAATTTTCTAAAGGATCTGTGGGAAATATCATCCAACTTCAAAACGATTTGGCTGCAGTCGTCGATTTGCAACATTTCTTAGCGCGGAAGCATAGTTGCGTCCTAAAGAAACGGCCATAGCTGAATCACATCCGACCTCCCTTACAATTTTTTCTTATGCCACACTGGCGTTGCCGCGTTCGGGTGAACGAAGGATCCGGCACAAGCGGGAAAGAAAAGAAGAGTAAAATAATAGAAAAGTGTTTTGCAGGTCCTGCTGCCCGACCGACCACAAAATTTCGAAATTTTAAAAACATAACCTGATGAGCGGAAATAAAATGTTTGATAAATCTAATAGTTATACCCTGAGAATGTCTGCTATGGTCTACGGGGGGTGCACGCGGCAATGTACTACGAACACGGCAATGTACTAAAAACAAGATATAAAAATTCTTTTATCTTCTAAAATTCCATCATTTTTGACTGGCAAAGGTATCCAATAATATTAGGAGTAGCTAAGTCTAACTTAAAATGTTTACCATGACATCCATCAGATCTTCCTCCAACATTATTCAATAAATTTTATTTCTAATGGTTTTGGAAACTATTTCGGTATCGCACGATCATACTTTCTAACTTAACATTGAAATATGAGATGGTTCTGCACCGGAACATAAAATGAACTATGCATCATATAGGGATGGGAAAGGGGAATCTGAGACTTTGGGAAATTCTTAGTGATAATAAATAATTTTAATATACGTACAAAGAAAAATTATTAATGTATTTGGCGCTTGGGTTACCGTATGGAATTACATCGGTACTCCTTTGGAAGGGTTTAATAAATTAATTTTTTAAGCAGTTCTATCAATGAATTATGCCTGAATAATGCAATAATCTTCATAAATATGATTACACGGATAGTTCGCAAATTATAAAGCATTCAGATTCTATACATAGGGTACTCCTAAAGTTCCATTCCATTTCATATAATATCCGTAATCAGTTTCAATGAATTCCATCGACTTTAAGATCGCTTACATTCTCTTTAATTGCTTCTTTCAAATAATCCTGAACAGAAGGAAATTGTCCGTTCTCTGATTAAATCGATAAAGATTTCAAATTCATAGATAAATGGATGAAGTTTTAGACGAAGTATTGATAGAAAATGATATCTTCTTCCACGAGCAAACTTCACATCATTACCATAAAACGACCTTGATCGGACCTTAGATTATGCATAATTTTGTTTAGAAAAATGAGCAATTGAAACTCAGCATACGATCACCGCTCATCAAAGGCCGCCGTCAGAATCGCAATTTCTCCTTGTCGAAGGTTTGCATTGAATTTTTTCGCCGAATGATTCACCACAGCCGTTCGGTGTAGCATTTTTTCCGCGTTCGATTACGTACGATGGCGGCGACCTTCCCCGTGGCAGCGACCCCTATTCTTAACTCATTAAAATTCCACCCGTGACTGTTGACGTTTCATGGACCTCCGAACCTTGACGAGGGTGTAGCAGGTGCAAAGAAGAGACCGAGCACGGAAACAGGAAAAGCATCTCCCCTTTCCGATCTTTGAGAGCGGCTCCTTCGCTCTCAGAATTAACTGAACCAATTATGTATATATTTTTGCTTTAAATACATCGAGGGTATTCGTAAACATTTTAGCATGGAGGAAAATGCTATACTTGCAACTTTATTCGTTTCAAAAGAACTTGGTTAAGCGATATATGGTGTTAATTCATCGAATGATTGATAAAAATATGCAAAGCAATCTTTGTAAGGTGGATTTTACCGATATTGTTTTCTACATTATATCAATATTTGTTTGTTTACAATTTTGTTTTTCATCATTAAAATGCGAAAAAATTCAGAAAAAACTATTTCATCACTTTAATTTTCAAATGATACAAAGATTCATTTTTAAATATTTTCTTTTTCTTCCAATTCTGATAATTTTATTGTACATAGTTGAAAAAATTATGAGATCTTCATCCAGGTTTGGTGAATGAGATTTTATTTTTGGCCCCTAAAATTTCCTATTGACTTATTAACTGGAGAATTAATAAAAGTTGTAAAGGATTCAATCTTCCATAATTATATTTTTTATTGTTACATAATAAACTACTTGGATTGGTTATGTTTTGGTGATTGGTTATGATGTTTTATTTTAGTAATTGAAATTTCTTCGATCAACTTCCTAATATTTTCATGGGGATCCAAAAGCCATTTTTCACACATTAGAATGACGTTCTATTATAACTTCCTGTTGCTAACTTCTTTAATTTGCTTATATTTCCTCTCTTGACCACTATTCATTTTGGTAAAGAGTTCATTCAGCTCTGGCAATGTTTGGCGTTTGTTTTAGGAGAGATTTCAATTTGAAACATAAGGAAAAAGATCTCCTTCGACAGACTGGTGATTCAATTTGGATTTTCTCCCCTAAATCTCGCAGGATTTTCTGTCAGTTAGCGGTGAAAACCCTCTTAGAGGACTATAGCAAGGATCACGGGAAATTCGCTAAGTATATACCATAATAAAATGAACATACAGGAGCATACATTTCTATTCACTACATAATTCTAGATAGCTCTTAGAACGTAAGTTTATGCTCTGAGTTTTGGATGAGACAACGTTATGTATGAATTTGGTTGCATTTCTATCATGATAAATTTCCACCTAGGAAATTGTTCATACCCTAACTGTCTGGTAAAACGTACTGAGTATAACTCTTAATTAAATAAAAATATATTAAACGCAATAATTTCATTTTGTGTCAATTGAGCCAATTTTCTCCTGAGGTAGAGACTTTTTCAAGATCATTTTAGTTGATTTAATTTTGTCACTCCTGCTGTCTCAGTTTTGATTATTCCAGCGGGATATCAACGTAATTTGACAGCTCAGTATGTTAGCGATGTCGGTTACTTAGAAAGGTTACAGAATCACTAATTAAGGTATTTTCGAACGAGAGTTAAGGTCATTTGGCTCTTCTCGTGACTTAATTTCTTTCTAATACATAACAGCAACCAGTGACCTTTGAGTTGGCGGTCGAATGATCCAAGGGCAGAACTTAAAGGTCCCTCAGCTGTCACGTGACATAAGGAAGCGATTGTCAGATTAAAAGACTCACTCCACGACTGGTTACGAATTTTCGTCAGTAGTTCTTTGCGCTTACGGTTTTATATCTCCCTTTATTAAATTTTATTATATCCCGCATAAACCTCAAGTTGGATTATCATTTTCCACGAATTTCTCTGAATTGAAAATAAATAGTATAAATTAACCACAGCCATTTTTACTGTGTAAAAATAGATTAATTGGCCCTTAGAATTCATCAAAACGTCATTTACAGGAAATAATAAGGATATCGCACTACTCCCACAGGAAAAACTTATTTCCTGTGAAAGAAGAGCTCACAATTTCTTGGTACGATGGACTCCTACTTTATCAAGGCCAGATTGGCTGCATTTAAATCGCCATTTACTCCATGACTATCTTGATCTCTATAAACCATCTCTAAAATTAAAAAATAATGCGTTCGAAATAAAAATTCATATTTTTCCACATAAATATCAATTAAGTACTTCCTACTTACTTTAATTACTTCCAATTCTGAAAAGTTAAAGCATTTTATAAAATAATCACCGGTGTTTATATTTATTTATCCGATATTAGTAAACTCCCGTAAGAAATACATGGGAGAAATCTTTGGAAATTCATTTCACGCACTTCCCGACGTGCTAGGATTATAAATTTCTGGAAGTCGCGGAAGTCTAATACTGTTACATACTGATATTCTGGACTCTGGAAAACACTTCCATAAAAATGCACGGAAGCTTCATTTTGATAGATTGCCAACTTTCTTCTTTTGCAAATTTAAACCAGAAATAACGGTCCTACGACACAAGAACCAAAAGAAAGGAAATGGAATGAAAATTCTTCTTTTGGTCGTAGAATGTCGCTATCAAGTCAAAATTGAGAGGATTCAGACAAAAATGGCGAAAAATTTGTGTAATTTTTCGGGTACAAACAAACCGTTCTTCTAGCGACTCAACTCTCAAAAGAATATATGGGAAAGATAGGCTCATAAGAAATGTATGGGGAAGGAGAGCCGACATTTTTGTTAAGAAAAGCATTGGTACACTTTTGCAAATCTAAATCCAGCAATATAAATTTTCAAATTGTAGATGGTTTAATTTGCACGTTGTGTATTAAAGTTCAAATAATAATTATTTCTTTCTCAACATTATGGATGATTTTCGTTGAAATTATTTCTGAAGGTAACAATGTAATTAAAAGGTCTTATTGTTTTAGCAACCAAATAAGAAAATTCTCTCCACATCGATATTTTGTGTGATACATTCATTATCTTCACGGGGGATAAAATGGAACATTTCAGAAGGAAAGTATTCGGATGCTCTTTCATTTAAAATACATGATACCACTGTGTAAGGGAAGAGCGATTAATTTAATAGTTTATAATTCTGAAGAATCAGATGTATGCGATAATAGTAGTACATTTTTCTGTAAATTAAATTAATTCCCGTCATTTTTGACGGGGGAACTCACAAGTAAAAGAATAAATAGTAACTCTTTCTACTATTATCTACTACTCATCCTCGAATAGGGTAAGAGTCAAATGGTCACCTCGACAAAAGAATACAATAAATAAATAGGATATATTATTTATCTGAAGGCGGGCACATCCCTCAATCCACTCCTGTTTTCGGGAAAAAGAAGTTGAAGGAGTATGCCTCAACAAGCGATTGCTCCAAGTATTAGTATGCACAATAATAAAGTCTGAATTAGGTTTCTGAATTCACATGAGTAACTCTGGAAGTATACTGTGGTTCTATTAAACATAATTTTCAATCACCCGAATACATCTAATTCCCAACATTCGCTTATTTTGAGGATGTGCTTTTGAACGGAAGACAAAAAATTGGTTCCTTCCATATCTTATGTCGCACCATGCGTTTCACGGACAGCGGAATTCCCTGGTTTTATGCGATTCTTTTAGCACAAAACTTTTCGCTAGACAAATAAGCGACATAAAGAAAGCCAAAAAGCTGTTTTTGTGTTGAATGGTAATTTACGGACCTAATGTATATCTAAAGCCATCACCACATGGCAAACATCCAGTTTTTTCCTTTAATATATTTTTGGAAACCACAAGAGAATGGGGCTAATAGCTGAATAGGGCATAAACTTTAGTTTCATTTTTAGCTTATACGTAAAACTAGCTCGGCCCATGCTAATCTTATAGTATTTCAAGTGACTTGCCATAAATAAAAATATATTTGCCGTTTAAATTAATCCTATGTAATTTAAGACGAAATTATAAGCCCTCTTTTTCAGATTGTAAATTATTTTTAATTCTACCATTCTGCGCAACTCTAAATATATATTTAACGTGATTCGTTCCTGTGAGTGGTTGTCGTAGGGGTTCACTCGTTTGCCCAGGGCTGTTAAGACGGCTGTGGATATAAGAGAAGAAATGAATACGCAGAGCATAATATAACGGAAAAAAGTGGAAAAAAAGATGTATTAATCTCGATCGAATCAGGAGTTGGCAGGACGATAGAATCATCTTCACACATACAAAGCGGAGATATAAAACGACCTTTTCTGATTTTCAGTTCGCCGTTTTGCCGCTGCAACTTCGCCGACAAAAATTGAATTAAGATATTACTTGGAGAAAATTTGGGATTTTTCTTTCAGTTTAGAAGATTTATACTTGATGATATTGTGAATGCAAAGTTTTTATTTTAAAATGGGAGAATATAATCTCCCGGTAACCGATAATTAAGACAACGGGAAGGAAAGGAAAACAATTACGAGTGGCCGGTAGTTAAGAATATGTTGATAGAAAAGAATCACAGCAATGCGAAGCAAATGTCAGTAAATGAGTGAGAATGGCTCCCACAATCAAATATTATTTCTGTGTAAAATGCAGTCCGACGGCTCAATTTACAAGATTGGGGTTGGGACGGAGAATTCCTTTGCTATGAGAAAACCTCTCGTAATAAAGTAATTAATCTGTTTCATTCGACGTATATTTTATATTTAATACACCATCGCGGCGAATCGTTCTTTCCCCTGTTAAAAAAATTCCTATCGGGAAGGAGTCTTCAACCGCACATGAAATGATGAAAGTACATTTTTCCCTTACCATTCTAATTCGTAACTTTAAGATGAAATGAGGTATTATCCAAGATCGAAACTGTCGTTGTAAGGAAGGGACATATATCCTTCTACTGCTATCGCATCAGACCGATTCGGCGAACTCGAACCGGCTATTCCATACTTGAGTTCCGTGAGCTTGAAAGGTTCGCACGCAATAAGCGTCTTGTTTTTATCCGAAATATTACGTAGTTCGCGGCGAATAAATTTTCGTGTGCTTGTTCCTGCACTTCTCAGGTCATCTCGGAGACATGATTCGCAAAGAAAATGAGTGAAAACTCTCTTCTTTGAAAAGAAATTCCATTTCCACTCTTCGTTATTTTAATCGATAAATGTGAATAATAATTATTAATTTCAAACGTTTCATGTAGTCGTAATTCCCCTCGAACGAAACGAATAAATTCACCTCCTTGGAAAACTTGTTCCTGACTCCGGGACTTACCCATTGTTTCAGCACGTTTAAATTCACTTTTCTATTGAATATCAAGTGGTAATGGAGAGCCTCTGGCTCGATTCAAACAAGAGTGACCTATTCATTCAGGGCGGAGGCATCTAATTTTAGTTGTTTGTAGGTCGTAATTCTAGATTTGGGAAAATAAGGTATTTTGAGTATGCTTCTGTATTGAATTGAATCTTTCTGTTATTTTATTATTAAGGTTGTGGATAGATATGCTATTTTATGGCATTTGATTAAAAATTAACGAAAAAGCTCTTATACATTTAACATAATATTTTAATTCTACGGCCATGGGTTTGAATGATAACCTAGAGTCGAAACCATGGTCAAATAAAAAAAGTTAAGTCTTCGGCGCGAAAGATATTTACATTTACATCTTAACCCTGCAAACCGCCAGTGGCGCATGGCAGGGGGTGTAAAACACCGAAAAACCTATCTACCCTTGACTGCTGTTGGCTTCTCTAATACTTCGCGTAAAAAAAAAGAAATAACTATCTGCCCTGGCAACTATTTATCTAACGCTTCATCGTTTTGTCTCGAAGATCACGCACGCTACTAACTGGTATGACAATATCCACTACCTCCTCCCCGAGGTCTATAGTGATAAATTAATTAAAAAGCTTCCCACGGTAATCAAGTGTTTTATCACTAAGCAAATCCCAACCGAGGGATTCTATCATAGCTGAAACACTGCTGTTAAATCTGAAATCTCCATTAACAAATCCAGCTACCCTTCGTTGAAACATCTCAAGGCTGGAAGTTAATCCCACTTCGTGCGGATCCCAAACAGCACCGCAGTACTCAAGGAGAGATTGAATCAGGGAGAAGTACGCTATTTCTTTTACTCTCAATGAGCAACCCCTTAGGATTCTACTAGCTGAACCTTGCATCCTATTCGCTTTACCTACTACGTTTTGAATATGCTCTTTGAAGGAAAAAACTACTACTGAGCGTAACACCTAGATATTTATGATACTTCACGAACTGCAACGGATATCCTGAAATATTATAGGGTACGCGGATAACATTACTGGAACGTGTAAAATTCATAGCTACGCACTTCTTTACGTTCATGTCTAACTGCCAATCACTTCACCAACCTGAAATAACGTTTAGATCGTTCTGCAAGCAAGCAATGTCATCTGGACTTTCAATCTCTCTATAAATAACAGTATTATCTGCGACTAGCCTAACTTTACATCGAACATTATCCACTATATCGTTAATATAAATTTGGAATAGAATCGGACCTAATACACTACTGCGGTAGTGTACCAAATAGCGGTAGTACCTGATACACCCTGCGGAACACCGGATGTGACATCAGATAGCCAGGCAGCATTCAGCGAATCGACTCTAACGCCACCGTATTTGTGACCGGACCCGCTATCTAATTCAGAACTGTTCAGAATCACGATGCTGGGTGGGTACCGATAAATGTCGGCCCCTCACCGGGTATCGAACTCGGGAGTGCTTCCACTGAGAGCGAACGTTAGGTCATGGTCAAATATATTGTGGCAGAGCTTTTTTATCATTTTTCTTTATAATGAAGAGCTGCCACAAAGTCGAGGTCGAATCAGTGGTTTCCGCTTTTTGTATATATTCAAAGTACTACATACTAGTGGGAAGTACATACGTGACAGAATGGGAGGAACTTTTTGTCAACTGCAAAGGATGTGAAAAATAAAGTACAGAGTAAAGTAAGTAAAGTAAACAAGGTAATCAAAATAGAAGAACCTGAGGTAATAAAGGCTATACAAACATGTAAGTTATTTTTTTATAGATTAAAATTGAATTCGAGATGAATTACCGCCTTTTCTTCTTCCGTATTTTTAACGCTGATACTGCCATCCTCCATGGTATTTGGAAGAAGTACTTCTCAATGAAACACCAGATAAACTGGTGCAAAAAATTCTTATCTATCCAAATTAAAAAAATTGTGATGATGCAAATATTTATGACAAAGGACGATTTTTCCTATAAGTCAATGTAGCATTCTATTAGGGTTACCTAATCTAATAAAAAATAAAGTGAATTGCGTGAATATAACCACCTCTTTTCAGGACGAAAAATTCTGAAAAAGGGGCAGTTATTTTTGATGAGTAAGTACAATATTTCACCAACTACACTACATTAATCTAAAACAACCCCACAAGCATCATGTAATTATCAACTAAAACAGTTTCCTAGAAATCTTAGATGTATGTAATATGAGTATACAAATTACATTAAATTAAAAAGTGTGTTAAATAATTATAAATATTACATACATATAACTTACAATTTACTTGATTTAGCAAATTTACGACTGTTAAAATGGAAAACTCTCGGAAATACCACTTTATGAATTGGCAACCATACGTTTTGCATTTGTATAATGTATGATGATGATGTGTTTGAGAGAGACTCAGGAATGACAAAGTGTTGCTGCATCACTGGTAGAGGAGTGATATATTCTTTAATTTTCTATAGCACCAACAGTATGATCATCGCCTTCGCCTTAAACTGAGCTTTCAGACACATGATTCCCAAACCGAATGGACGAAGGAAAGTCATGGAGTCATCAGGCAGTGAGACCTTAATGAAAACTTACGACTAATATCAATAGTTGGATTCCTAAAGCATACCTTTCCTCGGGTTTGTTCTTATACCTTGATTTATGAAACCAGTTGATTCAACTCAATGCCATTCTTCTTTTTTTCCTGAGTAGAACAAATTTTGGCACCAATGGTAAAGTAACTTCTGGCACCTGATGAACATTCCTGACAACATTAATCCATCTCAGTCATATATTCCTTCAATCAGCTCTCATTTATTCTCAGAATCCTGATTTATGCAAGAAATTTTTGCACCTGAACCAATAGATTTGCCCTCCTCCATATTTAGTTTAGTATATGATAGATTATGATCTAAACAATCTTGGACTTCCTAGATGAGGAAATTTTTTGAGCATTTTGATTTTGAGAAAATTTAACTCATATTTTCATCCCTTGGAGCATTTTAGCTTGGCCCACTCTGGTTTCACTAGAAAATAACTATCAGCAGATTAAATCACCAGTTTGGCTTTATGAGTAACAACATGCATGGAATTTTTTAAGTCAAAAGTAACTATTCCAAGATTCAATTTGAGGAGCTGATAAAGGGTCATTATCAATGAATTATATTTATCCTGGTATATTATTGAAAAATTTCAATTAAAATTTTATGTTTCTCTTCTCATGATATCAGATAGACACTCAGATTCCTGAAAGGACCTATGTCTTAATCAAGAGAAAAAAATAAATTGAAACAATAATTTTAGAGTATGTTATTGTAAGTAATGGACTTAAAGTCACTAGTTTTCCATCTTATCAAGCCATATGTGTTTTCTACTTTAAAAGCTATTTTGAGGCTCATTAAGTAGGTACAAGATTCTGAGATTCCCAAATTATTTGTGAATTATGAATAATTGAGATAGTACAAAGTTATTTGATTATAATAATCACATACTATTAAAAAAATGTTCCCAATTTTTTTGTTGTTAGTAGCAGTATTTTTAAAAGTGCTCCAAAAAATGAGATCATTTTGCAGGTGGACTCCTATTGGGAATTAAACCGAGGACTGCTTTCACCAAAGCCAAATATTCTGCCCAGATGGCTATCCAGGAGTCCCAATGTTTTTTTAAACAAATCAAATTTTATTGTCATTAAATAATTTGGTTTGCAATGATTACACAGAGCAAGGAATCAAAATTTTACAATAAAGCATGGTAATTATAACCTGAGTGGTGCTCCTTTAGTTATATACTTTGTGTGAATTTAAACTACTAACACATTTTTTTCACTTTTTTAAATAATTTATAATGTGTGAAAGAGGGCATATTTTATATATTCTAAATTTTACTGTGAATCATAATTTAGCGCTTAAAGGTATACTAAAATGTCTTCAAGACTTCATACTTATAAATATCAAACTTCTTTTGATATGCTACAAAATTTTCAATATTATTTATCACCTCCATTAAAATTATGCCCCAAGTTTTATAATTAGATTCATTTTATGGTAGTTAAGAGGCAAGTAGGCAGTATTATATTTTGGCAGCTGGTTGTTAACAACTACAGAGTAAGATTTAAGATATAATACTGCCAAAATATGATACTGCCTACTTGCCTCTTAACTACCATAAAATGAATCTAATTATAAAACTTGGGGCACTGTAATTAGTTTTACCCTTAATATTTTTACAAGTATAGTGGTGTAGTATAGTGTTGAAACTATGGACTGAATTTTGCTATAATAAATTTAAATTATATAGTAAATTAATTGCCTGAAAATTGAAAATAAATAAGTATTGCCTCCTTCTTCACAAGTTTCCCAAAAATCTGTTGAAATATTCTGACTTTCCTAACATAGAGCAATAACTTCTAATAGGGTAGAAGCTGTATATGAAAAGCTACACACATTTCTGGTAGGGTAGTAATAATTACTATAAAATCTGAAATTTCAAATCAATTCATTAATCTTAAACTTTCACAATGTTAACTACTCATTTCTTGGGAGATGATTCGTTGTTCATAAGCCATTTTTCTCATATGGAAACTGAACTTGCATATCACAATAATAAATATTCCTTTCCCATTCCACTACCTGTGTTTTTTCTGCAAACATATTAAAGGAAGTACTATTGTTTCTTTTTGACATTATAAAAATCTCACTGCCCTTTTTTGAATGAGTCACAAAAATATCATCATTGTATTGATGCTGTTGAATGGAGGTATGACAGAACAATAAAACTCAAAGGAAGTCAGCCTACTATATGCAGTGAATATCTTGAACTTTTGAACATATTTAGCTGCCTGATTGAAAAGGATTTTTTTTTAATTGCCATCAATTATATGATTACATTGACTTTACTACTTGAGTATCATTGGTTCAATATGAAGGTCTCATCATCTTCTCTACTCATTAACATAAACCATGGTTAAAAAGGGTCTTATTTATCTTTATATATATCTTTAAATCTTTATTTGAATTGTTAACAAGCATGTTTGCTCCTCTCATAAACTTAACTAAAAATAGATCTTAACACCTAAAATCTAACACCTGTACTAAAACAGATCCTAATGTAAATATTCAGCTCTTAAGAATGTTGCTTTTATGAAAGAAAGGTAATATGTAAAATCTAACTCATGTACAATAGCTATTGAGTACTAATCTACATTATGAGTATATAATGAGCACTAGTACATGATCAAAGCCAAGGAAAGATGATTATTAAGTCTGAGAATGTAAGAATAATCTATTTATTCCATTAAACTTTTATTTTTTCTAAGACCATGTAAATATCTTTTGTTTCTCAAGTGTAACAATTGTGAATCAAGTTCATCCTCAACACTTAAACTGAGCTGTTCTTTTTTATCTACCTATTAAATTCGAAAATTTTTGTTAATTTAGCTGATTTTAAGTTGTAATCATCTTAATTTTACATTTTTACGTTCTAAATGTATTATTTCATAATAACAGATAAAGTTAGGATTGGATACAATTCCCTGAAGGCTGAAATTAAAAACAATAGATGGATGAGTGAATGGGTCAAAATATGTAATCGGAATTTTAGAGAGCTAAGAAATAATGACCAGTTATCAACGAATTTATTGGTCACTCATCGTTGGTGATAGAAAAGTTAACTAACACTGAAATCCCCATAAAAGATATGAAAATAAAGCTTGCATCTGATGCATTACAGAAGGAGAAATGAGATGATGAAGGTCTTTTAGAGAAGGATTTAAAAAAGAAAGCATGAAGAAGGAAGGGACTGTTAGGTTTTCAAAGAAGAAGATGAATTCAAGAATAAAATATAACACAGAAAGAAATCAAAGAGAATACCTTATATATCTAAATATGCTAGTCATGCTCCAGTGCAAGTATAATAGACTGTTATGATAATGATGAAGTAAATGTTTTATTATGAATAAACTATGGCACTATAAAACAGATGTATGATGTATACAGCATGATACATCTGTTTCATAGGGTCATTCATACATTTTATTTCTAAATGAATAGTTAAGGCTCACTTTGTAGATTTCTTTCTTTTCTATATTCCAACTCTCTCATTACTTTGTTATTCCCTTTACAGTTAAAAAAGTTAGTGAGGTCTTCCTCAAGCAAACATCTGCAGTACTAATTTATTCATATTAAACATAAAAAAGAATATTTTGAATCTCAAGTTACAAGCTGAAATAAATCTAGAATTTCTTAAACCTTTTCGGAATTGCTAAAATTAAGCTACTAGGAAAATGTGGTAGATAATTGACATATTTTGTTTTTCGATCACATTCATCAGAAATAGTCATTTCATGCTTATGATTGTTTTGTTTCTATTTTCATTATTTGTCAACAATTTCTAGTCTACCATGAGAATCTTATTAATTATCTATCAGTATGACTAAACTTCAGGTCCCAAAAGCTTTCTCCCTTTTCTTTCCTTCTTATTTATACTTTTTGATATCCTTGGCTTTTCAATGCTTTCTTTGAGTCCCAATATTTAATGGTTTGCTTTTACAATAAATAGTACCAATTAAGTCCCTTACATTTTATGACTATGTAATCATCTTGAGATGTTTCCTGAAAAAATTTTCCGTGGATGAACAATTCTCATGACTGAAGATTAATTATTTATGAATATTTTTGTAAGAACTTATGAAATTCTCCAATTCCAATTCTCCCTGACAATGAAGAATCCTCTTTCGAGTGCAACAGGAAATTTTCTTTTTATGATAGTCGTGAGTTCACGGAAACACATAATTATCCACCGATTTTGTACTTATGTAATAAATAGGACATTTCTACAGAATATCTAACTATTTCAATAATAATTAGTTAGAACGAAGAAGGAAAGAAGAATGGAGAGATTTTCATCAAATAGAGAGGCCCAGAAGCCATGATTAGCATTCCCTAAACGTGTTCCATTATTTGTGGTTATTGGAAAGAACGAATTTTTGAATAAAACTGTCCTTAATGTTTCCACTGCCACAGGAACATTAATAGGGAACCTAATAAATGTCTCGGACAAGGAGGTCGCATTCACTTTTTATCAGCTCAGTTACTTCAGTAACCGTGGGAGTTTGAACAAAGAGACATAATAGCAATTATGCTGTAATTTTATCTAAATGCATAAGGAGGAGGATGGCAAAAACAATAACGGAAAACCAACACCGACGAACGACTATTTTGAAGGACGCGATTTGTTACATCAAGGACATCCGAGAATTTTCGCCGAATTCGATGACTGCATAACTCTCTTTCAAAATTACGAGGAAAAGGCAATTCATCTAGCCTTATCAGTCAACGTTTCATTGGATAAAAGAACGCTCTATTTCTTGACAGTTTCCTCGAACATGAACGGCGGGAGATCGGTTGATGAGAAGCCTAAAACGATAAAAGTTGAAATTATAGAGATATTGGTTTGTAACTCTAGAAGATAAGCTGAAGCATAAAATCATCATAATCGACTTTCATGCGTTGGTGTGAGAAAAAAAGTGGCAAAGAAGAGGAAATATCCATGTGAAATGATTATTATTTCTATGAGCAACGGAATGAAATTACCGTTAGATTTTATAATACATTAATTACTATATAACATAAATTTCTTTATTTAGGAACTCGGTTTCGTCAGTAGGTAGGAACTCTCTCAAGCCGTGATTATTTTGCGCTAGTTCGGCCTAATTTTAATATGCTTGCAGCGCATAAAATGACAATGAGAAGTGTTGTATTCGCGAATTAGAAAAGGTATTAAGATAGGCTATACATTTTATAAAGAAACTAGTAAATTCCCCCTTCAAAAATGACTGGACTAAATTCAACTTATGAAATAAATATCTGGTCCTTCTTGATTTTCAAAAATAAAAATAATCCCTCTCAAACTTTAAATAACCATCGTAATTTAGACTGAAGCTATAAATATGAACAGAGCGTCTAAAAATATCTCGATAAAATTTATTAAAACTAATTAATGCACATCAGAACTGCCTAAAAAACTAAAGTATCAGGTAACCAAGAAATGTTATTGCTGTTTAGTGTATATTTAAAATCAAATACTACAAATTTAAAGCATTCAGAGCATAGGTTATAGTATTTGTAAATATATATTGCTGAATTATGATCTTCAAAGTTAAATAATATTTAAATGTATCTGTGATATTGTCTGTCACTATCTGGCATGCAGTTTAATTTGTCTTAACTAACATTTTTGATAAATAATAATGTTAGCTATAAGTCATTGCCATAATGGCCGAGTGGTTAGAGTGTCTTTTTCCCAATCGTTTCTAAAGGATAATCAAAAAGTTTATCCTCAATCGTTCGAATCCTGTTTGGGGAAAACTTTTTTTTTCCAGAAAATTAAGTCTCAGGTTTGCTAAGAAGCTTCATAGGGAGAAGCTAAGAAGTTTCCACAGCTAAAATGATGGAATTGAATTTTAACGTGGTACATGAAGTCATGCGACTAAACCCAAGGTTGTACGAGAAGTGAAAATTATGAATAGACTGGGACTCGAACCCAGGTCTCCCAATTTCCGGGCAGGTATTCTAACTACTGGACTACCAAGCCATACATAAAAGCTCTCATTTACAGATGTGAGGGTACGTGGCTTGGTAGTTATTTTGCTTGGAAATTATTTTTAATAGTAATTTTGATTTCACTGAAAACAAGTTCAGCAGGTATGGTTAACAAGTCGGTCGCACTCATTAGTGTATTCACTAGTGTACTCATAGGATATTCACTGTTTGACACGTCTACCGATGATTCAGAAACATTTCTTAAGAATATTTTATGGTAATTGAAATTGGAAATATGTTTTGTGCGTTTGATAATATTTCTAATAATTCCAGATTTTCGTCATCGCTCCAAGTCGATCGACGCCATTCTGGTATAGAAATGACGAGGTGATGTAGCACAGCTGTTAGGTAAAAAGCAACCCGAAAATATTTACAAAGCATTTTAACGTGCCTATCGTGATTCACCAATACACAGAAAATTTCCACAGTGAAAAGACCAACTGGAATTACCAAGATCGTAGTAAAAAATTAAGAATCGAATTCGAATAAACAAAGAACCTTTTCCAGTTAATTTTCGATTACGTCATTCACGATAGTCATATCGGGTCCATCATTGGATTAGACCTTGAGAGTGCCTACCAATATTCAGGAAGTGGTTCAATGCATCGCGGGAGAGGGCAACAGTGGGCTAAGTGTGCCGAGTTCGCAGATGCCATGTATAATGGAAGCGATTTCTGATGGAAAGGGATCTGATAAATTCGTCAGAACAATCATTGTTGCTTAGTCTTGCTGTGACCGCCTCTTCTCATAACAATCAGAAACATTCTACAGTTGAAATCAGTTTCATATTTTCGCATGAGTTCTGACGTTATGTATAATGGAGCTTAACTATGAAACTATGGAGTAAAATATTCTCGTGAGCCTCGGGTCCAGTTTCACATTACCTGGTGTTCTTAAGTGTCGTCGAAAAATTAATTAGCGTTCTGTTCAACAAGAAGACAAGAAAGAAAATACAATCACAATTGACACATTCAAAAGTGACCATCAAGAGATAAATGCTAGTACTAAGATATTAATAATTTTACTGTTTTTCTTAATAATAACAGTAAATAAAAACTATTAAATTTTCATTATACTGTAAAAACTGGAAAACAAGGAAAAAACATTCACCATTGGTTTCCATCTTCGTTGGGGGGAAAAGAATTACCAAATTTCCACAGTGTTTTCCGACGAACGATTCTCACCTATTGCGACTATTTCGATTTCGTCGGATCAAATCTAAGCAAAGCTATCGAAAGCGATGGTCACTTAAGAGAATCACGATAATCCTTTAAATTAGTCTACAAAATGTTGGCAACATATCAAATTTTGTCATTTATTATTAAAGTTTCACTTATTCTGATTTCGTCTATTTAAGCGAATCATAAAGAGAATCATGCCATCGCTGATCCATTACAAAATTTTCGTTGCGTCGCAGTTCTTCAATTTCATTTTGAAACAATAAATTTTACATTACGCTTAAAATTTTCAGATAATTAATACTAATGATATCACAATAATCTGTTCCC
This sequence comes from Pachydiplax longipennis, assembly GCA_036926295.1. Classification (NCBI taxonomy): domain Eukaryota; kingdom Metazoa; phylum Arthropoda; class Insecta; order Odonata; family Libellulidae; genus Pachydiplax; species Pachydiplax longipennis. The sequence goes on from JAVFKF010000054.1 coordinate 101,454, forward strand.
GCGATGGTCGAGATCATCAGTCCCGAAATTATTCGCCAGTTTGGTCGTTTAAATATTTTGAATGAATTACGACAAATGCACGAACTCCTTTCGAAGATCAGAGCAATCACAAATGTGAATTATTCAAAATCTCACATTCGTTTTCACTAGAAAAAATACAAATCGTAAATATGTCAACCTGTAAGTGCCGTGGACCTTGGCGTTGGAAAAATAATTTTAAGAAGTAACATTTTTATCAAAAAACCAATTAGATTTTTACAAATTTTAGAAATACTTTAGCTGATTTGTGAAAAATGCCAAAACTCGATAATATGGTGAGATGTACCGCGAGTTTTATTTTTAGCAGACATTTAGATGCATTAATTAATGGAAATCGGAATTTTCCAAGGTTAGAATGATGCACAATAATAAAACAGCCAAATCGCTTTTATTGAAGGGGCAAATGTTATAACCTTAAAAACTCTTAAATATATTTTCGAAAGATATTTTAGATTTGGTATTTTCTCATAATTATTTGTTATCCAAGAGAGAGCAGCAATATGCATATAGGATGAAGGGAGCTCGAAAGATTTCAGAAAATGCTGGTTTAAACTATATTAATCTCATCTTTTGTCCTTCAGCAAGAAATCCGTACTTCTTGCTGTAGAAACGACATTTTTTCCCTCTCAGTTTACCATTGATACGTTTAAGAGAGGTTTAAACAGTGCTTTGGCTACATTCAGCAATCTCCGGTGAATATTTGCTCCTTTAAATGAGATCGTAAGAAGAAAGTAGTCCTTCGGAAGGAGAGTGATGTTGTAATGTTTCTTTCTTTACTGGTGAAGAAAATCCTATTTTCACATATGCTCGACAGGAGCCAATCTATAGGCGGAGAAAGCGGTGAAATTATCCTTGCAGCAGCTATAAAGCATCTTCGACACGCAGATTTCCCATCAATAATCTATGATCTTATACCGACTCAAAGACAGACTTTTTCTTACGACAAATATTTTCGGACCAGCTTGTAAATACTATAAAGACCATATTGTAAAACGTTCATTGGTGTTCACGAACTTGGAATGTGATTCGAGATCCTTTCAGTGAAATGAAAATGCAAATATCTTCTCAAAATGCGAATATCTTGATGTTTTTCCGTCAAGAGAATCTACACTACAGAGTATCTAAACTACAGGTCAGGTCATTTCCGTGAGTGTTAGATTCCAAAAATACATAAATTTGGGCTTATTATAGATAAAAAGCTGCATAAGCTATATATAACAAATTACACGTAAATTAAATTAAGTATATAGAGTATAAAGTAAATCGTTCAATAACAATATATATTCTAGTTAATTGTTAAATTTAAAGTTTGTCGTTGTTATGGATTTAGTTTTATCATTCATTTATTTTTGTAAATTATAGCTGTTAAATTGTAAATTAGTTCAGCCTGGGAAAGGTTGTAGTTGATGGGAAGGGTTTGTAAATAGTTATGTTATACAGGCTATGAGTAACGATATGATGGCACCAATAATGCTGCACGATAGAGATAATTCCTTTTCCGCCTTCAATTAGTGTACCTGTTTTACTTTTATTTCTGTTGTTAAAGACGTTGTCAGTTGAGGTCAGAGGAATAAAGCCTCCCCTGTATGGAATGACAGTACATGAACTCATATAAAGATTTCTCCAATAGCTCTTACAAACAACAGCCTGCTAATAACACCAGATTAAAGTTCTAGAAAAGCCATTTCACTTCGTTTTTCATACGAGATGATGACTTTTTCTTCGGTTAATCTGTTGATCGGCTAGAAGTAAAAATCATAATTGATTGAGAATTATTCTCCCATTCCTAAGTTAAATTCAGAACTTGATTCCCAGAAAATTGTTCTCTAGTAAAGATAAGGGAATAAATTAACATTAAATAAATTAAATAGGAAAACCGCAGAAAAACGCTTTCCACATTCAGATTGCGTTGTGAATTCTTTTTTCTGACCATAATTTCGATGTTTGGCGATTTAGGTGAATGCTCTCCTGGCTGTCTCATGTTCAATGAAAAACGCGGAGAGATAAATTCAGGATAATATCCATTTTATCGAAATGGATTCCATGTCATCTTAAACATCGAAGAATATTCCAGGAATGCTTTTCTAAGAAAACTTTTCATTAATCCTTACAACCTGCGACTTTTTAGTAATGAAAGTTGCAAATTATTTTGTACTCCCACATAAAGTTTTGAGCTGGATTTTATGTCACAATTAATTTTATTTTCAGCCATTGATATTTGAGGAACTTCGATTATTATAGCATATCCGGAAGATATTGAATAGTAAGGTTTTATTTATTTAATTTCTGTCTCTAAGATTCAAAATCATAAACTACTTGAGAATGGTGTCAGAGTGCCCCTCAGAAGATGTCATTTGTCTGTCGACATGAGAGCGAGGTTTGTAAATAAAGATTTGTTTTTCGTGTTTGGCAAGTTTCAGGAGGTAAGTTTTCAATAATATTCATTCATTATTTGAAGCGATCTTCTCACGCTGAAAGCAAGTCAACCCGGTGGTTAGCTGCGCTCTGACTCCAAGGTTCGAATCCCGGCTGATCCATTGCTATCGTTGTATTGGTGAAGCACCTCCTTATGAGCTCAGGAGGATTTCACCAGAAATTGGCTAGTAGCGAAAAAGCACTAAATACACCAAAATACCAACATTTAATCCCGAAAAGCGGTTTCATTAATTTGCTAATCATTCCAACGAACAAAGAATAATTTTTTCCAAGATGGAGGATCGGGTAATGAGGAATACTAGTGTTTCATAACACTAGAAGCTCCCCAAAATGCTGTAAAATCAAGGTGTATTGTAGACGAAGGTGCCCCATGTTCATTTGAAAGTGGAAATTTGGATCGACCCTCAGAAATCCCGCCTATACCACCGAAAAAGAAGAATAGGGATAGAAAACCCAATAAGTGGTCTACCTTTTCATGTGCCCCCACATTCTCTATTTAATTCCCTGTCCTTCAATTACTGGTAACTCATCCCACCCAATCAGGAAAAGATAGGTAAAATCTTTGGTTCGGTGTGTAATGTTGTATAGGTGTGAAAAGTGGACGTTAAGAAAAGAGGATATTAAAATACTTGAGGCTTTTGAGATGTGGGTGTGGCGTAGAATGGAGAAAGTAAGTTAGGTCGATAGAAAAACGAACGAGAAGGTGCTTGAATACCCTTGGATGTAATAGAAATATTAACGTACTATTAAAGATTGGATATGTCTTAGTATCTCAGCGGTAATTCTTGTTTGGAAAATGGAATTAAAAGAGATGAAATAAGTAAAAATACCACTCAATAGCATTATAAGATGCAAAATATCACATTTTCAATTAAATTTAAGAATAACTAATCTTTTGAAAGAGTTAAGAACTGCTTCTTGCGCATTTCTTTTAGTATTTGGACAAGAAAATTTATGCGGATGACGTAAGAGTTTATTCAGCAATTATTTGTCATAATCAGTAGTAATCCATATCACGATTGCGCAAATCTTTGTGTTCTCCTTTCAATCCATAATTTATACCATCTCAAATCACTAATTTCCTCTTTATAATCTCTACGCAGTTGTTACTCCGCCTAACCTTACTTTTAATTTATCATTACAAAAGAGTGAAAAACTATCTAAGACATTATACAATACATAACGTCTTTATTACGGGGCAAAATTGGGACTAGTAGTACCTTCTTCCATTTAATCCTATTCAGAGCGAAATTGTAACATAGTGGAGAATAAAATTGCAAAAGTATGTAACATAAGTATCCTTTGTCACAAAAACCTAACATAAAAGGTTAGCTATAGTTAGTATATTTTCTGAACAGTACATTCATACACTAATAAAAAAAATAGCATGACTATTTCGTATTTACTATATGAACTGCTGAACACGTCCAAAATGATACGGAAAAATGACACTTGTCATCTAACAGTGAACAAAATTATGCTCCCATCGCTTATCGAGGAATTCATTGTTATGTCAAGGAGGACATGATTGTGCGAAAAGAAAGGAAATTTAGTTTTATTTGTTAATATTTTACGAGAACAAATAAATCTAGCTTAGACAGGTATTAGAGGGGTAAATAGAAAAACAAAATACCTTCACCCCAGTTGGGAAGCAGAGTTACTATAAAAACAATCCTATGCTATTCCCAAATATCTACAATTCTACCATGCGACTTATAAATTAAAAAAAACTTCACATAAAAACAATCAATAGTAAATCTAACAATACAATTATTAATATACCTACTCTATACAATATTGCATTTTTTCAATTCATAAAATGCTCCTAATTAAATGGAATAAAAGCACAAAGCAGAAGCTAACAATAGAAAATAAGGACCATATAAACATAAAATTTAGATTTAAGGACTGTTGAGCTTCTTTTTGAAATTGAAATATTTTCCGAAATTGGAATGAGAATTTCTATAATTGAGGACGCATAATAAAATATCATTCCCAGCGAAAACCAAAGGAAAACACTTTCTCTCGGGATATAGTCTCAGTGCTCTACCACCGGTTAAAACCAGATTCATTCAACTTGCTAGCGGTGTATGGATCTTTTCAAAAGAATTCGCTGAAATGAAAAACTATGGAAACTTGTCTGCATCGAAATGACTGCTTTTCCAATGAAGAGGACGCTCTTCGCGGCAAAAGTGTCGAAAGCGATTTTATTGGTAAAAAATGATGTAACGGTGGCAATTAATGCCTCAATTGGTGCATCACCTCTCCTCCGCTAACCTAGTTCCCAAGGAATTGGAAAGCACAAATATCCTTGCCCTGATCGGTGCTAGAACCCGCGACCTCTGCCTTAGTAAACAAAAATGTATAATCGATGCCGTCGAGGTCAAACTCTCTTGATAACGCATATTACGTTTCATATATTACGTATCATTGCGGAATCGAAGGTACTAGTGCTCATTAAAATTATCCCTTTTCCTTAAGATGTTTTATAGTTACCGTGTACTTGAAATTATTTATAAAAGCAGGAATTCCATAATATCCTAAAGGAAAATATCTGTGTTTTACAGGAAAAACATTTAAAAGATTCAAATAAAATATGAAAACATTTGGACCTGTTCCGTGAGTCAGAATCCTCCAGTTACACAAGGCTCTCGATTAACCGGGATGGAAAAAAAACGTAAATAAAGTTTCGGACTGTATTATAAAAAAATCAAATACAGAAACGATATTATTATAAATATACGTATATTTTAATAGATCAGGTGAAATGATTTTTAAATTGTAGGGAGATTGGCTGATCGAACTACCCTTGTCAGCGAAAATCAAATGGATATTATATTGTCTCGGATTTTAATCGGCATTAGTTTCTTAACTACCATTTCGGGTAATAGATAGTCTAATGTATAAGAAAAACCAACTCTTGGGGCAGCAAAATTTTGGAAGAGAAAATTTTAATTCGCATTACGATATTCTTACTCTGTTGCATAAAAATCACGAAGTATATCTAATGACGGGAACGTACGAAAGATCTAAGTTTTAAATATGATGCAAGGCAAAAGGAAATAGGAAGAATCTTCTTAGAGTTCTCAAAAATATTTCAAAACGCTATGTAATAGAGCGAAGATCTTCCCATTTTAAATCCTGTATTTTTAAAGGTCCCCATAAAATATTTTAATAGAAACGTTATTATTTAAATTTTATCAAACAATACTCATTAGAATGGTTGCAATTCAAAAGATTCACCTAGGGGGGATTTGCTTGGGGCCCCAAAGGGTTAGTGCTGCTCAGTAATGAAAGAATTTTCAACCATTTCTATTGCTATGCCATTCTGTTTTCAGTCCATAATTTATGATTGAAGCTTACGTATCAGTAGTTCACGTCTCACTCAAATATATAAAATACTCGAATGTTTTCATTCTTTCATTTATCACAGATTTTATTTGAGGATACAGAGTCTTCCCTTCTCGCTAAGGAATCGAACTGAAAACCGAAATCGTAGTAAACTTCGCTGCAGTGAAACAAAGCTCGAATTAAATTTTGAACCGAAGCCGAAAACCGATATTTATTCCGTTATAATATATTGTTCACAACAATCCACAGTTTCATTATGCACAATTGGAGGAAGTTTTCATGAAAATATCATCATTTTATCAAATTTCAATCCCATCTCCTTTCTCTTTTTTAAAATGGCTAGGAAGGTAATACATTCAATTACATAACTTTAGCTATCGAAAGCTTTCAATGAAATCTGTGCTACAGTTAGCGTCGGAGAAATTATAAGAAAAGAAAAACAATTGAGTATTTACAATTTACATGACAGGAAATAAACCGGAAAATTTGCAGGAGGAAACTATATTTTGTTTAATAATTTTGCAGAACACTACAGTTAACGAACAGTACACAATTAGTTTCGATGCCTCAGCATCTCCTCTTCTTCTTCGCTGGAAGATTGAAGAGAGAATTTATCCGATGATAAATGTGGTAAAAAACAAATGCTGTCATATTAGATGGAAATAATGGATTGATTGAAGATAAATGATGACGATATTCTTCACTGTACTTGAAAAATATTTTTACGAATGGATGAGTAGATTCAAAGACTTAAACTGCACTTAGTAAAGCAGTGGGCAGTACGTGATGAAACGTGATTCATTCTCGAAAGAGGCGAAAATGGCTGTCAACAAAAGTATGTTTGCGTTCAAGTTATATGGAAGCGAAAGTTGCGTTGGTCAGGAGAGTCAAATGAGCGATACCCGTGGAAAGAAAGGCGGAGGAGGAGAGTTGGTACTGAGCTTCGAACCGAAATCATTTTCGTCAAATTTCGTTTCGATTTTGCTCCGGCGGAGATAGGTTCGAACATTATTATATCCGATAAAATCTGTGAAAGGTTACGCGACCCTTAAATAGAATTTATTCGATTTATTTTAGCTAATTTAAGAATGAAAATATTGATAAAAAAGAAATAATGGAATAATAAGTTCAATTAATAAAATATAAATGCAAATTAGTAAGTTGCAGGTCACTGTTGCATGTGTTTATTAAATTTATTATCCGGTATTTTTATTTAGAAAACAAACCGATTCTAAGAATGGAAAGATTATGGTTTCCAGTTTCGGGTCACGTTAAAGAATTTCAAGTTTTAATTAATTATCTTTCAATATTAATACTTTCATTATGGGTTAATGCCAATAAAAATAGTATGAATACTTAAAAAAACATGTACTTACTGCATATAATCTTTTATACAAAAATCAAGCAAAATTAGAGGAATGTTTTCGTAACAACAATATATTAAGTATCGATAATTTGTATAAATAGAATACATTAACAACTAAATACTTGTCCACGGAATACGAAATCAAAAGACAATTTGCATACCCTCAAGACCTTAGAGCCCAAATTAAATAAACTGTTCTAAAATATAAACAATCATGGGAAAAGATCACTTGAATACTTTATCCCAAACCTCTTTAATAAGTTGCCAATTCATCTACAAGCCTTAAGCAGTATATAGCCTGTTAAAATAAAATTTAGTAATTGCTTATGTTAAATATAATTCGAACATTTTATTATCTGTTATAGTTTCAATTATGATATCTCCTGACAATCGCGTTGTGGCTCAGGATTTGGGTTCCTTATATTTCTTTTTTTTTCTCCATTTCCGAACACAGTTTTTCCTTTTGATACATTACATTTTTTCCTAGAAACAGCTCCCGCTCAACAGTCATTCATATATATCAATGCAATGGAACTAATTGTACATATCTATTTTCTTATTCATTACGGTTTACAATGGATGTTGCAAACATATACATGTACAATTCTCGTGTTTTATTTTTTTTACCTTTTAAGCCGATCACCGGCAGATTTTTTCCTGTTTTCTCTGCACTTGATATTGTCATTATTACTTATCCCATCTCAATTTCTAGGCCATGTATTGGTAGGATATGTTTATTTTATTTGAGGAAATATTCACTTTTATAACTATAATTTTATTTTAGAATAAAAAGAGGATTATTAACATATTTTTAGTTATTAACTTTAAAATTATCAATTTGTCTTCAGATTTAAGTAAAAGATCATCTTACTACGGAAAAATTCTCTGCGAAATAAAATCCCTAAAAATGTATCATTTGAAATTCATTCTCTTCTTCATACGCAATGCGAAATATCGTTGTGTCTTTATAAAATCCTTTATGTATTTGCTTATTGTACATGATATAATGTTTATTCCGTGCAAAATTTGTGAAAATTCAACATAAATATAGAGCATGCAGCATGATCGGTTTCGGCAATAGTTTTTCCACTCTTGAGATAGGTAATTGTCTGAAATCGGAAACTAAAAGGAAACATCTAACATTGGTCTACATTTGTTTTCCATTTAAGTTTTCCTTAGGTTATCAACGTTCACTTCTCCCGATGTAGAAGGTTTTCTCTATTTGCATTTGGTCTAATACTTTCCCTAACTAATTGTGACATGTGCAATCAATTTTTGTGAAATTTTCATCGTTCTCTATGCACTTCATCTGACCAACACAACTTTAAAAACATTTCATTTGTTACTTTGATAAATAAAGCATGATCACAATTTTATTTTTGTGATAGCATGATTGTGCATCAGTGTATTAGTTGATATAAGTTATATAAAGCTATAAACCCTCCGATCAACCAATCTTTAGCTCAGGGGGACCTAAACGTTTTTTAGCTGGACTCCCGCTATTTCTGTTCGGGTACTTATTTACTTATGTACTACATTCAAACCATATCTACCTGCATACATTGGGATTTTGTTTACTGAGGTTGATCTCACCATGATCTACATTTAGTAATGATCATCTATGTTTTCTTATGAATAACAAAAACAACAGAATAGGATCTATAATACTCTAATGTGTATCCCAAAAACACCTATTTTATTGAAATCGAGCTCGTTTTAAAAAAAAACCGTTAACGTTCATTATTCGTTTCCGTTAATTCGTTTTAGATGATGCAACTTAATCTCACTTTTCTAATTGTGCAATTGTGTTAATGTACCTTAAGTTCAAAATGTTCTAATAGTGTATTGTATTTTATTTTTGTGGGCTTTTCCGGAATTTGCCTTACATTTTTAACTCCTTAACAGAATTCTTAAAAGTACCATACATTATTTACTTTTAGTATCTCGCGTTAGAGGATCTTTAAGTTGGAAACCGACATTGGTCTGAATGACGCAAATGGAAATATTTCAGAGAAGATTCAATTCTCCCAATCGGCAAAGAAATTCTTAACTTATGGATAAATTTAAATATCTGATCCGTAGATGACACTGCCTTCCATGGATTGCCCTTAGGGCTGATGGTAACAGGCGTTCTTGTCGAAATTCCTCAGCATCATAAGGAGTATAATTATTATGATTACAGAATTTTGCTAAAGGAAGCCAAAGCATTAATCGGGATTTCTGAAAAACTCACGGACGACATTCAGCGTGATAGATCGATCAGAAGCAGGTGCACGACTGCATTATGTGCAGGCCCTAAACGCGACCTCCCCGGGAATGAACTAGACCTACTAAATGGAGGAGAACTTTCCCTCTCTTCCTAACGGAGTCCAGAAGGTCCCGTCCTTGACTACCCGCCGTTAAATAGCGCTTCTAGGATTGGCAGGACAGCATTCACTCGCCGGCAGCGCCCGCACACCCAAGTGCACCCAAAGTGTATTTCGCCAGTCCGATTGACACAATGTGGTCCTTACGTCTCATCTTCCTCATATCAGCGATGGACTTGGTGTTCTCCATGATAAACAGTAAGTATTCGATTATCCGAGTCCACGTGCGTTTGTTTACATTCGCTCTGTGCCTGAGGCCATTTTATGCAGCGGCATTTACATAATCCTTAGATTATTTAAACGGGAAGTGGATTTAATTTGATCTCCATAATTGTGATATAAATAAGTATAATTGAACATGATTGAATATAACACTTAAGCGCACGCAACGGAATCACTAATTATGATTTAATCATAAATAATATGCACGTTGAACTTAATAACTGATGAAGTTAACTATAATGACAGTAATTTTCATTAAATAATGAAGATATATATTATAAATCATCGTTTTTCTTTATTATGCTGGGAATAAATCTACTTCGACAGGTTTTCATATCATTAACAAATATATATTGTGAAAATCTTCATTCTCATTTCACGATTACAGAGTTATTTGATTGATTATTTCTTTTGGTATCGAATTTTTTAGTGGGACAAGTGACTAGGGAAGTGAAAATCTTAAACTTACAAATACGCGCGAATAATATTTTATACATAAATTACCTCACCTAAATTGGTTTTATCTATTGATTCATTTCAATTTTTAAATTTGATACGAGTATCCCTGCTTTAATTGAAATTTTTAAGACGTTCGAGAAATAAGCGAAGAATCGATCGCAATTTCAAAAAAAGTGGAGCCCTCATTGAGGATCTTCGTTGTAATATTGATTCAGAGCCACTATTTAAGTAATCTTTCGGCGGTAAAAAATAGGACTCAATGCATTCGCTTTAGATGATGCAACTTAATCTCACTTTTCTAATTGTGCAATTGTGTTAACCTGGGGATTTCAAAAAATGAGGCTTAAGTTTCCATTTGCGGCTCATGAAAGTTCGTCAGTCTTTTCGAGCTTTTAAGATACTTCCATGTTATAAAACATTTCTCGAGTCACCATTATTTACATGCAATAGCCAATTACCGTATCTAAAATATCTATCTCGTGGAAAATGCGGGATTCGGCTACGGAGTACTCAATACCGGTGCAATGCGGTTTGTTTACTTTCTCTTGTTCCACTAGTTATTTCATCGACGACGAGTCCTCGCGACTCTTCAAATCGAAAATTCTTAAAAAATACGGAATCAACTCATTACAAAACATAAGTCATTCGTAACATTAAGTTTTGGAATTCATTTAGCCGCATTAACCACGCATAAAGAAACACTAAAGGCCACGGCAGGTCATACGCAAGCTTAGTTCTTATTAGGTGCGCGGAAATGTGAAACGTCATCTCACGGCTGGACATGACACACTTTCTATCCACAAAGAAAACTTCATCGGAACATGAGCAAGTCCATCAGTTTCATAGCAACGTTGCAAGGACAAGATATTCTAAGATATTCGATGGAAGACCGCAGTCGTTCATATTTATACTTCTCGCAAGTGTTTCGAGACTTCGAGGGTGTTCTTAAGCATTTTTAAAAGACAACGAGATATTTTCCGAACGTCCGCTACTATACATCACGTTCACGTAAGAAATCGTTTTCTGACAGCCACCTCGCTTGAGGAAGACTCACTGAGATGGCCAATCATCGTAGTTACAAAAGGGTATCAGACATAAAAGACATCGTAGTCAGGAAATTCATCTAGGATTTCTATTCTACGTTTCAAGATTCCAATCAGTATTGTCTTATGGGAGAAAGGCAAAGCCTCTCGCCGGGTCGCCTTTACGCGGAGCTACGGATTCGGACGGGAATAATTAAGATTCGTAGTCTACATTGATCGATTCAAACTTACGTCCTGATTAAATTTGAATGAAAATAACTCTTTCAACACAACAGTGCAAATTTTACGCTTAATAAGTATCATTTCTTTACATCAGGTATGCTCACAAATGAAAGTAAATTTTGTTAAATTGTGTTGAATGAAACAATATAGAAAACGATTCACAGGGAAAAACTTTTCCAGCGAAAATTTCCGTCAGCTGTATGTTCCTCTAACATAGATAAAAAGTTCCATTGCCTTAGATTGATTCTATTAATCGTATTCCTATTTTGAAAAGTATTCACTATAAAAATTTTTCATTACTGAATCGAAATAATCATAGGGATAATAGCTGAATAATATGTTATAATAGTCAGAACCTATGCTTTTTCGAGAAAAGGTTTTTTTTAATTGAAAAATAGTTTAAATTATGATTCTTGAGATCATCGTTTTAAATTGATGACGAATAAAGGAATGTTTAAAGAACAAAAAAGGTTGTTGACTGAAGACGAAATTCAGCCAAAATTTATCCTAACTTCCATCAGTTAAAACGAGACAATTTTAACGAAAATTAACAGAAATAATGAAATTCCATCCATCCATCACTCTCAGTAGGATAAATAAAAAATTAACAAAATAGCCACTCTCTTGATCCATTGCCGAGCGCAGAGAGAGAACTCGATATCCTTTACATAATGTGACCCACTGATCCACAAGAGGCAGCCATTCCGTTTGCCTTCCTTGTAAAATTGGGAGGGAAATTGAGTCACGTTTGTTGTCCACAGTGGCAGACGTTCCGTGTGGGCGGCGGAACAAGCGTGCGGCGCGCATCGTCGGCGGTGTGACGGCTGAGAAAGGAGAGTTTCCTTGGCTCGTGTCCATCACTAGAAGGGGAGGACACTTCTGCGGAGGAACTCTGCTCAATAAGCAGTGGGTCCTTACGGCAGCGCATTGCCTCTGCAGGTGAGTATCTTTTCGTGGTACGTAACGATGGAAAACATTTATTCCTTAGGAGGTTGTCTTAGTCGACACAATATGAGTTTAATCCATACTTTGGAACAGAAAGACCCTCCGTACATTGAGCAAAAGTTCATCCGCATCTTTCTAGACTATTTTCAACGAAAAAAACTTCTGTAATGATCAGGGAAATTAGAAAGTATTTTTAATGAGGTTGACAAAACATTCGCAAAACTATTTCAATGTTTTTCAATAGGGCCACTTACGGGGTATAAGTTTGTTACGATTAAAGATCACAACATTTTAATTAATAAATTACTATAGCCTCCGATAACTCGTAAATTTAGAATGAAACAGAATCATCAAGGAAACTAAATTATGAATCTTTTGCAGCGGCCCAATCCGGCTTCCGATAACGCAGATCAAAGTGACCGTGGGTGAATACGACTTGACTACCAAGGGGAAGAAACAGGAAGTGGCAGTGGAAGAGGCAATTCTGCATCCAGCGTACGAATGCCCCGGTTATACACATGACATCGCTCTGCTGAGGCTGAAGGCTCCCATCGTTTGGTCGGACAATGCATGGCCTGCGTGCCTTCCTGAGCCCACGGGGCTTGGGAAGGTGGGACTCACTCCTGAGGATAGGTCAGCATCCAGCAATCCAAGGGCAAATTCCAACCAGGGAAGAGGAGAAAGGTGGGTTGGTCACATTCTGCATTTTTTAGCCTGTCGATAGCCAAGTGTCAAGCTAAGATGATGAGAACTTATATTCTAGAGATGGACTTAGGAATATTTCCGCGGACTTCACAGATGTCTTTTTCTTTGTAAATAAGGAAGTGACGCCTCTATTATTACGTCTTTGGCCGAGAAAATCACATTGGCAAGAGGATAAAATACCTCACATTGTCTTTTATAACTATTTAAATGGATACTTGAGTTCACATAAAATTATTTAAATACGCCTCTCCCAAATCAAAAAAGGTCAAATAAGTGAAATAGCTCCTTTCTCGAATTTAAAATTAAACAAAATTATCATGTTACATGTTATACATAAGAAATCAGAAGGAAAAAATGATTTTCTAGATTCGTCGATGAGCCTGATCGTCGAAAAATTGGGGATCTCGCTAGATCGCTCTGATAAACTTCATCGCAATCATTTTTTCATTCCTAATTTCCGAAGTAACTAAGAGTACAAAGATTAAATTGACTTAAACTCAGAACATCTAGATTTCATTTCCTGTTGTGGTAGAAGCAACTGATTTCTTTATCCAGAATATTTACTGGGAAATTTTACTATGAGATAGAAAAAATGTGAAATTATGCAGACGCCACATGATGGTGATTATTGAGCGATTTTGGCATATGACCACGCTAAACGAAACTCAAAATTGATAAATAATTCACAATACGCCAGAATTACATTCTTTTTAACTCGATGGCTTGTGTGCCTCTCTTGTCTGCAGGTACATCCAGTGGGAGGCAATAGCCGCCGGTTGGGGATGGCTGCATGAGAGTTCCTCCAAAGGCGGAAGGGCAGACAAGCTCCAGAAGGTCCAAGTGGTCATCGTAGACAACGAACAATGCCTTGACTGGTACCACTCACAGGGCAAGAAGATAAAGATCCTTGATTCCCAAATGTGCGCTGGACACGAAAACGGAGGCAGAGACTCCTGCTGGGTGAGTTTCTTTCGTTCGATTTTTCTCGAGACTGTCTCTCCATTGCATCTATGGATGACAATATTAAACTATATACAGGTAGAAATAGAAATTATATATATGTGGAAAATTTGATTTTGATGCACTCACTGAAAAGATTACAGTAATTTTCCATATGCTTCTACGTTGATTAATCTGTAAATTATAATACTATCGTATTTGATTATATAAGAGTAAGATCTTACATTCCAATTCAAACACGAATATTCTTCCTTTCCTATTAACATTTATCAGACTATTTTCTTATGAGGAACGTTGGATAACATTTTAGACAACTATTGAATTTTGCAAAGGTTGTTGTTTTTCAAGTTACAAATTTACTCACTGTCATCCCTTCTCAAAAAAGGCATTCTTGACATAACTATAGAAGTAGTTCAGAGATTATCCCATCACATTGTCAGGGAAGAATCCACAGAATTTTCGGCAGGCCGAAAGTGTTTAGTTTTCGATATAAAAATTATCACATTGCCAGTTCTCTTTACAAAGGAATGATTATATGATGCAACTAAAAATGAACCGCGATATCTTCGGAGAAAAGAAATTGAGCTTTTACCATTTGATGCCCAAAACCCACCCAAAGTGGATGAGAGAAAGGTCTCAATAATGCCAAGGCTCCTTCAATGGGTTCTATAATATGTTGATAATTACTATTAGCATGAAAATTCTTTCGATCATTGAACAGCGCTGGTTGATCGCGAATTAAAAAATTTCCATATCTGTAAATCCGTAACTTGTTTAGACTGCAAGTAAAAAGAAGGAGCTGTCACAGATCGTAGCAACCAATGAGATCGAACATTACACGAGATCCTTAAAGTAACTAAAAGTATTGAAAATCAAAGCATACAACAACGAAAAAATGTTACATGTCAAAGTTGTAACTTATTTGAGATATCCACCTCTGATATAGCATTGAAGATGAATCACAAAAGATTTCTGCTATTTTGTCGCTTAAAAATTATCACTCTGAGTCAAAGGAAAAAGTAAAGAAACATGATAGTGAGTCTGCAACAAGTGCGAAAATAGAAAGCAATACTCTAAGCGGAAAATATTGGAATGTGAGTCGGAAAAGAGTCAATAATTAAGACGCGGAAATTGTTTCTTCAGTCTATGTGATGATAGATGAAAATAAAAAACCTGAGAGTGTCGAAGGGATGTCGAACATTATAACTGCTCTCCATTCGTTTGCGATCGTAATCAAATTCGCTCATCAATACCGCGAGACTTTGTTTACATTCACAGCCACCCAAAAGCACCAAGGACAATCCTTGAGAGCTCTCCCTTTCCCAATAACCCTCTCCCGAAGTGGCCCACTTTTCCCGAGGAAAAAAAACAAACCGCAATTGCATGTTTCTTTCGTTGACCCCCATTTCAGAGATCACTTCCTAAAACTGGCGCATCTCCGCCTCCCGCTTTTAGTTTGTTTTGTTACGCAGCAGAGGATGGAGGCGCCGTACCCTCATTACTCCCGTTTTCATTTTCGAAATCGTCAAAAATTATGAAGACGTTATCGACGGTATTATAAGTGTGGCAACACTAAATTGGAATGGGTGCGCTCCAATTCCTTAACAAACGATGTGTTTATGCTCTCCTTTTTACCCGCCGAGTGCAGCGCTTGAATGAAGAGAGAGTTATCGAATGAATCTGATCTAATTGATTCGGAAGAACGTGATTTACCTAAGTGATTGCCTACGAGAAGAAATTAGATTAGCGCATTCATTTTCTACGCTAAGTTAAGCGTGAGGCGAAAATCGAAGCAAAAAGTAATCTAAAGAACCTTTCATAAATGTGAATTTAATTACAACAGATATTTGAATTTAAATGCGTTTCGGATTTAATTCGTTTATATACTAATTGTACTTGCGGTTTCGATTACATTTACGCTTCACTAAAACATCTTTTTATTGGAATAAACGATTAATCCATATGCCCACTTCACCATAAACGTCTTCATCTTTTACATAACTGCAGTTTTCGGAATCCGGAAAGTTTGAAACGTCTAACTATAAAAAAGCAGATTAAAATGAGGATAGCTCATTCCATTATCAATTGAATGACGTTACTAATAAAAAACTTAAATTGAGCCTTACATAATTCAGAAAATCTACAATCCGCTCACCATCGTTCACTTTCTCACAAATGTTCGAAATATATACTTATAATCATTTGAATCATCATTTGAATTAATCATTTTATACTTTTCCGAATTTCATACAATTAGATTTTTCAAGAAGGGCAATCCTCAAGTAATATACACCATCTCGTTGAGCTTTTAATTGTTGTATAAATATTACGATTGAACTACTCATTACCATAGTGGACTACTTTCTTCCCTTCGAAATCTCCCCTTATGATCGAATTCCTTTAGAAAACATCGCCACTTTAGAAAACAATCCAAGTCTACCAAACGGCACGAAAAACAAATAAACAAGCACCCGTATGATTCGTTATCTGCGAATCCAAATGAACGAATCGATGAGCCTTTATCGTGGCCTCGTTCGAAAGCAATCTTTCATGGTTCATGCGTGTCATTGCAGGCGGACAGCGGTGGCCCTCTCATGGTCGATGTCCACTCTGGACCAGTGGTCGTGGTCGGAGTCGTCTCCACTGGCATCGGATGCGCTCGACCTCGACTTCCGGGACTCTACACGAGGATTTCCGAATACATGGACTGGATCGAGGAGCACTTGCAGAACTCGGTCGTGGAGACCTCCAGGAAACTGACCTAAGTTATCCGGATGGAGTTCCCGAAACAAGGCTGTGAAATGATCCCGTCTACTGGTTTTGGGGGAAGGATTCCCCACCGGAAGATGAATATCGACAGTGTTTTTACAATCGGGTGCTTTGGGCACCACGACGATCACGAGATCTACTTCCGGTAGAGAATCCGCTCCCCTCAATCAGTTCACCTATTCTTATTTATTGTATTTATGATCGAATGGATTTAATTTTATATTAAAATATATATTTATTTACTGCACGTCACAACGACATCCGACCTGATTAGCAATCCAAGCGGGAGGCGGATGATAACATTCCGTAAGAGCCGTTTCTTGTGGAAAATCATTGCGCGAGGAAAGTGATCGCGCTGACAGTCGAAAAAAGCTCCAGATTTCATTTCTCGCTGTCACTTTCCCGATAGCGGAGTACACCTGAAAGCCCTCAGCTTTTCTATTACGCAAAACGTATTGCGGCCGATGCGGCAAAGTAGGTGAGATGTTGACATCGAGTGATCATTAAGTGGTCAGCAAATGATGAGAGGCCACGTGTGAACCACGTGCACGTTGCTTTCAGTAATAGCAAAAACATGAGCATCGGTCGTTTATTACACCCTTAAAGGGTTAAGCAAACCGCGGAGTCTTATTTTATAAATAAGGATTTAATCTGAAGGCTTTGCTTTCTGTTTGGAGAGTTATGGTTTCTGTTTTAAGAGGCAAGAATAACCGTTGCATGTATTATCTAAAGCCTTTGTTCTAAAAGTATAACTTGGCTCATCTGTGTATCGGAATTTGTTTTACCATTCAATGATTTCCATAATATTTATGGGTTGTAAAGGCGTTAAAATAGTGTTTTCCTAGAATTCATTACTTGGACATTTTTGCTCGAGATAAGAATCGCAAATTTCTATTTTTTCAATGTCAGACAAGTCCTGCATTTCTTTTCAGATTTTGATATAGATTTACATTTTTTGAGGAAGAATCTTTCTGGATCGATTTTCTCATTAAGAAAATAAATTGAATTTTGGATACTGAAACTGTAACATGAAGGACTTGCCTTAGTTAGGATTTCATGCACCCAACTAAAGTACGGAAATATTTATGAACAATGAGAAGTTAAAAGGCAGAACGATCCAGTTGTCAGTCAAAGGAACATTAAATTTGCTCAAAAATATGCTTTAAATTGGAATTCGAAAATATTTTAATTTAAATCCTTTGTTGTTTGAAGAATTGATGTGAAATTTATTTATTTATGTGTTTCTATTCTTCCTGTTGTTAAAGGATATAACATTAATGAGTATTTTGTACTTTCTGAGACTTTATAGGGAAACTCTAGTCATGCTTGATGTATATTCGTTAATGAATAATTGACTGGAATGGTAAAACGTTCCATATTAGAACTTTTCTGTTACTTCCTCAGTCATAACCTATTAGTAATCGTAACATAGCAAAATATTATGTATGTTTATGGTATTTATTGTGTTTAGCACTATGGAATAAATGCAGTTTTGATCGAATATGTGTGTTTTTATTTCAATTCCTGAGGTAATAAAATCAAGGATGTCTTACATATAAGAACGAAGTCCTATTTGTGGATTTTAATGAAAGTTATATTCGTATGGATGAAGAATTTATTTTAGATTGTCTCTTATCATAGTCATACTATGAAGGAAGCCATCTTCAATCGATAACCGTAAACATAAGTCCGATTCATGTGCTGTTTTATGCAGTTAGCATGAATAGGATGAACGAGCAAAGCTAACCTATTACCACATCATTTACTCATAATAATAATCATTGTAAGAGAAGATAGCTCATGAATTATCAAACTAATTAAAATCAGCGGCATAGTGTTGATATGACAACGATGCTATGTTGATAGGATTCTTAATCACCTTCATTCAAAGTATTTCATTTTTAGCTCTTCGATTTACGAAAAGTAGGCCATTTCGAGCAGAAAGTGGCACACAAATTTTGCTTATCTAAATTACGCTTTAAAAGAGCAATTAAGTACTGTTTTGAACACATTTTCTTAAGCAATTCCCAGCACATGTATATGTATCGGTACTCGCAGAATTTTATTTGCTGCAACGAACGGCTTTCGTTCTTGAAACTAGAATAAGAACTTATCAATCGTATTACCTTGGATGAAGATGAGTGCATTGATTCTCTTTCAAGTGATTATTTTAATGAAAAGTTAAAAGCCAAACTTTCAACAGATCCATTCGTCCTAAACAAGAACTGGAAAGTAGTACAAAGTAATCGACGGAATTCAAAGAGCATGTGGGAAGAATGCAAGATAGTCACCCCCATGCTCTTACCGTGGAATCTCTCTTTTCTATAGTAAATCTTACTCTTGAAGTACCACTCTTGCCTCATCGTCGGTTCTAAATTTCATTTTTAACGATAATCTGGTAGATCACAATGAATTATTTTCAGTGGGTCGGTTTTCAACATTTCCTCAAATTCACTTATTCTCAGAATGAATGAACGGAAGTAAAAGTCACTTAGTTTCATTTTATGTTAGTGTCAGTTTTATACCGTCTCATGTTATCACTATTACATTAAACAGTCTTACAGATATGAAATTTAGAATACATTAAAATAAAATAATAATTGATGAAATACTTATCTAGATATTATAGCATGATCTCAAGCGTTTCTTATTACTTGGTGTAATTGCAATAACTAACATAAGTTCTTCTTAGTCATTCAAAGATCTTAACTATATGAATAAGGCCTGAATATGATTCCCATTTCTCTTTTTCATTTCTTGACGTCACACGATAGAAGGAACCGACAAAAATCGCGTGCGTGGATCCAAAAAGCTAAAAAACTCGTCCGACGATATTGTCTTATTATTTTCACGCAGATATTCTTAGGAGAAAGGATTTAAAGTAAGTTTATTCCTTGCTTTTCAGCTGTAACGCATTCTTAGCTAAGGCTAAGCTCAATTATTTGTTTCATGAAACCAATATTTAACGCAACCCTAAATAACTATCGTTTGCCAACAGATTGAAAAAAGCAACAGTTAGACCTTTTTATAAGCATTGAGATAAAACTAACGTCAAAAACTACAGGCCGGTCAGCATAATTTCCATTGTTTGTAAAATGATGGAAATATTCGTTGCGATATGCGTTAGAAATTATTGGGAAGAAAACAACTGTCTCAGCGGGCGCCAAAACAATTAAGAAAAGGTTACTCATGCGAAAGTCAATTATTGGGACTATGTCAAGATATAGTTAACGCGGTAGATGATAGGGATACTGTAGATGGCAGTATCATTGACTTTGCTAAGACATTTGATACGATTCCGCATGAGGTACTTTTATTCAAACTAAGAAAATCGAGAAATGGGTGATCAATTGGATAAAAAATTTCCTCGCTGATAGAACTTAAAGGGTAAAGATGAATGGGAAATAATGTGGATGTAACCTCAGGAGTACCACAAGGAAGTGTTGGAATCGGACCCTTACTGGGGGTAGGGTGATTTACGGTGGGGTGGAAGGCCTGGGGGGCAAAATCGACAAACGAAGTTCGAAAAACGGAATTCGGGAGGCGTTTTTGGGCGACCGGGAAGCTTCCTCGACTCGTTAGATTCGTTCGTGACGTCACCGAAGAAGTCTCCAGCCAATGAAGAATCTTATCTCTCGTGCGATACCGCCAAATTACAAGACAGAGCCCACATTTCAGTCATTCACTGTTAAGCTGTGCATTTAGTTATGATATCAATTTAATTTACATATGGTTTAAACATATGGATGTAATATTAGTGCAAAGAGAGCTCGGAAACGGCTCGAAATACATAGACGAGTGGTGAATCATTTATTCACAATGTAAACAAGTGAACATTTACTCTTGAACTTGGATAAATAATTCCGCAAAGTGTTGTTTATTACTCGAGCATTTATTCATTCGTTATTGATTAAACCCCTAAAGTAGTAACTATAGCGCCAAAATGCAAATTTATTTCTTAACACGAACCCATACAATTCTTATGTACTATGATTTTATACTTATGCAGTATGATCGGTTTTCTTTTCGTTTTTAAACATTTTGACGCTTTAATGGTGGCTGAAAAGTAGTGTATACCAGTACGTAATTTGATCGGTGTAGCCTTGAACTGGGGAAAATCACACATATGTATTTGATGAATGTTTATATGCCAAGCATATATATGTGCCTTCTTCTGAAGAGATTGGGATAAAGTCACTGTCACCACTTCCTGACAGCCTCTTCCCGGAAGATCTTCAAAACATTAAAGATAACGCCAAGGAACCTATAAAGCAGCTTGCTACATTATTTTCTCTCCCAAATAATTCTCTAGCAGTCGAACGAACCGTAAAATAAGTCACAGAGGCCTCACGGTTAGTCTACGGCCACGATGCAAGAGACGGGTTCTCAGGCAAGAGACCAAAATCCTCTCGCGAATACCAAAAACCGTAACGAAAGCAGCCTTCAGAGACATCAGCTAGTTATCTGGTATGCGTCCACTGGTGTGTAAGCGGGCGGGACTCAATTAGTAGGCTCTACCTCATGACGAGTCCTGCGTAGCTCACTGCAGCTGAACCAGCGAGGAGCTGCCACTTTCCATGGTGATTCTTAAGATTTAAAAAGTATGATATCTCGTCATATCCGGTTTTAATGGCTCAATATAATTGTTCCTCAATCAAAACGCATTAAAACAGCAATTTGATCAAATGTCTTTATGCTCCGTCAAAAAATTAACTTTCCTAAAAAAAAAGCAATTTTCACTAAAATTTCAAATTCTTGAACTCTTTGGTCAGGCCCAAGACGAACTTTGTCAACAACGAAGTTTGCTTTTGCACACTTATTATTGAACCTAAAAGGCAACTTTTCCAACCTATTACGTTCCCGCTACGAAAAATTTTTGTTTTTCGGTATGCTCTATTAGAAACTCTATAATCCTATTTAATTAGATTTGGATTTTGGAATACTGTACATCAATTATATTTTGAAATGTTATTTTGGTCGTGATTGACGTAGCAGATGTATCGTGATCGTGGAAAAACATCAGTCTGATTTTGATTGAAGCTCCTTGTCATACCCTTTTAATCAGTAGCATCGGTGAAATATGTTGGAGTAACCTTCACGAAAAACTTAAAATGGGCTCCCCACATCCGTAATATATATATGCAGGCGGGCATTTAAGAAACTCGAATTCGTAAAGGGAATAGTTGGTAAGAGCGATGAAGAAGTCAGCGAGCGATGTTACTTTGCGCTGGTTAGACATTGCCTTCAGTATGCATATAATGAATCCTGTTTTATATTTAAGAACTAGGAAAGGTTCAAAGAAAGGCGATACGCTTTGTCATGACAAATTGGAGATTCATATGCTTCAGGATGGGATTCAAACCAAGGCTTAATAGATATAATGAGGGTGCGTTGTTGTAGCCGATATCATGTTTCCTCCATGCTAAATTGGTCGATCTGATACTACGTTTAAGATTATGGAAATGGATTCTAAAAATCGATTCAAGACTTCTTTGCGCGAAAGTAATCGATTCGGCTTGCCTCAATTTCGAGCCTTTCGGCTTTCCTCCAGACCACACAACATCCACTCTTTCGCACTTTCCAAATTTGTGGCTACATTGATATTTGAGCCTTCGGACAACTCATATCCGAAAATATCTTTCGTGGGTTCATGTGTACTTACAAGGAGAGACTCTCACTTTTGTCCGGGGATTTTGATGAAACTTTTTGCAGTGATGCAGTAAGTAGAGTAATGAAAAAGTGTGACGTCGTTCGTCTGAATGGGCCTTAGTTTCGCTGCAATAAATAATTGAGAATTGATAACCGGAGTATAGGCAACCCCGCTATACACTGCCATGCTAGCCGAGTATGCATGAAAGAACGCGATGTTCTCTGATATATTTGTCATTAAATTTTTCTTTTCGTTCGTTAAATTCTTTCCTTGATACTTACTATTGACTTATTAATAATAATAAATAGTATGCTCAATTTGTAATCCCGTTAAGTAACCTTCGTAAGCGATATTTTTCCATTTAAAGTAGTTAACGACTATCCTAAGAACGTAAAAGGAGCTTGCATTCAAGTAATTTAGGATTTCACAAACATAAATAGCGATTGCTTTCTAAAATTTTATATAATAAACACCATTGTCTTTATATTAATTAATTTATTTATCCGATTTCAGCATTTCTCGAAAGAAATGAATGTAAGCCATTTTTCGGTAATCAATTTCACTACTTCCTGACGAGATAGAAATTCAAGAAATACATGCATAATTGTGTATTAAATATCGATAGTTATTGCGCAGTAAATCCTTGGTTCGATTCCAGATGACTCGAAAATATCCTTATAATAAATGTTAAGAAAGAAAATAAAAAGATCATTTTCATCATCGTTAATCGATTACAGACTTTTTCTTTAGCACACTGAAATCAGGAATAATGGTCCTACCAAATCCTTATTAGCACAAAAAGAACGAAAACTGAAAATAGACAGTTATTTTGTCGTTGCTTGTCATGTATGTTTTACCAGATATACTGAAATGGATAAATAAATAAATATATAAATCGTAGTGATTGTTAAATAAGAATATGAAAGGCAATCGCTGTATATGGCTGAAAATCCTAAGTATTTCGAACGCAAATTCCTTTTTCATTCTAAGGATAGTAGTGAAATACTTAAAATGGAGTAAAATTGCTTAGGAAAGTTATTTAAGGGGTTACATACCCATCTCAACTTGAAAAAATTCAAATATTCGTTTCTTTGCATGAATGTAAAGAATCAACCTTAAAAATATTCAGACAAAGTAGTATTTTCATATTATAAAAATTAGCTGAGCTACAGTAGTTTTTCCTGAGAAATGCAGAGCACTCGATGAGCCACCAGTGACACTCGTAAGCTTATGGAGTCGAACATAGGGGTTATTACCTTCTCCTATAGCCTTCTTTCCTCAAAGTAACATCGAGGTACCTGTATTTATTTTCTCATCTACAATCGAATCATAGCTTAAATGTATTACCGTTTACTAACTGATCAAAACATACATGTGCGCGCATGATAACAGGAATATATTTATCCCATTCGTAAATATCCTAAATGTCAAGATAACTTCTCTGCCAGAAACGGCTTTCATTTTGATAACTTTGGAGTTCATTTGAATTTCATGATTTGTGAATTTCCTAACGTTTCGAAGTCGAATGTTGTATTTATCTTCCGAGAATTACTCGCCTCCCTCCTGAAAACGTCGCGTCGCCTCACTGCACACAATATGCTACTTCAACGTTCCCGCAGAATTCCAAAATTTTGACGGAAGAATTCAAATTCGAACCGGTTTTCTCAAGTTTACGCAAGATGTCGCTCCTCTTGCCGCAAGATAGGCCGCTGGATTTTGACATAATTTTCTGAAGAAGCTATGGGAAAAAACAAGTTTCGTGAAACGATTAGGCCAATGTCGTCCATCCGCAACGATCCTTTGCGCGGAAATTTAGCTGCGTCCTGAATTAAGGGCTACTGCTGAATCACGGATTTACCTCCCCCACCAGATTTTTCAGGAGCCGCACTGGCGTTGTCGCGTTTTGGTCAGTGAAGGATCTGGCACAACCAGTAAAGAAAAGAAAGTGAAATCAAAGAAAAGAAAGGAATAATTAGTTCTTTCTGGGTGTTTGGCAGGTCGTCGGCCCGACAGGATACAGAATTTTTAAATTTTAAAATGCCACCTTTCAAAGTGTTTCAAAGTTTCAATTCAGTATCTTATCGGGAAGGTCCTAAAATAAGATTCCGTTATTCCCGTTTGAAATGCATGGTAGAATCAGAATGACACACTTGCATCGAAGCAAGGACCACTGGAGAAACGGGGAACCTCATGAAAGAATGTTCTCAAACGCCTCTGTCACCGTTCCGGGTTTTATCTTTCTAGCTTATCGGGAAGGCATTTAAAAAAATCGTCTAAGATTTCAGCAATGCATTTCTTACGGAAGCATTTCGAACCCACCTGGCGTCGAACACACGGTCATTTGGTAACATTTCTTCCTTTGGTAATATGGAAGACCATCTCATCTGCAAACACCGCGATTTTGATTGTTCTATCGCACCGAGAACGGCCTAAAAACAGATTGCAAAAAATCGCGCAAATGACCGCCTATTATCGAACGCAGGACCCTCTCGTGAGCAAATTAATATTAGATAAGTTCCATTCTGACTTGTTCCAAAGTTTCGATTCAATATCTTATCGGGAAGGTCCCAAAATAAGATTCCGTTTTCCCCGTTTGAAATGCATGGTGGCATCGGAATGACGCCCTTGCCTCGAACCAAGGACCACTAGAGAAATGTTGAACCTCATGAAAGAAGGATTTCAAACGCCTCTGTCACCATTCCGGGTTTTATCCCTCCAGTTTATCGGGAAGGCACTGAAAAAAATTTCAAAAATTGCAGCAATGCATTTCTTATGGAACAATTTCACACGCACCTGGCATCAAACTCACGGTCATTTGGTAACCTTTCTACCTTTGGTACTATGGAAGACTACCTCAACTACAACCTCCGAGATTTTGGTTCCACTATCTTAACGATAAGTGCCTCAAAATAATTTTCAAAAATCCGTGCAATGCATTCTTATGGGAAAATTGCGATTTTTGGGAATTTCTGGCATCGAACCCATGATAGCTAGCGTCGAAGTCTGCATTATTCTGGCATCTAGAGTGTAGGTCCAGTACGTCGAAAAAATCTGACGTCGATGGCGCTCGTGGAACATGGTCAGAATTCGTATCCCCTATATCTATATAGGTATATCCGGAGAGTTAGCTATACGAGTAAAAGTTGCTTGCATACTGCAAGCTAATTGGTACAAATTTAACAATAAGTTCCCCTTACGGGTGTCATCTTCGAAGCTTATCCAGCAAAATTCTTAAAAATTGCCGCAATACATTTCTTACGTGAGAAATTTTCATCCATGTGGCATCGAACTCACGGTCATATGCAACCTTTCTTCCACTGGTTCTATAGAAAAGTACTTGAAACGCAAACGCTGTGATTTTGAATAGTCTCCTGCATTGAGAAAGGCCTCAAAACAATTTTTTAAAATTTGCGTAAATGACCGCCTGGCGTCGAACACAGGACCCATTTCTGAGAGACAATGGCATACGAATAATAGATAAGCGCCACTCTGACGTGTTTCAAAGTTTCAATTCAGTATCTTATCGGGAAGGTCATAAAATAAGATTCCGTTATTCCCGTTTGAAATGCATGGTAGAATCGGAATGACACTCTTGCATCGAACCAAGGACCACTGCAGAAACGGCGAATAACATGAAAGAATGTTCTCAAACGCCTCTGTCATTATTCTGGGTTTTATCTTTCCAGCTTATCGGGAAGGATTTTAAAAAAATCATCCAAGATTTCACCAATGCATTTCTTACGAAAGCATTTCGAACCCACCTGGCGTCGAACACACGGTCATTTGCTAACATTTCTTCCTTTGATACTATGGAAGACCATCTCATCTGCAAACGCCGTAATTTTGATTGCTCTATCGCATCGAGAACGGTCTCAAAACAGATTGCAAATATTCGCGCTAATGACCGCCTAGCGTCGAACTCAGGACCCTTCTGTTAGAGAAAATAGCGAATTAATATTAGGTAAGTGCCATTATGACTTATTCCAAAGTTTCGATTCAATATCTTATCGGGAAGGTCCTAAAATAAGATTCCATTTTCCCCGTTTGAAATGCATGGTGGAATCGGAATGACCCTCTTGCATCGAACCAAGGACCACTAGACGAACGGTGAAATTCATGAAAGAATGTTTACAAACGCCTCCGTCGCCACACCGGGTTTTATCTTTCCAGCTTATCGGGAAGGCATGGAAAAAATTTTCAAAAATTGCAGCAATGCATTTCTTACGGAAGCATTTCGAACCCACCTGGCCTCGAACACACGGTCATTTGGTAACATTTATTCCTTAAATACTATGGAAGACCATCTCATCTGCAAACACCGTGATTTTGATTGTTCTATCGCATCGAGAACGGCCTCAATACGGATAGTAAAATATCGCCCAAAAGACCGCCTAGCGTCGAACTCAGGACCCTTTCGTGAAGGAAAATAGCAAATTAATATTAGATAAGTGCCATTCTGACTTCTTCCAAAGTTTCGTTTCAATATCTTATCGGAAAGGTCAGAAAATAAGATTCCGTTTTCCCCGTTTGAAATGCATGGTGGAATCGGAATGACCCTCTTGCATCGAACCAAGGACCACTAGACAAACGGAGAAATTCATGAAAGAATTTTTTCAAACGCCTCTGTCTCCGTTCCGGGTTTCATCTTTCCAGCTTATCGGTAAGGCATTGAAAAAAAATTTCAAAAATTGCAGCAATGCATTTCTTATGGAACAATTTCACACGCACCTGGCATCGAACTCACGGTCATTTGGTAACCTTTCTACCTTTGGTACTATGGAAGACTACCTCAACTACAACCTCCGAGATTTTGGTTACTCTATCTTAACGATAAGTGCCTCAAAATAATTTTCAAAAATCCGTGCAATGCATTCTTATGGGAAAATTGCGATTTTTGGGAATTTCTGGCATCGAACCCATGATAGCTAGCGTCGAAGTCTGCATTATTCTGGCATCTAGAGTGTAGGTCCAGTACGTCGAAAAAAATCTGACGTCGATGGCGCTTGTGGAACATGGTCAGAATTCGTATCCCCTATATATATCTATATAGGTATATCCGGAGAGTTAGCTATATATAATAGAAGATATAATAGATATTTATTGGGGATTACTTTCAATGCACAATAAATGAAAAATATTTTGATTAAAAAAAAACACCGTCTACCACCGCGTTCTCACTTAGTACCCTCGATTTGATAATCTTTTAACTATAAGATATCAAAAAATCAGCTGCGGTTCTGTTAGTTATTCGACAATTTGTGACATACGCCAACGGCAGTGCGCGCCAGATCGGTGGTTGCAGGAATAGAAAATGAAATCTCAGACAATTTTCAAATCCATCGTCCTTTTTTTTTAAATAGCATATTTCTTTACTACATATCTAGTTAACAAAAAGATTTGTTTTTATCGCTAATATATTGTTCAAATACTCAAAATATATGGAATGGTGTTTGAGGAAAGTAGTTTTTTTGCTTTCGACGAGCTAATTCATGAGTATTTATGCATAAACGGGCTGAAGTCTCACATAAAAAGTTACACAAAATATCCCGCCTAGGGGTCGAAGGGCACCTCAGACACGTGTCCGCGCAAAGAAAGTTAATGCTGCAATTCACTAAAAATATACAAAGACAAAGATTGGATCGGTCATCTGTTCATGATTTTTATCCGAAAAATTCTTCGAACTCTAAGCAAGGATTATGGAAACATGAAAGTGAAATTGCACGCAAATCCTAAACCATACCAACCAAAATCCTAAACCATACCAAAAATCATTAACTTTGGCCAGCTTTCTTCGATTTCGGTTCACTGTAAAGTGAGAATTGGAAGCCGCGTGACTGAAGGCGCGAAGCGGATTACGCTCTCGTATATAAAAGCCAAGAATCTCGATTTCTCTTGCGACAAGTTCTTCCTTACGTGAGAAACCAAAAAGTTTTAGGCGACGTGTAAATTTACTACAGGACGAAATTTTTTTAAAGTAACGTTCTAACTAAATAATTTTTTACTAATTGTAAGATGAGGTTACTCGAAAATAAATCTGTATGTCCAGATGAGCAACTGATTTAAAAAATAAGCCTTTTATGTTTGATTTTAATGACACTTTCAAAAACGGTGAAACACTAAGCAATAGCAAGAGCGGAATTTGAATGAATTCAATCCGATGGTCTACGCCCATCAGGAACAGCGAGGCAATGTGTCATTCCTTACATTTAGATATTTGTAAGATTATTTGAAGGCGATTATTTGAGATTTAGCTTAATTTTTCGAAGGATTGCATTTTGTATACATTAGAATTAATATGATAAGTTATATTGTTAGATAATATCATTACAATAACTCAAATTATTATCACTATAATATTTAAAAGTAAGATAATTGGCTTTTAACGAAAGCTAATGCATCTAAATGATCGATAGTTATTATCTCTTGTCAACCATTGATTCATCGCACTTTATAATTAATAGATTCAACAATTTTTCAAAAGATAAATTTATCAACTAATTTATTAAGTTTTTAGTAAAAAGCACTGTTTCTTTCGACTCGTCTAACGTCATGCGCCCCCCAAATCTCGGCGCCCTGGGCAAACGCCCAAGGAGGCGACTTAGCATCTTCGAATGAATAGGGCATTCAAACGTAAACTTAAAAATTATCTCCGAAATAATTCCGAATAAAATCGTAAGCGAATCTAGAGTGAACCAAACAGAGATGCTTCTCATTTGAGCTCCACGAAATGCGGTCTCCCCTTTGTATCTTCTTTTTCGCATTACTCGTTTATGAGCTGGCGAGGGCTAAATAAACAGAGTGTAGTCTTTCCCGACCACATCCTTGTTTCCGCCCACAGCCTGCGTCCACCTGCCGCCGTAAAAATACATTGTCTCATTTCCGTCTGCGATTAAACTTGTGATTTTGCTCTGGCGGATCCATTGGAGAATCGAATGCGGCACTTTAGCGCACGTATGACTCTCGCCATTCTCAGGGTTGTTTTTGAAACCGAATGAACTGTGTGGTCAAATCCATCTATTAAATTGGTATTAATGAACTTTTTGATCCTCTCCATTATAATAACTATATTGAATTTGTATTATATTTCAGCATTATCCTTCTGCGTATGAAACTACATGAAATGTATGAAAACCGCTTGCATATGTCCCAGGTATTAAATGCTTTAGATCGATTCTTTTCTTCATTCTTTGCTTCAGTTAAATCCATAATCTTTTTTAGTTTACATGAACTTTTCTTCTTGTATCCAAATCTTGACAAAGAGACAAGGAATGGATTTCAGGTTTCGTTTCCCGTCAGTTTTTTTCACGCCTATTCTTCTTTGGGAGAAATTTGTATTATGGTTCAGGGCACGGTTTGGACCTGAACCGAACCGAAAGTACCCTTACTCCTGCCAGAGTAAAAACAGACCCCATAACGAAATAATTGAAATTCTTGGATCCAAACTTTTTATGCCAGCGAATCCCTTGACCATTCAGGAGAGAGTAGATACATTAAAATATATTTATCGAATCAGCTTTCTAATTTGGTGTCTGAGAATGTGGTTTTATTCAACAAGAGGTTAAATTAGGAATCTTCTAAAACTGTAACGTTTATTGCGATCTTTTGACCCATAGTAAAATTTAAACGTGAATATTAGGTGTTGCGAAATCAGAGACACACCGAATTAGTGTTGAATTTAGAAGCTAGAACTGATGTCCTATCTGCTAAATTTATTCTTTAATTTTACTCCTTTTGTTTTATTTAATAAACCCACCTGTGATTGAGAGGGCATTATTCTTATAAATTATTACTCCTAAGATAATTAATTAAATTAAATTAATAGTCAACTAGAAAAAAGTCTTCCATACAGAATAAAACTTGTACACACTGCAATAAATTAGAAACATTAAACCTGATTTTAAAATAAGATGGGTCACCTTATTGTCTATATTTATATCAGATTATAGAAACATTACGGAGAAAGCACAACGCCGTAAAAAATAATTCGATAGAATTATTGTTGCACTAAATAGAGCAACCGCCTGAAAAGTTCGGATTCGAGTCCTGGACTTATATTGCATTCGCTAATCCCTGGACAACTTCAGCAGCTTCAACTAATTCTTGTTAAATTAAATTATTTTACCGACTTTTGTTCGTCGTAACTGTACCAAAAATTTGAGCATGACCTTAAATGAAATTCACACAAAAATGTTAAAATAAAATCATCACTATATAAAAACTCATATTTTTTTTTCAAAATGCTGCTCGGATTGAATTTTTATATCGAAATCTGTCACCAGTTGAACGATTTACAAGCAGGAAAGAGGAATTAATCCATGGGCGGGGAATGCGGTACTTGTGGGGGAGACAATTTCCTTATAAAATTATCTCCAATTAAATTTTAAAATGCCATTTGTAGTGTAAATTTATAGTAGATGTATACTAATTTGTTAAACAACACAGTCTGATTCAAGCACCTTGTCGGGTCATAGTCAAACTGCTAGCACAAATCATAAAGAGGGATGGGCGATCGCTCAAATGTTCCTCACAGAAGATTAGGTGAGGAAGAAATGAATAGCTTTCCATCGTAGGCTGATGATACAGAAATAGGGATAAAAAGAATGTTTAGCTGTTTTTAATAAAACGCAAAATATCAAATGACTCTGGTTGTAAAGTCGAGAAAGAACTAAATTAAGGAAAACGAGAAATAACGTTTTCTATTACTGACGATATTGAAAGATACCGAGATTTCGAGATAGATCTGTATTAACGTTTGAATTTATAATGTAAAGTTGAAATTTAAATGAGTGTGCCATCTCTGTGTAACCTTTTACATATATATATATATATGTATATCTGTAACACTTGGAGAGCAAGAGATCTATCATACTTGAGCCATTATTAGAGCGTCTACTGTATCTTTATCCGACCTAAATTACGATCAGAAATGCCTTTTAATCGGTATTACGAGCCAAACATATTTACCGAAGGTGAGTACTTCGGACGCTTTTTATTTACGTTTTACGAAATTTATGAATGTTTCCTCACGGAGAATATAAATCTGGAGGTACTGCTTATTTTTATAAGATAGAAACCATTCGGTTTAGCTAAATAAATTATCAATAAAATTTGCATCAAATATCGTTTTTGTTTAGGTTTTATCGTATTCAAAATATAATTTTCCTTATTGGTTCATAGTTTTCCTATATATATTATACTGAGACATAACTGAATATAATGCTTGATATAAAACTCTTAACGTAAATGATGAATATTTTATTTCCCTATAATAGACGTTTTTCATCAAACCCGTGATTGAAATAATCAAAATTTCGTAATCTCAGGATAAATCCTGGAAACACGATCTCTAAAGACAATTCAATATTTGAACCTTCAATGTCAAAAATCGGACATAGATTTCAAGATAACCTTGAATTTGTTTTGTAAAATATCTTCACGTATAATATTTACTCATCTATGATAAACATCAATAATATACATCGGGAATAATTTAAAGGTATATTTAACAGTCTCAAGAAGCAATTTTAGGTATTTTCCATTTCCTTCTCTTAGTTTGAAAGGCGTCCATCGCTAATTTCCACCGAAGAACTATGACTACCGATGCCCGTGGTGTTGCGCATACTTTTATTTCCTGTTTACGAGCAGCATGGTGCTTTTCCAAACGCCTGCCATCTCTCAAGGGAACTCTTTAAATGAGCTACTGCGTGGGAGGTCTTAGTGGAGTTTGTGTTTGGGAAGTGGCTCCGATTTCCCCACATCTACACAGTACGTAAGGAAGCTATCGTGATAATAAACAAATATAAGAGCAACTTAAAAATAATTCGTCGTGAGAAGTGCTCTTTTGATGCGTCCGTTTTCACTCTGCCAAAGGTTAATTAAAGAGCGATAAAAATTATACATCTGACAATGAATGAACCCTAAGACGTTTTATTATTACAATGAAAGGGTATCATTATTCCGAAACCAATACTTTCATGTTTCGCAAATCCAAAAAGAACAGCATCTACCTTTCGGTAAGTTCATGTGCCCCCACATTCTCTATTTATTTCCCTCTCCTTCAATTCCCGGTAACTTATCCCACCCCTTAATTCGTCTAACAACTTCTATCTTTTCCCAAGTATTCTTCCCTCGATCGCTTTCCTCAGCAATCCTTCTCCTCTCAATATTTGACCCACCCGTTTCTTTTGTCAATTTCTAATTACTTCAATTAACAGGGCATTACTCTTCTCCCCAACCATTTCTAGCACCTCCCCATTTGTTTTTCTATCAACCCAGCCTACTTTTTCCATTCCACGCCATACCCTCATCTCAGAAGCCATTGAATCTTATGATATCCTCTATCCACCTCTATCACCTATCAGGGTCCATGTTTCACAGCCACACAACATTACACTCCACACCAAGGATTTTACTAATCTTTTCACGATTCTTTTATCAATCCCCTTCATCATCAGTTCCCTTCGCTTCGTGAATGCTTCTCTCCCTAATGTTATCCTTTTTCTAATTTCTATCAAACATCTTCCATCCTTAGAAAGAAGGCTGCCCAAGTATGAAAATTGGTCTACTTGTTCTAGTTTCCCCATCCACTCTTATCGTTAACTTAGATTTCTTTCCCTTCGAAAACCTCATGATTTTAGTCTTTCTTACATTGATTTTCATCCCAAACTCCTTTGCTTTATCGTTTAATGCATTTACTAGGATTTGAAAACTCCTTTCAGAATCGCACACAATAGCCTTGTCGTCTGCATATCTTACCGACTTCACTACTTCCCCACCAACTTTTACTCCCTTCTCTATTTCATCCCAAGCTTCTTTGACCATTTCTTCTGAATATATATTAAAAAGAGATGGTGATAAAGGACAGAATTATCTTACTCCCCTCCCTAACTCTGCCCATTCCGATTCCCCATTAGCAACTCTTACTGGTGCGGTCTGATTTGAATACAAATTTTGCACTAAACGCCTATCTTTCCAATCCAACCCAATTTTCTTTAGTATCACCATCAGTTTTGGCCATTGAACTCTATCGAAGGCCATTTCAAAGTCAACAAAACATACATAAACGTCTCTTTTAAATTCTAAGCTTCGTTCTACGAGAACCCTCATAACCCCAATTGCAACCCACGTCCCTTTCCCTCTCTTAAAACCGAACTGATCATTCCCTATGAATTCCTTGGTTTTGCCCTCGATTCTTCTGTTTAAGACCCTTAAATTACTTTCGCCGCATGAGAGATTAAACTGATTGTGCGGTAATCCCCTCATTATAGGGTATTATTCTTTTTCTGTAATGGAATCAGGATAGATTTAGTAAAATCCTCTGGCCACTTTCCTTCGTCGTGAATTTTCCTACATAAAGCATAGAATTGCTTTTTACCTTTCCCTCAGATTCTTAAGAAATTCTACTGGAATCTCGTCCACACCCGTTGCTTTCTTCCCTTTCATGTCCCGCAATGCCCTATCAATTTCATATTTCATTCGGTGTGAGTGATGCACTCACTATAGGATAATGAAATATTGTTGTATGCGCATATATATTACGGGAGAGAAATAGGATCTCCTTTATCTCAGGGTGAGACGGTGAATCAACCTGCTTAGGGTGGGCAAAACTTTATAGGAAATATTATGAAGAACGCAGTGTTACATGAAACAAATAAAGACCGCTCTACTTTGGGAGATTGTATAGTTGTATATTATTTTATTACTTTTGGAGAGGAAAAGAACTGTTACGTACAGTGTGGCGGATTCATTCAAGTTGTGTCAAATTTTAGTTCTCTATTCTCACTTTCATACGATAAGTACCTTTGAAGATAAAGAGAAAATTTCATAAAAAACTGCTGAGATCCAAAATCCATTGCTAATTATTAAGACAGATTTTTCAGATCTTACGAATTCAGTTCATGTAAAATATGTCAGTCATTTTGTCCGATTGCTTCGGTGAATTCGTTTTCATGTAAACATTTAAAAGCCCTTCCTAAAATTTCCATGCTGAGGAGGAAATGAATCAAATATCCATGATATTATTTATCTGATAAATAAACACCAAAATGATAATCTCTAAAAAATAAAAGAAAGTTGTGAAATAATAGATTTTTCCATTCGCCTATATGGAGGACACGGGACGCCAATACATCTTGGCATTCTTAAAGTACTCCACCAATGACGTCAATGTATTTTAAAGTAATGTAATTAATTCTTTATGGGGAGTCGCACTCGATTTGGAACAGCTTTACAGTGCAGACAAAACCTGCAAAAGATTTTCAAAAATGACCCGTAAGATTACGAAGGCGAAATTATTACACCACATAAAGTGATAGCGATCATAAAATAAATTATGATATCGATTGATAGACGAAATAATAACTCACATTTCTGTTCGAAATTTCTCTCGATCAACCTGCAAAAGCTGATTATTTATCGGAATAACACATGAGTGATATAATATTTCTGTATTGCACACAATTATTCAAACCATTACAATTTTTGCTTTATTATAAGTTTCCTTCTAATACTTCTAGATTATCACGCGTTATCCACCAAAGATTCCGGGTGATGCTTATATATTGACCGAGATCTTTCGGCTCACATATGGTTTAATTTGGAAGACGTTAAACAAATGACCGATCTTCAGGGTTTCCACGACCGAAAGTTACTCTGAAAATTTCTAGGATTTCACCGACACTCAAATGAGAAAGATATGTTGAGCGATACGATGCCATAAAACGAAGTCTCAAAACATAAGATGAGGGGACTAAAAATAGAATGCAAGGGAAGCCTAAGAATTATCAATTAGGGTATTGAACGCATGATACATCACAGTTTATATAGTAAGAAATGCATATCATATTAGGAGCCAATTCACCACTTTGCATAACTATCAGTACATAAAAGTTAAGAAAAACAAAAGAAGAGGTACTTAATGACAATAATTGCAAAAGGAAAAAGAAAGAGAGAGTAAAAGGTGGGTCTCATCAATAAAAATGTTTCGTCATTTCTTTACATACTTTTATAAATATAACAAAATCCGATTACGCGTGAACTTATCCGTGCCCAATTTGTTGCTTTCGTAATATTTTTCGCGATCTTTCCAAAAGAAATTCGAACGTTAAAAGCATACATCTGCTAAGAAAATCTGGTTATTGAGAACTCTTTATAGATCCATGAAATAAATTACACACTATGAGCGTGAACAATCTGAAATTATATAGTGATGTAAATTTTGATCATTGTAAGAAATAAAAATGAAAGTTTGGCTTATCCATGTTTTCTCATCGATCTCTCCTTATCATCAATATCTCCTCAGCCGAGATGATCGCGAGTACAAAGTTATACTTCCAAACAGTAAGCAATAAGAAAAGTATTACTTAAATTCATTCGTGTTTTTGCTTTCAGAATTGAAAAATTCATTCCAAATCCATTGAAATCTTTAACTTAAGGTATGAAAGTATTATATAAATTGTGAGGAACCGGCAAGGCCGGTCTTTTCTATTAATGCTCTATCGCACATTAAAAGTAAACCCCTTCGGGATAACTTACCTATTAAAGGATACTTATAGGAATATTATGAAGTAGATTAACTAATAAATTGAAAAATTGCAAACCTGTTTTTTAAAACTAGACGATTATTCACAACGAAGGAAGATGTTCATTAATATGAGCAGTTTTCACAGTTAAAAAGTGTGAATATAATTAAACGTTCTTAGTGACTCATATTGCACTAAAGCCTTTTAAAGGTAAAGTTAAGGTTAAAAGAATTTCCTCAGAACTACTTCGCCACATAATGAAGGCCATTATAAACTATATACTCGGAAGCTGGCATTTAAATAACTCTGTCTTTAAAAAGGACTTTATGATATATTTTGATGGAAATAGTTAATTTAGGTTTTTAAGAAAGAATGGTTTTTGAAAATAGTAGAAGCAGATAGAGCATGAATACAATCAACGGAATACTATAAAACACAATGTACACCATATAATTTCCTTACATCGTCGTAAAAACTTCTCTTTTCTTTCGAACATACTTTTAAATGATTCCTTATCATGCCCTTTTTCCTTCAAATTTTCCATCCTTTCAAGTATTTCTTTCTTGAATACACTTTGAATTAAGCTCTATTAAAATTGATTTCCTTTAATAAGATAAACTCTATTCGATTGGTTTGCATCCCTAATATAACTATCCTTCTTTATTCCGTTATCTTATTAGACATTGTCATTCTTTTTACCTGCGAATAAATGAATGAATAGATTCTGGATGCATAAGTAGCAAGAGGGATATATAGCCTTCAACAGCTCAGTGTATTGACTTATGGTATCACAGAAAACATTCGTAAACATAGCTTAATTCAAATCTGTTTTTATTAATGAAATTCCTCTTCTATTTTCCTTAAATTGCAATCTGCTCAACGCTTTTATTATAAAGAATGATTTTATTGTACCTTCTGGGACTAATCTGTTCCTATGCTGAAAATCCTCGAAAAAGGTTGTCAAACAAGTAGATTTTACAATTTGAAAGATGCCTAAGTAAGATCTACAGTGAAATATACACATACTGCATATGCAGAAAACTTGCAATATGCAGCCAAGTTTAAGAAGTTATTTTAAAAATCCGTGGAAAATTACAAAGTTGTATAATTTATTATGGCTTTCCACAAAGTTATGCCAGAACATATTGATTACATTAACCCTTCTGATATTTAACATGAAAGCGATCCGATGTCGAGACACCCTAATAACAAAGGTAAAGAAAGAATTGCCCTTCCTTATACTGGAAATGGACACATAATCTTCGATGATGTCATGAATAAAATGAAACTTTCAGAGAAAAATTGCCTCGTAGAAGAGTATGAATAAGAATATCGAATGGCAGCTGGCCCACAAAGTAGCGCAATCGGACCATTATTATTCTTAGTAAACATTAACGGCCATGATAAACACGTCGTAAGCAATAACGATCGATCATTTAGATAAAATCATTAAATGGTGCGACGACTGGCAATTGGAGCTCAAAGTAGACAAATGTTCCGGTTAACTCTGTCGAAAGAAAATCCTTTGCCAATCATAATTCATATAGCCTTCGAGGGAAAACATTATCAACAGTCGATTCGGTGAAATATGTTGGAATAACCCTCACGAGTAACTTAACTTGGGGTACTCACATCAAAAATATATGTGGGAGAGCTCTTAAGAAACTCGGCTTTGTCAAAAGAGTTCAGTCGGCAAGAGCGAAGAAAAAGTCCGCGAGTGATGCTTCTTTGTGCTAGTTAGGCCTCACCTCGAGTATGCATGCAGTGTATGGGATCCTGTGTTGTATTCGCGAATTAGAAAAGGTACAACGAAAGGCTATACGTTTTGTAAAAAATTACTATCGGTAAGTGTTACGCAGATGCTTCAGGAGGCAGGATGGGAATATTTAGAAGAAAGAAGGCTCAATCAGAGATTTAAATTACTAGATAAATTCAGGCAGAGCACATGCATAGAAGATGTAACCGATATTATGAGCCCTCTTAGTTATATAGGCCTTTCTGATACCGCGAGAAAGATCAGAGATACAGATGATAGAACCAGCCGATTCAAGAATTCATTTATTCCGAGAAAAATACGCGAAAATAATCGATTAAATAAGTAGAGTCACGGTGCATGCACCCTCTGCCATACGCCGAAAGGCGGCTTGCAGTGTATGTATGTACGTAGATGTAGATGGACAATTGAGTGCATTATATGAGTCTTTCAGATGCAATTGTATGTAGACCACACATTTCCAATTCTTCTCTTCTTGTTTACCTGCACTCAAACATCTTTTAAATCGATGTTCACGGTGAGGAGGAGAAAGATGACATTACCAATCATTAATTAGTCCATTGATGCATCTGTTTATGTACTGTATTCGTAAATTTGCATCTACATCTCATTGACTGGCGAGCTCGAATTACCACAAGCAATACCATTTAGACTCCTGGAGGTCAATATCAATATAATGAGAAAAGCATTGCAACACGAAAGAGAGAGATTTCGTATGCCTACGAGTATACTCGTCTTTTTCTGACAAGGTTTGGGTTGAAAATTGAAAATAAAAAGTGTGGAATAAAAATTTAAAAATATTTTAAAATACGTTATTTTGCTAAATCTATACCACCGTTTTTCCTTCCCATTTCACCTGAATCGGTCCGTTATTTTATGCCAAAAAGAATGTAAACACGCATTGGTCGTTCAATATCATGAAATACGAAGAGCGATGATCTTCCCTATAAATATCCTTTCGTCTCCGCGTCTACGGTATCGCATGACAAATGGACGAAAAAAGAATCAGAAGGAAGATTTTTGAAATGAGGTTTCATATTTTTGTTTATACTGGGGCTATTTAATATCGCTTCAGCTGTGCCTTTCAGTTGCAAAAATAAAACATCAGATTAGGATACAGATATGAAACGCTTTAAAATATAATCTAAACATGGGCCAACATGTTCTCCGCTTATCTGTCATATGGACAGATGGATTCGTTAACCTTTTAAGATGGTTTTTCCTTCGAAGAAAATACGTTCAGATAAAATCAGTCATCCAAATCCTTGGTAACTTAGGGTATTTGCCAATAACTAAGTAACACAAAAAGGAACATCAAAAAGTTAGTTGAATCAGCATAAGAAACCACATATATAAAAATATCACGTTAATGTAACATGAAACGTCCCTGGTTTGGATGCATGGCACAATAACCATCAATTAAATTTAACTTAATTACTTAAATTAAATTCAATTATTAGCGACCGTAACTCGATACATAATTCTGAATCAACTATTTTTCGTGATGATGTCATGCATCGAAACCCCGTTTCTTTAGCATATGTGGTTTTGTATAAATTTAATTCCTTTGAAATGGCACCATCGGCGATATGATGAAATAAGAAAGACGCCAATTCTGGAAGTTTTGCTTGTGAAAGAAAACAGGAGAAACGGCGACTTGAATTCGGTGTAAATGCTTTGTAGTTAAATTCTTCAACACATTTACAATGCAGTACTGGAATTTTTAGATCAACGGAATAACCAAAAAGACAGTGGATTCAGAAGTATGTACAATGTGACGCTCACGAATAATCTAATTTAGTTTAATGTAATTAATTTGAATTTTAATATAAATTTGGAGAGCAACTAAAATTATCGTTCAGAAGTAGTGTGATCCGCGACCGCTGCAGTGGAAAAAAACTTGCATCGCAAATAAGGGATGTAAAATTGTTGATAATATTTCAAAATAGTATTATTCTTATTATAACGTACAAATGGTCCCTCCCCTAGAACACTTTTGCCAAAGTCAACTTAGTTCTCCCAAAGTATAATTAGTAAGGAGAATATCAATATTGTGATATTGTAGCTAGGAAATATTTTTATTCTAGTAGTATATTATTGCCGATATATGTATCACAAAAGTTTATATTTTAGCTAGATAATATGTGTTCTGCAATAAACAGTAATGTGGCCTTATTATTTTCTGTTGCGTCATTGTCTTCGTGAATTGTAATAACGTTGCAATCGAACTGTTAGTCCATCTGCAACGAATGTATAAATAATAATGTGTAACGTAATGTCGCTAGTTGGTTAAAATGATAAGAGCTCGATCACCTTAGTTGATCCTCAGCTAAAAAATTCGGCAAGTAAATTCTGAAAATTACGTATTCCTGGATTTTCCGAATCTAAAAAGACATTTCGCCCGAAAATTAAATCCTTTCCGAAAATAATCATTAAAAATATTTGTTATCGCGTCTTTGCGGTTGCTTATAAGAATAAAATACGACTTTGAAATTTAACGACCTTTCTTGCCTTCAAACCTTTTCCTTTGAGACATCCGTTTCTCCTTACGACAGATCTATTTCTTCAAAGTTCCCTGTATTTGTTTTCCTTGCTTCTATATTTAAGTGTTGGGATTCGTTTCCTTCCATTTCTATGATTTATGCCACACTTCACTTTCCTCTTCTCCCATTTCTTTCTCAGCACTACATTTTACATCCATCCTTTACAAAATCGAATATTTGAGAACGCTAGTTTTCTTTTATTATGCAAATGTCGCGCTATTCCTAACAAATCTGTGTTGATAACAAAATTAGACAGGTTAATCTATCTATTCCCTAAAATGCAAAGAGAATACGGGAATGGGAAAAACTGAGATCAAGTACTATATAAAAGGAACAATTTAAATAATAAAAAATAGTTGTAGGAAAATTATGGGAAATGAAGCAATAAATTTCGAAGTAAATAACAAATTGCAAAAATAAAACAGTCGTTATAAATGTAAAGGATGTATTACTCAAGCCGCTAATTAACGCTACTAATTCTACCAAAATAAAAAGAGTGCAAGCGAGGTCAATTTGCACGTGCCTGGTATAGATGTAGTGTAATGGCCAAAGAGTGAAGAACCAAGGCAGACGAGTTTTCAAGAATTAAAGTTCAGTTTCTCGAAAACGCAGGATATAGAAGTATAGAGACTTAGGATTCATTTACTCGGTAAATTCAGAGAAAGTACATTCTTGGAAGAATGCTGCAGAGCGGCCTCACTGTTACATACACCGTTTTCATGCTGCAAGGAAATAAATGCTAGAAAGACGGCTTTCAGGGTGTCGTTGTATATCTTTTGCATTCAAGGACTGGTGTTGAAAAGGCTATAAGGTCAGTTTTTATCGGGCAAGAATAATTAATGTCAAAATATTCCTCAAAGAAATTCTTATGTATAAAGGCAGAAATTTGAATAATCACAGTTTTATCAAAAGAGAATTGGTAGACCGAAAAAAAATCATCTCCATTAAACGCCTTCCATCGAACCTCAACTCGCAGCAAACGGGAGACGAAGCAGCGACATTCTTTCGATTCAAAGAAAAAGCGACACAGTATTATTATTGATATTATTATTTCTTTTGCACAAACAGGTTTTTAACCCACTAAGTTGTGCTGTAATAATATGGACAACACACACAACCATTCTCTGATCAGCCAGGATTCGAACCCGGAACCTTGGGGTCCGAGCGATAGAAATGAAATAAGATGCGTCGGAAAATCTACTCGTTGGAAAAATGATTGGATCGAAACAATCTCAGAGAAAAATATTTTGCAATAAAATTATGAATTTGATTAATCTTCTAATATAATAAAATAAGGTGTGTGTATGTATGTATGTTAGGCTACTTTTCATTTACTTAAATGTCCCCAGTTCGAACCCAGACAAGAAAAACCGTTCTCATAAGAAATGCACGTAAATGCACTTTTATCGGTTGCAGGCCACATTTCTTTTGCAAAATTATATTAGAAATAATAGGTTTACGAAATCGAGAGAGGCACCAAAATAAAGAGAAATGAATAAAGATTCTTATTTTGGCCTTGAAATATCGTTATCTGGTCGAAATGGCGAGAATTCAGTTAAATAAACGGAAATTTCGTGAAATTTTGAGGCTATAAACAACAAGTCCCCTTGACGACGAATGCTATTGTTGAAACCGAGGTATTGCGTTTATCCATAAGAATACACGATGATTTTAGGTCCATGTGAAAGTAATGATTAAAAACGAATGATAGTATATGTACTTAGCAAGCAGTAGTCTGAAATTTCACAATTTGCATTTACGATCAATTTGCAGTGTTGATTCTCAGGAGGCATCGTATGATCATTTAGGGAGTTTCTTTATTACCTCGACTTTGCCATTTCTATTTGAAAATAATGAAGCTACTACGCGTGATTTACACTGGAAAAACTTTAAATTGATTAATGTATACTGCGTGCAGCCTCTTAGCGTGTGGCAGTGAGTGCTTGAACCATGACTCTACTTCTCTAATCGTCTAATACCGCGTATTACATTAGCGTTTCGGGTAAATGATAACTTAATTAAACGTCTCATTTTTACACGGGCGATCTTTTGTATTCCTGAGTAAGTAGTGTTGTCTCCATCACAATTTTCTCCCTTATAGGATTCAACGTGAAGCTAAGCAATACTATCTTAATAAGTTTTTTTAACAGAAACATAAGGAAATGGGTAAAATTATTAAACGAGACGACGTGCACCCAGGAAAAATCCCAAGGAAGAATCATCTTACACAGTTGAGGAAACTCCTAAGGAAAGAAAATCTAAGACGATTCTTTTTCTTATTTTGGATTCTAGATTTGGATTCAAATTATAAGAGGTTTGAAGAGATTAAACATTTTCGTTTAGGTTTAAATTTTCATTGATCCAAAGTAAGTGAGAGATGTCAGATTCTCCTCTGCTTAAATTATTACCTAAGATATTATCTACTGCTTATTTACGATATATATCCCCGTTGAGAATCAACGGGCGCCTCAGCTACTAGTCTATCATATAATACAAAAAATCTAAAATACAATCATTTATAAAACTAAGAACGTAATTTTAATAAAAATTTTTATGTAAGGAGAAAGATTGCTAAATGACTGTTCGAGGATATAGAATGTATGTATGTAACGTTTGCGACCAGATTACGTATCTACCTGTAGTGATTACAATAAAAACAATAATAAAATATCCAATAATAAATTAACCACATCCTTCGAATGCAAATTAATGAAAACGAATTCCGCATAATGGTATGATGGTCTCATTTTCTTGGTTGGAATCGAGAAGCACAATCGATACAAGTTGGAGAGATATCTAGTTTCGATTGCCGGAGGCGGAAATCACGGATTGTCCTTCCCAAATTCCATTAATCAGTTACATAAGCCGTTCGATTTCCTTAGAAGAGAGTCTTCTTTCTTTCAACTGATGGATGAAAGTATCGAGTGAATAAAGAGCATTTCCAGTGCGTTTCAAGGAATCCATTATGTTGCTAGAATATTCCACGTCAAATGCTATGAACAAATTATAGCTATTAAAAAAGTGGTTAATTAGAATCAGGGTATAGAACTGAAACCGATTTGAATATCGAAACCGAAATAACCGTTATTTCTGCTGTATCGAATCCAAACCGAAAAAGTAAAATTCTTGAACCCGAAACCGAATCCTAAAACTTTTATTTATACTTTTTCAAATATATCATTCGCAAATATAATTTTATTTATCTGTAAATGAAGAAAGAAATCATAGTTAAGAGTAAAACGCCCTGCAACTAACTAAAGTGAATGCTTGACATTTATCTTCTAACACATATTTTTATTAATCAGTCTAAAATGTATTTTGACTCGATAAAATGCACTCATTAAATAAAGATTCCTCTCCGAAGGAATCAGAGGGAAAACAGGTTTCACTAAGTTGAATCGGCACAAAAATAATAATGTTTGATATTTATAATTGAGTATTCATCAAAATACTTCAAGGTTAATCAGTCTGTGAATTTGCCTAAATGTTCTCAGCCGTGTATAGGATGGATTGGGGTATCTGAATATTTGATATTGGATCGATCATAGAATCAAGGATATATTAACAAAATCGTTTTTTTTATCAATTTAATACAAACATTTGATGAAATTGTAGCTTTACCTACGTTGAAGCTTGGAAAAACGTTCAAATAGTTATTCAGTAAAAAACACTTTCATCCTTCTTATAATTGGATATAATTTTATTTCTTGCCGTTTCATTTAAGTCTATCCCATAGCAACCCATCCATGTCCTCTTTTCAATTCTTAAGTGGGTTCGCACTTAGTGGAAACGATTCCAGGATGCGTGCAAAACGATCTTTGCAGCACTTTTTAAAAAATTCACTGTTTTATCATACAA
Source organism: Pachydiplax longipennis (assembly GCA_036926295.1). Lineage (NCBI taxonomy): Eukaryota > Metazoa > Arthropoda > Insecta > Odonata > Libellulidae > Pachydiplax > Pachydiplax longipennis. Next base: position 145,682 of record JAVFKF010000054.1, read on the forward strand.
TCGGCGAGCTGACAACAGTTTTTTTGCCATATTCATCATTTCCCTCCAGTACAACTGGTTCTGTTTTGATCCATCCGCTTCATAAAGCTCCAGTAGGAATCTATTGGGTAAACGTATTTAGTATTCTTTAAATTCTTCTTACTGGAGATTCTTCCTCAATATCCTTCATTTGACTCCATTTTAAACTTCCCTGGATGTACTCCATCCTTGGTTTGTTCCTCAAAATTTAAACGCGCGATTATTTGTAATCCCGTTTATTCCTTTCGTATGTAACACTATTCCTTTGATTTCGGTTTCGTAAAATACGTAGGACGTTCATAGAGTTTGAGAAAAAGATCCATTACAACCCAAAATTTATTATTTCGATAAATCGTCATAACGCCCGAGTGAGTTTGTTGAGAATTTAATTTATTAAACACTACATCCGACGTCGGATTGAAAATGGCTGATGATGATGATATATATCAATGAATTTCTTCCGTCGGTAATTAAGTCTTCTATATCTCTCAATTTCACTCAAATTGAAGACATTTATTTCAGATGTAAATTTTTGAACGACTCTTATAAACAGATAAAAAACAATCTTAGTTTAGCCAAGTGGTGTTTAACTTCCCACGCCCATTGTTGTTCTCTTGTTAACAATAAAATTTCGCAACCTAACTTATTGTTGCCTTCAAGGAAATAATTTTAACTGTAGTATTTTTAATAATAATGTTTATCGATTGCAATTAAATTAAATTACATTATTAAATCAATGCAATCATCTCTTTATCGTTACTTTATATCAGCTGATCGCACATCTGAAGACTGAACTAATGGCTTCTATCATTCATTCACATCTCATGCAATCATTACATTTTCTCTCTCTATAGTCTGAGCTTAGGCGCATTCATACATCCTGGCTTGCTGGGATCAGTTTCAGACGATATATATTTTAAATAATTTAAAATAGTTTCCGACGTCTTTGACGGGGGATTCGCAGGAATATATTACAAGAGACAAAATTTCAATTATTGCTCTAACAACTTCAGTTACTTTTGTTTTATTTTTTCATGTTGCATTTTGTTCATTTCGTAAATGTTAATTTTGTACGGGTTCTCCAATATTAATTCGTGTCTCTTTAAAGTTTCGTTACATGCAGTTTATACTTTTCGATAATTCGATTAAATGTTTGATGGGCAGTTCTTTTCCAACTTTTTAGCTTATATTCATTTCACATAATACATCTATCTATAATATAATTTATTAGAGATCGATTTCAGTAGCGGAAAAACTTAAATAAGGAAGACCTCGCCAGGATAATTACGTCGTTTCCATAGGGGTTTGTAATATAAAGGTCTTCGAATGTAGAATCGTAATCAATGAGTAAGGATTGGAGGAATATTTATCGAGCACGTTTTACTTCGCAAACGTGTCCCTCATGTCACTGTGATTTTTCCATTGCTCGAAGCGGAAGAAATAGATCAAAACAGACATCGTTTTCGAATTCCTTGAAAAAGGTGACGGTCTGGGCAATGAAATCGCCTTAGTAGGGCAGGGTTTCAGTTCATTGGAAAAAAATGTAGGACAAATCACTTCATTCTAAAAAGTTTTCCTCTTCAATTTTGAAGGAAGGTTAATTCCTCATAGTGCTTGTCGTCCAGGACACCTATCTCTGAGAGAAATATATCCCATATTTAATCCTTAAGCATTTTCTAAATGCATTAAACAATGTCCACTTCTTTATTCAAGGAAGTACAACGAAAGAAAGTTAATAAGATAGAGTGCTAAGAGAAGTGAGACGGGTGATTTTTACATTTAAATACTGACCCTGCAAGCCGTCAAATACATGTGGCTGGCATTAACTACACCGATTACTATAACTCTAAGTACTATAAAATTGTCTGCTCCGCGGGAAAAAAACGACCAGAAGCTGTCCTGACGATTGTTTTCTCGTACGTGGAAGGAAACCTTGAGGTTTCTCCTAATTATCTATATGAAATAGAATTTCTTCCGGCCAGAGGTGCCTCCTTCTTGTGATATACTGATAGGATTTTAATAATGAACCCTTGTAATTCTTAGGGAGAGCCTGAGAGGAGCTGCTATATCTTTTTGCAAAGCATTAAGTTTGTGTAATTAGATATCAGCACATTTACTATCCTTTATTAAAGTACTGCATTTAACTTGTTTTTATTTGTGAGAGATTTTAACGAAAAATTTAACGAATTCATTGGCTTAGAGATAAATAAAAGAATATTTATGATTTCACCGTCAATTTGACTTAAGAACTTTAATCTCAGAAATTTCCCTGGAAAATTTTTATCTCGAAATTCCGGAATTGATAAAAATAAGGGAAAAGAATACCTGTTTAACTACTAAATAAATTTACTCGTCCTTTAGCCTTAGAGTTACATCTCCCTCTCTAGATCGGGAGGTAAAATTTCAAAGCTCTAGATTTAGAATAAGAATAAAGAATGTAAATGTGAAGAAATGACACCAATGTACAATTAATCAACAAATATAACCATCAAGCCGCATTTTAAGAGGGAATGTTACCATTTTCCCTCCTCGGCTATCATTCAATCAAAAATGTACTTTCGAAGCAACTAATCCTAGCGTTCGTTTCTAAGATTATACTCACAGAATTTGACCGATTTAGGGAACGAGGAACGGAAAATGTCTGCAAAATCTCACAGAACTATCCCTTAATTTATTGGAGAAATTCAGCCAAGTATAAGATATTGAGATACAGATCGAACGCGGCTTGAGAATATGTCTTCATTCTAACAAATATTTCCATTTTATGACATCATTTGCTTATCTCTAAATGAACAGCCATACTAAAGCTCTTCGATGGACCCTTACAAATGCTTGAATGACACGTTTTTGGGGAATTCACCATAAAAGTAAAGTATTTTAGTTACTAGTTTTGCCAGCCGAGTTGCGTCATTTCTAAGATAGAGTTCATGATAATGGGTACAAGTAATGAAGGGTGCTATTATATTAAATAGTACAGGAAATGGTATTTTGTTGGAGAATTTCAGGAAAATTATTCTTAGAAGGGTTCACCTATTTGTTTCATGTGAAATATTGCACTATGAATTAGACATTTGAAAATAATGCACCGCACAAATGATGTGAGGCCAAGGATAAGTTTCATGAGTGTGTGACTCAAGTGGAAACAGATCTCGAGCGGAACTCTTCTTCCAGCTTAGGGTTTCGAGAACAATCGCTTTTATGGCGGAGGTCCGACTCTTGAAAACCGAAAGATTCTTAAGTATTCGGCTTTCCGATGATTCCCATTTGCCCGATGTTCTCGGTCTAACCTCTACTGTAAAGTTCTATCGGCCTAAGGATGCGCCTTTCCGCATTGTATTCTTATGGATTGGGACGCATCCTTAGAGTGCGAGCACTCTACTCGGCATGCGGCCTCTTCTTTCCTTCGAATTCTAGAAGCTTTATACTTTTCCCACAGAATAATTTTAATAAGTAACACACGACCAGCGATTTAATCACCATCATCAGATCTGATGTGTTTTTATAAAAATCATTCCGGGGAAAAAGTAAAACGTTTCTCTTCTGCTGGCGTGACATATTTCCACAAGTCATCGCCATCGACTGTGATTTAATTTTTATCCATGAGATATTTTTGACGGTGTAAACAGGCTAAAAGATACCATATTGTGTTTCGAGAACAAATCAGATATTAATTATATACCGAACACCCAACGCAAAGCAGATTCTAGTACTAAATCAGATAAAACATTTCCCATTTTTCTAGAAATTACAAAAAAGAACACTACAAAAGACTCGGTCGGCTCATTGCGGCAAAATATCGAGGACATTCAAGTATGATTTTATCAACCATAAGAAAAATAGATGGATTACAAAGACATGAATTACACAATACTCACCAAAAAAATTAATAAGATAAGAATAACTCGAGACATATTATGTTCTTTCTTTCATAGAAAATAAGAAGAACATAGGAGCTCGTGATATATGAAGGATATTATTTCCTACGCTGCCTTATGTGGAAGGCTTTCAGTTAGCACCTAATACGCCTAAGTATAAATCCACCCTCATCAAACATTCCTCAAAAGATCAAATGGCGAGGAATTGTAAGTTGGGCTGCCTTTTGAGGGTTTCCACGAACTGATCTAATAATTGGAGGAGACAATAAACTCATCCTGAGAAGTAGGACACACACCCGGAAATATGCAATGCGTTATTAGGGGCAGTGGGCCGACATGCCTTGCCCTTGGCCCACCATTCATTCATTAATTCAGAGGATTTTCCTTACAATCTTTTCAATTCAAGGGCTTTTAGAGATAAAATTGCGTCGGTCACGTTTCGTGATGATTACCTCTCTTCCACGTAAAGCTAGTTTCAATGATAATCAACCATCGGGCGATATCAGTTAAAGGATTTCGAGAATATCCGTAATTGAATTAGGTAATTAATGATCTTAGAAACAACTGACAATTACGTTTATCATTCGTTTAAAATTTCGTAATAAATAAATGAAATATCGGTAAATCTTGTGCTGCAATCTTCTTGTCGTAGGACAGCGAAAGCCATGTCAGCAAACTACATTTGATACACCGTCACGTTCAATAGTCTCACTTTTGAGAATTTAAATAATATGTATTCTCGAAAAATACTTCAGTTACTTTTTAAGCACGATATATGGATTAAAGACACAAAATGAAGATCCTTTTGTGAACTTTGGAATCTTTAAGCAATCGATAGATTTAGGAGGAAATAAGGTTGGGGAGGAAATGAAAAATATATTTTACTAGTTGCCCCGTGCGAAAATTTCGCAGACGACATTGATACTCAATTTCCCCAACGAATTACATTATAGTAGCAAACACTAATCACTACAGACGAATACACAAATATTACGACATACCAAGAAAATCGCACCTTCATATTCCGTGTCAGTTTCGACATACTTCGTTAGTAGCGATAGGTATCGCTATCTACACATCCAGTAACGAAAGTCTATGGGCAAATTCAAACTCTTGCGTTTTCTAATCTCTTACCACTTGAACCTTAACCAAGTCCCTAATATCTTAGAGAGTGTGAGAATGTAAATGTTATAGAATGTTTTAAAAATTTTCTTTTAGCGCTATAATCACGAATATTACGTGTCGTTGATATAACGACGTATATATAATTTATCCTATACCGAATACGTCAATTCACTTAATGTATTTTTACATCACGAATTTAGACAAAAATACAAACATCACTACCACATTGGCACCATCACATTTTGGTAAACTCTGTTCTTTTCTAAATACCACTTCCTTTTATGATGAGTCACTTAAGGTTTCGTGTTTAACCAAGATAAAGCAACAAATAACCTCCTGCATCCACGTTACTTATTTATTTTCTATTTTTTCTCTTCATACACGAATGCATATAAGATACAATATGGCTTACTTATAAAACTGTGGTTGCGTACGACGTCGAAGTTTTCGTTCATGGAGACTATAATAATATTTGCGAGACTGCTTCAATCATTTTATGACCGAGAATGGGTACTTTATCCGATTTTAAAACTTGTTTACACTCGTCACTAAGAAAATAAATTGAATCTGTATATAGCAACCCGGGCCTTTTTTCGTCCAGTACACAACGGGATGATTAAAATATTATTTCAATTTGTTTAACAAATGGTGCATTTTTGATTTGTTTGACTATTTTTCGCAGGAACCTGACAATTTTTGCCTTCAAACGGTCATTCATTTATATATATTGATGGAGTAATAAGGGAGAAAAGTCCCGATCACCAAAAAAGCATGTTTTAAAATAATATATAGATAGATTTGAAAATTAAAAGTGCGAACCTTGCGAAAATAATAAAATGAATTTACTTAAGCAATCATCTGCCTAAGTGAAACGAATCTAAATTAGTGGTGTCTTCCGAAGTATTTAAGAGAATGATATCGCCTAAAAGTAGGGCCAGGGTAACGAACCGAAGGAACAGTTATTTTTGCAACAAACTCATCCCGATAATGAAGATCCTCGAACCTTAAATTATTTCTCTCGCTGGGATCCGTACTTCTATCAATATGTTATATTTAATAAACATATACAGCAGTGACTTGCATCTCATTTATTAACATTAAAATTTTAAAACTGAACTTACTTTATGATCGTTTCCTAAAAATCAATAGTTATAAACTAAAATGTAAAAAAGAAATATTGCGCAAGAGTCACAGATAATATAAACTTTGCATTGGGCTAATTTTCTCGAAGTGAAATCGGTTCGAGTCGGTTATTGAATTGGTTTTCTTGAGGAAAAACCGGAACCAAAGTAAATACGGATCGAAACCGTGTGTATCGTTTAGCTCAATAATAGTGGAAATTATGTGCTCCAATTGATTCAGTCGAGAAACATTCAATATTGAAGAAATGAATTCATTCTCTTTCAATTTTAATAGCTATTGTGAAAAGAAGCTAAGATTGTATAGGTTGGTAGTTCTATCCTTATGAAATCATTCACTTTTTAGTAAAAATATTAAGAATGAATAGGAAATTGACGAATAACTTACAATGAGGAACCAATTGTTTCAGTATGACTTGAAGGGAAGCATGTTTATCTCTGGATGAAAGGATTATTTAAAACAGGTTTTCTTTACTTCAATTGAAACATCTTCAATATTTTAAGATTTTGATGCATTCTCTCGAGTCTATGCGAAAATAGATGATTCTCCTGCAGAGAATTCGTTTCGCATAATTTGTCCTTCGCATGAAACGCGAATTATGCGAATTTTAGGGATGAGTGCCAAAGAGAGATGAATCACAAAATAGCAATTCAAGGTGAAAAACTTCACTCGCACAAACAATGTCACGAATGCAAACTAAAGGGAAAGGTTGTTTATGGGAGTCATATATTAGAGAGAGAGAGAAAGTTCAGCGATTATGTCAGAATCAGCTGTAATAGCCGTGATGAAAACTTTCCGTGATGAGAATAATAAATCTTTGACTAGTATGAGTGATCAGCAATATAGAGGAAGCACTAACTTGAAAATGCTCATGATAGGAGAATGTGTGAAATTAAAAAAAAAGCTCATTTTTGATTTAAACACGAACATTTTTACGTAAACGTCTGGAAAATAAATCCCCAAATTCCAAATTCAAATATCGATATTCGATTGAAAAATGTGCAAATTTGAACGATTTTTATTTTTTATCCCATCTAAGAAGTCTAAAATTGCTTCGAATGTATCTTATCTTCATCTTGTCTCTTACTATAAGCTCGTCCGCAAAGGAAATTGTGGAGGCGATGTAGGAATAGAAAGTATATTCTATTAATAATCAATGCTTAGCGGAACGAACTAACATACTCGAGAGCTCTTTCACAAAAAAGTCAAGATGTAGTTGACGAAATTCAAACCTCGATTGCAGAGGAATAACCAGAAATTGAAAAAATACTTTATACAACCACGGCAGGTATATATGTTTCATACAGCGAGATAGAGGATATCATCTTATGAGAGTGAATACTTTAAAGTAGCTCTAAATAGGGTTGTACCCGTATTACGGATTACCGTATAACTTCTGAACGGGTTCCCGGACACATTAGTACTTGATATAAATTCATGGAGGATGCCGATCAAAATTCAGTTTTATCTTTCATTTTATTTTAAACTTTTTAACGGTGAAATCATTTCTTTCGTCCAGTCATAGGTCTTCCATAATTAACTCAAATCAAGATAGAGTCAATATAAATAAAAAGCTCTTTGAAAGTACAAACCAATGGAAAGAACTAAGGACGACCCTGAATCCGAAATGGCAACATATTTTAGCCATGATTATCTGTCATAAATCGTAAATTACTTCTGCCCGGACTGCGTTCTCTCAACTGGGTTTGCACCGCATGCAACCGTATGGCACATAAACAACACTTAATGGAAGTGGCATTATGAGTCTTTGAGATTGATTTCGCGGTTTCCTGCCTCAGGTTTTTTAAACGCGATTCAACAGTCATAAGTTTTATTTTGCCTCGTCTGTTCCGTTTGATCTCTTCCAAAGATCATTCGAGGAGACTTGGATGCCTTCCACAAACTAAAGTAAATAAATATCCGTGATTAGGGGGGGGGGAAGTTGGTGCCTTTGATTCGCAGATAAGACTTTGCCAACGTCCTGCATGTTATGACCAAGTGCAGACCCAAGCCATCCTAGATTTACGATATACAGTAAAACCCGGTAAAAGCGCTTAACTGGAAACTGAATTGAAATCTGAAAGCGCGTTTTGAGCGATATAGCGCTATGTTAGAAATTTTCATACACAAGGAAACAATATGGAAGGATATTTTGCTCCTTAATTTTGAAATGAGTGCTTTACTCCTCAAAATCAAAAAAGAATCTTCTTTAGTTTGATTTACTTGCCACAGCTGTAGATATTTATAAAGCGAACTACTGTTGTGTAATGCAGGTCGCTCAATTAAGGATGTTTTTTGTACAGAGAGAGCGTCTTCTTTTTGGTAAATTTTCACAGCAACTTTAATTTTCTACAAGGAACCGTATAGTCGAATAGGGAAGAATAATGTAATCAATTCCATGGAATGAGAGTTGCAATGCATCTGGAGAAAGGAATAATCCACATTATAAAAATGGGTGGCGAAGCGTCTTAACCATCTGTTTAGGGATCTAAAGAAAACCGCGTAGCAAGCTGGATAGCGTCTTAAATGGAAGTTTTTTTAAACTGGTTGAATCGTATACAATTACAGTTATTAGATTACGGATATAAAAGGAGAAGATTTATATTGGCCAAACTAAACAAAGTTTCCGATAAGAGCAAAAGATCCAAAAATACCTCTTCCTACCACTTAAAAAACAATATCTCGCATATTGCTAAACATCTCTTAGAAAATAAAAATTCCTTAGGATTAAGACCAATTCCCCTTCATACGCATGTTGGAGGAATAGACGCTTTAGAAACAATGGCAACCCTCATATATATGAGGTATGAGTAATATTCAGCGATTAGTATTTACATCCAAATAATCATCAATTATTTCTTCCGTTAAACTCCTACCTCTCACACTCCTTCTTCAGTTAACTAATTTTCTTTCCCTTCGCCTACTTTTCAAGGTTGTGCTCTTCTTTCAGATCTAATTATGACATGTTAAAGTTGAAACCTAACTGCAGTACATTGTTACCGAAATATTATGAGAACGATAAAGCTCTGGTGAATTTTTCGCGCGGTAAGTGATCTATCAGAGGTATTTTAAAGTTGAGATTACCATGATGAAATACGTGCCATCGTAATTCCCGTTCACGAGATTTCTGAGGACAGACATCAAAGAGATTTCGCAAGATAATGGATAGCTATTACACCTCGGCTAACGAAGAGAATTCGTTCCGGAATCACTCCGTTTCGAGATTTGCCATGGGTTTCTACAGAAAATCGCTTAATTCGTTCTGGATGCTGCACACTTCTTGAATATGTACGATGTAGAATAGTAAAAGGTACAGTAAAATGAGAAAAAAGTCACCAAAGGCTGAGATAAACAGCTACTCAGTTGGATGAAGGAGAGTGGAAAGCAGAATATTATGGTACAAACATTATAAGATTCAAAATTTTTCAGACTAACCAAAGAATCTCTTTTCAAATCTTCAAATTTACTTTTTATCATTCTAATCAGGATAGAAATACAATTCATGAAATTTTATAGCACTACATTAGTTTTAATCAATAAGAAGAAGGATGGATTTTGCTGGACATAATTGTTTCTATAGCCTGGTTTGAGAAAGATACGATTAAAATAACAGACGAAAGTTGGGGTTTAAAAAAGAAAATTTTCGAAGTCAGAAGCATTTACAGCAGATACTAGCAAGATAGGATTCCTGAATTCATTACATTCGGAGAAGTAGATTGTGCAGAAGCGATTTCTATCATATCTCATTTAATGTAGTACTCTATTATAGCTTTAGATTTATTATTATTATAAACTTTCGATTTTTTTTATTCGGTTGTCCCCTCTTCTACGCTCATCCATTAAAACAATCTTTAACCAAAAAACAGCGAAAATTATTTGTACTCGTCAGGGGACTGGTCTCTTTTCTTAGATAGTACACAAATTAGATTGCTAATTAGGGAGTTTTTTCACACTTTCTGTGCGTAACATAAATCACAAGTCTGTTCAACATCAAATTTATGCACATGATTACGAGTGTATAGAATCCAAATTTCAAATAGCATATTTCCGGTCTCTGCGTTTATCCAATGGATATTGAATTTGGAATAATAGAAATAACGTCAACATTATTGGACGAACTAGAGTGCGATTAGGACTAGAATATTATAATTACGAGTGAAAACAAAGTGGTCCCCCAAATGCTTTGAGAAAATCTTAAAAATAATTCACTACACTTCCTCGTAAGAGAGAAGAATCAAGTTACAGAAATCACAAGAATGCTGATCGGTTCTGTAAAATGCTTTTTTTTATTCTACAAGTTTTGCGTTAGTATCCAAGCTTCGACTCTAAACGGCTTGAAAATACTCCATTTAGAAATGCATATAAATTTCGTTTTTATGTTTAGTACGCTATTGGTTCTTGCTCTTTAATCGTTTGAGAAAAAAATTAGAAATATTTGGCCAACGAAATCGAGAATAGTATCAAAAGAGAATCGTACAAAATCGTATCGAGAATAGTATCAAAAGAAAGAATAATTGAATAAAGATTCTTATTTTAGGCGTAAAATATTTTAATCCATTTGAATGATCGAGAATTATGATGAAATAAACAAAATTATTGTGAACAAGTCGCCCCCTGAAGGCATTCGCAGGGAATATAGGCCCATATTAGAAATACATCCAAGACTTGGCACATTGCGATAGAAGGAAACCACGACAGAGTAAATTAAGTTCTGACGGAGGAATTCGCTAGTCAATTAATAATTTCACGTACAGACTTTCATCAAAGTATTCCATTGGTGACCCTCTTCCTTAACAATCGATCCCTCCGTTGCTTTTTTACCAATCCCGACGAGCCGTCACTCCGCCAATGAGAAGGGGAAACGCCTTCCGAAACCCCCTCACTTAAGGGTGTTCTGTGGAAAGGAGCATTTCCGCTGGCTGAGCAGCCTGCGCCGGTTTGAAATTACTCACTGCAGTAACGCGAATGTCGAGGGAAAAATTTCGGTCCTCGTAAATTAAACTTCTTGTTTCTTTGATGTTATCGTAACTCGTAATGCATGTTCTTGTTTTCTGGACTTAAGTTGATCACCTGCGTATCCATCGGTTTAGTGATGAGCCGCAACGAAAAACTGTACTGAAGGAATAAGGACGATTACGGAAAGAGAAAAAGAATTCCAGAATTGACTCGGAGTAAAATTCGCGAGCGTTACCTGTTTATAGAAATGGGCGAGAGCAAGTCCAGCGTGGGTGTGGGCAACCAACAGCAGAGAAGACCAAAGTGCGCCCGCTGCAGAAACCACGGAGTGATATCGGGTTTGAAGGGCCACAAGAAGTTGTGTCGGTGGAGGGAATGCGCTTGCACCAGCTGCAGACTGGTCGTGGAAAGGCAAAGGGTCATGGCAGCGCAAGTCGCACTCAGAAGGTAAATTATTATATATTCTTTCGCCTTTTGGGTATGAAAACCTATCTGATTTGAATACTGTTTTGAAAGAGTCCGTTTTCGCTTTAATATCGCGAAATATCTTTGGCGTCTCGAAAATTGCTGAGTGTATAGCTTGTCCTTCCGATCACGATGACGTCTTCACTGAGCAGCAGTTCAGTTTTGAGAACAGCATCTCTTTGACTGATCCTTGTTGTCTATTTCAATTTGTCAAACGGAAGTTGCTTATCTCTTTTAATTTTAATCATATTTTTTCATGTGGAATATTTATGATTCGAGTCGAAATTTATTGTCGTAGTTACTTAATCCTAATGATAATCAGCTAATAATAATTCCCTCAATAATTATTTCCGTGTTTCAGGTGGGCAAAGAGGCCTCTTCTAATTTTCTTGAAATGGATTCACTTATTAAATGGAAAGGAATTTATTTAGTACGTATTGATTTAAATATTTTATTCCATTATCAAGGGAAAATAAAATACAAAGTGTTCCATTTAAGTTTAATTAGATAATTCATTTTTTCCTTGTACAAATCCTAGGGTGTAACCGTAGGCTGATTACACGTCCCGATTATTCCGGGACAGTCCCGGTCCTTCAGTCCCGCTATATAAAATTGCCATCTTAAGGTTATAGTGAAAAACGTTGTCTATCAAAAATGAAGCTTTGTGATAATTCAAAAATTTAACAATCCCATGTGATTTATAGTTTACCTGTATTCAGAAACTAGGAGTACTTTACACCTGGTAAAGATATGATTCCCATAAAAATAGCTTAAAATTCTTTCAGATAAATTTCGCTATGAAGTGACGAAAACATAACCCAATTAAAATCTCAAGTTGCAAACATATCCAATAATCTGGACAGGGAATGTAGTTTATTAGAGATCTGTGATGCCCTCTTACCACTGCCGTAAAAATTTCCTTATTCTGCCCTAATTGCCGATATGGTTAAAAGTGTTTAATTTTGGAGAGAAAATGACTAAAATTAAGAAACAATGACGCTCTCTTTGCGCGAAAAGCAGACCATTCTTCAGAAATATCATGTTAGGCAACCAGAACTAGACTTATTATTTATAACACTATATAAGACGCGGAAGTTTTCTTTTGTTTCCGTGTAATAAACGGGTTTTACTGGAGATGGTCAGCCTTCCTATGCGCCGCCCAAGTGATAACGCCTTTCTTGCGGTGAGACACTCAATCGAATCAATCGGAAGACGATAATAGTCTAGTCAGGTTTATGTTATTGTTTTTTACTCTTGATTTATATGTTATATAAATCAAGAGTATTTGAAAGGGCATGAAGTAACACGATATTCAATCATCCGAAAGGCCTCTGAAGTCTGTTTTGAATTTTCAAATCCAGCATATCATTAAAAAACGATAGCTTTATTGGACTGCAACGAAAGGCTATTTAAGGTTATCCCTAAGTTGTTAAGAATTTGAGAAAAAGAAATATGAACATGCTCCAAGATTTACCGAGGAATATTAACACGTTTTAGAAGTAAACTATATTTAAATCGTATTCTTAAAAATATCCAATACCGCTGTTAAATGTCCAGTTCAAGTTTTCCCAATGTGTTTCTAATCAAATTCTGTGATCCGCAAATATTTCTTCGCTTTCATTTTAATTCTCGAGTTTGCGGGTACCCGTTTCATCCGCTGGGTCCCATATACTTGCCGCGTATTCAAGATGGACCAAAGAGAAATAGTATCGCTTTCTATCCATCTCATTACATCTACCGACAACACGCTATATGAAGTCGAGCTTTTTACTTGCTTTACCGCAGATTTTACGGATGTGAGTGCTCCACTTTAAGTTATTGGTAAGAGTTATCCCAAGATATTCAACTGATTCGGCTACATTTATGACTATTCCATTTATTAAGTATGGGTAATTAAGACGCAATTCTTTCTTTTCGAAGAAATTAACTACGGAGCATTTACTCACATTGATCTCTATTTCCCATTTTTGCACCACTTTTGAATCGTAACTAAATCGTTAGATAAAGAAATACGGTCGTCTTCGTTAGATATTTCTCTATATTGACAGAATCATCCGCAAATATCCTCACATTGCTATTTATCTCTTCACTCAAGTCGTTAATGTATATTTGGAATAATAGAGGATGGCAGATGTTCGACAGAAATTAGAAAAAGAATAGCATTAGCAAAAGAAGCTTTCATGAAACGAAGGGAACTGTTGACAAAGGGACTTGATAAAGGAATCTGGAAGAGATTGGTAAAATCTTTGGTGTGGAGTGCAATGTTGTACGGGTGTGAAACGTGGATGTTAAGAAAAGACGATATTAAAATATCAGAGGCTTTCGAGATGTGGGTATGGTGTAGAATGGACAAAGTAAGCTGGGTTGATAGAAAAACGAATGAGGAGGTTCTAGATAGTTGGGGAGAAGAGGGTATTAATTGAAGTAATTAGAAATCGACAAAAGAAATAGGTGGGTCAAATATTGAGAGGAGAGGGATTATTGAAGAAAGTGATCGAGGGAAGAATGCTAGGGAAAAGACAGAGGGGAAGACAAAGACAAAAGTAGTTAGACGAATTAAGGGGGTTAAGTTATCGGGAATTAAAGGAGAGAGAATTAAATAGGGAATGTGGGGGCACATGAACTTACCGAAAGGTAGAACACTATATATATATAATTAAGCTTCCCTGAGGTACGCCTCAGCTAACTTGAACTCTGTTCGAAATAACGCCATCGAGTACTACTTGTTGTTCCCGTTCGTAAAGAGAATCCTTAACCCAGTCAATTACTTCTTAATTAATTTCCGTTAATTTTAATATGTAAATTAACTTAAAGTGGGGGACTCTGTCGAAAGCCTTCTTATAATCGAGGAAAATTGCGTCTACTTGCTTTCTACTCTTGGCAGACTTTAAGATGTCGTGAACGAATAGCGCAAGTTGTGTTTCGCATGATCGCGACTTTTTGAAATCGTGCTGGTTCTTACTGAGGAAAAGGTTATAATCTAAAGTGAGTAAAGGCTATAATCTGAGTGAGCTGACAACCATGTTTTCCATAACTTTTCCAGATAGCAAAAATTTTATTTTCTAGAATACAACTCCATTGTGAAAGTCTTTTGATCCTGTGGATGGCTGTGTGGATCACTATTAATTGATGTCACATTTATCGAATGGCTTCGATAGCAGGTTTTCAACGATATTTTTTCCACGGTGTTTTCCCTCTGTTGTTGCCTTATTGGGACAGGCTGAGTTTCAAAATACTCCTGGAACAATTCAACATTAAGAAATACTTTGATTTGTGTTGTTTAATTACACTGGTTTCTTTGCTGCAAAGAGTTTCCGGGTATTAGGTCCCGAGATATGCTATAAAGTCACTCATTCGGCTTTTCATACTTTCATCATGTAATGAAATTATTAATTAACATTTATGTAGAAGTTTTTTTCACACGATTATTAATAGGACGGGTATCTGAAATTTAATTCGTTAGGCAAGACAGGGGCAAACATAAGAACCAAGTTAACGATCAATGGAAAGATACCATAAAACGCTCAGTCGAGATTTTTCTCATTTCTTAAACTCGTTACTAATGGTTAAGGAGGAAGACGAATAGGATACAGAATAACATTTCAAGTTACTTTTCTCAAAACTATGTTCAGAGATTTTAAGATATAATAGACTAAATGACATTCAAAGAGCTTATTTAGGAATCAATTATTATAAAACAGATATTACATATTTACACAATCCATTTACAACGCTTGACACTATACACAAATAACCGTTCCCCATAATAAAACATAGAATACAAAGACATATCTACCAAGTTAGTAAATCTTGTTCTGGGAGATTTCTCAGGTTTCCTGATAGGCCTTCACGGCTACCGAAGCGGCTACGGGGCCCACGAAGTCCCCACCGCAAATCACCCTATCAGGCGATCCCCTACTTGTCCCACATTTCGTCATCGGCTGGCCCACTCGTCATGTTATTTATTTTACAGATACCCCTAATAAAATATTTCACATTTTTTGGTAAAGGCTTCTGCGGGTAGACTGTTCCATTCCTCGATAGTTCTGTTTAAAAAGCAGTGTTTCCTGTTATCGGTTCTTTGCGAAAAAACATTTCACTTTGCATTTATGATCATGTCTACCTAGGTAATCTGCCTCTTTTATTCTGTCGCTTATTTCCTTGTACGCAGGAATTCCTACGAAAGACCTAAAGAATACTGATAATCTCTTCTTCCTCCTATTTTCCAAACTATCCCAACCTAATTCTTTTAACATCTGAGAAACGCTGCTTCATATCTCCCCAACACGAACCGAGTCGCCTTTCTTTGTATCTTTTCTAATTCCTTTTTAAGTCCTATTTTATTAGGGTCCCATATACATTCACCGAATTCTAGTATCGGTCTAACCAGCGATTTATACGAAGTTTCTTTTATTTTCCTGCTTGATTTTTTGAGAGTACGTATTACAAAATTTAATGTTTTACTGGCTTTACCTATAATATTCTCAATGTGCGCATGCCATTTTAAATCTTTACTGAAAGTAACTCCCAAATACTTAATAATATTTTCTTTTGATAAAACTTTACCGCCGATATTGTAAGAATATTGAAATTTGTTCTTATTAAAGCTAATTACTTTACATTTATCTTTGCTGATATCCAATTTGTTTGAGTTTACCCAATTATGTAATTCATCGATATCCCTTTGTAAGTTATTACAATCAACATTCCCTTTTATAACCCTGTATATAACGCAGTCATCAGTCATTATTAATTAATATTTTCTTTTAACATTGTGCTTGAGGAAGTGAATTCTGTCTAAATACCCAAAACCATTACATTGAAACTAATTTCATTTAGTGAGTAATGCATTTTATGGATTTCTTTAATAGTTTTTTTACAAATGAACAATATTCGTTTAATTTTGAAAATTTCGAATACGTTTACGTCGACATAAATCACTGGCCCTTATAGTTGCTCTTTTAAATCTGATAAACTTCATACACAACTATTGAGAGAATGTTTTGACCTGAAAAGAGACTAAAATTTCTTAGAATCTAGTAGAAATGACAATGCACGAGAAAACGTAGTCATGAGGCACTTTTATGCAATACCAAGATGCCTATGAACATAACATTTTACTGCTATGTGCTAACGCTTGGTAATAAACTTAATCGAAAAAATCCTACCAGCAAATCCTTTATTTTATATGAGTAGTTATATATATTCATAGCTGTTTATTTTCCCCAAGAATATTATCCTTTGTCGTTCCCGAAAATCTTGGCTTGGATATAATTAGGTGGCCATAACAAAACACTCTGAGTAATATAATACTAAAAATAAACAATATTGAACTTGGGATATATTTCCGTAAACGCACACAATTTCGGTAAGTGGTTGATCTCACGTAAGAGAAGGATCCAAATGACGACTTTATCAACGACTACTAGTCGATCCTTCATGGGGAGTAAGAATATAAATTTTAGGGAAATTGTTATTTCAGAATTCATGGAAAACAATACAATTTTCAACTCCAAGATCGTTTCGCTTACATCGATCGTTTAGAAAGTATGGAATACGTGGCTTATTTGAAGAACTCAAGAATTTTTGCGTTTTCAATAGGAACAGACGTATTCAAACATATCTATTCTATATAGCCAACTCTCCGGATATATAGTACCTATATATAGGGGATACGAATTCTAAGTATGTTCCACAAGTGCCGTCGACGTGAAATTTTGACGAAATACTGGCCCCACCTAATAGATACCAGAATCATTCAAACTTCGACGCCAGCTATCATGGGTTCGATACCAGAAGGTACCAAAAACAGGAATTTTCCCGTAAGAATGCATTGCGCGAATTTTTGAAAATTATTTCGAGGTACTTCCCGGTAAGATGGAGGAACCAAAATCACGGAGGTTGAAGTTGAGGTAGTCTTCTACGATACAAATGGAAGAAATGTTACTAAATGACCCTGAGTTCGACGCCGAGTGGGTGTAAAATTCTCAGGCATAAAATGCATGGCGGTCAATTTTGACAATTATTTTGAATGCTTTCCCGATAACCGAGAATGAGATAAAATTGAATGTACATAGAGGTAATTCATAAGTTTCATATACAGTGTTCACCGTTCTTCTGATGGTTCTTGGTTCGATGCCTGATTGTCATTTCTACTATTCTACCATGTACTTCAATGGGGGATAACGTAATCTTATTTTAGTATATTCCCGATGAGATATTGAATTGAAAATTTAGATCAGGTCAGAATGGCACTAATCTAATTTAGATATGCAATCGTGTCTCACGAATGGGTCCTTAGTTTGACGCCAGGCGGTCTTCTGCGCGAACTTTTGAAGATCGTTTTGGCCTTCCTGGTAGGGTACTGTATTCAACTGTTAGCTTGCAGTATGCAAGCAACTTTTACTCGTATGTAATACAAATGCTTTGTCTAAATGTTGTGATGTCTTTTCAGGCAGCAATCAAGCGACGAAACTGTGACCTCTTCCGGAAAGAATTCCCGAAACGAACGACAACGATCTGCAGAAGCTGTTTTAGCCCTAAAGAGACTCTACCAGAAGCACCTCAGGAGTCTGCAATACCAGAACTCTCTAGCGGCCGACATTCTCAGAGGTAAATCGATGAAAATTTTAGTTGAATTTTTACCATCCTAAAGGCAAAAAATTGGGAAATTATGCAATGAAAATGTAATCGAAACGTATGGATGGCATCACCTGCATAATACCCGCATATTGAAATGAATTTAATTCGTAGACGAACTTTCAAGCCTTTGAATGTTGCATCCGTTGTAATATGTGTTCAGTTCGGTCGACTTAGGCCGATTAATGTTTGCCAAATGGATATTTCAACAACCGGGAAAGCCTACATAAGGATTTGTCAGCTTGCTTTCTCCTGTGAAAAAAATGATGAAGCCACGACATGCTCAGTTGCGAAAACCGGGATAAACAAGAGTCAGGAAAAAAAACAATAAAATAAACTCGTAAAAACAACTGAGATAAACTAAGTCAAAGAATAAAACCTAACGTATTTTTAAAAATTATCATCGGTTTTTCAGTGTTTACAATTTAGATTTATTATTATTTGTGAAAACCTATTGTCATAGAATAACATTACACTTATTAATAAGCTAAAATTGAGAGTGAAAGCTGTTTATGAAGAGTGGGGCTGAGCCGCGCACATGACCATTCCTTTCCTTATACGTAGGCGTGCACTCAGCTACATGATTTTGCTGTTCTTTTCAAAATAATTCTTTTGTAGAGGGATAAAATTGCTGAATCTAATGATATATTCTAAATGCGATGGTTGGTTTTCAACGTTCAAATGTTGCATGAAAAGATTTGTTGCAAATTAAAGCAATCTTGTAAGCAATTTGTGAAATATTCATTACTAAACTTTTAAAGATACATTCAATAATAAAGTAAAAATAATATCTATAACATGTTTCATCAAAAATTTATGTCCTTTCTAATTGGCCAATGTTCGCTGATTTTTGCTAAAATTTTGGAATAATATATTATATTTTATAACTATTAAATAACTTTCCAAAAAGATTTTATTCGAAGCTGAAACTTTGCTAAAATAGGTTTCTCAACTTGATTAAATTAATGGGAAAGGCCCTAATATGTTGTTTCTTCATGTTTAGCAGGCTGTAAACACAGGTTGAGTCGAGACTCGATGGTGCTGCCCCCAATGTTGTGCGACAGAATGAGAAAAAGGCGCGCATTCGCAGATCGCGACTTAGAAGCTGCGATGATTCCTCCACTTCTCTTTGAGAGCACTCCGTGTGTACATCCACATCTTCTCGCCCTCTTTTGGGAAAGGAGAAACCTACCTCAGCTGCACCTCTCCAACGCTATGGATCTCCGAAAGTCAACTGTACCGGTAAGTCGTCTTCGATACAAGCAAACATATGTTATGACTATGGATGATTTTGACCGACCGACCTTTTTCATCCACACAAATATCAAAGCTCGTGACTGAAAAATATTTTATTCGAATTCTGTTTTAATTGAAATTGACAGCGAGAGTATCAATTTTAAAATTGACAATTTTTAGTACTTTTGATTGACGAAATCCTTTCTTAATAAACGGTAATTTCATTAAATGATTAAAAAATTCATTTGATGGTAGAAGGTCAAAACTGAGCATAATGTGCTTAATAAAATAAGAGATGTCAGAATCAATGACGCACCCAAAAATTTCTTTTGGGACAATCTGCCCGATCTTATGCATAAAAGTGTATCCAAAATGTTATTTTAATAAGTATATTTTTAATTTTATAGCACAGATGAATGAGTCTTTGGTCACACTCGAATAAAACGATGTAACCCGTTTATATTATTTTTCCGATTGCAGTGACTTGCCAATTAAACATTAATTAGGGTTTTCTTTGGCGTTCACTGGGAGCCAAGGGCCCTTTATGAGTCCACCGCTTGCATACTATACGTTATTAAATACGCCCGCAATGAGCAGATTATATTATGCAAAAATAATTGAATTTTATTAAAGCTAGCAAATTTCCATTTCTCCATTAATTCGAGAATGATTAACCGGCAAGGAAAATAGACTCCAAGTACCACTTGCCCAAAAGAAGCGTGTGTATATGGTTTTAGATGGAAAATGATCGTAGCATACATTTGATGTAAATAAGATCGCTACTCTACATGGCGTCCCCCTTGATGACTTTGTATTGCTTGTAATTTGCTTAGGATATGACTTGAATCGACGAGGTATCTTTTAGTTCTGAGACGACAAGTCAACACGACGAAATGGCAGCTGTAAAGTTAATTGGATATGATCTCAGATGGAAATTGTATTAAACCCTTTGTGATATTCTGGATAACTCCCTGTCTACACACTACTACGCAGAATTCAGGCAGTGAGATTTTTAATATGTACTTAAAGATGCTTAAATAAGCGATTTCTCTCAAACCCCCCTTGGCGAGTAATATGTTCATTCATGTTTATCATTCATTAGTAATTATGAATAATAAATCGTCTTTATCAGGGCGAGATTGGAGAGTCTCTTCTCGTCCTATTAAATTTGAATGAAAGAGATGAATAAGAATGAAAAAAGCACAGAAGAAAACTACTTTGTGGGCTTAAAAACCTAAGTTAGGAAAAATACACGACAGGAGGGAAACACTCACAAGAAGGGGTGTGTGAAAAACCTGCGAAACCTACCGATAGTTAGCTAAATTTAAAGAAAATTTACAGAGAAGGCAGGTTGAGAGAGCTGAAAGAAAAAAGTACACTTCACATTCCCAATACTCTTACATAAGAAAATATAGTATATACACATTCTGAATTTTCTGGAAGGAAAATTACAGAAATTGGATTCACGGATATTTAAGGATATTTACATGAGTTGAAATTTTCAGAAAGAAAAGCCATAACAATTTACATAGTTAAGACTGGTGGAAGGTATTGACATAAAGAATAGAAAAAACAATACAGACATTACATGAAATTGAACAAAAAATTACACTTATAAGATATACGAACAATACAAATACACTAAAATATTAATACATTAGCAGTTACAACTTGAAACTTCTAACAAATAATTTAAGCTACCTTATCATTAGCTATGTGCATATATTGCATACATGAGGTAGTAGACCAAAACCAAATAATAGTGTATAGAGGAAACAGATTACCTAATGGAAAGGGGTGTGATTCAAGACTTGAATATATTTACAAAAAAGAACTGGGACTACAAGAATTTTTCATTGAGAGAATTAAGACAATCAGGAGTAAGGAATGGAGATTCTTCAGATTTCCAAGGCCTCGCAATTCATTCCATATTATTGCAGAGGATTTGCGAAACCGCGTATCGAATTTCTGCGTTCCTTAATAATTGTTTCGCTCTGTTTCTCAGTCGTTTATAGTCCTTAAAGATTGTTGCATAGCTTAAAATGACGGAATAAAAGTAAGTAATAGAGAAAGGTTTTGAAGAGAAGGATATCTTCCGAAAGAACATGTATTTTTATCTTATATATTATCTTATTCTCGAAATTGAAAAAAACTCGAATAGCTACCGTAAGTAGAGGAACATCCTGGAGTATGATCTGAAACTTGAATACAGCAATAAATGGCAATACTTCTTTTGTAATTTCATCAAATTTCCCTGGGGAAAATTACTTTTGTTATATAGTCATATTCAATGCCACTTTATAATCTTATGATGTAACAATTTCAATATTAGTGCACCTTTACTCAAGAAAATGATCTCTTTCCATTAACAGAGGCCAGGAATGGATTATCCAAGTAATCTCTCCGTTTTGAGCATTCAAAGTTCGTCATCCTCGATTACGAAAAAGGAGACATGCAGCGCCGATTTTCCGGTGGTGGAAACGTGCACTAAATTGCCAGAGGGAAGGCCCTCAGAAGGAAAATCCGTTTCTCCACCCTCAAAACCTAAAATATCATTTTCTGTAGAGTCCATCATCGGTGTGAAATGAAAGATGCTGCGCCTGTTGATGGGACTCGGATGTGCTGTGATTTGGAATCGATGGAATATTTATTGATAATGTAATATGAGTGATGGTTTCGTTGGCAATTTTTGCTTAATAAAAGTGAAAATGGTGGACCTCAAAGCATTAAATATCTGGGACGTTCATCAAATGAATGAATGAATCAAAAATCAATCTGAATTAACTGAGGTGGAATAGAAAATTGTTATCTCTCCTGTTATGTATTATGTTTCTTTTTGTACGACTAATTTCGAATAAACGAAATATAACGAAATCTGCTCATACATTTTTTACAGAAAGGGCTCAACGAAGACATTACATCGGATGCAAATAATAATCGCACATGTGATTATGGAGCATGCGATATTTGTTTCCGCTGTTTCAAACGGGAACAGACGGAAAAGTCACCACATTCCCCGATTTATAAGATGTGGAATTTTTACGGAGAAAGACCATGGAAAATAATCCTCGCCTTCCTATCTTCTATTCCAATCCTATTTTCTCATATTTAGTCTTACTAAAGGACATAAATTCAACTGGACAAAGATCTGGACTAAGATGTTTCCATTTCTGTGATTCCCTCCTATAAATACTTCACCCGTTTATTTCATCCTTCATTGCGTTCGCCCTTATGGAATCGCGTATATATAACATGTGTGTTAACACTTGTAAAAAATGGAGTTACTGATTGTTTTTATTACCAAAAAAATTTTTTAAAATTATTATTTTTAGGATTAAACTATTGCCTTGGTAGTTAAGAAGGACTTTTCTTATTAGCGCATATTTTTACAAAATTTACAATTTAACCAAAATTAAATTTTAAAACGAAAAATAAAAAATTCAGAACAAAATAAGAATCTCAATTAAATTTTCATCCTTCAGATATTGGTCCCATTTACGTGCGACTATTTCTATAATTTAAGTTTAGCGAAAAACCCTGCAAACGACAAAAGTGAAATGTACAAGCATTTTTATGTCTCTGAAATCTAACCAAGAACGATTAGATACATAAAAAGTCGCCTATTTAAGTAAAAGGAGTGCAAGGATGACATTTAACAATCTAACAAGGAATGGGTAATGGGTGATTTTATACGTTAAAAGCCTATTCTTCCTTGGGATTTTTCCTGGGTGCACGCCCTAACGTGCAAAATCACCCATTACCCATTTCTTGTTATTAAACCTTAGGGGGGTCTTCCTAATATCACTTTGTGTGGCCGGTGCTTCAATGATTGCGAACGATGCCGCCATGCGGACAAAATCGCAACGTTCTTGCCCACAAAGTCTCCCGAATAGCTTGAAAGAATGTTCCGGCGAGATAGCTCAACGGACAGAGCACCCAACCGGCAATCGGGAGACCCGGGTTCGATTCCCGGTCCCGTCGGACTTTCTTCAAGTCTATTCTTCCTTGGAATTTAACAATCTCTAGAATTTGAAAGTTATGAAATCTTGAGTTTTAGGCGAACATACGCTAAGTAAGAGCTAAGAATACAAAAACTATACTAAACAACTATGCTTTATCAAAAACTATTGAAGGAGTCGAAACTACTTCACTGATAGCGTGGATGCAAAATCCATGAAATATCGCAGACTGGTGAGGGCGAAGATTGACAATTAATCCGTAGCATTAAGAATTCTTTTAGCGTTCGACAAGTTTAATTAGAAGCGTCGGCACTGAGAGATGCTTCTTATTTTTCAAATAACTAAAATTCTTTTTGGAAAACCCCCAAATCTCTTCCATTTTCTTGGAGAATAAATTGTGTAAATTTTACAATGGTCACCAGTTTGTATATACAAACATTTTTGGCCGTTCGGTCATCACATGTGATTACGGAGCGCTCACCTTTCACTTCATTCATGATAGATTCAAAAGGAGGCAGAAATTCTGTGGATTTATCTGTAGGTTTTACGATATTTTAAAAATTTATTTTCTTAGCAAATAGGACAAATTTAAGAGATGTCCCGAAAGAATTTCCGACTTCTGAAAAATAAGGACCATCCTAATCGACAGGCATTTGAGGAACATAAAAAAGGAAAGCGTAGCATCAATAACAAACCGCAATCATTGTAAATATTACATATATAGAGATTCTAAAGCACTTTGCATTTAACAAGAAAATGTTCAGGTAATCGTATCACACATTTATTTTACCAATCGTATCACTATTTAAAACTTGTTCGCATCAATCATAAAAATTGATTTTACTCCGAGTTCTGATTATATTAGTTTAGAAACTAAGGAATTCATTATAAGGCGATCCTTCTAGGGAAACATTAAAAATTAGTTTCTAATGCATGGTGTTTAGCGTGGAAGTCTCTTTTCGGAAAAAGTCCCGCAGGAAAAAGTCCCGCAGGAAAAAGTTCCGCCGGAAAGGATTCCGCGGTTATTAATTGTCATGCATCTTTCAAACTTTCACGATTGTTAAATGAACTCTTTGCGCAGAAAATAGGCTACTTTTTATTTATCTGAACGTCTCCAGTTCGAACCCAGACGAGAAAAACGTTCTCATAAGAAATGCGCGTAAACCTCAGTTTTATCGGTTGCAGGCTACATTTCTTATGCAAAATTAAATTAGAAGTAATTGGCTTACGAAATCGAAATAAGCACCAAAATAAAGAGAAATGAATAAAGATTCTTATTTTGGTCGTGAAATATCGTTATCGGGTCGAAATGGTGATAATTCGGTTAAAATAAACGGAAATTCTGTGAAATTTTGAAGCTATAAACAACCAATCCTCTGGACGACTGAAACAATTGTTGAAGCCGAGCTAATGCATATTTCCATAAGAATGTTCGTGGATTTTAGGTCCATATGAAATTAAGGGTTAGAATTAATGATACAACATAGGTTAATATGATACAATGATATGTAAATAGCAGGCGATAATAAACTGAAATTTTAGTATTTCCAGTTACGAACAGTTTGCAGTGTCGATTTGCAGGGAACGAATATAATGTTTCTTTTGATCAGCTGGACTTTGTATACTCTATTTAGACATAACTAGAGAAATATTAAAATGTAATACCTTACTAGCTGAATTGCCCGCTGATTCTGAACGGGGAAAATGGATGTAGGATTGAATTAGTAATGCTATTTATGTAGAAGTGAAATTATCCTCTCTAAACTTGGAAAATTTTTTAAACAGTTCCAACTTTAAAATCTAAGGAAATGCTTAGTTTAAATTGCTTCCAGATGTGGAAAACAATGTACTTTTTGTACAAAAACTTTTTCCTGGATCCCTGTAACCCATAGTTACAATGAACCACAACTGATTTTGTTCCGACTTTCGACACCTACATTAAAATCGTCAAATGGCTCTATTATCCTTTCCATTTATCTATCCATAAAATATTCCATTACCGTTTACTTGTCTCAATTGCTTATGCATAGATATCTTTCCAACAGTATCCTCTATAAATGTACCGAAAGGAAAAGGAATTCTAATAACCCCATCTTCTGCAGCTCACGATGTATTCACATTCAGCTATTTTTAACATTTAGATACCTCTTATAATTCCAGCGATACTGGTGGAACTTATGTTTAAACGAAATAAAACACATGCCCTCAAGTATTTGTGGACAGAGTCAAGTTTAGTGCAAGTAGTTTAAGCATATTCGAAGACAACTTTCGTTTTGATATTCTACGCGTTAATTATTAAGGAAGTACAAAGGATACTGTTTCGAGCGAAATTTGAATGTCTGTATAAGTCTGTGGAAAAATAATGAGAAAATATTTTTACGCGAAAGATATCTCCAGTTACATGATTTCCGGTTTGATTTTCATTAAAAGATTACCTTGATTATCTAAGTACTCATGAGGTAGCTCAGGAATAAAAATGCATTTCTATATGATATTTATAAACGAAGGGCATTTTATATCAGGAGAACCGTTTAAAATATTTCTACATGCATTAACATCTAACAATCCATTATTTCTTCCTTTCCCAACACTCTCCGTTTCTTATTCTCTCTTAGACCTCCTCTATTCTTTCGCCTAATTCAAACAACCTCAACTCTCAATCGCATCATCTCAAATCAACCCTTATTGGGTTTCATTCATAATTTCTCTTCAACTCGTCGACGTAAAATGAATAATATTCATGTTCTTAATAGAGTATCCAAGAAATAATAACTTTAATATGCCCCTTCGATTCGAATATTGACAGCCGATTCTGTTCAAAGAATCCACAAATCCTATGATATTTTACTGTATATACATAACCTATCCTTCTTCCGCAAAAACTATGCAAATGGCGGATTTGTAATTAGGCGCGAACTTGGGCCTCAACAAAACTTTCGGTTACATATTACGATTGCTTTCAAAATCTTTTATGTACGACATGTTCATAGATGCTTGCTTTCTGCTTCAAGAAAAAAATTTATAAAAGTTTAATGAGCTTACATAATACGTTTTTAGAGCACATTAAAAATGTATACAATCATATAATGTTAAATCCATCCAGCATTCATTGTGATTTATAGGATTAGTATTTAAAATTAGTGCCACAGAGAAGCGACTGACTTTTTCATGGCATTTATTCTCACATTCTGAAAAAACTGGAATTTGGACTCAAAATACATGAGGCCTAACGGCTCAAGAGTCCTCGATCTGATCTTTGCGCCGTTAGTTTAAATTCGCCTCTGAATGCTCTTCAGCCTGAGGTTATCTTCCGAAAAAGTGAAATAAAAACTTCAATCTTCTACATTAATTTCCAATCCTATTTAATTTGTTATTTCACTGGATATCTGATGTGGGGAAAAGCATTTCTTCCATCTCCGAAGAGTGATAAATTATGCTCATTTAAGAGATCACAGTGACCTTATCGAAAAATGTTTATTATTATTTACGAATGTGGAGAAGTTGGTTATTCAGTTACACTAAGCATTTTCGCTTAGAACTCAACCAAAGGATTGTTTCTAATAATATATTCAGTCAGCAAGTGAACTTAAAATTATAGTCATAGCAAATTAAGAAATGGTGCACTTTTACTACAGCTTACGGAACGTACTAAGACGTCTTATTATAAGATTAAGTCAGATTAAAATGCATGATATACTGATAGAATTTTGGATGGGGGCCCTCCCTTCTGGTTGCATGCCTGATATAATCTACGGCGATATGTTTAGAGGCCAATTGAGGATAAAAATTAGATCCTTGGTGTAAAATAAGCGACTCACATGACTGACTCCACCCGAGCCTTCTTAAAACACAAGCACTTTTGGGAATAATTCCGAATGTGGAGGAGAAGGAGACCGGAAGTGTGGGCCTGGAGACATGCTGGCTGGAAGGGACGCAGACCGCTTGGCACCACTCTCCTCTTTCAACGGATGGATGGATTCTCGTTCAGATGGCCCTTAGCTAAGCCGAGGGTTTTCCGGTCATGACACTCTGAGTAAATACATGGATCGGTTTTCACTCCATTTCCTGGAGCATTTTAAAATCTCTAAATTTCGACGCAGCACCCTGCGGCTCGGTGATCGACTACGGCTGGAATTTCGATTCATGAAATGTGAGGTCGTATTAGTAGATTGATCTTTTATGAGGACCCGAGGGTCATTTTTCAAGTAAAATTTTGTCCCGTGACAAAAGGACACAAATCGACATTCATGCCTGTTCATGTATCCATGCCATATCCATGTAACCCTCCGTCATCTATTTTACTAACAAGATTCAGGTCGGTCAGACACCCAGTAGAATCTGAGATTTAATTAGCGACACCCATAGTTTTAAACTTGGTGTACTTACTTTTTAATAAGGACCGAGGAGCTACGGCTATTACGTTCTTAGTAATTAAATATACTGCAATGAGTTCCCATAAAGAAAATGCAAGGAAATTTTTTAAGAAAAATTTGCCCTGAGGCTAAAAATGGCTCCCTAAAGTCAGAATTTCGGTTATCCTTACTATTCTATATCTTTAAGACGATAAAGACCCGAAAGATCAATTTCATCTTACGAAGATGCAAATCTAATCATATGGCAATGGAATTCTGATGGTTATAATTAAAATGAAGATAAATATTTTACAGTAAAATCGATATAAATTTCACTTCCTATAGCGGATTTGTAAACGGTAATAATAAAACTTCATATTTAGTCTTTTCCCTTTTTGATGTTCGGGTGGTTTTTCCTGTAGATACAAGCATTATGAGAGACCACGTTTTATTGCTATTTATAGTATGAATTTTGTTTAATATTTTCCTTATAAATCGATATCAAATTTTAATATATTCATT
The DNA here is from genome assembly GCA_036926295.1 of Pachydiplax longipennis. NCBI lineage: Eukaryota > Metazoa > Arthropoda > Insecta > Odonata > Libellulidae > Pachydiplax > Pachydiplax longipennis. Next base: position 173,969 of record JAVFKF010000054.1, read on the forward strand.
CTTAAAAAGCCTATCCATCAATTTTATGAGAGGTGAATTCAACGATGTTTGCTGAGGTGAAATTTTCAAAGTCGCAAAATTCGTTAACTATCTAAGCTTTCGAGATTTCGACGCGAAAATGTCAATAATAAATACTTTTACTGAATTTAATTTCTTACTTCTTGTATTTGGACTTTCATCTCATAGAATTCATACACGATGATTTAATTTACTAAAATAAAACAATTCTACGCAAATTGTACCCGATTTTTATTTTTATTCTTGAGGAAAAAAGCCGAACTTTACAGAAAGTCGCTATTTAATTATATTTTGTAAATTCCAATCTAAAACAAATAATGATAAAAATCTTTCCGGTATTTCGCTTCGCTTGCCACGATTCTCGTAATTGCAAACCTCTATTTCTTATTTTATACTGCAAAAGAAAAAGTTTCAGAGGTTAAAAGCGAAATTACATGCAAGTTTTTGGGAAAATTTTTCGATTCCGAATCCAATGAATTAATTGAAAATAATGACATCTTTTGATAGCCCAACCCAATCTTTCATAACTTTCCCATCGGAGAGTTTCAAAACACATTCCGACGAAAAGCCGATTCATTTGGGAATTCTTGGGTTTCGCTCATCATGCGAAGGGACCAGATTTTCTCTGCCGGTTTTACCATTAGACCTACAACAGATGTGGGGAATCTTTAGGCCAAATGGTCGTCCACTGCGGTCTTTAAGCAACTTTCTCAAAAAATACCCCTTTTCAGTAATTTTGTTTTACAATCAAGCTAAAGCCAACCATTGAAAAATAAAATGAAAAATATTGTCTTTTTAATAGAATCAACTAATGAAGCTCTAACTTCTTGTAATTCCATCCTTGCGATTGAGGAGGAAATAACTTTACCTAAGTGAACTTTGCAAAGTAATTTCCTCCAATTCTCCTTTTGTCCACTCAGTAATTGAATTCATTTTCACATGTAAAATTATGATCCTAAGCTACTTAAATCGAAGAAACACTAAGATGGGCTATCTTATCCATCCGAATTTTCCTAAGAAAGAAGCTTCCCGGATCCAGGAAAAAGCTCCGCAGGAAAAAGTTCCGCCGGAAAAAGTCCCGCGGGAAAAGCTCCGCGCGGAAAAAGTCCCGCGGGAAAAAGTTCCGCCGGAAAGGATTCCGCGGTTATTAATTGTCATGCATCTTTCAAACTTTCACGATTGTTAAATGTACTCCTTGCGCAGATAATAGGCTACTTTTTATTTACCTGAATGGCCCCAGTTCGAACCAAGACGAGAAAAACGTTCTCATAAGAAATGCACGTAAACCTCAGTTTTATCGGTTGCAGGCTACATTTCTTTTGCAAAATTAAATTAGAAATAATAGGCTTACGAAATCGAGATAAGCACCAAAAGAAAGATAAATGAATAAAGATTTTTATTTTGGTCGTGAAATATCGTTATCGAGTCGAAATGGCGATAATTCGGTTAAAATAAACGGAAATTCTGTCAAATTTTGAGGCTATAAACAACCAATCCCCTTGACGACTGAAACAATTGTTGAAGCCGAGCTAACGCACATTTCCATAAGAATACTCGTGGATTTTAGGTCCATATGAAATTAAGGGTTAGAATTGATGATACAACATATGTTAATATGATACAATGATATGTTAATAGCAGGCGATAATAAACTGAAATTTTAGTATTTCCAGTTACGAACAGTTTGCAGTGTCGATTTGCAGGGAACGAATATAATGTTTCTTTTGATCAGCTGGACTTTGTATACTCTATTTAGACATAACTAGAGAAATATTAAAATGTAATACCTTGCTAGCTGAATTGCCCGCTGATTCTCAACGGGGAAAATGGATGTAGGATTGAATTAGTAATGCTATTTATGTAGAAGTGAAATTATCCTCTCTAAAGGTTTTAGAAGCAAATATAGCTTTTCAAGATCCTCCGAACCTTTAGGTTGATTACTTAATTTTTTGTATAAAGGTATGCATTTAAGCTTTCATTTTATGAAAATGAACCAGGAACGATATTCATAATATTTGGATGGTAAATACTTATAAATATAACTCTAGAATTGTATTTGTATGAATTTAATGATATTTGTAATATGATTTAAGTTGCTTTTATACGAATGCAGAAGATTAAGGAGCTTTGAAAACCCAAATAGATCCCAAGCAAACCTTTACTGATAGATTCCAATGCAACTGTTTCCTATTACTCCCATTCCACAAATACTGTACATTACTTATTAGACATAATTTAAATCCAGTGGGGTTTAAATCTCATGGAGGAGAACTTCGTATTATTATGGAAAATGGAAAGTCCTGAGATATATATAAACCACTTATGTTATAATCATAATAGGATTCAAGAGTCAATTATTTGGAAATTGTTGCAAGAACACATTATTGAGTTCGACTCCATGCCTTGAGAAGATATATCTTAAGGGAGATGCAATATATGGTATACAAATTTCGATACATATCATTGCATGTTACGGGAGCGTCTCTTCTAACTTTCTAGTGGAGAAAATAGAGAATAGAGAAGAGTATCGAAGAATGTTCAGTGTATCCCGTTCATTTCTTAAAGAAGAGTGATTAAAGTTCCCTGGTCCAGATTCAATTAGGAAGCGGGCAGCTTCCGGTGTAAGACTTAATCAGGACTTCTATTCTAACGCTGCATTGTATTATTAAAAACAACCGATGATTCAACAAAATTGTTTTTATACCATTCAAATATTAACCTTCAATAGGAAATTTATTCTGCTCTGTTGTCGACCCTTAATGATATTTGGGAGTGGCTTTGAAGTTTTGTATAATGTATCGTTGAAAATTTATTCGCCTCAGCAGGTCAGGAAATCCAAGTTTATAGCTCAAAAAAGATAAATGTTTTTCTTTAGCTTTAGACGCTTCCAATAAAGGAAAGTTAAAACTATTTTCCGTGATTGTGCAAGGTTTTTGAAAAGTGAGTGCCATAAGAACGGATCCAGGAAAAAGTCCCGCAGGAAAAAGTTCCGCCGGAAAAAGTCCCGCGGAAAAAGCTCCGCGCGGAAAAAGTCCCGCGGGAAAAAGTCCCGCAGGAAAAAGTTCCGCGGGTTATTTATTAATAGGGTCTTAAAGGATGATTCCTGGAGTTTTCCGTTTCAAGAGTGGTTAAATCCAGGAGGTTAAGTTTAAATATAATTTTAAGTACCGCAGAATATATATTTATAATTGATGAACAGCGTAAATATGTTTGTTGACTTGATCTAACTGATCTATGACGTTAACTTGATCATGCGTGAATTAGCTCTACTTATAAACATAACTTAATTTGGCTAAAACAACTTTCTTAACAGAAAATTGGAAATTAGCACTCTTAGAAACTTCTAAAATATTTCAAAATATCCTTGTATAAAGATAAGATATAGTTAACATAACTAAAAAATTAAGAAGGATTGTCAATCTAAAGGTATATGAGAAAATAAACATGAACGATCTATATCTATAATATTTATTTTTCTCAATATTGGCAGCAAAATAACTACAATCACAATTATTTATCTACGAGTAAGATACATCTCGTATTTAATATATGGAAATTAAGTTTTAAATACTGTTATTGGAATATAATGAACATTACGTCACAATAAATAAGAATTAAAACATTTGAATATTTATAGCAAAAGATAATAAAGAGTATTTTTATTATAACTTCCTACATCCATTTTCCCCGTTCAGAATCAGCGGGCAATTCAGCTAGTAAGGTATTACATTTTAATATTTCTCTAGTTATGTCTAAATAGAGTATACAAAGTCCAGCTGATCAAAAGAAACATTATATTCGTTCCCTGCAAATCGACACTGCAAACTGTTCGTAACTGGAAATACTAAAATTTCAGTTTATTATCGCCTGCTATTTACATATCATTGTATCATATTAACCTATGTTGTATCATTAATTCTAACCCTTAATTTCATATGGACCTAAAATCCACGAACATTCTTATGGAAATATGCATTAGCTCGGCTTCAACAATTGTTTCAGTCGTCAAGGGGATTGGTTGTTTATAGCCTCAAAATTTGACAGAATTTCCGTTTATTTTAACCGAATTATCGCCATTTCGACCCGATAACGATATTTCACGACCAAAATAAGAATCTTTATTCATTTCTCTTTATTTTGGTGCTTATTTCGATTTCGTAAGCCAATTACTTCTAATTTAATTTTGCATAAGAAATGTAGCCTGCAACCGATAAAACTGAGGTTCACGCGCATTTCTTATGAGAACGTTTTTCTCGTCTGGGTTCGAACTGGAGACGTTCAGATAAATAAAAAGTAGCCTATTTTCTGCGCAAAGAGTTCATTTAACAATCGTGAAAGTTTGAAAGATGCATGACAATTAATAACCGCGGAATCCTTTCCGGCGGAGCTTTTTCCTGCGGGACTTTTTCCCGCGGGACTTTTTCCGCGCGGAGCTTTTTCCGCGGGACTTTTTCCGGCGGAACTTTTTCCTGCGGAGCTTTTTCCGGTTACGCATAAGAACAGCACTAACGTATTTTTACGTAGACGCGAAAGAAGAAAGTGAATCGACATCAAACAACTTAAAATCTATTATTCACAGTAATGTAGTAAAATATAGCCGCGTACTCTGTGAACAATTTTCTAAAGAGGTAAAAGAATATAATTCAGGTGAAGAACTCATAAACCCGATCTCGTTTATCATGACGACATCAATTTCAAACGCCGCCTGAGAAAGATCATTTAGTATTATGAGACAGATTCTAAAGTAAGAAAGAAACAGATTAAGTAACAAGCTGCTTAAAGCAGAATTGCAAGTATTTTAAAAAATTAGTTTACAATGCAAAGAATTTTATACATTTCTTAAGAATAGTCCAAAAATATTGGAAGAAGCACGGAATCAGTCAAAACATTTGTTTAAGTTATAATAAAAATACTCTTTATTATCTTTTGCTATAAATATTCAAATGTTTTAATTCTTATTCATTGTGACGTAATGTTCATTATATTCCAATAACAGTATTTAAAACTTAATTTCCATATATTAAATACAAAATGTATCTTACTCGTAGATAAATAATTGTGATAGTCCTTATTTTGCTGTCAATATTGAGAAAAATAAACATTATAGATATCGTGCATGTTTATTTCCTCATATACCATTACATTGACAATCCTTCTCAATTCTTAAGTTATGTAAATTATATCTCATCTTTTCACAAAGATATTTTGAAATATTTTAGAAGTTTCTAGGAGTGCTAATTTCCAATTTATCTGTTAAGAAAGTTGTTTTAGCCAAATTAAATTATGTTTATAAGTAGAGCTAATTCACGCATGATCAAGTTAACGTCATAGATCAGTTAGATCAAGTCAACAAACATATTTACGCTGTTCATCAATTATAAATATATATTCTGCGATACTTAAAATTATATTTAAACTTAACCTCCTGGATTTAACCACTCTTGAAACGGAAAACTCCAGGAATCATCCTTTAAGACCCTATTAATAAATAACCCGCGGAACTTTTTCCTGCGGGACTTTTTCCCGCGGGACTTTTTCCGCGCGGAGCTTTTTCCGCGGGACTTTTTCCGGCGGAACTTTTTCCTGCGGAGCTTTTTCCGGTTACGAAGCTTCCCCACCCCTGGTCTACGATTTTCGGTAAATCACGCATGCCTGGACATTTCGGTTTCGCTCAGAAACCACAAACAGTGTTAGAAACAAACGAACATAAATGTAAAAAGGAAACATAGCTCTTTAAGTTTCATTTAAAATATAGATTAGGGCATCGATTAGTTCGAATTTTCATCATGTAAGCATGCTAATCATATCTCCTTGGTCAAAATCAATGATAAGGAGGAATGAGTACAAAAAGATAAAAATATATTAATATTTTATTATTATCTTGGCTACTGATAGGCTTTAAGCCCGGTGGACGAAGAGAAATACTCTTCCAAAGTCACACAATTATTAACTACTAGATTATTTCAATAAAAATATAAACCAATTTACAAATGAAATTTCAATATCTTTCTTAGAAAATAAATCAGAAGTAAAACGATTATTCATACACTCAATTTAAAAAATAATACGTTTCTCTCAGTTCATAGATTTTTCATAATTCTACTCGTAAAAACAATGCAGGAGGTTCGAAAATTGTTCCATTAGGTCTCCCCGGTTGAGAAATGAATATTTTCAAATGTCTGTTTGAAGGTGGAAACTATATTTGTGATCCTTTCTCCCGAGATTATTATTTTTTAATCTAATTTTCAGTTCTTTCGTGGAAGACTTTCCAGCTACATAAATCCCTCAACCTTTTTATTTCGCGTCATGTTTCTAATTTTTCCCAACCTAGGTGGTGGATCATCGTAGTGACGCTTTCTGTCTTTCCTGAAACGAATCTTGCTGAAATTAAAACAAAAAATAAATGGTTTTAATTGGCTTCATAAATATATTTTTCTGTTCTAATAATATACCAAACCAAGGGAATTAACAAAGTTAATATGATGTTCTTCCAAAAGCAATACTTTAAGAAACGGTAATACAAGATATTCTCCAGCAAAGCTTCCCATTGCTACACCATCAATATTTTGAGAAAGAAGATAATTCACTAGAGATGAATTCCCATTTTACTTTCAAAATTGCTTTTGTCAGTGTGTTGAACGTTAATTACAACTAATTTCACTCAAAGATAGACAAAATAGTTAAGAGTTACAGACATATATTTCAGTGGTGCAACACAAATTAATACAGCTAAGGAAGATTACAACAGCCATCAATCTAAGGGCATTTCTTTCAGATCTTACAGTGAACAGAAAACTAAATTTCCTCCAGATTTAGATTTCCAGACAGCTTCTGACATTCTCTTTACAAAAACAGCTTTTATTTACTTACACAGCAATATCCTACTTGAAAGTCACTAAGTTGTCCTTGCTGAAGCATTTATTGTTAATGTAAAGTAAACTGTTCATTAGCTCATATACCCTACAATATTTAACTAATTCCTTCAGTAAATAGTTTTATCACTTAAAATAAATTTAATTCATTTTCGACACGGCGTTGGGGGACAGTTCGCCTTTTCGGGATAGTACTCTCTCTGTAAATTCTGTCTACTTTTGGAGGATATTATGAAGATCAGAATTTTTATGAATCTACCAATTATGACATAGCATAACTATGCCAGTTTTCAAAAATGTTATTATATGGATATTCCGCTGAATTACCTAATGACATATTATTTACTTGAAAAAATAAAAATTTAACTTAAATAATTCAGGTTAGTAAAAATCTTAGATGACGGAAAGATTTGGCTGTTTACTAATAAATGTGTGAAATAAAATGCGATATCATAAGATGTAATGAGTGTCACCCCTAGCAAGACGAATGCCTATCGGGTTGGTAACGTTCTATTTAATTCTAAAATTTAGTCCGACGCCCTTTACCTAACAAAAAATCTTTAAATAATATCGGCGTCGAGAATATATTAACTGTTGCAATATTTTGCTTGTACGGTTTGCTTATTTGAATTGAAAATAACTTTTTCCTAAAAAAGAAGAGTCAACATGTTCTTCTTTAAAAAACAGAAAAACTCATGTGACCTTGTAATTGATAAAGGAGAAGGCTTCAAAAACAAATATTGTAAAGGATTTGATTTGTAATTGACCTGCAATGTCTGGAATTGTCCATTGCAGCTTTGCTGCTAAAACAATCACTTGATTGTTAAATTTAGCAATTGTACGTCACGAGAGGGAATTCCCCCCTTCCACAGATACTGGAAGACAATCACTTAAATTATAAGAATTAAAGTTCAATTCACTTTATTCGCTCTATAGTAAAAAGTTTCATTCCAATAATGAATGTTTTAATACGACGGGTCTATCCTATCTATTCGCATTAATCGCTGATTACTACTATGCGTGGTTGTTCAAATATCTAGCTGGAAAGTACTTGTAAATGTAAGAAAGAATGGGAATGATAAATACAGCAATCTACAGGATATCAGGGCTACTGACAAGCAAAATGGATAAAGAAGTAAGAGGTTGATAAATGGCAACGTTTGGAGTGCGCGAACACTGCAACGACATAAGTATCCAATAATTATGGCAGAACGAATGATATATGCGGAAATTTTCTGATCTTCTCGGAAGGAGAGCTCTTGCGACCTGCGTGTGGTAGAAAATACACGCATCTTTCTTGGAGAAATAATTCTGAATTGTAGGGGGAAAATTTTACCTAGCTTTTTAAGTAAACATTCTCACTGAAAATGACTAGCACCATGACACCACCTGTCTTTGACGGTATCCCCACGTTGAAAATGTATAAACAAGAAAAGATTCTTCTGAGTATAAGTATCTTGCGTGTAAGTAGCCGAACACTGGCAATTTATACACGAGATAAGTATATGTACTCACAGCCGTGAAATATTTCTTAAAATTCAATAGAAATTCACTAGATAAGGGTTTTCATAGTTAATTACCAAAAAAAGGAATGAGTTGAGCGTAACATTTTTCGCGTACACATATTATGCTATTCCTTTCGTTCCTATATCCAAATTTTCCGGATGAGAAAGATTTAATCACTTCCTTCTTAAGCTATATTTGATCAACCAGGCATAACTCAAAATCAAAACTTATAAAACCTTCCAAAAATAATTCTTTAAGGAAATAACATACATCATTATTAATAAAAAAAATAGCTTCAACGTCTTAGCACGAGTGAAAAATGTATGACTGAAACTTCATACGCAACCGGTGCTTAAACATTGCCACCAATAGAACAAATATCATTATATCTAAAAAGAGTTATTCCACCATTTCCTCAATGAAAAATAGAAAGAGCCTCTTACTTTGGAAGTCTTCAGAGATGCAATTGAAACCTAGGGAAACTGTTCATCGTCGTCTACTAAATCACTTCAAATAGCCAACGTTGGCTGGAACTTACAGTATAAAATTCACTGAATGCAAAAGGAAGTCATTTTCCGAGCAAAGGAGCACTTAATCCAGAAAAACTTCAGTTACTTTTTGATGTTGATCACGTCTTCCTTCCTCGGGAAACAACTCAAGCTATGCTCGCACGGAAGAGCTGTCGGCTCACAGATTTCCTATCCCATCAACCATTGTATATCCAGCGTGTTCACTAAGAGGAAATCGATCACAGACTATCTATAGCACTCTCAGACGCCTACAGTAAGCTGAAAGAGATAAATCGAATTTTACAATAGTAATCGAAAATAAAGCATGAAAATAGACAACAAGAGATCTGGGTACAAATATTCAATAGTTGCGTCTGGTCCTAGATCCTACTATCACCGTTGAGCTAAAACCATAGAGAAACCAATCATAGGATCGTAGAAATTTCGTAGGATGTAATAAATCACTTTATGCGATTTCATTAAGAATATAGGAAAGGCATGATTTCCTTAGAATCCTTATTACGCTCTACCTTAATTGAACCAAAGAATCTTGAATAAATTAACATTAAAATAATATGATGATTTGGGAGAAAAACAAAAGGCTTTTTAAATTTTACTCTAAGAATTACCATTGTCAAACATCAGCGAGGTCCTATGAAATATGAGACATTGAATATGAGTCTATCGATATACAACACATTCTATCGATCAATATATTTTCTGAATAGTAAGAGGGATTTTTTAACAGAGGGGAACTGTAGGAGGAAATTAATTCTAATGAGGAAAGCAAATAGTCACAGTATTTCAAAAATTACCTTAGATTATAATACTTCGAAAAACATGTTATGAACGGTTCATGTACGACAAAATTTAAGAGACTTCTAAATTTGATATTCCGATAAATTTAATGTATTATGAAGTTATAATATTTTTCTTCTTTAGATAAATTTCTTACAATATATAATGATTTAATAAAATAATCACCCAAATAACCAGTTCACTATAAGATTGCGATATTATTCACTATGATTTCAAGATACCTCACTATTGTCGAATAACTTTCATTGTAATCAATCGGGAGGTTTCTAGTTCGTGAAATACCATCGTTAAGCATGTTAGTTCTGAAATCACTATCCCTTCAAAAATATATACTGAGGGTATGCTTGCTTTGATAGACGAGTTTAGATTATTGGCATTCGTGTGACATGAATTGCTGTTGTTGGAATTGCTCAGAACTTAAAATTTTCAATTGAGAATCTAATACTTCTAATAAAATTGATTCCAGGGAAGTTTTTACTTGACATCTTCATCCTGGAAGTTCTAAATGGATTCCCATTTTTATAAACATCAAAATCTATTAAAATTAAATCTAAAATAATGCATGTATTCAACTTACTGGCTAAATTGAAGGATTTTAATTCATACATTTCATTTAGCTGTGAAAACACTTCCAGCTTGAGCTGAGATATTCCAGATATAATCATTCACAGGGTATTCATTGTGTACTAGTTTCATGTAATTGTCACTTAAATCATTAATGGATCCAAAGAAGCTGATTCCCCTTCCCCTCTAGCGACTTTATAGTGATTTGCATAGGGTCTAACAAGGAGCTTAAATTAAAATCAGACTGTGAAGTTTTTTCAAAATCAATCAAAATACAATTACTAATTTATCATCATAAAATGGCATATAAAAGCTTTTTTATAAATTCATACAGAAATTATCTTGAATCACCCTTGAAAAGTACTGCCTCCAATGGAGAGAGTCTAAATTTACCTATTACAGAGGAATCAAATACGTTGTAATAGAAATGATTCTTCTTGATATACTATTCTATTCACAAAAACTTCCACATCTGCTCTGATTGTGCGTAGCAGAAAGAAAAGGTGAAAAGTTGGAGTGGAAATTCTATTGGCGATAGAATAGCCACTTTCAAAATGTTTTTGGAAATATCCAATGGGTTTGGCCATCTGGAAGAATGGGTGTGAGTGCAAATATTCACCAGACCCCTTCTTTGCTTCCTCTTACAATGCAATATGTAAATTTTAATAAATAAAACATGATATTGAAAGTAATAAAATTTCTTACAGGTACATTGTTTATCATCTACAAAATAAAGCCTTTTTAGAATGGGAGTTCCAATGCATCCATGGAATTCCTCTCTTCTGCAGGATCCAGACATGACACTGAAAAGAATATCAAAACCTAACACAGTAAAATCTTGATTCAATTAATTAATTTCACCCTGAAGGCTGTTAGTCATTTGAAATGATTGTAAACTGAAACTGTTTTTGCAGCATATGATATATTAATCTATTCATGGATCCTAAGTTTGTTTATTAAAAATTAAGCAATAAATCAGCAAATTAAGTTATCAATTGGCACTCGACCACTGACTATCTTTGTTATTGACTTTTGTGTTTGAATCATTATTTCTTTCTATTTACTTTATCTGTAAAGATTTCTATTGAATTCGAATGATTATTTCTATTGAGTTTTTTTAGTGTTCACTGACACCATTGATAAATCTCAGGGAAAGAGTTTGAACAGTTGGTGTATACATTGATAAACCTCTCTTCAGTCACATACAGTTGCACACTATTAAAGACTGGCATAAAAATAACAAATTTCCAGTAACGTTTTTATACATAAACATTTTTCTAGTTAGATCTATAAATCAAATATTGTGTGGAGTTATGTTTTTTCCTTTCTTATGATGAATGGTGGCAATGTGAGATATGGGGATTTGAGCCACCATCCCTCTACTTTTTGCATACAAAATATAGTCCAAACTTGCTTTCATCACTGGGCGAATATCTGCAAATGATGCAAAATATTTACTCTCTCAACAAGGGACCATCTCTCTACTAATTGTATTTCTCAATAGCCTAGAAAATTGAAATTGGTAGTTCAATGATTCTCTTTAAAAAATAACTTAATTTTTCTCATTAACATGGCTCTGAAAACATAGTTGAGTAACAAGGTATGACTAAAGTTGGATGGAATAAAGATTTTCCATAAGAAAATCTTAAAAATAGAAGATAACCACAATTTTTAACCACAAAAATTTGAAATAAACTGTATTATGTGTAACTCAATTCGTCAAAATACAATAAATAAGCCATTGAAGAAAGGCTCAACATAAAATCATAGTTAATTACTGTTTTCTTTGAAAAATTTTCATTTTTTAAATTTTATTTTAATACTTTCTGGCAGTAGTGATACCTATCAAAAATCCAAAGAGTCCATAATGTATAAAAAATATTTCTAAGCAAGAATGATTTTTTCTAGAGAATATAGAGTCTTTTTAATCAGACAAAATCAATAATGACAAAACAATGACTATTAATAATTTTATGCATAAACTTTCTCATATGGATTATTTACTGCATTTTTTAATACAGAATAGACTAATATGATCAATTTCATAATTATGAGGTCAAAAATTGTGCTTCTCTTCTTCTTTCAAGATGTTTTTTTCTGAAATTTTCTGTTCTATCATTTGACTTAAGTCACACAAAGTGAGATTTCCTTGTAAGTGATTTTTGTTTGGAGACGTAGACCTTCAGGTGTTTTTCTGATTGCAATCCATGTGTCTGCTTCACTAATTACTAGTATCAGACTAATGCAAAAACTTCAACTATTGTTACTAATAAAATCCATGATGCAGCCAGGAAAGTGGAGTTGACAAATATTTTATACAATCCAGCCAAGGCTTCGACTATGACTCTAATTTTCTGGATGTATAGCGATTTATAACTAAATACTAAATGTTTTATTATCCATAATTTTAGGAAAGGTGTCAGAAAGATAAATTCTAGAAACATTGGAAGGATTAAAAACATAGTATAAGTAACTATAATTATTTAATCTTGAAACTATATAAGAATTCCTAATTATCTGAAGATAAAGAGGAATAACTATAATCTTTTCTCTATCATAACATGAAGTACTGGTAACATTTATAAGAAAATAAACATGCATATATTGAAGAGCTGATTAGTACTTGATGCTTTTACCTTGTAGACCTTAAGAGAAGAGGATATTAAAAGACTAGAGGCTTTTGAGATCTGGACATGGCATAGAATGGAGAAAGTAAGCTGGATTGAAACAAAATAAACATACTAGGAGGTGTTAGAAATTGTTGGGGAGAAGAGGGTGTTAATTGAAGTAATTAGAAATCGACAAAGGAAATGGGTGGGTCAAATATTGAGAGGAGAGGGAATGCTGAAGAAAGCGATTGGAAATGCTAGGGAAAAGAAAGAGGGGAAGACAAAAAAATGTTAGATGACCTAAGGGGAGGGATGAGTTACCAAGAGAGGGCACTGTAATTGTCCCTGCCAATCTTATACTATTGGATTATTGGTGTGGATGATATATATATATATACTTTTTTCATTCATTTGTTTTTACCTAACTTATAACCAAGAACTACAAGCAATTCACCAGGAAAGATACACTTTCTCCTAGACTTTAGTTGGGCTCCTGGAAAGCTAAGTGGGCAGCATTGGTGAAAGCAGTCTAAGGTTTGTTCCTCGGTGGGGCCTATGTTTGCAAAATGATCTTAGCTGTCTAAGCACTTTCAAATGTACTACTATTGCTACAAAATTTAGTTAGATAGGAATATTGGTGTTAATGGAACTCTCCTTAAGACCACCTTTAGGTTGCAAAGTGAAGGTTCTTAGTCTAGCTGTGACTTTCCAGTGAAGGCGAACAATTTAGCGTTGTTCTAAATTTTTGAAACTCTGACCCACAGTAGTGAAGTTGCAGCTGACTGGATATATTTTCATCATGTTGTGACACTTTATTCAACTAAATGATTTAAGGTGTAATAATATCATTGTGAAACAATAATAACCGTAAATGAACCAGTAAAATAATCTTAGTCTTTACTTCACCTAAAACTTGACCACAAAATAATCTGGTAATCAGACATGAAATCCAATTCATGTGTGGAGAGGCAGGTAAGGTATTTGTTCAACATGCTGACATCAACTGATTTATCACAATTTAAACTTTCAATTATCACTTCATTTAATTGGAATCCCTTATTTTGGTTGTTCTAAAAATGGAATTTTTCTTTTAGGGGCCAAATATCTCTAACCACAAAAAATGCCATGAAAAATAATTAATCATTCCCTTTATAAGAATGAAATCCATAGTTTGATTCTATAATTCCCCTTCCTAGTCTTGTTATCTTGAATGTATTGGTCTCCTTTCTATTTTGTAGTTTTTTCTCCTATTTGTTATGGTATTCAATGTAATTTGCCAATCAGGGCTGTTATTGGAACAGATAATAAATAAATGAAAAATGCAGTGGCGTGTGGACATGGGCATGCAATATCCCATACTCCGACATCTAGGGGGTATGTAAGCCCCCCAGGGATTTGGGGCAGAGTCTCTTGCTGCCAAGCGTATTCTAGCATTCTGGGCTGCAGAGATCAATATTCAGAATAATTAGCTAGTATTTTTGCTTCATTGCACTACTGGAGGACCTCTTGATGAGTTTGGTAAGGGGGAGTTTCAATTGTATGCGAGAGTATGTACGACAGCACATGTAAACCTATTTTGTACCAGTAATAAAATGCAAATTTAGCTTAATATTGATGAAGATACGCCTAAAAGACTTTTAGTTTTAAATGAAATCTATGAAGCGTTCCATTTCCACAAAATTGTCAATGACTTGATCATAGTGTGTGCCTTTTGATGATGTTCTAAGATGCTATTTTGAGTCTGCATGCAACGTAATGTGCCCTATGCAACCATTTTAAAAGGGTCAAACATAGCTCAATTTATGCATTGGACAGCCTGATAGCTGAGCCTTGGCCAGCATTGCCAAATCGCTAAATACTCCACTGAGTTGCTTATTTTCCCTGTATAAATTAAAACTTTAGAAATTAGGTTACCGGTAGCGATTTCCTATGATGATATAAATTCTCATTTTCTTGCCTTTTGAGCTTTGCATGCTCCGACTGCAGACCACTGAACGAATATATGTACATACATACCTTAGGTAAGATTATCGTAGAAGAAATGACAATATCCATAACAAAAACAAAGAAAATCTACTAATGCATGAAACATACTAAAATTTTGTGGAAATATTATCTGCATTTTTCCTAGGCCCCTGAATGTTAGGGAGATAAAATTGAACTAGGGAAAAATTATGTAAAAAACCAAATACAGGAAATTCTGTTTAAATTTGACAGATTTGTGGAATTTAACTCAAGTTTTCAATGCACATAAAGGCAGGTTCAGACTGAGGCAGTGGAATCACCCAAGGCCCTTTGACCTTTTATATGACTGGCACAATTCTAAAATAAGTTCAGCAAATGACATTAAAGATTATTTTTTCATCCACTGCATCTTTTTATACAAATTTTAAAAGAATTCCTGCTCATCATAATATTCATATACTACATATATATTATTCTAGTATGTCTTCAATACCTTTTTTAATAAGAGAAAGTTACAATGTCTGTAACTATTTGTCTGTCATATTGACTAACAATCTCAAGCTGAAAAGCAATATTTTAATACTGGCTGTCAATACAATCAATACAATTCCTAAGAACGAATTTGATTAATATACTTTACCAATGCATTGTGAGGATTTTTGTACTTCTTTAGCAACTCAAAAGCCGATTCAGAGGTTATAACCAATATTTATCAAATACCAAAGCTGAAGCCAAACTTAAGTTAATCTCTTATCTTTAATATCATAATTATAAAAAAGCTATGGTTGACTCAAAGATGATGCACACAAGGTCAAACGTGAGTGGGCGACCCTGACAGTATCAGACGATTTGTTATTCATGAATGAGTGGAATGATTGGCATTAGTGCATTGCAGAGGATCTGGGAATGGGAATAATCTGTCTTATGTGGGAAAAAGATTGTCTTTAGCATTATAGCATTATTTAAGATTATTGATAGTATCGCATACGATACATCCCAAAATCATACTTCAAGGATTATCGAAACACTACAGATATTCATTTTAATAGAACATTCTTCACTGTCATCATTAGTAAATCCTCGATGAGCCTCGATTGTTTTCAAGCCATCCTCAAGGTAATGGGAATAAGATTTTAACTTCACTCATCCCAGTTTACTCTTTTTCTGTATAAAAATGAGATTTTAAACGATTTACTTGGGAAGTACCTCCTTGTCTATTGGGAGAGATTTCTTATAAACAAGGATAATCGAAGTTAGAAAATATTAGGCAACTTACAGAGAATTAATTAATCTAATTTATGATGAATTCAGTGTGTCTTGTGGTAATGAAGGAGGGGTTTCTTCAAGAGCAGCTGCAGCAACATAAATCCGTACCTTTCGTTTAAAAATGAGTAATCGCGAGCAAAAGAGTAAGGAACCTATTAAAGAAAAGCTGCAGGTATTTGACGAAGTGGATCGCATACTTAAACTCAGATTGCTCGTTTGTTTGGTATTCCGACATTAACACTCTCTATAGAAACGCATAATCGAAAAAAAAATCAATGACTGGGTCAGCAGTGGACACAGAACTGACCGATTTCACGCAATTTATCATGTTGAAGAAGAATTCGCAAATTCCTTTGAACATATGCGGTCAGGGGATATAACATTCAGTGGACATACTCTCAAGGAAAACGCAAATTCTACTGCTACAAAATTGGGAAAGATAACTTCTATTACTCTAGGTGAATTTATTTCTTAGCGGGAAACGCGAAGTTAATTTTCTCAATCCTTTATACACATGTAGGCAGCGTAAGACGGGTTACCTTTGAAAACAATGGGTTCTGTACTGTTCATCATTCTCTGAAACCACATTTTATGGAACAAAAATGATCCTTTACCAAAAGTTCAATAAATTTACTAGCACTGTTCCTCATAACTCTTAAAATAGTTTCGAAGGCCAGAGAATTGTTTCCAGTGGCGCAGTGCTGATTAGATTTTTTAAATTCATTTGCAGGAGTAGAGCCGACCCCTTTAATCGAAATATTGTGGCGTGAAAGATAAGTAGGACAGCTGCTTTTGAAAGAGGTATATGTTACGGAGGACTTAATATCAAGGGAATGGTACTCCAATGTTTGCTTGAAGTTATTACAAACTCTTGATGAAAAATCAGTTCTGTGACGAGGAATAAAAGCTACTTGCAAAACCTTTTGTGCTTCATTTATATAGAACAATTTAGTGAGACTTCTCCTAGAAGAATTCGCCGATCATCATTTCAGAAATATTTTATAGAAAGCTAATGAAATGATATGAGTATTTTTATTTAATGAACTTTAGAAACCATTAAAGTAATCTATCTTGTTACAATAAATTCCACGAGAAATAATTTTTCATCTGGAAAGTAAAAGGTATGCTATCACATGAACGTCCTTTTCACTTTCACCATATTGAATGACCGCGTTTTATCTATTATATATATCTACTTCTCTGTATATTCCTATATATTCATCAACGTGAACGTTTTACGACGTACTGTCCCCACCCTCTAGATACCATAATAATTCAGACTTCGACGCTAGCTATAATGGGTCCGATACCAGAATGTCCCAAAAATCGGAATCTTCCCATAAGAATGCTATTTGCGGATTTTTGAAAATTATTTGAGGAACTTTTCGGTAAGATAGAGGAACCAAAAGCTCGCAGGTTGGAGTTGAGATACTCTTCTATGGTACCAATGGTGGAAATGTATTGAAATTGAAAATTGAACGTGAGTTCGACGCCAGATGGGTTACATGCAGCATTATAATTATAAACAAGTGAATTCCACCGTCAGAAATGACGGGACTAAATTCAACTTATAATAAATTTATATAACGAAAAAGTTTGTTTATTTGGTTGCCAAGACAACATCATGTATCATAGCTACGTTGACACCTACGAAGTTTTTTCTATTGCTAAATTTCCCTTGATTTCGAGAACGAAAGCGTTTGTTGATTAAAATCGACCCCATCGAGTACCAAAATCGAGTCCAATCATAAAACATCTAAAGTCTGGAAGGTTATGTAATTTTATATCGCTGAATTTTGATTTCTAAGGCTTAATAATGCTTTTATCCCATGAAATGTTCTTTCCCATACATTTCGGATGGGTTTATCTTCCCCACTAATAATTTCTTGAGAGTTGAACACAACAATCGCCTCAGTCATCAAGGAGACTGCTTCCTTATACTAGAAAAGTTACACAAATTTGTCGTTTTTATTGTTCCATTGCGACAATGAAACGGTTATATGCTACCAAAATAAATATCTTTATCCGATTTTCTTTCTTTTGGTGTCTAGATTTAGTAGGACAATTATTTCTAATTTAATTTCTTAAAAGACCAAAAGTCTGCAGTAGATCGAAACGAACTTTACGTGCATTTCTTATGAACATATTCTAGTCTTTTAGTGTCAAACCAAGGATACTTTTGGTAGAAAAATATAGATATGTTATAGTCCATTCTACTTCTAACGAATCCCCACATTTCTATTTCGTCGGAAGGAGCATGAAATTTATGTTTTAAACATATCTCACACACATTTCTTACGGGAGTTAGCGACACCGGATGGACAAATACACAACGGTGATTATTAGATAAGATTCCTTTATGAAGCACCCAATTTTAATGACAAGTTTCCTTGCATATTTATCCATGTGAATCATAGACTGGCTTCACTCTATGGGATTCATTTCTTTGCGTATATAAAAATTAATCATTCTTCAGAACTTTTATAGAAGTCATATTTCTTAATATTGTTATGAGGTTGGTTGTGATATAATGTAAGCATCTGAGACACGAGTAATTTGGATTCTTTTGTTCCCTTGAATGATAAGAATAGATTTTTACACAGTTCGGCTTCAATACATTCTGACTCAGTGACGAGAAATAAGGCAAATTATGTCATTATTTATATGTCCTCATTCCTTCCAATTACTCATTTAAGGCTTTCCCTTGCGTAAATTCCATACCAAACGACAATACTGCGAATTTCTGTGTATATTTGCAGATGTATTTCACAAGGCTGGACGTTTATGATTCATTGAGTAGCTTACGTAACATGACTGTCCCCTCATTATATACCATAACTATATTATATACTAAATAATTAAATTACGTGAAAAACAGGTTTAAGGGAGTGTTACTACCTCTTCACTAGTCTTGATGAATTCAGCCCACCAAATGCATTCAAAACAAAGCTAAATAGCATTGTTCTGTTTTCATTATTTTCTCATAATGTACCAACGAATATTTGTTTCTCTTACACTTAAAGTATAAGTTTATTTAATTGATTCAATATGGAATCCATTATACTTAGTTATTTTTGTAAGAGATTTGTATCTGCTCTATTTTGATTAACTCAATTCTTGGAAATTCATGATTTTCAAACCATTTGTCTCGAGATATTTAAGATTTTGAGAATCGGCCTAAAATTTAAAAAATAAGTAATAAAAATCTCTGCTGCGATTAATAGCATTAACGGTTTGAATTTAACCGATTAGATCGGACATATATACACACAAAATGGCGATTATTATATAAAATTAATTTCAATACATATCCACGAAATCTCGGCATTTCTTAGGTTCATCATGTTAGCTTTAAAATATGGAATTATAGACGCGAACGAGATCATTTTCATATTAAGATTACAAGTAAATATAGCATAATTTATAAGGAAATTCCATGGCATCTCTTCTTAATAGAATAATTATCAAGCATTTATATTCGTATACCATTCATTGCAACTACGTCACGATTACGTCACGAATATTTTCCTATTAATTCACTTGGAATTTAAACTACGTAATCGATAGTGAAGCTATAATTTTTAATAACTTTCGAATTAAATTCGAATAAAGTTTGGATGAATAAATTATTATTTAAATAATTATTAAAAATTACGAAAATAGTTTAAACTTTGACCTGTAGGGGGAGAAAAGGGGGTACTTAGAACGCGAATTGAAACAGCCTCAGCGGCAGCCAATCAGATCTCTCCGTTTTGTTTAAAACTTAATTTGAAGGGAAAATCTTCAGTTGATTAGAAGACATCTGATGGTGAAGAACTGCTAAAGGATATTCAAGAAAACCGTTTCGAAATTCGAATTTCATTTGAATTTCAGTCGATACGGAATTCAGTTATCGTATTTTAAGTTCTACGTGTTTGTAAATTGTTTGGGATCGATGATTAATTAGTGACTTAATGGTATTTAAGTGTATTTGTAGCGTCAAGACATTCATCATTGCCTGGTAAGTACCGAGAATTAAACTTGGTTAAATTGATTGTAAATATTCATCGTTTTTCGTCATTTTTTAAATGTTTCATTGTGTTCACGATTCATATGTATACGTAAATATACCAAGAGCATAATTTTAGCTAATACGAGAAACATTTACTTAATTAAGTAATTTAAAATATAATAATTTTATTTCATAAATACATATATAAAGAGTTTAAATAGTTATCTGAAGTAATACAATACTTCCTCTATGACTTTTATGTCGAATAGCATATATACTGAATGAAGTACGAAAATAATTCCACTAAAATATTTACGACGTGAAAGAAGACATTCTTGGTTATCATAGCAAACAATATCGTAATTTAAAATCATTGTCAATGGTAGCTGATCACTCTCATTACATTCACAATACAGTACTATCCCATGATTTCACGAATGAATTAATTTGATGTTTTTATTTTTTTCCAGATTTTGCTATTTCATCTCTGCATTCCTTTCGGAGTTTTGGAAGGACACTGAAGTGGATGAGGAAGGCTTACCAGAGGACCACAAGTGGCGAGTTTTATAATAATTACAATTGATAATGTTTAATTTCTTTTATGGAAAATGTAAGAATCCTGTTTTTATATAAAAACCACTTGAGCTTATACAAGATTAAACAATCGGTATTTCCTTTGTCTGCTATTAATTTGAAACAAATATTACTTTAAATTAAGACATAGAAAGTTAGACGTTAAATATTATATATATATATATATATATATATATATATATATATATATATATATATAATTAGCTACTGTACGGACAAAATCTTCTTTAGGAATTAGTTCAACTCTTTCTGAGACATTCGGAGTCTCGCATACTTTCCTCATACACCCGATGCCAATAACCTTTCCTCTCTCTGCAAACAACTTTCGTTTACATTCAGTGAAAATGTAAACATTGTCATATTTACTTCTAGTGTTTCATGGTAACGACTCAGTGTTATCTCAAGGCCGTGTGACTCAACGTTGTATACCTTCATCGTTTTCACTTACTTTCTAAGCTATTCTGAAGTTCAAGTACGTTCTTGTTTCCCAAACTAACGTCTTCAACAGTTTACATTGTAACCACTGTTTGTAAACATCACTTTTGGTTGACTTTTCTCTCTTCAAATTGCATCAAAATATATAAGTGACGTTTAAAAAGAGAATGTTTCATATTAACTGCTAAAAACAAAATGAAAAGTTGATCATTTGATCAAACGATAATAGTTAAACTTAGAATTAGAAAAAAATATTTAATGAAAGGCCATAAGATTGCAGTCTTAATATTTGTATCTAAAAGTAAGAGTGCATATAATGAATAATGCAATGGAGAGTTTCGGCTGCGATCCGGCATAAAACTTGGACCTGTTACAAAGGTTCACTCTCTCTGAGGTACTCATACAACTTTTTCTGTTATTGAATGCCTACGGTATGTAAACCAGAGGAAGTTTTGACTGCGTTCCAACTATGCCTATCTCCGATTCCATCTTCAAAATATTTCCCTTTCTATTCAGCTATGCCTTCCTATCCTAGGTCTTTGTCCTCAACGTCGCTGTTCAGAATGAAAGAATGGATATGAATCTTATACATATATATCAGCTAATTCTCCCGTAAGATTAGCGGAAATAAATTTACTCTATAGAAAAATGTTCTACTATTATCGCAATCATCTGTTTCAGCAGAATAACAACCAAATTAAGTGCTATTCAGTTATGCAATTGTTATATAGTAACAAAATTAATGCATAGCATCCGCGAAAACACGTTGTATAAAGTGTTTGTTTATTTTGTGGGTAAAGCATTATCACCTTTTATTTTCATTACTACCTTCGGAATTATTTCGGTGAGAATTTTCCATAATTTCAGAAGGAAGCATTTTATTATTTTAACCTCTATTCTCGACGTGCAGTTTTAAGCCATCTACGGTATAGAAGGTTATATTATTTGAAAAGTTATTTGGATCAGTCAACATTTCCAAAGTTTTCGAATACTTTTCGTAGCGTGTAATGTCGACTGTATTTCCCCTTACACTTCTCATGACATTTTTTCTCTGTATTCGTATGAGCGTAAGGTTCAACAATTTGTTGCTAGGAGTTGTTTATACACGCAAAATTACACTAATTATACGTCATGCTTCTCAAAACTTTGACCAAAATACGATATTCGACCATGTATCCGACAAAAATATGAACATTTATTTCATTTTTATTTAATTGTCTCGATTTCGTAGGACCATTATTTTAGATTAAACCCTGCTACAGATCTGCAACCGATGAAAACGAACTTTACGTGCATTTCTTATGGGAGTGTTTCGGGTCATCCAGAGAATCAAGGATACTTTGGATAGACAAATATCTCTCTATTTGACCTTAAATGAATTCGTAAATTTAAACCCATATCACGTCCGGAAGTGCATCAAATTAATGTTCCGATATTTCTCCCATGAATTTCTTACGTAAGTAACTGACATCGGATAAATAAATACATACACATTGAGGATAATTATATAAGATTAATTTTCTAGTGTTATAATAATTATAGAGGCTTACAAATTCTACGTGAGAACCAAAGGCAAGGGAATTTAATTAAATTTTTCTATCAAAATTTTAAATTATTTAGGACCTAAATCTACATAAATACCATGTAAGCCAACTTTTGAGTGTAAATTTGAGAGTGATTGTCAGTTTGGTCGAGGAATATACTCTATTCGATTCGAATTAAGAAGAACGTTGATAAAATGAAACAAAAATTCGGTAAACTTTTGAGTTTTAGATAACCAATCTCCTTGTTGACCAATGCCTTTGGACTACTTTAAAAAATCTTAAAGACATCAAGGGTTTTCTCTAAGCAGTAGATGATTGACATTCAGAAATTATGGCCTACATTTTACCTAATTTACAGTGGGCTAAATTTTCGGTTTGATATATGTAACACAAAAGATTTCCATTAAATGATAAATTATTTTACGATAATTTTCGTATCATTAGATTTTCAAATCATTAGAATGTAATCTGCTCTAAAACCTTAAGCTAAAGTGTACAAATAAAGGTTATGTCGAGTTTGCATGTGCATCAATTCTTCAATGAGTTACCATTTCAGGTAATTTCATTTGATTTGTATGTCTTTCCCTGTAACTGAAAGGAGCAATTCTGGGGCAACTGGTAACGGAAGACTTAAAGAACAATGCACGCATGGTGTACACATCTCATGCAGTGGATTGCAGTCTCAGGGATATGGAGAAGCTGATGAGTCAAGGTTAAAGGATGCAGAAATAACCAAAGGACACGAAGAACTAGATGGTGACGCAATGGAAGGGTTCTGGGCGAATATCATTGAAGATGAAATGAAATGAAATATTATAAAATTCTCTTGATTTTCTTTATGCAAATGTTGATTTTTTTATTGTTACCTTTAATTATATTTCTAGACATATTGTTAATGTATTATGTTTCTCTTTGATGTAAAATCTAATTATAATATTACATTAATATCCTAGATGAAATATATATTTTGATCGACGTATAAGCATATTTAAGTTTATATACTAATAATGTTTTGTGAAAAATACTAATATTATTAAAGATTTTAATGATTCCATCCTAGGCCATATAAAACCTTGATTAATGTATAGACGTTCAAATATGTAAGGCCAGGAGAATTTGTACTCAATGATATTTTTTAATGAATACCCTTAATAAATATCAGCCTTTGGGAATAAAGAGGAGAAAAAGGGAAGGGATAAGAAGTGGCAGAGGTTTACTGAGGGAGGGATGTTTTTTCTTTGAGTGTGAGAGTATGATGAGAGCATTTGATGACACATACACACGTCCTTACAAGTGTATATGTTATCAGCTGCTACATAATACTCTGACACACGTGTGTGTACGTGGCGTGCGCGCGTTTGTGTGCGTGTGTGCTTACGCGTGGGGGAATAACATCTCCCAGTTTACCGTCGCACATAACAAAGCGTGCCACGTAAATGTCTAGATGTCGAACCCAGAACTATTTCGGAAGATTTCCTTGTTTTTAGAGAGCTGGTTTTGTAACTTCGCATATTTATTAAAAATGATTGAAATCATGTTCCTGTTCGTCGTTTTTGGATATCTGAACCCATTAAAAAGATACACGGATTCAAACTTGAACAATTTTCACAGAAATCTCTCGGATTTTTCGGATAAGCGTTCAACTTTGCTGCTTTCAAGGAGGGTTTAAATAGATACTTTTATAAAAAAATTGATGCAATGATCTACAACAATTCTTTATCTTTTGACTATCTGCAATTACCCCTTACAGAAATGAGTTTTTGCTCATTTAAAGCAACGAAATGGCGGACACCTTTTTCGGAACATTTACGAGATAAAGTAAGGAATATAATTAGGAAAACGGCCTTAATGCATCAAATCTCTTATGCCACGTCAAAAGTATCTAGATGTGGAATCAGAAGAAATTGTTTCAATTCAGTTGCCAACTTGGGAAAAAAAGGCGATTTTTCGTAAGCGCTGCGCGGTCCACACTCCTCGCCGTGGAATCCTCGAATACAGTTTCGCTGTCTTTTTAGTAATACGAAATCTAACGATTGACCACTTTCATGCTTTTCTACTCAAGCTTTTTTCGATTCTAGCCCACTGTACGGCGGTCGAATGCGATCAAAAACTTAACAAAGCTCTGGGACGCGATGGGATCACTTCGAAAATGTTTCAGGCGTTCCCTGATATAATATTAGAAGAACTGGTTTCAATTTTTAATGACTGTTTGACGTTGGGTTATAATTCCAACTCCTGCAAAGTGGCTAAGGTTAAAATATAAGACGTAAAATATTACCCGTAAATATTTATCCTACATATCCTAAGGGCGGTGCTATAAGCTCCAAACAAGAACACTTTATACATCTTGCCTTTCACGTAAAATATTCATAATATGTGTTGCAAAACTCACTGTCCGTTCTCAATCCTCAGAAAGTTTCATCGCATTACCACTTAATGAAGAATGTAATTTGTCTTGAACCGGAGAGGTGATTAAATTTTACATGGAATCCAATTAAACGTAACAATATGAGTAATTTTCCAAAATATACATTGTCCAAATTAAACATGATATCGCCACAAAAACGCCCTATTTATCTCGATATTTAAAAGATATTGCGAATCAAGGCAAAGATCATGCGAAAAACGAATCACTTCGCTCAATAAATGAAAAATCTTCCAAGATTAGCCTGAAATCGATAGAAAAATGGATGATATTGTTCGATGTATGAATATCCTTTCAAAGGAAGGCGGATATTGGCAGATAAACGTCGTACTTGGCACTATATTTAAAAAAGTATCCATAATAAGATTTAATCGACCCAATGTCGGCTTATTTAGCATTTGAAAAATCTCACAAAATAAAAATGATACCGCCACAAAGACATCGTATTTTCGGTGATCATTAAGCATCTTTTATTATGAAGCTGAACAGGTTCCAAAATCAGCTTATTTAACCGGATATTAGTGATTTTTTCCAAATAAAGGCTACAAATCGCTGGAAAACCTGCATTTTCGTCTCGATATTTGAAAAATTATCCGAAATAATGATGAAATCGCCCCAACAAGCAAATAATCTAGTACGATGTTTAAAATTTCCCAATAATATGTTGAAATCGGTATGATGACGTGTCATATACCTTTTTATCTAAAGAATTCTGAAAATAAAAGGAAGATACGGCCCAAAAAGGTATTAAGGTCGATCCTTCAGAAAGAATCCAAAATAAGGCTGAAAACGACATATATAGATCGATCTTTAAAAGATACTACTAGTTAATACGGAAATCGCACAAAAAGGTCTTAATTAGCACGGTATCTGAACAATCTTCCAAAATAAGGATGAAATCTTCCCTAAAGGCGATTCTCAGGACATGAAATTATTGATTTACCCAACGAAAAGTGCACTTGGTAGTTGCGTTTTATTAACTCATCGTTGGCAAAGTCGAACTGATTAAGAGAAATTTCTTAACTCTTTCCCTACGAATCGACACGGAAGAAGTTTCGTAATTTCTGACACACTGAATATTGCCTTTTCTTAATATATCCTATCAATGATTCTAACCTCTCAAATTTATCTGAAATTCATGTGTAAGGGAAAGAGATTTCGACAACCGCATTTTTTAAGAGATATAAGGATGAAAACCGTAAACGAGCAGATCACGGGCATTTCTTAAAATATGGAATCTTTTCTGGGACCGCAATCTAAGATCGAGGATAGCAAAATGTAAATAGAAAGAATAGCGCTCATTCTCTGTCCGGACTACAGTTAGGGCGAGGTGTAACTTTAACGTTTTCCCAAGATATAGATATTGATAATATTCAATCAAGATTCATATTCCAATCGCGTGTTTTATAATTTTCTCAGTTCTGAAGTAAGAGGCACCTCAGATAAAAATTTCCTTCATGACATTAACAATATATGAATTTCTAAATATCGGATTACGATAGAAAGGCTGAATGCATTCAAAAAGTTCTATGACAATCGTATGAAGCTCTAGGATATGTTAGCGTTCATATTGAGCAAATCATGGTGTTATGAAATTCATTCGCTTTAGGACGATGTATGTTATTTCCATATATTATGATAATGAAATACGTGAATTAAACGATAGATTAACTTCAGGTTTACATCTACTTTTCTATAATAATAACAGTAACAATAACAATTAGGAATCAAATGTCATGCATCATTTATCCGATGCTTATAGAGTAAATAAGTGAATGAAATACATGAGAACATAGTCCCAATCTTATATGAAAGAATTCACCGAAGAGTCAATTTATATATGCATGCTTTATCAGCAATAAACCACAATATTCCTAAACGAAGCCCTTATGAAATTATTTTGGAAGTAGCATTGATTTCTTTCTGATATCATCTCTAATTTAATTTCTCAATAGAAAATACTCTGGAAGCGATAAAAGCGAACTGTACGTGTTTTTCTCGTGACGAGGGGAATTTTGGTGTGGGTGCTATCTGGGGACGATAAAGTAAATAAGATTTAAACTGCTAGCTGCGCTAGGAGTACATTTGAAGTCATCTAAAGTGTCAAAGTCGTGCAGTTTTTGGTACTCGAATAAAAGTTATCATGCACTTATTCACATACATCATGTTTATTCATGTTAGACAATGTTTTTATTTTGAATTCAGCCATTTTAGCACTGATAACGTGGACATTGTATTGATGTCTATGTTCGTAATGTTAAATTCTAATTATTTAATCAAAACCATTCTATTAGTACACAGAGATAATTCAATTTATGATTATTGAAACTGTTTATACTGTAATCAAAAATTATAAAAAAGATAATGAAATAAGCTTTTATTTTGACGGCAAAGTACTGACGGAGTCAAAATCCCGTACATATCCATTTTCATAGTTTTGTATTCAAAATTTACAATCGAAAATTTTGTCCAAGAAAATCGAGTTATTTTAAAATACGATCACTTTAAGAGTCCATTGGCAATTCAAAAAAGTTATTAAATATAACAAGTGTTTACTTTGACTAGCGGCCAATGACTAATCTGATAGCTATTCGCTATATATCCAATGTAAAAGTCTTTGCTATGGTACTGCTTAAGAATAAACAAATTAGGAAATACATTTTGAATTCGGTAGAACAGGGTAGCCAAACTAAAATGCTCCTCGATACACTAAGGATATTTTCCATATTCTGTGCGATTATGATGCTGTCGTGTCACATTTTTGAACTTTGAAGTTTAATGTGCTCTCTCGATGGAATTCCTCTATGTAAGATCGATCCTTGAACGTTTCATCTATGCGATTTTGAGTACGCGAGGTAAAGATTCTAATTCTTGTTGCGGGCCTAAAAATTGATGCTTTGAAAGGAGTTCGAAACTGAAATGCTTTCTATGTAGTATTTAATCAAATATGTAATTAAAGCATACCGTTTCGAGAAGTATTTTCAAGCTTCCACAAAATATCATAATACTTAATTAATACAAAATCCAAATTATAGACGCAGTAACGTAGGTCATCATACTTCATAATTAAGAAAATACGAACTCAAATTTTGGAGGAATAGCGAGAAGAGGCACAAATAGGATATTCTTAAAAATTGTACGAAAACATTGTTTGTGTGGGTTGTGCAGCGCACATAATACATATCGCCGTTGAAGCAGCTTCTGATTTGTTGATCATGGATGTGGAAAATCTCCTTAGTAAAACATATTCTTGTGTACCTAGTGTATGTATTTCCACATGCACATCGTGAGTGTTGAAATGCTGAAAGAATTTAGCTAATCAGCGGATGACAAATATTAAAAAATTCTTGGAAACTGTAAAAGGCGCCGGTAAGCCCCTTTGCTAGCCATGGAAAGAAATTTTAAATTCTACAATCCTCTGAAATCCTACTTTCCAACACAGGATAATGTCCTAGAAATTAAGTAGAGTTTTTTGAAAAAGATACTCAAAACTTTGGCTATAGTTCATATATACAATCAAGCATCTCTTTTTCAAAATGCTATACAAGTTATTGAAAGTGAAAAAATATCGGCAATCGAAGTAGCATGGGAAGTTAAAATTAATATAATAGTGTCAAGAGCATTTAGAGAACGATTATCTTCCATTAGAACCCACCAGGTCAATGGTGGGGGGAATGTAAAAATCTAGTCACTTTAATAATGCTATGCATGGCATACGATCCATATATCACGCATTTATGATGTAAAAAGGTATTATGGCTGTTCAATTATTCATCTATCATTCTAACACCAAATTTTTACAAATGAACTCTTCATAAGGAATGGATATTCTATCAAACCTCAGTGTTTTTTAACCGGTAAAGCAAATTTAGTTTCAATGTAGCAATCGGAAATTATCTTCAGCTACAGCATTGCCTTAAACCTTCTATGTATGAAAACTATTCATTCATAAAGCGTTAATTCACAGAAGAAATGTAGCATCATGGAGGATTAGCCAGACCCCACTCTAAAAGATTTTAAATTTAACAATTAACACAGTGGAGAATAGGGGTAGAAAAGAATACAGGAGCTCACAACCTCGGGACATACTGATTATTTCATAAGATTGGAGCATAAAGAAAGGTATATGGGATACCGTCCTATAACACTGCAGGGACGCATTGGTGATTATTACTACGCCTAGGAAAACCTCTGATGCCCATCACCAAATCATACATAGAAGCAAAGAAAGAATATTAACTTACCTAATTATAAGTATTCCAAGACTGTCTGTGTTCACGTACATATACACCGTCACTCATACACTAATCACTGAATACAGCGTTCACTGAACACTGAAAGATGCACAGATTTCAAATCACACTTCTCTCACTTTCACACTCGCACAGCACTGACAACGCACAAGTATCACCCCCTTATTCTGGCTCTTCGCGGTCAATTCCACGGAAGGAGGCCGGAATGTGCCGGGTCGTCCTCGAAAGGCACCTTCTACCCCAGGAGAGGAACTCGCCGCTGCAGGACCTCAGGTCAAATTGCATCTATGAAACCAAAGGCAATGATTTTGAAAATGTCACTTTCAACAAATATACAATACCTAATTATACTTAAATAAAAAATAGGGATTGACATAGGTAGGAATTACCCCTTTGGTCGAGGTTAACATGATCATATTTGCCAGATTTTATTAACAATTCTTCCACGAAGCCTCATCTTTATCATTTGTTATTTACGTATATTTGCATTCCTATTATTAGAAAGTGCTGTAGCGTGTGTCCTACGTTACATAATACACTCAAAGTATATCTTTCCCCATCACCATTTGTATTAATCACAGCGTACCAAGGATTTGACTTAGGGGGCAGTCCAAAGCCAAGGAGTAAACATAGAATACCTTCTACTTAGTATATAAGAGGAGGAAACCCTTCGGCCGTTTGGAAAATGGTTCTTAATAGAGTAATAACAACAATATGTTTTACAACACAGCTGCAATCCAAGATTTTGGGAAATATTTTACAAAATTTCCAAGATCAAGGACTCGGAGACCTGGTTCTAACGTAAATCCCATCACAAAGTGTAGCTAATTTCTCTACAATTATCCATCTTAGCTCCTGCCATTTATATTCCCTCACTATCAATCACACGCGGGTCAGGAATATGACGAATATGTAAAGCATTCTGATTTACTAATAAACCACGAAACCTGAACTTCAATAAGGAAAATTTACCATAATTCAATCCAGTGAGAAAAATTAGAAGACAGAATATTGGCGAGCGGGAATTCCTTGCATGCGTATGCTATGTAACTTAACAGGCAGAATTAAAAACGTTCCAAATCGTGAATAAAACACCAAAGCTGTTTCTTCCTCAAGAAAACCCGTTTTCTCTTAGGAAGGGGAAAATATTGAACACAGCTTTACAATGGACATTTTGTCGGAAATTTGTTTATATCTTAAGGAAACTGATACGTTTCACCCGCACACCGTAATGGAAAAGTAAATAAATCGCAAATTGTGTTAAATATATTTCGAAAAGATGGATGCTTTTACTTAAGTTGGGGCGGATAAAAAATCAAAGGTATTCTGGCTGTTGTTCCGCGATATTCTGCAGCCACATCTAGTCTTTCTTTTCGAATCAAAGTCTCTATATCCTCTTCTGAGGTACATTGGAATGGTACATGGTGTTGGATAATAATAGTAATGGGTAATAGTAGTAGAGTACATTGGAATTGGATACATAGTTAACCGACTGTGAACAGCATCATCAGACAACATCTATTATCGTTAACTGCTCCTAATCTGCAATATTTTCTCAGATATATAAAAAAATTAATTCATTAAGCGTTACGAAGTATTACCAAGCATAACAAACTCTGACTTTTACAAATTAGAATTGCTTTTAAGCGATTGGAGAAATACCATCTAGTAATAAACTAGAAAATATTAAACATTGTGAAGGTTAGTCAGAAGGTTCAAGGAAGGGATGGCGGAAACAACTCGTTATGTTTTAAACTAGTAAAGATTTCAGCTCTACAATGCTATGAAACTAGAGAGTATACAACATCGTTCATTGCAATCCAGGAAGAACAACCCATTAAAGAAACTGGATCTTCGCAAAACCATACTGTTCAAGATAAACGAAATGTCGTTACGAGCGGTTTGATGCCCATAACACAGCTATTTAAATGTACATATCGACCCCTCTCCTTCCACTACTTAGATAACTACTTTCATTCGGTTTTGCGATTAATCTTGTAGATAGCAACTTGAAAGCGGTTCATAGCTATCTTCATCTCCCTTTTACCCTCTCAAGCGAATAGTGCATAATTGATTTTAGACGTAAAAATGATTAAAAACTGAAGAAAATTATTTCATTCTCGCCAATAGTGATAAATAGTGGCGTGCCTGATATACGAAACTGTTCTTAACATTGCCAAAGTTATATTATTGCGTGAAGATGATTAAAATAATTGACATATAACAAAGTGATTGCATTTTATACACGACTAACTATAAAAATCTGAGCCATTGACAAAATCGTTTTAAACATTCAACAGTCGAAATTGTTATGCCTCACCGTAAAAATTTTCCCGTTTCATTTTTACCGCCCACAGAATTCCAAAGTGGCACATTTACCATAGCATTTTCACCCATCAAAAAGTGTGGCAGGTTTACTTGTGATAATTATACCACGTACCAAAAATATACCTGACGTATGTTCTTGAGATTGATGGAAATGAATATTACGCTAACAAGATCAAAAGGAATGTGAAAATTCTACAAATCACATTTAATCTGATTTGTTTACAATAAAAATACCAGATTCTGTTGTTTTCGAATTTATTATACACCTATTTATGTGCATGTCGTCATGCTAACACAACACCCTTGGCTGAGATTGAGAGAAAATTAGAAACAAAACAATAAGGAGACTCAATTACGTACAACGAAAGATTGTTTACACTTCAATGTAGCTTGCGTGGGAATGTCGCAACATTTCAAACTATAATATTTTTCATTTTTAGAAAAAGGCTGCACTACAGTGTCGTTTCTCTTAGTTCGAAACTATCCCAGAATATCTTTAAAGCATTAATTAGTTTCAGAGTTTAATACTACTCAGAGCTACAATAATTTTGGGCTATAGAAATATCCAGAAATAAAGAAATGCTTGAGAAACGAGGTGTTCACAATTCAAGAGAAAAGAGAATTTCGCGAAATTTTCATACAAGTTACTCTTAACCTGTACAGGAGCTCCAGTATGATGATTGATGCTGGGAATCTGTTGGCACAGAATATGTCATTAACCAAGACTTTAGGCAAGGTCTATCAAGGGCTTAGTTCTGTCTTCATGTAGATAACCTTCTGAAATAACAGAAAGAAGACAATGCAGCACCTTGTATAGCCTTCCGAGAACTTGATTAAAATGTTCCCTGCCGATGATCAAGTATTCCTCCAAACTGGAGAACTTAAATTGCACATGGTCTATTATTTAGAAACACTGAGCAAAAGGTTTAACCTGAATATTTCAAGAGAATAACCAAACCAAAGGAAGTTTTAGAAAGTAATCACATAAAAAAAATTTTCATAGGAACAAGTGCCTCATTTCAAGTGTTAGGGATGCAATATGACGTACAACGAGGACAGAGATATAAGAAATGAAATTAACTTTTTCGTGATAACTTGTGGGAGAATAAGAAGAAATTTCAAAGGTAAAATCAGGAAAGAAACCCAGATAGTGATTCATATATTATTGGCAATTTTACAAACGTAGTTTTCATCCGAATGTTATGCAGCGAAACAAAATAAAATCAAATAAACACAGTCGTAGGAAATAAAATTTCTTAGGACCGTGTAAGGCTGTGCAACGTCAGACAAATTATGGAACACGTCATTAAGAGAAGGCCTGGGTGTACTGCAAACCTAAGGAAACTTACCCAAAGCAGGCGTTGGAGTATCATTTAGATGGTAAAAAAAAGGGTCGCAACACCATGAAAGGGATGGTAGAAGTGAAGTCTGAAGATTCCTAAAACCTAAAACATAAAAGAGGAAGAAGTAGCGTGGGTTATAAGGCATAGGTAGACATCTAAGTTTAGGTAATTTTTAAAAAAATATACCTTAAACCGCACCTTAGCATACTATAAATACTTGGAAATTTTTAACATTGTAAGTTCACCAGCAAGTTCTTGTAAAGGCTGCGGAATACTGCAGCAAGCTGGCGAGAAACTACAGTCTGAATGGAACATAATCATGCCGAACATGTATAAAAACGAATGTCAAGATCATCCTCGAAATCTTATCAAAACATTCAATTTTATAGAAAGTTATTGACAGAACTCATTTCCTGCTCAAAACCTTAATACATACCTTTTGTTCAAAAATGAGTAAACGAATGCAAATTCATACCAGACTCTAGAAAAAAGCTATTGGCCGAAGTGGACCGCGTAGCAAAACTTAGATTAACATGCGTTTGGTATTCCGAAAACAAATCTCTCTACGGTTATATCTAATCGAGAAAAAGATCATCGAGTCGCTCCACCAAGCAGTATTCGATACATAACTAAGTGATGAGGCGTAGTTAGTCATTGAATTTCATCAATGAAATCGCGAGAATGGCTATGTTGGAGGCCTTCCATTAAAACATTCTAATTAAATAACTGTTCCATCACGAGAAAGTTTTGCAATGCCATGAACGACGAGAATCCACTTTCAGAGGATCGTGTCGCATTCCTCTTTACCATGTATATTTACGAGAGCATAGCATGAATCATCTATGAATGGAGCTCAGGAACGAAAGCAACCTTTTGCGAGGGAGGGCAGTTACCACCACTAGCCGAACTTTCAAGCGATAGAAAAAAGATTCCAGGGCTATCAGTGAATTCTTTCCTTTCTCCTTCTATTATCTCCTTTCTCCAACAGCATACTACTAATGAGGATATCTACTAAAATTTGTTATGCTAAAAATACGATTCCGAATTCATAGTTCCAATAGATATGAATTTACAATGAAGATATTTCTTTCTCAAATTAAACTATCGGATTCAAGGCTTCCAGGCAATGATATTATCTAATCATATCAAAAGATAGCGTGAAATATATATACTTTCTGTAATCCTATCCAATTCTAATTACTTCAAAAGTGAATATATATGTGTTCTACCTTTCGATAGATTCATGTGCCCCCACATTCCCTATTTAATTCCTTTTTCCTGAAATTCCCAGTAACTTATCACACCCAAACGTCCAAGTTTCACATCCGTACAACATTACAATCAACACCAAGGATTTTACCAATCTTTTCCTGATTCCTTTATCAAGGCCCTTTGTCATCAGTTCCCTTCTCTTCATGAAAGCTTCTTTTGCTAACGTTATCCTTTTTCTAATCTCTGTTGAGCATCTTCAATCCACAGAAAGAAGGCTGCCCAAGGATGAAAATTGATCTTCTTGTTCTACATTTTCCCCATTCACCCTTATCGTTAACTTACATTACTTTCCCTTAGAAAACATCATAATTGCATTTTTTCATACATTTATTTTCATCCCAAACTCCTTTGCTTTATCGTTTAGTGCATCACTTAGGATTTGCAAACCCCTTTCAGAATCGCACACAATAGCCTTATCGTCTGCATATCTTACCGACTTCCCTATCAACTTTTACTCCCTTATCTATTTCATCACAAGCTTCTTTGACCATTTCTTCTGAATATATGTCAAAAAGAGATGGTGACAAAGGACAACGATGTCTTACTCCCCTCTCTAACCATGCCATTCTGATTACCCATCAGCTATCCTTACACATGCAATTTTGCATTAAACGCCTATCTTTTCAGCCCAACCCAACTTTCTTCATTTCAGATGGAATCTTAAGGCAACTTGTATTGTAAAAGTATCTTCAAATACTCACGGAATGACAGATGTAATCACTTCTGAGATGAAATCCTGAGGCTATTTAGAGTGGTTTCAAAAAAATCCTCAGGTCCCCTTGACGACAAATACGATTGTTGAAGCCAAGATCGTGCATTTCCCTTAAGATTAAATGGATAATTTGGCCTATTGGTATGAATGAATGAGAGAATATATATAAATAGAGATCTGCAGAGATTTTAGCGTCAGCGATTACGAATATTTTTTGACGTTGATTCGCGGGGTTCGACTTACGACCATTTCGGGAAAATTTACTAATCGAATTTGATGGAATTTTCAAAGTTATTTCGATATGATGAAGCTACTCTGCGTTTCTTTTCGACCAAAATGTCTAATAACTCAACTGTGTATGCCGCCTTTCGTCGCGTGGCAGCGGGTGCATGAGTCACGACTACCCTTAGTATGAAACACGGAGCCTAAAAAACTATTCCATTATTGAGTTATGTTTAAAGTTTAGGATATTCTTACACTAAGAGGGCCAAACTGAAAAGTACATACCCATCTTCCGAGAAAGAGAGTAATGACAGTATTCTGAAACTTCACCTTCCGTCGACTTTCCCTTGCAACATAGTGGAGAATTATCCTGTAGCGCGGGAGAATAGCACAGTGCACCTGCAACACTCTTGTCCTGCCGCACATACACGAAGTTATCAGGCCACTAGAAAGGAAATGAGGCATTGTAAACACCTAGGTTGACATAAAACCATCGAATCGGAAGTTCGTTGCAATCGCGAAGAGTCATCCGTAAGATATAAGACCCATAAACATTGAAAAACTAGGACTTTTCAGAAGTTTTTACATTGCCAAGCTGTCCAACGTTGAGAGACGCCAGCAGAGACAGGTCCGCTCAGTTCAAATGCTCCGACTGCTATGAGTCAGCTTCAGAAAAGTGACCGCACCGATTCCGCCAAAATCGAGTTCCTGAACAGTCATACCATAGCTACGAATTTTAGGATGAAGGACGGTATATGATTTCTCTTGTTCCATCATAGCGAAGCCTGGATAAATATGTCTGGGAGTTTAGGGATACAATTTTATGATTCGAATGCATATTGTACAATCATAAAAGTGGGTTTAGGCGATAATTCAGAAATATTCAATATCTAAACTTCTCCAATTCTTTAATTTCGCTAATGAATGTGTTTTAACGAATTTTCTCTTCTCAATGGATTGTCAATAAGGATTGGTGAGCTAAACTTTCAACATACATTCACATATATCTACATTACATTGAAAATTATAACGATTATTGGATGAAAATCTTGGATAAAATCATTGTAATCAATTTCGTATTACCTACAAGTGGAATCATTTGGGTTTCCACAAAATAAAACTTCACAGTTAAACAGTCTTACCACATAAAATTTTATGAGAAATGCTAAATTGTCCTATATTCTTCATTTCAGAGAAAAGGTATGAGGAACAGGACGTCATCAATTACATAAGTTGCTTTTGTTGATTCCAAAAGAGAATATCATCTTCATGGCACCATGTCCTTAAATTCTAATTTCATTATTAACACCATTCCTCACTAATTATGTAAGTCTAGAGGAGGACATGATAGATGTAATCGATCTAGCTGCTCGACATCTAACATTTTGATCCACGTTCTTTGATGTGAAACAAACAGTGATTTCAGAGTAGGCAATTGTGGCCATCAATCAACAAGGTGTTATCAGTCCCTAGTCAAAGGTAAAAAAGGTGTTGCTTTATTCTGAAAATCAGTTACAGCATTTTAGGAGAATGTAAAATTCCCTTGTCATGAAAAATCTTCTCAAATCTTTATATAAGGTGTTAAAAATCTATGCCATGGATTACTTTTAAGAGAAATGGGAATATCTGCCATAAAATTTCCTTCCATATTTGGGGGTAAATAAAAGTCAATCAAAGGATTAAGCTATTTAATACATTTTTAGTAAAGGATAAGTTTACAGAGACATTTTAGAATATTCTAATGATTACAAAGTCTGATGATATTTTATTTCATTTTAGACACATTGGATAAGCTACACTCTTATATAATTAGAGCTCTTTCTCTGCTCAAGGTGCATGACATGCAAACCTCCAGCTTCAATGATCTTCATAACTTTACAGACTGTCATCATCATCTATTGTCTATATTCAGTAAAAAAATCAGCTTAAATAGAATGAAATATGTAACATTTCTAAGGAATGATCACAATTCTTGTGCATACAAGTGGCATCAATAACTGGTACAAGAAATATAAAGACTGCAAGTTATAAATGTTTAAGGACCTGCTTGTGAAATGAGAAACATTTAATTAAAGATATATGTAAAAGTTGTGGAAATTGTAAGGAGTATTTCATTCAAGAAAACTAAAGCTAAATATTTCACTTCAGTAAATAAAATTCAGGATAGTCAAATTCTTCATTGTTCATTGAAGATGCAAAATATAGAAGATGATTTGCATCACTCTTTGATTGCCATCTGTAGAAGAGCAAGTCCACCCAGTTACTCTACTCTCTCTGATAGACTGCCAATATCTGTAACTTCTCCGTGTAAATGTCTGTAACTTTTGGTACAGGAGAGACAAAGACATATTCAGTAAACATGACTGATTTTTAGTTAATTCTTCAGGTTTGAGATTTTCTTGTATTTGCTATGCCTTCCCTTGGCTGAGGGAGCTGCCTTCATCTCATTTTCCCTTTAACTGTGTGCAAAAGATAATTCTTTCTTCAACTGGCAAGTGGTAGCAGGTATAGACCCTCATAATCTGGACAGACCTCAATCCTAAGGATTCAATCAACAGTTACTGCCGAGAAATTAAATTACTTCATATTATTGGATATTTGATTGCCAATTTTTATTTATTTAATAGGAATTTTGATTCAATATGCAGTTCAGATTACTTTCTTTGCAGTTCTCTGTTAATTTTGATACCAAATAATTTTCAAATATCTCAATTATAACAATACTGACTAATCACGAAGAAAGTCAAATTCACCCTAAGGCAGCCAATAACGGAGATAAGTAGGAAAAACATTAGAGGGGTTAAAGATAGCACCTTTTATATTTGGGTTTTCCCAGGTAAGTAAAAACCCTTTTGAGATAAACCCATTCCCAAAGAATGGAGAGGACTTGGTGATTGGACTCTTCATTGAAAGACAGGGCCATAAAATTGAAATAGCAGGTTGAAACATAAGAGAAAAAGATTCTCCAAGTTCCGACAGAGGCAACCGTCTAGGGCGATTCCCGGGAAACAGATAATCGATTAGCAGTCACAAGTTATTCAGAATCCCTAATGCGCGTTTCAAAAGCAAAGTTTTCATGATCACATAGGGTTCAATGCTTGAATCGCCCTACACGTTTGCCGCTGTTGGCACTTGGAGAACCTTTGTCTCTTAGTTCATTGACCAACGAGTTCCTATTATCTTCCTTCTAGGTGAACACATGCAAGAATGTTTACCCACATTTGCCTTTAGAAAACATACAAATATCTTTTCCGCAGTTTAAGGGTCAGGTGATTCTGCAAAAATTCATTCAACGAAATATGTAGTTCCTTTCAAGATATATAGCATACAATCTTCTCAACATAATAAACATGGATACAAATTCACTAAATAAACTTGGTGAATCTTCCAACCATCACTTCCCTCTATAAATTGTCAAAAAAACATACATTACCTCAAACAAGCTAGCTATGTTATATGATTTGAAGATACTATTGGCCACACAAATGTTCAGACTTTATTCTGAATTCAACCTTAATTCTCATTGATTAGATTCATAATTATCCATCAAGCTATTATCTATCGAAAAGAATTTCCATTTTGATTAATCCATGAAACCTTTACAGCTACATGGAGTATGTTAATATGTGGCTGCTACCCTGAGTAAACATTTTCATCATTCATGGAATAGCCAAGTAGGTATGTCATTTGTATTTAATGTAGTACATCCTTGATTCAATTCCCATTTTGTTCTGTATGTACTAAATGACATCAGCAGGACTTCTAGAATAACTATTCCTGCCCCAATAATTAATTTGTTGGATTTCAACATGGAGAAGAAGTAAGAAACTCTAAATACCTTAATAAGTCTAAAAAAAAAAAACATTTTAATATTATTTAATCTAACAGGATCTTGCACACAGATATGAATAAGCATTGGTGTGGGATAGCCAAAATCTCATTTATTACTAATTTATTTTTATGCACTTTTACTACTCAATTAAGCATGTAAATTTGAATCTTTCTCATTGCTGTACAATTTCATTGAAGAATTCAATCAAGGCTATTACCGGTTTATCAGACAGAAAGTTCTCTTTTGGATATCAGTCACCAGCTCCCCTAATAAATAGCTTTTCTTATGCAGGCTAAATCCATTGGTAATACATTTTCAGTATGTAGTTTCTAAGAATAAAAACTTAGGCAGACTGGTATAACACTATAAACCAGTTAAATCTATATTGCAGATGCTCAATGACTCATCTACAAAATATATTCAGAAGATACTTTTAGATTTCCAATCAGTATCCTATGATACGAATGTCAACTGCCTTAGTAAATAAAAAATATTACCTGCAACATACTGTTCCATTTCCTCTTCTATAGCTGCATGCTTTGGCTTGGGAAGAATGTGAGCACCAGAAGTGGAAGTGGTCAGTAGATCAGGAATCCAAAGTGTTAAACGTGCATGTGCTCACCAATCACAGTCACAATTTCAAAATGGAGAACATCTGGATATAGAAAAAAATCATCTTAACATAATTCAAGGACGGCCAACATGGAATAAAGTAAAACAAGAGACATTTTTAATATCTGTAATAGCAGATATCAATCCCTTCATCATCTTCCAATAGCAGTAAAACCAGCTGAACATTCTTTCAAGAAGATAAAGTGAAAGCAACATCTTATCATCATAACTTGGCTTTGTAATTCTCTTACGCTTTCATTATATTTTTAACAATGGTCTGCTATTTGTATGAAGACCAAGCCTCAGTTTTATGATCAAGGTAACACTCACAAAGCAATGCACTCCCTTTCTCATTTATTCATTATGTTTACAAATTGAGATTGCAGAAAAAGGTAACAAAAGCAGGCAAATTTTACATCACGCTCTCCCATGAGAAATAGTGATTAAGGAATTCTCACCCTAACTTTGAATTTGTATCAGCTCAGACAGCAAGTTGGTGATTGTTCTGTTAAAAAAAATTTAAATATTTTCTTATAAAATAAGTAATTCCAATGTAGAATTTTACAAGGAAACATTGCACACAAGGTCAAACGTGAGTGGGCGACCCTGACAGTATCAGACGATTTGTTATTCATGAATGAGTGGAATGATTGGCATTAGTGCATTGCAGAGGATCTGGGAATGGGAATAATCTGTCTTATGTGGGAAAAAGATTGTCTTTAGCATTATAGCATTATTTAAGATCATTGATAGTATCGCATACGATACATCCCAAAATCATACTTCAAGGATTATCGAAACACTACAGATATTCATTTTAATAGAACATTCTTCACTGTCATCATTAGTAAATCCTCGATGAGCCTCGATTGTTTTCAGGCCATCCTCAAGGTAATGGGAATAAGATTTTAACTTCACTCATCCCAGTTTACTCTTTTTCTGTATAAAAATGAGATTTTAAACGATTTACTTGGGAAGTACCTCCTTGTCTATTGGGAGAGATTTCTTATAAACAAGGATAATCGAAGTTAGAAAATATTAGGCAACTTACAGAGAATTAATTTATCTAATTTATGATTAATTCGGTGTCTTCTGGTAATGAAGGAGGGGTTTCTTCAAGAGCAGCTGCAGCAACATAAATCCGTACCTTTCGTTTAAAAATGAGTAATCGCGAGCAAAAGAGTAAGGAACCTATTAAAGAAAAGCTGCAGGTATTTGACGAAGTGGATCGCATACTTAAACTCAGATTGCTCGTTTGTTTGGTATTCCGACATTAACACTCTCTATAGAAACGCATAATCGAAAAAAAAATCAATGACTGGGTCAGCAGTGGACACAGAACTGACCGATTTCACGCAATTTATCATGTTGAAGAAGAATTCGCAAATTCCTTTGAACATATGCGGTCAGGGGATATAACATTCAGTGGACATACTCTCAAGGAAAACGCAAATTCTACTGCTACAAAATTGGGAAAGATAACTTCTATTACTCTAGGTGAATTTATTTCTTAGCGGGAAACGCGAAGTTAATTTTCTCAATCCTTTATACACATGTAGGCAGCGTAAGACGGGTTACCTTTGAAAACAATGGGTTCTGTACTGTTCAACATTCTCTGAAACCACATTTTATGGAACAAAAATGATCCTTTACCAAAAGTTCAATAAATTTACTAGCACTGTTCCTCATAACTCTTAAAATAGTTTCGAAGGCCAGAGAATTGTTTCCAGTGGCGCAGTGCTGATTAGATTTTTTAAATTCATTTGCAAGAGTAGAGCCGACCCCTTTAATCGAAATATTGTGGCGTGAAAGATAAGTAGGACAGCTGCTTTTGAAAGAGGTATATGTTACGGAGGACTTAATATCAAGGGAATGGTACTCCAATGTTTGCTTGAAGTTATTACAAACTCTTGATGAAAAATCAGTTCTGTGACGAGGAATAAAAGCTACTTGCAAAACCTTTTGTGCTTCATTTATATAGAACAATTTAGTGAGACTTCTCCTAGAAGAATTCGCCCATCATCATTTCAGAAATATTTTATAGAAAGCTAATGAAATGATATGAGTATTTTTATTTAATGAACTTTAGAAACCATTAAAGTAATCTATCTTGTTACAATAAATTCCACGAGAAATAATTTTTCATCTGGAAAGTAAAAGGTATGCTATCACATGAACGTCCTTTTCACTTTCACCATATTGAATGACCGCGTTTTATCTATTATATATATCTACTTCTCTGTATATTCCTATATATTCATCAACGTGAACTTTTTACGACGTACTGTCCCCACCCTCTAGATTCTAGAGAAGAATAAAATATAAAAAATACATTACTGAGAGGTTCACCATTCATTCTTTAATGAGTTCCTTATAATAAAGCAAAATTCAATTACCAAACTTTAGATACTTTTCATTTGATTTTTGGTTACCTCAAATATTTGGCAATTTTCCTCTGACCATAGATTATCTGAATGCTCTGCACAATGTACCATCAGTAAGGAATGAACATGTTGGTGAGGTGTTTTCTTTGATGATGAACTTCTCAATCACTGGAAAATAGAATAAAATGAAAGCAAATATTACTAATGATAAGGAAAGAGTGATACAAACATACAATTTTCATTTTGAAGCAAAGTGTAATACAAAAAACAAAACTGAATGCAACATATTTCAATGGTTATGTTTGTGTATTAGGTGATGAAGTCATTAATATATTTATAACTACATAGTATATAACGTATAAACACGTAACACATAACTAAGAGGAAGGAGAATAGCATATTGATAATTACAAATTAATCAATTCAATAATATAAA
Organism: Pachydiplax longipennis; assembly: GCA_036926295.1. Taxonomy (NCBI): domain Eukaryota; kingdom Metazoa; phylum Arthropoda; class Insecta; order Odonata; family Libellulidae; genus Pachydiplax; species Pachydiplax longipennis. Next base: position 216,480 of record JAVFKF010000054.1, read on the forward strand.
GTATATATAAAAGGTTTATTGAAGAAAATTTCCAATTTAAGAGACAAACAAAGATAACTGCTGTTTCCAAAATTATCTAAATTAGAATAATAAAATTATTTAAAAATTAATAATAAAAGTTAAGCATTAAATTTCTACAATTAAATGTTACATTCGCATTTTCCGTTTTTGTCAGTATTATTCCCAGAAAATAAGAAAAATAATTCATTAAATAAGGAAAGATTTCTGGAAAATGAGAAGAGAACCTTGGAAATTAATATTTTTATGGCTTACCATAGACGTTTGTATCACAAAAGAGAACTCCAGGTTAGGAAATCAATCCTGAACAAGGAAGAACCGCTAACAGGGAGGTGATAAACATTCTGCCTTGCATATGATTTCAGAAGCACTTTAAAGTAGGTGATTAAAAACTTTGTTACATAAACCTTCTGTTTCATAGAAGTAGTTGAAGTATGTTCCTACATTATTCAGCCCGGTGAAGAGGGAGATCAACACCAAACCATTTCTTCGATATATCCACTGCGTGATTCCCTACGCTGGCAAAAGGAAGATCTCACGACCACCTGTAGAATACGAACTGAAGGAAAAGAACTTCATGAAAGCAGCTCTACTATTCTAGAATATTCATTTAAATTCTTTCCGAGGGAAGTTGTTTGTCTTAGAAAATGCCTTTTAGATGACATCAGCATTTTGAACCGAAAAGGTTCGAATGCATCCGAAGAATAAATTGCGTGATGTAGTGGGGTGCATCCAATTCAACTTGAAAGGAGTTGATTTAGATAAACTCAAACAGTTGTATTTCCGTATAATGGGTCTCTGGAAATCAGATTACGAAGTCAACAAAATATTCTCGTACATAGAACACGTAGATTCCCTAGAGAACCTGTAGTAATGGATAGCAGAAAAAGAAATAAATCAAGAAAATGCGTCATTAGGAGACCATGTCTTGCTTTGCAAAACACTACTTTTCGGATGATTCGGAGTATTAAGAAGTGCCTAGATGATTTCTAAATCTTATTTGTCAATGCTGATGGAGCTTGAAGGCGATCAAATTGAACATAAATGTTCTGAATACCTGTGAACGTACTGTCTCTTCATGGATTTTCATTTAAATGGAAGGATATACCCGCACATTCTCTACGGCGATAAATGAAGTAAGAGTATCATAATGCAATAATGCGAAAATTTTGAATCGTATGAAGTACTATATTTCTGTTTGTTGAAACGAACCGCAAGACCGATTGTAAGTAAATGAAGCTTGCAAGCACAGCGCTCATTTACGGTCTTGACTACAGCTCGTGCGATGATTTATTCTAAGTTTAGCTTTCCGTAAATATAGATTTTGAAGTCAATTAGAATGAATTTCAATTGTTCAACCTATAAGCAATAGTAATATAACGTTTACAATAAACGGCAGATCTATTCAATGATGTTATTCGAGTGTGGGTTTATTTTCAACAAAAAACATGAATCAGCAAATGCTACACATAATATGCACGCAAATTGTGAAACGTCGTCTCCCACGAAAGAAGGAATTTTCTTTATTGTGATAAAGGGCCTCGGTCAAGCCAAGACTAGTCACAGCGTAACACGACGACGTGTTATAGAAGCAAGGATCACTTTAATCACTCTCGGCTCGTCCTAGATAAATTTCAATGTAAGTTAAACTTCGGACGAACTGTAGACAAGTTTCATGTTGATAATATGTATTGAATCAAGATTCACATGCATATTGCGGATTTCTTTATTTTGTCAGGTGTGAAGTAAGAAGCACCTGAGATAAAAATTGATTCATTAGATTCTGAATATCCTTTCCTTTCCTAAATATCGGATTACCATCAAAGTGCTAAATGCAATCAAAAACTTATATGACAATCGCTTCAAGCTTTTTGATATATGCGAGAAATAATAATATATTATATTATTCATCGATGAGTCAATACAACTATGCACTTCTAAATCAGCAATAAAAGCGATTATAAATCAAAATGTAAGACAAGTGATCTCATGTCTTTTAGTAGAAGCATTGTATTGTTCCTATGACTGTTCTAATATAATTTCTCAGTTGAAATTGTCCTGTGCAATCGATAAACGCAAAGATTGTGTGTTATTTTTATCAAACATGATTTTTTTCTGTTTAAGATCGGGGGATCAAAAAGTAAACAAAATGTAAATTTCTGTCAGCGCTAGGAGTACATTTTTAGTCATCTAAAGTATGAAAGTATTGCAGATCTTCGTACTCGAACAAAAGCGATCGTGCGGTTACTCACGCACATCCTGCTTATTCATATTTTATCACGTAAATATTTGTATTTAGACATCGGAGAAGTGATTATGTGAGCTTTTGACGTCTACGTACATAATACTGAACGCTAATTATTTAAACGAAACCATTGTATTCATACATGGACATAATTCAAAATATGACTTTTGAAATTGTATATCATCTGGTCGATCCTTATGAGAAAATGAACACGCGATTGCGGCACTGAACTGCCCATCGGTTATCATTGTTAAGAAATCTTTGAGATTGTTATCATCTCACTTTACTCCTCCCCTCCCAAAAACACCATATAGCTTATGTAACTAAAAAGGAGACTGGGAATTAAGTACTTATTTCCTCAATATGTGGCGTAAAGCGACTGCCACTGATAAGAAGTGACTCTCAGAGTAGAATGTCAGAGATGTACCAAAAAATGCACTTGGTAAATGCATTTGTTAATTCAGCGTTGGAAAGGTCAAAGTGATTAAGAAAACAATTCTTAACTGTCATTAACTGCGGAAAATATTTCGTTTCTGCTACAAATCAGAATAATGCCTTCTGCTATTATATTATATCAATCCTTCTAACTATCTAGATCCCCTCAGCAGAATTTTTAGCCTAATCTTAAGTGAAAGAGGCTTCCACAGTCGCATCGTTCGTCATGTGGACTCGATGTTCATACACTCGAAAATAATTCGTTTCTTTCTACCGAATTATCAAGCCATTTCGAATTTAAGGAATGCGACCGGTAAATGCAAGTTTACGTACATTTCTTATGAGAACTTAAGTGTCATCGCACTCTGGAAGATGGGAAAGTCCAGCGAGATGATTAAAAAATCTTGAAATTGTAGGAATCGTCCAAAATTATGCTGTTGGGATGGGGAATAATCAAAAACCTTACTTTGGAAATTAAAAGAGCTCAAGCAGTGGTTGGTTATAAACAGGAAATAGTTGAAAGAATAATTATAGCTGTCCTTTTGGACAGGAATGTATAAATCTTCCCATATCATAACATTGCTCAACGGGAAACGTTTTAAAAAGAAAAATTTTCAGCTAGTACACAGTGTGATATGATGTACTCCAATATCGAACACAAAGATATGAATCTTAATATAATTTCATTCTCATGAGACTTTTCTGTGAAGTGAAGGCGATGGTTTCTTTTACTCTATTCGATATATAGAAAGAACATGAATATGTTGATAAGAAGTTCTCTCTTTAATGTGAGGAGAAATTTGTTTCTCGTTAAGTTCAATCGCCTCAGTCATCAAGGAGACTGCTTCCTTATACTAGAAAAGTTACACAAATTTGTCGTTTTTATTGTTCCATTGCGACAATGAAACGGTTATATGCTACCAAAATAAATATCTTTATCCAATTTTCTTTCTTTTGGTGTCTAGATTTAGTAGGACAATTATTTCTAATTTAATTTCTTAAAAGACCAAAAGTCTGCAGTAGATCGAAACGAACTTTACGTGCATTTCTTATGAACATATTCTAGTCTTTTAGTGTCAAACCAAGGATACTTTTGGTAGAAAAATATAGATATGTTATAGTCCATTCTACTTCTAACGAATCCCCACATTTCTATTTCGTCGGAAGGAGCATGAAATTTATGTTTTAAACATATCTCACACACATTTCTTACGGGAGTTAGCGACACCGGATGGACAAATACACAACGGTGATTATTAGATAAGATTCCTTTATGAAGCACCCAATTTTAATGACAAGTTTCCTTGCATATTTATCCATGTGAATCATAGACTGGCTTCACTCTATGGGATTCATTTCTTTGCGTATATAAAAATTAATCATTCTTCAGAACTTTTATAGAAGTCATATTTCTTAATATTGTTATGAGGTTGGTTGTGATATAATGTAAGCATCTGAGACACGAGTAATTTGGATTCTTTTGTTCCCTTGAATGATAAGAATAGATTTTTACACAGTTCGGCTTCAATACATTCTGACTCAGTGACGAGAAATAAGGCAAATTATGTCATTATTTATATGTCCTCATTCCTTCCAATTACTCATTTAAGGCTTTCCCTTGCGTAAATTCCATACCAAACGACAATACTGCGAATTTCTGTGTATATTTGCAGATGTATTTCACAAGGCTGGACGTTTATGATTCATTGAGTAGCTTACGTAACATGACTGTCCCCTCATTATATACCATAACTATATTATATACTAAATAATTAAATTACGTGAAAAACAGGTTTAAGGGAGTGTTACTACCTCTTCACTAGTCTTGATGAATTCAGCCCACCAAATGCATTCAAAACAAAGCTAAATAGCATTGTTCTGTTTTCATTATTTTCTCATAATGTACCAACGAATATTTGTTTCTCTTACACTTAAAGTATAAGTTTATTTAATTGATTCAATATGGAATCCATTATACTTAGTTATTTTTGTAAGAGATTTGTATCTGCTCTATTTTGATTAACTCAATTCTTGGAAATTCATGATTTTCAAACCATTTGTCTCGAGATATTTAAGATTTTGAGAATCGGCCTAAAATTTAAAAAATAAGTAATAAAAATCTCTGCTGCGATTAATAGCATTAACGGTTTGAATTTAACCGATTAGATCGGACATATATACACACAAAATGGCGATTATTATATAAAATTAATTTCAATACATATCCACGAAATCTCGGCATTTCTTAGGTTCATCATGTTAGCTTTAAAATATGGAATTATAGACGCGAACGAGATCATTTTCATATTAAGATTACAAGTAAATATAGCATAATTTATAAGGAAATTCCATGGCATCTCTTCTTAATAGAATAATTATCAAGCATTTATATTCGTATACCATTCATTGCAACTACGTCACGATTACGTCACGAATATTTTCCTATTAATTCACTTGGAATTTAAACTACGTAATCGATAGTGAAGCTATAATTTTTAATAACTTTCGAATTAAATTCGAATAAAGTTTGGATGAATAAATTATTATTTAAATAATTATTAAAAATTACGAAAATAGTTTAAACTTTGACCTGTAGGGGGAGAAAAGGGGGTACTTAGAACGCGAATTGAAACAGCCTCAGCGGCAGCCAATCAGATCTCTCCGTTTTGTTTAAAACTTAATTTGAAGGGAAAATCTTCAGTTGATTAGAAGACATCTGATGGTGAAGAACTGCTAAAGGATATTCAAGAAAACCGTTTCGAAATTCGAATTTCATTTGAATTTCAGTCGATACGGAATTCAGTTATCGTATTTTAAGTTCTACGTGTTTGTAAATTGTTTGGGATCGATGATTAATTAGTGACTTAATGGTATTTAAGTGTATTTGTAGCGTCAAGACATTCATCATTGCCTGGTAAGTACCGAGAATTAAACTTGGTTAAATTGATTGTAAATATTCATCGTTTTTCGTCATTTTTTAAATGTTTCATTGTGTTCACGATTCATATGTATACGTAAATATACCAAGAGCATAATTTTAGCTAATACGAGAAACATTTACTTAATTAAGTAATTTAAAATATAATAATTTTATTTCATAAATACATATATAAAGAGTTTAAATAGTTATCTGAAGTAATACAATACTTCCTCTATGACTTTTATGTCGAATAGCATATATACTGAATGAAGTACGAAAATAATTCCACTAAAATATTTACGACGTGAAAGAAGACATTCTTGGTTATCATAGCAAACAATATCGTAATTTAAAATCATTGTCAATGGTAGCTGATCACTCTCATTACATTCACAATACAGTACTATCCCATGATTTCACGAATGAATTAATTTGATGTTTTTATTTTTTTCCAGATTTTGCTATTTCATCTCTGCATTCCTTTCGGAGTTTTGGAAGGACACTGAAGTGGATGAGGAAGGCTTACCAGAGGACCACAAGTGGCGAGTTTTATAATAATTACAATTGATAATGTTTAATTTCTTTTATGGAAAATGTAAGAATCCTGTTTTTATATAAAAACCACTTGAGCTTATACAAGATTAAACAATCGGTATTTCCTTTGTCTGCTATTAATTTGAAACAAATATTACTTTAAATTAAGACATAGAAAGTTAGACGTTAAATATTATTATTATATATATATATATATATATATATATATATATATATATATATATATATAATTAGCTACTGTACGGACAAAATCTTCTTTAGGAATTAGTTCAACTCTTTCTGAGACATTCGGAGTCTCGCATACTTTCCTCATACACCCGATGCCAATAACCTTTCCTCTCTCTGCAAACAACTTTCGTTTACATTCAGTGAAAATGTAAACATTGTCATATTTACTTCTAGTGTTTCATGGTAACGACTCAGTGTTATCTCAAGGCCGTGTGACTCAACGTTGTATACCTTCATCGTTTTCACTTACTTTCTAAGCTATTCTGAAGTTCAAGTACGTTCTTGTTTCCCAAACTAACGTCTTCAACAGTTTACATTGTAACCACTGTTTGTAAACATCACTTTTGGTTGACTTTTCTCTCTTCAAATTGCATCAAAATATATAAGTGACGTTTAAAAAGAGAATGTTTCATATTAACTGCTAAAAACAAAATGAAAAGTTGATCATTTGATCAAACGATAATAGTTAAACTTAGAATTAGAAAAAAATATTTAATGAAAGGCCATAAGATTGCAGTCTTAATATTTGTATCTAAAAGTAAGAGTGCATATAATGAATAATGCAATGGAGAGTTTCGGCTGCGATCCGGCATAAAACTTGGACCTGTTACAAAGGTTCACTCTCTCTGAGGTACTCATACAACTTTTTCTGTTATTGAATGCCTACGGTATGTAAACCAGAGGAAGTTTTGACTGCGTTCCAACTATGCCTATCTCCGATTCCATCTTCAAAATATTTCCCTTTCTATTCAGCTATGCCTTCCTATCCTAGGTCTTTGTCCTCAACGTCGCTGTTCAGAATGAAAGAATGGATATGAATCTTATACATATATATCAGCTAATTCTCCCGTAAGATTAGCGGAAATAAATTTACTCTATAGAAAAATGTTCTACTATTATCGCAATCATCTGTTTCAGCAGAATAACAACCAAATTAAGTGCTATTCAGTTATGCAATTGTTATATAGTAACAAAATTAATGCATAGCATCCGCGAAAACACGTTGTATAAAGTGTTTGTTTATTTTGTGGGTAAAGCATTATCACCTTTTATTTTCATTACTACCTTCGGAATTATTTCGGTGAGAATTTTCCATAATTTCAGAAGGAAGCATTTTATTATTTTAACCTCTATTCTCGACGTGCAGTTTTAAGCCATCTACGGTATAGAAGGTTATATTATTTGAAAAGTTATTTGGATCAGTCAACATTTCCAAAGTTTTCGAATACTTTTCGTAGCGTGTAATGTCGACTGTATTTCCCCTTACACTTCTCATGACATTTTTTCTCTGTATTCGTATGAGCGTAAGGTTCAACAATTTGTTGCTAGGAGTTGTTTATACACGCAAAATTACACTAATTATACGTCATGCTTCTCAAAACTTTGACCAAAATACGATATTCGACCATGTATCCGACAAAAATATGAACATTTATTTCATTTTTATTTAATTGTCTCGATTTCGTAGGACCATTATTTTAGATTAAACCCTGCTACAGATCTGCAACCGATGAAAACGAACTTTACGTGCATTTCTTATGGGAGTGTTTCGGGTCATCCAGAGAATCAAGGATACTTTGGATAGACAAATATCTCTCTATTTGACCTTAAATGAATTCGTAAATTTAAACCCATATCACGTCCGGAAGTGCATCAAATTAATGTTCCGATATTTCTCCCATGAATTTCTTACGTAAGTAACTGACATCGGATAAATAAATACATACACATTGAGGATAATTATATAAGATTAATTTTCTAGTGTTATAATAATTATAGAGGCTTACAAATTCTACGTGAGAACCAAAGGCAAGGGAATTTAATTAAATTTTTCTATCAAAATTTTAAATTATTTAGGACCTAAATCTACATAAATACCATGTAAGCCAACTTTTGAGTGTAAATTTGAGAGTGATTGTCAGTTTGGTCGAGGAATATACTCTATTCGATTCGAATTAAGAAGAACGTTGATAAAATGAAACAAAAATTCGGTAAACTTTTGAGTTTTAGATAACCAATCTCCTTGTTGACCAATGCCTTTGGACTACTTTAAAAAATCTTAAAGACATCAAGGGTTTTCTCTAAGCAGTAGATGATTGACATTCAGAAATTATGGCCTACATTTTACCTAATTTACAGTGGGCTAAATTTTCGGTTTGATATATGTAACACAAAAGATTTCCATTAAATGATAAATTATTTTACGATAATTTTCGTATCATTAGATTTTCAAATCATTAGAATGTAATCTGCTCTAAAACCTTAAGCTAAAGTGTACAAATAAAGGTTATGTCGAGTTTGCATGTGCATCAATTCTTCAATGAGTTACCATTTCAGGTAATTTCATTTGATTTGTATGTCTTTCCCTGTAACTGAAAGGAGCAATTCTGGGGCAACTGGTAACGGAAGACTTAAAGAACAATGCACGCATGGTGTACACATCTCATGCAGTGGATTGCAGTCTCAGGGATATGGAGAAGCTGATGAGTCAAGGTTAAAGGATGCAGAAATAACCAAAGGACACGAAGAACTAGATGGTGACGCAATGGAAGGGTTCTGGGCGAATATCATTGAAGATGAAATGAAATGAAATATTATAAAATTCTCTTGATTTTCTTTATGCAAATGTTGATTTTTTTATTGTTACCTTTAATTATATTTCTAGACATATTGTTAATGTATTATGTTTCTCTTTGATGTAAAATCTAATTATAATATTACATTAATATCCTAGATGAAATATATATTTTGATCGACGTATAAGCATATTTAAGTTTATATACTAATAATGTTTTGTGAAAAATACTAATATTATTAAAGATTTTAATGATTCCATCCTAGGCCATATAAAACCTTGGTTAATGTATAGACGTTCAAATATGTAAGGCCAGGAGAATTTGTACTCAATGATATTTTTTAATGAATACCCTTAATAAATATCAGCCTTTGGGAATAAAGAGGAGAAAAAGGGAAGGGATAAGAAGTGGCAGAGGTTTACTGAGGGAGGGATGTTTTTTCTTTGAGTGTGAGAGTATGATGAGAGCATTTGATGACACATACACACGTCCTTACAAGTGTATATGTTATCAGCTGCTACATAATACTCTGACACACGTGTGTGTACGTGGCGTGCGCGCGTTTGTGTGCGTGTGTGCTTACGCGTGGGGGAATAACATCTCCCAGTTTACCGTCGCACATAACAAAGCGTGCCACGTAAATGTCTAGATGTCGAACCCAGAACTATTTCGGAAGATTTCCTTGTTTTTAGAGAGCTGGTTTTGTAACTTCGCATATTTATTAAAAATGATTGAAATCATGTTCCTGTTCGTCGTTTTTGGATATCTGAACCCGTTAAAAAGATACACGGATTCAAACTTGAACAATTTTCACAGAAATCTCTCGGATTTTTCGGATAAGCGTTCAACTTTGCTGCTTTCAAGGAGGGTTTAAATAGATACTTTTATAAAAAAATTGATGCAATGATCTACAACAATTCTTTATCTTTTGACTATCTGCAATTACCCCTTACAGAAATGAGTTTTTGCTCATTTAAAGCAACGAAATGGCGGACACCTTTTTCGGAACATTTACGAGATAAAGTAAGGAATATAATTAGGAAAACGGCCTTAATGCATCAAATCTCTTATGCCACGTCAAAAGTATCTAGATGTGGAATCAGAAGAAATTGTTTCAATTCAGTTGCCAACTTGGGAAAAAAAGGCGATTTTTCGTAAGCGCTGCGCGGTCCACACTCCTCGCCGTGGAATCCTCGAATACAGTTTCGCTGTCTTTTTAGTAATACGAAATCTAACGATTGACCACTTTCATGCTTTTCTACTCAAGCTTTTTTCGATTCTAGCCCACTGTACGGCGGTCGAATGCGATCAAAAACTTAACAAAGCTCTGGGACGCGATGGGATCACTTCGAAAATGTTTCAGGCGTTCCCTGATATAATATTAGAAGAACTGGTTTCAATTTTTAATGACTGTTTGACGTTGGGTTATAATTCCAACTCCTGCAAAGTGGCTAAGGTTAAAATATAAGACGTAAAATATTACCCGTAAATATTTATCCTACATATCCTAAGGGCGGTGCTATAAGCTCCAAACAAGAACACTTTATACATCTTGCCTTTCACGTAAAATATTCATAATATGTGTTGCAAAACTCACTGTCCGTTCTCAATCCTCAGAAAGTTTCATCGCATTACCACTTAATGAAGAATGTAATTTGTCTTGAACCGGAGAGGTGATTAAATTTTACATGGAATCCAATTAAACGTAACAATATGAGTAATTTTCCAAAATATACATTGTCCAAATTAAACATGATATCGCCACAAAAACGCCCTATTTATCTCGATATTTAAAAGATATTGCGAATCAAGGCAAAGATCATGCGAAAAACGAATCACTTCGCTCAATAAATGAAAAATCTTCCAAGATTAGCCTGAAATCGATAGAAAAATGGATGATATTGTTCGATGTATGAATATCCTTTCAAAGGAAGGCGGATATTGGCAGATAAACGTCGTACTTGGCACTATATTTAAAAAAGTATCCATAATAAGATTTAATCGACCCAATGTCGGCTTATTTAGCATTTGAAAAATCTCACAAAATAAAAATGATACCGCCACAAAGACATCGTATTTTCGGTGATCATTAAGCATCTTTTATTATGAAGCTGAACAGGTTCCAAAATCAGCTTATTTAACCGGATATTAGTGATTTTTTCCAAATAAAGGCTACAAATCGCTGGAAAACCTGCATTTTCGTCTCGATATTTGAAAAATTATCCGAAATAATGATGAAATCGCCCCAACAAGCAAATAATCTAGTACGATGTTTAAAATTTCCCAATAATATGTTGAAATCGGTATGATGACGTGTCATATACCTTTTTATCTAAAGAATTCTGAAAATAAAAGGAAGATACGGCCCAAAAAGGTATTAAGGTCGATCCTTCAGAAAGAATCCAAAATAAGGCTGAAAACGACATATATAGATCGATCTTTAAAAGATACTACTAGTTAATACGGAAATCGCACAAAAAGGTCTTAATTAGCACGGTATCTGAACAATCTTCCAAAATAAGGATGAAATCTTCCCTAAAGGCGATTCTCAGGACATGAAATTATTGATTTACCCAACGAAAAGTGCACTTGGTAGTTGCGTTTTATTAACTCATCGTTGGCAAAGTCGAACTGATTAAGAGAAATTTCTTAACTCTTTCCCTACGAATCGACACGGAAGAAGTTTCGTAATTTCTGACACACTGAATATTGCCTTTTCTTAATATATCCTATCAATGATTCTAACCTCTCAAATTTATCTGAAATTCATGTGTAAGGGAAAGAGATTTCGACAACCGCATTTTTTAAGAGATATAAGGATGAAAACCGTAAACGAGCAGATCACGGGCATTTCTTAAAATATGGAATCTTTTCTGGGACCGCAATCTAAGATCGAGGATAGCAAAATGTAAATAGAAAGAATAGCGCTCATTCTCTGTCCGGACTACAGTTAGGGCGAGGTGTAACTTTAACGTTTTCCCAAGATATAGATATTGATAATATTCAATCAAGATTCATATTCCAATCGCGTGTTTTATAATTTTCTCAGTTCTGAAGTAAGAGGCACCTCAGATAAAAATTTCCTTCATGACATTAACAATATATGAATTTCTAAATATCGGATTACGATAGAAAGGCTGAATGCATTCAAAAAGTTCTATGACAATCGTATGAAGCTCTAGGATATGTTAGCGTTCATATTGAGCAAATCATGGTGTTATGAAATTCATTCGCTTTAGGACGATGTATGTTATTTCCATATATTATGATAATGAAATACGTGAATTAAACGATAGATTAACTTCAGGTTTACATCTACTTTTCTATAATAATAACAGTAACAATAACAATTAGGAATCAAATGTCATGCATCATTTATCCGATGCTTATAGAGTAAATAAGTGAATGAAATACATGAGAACATAGTCCCAATCTTATATGAAAGAATTCACCGAAGAGTCAATTTATATATGCATGCTTTATCAGCAATAAACCACAATATTCCTAAACGAAGCCCTTATGAAATTATTTTGGAAGTAGCATTGATTTCTTTCTGATATCATCTCTAATTTAATTTCTCAATAGAAAATACTCTGGAAGCGATAAAAGCGAACTGTACGTGTTTTTCTCGTGACGAGGGGAATTTTGGTGTGGGTGCTATCTGGGGACGATAAAGTAAATAAGATTTAAACTGCTAGCTGCGCTAGGAGTACATTTGAAGTCATCTAAAGTGTCAAAGTCGTGCAGTTTTTGGTACTCGAATAAAAGTTATCATGCACTTATTCACATACATCATGTTTATTCATGTTAGACAATGTTTTTATTTTGAATTCAGCCATTTTAGCACTGATAACGTGGACATTGTATTGATGTCTATGTTCGTAATGTTAAATTCTAATTATTTAATCAAAACCATTCTATTAGTACACAGAGATAATTCAATTTATGATTATTGAAACTGTTTATACTGTAATCAAAAATTATAAAAAAGATAATGAAATAAGCTTTTATTTTGACGGCAAAGTACTGACGGAGTCAAAATCCCGTACATATCCATTTTCATAGTTTTGTATTCAAAATTTACAATCGAAAATTTTGTCCAAGAAAATCGAGTTATTTTAAAATACGATCACTTTAAGAGTCCATTGGCAATTCAAAAAAGTTATTAAATATAACAAGTGTTTACTTTGACTAGCGGCCAATGACTAATCTGATAGCTATTCGCTATATATCCAATATAAAAGTCTTTGCTATGATACTGCTTAAGAATAAACAAATTAGGAAATACATTTTGAATTCGGTAGAACAGGGTAGCCAAACTAAAATGCTCCTCGATACACTAAGGATATTTTCCATATTCTGTGCGATTATGATGCTGTCGTGTCACATTTTTGAACTTTGAAGTTTAATGTGCTCTCTCGATGGAATTCCTCTATGTAAGATCGATCCTTGAACGTTTCATCTATGCGATTTTGAGTACGCGAGGTAAAGATTCTAATTCTTATTGCGGGCCTAAAAATTGATGCTTTGAAAGGAGTTCGAAACTGAAATGCTTTCTATGTAGTATTTAATCAAATATGTAATTAAAGCATACCGTTTCGAGAAGTATTTTCAAGCTTCCACAAAATATCATAATACTTAATTAATACAAAATCCAAATTATAGACGCAGTAACGTAGGTCATCATACTTCATAATTAAGAAAATACGAACTCAAATTTTGGAGGAATAGCGAGAAGAGGCACAAATAGGATATTCTTAAAAATTGTACGAAAACATTGTTTGTGTGGGTTGTGCAGCGCACATAATACATATCGCCGTTGAAGCAGCTTCTGATTTGTTGATCATGGATGTGGAAAATCTCCTTAGTAAAACATATTCTTGTGTACCTAGTGTATGTATTTCCACATGCACATCGTGAGTGTTGAAATGCTGAAAGAATTTAGCTAATCAGCGGATGACAAATATTAAAAAATTCTTGGAAACTGTAAAAGGCGCCGGTAAGCCCCTTTGCCAGCCATGGAAAGAAATTTTAAATTCTACAATCCTCTGAAATCCTACTTTCCAACACAGGATAATGTCCTAGAAATTAAGTAGAGTTTTTTGAAAAAGATACTCAAAACTTTGGCTATAGTTCATATATACAATCAAGCATCTCTTTTTCAAAATGCTATACAAGTTATTGAAAGTGAAAAAATATCGGCAATCGAAGTAGCATGGGAAGTTAAAATTAATATAATAGTGTCAAGAGCATTTAGAGAACGATTATCTTCCATTAGAACCCACCAGGTCAATGGTGGGGGAATGTAAAAATCTAGTCACTTTAATAATGCTATGCATGGCATACGATCCATATATCACGCATTTATGATGTAAAAAGGTATTATGGCTGTTCAATTATTCATCTATCATTCTAACACCAAATTTTTACAAATGAACTCTTCATAAGGAATGGATATTCTATCAAACCTCAGTGTTTTTTAACCGGTAAAGCAAATTTAGTTTCAATGTAGCAATCGGAAATTATCTTCAGCTACAGCATTGCCTTAAACCTTCTCTGTATGAAAACTATTCATTCATAAAGCGTTAATTCACGGAAGAAATGTAGCATCATGGAGGATTAGCCAGACCCCACTCTAAAAGATTTTAAATTTAACAATTAACACAGTGGAGAATAGGGGTAGAAAAGAATACAGGAGCTCACAACCTCGGGACATACTGATTATTTCATAAGATTGGAGCATAAAGAAAGGTATATGGGATACCGTCCTATAACACTGCAGGGACGCATTGGTGATTATTACTACGCCTAGGAAAACCTCTGATGCCCATCACCAAATCATACATAGAAGCAAAGAAAGAATATTAACTTACCTAATTATAAGTATTCCAAGACTGTCTGTGTTCACGTACATATACACCGTCACTCATACACTAATCACTGAATACAGCGTTCACTGAACACTGAAAGATGCACAGATTTCAAATCACACTTCTCTCACTTTCACACTCGCACAGCACTGACAACGCACAAGTATCACCCCCTTATTCTGGCTCTTCGCGGTCAATTCCACGGAAGGAGGCCGGAATGTGCCGGGTCGTCCTCGAAAGGCACCTTCTACCCCAGGAGAGGAACTCGCCGCTGCAGGACCTCAGGTCAAATTGCATCTATGAAACCAAAGGCAATGATTTTGAAAATGTCACTTTCAACAAATATACAATCCCTTATTATACTTAAATAAAAAATAGGGATTGACATAGGTAGGAATTACCCCTTTGGTCGAGGTTAACATGATCATATTTGCCAGATTTTATTAACAATTCTTCCACGAAGCCTCATCTTTATCATTTGTTATTTACGTATATTTGCATTCCTATTATTAGAAAGTGCTGTAGCGTGTGTCCTACGTTACATAATACACTCAAAGTATATCTTTCCCCATCACCATTTGTATTAATCACAGCGTACCAAATATTTGACTTAGGGGGCAGTCCAAAGCCAAGGAGTAAACATAGAATACCTTCTACTTAGTATATAAGAGGAGGAAACCCTTCGGCCGTTTGGAAAATGGTTCTTAATAGAGTAATAACAACAATATGTTTTACAACACAGCTGCAATCCAAGATTTTGGGAAATATTTTACAAAATTTCCAAGATCAAGGACTCGGAGACCTGGTTCTAACGTAAATCCCATCACAAAGTGTAGCTAATTTCTCTACAATTATCCATCTTAGCTCCTGCAATTTATATTCCCTCACTATCAATCACACGCGGGTCAGGAATATGACGAATATGTAAAGCATTCTGATTTACTAATAAACCACGAAACCTGAACTTCAATAAGGAAAATTTACCATAATTCAATCCAGTGAGAAAAATTAGAAGACAGAATATTGGCGAGCGGGAATTCCTTGCATGCGTATGCTATGTAACTTAACAGGCAGAATTAAAAACGTTCCAAATCGTGAATAAAACACCAAAGCTGTTTCTTCCTCAAGAAAACCCGTTTTCTCTTAGGAAGGGGAAAATATTGAACACAGCTTTACAATGGACATTTTGTCGGAAATTTGTTTATATCTTAAGGAAACTGATACGTTTCACCCGCACACCGTAATGGAAAAGTAAATAAATCGCAAATTGTGTTAAATATATTTCGAAAAGATGGATGCTTTTACTTAAGTTGGGGCGGATAAAAAATCAAAGGTATTCTGGCTGTTGTTCCGCGATATTCTGCAGCCACATCTAGTCTTTCTTTTCGAATCAAAGTCTCTATATCCTCTTCTGAGGTACATTGGAATGGTACATGGTGTTGGATAATAATAGTAATGGGTAATAGTAGTAGAGTACATTGGAATTGGATACATAGTTAACCGACTGTGAACAGCATCATCAGACAACATCTATTATCGTTAACTGCTCCTAATCTGCAATATTTTCTCAGATATATAAAAAAATTAATTCATTAAGCGTTACGAAGTATTACCAAGCATAACAAACTCTGACTTTTACAAATTAGAATTGCTTTTAAGCGATTGGAGAAATACCATCTAGTAATAAACTAGAAAATATTAAACATTGTGAAGGTTAGTCAGAAGGTTCAAGGAAGGGATGGCGGAAACAACTCGTTATGTTTTAAACTAGTAAAGATTTCAGCTCTACAATGCTATGAAACTAGAGAGTATACAACATCGTTCATTGCAATCCAGGAAGAACAACCCATTAAAGAAACTGGATCTTCGCAAAACCATACTGTTCAAGATAAACGAAATGTCGTTACGAGCGGTTTGATGCCCATAACACAGCTATTTAAATGTACATATCGACCCCTCTCCTTCCACTACTTAGATAACTACTTTCATTCGGTTTTGCGATTAATCTTGTAGATAGCAACTTGAAAGCGGTTCATAGCTATCTTCATCTCCCTTTTACCCTCTCAAGCGAATAGTGCATAATTGATTTTAGACGTAAAAATGATTAAAAACTGAAGAAAATTATTTCATTCTCGCCAATAGTGATAAATAGTGGCGTGCCTGATATACGAAACTGTTCTTAACATTGCCAAAGTTATATTATTGCGTGAAGATGATTAAAATAATTGACATATAACAAAGTGATTGCATTTTATACACGACTAACTATAAAAATCTGAGCCATTGACAAAATCGTTTTAAACATTCAACAGTCGAAATTGTTATGCCTCACCGTAAAAATTTTCCCGTTTCATTTTTACCGCCCACAGAATTCCAAAGTGGCACATTTACCATAGCATTTTCACCCATCAAAAAGTGTGGCAGGTTTACTTGTGATAATTATACCACGTACCAAAAATATACCTGACGTATGTTCTTGAGATTGATGGAAATGAATATTACGCTAACAAGATCAAAAGGAATGTGAAAATTCTACAAATCACATTTAATCTGATTTGTTTACAATAAAAATACCAGATTCTGTTGTTTTCGAATTTATTATACACCTATTTATGTGCATGTCGTCATGCTAACACAACACCCTTGGCTGAGATTGAGAGAAAATTAGAAACAAAACAATAAGGAGACTCAATTACGTACAACGAAAGATTGTTTACACTTCAATGTAGCTTGCGTGGGAATGTCGCAACATTTCAAACTATAATATTTTTCATTTTTAGAAAAAGGCTGCACTACAGTGTCGTTTCTCTTAGTTCGAAACTATCCCAGAATATCTTTAAAGCATTAATTAGTTTCAGAGTTTAATACTACTCAGAGCTACAATAATTTTGGGCTATAGAAATATCCAGAAATAAAGAAATGCTTGAGAAACGAGGTGTTCACAATTCAAGAGAAAAGAGAATTTCGCGAAATTTTCATACAAGTTACTCTTAACCTGTACAGGAGCTCCAGTATGATGATTGATGCTGGGAATCTGTTGGCACAGAATATGTCATTAACCAAGACTTTAGGCAAGGTCTATCAAGGGCTTAGTTCTGTCTTCATGTAGATAACCTTCTGAAATAACAGAAAGAAGACAATGCAGCACCTTGTATAGCCTTCCGAGAACTTGATTAAAATGTTCCCTGCCGATGGTCAAGTATTCCTCCAAACTGGAGAACTTAAATTGCACATGGTCTATTATTTAGAAACACTGAGCAAAAGGTTTAACCTGAATATTTCAAGAGAATAACCAAACCAAAGGAAGTTTTAGAAAGTAATCACATAAAAAAAATTTTCATAGGAACAAGTGCCTCATTTCAAGTGTTAGGGATGCAATATGACGTACAACGAGGACAGAGATATAAGAAATGAAATTAACTTTTTCGTGATAACTTGTGGGAGAATAAGAAGAAATTTCAAAGGTAAAATCAGGAAAGAAACCCAGATAGTGATTCATATATTATTGGCAATTTTACAAACGTAGTTTTCATCCGAATGTTATGCAGCGAAACAAAATAAAATCAAATAAACACAGTCGTAGGAAATAAAATTTCTTAGGACCGTGTAAGGCTGTGCAACGTCAGACAAATTATGGAACACGTCATTAAGAGAAGGCCTGGGTGTACTGCAAACCTAAGGAAACTTACCCAAAGCAGGCGTTGGAGTATCATTTAGATGGTAAAAAAAAGGGTCGCAACACCATGAAAGGGATGGTAGAAGTGAAGTCTGAAGATTCCTAAAACCTAAAACATAAAAGAGGAAGAAGTAGCGTGGGTTATAAGGCATAGGTAGACATCTAAGTTTAGGTAATTTTTAAAAAAATATACCTTAAACCGCACCTTAGCATACTATAAATACTTGGAAATTTTTAACATTGTAAGTTCACCAGCAAGTTCTTGTAAAGGCTGCGGAATACTGCAGCAAGCTGGCGAGAAACTACAGTCTGAATGGAACATAATCATGCCGAACATGTATAAAAACGAATGTCAAGATCATCCTCGAAATCTTATCAAAACATTCAATTTTATAGAAAGTTATTGACAGAACTCATTTCCTGCTCAAAACCTTAATACATACCTTTTGTTCAAAAATGAGTAAACGAATGCAAATTCATACCAGACTCTAGAAAAAAGCTATTGGCCGAAGTGGACCGCGTAGCAAAACTTAGATTAACATGCGTTTGGTATTCCGAAAACAAATCTCTCTACGGTTATATCTAATCGAGAAAAAGATCATCGAGTCGCTCCACCAAGCAGTATTCGATACATAACTAAGTGATGAGGCGTAGTTAGTCATTGAATTTCATCAATGAAATCGCGAGAATGGCTATGTTGGAGGCCTTCCATTAAAACATTCTAATTAAATAACTGTTCCATCACGAGAAAGTTTTGCAATGCCATGAACGACGAGAATCCACTTTCAGAGGATCGTGTCGCATTCCTCTTTACCATGTATATTTACGAGAGCATAGCATGAATCATCTATGAATGGAGCTCAGGAACGAAAGCAACCTTTTGCGAGGGAGGGCAGTTACCACCACTAGCCGAACTTTCAAGCGATAGAAAAAAGATTCCAGGGCTATGAGTGAATTCTTTCCTTTCTCCTTCTATTATCTCCTTTCTCCAACAGCATACTACTAATGAGGATATCTACTAAAATTTGTTATGCTAAAAATACGATTCCGAATTCATAGTTCCAATAGATATGAATTTACAATGAAGATATTTCTTTCTCAAATTAAACTATCGGATTCAAGGCTTCCAGGCAATGATATTATCTAATCATATCAAAAGATAGCGTGAAATATATATACTTTCTGTAATCCTATCCAATTCTAATTACTTCAAAAGTGAATATATATGTGTTCTACCTTTCGATAGATTCATGTGCCCCCACATTCCCTATTTAATTCCTTTTTCCTGAAATTCCCAGTAACTTATCACACCCAAACGTCCAAGTTTCACATCCGTACAACATTACAATCAACACCAAGGATTTTACCAATCTTTTCCTGATTCCTTTATCAAGGCCCTTTGTCATCAGTTCCCTTCTCTTCATGAAAGCTTCTTTTGCTAACGTTATCCTTTTTCTAATCTCTGTTGAGCATCTTCAATCCACAGAAAGAAGGCTGCCCAAGGATGAAAATTGATCTTCTTGTTCTACATTTTCCCCATTCACCCTTATCGTTAACTTACATTACTTTCCCTTAGAAAACATCATAATTGCATTTTTTCATACATTTATTTTCATCCCAAACTCCTTTGCTTTATCGTTTAGTGCATCACTTAGGATTTGCAAACCCCTTTCAGAATCGCACACAATAGCCTTATCGTCTGCATATCTTACCGACTTCCCTATCAACTTTTACTCCCTTATCTATTTCATCACAAGCTTCTTTGACCATTTCTTCTGAATATATGTCAAAAAGAGATGGTGACAAAGGACAACGATGTCTTACTCCCCTCTCTAACCATGCCATTCTGATTACCCATCAGCTATCCTTACACATGCAATTTTGCATTAAACGCCTATCTTTTCAGCCCAACCCAACTTTCTTCATTTCAGATGGAATCTTAAGGCAACTTGTATTGTAAAAGTATCTTCAAATACTCACGGAATGACAGATGTAATCACTTCTGAGATGAAATCCTGAGGCTATTTAGAGTGGTTTCAAAAAAATCCTCAGGTCCCCTTGACGACAAATACGATTGTTGAAGCCAAGATCGTGCATTTCCCTTAAGATTAAATGGATAATTTGGCCTATTGGTATGAATGAATGAGAGAATATATATAAATAGAGATCTGCAGAGATTTTAGCGTCAGCGATTACGAATATTTTTTGACGTTGATTCGCGGGGTTCGACTTACGACCATTTCGGGAAAATTTACTAATCGAATTTGATGGAATTTTCAAAGTTATTTCGATATGATGAAGCTACTCTGCGTTTCTTTTCGACCAAAATGTCTAATAACTCAACTGTGTATGCCGCCTTTCGTCGCGTGGCAGCGGGTGCATGAGTCACGACTACCCTTAGTATGAAACACGGAGCCTAAAAAACTATTCCATTATTGAGTTATGTTTAAAGTTTAGGATATTCTTACACTAAGAGGGCCAAACTGAAAAGTACATACCCATCTTCCGAGAAAGAGAGTAATGACAGTATTCTGAAACTTCACCTTCCGTCGACTTTCCCTTGCAACATAGTGGAGAATTATCCTGTAGCGCGGGAGAATAGCACAGTGCACCTGCAACACTCTTGTCCTGCCGCACATACACGAAGTTATCAGGCCACTAGAAAGGAAATGAGGCATTGTAAACACCTAGGTTGACATAAAACCATCGAATCGGAAGTTCGTTGCAATCGCGAAGAGTCATCCGTAAGATATAAGACCCATAAACATTGAAAAACTAGGACTTTTCAGAAGTTTTTACATTGCCAAGCTGTCCAACGTTGAGAGACGCCAGCAGAGACAGGTCCGCTCAGTTCAAATGCTCCGACTGCTATGAGTCAGCTTCAGAAAAGTGACCGCACCGATTCCGCCAAAATCGAGTTCCTGAACAGTCATACCATAGCTACGAATTTTAGGATGAAGGACGGTATATGATTTCTCTTGTTCCATCATAGCGAAGCCTGGATAAATATGTCTGGGAGTTTAGGGATACAATTTTATGATTCGAATGCATATTGTACAATCATAAAAGTGGGTTTAGGCGATAATTCAGAAATATTCAATATCTAAACTTCTCCAATTCTTTAATTTCGCTAATGAATGTGTTTTAACGAATTTTCTCTTCTCAATGGATTGTCAATAAGGATTGGTGAGCTAAACTTTCAACATACATTCACATATATCTACATTACATTGAAAATTATAACGATTATTGGATGAAAATCTTGGATAAAATCATTGTAATCAATTTCGTATTACCTACAAGTGGAATCATTTGGGTTTCCACAAAATAAAACTTCACAGTTAAACAGTCTTACCACATAAAATTTTATGAGAAATGCTAAATTGTCCTATATTCTTCATTTCAGAGAAAAGGTATGAGGAACAGGGAACTGTAATTTCTGGTAAATATCCGTAGGGCTCCAATGAGTGTGGGCTATTGATTACGTACTACAGATGTTTCCATAAAATTTCTTACATTTATACTGCACTGTATCCAATGATTTAAAATTTCACCTTTTCTGATAATCTCCAACTGTATTTATTACGTAAAAGAATATTTAAATTTATTGAATTACTTTGTTCTTACCATCATCTACTAATTTCATTTTATTTATTGTTCAGTGTGAATGAATACTTTTATTACAAGAAAATATTATGTCTCCTAAACTCTGAATAAAGAACGTCATCAATTACATAAGTTGCTTTTGTTGATTCCAAAAGAGAATATCATCTTCATGGCACCATGTCCTTAAATTCTAATTTCATTATTAACACCATTCCTCACTAATTATGTAAGTCTAGAGGAGGACATGATAGATGTAATCGATCTAGCTGCTCGACATCTAACATTTTGATCCACGTTCTTTGATGTGAAACAAACAGTGATTTCAGAGTAGGCAATTGTGGCCATCAATCAACAAGGTGTTATCAGTCCCTAGTCAAAGGTAAAAAAGGTGTTGCTTTATTCTGAAAATCAGTTACAGCATTTTAGGAGAATGTAAAATTCCCTTGTCATGAAAAATCTTCTCAAATCTTTATATAAGGTGTTAAAAATCTATGCCATGGATTACTTTTAAGAGAAATGGGAATATCTGCCATAAAATTTCCTTCCATATTTGGGGGTAAATAAAAGTCAATCAAAGGATTAAGCTATTTAATACATTTTTAGTAAAGGATAAGTTTACAGAGACATTTTAGAATATTCTAATGATTACAAAGTCTGATGATATTTTATTTCATTTTAGACACATTGGATAAGCTACACTCTTATATAATTAGAGCTCTTTCTCTGCTCAAGGTGCATGACATGCAAACCTCCAGCTTCAATGATCTTCATAACTTTACAGACTGTCATCATCATCTATTGTCTATATTCAGTAAAAAAATCAGCTTAAATAGAATGAAATATGTAACATTTCTAAGGAATGATCACAATTCTTGTGCATACAAGTGGCATCAATAACTGGTACAAGAAATATAAAGACTGCAAGTTATAAATGTTTAAGGACCTGCTTGTGAAATGAGAAACATTTAATTAAAGATATATGTAAAAGTTGTGGAAATTGTAAGGATTATTTCATTCAAGAAAACTAAAGCTAAATATTTCACTTCAGTAAATAAAATTCAGGATAGTCAAATTCTTCATTGTTCATTGAAGATGCAAAATATAGAAGATGATTTGCATCACTCTTTGATTGCCATCTGTAGAAGAGCAAGTCCACCCAGTTACTCTACTCTCTCTGATAGACTGCCAATATCTGTAACTTCTCCGTGTAAATGTCTGTAACTTTTGGTACAGGAGAGACAAAGACATATTCAGTAAACATGACTGATTTTTAGTTAATTCTTCAGGTTTGAGATTTTCTTGTATTTGCTATGCCTTCCCTTGGCTGAGGGAGCTGCCTTCATCTCATTTTCCCTTTAACTGTGTGCAAAAGATAATTCTTTCTTCAACTGGCAAGTGGTAGCAGGTATAGACCCTCATAATCTGGACAGACCTCAATCCTAAGGATTCAATCAACAGTTACTGCCGAGAAATTAAATTACTTCATATTATTGGATATTTGATTGCCAATTTTTATTTATTTAATAGGAATTTTGATTCAATATGCAGTTCAGATTACTTTCTTTGCAGTTCTCTGTTAATTTTGATACCAAATAATTTTCAAATATCTCAATTATAACAATACTGACTAATCACGAAGAAAGTCAAATTCACCCTAAGGCAGCCAATAACGGAGATAAGTAGGAAAAACATTAGAGGGGTTAAAGATAGCACCTTTTATATTTGGGTTTTCCCAGGTAAGTAAAAACCCTTTTGAGATAAACCCATTCCCAAAGAATGGAGAGGACTTGGTGATTGGACTCTTCATTGAAAGACAGGGCCATAAAATTGAAATAGCAGGTTGAAACATAAGAGAAAAAGATTCTCCAAGTTCCGACAGAGGCAACCGTCTAGGGCGATTCCCGGGAAACAGATAATCGATTAGCAGTCACAAGTTATTCAGAATCCCTAATGCGCGTTTCAAAAGCAAAGTTTTCATGATCACATAGGGTTCAATGCTTGAATCGCCCTACACGTTTGCCGCTGTTGGCACTTGGAGAACCTTTGTCTCTTAGTTCATTGACCGACGAGTTCCTATTATCTTCCTTCTAGGTGAACACATGCAAGAATGTTTACCCACATTTGCCTTTAGAAAACATACAAATATCTTTTCCGCAGTTTAAGGGTCAGGTGATTCTGCAAAAATTCATTCAACGAAATATGTAGTTCCTTTCAAGATATATAGCATACAATCTTCTCAACATAATAAACATGGATACAAATTCACTAAATAAACTTGGTGAATCTTCCAACCATCACTTCCCTCTATAAATTGTCAAAAAAACATACATTACCTCAAACAAGCTAGCTATGTTATATGATTTGAAGATACTATTGGCCACACAAATGTTCAGACTTTATTCTGAATTCAACCTTAATTCTCATTGATTAGATTCATAATTATCCATCAAGCTATTATCTATCGAAAAGAATTTCCATTTTGATTAATCCATGAAACCTTTACAGCTACATGGAGTATGTTAATATGTGGCTGCTACCCTGAGTAAACATTTTCATCATTCATGGAATAGCCAAGTAGGTATGTCATTTGTATTTAATGTAGTACATCCTTGATTCAATTCCCATTTTGTTCTGTATGTACTAAATGACATCAGCAGGACTTCTAGAATAACTATTCCTGCCCCAATAATTAATTTGTTGGATTTCAACATGGAGAAGAAGTAAGAAACTCTAAATACCTTAATAAGTCTAAAAAAAAAAAACATTTTAATATTATTTAATCTAACAGGATCTTGCACACAGATATGAATAAGCATTGGTGTGGGATAGCCAAAATCTCATTTATTACTAATTTATTTTTATGCACTTTTACTACTCAATTAAGCATGTAAATTTGAATCTTTCTCATTGCTGTACAATTTCATTGAAGAATTCAATCAAGGCTATTACCGGTTTATCAGACAGAAAGTTCTCTTTTGGATATCAGTCACCAGCTCCCCTAATAAATAGCTTTTCTTATGCAGGCTAAATCCATTGGTAATACATTTTCAGTATGTAGTTTCTAAGAATAAAAACTTAGGCAGACTGGTATAACACTATAAACCAGTTAAATCTATATTGCAGATGCTCAATGACTCATCTACAAAATATATTCAGAAGATACTTTTAGATTTCCAATCAGTATCCTATGATACGAATGTCAACTGCCTTAGTAAATAAAAAATATTACCTGCAACATACTGTTCCATTTCCTCTTCTATAGCTGCATGCTTGGCTTGGGAAGAATGTGAGCACCAGAAGTGGAAGTGGTCAGTAGATCAGGAATCCAAAGTGTTAAACGTGCATGTGCTCACCAATCACAGTCACAATTTCAAAATGGAGAACATCTGGATATAGAAAAAAATCATCTTAACATAATTCAAGGACGGCCAACATGGAATAAAGTAAAACAAGAGACATTTTTAATATTTAATATCTGTAATATCAATCCCTTCATCATCTTCCAATAGCAGTAAAACCAGCTGAACATTCTTTCAAGAAGATAAAGTGAAAGCAACATCTTATCATCATAACTTGGCTTTGTAATTCTCTTACGCTTTCATTATATTTTTAACAATGGTCTGCTATTTGTATGAAGACCAAGCCTCAGTTTTATGATCAAGGTAACACTCACAAAGCAATGCACTCCCTTTCTCATTTATTCATTATGTTTACAAATTGAGATTGCAGAAAAAGGTAACAAAAGCAGGCAAATTTTACATCACGCTCTCCCATGAGAAATAGTGATTAAGGAATTCTCACCCTAACTTTGAATTTGTATCAGCTCAGACAGCAAGTTGGTGATTGTTCTGTTAAAAAAAATTTAAATATTTTCTTATAAAATAAGTAATTCCAATGTAGAATTTTACAAGGAAACATTGCACACAAGGTCAAACGTGAGTGGGCGACCCTGACAGTATCAGACGATTTGTTATTCATGAATGAGTGGAATGATTGGCATTAGTGCATTGCAGAGGATCTGGGAATGGGAATAATCTGTCTTATGTGGGAAAAAGATTGTCTTTAGCATTATAGCATTATTTAAGATTATTGATAGTATCGCATACGATACATCCCAAAATCATACTTCAAGGATTATCGAAACACTACAGATATTCATTTTAATAGAACATTCTTCACTGTCATCATTAGTAAATCCTCGATGAGCCTCGATTGTTTTCAGGCCATCCTCAAGGTAATGGGAATAAGATTTTAACTTCACTCATCCCAGTTTACTCTTTTTCTGTATAAAAATGAGATTTTAAACGATTTACTTGGGAAGTACCTCCTTGTCTATTGGGAGAGATTTCTTATAAACAAGGATAATCGAAGTTAGAAAATATTAGGCAACTTACAGAGAATTAATTTATCTAATTTATGATGAATTCGGTGTCTTCTGGTAATGAAGGAGGGGTTTCTTCAAGAGCAGCTGCAGCAACATAAATCCGTACCTTTCGTTTAAAAATGAGTAATCGCGAGCAAAAGAGTAAGGAACCTATTAAAGAAAAGCTGCAGGTATTTGACGAAGTGGATCGCATACTTAAACTCAGATTGCTCGTTTGTTTGGTATTCCGACATTAACACTCTCTATAGAAACGCATAATCGAAAAAAAAATCAATGACTGGGTCAGCAGTGGACACAGAACTGACCGATTTCACGCAATTTATCATGTTGAAGAAGAATTCGCAAATTCCTTTGAACATATGCGGTCAGGGGATATAACATTCAGTGGACATACTCTCAAGGAAAACGCAAATTCTACTGCTACAAAATTGGGAAAGATAACTTCTATTACTCTAGGTGAATTTATTTCTTAGCGGGAAACGCGAAGTTAATTTTCTCAATCCTTTATACACATGTAGGCAGCGTAAGACGGGTTACCTTTGAAAACAATGGGTTCTGTACTGTTCATCATTCTCTGAAACCACATTTTATGGAACAAAAATGATCCTTTACCAAAAGTTCAATAAATTTACTAGCACTGTTCCTCATAACTCTTAAAATAGTTTCAAAGGCCAGAGAATTGTTTCCAGTGGCGCAGTGCTGATTAGATTTTTTAAATTCATTTGCAGGAGTAGAGCCGACCCCTTTAATCGAAATATTGTGGCGTGAAAGATAAGTAGGACAGCTGCTTTTGAAAGAGGTATATGTTACGGAGGACTTAATATCAAGGGAATGGTACTCCAATGTTTGCTTGAAGTTATTACAAACTCTTGATGAAAAATCAGTTCTGTGACGAGGAATAAAAGCTACTTGCAAAACCTTTTGTGCTTCATTTATATAGAACAATTTAGTGAGACTTCTCCTAGAAGAATTCGCCCATCATCATTTCAGAAATATTTTATAGAAAGCTAATGAAATGATATGAGTATTTTTATTTAATGAACTTTAGAAACCATTAAAGTAATCTATCTTGTTACAATAAATTCCACGAGAAATAATTTTTCATCTGGAAAGTAAAAGGTATGCTATCACATGAACGTCCTTTTCACTTTCACCATATTGAATGACCGCGTTTTATCTATTATATATATCTACTTCTCTGTATATTCCTATATATTCATCAACGTGAACTTTTTACGACGTACTGTCCCCACCCTCTAGATTCTAGAGAAGAATAAAATATAAAAAATACATTACTGAGAGGTTCACCATTCATTCTTTAATGAGTTCCTTATAATAAAGCAAAATTCAATTACCAAACTTTAGATACTTTTCATTTGATTTTTGGTTACCTCAAATATTTGGCAATTTTCCTCTGACCATAGATTATCTGAATGCTCTGCACAATGTACCATCAGTAAGGAATGAACATGTTGGTGAGGTGTTTTCTTTGATGATGAACTTCTCAATCACTGGAAAATAGAATAAAATGAAAGCAAATATTACTAATGATAAGGAAAGAGTGATACAAACATACAATTTTCATTTTGAAGCAAAGTGTAATACAAAAAACAAAACTGAATGCAACATATTTCAATGGTTATGTTTGTGTATTAGGTGATGAAGTCATTAATATATTTATAACTACATAGTATATAACGTATAAACACGTAACACATAACTAAGAGGAAGGAGAATAGCATATTGATAATTACAAATTAATCAATTCAATAATATAAAGTATATATAAAAGGTTTATTGAAGAAAATTTCCAATTTAAGAGACAAACAAAGATAACTGCTGTTTCCAAAATTATCTAAATTAGAATAATAAAATTATTTAAAAATTAATAATAAAAGTTAAGCATTAAATTTCTACAATTAAATGTTACATTCGCATTTTCCGTTTTTGTCAGTATTATTCCCAGAAAATAAGAAAAATAATTCATTAAATAAGGAAAGATTTCTGGAAAATGAGAAGAGAACCTTGGAAATTAATATTTTTATGGCTTACCATAGACGTTTGTATCACAAAAGAGAACTCCAGGTTAGGAAATCAATCCTGAACAAGGAAGAACCGCTAACAGGGAGGTGATAAACATTCTGCCTTGCATATGATTTCAGAAGCACTTTAAAGTAGGTGATTAAAAACTTTGTTACATAAACCTTCTGTTTCATAGAAGTAGTTGAAGTATGTTCCTACGTTATTCAGCCCGGTGAAGAGGGAGATCAACACCAAACCATTTCTTCGATATATCCACTGCGTGATTCCCTACGCTGGCAAAAGGAAGATCTCACGACCACCTGTAGAATACGAACTGAAGGAAAAGAACTTCATGAAAGCAGCTCTACTATTCTAGAATATTCATTTAAATTCTTTCCGAGGGAAGTTGTTTGTCTTAGAAAATGCCTTTTAGATGACATCAGCATTTTGAACCGAAAAGGTTCGAATGCATCCGAAGAATAAATTGCGTGATGTAGTGGGGTGCATCCAATTCAACTTGAAAGGAGTTGATTTAGATAAACTCAAACAGTTGTATTTCCGTATAATGGGTCTCTGGAAATCAGATTACGAAGTCAACAAAATATTCTCGTACATAGAACACGTAGATTCCCTAGAGAACCTGTAGTAATGGATAGCAGAAAAAGAAATAAATCAAGAAAATGCGTCATTAGGAGACCATGTCTTGCTTTGCAAAACACTACTTTTCGGATGATTCGGAGTATTAAGAAGTGCCTAGATGATTTCTAAATCTTATTTGTCAATGCTGATGGAGCTTGAAGGCGATCAAATTGAACATAAATGTTCTGAATACCTGTGAACGTACTGTCTCTTCATGGATTTTCATTTAAATGGAAGGATATACCCGCACATTCTCTACGGCGATAAATGAAGTAAGAGTATCATAATGCAATAATGCGAAAATTTTGAATCGTATGAAGTACTATATTTCTGTTTGTTGAAACGAACCGCAAGACCGATTGTAAGTAAATGAAGCTTGCAAGCACAGCGCTCATTTACGGTCTTGACTACAGCTCGTGCGATGATTTATTCTAAGTTTAGCTTTCCGTAAATATAGATTTTGAAGTCAATTAGAATGAATTTCAATTGTTCAACCTATAAGCAATAGTAATATAACGTTTACAATAAACGGCAGATCTATTCAATGATGTTATTCGAGTGTGGGTTTATTTTCAACAAAAAACATGAATCAGCAAATGCTACACATAATATGCACGCAAATTGTGAAACGTCGTCTCCCACGAAAGAAGGAATTTTCTTTATTGTGATAAAGGGCCTCGGTCAAGCCAAGACTAGTCACAGCGTAACACGACGACGTGTTATAGAAGCAAGGATCACTTTAATCACTCTCGGCTCGTCCTAGATAAATTTCAATATAAGTTAAACTTCGGACGAACTGTAGACAAGTTTCATGTTGATAATATGTATTGAATCAAGATTCACATGCATATTGCGGATTTCTTTATTTTGTCAGGTGTGAAGTAAGAAGCACCTGAGATAAAAATTGATTCATTAGATTCTGAATATCCTTTCCTTTCCTAAATATCGGATTACCATCAAAGTGCTAAATGCAATCAAAAACTTATATGACAATCGCTTCAAGCTTTTTGATATATGCGAGAAATAATAATATATTATATTATTCATCGATGAGTCAATACAACTATGCACTTCTAAATCAGCAATAAAAGCGATTATAAATCAAAATGTAAGACAAGTGATCTCATGTCTTTTAGTAGAAGTATTGTATTGTTCCTATGACTGTTCTAATATAATTTCTCAGTTGAAATTGTCCTGTGCAATCGATAAACGCAAAGATTGTGTGTTATTTTTATCAAACATGATTTTTTTCTGTTTAAGATCGGGGGATCAAAAAGTAAACAAAATGTAAATTTCTGTCAGCGCTAGGAGTACATTTTTAGTCATCTAAAGTATGAAAGTATTGCAGATCTTCGTACTCGAACAAAAGCGATCGTGCGGTTACTCACGCACATCCTGCTTATTCGTATTTTATCACGTAAATATTTGTATTTAGACATCGGAGAAGTGATTATGTGAGCTTTTGACGTCTACGTACATAATACTGAACGCTAATTATTTAAACGAAACCATTGTATTCATACATGGACATAATTCAAAATATGACTTTTGAAATTGTATATCATCTGGTCGATCCTTATGAGAAAATGAACACGCGATTGCGGCACTGAACTGCCCATCGGTTATCATTGTTAAGAAATCTTTGAGATTGTTATCATCTCACTTTACTCCTCCCCTCCCAAAAACACCATATAGCTTATGTAACTAAAAAGGAGACTGGGAATTAAGTACTTATTTCCTCAATATGTGGCGTAAAGCGACTGCCACTGATAAGAAGTGACTCTCAGAGTAGAATGTCAGAGATGTACCAAAAAATGCACTTGGTAAATGCATTTGTTAATTCAGCGTTGGAAAGGTCAAAGTGATTAAGAAAACAATTCTTAACTGTCATTAACTGCGGAAAATATTTCGTTTCTGCTACAAATCAGAATAATGCCTTCTGCTATTATATTATATCAATCCTTCTAACTATCTAGATCCCCTCAGCAGAATTTTTAGCCTAATCTTAAGTGAAAGAGGCTTCCACAGTCGCATCGTTCGTCATGTGGACTCGATGTTCATACACTCGAAAATAATTCGTTTCTTTCTACCGAATTATCAAGCCATTTCGAATTTAAGGAATGCGACCGGTAAATGCAAGTTTACGTACATTTCTTATGAGAAATTAAGTGTCATCGCACTCTGGAAGATGGGAAAGTCCAGCGAGATGATTAAAAAATCTTGAAATTGTAGGAATCGTCCAAAATTATGCTGTTGGGATGGGGAATAATCAAAAACCTTACTTTGGAAATTAAAAGAGCTCAAGCAGTGGTTGGTTATAAACAGGAAATAGTTGAAAGAATAATTATAGCTGTCCTTTTGGACAGGAATGTATAAATCTTCCCATATCATAACATTGCTCAACGGGAAACGTTTTAAAAAGAAAAATTTTCAGCTAGTACACAGTGTGATATGATGTACTCCAATATCGAACACAAAGATATGAATCTTAATATAATTTCATTCTCATGAGACTTTTCTGTGAAGTGAAGGCGATGGTTTCTTTTACTCTATTCGATATATAGAAAGAACATGAATATGTTGATAAGAAGTTCTCTCTTTAATGTGAGGAGAAATTTGTTTCTCGTTAAGTTCAATCGCCTCAGTCATCAAGGAGACTGCTTCCTTATACTAGAAAAGTTACACAAATTTGTCGTTTTTATTGTTCCATTGCGACAATGAAACGGTTATATGCTACCAAAATAAATATCTTTATCCAATTTTCTTTCTTTTGGTGTCTAGATTTAGTAGGACAATTATTTCTAATTTAATTTCTTAAAAGACCAAAAGTCTGCAGTAGATCGAAACGAACTTTACGTGCATTTCTTATGAACATATTCTAGTCTTTTAGTGTCAAACCAAGGATACTTTTGGTAGAAAAATATAGATATGTTATAGTCCATTCTACTTCTAACGAATCCCCACATTTCTATTTCGTCGGAAGGAGCATGAAATTTATGTTTTAAACATATCTCACACACATTTCTTACGGGAGTTAGCGACACCGGATGGACAAATACACAACGGTGATTATTAGATAAGATTCCTTTATGAAGCACCCAATTTTAATGACAAGTTTCCTTGCATATTTATCCATGTGAATCATAGACTGGCTTCACTCTATGGGATTCATTTCTTTGCGTATATAAAAATTAATCATTCTTCAGAACTTTTATAGAAGTCATATTTCTTAATATTGTTATGAGGTTGGTTGTGATATAATGTAAGCATCTGAGACACGAGTAATTTGGATTCTTTTGTTCCCTTGAATGATAAGAATAGATTTTTACACAGTTCGGCTTCAATACATTCTGACTCAGTGACGAGAAATAAGGCAAATTATGTCATTATTTATATGTCCTCATTCCTTCCAATTACTCATTTAAGGCTTTCCCTTGCGTAAATTCCATACCAAACGACAATACTGCGAATTTCTGTGTATATTTGCAGATGTATTTCACAAGGCTGGACGTTTATGATTCATTGAGTAGCTTACGTAACATGACTGTCCCCTCATTATATACCATAACTATATTATATACTAAATAATTAAATTACGTGAAAAACAGGTTTAAGGGAGTGTTACTACCTCTTCACTAGTCTTGATGAATTCAGCCCACCAAATACATTCAAAACAAAGCTACATAGCATTGTTCTGTTTTCATTATTTTCTCATAATGTACCAACGAATATTTGTTTCTCTTACACTTAAAGTATAAGTTTATTTAATTGATTCAATATGGAATCCATTATACTTAGTTATTTTTGTAAGAGATTTGTATCTGCTCTATTTTGATTAACTCAATTCTTGGAAATTCATGATTTTCAAACCATTTGTCTCGAGATATTTAAGATTTTGAGAATCGGCCTAAAATTTAAAAAATAAGTAATAAAAATCTCTGCTGCGATTAATAGCATTAACGGTTTGAATTTAACCGATTAGATCGGACATATATACACACAAAATGGCGATTATTATATAAAATTAATTTCAATACATATCCACGAAATCTCGGTATTTCTTAGGTTCATCATGTTAGCTTTAAAATATGGAATTATAGACGCGAACGAGATCATTTTCATATTAAGATTACAAGTAAATATAGCATAATTTATAAGGAAATTCCATGGCATCTCTTCTTAATAGAATAATTATCAAGCATTTATATTCGTATACCATTCATTGCAACTACGTCACGATTACGTCACGAATATTTTCCTATTAATTCACTTGGAATTTAAACTACGTAATCGATAGTGAAGCTATAATTTTTAATAACTTTCGAATTAAATTCGAATAAAGTTTGGATGAATAAATTATTATTTAAATAATTATTAAAAATTACGAAAATAGTTTAAACTTTGACCTGTAGGGGGAGAAAAGGGGGTACTTAGAACGCGAATTGAAACAGCCTCAGCGGCAGCCAATCAGATCTCTCCGTTTTGTTTAAAACTTAATTTGAAGGGAAAATCTTCAGTTGATTAGAAGACATCTGATGGTGAAGAACTGCTAAAGGATATTCAAGAAAACCGTTTCGAAATTCGAATTTCATTTGAATTTCAGTCGATACGGAATTCAGTTATCGTATTTTAAGTTCTACGTGTTTGTAAATTGTTTGGGATCGATGATTAATTAGTGACTTAATGGTATTTAAGTGTACGAGGTCTGTTCAAAAAGTTCCCGAACTTTTTTTATAGTGTGCCTCCATTTGGTTATTTTTTTATTTGCCTATAGGCGTTGTATCCGCGAAAGCTTCCCAAATAACCACCTTCAATCACTTTGTCGATATCTTGCTTTGTTCATTAGTTACGGATGTTTATGTGAACAGGTGATCGTAGAGTGCGGCGAAAAATCGGATCCGCGGAAATGAGCTCTTTGAAGGAGCAGCGTTCTTCTGTAAAATTCTGCGTGAAACTGGGCAAATCTTTCACGGAAACTTTTGATTTGATTACAAAGACTATTGGTGAGCATGCTATGAAACGTACCGCGTGTTATGAGTGGTTTATACGGTTCAAAAACGGACGAAGACGACGAGCGTTCCGGAAGACTATCAAAGTCCAAAGATGACCCCCACATCGAAAAAGTGAACGATCTCGTTAGTGCAAATCGAAGTATGAATTTCAGGGAGCTTACAGAAGAGTGTGGCATCCCGATTGATTCTGCTACGAAATCCTAACTAAAAAAATTGAGGATGCATCGAGTCATGCCCAAATTCGTGCCTCGCCTGATGACGGCAGACCGGGAGCAACACGAGCAACTCGTGGATTTTTAGCCAAAAACAAGACCACTGTGCTTCTCTAACCACCCTATTCACTAGGCCTAGCTCCATGTGACTTATTCCTATGCCCAAAGCTAAAAACCCCGCTCAAAGGAAAAAGATTTGCCGCCATTCGAGAAATAAAGAAAAATTCGACGGAGGAGCTTATGAACAATCCGAAAGAAGCGTCCCAAGACTGTTTTAAATAGTGGAAATACCGTTGGGATAAGTGTATACATTAGGGTGGGGAGTACTTTGAAGGAGACCCGAAGCAATAATGTTTAAGTGAATTATTTGTGTTGTAATAAATAAAGTTCGGGAACTTTTTGAACAGCCCTCGTATTTGTAGCGTCAAGACATTCATCATTGCCTGGTAAGTACCGAGAATTAAACTTGGTTAAATTGATTGTAAATATTCATCGTTTTTCGTCATTTTTTAAATGTTTCATTGTGTTCACGATTCATATGTATACGTAAATATACCAAGAGCATAATTTTAGCTAATACGAGAAACATTTACTTAATTAAGTAATTTAAAATATAATAATTTTATTTCATAAATACATATATAAAGAGTTTAAATAGTTATCTGAAGTAATACAATACTTCCTCTATGACTTTTATGTCGAATAGCATATATACTGAATGAAGTACGAAAATAATTCCACTAAAATATTTACGACGTGAAAGAAGACATTCTTGGTTATCATAGCAAACAATATCGTAATTTAAAATCATTGTCAATGGTAGCTGATCACTCTCATTACATTCACAATACAGTACTATCCCATGATTTCACGAATGAATTAATTTGATGTTTTTATTTTTTTCCAGATTTTGCTATTTCATCTCTGCATTCCTTTCGGAGTTTTGGAAGGACACTGAAGTGGATGAGGAAGGCTTACCAGAGGACCACAAGTGGCGAGTTTTATAATAATTACAATTGATAATGTTTAATTTCTTTTATGGAAAATGTAAGAATCCTGTTTTTATATAAAAACCACTTGAGCTTATACAAGATTAAACAATCGGTATTTCCTTTGTCTGCTATTAATTTGAAACAAATATTACTTTAAATTAAGACATAGAAAGTTAGACGTTAAATATTATTATTATATATATATATATATATATATATATATATAATTAGCTACTGTACGGACAAAATCTTCTTTAGGAATTAGTTCAACTCTTTCTGAGACATTCGGAGTCTCGCATACTTTCCTCATACACCCGATGCCAATAACCTTTCCTCTCTCTGCAAACAACTTTCGTTTACATTCAGTGAAAATGTAAACATTGTCATATTTACTTCTAGTGTTTCATGGTAACGACTCAGTGTTATCTCAAGGCCGTGTGACTCAACGTTGTATACCTTCATCGTTTTCACTTACTTTCTAAGCTATTCTGAAGTTCAAGTACGTTCTTGTTTCCCAAACTAACGTCTTCAACAGTTTACATTGTAACCACTGTTTGTAAACATCACTTTTGGTTGACTTTTCTCTCTTCAAATTGCATCAAAATATATAAGTGACGTTTAAAAAGAGAATGTTTCATATTAACTGCTAAAAACAAAATGAAAAGTTGATCATTTGATCAAACGATAATAGTTAAACTTAGAATTAGAAAAAAATATTTAATGAAAGGCCATAAGATTGCAGTCTTAATATTTGTATCTAAAAGTAAGAGTGCATATAATGAATAATGCAATGGAGAGTTTCGGCTGCGATCCGGCATAAAACTTGGACCTGTTACAAAGGTTCACTCTCTCTGAGGTACTCATACAACTTTTTCTGTTATTGAATGCCTACGGTATGTAAACCAGAGGAAGTTTTGACTGCGTTCCAACTATGCCTATCTCCGATTCCATCTTCAAAATATTTCCCTTTCTATTCAGCTATGCCTTCCTATCCTAGGTCTTTGTCCTCAACGTCGCTGTTCAGAATGAAAGAATGGATATGAATCTTATACATATATATCAGCTAATTCTCCCGTAAGATTAGCGGAAATAAATTTACTCTATAGAAAAATGTTCTACTATTATCGCAATCATCTGTTTCAGCAGAATAACAACCAAATTAAGTGCTATTCAGTTATGCAATTGTTATATAGTAACAAAATTAATGCATAGCATCCGCGAAAACACGTTGTATAAAGTGTTTGTTTATTTTGTGGGTAAAGCATTATCACCTTTTATTTTCATTACTACCTTCGGAATTATTTCGGTGAGAATTTTCCATAATTTCAGAAGGAAGCATTTTATTATTTTAACCTCTATTCTCGACGTGCAGTTTTAAGCCATCTACGGTATAGAAGGTTATATTATTTGAAAAGTTATTTGGATCAGTCAACATTTCCAAAGTTTTCGAATACTTTTCGTAGCGTGTAATGTCGACTGTATTTCCCCTTACACTTCTCATGACATTTTTTCTCTGTATTCGTATGAGCGTAAGGTTCAACAATTTGTTGCTAGGAGTTGTTTATACACGCAAAATTACACTAATTATACGTCATGCTTCTCAAAACTTTGACCAAAATACGATATTCGACCATGTATCCGACAAAAATATGAACATTTATTTCATTTTTATTTAATTGTCTCGATTTCGTAGGACCATTATTTTAGATTAAACCCTGCTACAGATCTGCAACCGATGAAAACGAACTTTACGTGCATTTCTTATGGGAGTGTTTCGGGTCATCCAGAGAATCAAGGATACTTTGGATAGACAAATATCTCTCTATTTGACCTTAAATGAATTCGTAAATTTAAACCCATATCACGTCCGGAAGTGCATCAAATTAATGTTCCGATATTTCTCCCATGAATTTCTTACGTAAGTAACTGACATCGGATAAATAAATACATACACATTGAGGATAATTATATAAGATTAATTTTCTAGTGTTATAATAATTATAGAGGCTTACAAATTCTACGTGAGAACCAAAGGCAAGGGAATTTAATTAAATTTTTCTATCAAAATTTTAAATTATTTAGGACCTAAATCTACATAAATACCATGTAAGCCAACTTTTGAGTGTAAATTTGAGAGTGATTGTCAGTTTGGTCGAGGAATATACTCTATTCGATTCGAATTAAGAAGAACGTTGATAAAATGAAACAAAAATTCGGTAAACTTTTGAGTTTTAGATAACCAATCTCCTTGTTGACCAATGCCTTTGGACTACTTTAAAAAATCTTAAAGACATCAAGGGTTTTCTCTAAGCAGTAGATGATTGACATTCAGAAATTATGGCCTACATTTTACCTAATTTACAGTGGGCTAAATTTTCGGTTTGATATATGTAACACAAAAGATTTCCATTAAATGATAAATTATTTTACGATAATTTTCGTATCATTAGATTTTCAAATCATTAGAATGTAATCTGCTCTAAAACCTTAAGCTAAAGTGTACAAATAAAGGTTATGTCGAGTTTGCATGTGCATCAATTCTTCAATGAGTTACCATTTCAGGTAATTTCATTTGATTTGTATGTCTTTCCCTGTAACTGAAAGGAGCAATTCTGGGGCAACTGGTAACGGAAGACTTAAAGAACAATGCACGCATGGTGTACACATCTCATGCAGTGGATTGCAGTCTCAGGGATATGGAGAAGCTGATGAGTCAAGGTTAAAGGATGCAGAAATAACCAAAGGACACGAAGAACTAGATGGTGACGCAATGGAAGGGTTCTGGGCGAATATCATTGAAGATGAAATGAAATGAAATATTATAAAATTCTCTTGATTTTCTTTATGCAAATGTTGATTTTTTTATTGTTACCTTTAATTATATTTCTAGACATATTGTTAATGTATTATGTTTCTCTTTGATGTAAAATCTAATTATAATATTACATTAATATCCTAGATGAAATATATATTTTGATCGACGTATAAGCATATTTAAGTTTATATACTAATAATGTTTTGTGAAAAATACTAATATTATTAAAGATTTTAATGATTCCATCCTAGGCCATATAAAACCTTGATTAATGTATAGACGTTCAAATATGTAAGGCCAGGAGAATTTGTACTCAATGATATTTTTTAATGAATACCCTTAATAAATATCAGCCTTTGGGAATAAAGAGGAGAAAAAGGGAAGGGATAAGAAGTGGCAGAGGTTTACTGAGGGAGGGATGTTTTTTCTTTGAGTGTGAGAGTATGATGAGAGCATTTGATGACACATACACACGTCCTTACAAGTGTATATGTTATCAGCTGCTACATAATACTCTGACACACGTGTGTGTACGTGGCGTGCGCGCGTTTGTGTGCGTGTGTGCTTACGCGTGGGGGAATAACATCTCCCAGTTTACCGTCGCACATAACAAAGCGTGCCACGTAAATGTCTAGATGTCGAACCCAGAACTATTTCGGAAGATTTCCTTGTTTTTAGAGAGCTGGTTTTGTAACTTCGCATATTTATTAAAAATGATTGAAATCATGTTCCTGTTCGTCGTTTTTGGATATCTGAACCCGTTAAAAAGATACACGGATTCAAACTTGAACAATTTTCACAGAAATCTCTCGGATTTTTCGGATAAGCGTTCAACTTTGCTGCTTTCAAGGAGGGTTTAAATAGATACTTTTATAAAAAAATTGATGCAATGATCTACAACAATTCTTTATCTTTTGACTATCTGCAATTACCCCTTACAGAAATGAGTTTTTGCTCATTTAAAGCAACGAAATGGCGGACACCTTTTTCGGAACATTTACGAGATAAAGTAAGGAATATAATTAGGAAAACGGCCTTAATGCATCAAATCTCTTATGCCACGTCAAAAGTATCTAGATGTGGAATCAGAAGAAATTGTTTCAATTCAGTTGCCAACTTGGGAAAAAAAGGCGATTTTTCGTAAGCGCTGCGCGGTCCACACTCCTCGCCGTGGAATCCTCGAATACAGTTTCGCTGTCTTTTTAGTAATACGAAATCTAACGATTGACCACTTTCATGCTTTTCTACTCAAGCTTTTTTCGATTCTAGCCCACTGTACGGCGGTCGAATGCGATCAAAAACTTAACAAAGCTCTGGGACGCGATGGGATCACTTCGAAAATGTTTCAGGCGTTCCCTGATATAATATTAGAAGAACTGGTTTCAATTTTTAATGACTGTTTGACGTTGGGTTATAATTCCAACTCCTGCAAAGTGGCTAAGGTTAAAATATAAGACGTAAAATATTACCCGTAAATATTTATCCTACATATCCTAAGGGCGGTGCTATAAGCTCCAAACAAGAACACTTTATACATCTTGCCTTTCACGTAAAATATTCATAATATGTGTTGCAAAACTCACTGTCCGTTCTCAATCCTCAGAAAGTTTCATCGCATTACCACTTAATGAAGAATGTAATTTGTCTTGAACCGGAGAGGTGATTAAATTTTACATGGAATCCAATTAAACGTAACAATATGAGTAATTTTCCAAAATATACATTGTCCAAATTAAACATGATATCGACACAAAAACGCCCTATTTATCTCGATATTTAAAAGATATTGCGAATCAAGGCAAAGATCATGCGAAAAACGAATCACTTCGCTCAATAAATGAAAACTCTTCCAAGATTAGCCTGAAATCGATAGAAAAATGGATGATATTGTTCGATGTATGAATATCCTTTCAAAGGAAGGCGGATATTGGCAGATAAACGTCGTACTTGGCACTATATTTAAAACAGTATCCATAATAAGATTTAATCGACCCAATGTCGGCTTATTTAGCATTTGAAAAATCTCACAAAATAAAAATGATTCCGCCACAAAGACATCGTATTTTCGGTGATCATTAAGCATCTTTTATTATGAAGCTGAACAGGTTCCAAAATCAGCTTATTTAACCGGATATTAGTGATTTTTTCCAAATAAAGGCTACAAATCGCTGGAAAACCTGCATTTTCGTCTCGATATTTGAAAAATTATCCGAAATAATGATGAAATCGCCCCAACAAGCAAATAATCTAGTACGATGTTTAAAATTTCCCAATAATATGTTGAAATCGGTATGATGACGTGTCATATACCTTTTTATCTAAAGAATTCTGAAAATAAAAGGAAGATACGGCCCAAAAAGGTATTAAGGTCGATCCTTCAGAAAGAATCCAAAATAAGGCTGAAAACGACATATATAGATCGATCTTTAAAAGATACTACTAGTTAATACGGAAATCGCACAAAAAGGTCTTAATTAGCACGGTATCTGAACAATCTTCCAAAATAAGGATGAAATCTTCCCTAAAGGCGATTCTCAGGACATGAAATTATTGATTTACCCAACGAAAAGTGCACTTGGTAGTTGCGTTTTATTAACTCATCGTTGGCAAAGTCGAACTGATTAAGAGAAATTTCTTAACTCTTTCCCTACGAATCGACACGGAAGAAGTTTCGTAATTTCTGACACACTGAATATTGCCTTTTCTTAATATATCCTATCAATGATTCTAACCTCTCAAATTTATCTGAAATTCATGTGTAAGGGAAAGAGATTTCGACAACCGCATTTTTTAAGAGATATAAGGATGAAAACCGTAAACGAGCAGATCACGGGCATTTCTTAAAATATGGAATCTTTTCTGGGACCGCAATCTAAGATCGAGGATAGCAAAATGTAAATAGAAAGAATAGCGCTCATTCTCTGTCCGGACTACAGTTAGGGCGAGGTGTAACTTTAACGTTTTCCCAAGATATAGATATTGATAATATTCAATCAAGATTCATATTCCAATCGCGTGTTTTATAATTTTCTCAGTTCTGAAGTAAGAGGCACCTCAGATAAAAATTTCCTTCATGACATTAACAATATATGAATTTCTAAATATCGGATTACGATAGAAAGGCTGAATGCATTCAAAAAGTTCTATGACAATCGTATGAAGCTCTAGGATATGTTAGCGTTCATATTGAGCAAATCATGGTGTTATGAAATTCATTCGCTTTAGGACGATGTATGTTATTTCCATATATTATGATAATGAAATACGTGAATTAAACGATAGATTAACTTCAGGTTTACATCTACTTTTCTATAATAATAACAGTAACAATAACAATTAGGAATCAAATGTCATGCATCATTTATCCGATGCTTATAGAGTAAATAAGTGAATGAAATACATGAGAACATAGTCCCAATCTTATATGAAAGAATTCACCGAAGAGTCAATTTATATATGCATGCTTTATCAGCAATAAACCACAATATTCCTAAACGAAGCCCTTATGAAATTATTTTGGAAGTAGCATTGATTTCTTTCTGATATCATCTCTAATTTAATTTCTCAATAGAAAATACTCTGGAAGCGATAAAAGCGAACTGTACGTGTTTTTCTCGTGACGAGGGGAATTTTGGTGTGGGTGCTATCTGGGGACGATAAAGTAAATAAGATTTAAACTGCTAGCTGCGCTAGGAGTACATTTGAAGTCATCTAAAGTGTCAAAGTCGTGCAGTTTTTGGTACTCGAATAAAAGTTATCATGCACTTATTCACATACATCATGTTTATTCATGTTAGACAATGTTTTTATTTTGAATTCAGCCATTTTAGCACTGATAACGTGGACATTGTATTGATGTCTATGTTCGTAATGTTAAATTCTAATTATTTAATCAAAACCATTCTATTAGTACACAGAGATAATTCAATTTATGATTATTGAAACTGTTTATACTGTAATCAAAAATTATAAAAAAGATAATGAAATAAGCTTTTATTTTGACGGCAAAGTACTGACGGAGTCAAAATCCCGTACATATCCATTTTCATAGTTTTGTATTCAAAATTTACAATCGAAAATTTTGTCCAAGAAAATCGAGTTATTTTAAAATACGATCACTTTAAGAGTCCATTGGCAATTCAAAAAAGTTATTAAATATAACAAGTGTTTACTTTGACTAGCGGCCAATGACTAATCTGATAGCTATTCGCTATATATCCAATATAAAAGTCTTTGCTATGATACTGCTTAAGAATAAACAAATTAGGAAATACATTTTGAATTCGGTAGAACAGGGTAGCCAAACTAAAATGCTCCTCGATACACTAAGGATATTTTCCATATTCTGTGCGATTATGATGCTGTCGTGTCACATTTTTGAACTTTGAAGTTTAATGTGCTCTCTCGATGGAATTCCTCTATGTAAGATCGATCCTTGAACGTTTCATCTATGCGATTTTGAGTACGCGAGGTAAAGATTCTAATTCTTATTGCGGGCCTAAAAATTGATGCTTTGAAAGGAGTTCGAAACTGAAATGCTTTCTATGTAGTATTTAATCAAATATGTAATTAAAGCATACCGTTTCGAGAAGTATTTTCAAGCTTCCACAAAATATCATAATACTTAATTAATACAAAATCCAAATTATAGACGCAGTAACGTAGGTCATCATACTTCATAATTAAGAAAATACGAACTCAAATTTTGGAGGAATAGCGAGAAGAGGCACAAATAGGATATTCTTAAAAATTGTACGAAAACATTGTTTGTGTGGGTTGTGCAGCGCACATAATACATATCGCCGTTGAAGCAGCTTCTGATTTGTTGATCATGGATGTGGAAAATCTCCTTAGTAAAACATATTCTTGTGTACCTAGTGTATGTATTTCCACATGCACATCGTGAGTGTTGAAATGCTGAAAGAATTTAGCTAATCAGCGGATGACAAATATTAAAAAATTCTTGGAAACTGTAAAAGGCGCCGGTAAGCCCCTTTGCCAGCCATGGAAAGAAATTTTAAATTCTACAATCCTCTGAAATCCTACTTTCCAACACAGGATAATGTCCTAGAAATTAAGTAGAGTTTTTTGAAAAAGATACTCAAAACTTTGGCTATAGTTCATATATACAATCAAGCATCTCTTTTTCAAAATGCTATACAAGTTATTGAAAGTGAAAAAATATCGGCAATCGAAGTAGCATGGGAAGTTAAAATTAATATAATAGTGTCAAGAGCATTTAGAGAACGATTATCTTCCATTAGAACCCACCAGGTCAATGGTGGGGGAATGTAAAAATCTAGTCACTTTAATAATGCTATGCATGGCATACGATCCATATATCACGCATTTATGATGTAAAAAGGTATTATGGCTGTTCAATTATTCATCTATCATTCTAACACCAAATTTTTACAAATGAACTCTTCATAAGGAATGGATATTCTATCAAACCTCAGTGTTTTTTAACCGGTAAAGCAAATTTAGTTTCAATGTAGCAATCGGAAATTATCTTCAGCTACAGCATTGCCTTAAACCTTCTCTGTATGAAAACTATTCATTCATAAAGCGTTAATTCACGGAAGAAATGTAGCATCATGGAGGATTAGCCAGACCCCACTCTAAAAGATTTTAAATTTAACAATTAACACAGTGGAGAATAGGGGTAGAAAAGAATACAGGAGCTCACAACCTCGGGACATACTGATTATTTCATAAGATTGGAGCATAAAGAAAGGTATATGGGATACCGTCCTATAACACTGCAGGGACGCATTGGTGATTATTACTACGCCTAGGAAAACCTCTGATGCCCATCACCAAATCATACATAGAAGCAAAGAAAGAATATTAACTTACCTAATTATAAGTATTCCAAGACTGTCTGTGTTCACGTACATATACACCGTCACTCATACACTAATCACTGAATACAGCGTTCACTGAACACTGAAAGATGCACAGATTTCAAATCACACTTCTCTCACTTTCACACTCGCACAGCACTGACAACGCACAAGTATCACCCCCTTATTCTGGCTCTTCGCGGTCAATTCCACGGAAGGAGGCCGGAATGTGCCGGGTCGTCCTCGAAAGGCACCTTCTACCCCAGGAGAGGAACTCGCCGCTGCAGGACCTCAGGTCAAATTGCATCTATGAAACCAAAGGCAATGATTTTGAAAATGTCACTTTCAACAAATATACAATACCTAATTATACTTAAATAAAAAATAGGGATTGACATAGGTAGGAATTACCCCTTTGGTCGAGGTTAACATGATCATATTTGCCAGATTTTATTAACAATTCTTCCACGAAGCCTCATCTTTATCATTTGTTATTTACGTATA
Source organism: Pachydiplax longipennis (assembly GCA_036926295.1). Taxonomy (NCBI): domain Eukaryota; kingdom Metazoa; phylum Arthropoda; class Insecta; order Odonata; family Libellulidae; genus Pachydiplax; species Pachydiplax longipennis. Next base: position 261,035 of record JAVFKF010000054.1, read on the forward strand.
TTTGCATTCCTATTATTAGAAAGTGCTGTAGCGTGTGTCCTACGTTACATAATACACTCAAAGTATATCTTTCCCCATCACCATTTGTATTAATCACAGCGTACCAAGGATTTGACTTAGGGGGCAGTCCAAAGCCAAGGAGTAAACATAGAATACCTTCTACTTAGTATATAAGAGGAGGAAACCCTTCGGCCGTTTGGAAAATGGTTCTTAATAGAGTAATAACAACAATATGTTTTACAACACAGCTGCAATCCAAGATTTTGGGAAATATTTTACAAAATTTCCAAGATCAAGGACTCGGAGACCTGGTTCTAACGTAAATCCCATCACAAAGTGTAGCTAATTTCTCTACAATTATCCATCTTAGCTCCTGCCATTTATATTCCCTCACTATCAATCACACGCGGGTCAGGAATATGACGAATATGTAAAGCATTCTGATTTACTAATAAACCACGAAACCTGAACTTCAATAAGGAAAATTTACCATAATTCAATCCAGTGAGAAAAATTAGAAGACAGAATATTGGCGAGCGGGAATTCCTTGCATGCGTATGCTATGTAACTTAACAGGCAGAATTAAAAACGTTCCAAATCGTGAATAAAACACCAAAGCTGTTTCTTCCTCAAGAAAACCCGTTTTCTCTTAGGAAGGGGAAAATATTGAACACAGCTTTACAATGGACATTTTGTCGGAAATTTGTTTATATCTTAAGGAAACTGATACGTTTCACCCGCACACCGTAATGGAAAAGTAAATAAATCGCAAATTGTGTTAAATATATTTCGAAAAGATGGATGCTTTTACTTAAGTTGGGGCGGATAAAAAATCAAAGGTATTCTGGCTGTTGTTCCGCGATATTCTGCAGCCACATCTAGTCTTTCTTTTCGAATCAAAGTCTCTATATCCTCTTCTGAGGTACATTGGAATGGTACATGGTGTTGGATAATAATAGTAATGGGTAATAGTAGTAGAGTACATTGGAATTGGATACATAGTTAACCGACTGTGAACAGCATCATCAGACAACATCTATTATCGTTAACTGCTCCTAATCTGCAATATTTTCTCAGATATATAAAAAAATTAATTCATTAAGCGTTACGAAGTATTACCAAGCATAACAAACTCTGACTTTTACAAATTAGAATTGCTTTTAAGCGATTGGAGAAATACCATCTAGTAATAAACTAGAAAATATTAAACATTGTGAAGGTTAGTCAGAAGGTTCAAGGAAGGGATGGCGGAAACAACTCGTTATGTTTTAAACTAGTAAAGATTTCAGCTCTACAATGCTATGAAACTAGAGAGTATACAACATCGTTCATTGCAATCCAGGAAGAACAACCCATTAAAGAAACTGGATCTTCGCAAAACCATACTGTTCAAGATAAACGAAATGTCGTTACGAGCGGTTTGATGCCCATAACACAGCTATTTAAATGTACATATCGACCCCTCTCCTTCCACTACTTAGATAACTACTTTCATTCGGTTTTGCGATTAATCTTGTAGATAGCAACTTGAAAGCGGTTCATAGCTATCTTCATCTCCCTTTTACCCTCTCAAGCGAATAGTGCATAATTGATTTTAGACGTAAAAATGATTAAAAACTGAAGAAAATTATTTCATTCTCGCCAATAGTGATAAATAGTGGCGTGCCTGATATACGAAACTGTTCTTAACATTGCCAAAGTTATATTATTGCGTGAAGATGATTAAAATAATTGACATATAACAAAGTGATTGCATTTTATACACGACTAACTATAAAAATCTGAGCCATTGACAAAATCGTTTTAAACATTCAACAGTCGAAATTGTTATGCCTCACCGTAAAAATTTTCCCGTTTCATTTTTACCGCCCACAGAATTCCAAAGTGGCACATTTACCATAGCATTTTCACCCATCAAAAAGTGTGGCAGGTTTACTTGTGATAATTATACCACGTACCAAAAATATACCTGACGTATGTTCTTGAGATTGATGGAAATGAATATTACGCTAACAAGATCAAAAGGAATGTGAAAATTCTACAAATCACATTTAATCTGATTTGTTTACAATAAAAATACCAGATTCTGTTGTTTTCGAATTTATTATACACCTATTTATGTGCATGTCGTCATGCTAACACAACACCCTTGGCTGAGATTGAGAGAAAATTAGAAACAAAACAATAAGGAGACTCAATTACGTACAACGAAAGATTGTTTACACTTCAATGTAGCTTGCGTGGGAATGTCGCAACATTTCAAACTATAATATTTTTCATTTTTAGAAAAAGGCTGCACTACAGTGTCGTTTCTCTTAGTTCGAAACTATCCCAGAATATCTTTAAAGCATTAATTAGTTTCAGAGTTTAATACTACTCAGAGCTACAATAATTTTGGGCTATAGAAATATCCAGAAATAAAGAAATGCTTGAGAAACGAGGTGTTCACAATTCAAGAGAAAAGAGAATTTCGCGAAATTTTCATACAAGTTACTCTTAACCTGTACAGGAGCTCCAGTATGATGATTGATGCTGGGAATCTGTTGGCACAGAATATGTCATTAACCAAGACTTTAGGCAAGGTCTATCAAGGGCTTAGTTCTGTCTTCATGTAGATAACCTTCTGAAATAACAGAAAGAAGACAATGCAGCACCTTGTATAGCCTTCCGAGAACTTGATTAAAATGTTCCCTGCCGATGATCAAGTATTCCTCCAAACTGGAGAACTTAAATTGCACATGGTCTATTATTTAGAAACACTGAGCAAAAGGTTTAACCTGAATATTTCAAGAGAATAACCAAACCAAAGGAAGTTTTAGAAAGTAATCACATAAAAAAAATTTTCATAGGAACAAGTGCCTCATTTCAAGTGTTAGGGATGCAATATGACGTACAACGAGGACAGAGATATAAGAAATGAAATTAACTTTTTCGTGATAACTTGTGGGAGAATAAGAAGAAATTTCAAAGGTAAAATCAGGAAAGAAACCCAGATAGTGATTCATATATTATTGGCAATTTTACAAACGTAGTTTTCATCCGAATGTTATGCAGCGAAACAAAATAAAATCAAATAAACACAGTCGTAGGAAATAAAATTTCTTAGGACCGTGTAAGGCTGTGCAACGTCAGACAAATTATGGAACACGTCATTAAGAGAAGGCCTGGGTGTACTGCAAACCTAAGGAAACTTACCCAAAGCAGGCGTTGGAGTATCATTTAGATGGTAAAAAAAAGGGTCGCAACACCATGAAAGGGATGGTAGAAGTGAAGTCTGAAGATTCCTAAAACCTAAAACATAAAAGAGGAAGAAGTAGCGTGGGTTATAAGGCATAGGTAGACATCTAAGTTTAGGTAATTTTTAAAAAAATATACCTTAAACCGCACCTTAGCATACTATAAATACTTGGAAATTTTTAACATTGTAAGTTCACCAGCAAGTTCTTGTAAAGGCTGCGGAATACTGCAGCAAGCTGGCGAGAAACTACAGTCTGAATGGAACATAATCATGCCGAACATGTATAAAAACGAATGTCAAGATCATCCTCGAAATCTTATCAAAACATTCAATTTTATAGAAAGTTATTGACAGAACTCATTTCCTGCTCAAAACCTTAATACATACCTTTTGTTCAAAAATGAGTAAACGAATGCAAATTCATACCAGACTCTAGAAAAAAGCTATTGGCCGAAGTGGACCGCGTAGCAAAACTTAGATTAACATGCGTTTGGTATTCCGAAAACAAATCTCTCTACGGTTATATCTAATCGAGAAAAAGATCATCGAGTCGCTCCACCAAGCAGTATTCGATACATAACTAAGTGATGAGGCGTAGTTAGTCATTGAATTTCATCAATGAAATCGCGAGAATGGCTATGTTGGAGGCCTTCCATTAAAACATTCTAATTAAATAACTGTTCCATCACGAGAAAGTTTTGCAATGCCATGAACGACGAGAATCCACTTTCAGAGGATCGTGTCGCATTCCTCTTTACCATGTATATTTACGAGAGCATAGCATGAATCATCTATGAATGGAGCTCAGGAACGAAAGCAACCTTTTGCGAGGGAGGGCAGTTACCACCACTAGCCGAACTTTCAAGCGATAGAAAAAAGATTCCAGGGCTATCAGTGAATTCTTTCCTTTCTCCTTCTATTATCTCCTTTCTCCAACAGCATACTACTAATGAGGATATCTACTAAAATTTGTTATGCTAAAAATACGATTCCGAATTCATAGTTCCAATAGATATGAATTTACAATGAAGATATTTCTTTCTCAAATTAAACTATCGGATTCAAGGCTTCCAGGCAATGATATTATCTAATCATATCAAAAGATAGCGTGAAATATATATACTTTCTGTAATCCTATCCAATTCTAATTACTTCAAAAGTGAATATATATGTGTTCTACCTTTCGATAGATTCATGTGCCCCCACATTCCCTATTTAATTCCTTTTTCCTGAAATTCCCAGTAACTTATCACACCCAAACGTCCAAGTTTCACATCCGTACAACATTACAATCAACACCAAGGATTTTACCAATCTTTTCCTGATTCCTTTATCAAGGCCCTTTGTCATCAGTTCCCTTCTCTTCATGAAAGCTTCTTTTGCTAACGTTATCCTTTTTCTAATCTCTGTTGAGCATCTTCAATCCACAGAAAGAAGGCTGCCCAAGGATGAAAATTGATCTTCTTGTTCTACATTTTCCCCATTCACCCTTATCGTTAACTTACATTACTTTCCCTTAGAAAACATCATAATTGCATTTTTTCATACATTTATTTTCATCCCAAACTCCTTTGCTTTATCGTTTAGTGCATCACTTAGGATTTGCAAACCCCTTTCAGAATCGCACACAATAGCCTTATCGTCTGCATATCTTACCGACTTCCCTATCAACTTTTACTCCCTTATCTATTTCATCACAAGCTTCTTTGACCATTTCTTCTGAATATATGTCAAAAAGAGATGGTGACAAAGGACAACGATGTCTTACTCCCCTCTCTAACCATGCCATTCTGATTACCCATCAGCTATCCTTACACATGCAATTTTGCATTAAACGCCTATCTTTTCAGCCCAACCCAACTTTCTTCATTTCAGATGGAATCTTAAGGCAACTTGTATTGTAAAAGTATCTTCAAATACTCACGGAATGACAGATGTAATCACTTCTGAGATGAAATCCTGAGGCTATTTAGAGTGGTTTCAAAAAAATCCTCAGGTCCCCTTGACGACAAATACGATTGTTGAAGCCAAGATCGTGCATTTCCCTTAAGATTAAATGGATAATTTGGCCTATTGGTATGAATGAATGAGAGAATATATATAAATAGAGATCTGCAGAGATTTTAGCGTCAGCGATTACGAATATTTTTTGACGTTGATTCGCGGGGTTCGACTTACGACCATTTCGGGAAAATTTACTAATCGAATTTGATGGAATTTTCAAAGTTATTTCGATATGATGAAGCTACTCTGCGTTTCTTTTCGACCAAAATGTCTAATAACTCAACTGTGTATGCCGCCTTTCGTCGCGTGGCAGCGGGTGCATGAGTCACGACTACCCTTAGTATGAAACACGGAGCCTAAAAAACTATTCCATTATTGAGTTATGTTTAAAGTTTAGGATATTCTTACACTAAGAGGGCCAAACTGAAAAGTACATACCCATCTTCCGAGAAAGAGAGTAATGACAGTATTCTGAAACTTCACCTTCCGTCGACTTTCCCTTGCAACATAGTGGAGAATTATCCTGTAGCGCGGGAGAATAGCACAGTGCACCTGCAACACTCTTGTCCTGCCGCACATACACGAAGTTATCAGGCCACTAGAAAGGAAATGAGGCATTGTAAACACCTAGGTTGACATAAAACCATCGAATCGGAAGTTCGTTGCAATCGCGAAGAGTCATCCGTAAGATATAAGACCCATAAACATTGAAAAACTAGGACTTTTCAGAAGTTTTTACATTGCCAAGCTGTCCAACGTTGAGAGACGCCAGCAGAGACAGGTCCGCTCAGTTCAAATGCTCCGACTGCTATGAGTCAGCTTCAGAAAAGTGACCGCACCGATTCCGCCAAAATCGAGTTCCTGAACAGTCATACCATAGCTACGAATTTTAGGATGAAGGACGGTATATGATTTCTCTTGTTCCATCATAGCGAAGCCTGGATAAATATGTCTGGGAGTTTAGGGATACAATTTTATGATTCGAATGCATATTGTACAATCATAAAAGTGGGTTTAGGCGATAATTCAGAAATATTCAATATCTAAACTTCTCCAATTCTTTAATTTCGCTAATGAATGTGTTTTAACGAATTTTCTCTTCTCAATGGATTGTCAATAAGGATTGGTGAGCTAAACTTTCAACATACATTCACATATATCTACATTACATTGAAAATTATAACGATTATTGGATGAAAATCTTGGATAAAATCATTGTAATCAATTTCGTATTACCTACAAGTGGAATCATTTGGGTTTCCACAAAATAAAACTTCACAGTTAAACAGTCTTACCACATAAAATTTTATGAGAAATGCTAAATTGTCCTATATTCTTCATTTCAGAGAAAAGGTATGAGGAACAGGGAACTGTAATTTCTGGTAAATATCCGTAGGGCTCCAATGAGTGTGGGCTATTGATTACGTACTACAGATGTTTCCATAAAATTTCTTACATTTATACTGCACTGTATCCAATGATTTAAAATTTCACCTTTTCTGATAATCTCCAACTGTATTTATTACGTAAAAGAATATTTAAATTTATTGAATTACTTTGTTCTTACCATCATCTACTAATTTCATTTTATTTATTGTTCAGTGTGAATGAATACTTTTATTACAAGAAAATATTATGTCTCCTAAACTCTGAATAAAGAACGTCATCAATTACATAAGTTGCTTTTGTTGATTCCAAAAGAGAATATCATCTTCATGGCACCATGTCCTTAAATTCTAATTTCATTATTAACACCATTCCTCACTAATTATGTAAGTCTAGAGGAGGACATGATAGATGTAATCGATCTAGCTGCTCGACATCTAACATTTTGATCCACGTTCTTTGATGTGAAACAAACAGTGATTTCAGAGTAGGCAATTGTGGCCATCAATCAACAAGGTGTTATCAGTCCCTAGTCAAAGGTAAAAAAGGTGTTGCTTTATTCTGAAAATCAGTTACAGCATTTTAGGAGAATGTAAAATTCCCTTGTCATGAAAAATCTTCTCAAATCTTTATATAAGGTGTTAAAAATCTATGCCATGGATTACTTTTAAGAGAAATGGGAATATCTGCCATAAAATTTCCTTCCATATTTGGGGGTAAATAAAAGTCAATCAAAGGATTAAGCTATTTAATACATTTTTAGTAAAGGATAAGTTTACAGAGACATTTTAGAATATTCTAATGATTACAAAGTCTGATGATATTTTATTTCATTTTAGACACATTGGATAAGCTACACTCTTATATAATTAGAGCTCTTTCTCTGCTCAAGGTGCATGACATGCAAACCTCCAGCTTCAATGATCTTCATAACTTTACAGACTGTCATCATCATCTATTGTCTATATTCAGTAAAAAAATCAGCTTAAATAGAATGAAATATGTAACATTTCTAAGGAATGATCACAATTCTTGTGCATACAAGTGGCATCAATAACTGGTACAAGAAATATAAAGACTGCAAGTTATAAATGTTTAAGGACCTGCTTGTGAAATGAGAAACATTTAATTAAAGATATATGTAAAAGTTGTGGAAATTGTAAGGAGTATTTCATTCAAGAAAACTAAAGCTAAATATTTCACTTCAGTAAATAAAATTCAGGATAGTCAAATTCTTCATTGTTCATTGAAGATGCAAAATATAGAAGATGATTTGCATCACTCTTTGATTGCCATCTGTAGAAGAGCAAGTCCACCCAGTTACTCTACTCTCTCTGATAGACTGCCAATATCTGTAACTTCTCCGTGTAAATGTCTGTAACTTTTGGTACAGGAGAGACAAAGACATATTCAGTAAACATGACTGATTTTTAGTTAATTCTTCAGGTTTGAGATTTTCTTGTATTTGCTATGCCTTCCCTTGGCTGAGGGAGCTGCCTTCATCTCATTTTCCCTTTAACTGTGTGCAAAAGATAATTCTTTCTTCAACTGGCAAGTGGTAGCAGGTATAGACCCTCATAATCTGGACAGACCTCAATCCTAAGGATTCAATCAACAGTTACTGCCGAGAAATTAAATTACTTCATATTATTGGATATTTGATTGCCAATTTTTATTTATTTAATAGGAATTTTGATTCAATATGCAGTTCAGATTACTTTCTTTGCAGTTCTCTGTTAATTTTGATACCAAATAATTTTCAAATATCTCAATTATAACAATACTGACTAATCACGAAGAAAGTCAAATTCACCCTAAGGCAGCCAATAACGGAGATAAGTAGGAAAAACATTAGAGGGGTTAAAGATAGCACCTTTTATATTTGGGTTTTCCCAGGTAAGTAAAAACCCTTTTGAGATAAACCCATTCCCAAAGAATGGAGAGGACTTGGTGATTGGACTCTTCATTGAAAGACAGGGCCATAAAATTGAAATAGCAGGTTGAAACATAAGAGAAAAAGATTCTCCAAGTTCCGACAGAGGCAACCGTCTAGGGCGATTCCCGGGAAACAGATAATCGATTAGCAGTCACAAGTTATTCAGAATCCCTAATGCGCGTTTCAAAAGCAAAGTTTTCATGATCACATAGGGTTCAATGCTTGAATCGCCCTACACGTTTGCCGCTGTTGGCACTTGGAGAACCTTTGTCTCTTAGTTCATTGACCGACGAGTTCCTATTATCTTCCTTCTAGGTGAACACATGCAAGAATGTTTACCCACATTTGCCTTTAGAAAACATACAAATATCTTTTCCGCAGTTTAAGGGTCAGGTGATTCTGCAAAAATTCATTCAACGAAATATGTAGTTCCTTTCAAGATATATAGCATACAATCTTCTCAACATAATAAACATGGATACAAATTCACTAAATAAACTTGGTGAATCTTCCAACCATCACTTCCCTCTATAAATTGTCAAAAAAACATACATTACCTCAAACAAGCTAGCTATGTTATATGATTTGAAGATACTATTGGCCACACAAATGTTCAGACTTTATTCTGAATTCAACCTTAATTCTCATTGATTAGATTCATAATTATCCATCAAGCTATTATCTATCGAAAAGAATTTCCATTTTGATTAATCCATGAAACCTTTACAGCTACATGGAGTATGTTAATATGTGGCTGCTACCCTGAGTAAACATTTTCATCATTCATGGAATAGCCAAGTAGGTATGTCATTTGTATTTAATGTAGTACATCCTTGATTCAATTCCCATTTTGTTCTGTATGTACTAAATGACATCAGCAGGACTTCTAGAATAACTATTCCTGCCCCAATAATTAATTTGTTGGATTTCAACATGGAGAAGAAGTAAGAAACTCTAAATACCTTAATAAGTCTAAAAAAAAAAAAACATTTTAATATTATTTAATCTAACAGGATCTTGCACACAGATATGAATAAGCATTGGTGTGGGATAGCCAAAATCTCATTTATTACTAATTTATTTTTATGCACTTTTACTACTCAATTAAGCATGTAAATTTGAATCTTTCTCATTGCTGTACAATTTCATTGAAGAATTCAATCAAGGCTATTACCGGTTTATCAGACAGAAAGTTCTCTTTTGGATATCAGTCACCAGCTCCCCTAATAAATAGCTTTTCTTATGCAGGCTAAATCCATTGGTAATACATTTTCAGTATGTAGTTTCTAAGAATAAAAACTTAGGCAGACTGGTATAACACTATAAACCAGTTAAATCTATATTGCAGATGCTCAATGACTCATCTACAAAATATATTCAGAAGATACTTTTAGATTTCCAATCAGTATCCTATGATACGAATGTCAACTGCCTTAGTAAATAAAAAATATTACCTGCAACATACTGTTCCATTTCCTCTTCTATAGCTGCATGCTTGGCTTGGGAAGAATGTGAGCACCAGAAGTGGAAGTGGTAAGTAGATCAGGAATCCAAAGTGTTAAACGTGCATGTGCTCACCAATCACAGTCACAATTTCAAAATGGAGAACATCTGGATATAGAAAAAAATCATCTTAACATAATTCAAGGACGGCCAACATGGAATAAAGTAAAACAAGAGACATTTTTAATATTTAATATCTGTAATATCAATCCCTTCATCATCTTCCAATAGCAGTAAAACCAGCTGAACATTCTTTCAAGAAGATAAAGTGAAAGCAACATCTTATCATCATAACTTGGCTTTGTAATTCTCTTACGCTTTCATTATATTTTTAACAATGGTCTGCTATTTGTATGAAGACCAAGCCTCAGTTTTATGATCAAGGTAACACTCACAAAGCAATGCACTCCCTTTCTCATTTATTCATTATGTTTACAAATTGAGATTGCAGAAAAAGGTAACAAAAGCAGGCAAATTTTACATCACGCTCTCCCATGAGAAATAGTGATTAAGGAATTCTCACCCTAACTTTGAATTTGTATCAGCTCAGACAGCAAGTTGGTGATTGTTCTGTTAAAAAAAATTTAAATATTTTCTTATAAAATAAGTAATTCCAATGTAGAATTTTACAAGGAAACATTGCACACAAGGTCAAACGTGAGTGGGCGACCCTGACAGTATCAGACGATTTGTTATTCATGAATGAGTGGAATGATTGGCATTAGTGCATTGCAGAGGATCTGGGAATGGGAATAATCTGTCTTATGTGGGAAAAAGATTGTCTTTAGCATTATAGCATTATTTAAGATTATTGATAGTATCGCATACGATACATCCCAAAATCATACTTCAAGGATTATCGAAACACTACAGATATTCATTTTAATAGAACATTCTTCACTGTCATCATTAGTAAATCCTCGATGAGCCTCGATTGTTTTCAGGCCATCCTCAAGGTAATGGGAATAAGATTTTAACTTCACTCATCCCAGTTTACTCTTTTTCTGTATAAAAATGAGATTTTAAACGATTTACTTGGGAAGTACCTCCTTGTCTATTGGGAGAGATTTCTTATAAACAAGGATAATCGAAGTTAGAAAATATTAGGCAACTTACAGAGAATTAATTTATCTAATTTATGATGAATTCGGTGTCTTCTGGTAATGAAGGAGGGGTTTCTTCAAGAGCAGCTGCAGCAACATAAATCCGTACCTTTCGTTTAAAAATGAGTAATCGCGAGCAAAAGAGTAAGGAACCTATTAAAGAAAAGCTGCAGGTATTTGACGAAGTGGATCGCATACTTAAACTCAGATTGCTCGTTTGTTTGGTATTCCGACATTAACACTCTCTATAGAAACGCATAATCGAAAAAAAAATCAATGACTGGGTCAGCAGTGGACACAGAACTGACCGATTTCACGCAATTTATCATGTTGAAGAAGAATTCGCAAATTCCTTTGAACATATGCGGTCAGGGGATATAACATTCAGTGGACATACTCTCAAGGAAAACGCAAATTCTACTGCTACAAAATTGGGAAAGATAACTTCTATTACTCTAGGTGAATTTATTTCTTAGCGGGAAACGCGAAGTTAATTTTCTCAATCCTTTATACACATGTAGGCAGCGTAAGACGGGTTACCTTTGAAAACAATGGGTTCTGTACTGTTCATCATTCTCTGAAACCACATTTTATGGAACAAAAATGATCCTTTACCAAAAGTTCAATAAATTTACTAGCACTGTTCCTCATAACTCTTAAAATAGTTTCAAAGGCCAGAGAATTGTTTCCAGTGGCGCAGTGCTGATTAGATTTTTTAAATTCATTTGCAGGAGTAGAGCCGACCCCTTTAATCGAAATATTGTGGCGTGAAAGATAAGTAGGACAGCTGCTTTTGAAAGAGGTATATGTTACGGAGGACTTAATATCAAGGGAATGGTACTCCAATGTTTGCTTGAAGTTATTACAAACTCTTGATGAAAAATCAGTTCTGTGACGAGGAATAAAAGCTACTTGCAAAACCTTTTGTGCTTCATTTATATAGAACAATTTAGTGAGACTTCTCCTAGAAGAATTCGCCCATCATCATTTCAGAAATATTTTATAGAAAGCTAATGAAATGATATGAGTATTTTTATTTAATGAACTTTAGAAACCATTAAAGTAATCTATCTTGTTACAATAAATTCCACGAGAAATAATTTTTCATCTGGAAAGTAAAAGGTATGCTATCACATGAACGTCCTTTTCACTTTCACCATATTGAATGACCGCGTTTTATCTATTATATATATCTACTTCTCTGTATATTCCTATATATTCATCAACGTGAACTTTTTACGACGTACTGTCCCCACCCTCTAGATTCTAGAGAAGAATAAAATATAAAAAATACATTACTGAGAGGTTCACCATTCATTCTTTAATGAGTTCCTTATAATAAAGCAAAATTCAATTACCAAACTTTAGATACTTTTCATTTGATTTTTGGTTACCTCAAATATTTGGCAATTTTCCTCTGACCATAGATTATCTGAATGCTCTGCACAATGTACCATCAGTAAGGAATGAACATGTTGGTGAGGTGTTTTCTTTGATGATGAACTTCTCAATCACTGGAAAATAGAATAAAATGAAAGCAAATATTACTAATGATAAGGAAAGAGTGATACAAACATACAATTTTCATTTTGAAGCAAAGTGTAATACAAAAAACAAAACTGAATGCAACATATTTCAATGGTTATGTTTGTGTATTAGGTGATGAAGTCATTAATATATTTATAACTACATAGTATATAACGTATAAACACGTAACACATAACTAAGAGGAAGGAGAATAGCATATTGATAATTACAAATTAATCAATTCAATAATATAAAGTATATATAAAAGGTTTATTGAAGAAAATTTCCAATTTAAGAGACAAACAAAGATAACTGCTGTTTCCAAAATTATCTAAATTAGAATAATAAAATTATTTAAAAATTAATAATAAAAGTTAAGCATTAAATTTCTACAATTAAATGTTACATTCGCATTTTCCGTTTTTGTCAGTATTATTCCCAGAAAATAAGAAAAATAATTCATTAAATAAGGAAAGATTTCTGGAAAATGAGAAGAGAACCTTGGAAATTAATATTTTTATGGCTTACCATAGACGTTTGTATCACAAAAGAGAACTCCAGGTTAGGAAATCAATCCTGAACAAGGAAGAACCGCTAACAGGGAGGTGATAAACATTCTGCCTTGCATATGATTTCAGAAGCACTTTAAAGTAGGTGATTAAAAACTTTGTTACATAAACCTTCTGTTTCATAGAAGTAGTTGAAGTATGTTCCTACGTTATTCAGCCCGGTGAAGAGGGAGATCAACACCAAACCATTTCTTCGATATATCCACTGCGTGATTCCCTACGCTGGCAAAAGGAAGATCTCACGACCACCTGTAGAATACGAACTGAAGGAAAAGAACTTCATGAAAGCAGCTCTACTATTCTAGAATATTCATTTAAATTCTTTCCGAGGGAAGTTGTTTGTCTTAGAAAATGCCTTTTAGATGACATCAGCATTTTGAACCGAAAAGGTTCGAATGCATCCGAAGAATAAATTGCGTGATGTAGTGGGGTGCATCCAATTCAACTTGAAAGGAGTTGATTTAGATAAACTCAAACAGTTGTATTTCCGTATAATGGGTCTCTGGAAATCAGATTACGAAGTCAACAAAATATTCTCGTACATAGAACACGTAGATTCCCTAGAGAACCTGTAGTAATGGATAGCAGAAAAAGAAATAAATCAAGAAAATGCGTCATTAGGAGACCATGTCTTGCTTTGCAAAACACTACTTTTCGGATGATTCGGAGTATTAAGAAGTGCCTAGATGATTTCTAAATCTTATTTGTCAATGCTGATGGAGCTTGAAGGCGATCAAATTGAACATAAATGTTCTGAATACCTGTGAACGTACTGTCTCTTCATGGATTTTCATTTAAATGGAAGGATATACCCGCACATTCTCTACGGCGATAAATGAAGTAAGAGTATCATAATGCAATAATGCGAAAATTTTGAATCGTATGAAGTACTATATTTCTGTTTGTTGAAACGAACCGCAAGACCGATTGTAAGTAAATGAAGCTTGCAAGCACAGCGCTCATTTACGGTCTTGACTACAGCTCGTGCGATGATTTATTCTAAGTTTAGCTTTCCGTAAATATAGATTTTGAAGTCAATTAGAATGAATTTCAATTGTTCAACCTATAAGCAATAGTAATATAACGTTTACAATAAACGGCAGATCTATTCAATGATGTTATTCGAGTGTGGGTTTATTTTCAACAAAAAACATGAATCAGCAAATGCTACACATAATATGCACGCAAATTGTGAAACGTCGTCTCCCACGAAAGAAGGAATTTTCTTTATTGTGATAAAGGGCCTCGGTCAAGCCAAGACTAGTCACAGCGTAACACGACGACGTGTTATAGAAGCAAGGATCACTTTAATCACTCTCGGCTCGTCCTAGATAAATTTCAATATAAGTTAAACTTCGGACGAACTGTAGACAAGTTTCATGTTGATAATATGTATTGAATCAAGATTCACATGCATATTGCGGATTTCTTTATTTTGTCAGGTGTGAAGTAAGAAGCACCTGAGATAAAAATTGATTCATTAGATTCTGAATATCCTTTCCTTTCCTAAATATCGGATTACCATCAAAGTGCTAAATGCAATCAAAAACTTATATGACAATCGCTTCAAGCTTTTTGATATATGCGAGAAATAATAATATATTATATTATTCATCGATGAGTCAATACAACTATGCACTTCTAAATCAGCAATAAAAGCGATTATAAATCAAAATGTAAGACAAGTGATCTCATGTCTTTTAGTAGAAGCATTGTATTGTTCCTATGACTGTTCTAATATAATTTCTCAGTTGAAATTGTCCTGTGCAATCGATAAACGCAAAGATTGTGTGTTATTTTTATCAAACATGATTTTTTTCTGTTTAAGATCGGGGGATCAAAAAGTAAACAAAATGTAAATTTCTGTCAGCGCTAGGAGTACATTTTTAGTCATCTAAAGTATGAAAGTATTGCAGATCTTCGTACTCGAACAAAAGCGATCGTGCGGTTACTCACGCACATCCTGCTTATTCATATTTTATCACGTAAATATTTGTATTTAGACATCGGAGAAGTGATTATGTGAGCTTTTGACGTCTACGTACATAATACTGAACGCTAATTATTTAAACGAAACCATTGTATTCATACATGGACATAATTCAAAATATGACTTTTGAAATTGTATATCATCTGGTCGATCCTTATGAGAAAATGAACACGCGATTGCGGCACTGAACTGCCCATCGGTTATCATTGTTAAGAAATCTTTGAGATTGTTATCATCTCACTTTACTCCTCCCCTCCCAAAAACACCATATAGCTTATGTAACTAAAAAGGAGACTGGGAATTAAGTACTTATTTCCTCAATATGTGGCGTAAAGCGACTGCCACTGATAAGAAGTGACTCTCAGAGTAGAATGTCAGAGATGTACCAAAAAGTGCACTTGGTAAATGCATTTGTTAATTCAGCGTTGGAAAGGTCAAAGTGATTAAGAAAACAATTCTTAACTGTCATTAACTGCGGAAAATATTTCGTTTCTGCTACAAATCAGAATAATGCCTTCTGCTATTATATTATATCAATCCTTCTAACTATCTAGATCCCCTCAGCAGAATTTTTAGCCTAATCTTAAGTGAAAGAGGCTTCCACAGTCGCATCGTTCGTCATGTGGACTCGATGTTCATACACTCGAAAATAATTCGTTTCTTTCTACCGAATTATCAAGCCATTTCGAATTTAAGGAATGCGACCGGTAAATGCAAGTTTACGTACATTTCTTATGAGAACTTAAGTGTCATCGCACTCTGGAAGATGGGAAAGTCCAGCGAGATGATTAAAAAATCTTGAAATTGTAGGAATCGTCCAAAATTATGCTGTTGGGATGGGGAATAATCAAAAACCTTACTTTGGAAATTAAAAGAGCTCAAGCAGTGGTTGGTTATAAACAGGAAATAGTTGAAAGAATAATTATAGCTGTCCTTTTGGACAGGAATGTATAAATCTTCCCATATCATAACATTGCTCAACGGGAAACGTTTTAAAAAGAAAAATTTTCAGCTAGTACACAGTGTGATATGATGTACTCCAATATCGAACACAAAGATATGAATCTTAATATAATTTCATTCTCATGAGACTTTTCTGTGAAGTGAAGGCGATGGTTTCTTTTACTCTATTCGATATATAGAAAGAACATGAATATGTTGATAAGAAGTTCTCTCTTTAATGTGAGGAGAAATTTGTTTCTCGTTAAGTTCAATCGCCTCAGTCATCAAGGAGACTGCTTCCTTATACTAGAAAAGTTACACAAATTTGTCGTTTTTATTGTTCCATTGCGACAATGAAACGGTTATATGCTACCAAAATAAATATCTTTATCCAATTTTCTTTCTTTTGGTGTCTAGATTTAGTAGGACAATTATTTCTAATTTAATTTCTTAAAAGACCAAAAGTCTGCAGTAGATCGAAACGAACTTTACGTGCATTTCTTATGAACATATTCTAGTCTTTTAGTGTCAAACCAAGGATACTTTTGGTAGAAAAATATAGATATGTTATAGTCCATTCTACTTCTAACGAATCCCCACATTTCTATTTCGTCGGAAGGAGCATGAAATTTATGTTTTAAACATATCTCACACACATTTCTTACGGGAGTTAGCGACACCGGATGGACAAATACACAACGGTGATTATTAGATAAGATTCCTTTATGAAGCACCCAATTTTAATGACAAGTTTCCTTGCATATTTATCCATGTGAATCATAGACTGGCTTCACTCTATGGGATTCATTTCTTTGCGTATATAAAAATTAATCATTCTTCAGAACTTTTATAGAAGTCATATTTCTTAATATTGTTATGAGGTTGGTTGTGATATAATGTAAGCATCTGAGACACGAGTAATTTGGATTCTTTTGTTCCCTTGAATGATAAGAATAGATTTTTACACAGTTCGGCTTCAATACATTCTGACTCAGTGACGAGAAATAAGGCAAATTATGTCATTATTTATATGTCCTCATTCCTTCCAATTACTCATTTAAGGCTTTCCCTTGCGTAAATTCCATACCAAACGACAATACTGCGAATTTCTGTGTATATTTGCAGATGTATTTCACAAGGCTGGACGTTTATGATTCATTGAGTAGCTTACGTAACATGACTGTCCCCTCATTATATACCATAACTATATTATATACTAAATAATTAAATTACGTGAAAAACAGGTTTAAGGGAGTGTTACTACCTCTTCACTAGTCTTGATGAATTCAGCCCACCAAATACATTCAAAACAAAGCTACATAGCATTGTTCTGTTTTCATTATTTTCTCATAATGTACCAACGAATATTTGTTTCTCTTACACTTAAAGTATAAGTTTATTTAATTGATTCAATATGGAATCCATTATACTTAGTTATTTTTGTAAGAGATTTGTATCTGCTCTATTTTGATTAACTCAATTCTTGGAAATTCATGATTTTCAAACCATTTGTCTCGAGATATTTAAGATTTTGAGAATCGGCCTAAAATTTAAAAAATAAGTAATAAAAATCTCTGCTGCGATTAATAGCATTAACGGTTTGAATTTAACCGATTAGATCGGACATATATACACACAAAATGGCGATTATTATATAAAATTAATTTCAATACATATCCACGAAATCTCGGTATTTCTTAGGTTCATCATGTTAGCTTTAAAATATGGAATTATAGACGCGAACGAGATCATTTTCATATTAAGATTACAAGTAAATATAGCATAATTTATAAGGAAATTCCATGGCATCTCTTCTTAATAGAATAATTATCAAGCATTTATATTCGTATACCATTCATTGCAACTACGTCACGATTACGTCACGAATATTTTCCTATTAATTCACTTGGAATTTAAACTACGTAATCGATAGTGAAGCTATAATTTTTAATAACTTTCGAATTAAATTCGAATAAAGTTTGGATGAATAAATTATTATTTAAATAATTATTAAAAATTACGAAAATAGTTTAAACTTTGACCTGTAGGGGGAGAAAAGGGGGTACTTAGAACGCGAATTGAAACAGCCTCAGCGGCAGCCAATCAGATCTCTCCGTTTTGTTTAAAACTTAATTTGAAGGGAAAATCTTCAGTTGATTAGAAGACATCTGATGGTGAAGAACTGCTAAAGGATATTCAAGAAAACCGTTTCGAAATTCGAATTTCATTTGAATTTCAGTCGATACGGAATTCAGTTATCGTATTTTAAGTTCTACGTGTTTGTAAATTGTTTGGGATCGATGATTAATTAGTGACTTAATGGTATTTAAGTGTACGAGGTCTGTTCAAAAAGTTCCCGAACTTTTTTTATAGTGTGCCTCCATTTGGTTATTTTTTTATTTGCCTATAGGCGTTGTATCCGCGAAAGCTTCCCAAATAACCACCTTCAATCACTTTGTCGATATCTTGCTTTGTTCATTAGTTACGGATGTTTATGTGAACAGGTGATCGTAGAGTGCGGCGAAAAATCGGATCCGCGGAAATGAGCTCTTTGAAGGAGCAGCGTTCTTCTGTAAAATTCTGCGTGAAACTGGGCAAATCTTTCACGGAAACTTTTGATTTGATTACAAAGACTATTGGTGAGCATGCTATGAAACGTACCGCGTGTTATGAGTGGTTTATACGGTTCAAAAACGGACGAAGACGACGAGCGTTCCGGAAGACTATCAAAGTCCAAAGATGACCCCCACATCGAAAAAGTGAACGATCTCGTTAGTGCAAATCGAAGTATGAATTTCAGGGAGCTTACAGAAGAGTGTGGCATCCCGATTGATTCTGCTACGAAATCCTAACTAAAAAAATTGAGGATGCATCGAGTCATGCCCAAATTCGTGCCTCGCCTGATGACGGCAGACCGGGAGCAACACGAGCAACTCGTGGATTTTTAGCCAAAAACAAGACCACTGTGCTTCTCTAACCACCCTATTCACTAGGCCTAGCTCCATGTGACTTATTCCTATGCCCAAAGCTAAAAACCCCGCTCAAAGGAAAAAGATTTGCCGCCATTCGAGAAATAAAGAAAAATTCGACGGAGGAGCTTATGAACAATCCGAAAGAAGCGTCCCAAGACTGTTTTAAATAGTGGAAATACCGTTGGGATAAGTGTATACATTAGGGTGGGGAGTACTTTGAAGGAGACCCGAAGCAATAATGTTTAAGTGAATTATTTGTGTTGTAATAAATAAAGTTCGGGAACTTTTTGAACAGCCCTCGTATTTGTAGCGTCAAGACATTCATCATTGCCTGGTAAGTACCGAGAATTAAACTTGGTTAAATTGATTGTAAATATTCATCGTTTTTCGTCATTTTTTAAATGTTTCATTGTGTTCACGATTCATATGTATACGTAAATATACCAAGAGCATAATTTTAGCTAATACGAGAAACATTTACTTAATTAAGTAATTTAAAATATAATAATTTTATTTCATAAATACATATATAAAGAGTTTAAATAGTTATCTGAAGTAATACAATACTTCCTCTATGACTTTTATGTCGAATAGCATATATACTGAATGAAGTACGAAAATAATTCCACTAAAATATTTACGACGTGAAAGAAGACATTCTTGGTTATCATAGCAAACAATATCGTAATTTAAAATCATTGTCAATGGTAGCTGATCACTCTCATTACATTCACAATACAGTACTATCCCATGATTTCACGAATGAATTAATTTGATGTTTTTATTTTTTTCCAGATTTTGCTATTTCATCTCTGCATTCCTTTCGGAGTTTTGGAAGGACACTGAAGTGGATGAGGAAGGCTTACCAGAGGACCACAAGTGGCGAGTTTTATAATAATTACAATTGATAATGTTTAATTTCTTTTATGGAAAATGTAAGAATCCTGTTTTTATATAAAAACCACTTGAGCTTATACAAGATTAAACAATCGGTATTTCCTTTGTCTGCTATTAATTTGAAACAAATATTACTTTAAATTAAGACATAGAAAGTTAGACGTTAAATATTATTATTATATATATATATATATATATATATATATATAATTAGCTACTGTACGGACAAAATCTTCTTTAGGAATTAGTTCAACTCTTTCTGAGACATTCGGAGTCTCGCATACTTTCCTCATACACCCGATGCCAATAACCTTTCCTCTCTCTGCAAACAACTTTCGTTTACATTCAGTGAAAATGTAAACATTGTCATATTTACTTCTAGTGTTTCATGGTAACGACTCAGTGTTATCTCAAGGCCGTGTGACTCAACGTTGTATACCTTCATCGTTTTCACTTACTTTCTAAGCTATTCTGAAGTTCAAGTACGTTCTTGTTTCCCAAACTAACGTCTTCAACAGTTTACATTGTAACCACTGTTTGTAAACATCACTTTTGGTTGACTTTTCTCTCTTCAAATTGCATCAAAATATATAAGTGACGTTTAAAAAGAGAATGTTTCATATTAACTGCTAAAAACAAAATGAAAAGTTGATCATTTGATCAAACGATAATAGTTAAACTTAGAATTAGAAAAAAATATTTAATGAAAGGCCATAAGATTGCAGTCTTAATATTTGTATCTAAAAGTAAGAGTGCATATAATGAATAATGCAATGGAGAGTTTCGGCTGCGATCCGGCATAAAACTTGGACCTGTTACAAAGGTTCACTCTCTCTGAGGTACTCATACAACTTTTTCTGTTATTGAATGCCTACGGTATGTAAACCAGAGGAAGTTTTGACTGCGTTCCAACTATGCCTATCTCCGATTCCATCTTCAAAATATTTCCCTTTCTATTCAGCTATGCCTTCCTATCCTAGGTCTTTGTCCTCAACGTCGCTGTTCAGAATGAAAGAATGGATATGAATCTTATACATATATATCAGCTAATTCTCCCGTAAGATTAGCGGAAATAAATTTACTCTATAGAAAAATGTTCTACTATTATCGCAATCATCTGTTTCAGCAGAATAACAACCAAATTAAGTGCTATTCAGTTATGCAATTGTTATATAGTAACAAAATTAATGCATAGCATCCGCGAAAACACGTTGTATAAAGTGTTTGTTTATTTTGTGGGTAAAGCATTATCACCTTTTATTTTCATTACTACCTTCGGAATTATTTCGGTGAGAATTTTCCATAATTTCAGAAGGAAGCATTTTATTATTTTAACCTCTATTCTCGACGTGCAGTTTTAAGCCATCTACGGTATAGAAGGTTATATTATTTGAAAAGTTATTTGGATCAGTCAACATTTCCAAAGTTTTCGAATACTTTTCGTAGCGTGTAATGTCGACTGTATTTCCCCTTACACTTCTCATGACATTTTTTCTCTGTATTCGTATGAGCGTAAGGTTCAACAATTTGTTGCTAGGAGTTGTTTATACACGCAAAATTACACTAATTATACGTCATGCTTCTCAAAACTTTGACCAAAATACGATATTCGACCATGTATCCGACAAAAATATGAACATTTATTTCATTTTTATTTAATTGTCTCGATTTCGTAGGACCATTATTTTAGATTAAACCCTGCTACAGATCTGCAACCGATGAAAACGAACTTTACGTGCATTTCTTATGGGAGTGTTTCGGGTCATCCAGAGAATCAAGGATACTTTGGATAGACAAATATCTCTCTATTTGACCTTAAATGAATTCGTAAATTTAAACCCATATCACGTCCGGAAGTGCATCAAATTAATGTTCCGATATTTCTCCCATGAATTTCTTACGTAAGTAACTGACATCGGATAAATAAATACATACACATTGAGGATAATTATATAAGATTAATTTTCTAGTGTTATAATAATTATAGAGGCTTACAAATTCTACGTGAGAACCAAAGGCAAGGGAATTTAATTAAATTTTTCTATCAAAATTTTAAATTATTTAGGACCTAAATCTACATAAATACCATGTAAGCCAACTTTTGAGTGTAAATTTGAGAGTGATTGTCAGTTTGGTCGAGGAATATACTCTATTCGATTCGAATTAAGAAGAACGTTGATAAAATGAAACAAAAATTCGGTAAACTTTTGAGTTTTAGATAACCAATCTCCTTGTTGACCAATGCCTTTGGACTACTTTAAAAAATCTTAAAGACATCAAGGGTTTTCTCTAAGCAGTAGATGATTGACATTCAGAAATTATGGCCTACATTTTACCTAATTTACAGTGGGCTAAATTTTCGGTTTGATATATGTAACACAAAAGATTTCCATTAAATGATAAATTATTTTACGATAATTTTCGTATCATTAGATTTTCAAATCATTAGAATGTAATCTGCTCTAAAACCTTAAGCTAAAGTGTACAAATAAAGGTTATGTCGAGTTTGCATGTGCATCAATTCTTCAATGAGTTACCATTTCAGGTAATTTCATTTGATTTGTATGTCTTTCCCTGTAACTGAAAGGAGCAATTCTGGGGCAACTGGTAACGGAAGACTTAAAGAACAATGCACGCATGGTGTACACATCTCATGCAGTGGATTGCAGTCTCAGGGATATGGAGAAGCTGATGAGTCAAGGTTAAAGGATGCAGAAATAACCAAAGGACACGAAGAACTAGATGGTGACGCAATGGAAGGGTTCTGGGCGAATATCATTGAAGATGAAATGAAATGAAATATTATAAAATTCTCTTGATTTTCTTTATGCAAATGTTGATTTTTTTATTGTTACCTTTAATTATATTTCTAGACATATTGTTAATGTATTATGTTTCTCTTTGATGTAAAATCTAATTATAATATTACATTAATATCCTAGATGAAATATATATTTTGATCGACGTATAAGCATATTTAAGTTTATATACTAATAATGTTTTGTGAAAAATACTAATATTATTAAAGATTTTAATGATTCCATCCTAGGCCATATAAAACCTTGATTAATGTATAGACGTTCAAATATGTAAGGCCAGGAGAATTTGTACTCAATGATATTTTTTAATGAATACCCTTAATAAATATCAGCCTTTGGGAATAAAGAGGAGAAAAAGGGAAGGGATAAGAAGTGGCAGAGGTTTACTGAGGGAGGGATGTTTTTTCTTTGAGTGTGAGAGTATGATGAGAGCATTTGATGACACATACACACGTCCTTACAAGTGTATATGTTATCAGCTGCTACATAATACTCTGACACACGTGTGTGTACGTGGCGTGCGCGCGTTTGTGTGCGTGTGTGCTTACGCGTGGGGGAATAACATCTCCCAGTTTACCGTCGCACATAACAAAGCGTGCCACGTAAATGTCTAGATGTCGAACCCAGAACTATTTCGGAAGATTTCCTTGTTTTTAGAGAGCTGGTTTTGTAACTTCGCATATTTATTAAAAATGATTGAAATCATGTTCCTGTTCGTCGTTTTTGGATATCTGAACCCGTTAAAAAGATACACGGATTCAAACTTGAACAATTTTCACAGAAATCTCTCGGATTTTTCGGATAAGCGTTCAACTTTGCTGCTTTCAAGGAGGGTTTAAATAGATACTTTTATAAAAAAATTGATGCAATGATCTACAACAATTCTTTATCTTTTGACTATCTGCAATTACCCCTTACAGAAATGAGTTTTTGCTCATTTAAAGCAACGAAATGGCGGACACCTTTTTCGGAACATTTACGAGATAAAGTAAGGAATATAATTAGGAAAACGGCCTTAATGCATCAAATCTCTTATGCCACGTCAAAAGTATCTAGATGTGGAATCAGAAGAAATTGTTTCAATTCAGTTGCCAACTTGGGAAAAAAAGGCGATTTTTCGTAAGCGCTGCGCGGTCCACACTCCTCGCCGTGGAATCCTCGAATACAGTTTCGCTGTCTTTTTAGTAATACGAAATCTAACGATTGACCACTTTCATGCTTTTCTACTCAAGCTTTTTTCGATTCTAGCCCACTGTACGGCGGTCGAATGCGATCAAAAACTTAACAAAGCTCTGGGACGCGATGGGATCACTTCGAAAATGTTTCAGGCGTTCCCTGATATAATATTAGAAGAACTGGTTTCAATTTTTAATGACTGTTTGACGTTGGGTTATAATTCCAACTCCTGCAAAGTGGCTAAGGTTAAAATATAAGACGTAAAATATTACCCGTAAATATTTATCCTACATATCCTAAGGGCGGTGCTATAAGCTCCAAACAAGAACACTTTATACATCTTGCCTTTCACGTAAAATATTCATAATATGTGTTGCAAAACTCACTGTCCGTTCTCAATCCTCAGAAAGTTTCATCGCATTACCACTTAATGAAGAATGTAATTTGTCTTGAACCGGAGAGGTGATTAAATTTTACATGGAATCCAATTAAACGTAACAATATGAGTAATTTTCCAAAATATACATTGTCCAAATTAAACATGATATCGACACAAAAACGCCCTATTTATCTCGATATTTAAAAGATATTGCGAATCAAGGCAAAGATCATGCGAAAAACGAATCACTTCGCTCAATAAATGAAAACTCTTCCAAGATTAGCCTGAAATCGATAGAAAAATGGATGATATTGTTCGATGTATGAATATCCTTTCAAAGGAAGGCGGATATTGGCAGATAAACGTCGTACTTGGCACTATATTTAAAACAGTATCCATAATAAGATTTAATCGACCCAATGTCGGCTTATTTAGCATTTGAAAAATCTCACAAAATAAAAATGATTCCGCCACAAAGACATCGTATTTTCGGTGATCATTAAGCATCTTTTATTATGAAGCTGAACAGGTTCCAAAATCAGCTTATTTAACCGGATATTAGTGATTTTTTCCAAATAAAGGCTACAAATCGCTGGAAAACCTGCATTTTCGTCTCGATATTTGAAAAATTATCCGAAATAATGATGAAATCGCCCCAACAAGCAAATAATCTAGTACGATGTTTAAAATTTCCCAATAATATGTTGAAATCGGTATGATGACGTGTCATATACCTTTTTATCTAAAGAATTCTGAAAATAAAAGGAAGATACGGCCCAAAAAGGTATTAAGGTCGATCCTTCAGAAAGAATCCAAAATAAGGCTGAAAACGACATATATAGATCGATCTTTAAAAGATACTACTAGTTAATACGGAAATCGCACAAAAAGGTCTTAATTAGCACGGTATCTGAACAATCTTCCAAAATAAGGATGAAATCTTCCCTAAAGGCGATTCTCAGGACATGAAATTATTGATTTACCCAACGAAAAGTGCACTTGGTAGTTGCGTTTTATTAACTCATCGTTGGCAAAGTCGAACTGATTAAGAGAAATTTCTTAACTCTTTCCCTACGAATCGACACGGAAGAAGTTTCGTAATTTCTGACACACTGAATATTGCCTTTTCTTAATATATCCTATCAATGATTCTAACCTCTCAAATTTATCTGAAATTCATGTGTAAGGGAAAGAGATTTCGACAACCGCATTTTTTAAGAGATATAAGGATGAAAACCGTAAACGAGCAGATCACGGGCATTTCTTAAAATATGGAATCTTTTCTGGGACCGCAATCTAAGATCGAGGATAGCAAAATGTAAATAGAAAGAATAGCGCTCATTCTCTGTCCGGACTACAGTTAGGGCGAGGTGTAACTTTAACGTTTTCCCAAGATATAGATATTGATAATATTCAATCAAGATTCATATTCCAATCGCGTGTTTTATAATTTTCTCAGTTCTGAAGTAAGAGGCACCTCAGATAAAAATTTCCTTCATGACATTAACAATATATGAATTTCTAAATATCGGATTACGATAGAAAGGCTGAATGCATTCAAAAAGTTCTATGACAATCGTATGAAGCTCTAGGATATGTTAGCGTTCATATTGAGCAAATCATGGTGTTATGAAATTCATTCGCTTTAGGACGATGTATGTTATTTCCATATATTATGATAATGAAATACGTGAATTAAACGATAGATTAACTTCAGGTTTACATCTACTTTTCTATAATAATAACAGTAACAATAACAATTAGGAATCAAATGTCATGCATCATTTATCCGATGCTTATAGAGTAAATAAGTGAATGAAATACATGAGAACATAGTCCCAATCTTATATGAAAGAATTCACCGAAGAGTCAATTTATATATGCATGCTTTATCAGCAATAAACCACAATATTCCTAAACGAAGCCCTTATGAAATTATTTTGGAAGTAGCATTGATTTCTTTCTGATATCATCTCTAATTTAATTTCTCAATAGAAAATACTCTGGAAGCGATAAAAGCGAACTGTACGTGTTTTTCTCGTGACGAGGGGAATTTTGGTGTGGGTGCTATCTGGGGACGATAAAGTAAATAAGATTTAAACTGCTAGCTGCGCTAGGAGTACATTTGAAGTCATCTAAAGTGTCAAAGTCGTGCAGTTTTTGGTACTCGAATAAAAGTTATCATGCACTTATTCACATACATCATGTTTATTCATGTTAGACAATGTTTTTATTTTGAATTCAGCCATTTTAGCACTGATAACGTGGACATTGTATTGATGTCTATGTTCGTAATGTTAAATTCTAATTATTTAATCAAAACCATTCTATTAGTACACAGAGATAATTCAATTTATGATTATTGAAACTGTTTATACTGTAATCAAAAATTATAAAAAAGATAATGAAATAAGCTTTTATTTTGACGGCAAAGTACTGACGGAGTCAAAATCCCGTACATATCCATTTTCATAGTTTTGTATTCAAAATTTACAATCGAAAATTTTGTCCAAGAAAATCGAGTTATTTTAAAATACGATCACTTTAAGAGTCCATTGGCAATTCAAAAAAGTTATTAAATATAACAAGTGTTTACTTTGACTAGCGGCCAATGACTAATCTGATAGCTATTCGCTATATATCCAATATAAAAGTCTTTGCTATGATACTGCTTAAGAATAAACAAATTAGGAAATACATTTTGAATTCGGTAGAACAGGGTAGCCAAACTAAAATGCTCCTCGATACACTAAGGATATTTTCCATATTCTGTGCGATTATGATGCTGTCGTGTCACATTTTTGAACTTTGAAGTTTAATGTGCTCTCTCGATGGAATTCCTCTATGTAAGATCGATCCTTGAACGTTTCATCTATGCGATTTTGAGTACGCGAGGTAAAGATTCTAATTCTTATTGCGGGCCTAAAAATTGATGCTTTGAAAGGAGTTCGAAACTGAAATGCTTTCTATGTAGTATTTAATCAAATATGTAATTAAAGCATACCGTTTCGAGAAGTATTTTCAAGCTTCCACAAAATATCATAATACTTAATTAATACAAAATCCAAATTATAGACGCAGTAACGTAGGTCATCATACTTCATAATTAAGAAAATACGAACTCAAATTTTGGAGGAATAGCGAGAAGAGGCACAAATAGGATATTCTTAAAAATTGTACGAAAACATTGTTTGTGTGGGTTGTGCAGCGCACATAATACATATCGCCGTTGAAGCAGCTTCTGATTTGTTGATCATGGATGTGGAAAATCTCCTTAGTAAAACATATTCTTGTGTACCTAGTGTATGTATTTCCACATGCACATCGTGAGTGTTGAAATGCTGAAAGAATTTAGCTAATCAGCGGATGACAAATATTAAAAAATTCTTGGAAACTGTAAAAGGCGCCGGTAAGCCCCTTTGCCAGCCATGGAAAGAAATTTTAAATTCTACAATCCTCTGAAATCCTACTTTCCAACACAGGATAATGTCCTAGAAATTAAGTAGAGTTTTTTGAAAAAGATACTCAAAACTTTGGCTATAGTTCATATATACAATCAAGCATCTCTTTTTCAAAATGCTATACAAGTTATTGAAAGTGAAAAAATATCGGCAATCGAAGTAGCATGGGAAGTTAAAATTAATATAATAGTGTCAAGAGCATTTACAGAACGATTATCTTCCATTAGAACCCACCAGGTCAATGGTGGGGGAATGTAAAAATCTAGTCACTTTAATAATGCTATGCATGGCATACGATCCATATATCACGCATTTATGATGTAAAAAGGTATTATGGCTGTTCAATTATTCATCTATCATTCTAACACCAAATTTTTACAAATGAACTCTTCATAAGGAATGGATATTCTATCAAACCTCAGTGTTTTTTAACCGGTAAAGCAAATTTAGTTTCAATGTAGCAATCGGAAATTATCTTCAGCTACAGCATTGCCTTAAACCTTCTCTGTATGAAAACTATTCATTCATAAAGCGTTAATTCACGGAAGAAATGTAGCATCATGGAGGATTAGCCAGACCCCACTCTAAAAGATTTTAAATTTAACAATTAACACAGTGGAGAATAGGGGTAGAAAAGAATACAGGAGCTCACAACCTCGGGACATACTGATTATTTCATAAGATTGGAGCATAAAGAAAGGTATATGGGATACCGTCCTATAACACTGCAGGGACGCATTGGTGATTATTACTACGCCTAGGAAAACCTCTGATGCCCATCACCAAATCATACATAGAAGCAAAGAAAGAATATTAACTTACCTAATTATAAGTATTCCAAGACTGTCTGTGTTCACGTACATATACACCGTCACTCATACACTAATCACTGAATACAGCGTTCACTGAACACTGAAAGATGCACAGATTTCAAATCACACTTCTCTCACTTTCACACTCGCACAGCACTGACAACGCACAAGTATCACCCCCTTATTCTGGCTCTTCGCGGTCAATTCCACGGAAGGAGGCCGGAATGTGCCGGGTCGTCCTCGAAAGGCACCTTCTACCCCAGGAGAGGAACTCGCCGCTGCAGGACCTCAGGTCAAATTGCATCTATGAAACCAAAGGCAATGATTTTGAAAATGTCACTTTCAACAAATATACAATACCTAATTATACTTAAATAAAAAATAGGGATTGACATAGGTAGGAATTACCCCTTTGGTCGAGGTTAACATGATCATATTTGCCAGATTTTATTAACAATTCTTCCACGAAGCCTCATCTTTATCATTTGTTATTTACGTATATTTGCATTCCTATTATTAGAAAGTGCTGTAGCGTGTGTCCTACGTTACATAATACACTCAAAGTATATCTTTCCCCATCACCATTTGTATTAATCACAGCGTACCAAGGATTTGACTTAGGGGGCAGTCCAAAGCCAAGGAGTAAACATAGAATACCTTCTACTTAGTATATAAGAGGAGGAAACCCTTCGGCCGTTTGGAAAATGGTTCTTAATAGAGTAATAACAACAATATGTTTTACAACACAGCTGCAATCCAAGATTTTGGGAAATATTTTACAAAATTTCCAAGATCAAGGACTCGGAGACCTGGTTCTAACGTAAATCCCATCACAAAGTGTAGCTAATTTCTCTACAATTATCCATCTTAGCTCCTGCAATTTATATTCCCTCACTATCAATCACACGCGGGTCAGGAATATGACGAATATGTAAAGCATTCTGATTTACTAATAAACCACGAAACCTGAACTTCAATAAGGAAAATTTACCATAATTCAATCCAGTGAGAAAAATTAGAAGACAGAATATTGGCGAGCGGGAATTCCTTGCATGCGTATGCTATGTAACTTAACAGGCAGAATTAAAAACGTTCCAAATCGTGAATAAAACACCAAAGCTGTTTCTTCCTCAAGAAAACCCGTTTTCTCTTAGGAAGGGGAAAATATTGAACACAGCTTTACAATGGACATTTTGTCGGAAATTTGTTTATATCTTAAGGAAACTGATACGTTTCACCCGCACACCGTAATGGAAAAGTAAATAAATCGCAAATTGTGTTAAATATATTTCGAAAAGATGGATGCTTTTACTTAAGTTGGGGCGGATAAAAAATCAAAGGTATTCTGGCTGTTGTTCCGCGATATTCTGCAGCCACATCTAGTCTTTCTTTTCGAATCAAAGTCTCTATATCCTCTTCTGAGGTACATTGGAATGGTACATGGTGTTGGATAATAATAGTAATGGGTAATAGTAGTAGAGTACATTGGAATTGGATACATAGTTAACCGACTGTGAACAGCATCATCAGACAACATCTATTATCGTTAACTGCTCCTAATCTGCAATATTTTCTCAGATATATAAAAAAATTAATTCATTAAGCGTTACGAAGTATTACCAAGCATAACAAACTCTGACTTTTACAAATTAGAATTGCTTTTAAGCGATTGGAGAAATACCATCTAGTAATAAACTAGAAAATATTAAACATTGTGAAGGTTAGTCAGAAGGTTCAAGGAAGGGATGGCGGAAACAACTCGTTATGTTTTAAACTAGTAAAGATTTCAGCTCTACAATGCTATGAAACTAGAGAGTATACAACATCGTTCATTGCAATCCAGGAAGAACAACCCATTAAAGAAACTGGATCTTCGCAAAACCATACTGTTCAAGATAAACGAAATGTCGTTACGAGCGGTTTGATGCCCATAACACAGCTATTTAAATGTACATATCGACCCCTCTCCTTCCACTACTTAGATAACTACTTTCATTCGGTTTTGCGATTAATCTTGTAGATAGCAACTTGAAAGCGGTTCATAGCTATCTTCATCTCCCTTTTACCCTCTCAAGCGAATAGTGCATAATTGATTTTAGACGTAAAAATGATTAAAAACTGAAGAAAATTATTTCATTCTCGCCAATAGTGATAAATAGTGGCGTGCCTGATATACGAAACTGTTCTTAACATTGCCAAAGTTATATTATTGCGTGAAGATGATTAAAATAATTGACATATAACAAAGTGATTGCATTTTATACACGACTAACTATAAAAATCTGAGCCATTGACAAAATCGTTTTAAACATTCAACAGTCGAAATTGTTATGCCTCACCGTAAAAATTTTCCCGTTTCATTTTTACCGCCCACAGAATTCCAAAGTGGCACATTTACCATAGCATTTTCACCCATCAAAAAGTGTGGCAGGTTTACTTGTGATAATTATACCACGTACCAAAAATATACCTGACGTATGTTCTTGAGATTGATGGAAATGAATATTACGCTAACAAGATCAAAAGGAATGTGAAAATTCTACAAATCACATTTAATCTGATTTGTTTACAATAAAAATACCAGATTCTGTTGTTTTCGAATTTATTATACACCTATTTATGTGCATGTCGTCATGCTAACACAACACCCTTGGCTGAGATTGAGAGAAAATTAGAAACAAAACAATAAGGAGACTCAATTACGTACAACGAAAGATTGTTTACACTTCAATGTAGCTTGCGTGGGAATGTCGCAACATTTCAAACTATAATATTTTTCATTTTTAGAAAAAGGCTGCACTACAGTGTCGTTTCTCTTAGTTCGAAACTATCCCAGAATATCTTTAAAGCATTAATTAGTTTCAGAGTTTAATACTACTCAGAGCTACAATAATTTTGGGCTATAGAAATATCCAGAAATAAAGAAATGCTTGAGAAACGAGGTGTTCACAATTCAAGAGAAAAGAGAATTTCGCGAAATTTTCATACAAGTTACTCTTAACCTGTACAGGAGCTCCAGTATGATGATTGATGCTGGGAATCTGTTGGCACAGAATATGTCATTAACCAAGACTTTAGGCAAGGTCTATCAAGGGCTTAGTTCTGTCTTCATGTAGATAACCTTCTGAAATAACAGAAAGAAGACAATGCAGCACCTTGTATAGCCTTCCGAGAACTTGATTAAAATGTTCCCTGCCGATGATCAAGTATTCCTCCAAACTGGAGAACTTAAATTGCACATGGTCTATTATTTAGAAACACTGAGCAAAAGGTTTAACCTGAATATTTCAAGAGAATAACCAAACCAAAGGAAGTTTTAGAAAGTAATCACATAAAAAAAATTTTCATAGGAACAAGTGCCTCATTTCAAGTGTTAGGGATGCAATATGACGTACAACGAGGACAGAGATATAAGAAATGAAATTAACTTTTTCGTGATAACTTGTGGGAGAATAAGAAGAAATTTCAAAGGTAAAATCAGGAAAGAAACCCAGATAGTGATTCATATATTATTGGCAATTTTACAAACGTAGTTTTCATCCGAATGTTATGCAGCGAAACAAAATAAAATCAAATAAACACAGTCGTAGGAAATAAAATTTCTTAGGACCGTGTAAGGCTGTGCAACGTCAGACAAATTATGGAACACGTCATTAAGAGAAGGCCTGGGTGTACTGCAAACCTAAGGAAACTTACCCAAAGCAGGCGTTGGAGTATCATTTAGATGGTAAAAAAAAGGGTCGCAACACCATGAAAGGGATGGTAGAAGTGAAGTCTGAAGATTCCTAAAACCTAAAACATAAAAGAGGAAGAAGTAGCGTGGGTTATAAGGCATAGGTAGACATCTAAGTTTAGGTAATTTTTAAAAAAATATACCTTAAACCGCACCTTAGCATACTATAAATACTTGGAAATTTTTAACATTGTAAGTTCACCAGCAAGTTCTTGTAAAGGCTGCGGAATACTGCAGCAAGCTGGCGAGAAACTACAGTCTGAATGGAACATAATCATGCCGAACATGTATAAAAACGAATGTCAAGATCATCCTCGAAATCTTATCAAAACATTCAATTTTATAGAAAGTTATTGACAGAACTCATTTCCTGCTCAAAACCTTAATACATACCTTTTGTTCAAAAATGAGTAAACGAATGCAAATTCATACCAGACTCTAGAAAAAAGCTATTGGCCGAAGTGGACCGCGTAGCAAAACTTAGATTAACATGCGTTTGGTATTCCGAAAACAAATCTCTCTACGGTTATATCTAATCGAAAAAAAGATCATCGAGTCGCTCCACCAAGCAGTATTCGATACATAACTAAGTGATGAGGCGTAGTTAGTCATTGAATTTCATCAATGAAATCGCGAGAATGGCTATGTTGGAGGCCTTCCATTAAAACATTCTAATTAAATAACTGTTCCATCACGAGAAAGTTTTGCAATGCCATGAACGACGAGAATCCACTTTCAGAGGATCGTGTCGCATTCCTCTTTACCATGTATATTTACGAGAGCATAGCATGAATCATCTATGAATGGAGCTCAGGAACGAAAGCAACCTTTTGCGAGGGAGGGCAGTTACCACCACTAGCCGAACTTTCAAGCGATAGAAAAAAGATTCCAGGGCTATCAGTGAATTCTTTCCTTTCTCCTTCTATTATCTCCTTTCTCCAACAGCATACTACTAATGAGGATATCTACTAAAATTTGTTATGCTAAAAATACGATTCCGAATTCATAGTTCCAATAGATATGAATTTACAATGAAGATATTTCTTTCTCAAATTAAACTATCGGATTCAAGGCTTCCAGGCAATGATATTATCTAATCATATCAAAAGATAGCGTGAAATATATATACTTTCTGTAATCCTATCCAATTCTAATTACTTCAAAAGTGAATATATATGTGTTCTACCTTTCGATAGATTCATGTGCCCCCACATTCCCTATTTAATTCCTTTTTCCTGAAATTCCCAGTAACTTATCACACCCAAACGTCCAAGTTTCACATCCGTACAACATTACAATCAACACCAAGGATTTTACCAATCTTTTCCTGATTCCTTTATCAAGGCCCTTTGTCATCAGTTCCCTTCTCTTCATGAAAGCTTCTTTTGCTAACGTTATCCTTTTTCTAATCTCTGTTGAGCATCTTCAATCCACAGAAAGAAGGCTGCCCAAGGATGAAAATTGATCTTCTTGTTCTACATTTTCCCCATTCACCCTTATCGTTAACTTACATTACTTTCCCTTAGAAAACATCATAATTGCATTTTTTCATACATTTATTTTCATCCCAAACTCCTTTGCTTTATCGTTTAGTGCATCACTTAGGATTTGCAAACCCCTTTCAGAATCGCACACAATAGCCTTATCGTCTGCATATCTTACCGACTTCCCTATCAACTTTTACTCCCTTATCTATTTCATCACAAGCTTCTTTGACCATTTCTTCTGAATATATGTCAAAAAGAGATGGTGACAAAGGACAACGATGTCTTACTCCCCTCTCTAACCATGCCATTCTGATTACCCATCAGCTATCCTTACACATGCAATTTTGCATTAAACGCCTATCTTTTCAGCCCAACCCAACTTTCTTCATTTCAGATGGAATCTTAAGGCAACTTGTATTGTAAAAGTATCTTCAAATACTCACGGAATGACAGATGTAATCACTTCTGAGATGAAATCCTGAGGCTATTTAGAGTGGTTTCAAAAAAATCCTCAGGTCCCCTTGACGACAAATACGATTGTTGAAGCCAAGATCGTGCATTTCCCTTAAGATTAAATGGATAATTTGGCCTATTGGTATGAATGAATGAGAGAATATATATAAATAGAGATCTGCAGAGATTTTAGCGTCAGCGATTACGAATATTTTTTGACGTTGATTCGCGGGGTTCGACTTACGACCATTTCGGGAAAATTTACTAATCGAATTTGATGGAATTTTCAAAGTTATTTCGATATGATGAAGCTACTCTGCGTTTCTTTTCGACCAAAATGTCTAATAACTCAACTGTGTATGCCGCCTTTCGTCGCGTGGCAGCGGGTGCATGAGTCACGACTACCCTTAGTATGAAACACGGAGCCTAAAAAACTATTCCATTATTGAGTTATGTTTAAAGTTTAGGATATTCTTACACTAAGAGGGCCAAACTGAAAAGTACATACCCATCTTCCGAGAAAGAGAGTAATGACAGTATTCTGAAACTTCACCTTCCGTCGACTTTCCCTTGCAACATAGTGGAGAATTATCCTGTAGCGCGGGAGAATAGCACAGTGCACCTGCAACACTCTTGTCCTGCCGCACATACACGAAGTTATCAGGCCACTAGAAAGGAAATGAGGCATTGTAAACACCTAGGTTGACATAAAACCATCGAATCGGAAGTTCGTTGCAATCGCGAAGAGTCATCCGTAAGATATAAGACCCATAAACATTGAAAAACTAGGACTTTTCAGAAGTTTTTACATTGCCAAGCTGTCCAACGTTGAGAGACGCCAGCAGAGACAGGTCCGCTCAGTTCAAATGCTCCGACTGCTATGAGTCAGCTTCAGAAAAGTGACCGCACCGATTCCGCCAAAATCGAGTTCCTGAACAGTCATACCATAGCTACGAATTTTAGGATGAAGGACGGTATATGATTTCTCTTGTTCCATCATAGCGAAGCCTGGATAAATATGTCTGGGAGTTTAGGGATACAATTTTATGATTCGAATGCATATTGTACAATCATAAAAGTGGGTTTAGGCGATAATTCAGAAATATTCAATATCTAAACTTCTCCAATTCTTTAATTTCGCTAATGAATGTGTTTTAACGAATTTTCTCTTCTCAATGGATTGTCAATAAGGATTGGTGAGCTAAACTTTCAACATACATTCACATATATCTACATTACATTGAAAATTATAACGATTATTGGATGAAAATCTTGGATAAAATCATTGTAATCAATTTCGTATTACCTACAAGTGGAATCATTTGGGTTTCCACAAAATAAAACTTCACAGTTAAACAGTCTTACCACATAAAATTTTATGAGAAATGCTAAATTGTCCTATATTCTTCATTTCAGAGAAAAGGTATGAGGAACAGGGAACTGTAATTTCTGGTAAATATCCGTAGGGCTCCAATGAGTGTGGGCTATTGATTACGTACTACAGATGTTTCCATAAAATTTCTTACATTTATACTGCACTGTATCCAATGATTTAAAATTTCACCTTTTCTGATAATCTCCAACTGTATTTATTACGTAAAAGAATATTTAAATTTATTGAATTACTTTGTTCTTACCATCATCTACTAATTTCATTTTATTTATTGTTCAGTGTGAATGAATACTTTTATTACAAGAAAATATTATGTCTCCTAAACTCTGAATAAAGAACGTCATCAATTACATAAGTTGCTTTTGTTGATTCCAAAAGAGAATATCATCTTCATGGCACCATGTCCTTAAATTCTAATTTCATTATTAACACCATTCCTCACTAATTATGTAAGTCTAGAGGAGGACATGATAGATGTAATCGATCTAGCTGCTCGACATCTAACATTTTGATCCACGTTCTTTGATGTGAAACAAACAGTGATTTCAGAGTAGGCAATTGTGGCCATCAATCAACAAGGTGTTATCAGTCCCTAGTCAAAGGTAAAAAAGGTGTTGCTTTATTCTGAAAATCAGTTACAGCATTTTAGGAGAATGTAAAATTCCCTTGTCATGAAAAATCTTCTCAAATCTTTATATAAGGTGTTAAAAATCTATGCCATGGATTACTTTTAAGAGAAATGGGAATATCTGCCATAAAATTTCCTTCCATATTTGGGGGTAAATAAAAGTCAATCAAAGGATTAAGCTATTTAATACATTTTTAGTAAAGGATAAGTTTACAGAGACATTTTAGAATATTCTAATGATTACAAAGTCTGATGATATTTTATTTCATTTTAGACACATTGGATAAGCTACACTCTTATATAATTAGAGCTCTTTCTCTGCTCAAGGTGCATGACATGCAAACCTCCAGCTTCAATGATCTTCATAACTTTACAGACTGTCATCATCATCTATTGTCTATATTCAGTAAAAAAATCAGCTTAAATAGAATGAAATATGTAACATTTCTAAGGAATGATCACAATTCTTGTGCATACAAGTGGCATCAATAACTGGTACAAGAAATATAAAGACTGCAAGTTATAAATGTTTAAGGACCTGCTTGTGAAATGAGAAACATTTAATTAAAGATATATGTAAAAGTTGTGGAAATTGTAAGGAGTATTTCATTCAAGAAAACTAAAGCTAAATATTTCACTTCAGTAAATAAAATTCAGGATAGTCAAATTCTTCATTGTTCATTGAAGATGCAAAATATAGAAGATGATTTGCATCACTCTTTGATTGCCATCTGTAGAAGAGCAAGTCCACCCAGTTACTCTACTCTCTCTGATAGACTGCCAATATCTGTAACTTCTCCGTGTAAATGTCTGTAACTTTTGGTACAGGAGAGACAAAGACATATTCAGTAAACATGACTGATTTTTAGTTAATTCTTCAGGTTTGAGATTTTCTTGTATTTGCTATGCCTTCCCTTGGCTGAGGGAGCTGCCTTCATCTCATTTTCCCTTTAACTGTGTGCAAAAGATAATTCTTTCTTCAACTGGCAAGTGGTAGCAGGTATAGACCCTCATAATCTGGACAGACCTCAATCCTAAGGATTCAATCAACAGTTACTGCCGAGAAATTAAATTACTTCATATTATTGGATATTTGATTGCCAATTTTTATTTATTTAATAGGAATTTTGATTCAATATGCAGTTCAGATTACTTTCTTTGCAGTTCTCTGTTAATTTTGATACCAAATAATTTTCAAATATCTCAATTATAACAATACTGACTAATCACGAAGAAAGTCAAATTCACCCTAAGGCAGCCAATAACGGAGATAAGTAGGAAAAACATTAGAGGGGTTAAAGATAGCACCTTTTATATTTGGGTTTTCCCAGGTAAGTAAAAACCCTTTTGAGATAAACCCATTCCCAAAGAATGGAGAGGACTTGGTGATTGGACTCTTCATTGAAAGACAGGGCCATAAAATTGAAATAGCAGGTTGAAACATAAGAGAAAAAGATTCTCCAAGTTCCGACAGAGGCAACCGTCTAGGGCGATTCCCGGGAAACAGATAATCGATTAGCAGTCACAAGTTATTCAGAATCCCTAATGCGCGTTTCAAAAGCAAAGTTTTCATGATCACATAGGGTTCAATGCTTGAATCGCCCTACACGTTTGCCGCTGTTGGCACTTGGAGAACCTTTGTCTCTTAGTTCATTGACCGACGAGTTCCTATTATCTTCCTTCTAGGTGAACACATGCAAGAATGTTTACCCACATTTGCCTTTAGAAAACATACAAATATCTTTTCCGCAGTTTAAGGGTCAGGTGATTCTGCAAAAATTCATTCAACGAAATATGTAGTTCCTTTCAAGATATATAGCATACAATCTTCTCAACATAATAAACATGGATACAAATTCACTAAATAAACTTGGTGAATCTTCCAACCATCACTTCCCTCTATAAATTGTCAAAAAAACATACATTACCTCAAACAAGCTAGCTATGTTATATGATTTGAAGATACTATTGGCCACACAAATGTTCAGACTTTATTCTGAATTCAACCTTAATTCTCATTGATTAGATTCATAATTATCCATCAAGCTATTATCTATCGAAAAGAATTTCCATTTTGATTAATCCATGAAACCTTTACAGCTACATGGAGTATGTTAATATGTGGCTGCTACCCTGAGTAAACATTTTCATCATTCATGGAATAGCCAAGTAGGTATGTCATTTGTATTTAATGTAGTACATCCTTGATTCAATTCCCATTTTGTTCTGTATGTACTAAATGACA
The DNA here is from genome assembly GCA_036926295.1 of Pachydiplax longipennis. Lineage (NCBI taxonomy): Eukaryota > Metazoa > Arthropoda > Insecta > Odonata > Libellulidae > Pachydiplax > Pachydiplax longipennis. The sequence goes on from JAVFKF010000054.1 coordinate 299,688, forward strand.
TCAGCAGGACTTCTAGAATAACTATTCCTGCCCCAATAATTAATTTGTTGGATTTCAACATGGAGAAGAAGTAAGAAACTCTAAATACCTTAATAAGTCTAAAAAAAAAAAACATTTTAATATTATTTAATCTAACAGGATCTTGCACACAGATATGAATAAGCATTGGTGTGGGATAGCCAAAATCTCATTTATTACTAATTTATTTTTATGCACTTTTACTACTCAATTAAGCATGTAAATTTGAATCTTTCTCATTGCTGTACAATTTCATTGAAGAATTCAATCAAGGCTATTACCGGTTTATCAGACAGAAAGTTCTCTTTTGGATATCAGTCACCAGCTCCCCTAATAAATAGCTTTTCTTATGCAGGCTAAATCCATTGGTAATACATTTTCAGTATGTAGTTTCTAAGAATAAAAACTTAGGCAGACTGGTATAACACTATAAACCAGTTAAATCTATATTGCAGATGCTCAATGACTCATCTACAAAATATATTCAGAAGATACTTTTAGATTTCCAATCAGTATCCTATGATACGAATGTCAACTGCCTTAGTAAATAAAAAATATTACCTGCAACATACTGTTCCATTTCCTCTTCTATAGCTGCATGCTTGGCTTGGGAAGAATGTGAGCACCAGAAGTGGAAGTGGTAAGTAGATCAGGAATCCAAAGTGTTAAACGTGCATGTGCTCACCAATCACAGTCACAATTTCAAAATGGAGAACATCTGGATATAGAAAAAAATCATCTTAACATAATTCAAGGACGGCCAACATGGAATAAAGTAAAACAAGAGACATTTTTAATATTTAATATCTGTAATATCAATCCCTTCATCATCTTCCAATAGCAGTAAAACCAGCTGAACATTCTTTCAAGAAGATAAAGTGAAAGCAACATCTTATCATCATAACTTGGCTTTGTAATTCTCTTACGCTTTCATTATATTTTTAACAATGGTCTGCTATTTGTATGAAGACCAAGCCTCAGTTTTATGATCAAGGTAACACTCACAAAGCAATGCACTCCCTTTCTCATTTATTCATTATGTTTACAAATTGAGATTGCAGAAAAAGGTAACAAAAGCAGGCAAATTTTACATCACGCTCTCCCATGAGAAATAGTGATTAAGGAATTCTCACCCTAACTTTGAATTTGTATCAGCTCAGACAGCAAGTTGGTGATTGTTCTGTTAAAAAAAATTTAAATATTTTCTTATAAAATAAGTAATTCCAATGTAGAATTTTACAAGGAAACATTGCACACAAGGTCAAACGTGAGTGGGCGACCCTGACAGTATCAGACGATTTGTTATTCATGAATGAGTGGAATGATTGGCATTAGTGCATTGCAGAGGATCTGGGAATGGGAATAATCTGTCTTATGTGGGAAAAAGATTGTCTTTAGCATTATAGCATTATTTAAGATTATTGATAGTATCGCATACGATACATCCCAAAATCATACTTCAAGGATTATCGAAACACTACAGATATTCATTTTAATAGAACATTCTTCACTGTCATCATTAGTAAATCCTCGATGAGCCTCGATTGTTTTCAGGCCATCCTCAAGGTAATGGGAATAAGATTTTAACTTCACTCATCCCAGTTTACTCTTTTTCTGTATAAAAATGAGATTTTAAACGATTTACTTGGGAAGTACCTCCTTGTCTATTGGGAGAGATTTCTTATAAACAAGGATAATCGAAGTTAGAAAATATTAGGCAACTTACAGAGAATTAATTTATCTAATTTATGATTAATTCGGTGTCTTCTGGTAATGAAGGAGGGGTTTCTTCAAGAGCAGCTGCAGCAACATAAATCCGTACCTTTCGTTTAAAAATGAGTAATCGCGAGCAAAAGAGTAAGGAACCTATTAAAGAAAAGCTGCAGGTATTTGACGAAGTGGATCGCATACTTAAACTCAGATTGCTCGTTTGTTTGGTATTCCGACATTAACACTCTCTATAGAAACGCATAATCGAAAAAAAAATCAATGACTGGGTCAGCAGTGGACACAGAACTGACCGATTTCACGCAATTTATCATGTTGAAGAAGAATTCGCAAATTCCTTTGAACATATGCGGTCAGGGGATATAACATTCAGTGGACATACTCTCAAGGAAAACGCAAATTCTACTGCTACAAAATTGGGAAAGATAACTTCTATTACTCTAGGTGAATTTATTTCTTAGCGGGAAACGCGAAGTTAATTTTCTCAATCCTTTATACACATGTAGGCAGCGTAAGACGGGTTACCTTTGAAAACAATGGGTTCTGTACTGTTCATCATTCTCTGAAACCACATTTTATGGAACAAAAATGATCCTTTACCAAAAGTTCAATAAATTTACTAGCACTGTTCCTCATAACTCTTAAAATAGTTTCAAAGGCCAGAGAATTGTTTCCAGTGGCGCAGTGCTGATTAGATTTTTTAAATTCATTTGCAGGAGTAGAGCCGACCCCTTTAATCGAAATATTGTGGCGTGAAAGATAAGTAGGACAGCTGCTTTTGAAAGAGGTATATGTTACGGAGGACTTAATATCAAGGGAATGGTACTCCAATGTTTGCTTGAAGTTATTACAAACTCTTGATGAAAAATCAGTTCTGTGACGAGGAATAAAAGCTACTTGCAAAACCTTTTGTGCTTCATTTATATAGAACAATTTAGTGAGACTTCTCCTAGAAGAATTCGCCCATCATCATTTCAGAAATATTTTATAGAAAGCTAATGAAATGATATGAGTATTTTTATTTAATGAACTTTAGAAACCATTAAAGTAATCTATCTTGTTACAATAAATTCCACGAGAAATAATTTTTCATCTGGAAAGTAAAAGGTATGCTATCACATGAACGTCCTTTTCACTTTCACCATATTGAATGACCGCGTTTTATCTATTATATATATCTACTTCTCTGTATATTCCTATATATTCATCAACGTGAACTTTTTACGACGTACTGTCCCCACCCTCTAGATTCTAGAGAAGAATAAAATATAAAAAATACATTACTGAGAGGTTCACCATTCATTCTTTAATGAGTTCCTTATAATAAAGCAAAATTCAATTACCAAACTTTAGATACTTTTCATTTGATTTTTGGTTACCTCAAATATTTGGCAATTTTCCTCTGACCATAGATTATCTGAATGCTCTGCACAATGTACCATCAGTAAGGAATGAACATGTTGGTGAGGTGTTTTCTTTGATGATGAACTTCTCAATCACTGGAAAATAGAATAAAATGAAAGCAAATATTACTAATGATAAGGAAAGAGTGATACAAACATACAATTTTCATTTTGAAGCAAAGTGTAATACAAAAAACAAAACTGAATGCAACATATTTCAATGGTTATGTTTGTGTATTAGGTGATGAAGTCATTAATATATTTATAACTACATAGTATATAACGTATAAACACGTAACACATAACTAAGAGGAAGGAGAATAGCATATTGATAATTACAAATTAATCAATTCAATAATATAAAGTATATATAAAAGGTTTATTGAAGAAAATTTCCAATTTAAGAGACAAACAAAGATAACTGCTGTTTCCAAAATTATCTAAATTAGAATAATAAAATTATTTAAAAATTAATAATAAAAGTTAAGCATTAAATTTCTACAATTAAATGTTACATTCGCATTTTCCGTTTTTGTCAGTATTATTCCCAGAAAATAAGAAAAATAATTCATTAAATAAGGAAAGATTTCTGGAAAATGAGAAGAGAACCTTGGAAATTAATATTTTTATGGCTTACCATAGACGTTTGTATCACAAAAGAGAACTCCAGGTTAGGAAATCAATCCTGAACAAGGAAGAACCGCTAACAGGGAGGTGATAAACATTCTGCCTTGCATATGATTTCAGAAGCACTTTAAAGTAGGTGATTAAAAACTTTGTTACATAAACCTTCTGTTTCATAGAAGTAGTTGAAGTATGTTCCTACGTTATTCAGCCCGGTGAAGAGGGAGATCAACACCAAACCATTTCTTCGATATATCCACTGCGTGATTCCCTACGCTGGCAAAAGGAAGATCTCACGACCACCTGTAGAATACGAACTGAAGGAAAAGAACTTCATGAAAGCAGCTCTACTATTCTAGAATATTCATTTAAATTCTTTCCGAGGGAAGTTGTTTGTCTTAGAAAATGCCTTTTAGATGACATCAGCATTTTGAACCGAAAAGGTTCGAATGCATCCGAAGAATAAATTGCGTGATGTAGTGGGGTGCATCCAATTCAACTTGAAAGGAGTTGATTTAGATAAACTCAAACAGTTGTATTTCCGTATAATGGGTCTCTGGAAATCAGATTACGAAGTCAACAAAATATTCTCGTACATAGAACACGTAGATTCCCTAGAGAACCTGTAGTAATGGATAGCAGAAAAAGAAATAAATCAAGAAAATGCGTCATTAGGAGACCATGTCTTGCTTTGCAAAACACTACTTTTCGGATGATTCGGAGTATTAAGAAGTGCCTAGATGATTTCTAAATCTTATTTGTCAATGCTGATGGAGCTTGAAGGCGATCAAATTGAACATAAATGTTCTGAATACCTGTGAACGTACTGTCTCTTCATGGATTTTCATTTAAATGGAAGGATATACCCGCACATTCTCTACGGCGATAAATGAAGTAAGAGTATCATAATGCAATAATGCGAAAATTTTGAATCGTATGAAGTACTATATTTCTGTTTGTTGAAACGAACCGCAAGACCGATTGTAAGTAAATGAAGCTTGCAAGCACAGCGCTCATTTACGGTCTTGACTACAGCTCGTGCGATGATTTATTCTAAGTTTAGCTTTCCGTAAATATAGATTTTGAAGTCAATTAGAATGAATTTCAATTGTTCAACCTATAAGCAATAGTAATATAACGTTTACAATAAACGGCAGATCTATTCAATGATGTTATTCGAGTGTGGGTTTATTTTCAACAAAAAACATGAATCAGCAAATGCTACACATAATATGCACGCAAATTGTGAAACGTCGTCTCCCACGAAAGAAGGAATTTTCTTTATTGTGATAAAGGGCCTCGGTCAAGCCAAGACTAGTCACAGCGTAACACGACGACGTGTTATAGAAGCAAGGATCACTTTAATCACTCTCGGCTCGTCCTAGATAAATTTCAATATAAGTTAAACTTCGGACGAACTGTAGACAAGTTTCATGTTGATAATATGTATTGAATCAAGATTCACATGCATATTGCGGATTTCTTTATTTTGTCAGGTGTGAAGTAAGAAGCACCTGAGATAAAAATTGATTCATTAGATTCTGAATATCCTTTCCTTTCCTAAATATCGGATTACCATCAAAGTGCTAAATGCAATCAAAAACTTATATGACAATCGCTTCAAGCTTTTTGATATATGCGAGAAATAATAATATATTATATTATTCATCGATGAGTCAATACAACTATGCACTTCTAAATCAGCAATAAAAGCGATTATAAATCAAAATGTAAGACAAGTGATCTCATGTCTTTTAGTAGAAGCATTGTATTGTTCCTATGACTGTTCTAATATAATTTCTCAGTTGAAATTGTCCTGTGCAATCGATAAACGCAAAGATTGTGTGTTATTTTTATCAAACATGATTTTTTTCTGTTTAAGATCGGGGGATCAAAAAGTAAACAAAATGTAAATTTCTGTCAGCGCTAGGAGTACATTTTTAGTCATCTAAAGTATGAAAGTATTGCAGATCTTCGTACTCGAACAAAAGCGATCGTGCGGTTACTCACGCACATCCTGCTTATTCATATTTTATCACGTAAATATTTGTATTTAGACATCGGAGAAGTGATTATGTGAGCTTTTGACGTCTACGTACATAATACTGAACGCTAATTATTTAAACGAAACCATTGTATTCATACATGGACATAATTCAAAATATGACTTTTGAAATTGTATATCATCTGGTCGATCCTTATGAGAAAATGAACACGCGATTGCGGCACTGAACTGCCCATCGGTTATCATTGTTAAGAAATCTTTGAGATTGTTATCATCTCACTTTACTCCTCCCCTCCCAAAAACACCATATAGCTTATGTAACTAAAAAGGAGACTGGGAATTAAGTACTTATTTCCTCAATATGTGGCGTAAAGCGACTGCCACTGATAAGAAGTGACTCTCAGAGTAGAATGTCAGAGATGTACCAAAAAGTGCACTTGGTAAATGCATTTGTTAATTCAGCGTTGGAAAGGTCAAAGTGATTAAGAAAACAATTCTTAACTGTCATTAACTGCGGAAAATATTTCGTTTCTGCTACAAATCAGAATAATGCCTTCTGCTATTATATTATATCAATCCTTCTAACTATCTAGATCCCCTCAGCAGAATTTTTAGCCTAATCTTAAGTGAAAGAGGCTTCCACAGTCGCATCGTTCGTCATGTGGACTCGATGTTCATACACTCGAAAATAATTCGTTTCTTTCTACCGAATTATCAAGCCATTTCGAATTTAAGGAATGCGACCGGTAAATGCAAGTTTACGTACATTTCTTATGAGAACTTAAGTGTCATCGCACTCTGGAAGATGGGAAAGTCCAGCGAGATGATTAAAAAATCTTGAAATTGTAGGAATCGTCCAAAATTATGCTGTTGGGATGGGGAATAATCAAAAACCTTACTTTGGAAATTAAAAGAGCTCAAGCAGTGGTTGGTTATAAACAGGAAATAGTTGAAAGAATAATTATAGCTGTCCTTTTGGACAGGAATGTATAAATCTTCCCATATCATAACATTGCTCAACGGGAAACGTTTTAAAAAGAAAAATTTTCAGCTAGTACACAGTGTGATATGATGTACTCCAATATCGAACACAAAGATATGAATCTTAATATAATTTCATTCTCATGAGACTTTTCTGTGAAGTGAAGGCGATGGTTTCTTTTACTCTATTCGATATATAGAAAGAACATGAATATGTTGATAAGAAGTTCTCTCTTTAATGTGAGGAGAAATTTGTTTCTCGTTAAGTTCAATCGCCTCAGTCATCAAGGAGACTGCTTCCTTATACTAGAAAAGTTACACAAATTTGTCGTTTTTATTGTTCCATTGCGACAATGAAACGGTTATATGCTACCAAAATAAATATCTTTATCCAATTTTCTTTCTTTTGGTGTCTAGATTTAGTAGGACAATTATTTCTAATTTAATTTCTTAAAAGACCAAAAGTCTGCAGTAGATCGAAACGAACTTTACGTGCATTTCTTATGAACATATTCTAGTCTTTTAGTGTCAAACCAAGGATACTTTTGGTAGAAAAATATAGATATGTTATAGTCCATTCTACTTCTAACGAATCCCCACATTTCTATTTCGTCGGAAGGAGCATGAAATTTATGTTTTAAACATATCTCACACACATTTCTTACGGGAGTTAGCGACACCGGATGGACAAATACACAACGGTGATTATTAGATAAGATTCCTTTATGAAGCACCCAATTTTAATGACAAGTTTCCTTGCATATTTATCCATGTGAATCATAGACTGGCTTCACTCTATGGGATTCATTTCTTTGCGTATATAAAAATTAATCATTCTTCAGAACTTTTATAGAAGTCATATTTCTTAATATTGTTATGAGGTTGGTTGTGATATAATGTAAGCATCTGAGACACGAGTAATTTGGATTCTTTTGTTCCCTTGAATGATAAGAATAGATTTTTACACAGTTCGGCTTCAATACATTCTGACTCAGTGACGAGAAATAAGGCAAATTATGTCATTATTTATATGTCCTCATTCCTTCCAATTACTCATTTAAGGCTTTCCCTTGCGTAAATTCCATACCAAACGACAATACTGCGAATTTCTGTGTATATTTGCAGATGTATTTCACAAGGCTGGACGTTTATGATTCATTGAGTAGCTTACGTAACATGACTGTCCCCTCATTATATACCATAACTATATTATATACTAAATAATTAAATTACGTGAAAAACAGGTTTAAGGGAGTGTTACTACCTCTTCACTAGTCTTGATGAATTCAGCCCACCAAATACATTCAAAACAAAGCTACATAGCATTGTTCTGTTTTCATTATTTTCTCATAATGTACCAACGAATATTTGTTTCTCTTACACTTAAAGTATAAGTTTATTTAATTGATTCAATATGGAATCCATTATACTTAGTTATTTTTGTAAGAGATTTGTATCTGCTCTATTTTGATTAACTCAATTCTTGGAAATTCATGATTTTCAAACCATTTGTCTCGAGATATTTAAGATTTTGAGAATCGGCCTAAAATTTAAAAAATAAGTAATAAAAATCTCTGCTGCGATTAATAGCATTAACGGTTTGAATTTAACCGATTAGATCGGACATATATACACACAAAATGGCGATTATTATATAAAATTAATTTCAATACATATCCACGAAATCTCGGTATTTCTTAGGTTCATCATGTTAGCTTTAAAATATGGAATTATAGACGCGAACGAGATCATTTTCATATTAAGATTACAAGTAAATATAGCATAATTTATAAGGAAATTCCATGGCATCTCTTCTTAATAGAATAATTATCAAGCATTTATATTCGTATACCATTCATTGCAACTACGTCACGATTACGTCACGAATATTTTCCTATTAATTCACTTGGAATTTAAACTACGTAATCGATAGTGAAGCTATAATTTTTAATAACTTTCGAATTAAATTCGAATAAAGTTTGGATGAATAAATTATTATTTAAATAATTATTAAAAATTACGAAAATAGTTTAAACTTTGACCTGTAGGGGGAGAAAAGGGGGTACTTAGAACGCGAATTGAAACAGCCTCAGCGGCAGCCAATCAGATCTCTCCGTTTTGTTTAAAACTTAATTTGAAGGGAAAATCTTCAGTTGATTAGAAGACATCTGATGGTGAAGAACTGCTAAAGGATATTCAAGAAAACCGTTTCGAAATTCGAATTTCATTTGAATTTCAGTCGATACGGAATTCAGTTATCGTATTTTAAGTTCTACGTGTTTGTAAATTGTTTGGGATCGATGATTAATTAGTGACTTAATGGTATTTAAGTGTACGAGGTCTGTTCAAAAAGTTCCCGAACTTTTTTTATAGTGTGCCTCCATTTGGTTATTTTTTTATTTGCCTATAGGCGTTGTATCCGCGAAAGCTTCCCAAATAACCACCTTCAATCACTTTGTCGATATCTTGCTTTGTTCATTAGTTACGGATGTTTATGTGAACAGGTGATCGTAGAGTGCGGCGAAAAATCGGATCCGCGGAAATGAGCTCTTTGAAGGAGCAGCGTTCTTCTGTAAAATTCTGCGTGAAACTGGGCAAATCTTTCACGGAAACTTTTGATTTGATTACAAAGACTATTGGTGAGCATGCTATGAAACGTACCGCGTGTTATGAGTGGTTTATACGGTTCAAAAACGGACGAAGACGACGAGCGTTCCGGAAGACTATCAAAGTCCAAAGATGACCCCCACATCGAAAAAGTGAACGATCTCGTTAGTGCAAATCGAAGTATGAATTTCAGGGAGCTTACAGAAGAGTGTGGCATCCCGATTGATTCTGCTACGAAATCCTAACTAAAAAAATTGAGGATGCATCGAGTCATGCCCAAATTCGTGCCTCGCCTGATGACGGCAGACCGGGAGCAACACGAGCAACTCGTGGATTTTTAGCCAAAAACAAGACCACTGTGCTTCTCTAACCACCCTATTCACTAGGCCTAGCTCCATGTGACTTATTCCTATGCCCAAAGCTAAAAACCCCGCTCAAAGGAAAAAGATTTGCCGCCATTCGAGAAATAAAGAAAAATTCGACGGAGGAGCTTATGAACAATCCGAAAGAAGCGTCCCAAGACTGTTTTAAATAGTGGAAATACCGTTGGGATAAGTGTATACATTAGGGTGGGGAGTACTTTGAAGGAGACCCGAAGCAATAATGTTTAAGTGAATTATTTGTGTTGTAATAAATAAAGTTCGGGAACTTTTTGAACAGCCCTCGTATTTGTAGCGTCAAGACATTCATCATTGCCTGGTAAGTACCGAGAATTAAACTTGGTTAAATTGATTGTAAATATTCATCGTTTTTCGTCATTTTTTAAATGTTTCATTGTGTTCACGATTCATATGTATACGTAAATATACCAAGAGCATAATTTTAGCTAATACGAGAAACATTTACTTAATTAAGTAATTTAAAATATAATAATTTTATTTCATAAATACATATATAAAGAGTTTAAATAGTTATCTGAAGTAATACAATACTTCCTCTATGACTTTTATGTCGAATAGCATATATACTGAATGAAGTACGAAAATAATTCCACTAAAATATTTACGACGTGAAAGAAGACATTCTTGGTTATCATAGCAAACAATATCGTAATTTAAAATCATTGTCAATGGTAGCTGATCACTCTCATTACATTCACAATACAGTACTATCCCATGATTTCACGAATGAATTAATTTGATGTTTTTATTTTTTTCCAGATTTTGCTATTTCATCTCTGCATTCCTTTCGGAGTTTTGGAAGGACACTGAAGTGGATGAGGAAGGCTTACCAGAGGACCACAAGTGGCGAGTTTTATAATAATTACAATTGATAATGTTTAATTTCTTTTATGGAAAATGTAAGAATCCTGTTTTTATATAAAAACCACTTGAGCTTATACAAGATTAAACAATCGGTATTTCCTTTGTCTGCTATTAATTTGAAACAAATATTACTTTAAATTAAGACATAGAAAGTTAGACGTTAAATATTATTATTATATATATATATATATATATATATATATATAATTAGCTACTGTACGGACAAAATCTTCTTTAGGAATTAGTTCAACTCTTTCTGAGACATTCGGAGTCTCGCATACTTTCCTCATACACCCGATGCCAATAACCTTTCCTCTCTCTGCAAACAACTTTCGTTTACATTCAGTGAAAATGTAAACATTGTCATATTTACTTCTAGTGTTTCATGGTAACGACTCAGTGTTATCTCAAGGCCGTGTGACTCAACGTTGTATACCTTCATCGTTTTCACTTACTTTCTAAGCTATTCTGAAGTTCAAGTACGTTCTTGTTTCCCAAACTAACGTCTTCAACAGTTTACATTGTAACCACTGTTTGTAAACATCACTTTTGGTTGACTTTTCTCTCTTCAAATTGCATCAAAATATATAAGTGACGTTTAAAAAGAGAATGTTTCATATTAACTGCTAAAAACAAAATGAAAAGTTGATCATTTGATCAAACGATAATAGTTAAACTTAGAATTAGAAAAAAATATTTAATGAAAGGCCATAAGATTGCAGTCTTAATATTTGTATCTAAAAGTAAGAGTGCATATAATGAATAATGCAATGGAGAGTTTCGGCTGCGATCCGGCATAAAACTTGGACCTGTTACAAAGGTTCACTCTCTCTGAGGTACTCATACAACTTTTTCTGTTATTGAATGCCTACGGTATGTAAACCAGAGGAAGTTTTGACTGCGTTCCAACTATGCCTATCTCCGATTCCATCTTCAAAATATTTCCCTTTCTATTCAGCTATGCCTTCCTATCCTAGGTCTTTGTCCTCAACGTCGCTGTTCAGAATGAAAGAATGGATATGAATCTTATACATATATATCAGCTAATTCTCCCGTAAGATTAGCGGAAATAAATTTACTCTATAGAAAAATGTTCTACTATTATCGCAATCATCTGTTTCAGCAGAATAACAACCAAATTAAGTGCTATTCAGTTATGCAATTGTTATATAGTAACAAAATTAATGCATAGCATCCGCGAAAACACGTTGTATAAAGTGTTTGTTTATTTTGTGGGTAAAGCATTATCACCTTTTATTTTCATTACTACCTTCGGAATTATTTCGGTGAGAATTTTCCATAATTTCAGAAGGAAGCATTTTATTATTTTAACCTCTATTCTCGACGTGCAGTTTTAAGCCATCTACGGTATAGAAGGTTATATTATTTGAAAAGTTATTTGGATCAGTCAACATTTCCAAAGTTTTCGAATACTTTTCGTAGCGTGTAATGTCGACTGTATTTCCCCTTACACTTCTCATGACATTTTTTCTCTGTATTCGTATGAGCGTAAGGTTCAACAATTTGTTGCTAGGAGTTGTTTATACACGCAAAATTACACTAATTATACGTCATGCTTCTCAAAACTTTGACCAAAATACGATATTCGACCATGTATCCGACAAAAATATGAACATTTATTTCATTTTTATTTAATTGTCTCGATTTCGTAGGACCATTATTTTAGATTAAACCCTGCTACAGATCTGCAACCGATGAAAACGAACTTTACGTGCATTTCTTATGGGAGTGTTTCGGGTCATCCAGAGAATCAAGGATACTTTGGATAGACAAATATCTCTCTATTTGACCTTAAATGAATTCGTAAATTTAAACCCATATCACGTCCGGAAGTGCATCAAATTAATGTTCCGATATTTCTCCCATGAATTTCTTACGTAAGTAACTGACATCGGATAAATAAATACATACACATTGAGGATAATTATATAAGATTAATTTTCTAGTGTTATAATAATTATAGAGGCTTACAAATTCTACGTGAGAACCAAAGGCAAGGGAATTTAATTAAATTTTTCTATCAAAATTTTAAATTATTTAGGACCTAAATCTACATAAATACCATGTAAGCCAACTTTTGAGTGTAAATTTGAGAGTGATTGTCAGTTTGGTCGAGGAATATACTCTATTCGATTCGAATTAAGAAGAACGTTGATAAAATGAAACAAAAATTCGGTAAACTTTTGAGTTTTAGATAACCAATCTCCTTGTTGACCAATGCCTTTGGACTACTTTAAAAAATCTTAAAGACATCAAGGGTTTTCTCTAAGCAGTAGATGATTGACATTCAGAAATTATGGCCTACATTTTACCTAATTTACAGTGGGCTAAATTTTCGGTTTGATATATGTAACACAAAAGATTTCCATTAAATGATAAATTATTTTACGATAATTTTCGTATCATTAGATTTTCAAATCATTAGAATGTAATCTGCTCTAAAACCTTAAGCTAAAGTGTACAAATAAAGGTTATGTCGAGTTTGCATGTGCATCAATTCTTCAATGAGTTACCATTTCAGGTAATTTCATTTGATTTGTATGTCTTTCCCTGTAACTGAAAGGAGCAATTCTGGGGCAACTGGTAACGGAAGACTTAAAGAACAATGCACGCATGGTGTACACATCTCATGCAGTGGATTGCAGTCTCAGGGATATGGAGAAGCTGATGAGTCAAGGTTAAAGGATGCAGAAATAACCAAAGGACACGAAGAACTAGATGGTGACGCAATGGAAGGGTTCTGGGCGAATATCATTGAAGATGAAATGAAATGAAATATTATAAAATTCTCTTGATTTTCTTTATGCAAATGTTGATTTTTTTATTGTTACCTTTAATTATATTTCTAGACATATTGTTAATGTATTATGTTTCTCTTTGATGTAAAATCTAATTATAATATTACATTAATATCCTAGATGAAATATATATTTTGATCGACGTATAAGCATATTTAAGTTTATATACTAATAATGTTTTGTGAAAAATACTAATATTATTAAAGATTTTAATGATTCCATCCTAGGCCATATAAAACCTTGATTAATGTATAGACGTTCAAATATGTAAGGCCAGGAGAATTTGTACTCAATGATATTTTTTAATGAATACCCTTAATAAATATCAGCCTTTGGGAATAAAGAGGAGAAAAAGGGAAGGGATAAGAAGTGGCAGAGGTTTACTGAGGGAGGGATGTTTTTTCTTTGAGTGTGAGAGTATGATGAGAGCATTTGATGACACATACACACGTCCTTACAAGTGTATATGTTATCAGCTGCTACATAATACTCTGACACACGTGTGTGTACGTGGCGTGCGCGCGTTTGTGTGCGTGTGTGCTTACGCGTGGGGGAATAACATCTCCCAGTTTACCGTCGCACATAACAAAGCGTGCCACGTAAATGTCTAGATGTCGAACCCAGAACTATTTCGGAAGATTTCCTTGTTTTTAGAGAGCTGGTTTTGTAACTTCGCATATTTATTAAAAATGATTGAAATCATGTTCCTGTTCGTCGTTTTTGGATATCTGAACCCGTTAAAAAGATACACGGATTCAAACTTGAACAATTTTCACAGAAATCTCTCGGATTTTTCGGATAAGCGTTCAACTTTGCTGCTTTCAAGGAGGGTTTAAATAGATACTTTTATAAAAAAATTGATGCAATGATCTACAACAATTCTTTATCTTTTGACTATCTGCAATTACCCCTTACAGAAATGAGTTTTTGCTCATTTAAAGCAACGAAATGGCGGACACCTTTTTCGGAACATTTACGAGATAAAGTAAGGAATATAATTAGGAAAACGGCCTTAATGCATCAAATCTCTTATGCCACGTCAAAAGTATCTAGATGTGGAATCAGAAGAAGTTGTTTCAATTCAGTTGCCAACTTGGGAAAAAAAGGCGATTTTTCGTAAGCGCTGCGCGGTCCACACTCCTCGCCGTGGAATCCTCGAATACAGTTTCGCTGTCTTTTTAGTAATACGAAATCTAACGATTGACCACTTTCATGCTTTTCTACTCAAGCTTTTTTCGATTCTAGCCCACTGTACGGCGGTCGAATGCGATCAAAAACTTAACAAAGCTCTGGGACGCGATGGGATCACTTCGAAAATGTTTCAGGCGTTCCCTGATATAATATTAGAAGAACTGGTTTCAATTTTTAATGACTGTTTGACGTTGGGTTATAATTCCAACTCCTGCAAAGTGGCTAAGGTTAAAATATAAGACGTAAAATATTACCCGTAAATATTTATCCTACATATCCTAAGGGCGGTGCTATAAGCTCCAAACAAGAACACTTTATACATCTTGCCTTTCACGTAAAATATTCATAATATGTGTTGCAAAACTCACTGTCCGTTCTCAATCCTCAGAAAGTTTCATCGCATTACCACTTAATGAAGAATGTAATTTGTCTTGAACCGGAGAGGTGATTAAATTTTACATGGAATCCAATTAAACGTAACAATATGAGTAATTTTCCAAAATATACATTGTCCAAATTAAACATGATATCGACACAAAAACGCCCTATTTATCTCGATATTTAAAAGATATTGCGAATCAAGGCAAAGATCATGCGAAAAACGAATCACTTCGCTCAATAAATGAAAACTCTTCCAAGATTAGCCTGAAATCGATAGAAAAATGGATGATATTGTTCGATGTATGAATATCCTTTCAAAGGAAGGCGGATATTGGCAGATAAACGTCGTACTTGGCACTATATTTAAAACAGTATCCATAATAAGATTTAATCGACCCAATGTCGGCTTATTTAGCATTTGAAAAATCTCACAAAATAAAAATGATTCCGCCACAAAGACATCGTATTTTCGGTGATCATTAAGCATCTTTTATTATGAAGCTGAACAGGTTCCAAAATCAGCTTATTTAACCGGATATTAGTGATTTTTTCCAAATAAAGGCTACAAATCGCTGGAAAACCTGCATTTTCGTCTCGATATTTGAAAAATTATCCGAAATAATGATGAAATCGCCCCAACAAGCAAATAATCTAGTACGATGTTTAAAATTTCCCAATAATATGTTGAAATCGGTATGATGACGTGTCATATACCTTTTTATCTAAAGAATTCTGAAAATAAAAGGAAGATACGGCCCAAAAAGGTATTAAGGTCGATCCTTCAGAAAGAATCCAAAATAAGGCTGAAAACGACATATATAGATCGATCTTTAAAAGATACTACTAGTTAATACGGAAATCGCACAAAAAGGTCTTAATTAGCACGGTATCTGAACAATCTTCCAAAATAAGGATGAAATCTTCCCTAAAGGCGATTCTCAGGACATGAAATTATTGATTTACCCAACGAAAAGTGCACTTGGTAGTTGCGTTTTATTAACTCATCGTTGGCAAAGTCGAACTGATTAAGAGAAATTTCTTAACTCTTTCCCTACGAATCGACACGGAAGAAGTTTCGTAATTTCTGACACACTGAATATTGCCTTTTCTTAATATATCCTATCAATGATTCTAACCTCTCAAATTTATCTGAAATTCATGTGTAAGGGAAAGAGATTTCGACAACCGCATTTTTTAAGAGATATAAGGATGAAAACCGTAAACGAGCAGATCACGGGCATTTCTTAAAATATGGAATCTTTTCTGGGACCGCAATCTAAGATCGAGGATAGCAAAATGTAAATAGAAAGAATAGCGCTCATTCTCTGTCCGGACTACAGTTAGGGCGAGGTGTAACTTTAACGTTTTCCCAAGATATAGATATTGATAATATTCAATCAAGATTCATATTCCAATCGCGTGTTTTATAATTTTCTCAGTTCTGAAGTAAGAGGCACCTCAGATAAAAATTTCCTTCATGACATTAACAATATATGAATTTCTAAATATCGGATTACGATAGAAAGGCTGAATGCATTCAAAAAGTTCTATGACAATCGTATGAAGCTCTAGGATATGTTAGCGTTCATATTGAGCAAATCATGGTGTTATGAAATTCATTCGCTTTAGGACGATGTATGTTATTTCCATATATTATGATAATGAAATACGTGAATTAAACGATAGATTAACTTCAGGTTTACATCTACTTTTCTATAATAATAACAGTAACAATAACAATTAGGAATCAAATGTCATGCATCATTTATCCGATGCTTATAGAGTAAATAAGTGAATGAAATACATGAGAACATAGTCCCAATCTTATATGAAAGAATTCACCGAAGAGTCAATTTATATATGCATGCTTTATCAGCAATAAACCACAATATTCCTAAACGAAGCCCTTATGAAATTATTTTGGAAGTAGCATTGATTTCTTTCTGATATCATCTCTAATTTAATTTCTCAATAGAAAATACTCTGGAAGCGATAAAAGCGAACTGTACGTGTTTTTCTCGTGACGAGGGGAATTTTGGTGTGGGTGCTATCTGGGGACGATAAAGTAAATAAGATTTAAACTGCTAGCTGCGCTAGGAGTACATTTGAAGTCATCTAAAGTGTCAAAGTCGTGCAGTTTTTGGTACTCGAATAAAAGTTATCATGCACTTATTCACATACATCATGTTTATTCATGTTAGACAATGTTTTTATTTTGAATTCAGCCATTTTAGCACTGATAACGTGGACATTGTATTGATGTCTATGTTCGTAATGTTAAATTCTAATTATTTAATCAAAACCATTCTATTAGTACACAGAGATAATTCAATTTATGATTATTGAAACTGTTTATACTGTAATCAAAAATTATAAAAAAGATAATGAAATAAGCTTTTATTTTGACGGCAAAGTACTGACGGAGTCAAAATCCCGTACATATCCATTTTCATAGTTTTGTATTCAAAATTTACAATCGAAAATTTTGTCCAAGAAAATCGAGTTATTTTAAAATACGATCACTTTAAGAGTCCATTGGCAATTCAAAAAAGTTATTAAATATAACAAGTGTTTACTTTGACTAGCGGCCAATGACTAATCTGATAGCTATTCGCTATATATCCAATATAAAAGTCTTTGCTATGATACTGCTTAAGAATAAACAAATTAGGAAATACATTTTGAATTCGGTAGAACAGGGTAGCCAAACTAAAATGCTCCTCGATACACTAAGGATATTTTCCATATTCTGTGCGATTATGATGCTGTCGTGTCACATTTTTGAACTTTGAAGTTTAATGTGCTCTCTCGATGGAATTCCTCTATGTAAGATCGATCCTTGAACGTTTCATCTATGCGATTTTGAGTACGCGAGGTAAAGATTCTAATTCTTATTGCGGGCCTAAAAATTGATGCTTTGAAAGGAGTTCGAAACTGAAATGCTTTCTATGTAGTATTTAATCAAATATGTAATTAAAGCATACCGTTTCGAGAAGTATTTTCAAGCTTCCACAAAATATCATAATACTTAATTAATACAAAATCCAAATTATAGACGCAGTAACGTAGGTCATCATACTTCATAATTAAGAAAATACGAACTCAAATTTTGGAGGAATAGCGAGAAGAGGCACAAATAGGATATTCTTAAAAATTGTACGAAAACATTGTTTGTGTGGGTTGTGCAGCGCACATAATACATATCGCCGTTGAAGCAGCTTCTGATTTGTTGATCATGGATGTGGAAAATCTCCTTAGTAAAACATATTCTTGTGTACCTAGTGTATGTATTTCCACATGCACATCGTGAGTGTTGAAATGCTGAAAGAATTTAGCTAATCAGCGGATGACAAATATTAAAAAATTCTTGGAAACTGTAAAAGGCGCCGGTAAGCCCCTTTGCCAGCCATGGAAAGAAATTTTAAATTCTACAATCCTCTGAAATCCTACTTTCCAACACAGGATAATGTCCTAGAAATTAAGTAGAGTTTTTTGAAAAAGATACTCAAAACTTTGGCTATAGTTCATATATACAATCAAGCATCTCTTTTTCAAAATGCTATACAAGTTATTGAAAGTGAAAAAATATCGGCAATCGAAGTAGCATGGGAAGTTAAAATTAATATAATAGTGTCAAGAGCATTTACAGAACGATTATCTTCCATTAGAACCCACCAGGTCAATGGTGGGGGAATGTAAAAATCTAGTCACTTTAATAATGCTATGCATGGCATACGATCCATATATCACGCATTTATGATGTAAAAAGGTATTATGGCTGTTCAATTATTCATCTATCATTCTAACACCAAATTTTTACAAATGAACTCTTCATAAGGAATGGATATTCTATCAAACCTCAGTGTTTTTTAACCGGTAAAGCAAATTTAGTTTCAATGTAGCAATCGGAAATTATCTTCAGCTACAGCATTGCCTTAAACCTTCTCTGTATGAAAACTATTCATTCATAAAGCGTTAATTCACGGAAGAAATGTAGCATCATGGAGGATTAGCCAGACCCCACTCTAAAAGATTTTAAATTTAACAATTAACACAGTGGAGAATAGGGGTAGAAAAGAATACAGGAGCTCACAACCTCGGGACATACTGATTATTTCATAAGATTGGAGCATAAAGAAAGGTATATGGGATACCGTCCTATAACACTGCAGGGACGCATTGGTGATTATTACTACGCCTAGGAAAACCTCTGATGCCCATCACCAAATCATACATAGAAGCAAAGAAAGAATATTAACTTACCTAATTATAAGTATTCCAAGACTGTCTGTGTTCACGTACATATACACCGTCACTCATACACTAATCACTGAATACAGCGTTCACTGAACACTGAAAGATGCACAGATTTCAAATCACACTTCTCTCACTTTCACACTCGCACAGCACTGACAACGCACAAGTATCACCCCCTTATTCTGGCTCTTCGCGGTCAATTCCACGGAAGGAGGCCGGAATGTGCCGGGTCGTCCTCGAAAGGCACCTTCTACCCCAGGAGAGGAACTCGCCGCTGCAGGACCTCAGGTCAAATTGCATCTATGAAACCAAAGGCAATGATTTTGAAAATGTCACTTTCAACAAATATACAATACCTAATTATACTTAAATAAAAAATAGGGATTGACATAGGTAGGAATTACCCCTTTGGTCGAGGTTAACATGATCATATTTGCCAGATTTTATTAACAATTCTTCCACGAAGCCTCATCTTTATCATTTGTTATTTACGTATATTTGCATTCCTATTATTAGAAAGTGCTGTAGCGTGTGTCCTACGTTACATAATACACTCAAAGTATATCTTTCCCCATCACCATTTGTATTAATCACAGCGTACCAAGGATTTGACTTAGGGGGCAGTCCAAAGCCAAGGAGTAAACATAGAATACCTTCTACTTAGTATATAAGAGGAGGAAACCCTTCGGCCGTTTGGAAAATGGTTCTTAATAGAGTAATAACAACAATATGTTTTACAACACAGCTGCAATCCAAGATTTTGGGAAATATTTTACAAAATTTCCAAGATCAAGGACTCGGAGACCTGGTTCTAACGTAAATCCCATCACAAAGTGTAGCTAATTTCTCTACAATTATCCATCTTAGCTCCTGCAATTTATATTCCCTCACTATCAATCACACGCGGGTCAGGAATATGACGAATATGTAAAGCATTCTGATTTACTAATAAACCACGAAACCTGAACTTCAATAAGGAAAATTTACCATAATTCAATCCAGTGAGAAAAATTAGAAGACAGAATATTGGCGAGCGGGAATTCCTTGCATGCGTATGCTATGTAACTTAACAGGCAGAATTAAAAACGTTCCAAATCGTGAATAAAACACCAAAGCTGTTTCTTCCTCAAGAAAACCCGTTTTCTCTTAGGAAGGGGAAAATATTGAACACAGCTTTACAATGGACATTTTGTCGGAAATTTGTTTATATCTTAAGGAAACTGATACGTTTCACCCGCACACCGTAATGGAAAAGTAAATAAATCGCAAATTGTGTTAAATATATTTCGAAAAGATGGATGCTTTTACTTAAGTTGGGGCGGATAAAAAATCAAAGGTATTCTGGCTGTTGTTCCGCGATATTCTGCAGCCACATCTAGTCTTTCTTTTCGAATCAAAGTCTCTATATCCTCTTCTGAGGTACATTGGAATGGTACATGGTGTTGGATAATAATAGTAATGGGTAATAGTAGTAGAGTACATTGGAATTGGATACATAGTTAACCGACTGTGAACAGCATCATCAGACAACATCTATTATCGTTAACTGCTCCTAATCTGCAATATTTTCTCAGATATATAAAAAAATTAATTCATTAAGCGTTACGAAGTATTACCAAGCATAACAAACTCTGACTTTTACAAATTAGAATTGCTTTTAAGCGATTGGAGAAATACCATCTAGTAATAAACTAGAAAATATTAAACATTGTGAAGGTTAGTCAGAAGGTTCAAGGAAGGGATGGCGGAAACAACTCGTTATGTTTTAAACTAGTAAAGATTTCAGCTCTACAATGCTATGAAACTAGAGAGTATACAACATCGTTCATTGCAATCCAGGAAGAACAACCCATTAAAGAAACTGGATCTTCGCAAAACCATACTGTTCAAGATAAACGAAATGTCGTTACGAGCGGTTTGATGCCCATAACACAGCTATTTAAATGTACATATCGACCCCTCTCCTTCCACTACTTAGATAACTACTTTCATTCGGTTTTGCGATTAATCTTGTAGATAGCAACTTGAAAGCGGTTCATAGCTATCTTCATCTCCCTTTTACCCTCTCAAGCGAATAGTGCATAATTGATTTTAGACGTAAAAATGATTAAAAACTGAAGAAAATTATTTCATTCTCGCCAATAGTGATAAATAGTGGCGTGCCTGATATACGAAACTGTTCTTAACATTGCCAAAGTTATATTATTGCGTGAAGATGATTAAAATAATTGACATATAACAAAGTGATTGCATTTTATACACGACTAACTATAAAAATCTGAGCCATTGACAAAATCGTTTTAAACATTCAACAGTCGAAATTGTTATGCCTCACCGTAAAAATTTTCCCGTTTCATTTTTACCGCCCACAGAATTCCAAAGTGGCACATTTACCATAGCATTTTCACCCATCAAAAAGTGTGGCAGGTTTACTTGTGATAATTATACCACGTACCAAAAATATACCTGACGTATGTTCTTGAGATTGATGGAAATGAATATTACGCTAACAAGATCAAAAGGAATGTGAAAATTCTACAAATCACATTTAATCTGATTTGTTTACAATAAAAATACCAGATTCTGTTGTTTTCGAATTTATTATACACCTATTTATGTGCATGTCGTCATGCTAACACAACACCCTTGGCTGAGATTGAGAGAAAATTAGAAACAAAACAATAAGGAGACTCAATTACGTACAACGAAAGATTGTTTACACTTCAATGTAGCTTGCGTGGGAATGTCGCAACATTTCAAACTATAATATTTTTCATTTTTAGAAAAAGGCTGCACTACAGTGTCGTTTCTCTTAGTTCGAAACTATCCCAGAATATCTTTAAAGCATTAATTAGTTTCAGAGTTTAATACTACTCAGAGCTACAATAATTTTGGGCTATAGAAATATCCAGAAATAAAGAAATGCTTGAGAAACGAGGTGTTCACAATTCAAGAGAAAAGAGAATTTCGCGAAATTTTCATACAAGTTACTCTTAACCTGTACAGGAGCTCCAGTATGATGATTGATGCTGGGAATCTGTTGGCACAGAATATGTCATTAACCAAGACTTTAGGCAAGGTCTATCAAGGGCTTAGTTCTGTCTTCATGTAGATAACCTTCTGAAATAACAGAAAGAAGACAATGCAGCACCTTGTATAGCCTTCCGAGAACTTGATTAAAATGTTCCCTGCCGATGATCAAGTATTCCTCCAAACTGGAGAACTTAAATTGCACATGGTCTATTATTTAGAAACACTGAGCAAAAGGTTTAACCTGAATATTTCAAGAGAATAACCAAACCAAAGGAAGTTTTAGAAAGTAATCACATAAAAAAAATTTTCATAGGAACAAGTGCCTCATTTCAAGTGTTAGGGATGCAATATGACGTACAACGAGGACAGAGATATAAGAAATGAAATTAACTTTTTCGTGATAACTTGTGGGAGAATAAGAAATTTCAAAGGTAAAATCAGGAAAGAAACCCAGATAGTGATTCATATATTATTGGCAATTTTACAAACGTAGTTTTCATCCGAATGTTATGCAGCGAAACAAAATAAAATCAAATAAACACAGTCGTAGGAAATAAAATTTCTTAGGACCGTGTAAGGCTGTGCAACGTCAGACAAATTATGGAACACGTCATTAAGAGAAGGCCTGGGTGTACTGCAAACCTAAGGAAACTTACCCAAAGCAGGCGTTGGAGTATCATTTAGATGGTAAAAAAAAGGGTCGCAACACCATGAAAGGGATGGTAGAAGTGAAGTCTGAAGATTCCTAAAACCTAAAACATAAAAGAGGAAGAAGTAGCGTGGGTTATAAGGCATAGGTAGACATCTAAGTTTAGGTAATTTTTAAAAAAATATACCTTAAACCGCACCTTAGCATACTATAAATACTTGGAAATTTTTAACATTGTAAGTTCACCAGCAAGTTCTTGTAAAGGCTGCGGAATACTGCAGCAAGCTGGCGAGAAACTACAGTCTGAATGGAACATAATCATGCCGAACATGTATAAAAACGAATGTCAAGATCATCCTCGAAATCTTATCAAAACATTCAATTTTATAGAAAGTTATTGACAGAACTCATTTCCTGCTCAAAACCTTAATACATACCTTTTGTTCAAAAATGAGTAAACGAATGCAAATTCATACCAGACTCTAGAAAAAAGCTATTGGCCGAAGTGGACCGCGTAGCAAAACTTAGATTAACATGCGTTTGGTATTCCGAAAACAAATCTCTCTACGGTTATATCTAATCGAGAAAAAGATCATCGAGTCGCTCCACCAAGCAGTATTCGATACATAACTAAGTGATGAGGCGTAGTTAGTCATTGAATTTCATCAATGAAATCGCGAGAATGGCTATGTTGGAGGCCTTCCATTAAAACATTCTAATTAAATAACTGTTCCATCACGAGAAAGTTTTGCAATGCCATGAACGACGAGAATCCACTTTCAGAGGATCGTGTCGCATTCCTCTTTACCATGTATATTTACGAGAGCATAGCATGAATCATCTATGAATGGAGCTCAGGAACGAAAGCAACCTTTTGCGAGGGAGGGCAGTTACCACCACTAGCCGAACTTTCAAGCGATAGAAAAAAGATTCCAGGGCTATGAGTGAATTCTTTCCTTTCTCCTTCTATTATCTCCTTTCTCCAACAGCATACTACTAATGAGGATATCTACTAAAATTTGTTATGCTAAAAATACGATTCCGAATTCATAGTTCCAATAGATATGAATTTACAATGAAGATATTTCTTTCTCAAATTAAACTATCGGATTCAAGGCTTCCAGGCAATGATATTATCTAATCATATCAAAAGATAGCGTGAAATATATATACTTTCTGTAATCCTATCCAATTCTAATTACTTCAAAAGTGAATATATATGTGTTCTACCTTTCGATAGATTCATGTGCCCCCACATTCCCTATTTAATTCCTTTTTCCTGAAATTCCCAGTAACTTATCACACCCAAACGTCCAAGTTTCACATCCGTACAACATTACAATCAACACCAAGGATTTTACCAATCTTTTCCTGATTCCTTTATCAAGGCCCTTTGTCATCAGTTCCCTTCTCTTCATGAAAGCTTCTTTTGCTAACGTTATCCTTTTTCTAATCTCTGTTGAGCATCTTCAATCCACAGAAAGAAGGCTGCCCAAGGATGAAAATTGATCTTCTTGTTCTACATTTTCCCCATTCACCCTTATCGTTAACTTACATTACTTTCCCTTAGAAAACATCATAATTGCATTTTTTCATACATTTATTTTCATCCCAAACTCCTTTGCTTTATCGTTTAGTGCATCACTTAGGATTTGCAAACCCCTTTCAGAATCGCACACAATAGCCTTATCGTCTGCATATCTTACCGACTTCCCTATCAACTTTTACTCCCTTATCTATTTCATCACAAGCTTCTTTGACCATTTCTTCTGAATATATGTCAAAAAGAGATGGTGACAAAGGACAACGATGTCTTACTCCCCTCTCTAACCATGCCATTCTGATTACCCATCAGCTATCCTTACACATGCAATTTTGCATTAAACGCCTATCTTTTCAGCCCAACCCAACTTTCTTCATTTCAGATGGAATCTTAAGGCAACTTGTATTGTAAAAGTATCTTCAAATACTCACGGAATGACAGATGTAATCACTTCTGAGATGAAATCCTGAGGCTATTTAGAGTGGTTTCAAAAAAATCCTCAGGTCCCCTTGACGACAAATACGATTGTTGAAGCCAAGATCGTGCATTTCCCTTAAGATTAAATGGATAATTTGGCCTATTGGTATGAATGAATGAGAGAATATATATAAATAGAGATCTGCAGAGATTTTAGCGTCAGCGATTACGAATATTTTTTGACGTTGATTCGCGGGGTTCGACTTACGACCATTTCGGGAAAATTTACTAATCGAATTTGATGGAATTTTCAAAGTTATTTCGATATGATGAAGCTACTCTGCGTTTCTTTTCGACCAAAATGTCTAATAACTCAACTGTGTATGCCGCCTTTCGTCGCGTGGCAGCGGGTGCATGAGTCACGACTACCCTTAGTATGAAACACGGAGCCTAAAAAACTATTCCATTATTGAGTTATGTTTAAAGTTTAGGATATTCTTACACTAAGAGGGCCAAACTGAAAAGTACATACCCATCTTCCGAGAAAGAGAGTAATGACAGTATTCTGAAACTTCACCTTCCGTCGACTTTCCCTTGCAACATAGTGGAGAATTATCCTGTAGCGCGGGAGAATAGCACAGTGCACCTGCAACACTCTTGTCCTGCCGCACATACACGAAGTTATCAGGCCACTAGAAAGGAAATGAGGCATTGTAAACACCTAGGTTGACATAAAACCATCGAATCGGAAGTTCGTTGCAATCGCGAAGAGTCATCCGTAAGATATAAGACCCATAAACATTGAAAAACTAGGACTTTTCAGAAGTTTTTACATTGCCAAGCTGTCCAACGTTGAGAGACGCCAGCAGAGACAGGTCCGCTCAGTTCAAATGCTCCGACTGCTATGAGTCAGCTTCAGAAAAGTGACCGCACCGATTCCGCCAAAATCGAGTTCCTGAACAGTCATACCATAGCTACGAATTTTAGGATGAAGGACGGTATATGATTTCTCTTGTTCCATCATAGCGAAGCCTGGATAAATATGTCTGGGAGTTTAGGGATACAATTTTATGATTCGAATGCATATTGTACAATCATAAAAGTGGGTTTAGGCGATAATTCAGAAATATTCAATATCTAAACTTCTCCAATTCTTTAATTTCGCTAATGAATGTGTTTTAACGAATTTTCTCTTCTCAATGGATTGTCAATAAGGATTGGTGAGCTAAACTTTCAACATACATTCACATATATCTACATTACATTGAAAATTATAACGATTATTGGATGAAAATCTTGGATAAAATCATTGTAATCAATTTCGTATTACCTACAAGTGGAATCATTTGGGTTTCCACAAAATAAAACTTCACAGTTAAACAGTCTTACCACATAAAATTTTATGAGAAATGCTAAATTGTCCTATATTCTTCATTTCAGAGAAAAGGTATGAGGAACAGGGAACTGTAATTTCTGGTAAATATCCGTAGGGCTCCAATGAGTGTGGGCTATTGATTACGTACTACAGATGTTTCCATAAAATTTCTTACATTTATACTGCACTGTATCCAATGATTTAAAATTTCACCTTTTCTGATAATCTCCAACTGTATTTATTACGTAAAAGAATATTTAAATTTATTGAATTACTTTGTTCTTACCATCATCTACTAATTTCATTTTATTTATTGTTCAGTGTGAATGAATACTTTTATTACAAGAAAATATTATGTCTCCTAAACTCTGAATAAAGAACGTCATCAATTACATAAGTTGCTTTTGTTGATTCCAAAAGAGAATATCATCTTCATGGCACCATGTCCTTAAATTCTAATTTCATTATTAACACCATTCCTCACTAATTATGTAAGTCTAGAGGAGGACATGATAGATGTAATCGATCTAGCTGCTCGACATCTAACATTTTGATCCACGTTCTTTGATGTGAAACAAACAGTGATTTCAGAGTAGGCAATTGTGGCCATCAATCAACAAGGTGTTATCAGTCCCTAGTCAAAGGTAAAAAAGGTGTTGCTTTATTCTGAAAATCAGTTACAGCATTTTAGGAGAATGTAAAATTCCCTTGTCATGAAAAATCTTCTCAAATCTTTATATAAGGTGTTAAAAATCTATGCCATGGATTACTTTTAAGAGAAATGGGAATATCTGCCATAAAATTTCCTTCCATATTTGGGGGTAAATAAAAGTCAATCAAAGGATTAAGCTATTTAATACATTTTTAGTAAAGGATAAGTTTACAGAGACATTTTAGAATATTCTAATGATTACAAAGTCTGATGATATTTTATTTCATTTTAGACACATTGGATAAGCTACACTCTTATATAATTAGAGCTCTTTCTCTGCTCAAGGTGCATGACATGCAAACCTCCAGCTTCAATGATCTTCATAACTTTACAGACTGTCATCATCATCTATTGTCTATATTCAGTAAAAAAATCAGCTTAAATAGAATGAAATATGTAACATTTCTAAGGAATGATCACAATTCTTGTGCATACAAGTGGCATCAATAACTGGTACAAGAAATATAAAGACTGCAAGTTATAAATGTTTAAGGACCTGCTTGTGAAATGAGAAACATTTAATTAAAGATATATGTAAAAGTTGTGGAAATTGTAAGGAGTATTTCATTCAAGAAAACTAAAGCTAAATATTTCACTTCAGTAAATAAAATTCAGGATAGTCAAATTCTTCATTGTTCATTGAAGATGCAAAATATAGAAGATGATTTGCATCACTCTTTGATTGCCATCTGTAGAAGAGCAAGTCCACCCAGTTACTCTACTCTCTCTGATAGACTGCCAACATCTGTAACTTCTCCGTGTAAATGTCTGTAACTTTTGGTACAGGAGAGACAAAGACATATTCAGTAAACATGACTGATTTTTAGTTAATTCTTCAGGTTTGAGATTTTCTTGTATTTGCTATGCCTTCCCTTGGCTGAGGGAGCTGCCTTCATCTCATTTTCCCTTTAACTGTGTGCAAAAGATAATTCTTTCTTCAACTGGCAAGTGGTAGCAGGTATAGACCCTCATAATCTGGACAGACCTCAATCCTAAGGATTCAATCAACAGTTACTGCCGAGAAATTAAATTACTTCATATTATTGGATATTTGATTGCCAATTTTTATTTATTTAATAGGAATTTTGATTCAATATGCAGTTCAGATTACTTTCTTTGCAGTTCTCTGTTAATTTTGATACCAAATAATTTTCAAATATCTCAATTATAACAATACTGACTAATCACGAAGAAAGTCAAATTCACCCTAAGGCAGCCAATAACGGAGATAAGTAGGAAAAACATTAGAGGGGTTAAAGATAGCACCTTTTATATTTGGGTTTTCCCAGGTAAGTAAAAACCCTTTTGAGATAAACCCATTCCCAAAGAATGGAGAGGACTTGGTGATTGGACTCTTCATTGAAAGACAGGGCCATAAAATTGAAATAGCAGGTTGAAACATAAGAGAAAAAGATTCTCCAAGTTCCGACAGAGGCAACCGTCTAGGGCGATTCCCGGGAAACAGATAATCGATTAGCAGTCACAAGTTATTCAGAATCCCTAATGCGCGTTTCAAAAGCAAAGTTTTCATGATCACATAGGGTTCAATGCTTGAATCGCCCTACACGTTTCCCGCTGTTGGCACTTGGAGAACCTTTGTCTCTTAGTTCATTGACCAACGAGTTCCTATTATCTTCCTTCTAGGTGAACACATGCAAGAATGTTTACCCACATTTGCCTTTAGAAAACATACAAATATCTTTTCCGCAGTTTAAGGGTCAGGTGATTCTGCAAAAATTCATTCAACGAAATATGTAGTTCCTTTCAAGATATATAGCATACAATCTTCTCAACATAATAAACATGGATACAAATTCACTAAATAAACTTGGTGAATCTTCCAACCATCACTTCCCTCTATAAATTGTCAAAAAAACATACATTACCTCAAACAAGCTAGCTATGTTATATGATTTGAAGATACTATTGGCCACACAAATGTTCAGACTTTATTCTGAATTCAACCTTAATTCTCATTGATTAGATTCATAATTATCCATCAAGCTATTATCTATCGAAAAGAATTTCCATTTTGATTAATCCATGAAACCTTTACAGCTACATGGAGTATGTTAATATGTGGCTGCTACCCTGAGTAAACATTTTCATCATTCATGGAATAGCCAAGTAGGTATGTCATTTGTATTTAATGTAGTACATCCTTGATTCAATTCCCATTTTGTTCTGTATGTACTAAATGACATCAGCAGGACTTCTAGAATAACTATTCCTGCCCCAATAATTAATTTGTTGGATTTCAACATGGAGAAGAAGTAAGAAACTCTAAATACCTTAATAAGTCTAAAAAAAAAAAAACATTTTAATATTATTTAATCTAACAGGATCTTGCACACAGATATGAATAAGCATTGGTGTGGGATAGCCAAAATCTCATTTATTACTAATTTATTTTTATGCACTTTTACTACTCAATTAAGCATGTAAATTTGAATCTTTCTCATTGCTGTACAATTTCATTGAAGAATTCAATCAAGGCTATTACCGGTTTATCAGACAGAAAGTTCTCTTTTGGATATCAGTCACCAGCTCCCCTAATAAATAGCTTTTCTTATGCAGGCTAAATCCATTGGTAATACATTTTCAGTATGTACTTTCTAAGAATAAAAACTTAGGCAGACTGGTATAACACTATAAACCAGTTAAATCTATATTGCAGATGCTCAATGACTCATCTACAAAATATATTCAGAAGATACTTTTAGATTTCCAATCAGTATCCTATGATACGAATGTCAACTGCCTTAGTAAATAAAAAATATTACCTGCAACATACTGTTCCATTTCCTCTTCTATAGCTGCATGCTTGGCTTGGGAAGAATGTGAGCACCAGAAGTAGAAGTGGTCAGTAGATCAGGAATCCAAAGTGTTAAACGTGCATGTGCTCACCAATCACAGTCACAATTTCAAAATGGAGAACATCTGGATATAGAAAAAAATCATCTTAACATAATTCAAGGACGGCCAACATGGAATAAAGTAAAACAAGAGACATTTTTAATATTTAATATCTGTAATATCAATCCCTTCATCATCTTCCAATAGCAGTAAAACCAGCTGAACATTCTTTCAAGAAGATAAAGTGAAAGCAACATCTTATCATCATAACTTGGCTTTGTAATTCTCTTACGCTTTCATTATATTTTTAACAATGGTCTGCTATTTGTATGAAGACCAAGCCTCAGTTTTATGATGAAGGTAACACTCACAAAGCAATGCACTCCCTTTCTCATTTATTCATTATGTTTACAAATTGAGATTGCAGAAAAAGGTAACAAAAGCAGGCAAATTTTACATCACGCTCTCCCATGAGAAATAGTGATTAAGGAATTCTCACCCTAACTTTGAATTTGTATCAGCTCAGACAGCAAGTTGGTGATTGTTCTGTTAAAAAAAATTTAAATATTTTCTTATAAAATAAGTAATTCCAATGTAGAATTTTACAAGGAAACATTGCACACAAGGTCAAACGTGAGTGGGCGACCCTGACAGTATCAGACGATTTGTTATTCATGAATGAGTGGAATGATTGGCATTAGTGCATTGCAGAGGATCTGGGAATGGGAATAATCTGTCTTATGTGGGAAAAAGATTGTCTTTAGCATTATAGCATTATTTAAGATTATTGATAGTATCGCATACGATACATCCCAAAATCATACTTCAAGGATTATCGAAACACTACAGATATTCATTTTAATAGAACATTCTTCACTGTCATCATTAGTAAATCCTCGATGAGCCTCGATTGTTTTCAGGCCATCCTCAAGGTAATGGGAATAAGATTTTAACTTCACTCATCCCAGTTTACTCTTTTTCTGTATAAAAATGAGATTTTAAACGATTTACTTGGGAAGTACCTCCTTGTCTATTGGGAGAGATTTCTTATAAACAAGGATAATCGAAGTTAGAAAATATTAGGCAACTTACAGAGAATTAATTTATCTAATTTATGATGAATTCGGTGTCTTCTGGTAATGAAGGAGGGGTTTCTTCAAGAGCAGCTGCAGCAACATAAATCCGTACCTTTCGTTTAAAAATGAGTAATCGCAAGCAAAAGAGTAAGGAACCTATTAAAGAAAAGCTGCAGGTATTTGACGAAGTGGATCGCATACTTAAACTCAGATTGCTCGTTTGTTTGGTATTCCGACATTAACACTCTCTATAGAAACGCATAATCGAAAAAAAAATCAATGACTGGGTCAGCAGTGGACACAGAACTGACCGATTTCACGCAATTTATCATGTTGAAGAAGAATTCGCAAATTCCTTTGAACATATGCGGTCAGGGGATATAACATTCAGTGGACATACTCTCAAGGAAAACGCAAATTCTACTGCTACAAAATTGGGAAAGATAACTTCTATTACTCTAGGTGAATTTATTTCTTAGCGGGAAACGCGAAGTTAATTTTCTCAATCCTTTATACACATGTAGGCAGCGTAAGACGGGTTACCTTTGAAAACAATGGGTTCTGTACTGTTCAACATTCTCTGAAACCACATTTTATGGAACAAAAATGATCCTTTACCAAAAGTTCAATAAATTTACTAGCACTGTTCCTCATAACTCTTAAAATAGTTTCAAAGGCCAGAGAATTGTTTCCAGTGGCGCAGTGCTGATTAGATTTTTTAAATTCATTTGCAGGAGTAGAGCCGACCCCTTTAATCGAAATATTGTGGCGTGAAAGATAAGTAGGACAGCTGCTTTTGAAAGAGGTATATGTTACGGAGGACTTAATATCAAGGGAATGGTACTCCAATGTTTGCTTGAAGTTATTACAAACTCTTGATGAAAAATCAGTTCTGTGACGAGGAATAAAAGCTACTTGCAAAACCTTTTGTGCTTCATTTATATAGAACAATTTAGTGAGACTTCTCCTAGAAGAATTCGCCCATCATCATTTCAGAAATATTTTATAGAAAGCTAATGAAATGATATGAGTATTTTTATTTAATGAACTTTAGAAACCATTAAAGTAATCTATCTTGTTACAATAAATTCCACGAGAAATAATTTTTCATCTGGAAAGTAAAAGGTATGCTATCACATGAACGTCCTTTTCACTTTCACCATATTGAATGACCGCGTTTTATCTATTATATATATCTACTTCTCTGTTTATTCCTATATATTCATCAACGTGAACGTTTTACGACGTACTGTCCCCACCCTCTAGATTCTAGAGAAGAATAAAATATAAAAAATACATTACTGAGAGGTTCACCATTCATTCTTAAATGAGTTCCTTATAATAAAGCAAAATTCAATTACCAAACTTTAGATACTTTTCATTTGATTTTTGGTTACCTCAAATATTTGGCAATTTTCCTCTGACCATAGATTATCTGAATGCTCTGCACAATGTACCATCAGTAAGGAATGAACATGTTGGTGAGGTGTTTTCT
Source organism: Pachydiplax longipennis (assembly GCA_036926295.1). Classification (NCBI taxonomy): domain Eukaryota; kingdom Metazoa; phylum Arthropoda; class Insecta; order Odonata; family Libellulidae; genus Pachydiplax; species Pachydiplax longipennis. The sequence continues at coordinate 332,123 of JAVFKF010000054.1, forward strand.
TTGATGATGAACTTCTCAATCACTGGAAAATAGAATAAAATGAAAGCAAATATTACTAATGATAAGGAAAGAGTGATACAAACATACAATTTTCATTTTGAAGCAAAGTGTAATACAAAAAACAAAACTGAATGCAACATATTTCAATGGTTATGTTTGTGTATTAGGTGATGAAGTCATTAATATATTTATAACTACATAGTATATAACGTATAAACACGTAACACATAACTAAGAGGAAGGAGAATAGCATATTGATAATTACAAATTAATCAATTCAATAATATAAAGTATATATAAAAGGTTTATTGAAGAAAATTTCCAATTTAAGAGACAAACAAAGATAACTGCTGTTTCCAAAATTATCTAAATTAGAATAATAAAATTATTTAAAAATTAATAATAAAAGTTAAGCATTAAATTTCTACAATTAAATGTTACATTCGCATTTTCCGTTTTTGTCAGTATTATTCCCAGAAAATAAGAAAAATAATTCATTAAATAAGGAAAGATTTCTGGAAAATGAGAAGAGAACCTTGGAAATTAATATTTTTATGGCTTACCATAGACGTTTGTATCACAAAAGAGAACTCCAGGTTAGGAAATCAATCCTGAACAAGGAAGAACCGCTAACAGGGAGGTGATAAACATTCTGCCTTGCATATGATTTCAGAAGCACTTTAAAGTAGGTGATTAAAAACTTTGTTACATAAACCTTCTGTTTCATAGAAGTAGTTGAAGTATGTTCCTACGTTATTCAGCCCGGTGAAGAGGGAGATCAACACCAAACCATTTCTTCGATATATCCACTGCGTGATTCCCTACGCTGGCAAAAGGAAGATCTCACGACCACCTGTAGAATACGAACTGAAGGAAAAGAACTTCATGAAAGCAGCTCTACTATTCTAGAATATTCATTTAAATTCTTTCCGAGGGAAGTTGTTTGTCTTAGAAAATGCCTTTTAGATGACATCAGCATTTTGAACCGAAAAGGTTCGAATGCATCCGAAGAATAAATTGCGTGATGTAGTGGGGTGCATCCAATTCAACTTGAAAGGAGTTGATTTAGATAAACTCAAACAGTTGTATTTCCGTATAATGGGTCTCTGGAAATCAGATTACGAAGTCAACAAAATATTCTCGTACATAGAACACGTAGATTCCCTAGAGAACCTGTAGTAATGGATAGCAGAAAAAGAAATAAATCAAGAAAATGCGTCATTAGGAGACCATGTCTTGCTTTGCAAAACACTACTTTTCGGATGATTCGGAGTATTAAGAAGTGCCTAGATGATTTCTAAATCTTATTTGTCAATGCTGATGGAGCTTGAAGGCGATCAAATTGAACATAAATGTTCTGAATACCTGTGAACGTACTGTCTCTTCATGGATTTTCATTTAAATGGAAGGATATACCCGCACATTCTCTACGGCGATAAATGAAGTAAGAGTATCATAATGCAATAATGCGAAAATTTTGAATCGTATGAAGTACTATATTTCTGTTTGTTGAAACGAACCGCAAGACCGATTGTAAGTAAATGAAGCTTGCAAGCACAGCGCTCATTTACGGTCTTGACTACAGCTCGTGCGATGATTTATTCTAAGTTTAGCTTTCCGTAAATATAGATTTTGAAGTCAATTAGAATGAATTTCAATTGTTCAACCTATAAGCAATAGTAATATAACGTTTACAATAAACGGCAGATCTATTCAATGATGTTATTCGAGTGTGGGTTTATTTTCAACAAAAAACATGAATCAGCAAATGCTACACATAATATGCACGCAAATTGTGAAACGTCGTCTCCCACGAAAGAAGGAATTTTCTTTATTGTGATAAAGGGCCTCGGTCAAGCCAAGACTAGTCACAGCGTAACACGACGACGTGTTATAGAAGCAAGGATCACTTTAATCACTCTCGGCTCGTCCTAGATAAATTTCAATATAAGTTAAACTTCGGACGAACTGTAGACAAGTTTCATGTTGATAATATGTATTGAATCAAGATTCACATGCATATTGCGGATTTCTTTATTTTGTCAGGTGTGAAGTAAGAAGCACCTGAGATAAAAATTGATTCATTAGATTCTGAATATCCTTTCCTTTCCTAAATATCGGATTACCATCAAAGTGCTAAATGCAATCAAAAACTTATATGACAATCGCTTCAAGCTTTTTGATATATGCGAGAAATAATAATATATTATATTATTCATCGATGAGTCAATACAACTATGCACTTCTAAATCAGCAATAAAAGCGATTATAAATCAAAATGTAAGACAAGTGATCTCATGTCTTTTAGTAGAAGTATTGTATTGTTCCTATGACTGTTCTAATATAATTTCTCAGTTGAAATTGTCCTGTGCAATCGATAAACGCAAAGATTGTGTGTTATTTTTATCAAACATGATTTTTTTCTGTTTAAGATCGGGGGATCAAAAAGTAAACAAAATGTAAATTTCTGTCAGCGCTAGGAGTACATTTTTAGTCATCTAAAGTATGAAAGTATTGCAGATCTTCGTACTCGAACAAAAGCGATCGTGCGGTTACTCACGCACATCCTGCTTATTCGTATTTTATCACGTAAATATTTGTATTTAGACATCGGAGAAGTGATTATGTGAGCTTTTGACGTCTACGTACATAATACTGAACGCTAATTATTTAAACGAAACCATTGTATTCATACATGGACATAATTCAAAATATGACTTTTGAAATTGTATATCATCTGGTCGATCCTTATGAGAAAATGAACACGCGATTGCGGCACTGAACTGCCCATCGGTTATCATTGTTAAGAAATCTTTGAGATTGTTATCATCTCACTTTACTCCTCCCCTCCCAAAAACACCATATAGCTTATGTAACTAAAAAGGAGACTGGGAATTAAGTACTTATTTCCTCAATATGTGGCGTAAAGCGACTGCCACTGATAAGAAGTGACTCTCAGAGTAGAATGTCAGAGATGTACCAAAAAATGCACTTGGTAAATGCATTTGTTAATTCAGCGTTGGAAAGGTCAAAGTGATTAAGAAAACAATTCTTAACTGTCATTAACTGCGGAAAATATTTCGTTTCTGCTACAAATCAGAATAATGCCTTCTGCTATTATATTATATCAATCCTTCTAACTATCTAGATCCCCTCAGCAGAATTTTTAGCCTAATCTTAAGTGAAAGAGGCTTCCACAGTCGCATCGTTCGTCATGTGGACTCGATGTTCATACACTCGAAAATAATTCGTTTCTTTCTACCGAATTATCAAGCCATTTCGAATTTAAGGAATGCGACCGGTAAATGCAAGTTTACGTACATTTCTTATGAGAAATTAAGTGTCATCGCACTCTGGAAGATGGGAAAGTCCAGCGAGATGATTAAAAAATCTTGAAATTGTAGGAATCGTCCAAAATTATGCTGTTGGGATGGGGAATAATCAAAAACCTTACTTTGGAAATTAAAAGAGCTCAAGCAGTGGTTGGTTATAAACAGGAAATAGTTGAAAGAATAATTATAGCTGTCCTTTTGGACAGGAATGTATAAATCTTCCCATATCATAACATTGCTCAACGGGAAACGTTTTAAAAAGAAAAATTTTCAGCTAGTACACAGTGTGATATGATGTACTCCAATATCGAACACAAAGATATGAATCTTAATATAATTTCATTCTCATGAGACTTTTCTGTGAAGTGAAGGCGATGGTTTCTTTTACTCTATTCGATATATAGAAAGAACATGAATATGTTGATAAGAAGTTCTCTCTTTAATGTGAGGAGAAATTTGTTTCTCGTTAAGTTCAATCGCCTCAGTCATCAAGGAGACTGCTTCCTTATACTAGAAAAGTTACACAAATTTGTCGTTTTTATTGTTCCATTGCGACAATGAAACGGTTATATGCTACCAAAATAAATATCTTTATCCAATTTTCTTTCTTTTGGTGTCTAGATTTAGTAGGACAATTATTTCTAATTTAATTTCTTAAAAGACCAAAAGTCTGCAGTAGATCGAAACGAACTTTACGTGCATTTCTTATGAACATATTCTAGTCTTTTAGTGTCAAACCAAGGATACTTTTGGTAGAAAAATATAGATATGTTATAGTCCATTCTACTTCTAACGAATCCCCACATTTCTATTTCGTCGGAAGGAGCATGAAATTTATGTTTTAAACATATCTCACACACATTTCTTACGGGAGTTAGCGACACCGGATGGACAAATACACAACGGTGATTATTAGATAAGATTCCTTTATGAAGCACCCAATTTTAATGACAAGTTTCCTTGCATATTTATCCATGTGAATCATAGACTGGCTTCACTCTATGGGATTCATTTCTTTGCGTATATAAAAATTAATCATTCTTCAGAACTTTTATAGAAGTCATATTTCTTAATATTGTTATGAGGTTGGTTGTGATATAATGTAAGCATCTGAGACACGAGTAATTTGGATTCTTTTGTTCCCTTGAATGATAAGAATAGATTTTTACACAGTTCGGCTTCAATACATTCTGACTCAGTGACGAGAAATAAGGCAAATTATGTCATTATTTATATGTCCTCATTCCTTCCAATTACTCATTTAAGGCTTTCCCTTGCGTAAATTCCATACCAAACGACAATACTGCGAATTTCTGTGTATATTTGCAGATGTATTTCACAAGGCTGGACGTTTATGATTCATTGAGTAGCTTACGTAACATGACTGTCCCCTCATTATATACCATAACTATATTATATACTAAATAATTAAATTACGTGAAAAACAGGTTTAAGGGAGTGTTACTACCTCTTCACTAGTCTTGATGAATTCAGCCCACCAAATGCATTCAAAACAAAGCTAAATAGCATTGTTCTGTTTTCATTATTTTCTCATAATGTACCAACGAATATTTGTTTCTCTTACACTTAAAGTATAAGTTTATTTAATTGATTCAATATGGAATCCATTATACTTAGTTATTTTTGTAAGAGATTTGTATCTGCTCTATTTTGATTAACTCAATTCTTGGAAATTCATGATTTTCAAACCATTTGTCTCGAGATATTTAAGATTTTGAGAATCGGCCTAAAATTTAAAAAATAAGTGATAAAAATCTCTGCTGCGATTAATAGCATTAACGGTTTGAATTTAACCGATTAGATCGGACATATATACACACAAAATGGCGATTATTATATAAAATTAATTTTAATACATATCCACGAAATCTCGGTATATCTTAGGTTCATCATGTTAGCTTTAAAATATGGAATTATAGACGCGAACGAGATCATTTTCATATTAAGATTACAAGTAAATATAGCATAATTTATAAGGAAATTCCATGGCATCTCTTCTTAATAGAATAATTATCAAGCATTTATATTCGTATACCATTCATTGCAACTACGTCACGATTACGTCACGAATATTTTCCTATTAATTCACTTGGAATTTAAACTACGTAATCGATAGTGAAGCTATAATTTTTAATAACTTTCGAATTAAATTCGAATAAAGTTTGGATGAATAAATTATTATTTAAATAATTATTAAAAATTACGAAAATAGTTTAAACTTTGACCTGTAGGGGGAGAAAAGGGGGTACTTAGAACGCGAATTGAAACAGCCTCAGCGGCAGCCAATCAGATCTCTCCGTTTTGTTTAAAACTTAATTTGAAGGGAAAATCTTCAGTTGATTAGAAGACATCTGATGGTGAAGAACTGCTAAAGGATATTCAAGAAAACCGTTTCGAAATTCGAATTTCATTTGAATTTCAGTCGATACGGAATTCAGTTATCGTATTTTAAGTTCTACGTGTTTGTAAATTGTTTGGGATCGATGATTAATTAGTGACTTAATGGTATTTAAGTGTATTTGTAGCGTCAAGACATTCATCATTGCCTGGTAAGTACCGAGAATTAAACTTGGTTAAATTGATTGTAAATATTCATCGTTTTTCGTCATTTTTTAAATGTTTCATTGTGTTCACGATTCATATGTATACGTAAATATACCAAGAGCATAATTTTAGCTAATACGAGAAACATTTACTTAATTAAGTAATTTAAAATATAATAATTTTATTTCATAAATACATATATAAAGAGTTTAAATAGTTATCTGAAGTAATACAATACTTCCTCTATGACTTTTATGTCGAATAGCATATATACTGAATGAAGTACGAAAATAATTCCACTAAAATATTTACGACGTGAAAGAAGACATTCTTGGTTATCATAGCAAACAATATCGTAATTTAAAATCATTGTCAATGGTAGCTGATCACTCTCATTACATTCACAATACAGTACTATCCCATGATTTCACGAATGAATTAATTTGATGTTTTTATTTTTTTCCAGATTTTGCTATTTCATCTCTGCATTCCTTTCGGAGTTTTGGAAGGACACTGAAGTGGATGAGGAAGGCTTACCAGAGGACCACAAGTGGCGAGTTTTATAATAATTACAATTGATAATGTTTAATTTCTTTTATGGAAAATGTAAGAATCCTGTTTTTATATAAAAACCACTTGAGCTTATACAAGATTAAACAATCGGTATTTCCTTTGTCTGCTATTAATTTGAAACAAATATTACTTTAAATTAAGACATAGAAAGTTAGACGTTAAATATTATTATTATATATATATATATATATATATATATATATATATATATAATTAGCTACTGTACGGACAAAATCTTCTTTAGGAATTAGTTCAACTCTTTCTGAGACATTCGGAGTCTCGCATACTTTCCTCATACACCCGATGCCAATAACCTTTCCTCTCTCTGCAAACAACTTTCGTTTACATTCAGTGAAAATGTAAACATTGTCATATTTACTTCTAGTGTTTCATGGTAACGACTCAGTGTTATCTCAAGGCCGTGTGACTCAACGTTGTATACCTTCATCGTTTTCACTTACTTTCTAAGCTATTCTGAAGTTCAAGTACGTTCTTGTTTCCCAAACTAACGTCTTCAACAGTTTACATTGTAACCACTGTTTGTAAACATCACTTTTGGTTGACTTTTCTCTCTTCAAATTGCATCAAAATATATAAGTGACGTTTAAAAAGAGAATGTTTCATATTAACTGCTAAAAACAAAATGAAAAGTTGATCATTTGATCAAACGATAATAGTTAAACTTAGAATTAGAAAAAAATATTTAATGAAAGGCCATAAGATTGCAGTCTTAATATTTGTATCTAAAAGTAAGAGTGCATATAATGAATAATGCAATGGAGAGTTTCGGCTGCGATCCGGCATAAAACTTGGACCTGTTACAAAGGTTCACTCTCTCTGAGGTACTCATACAACTTTTTCTGTTATTGAATGCCTACGGTATGTAAACCAGAGGAAGTTTTGACTGCGTTCCAACTATGCCTATCTCCGATTCCATCTTCAAAATATTTCCCTTTCTATTCAGCTATGCCTTCCTATCCTAGGTCTTTGTCCTCAACGTCGCTGTTCAGAATGAAAGAATGGATATGAATCTTATACATATATATCAGCTAATTCTCCCGTAAGATTAGCGGAAATAAATTTACTCTATAGAAAAATATTCTACTATTATCGCAATCATCTGTTTCAGCAGAATAACAACCAAATTAAGTGCTATTCAGTTATGCAATTGTTATATAGTAACAAAATTAATGCATAGCATCCGCGAAAACACGTTGTATAAAGTGTTTGTTTATTTTGTGGGTAAAGCATTATCACCTTTTATTTTCATTACTACCTTCGGAATTATTTCGGTGAGAATTTTCCATAATTTCAGAAGGAAGCATTTTATTATTTTAACCTCTATTCTCGACGTGCAGTTTTAAGCCATCTACGGTATAGAAGGTTATATTATTTGATAAGTTATTTGGATCAGTCAACATTTCCAAAGTTTTCGAATACTTTTCGTAGCGTGTAATGTCGACTGTATTTCCCCTTACACTTCTCATGACATTTTTTCTCTGTATTCGTATGAGCGTAAGGTTCAACAATTTGTTGCTAGGAGTTGTTTATACACGCAAAATTACACTAATTATACGTCATGCTTCTCAAAACTTTGACCAAAATACGATATTCGACCATGTATCCGACAAAAATATGAACATTTATTTCATTTTTATTTAATTGTCTCGATTTCGTAGGACCATTATTTTAGATTAAACCCTGCTACAGATCTGCAACCGATGAAAACGAACTTTACGTGCATTTCTTATGGGAGTGTTTCGGGTCATCCAGAGAATCAAGGATACTTTGGATAGACAAATATCTCTCTATTTGACCTTAAATGAATTCGTAAATTTAAACCCATATCACGTCCGGAAGTGCATCAAATTAATGTTCCGATATTTCTCCCATGAATTTCTTACGTAAGTAACTGACATCGGATAAATAAATACATACACATTGAGGATAATTATATAAGATTAATTTTCTAGTGTTATAATAATTATAGAGGCTTACAAATTCTACGTGAGAACCAAAGGCAAGGGAATTTAATTAAATTTTTCTATCAAAATTTTAAATTATTTAGGACCTAAATCTACATAAATACCATGTAAGCCAACTTTTGAGTGTAAATTTGAGAGTGATTGTCAGTTTGGTCGAGGAATATACTCTATTCGATTCGAATTAAGAAGAACGTTGATAAAATGAAACAAAAATTCGGTAAACTTTTGAGTTTTAGATAACCAATCTCCTTGTTGACCAATGCCTTTGGACTACTTTAAAAAATCTTAAAGACATCAAGGGTTTTCTCTAAGCAGTAGATGATTGACATTCAGAAATTATGGCCTACATTTTACCTAATTTACAGTGGGCTAAATTTTCGGTTTGATATATGTAACACAAAAGATTTCCATTAAATGATAAATTATTTTACGATAATTTTCGTATCATTAGATTTTCAAATCATTAGAATGTAATCTGCTCTAAAACCTTAAGCTAAAGTGTACAAATAAAGGTTATGTCGAGTTTGCATGTGCATCAATTCTTCAATGAGTTACCATTTCAGGTAATTTCATTTGATTTGTATGTCTTTCCCTGTAACTGAAAGGAGCAATTCTGGGGCAACTGGTAACGGAAGACTTAAAGAACAATGCACGCATGGTGTACACATCTCATGCAGTGGATTGCAGTCTCAGGGATATGGAGAAGCTGATGAGTCAAGGTTAAAGGATGCAGAAATAACCAAAGGACACGAAGAACTAGATGGTGACGCAATGGAAGGGTTCTGGGCGAATATCATTGAAGATGAAATGAAATGAAATATTATAAAATTCTCTTGATTTTCTTTATGCAAATGTTGATTTTTTTATTGTTACCTTTAATTATATTTCTAGACATATTGTTAATGTATTATGTTTCTCTTTGATGTAAAATCTAATTATAATATTACATTAATATCCTAGATGAAATATATATTTTGATCGACGTATAAGCATATTTAAGTTTATATACTAATAATGTTTTGTGAAAAATACTAATATTATTAAAGATTTTAATGATTCCATCCTAGGCCATATAAAACCTTGATTAATGTATAGACGTTCAAATATGTAAGGCCAGGAGAATTTGTACTCAATGATATTTTTTAATGAATACCCTTAATAAATATCAGCCTTTGGGAATAAAGAGGAGAAAAAGGGAAGGGATAAGAAGTGGCAGAGGTTTACTGAGGGAGGGATGTTTTTTCTTTGAGTGTGAGAGTATGATGAGAGCATTTGATGACACATACACACGTCCTTACAAGTGTATATGTTATCAGCTGCTACATAATACTCTGACACACGTGTGTGTACGTGGCGTGCGCGCGTTTGTGTGCGTGTGTGCTTACGCGTGGGGGAATAACATCTCCCAGTTTACCGTCGCACATAACAAAGCGTGCCACGTAAATGTCTAGATGTCGAACCCAGAACTATTTCGGAAGATTTCCTTGTTTTTAGAGAGCTGGTTTTGTAACTTCGCATATTTATTAAAAATGATTGAAATCATGTTCCTGTTCGTCGTTTTTGGATATCTGAACCCGTTAAAAAGATACACGGATTCAAACTTGAACAATTTTCACAGAAATCTCTCGGATTTTTCGGATAAGCGTTCAACTTTGCTGCTTTCAAGGAGGGTTTAAATAGATACTTTTATAAAAAAATTGATGCAATGATCTACAACAATTCTTTATCTTTTGACTATCTGCAATTACCCCTTACAGAAATGAGTTTTTGCTCATTTAAAGCAACGAAATGGCGGACACCTTTTTCGGAACATTTACGAGATAAAGTAAGGAATATAATTAGGAAAACGGCCTTAATGCATCAAATCTCTTATGCCACGTCAAAAGTATCTAGATGTGGAATCAGAAGAAATTGTTTCAATTCAGTTGCCAACTTGGGAAAAAAAGGCGATTTTTCGTAAGCGCTGCGCGGTCCACACTCCTCGCCGTGGAATCCTCGAATACAGTTTCGCTGTCTTTTTAGTAATACGAAATCTAACGATTGACCACTTTCATGCTTTTCTACTCAAGCTTTTTTCGATTCTAGCCCACTGTACGGCGGTCGAATGCGATCAAAAACTTAACAAAGCTCTGGGACGCGATGGGATCACTTCGAAAATGTTTCAGGCGTTCCCTGATATAATATTAGAAGAACTGGTTTCAATTTTTAATGACTGTTTGACGTTGGGTTATAATTCCAACTCCTGCAAAGTGGCTAAGGTTAAAATATAAGACGTAAAATATTACCCGTAAATATTTATCCTACATATCCTAAGGGCGGTGCTATAAGCTCCAAACAAGAACACTTTATACATCTTGCCTTTCACGTAAAATATTCATAATATGTGTTGCAAAACTCACTGTCCGTTCTCAATCCTCAGAAAGTTTCATCGCATTACCACTTAATGAAGAATGTAATTTGTCTTGAACCGGAGAGGTGATTAAATTTTACATGGAATCCAATTAAACGTAACAATATGAGTAATTTTCCAAAATATACATTGTCCAAATTTTAACATGATATCGCCACAAAAACGCCCTATTTATCTCGATATTTAAAAGATATTGCGAATCAAGGCAAAGATCATGCGAAAAACGAATCACTTCGCTCAATAAATGAAAAATCTTCCAAGATTAGCCTGAAATCGATAGAAAAATGGATGATATTGTTCGATGTATGAATATCCTTTCAAAGGAAGGCGGATATTGGCAGATAAACGTCGTACTTGGCACTATATTTAAAAAAGTATCCATAATAAGATTTAATCGACCCAATGTCGGCTTATTTAGCATTTGAAAAATCTCACAAAATAAAAATGATTCCGCCACAAAGACATCGTATTTTCGGTGATCATTAAGCATCTTTTATTATGAAGCTGAACAGGTTCCAAAATCAGCTTATTTAACCGGATATTAGTGATTTTTTCCAAATAAAGGCTACAAATCGCTGGAAAACCTGCATTTTCGTCTCGATATTTGAAAAATTATCCGAAATAATGATGAAATCGCCCCAACAAGCAAATAATCTAGTACGATGTTTAAAATTTCCCAATAATATGTTGAAATCGGTATGATGACGTGTCATATACCTTTTTATCTAAAGAATTCTGAAAATAAAAGGAAGATACGGCCCAAAAAGGTATTAAGGTCGATCCTTCAGAAAGAATCCAAAATAAGGCTGAAAACGACATATATAGATCGATCTTTAAAAGATACTACTAGTTAATACGGAAATCGCACAAAAAGGTCTTAATTAGCACGGTATCTGAACAATCTTCCAAAATAAGGATGAAATCTTCCCTAAAGGCGATTCTCAGGACATGAAATTATTGATTTACCCAACGAAAAGTGCACTTGGTAGTTGCGTTTTATTAACTCATCGTTGGCAAAGTCGAACTGATTAAGAGAAATTTCTTAACTCTTTCCCTACGAATCGACACGGAAGAAGTTTCGTAATTTCTGACACACTGAATATTGCCTTTTCTTAATATATCCTATCAATGATTCTAACCTCTCAAATTTATCTGAAATTCATGTGTAAGGGAAAGAGATTTCGACAACCGCATTTTTTAAGAGATATAAGGATGAAAACCGTAAACGAGCAGATCACGGGCATTTCTTAAAATATGGAATCTTTTCTGGGACCGCAATCTAAGATCGAAGATAGCAAAATGTAAATAGAAAGAATAGCGCTCATTCTCTGTCCGGACTACAGTTAGGGCGAGGTGTAACTTTAACGTTTTCCCAAGATATAGATATTGATAATATTCAATCAAGATTCATATTCCAATCGCGTGTTTTATAATTTTCTCAGTTCTGAAGTAAGAGGCACCTCAGATAAAAATTTCCTTCATGACATTAACAATATATGAATTTCTAAATATCGGATTACGATAGAAAGGCTGAATGCATTCAAAAAGTTCTATGACAATCGTATGAAGCTCTAGGATATGTTAGCGTTCATATTGAGCAAATCATGGTGTTATGAAATTCATTCGCTTTAGGACGATGTATGTTATTTCCATATATTATGATAATGAAATACGTGAATTAAACGATAGATTAACTTCAGGTTTACATCTACTTTTCTATAATAATAACAGTAACAATAACAATTAGGAATCAAATGTCATGCATCATTTATCCGATGCTTATAGAGTAAATAAGTGAATGAAATACATGAGAACATAGTCCCAATCTTATATGAAAGAATTCACCGAAGAGTCAATTTATATATGCATGCTTTATCAGCAATAAACCACAATATTCCTAAACGAAGCCCTTATGAAATTATTTTGGAAGTAGCATTGATTTCTTTCTGATATCATCTCTAATTTAATTTCTCAATAGAAAATACTCTGGAAGCGATAAAAGCGAACTGTACGTGTTTTTCTCGTGACGAGGGGAATTTTGGTGTGGGTGCTATCTGGGGACGATAAAGTAAATAAGATTTAAACTGCTAGCTGCGCTAGGAGTACATTTGAAGTCATCTAAAGTGTCAAAGTCGTGCAGTTTTTGGTACTCGAATAAAAGTTATCATGCACTTATTCACATACATCATGTTTATTCATGTTAGACAATGTTTTTATTTTGAATTCAGCCATTTTAGCACTGATAACGTGGACATTGTATTGATGTCTATGTTCGTAATGTTAAATTCTAATTATTTAATCAAAACCATTCTATTAGTACACAGAGATAATTCAATTTATGATTATTGAAACTGTTTATACTGTAATCAAAAATTATAAAAAAGATAATGAAATAAGCTTTTATTTTGACGGCAAAGTACTGACGGAGTCAAAATCCCGTACATATCCATTTTCATAGTTTTGTATTCAAAATTTACAATCGAAAATTTTGTCCAAGAAAATCGAGTTATTTTAAAATACGATCACTTTAAGAGTCCATTGGCAATTCAAAAAAGTTATTAAATATAACAAGTGTTTACTTTGACTAGCGGCCAATGACTAATCTGATAGCTATTCGCTATATATCCAATATAAAAGTCTTTGCTATGATACTGCTTAAGAATAAACAAATTAGGAAATACATTTTGAATTCGGTAGAACAGGGTAGCCAAACTAAAATGCTCCTCGATACACTAAGGATATTTTCCATATTCTGTGCGATTATGATGCTGTCGTGTCACATTTTTGAACTTTGAAGTTTAATGTGCTCTCTCGATGGAATTCCTCTATGTAAGATCGATCCTTGAACGTTTCATCTATGCGATTTTGAGTACGCGAGGTAAAGATTCTAATTCTTATTGCGGGCCTAAAAATTGATGCTTTGAAAGGAGTTCGAAACTGAAATGCTTTCTATGTAGTATTTAATCAAATATGTAATTAAAGCATACCGTTTCGAGAAGTATTTTCAAGCTTCCACAAAATATCATAATACTTAATTAATACAAAATCCAAATTATAGACGCAGTAACGTAGGTCATCATACTTCATAATTAAGAAAATACGAACTCAAATTTTGGAGGAATAGCGAGAAGAGGCACAAATAGGATATTCTTAAAAATTGTACGAAAACATTGTTTGTGTGGGTTGTGCAGCGCACATAATACATATCGCCGTTGAAGCAGCTTCTGATTTGTTGATCATGGATGTGGAAAATCTCCTTAGTAAAACATATTCTTGTGTACCTAGTGTATGTATTTCCACATGCACATCGTGAGTGTTGAAATGCTGAAAGAATTTAGCTAATCAGCGGATGACAAATATTAAAAAATTCTTGGAAACTGTAAAAGGCGCCGGTAAGCCCCTTTGCTAGCCATGGAAAGAAATTTTAAATTCTACAATCCTCTGAAATCCTACTTTCCAACACAGGATAATGTCCTAGAAATTAAGTAGAGTTTTTTGAAAAAGATACTCAAAACTTTGGCTATAGTTCATATATACAATCAAGCATCTCTTTTTCAAAATGCTATACAAGTTATTGAAAGTGAAAAAATATCGGCAATCGAAGTAGCATGGGAAGTTAAAATTAATATAATAGTGTCAAGAGCATTTAGAGAACGATTATCTTCCATTAGAACCCACCAGGTCAATGGTGGGGGAATGTAAAAATCTAGTCACTTTAATAATGCTATGCATGGCATACGATCCATATATCACGCATTTATGATGTAAAAAGGTATTATGGCTGTTCAATTATTCATCTATCATTCTAACACCAAATTTTTACAAATGAACTCTTCATAAGGAATGGATATTCTATCAAACCTCAGTGTTTATTAACCGGTAAAGCAAATTTAGTTTCAATGTAGCAATCGGAAATTATCTTCAGCTACAGCATTGCCTTAAACCTTCTCTGTATGAAAACTATTCATTCATAAAGCGTTAATTCACGGAAGAAATGTAGCATCATGGAGGATTAGCCAGACCCCACTCTAAAAGATTTTAAATTTAACAATTAACACAGTGGAGAATAGGGGTAGAAAAGAATACAGGAGCTCACAACCTCGGGACATACTGATTATTTCATAAGATTGGAGCATAAAGAAAGGTATATGGGATACCGTCCTATAACACTGCAGGGACGCATTGGTGATTATTACTACGCCTAGGAAAACCTCTGATGCCCATCACCAAATCATACATAGAAGCAAAGAAAGAATATTAACTTACCTAATTATAAGTATTCCAAGACTGTCTGTGTTCACGTACATATACACCGTCACTCATACACTAATCACTGAATACAGCGTTCACTGAACACTGAAAGATGCACAGATTTCAAATCACACTTCTCTCACTTTCACACTCGCACAGCACTGACAACGCACAAGTATCACCCCCTTATTCTGGCTCTTCGCGGTCAATTCCACGGAAGGAGGCCGGAATGTGCCGGGTCGTCCTCGAAAGGCACCTTCTACCCCAGGAGAGGAACTCGCCGCTGCAGGACCTCAGGTCAAATTGCATCTATGAAACCAAAGGCAATGATTTTGAAAATGTCACTTTCAACAAATATACAATACCTAATTATACTTAAATAAAAAATAGGGATTGACATAGGTAGGAATTACCCCTTTGGTCGAGGTTAACATGATCATATTTGCCAGATTTTATTAACAATTCTTCCACGAAGCCTCATCTTTATCATTTGTTATTTACGTATATTTGCATTCCTATTATTAGAAAGTGCTGTAGCGTGTGTCCTACGTTACATAATACACTCAAAGTATATCTTTCCCCATCACCATTTGTATTAATCACAGCGTACCAAGGATTTGACTTAGGGGGCAGTCCAAAGCCAAGGAGTAAACATAGAATACCTTCTACTTAGTATATAAGAGGAGGAAACCCTTCGGCCGTTTGGAAAATGGTTCTTAATAGAGTAATAACAACAATATGTTTTACAACACAGCTGCAATCCAAGATTTTGGGAAATATTTTACAAAATTTCCAAGATCAAGGACTCGGAGACCTGGTTCTAACGTAAATCCCATCACAAAGTGTAGCTAATTTCTCTACAATTATCCATCTTAGCTCCTGCAATTTATATTCCCTCACTATCAATCACACGCGGGTCAGGAATATGACGAATATGTAAAGCATTCTGATTTACTAATAAACCACGAAACCTGAACTTCAATAAGGAAAATTTACCATAATTCAATCCAGTGAGAAAAATTAGAAGACAGAATATTGGCGAGCGGGAATTCCTTGCATGCGTATGCTATGTAACTTAACAGGCAGAATTAAAAACGTTCCAAATCGTGAATAAAACACCAAAGCTGTTTCTTCCTCAAGAAAACCCGTTTTCTCTTAGGAAGGGGAAAATATTGAACACAGCTTTACAATGGACATTTTGTCGGAAATTTGTTTATATCTTAAGGAAACTGATACGTTTCACCCGCACACCGTAATGGAAAAGTAAATAAATCGCAAATTGTGTTAAATATATTTCGAAAAGATGGATGCTTTTACTTAAGTTGGGGCGGATAAAAAATCAAAGGTATTCTGGCTGTTGTTCCGCGATATTCTGCAGCCACATCTAGTCTTTCTTTTCGAATCAAAGTCTCTATATCCTCTTCTGAGGTACATTGGAATGGTACATGGTGTTGGATAATAATAGTAATGGGTAATAGTAGTAGAGTACATTGGAATTGGATACATAGTTAACCGACTGTGAACAGCATCATCAGACAACATCTATTATCGTTAACTGCTCCTAATCTGCAATATTTTCTCAGATATATAAAAAAATTAATTCATTAAGCGTTACGAAGTATTACCAAGCATAACAAACTCTGACTTTTACAAATTAGAATTGCTTTTAAGCGATTGGAGAAATACCATCTAGTAATAAACTAGAAAATATTAAACATTGTGAAGGTTAGTCAGAAGGTTCAAGGAAGGGATGGCGGAAACAACTCGTTATGTTTTAAACTAGTAAAGATTTCAGCTCTACAATGCTATGAAACTAGAGAGTATACAACATCGTTCATTGCAATCCAGGAAGAACAACCCATTAAAGAAACTGGATCTTCGCAAAACCATACTGTTCAAGATAAACGAAATGTCGTTACGAGCGGTTTGATGCCCATAACACAGCTATTTAAATGTACATATCGACCCCTCTCCTTCCACTACTTAGATAACTACTTTCATTCGGTTTTGCGATTAATCTTGTAGATAGCAACTTGAAAGCGGTTCATAGCTATCTTCATCTCCCTTTTACCCTCTCAAGCGAATAGTGCATAATTGATTTTAGACGTAAAAATGATTAAAAACTGAAGAAAATTATTTCATTCTCGCCAATAGTGATAAATAGTGGCGTGCCTGATATACGAAACTGTTCTTAACATTGCCAAAGTTATATTATTGCGTGAAGATGATTAAAATAATTGACATATAACAAAGTGATTGCATTTTATACACGACTAACTATAAAAATCTGAGCCATTGACAAAATCGTTTTAAACATTCAACAGTCGAAATTGTTATGCCTCACCGTAAAAATTTTCCCGTTTCATTTTTACCGCCCACAGAATTCCAAAGTGGCACATTTACCATAGCATTTTCACCCATCAAAAAGTGTGGCAGGTTTACTTGTGATAATTATACCACGTACCAAAAATATACC
This sequence comes from Pachydiplax longipennis, assembly GCA_036926295.1. Taxonomy (NCBI): domain Eukaryota; kingdom Metazoa; phylum Arthropoda; class Insecta; order Odonata; family Libellulidae; genus Pachydiplax; species Pachydiplax longipennis. The sequence goes on from JAVFKF010000054.1 coordinate 349,715, forward strand.
TGACGTATGTTCTTGAGATTGATGGAAATGAATATTACGCTAACAAGATCAAAAGGAATGTGAAAATTCTACAAATCACATTTAATCTGATTTGTTTACAATAAAAATACCAGATTCTGTTGTTTTCGAATTTATTATACACCTATTTATGTGCATGTCGTCATGCTAACACAACACCCTTGGCTGAGATTGAGAGAAAATTAGAAACAAAACAATAAGGAGACTCAATTACGTACAACGAAAGATTGTTTACACTTCAATGTAGCTTGCGTGGGAATGTCGCAACATTTCAAACTATAATATTTTTCATTTTTAGAAAAAGGCTGCACTACAGTGTCGTTTCTCTTAGTTCGAAACTATCCCAGAATATCTTTAAAGCATTAATTAGTTTCAGAGTTTAATACTACTCAGAGCTACAATAATTTTGGGCTATAGAAATATCCAGAAATAAAGAAATGCTTGAGAAACGAGGTGTTCACAATTCAAGAGAAAAGAGAATTTCGCGAAATTTTCATACAAGTTACTCTTAACCTGTACAGGAGCTCCAGTATGATGATTGATGCTGGGAATCTGTTGGCACAGAATATGTCATTAACCAAGACTTTAGGCAAGGTCTATCAAGGGCTTAGTTCTGTCTTCATGTAGATAACCTTCTGAAATAACAGAAAGAAGACAATGCAGCACCTTGTATAGCCTTCCGAGAACTTGATTAAAATGTTCCCTGCCGATGATCAAGTATTCCTCCAAACTGGAGAACTTAAATTGCACATGGTCTATTATTTAGAAACACTGAGCAAAAGGTTTAACCTGAATATTTCAAGAGAATAACCAAACCAAAGGAAGTTTTAGAAAGTAATCACATAAAAAAAATTTTCATAGGAACAAGTGCCTCATTTCAAGTGTTAGGGATGCAATATGACGTACAACGAGGACAGAGATATAAGAAATGAAATTAACTTTTTCGTGATAACTTGTGGGAGAATAAGAAGAAATTTCAAAGGTAAAATCAGGAAAGAAACCCAGATAGTGATTCATATATTATTGGCAATTTTACAAACGTAGTTTTCATCCGAATGTTATGCAGCGAAACAAAATAAAATCAAATAAACACAGTCGTAGGAAATAAAATTTCTTAGGACCGTGTAAGGCTGTGCAACGTCAGACAAATTATGGAACACGTCATTAAGAGAAGGCCTGGGTGTACTGCAAACCTAAGGAAACTTACCCAAAGCAGGCGTTGGAGTATCATTTAGATGGTAAAAAAAAGGGTCGCAACACCATGAAAGGGATGGTAGAAGTGAAGTCTGAAGATTCCTAAAACCTAAAACATAAAAGAGGAAGAAGTAGCGTGGGTTATAAGGCATAGGTAGACATCTAAGTTTAGGTAATTTTTAAAAAAATATACCTTAAACCGCACCTTAGCATACTATAAATACTTGGAAATTTTTAACATTGTAAGTTCACCAGCAAGTTCTTGTAAAGGCTGCGGAATACTGCAGCAAGCTGGCGAGAAACTACAGTCTGAATGGAACATAATCATGCCGAACATGTATAAAAACGAATGTCAAGATCATCCTCGAAATCTTATCAAAACATTCAATTTTATAGAAAGTTATTGACAGAACTCATTTCCTGCTCAAAACCTTAATACATACCTTTTGTTCAAAAATGAGTAAACGAATGCAAATTCATACCAGACTCTAGAAAAAAGCTATTGGCCGAAGTGGACCGCGTAGCAAAACTTAGATTAACATGCGTTTGGTATTCCGAAAACAAATCTCTCTACGGTTATATCTAATCGAAAAAAAGATCATCGAGTCGCTCCACCAAGCAGTATTCGATACATAACTAAGTGATGAGGCGTAGTTAGTCATTGAATTTCATCAATGAAATCGCGAGAATGGCTATGTTGGAGGCCTTCCATTAAAACATTCTAATTAAATAACTGTTCCATCACGAGAAAGTTTTGCAATGCCATGAACGACGAGAATCCACTTTAAGAGGATCGTGTCGCATTCCTCTTTACCATGTATATTTACGAGAGCATAGCATGAATCATCTATGAATGGAGCTCAGGAACGAAAGCAACCTTTTGCGAGGGAGGGCAGTTACCACCACTAGCCGAACTTTCAAGCGATAGAAAAAAGATTCCAGGGCTATCAGTGAATTCTTTCCTTTCTCCTTCTATTATCTCCTTTCTCCAACAGCATACTACTAATGAGGATATCTACTAAAATTTGTTATGCTAAAAATACGATTCCGAATTCATAGTTCCAATAGATATGAATTTACAATGAAGATATTTCTTTCTCAAATTAAACTATCGGATTCAAGGCTTCCAGGCAATGATATTATCTAATCATATCAAAAGATAGCGTGAAATATATATACTTTCTGTAATCCTATCCAATTCTAATTACTTCAAAAGTGAATATATATGTGTTCTACCTTTCGATAGATTCATGTGCCCCCACATTCCCTATTTAATTCCTTTTTCCTGAAATTCCCAGTAACTTATCACACCCAAACGTCCAAGTTTCACATCCGTACAACATTACAATCAACACCAAGGATTTTACCAATCTTTTCCTGATTCCTTTATCAAGGCCCTTTGTCATCAGTTCCCTTCTCTTCATGAAAGCTTCTTTTGCTAACGTTATCCTTTTTCTAATCTCTGTTGAGCATCTTCAATCCACAGAAAGAAGGCTGCCCAAGGATGAAAATTGATCTTCTTGTTCTACATTTTCCCCATTCACCCTTATCGTTAACTTACATTACTTTCCCTTAGAAAACATCATAATTGCATTTTTTCATACATTTATTTTCATCCCAAACTCCTTTGCTTTATCGTTTAGTGCATCACTTAGGATTTGCAAACCCCTTTCAGAATCGCACACAATAGCCTTATCGTCTGCATATCTTACCGACTTCCCTATCAACTTTTACTCCCTTATCTATTTCATCACAAGCTTCTTTGACCATTTCTTCTGAATATATGTCAAAAAGAGATGGTGACAAAGGACAACGATGTCTTACTCCCCTCTCTAACCATGCCATTCTGATTACCCATCAGCTATCCTTACACATGCAATTTTGCATTAAACGCCTATCTTTTCAGCCCAACCCAACTTTCTTCATTTCAGATGGAATCTTAAGGCAACTTGTATTGTAAAAGTATCTTCAAATACTCACGGAATGACAGATGTAATCACTTCTGAGATGAAATCCTGAGGCTATTTAGAGTGGTTTCAAAAAAATCCTCAGGTCCCCTTGACGACAAATACGATTGTTGAAGCCAAGATCGTGCATTTCCCTTAAGATTAAATGGATAATTTGGCCTATTGGTATGAATGAATGAGAGAATATATATAAATAGAGATCTGCAGAGATTTTAGCGTCAGCGATTACGAATATTTTTTGACGTTGATTCGCGGGGTTCGACTTACGACCATTTCGGGAAAATTTACTAATCGAATTTGATGGAATTTTCAAAGTTATTTCGATATGATGAAGCTACTCTGCGTTTCTTTTCGACCAAAATGTCTAATAACTCAACTGTGTATGCCGCCTTTCGTCGCGTGGCAGCGGGTGCATGAGTCACGACTACCCTTAGTATGAAACACGGAGCCTAAAAAACTATTCCATTATTGAGTTATGTTTAAAGTTTAGGATATTCTTACACTAAGAGGGCCAAACTGAAAAGTACATACCCATCTTCCGAGAAAGAGAGTAATGACAGTATTCTGAAACTTCACCTTCCGTCGACTTTCCCTTGCAACATAGTGGAGAATTATCCTGTAGCGCGGGAGAATAGCACAGTGCACCTGCAACACTCTTGTCCTGCCGCACATACACGAAGTTATCAGGCCACTAGAAAGGAAATGAGGCATTGTAAACACCTAGGTTGACATAAAACCATCGAATCGGAAGTTCGTTGCAATCGCGAAGAGTCATCCGTAAGATATAAGACCCATAAACATTGAAAAACTAGGACTTTTCAGAAGTTTTTACATTGCCAAGCTGTCCAACGTTGAGAGACGCCAGCAGAGACAGGTCCGCTCAGTTCAAATGCTCCGACTGCTATGAGTCAGCTTCAGAAAAGTGACCGCACCGATTCCGCCAAAATCGAGTTCCTGAACAGTCATACCATAGCTACGAATTTTAGGATGAAGGACGGTATATGATTTCTCTTGTTCCATCATAGCGAAGCCTGGATAAATATGTCTGGGAGTTTAGGGATACAATTTTATGATTCGAATGCATATTGTACAATCATAAAAGTGGGTTTAGGCGATAATTCAGAAATATTCAATATCTAAACTTCTCCAATTCTTTAATTTCGCTAATGAATGTGTTTTAACGAATTTTCTCTTCTCAATGGATTGTCAATAAGGATTGGTGAGCTAAACTTTCAACATACATTCACATATATCTACATTACATTGAAAATTATAACGATTATTGGATGAAAATCTTGGATAAAATCATTGTAATCAATTTCGTATTACCTACAAGTGGAATCATTTGGGTTTCCACAAAATAAAACTTCACAGTTAAACAGTCTTACCACATAAAATTTTATGAGAAATGCTAAATTGTCCTATATTCTTCATTTCAGAGAAAAGGTATGAGGAACAGGGAACTGTAATTTCTGGTAAATATCCGTAGGGCTCCAATGAGTGTGGGCTATTGATTACGTACTACAGATGTTTCCATAAAATTTCTTACATTTATACTGCACTGTATCCAATGATTTAAAATTTCACCTTTTCTGATAATCTCCAACTGTATTTATTACGTAAAAGAATATTTAAATTTATTGAATTACTTTGTTCTTACCATCATCTACTAATTTCATTTTATTTATTGTTCAGTGTGAATGAATACTTTTATTACAAGAAAATATTATGTCTCCTAAACTCTGAATAAAGAACGTCATCAATTACATAAGTTGCTTTTGTTGATTCCAAAAGAGAATATCATCTTCATGGCACCATGTCCTTAAATTCTAATTTCATTATTAACACCATTCCTCACTAATTATGTAAGTCTAGAGGAGGACATGATAGATGTAATCGATCTAGCTGCTCGACATCTAACATTTTGATCCACGTTCTTTGATGTGAAACAAACAGTGATTTCAGAGTAGGCAATTGTGGCCATCAATCAACAAGGTGTTATCAGTCCCTAGTCAAAGGTAAAAAAGGTGTTGCTTTATTCTGAAAATCAGTTACAGCATTTTAGGAGAATGTAAAATTCCCTTGTCATGAAAAATCTTCTCAAATCTTTATATAAGGTGTTAAAAATCTATGCCATGGATTACTTTTAAGAGAAATGGGAATATCTGCCATAAAATTTCCTTCCATATTTGGGGGTAAATAAAAGTCAATCAAAGGATTAAGCTATTTAATACATTTTTAGTAAAGGATAAGTTTACAGAGACATTTTAGAATATTCTAATGATTACAAAGTCTGATGATATTTTATTTCATTTTAGACACATTGGATAAGCTACACTCTTATATAATTAGAGCTCTTTCTCTGCTCAAGGTGCATGACATGCAAACCTCCAGCTTCAATGATCTTCATAACTTTACAGACTGTCATCATCATCTATTGTCTATATTCAGTAAAAAAATCAGCTTAAATAGAATGAAATATGTAACATTTCTAAGGAATGATCACAATTCTTGTGCATACAAGTGGCATCAATAACTGGTACAAGAAATATAAAGACTGCAAGTTATAAATGTTTAAGGACCTGCTTGTGAAATGAGAAACATTTAATTAAAGATATATGTAAAAGTTGTGGAAATTGTAAGGAGTATTTCATTCAAGAAAACTAAAGCTAAATATTTCACTTCAGTAAATAAAATTCAGGATAGTCAAATTCTTCATTGTTCATTGAAGATGCAAAATATAGAAGATGATTTGCATCACTCTTTGATTGCCATCTGTAGAAGAGCAAGTCCACCCAGTTACTCTACTCTCTCTGATAGACTGCCAATATCTGTAACTTCTCCGTGTAAATGTCTGTAACTTTTGGTACAGGAGAGACAAAGACATATTCAGTAAACATGACTGATTTTTAGTTAATTCTTCAGGTTTGAGATTTTCTTGTATTTGCTATGCCTTCCCTTGGCTGAGGGAGCTGCCTTCATCTCATTTTCCCTTTAACTGTGTGCAAAAGATAATTCTTTCTTCAACTGGCAAGTGGTAGCAGGTATAGACCCTCATAATCTGGACAGACCTCAATCCTAAGGATTCAATCAACAGTTACTGCCGAGAAATTAAATTACTTCATATTATTGGATATTTGATTGCCAATTTTTATTTATTTAATAGGAATTTTGATTCAATATGCAGTTCAGATTACTTTCTTTGCAGTTCTCTGTTAATTTTGATACCAAATAATTTTCAAATATCTCAATTATAACAATACTGACTAATCACGAAGAAATTCAAATTCACCCTAAGGCAGCCAATAACGGAGATAAGTAGGAAAAACATTAGAGGGGTTAAAGATAGCACCTTTTATATTTGGGTTTTCCCAGGTAAGTAAAAACCCTTTTGAGATAAACCCATTCCCAAAGAATGGAGAGGACTTGGTGATTGGACTCTTCATTGAAATACAGGGCCATAAAATTGAAATAGCAGGTTGAAACATAAGAGAAAAAGATTCTCCAAGTTCCGACAGAGGCAACCGTCTAGGGCGATTCCCGGGAAACAGATAATCGATTAGCAGTCACAAGTTATTCAGAATCCCTAATGCGCGTTTCAAAAGCAAAGTTTTCATGATCACATAGGGTTCAATGCTTGAATCGCCCTACACGTTTGCCGCTGTTGGCACTTGGAGAACCTTTGTCTCTTAGTTCATTGACCGACGAGTTCCTATTATCTTCCTTCTAGGTGAACACATGCAAGAATGTTTACCCACATTTGCCTTTAGAAAACATACAAATATCTTTTCCGCAGTTTAAGGGTCAGGTGATTCTGCAAAAATTCATTCAACGAAATATGTAGTTCCTTTCAAGATATATAGCATACAATCTTCTCAACATAATAAACATGGATACAAATTCACTAAATAAACTTGGTGAATCTTCCAACCATCACTTCCCTCTATAAATTGTCAAAAAAACATACATTACCTCAAACAAGCTAGCTATGTTATATGATTTGAAGATACTATTGGCCACACAAATGTTCAGACTTTATTCTGAATTCAACCTTAATTCTCATTGATTAAATTCATAATTATCCATCAAGCTATTATCTATCGAAAAGAATTTCCATTTTGATTAATCCATGAAACCTTTACAGCTACATGGAGTATGTTAATATGTGGCTGCTACCCTGAGTAAACATTTTCATCATTCATGGAATAGCCAAGTAGGTATGTCATTTGTATTTAATGTAGTACATCCTTGATTCAATTCCCAATTTGTTCTGTATGTACTAAATGACATCAGCAGGACTTCTAGAATAACTATTCCTGCCCCAATAATTAATTTGTTGGATTTCAACATGGAGAAGAAGTAAGAAACTCTAAATACCTTAATAAGTCTAAAAAAAAAAAAACATTTTAATATTATTTAATCTAACAGGATCTTGCACACAGATATGAATAAGCATTGGTGTGGGATAGCCAAAATCTCATTTATTACTAATTTATTTTTATGCACTTTTACTACTCAATTAAGCATGTAAATTTGAATCTTTCTCATTGCTGTACAATTTCATTGAAGAATTCAATCAAGGCTATTACCGGTTTATCAGACAGAAAGTTCTCTTTTGGATATCAGTCACCAGCTCCCCTAATAAATAGCTTTTCTTATGCAGGCTAAATCCATTGGTAATACATTTTCAGTATGTAGTTTCTAAGAATAAAAACTTAGGCAGACTGGTATAACACTATAAACCAGTTAAATCTATATTGCAGATGCTCAATGACTCATCTACAAAATATATTCAGAAGATACTTTTAGATTTCCAATCAGTATCCTATGATACGAATGTCAACTGCCTTAGTAAATAAAAAATATTACCTGCAACATACTGTTCCATTTCCTCTTCTATAGCTGCATGCTTGGCTTGGGAAGAATGTGAGCACCAGAAGTGGAAGTGGTCAGTAGATCAGGAATCCAAAGTGTTAAACGTGCATGTGCTCACCAATCACAGTCACAATTTCAAAATGGAGAACATCTGGATATAGAAAAAAATCATCTTAACATAATTCAAGGACGGCCAACATGGAATAAAGTAAAACAAGAGACATTTTTAATATTTAATATCTGTAATATCAATCCCTTCATCATCTTCCAATAGCAGTAAAACCAGCTGAACATTCTTTCAAGAAGATAAAGTGAAAGCAACATCTTATCATCATAACTTGGCTTTGTAATTCTCTTACGCTTTCATTATATTTTTAACAATGGTCTGCTATTTGTATGAAGACCAAGCCTCAGTTTTATGATCAAGGTAACACTCACAAAGCAATGCACTCCCTTTCTCATTTATTCATTATGTTTACAAATTGAGATTGCAGAAAAAGGTAACAAAAGCAGGCAAATTTTACATCACGCTCTCCCATGAGAAATAGTGATTAAGGAATTCTCACCCTAACTTTGAATTTGTATCAGCTCAGACAGCAAGTTGGTGATTGTTCTGTTAAAAAAAATTTAAATATTTTCTTATAAAATAAGAAATTCCAATGTAGAATTTTACAAGGAAACATTGCACACAAGGTCAAACGTGAGTGGGCGACCCTGACAGTATCAGACGATTTGTTATTCATGAATGAGTGGAATGATTGGCATTAGTGCATTGCAGAGGATCTGGGAATGGGAATAATCTGTCTTATGTGGGAAAAAGATTGTCTTTAGCATTATAGCATTATTTAAGATTATTGATAGTATCGCATACGATACATCCCAAAATCATACTTCAAGGATTATCGAAACACTACAGATATTCATTTTAATAGAACATTCTTCACTGTCATCATTAGTAAATCCTCGATGAGCCTCGATTGTTTTCAGGCCATCCTCAAGGTAATGGGAATAAGATTTTAACTTCACTCATCCCAGTTTACTCTTTTTCTGTATAAAAATGAGATTTTAAACGATTTACTTGGGAAGTACCTCCTTGTCTATTGGGAGAGATTTCTTATAAACAAGGATAATCGAAGTTAGAAAATATTAGGCAACTTACAGAGAATTAATTTATCTAATTTATGATGAATTCGGTGTCTTCTGGTAATGAAGGAGGGGTTTCTTCAAGAGCAGCTGCAGCAACATAAATCCGTACCTTTCGTTTAAAAATGAGTAATCGCAAGCAAAAGAGTAAGGAACCTATTAAAGAAAAGCTGCAGGTATTTGACGAAGTGGATCGCATACTTAAACTCAGATTGCTCGTTTGTTTGGTATTCCGACATTAACACTCTCTATAGAAACGCATAATCGAAAAAAAAATCAATGACTGGGTCAGCAGTGGACACAGAACTGACCGATTTCACGCAATTTATCATGTTGAAGAAGAATTCGCAAATTCCTTTGAACATATGCGGTCAGGGGATATAACATTCAGTGGACATACTCTCAAGGAAAACGCAAATTCTACTGCTACAAAATTGGGAAAGATAACTTCTATTACTCTAGGTGAATTTATTTCTTAGCGGGAAACGCGAAGTTAATTTTCTCAATCCTTTATACACATGTAGGCAGCGTAAGACGGGTTACCTTTGAAAACAATGGGTTCTGTACTGTTCATCATTCTCTGAAACCACATTTTATGGAACAAAAATGATCCTTTACCAAAAGTTCAATAAATTTACTAGCACTGTTCCTCATAACTCTTAAAATAGTTTCGAAGGCCAGAGAATTGTTTCCAGTGGCGCAGTGCTGATTAGATTTTTTAAATTCATTTGCAGGAGTAGAGCCGACCCCTTTAATCGAAATATTGTGGCGTGAAAGATAAGTAGGACAGCTGCTTTTGAAAGAGGTATATGTTACGGAGGACTTAATATCAAGGGAATGGTACTCCAATGTTTGCTTGAAGTTATTACAAACTCTTGATGAAAAATCAGTTCTGTGACGAGGAATAAAAGCTACTTGCAAAACCTTTTGTGCTTCATTTATATAGAACAATTTAGTGAGACTTCTCCTAGAAGAATTCGCCCATCATCATTTCAGAAATATTTTATAGAAAGCTAATGAAATGATATGAGTATTTTTATTTAATGAACTTTAGAAACCATTAAAGTAATCTATCTTGTTACAATAAATTCCACGAGAAATAATTTTTCATCTGGAAAGTAAAAGGTATGCTATCACATGAACGTACTTTTCACTTTCACCATATTGAATGACCGCGTTTTATCTATTATATATATCTACTTCTCTGTATATTCCTATATATTCATCAACGTGAACTTTTTACGACGTACTGTCCCCACCCTCTAGATTCTAGAGAAGAATAAAATATAAAAAATACATTACTGAGAGGTTCACCATTCATTCTTTAATGAGTTCCTTATAATAAAGCAAAATTCAATTACCAAACTTTAGATACTTTTCATTTGATTTTTGGTTACCTCAAATATTTGGCAATTTTCCTCTGACCATAGATTATCTGAATGCTCTGCACAATGTACCATCAGTAAGGAATGAACATGTTGGTGAGGTGTTTTCTTTGATGATGAACTTCTCAATCACTGGAAAATAGAATAAAATGAAAGCAAATATTACTAATGATAAGGAAAGAGTGATACAAACATACAATTTTCATTTTGAAGCAAAGTGTAATACAAAAAACAAAACTGAATGCAACATATTTCAATGGTTATGTTTGTGTATTAGGTGATGAAGTCATTAATATATTTATAACTACATAGTATATAACGTATAAACACGTAACACATAACTAAGAGGAAGGAGAATAGCATATTGATAATTACAAATTAATCAATTCAATAATATAAAGTATATATAAAAGGTTTATTGAAGAAAATTTCCAATTTAAGAGACAAACAAAGATAACTGCTGTTTCCAAAATTATCTAAATTAGAATAATAAAATTATTTAAAAATTAATAATAAAAGTTAAGCATCAAATTCCTACAATTAAATGTTACATTCGCATTTTCCGTTTTTGTCAGTATTATTCCCAGAAAATAAGAAAAATAATTCATTAAATAAGGAAAGATTTCTGGAAAATGAGAAGAGAACCTTGGAAATTAATATTTTTATGGCTTACCATAGACGTTTGTATCACAAAAGAGAACTCCAGGTTAGGAAATCAATCCTGAACAAGGAAGAACCGCTAACAGGGAGGTGATAAACATTCTGCCTTGCATATGATTTCAGAAGCACTTTAAAGTAGGTGATTAAAAACTTTGTTACATAAACCTTCTGTTTCATAGAAGTAGTTGAAGTATGTTCCTACATTATTCAGCCTGGTGAAGAGGGAGATCAACACCAAACCATTTCTTCGATATATCCACTGCGTGATTCTCTACGCTGGCAAAAGGAAGATCTCACGACCACCTGTAGAATACGAACTGAAGGAAAAGAACTTCATGAAAGCAGCTCTACTATTCTAGAATATTCATTTAAATTCTTTCCGAGGGAAGTTGTTTGTCTTAGAAAATGCCTTTTAGATGACATCAGCATTTTGAACCGAAAAGGTTCGAATGCATCCGAAGAATAAATTGCGTGATGTAGTGGGGTGCATCCAATTCAACTTGAAAGGAGTTGATTTAGATAAACTCAAACAGTTGTATTTCCGTATAATGGGTCTCTGGAAATCAGATTACGAAGTCAACAAAATATTCTCGTACATAGAACACGTAGATTCCCTAGAGAACCTGTAGTAATGGATAGCAGAAAAAGAAATAAATCAAGAAAATGCGTCATTAGGAGACCATGTCTTGCTTTGCAAAACACTACTTTTCGGATGATTCGGAGTATTAAGAAGTGCCTAGATGATTTCTAAATCTTATTTGTCAATGCTGATGGAGCTTGAAGGCGATCAAATTGAACATAAATGTTCTGAATACCTGTGAACGTACTGTCTCTTCATGGATTTTCATTTAAATGGAAGGATATACCCGCACATTCTCTACGGCGATAAATGAAGTAAGAGTATCATAATGCAATAATGCGAAAATTTTGAATCGTATGAAGTACTATATTTCTGTTTGTTGAAACGAACCGCAAGACCGATTGTAAGTAAATGAAGCTTGCAAGCACAGCGCTCATTTACGGTCTTGACTACAGCTCGTGCGATGATTTATTCTAAGTTTAGCTTTCCGTAAATATAGATTTTGAAGTCAATTAGAATGAATTTCAATTGTTCAACCTATAAGCAATAGTAATATAACGTTTACAATAAACGGCAGATCTATTCAATGATGTTATTCGAGTGTGGGTTTATTTTCAACAAAAAACATGAATCAGCAAATGCTACACATAATATGCACGCAAATTGTGAAACGTCGTCTCCCACGAAAGAAGGAATTTTCTTTATTGTGATAAAGGGCCTCGGTCAAGCCAAGACTAGTCACAGCGTAACACGACGACGTGTTATAGAAGCAAGGATCACTTTAATCACTCTCGGCTCGTCCTAGATAAATTTCAATATAAGTTAAACTTCGGACGAACTGTAGACAAGTTTCATGTTGATAATATGTATTGAATCAAGATTCACATGCATATTGCGGATTTCTTTATTTTGTCAGGTGTGAAGTAAGAAGCACCTGAGATAAAAATTGATTCATTAGATTCTGAATATCCTTTCCTTTCCTAAATATCGGATTACCATCAAAGTGCTAAATGCAATCAAAAACTTATATGACAATCGCTTCAAGCTTTTTGATATATGCGAGAAATAATAATATATTATATTATTCATCGATGAGTCAATACAACTATGCACTTCTAAATCAGCAATAAAAGCGATTATAAATCAAAATGTAAGACAAGTGATCTCATGTCTTTTAGTAGAAGTATTGTATTGTTCCTATGACTGTTCTAATATAATTTCTCAGTTGAAATTGTCCTGTGCAATCGATAAACGCAAAGATTGTGTGTTATTTTTATCAAACATGATTTTTTTCTGTTTAAGATCGGGGGATCAAAAAGTAAACAAAATGTAAATTTCTGTCAGCGCTAGGAGTACATTTTTAGTCATCTAAAGTATGAAAGTATTGCAGATCTTCGTACTCGAACAAAAGCGATCGTGCGGTTACTCACGCACATCCTGCTTATTCATATTTTATCACGTAAATATTTGTATTTAGACATCGGAGAAGTGATTATGTGAGCTTTTGACGTCTACGTACATAATACTGAACGCTAATTATTTAAACGAAACCATTGTATTCATACATGGACATAATTCAAAATATGACTTTTGAAATTGTATATCATCTGGTCGATCCTTATGAGAAAATGAACACGCGATTGCGGCACTGAACTGCCCATCGGTTATCATTGTTAAGAAATCTTTGAGATTGTTATCATCTCACTTTACTCCTCCCCTCCCAAAAACACCATATAGCTTATGTAACTAAAAAGGAGACTGGGAATTAAGTACTTATTTCCTCAATATGTGGCGTAAAGCGACTGCCACTGATAAGAAGTGACTCTCAGAGTAGAATGTCAGAGATGTACCAAAAAATGCACTTGGTAAATGCATTTGTTAATTCAGCGTTGGAAAGGTCAAAGTGATTAAGAAAACAATTCTTAACTGTCATTAACTGCGGAAAATATTTCGTTTCTGCTACAAATCAGAATAATGCCTTCTGCTATTATATTATATCAATCCTTCTAACTATCTAGATCCCCTCAGCAGAATTTTTAGCCTAATCTTAAGTGAAAGAGGCTTCCACAGTCGCATCGTTCGTCATGTGGACTCGATGTTCATACACTCGAAAATAATTCGTTTCTTTCTACCGAATTATCAAGCCATTTCGAATTTAAGGAATGCGACCGGTAAATGCAAGTTTACGTACATTTCTTATGAGAACTTAAGTGTCATCGCACTCTGGAAGATGGGAAAGTCCAGCGAGATGATTAAAAAATCTTGAAATTGTAGGAATCGTCCAAAATTATGCTGTTGGGATGGGGAATAATCAAAAACCTTACTTTGGAAATTAAAAGAGCTCAAGCAGTGGTTGGTTATAAACAGGAAATAGTTGAAAGAATAATTATAGCTGTCCTTTTGGACAGGAATGTATAAATCTTCCCATATCATAACATTGCTCAACGGGAAACGTTTTAAAAAGAAAAATTTTCAGCTAGTACACAGTGTGATATGATGTACTCCAATATCGAACACAAAGATATGAATCTTAATATAATTTCATTCTCATGAGACTTTTCTGTGAAGTGAAGGCGATGGTTTCTTTTACTCTATTCGATATATAGAAAGAACATGAATATGTTGATAAGAAGTTCTCTCTTTAATGTGAGGAGAAATTTGTTTCTCGTTAAGTTCAATCGCCTCAGTCATCAAGGAGACTGCTTCCTTATACTAGAAAAGTTACACAAATTTGTCGTTTTTATTGTTCCATTGCGACAATGAAACGGTTATATGCTACCAAAATAAATATCTTTATCCAATTTTCTTTCTTTTGGTGTCTAGATTTAGTAGGACAATTATTTCTAATTTAATTTCTTAAAAGACCAAAAGTCTGCAGTAGATCGAAACGAACTTTACGTGCATTTCTTATGAACATATTCTAGTCTTTTAGTGTCAAACCAAGGATACTTTTGGTAGAAAAATATAGATATGTTATAGTCCATTCTACTTCTAACGAATCCCCACATTTCTATTTCGTCGGAAGGAGCATGAAATTTATGTTTTAAACATATCTCACACACATTTCTTACGGGAGTTAGCGACACCGGATGGACAAATACACAACGGTGATTATTAGATAAGATTCCTTTATGAAGCACCCAATTTTAATGACAAGTTTCCTTGCATATTTATCCATGTGAATCATAGACTGGCTTCACTCTATGGGATTCATTTCTTTGCGTATATAAAAATTAATCATTCTTCAGAACTTTTATAGAAGTCATATTTCTTAATATTGTTATGAGGTTGGTTGTGATATAATGTAAGCATCTGAGACACGAGTAATTTGGATTCTTTTGTTCCCTTGAATGATAAGAATAGATTTTTACACAGTTCGGCTTCAATACATTCTGACTCAGTGACGAGAAATAAGGCAAATTATGTCATTATTTATATGTCCTCATTCCTTCCAATTACTCATTTAACGCTTTCCCTTGCGTAAATTCCATACCAAACGACAATACTGCGAATTTCTGTGTATATTTGCAGATGTATTTCACAAGGCTGGACGTTTATGATTCATTGAGTAGCTTACGTAACATGACTGTCCCCTCATTATATACCATAACTATATTATATACTAAATAATTAAATTACGTGAAAAACAGGTTTAAGGGAGTGTTACTATCTCTTCACTAGTCTTGATGAATTCAGCCCACCAAATACATTCAAAACAAAGCTAAATAGCATTGTTCTGTTTTCATTATTTTCTCATAATGTACCAACGAATATTTGTTTCTCTTACACTTAAAGTATAAGTTTATTTAATTGATTCAATATGGAATCCATTATACTTAGTTATTTTTGTAAGAGATTTGTATCTGCTCTATTTTGATTAACTCAATTCTTGGAAATTCATGATTTTCAAACCATTTGTCTCGAGATATTTAAGATTTTGAGAATCGGCCTAAAATTTAAAAAATAAGTAATAAAAATCTCTGCTGCGATTAATAGCATTAACGGTTTGAATTTAACCGATTAGATCGGACATATATACACACAAAATGGCGATTATTATATAAAATTAATTTCAATACATATCCACGAAATCTCGGTATATCTTAGGTTCATCATGTTAGCTTTAAAATATGGAATTATAGACGCGAACGAGATCATTTTCATATTAAGATTACAAGTAAATATAGCATAATTTATAAGGAAATTCCATGGCATCTCTTCTTAATAGAATAATTATCAAGCATTTATATTCGTATACCATTCATTGCAACTACGTCACGATTACGTCACGAATATTTTCCTATTAATTCACTTGGAATTTAAACTACGTAATCGATAGTGAAGCTATAATTTTTAATAACTTTCGAATTAAATTCGAATAAAGTTTGGATGAATAAATTATTATTTAAATAATTATTAAAAATTACGAAAATAGTTTAAACTTTGACCTGTAGGGGGAGAAAAGGGGGTACTTAGAACGCGAATTGAAACAGCCTCAGCGGCAGCCAATCAGATCTCTCCGTTTTGTTTAAAACTTAATTTGAAGGGAAAATCTTCAGTTGATTAGAAGACATCTGATGGTGAAGAACTGCTAAAGGATATTCAAGAAAACCGTTTCGAAATTCGAATTTCATTTGAATTTCAGTCGATACGGAATTCAGTTATCGTATTTTAAGTTCTACGTGTTTGTAAATTGTTTGGGATCGATGATTAATTAGTGACTTAATGGTATTTAAGTGTATTTGTAGCGTCAAGACATTCATCATTGCCTGGTAAGTACCGAGAATTAAACTTGGTTAAATTGATTGTAAATATTCATCGTTTTTCGTCATTTTTTAAATGTTTCATTGTGTTCACGATTCATATGTATACGTAAATATACCAAGAGCATAATTTTAGCTAATACGAGAAACATTTACTTAATTAAGTAATTTAAAATATAATAATTTTATTTCATAAATACATATATAAAGAGTTTAAATAGTTATCTGAAGTAATACAATACTTCCTCTATGACTTTTATGTCGAATAGCATATATACTGAATGAAGTACGAAAATAATTCCACTAAAATATTTACGACGTGAAAGAAGACATTCTTGGTTATCATAGCAAACAATATCGTAATTTAAAATCATTGTCAATGGTAGCTGATCACTCTCATTACATTCACAATACAGTACTATCCCATGATTTCACGAATGAATTAATTTGATGTTTTTATTTTTTTCCAGATTTTGCTATTTCATCTCTGCATTCCTTTCGGAGTTTTGGAAGGACACTGAAGTGGATGAGGAAGGCTTACCAGAGGACCACAAGTGGCGAGTTTTATAATAATTACAATTGATAATGTTTAATTTCTTTTATGGAAAATGTAAGAATCCTGTTTTTATATAAAAACCACTTGAGCTTATACAAGATTAAACAATCAACGTTGTATACCTTCATCGTTTTCACTTACTTTCTAAGCTATTCTGAAGTTCAAGTACGTTCTTGTTTCCCAAACTAACGTCTTCAACAGTTTACATTGTAACCACTGTTTGTAAACATCACTTTTGGTTGACTTTTCTCTCTTCAAATTGCATCAAAATATATAAGTGACGTTTAAAAAGAGAATGTTTCATATTAACTGCTAAAAACAAAATGAAAAGTTGATCATTTGATCAAACGATAATAGTTAAACTTAGAATTAGAAAAAAATATTTAATGAAAGGCCATAAGATTGCAGTCTTAATATTTGTATCTAAAAGTAAGAGTGCATATAATGAATAATGCAATGGAGAGTTTCGGCTGCGATCCGGCATAAAACTTGGACCTGTTACAAAGGTTCACTCTCTCTGAGGTACTCATACAACTTTTTCTGTTATTGAATGCCTACGGTATGTAAACCAGAGGAAGTTTTGACTGCGTTCCAACTATGCCTATCTCCGATTCCATCTTCAAAATATTTCCCTTTCTATTCAGCTATGCCTTCCTATCCTAGGTCTTTGTCCTCAACGTCGCTGTTCAGAATGAAAGAATGGATGTGAATCTTATACATATATATCAGCTAATTCTCCCGTAAGATTAGCGGAAATAAATTTACTCTATAGAAAAATATTCTACTATTATCGCAATCATCTGTTTCAGCAGAATAACAACCAAATTAAGTGCTATTCAGTTATGCAATTGTTATATAGTAACAAAATTAATGCATAGCATCCGCGAAAACACGTTGTATAAAGTGTTTGTTTATTTTGTGGGTAAAGCATTATCACCTTTTATTTTCATTACTACCTTCGGAATTATTTCGGTGAGAATTTTCCATAATTTCAGAAGGAAGCATTTTATTATTTTAACCTCTATTCTCGACGTGCAGTTTTAAGCCATCTACGGTATAGAAGGTTATATTATTTGATAAGTTATTTGGATCAGTCAACATTTCCAAAGTTTTCGAATACTTTTCGTAGCGTGTAATGTCGACTGTATTTCCCCTTACACTTCTCATGACATTTTTTCTCTGTATTCGTATGAGCGTAAGGTTCAACAATTTGTTGCTAGGAGTTGTTTATACACGCAAAATTACACTAATTATACGTCATGCTTCTCAAAACTTTGACCAAAATACGATATTCGACCATGTATCCGACAAAAATATGAACATTTATTTCATTTTTATTTAATTGTCTCGATTTCGTAGGACCATTATTTTAGATTAAACCCTGCTACAGATCTGCAACCGATGAAAACGAACTTTACGTGCATTTCTTATGGGAGTGTTTCGGGTCATCCAGAGAATCAAGGATACTTTGGATAGACAAATATCTCTCTATTTGACCTTAAATGAATTCGTAAATTTAAACCCATATCACGTCCGGAAGTGCATCAAATTAATGTTCCGATATTTCTCCCATGAATTTCTTACGTAAGTAACTGACATCGGATAAATAAATACATACACATTGAGGATAATTATATAAGATTAATTTTCTAGTGTTATAATAATTATAGAGGCTTACAAATTCTACGTGAGAACCAAAGGCAAGGGAATTTAATTAAATTTTTCTATCAAAATTTTAAATTATTTAGGACCTAAATCTACATAAATACCATGTAAGCCAACTTTTGAGTGTAAATTTGAGAGTGATTGTCAGTTTGGTCGAGGAATATACTCTATTCGATTCGAATTAAGAAGAACGTTGATAAAATGAAACAAAAATTCGGTAAACTTTTGAGTTTTAGATAACCAATCTCCTTGTTGACCAATGCCTTTGGACTACTTTAAAAAATCTTAAAGACATCAAGGGTTTTCTCTAAGCAGTAGATGATTGACATTCAGAAATTATGGCCTACATTTTACCTAATTTACAGTGGGCTAAATTTTCGGTTTGATATATGTAACACAAAAGATTTCCATTAAATGATAAATTATTTTACGATAATTTTCGTATCATTAGATTTTCAAATCATTAGAATGTAATCTGCTCTAAAACCTTAAGCTAAAGTGTACAAATAAAGGTTATGTCGAGTTTGCATGTGCATCAATTCTTCAATGAGTTACCATTTCAGGTAATTTCATTTGATTTGTATGTCTTTCCCTGTAACTGAAAGGAGCAATTCTGGGGCAACTGGTAACGGAAGACTTAAAGAACAATGCACGCATGGTGTACACATCTCATGCAGTGGATTGCAGTCTCAGGGATATGGAGAAGCTGATGAGTCAAGGTTAAAGGATGCAGAAATAACCAAAGGACACGAAGAACTAGATGGTGACGCAATGGAAGGGTTCTGGGCGAATATCATTGAAGATGAAATGAAATGAAATATTATAAAATTCTCTTGATTTTCTTTATGCAAATGTTGATTTTTTTATTGTTACCTTTAATTATATTTCTAGACATATTGTTAATGTATTATGTTTCTCTTTGATGTAAAATCTAATTATAATATTACATTAATATCCTAGATGAAATATATATTTTGATCGACGTATAAGCATATTTAAGTTTATATACTAATAATGTTTTGTGAAAAATACTAATATTATTAAAGATTTTAATGATTCCATCCTAGGCCATATAAAACCTTGATTAATGTATAGACGTTCAAATATGTAAGGCCAGGAGAATTTGTACTCAATGATATTTTTTAATGAATACCCTTAATAAATATCAGCCTTTGGGAATAAAGAGGAGAAAAAGGGAAGGGATAAGAAGTGGCAGAGGTTTACTGAGGGAGGGATGTTTTTTCTTTGAGTGTGAGAGTATGATGAGAGCATTTGATGACACATACACACGTCCTTACAAGTGTATATGTTATCAGCTGCTACATAATACTCTGACACACGTGTGTGTACGTGGCGTGCGCGCGTTTGTGTGCGTGTGTGCTTACGCGTGGGGGAATAACATCTCCCAGTTTACCGTCGCACATAACAAAGCGTGCCACGTAAATGTCTAGATGTCGAACCCAGAACTATTTCGGAAGATTTCCTTGTTTTTAGAGAGCTGGTTTTGTAACTTCGCATATTTATTAAAAATGATTGAAATCATGTTCCTGTTCGTCGTTTTTGGATATCTGAACCCGTTAAAAAGATACACGGATTCAAACTTGAACAATTTTCACAGAAATCTCTCGGATTTTTCGGATAAGCGTTCAACTTTGCTGCTTTCAAGGAGGGTTTAAATAGATACTTTTATAAAAAAATTGATGCAATGATCTACAACAATTCTTTATCTTTTGACTATCTGCAATTACCCCTTACAGAAATGAGTTTTTGCTCATTTAAAGCAACGAAATGGCGGACACCTTTTTCGGAACATTTACGAGATAAAGTAAGGAATATAATTAGGAAAAC
This sequence comes from Pachydiplax longipennis, assembly GCA_036926295.1. Lineage (NCBI taxonomy): Eukaryota > Metazoa > Arthropoda > Insecta > Odonata > Libellulidae > Pachydiplax > Pachydiplax longipennis. The sequence continues at coordinate 370,369 of JAVFKF010000054.1, forward strand.
GGCCTTAATGCATCAAATCTCTTATGCCACGTCAAAAGTATCTAGATGTGGAATCAGAAGAAATTGTTTCAATTCAGTTGCCAACTTGGGAAAAAAAGGCGATTTTTCGTAAGCGCTGCGCGGTCCACACTCCTCGCCGTGGAATCCTCGAATACAGTTTCGCTGTCTTTTTAGTAATACGAAATCTAACGATTGACCACTTTCATGCTTTTCTACTCAAGCTTTTTTCGATTCTAGCCCACTGTACGGCGGTCGAATGCGATCAAAAACTTAACAAAGCTCTGGGACGCGATGGGATCACTTCGAAAATGTTTCAGGCGTTCCCTGATATAATATTAGAAGAACTGGTTTCAATTTTTAATGACTGTTTGACGTTGGGTTATAATTCCAACTCCTGCAAAGTGGCTAAGGTTAAAATATAAGACGTAAAATATTACCCGTAAATATTTATCCTACATATCCTAAGGGCGGTGCTATAAGCTCCAAACAAGAACACTTTATACATCTTGCCTTTCACGTAAAATATTCATAATATGTGTTGCAAAACTCACTGTCCGTTCTCAATCCTCAGAAAGTTTCATCGCATTACCACTTAATGAAGAATGTAATTTGTCTTGAACCGGAGAGGTGATTAAATTTTACATGGAATCCAATTAAACGTAACAATATGAGTAATTTTCCAAAATATACATTGTCCAAATTAAACATGATATCGACACAAAAACGCCCTATTTATCTCGATATTTAAAAGATATTGCGAATCAAGGCAAAGATCATGCGAAAAACGAATCACTTCGCTCAATAAATGAAAAATCTTCCAAGATTAGCCTGAAATCGATAGAAAAATGGATGATATTGTTCGATGTATGAATATCCTTTCAAAGGAAGGCGGATATTGGCAGATAAACGTCGTACTTGGCACTATATTTAAAAAAGTATCCATAATAAGATTTAATCGACCCAATGTCGGCTTATTTAGCATTTGAAAAATCTCACAAAATAAAAATGATTCCGCCACAAAGACATCGTATTTTCGGTGATCATTAAGCATCTTTTATTATGAAGCTGAACAGGTTCCAAAATCAGCTTATTTAACCGGATATTAGTGATTTTTTCCAAATAAAGGCTACAAATCGCTGGAAAACCTGCATTTTCGTCTCGATATTTGAAAAATTATCCGAAATAATGATGAAATCGCCCCAACAAGCAAATAATCTAGTACGATGTTTAAAATTTCCCAATAATATGTTGAAATCGGTATGATGACGTGTCATATACCTTTTTATCTAAAGAATTCTGAAAATAAAAGGAAGATACGGCCCAAAAAGGTATTAAGGTCGATCCTTCAGAAAGAATCCAAAATAAGGCTGAAAACGACATATATAGATCGATCTTTAAAAGATACTACTAGTTAATACGGAAATCGCACAAAAAGGTCTTAATTAGCACGGTATCTGAACAATCTTCCAAAATAAGGATGAAATCTTCCCTAAAGGCGATTCTCAGGACATGAAATTATTGATTTACCCAACGAAAAGTGCACTTGGTAGTTGCGTTTTATTAACTCATCGTTGGCAAAGTCGAACTGATTAAGAGAAATTTCTTAACTCTTTCCCTACGAATCGACACGGAAGAAGTTTCGTAATTTCTGACACACTGAATATTGCCTTTTCTTAATATATCCTATCAATGATTCTAACCTCTCAAATTTATCTGAAATTCATGTGTAAGGGAAAGAGATTTCGACAACCGCATTTTTTAAGAGATATAAGGATGAAAACCGTAAACGAGCAGATCACGGGCATTTCTTAAAATATGGAATCTTTTCTGGGACCGCAATCTAAGATCGAGGATAGCAAAATGTAAATAGAAAGAATAGCGCTCATTCTCTGTCCGGACTACAGTTAGGGCGAGGTGTAACTTTAACGTTTTCCCAAGATATAGATATTGATAATATTCAATCAAGATTCATATTCCAATCGCGTGTTTTATAATTTTCTCAGTTCTGAAGTAAGAGGCACCTCAGATAAAAATTTCCTTCATGACATTAACAATATATGAATTTCTAAATATCGGATTACGATAGAAAGGCTGAATGCATTCAAAAAGTTCTATGACAATCGTATGAAGCTCTAGGATATGTTAGCGTTCATATTGAGCAAATCATGGTGTTATGAAATTCATTCGCTTTAGGACGATGTATGTTATTTCCATATATTATGATAATGAAATACGTGAATTAAACGATAGATTAACTTCAGGTTTACATCTACTTTTCTATAATAATAACAGTAACAATAACAATTAGGAATCAAATGTCATGCATCATTTATCCGATGCTTATAGAGTAAATAAGTGAATGAAATACATGAGAACATAGTCCCAATCTTATATGAAAGAATTCACCGAAGAGTCAATTTATATATGCATGCTTTATCAGCAATAAACCACAATATTCCTAAACGAAGCCCTTATGAAATTATTTTGGAAGTAGCATTGATTTCTTTCTGATATCATCTCTAATTTAATTTCTCAATAGAAAATACTCTGGAAGCGATAAAAGCGAACTGTACGTGTTTTTCTCGTGACGAGGGGAATTTTGGTGTGGGTGCTATCTGGGGACGATAAAGTAAATAAGATTTAAACTGCTAGCTGCGCTAGGAGTACATTTGAAGTCATCTAAAGTGTCAAAGTCGTGCAGTTTTTGGTACTCGAATAAAAGTTATCATGCACTTATTCACATACATCATGTTTATTCATGTTAGACAATGTTTTTATTTTGAATTCAGCCATTTTAGCACTGATAACGTGGACATTGTATTGATGTCTATGTTCGTAATGTTAAATTCTAATTATTTAATCAAAACCATTCTATTAGTACACAGAGATAATTCAATTTATGATTATTGAAACTGTTTATACTGTAATCAAAAATTATAAAAAAGATAATGAAATAAGCTTTTATTTTGACGGCAAAGTACTGACGGAGTCAAAATCCCGTACATATCCATTTTCATAGTTTTGTATTCAAAATTTACAATCGAAAATTTTGTCCAAGAAAATCGAGTTATTTTAAAATACGATCACTTTAAGAGTCCATTGGCAATTCAAAAAAGTTATTAAATATAACAAGTGTTTACTTTGACTAGCGGCCAATGACTAATCTGATAGCTATTCGCTATATATCCAATATAAAAGTCTTTGCTATGATACTGCTTAAGAATAAACAAATTAGGAAATACATTTTGAATTCGGTAGAACAGGGTAGCCAAACTAAAATGCTCCTCGATACACTAAGGATATTTTCCATATTCTGTGCGATTATGATGCTGTCGTGTCACATTTTTGAACTTTGAAGTTTAATGTGCTCTCTCGATGGAATTCCTCTATGTAAGATCGATCCTTGAACGTTTCATCTATGCGATTTTGAGTACGCGAGGTAAAGATTCTAATTCTTATTGCGGGCCTAAAAATTGATGCTTTGAAAGGAGTTCGAAACTGAAATGCTTTCTATGTAGTATTTAATCAAATATGTAATTAAAGCATACCGTTTCGAGAAGTATTTTCAAGCTTCCACAAAATATCATAATACTTAATTAATACAAAATCCAAATTATAGACGCAGTAACGTAGGTCATCATACTTCATAATTAAGAAAATACGAACTCAAATTTTGGAGGAATAGCGAGAAGAGGCACAAATAGGATATTCTTAAAAATTGTACGAAAACATTGTTTGTGTGGGTTGTGCAGCGCACATAATACATATCGCCGTTGAAGCAGCTTCTGATTTGTTGATCATGGATGTGGAAAATCTCCTTAGTAAAACATATTCTTGTGTACCTAGTGTATGTATTTCCACATGCACATCGTGAGTGTTGAAATGCTGAAAGAATTTAGCTAATCAGCGGATGACAAATATTAAAAAATTCTTGGAAACTGTAAAAGGCGCCGGTAAGCCCCTTTGCTAGCCATGGAAAGAAATTTTAAATTCTACAATCCTCTGAAATCCTACTTTCCAACACAGGATAATGTCCTAGAAATTAAGTAGAGTTTTTTGAAAAAGATACTCAAAACTTTGGCTATAGTTCATATATACAATCAAGCATCTCTTTTTCAAAATGCTATACAAGTTATTGAAAGTGAAAAAATATCGGCAATCGAAGTAGCATGGGAAGTTAAAATTAATATAATAGTGTCAAGAGCATTTAGAGAACGATTATCTTCCATTAGAACCCACCAGGTCAATGGTGGGGGAATGTAAAAATCTAGTCACTTTAATAATGCTATGCATGGCATACGATCCATATATCACGCATTTATGATGTAAAAAGGTATTATGGCTGTTCAATTATTCATCTATCATTCTAACACCAAATTTTTACAAATGAACTCTTCATAAGGAATGGATATTCTATCAAACCTCAGTGTTTTTTAACCGGTAAAGCAAATTTAGTTTCAATGTAGCAATCGGAAATTATCTTCAGCTACAGCATTGCCTTAAACCTTCTCTGTATGAAAACTATTCATTCATAAAGCGTTAATTCACGGAAGAAATGTAGCATCATGGAGGATTAGCCAGACCCCACTCTAAAAGATTTTAAATTTAACAATTAACACAGTGGAGAATAGGGGTAGAAAAGAATACAGGAGCTCACAACCTCGGGACATACTGATTATTTCATAAGATTGGAGCATAAAGAAAGGTATATGGGATACCGTCCTATAACACTGCAGGGACGCATTGGTGATTATTACTACGCCTAGGAAAACCTCTGATGCCCATCACCAAATCATACATAGAAGCAAAGAAAGAATATTAACTTACCTAATTATAAGTATTCCAAGACTGTCTGTGTTCACGTACATATACACCGTCACTCATACACTAATCACTGAATACAGCGTTCACTGAACACTGAAAGATGCACAGATTTCAAATCACACTTCTCTCACTTTCACACTCGCACAGCACTGACAACGCACAAGTATCACCCCCTTACTCTGGCTCTTCGCGGTCAATTCCACGGAAGGAGGCCGGAATGTGCCGGGTCGTCCTCGAAAGGCACCTTCTACCCCAGGAGAGGAACTCGCCGCTGCAGGACCTCAGGTCAAATTGCATCTATGAAACCAAAGGCAATGATTTTGAAAATGTCACTTTCAACAAATATACAATACCTAATTATACTTAAATAAAAAATAGGGATTGACATAGGTAGGAATTACCCCTTTGGTCGAGGTTAACATGATCATATTTGCCAGATTTTATTAACAATTCTTCCACGAAGCCTCATCTTTATCATTTGTTATTTACGTATATTTGCATTCCTATTATTAGAAAGTGCTGTAGCGTGTGTCCTACGTTACATAATACACTCAAAGTATATCTTTCCCCATCACCATTTGTATTAATCACAGCGTACCAAGGATTTGACTTAGGGGGCAGTCCAAAGCCAAGGAGTAAACATAGAATACCTTCTACTTAGTATATAAGAGGAGGAAACCCTTCGGCCGTTTGGAAAATGGTTCTTAATAGAGTAATAACAACAATATGTTTTACAACACAGCTGCAATCCAAGATTTTGGGAAATATTTTACAAAATTTCCAAGATCAAGGACTCGGAGACCTGGTTCTAACGTAAATCCCATCACAAAGTGTAGCTAATTTCTCTACAATTATCCATCTTAGCTCCTGCAATTTATATTCCCTCACTATCAATCACACGCGGGTCAGGAATATGACGAATATGTAAAGCATTCTGATTTACTAATAAACCACGAAACCTGAACTTCAATAAGGAAAATTTACCATAATTCAATCCAGTGAGAAAAATTAGAAGACAGAATATTGGCGAGCGGGAATTCCTTGCATGCGTATGCTATGTAACTTAACAGGCAGAATTAAAAACGTTCCAAATCGTGAATAAAACACCAAAGCTGTTTCTTCCTCAAGAAAACCCGTTTTCTCTTAGGAAGGGGAAAATATTGAACACAGCTTTACAATGGACATTTTGTCGGAAATTTGTTTATATCTTAAGGAAACTGATACGTTTCACCCGCACACCGTAATGGAAAAGTAAATAAATCGCAAATTGTGTTAAATATATTTCGAAAAGATGGATGCTTTTACTTAAGTTGGGGCGGATAAAAAATCAAAGGTATTCTGGCTGTTGTTCCGCGATATTCTGCAGCCACATCTAGTCTTTCTTTTCGAATCAAAGTCTCTATATCCTCTTCTGAGGTACATTGGAATGGTACATGGTGTTGGATAATAATAGTAATGGGTAATAGTAGTAGAGTACATTGGAATTGGATACATAGTTAACCGACTGTGAACAGCATCATCAGACAACATCTATTATCGTTAACTGCTCCTAATCTGCAATATTTTCTCAGATATATAAAAAAATTAATTCATTAAGCGTTACGAAGTATTACCAAGCATAACAAACTCTGACTTTTACAAATTAGAATTGCTTTTAAGCGATTGGAGAAATACCATCTAGTAATAAACTAGAAAATATTAAACATTGTGAAGGTTAGTCAGAAGGTTCAAGGAAGGGATGGCGGAAACAACTCGTTATGTTTTAAACTAGTAAAGATTTCAGCTCTACAATGCTATGAAACTAGAGAGTATACAACATCGTTCATTGCAATCCAGGAAGAACAACCCATTAAAGAAACTGGATCTTCGCAAAACCATACTGTTCAAGATAAACGAAATGTCGTTACGAGCGGTTTGATGCCCATAACACAGCTATTTAAATGTACATATCGACCCCTCTCCTTCCACTACTTAGATAACTACTTTCATTCGGTTTTGCGATTAATCTTGTAGATAGCAACTTGAAAGCGGTTCATAGCTATCTTCATCTCCCTTTTACCCTCTCAAGCGAATAGTGCATAATTGATTTTAGACGTAAAAATGATTAAAAACTGAAAAAAATTATTTCATTCTCGCCAATAGTGATAAATAGTGGCGTGCCTGATATACGAAACTGTTCTTAACATTGCCAAAGTTATATTATTGCGTGAAGATGATTAAAATAATTGACATATAACAAAGTGATTGCATTTTATACACGACTAACTATAAAAATCTGAGCCATTGACAAAATCGTTTTAAACATTCAACAGTCGAAATTGTTATGCCTCACCGTAAAAATTTTCCCGTTTCATTTTTACCGCCCACAGAATTCCAAAGTGGCACATTTACCATAGCATTTTCACCCATCAAAAAGTGTGGCAGGTTTACTTGTGATAATTATACCACGTACCAAAAATATACCTGACGTATGTTCTTGAGATTGATGGAAATGAATATTACGCTAACAAGATCAAAAGGAATGTGAAAATTCTACAAATCACATTTAATCTGATTTGTTTACAATAAAAATACCAGATTCTGTTGTTTTCGAATTTATTATACACCTATTTATGTGCATGTCGTCATGCTAACACAACACCCTTGGCTGAGATTGAGAGAAAATTAGAAACAAAACAATAAGGAGACTCAATTACGTACAACGAAAGATTGTTTACACTTCAATGTAGCTTGCGTGGGAATGTCGCAACATTTCAAACTATAATATTTTTCATTTTTAGAAAAAGGCTGCACTACAGTGTCGTTTCTCTTAGTTCGAAACTATCCCAGAATATCTTTAAAGCATTAATTAGTTTCAGAGTTTAATACTACTCAGAGCTACAATAATTTTGGGCTATAGAAATATCCAGAAATAAAGAAATGCTTGAGAAACGAGGTGTTCACAATTCAAGAGAAAAGGGAATTTCGCGAAATTTTCATACAAGTTACTCTTAACCTGTACAGGAGCTCCAGTATGATGATTGATGCTGGGAATCTGTTGGCACAGAATATGTCATTAACCAAGACTTTAGGCAAGGTCTATCAAGGGCTTAGTTCTGTCTTCATGTAGATAACCTTCTGAAATAACAGAAAGAAGACAATGCAGCACCTTGTATAGCCTTCCGAGAACTTGATTAAAATGTTCCCTGCCGATGATCAAGTATTCCTCCAAACTGGAGAACTTAAATTGCACATGGTCTATTATTTAGAAACACTGAGCAAAAGGTTTAACCTGAATATTTCAAGAGAATAACCAAACCAAAGGAAGTTTTAGAAAGTAATCACATAAAAAAAATTTTCATAGGAACAAGTGCCTCATTTCAAGTGTTAGGGATGCAATATGACGTACAACGAGGACAGAGATATAAGAAATGAAATTAACTTTTTCGTGATAACTTGTGGGAGAATAAGAAGAAATTTCAAAGGTAAAATCAGGAAAGAAACCCAGATAGTGATTCATATATTATTGGCAATTTTACAAACGTAGTTTTCATCCGAATGTTATGCAGCGAAACAAAATAAAATCAAATAAACACAGTCGTAGGAAATAAAATTTCTTAGGACCGTGTAAGGCTGTGCAACGTCAGACAAATTATGGAACACGTCATTAAGAGAAGGCCTGGGTGTACTGCAAACCTAAGGAAACTTACCCAAAGCAGGCGTTGGAGTATCATTTAGATGGTAAAAAAAAGGGTCGCAACACCATGAAAGGGATGGTAGAAGTGAAGTCTGAAGATTCCTAAAACCTAAAACATAAAAGAGGAAGAAGTAGCGTGGGTTATAAGGCATAGGTAGACATCTAAGTTTAGGTAATTTTTAAAAAAATATACCTTAAACCGCACCTTAGCATACTATAAATACTTGGAAATTTTTAACATTGTAAGTTCACCAGCAAGTTCTTGTAAAGGCTGCGGAATACTGCAGCAAGCTGGCGAGAAACTACAGTCTGAATGGAACATAATCATGCCGAACATGTATAAAAACGAATGTCAAGATCATCCTCGAAATCTTATCAAAACATTCAATTTTATAGAAAGTTATTGACAGAACTCATTTCCTGCTCAAAACCTTAATACATACCTTTTGTTCAAAAATGAGTAAACGAATGCAAATTCATACCAGACTCTAGAAAAAAGCTATTGGCCGAAGTGGACCGCGTAGCAAAACTTAGATTAACATGCGTTTGGTATTCCGAAAACAAATCTCTCTACGGTTATATCTAATCGAAAAAAAGATCATCGAGTCGCTCCACCAAGCAGTATTCGATACATAACTAAGTGATGAGGCGTAGTTAGTCATTGAATTTCATCAATGAAATCGCGAGAATGGCTATGTTGGAGGCCTTCCATTAAAACATTCTAATTAAATAACTGTTCCATCACGAGAAAGTTTTGCAATGCCATGAACGACGAGAATCCACTTTCAGAGGATCGTGTCGCATTCCTCTTTACCATGTATATTTACGAGAGCATAGCATGAATCATCTATGAATGGAGCTCAGGAACGAAAGCAACCTTTTGCGAGGGAGGGCAGTTACCACCACTAGCCGAACTTTCAAGCGATAGAAAAAAGATTCCAGGGCCATCAGTGAATTCTTTCCTTTCTCCTTCTATTATCTCCTTTCTCCAACAGCATACTACTAATGAGGATATCTACTAAAATTTGTTATGCTAAAAATACGATTCCGAATTCATAGTTCCAATAGATATGAATTTACAATGAAGATATTTCTTTCTCAAATTAAACTATCGGATTCAAGGCTTCCAGGCAATGATATTATCTAATCATATCAAAAGATAGCGTGAAATATATATACTTTCTGTAATCCTATCCAATTCTAATTACTTCAAAAGTGAATATATATGTGTTCTACCTTTCGATAGATTCATGTGCCCCCACATTCCCTATTTAATTCCTTTTTCCTGAAATTCCCAGTAACTTATCACACCCAAACGTCCAAGTTTCACATCCGTACAACATTACAATCAACACCAAGGATTTTACCAATCTTTTCCTGATTCCTTTATCAAGGCCCTTTGTCATCAGTTCCCTTCTCTTCATGAAAGCTTCTTTTGCTAACGTTATCCTTTTTCTAATCTCTGTTGAGCATCTTCAATCCACAGAAAGAAGGCTGCCCAAGGATGAAAATTGATCTTCTTGTTCTACATTTTCCCCATTCACCCTTATCGTTAACTTACATTACTTTCCCTTAGAAAACATCATAATTGCATTTTTTCATACATTTATTTTCATCCCAAACTCCTTTGCTTTATCGTTTAGTGCATCACTTAGGATTTGCAAACCCCTTTCAGAATCGCACACAATAGCCTTATCGTCTGCATATCTTACCGACTTCCCTATCAACTTTTACTCCCTTATCTATTTCATCACAAGCTTCTTTGACCATTTCTTCTGAATATATGTCAAAAAGAGATGGTGACAAAGGACAACGATGTCTTACTCCCCTCTCTAACCATGCCATTCTGATTACCCATCAGCTATCCTTACACATGCAATTTTGCATTAAACGCCTATCTTTTCAGCCCAACCCAACTTTCTTCATTTCAGATGGAATCTTAAGGCAACTTGTATTGTAAAAGTATCTTCAAATACTCACGGAATGACAGATGTAATCACTTCTGAGATGAAATCCTGAGGCTATTTAGAGTGGTTTCAAAAAAATCCTCAGGTCCCCTTGACGACAAATACGATTGTTGAAGCCAAGATCGTGCATTTCCCTTAAGATTAAATGGATAATTTGGCCTATTGGTATGAATGAATGAGAGAATATATATAAATAGAGATCTGCAGAGATTTTAGCGTCAGCGATTACGAATATTTTTTGACGTTGATTCGCGGGGTTCGACTTACGACCATTTCGGGAAAATTTACTAATCGAATTTGATGGAATTTTCAAAGTTATTTCGATATGATGAAGCTACTCTGCGTTTCTTTTCGACCAAAATGTCTAATAACTCAACTGTGTATGCCGCCTTTCGTCGCGTGGCAGCGGGTGCATGAGTCACGACTACCCTTAGTATGAAACACGGAGCCTAAAAAACTATTCCATTATTGAGTTATGTTTAAAGTTTAGGATATTCTTACACTAAGAGGGCCAAACTGAAAAGTACATACCCATCTTCCGAGAAAGAGAGTAATGACAGTATTCTGAAACTTCACCTTCCGTCGACTTTCCCTTGCAACATAGTGGAGAATTATCCTGTAGCGCGGGAGAATAGCACAGTGCACCTGCAACACTCTTGTCCTGCCGCACATACACGAAGTTATCAGGCCACTAGAAAGGAAATGAGGCATTGTAAACACCTAGGTTGACATAAAACCATCGAATCGGAAGTTCGTTGCAATCGCGAAGAGTCATCCGTAAGATATAAGACCCATAAACATTGAAAAACTAGGACTTTTCAGAAGTTTTTACATTGCCAAGCTGTCCAACGTTGAGAGACGCCAGCAGAGACAGGTCCGCTCAGTTCAAATGCTCCGACTGCTATGAGTCAGCTTCAGAAAAGTGACCGCACCGATTCCGCCAAAATCGAGTTCCTGAACAGTCATACCATAGCTACGAATTTTAGGATGAAGGACGGTATATGATTTCTCTTGTTCCATCATAGCGAAGCCTGGATAAATATGTCTGGGAGTTTAGGGATACAATTTTATGATTCGAATGCATATTGTACAATCATAAAAGTGGGTTTAGGCGATAATTCAGAAATATTCAATATCTAAACTTCTCCAATTCTTTAATTTCGCTAATGAATGTGTTTTAACGAATTTTCTCTTCTCAATGGATTGTCAATAAGGATTGGTGAGCTAAACTTTCAACATACATTCACATATATCTACATTACATTGAAAATTATAACGATTATTGGATGAAAATCTTGGATAAAATCATTGTAATCAATTTCGTATTACCTACAAGTGGAATCATTTGGGTTTCCACAAAATAAAACTTCACAGTTAAACAGTCTTACCACATAAAATTTTATGAGAAATGCTAAATTGTCCTATATTCTTCATTTCAGAGAAAAGGTATGAGGAACAGGGAACTGTAATTTCTGGTAAATATCCGTAGGGCTCCAATGAGTGTGGGCTATTGATTACGTACTACAGATGTTTCCATAAAATTTCTTACATTTATACTGCACTGTATCCAATGATTTAAAATTTCACCTTTTCTGATAATCTCCAACTGTATTTATTACGTAAAAGAATATTTAAATTTATTGAATTACTTTGTTCTTACCATCATCTACTAATTTCATTTTATTTATTGTTCAGTGTGAATGAATACTTTTATTACAAGAAAATATTATGTCTCCTAAACTCTGAATAAAGAACGTCATCAATTACATAAGTTGCTTTTGTTGATTCCAAAAGAGAATATCATCTTCATGGCACCATGTCCTTAAATTCTAATTTCATTATTAACACCATTCCTCACTAATTATGTAAGTCTAGAGGAGGACATGATAGATGTAATCGATCTAGCTGCTCGACATCTAACATTTTGATCCACGTTCTTTGATGTGAAACAAACAGTGATTTCAGAGTAGGCAATTGTGGCCATCAATCAACAAGGTGTTATCAGTCCCTAGTCAAAGGTAAAAAAGGTGTTGCTTTATTCTGAAAATCAGTTACAGCATTTTAGGAGAATGTAAAATTCCCTTGTCATGAAAAATCTTCTCAAATCTTTATATAAGGTGTTAAAAATCTATGCCATGGATTACTTTTAAGAGAAATGGGAATATCTGCCATAAAATTTCCTTCCATATTTGGGGGTAAATAAAAGTCAATCAAAGGATTAAGCTATTTAATACATTTTTAGTAAAGGATAAGTTTACAGAGACATTTTAGAATATTCTAATGATTACAAAGTCTGATGATATTTTATTTCATTTTAGACACATTGGATAAGCTACACTCTTATATAATTAGAGCTCTTTCTCTGCTCAAGGTGCATGACATGCAAACCTCCAGCTTCAATGATCTTCATAACTTTACAGACTGTCATCATCATCTATTGTCTATATTCAGTAAAAAAATCAGCTTAAATAGAATGAAATATGTAACATTTCTAAGGAATGATCACAATTCTTGTGCATACAAGTGGCATCAATAACTGGTACAAGAAATATAAAGACTGCAAGTTATAAATGTTTAAGGACCTGCTTGTGAAATGAGAAACATTTAATTAAAGATATATGTAAAAGTTGTGGAAATTGTAAGGAGTATTTCATTCAAGAAAACTAAAGCTAAATATTTCACTTCAGTAAATAAAATTCAGGATAGTCAAATTCTTCATTGTTCATTGAAGATGCAAAATATAGAAGATGATTTGCATCACTCTTTGATTGCCATCTGTAGAAGAGCAAGTCCACCCAGTTACTCTACTCTCTCTGATAGACTGCCAATATCTGTAACTTCTCCGTGTAAATGTCTGTAACTTTTGGTACAGGAGAGACAAAGACATATTCAGTAAACATGACTGATTTTTAGTTAATTCTTCAGGTTTGAGATTTTCTTGTATTTGCTATGCCTTCCCTTGGCTGAGGGAGCTGCCTTCATCTCATTTTCCCTTTAACTGTGTGCAAAAGATAATTCTTTCTTCAACTGGCAAGTGGTAGCAGGTATAGACCCTCATAATCTGGACAGACCTCAATCCTAAGGATTCAATCAACAGTTACTGCCGAGAAATTAAATTACTTCATATTATTGGATATTTGATTGCCAATTTTTATTTATTTAATAGGAATTTTGATTCAATATGCAGTTCAGATTACTTTCTTTGCAGTTCTCTGTTAATTTTGATACCAAATAATTTTCAAATATCTCAATTATAACAATACTGACTAATCACGAAGAAAGTCAAATTCACCCTAAGGCAGCCAATAACGGAGATAAGTAGGAAAAACATTAGAGGGGTTAAAGATAGCACCTTTTATATTTGGGTTTTCCCAGGTAAGTAAAAACCCTTTTGAGATAAACCCATTCCCAAAGAATGGAGAGGACTTGGTGATTGGACTCTTCATTGAAAGACAGGGCCATAAAATTGAAATAGCAGGTTGAAACATAAGAGAAAAAGATTCTCCAAGTTCCGACAGAGGCAACCGTCTAGGGCGATTCCCGGGAAACAGATAATCGATTAGCAGTCACAAGTTATTCAGAATCCCTAATGCGCGTTTCAAAAGCAAAGTTTTCATGATCACATAGGGTTCAATGCTTGAATCGCCCTACACGTTTGCCGCTGTTGGCACTTGGAGAACCTTTGTCTCTTAGTTCATTGACCGACGAGTTCCTATTATCTTCCTTCTAGGTGAACACATGCAAGAATGTTTACCCACATTTGCCTTTAGAAAACATACAAATATCTTTTCCGCAGTTTAAGGGTCAGGTGATTCTGCAAAAATTCATTCAACGAAATATGTAGTTCCTTTCAAGATATATAGCATACAATCTTCTCAACATAATAAACATGGATACAAATTCACTAAATAAACTTGGTGAATCTTCCAACCATCACTTCCCTCTATAAATTGTCAAAAAAACATACATTACCTCAAACAAGCTAGCTATGTTATATGATTTGAAGATACTATTGGCCACACAAATGTTCAGACTTTATTCTGAATTCAACCTTAATTCTCATTGATTAAATTCATAATTATCCATCAAGCTATTATCTATCGAAAAGAATTTCCATTTTGATTAATCCATGAAACCTTTACAGCTACATGGAGTATGTTAATATGTGGCTGCTACCCTGAGTAAACATTTTCATCATTCATGGAATAGCCAAGTAGGTATGTCATTTGTATTTAATGTAGTACATCCTTGATTCAATTCCCAATTTGTTCTGTATGTACTAAATGACATCAGCAGGACTTCTAGAATAACTATTCCTGCCCCAATAATTAATTTGTTGGATTTCAACATGGAGAAGAAGTAAGAAACTCTAAATACCTTAATAAGTCTAAAAAAAAAAAACATTTTAATATTATTTAATCTAACAGGATCTTGCACACAGATATGAATAAGCATTGGTGTGGGATAGCCAAAATCTCATTTATTACTAATTTATTTTTATGCACTTTTACTACTCAATTAAGCATGTAAATTTGAATCTTTCTCATTGCTGTACAATTTCATTGAAGAATTCAATCAAGGCTATTACCGGTTTATCAGACAGAAAGTTCTCTTTTGGATATCAGTCACCAGCTCCCCTAATAAATAGCTTTTCTTATGCAGGCTAAATCCATTGGTAATACATTTTCAGTATGTAGTTTCTAAGAATAAAAACTTAGGCAGACTGGTATAACACTATAAACCAGTTAAATCTATATTGCAGATGCTCAATGACTCATCTACAAAATATATTCAGAAGATACTTTTAGATTTCCAATCAGTATCCTATGATACGAATGTCAACTGCCTTAGTAAATAAAAAATATTACCTGCAACATACTGTTCCATTTCCTCTTCTATAGCTGCATGCTTGGCTTGGGAAGAATGTGAGCACCAGAAGTGGAAGTGGTCAGTAGATCAGGAATCCAAAGTGTTAAACGTGCATGTGCTCACCAATCACAGTCACAATTTCAAAATGGAGAACATCTGGATATAGAAAAAAATCATCTTAACATAATTCAAGGACGGCCAACATGGAATAAAGTAAAACAAGAGACATTTTTAATATTTAATATCTGTAATATCAATCCCTTCATCATCTTCCAATAGCAGTAAAACCAGCTGAACATTCTTTCAAGAAGATAAAGTGAAAGCAACATCTTATCATCATAACTTGGCTTTGTAATTCTCTTACGCTTTCATTATATTTTTAACAATGGTCTGCTATTTGTATGAAGACCAAGCCTCAGTTTTATGATCAAGGTAACACTCACAAAGCAATGCACTCCCTTTCTCATTTATTCATTATGTTTACAAATTGAGATTGCAGAAAAAGGTAACAAAAGCAGGCAAATTTTACATCACGCTCTCCCATGAGAAATAGTGATTAAGGAATTCTCACCCTAACTTTGAATTTGTATCAGCTCAGACAGCAAGTTGGTGATTGTTCTGTTAAAAAAAATTTAAATATTTTCTTATAAAATAAGAAATTCCAATGTAGAATTTTACAAGGAAACATTGCACACAAGGTCAAACGTGAGTGGGCGACCCTGACAGTATCAGACGATTTGTTATTCATGAATGAGTGGAATGATTGGCATTAGTGCATTGCAGAGGATCTGGGAATGGGAATAATCTGTCTTATGTGGGAAAAAGATTGTCTTTAGCATTATAGCATTATTTAAGATTATTGATAGTATCGCATACGATACATCCCAAAATCATACTTCAAGGATTATCGAAACACTACAGATATTCATTTTAATAGAACATTCTTCACTGTCATCATTAGTAAATCCTCGATGAGCCTCGATTGTTTTCAGGCCATCCTCAAGGTAATGGGAATAAGATTTTAACTTCACTCATCCCAGTTTACTCTTTTTCTGTATAAAAATGAGATTTTAAACGATTTACTTGGGAAGTACCTCCTTGTCTATTGGGAGAGATTTCTTATAAACAAGGATAATCGAAGTTAGAAAATATTAGGCAACTTACAGAGAATTAATTTATCTAATTTATGATGAATTCGGTGTCTTCTGGTAATGAAGGAGGGGTTTCTTCAAGAGCAGCTGCAGCAACATAAATCCGTACCTTTCGTTTAAAAATGAGTAATCGCAAGCAAAAGAGTAAGGAACCTATTAAAGAAAAGCTGCAGGTATTTGACGAAGTGGATCGCATACTTAAACTCAGATTGCTCGTTTGTTTGGTATTCCGACATTAACACTCTCTATAGAAACGCATAATCGAAAAAAAAATCAATGACTGGGTCAGCAGTGGACACAGAACTGACCGATTTCACGCAATTTATCATGTTGAAGAAGAATTCGCAAATTCCTTTGAACATATGCGGTCAGGGGATATAACATTCAGTGGACATACTCTCAAGGAAAACGCAAATTCTACTGCTACAAAATTGGGAAAGATAACTTCTATTACTCTAGGTGAATTTATTTCTTAGCGGGAAACGCGAAGTTAATTTTCTCAATCCTTTATACACATGTAGGCAGCGTAAGACGGGTTACCTTTGAAAACAATGGGTTCTGTACTGTTCATCATTCTCTGAAACCACATTTTATGGAACAAAAATGATCCTTTACCAAAAGTTCAATAAATTTACTAGCACTGTTCCTCATAACTCTTAAAATAGTTTCGAAGGCCAGAGAATTGTTTCCAGTGGCGCAGTGCTGATTAGATTTTTTAAATTCATTTGCAGGAGTAGAGCCGACCCCTTTAATCGAAATATTGTGGCGTGAAAGATAAGTAGGACAGCTGCTTTTGAAAGAGGTATATGTTACGGAGGACTTAATATCAAGGGAATGGTACTCCAATGTTTGCTTGAAGTTATTACAAACTCTTGATGAAAAATCAGTTCTGTGACGAGGAATAAAAGCTACTTGCAAAACCTTTTGTGCTTCATTTATATAGAACAATTTAGTGAGACTTCTCCTAGAAGAATTCGCCCATCATCATTTCAGAAATATTTTATAGAAAGCTAATGAAATGATATGAGTATTTTTATTTAATGAACTTTAGAAACCATTAAAGTAATCTATCTTGTTACAATAAATTCCACGAGAAATAATTTTTCATCTGGAAAGTAAAAGGTATGCTATCACATGAACGTCCTTTTCACTTTCACCATATTGAATGACCGCGTTTTATCTATTATATATATCTACTTCTCTGTATATTCCTATATATTCATCAACGTGAACTTTTTACGACGTACTGTCCCCACCCTCTAGATTCTAGAGAAGAATAAAATATAAAAAATACATTACTGAGAGGTTCACCATTCATTCTTTAATGAGTTCCTTATAATAAAGCAAAATTCAATTACCAAACTTTAGATACTTTTCATTTGATTTTTGGTTACCTCAAATATTTGGCAATTTTCCTCTGACCATAGATTATCTGAATGCTCTGCACAATGTACCATCAGTAAGGAATGAACATGTTGGTGAGGTGTTTTCTTTGATGATGAACTTCTCAATCACTGGAAAATAGAATAAAATGAAAGCAAATATTACTAATGATAAGGAAAGAGTGATACAAACATACAATTTTCATTTTGAAGCAAAGTGTAATACAAAAAACAAAACTGAATGCAACATATTTCAATGGTTATGTTTGTGTATTAGGTGATGAAGTCATTAATATATTTATAACTACATAGTATATAACGTATAAACACGTAACACATAACTAAGAGGAAGGAGAATAGCATATTGATAATTACAAATTAATCAATTCAATAATATAAAGTATATATAAAAGGTTTATTGAAGAAAATTTCCAATTTAAGAGACAAACAAAGATAACTGCTGTTTCCAAAATTATCTAAATTAGAATAATAAAATTATTTAAAAATTAATAATAAAAGTTAAGCATCAAATTCCTACAATTAAATGTTACATTCGCATTTTCCGTTTTTGTCAGTATTATTCCCAGAAAATAAGAAAAATAATTCATTAAATAAGGAAAGATTTCTGGAAAATGAGAAGAGAACCTTGGAAATTAATATTTTTATGGCTTACCATAGACGTTTGTATCACAAAAGAGAACTCCAGGTTAGGAAATCAATCCTGAACAAGGAAGAACCGATAACAGGGAGGTGATGAACATTCTGCCTTGCATATGATTTCAGAAGCACTTTAAAGTAGGTGATTAAAAACTTTGTTACATAAACCTTCTGTTTCATAGAAGTAGTTGAAGTATGTTCCTACATTATTCAGCCTGGTGAAGAGGGAGATCAACACCAAACCATTTCTTCGATATATCCACTGCGTGATTCTCTACGCTGGCAAAAGGAAGATCTCACGACCACCTGTAGAATACGAACTGAAGGAAAAGAACTTCATGAAAGCAGCTCTACTATTCTAGAATATTCATTTAAATTCTTTCCGAGGGAAGTTGTTTGTCTTAGAAAATGCCTTTTAGATGACATCAGCATTTTGAACCGAAAAGGTTCGAATGCATCCGAAGAATAAATTGCGTGATGTAGTGGGGTGCATCCAATTCAACTTGAAAGGAGTTGATTTAGATAAACTCAAACAGTTGTATTTCCGTATAATGGGTCTCTGGAAATCAGATTACGAAGTCAACAAAATATTCTCGTACATAGAACACGTAGATTCCCTAGAGAACCTGTAGTAATGGATAGCAGAAAAAGAAATAAATCAAGAAAATGCGTCATTAGGAGACCATGTCTTGCTTTGCAAAACACTACTTTTCGGATGATTCGGAGTATTAAGAAGTGCCTAGATGATTTCTAAATCTTATTTGTCAATGCTGATGGAGCTTGAAGGCGATCAAATTGAACATAAATGTTCTGAATACCTGTGAACGTACTGTCTCTTCATGGATTTTCATTTAAATGGAAGGATATACCCGCACATTCTCTACGGCGATAAATGAAGTAAGAGTATCATAATGCAATAATGCGAAAATTTTGAATCGTATGAAGTACTATATTTCTGTTTGTTGAAACGAACCGCAAGACCGATTGTAAGTAAATGAAGCTTGCAAGCACAGCGCTCATTTACGGTCTTGACTACAGCTCGTGCGATGATTTATTCTAAGTTTAGCTTTCCGTAAATATAGATTTTGAAGTCAATTAGAATGAATTTCAATTGTTCAACCTATAAGCAATAGTAATATAACGTTTACAATAAACGGCAGATCTATTCAATGATGTTATTCGAGTGTGGGTTTATTTTCAACAAAAAACATGAATCAGCAAATGCTACACATAATATGCACGCAAATTGTGAAACGTCGTCTCCCACGAAAGAAGGAATTTTCTTTATTGTGATAAAGGGCCTCGGTCAAGCCAAGACTAGTCACAGCGTAACACGACGACGTGTTATAGAAGCAAGGATCACTTTAATCACTCTCGGCTCGTCCTAGATAAATTTCAATATAAGTTAAACTTCGGACGAACTGTAGACAAGTTTCATGTTGATAATATGTATTGAATCAAGATTCACATGCATATTGCGGATTTCTTTATTTTGTCAGGTGTGAAGTAAGAAGCACCTGAGATAAAAATTGATTCATTAGATTCTGAATATCCTTTCCTTTCCTAAATATCGGATTACCATCAAAGTGCTAAATGCAATCAAAAACTTATATGACAATCGCTTCAAGCTTTTTGATATATGCGAGAAATAATAATATATTATATTATTCATCGATGAGTCAATACAACTATGCACTTCTAAATCAGCAATAAAAGCGATTATAAATCAAAATGTAAGACAAGTGATCTCATGTCTTTTAGTAGAAGTATTGTATTGTTCCTATGACTGTTCTAATATAATTTCTCAGTTGAAATTGTCCTGTGCAATCGATAAACGCAAAGATTGTGTGTTATTTTTATCAAACATGATTTTTTTCTGTTTAAGATCGGGGGATCAAAAAGTAAACAAAATGTAAATTTCTGTCAGCGCTAGGAGTACATTTTTAGTCATCTAAAGTATGAAAGTATTGCAGATCTTCGTACTCGAACAAAAGCGATCGTGCGGTTACTCACGCACATCCTGCTTATTCATATTTTATCACGTAAATATTTGTATTTAGACATCGGAGAAGTGATTATGTGAGCTTTTGACGTCTACGTACATAATACTGAACGCTAATTATTTAAACGAAACCATTGTATTCATACATGGACATAATTCAAAATATGACTTTTGAAATTGTATATCATCTGGTCGATCCTTATGAGAAAATGAACACGCGATTGCGGCACTGAACTGCCCATCGGTTATCATTGTTAAGAAATCTTTGAGATTGTTATCATCTCACTTTACTCCTCCCCTCCCAAAAACACCATATAGCTTATGTAACTAAAAAGGAGACTGGGAATTAAGTACTTATTTCCTCAATATGTGGCGTAAAGCGACTGCCACTGATAAGAAGTGACTCTCAGAGTAGAATGTCAGAGATGTACCAAAAAATGCACTTGGTAAATGCATTTGTTAATTCAGCGTTGGAAAGGTCAAAGTGATTAAGAAAACAATTCTTAACTGTCATTAACTGCGGAAAATATTTCGTTTCTGCTACAAATCAGAATAATGCCTTCTGCTATTATATTATATCAATCCTTCTAACTATCTAGATCCCCTCAGCAGAATTTTTAGCCTAATCTTAAGTGAAAGAGGCTTCCACAGTCGCATCGTTCGTCATGTGGACTCGATGTTCATACACTCGAAAATAATTCGTTTCTTTCTACCGAATTATCAAGCCATTTCGAATTTAAGGAATGCGACCGGTAAATGCAAGTTTACGTACATTTCTTATGAGAACTTAAGTGTCATCGCACTCTGGAAGATGGGAAAGTCCAGCGAGATGATTAAAAAATCTTGAAATTGTAGGAATCGTCCAAAATTATGCTGTTGGGATGGGGAATAATCAAAAACCTTACTTTGGAAATTAAAAGAGCTCAAGCAGTGGTTGGTTATAAACAGGAAATAGTTGAAAGAATAATTATAGCTGTCCTTTTGGACAGGAATGTATAAATCTTCCCATATCATAACATTGCTCAACGGGAAACGTTTTAAAAAGAAAAATTTTCAGCTAGTACACAGTGTGATATGATGTACTCCAATATCGAACACAAAGATATGAATCTTAATATAATTTCATTCTCATGAGACTTTTCTGTGAAGTGAAGGCGATGGTTTCTTTT
Source organism: Pachydiplax longipennis (assembly GCA_036926295.1). Classification (NCBI taxonomy): domain Eukaryota; kingdom Metazoa; phylum Arthropoda; class Insecta; order Odonata; family Libellulidae; genus Pachydiplax; species Pachydiplax longipennis. The sequence goes on from JAVFKF010000054.1 coordinate 392,066, forward strand.
ACTCTATTCGATATATAGAAAGAACATGAATATGTTGATAAGAAGTTCTCTCTTTAATGTGAGGAGAAATTTGTTTCTCGTTAAGTTCAATCGCCTCAGTCATCAAGGAGACTGCTTCCTTATACTAGAAAAGTTACACAAATTTGTCGTTTTTATTGTTCCATTGCGACAATGAAACGGTTATATGCTACCAAAATAAATATCTTTATCCAATTTTCTTTCTTTTGGTGTCTAGATTTAGTAGGACAATTATTTCTAATTTAATTTCTTAAAAGACCAAAAGTCTGCAGTAGATCGAAACGAACTTTACGTGCATTTCTTATGAACATATTCTAGTCTTTTAGTGTCAAACCAAGGATACTTTTGGTAGAAAAATATAGATATGTTATAGTCCATTCTACTTCTAACGAATCCCCACATTTCTATTTCGTCGGAAGGAGCATGAAATTTATGTTTTAAACATATCTCACACACATTTCTTACGGGAGTTAGCGACACCGGATGGACAAATACACAACGGTGATTATTAGATAAGATTCCTTTATGAAGCACCCAATTTTAATGACAAGTTTCCTTGCATATTTATCCATGTGAATCATAGACTGGCTTCACTCTATGGGATTCATTTCTTTGCGTATATAAAAATTAATCATTCTTCAGAACTTTTATAGAAGTCATATTTCTTAATATTGTTATGAGGTTGGTTGTGATATAATGTAAGCATCTGAGACACGAGTAATTTGGATTCTTTTGTTCCCTTGAATGATAAGAATAGATTTTTACACAGTTCGGCTTCAATACATTCTGACTCAGTGACGAGAAATAAGGCAAATTATGTCATTATTTATATGTCCTCATTCCTTCCAATTACTCATTTAAGGCTTTCCCTTGCGTAAATTCCATACCAAACGACAATACTGCGAATTTCTGTGTATATTTGCAGATGTATTTCACAAGGCTGGACGTTTATGATTCATTGAGTAGCTTACGTAACATGACTGTCCCCTCATTATATACCATAACTATATTATATACTAAATAATTAAATTACGTGAAAAACAGGTTTAAGGGAGTGTTACTACCTCTTCACTAGTCTTGATGAATTCAGCCCACCAAATACATTCAAAACAAAGCTAAATAGCATTGTTCTGTTTTCATTATTTTCTCATAATGTACCAACGAATATTTGTTTCTCTTACACTTAAAGTATAAGTTTATTTAATTGATTCAATATGGAATCCATTATACTTAGTTATTTTTGTAAGAGATTTGTATCTGCTCTATTTTGATTAACTCAATTCTTGGAAATTCATGATTTTCAAACCATTTGTCTCGAGATATTTAAGATTTTGAGAATCGGCCTAAAATTTAAAAAATAAGTAATAAAAATCTCTGCTGCGATTAATAGCATTAACGGTTTGAATTTAACCGATTAGATCGGACATATATACACACAAAATGGCGATTATTATATAAAATTAATTTCAATACATATCCACGAAATCTCGGTATTTCTTAGGTTCATCATGTTAGCTTTAAAATATGGAATTATAGACGCGAACGAGATCATTTTCATATTAAGATTACAAGTAAATATAGCATAATTTATAAGGAAATTCCATGGCATCTCTTCTTAATAGAATAATTATCAAGCATTTATATTCGTATACCATTCATTGCAACTACGTCACGATTACGTCACGAATATTTTCCTATTAATTCACTTGGAATTTAAACTACGTAATCGATAGTGAAGCTATAATTTTTAATAACTTTCGAATTAAATTCGAATAAAGTTTGGATGAATAAATTATTATTTAAATAATTATTAAAAATTACGAAAATAGTTTAAACTTTGACCTGTAGGGGGAGAAAAGGGGGTACTTAGAACGCGAATTGAAACAGCCTCAGCGGCAGCCAATCAGATCTCTCCGTTTTGTTTAAAACTTAATTTGAAGGGAAAATCTTCAGTTGATTAGAAGACATCTGATGGTGAAGAACTGCTAAAGGATATTCAAGAAAACCGTTTCGAAATTCGAATTTCATTTGAATTTCAGTCGATACGGAATTCAGTTATCGTATTTTAAGTTCTACGTGTTTGTAAATTGTTTGGGATCGATGATTAATTAGTGACTTAATGGTATTTAAGTGTATTTGTAGCGTCAAGACATTCATCATTGCCTGGTAAGTACCGAGAATTAAACTTGGTTAAATTGATTGTAAATATTCATCGTTTTTCGTCATTTTTTAAATGTTTCATTGTGTTCACGATTCATATGTATACGTAAATATACCAAGAGCATAATTTTAGCTAATACGAGAAACATTTACTTAATTAAGTAATTTAAAATATAATAATTTTATTTCATAAATACATATATAAAGAGTTTAAATAGTTATCTGAAGTAATACAATACTTCCTCTATGACTTTTATGTCGAATAGCATATATACTGAATGAAGTACGAAAATAATTCCACTAAAATATTTACGACGTGAAAGAAGACATTCTTGGTTATCATAGCAAACAATATCGTAATTTAAAATCATTGTCAATGGTAGCTGATCACTCTCATTACATTCACAATACAGTACTATCCCATGATTTCACGAATGAATTAATTTGATGTTTTTATTTTTTTCCAGATTTTGCTATTTCATCTCTCCATTCCTTTCGGAGTTTTGGAAGGACACTGAAGTGGATGAGGAAGGCTTACCAGAGGACCACAAGTGGCGAGTTTTATAATAATTACAATTGATAATGTTTAATTTCTTTTATGGAAAATGTAAGAATCCTGTTTTTATATAAAAACCACTTGAGCTTATACAAGATTAAACAATCAACGTTGTATACCTTCATCGTTTTCACTTACTTTCTAAGCTATTCTGAAGTTCAAGTACGTTCTTGTTTCCCAAACTAACGTCTTCAACAGTTTACATTGTAACCACTGTTTGTAAACATCACTTTTGGTTGACTTTTCTCTCTTCAAATTGCATCAAAATATATAAGTGACGTTTAAAAAGAGAATGTTTCATATTAACTGCTAAAAACAAAATGAAAAGTTGATCATTTGATCAAACGATAATAGTTAAACTTAGAATTAGAAAAAAATATTTAATGAAAGGCCATAAGATTGCAGTCTTAATATTTGTATCTAAAAGTAAGAGTGCATATAATGAATAATGCAATGGAGAGTTTCGGCTGCGATCCGGCATAAAACTTGGACCTGTTACAAAGGTTCACTCTCTCTGAGGTACTCATACAACTTTTTCTGTTATTGAATGCCTACGGTATGTAAACCAGAGGAAGTTTTGACTGCGTTCCAACTATGCCTATCTCCGATTCCATCTTCAAAATATTTCCCTTTCTATTCAGCTATGCCTTCCTATCCTAGGTCTTTGTCCTCAACGTCGCTGTTCAGAATGAAAGAATGGATGTGAATCTTATACATATATATCAGCTAATTCTCCCGTAAGATTAGCGGAAATAAATTTACTCTATAGAAAAATATTCTACTATTATCGCAATCATCTGTTTCAGCAGAATAACAACCAAATTAAGTGCTATTCAGTTATGCAATTGTTATATAGTAACAAAATTAATGCATAGCATCCGCGAAAACACGTTGTATAAAGTGTTTGTTTATTTTGTGGGTAAAGCATTATCACCTTTTATTTTCATTACTACCTTCGGAATTATTTCGGTGAGAATTTTCCATAATTTCAGAAGGAAGCATTTTATTATTTTAACCTCTATTCTCGACGTGCAGTTTTAAGCCATCTACGGTATAGAAGGTTATATTATTTGATAAGTTATTTGGATCAGTCAACATTTCCAAAGTTTTCGAATACTTTTCGTAGCGTGTAATGTCGACTGTATTTCCCCTTACACTTCTCATGACATTTTTTCTCTGTATTCGTATGAGCGTAAGGTTCAACAATTTGTTGCTAGGAGTTGTTTATACACGCAAAATTACACTAATTATACGTCATGCTTCTCAAAACTTTGACCAAAATACGATATTCGACCATGTATCCGACAAAAATATGAACATTTATTTCATTTTTATTTAATTGTCTCGATTTCGTAGGACCATTATTTTAGATTAAACCCTGCTACAGATCTGCAACCGATGAAAACGAACTTTACGTGCATTTCTTATGGGAGTGTTTCGGGTCATCCAGAGAATCAAGGATACTTTGGATAGACAAATATCTCTCTATTTGACCTTAAATGAATTCGTAAATTTAAACCCATATCACGTCCGGAAGTGCATCAAATTAATGTTCCGATATTTCTCCCATGAATTTCTTACGTAAGTAACTGACATCGGATAAATAAATACATACACATTGAGGATAATTATATAAGATTAATTTTCTAGTGTTATAATAATTATAGAGGCTTACAAATTCTACGTGAGAACCAAAGGCAAGGGAATTTAATTAAATTTTTCTATCAAAATTTTAAATTATTTAGGACCTAAATCTACATAAATACCATGTAAGCCAACTTTTGAGTGTAAATTTGAGAGTGATTGTCAGTTTGGTCGAGGAATATACTCTATTCGATTCGAATTAAGAAGAACGTTGATAAAATGAAACAAAAATTCGGTAAACTTTTGAGTTTTAGATAACCAATCTCCTTGTTGACCAATGCCTTTGGACTACTTTAAAAAATCTTAAAGACATCAAGGGTTTTCTCTAAGCAGTAGATGATTGACATTCAGAAATTATGGCCTACATTTTACCTAATTTACAGTGGGCTAAATTTTCGGTTTGATATATGTAACACAAAAGATTTCCATTAAATGATAAATTATTTTACGATAATTTTCGTATCATTAGATTTTCAAATCATTAGAATGTAATCTGCTCTAAAACCTTAAGCTAAAGTGTACAAATAAAGGTTATGTCGAGTTTGCATGTGCATCAATTCTTCAATGAGTTACCATTTCAGGTAATTTCATTTGATTTGTATGTCTTTCCCTGTAACTGAAAGGAGCAATTCTGGGGCAACTGGTAACGGAAGACTTAAAGAACAATGCACGCATGGTGTACACATCTCATGCAGTGGATTGCAGTCTCAGGGATATGGAGAAGCTGATGAGTCAAGGTTAAAGGATGCAGAAATAACCAAAGGACACGAAGAACTAGATGGTGACGCAATGGAAGGGTTCTGGGCGAATATCATTGAAGATGAAATGAAATGAAATATTATAAAATTCTCTTGATTTTCTTTATGCAAATGTTGATTTTTTTATTGTTACCTTTAATTATATTTCTAGACATATTGTTAATGTATTATGTTTCTCTTTGATGTAAAATCTAATTATAATATTACATTAATATCCTAGATGAAATATATATTTTGATCGACGTATAAGCATATTTAAGTTTATATACTAATAATGTTTTGTGAAAAATACTAATATTATTAAAGATTTTAATGATTCCATCCTAGGCCATATAAAACCTTGATTAATGTATAGACGTTCAAATATGTAAGGCCAGGAGAATTTGTACTCAATGATATTTTTTAATGAATACCCTTAATAAATATCAGCCTTTGGGAATAAAGAGGAGAAAAAGGGAAGGGATAAGAAGTGGCAGAGGTTTACTGAGGGAGGGATGTTTTTTCTTTGAGTGTGAGAGTATGATGAGAGCATTTGATGACACATACACACGTCCTTACAAGTGTATATGTTATCAGCTGCTACATAATACTCTGACACACGTGTGTGTACGTGGCGTGCGCGCGTTTGTGTGCGTGTGTGCTTACGCGTGGGGGAATAACATCTCCCAGTTTACCGTCGCACATAACAAAGCGTGCCACGTAAATGTCTAGATGTCGAACCCAGAACTATTTCGGAAGATTTCCTTGTTTTTAGAGAGCTGGTTTTGTAACTTCGCATATTTATTAAAAATGATTGAAATCATGTTCCTGTTCGTCGTTTTTGGATATCTGAACCCGTTAAAAAGATACACGGATTCAAACTTGAACAATTTTCACAGAAATCTCTCGGATTTTTCGGATAAGCGTTCAACTTTGCTGCTTTCAAGGAGGGTTTAAATAGATACTTTTATAAAAAAATTGATGCAATGATCTACAACAATTCTTTATCTTTTGACTATCTGCAATTACCCCTTACAGAAATGAGTTTTTGCTCATTTAAAGCAACGAAATGGCGGACACCTTTTTCGGAACATTTACGAGATAAAGTAAGGAATATAATTAGGAAAACGGCCTTAATGCATCAAATCTCTTATGCCACGTCAAAAGTATCTAGATGTGGAATCAGAAGAAATTGTTTCAATTCAGTTGCCAACTTGGGAAAAAAAGGCGATTTTTCGTAAGCGCTGCGCGGTCCACACTCCTCGCCGTGGAATCCTCGAATACAGTTTCGCTGTCTTTTTAGTAATACGAAATCTAACGATTGACCACTTTCATGCTTTTCTACTCAAGCTTTTTTCGATTCTAGCCCACTGTACGGCGGTCGAATGCGATCAAAAACTTAACAAAGCTCTGGGACGCGATGGGATCACTTCGAAAATGTTTCAGGCGTTCCCTGATATAATATTAGAAGAACTGGTTTCAATTTTTAATGACTGTTTGACGTTGGGTTATAATTCCAACTCCTGCAAAGTGGCTAAGGTTAAAATATAAGACGTAAAATATTACCCGTAAATATTTATCCTACATATCCTAAGGGCGGTGCTATAAGCTCCAAACAAGAACACTTTATACATCTTGCCTTTCACGTAAAATATTCATAATATGTGTTGCAAAACTCACTGTCCGTTCTCAATCCTCAGAAAGTTTCATCGCATTACCACTTAATGAAGAATGTAATTTGTCTTGAACCGGAGAGGTGATTAAATTTTACATGGAATCCAATTAAACGTAACAATATGAGTAATTTTCCAAAATATACATTGTCCAAATTAAACATGATATCGACACAAAAACGCCCTATTTATCTCGATATTTAAAAGATATTGCGAATCAAGGCAAAGATCATGCGAAAAACGAATCACTTCGCTCAATAAATGAAAAATCTTCCAAGATTAGCCTGAAATCGATAGAAAAATGGATGATATTGTTCGATGTATGAATATCCTTTCAAAGGAAGGCGGATATTGGCAGATAAACGTCGTACTTGGCACTATATTTAAAAAAGTATCCATAATAAGATTTAATCGACCCAATGTCGGCTTATTTAGCATTTGAAAAATCTCACAAAATAAAAATGATTCCGCCACAAAGACATCGTATTTTCGGTGATCATTAAGCATCTTTTATTATGAAGCTGAACAGGTTCCAAAATCAGCTTATTTAACCGGATATTAGTGATTTTTTCCAAATAAAGGCTACAAATCGCTGGAAAACCTGCATTTTCGTCTCGATATTTGAAAAATTATCCGAAATAATGATGAAATCGCCCCAACAAGCAAATAATCTAGTACGATGTTTAAAATTTCCCAATAATATGTTGAAATCGGTATGATGACGTGTCATATACCTTTTTATCTAAAGAATTCTGAAAATAAAAGGAAGATACGGCCCAAAAAGGTATTAAGGTCGATCCTTCAGAAAGAATCCAAAATAAGGCTGAAAACGACATATATAGATCGATCTTTAAAAGATACTACTAGTTAATACGGAAATCGCACAAAAAGGTCTTAATTAGCACGGTATCTGAACAATCTTCCAAAATAAGGATGAAATCTTCCCTAAAGGCGATTCTCAGGACATGAAATTATTGATTTACCCAACGAAAAGTGCACTTGGTAGTTGCGTTTTATTAACTCATCGTTGGCAAAGTCGAACTGATTAAGAGAAATTTCTTAACTCTTTCCCTACGAATCGACACGGAAGAAGTTTCGTAATTTCTGACACACTGAATATTGCCTTTTCTTAATATATCCTATCAATGATTCTAACCTCTCAAATTTATCTGAAATTCATGTGTAAGGGAAAGAGATTTCGACAACCGCATTTTTTAAGAGATATAAGGATGAAAACCGTAAACGAGCAGATCACGGGCATTTCTTAAAATATGGAATCTTTTCTGGGACCGCAATCTAAGATCGAGGATAGCAAAATGTAAATAGAAAGAATAGCGCTCATTCTCTGTCCGGACTACAGTTAGGGCGAGGTGTAACTTTAACGTTTTCCCAAGATATAGATATTGATAATATTCAATCAAGATTCATATTCCAATCGCGTGTTTTATAATTTTCTCAGTTCTGAAGTAAGAGGCACCTCAGATAAAAATTTCCTTCATGACATTAACAATATATGAATTTCTAAATATCGGATTACGATAGAAAGGCTGAATGCATTCAAAAAGTTCTATGACAATCGTATGAAGCTCTAGGATATGTTAGCGTTCATATTGAGCAAATCATGGTGTTATGAAATTCATTCGCTTTAGGACGATGTATGTTATTTCCATATATTATGATAATGAAATACGTGAATTAAACGATAGATTAACTTCAGGTTTACATCTACTTTTCTATAATAATAACAGTAACAATAACAATTAGGAATCAAATGTCATGCATCATTTATCCGATGCTTATAGAGTAAATAAGTGAATGAAATACATGAGAACATAGTCCCAATCTTATATGAAAGAATTCACCGAAGAGTCAATTTATATATGCATGCTTTATCAGCAATAAACCACAATATTCCTAAACGAAGCCCTTATGAAATTATTTTGGAAGTAGCATTGATTTCTTTCTGATATCATCTCTAATTTAATTTCTCAATAGAAAATACTCTGGAAGCGATAAAAGCGAACTGTACGTGTTTTTCTCGTGACGAGGGGAATTTTGGTGTGGGTGCTATCTGGGGACGATAAAGTAAATAAGATTTAAACTGCTAGCTGCGCTAGGAGTACATTTGAAGTCATCTAAAGTGTCAAAGTCGTGCAGTTTTTGGTACTCGAATAAAAGTTATCATGCACTTATTCACATACATCATGTTTATTCATGTTAGACAATGTTTTTATTTTGAATTCAGCCATTTTAGCACTGATAACGTGGACATTGTATTGATGTCTATGTTCGTAATGTTAAATTCTAATTATTTAATCAAAACCATTCTATTAGTACACAGAGATAATTCAATTTATGATTATTGAAACTGTTTATACTGTAATCAAAAATTATAAAAAAGATAATGAAATAAGCTTTTATTTTGACGGCAAAGTACTGACGGAGTCAAAATCCCGTACATATCCATTTTCATAGTTTTGTATTCAAAATTTACAATCGAAAATTTTGTCCAAGAAAATCGAGTTATTTTAAAATACGATCACTTTAAGAGTCCATTGGCAATTCAAAAAAGTTATTAAATATAACAAGTGTTTACTTTGACTAGCGGCCAATGACTAATCTGATAGCTATTCGCTATATATCCAATATAAAAGTCTTTGCTATGATACTGCTTAAGAATAAACAAATTAGGAAATACATTTTGAATTCGGTAGAACAGGGTAGCCAAACTAAAATGCTCCTCGATACACTAAGGATATTTTCCATATTCTGTGCGATTATGATGCTGTCGTGTCACATTTTTGAACTTTGAAGTTTAATGTGCTCTCTCGATGGAATTCCTCTATGTAAGATCGATCCTTGAACGTTTCATCTATGCGATTTTGAGTACGCGAGGTAAAGATTCTAATTCTTATTGCGGGCCTAAAAATTGATGCTTTGAAAGGAGTTCGAAACTGAAATGCTTTCTATGTAGTATTTAATCAAATATGTAATTAAAGCATACCGTTTCGAGAAGTATTTTCAAGCTTCCACAAAATATCATAATACTTAATTAATACAAAATCCAAATTATAGACGCAGTAACGTAGGTCATCATACTTCATAATTAAGAAAATACGAACTCAAATTTTGGAGGAATAGCGAGAAGAGGCACAAATAGGATATTCTTAAAAATTGTACGAAAACATTGTTTGTGTGGGTTGTGCAGCGCACATAATACATATCGCCGTTGAAGCAGCTTCTGATTTGTTGATCATGGATGTGGAAAATCTCCTTAGTAAAACATATTCTTGTGTACCTAGTGTATGTATTTCCACATGCACATCGTGAGTGTTGAAATGCTGAAAGAATTTAGCTAATCAGCGGATGACAAATATTAAAAAATTCTTGGAAACTGTAAAAGGCGCCGGTAAGCCCCTTTGCTAGCCATGGAAAGAAATTTTAAATTCTACAATCCTCTGAAATCCTACTTTCCAACACAGGATAATGTCCTAGAAATTAAGTAGAGTTTTTTGAAAAAGATACTCAAAACTTTGGCTATAGTTCATATATACAATCAAGCATCTCTTTTTCAAAATGCTATACAAGTTATTGAAAGTGAAAAAATATCGGCAATCGAAGTAGCATGGGAAGTTAAAATTAATATAATAGTGTCAAGAGCATTTAGAGAACGATTATCTTCCATTAGAACCCACCAGGTCAATGGTGGGGGAATGTAAAAATCTAGTCACTTTAATAATGCTATGCATGGCATACGATCCATATATCACGCATTTATGATGTAAAAAGGTATTATGGCTGTTCAATTATTCATCTATCATTCTAACACCAAATTTTTACAAATGAACTCTTCATAAGGAATGGATATTCTATCAAACCTCAGTGTTTTTTAACCGGTAAAGCAAATTTAGTTTCAATGTAGCAATCGGAAATTATCTTCAGCTACAGCATTGCCTTAAACCTTCTCTGTATGAAAACTATTCATTCATAAAGCGTTAATTCACGGAAGAAATGTAGCATCATGGAGGATTAGCCAGACCCCACTCTAAAAGATTTTAAATTTAACAATTAACACAGTGGAGAATAGGGGTAGAAAAGAATACAGGAGCTCACAACCTCGGGACATACTGATTATTTCATAAGATTGGAGCATAAAGAAAGGTATATGGGATACCGTCCTATAACACTGCAGGGACGCATTGGTGATTATTACTACGCCTAGGAAAACCTCTGATGCCCATCACCAAATCATACATAGAAGCAAAGAAAGAATATTAACTTACCTAATTATAAGTATTCCAAGACTGTCTGTGTTCACGTACATATACACCGTCACTCATACACTAATCACTGAATACAGCGTTCACTGAACACTGAAAGATGCACAGATTTCAAATCACACTTCTCTCACTTTCACACTCGCACAGCACTGACAACGCACAAGTATCACCCCCTTATTCTGGCTCTTCGCGGTCAATTCCACGGAAGGAGGCCGGAATGTGCCGGGTCGTCCTCGAAAGGCACCTTCTACCCCAGGAGAGGAACTCGCCGCTGCAGGACCTCAGGTCAAATTGCATCTATGAAACCAAAGGCAATGATTTTGAAAATGTCACTTTCAACAAATATACAATACCTAATTATACTTAAATAAAAAATAGGGATTGACATAGGTAGGAATTACCCCTTTGGTCGAGGTTAACATGATCATATTTGCCAGATTTTATTAACAATTCTTCCACGAAGCCTCATCTTTATCATTTGTTATTTACGTATATTTGCATTCCTATTATTAGAAAGTGCTGTAGCGTGTGTCCTACGTTACATAATACACTCAAAGTATATCTTTCCCCATCACCATTTGTATTAATCACAGCGTACCAAGGATTTGACTTAGGGGGCAGTCCAAAGCCAAGGAGTAAACATAGAATACCTTCTACTTAGTATATAAGAGGAGGAAACCCTTCGGCCGTTTGGAAAATGGTTCTTAATAGAGTAATAACAACAATATGTTTTACAACACAGCTGCAATCCAAGATTTTGGGAAATATTTTACAAAATTTCCAAGATCAAGGACTCGGAGACCTGGTTCTAACGTAAATCCCATCACAAAGTGTAGCTAATTTCTCTACAATTATCCATCTTAGCTCCTGCAATTTATATTCCCTCACTATCAATCACACGCGGGTCAGGAATATGACGAATATGTAAAGCATTCTGATTTACTAATAAACCACGAAACCTGAACTTCAATAAGGAAAATTTACCATAATTCAATCCAGTGAGAAAAATTAGAAGACAGAATATTGGCGAGCGGGAATTCCTTGCATGCGTATGCTATGTAACTTAACAGGCAGAATTAAAAACGTTCCAAATCGTGAATAAAACACCAAAGCTGTTTCTTCCTCAAGAAAACCCGTTTTCTCTTAGGAAGGGGAAAATATTGAACACAGCTTTACAATGGACATTTTGTCGGAAATTTGTTTATATCTTAAGGAAACTGATACGTTTCACCCGCACACCGTAATGGAAAAGTAAATAAATCGCAAATTGTGTTAAATATATTTCGAAAAGATGGATGCTTTTACTTAAGTTGGGGCGGATAAAAAATCAAAGGTATTCTGGCTGTTGTTCCGCGATATTCTGCAGCCACATCTAGTCTTTCTTTTCGAATCAAAGTCTCTATATCCTCTTCTGAGGTACATTGGAATGGTACATGGTGTTGGATAATAATAGTAATGGGTAATAGTAGTAGAGTACATTGGAATTGGATACATAGTTAACCGACTGTGAACAGCATCATCAGACAACATCTATTATCGTTAACTGCTCCTAATCTGCAATATTTTCTCAGATATATAAAAAAATTAATTCATTAAGCGTTACGAAGTATTACCAAGCATAACAAACTCTGACTTTTACAAATTAGAATTGCTTTTAAGCGATTGGAGAAATACCATCTAGTAATAAACTAGAAAATATTAAACATTGTGAAGGTTAGTCAGAAGGTTCAAGGAAGGGATGGCGGAAACAACTCGTTATGTTTTAAACTAGTAAAGATTTCAGCTCTACAATGCTATGAAACTAGAGAGTATACAACATCGTTCATTGCAATCCAGGAAGAACAACCCATTAAAGAAACTGGATCTTCGCAAAACCATACTGTTCAAGATAAACGAAATGTCGTTACGAGCGGTTTGATGCCCATAACACAGCTATTTAAATGTACATATCGACCCCTCTCCTTCCACTACTTAGATAACTACTTTCATTCGGTTTTGCGATTAATCTTGTAGATAGCAACTTGAAAGCGGTTCATAGCTATCTTCATCTCCCTTTTACCCTCTCAAGCGAATAGTGCATAATTGATTTTAGACGTAAAAATGATTAAAAACTGAAAAAAATTATTTCATTCTCGCCAATAGTGATAAATAGTGGCGTGCCTGATATACGAAACTGTTCTTAACATTGCCAAAGTTATATTATTGCGTGAAGATGATTAAAATAATTGACATATAACAAAGTGATTGCATTTTATACACGACTAACTATAAAAATCTGAGCCATTGACAAAATCGTTTTAAACATTCAACAGTCGAAATTGTTATGCCTCACCGTAAAAATTTTCCCGTTTCATTTTTACCGCCCACAGAATTCCAAAGTGGCACATTTACCATAGCATTTTCACCCATCAAAAAGTGTGGCAGGTTTACTTGTGATAATTATACCACGTACCAAAAATATACCTGACGTATGTTCTTGAGATTGATGGAAATGAATATTACGCTAACAAGATCAAAAGGAATGTGAAAATTCTACAAATCACATTTAATCTGATTTGTTTACAATAAAAATACCAGATTCTGTTGTTTTCGAATTTATTATACACCTATTTATGTGCATGTCGTCATGCTAACACAACACCCTTGGCTGAGATTGAGAGAAAATTAGAAACAAAACAATAAGGAGACTCAATTACGTACAACGAAAGATTGTTTACACTTCAATGTAGCTTGCGTGGGAATGTCGCAACATTTCAAACTATAATATTTTTCATTTTTAGAAAAAGGCTGCACTACAGTGTCGTTTCTCTTAGTTCGAAACTATCCCAGAATATCTTTAAAGCATTAATTAGTTTCAGAGTTTAATACTACTCAGAGCTACAATAATTTTGGGCTATAGAAATATCCAGAAATAAAGAAATGCTTGAGAAACGAGGTGTTCACAATTCAAGAGAAAAGAGAATTTCGCGAAATTTTCATACAAGTTACTCTTAACCTGTACAGGAGCTCCAGTATGATGATTGATGCTGGGAATCTGTTGGCACAGAATATGTCATTAACCAAGACTTTAGGCAAGGTCTATCAAGGGCTTAGTTCTGTCTTCATGTAGATAACCTTCTGAAATAACAGAAAGAAGACAATGCAGCACCTTGTATAGCCTTCCGAGAACTTGATTAAAATGTTCCCTGCCGATGATCAAGTATTCCTCCAAACTGGAGAACTTAAATTGCACATGGTCTATTATTTAGAAACACTGAGCAAAAGGTTTAACCTGAATATTTCAAGAGAATAACCAAACCAAAGGAAGTTTTAGAAAGTAATCACATAAAAAAAATTTTCATAGGAACAAGTGCCTCATTTCAAGTGTTAGGGATGCAATATGACGTACAACGAGGACAGAGATATAAGAAATGAAATTAACTTTTTCGTGATAACTTGTGGGAGAATAAGAAGAAATTTCAAAGGTAAAATCAGGAAAGAAACCCAGATAGTGATTCATATATTATTGGCAATTTTACAAACGTAGTTTTCATCCGAATGTTATGCAGCGAAACAAAATAAAATCAAATAAACACAGTCGTAGGAAATAAAATTTCTTAGGACCGTGTAAGGCTGTGCAACGTCAGACAAATTATGGAACACGTCATTAAGAGAAGGCCTGGGTGTACTGCAAACCTAAGGAAACTTACCCAAAGCAGGCGTTGGAGTATCATTTAGATGGTAAAAAAAAGGGTCGCAACACCATGAAAGGGATGGTAGAAGTGAAGTCTGAAGATTCCTAAAACCTAAAACATAAAAGAGGAAGAAGTAGCGTGGGTTATAAGGCATAGGTAGACATCTAAGTTTAGGTAATTTTTAAAAAAATATACCTTAAACCGCACCTTAGCATACTATAAATACTTGGAAATTTTTAACATTGTAAGTTCACCAGCAAGTTCTTGTAAAGGCTGCGGAATACTGCAGCAAGCTGGCGAGAAACTACAGTCTGAATGGAACATAATCATGCCGAACATGTATAAAAACGAATGTCAAGATCATCCTCGAAATCTTATCAAAACATTCAATTTTATAGAAAGTTATTGACAGAACTCATTTCCTGCTCAAAACCTTAATACATACCTTTTGTTCAAAAATGAGTAAACGAATGCAAATTCATACCAGACTCTAGAAAAAAGCTATTGGCCGAAGTGGACCGCGTAGCAAAACTTAGATTAACATGCGTTTGGTATTCCGAAAACAAATCTCTCTACGGTTATATCTAATCGAAAAAAAGATCATCGAGTCGCTCCACCAAGCAGTATTCGATACATAACTAAGTGATGAGGCGTAGTTAGTCATTGAATTTCATCAATGAAATCGCGAGAATGGCTATGTTGGAGGCCTTCCATTAAAACATTCTAATTAAATAACTGTTCCATCACGAGAAAGTTTTGCAATGCCATGAACGACGAGAATCCACTTTCAGAGGATCGTGTCGCATTCCTCTTTACCATGTATATTTACGAGAGCATAGCATGAATCATCTATGAATGGAGCTCAGGAACGAAAGCAACCTTTTGCGAGGGAGGGCAGTTACCACCACTAGCCGAACTTTCAAGCGATAGAAAAAAGATTCCAGGGCTATCAGTGAATTCTTTCCTTTCTCCTTCTATTATCTCCTTTCTCCAACAGCATACTACTAATGAGGATATCTACTAAAATTTGTTATGCTAAAAATACGATTCCGAATTCATAGTTCCAATAGATATGAATTTACAATGAAGATATTTCTTTCTCAAATTAAACTATCGGATTCAAGGCTTCCAGGCAATGATATTATCTAATCATATCAAAAGATAGCGTGAAATATATATACTTTCTGTAATCCTATCCAATTCTAATTACTTCAAAAGTGAATATATATGTGTTCTACCTTTCGATAGATTCATGTGCCCCCACATTCCCTATTTAATTCCTTTTTCCTGAAATTCCCAGTAACTTATCACACCCAAACGTCCAAGTTTCACATCCGTACAACATTACAATCAACACCAAGGATTTTACCAATCTTTTCCTGATTCCTTTATCAAGGCCCTTTGTCATCAGTTCCCTTCTCTTCATGAAAGCTTCTTTTGCTAACGTTATCCTTTTTCTAATCTCTGTTGAGCATCTTCAATCCACAGAAAGAAGGCTGCCCAAGGATGAAAATTGATCTTCTTGTTCTACATTTTCCCCATTCACCCTTATCGTTAACTTACATTACTTTCCCTTAGAAAACATCATAATTGCATTTTTTCATACATTTATTTTCATCCCAAACTCCTTTGCTTTATCGTTTAGTGCATCACTTAGGATTTGCAAACCCCTTTCAGAATCGCACACAATAGCCTTATCGTCTGCATATCTTACCGACTTCCCTATCAACTTTTACTCCCTTATCTATTTCATCACAAGCTTCTTTGACCATTTCTTCTGAATATATGTCAAAAAGAGATGGTGACAAAGGACAACGATGTCTTACTCCCCTCTCTAACCATGCCATTCTGATTACCCATCAGCTATCCTTACACATGCAATTTTGCATTAAACGCCTATCTTTTCAGCCCAACCCAACTTTCTTCATTTCAGATGGAATCTTAAGGCAACTTGTATTGTAAAAGTATCTTCAAATACTCACGGAATGACAGATGTAATCACTTCTGAGATGAAATCCTGAGGCTATTTAGAGTGGTTTCAAAAAAATCCTCAGGTCCCCTTGACGACAAATACGATTGTTGAAGCCAAGATCGTGCATTTCCCTTAAGATTAAATGGATAATTTGGCCTATTGGTATGAATGAATGAGAGAATATATATAAATAGAGATCTGCAGAGATTTTAGCGTCAGCGATTACGAATATTTTTTGACGTTGATTCGCGGGGTTCGACTTACGACCATTTCGGGAAAATTTACTAATCGAATTTGATGGAATTTTCAAAGTTATTTCGATATGATGAAGCTACTCTGCGTTTCTTTTCGACCAAAATGTCTAATAACTCAACTGTGTATGCCGCCTTTCGTCGCGTGGCAGCGGGTGCATGAGTCACGACTACCCTTAGTATGAAACACGGAGCCTAAAAAACTATTCCATTATTGAGTTATGTTTAAAGTTTAGGATATTCTTACACTAAGAGGGCCAAACTGAAAAGTACATACCCATCTTCCGAGAAAGAGAGTAATGACAGTATTCTGAAACTTCACCTTCCGTCGACTTTCCCTTGCAACATAGTGGAGAATTATCCTGTAGCGCGGGAGAATAGCACAGTGCACCTGCAACACTCTTGTCCTGCCGCACATACACGAAGTTATCAGGCCACTAGAAAGGAAATGAGGCATTGTAAACACCTAGGTTGACATAAAACCATCGAATCGGAAGTTCGTTGCAATCGCGAAGAGTCATCCGTAAGATATAAGACCCATAAACATTGAAAAACTAGGACTTTTCAGAAGTTTTTACATTGCCAAGCTGTCCAACGTTGAGAGACGCCAGCAGAGACAGGTCCGCTCAGTTCAAATGCTCCGACTGCTATGAGTCAGCTTCAGAAAAGTGACCGCACCGATTCCGCCAAAATCGAGTTCCTGAACAGTCATACCATAGCTACGAATTTTAGGATGAAGGACGGTATATGATTTCTCTTGTTCCATCATAGCGAAGCCTGGATAAATATGTCTGGGAGTTTAGGGATACAATTTTATGATTCGAATGCATATTGTACAATCATAAAAGTGGGTTTAGGCGATAATTCAGAAATATTCAATATCTAAACTTCTCCAATTCTTTAATTTCGCTAATGAATGTGTTTTAACGAATTTTCTCTTCTCAATGGATTGTCAATAAGGATTGGTGAGCTAAACTTTCAACATACATTCACATATATCTACATTACATTGAAAATTATAACGATTATTGGATGAAAATCTTGGATAAAATCATTGTAATCAATTTCGTATTACCTACAAGTGGAATCATTTGGGTTTCCACAAAATAAAACTTCACAGTTAAACAGTCTTACCACATAAAATTTTATGAGAAATGCTAAATTGTCCTATATTCTTCATTTCAGAGAAAAGGTATGAGGAACAGGGAACTGTAATTTCTGGTAAATATCCGTAGGGCTCCAATGAGTGTGGGCTATTGATTACGTACTACAGATGTTTCCATAAAATTTCTTACATTTATACTGCACTGTATCCAATGATTTAAAATTTCACCTTTTCTGATAATCTCCAACTGTATTTATTACGTAAAAGAATATTTAAATTTATTGAATTACTTTGTTCTTACCATCATCTACTAATTTCATTTTATTTATTGTTCAGTGTGAATGAATACTTTTATTACAAGAAAATATTATGTCTCCTAAACTCTGAATAAAGAACGTCATCAATTACATAAGTTGCTTTTGTTGATTCCAAAAGAGAATATCATCTTCATGGCACCATGTCCTTAAATTCTAATTTCATTATTAACACCATTCCTCACTAATTATGTAAGTCTAGAGGAGGACATGATAGATGTAATCGATCTAGCTGCTCGACATCTAACATTTTGATCCACGTTCTTTGATGTGAAACAAACAGTGATTTCAGAGTAGGCAATTGTGGCCATCAATCAACAAGGTGTTATCAGTCCCTAGTCAAAGGTAAAAAAGGTGTTGCTTTATTCTGAAAATCAGTTACAGCATTTTAGGAGAATGTAAAATTCCCTTGTCATGAAAAATCTTCTCAAATCTTTATATAAGGTGTTAAAAATCTATGCCATGGATTACTTTTAAGAGAAATGGGAATATCTGCCATAAAATTTCCTTCCATATTTGGGGGTAAATAAAAGTCAATCAAAGGATTAAGCTATTTAATACATTTTTAGTAAAGGATAAGTTTACAGAGACATTTTAGAATATTCTAATGATTACAAAGTCTGATGATATTTTATTTCATTTTAGACACATTGGATAAGCTACACTCTTATATAATTAGAGCTCTTTCTCTGCTCAAGGTGCATGACATGCAAACCTCCAGCTTCAATGATCTTCATAACTTTACAGACTGTCATCATCATCTATTGTCTATATTCAGTAAAAAAATCAGCTTAAATAGAATGAAATATGTAACATTTCTAAGGAATGATCACAATTCTTGTGCATACAAGTGGCATCAATAACTGGTACAAGAAATATAAAGACTGCAAGTTATAAATGTTTAAGGACCTGCTTGTGAAATGAGAAACATTTAATTAAAGATATATGTAAAAGTTGTGGAAATTGTAAGGAGTATTTCATTCAAGAAAACTAAAGCTAAATATTTCACTTCAGTAAATAAAATTCAGGATAGTCAAATTCTTCATTGTTCATTGAAGATGCAAAATATAGAAGATGATTTGCATCACTCTTTGATTGCCATCTGTAGAAGAGCAAGTCCACCCAGTTACTCTACTCTCTCTGATAGACTGCCAATATCTGTAACTTCTCCGTGTAAATGTCTGTAACTTTTGGTACAGGAGAGACAAAGACATATTCAGTAAACATGACTGATTTTTAGTTAATTCTTCAGGTTTGAGATTTTCTTGTATTTGCTATGCCTTCCCTTGGCTGAGGGAGCTGCCTTCATCTCATTTTCCCTTTAACTGTGTGCAAAAGATAATTCTTTCTTCAACTGGCAAGTGGTAGCAGGTATAGACCCTCATAATCTGGACAGACCTCAATCCTAAGGATTCAATCAACAGTTACTGCCGAGAAATTAAATTACTTCATATTATTGGATATTTGATTGCCAATTTTTATTTATTTAATAGGAATTTTGATTCAATATGCAGTTCAGATTACTTTCTTTGCAGTTCTCTGTTAATTTTGATACCAAATAATTTTCAAATATCTCAATTATAACAATACTGACTAATCACGAAGAAAGTCAAATTCACCCTAAGGCAGCCAATAACGGAGATAAGTAGGAAAAACATTAGAGGGGTTAAAGATAGCACCTTTTATATTTGGGTTTTCCCAGGTAAGTAAAAACCCTTTTGAGATAAACCCATTCCCAAAGAATGGAGAGGACTTGGTGATTGGACTCTTCATTGAAAGACAGGGCCATAAAATTGAAATAGCAGGTTGAAACATAAGAGAAAAAGATTCTCCAAGTTCCGACAGAGGCAACCGTCTAGGGCGATTCCCGGGAAACAGATAATCGATTAGCAGTCACAAGTTATTCAGAATCCCTAATGCGCGTTTCAAAAGCAAAGTTTTCATGATCACATAGGGTTCAATGCTTGAATCGCCCTACACGTTTGCCGCTGTTGGCACTTGGAGAACCTTTGTCTCTTAGTTCATTGACCGACGAGTTCCTATTATCTTCCTTCTAGGTGAACACATGCAAGAATGTTTACCCACATTTGCCTTTAGAAAACATACAAATATCTTTTCCGCAGTTTAAGGGTCAGGTGATTCTGCAAAAATTCATTCAACGAAATATGTAGTTCCTTTCAAGATATATAGCATACAATCTTCTCAACATAATAAACATGGATACAAATTCACTAAATAAACTTGGTGAATCTTCCAACCATCACTTCCCTCTATAAATTGTCAAAAAAACATACATTACCTCAAACAAGCTAGCTATGTTATATGATTTGAAGATACTATTGGCCACACAAATGTTCAGACTTTATTCTGAATTCAACCTTAATTCTCATTGATTAAATTCATAATTATCCATCAAGCTATTATCTATCGAAAAGAATTTCCATTTTGATTAATCCATGAAACCTTTACAGCTACATGGAGTATGTTAATATGTGGCTGCTACCCTGAGTAAACATTTTCATCATTCATGGAATAGCCAAGTAGGTATGTCATTTGTATTTAATGTAGTACATCCTTGATTCAATTCCCAATTTGTTCTGTATGTACTAAATGACATCAGCAGGACTTCTAGAATAACTATTCCTGCCCCAATAATTAATTTGTTGGATTTCAACATGGAGAAGAAGTAAGAAACTCTAAATACCTTAATAAGTCTAAAAAAAAAAAACATTTTAATATTATTTAATCTAACAGGATCTTGCACACAGATATGAATAAGCATTGGTGTGGGATAGCCAAAATCTCATTTATTACTAATTTATTTTTATGCACTTTTACTACTCAATTAAGCATGTAAATTTGAATCTTTCTCATTGCTGTACAATTTCATTGAAGAATTCAATCAAGGCTATTACCGGTTTATCAGACAGAAAGTTCTCTTTTGGATATCAGTCACCAGCTCCCCTAATAAATAGCTTTTCTTATGCAGGCTAAATCCATTGGTAATACATTTTCAGTATGTAGTTTCTAAGAATAAAAACTTAGGCAGACTGGTATAACACTATAAACCAGTTAAATCTATATTGCAGATGCTCAATGACTCATCTACAAAATATATTCAGAAGATACTTTTAGATTTCCAATCAGTATCCTATGATACGAATGTCAACTGCCTTAGTAAATAAAAAATATTACCTGCAACATACTGTTCCATTTCCTCTTCTATAGCTGCATGCTTGGCTTGGGAAGAATGTGAGCACCAGAAGTGGAAGTGGTCAGTAGATCAGGAATCCAAAGTGTTAAACGTGCATGTGCTCACCAATCACAGTCACAATTTCAAAATGGAGAACATCTGGATATAGAAAAAAATCATCTTAACATAATTCAAGGACGGCCAACATGGAATAAAGTAAAACAAGAGACATTTTTAATATTTAATATCTGTAATATCAATCCCTTCATCATCTTCCAATAGCAGTAAAACCAGCTGAACATTCTTTCAAGAAGATAAAGTGAAAGCAACATCTTATCATCATAACTTGGCTTTGTAATTCTCTTACGCTTTCATTATATTTTTAACAATGGTCTGCTATTTGTATGAAGACCAAGCCTCAGTTTTATGATCAAGGTAACACTCACAAAGCAATGCACTCCCTTTCTCATTTATTCATTATGTTTACAAATTGAGATTG
Source organism: Pachydiplax longipennis (assembly GCA_036926295.1). Taxonomy (NCBI): domain Eukaryota; kingdom Metazoa; phylum Arthropoda; class Insecta; order Odonata; family Libellulidae; genus Pachydiplax; species Pachydiplax longipennis. Next base: position 414,142 of record JAVFKF010000054.1, read on the forward strand.
CAGAAAAAGGTAACAAAAGCAGGCAAATTTTACATCACGCTCTCCCATGAGAAATAGTGATTAAGGAATTCTCACCCTAACTTTGAATTTGTATCAGCTCAGACAGCAAGTTGGTGATTGTTCTGTTAAAAAAAATTTAAATATTTTCTTATAAAATAAGAAATTCCAATGTAGAATTTTACAAGGAAACATTGCACACAAGGTCAAACGTGAGTGGGCGACCCTGACAGTATCAGACGATTTGTTATTCATGAATGAGTGGAATGATTGGCATTAGTGCATTGCAGAGGATCTGGGAATGGGAATAATCTGTCTTATGTGGGAAAAAGATTGTCTTTAGCATTATAGCATTATTTAAGATTATTGATAGTATCGCATACGATACATCCCAAAATCATACTTCAAGGATTATCGAAACACTACAGATATTCATTTTAATAGAACATTCTTCACTGTCATCATTAGTAAATCCTCGATGAGCCTCGATTGTTTTCAGGCCATCCTCAAGGTAATGGGAATAAGATTTTAACTTCACTCATCCCAGTTTACTCTTTTTCTGTATAAAAATGAGATTTTAAACGATTTACTTGGGAAGTACCTCCTTGTCTATTGGGAGAGATTTCTTATAAACAAGGATAATCGAAGTTAGAAAATATTAGGCAACTTACAGAGAATTAATTTATCTAATTTATGATGAATTCGGTGTCTTCTGGTAATGAAGGAGGGGTTTCTTCAAGAGCAGCTGCAGCAACATAAATCCGTACCTTTCGTTTAAAAATGAGTAATCGCAAGCAAAAGAGTAAGGAACCTATTAAAGAAAAGCTGCAGGTATTTGACGAAGTGGATCGCATACTTAAACTCAGATTGCTCGTTTGTTTGGTATTCCGACATTAACACTCTCTATAGAAACGCATAATCGAAAAAAAAATCAATGACTGGGTCAGCAGTGGACACAGAACTGACCGATTTCACGCAATTTATCATGTTGAAGAAGAATTCGCAAATTCCTTTGAACATATGCGGTCAGGGGATATAACATTCAGTGGACATACTCTCAAGGAAAACGCAAATTCTACTGCTACAAAATTGGGAAAGATAACTTCTATTACTCTAGGTGAATTTATTTCTTAGCGGGAAACGCGAAGTTAATTTTCTCAATCCTTTATACACATGTAGGCAGCGTAAGACGGGTTACCTTTGAAAACAATGGGTTCTGTACTGTTCATCATTCTCTGAAACCACATTTTATGGAACAAAAATGATCCTTTACCAAAAGTTCAATAAATTTACTAGCACTGTTCCTCATAACTCTTAAAATAGTTTCGAAGGCCAGAGAATTGTTTCCAGTGGCGCAGTGCTGATTAGATTTTTTAAATTCATTTGCAGGAGTAGAGCCGACCCCTTTAATCGAAATATTGTGGCGTGAAAGATAAGTAGGACAGCTGCTTTTGAAAGAGGTATATGTTACGGAGGACTTAATATCAAGGGAATGGTACTCCAATGTTTGCTTGAAGTTATTACAAACTCTTGATGAAAAATCAGTTCTGTGACGAGGAATAAAAGCTACTTGCAAAACCTTTTGTGCTTCATTTATATAGAACAATTTAGTGAGACTTCTCCTAGAAGAATTCGCCCATCATCATTTCAGAAATATTTTATAGAAAGCTAATGAAATGATATGAGTATTTTTATTTAATGAACTTTAGAAACCATTAAAGTAATCTATCTTGTTACAATAAATTCCACGAGAAATAATTTTTCATCTGGAAAGTAAAAGGTATGCTATCACATGAACGTCCTTTTCACTTTCACCATATTGAATGACCGCGTTTTATCTATTATATATATCTACTTCTCTGTATATTCCTATATATTCATCAACGTGAACTTTTTACGACGTACTGTCCCCACCCTCTAGATTCTAGAGAAGAATAAAATATAAAAAATACATTACTGAGAGGTTCACCATTCATTCTTTAATGAGTTCCTTATAATAAAGCAAAATTCAATTACCAAACTTTAGATACTTTTCATTTGATTTTTGGTTACCTCAAATATTTGGCAATTTTCCTCTGACCATAGATTATCTGAATGCTCTGCACAATGTACCATCAGTAAGGAATGAACATGTTGGTGAGGTGTTTTCTTTGATGATGAACTTCTCAATCACTGGAAAATAGAATAAAATGAAAGCAAATATTACTAATGATAAGGAAAGAGTGATACAAACATACAATTTTCATTTTGAAGCAAAGTGTAATACAAAAAACAAAACTGAATGCAACATATTTCAATGGTTATGTTTGTGTATTAGGTGATGAAGTCATTAATATATTTATAACTACATAGTATATAACGTATAAACACGTAACACATAACTAAGAGGAAGGAGAATAGCATATTGATAATTACAAATTAATCAATTCAATAATATAAAGTATATATAAAAGGTTTATTGAAGAAAATTTCCAATTTAAGAGACAAACAAAGATAACTGCTGTTTCCAAAATTATCTAAATTAGAATAATAAAATTATTTAAAAATTAATAATAAAAGTTAAGCATCAAATTCCTACAATTAAATGTTACATTCGCATTTTCCGTTTTTGTCAGTATTATTCCCAGAAAATAAGAAAAATAATTCATTAAATAAGGAAAGATTTCTGGAAAATGAGAAGAGAACCTTGGAAATTAATATTTTTATGGCTTACCATAGACGTTTGTATCACAAAAGAGAACTCCAGGTTAGGAAATCAATCCTGAACAAGGAAGAACCGATAACAGGGAGGTGATGAACATTCTGCCTTGCATATGATTTCAGAAGCACTTTAAAGTAGGTGATTAAAAACTTTGTTACATAAACCTTCTGTTTCATAGAAGTAGTTGAAGTATGTTCCTACATTATTCAGCCTGGTGAAGAGGGAGATCAACACCAAACCATTTCTTCGATATATCCACTGCGTGATTCTCTACGCTGGCAAAAGGAAGATCTCACGACCACCTGTAGAATACGAACTGAAGGAAAAGAACTTCATGAAAGCAGCTCTACTATTCTAGAATATTCATTTAAATTCTTTCCGAGGGAAGTTGTTTGTCTTAGAAAATGCCTTTTAGATGACATCAGCATTTTGAACCGAAAAGGTTCGAATGCATCCGAAGAATAAATTGCGTGATGTAGTGGGGTGCATCCAATTCAACTTGAAAGGAGTTGATTTAGATAAACTCAAACAGTTGTATTTCCGTATAATGGGTCTCTGGAAATCAGATTACGAAGTCAACAAAATATTCTCGTACATAGAACACGTAGATTCCCTAGAGAACCTGTAGTAATGGATAGCAGAAAAAGAAATAAATCAAGAAAATGCGTCATTAGGAGACCATGTCTTGCTTTGCAAAACACTACTTTTCGGATGATTCGGAGTATTAAGAAGTGCCTAGATGATTTCTAAATCTTATTTGTCAATGCTGATGGAGCTTGAAGGCGATCAAATTGAACATAAATGTTCTGAATACCTGTGAACGTACTGTCTCTTCATGGATTTTCATTTAAATGGAAGGATATACCCGCACATTCTCTACGGCGATAAATGAAGTAAGAGTATCATAATGCAATAATGCGAAAATTTTGAATCGTATGAAGTACTATATTTCTGTTTGTTGAAACGAACCGCAAGACCGATTGTAAGTAAATGAAGCTTGCAAGCACAGCGCTCATTTACGGTCTTGACTACAGCTCGTGCGATGATTTATTCTAAGTTTAGCTTTCCGTAAATATAGATTTTGAAGTCAATTAGAATGAATTTCAATTGTTCAACCTATAAGCAATAGTAATATAACGTTTACAATAAACGGCAGATCTATTCAATGATGTTATTCGAGTGTGGGTTTATTTTCAACAAAAAACATGAATCAGCAAATGCTACACATAATATGCACGCAAATTGTGAAACGTCGTCTCCCACGAAAGAAGGAATTTTCTTTATTGTGATAAAGGGCCTCGGTCAAGCCAAGACTAGTCACAGCGTAACACGACGACGTGTTATAGAAGCAAGGATCACTTTAATCACTCTCGGCTCGTCCTAGATAAATTTCAATATAAGTTAAACTTCGGACGAACTGTAGACAAGTTTCATGTTGATAATATGTATTGAATCAAGATTCACATGCATATTGCGGATTTCTTTATTTTGTCAGGTGTGAAGTAAGAAGCACCTGAGATAAAAATTGATTCATTAGATTCTGAATATCCTTTCCTTTCCTAAATATCGGATTACCATCAAAGTGCTAAATGCAATCAAAAACTTATATGACAATCGCTTCAAGCTTTTTGATATATGCGAGAAATAATAATATATTATATTATTCATCGATGAGTCAATACAACTATGCACTTCTAAATCAGCAATAAAAGCGATTATAAATCAAAATGTAAGACAAGTGATCTCATGTCTTTTAGTAGAAGTATTGTATTGTTCCTATGACTGTTCTAATATAATTTCTCAGTTGAAATTGTCCTGTGCAATCGATAAACGCAAAGATTGTGTGTTATTTTTATCAAACATGATTTTTTTCTGTTTAAGATCGGGGGATCAAAAAGTAAACAAAATGTAAATTTCTGTCAGCGCTAGGAGTACATTTTTAGTCATCTAAAGTATGAAAGTATTGCAGATCTTCGTACTCGAACAAAAGCGATCGTGCGGTTACTCACGCACATCCTGCTTATTCATATTTTATCACGTAAATATTTGTATTTAGACATCGGAGAAGTGATTATGTGAGCTTTTGACGTCTACGTACATAATACTGAACGCTAATTATTTAAACGAAACCATTGTATTCATACATGGACATAATTCAAAATATGACTTTTGAAATTGTATATCATCTGGTCGATCCTTATGAGAAAATGAACACGCGATTGCGGCACTGAACTGCCCATCGGTTATCATTGTTAAGAAATCTTTGAGATTGTTATCATCTCACTTTACTCCTCCCCTCCCAAAAACACCATATAGCTTATGTAACTAAAAAGGAGACTGGGAATTAAGTACTTATTTCCTCAATATGTGGCGTAAAGCGACTGCCACTGATAAGAAGTGACTCTCAGAGTAGAATGTCAGAGATGTACCAAAAAATGCACTTGGTAAATGCATTTGTTAATTCAGCGTTGGAAAGGTCAAAGTGATTAAGAAAACAATTCTTAACTGTCATTAACTGCGGAAAATATTTCGTTTCTGCTACAAATCAGAATAATGCCTTCTGCTATTATATTATATCAATCCTTCTAACTATCTAGATCCCCTCAGCAGAATTTTTAGCCTACTCTTAAGTGAAAGAGGCTTCCACAGTCGCATCGTTCGTCATGTGGACTCGATGTTCATACACTCGAAAATAATTCGTTTCTTTCTACCGAATTATCAAGCCATTTCGAATTTAAGGAATGCGACCGGTAAATGCAAGTTTACGTACATTTCTTATGAGAACTTAAGTGTCATCGCACTCTGGAAGATGGGAAAGTCCAGCGAGATGATTAAAAAATCTTGAAATTGTAGGAATCGTCCAAAATTATGCTGTTGGGATGGGGAATAATCAAAAACCTTACTTTGGAAATTAAAAGAGCTCAAGCAGTGGTTGGTTATAAACAGGAAATAGTTGAAAGAATAATTATAGCTGTCCTTTTGGACAGGAATGTATAAATCTTCCCATATCATAACATTGCTCAACGGGAAACGTTTTAAAAAGAAAAATTTTCAGCTAGTACACAGTGTGATATGATGTACTCCAATATCGAACACAAAGATATGAATCTTAATATAATTTCATTCTCATGAGACTTTTCTGTGAAGTGAAGGCGATGGTTTCTTTTACTCTATTCGATATATAGAAAGAACATGAATATGTTGATAAGAAGTTCTCTCTTTAATGTGAGGAGAAATTTGTTTCTCGTTAAGTTCAATCGCCTCAGTCATCAAGGAGACTGCTTCCTTATACTAGAAAAGTTACACAAATTTGTCGTTTTTATTGTTCCATTGCGACAATGAAACGGTTATATGCTACCAAAATAAATATCTTTATCCAATTTTCTTTCTTTTGGTGTCTAGATTTAGTAGGACAATTATTTCTAATTTAATTTCTTAAAAGACCAAAAGTCTGCAGTAGATCGAAACGAACTTTACGTGCATTTCTTATGAACATATTCTAGTCTTTTAGTGTCAAACCAAGGATACTTTTGGTAGAAAAATATAGATATGTTATAGTCCATTCTACTTCTAACGAATCCCCACATTTCTATTTCGTCGGAAGGAGCATGAAATTTATGTTTTAAACATATCTCACACACATTTCTTACGGGAGTTAGCGACACCGGATGGACAAATACACAACGGTGATTATTAGATAAGATTCCTTTATGAAGCACCCAATTTTAATGACAAGTTTCCTTGCATATTTATCCATGTGAATCATAGACTGGCTTCACTCTATGGGATTCATTTCTTTGCGTATATAAAAATTAATCATTCTTCAGAACTTTTATAGAAGTCATATTTCTTAATATTGTTATGAGGTTGGTTGTGATATAATGTAAGCATCTGAGACACGAGTAATTTGGATTCTTTTGTTCCCTTGAATGATAAGAATAGATTTTTACACAGTTCGGCTTCAATACATTCTGACTCAGTGACGAGAAATAAGGCAAATTATGTCATTATTTATATGTCCTCATTCCTTCCAATTACTCATTTAAGGCTTTCCCTTGCGTAAATTCCATACCAAACGACAATACTGCGAATTTCTGTGTATATTTGCAGATGTATTTCACAAGGCTGGACGTTTATGATTCATTGAGTAGCTTACGTAACATGACTGTCCCCTCATTATATACCATAACTATATTATATACTAAATAATTAAATTACGTGAAAAACAGGTTTAAGGGAGTGTTACTACCTCTTCACTAGTCTTGATGAATTCAGCCCACCAAATACATTCAAAACAAAGCTAAATAGCATTGTTCTGTTTTCATTATTTTCTCATAATGTACCAACGAATATTTGTTTCTCTTACACTTAAAGTATAAGTTTATTTAATTGATTCAATATGGAATCCATTATACTTAGTTATTTTTGTAAGAGATTTGTATCTGCTCTATTTTGATTAACTCAATTCTTGGAAATTCATGATTTTCAAACCATTTGTCTCGAGATATTTAAGATTTTGAGAATCGGCCTAAAATTTAAAAAATAAGTAATAAAAATCTCTGCTGCGATTAATAGCATTAACGGTTTGAATTTAACCGATTAGATCGGACATATATACACACAAAATGGCGATTATTATATAAAATTAATTTCAATACATATCCACGAAATCTCGGTATTTCTTAGGTTCATCATGTTAGCTTTAAAATATGGAATTATAGACGCGAACGAGATCATTTTCATATTAAGATTACAAGTAAATATAGCATAATTTATAAGGAAATTCCATGGCATCTCTTCTTAATAGAATAATTATCAAGCATTTATATTCGTATACCATTCATTGCAACTACGTCACGATTACGTCACGAATATTTTCCTATTAATTCACTTGGAATTTAAACTACGTAATCGATAGTGAAGCTATAATTTTTAATAACTTTCGAATTAAATTCGAATAAAGTTTGGATGAATAAATTATTATTTAAATAATTATTAAAAATTACGAAAATAGTTTAAACTTTGACCTGTAGGGGGAGAAAAGGGGGTACTTAGAACGCGAATTGAAACAGCCTCAGCGGCAGCCAATCAGATCTCTCCGTTTTGTTTAAAACTTAATTTGAAGGGAAAATCTTCAGTTGATTAGAAGACATCTGATGGTGAAGAACTGCTAAAGGATATTCAAGAAAACCGTTTCGAAATTCGAATTTCATTTGAATTTCAGTCGATACGGAATTCAGTTATCGTATTTTAAGTTCTACGTGTTTGTAAATTGTTTGGGATCGATGATTAATTAGTGACTTAATGGTATTTAAGTGTATTTGTAGCGTCAAGACATTCATCATTGCCTGGTAAGTACCGAGAATTAAACTTGGTTAAATTGATTGTAAATATTCATCGTTTTTCGTCATTTTTTAAATGTTTCATTGTGTTCACGATTCATATGTATACGTAAATATACCAAGAGCATAATTTTAGCTAATACGAGAAACATTTACTTAATTAAGTAATTTAAAATATAATAATTTTATTTCATAAATACATATATAAAGAGTTTAAATAGTTATCTGAAGTAATACAATACTTCCTCTATGACTTTTATGTCGAATAGCATATATACTGAATGAAGTACGAAAATAATTCCACTAAAATATTTACGACGTGAAAGAAGACATTCTTGGTTATCATAGCAAACAATATCGTAATTTAAAATCATTGTCAATGGTAGCTGATCACTCTCATTACATTCACAATACAGTACTATCCCATGATTTCACGAATGAATTAATTTGATGTTTTTATTTTTTTCCAGATTTTGCTATTTCATCTCTCCATTCCTTTCGGAGTTTTGGAAGGACACTGAAGTGGATGAGGAAGGCTTACCAGAGGACCACAAGTGGCGAGTTTTATAATAATTACAATTGATAATGTTTAATTTCTTTTATGGAAAATGTAAGAATCCTGTTTTTATATAAAAACCACTTGAGCTTATACAAGATTAAACAATCAACGTTGTATACCTTCATCGTTTTCACTTACTTTCTAAGCTATTCTGAAGTTCAAGTACGTTCTTGTTTCCCAAACTAACGTCTTCAACAGTTTACATTGTAACCACTGTTTGTAAACATCACTTTTGGTTGACTTTTCTCTCTTCAAATTGCATCAAAATATATAAGTGACGTTTAAAAAGAGAATGTTTCATATTAACTGCTAAAAACAAAATGAAAAGTTGATCATTTGATCAAACGATAATAGTTAAACTTAGAATTAGAAAAAAATATTTAATGAAAGGCCATAAGATTGCAGTCTTAATATTTGTATCTAAAAGTAAGAGTGCATATAATGAATAATGCAATGGAGAGTTTCGGCTGCGATCCGGCATAAAACTTGGACCTGTTACAAAGGTTCACTCTCTCTGAGGTACTCATACAACTTTTTCTGTTATTGAATGCCTACGGTATGTAAACCAGAGGAAGTTTTGACTGCGTTCCAACTATGCCTATCTCCGATTCCATCTTCAAAATATTTCCCTTTCTATTCAGCTATGCCTTCCTATCCTAGGTCTTTGTCCTCAACGTCGCTGTTCAGAATGAAAGAATGGATGTGAATCTTATACATATATATCAGCTAATTCTCCCGTAAGATTAGCGGAAATAAATTTACTCTATAGAAAAATATTCTACTATTATCGCAATCATCTGTTTCAGCAGAATAACAACCAAATTAAGTGCTATTCAGTTATGCAATTGTTATATAGTAACAAAATTAATGCATAGCATCCGCGAAAACACGTTGTATAAAGTGTTTGTTTATTTTGTGGGTAAAGCATTATCACCTTTTATTTTCATTACTACCTTCGGAATTATTTCGGTGAGAATTTTCCATAATTTCAGAAGGAAGCATTTTATTATTTTAACCTCTATTCTCGACGTGCAGTTTTAAGCCATCTACGGTATAGAAGGTTATATTATTTGATAAGTTATTTGGATCAGTCAACATTTCCAAAGTTTTCGAATACTTTTCGTAGCGTGTAATGTCGACTGTATTTCCCCTTACACTTCTCATGACATTTTTTCTCTGTATTCGTATGAGCGTAAGGTTCAACAATTTGTTGCTAGGAGTTGTTTATACACGCAAAATTACACTAATTATACGTCATGCTTCTCAAAACTTTGACCAAAATACGATATTCGACCATGTATCCGACAAAAATATGAACATTTATTTCATTTTTATTTAATTGTCTCGATTTCGTAGGACCATTATTTTAGATTAAACCCTGCTACAGATCTGCAACCGATGAAAACGAACTTTACGTGCATTTCTTATGGGAGTGTTTCGGGTCATCCAGAGAATCAAGGATACTTTGGATAGACAAATATCTCTCTATTTGACCTTAAATGAATTCGTAAATTTAAACCCATATCACGTCCGGAAGTGCATCAAATTAATGTTCCGATATTTCTCCCATGAATTTCTTACGTAAGTAACTGACATCGGATAAATAAATACATACACATTGAGGATAATTATATAAGATTAATTTTCTAGTGTTATAATAATTATAGAGGCTTACAAATTCTACGTGAGAACCAAAGGCAAGGGAATTTAATTAAATTTTTCTATCAAAATTTTAAATTATTTAGGACCTAAATCTACATAAATACCATGTAAGCCAACTTTTGAGTGTAAATTTGAGAGTGATTGTCAGTTTGGTCGAGGAATATACTCTATTCGATTCGAATTAAGAAGAACGTTGATAAAATGAAACAAAAATTCGGTAAACTTTTGAGTTTTAGATAACCAATCTCCTTGTTGACCAATGCCTTTGGACTACTTTAAAAAATCTTAAAGACATCAAGGGTTTTCTCTAAGCAGTAGATGATTGACATTCAGAAATTATGGCCTACATTTTACCTAATTTACAGTGGGCTAAATTTTCGGTTTGATATATGTAACACAAAAGATTTCCATTAAATGATAAATTATTTTACGATAATTTTCGTATCATTAGATTTTCAAATCATTAGAATGTAATCTGCTCTAAAACCTTAAGCTAAAGTGTACAAATAAAGGTTATGTCGAGTTTGCATGTGCATCAATTCTTCAATGAGTTACCATTTCAGGTAATTTCATTTGATTTGTATGTCTTTCCCTGTAACTGAAAGGAGCAATTCTGGGGCAACTGGTAACGGAAGACTTAAAGAACAATGCACGCATGGTGTACACATCTCATGCAGTGGATTGCAGTCTCAGGGATATGGAGAAGCTGATGAGTCAAGGTTAAAGGATGCAGAAATAACCAAAGGACACGAAGAACTAGATGGTGACGCAATGGAAGGGTTCTGGGCGAATATCATTGAAGATGAAATGAAATGAAATATTATAAAATTCTCTTGATTTTCTTTATGCAAATGTTGATTTTTTTATTGTTACCTTTAATTATATTTCTAGACATATTGTTAATGTATTATGTTTCTCTTTGATGTAAAATCTAATTATAATATTACATTAATATCCTAGATGAAATATATATTTTGATCGACGTATAAGCATATTTAAGTTTATATACTAATAATGTTTTGTGAAAAATACTAATATTATTAAAGATTTTAATGATTCCATCCTAGGCCATATAAAACCTTGATTAATGTATAGACGTTCAAATATGTAAGGCCAGGAGAATTTGTACTCAATGATATTTTTTAATGAATACCCTTAATAAATATCAGCCTTTGGGAATAAAGAGGAGAAAAAGGGAAGGGATAAGAAGTGGCAGAGGTTTACTGAGGGAGGGATGTTTTTTCTTTGAGTGTGAGAGTATGATGAGAGCATTTGATGACACATACACACGTCCTTACAAGTGTATATGTTATCAGCTGCTACATAATACTCTGACACACGTGTGTGTACGTGGCGTGCGCGCGTTTGTGTGCGTGTGTGCTTACGCGTGGGGGAATAACATCTCCCAGTTTACCGTCGCACATAACAAAGCGTGCCACGTAAATGTCTAGATGTCGAACCCAGAACTATTTCGGAAGATTTCCTTGTTTTTAGAGAGCTGGTTTTGTAACTTCGCATATTTATTAAAAATGATTGAAATCATGTTCCTGTTCGTCGTTTTTGGATATCTGAACCCGTTAAAAAGATACACGGATTCAAACTTGAACAATTTTCACAGAAATCTCTCGGATTTTTCGGATAAGCGTTCAACTTTGCTGCTTTCAAGGAGGGTTTAAATAGATACTTTTATAAAAAAATTGATGCAATGATCTACAACAATTCTTTATCTTTTGACTATCTGCAATTACCCCTTACAGAAATGAGTTTTTGCTCATTTAAAGCAACGAAATGGCGGACACCTTTTTCGGAACATTTACGAGATAAAGTAAGGAATATAATTAGGAAAACGGCCTTAATGCATCAAATCTCTTATGCCACGTCAAAAGTATCTAGATGTGGAATCAGAAGAAATTGTTTCAATTCAGTTGCCAACTTGGGAAAAAAAGGCGATTTTTCGTAAGCGCTGCGCGGTCCACACTCCTCGCCGTGGAATCCTCGAATACAGTTTCGCTGTCTTTTTAGTAATACGAAATCTAACGATTGACCACTTTCATGCTTTTCTACTCAAGCTTTTTTCGATTCTAGCCCACTGTACGGCGGTCGAATGCGATCAAAAACTTAACAAAGCTCTGGGACGCGATGGGATCACTTCGAAAATGTTTCAGGCGTTCCCTGATATAATATTAGAAGAACTGGTTTCAATTTTTAATGACTGTTTGACGTTGGGTTATAATTCCAACTCCTGCAAAGTGGCTAAGGTTAAAATATAAGACGTAAAATATTACCCGTAAATATTTATCCTACATATCCTAAGGGCGGTGCTATAAGCTCCAAACAAGAACACTTTATACATCTTGCCTTTCACGTAAAATATTCATAATATGTGTTGCAAAACTCACTGTCCGTTCTCAATCCTCAGAAAGTTTCATCGCATTACCACTTAATGAAGAATGTAATTTGTCTTGAACCGGAGAGGTGATTAAATTTTACATGGAATCCAATTAAACGTAACAATATGAGTAATTTTCCAAAATATACATTGTCCAAATTAAACATGATATCGACACAAAAACGCCCTATTTATCTCGATATTTAAAAGATATTGCGAATCAAGGCAAAGATCATGCGAAAAACGAATCACTTCGCTCAATAAATGAAAAATCTTCCAAGATTAGCCTGAAATCGATAGAAAAATGGATGATATTGTTCGATGTATGAATATCCTTTCAAAGGAAGGCGGATATTGGCAGATAAACGTCGTACTTGGCACTATATTTAAAAAAGTATCCATAATAAGATTTAATCGACCCAATGTCGGCTTATTTAGCATTTGAAAAATCTCACAAAATAAAAATGATTCCGCCACAAAGACATCGTATTTTCGGTGATCATTAAGCATCTTTTATTATGAAGCTGAACAGGTTCCAAAATCAGCTTATTTAACCGGATATTAGTGATTTTTTCCAAATAAAGGCTACAAATCGCTGGAAAACCTGCATTTTCGTCTCGATATTTGAAAAATTATCCGAAATAATGATGAAATCGCCCCAACAAGCAAATAATCTAGTACGATGTTTAAAATTTCCCAATAATATGTTGAAATCGGTATGATGACGTGTCATATACCTTTTTATCTAAAGAATTCTGAAAATAAAAGGAAGATACGGCCCAAAAAGGTATTAAGGTCGATCCTTCAGAAAGAATCCAAAATAAGGCTGAAAACGACATATATAGATCGATCTTTAAAAGATACTACTAGTTAATACGGAAATCGCACAAAAAGGTCTTAATTAGCACGGTATCTGAACAATCTTCCAAAATAAGGATGAAATCTTCCCTAAAGGCGATTCTCAGGACATGAAATTATTGATTTACCCAACGAAAAGTGCACTTGGTAGTTGCGTTTTATTAACTCATCGTTGGCAAAGTCGAACTGATTAAGAGAAATTTCTTAACTCTTTCCCTACGAATCGACACGGAAGAAGTTTCGTAATTTCTGACACACTGAATATTGCCTTTTCTTAATATATCCTATCAATGATTCTAACCTCTCAAATTTATCTGAAATTCATGTGTAAGGGAAAGAGATTTCGACAACCGCATTTTTTAAGAGATATAAGGATGAAAACCGTAAACGAGCAGATCACGGGCATTTCTTAAAATATGGAATCTTTTCTGGGACCGCAATCTAAGATCGAGGATAGCAAAATGTAAATAGAAAGAATAGCGCTCATTCTCTGTCCGGACTACAGTTAGGGCGAGGTGTAACTTTAACGTTTTCCCAAGATATAGATATTGATAATATTCAATCAAGATTCATATTCCAATCGCGTGTTTTATAATTTTCTCAGTTCTGAAGTAAGAGGCACCTCAGATAAAAATTTCCTTCATGACATTAACAATATATGAATTTCTAAATATCGGATTACGATAGAAAGGCTGAATGCATTCAAAAAGTTCTATGACAATCGTATGAAGCTCTAGGATATGTTAGCGTTCATATTGAGCAAATCATGGTGTTATGAAATTCATTCGCTTTAGGACGATGTATGTTATTTCCATATATTATGATAATGAAATACGTGAATTAAACGATAGATTAACTTCAGGTTTACATCTACTTTTCTATAATAATAACAGTAACAATAACAATTAGGAATCAAATGTCATGCATCATTTATCCGATGCTTATAGAGTAAATAAGTGAATGAAATACATGAGAACATAGTCCCAATCTTATATGAAAGAATTCACCGAAGAGTCAATTTATATATGCATGCTTTATCAGCAATAAACCACAATATTCCTAAACGAAGCCCTTATGAAATTATTTTGGAAGTAGCATTGATTTCTTTCTGATATCATCTCTAATTTAATTTCTCAATAGAAAATACTCTGGAAGCGATAAAAGCGAACTGTACGTGTTTTTCTCGTGACGAGGGGAATTTTGGTGTGGGTGCTATCTGGGGACGATAAAGTAAATAAGATTTAAACTGCTAGCTGCGCTAGGAGTACATTTGAAGTCATCTAAAGTGTCAAAGTCGTGCAGTTTTTGGTACTCGAATAAAAGTTATCATGCACTTATTCACATACATCATGTTTATTCATGTTAGACAATGTTTTTATTTTGAATTCAGCCATTTTAGCACTGATAACGTGGACATTGTATTGATGTCTATGTTCGTAATGTTAAATTCTAATTATTTAATCAAAACCATTCTATTAGTACACAGAGATAATTCAATTTATGATTATTGAAACTGTTTATACTGTAATCAAAAATTATAAAAAAGATAATGAAATAAGCTTTTATTTTGACGGCAAAGTACTGACGGAGTCAAAATCCCGTACATATCCATTTTCATAGTTTTGTATTCAAAATTTACAATCGAAAATTTTGTCCAAGAAAATCGAGTTATTTTAAAATACGATCACTTTAAGAGTCCATTGGCAATTCAAAAAAGTTATTAAATATAACAAGTGTTTACTTTGACTAGCGGCCAATGACTAATCTGATAGCTATTCGCTATATATCCAATATAAAAGTCTTTGCTATGATACTGCTTAAGAATAAACAAATTAGGAAATACATTTTGAATTCGGTAGAACAGGGTAGCCAAACTAAAATGCTCCTCGATACACTAAGGATATTTTCCATATTCTGTGCGATTATGATGCTGTCGTGTCACATTTTTGAACTTTGAAGTTTAATGTGCTCTCTCGATGGAATTCCTCTATGTAAGATCGATCCTTGAACGTTTCATCTATGCGATTTTGAGTACGCGAGGTAAAGATTCTAATTCTTATTGCGGGCCTAAAAATTGATGCTTTGAAAGGAGTTCGAAACTGAAATGCTTTCTATGTAGTATTTAATCAAATATGTAATTAAAGCATACCGTTTCGAGAAGTATTTTCAAGCTTCCACAAAATATCATAATACTTAATTAATACAAAATCCAAATTATAGACGCAGTAACGTAGGTCATCATACTTCATAATTAAGAAAATACGAACTCAAATTTTGGAGGAATAGCGAGAAGAGGCACAAATAGGATATTCTTAAAAATTGTACGAAAACATTGTTTGTGTGGGTTGTGCAGCGCACATAATACATATCGCCGTTGAAGCAGCTTCTGATTTGTTGATCATGGATGTGGAAAATCTCCTTAGTAAAACATATTCTTGTGTACCTAGTGTATGTATTTCCACATGCACATCGTGAGTGTTGAAATGCTGAAAGAATTTAGCTAATCAGCGGATGACAAATATTAAAAAATTCTTGGAAACTGTAAAAGGCGCCGGTAAGCCCCTTTGCTAGCCATGGAAAGAAATTTTAAATTCTACAATCCTCTGAAATCCTACTTTCCAACACAGGATAATGTCCTAGAAATTAAGTAGAGTTTTTTGAAAAAGATACTCAAAACTTTGGCTATAGTTCATATATACAATCAAGCATCTCTTTTTCAAAATGCTATACAAGTTATTGAAAGTGAAAAAATATCGGCAATCGAAGTAGCATGGGAAGTTAAAATTAATATAATAGTGTCAAGAGCATTTAGAGAACGATTATCTTCCATTAGAACCCACCAGGTCAATGGTGGGGGAATGTAAAAATCTAGTCACTTTAATAATGCTATGCATGGCATACGATCCATATATCACGCATTTATGATGTAAAAAGGTATTATGGCTGTTCAATTATTCATCTATCATTCTAACACCAAATTTTTACAAATGAACTCTTCATAAGGAATGGATATTCTATCAAACCTCAGTGTTTTTTAACCGGTAAAGCAAATTTAGTTTCAATGTAGCAATCGGAAATTATCTTCAGCTACAGCATTGCCTTAAACCTTCTTTGTATGAAAACTATTCATTCATAAAGCGTTAATTCACGGAAGAAATGTAGCATCATGGAGGATTAGCCAGACCCCACTCTAAAAGATTTTAAATTTAACAATTAACACAGTGGAGAATAGGGGTAGAAAAGAATACAGGAGCTCACAACCTCGGGACATACTGATTATTTCATAAGATTGGAGCATAAAGAAAGGTATATGGGATACCGTCCTATAACACTGCAGGGACGCATTGGTGATTATTACTACGCCTAGGAAAACCTCTGATGCCCATCACCAAATCATACATAGAAGCAAAGAAAGAATATTAACTTACCTAATTATAAGTATTCCAAGACTGTCTGTGTTCACGTACATATACACCGTCACTCATACACTAATCACTGAATACAGCGTTCACTGAACACTGAAAGATGCACAGATTTCAAATCACACTTCTCTCACTTTCACACTCGCACAGCACTGACAACGCACAAGTATCACCCCCTTATTCTGGCTCTTCGCGGTCAATTCCACGGAAGGAGGCCGGAATGTGCCGGGTCGTCCTCGAAAGGCACCTTCTACCCCAGGAGAGGAACTCGCCGCTGCAGGACCTCAGGTCAAATTGCATCTATGAAACCAAAGGCAATGATTTTGAAAATGTCACTTTCAACAAATATACAATACCTAATTATACTTAAATAAAAAATAGGGATTGACATAGGTAGGAATTACCCCTTTGGTCGAGGTTAACATGATCATATTTGCCAGATTTTATTAACAATTCTTCCACGAAGCCTCATCTTTATCATTTGTTATTTACGTATATTTGCATTCCTATTATTAGAAAGTGCTGTAGCGTGTGTCCTACGTTACATAATACACTCAAAGTATATCTTTCCCCATCACCATTTGTATTAATCACAGCGTACCAAGGATTTGACTTAGGGGGCAGTCCAAAGCCAAGGAGTAAACATAGAATACCTTCTACTTAGTATATAAGAGGAGGAAACCCTTCGGCCGTTTGGAAAATGGTTCTTAATAGAGTAATAACAACAATATGTTTTACAACACAGCTGCAATCCAAGATTTTGGGAAATATTTTACAAAATTTCCAAGATCAAGGACTCGGAGACCTGGTTCTAACGTAAATCCCATCACAAAGTGTAGCTAATTTCTCTACAATTATCCATCTTAGCTCCTGCAATTTATATTCCCTCACTATCAATCACACGCGGGTCAGGAATATGACGAATATGTAAAGCATTCTGATTTACTAATAAACCACGAAACCTGAACTTCAATAAGGAAAATTTACCATAATTCAATCCAGTGAGAAAAATTAGAAGACAGAATATTGGCGAGCGGGAATTCCTTGCATGCGTATGCTATGTAACTTAACAGGCAGAATTAAAAACGTTCCAAATCGTGAATAAAACACCAAAGCTGTTTCTTCCTCAAGAAAACCCGTTTTCTCTTAGGAAGGGGAAAATATTGAACACAGCTTTACAATGGACATTTTGTCGGAAATTTGTTTATATCTTAAGGAAACTGATACGTTTCACCCGCACACCGTAATGGAAAAGTAAATAAATCGCAAATTGTGTTAAATATATTTCGAAAAGATGGATGCTTTTACTTAAGTTGGGGCGGATAAAAAATCAAAGGTATTCTGGCTGTTGTTCCGCGATATTCTGCAGCCACATCTAGTCTTTCTTTTCGAATCAAAGTCTCTATATCCTCTTCTGAGGTACATTGGAATGGTACATGGTGTTGGATAATAATAGTAATGGGTAATAGTAGTAGAGTACATTGGAATTGGATACATAGTTAACCGACTGTGAACAGCATCATCAGACAACATCTATTATCGTTAACTGCTCCTAATCTGCAATATTTTCTCAGATATATAAAAAAATTAATTCATTAAGCGTTACGAAGTATTACCAAGCATAACAAACTCTGACTTTTACAAATTAGAATTGCTTTTAAGCGATTGGAGAAATACCATCTAGTAATAAACTAGAAAATATTAAACATTGTGAAGGTTAGTCAGAAGGTTCAAGGAAGGGATGGCGGAAACAACTCGTTATGTTTTAAACTAGTAAAGATTTCAGCTCTACAATGCTATGAAACTAGAGAGTATACAACATCGTTCATTGCAATCCAGGAAGAACAACCCATTAAAGAAACTGGATCTTCGCAAAACCATACTGTTCAAGATAAACGAAATGTCGTTACGAGCGGTTTGATGCCCATAACACAGCTATTTAAATGTACATATCGACCCCTCTCCTTCCACTACTTAGATAACTACTTTCATTCGGTTTTGCGATTAATCTTGTAGATAGCAACTTGAAAGCGGTTCATAGCTATCTTCATCTCCCTTTTACCCTCTCAAGCGAATAGTGCATAATTGATTTTAGACGTAAAAATGATTAAAAACTGAAGAAAATTATTTCATTCTCGCCAATAGTGATAAATAGTGGCGTGCCTGATATACGAAACTGTTCTTAACATTGCCAAAGTTATATTATTGCGTGAAGATGATTAAAATAATTGACATATAACAAAGTGATTGCATTTTATACACGACTAACTATAAAAATCTGAGCCATTGACAAAATCGTTTTAAACATTCAACAGTCGAAATTGTTATGCCTCACCGTAAAAATTTTCCCGTTTCATTTTTACCGCCCACAGAATTCCAAAGTGGCACATTTACCATAGCATTTTCACCCATCAAAAAGTGTGGCAGGTTTACTTGTGATAATTATACCACGTACCAAAAATATACCTGACGTATGTTCTTGAGATTGATGGAAATGAATATTACGCTAACAAGATCAAAAGGAATGTGAAAATTCTACAAATCACATTTAATCTGATTTGTTTACAATAAAAATACCAGATTCTGTTGTTTTCGAATTTATTATACACCTATTTATGTGCATGTCGTCATGCTAACACAACACCCTTGGCTGAGATTGAGAGAAAATTAGAAACAAAACAATAAGGAGACTCAATTACGTACAACGAAAGATTGTTTACACTTCAATGTAGCTTGCGTGGGAATGTCGCAACATTTCAAACTATAATATTTTTCATTTTTAGAAAAAGGCTGCACTACAGTGTCGTTTCTCTTAGTTCGAAACTATCCCAGAATATCTTTAAAGCATTAATTAGTTTCAGAGTTTAATACTACTCAGAGCTACAATAATTTTGGGCTATAGAAATATCCAGAAATAAAGAAATGCTTGAGAAACGAGGTGTTCACAATTCAAGAGAAAAGAGAATTTCGCGAAATTTTCATACAAGTTACTCTTAACCTGTACAGGAGCTCCAGTATGATGATTGATGCTGGGAATCTGTTGGCACAGAATATGTCATTAACCAAGACTTTAGGCAAGGTCTATCAAGGGCTTAGTTCTGTCTTCATGTAGATAACCTTCTGAAATAACAGAAAGAAGACAATGCAGCACCTTGTATAGCCTTCCGAGAACTTGATTAAAATGTTCCCTGCCGATGATCAAGTATTCCTCCAAACTGGAGAACTTAAATTGCACATGGTCTATTATTTAGAAACACTGAGCAAAAGGTTTAACCTGAATATTTCAAGAGAATAACCAAACCAAAGGAAGTTTTAGAAAGTAATCACATAAAAAAAATTTTCATAGGAACAAGTGCCTCATTTCAAGTGTTAGGGATGCAATATGACGTACAACGAGGACAGAGATATAAGAAATGAAATTAACTTTTTCGTGATAACTTGTGGGAGAATAAGAAGAAATTTCAAAGGTAAAATCAGGAAAGAAACCCAGATAGTGATTCATATATTATTGGCAATTTTACAAACGTAGTTTTCATCCGAATGTTATGCAGCGAAACAAAATAAAATCAAATAAACACAGTCGTAGGAAATAAAATTTCTTAGGACCGTGTAAGGCTGTGCAACGTCAGACAAATTATGGAACACGTCATTAAGAGAAGGCCTGGGTGTACTGCAAACCTAAGGAAACTTACCCAAAGCAGGCGTTGGAGTATCATTTAGATGGTAAAAAAAAGGGTCGCAACACCATGAAAGGGATGGTAGAAGTGAAGTCTGAAGATTCCTAAAACCTAAAACATAAAAGAGGAAGAAGTAGCGTGGGTTATAAGGCATAGGTAGACATCTAAGTTTAGGTAATTTTTAAAAAAATATACCTTAAACCGCACCTTAGCATACTATAAATACTTGGAAATTTTTAACATTGTAAGTTCACCAGCAAGTTCTTGTAAAGGCTGCGGAATACTGCAGCAAGCTGGCGAGAAACTACAGTCTGAATGGAACATAATCATGCCGAACATGTATAAAAACGAATGTCAAGATCATCCTCGAAATCTTATCAAAACATTCAATTTTATAGAAAGTTATTGACAGAACTCATTTCCTGCTCAAAACCTTAATACATACCTTTTGTTCAAAAATGAGTAAACGAATGCAAATTCATACCAGACTCTAGAAAAAAGCTATTGGCCGAAGTGGACCGCGTAGCAAAACTTAGATTAACATGCGTTTGGTATTCCGAAAACAAATCTCTCTACGGTTATATCTAATCGAAAAAAAGATCATCGAGTCGCTCCACCAAGCAGTATTCGATACATAACTAAGTGATGAGGCGTAGTTAGTCATTGAATTTCATCAATGAAATCGCGAGAATGGCTATGTTGGAGGCCTTCCATTAAAACATTCTAATTAAATAACTGTTCCATCACGAGAAAGTTTTGCAATGCCATGAACGACGAGAATCCACTTTCAGAGGATCGTGTCGCATTCCTCTTTACCATGTATATTTACGAGAGCATAGCATGAATCATCTATGAATGGAGCTCAGGAACGAAAGCAACCTTTTGCGAGGGAGGGCAGTTACCACCACTAGCCGAACTTTCAAGCGATAGAAAAAAGATTCCAGGGCTATCAGTGAATTCTTTCCTTTCTCCTTCTATTATCTCCTTTCTCCAACAGCATACTACTAATGAGGATATCTACTAAAATTTGTTATGCTAAAAATACGATTCCGAATTCATAGTTCCAATAGATATGAATTTACAATGAAGATATTTCTTTCTCAAATTAAACTATCGGATTCAAGGCTTCCAGGCAATGATATTATCTAATCATATCAAAAGATAGCGTGAAATATATATACTTTCTGTAATCCTATCCAATTCTAATTACTTCAAAAGTGAATATATATGTGTTCTACCTTTCGATAGATTCATGTGCCCCCACATTCCCTATTTAATTCCTTTTTCCTGAAATTCCCAGTAACTTATCACACCCAAACGTCCAAGTTTCACATCCGTACAACATTACAATCAACACCAAGGATTTTACCAATCTTTTCCTGATTCCTTTATCAAGGCCCTTTGTCATCAGTTCCCTTCTCTTCATGAAAGCTTCTTTTGCTAACGTTATCCTTTTTCTAATCTCTGTTGAGCATCTTCAATCCACAGAAAGAAGGCTGCCCAAGGATGAAAATTGATCTTCTTGTTCTACATTTTCCCCATTCACCCTTATCGTTAACTTACATTACTTTCCCTTAGAAAACATCATAATTGCATTTTTTCATACATTTATTTTCATCCCAAACTCCTTTGCTTTATCGTTTAGTGCATCACTTAGGATTTGCAAACCCCTTTCAGAATCGCACACAATAGCCTTATCGTCTGCATATCTTACCGACTTCCCTATCAACTTTTACTCCCTTATCTATTTCATCACAAGCTTCTTTGACCATTTCTTCTGAATATATGTCAAAAAGAGATGGTGACAAAGGACAACGATGTCTTACTCCCCTCTCTAACCATGCCATTCTGATTACCCATCAGCTATCCTTACACATGCAATTTTGCATTAAACGCCTATCTTTTCAGCCCAACCCAACTTTCTTCATTTCAGATGGAATCTTAAGGCAACTTGTATTGTAAAAGTATCTTCAAATACTCACGGAATGACAGATGTAATCACTTCTGAGATGAAATCCTGAGGCTATTTAGAGTGGTTTCAAAAAAATCCTCAGGTCCCCTTGACGACAAATACGATTGTTGAAGCCAAGATCGTGCATTTCCCTTAAGATTAAATGGATAATTTGGCCTATTGGTATGAATGAATGAGAGAATATATATAAATAGAGATCTGCAGAGATTTTAGCGTCAGCGATTACGAATATTTTTTGACGTTGATTCGCGGGGTTCGACTTACGACCATTTCGGGAAAATTTACTAATCGAATTTGATGGAATTTTCAAAGTTATTTCGATATGATGAAGCTACTCTGCGTTTCTTTTCGACCAAAATGTCTAATAACTCAACTGTGTATGCCGCCTTTCGTCGCGTGGCAGCGGGTGCATGAGTCACGACTACCCTTAGTATGAAACACGGAGCCTAAAAAACTATTCCATTATTGAGTTATGTTTAAAGTTTAGGATATTCTTACACTAAGAGGGCCAAACTGAAAAGTACATACCCATCTTCCGAGAAAGAGAGTAATGACAGTATTCTGAAACTTCACCTTCCGTCGACTTTCCCTTGCAACATAGTGGAGAATTATCCTGTAGCGCGGGAGAATAGCACAGTGCACCTGCAACACTCTTGTCCTGCCGCACATACACGAAGTTATCAGGCCACTAGAAAGGAAATGAGGCATTGTAAACACCTAGGTTGACATAAAACCATCGAATCGGAAGTTCGTTGCAATCGCGAAGAGTCATCCGTAAGATATAAGACCCATAAACATTGAAAAACTAGGACTTTTCAGAAGTTTTTACATTGCCAAGCTGTCCAACGTTGAGAGACGCCAGCAGAGACAGGTCCGCTCAGTTCAAATGCTCCGACTGCTATGAGTCAGCTTCAGAAAAGTGACCGCACCGATTCCGCCAAAATCGAGTTCCTGAACAGTCATACCATAGCTACGAATTTTAGGATGAAGGACGGTATATGATTTCTCTTGTTCCATCATAGCGAAGCCTGGATAAATATGTCTGGGAGTTTAGGGATACAATTTTATGATTCGAATGCATATTGTACAATCATAAAAGTGGGTTTAGGCGATAATTCAGAAATATTCAATATCTAAACTTCTCCAATTCTTTAATTTCGCTAATGAATGTGTTTTAACGAATTTTCTCTTCTCAATGGATTGTCAATAAGGATTGGTGAGCTAAACTTTCAACATACATTCACATATATCTACATTACATTGAAAATTATAACGATTATTGGATGAAAATCTTGGATAAAATCATTGTAATCAATTTCGTATTACCTACAAGTGGAATCATTTGGGTTTCCACAAAATAAAACTTCACAGTTAAACAGTCTTACCACATAAAATTTTATGAGAAATGCTAAATTGTCCTATATTCTTCATTTCAGAGAAAAGGTATGAGGAACAGGGAACTGTAATTTCTGGTAAATATCCGTAGGGCTCCAATGAGTGTGGGCTATTGATTACGTACTACAGATGTTTCCATAAAATTTCTTACATTTATACTGCACTGTATCCAATGATTTAAAATTTCACCTTTTCTGATAATCTCCAACTGTATTTATTACGTAAAAGAATATTTAAATTTATTGAATTACTTTGTTCTTACCATCATCTACTAATTTCATTTTATTTATTGTTCAGTGTGAATGAATACTTTTATTACAAGAAAATATTATGTCTCCTAAACTCTGAATAAAGAACGTCATCAATTACATAAGTTGCTTTTGTTGATTCCAAAAGAGAATATCATCTTCATGGCACCATGTCCTTAAATTCTAATTTCATTATTAACACCATTCCTCACTAATTATGTAAGTCTAGAGGAGGACATGATAGATGTAATCGATCTAGCTGCTCGACATCTAACATTTTGATCCACGTTCTTTGATGTGAAACAAACAGTGATTTCAGAGTAGGCAATTGTGGCCATCAATCAACAAGGTGTTATCAGTCCCTAGTCAAAGGTAAAAAAGGTGTTGCTTTATTCTGAAAATCAGTTACAGCATTTTAGGAGAATGTAAAATTCCCTTGTCATGAAAAATCTTCTCAAATCTTTATATAAGGTGTTAAAAATCTATGCCATGGATTACTTTTAAGAGAAATGGGAATATCTGCCATAAAATTTCCTTCCATATTTGGGGGTAAATAAAAGTCAATCAAAGGATTAAGCTATTTAATACATTTTTAGTAAAGGATAAGTTTACAGAGACATTTTAGAATATTCTAATGATTACAAAGTCTGATGATATTTTATTTCATTTTAGACACATTGGATAAGCTACACTCTTATATAATTAGAGCTCTTTCTCTGCTCAAGGTGCATGACATGCAAACCTCCAGCTTCAATGATCTTCATAACTTTACAGACTGTCATCATCATCTATTGTCTATATTCAGTAAAAAAATCAGCTTAAATAGAATGAAATATGTAACATTTCTAAGGAATGATCACAATTCTTGTGCATACAAGTGGCATCAATAACTGGTACAAGAAATATAAAGACTGCAAGTTATAAATGTTTAAGGACCTGCTTGTGAAATGAGAAACATTTAATTAAAGATATATGTAAAAGTTGTGGAAATTGTAAGGAGTATTTCATTCAAGAAAACTAAAGCTAAATATTTCACTTCAGTAAATAAAATTCAGGATAGTCAAATTCTTCATTGTTCATTGAAGATGCAAAATATAGAAGATGATTTGCATCACTCTTTGATTGCCATCTGTAGAAGAGCAAGTCCACCCAGTTACTCTACTCTCTCTGATAGACTGCCAATATCTGTAACTTCTCCGTGTAAATGTCTGTAACTTTTGGTACAGGAGAGACAAAGACATATTCAGTAAACATGACTGATTTTTAGTTAATTCTTCAGGTTTGAGATTTTCTTGTATTTGCTATGCCTTCCCTTGGCTGAGGGAGCTGCCTTCATCTCATTTTCCCTTTAACTGTGTGCAAAAGATAATTCTTTCTTCAACTGGCAAGTGGTAGCAGGTATAGACCCTCATAATCTGGACAGACCTCAATCCTAAGGATTCAATCAACAGTTACTGCCGAGAAATTAAATTACTTCATATTATTGGATATTTGATTGCCAATTTTTATTTATTTAATAGGAATTTTGATTCAATATGCAGTTCAGATTACTTTCTTTGCAGTTCTCTGTTAATTTTGATACCAAATAATTTTCAAATATCTCAATTATAACAATACTGACTAATCACGAAGAAAGTCAAATTCACCCTAAGGCAGCCAATAACGGAGATAAGTAGGAAAAACATTAGAGGGGTTAAAGATAGCACCTTTTATATTTGGGTTTTCCCAGGTAAGTAAAAACCCTTTTGAGATAAACCCATTCCCAAAGAATGGAGAGGACTTGGTGATTGGACTCTTCATTGAAAGACAGGGCCATAAAATTGAAATAGCAGGTTGAAACATAAGAGAAAAAGATTCTCCAAGTTCCGACAGAGGCAACCGTCTAGGGCGATTCCCGGGAAACAGATAATCGATTAGCAGTCACAAGTTATTCAGAATCCCTAATGCGCGTTTCAAAAGCAAAGTTTTCATGATCACATAGGGTTCAATGCTTGAATCGCCCTACACGTTTGCCGCTGTTGGCACTTGGAGAACCTTTGTCTCTTAGTTCATTGACCGACGAGTTCCTATTATCTTCCTTCTAGGTGAACACATGCAAGAATGTTTACCCACATTTGCCTTTAGAAAACATACAAATATCTTTTCCGCAGTTTAAGGGTCAGGTGATTCTGCAAAAATTCATTCAACGAAATATGTAGTTCCTTTCAAGATATATAGCATACAATCTTCTCAACATAATAAACATGGATACAAATTCACTAAATAAACTTGGTGAATCTTCCAACCATCACTTCCCTCTATAAATTGTCAAAAAAACATACATTACCTCAAACAAGCTAGCTATGTTATATGATTTGAAGATACTATTGGCCACACAAATGTTCAGACTTTATTCTGAATTCAACCTTAATTCTCATTGATTAGATTCATAATTATCCATCAAGCTATTATCTATCGAAAAGAATTTCCATTTTGATTAATCCATGAAACCTTTACAGCTACATGGAGTATGTTAATATGTGGCTGCTACCCTGAGTAAACATTTTCATCATTCATGGAATAGCCAAGTAGGTATGTCATTTGTATTTAATGTAGTACATCCTTGATTCAATTCCCATTTTGTTCTGTATGTACTAAATGACATCAGCAGGACTTCTAGAATAACTATTCCTGCCCCAATAATTAATTTGTTGGATTTCAACATGGAGAAGAAGTAAGAAACTCTAAATACCTTAATAAGTCTAAAAAAAAAAACATTTTAATATTATTTAATCTAACAGGATCTTGCACACAGATATGAATAAGCATTGGTGTGGGATAGCCAAAATCTCATTTATTACTAATTTATTTTTATGCACTTTTACTACTCAATTAAGCATGTAAATTTGAATCTTTCTCATTGCTGTACAATTTCATTGAAGAATTCAATCAAGGCTATTACCGGTTTATCAGACAGAAAGTTCTCTTTTGGATATCAGTCACCAGCTCCCCTAATAAATAGCTTTTCTTATGCAGGCTAAATCCATTGGTAATACATTTTCAGTATGTAGTTTCTAAGAATAAAAACTTAGGCAGACTGGTATAACACTATAAACCAGTTAAATCTATATTGCAGATGCTCAATGACTCATCTACAAAATATATTCAGAAGATACTTTTAGATTTCCAATCAGTATCCTATGATACGAATGTCAACTGCCTTAGTAAATAAAAAATATTACCTGCAACATACTGTTCCATTTCCTCTTCTATAGCTGCATGCTTTGGCTTGGGAAGAATGTGAGCACCAGAAGTGGAAGTGGTCAGTAGATCAGGAATCCAAAGTGTTAAACGTGCATGTGCTCACCAATCACAGTCACAATTTCAAAATGGAGAACATCTGGATATAGAAAAAAATCATCTTAACATAATTCAAGGACGGCCAACATGGAATAAAGTAAAACAAGAGACATTTTTAATATTTAATATCTGTAATATCAATCCCTTCATCATCTTCCAATAGCAGTAAAACCAGCTGAACATTCTTTCAAGAAGATAAAGTGAAAGCAACATCTTATCATCATAACTTGGCTTTGTAATTCTCTTACGCTTTCATTATATTTTTAACAATGGTCTGCTATTTGTATGAAGACCAAGCCTCAGTTTTATGATCAAGGTAACACTCACAAAGCAATGCACTCCCTTTCTCATTTATTCATTATGTTTACAAATTGAGATTGCAGAAAAAGGTAACAAAAGCAGGCAAATTTTACATCACGCTCTCCCATGAGAAATAGTGATTAAGGAATTCTCACCCTAACTTTGAATTTGTATCAGCTCAGACAGCAAGTTGGTGATTGTTCTGTTAAAAAAAATTTAAATATTTTCTTATAAAATAAGTAATTCCAATGTAGAATTTTACAAGGAAACATTGCACACAAGGTCAAACGTGAGTGGGCGACCCTGACAGTATCAGACGATTTGTTATTCATGAATGAGTGGAATGATTGGCATTAGTGCATTGCAGAGGATCTGGGAATGGGAATAATCTGTCTTATGTGGGAAAAAGATTGTCTTTAGCATTATAGCATTATTTAAGATTATTGATAGTATCGCATACGATACATCCCAAAATCATACTTCAAGGATTATCGAAACACTACAGATATTCATTTTAATAGAACATTCTTCACTGTCATCATTAGTAAATCCTCGATGAGCCTCGATTGTTTTCAGGCCATCCTCAAGGTAATGGGAATAAGATTTTAACTTCACTCATCCCAGTTTACTCTTTTTCTGTATAAAAATGAGATTTTAAACGATTTACTTGGGAAGTACCTCCTTGTCTATTGGGAGAGATTTCTTATAAACAAGGATAATCGAAGTTAGAAAATATTAGGCAACTTACAGAGAATTAATTTATCTAATTTATGATGAATTCGGTGTCTTCTGGTAATGAAGGAGGGGTTTCTTCAAGAGCAGCTGCAGCAACATAAATCCGTACCTTTCGTTTAAAAATGAGTAATCGCGAGCAAAAGAGTAAGGAACCTATTAAAGAAAAGCTGCAGGTATTTGACGAAGTGGATCGCATACTTAAACTCAGATTGCTCGTTTGTTTGGTATTCCGACATTAACACTCTCTATAGAAACGCATAATCGAAAAAAAAATCAATGACTGGGTCAGCAGTGGACACAGAACTGACCGATTTCACGCAATTTATCATGTTGAAGAAGAATTCGCAAATTCCTTTGAACATATGCGGTCAGGGGATATAACATTCAGTGGACATACTCTCAAGGAAAACGCAAATTCTACTGCTACAAAATTGGGAAAGATAACTTCTATTACTCTAGGTGAATTTATTTCTTAGCGGGAAACGCGAAGTTAATTTTCTCAATCCTTTATACACATGTAGGCAGCGTAAGACGGGTTACCTTTGAAAACAATGGGTTCTGTACTGTTCAACATTCTCTGAAACCACATTTTATGGAACAAAAATGATCCTTTACCAAAAGTTCAATAAATTTACTAGCACTGTTCCTCATAACTCTTAAAATAGTTTCGAAGGCCAGAGAATTGTTTCCAGTGGCGCAGTGCTGATTAGATTTTTTAAATTCATTTGCAAGAGTAGAGCCGACCCCTTTAATCGAAATATTGTGGCGTGAAAGATAAGTAGGACAGCTGCTTTTGAAAGAGGTATATGTTACGGAGGACTTAATATCAAGGGAATGGTACTCCAATGTTTGCTTGAAGTTATTACAAACTCTTGATGAAAAATCAGTTCTGTGACGAGGAATAAAAGCTACTTGCAAAACCTTTTGTGCTTCATTTATATAGAACAATTTAGTGAGACTTCTCCTAGAAGAATTCGCCCATCATCATTTCAGAAATATTTTATAGAAAGCTAATGAAATGATATGAGTATTTTTATTTAATGAACTTTAGAAACCATTAAAGTAATCTATCTTGTTACAATAAATTCCACGAGAAATAATTTTTCATCTGGAAAGTAAAAGGTATGCTATCACATGAACGTCCTTTTCACTTTCACCATATTGAATGACCGCGTTTTATCTATTATATATATCTACTTCTCTGTATATTCCTATATATTCATCAACGTGAACTTTTTACGACGTACTGTCCCCACCCTCTAGATTCTAGAGAAGAATAAAATATAAAAAATACATTACTGAGAGGTTCACCATTCATTCTTAAATGAGTTCCTTATAATAAAGCAAAATTCAATTACCAAACTTTAGATACTTTTCATTTGATTTTTGGTTACCTCAAATATTTGGCAATTTTCCTCTGACCATAGATTATCTGAATGCTCTGCACAATGTACCATCAGTAAGGAATGAACATGTTGGTGAGGTGTTTTCTTTGATGATGAACTTCTCAATCACTGGAAAATAGAATAAAATGAAAGCAAATATTACTAATGATAAGGAAAGAGTGATACAAACATACAATTTTCATTTTGAAGCAAAGTGTAATACAAAAAACAAAACTGAATGCAACATATTTCAATGGTTATGTTTGTGTATTAGGTGATGAAGTCATTAATATATTTATAACTACATAGTATATAACGTATAAACACGTAACACATAACTAAGAGGAAGGAGAATAGCATATTGATAATTACAAATTAATCAATTCAATAATATAAAGTATATATAAAAGGTTTATTGAAGAAAATTTCCAATTTAAGAGATAGCTGCTGTTTCCAAAATTATCTAAATTAGAATAATAAAATTATTTAAAAATTAATAATACAAGTTAAGCATTAAATTCCTACAATTAAATGTTACATTCGCATTTTCCGTTTTTGTCAGTATTATTCCCAGAAAATAAGAAAAATAATTCATTAAATAAGGAAAGATTTCTGGAAAATGAGAAGAGAACCTTGGAAATTAATATTTTTATGGCTTACCATAGACGTTTGTATCACAAAAGAGAACTCCAGGTTAGGAAATCAATCCTGAACAAGGAAGAACCGATAACAGGGAGGTGATGAACATTCTGCCTTGCATATGATTTCAGAAGCACTTTAAAGTAGGTGATTAAAAACTTTGTTACATAAACCTTCTGTTTCATAGAAGTAGTTGAAGTATGTTCCTTCATTATTCAGCCCGGTGAAGAGGGAGATCAACACCAAACCATTTCTTCGATATATCCACTGCGTGATTCCCTACGCTGGCAAAAGGAAGATCTCACGACCACCTGTAGAATACGAACTGAAGGAAAAGAACTTCATGAAAGCAGCTCTACTATTCTAGAATATTCATTTAAATTCTTTCCGAGGGAAGTTGTTTGTCTTAGAAAATGCCTTTTAGATGACATCAGCATTTTGAACCGAAAAGGTTCGAATGCATCCGAAGAATAAATTGCGTGATGTAGTGGGGTGCATCCAATTCAACTTGAACGGAGTTGATTTAGATAAACTCAAACAGTTGTATTTCCGTATAATGGGTCTCTGGAAATCAGATTACGAAGTCAACAAAATATTCTCGTACATAGAACACGTAGATTCCCTAGAGAACCTGTAGTAATGGATAGCAGAAAAAGAAATAAATCAAGAAAATGCGTCATTAGGAGACCATGTCTTGCTTTGCAAAACACTACTTTTCGGATGATTCGGAGTATTAAGAAGTGCCTAGATGATTTCTAAATCTTATTTGTCAATGCTGATGGAGCTTGAAGGCGATCAAATTGAACATAAATGTTCTGAATACCTGTGAACGTACTGGATCAAGGCAAAAGCTCCGCAGGAAAAAGTTCCGCCGGAAAAAGTCCCGCGGAAAAAGCTCCGCGCGGAAAAAGTCCCGCGGGAAAAAGTTCCGCCGGAAAGGATTCCGCGGTTATTAATTGTCATGCATCTTTCAAACTTTCACGATTGTTAAATGTACTCCTTGCGCAGATAATAGGCTACTTTTTATTTACCTGAATGGCCCCAGTTCGAACCAAGACGAGAAAAACTTTCTCATAAGAAATGCACGTAAACCTCAGTTTTATCGGTTGCAGGCTACATTTCTTTTGCAAAATTAAATTAGAAATAATAGGCTTACGAAATCTAGATAAGCACCAAAAGAAAGAGAAATGAATAAAGATTTTTATTTTGGTCGTGAAATATCGTTATCGAGTCGAAATGGCGATAATTCGGTTAAAATAAACGGAAATTCTGTGAAATTTTGAGGCTATAAACAACCAATCCCCTTGACGACTGAAACAATTGTTGAATCCGAGCTAACGCACATTTCCATAAGAATACTCGTGGATTTTAGGTCCATATGAAATTAAGGGTTAGAATTGATGATACAACATATGTTAATATGATACAATGATATGTTAATAGCAGGCGATAACAAACTGAAATTTTAGTTTATCCAGTTACGAACAGTTTGCAGTGTCGATTTGCAGGGAACGAATATAATGTTTCTTTTGATCAGCTCGACTTTGTATACTCTATTTAGACATAACCAGAGAAATATTAAAATGTAATACCTTGCTAGCTGAATTGCCCGCTGATTCTCAACGGGGAAAATGGATGTAGGATTGAATTAGTAATGCCATTTATGTAGAAGTGAAATTATCCTCTCTAAAGGTTTTAGAAGCAAATATAGCTTTTCAAGATCCTCCGAACCTTTAGGTTGATTACTTAATTTTTTGTATAAAGGTATGCATTTAAGCTTTCATTTTATGAAAATGAACCAGGAACGATATTCATAATATTTGGATGGTAAATACTTATAAATATAACTCTAGAATTGTATTTGTATGAATTTAATGATATTTGTAATATGATTTAAGTTGCTTTTATACGAATGCAGAAGATTAAGGAGCTTTGAAAACCCAAATAGATCCCAAGCAAACCTTTACTGATAGATTCCAATGCAACTGTTTCCTATTACTCCCATTCCACAAATACTGTACATTACTTATTAGACATAATTTAAATCCAGTGGGGTTTAAATCTCATGGAGGAGAACTTCGTATTATTATGGAAAATGGAAAGTCCTGAGATATATATAAACCACTTATGTTATAATCATAATAGGATTCAAGA
Organism: Pachydiplax longipennis; assembly: GCA_036926295.1. NCBI lineage: Eukaryota > Metazoa > Arthropoda > Insecta > Odonata > Libellulidae > Pachydiplax > Pachydiplax longipennis. Next base: position 446,916 of record JAVFKF010000054.1, read on the forward strand.
GTCAATTATTTGGAAATTGTTGCAAGAACACATTATTGAGTTCGACTCCATGCCTTGAGAAGATATATCTTAAGGGAGATGCAATATATGGTATACAAATTTCGATACATATCATTGCATGTTACGGGAGCGTCTCTTCTAACTTTCTAGTGGAGAAAATAGAGAATAGAGAAGAGTATCGAAGAATGTTCAGTGTATCCCGTTCATTTCTTAAAGAAGAGTGATTAAAGTTCCCTGGTCCAGATTCAATTAGGAAGCGGGCAGCTTCCGGTGTAAGACTTAATCAGGACTTCTATTCTAACGCTGCATTGTATTATTAAAAACAACCGATGATTCAACAAAATTGTTTTTATACCATTCAAATATTAACCTTCAATAGGAAATTTATTCTGCTCTGTTGTCGACCCTTAATGATATTTGGGAGTGGCTTTGAAGTTTTGTATAATGTATCGTTGAAAATTTATTCGCCTCAGCAGGTCAGGAAATCCAAGTTTATAGCTCAAAAAAGATAAATGTTTTTCTTTAGCTTTAGACGCTTCCAATAAAGGAAAGTTAAAACTATTTTCCGTGATTGTGCAAGGTTTTTGAAAAGTGAGTGCCATAAGAACAGCACTAACGTATTTTTACGTAGACGCGAAAGAAGAAAGTGAATCGACATCAAACAACTTAAAATCTATTATTCACAGTAATGTAGTAAAATATAGCCGCGTACTCTGTGAACAATTTTACAAAGAGGTAAAAGAAAATAATTCAGGTGAAGAACTCATAAAACCGATCTCGTTTATCATGACGACATCAATTTCAAACGCCGCCTGAGAAAGATCATTTAGTATTATGAGACAGATTCTAAAGTAAGAAAGAAACAGATTAAGTAACAAGCTGCTTAAAGCAGAATTGCAAGTATTTTACAAAATTAGTTTACAATGCAAAGAATTTTATACATTTCTTAAGAATAGTCCAAAAATATTGGAAGAAGCACGGAATCAGTCAAAACATTTGTTTAAGTTATAATAAAAATACTCTTTATTATCTTTTGCTATAAATATTCAAATGTTTTAATTCTTATTCATTGTGACGTAATGTTCATTATATTCCAATAACAGTATTTAAAACTTAATTTCCATATATTAAATACAAAAATGTATCTTACTCGTAGATAAATAATTGTGATAGTCCTTATTTTGCTGTCAATATTGAGAAAAATAAACATTATAGATATCGTGCATGTTTATTTCCTCATATACCATTACATTGACAATCCTTCTCAATTCTTAAGTTATGTAAATTATATCTCATCTTTTCACAAAGATATTTTGAAATATTTTAGAAGTTTCTAGGAGTGCTAATTTCCAATTTTCTGTTAAGAAAGTTGTTTTAGCCAAATTAAATTATGTTTATAAGTAGAGCTAATTCACGCATGATCAAGTTAACGTCATAGATCAGTTAGATCAAGTCAACAAACATATTTACGCTGTTCATCAATTATAAATATATATTCTGCGGTACTTAAAATTATATTTAAACTTAACCTCCTGGATTTAACCACTCTTGAAACGGAAAACTCCAGGAATCATCCTTTAAGACCCTATTAATAAATAACCCGCGGAACTTTTTCCTGCGGGACTTTTTCCCGCGGGACTTTTTCCGCGCGGAGCTTTTTCCGCGGGACTTTTTCCGGCGGAACTTTTTCCTGCGGAGCTTTTTCCGGTTACGAAGCTTCCCCACCCCTGGTCTACGATTTTCGGTAAATCACGCATGCCTGGACATTTCGGTTTCGCTCAGAAACCACAAACAGTGTTAGAAACAAACGAACATAAATGTAAAAAGGAAACATAGCTCTTTAAGTTTCATTTAAAATATAGATTAGGGCATCGATTAGTTCGAATTTTCATCATGTAAGCATGCTAATCATATCTCCTTGGTCAAAATCAATGATAAGGAGGAATGAGTACAAAAAGATAAAAATATATTAATATTTTATTATTATCTTGGCTACTGATAGGCTTTAAGCCCGGTGGACGAAGAGAAATACTCTTCCAAAGTCACACAATTATTAACTACTAGATTATTTCAATAAAAATATAAACCAATTTACAAATGAAATTTCAATATCTTTCTTAGAAAATAAATCAGAAGTAAAACGATTATTCATACACTCAATTTAAAAAATAATACGTTTCTCTCAGTTCATAGATTTTTCATAATTCTACTCGTAAAAACAATGCAGGAGGTTCGAAAATTGTTCCATTAGGTCTCCCCGGTTGAGAAATGAATATTTTCAAATGTCTGTTTGAAGGTGGAAACTATATTTGTGATCCTTTCTCCCGAGATTATTATTTTTTAATCTAATTTTCAGTTCTTTCGTGGAAGACTTTCCAGCTACATAAATCCCTCAACCTTTTTATTTCGCGTCATGTTTCTAATTTTTCCCAACCTAGGTGGTGGATCATCGTAGTGACGCTTTCTGTCTTTCCTGAAACGAATCTTGCTGAAATTAAAACAAAAAAGAAATGGTTTTAATTGGCTTCATAAATATATTTTTCTGTTCTAATAATATACCAAACCAAGGGAATTAACAAAGTTAATATGATGTTCTTCCAAAAGCAATACTTTAAGAAACGGTAATACAAGATATTCTCCAGCAAAGCTTCCCATTGCTACACCATCAATATTTTGAGAAAGAAGATAATTCACTAGAGATGAATTCCCATTTTACTTTCAAAATTGCTTTTGTCAGTGTGTTGAACGTTAATTACAACTAATTTCACTCAAAGATAGACAAAATAGTTAAGAGTTACAGACATATATTTCAGTGGTGCAACACAAATTAATACAGCTAAGGAAGATTACAACAGCCATCAATCTAAGGGCATTTCTTTCAGATCTTACAGTGAACAGAAAACTAAATTTCCTCCAGATTTAGATTTCCAGACAGCTTCTGACATTCTCTTTACAAAAACAGCTTTTATTTACTTACACAGCAATATCCTACTTGAAAGTCACTAAGTTGTCCTTGCTGAAGCATTTATTGTTAATGTAAAGTAAACTGTTCATTAGCTCATATACCCTACAATATTTAACTAATTCCTTCAGTAAATAGTTTTATCACTTAAAATAAATTTAATTCATTTTCGACACGGCGTTGGGGGACAGTTCGCCTTTTCGGGATAGTACTCTCTCTGTAAATTCTGTCTACTTTTGGAGGATATTATGAAGATCAGAATTTTTATGAATCTACCAATTATGACATAGCATAACTATGCCAGTTTTCAAAAATGTTATTATATGGATATTCCGCTGAATTACCTAATGACATATTATTTACTTGAAAAAATAAAAATTTAACTTAAATAATTCAGGTTAGTAAAAATCTTAGATGACGGAAAGATTTGGCTGTTTACTAATAAATGTGTGAAATAAAATGCGATATCATAAGATGTAATGAGTGTCACCCCTGGCAAGACGAATGCCTATCGGGTTGGTAACGTTCTATTTAATTCTAAAATTTAGTCCGACGCCCTTTACCTAACAAAAAATCTTTAAATAATATCGGCGTCGAGAATATATTAACTGTTGCAATATTTTGCTTGTACGGTTTGCTTATTTGAATTGAAAATAACTTTTTCCTAAAAAAGAAGAGACAACATGTTCTTCTTTAAAAAAGAGAAAAACTCATGTGACCTTGTAATTGATAAAGGAGAAGGCTTCAAAAACAAATATTGTAAAGGATTTGATTTGTAATTGACCTGCAATGTCTGGAATTGTCCATTGCAGCTTTGCTACTAAAACAATCACTTGATTGTTAAATTTAGCAATTGTACGTCACGAGAGGGAATTCCCCCCTTCCACAGATACTGGAAGACAATCACTTAAATTATAAGAATTAAAGTTCAATTCACTTTATTCGCTCTATAGTAAAAAGTTTCATTCCAATAATGAATGTTTTAATACGACGGGTCTATCCTATCTATTCGCATTAATCGCTGATTACTACTATGCGTGGTTGTTCAAATATCTAGCTGGAAAGTACTTGTAAATGTAAGAAAGAATGGGAATGATAAATACAGCAATCTACAGGATATCAGGGCTACTGACAAGCAAAATGGATAAAGAAGTAAGAGGTTGATAAATGGCAACGTTTGGAGTGCGCGAACACTGCAACGACATAAGTATCCAATAATTATGGCAGAACGAATGATATATGCGGAAATTTTCTGATCTTCTCGGAAGGAGAGCTCTTGCGACCTGCGTGTGGTAGAAAATACACGCATCTTTCTTGGAGAAATAATTCTGAATTGTAGGGGGAAAATTTTACCTAGCTTTTTAAGTAAACATTCTCACTGAAAATGACTAGCACCATGACACCACCTGTCTTTGACGGTATCCCCACGTTGAAAATGTATAAACAAGAAAAGATTCTTCTGAGTATAAGTATCTTGCGTGTAAGTAGCCGAACACTGGCAATTTATACACGAGATAAGTATATGTACTCACAGCCGTGAAATATTTCTTAAAATTCAATAGAAATTCACTAGATAAGGGTTTTCATAGTTAATTACCAAAAAAAGGAATGAGTTGAGCGTAACATTTTTCGCGTACGCATATTATGCTATTCCTTTCGTTCCTATATCCAAATTTTCCGGATGAGAAAGATTTAATCACTTCCTTCTTAAGCTATATTTGATCAACCAGGCATAACTCAAAATCAAAACTTATAACACCTTCCAAAAATAATTCTTTAAGGAAATAACATACATCATTATTAATAAAAAAAAATAGCTTCAACGTCTTAGCACGAGTGAAAAATGTATGACTGAAACTTCATACGCAACCGGTGCTTAAACATTGCCACCAATAGAACAAATATCATTATATCTAAAAAGAGTTATTCCACCATTTCCTCAATGAAAAATAGAAAGAGCCTCTTACTTTGGAAGTCTTCAGAGATGCAATTGAAACCTAGGGAAACTGTTCATCGTCGTCTACTAAATCACTTCAAATAGCCAACGTTGGCTGGAACTTACAGTATAAAATTCACTGAATGCAAAAGGAAGTCATTTTCCGAGCAAAGGAGCACTTAATCCAGAAAAACTTCAGTTACTTTTTGATGTTGATCACGTCTTCCTTCCTCGGGAAACAACTCAAGCTATGCTCGCACGGAAGAGCTGTCGGCTCACAGATTTCCTATCCCATCAACCATTGTATATCCAGCGTGTTCACTAAGAGGAAATCGATCACAGACTATCTATAGCACTCTCAGACGCCTACAGTAAGCTGAAAGAGATAAATCGAATTTTACAATAGTAATCGAAAATAAAGCATGAAAATAGACAACAAGAGATCTGGGTACAAATATTCAATAGTTGCGTCTGGTCCAAGATCCTACTATCACCGTTGAGCTAAAACCATAGAGAAACCAATCATAGGATCGTAGAAATTTCGTAGGATGTAATAAATCACTTTATGCGATTTCATTAAGAATATAGGAAAGGCATGATTTCCTTAGAATCCTTATTACGCTCTACCTTAATTGAACCAAAGAATCTTGAATAAATTAACATTAAAATAATATGATGATTTGGGAGAAAAACAAAAGGCTTTTTAAATTTTACTCTAAGAATTACCATTGTCAAACATCAGCGAGGTCCTATGAAATATGAGACATTGAATATGAGTCTATCGATATACAACACATTCTATCGATCAATATATTTTCTGAATAGTAAGAGGGATTTTTTAACAGAGGGGAACTGTAGGAGGAAATTAATTCTAATGAGGAAAGCAAATAGTCACAGTATTTCAAAAATTACCTTAGATTATAATACTTCGAAAAACATGTTATGAACGGTTCATGTACGACAAAATTTAAGAGACTTCTAAATTTGATATTCCGATAAATTTAATGTATTATGAAGTTATAATATTTTTCTTCTTTAGATAAATTTCTTACAATATATAATGATTTAATAAAATAATCACCCAAATAACCAGTTCACTATAAGATTGCGATATTATTCACTATGATTTCAAGATACCTCACTATTGTCGAATAACTTTCATTGTAATCAATCGGGAGGTTTCTAGTTCGTGAAATACCATCGTTAAGCATGTTAGTTCTGAAATCACTATCCCTTCAAAAATATATACTGAGGGTATGCTTGCTTTGATAGACGAGTTTAGATTATTGGCATTCGTGTGACATGAATTGCTGTTGTTGGAATTGCTCAGAACTTAAAATTTTCAATTGAGAATCTAATACTTCTAATAAAATTGATTCCAGGGAAGTTTTTACTTGACATCTTCATCCTGGAAGTTCTAAATGGATTCCCATTTTTATAAACATCAAAATCTATTAAAATCAAATCTAAAATAATGCATGTATTCAACTTACTGGCTAAATTGAAGGATTGTAATTCATACATTTCATTTAGCTGTGAAAACACTTCCAGTTTGAGCTGAGATATTCCAGATATAATCATTCACAGGGTATTCATTGTGTACTTCTTTCATGTAATTGTCACTTAAATCATTAATGGATCCAAAGAAGCTGATTCCCCTTCCCCTCTAGCGACTTTATAGTGATTTGCATAGGGTCTAACAAGGAGCTTAAATTAAAATCAGACTGTGAAGTTTTTTCAAAATCAATCAAAATACATTTACTAATTTATCATCATAAAATGGCATATAAATTCTTTTTATAAATTCATACAGGAATTATCTTGAATCACCCTTGAAAAGTACTGCCTCCAATGGAGAGAGTCTAAATTTACCTATTACAGAGGAATCAAATACGTTGTAATAGAAATGATTCTTCTTGATATACTATTCTATTCACAAAAACTTCCACATCTGCTCTGATTGTGCGTAGCAGAATGAAAAGGTGAAAAGTTGGAGTGGAAATTCTATTGGCGATAGAATAGCCACTTTCAAAATGTTTTTGGAAATATCCAATGGGTTTGGCCATCTGGAAGAATGGGTGTGAGTGCAAATATTCACCAGACCCCTTCTTTGCTTCCTCTTACAATGCAATATGTAAATTTTAATAAATAAAACATGATATTGAAAGTAATAAAATTTCTTACAGGTACATTGTTTATCATCTACAAAATAAAGCCTTTTTAGAATGGGAGTTCCAATGCATCCATGGAATTCCTCTCTTCTGCAGGATCCAGACATGACACTGAAAAGAATATCAAAACCTAACACAGTAAAATCTTGATTCAATTAATTAATTTCACCCTGAAGGCTGTTAGTCAATTGAAATGATTGTAAACTGAAACTGTTTTTGCAGCATATGATATATTAATCTATTCATGGATCCTAAGTTTGTTTATTAAAAATTAAGCAATAAATCAGCAAATTAAGTTATCAATTGGCACTCGACCACTGACTATCTTTGTTATTGACTTTTGTGTTTGAATCATTATTTCTTTCTATTTACTTTATCTGTAAAGATTTCTATTGAATTCGAATGATTATTTCTATTGAGTTTTTTTAGTGTTCACTGACACCATTGATAAATCTCAGGGAAAGAGTTTGAACAGTTGGTGTATACATTGATAAACCTCTCTTCAGTCACATACAGTTGCACACTATTAAAGACTGGCATAAAAATAACAAATTTCCAGTAACGTTTTTATACATAAACATTTTTCTAGTTAGATCTATAAATCAAATATTGTGTGGAGTTATGTTTTTTCCTTTCTTATGATGAATGGTGGCAATGTGAGATATGGGGATTTGAGCCACCATCCCTCTACTTTTTGCATACAAAATATAGTCCAAACTTGCTTTCATCACTGGGCGAATATCTGCAAATGATGCAAAATATTTACTCTCTCAACAAGGGACCATCTCTCTACTAATTGTATTTCTCAATAGCCTAGAAAATTGAAATTGGTAGTTCAATGATTCTCTTTAAAAAATACTTAATTTTTCTCATTAACATGGCTCTGAAAACATAGTTGAGTAACAAGGTATGACTAAAGTTGGATGGAATAAAGATTTTCCATAAGAAAATCTTAAAAATAGAAGATAACCACAATTTTTAACCACAAAAATTTGAAATAAACTGTATTATGTGTAACTCAATTCGTCAAAATACAATAAATAAGCCATTGAAGAAAGGCTCAACATAAAATCATAGTTAATTACTGTTTTCTTTGAAAAATTTTCATTTTTTAAATTTTATTTTAATACTTTCTGGCAGTAGTGATACCTATCAAAAATCCAAAGAGTCCATAATGTATAAAAAATATTTCTAAGCAAGAATGATTTTTTCTAGAGAATATAGAGTCTTTTTAATCAGACAAAATCAATAATGACAAAACAATGACTATTAATAATTTTATGCATAAACTTTCTCATATGGATTATTTACTGCATTTTTTAATACAGAATAGACTAATATGATCAATTTCATAATTATGAGGTCAAAAATTGTGCTTCTCTTCTTCTTTCAAGATGTTTTTTTCTGAAATTTTCTGTTCTATCATTTGACTTAAGTCACACAAAGTGAGATTTCCTTGTAAGTGATTTTTGTTTGGAGACGTAGACCTTCAGGTGTTTTTCTGATTGCAATCCATGTGTCTGCTTCACTAATTACTAGTATCAGACTAATGCAAAAACTTCAACTATTGTTACTAATAAAATCCATGATGCAGCCAGGAAAGTGGAGTTGACAAATATTTTATACAATCCAGCCAAGGCTTCGACTATGACTCTAATTTTCTGGATGTATAGCGATTTATAACTAAATACTAAATGTTTTATTATCCATAATTTTAGGAAAGGTGTCAGAAAGATAAATTCTAGAAACATTGGAAGGATTAAAAACATAGTATAAGTAACTATAATTATTTAATCTTGAAACTATATAAGAATTCCTAATTATCTGAAGATAAAGAGGAATAACTATAATCTTTTCTCTATCATAACATGAAGTACTGGTAACATTTATAAGAAAATAAACATGCATATATTGAAGAGCTGATTAGTACTTGATGCTTTTACCTTGTAGACCTTAAGAGAAGAGGATATTAAAAGACTAGAGGCTTTTGAGATCTGGACATGGCATAGAATGGAGAAAGTAAGCTGGATTGAAACAAAATAAACATACTAGGAGGTGTTAGAAATTGTTGGGGAGAAGAGGGTGTTAATTGAAGTAATTAGAAATCGACAAAGGAAATGGGTGGGTCAAATATTGAGAGGAGAGGGAATGCTGAAGAAAGCGATTGGAAATGCTAGGGAAAAGAAAGAGGGGAAGACAAAAAAATGTTAGATGACCTAAGGGGAGGGATGAGTTACCAAGAGAGGGCACTGTAATTGTCCCTGCCAATCTTATACTATTGGATTATTGGTGTGGATGATATATATATATATACTTTTTTCATTCATTTGTTTTTACCTAACTTATAACCAAGAACTACAAGCAATTCACCAGGAAAGATACACTTTCTCCTAGACTTTAGTTGGGCTCCTGGAAAGCTAAGTGGGCAGCATTGGTGAAAGCAGTCTAAGGTTTGTTCCTCGGTGGGGCCTATGTTTGCAAAATGATCTTAGCTGTCTAAGCACTTTCAAATGTACTACTATTGCTACAAAATTTAGTTAGATAGGAATATTGGTGTTAATGGAACTCTCCTTAAGACCACCTTTAGGTTGCAAAGTGAAGGTTCTTAGTCTAGCTGTGACTTTCCAGTGAAGGCGAACAATTTAGCGTTGTTCTAAATTTTTGAAACTCTGACCCACAGTAGTGAAGTTGCAGCTGACTGGATATATTTTCATCATGTTGTGACACTTTATTCAACTAAATGATTTAAGGTGTAATAATATCATTGTGAAACAATAATAACCGTAAATGAACCAGTAAAATAATCTTAGTCTTTACTTCACCTAAAACTTGACCACAAAATAATCTGGTAATCAGACATGAAATCCAATTCATGTGTGGAGAGGCAGGTAAGGTATTTGTTCAACATGCTGACATCAACTGATTTATCACAATTTAAACTTTCAATTATCACTTCATTTAATTGGAATCCCTTATTTTGGTTGTTCTAAAAATGGAATTTTTCTTTTAGGGGCCAAATATCTCTAACCACAAAAAATGCCATGAAAAATAATTAATCATTCCCTTTATAAGAATGAAATCCATAGTTTGATTCTATAATTCCCCTTCCTAGTCTTGTTATCTTGAATGTATTGGTCTCCTTTCTATTTTGTAGTTTTTTCTCCTATTTGTTATGGTATTCAATGTAATTTGCCAATCAGGGCTGTTATTGGAACAGATAATAAATAAATGAAAAATGCAGTGGCGTGTGGACATGGGCATGCAATATCCCATACTCCGACATCTAGGGGGTATGTAAGCCCCCCAGGGATTTGGGGCAGAGTCTCTTGCTGCCAAGCGTATTCTAGCATTCTGGGCTGCAGAGATCAATATTCAGAATAATTAGCTAGTATTTTTGCTTCATTGCACTACTGGAGGACCTCTTGATGAGTTTGGTAAGGGGGAGTTTCAATTGTATGCGAGAGTATGTACGACAGCACATGTAAACCTATTTTGTACCAGTAATAAAATGCAAATTTAGCTTAATATTGATGAAGATACGCCTAAAAGACTTTTAGTTTTAAATGAAATCTATGAAGCGTTCCATTTCCACAAAATTGTCAATGACTTGATCATAGTGTGTGCCTTTTGATGATGTTCTAAGATGCTATTTTGAGTCTGCATGCAACGTAATGTGCCCTATGCAACCATTTTAAAAGGGTCAAACATAGCTCAATTTATGCATTGGACAGCCTGATAGCTGAGCCTTGGCCAGCATTGCCAAATCGCTAAATACTCCACTGAGTTGCTTATTTTCCCTGTATAAATTAAAACTTTAGAAATTAGGTTACCGGTAGCGATTTCCTATGATGATATAAATTCTCATTTTCTTGCCTTTTGAGCTTTGCATGCTCCGACTGCAGACCACTGAACGAATATATGTACATACATACCTTAGGTAAGATTATCGTAGAAGAAATGACAATATCCATAACAAAAACAAAGAAAATCTACTAATGCATGAAACATACTAAAATTTTGTGGAAATATTATCTGCATTTTTCCTAGGCCCCTGAATGTTAGGGAGATAAAATTGAACTAGGGAAAAATTATGTAAAAAACCAAATACAGGAAATTCTGTTTAAATTTGACAGATTTGTGGAATTTAACTCAAGTTTTCAATGCACATAAAGGCAGGTTCAGACTGAGGCAGTGGAATCACCCAAGGCCCTTTGACCTTTTATATGACTGGCACAATTCTAAAATAAGTTCAGCAAATGACATTAAAGATTATTTTTTCATCCACTGCATCTTTTTATACAAATTTTAAAAGAATTCCTGCTCATCATAATATTCATATACTACATATATATTATTCTAGTATGTCTTCAATACCTTTTTTAATAAGAGAAAGTTACAATGTCTGTAACTATTTGTCTGTCATATTGACTAACAATCTCAAGCTGAAAAGCAATATTTTAATACTGGCTGTCAATACAATCAATACAATTCCTAAGAACGAATTTGATTAATATACTTTACCAATGCATTGTGAGGATTTTTGTACTTATTTAGCAACTCAAAAGCCGATTCAGAGGTTATAACCAATATTTATCAAATACCAAGGCTGAAGCCAAACTTAAGTTAATCTCTTATCTTTAATATCATAATTATAAAAAAGCTATGGTTGACTCAAAGATGAAATATATAAAAATGGGAATATTAAAAGAAATTAAGGAGGTTACCCTATCTCTAGTAGTATTCTTGCTGTCTCTCATCTGCAAAGATACAACTAGTGTACATATAAGAGTCCTACCTTTCCGTAGGTTCATGTGTCCCCACTTTCCTATTCAGTTCCCAGGAACTTATACCACTCCTTAATTCGTCTAACAACTTCTGTCTTCGTCTTCCCCCTCTGTCTTTTCCCTAGCATTCTTCCCACGATCACTTTCTTCAATAATCCTTCTCCTCTCAATATTAGACCCACCCATTTCTTTTGTCGATTTCTAATTACTTCAATCATTTCTCTTTTCTCCCCAACCATACCAGAACCTCCTTGTTCGTTTTTCTATTGACCCAACTTACTTCATTCTACGCCATACCCACATCTCAAAAGCCTCCAATATCTTGACATCCTCTTTTCTTAACGTCCACGTTTCACACCCCTACAACATTACACTCCACACCAAGGATTTTACCAATCTCTTCCCGATTCCTTTATCAAGTCCCTTTGTCATCAGTTCCCTTTGCTTCATGAATGCTTCTTTCGCTAATGCTATCCTTTTTCTAATTTCTGTCAAGCATCTTCCATCATTAGAAAGAAGGCTGCCCAAGTATGAAAATTGATCTACTTGTACTAGTTTTTCCCCATCCACCCTTATTGTTAACTTCGCTTTCTTTCCCTTCGAAAACCTCATAATTCTAGTCTTTCCTAGATTTATTTTCATCCCAAACTCCTTAGCTTCATCGCTTAGTTCATTTACTAGGAATTGCAAAACCCTTTCAGAATCGCACACAATAGCCTTGTCATCTGCATATTTTACTGACTTCACTACTTCCCCACCAACTTTTATTCCCTTCTCTGTTTCATCCCAAGCTTCATTTCTTCTGCATATATGTTAAAAGAGATGGTGATAAGGACAGCATTGTCTTACTCCCCTCCCTAACTCTGCCCATTCCAATTCCCCATTAGCAACTCTTACTCAAGGCGGTCTGATTTAAATACAAATTTTGTACTAAATGCTTATCTTTCTAATCCAACCCAATCTTCTTTAGCATCACCATCAGTTTTGGCCATTGAACTCTATCGAAGGCCTTTTCAAAGTCAACAAAACATCCACAAACGTCCCTTTTAAATTCTAAGCTCTGTTCTGTGAGAACCTGTTTAAGACCCTCAAAATTACTTTTGCCGCATGAGAAATTAAACTAATTGTGCGGTAATCCCAGCATACTAAGGCATTATCTTTTTTCTGTAACGGAATCAGGATAAACTTAGTAAAATCCTATGGGCACTTTCCTTCGTCGTAAATTTCCTACAGAAATTGCAGAATTGCTTCTTACCCCCTTAGATACTTAAGAAACTCTACTGGAATCTCGTCCATTGCTTTGTTCCCTTTCATATCCATCAGTGCCCTATCAAGTTCACTATCCAGTATACTCGATCCAACATCATCTTCCTCTACTTCTTGTACACTTTCTATCTTTCTGTGGGTATGCTTCCTGTCTTTGACATACAATTCTTCAACATATTCTTTCCATCGTCCCCTTATGCTAGCTGGCTCCCTTAAGTCATTTCCCTGTTGTCCCTAACAGTGGCCATTTTATTACTAATTTTATTCCCCGTTAATTGTTTCACTTTTCTATATAATAAGTCGACCCTCACACTTTCAGCCATCTTCTCTATTTCATTGTCACACTGTCCCTTCCACAACAATTCTCTAGCTCTGTTTGTTTCCCTTCTTAGTTTGTTGTTTAGTGCCCTGTACATTCTATGTCCGTGTTCTGTGCTGACCCTTTTCCTCTGTCTTCTTTCCTCCATTTTATTTATATTTCTACTGTCACTCATGGTTTCCTAATTTTGCTTTGGTTGACGCTCCCAATGGTCCTTTAGGCACTATCCTTGATGCTGGTTTTGATCTTTTCCCATCCCTCGTTTATGGCGAGTTCCCTTTCTTAACCATGTAGAGCCCTGTTGACTGACTCTTGAAACTCTCTAGCTTTCCTACCCCTGAGGGCTACTACATTCCATTTGGATGTGGTTTTTGCCCTATAAATCTTTTTGAATCTAAGCTTGGTCTTCATCTTTACTAAATTATGATCTGAGTCTACGTCAGCACCAGGATAACTTCGCGAGTTTTTAATACTATTTCTAAACCTCTTCCTTACCAAAGTATAGTGGATTTGGTACCTATCTGTGTCCCCCAGCTTCTTTCATGTGTACCTCCTCCTGTTATGGTGTGGAAAGAGAGTGTTGGTATAACGGGGGTTATTCCTTTTCCAAAGTCTATCAGTTTTTGTCCTCTGTCGTTTCTTTTTCCTAGTCCAAACTCTCCCACTCCATCCCCATCTTTTCCCTGCCCTACCACAGCATTCCAGTCACCCATTACAATTGGGTTTTTATTACCTTTCACCCTTCCAATAACCTCTTCTATTTGTTCATAAAGTAAATCTATTTCATCCTCAATGTAATTGCTAGTAGGGAGGTACACTTGAACTATCACAGTGTCTACTGGTTCAGCCTTAATTTGTACAGACATTATCCAGTCGGTTATTAGCTCAGTGGCTATCACGGCTTTTCCCGCTCCCTTGTCCAACGCTATGGTAACCCCTCTCTTGCTGACATTTCCCCCACTGAATATTACTCTTACATCATCGCTCCAAAAATCTCCCCCATCATTCCACTGTACTTAGTCTACCCCCAGAATGTTTATGTTGGAACTCTTCATTTCTAACTTTATGTTTTCTAATTTCCCTTTCCTTAGCATGATTCTGACATTCCAGGTCCCTACCTTTGTTTCTTTGGTCATCTTTTTCTTTCCTTGTGAGGTTGAGTAATGATTTCGTGGAATGACGACTGGGATGGCCTTACCACCATGCCAGCCTGGCACAACACTCTCCCTGAGTCCTGTATTTGCCAGTGACAATATTATTATTGTGGCACATCATAATCATGGGATAGTTAGTCGAGGTGGTTTCCCCTTGCCTTCCTCAACAGTGTTTTTAACGTGACACCATCGCTCATATAGGCTGCCCCACTGGGGTACAGATGCCTTTGCAGCTGCCTCACTGAGGTACAGACGCTGCGTGGACTACCTTTCATCTGGCCCCTACCTATTGACCTTTCTGGCATGAGTGACCCTATTAGGAACAAAGTTCCAGCCAGTAGAGGAACAAGCAAGCCCCTTTACCACGTCAAGGTGTAGTCCGTAGAAGGGGGCACAACTAGTATGGCAGGATAATGTTTCAGAAATACTTCAGCAGGAGATACAGTTAACAGTAAATCATGTAAGTACAATGATCTTTTAAATAAATCCTTCAATGCATGCATCAACTATGAAATCCTTCAGACCTGAAAAACAATTTTGTAGGATAGAGATTAAATGAAAACATAATTACAATTTAAAAACTTTATGTCAAGAAAAATAAATTTTCACTTGTACTTAACACATGTAATACTCCTTTGAAAGGATTATTTTCCGAAAATAACTTTCATTCACATTTCACAGATATAAGCAACATGCCATCAATGGCTGATGTTAAAAAGAATAATTTCTCTCATTTTCTGAAATAAATTACCATCACACAACTTACAAGCTATAAATAAACATGTACACACTGAATACAGTTTTGCTTCAAACAATACCGCTGCAATATTGTGACATAGAACAGTTTAATCTCAAAACTTGAACAGTTCCACAAAATTGTGGTATTGTACAAGTGTTTAGATTAAACAGATTTTTAAAAATGAAGTCCCACCAAGTCATGCTGGAGAAGATACGTTTTATCGTGACATAGCATGGCAATTAAGCAGGTATTCTCATCTAACCATTTCATTTATTCTTAATATCACTCATTCTTATACATTCTTATATTTAGCAAAGTTTCATTCACAACTTTTGTATAGAAATGGAAAGTTAACCTGCTTCTTAATGTATACTTCTATATGGGAATAGCATAAGGTTGAGGACCCTGAAAGGAATGGAATCAACATCGATTAAATGTAAAAGTTTTACATGTATATGAAATACACAAACATTCACCTTACACAAATGACAATAATTTTGCCAAAATAATAGTCTAACAAAAATCACAGAAACGCAAGAGGAAGGGAACAATGAGTAATAAAAAATAAGTTTCAAGCTTTCACATGATGTGCACATATAAGTTTCATAGGATAACATCTTTTATAATAAATGATTATGAATTTCAATCTTTGAAAAGTACCTCTCCAGGAGGACCATCAATTCACACATGACAAAGCTTAAAGAAATAACAGTCGAATCTGTAAACATATGAAACATTTTTTTTAGTAATGCTTTCTCTGTAAAAATGAAAACTTGATGTACGTGAATTGAGAGAAAACAAAAAAATCAGTAGCTAATGTTATTAAATGAAATACTTCCAAGTTTGGAAAGAAGTCTGTCACACAGATTTAATCTCTCATCTCACAAAATAAATCACATTGATACAGTTATCCTTTCATTTTACACCCTTTAGTATTCAAGGATCATCAAAGCTATGCTATAGTCTACATATTTAAATAAATTTCCAATTTTACTTTTGTTTAAGACATAAGGTTTCTGTTTCCTCTTTGGTTTCTTTTATTCCATCTTTTGTATCCACCCCATCTTTAGGTTCAGAGATTGTCCTAAGTATACTATAGGAACCCTTCAACTCCTTGTAATCTGTTTCACATACATCACTTTCCAGCCACTCTTTCAAATTTTTACTATCTATATTACCACAACCATCATTATCATACAGAAGAGCATCTAACTCTGAATTACTGAGGTCATCACTAAATTCCTCAAAATCATTTTCTTCGAGATCTGGCAGAAGTTTCTTCCATGAACGAATAATCATTGATGGTTTCACTTGATCCCATGCCATTGAAATTCCCAGCAATGCATCTAGTATGGTTGTTTGCTCCCACACTGCGACTACTTTTGCTTCATCTTTAAGAACAAGGTTGTTCCTATAATTACGTTTCATTGCCATGATAATCCCTTGATTCATTGGTAGAACTAACGTTGAAAGATCAGGAGGTAAATACTTGACAAAAATTGAGCCATCATTTGATTCCAACATCAGATCTTTTCTATTGACCAAGCTATTGTCGATCAAAAGAACAGCTCTCTGTGGAAGTCCTCTGCATTGAAGATGACACTTGACTTGAGGAACAAACTTCTCATGAAACCAATTCTTGAATATATCAGGATCAATGCACCCTCCTCCTTGGTAATAACATTCCACTGGAAATTCACAGAGATCAGAGTCTTTGAAGAGACGTGATTTCTTAAGCTTAACAATAGCTAGTACTTTCAACTTGTGCTGTCCAGTAGCATTACTGCAACACATCACTGTAATCCTCTCCTTAGGAGCCTTGCTCCCATTTGTTTGTTCCTTCTTCTCAAATGCTATGAGTTCCTCTGGTGCTCCCTTCCAATATAGTCCAGTTTCATTGGCATTGTAAATTTGCTCTGGACACAAATGCTCTTTTTCCACAAATTCTAAGAACTCTTTATAGAAATTAGAAACGGCAGGGTCATCACCACGTCCTCTTTGACTCGTAATTTCAATGATCCCATACCTCTGCTTGAATCTCGACAGCCAACCTGATGAGGCATTGAAATCTCCTTCTAATTCCAGAGATTTATGAAATAACCTGGCTTGATTTGTACACATATGGCCAGAAACGGATATTCCTTCGGCTCTTTTTTGATTCAGCCATTCAAGCATAGCCTTATCTAGTTCTTCGTAAGGCGACTTTCTCATTGACTTCCTTTTTGAAGATCCTTGTCCATTGCCTGAAAGCGTGGAAAACTCTATCAACTTATTTTTGTTTTTCTTGATGTCCCTGACTGTTTGTTCTCCTATTCCATATTCTTTGGCTAACTTTGCGGCTGGTTCACCTTTTTCAAACCTATCTACTACTTCCAGTTTCTCCTTGATAGTAAGAACAATCTTCTTCCTTTTTTCTGCCATCTAATTATCAATGCTATAGAAATACCCAAAGAGTTAAATACAAATACCAAAAACCTAGGACATAGTAAAAATATAACTACATACTAAAGCAGCCCTGATGGATACTCAATAAGACGGAATGAGTGAGCAACCAAATTGTTTCAGTCTTGCTGGTGAGATCAGGGTTTGCAGCAAAGCATCACCTAAAAATATAAGAAAGAATGAACAACTGAAAAATAAATAAAAAATACTAGAGTATACTGAGAGCTGCTGATCCTTTACCTAAATATTATTATCAACCGAAACAACTATCATGCATTCATAAATTAACTATATGACAAACTTTCATTTTGTGCAAACAGTAAGTTTATTTAGAGACATCCTAGCTCTCCTCCAACCCAATATTTAATCACAAGTGCAATAAATGTACATAATCTGTCAATTTAGGTATGTCTGATACTATTGTAGAAATTAAAAAAAAAAAAATCCATGCCAGATCAGCCCAAGCTATCTAAGTTGTTATCTTGAAAAGAAAAACACTTTGTTACTTCTACATCAGAGTTTTATTTCAACATGTGTTGTCCATGTCATCATCACTTGAAGATGTCAACATAATGGCAATACATGTTGAATTAAGTATCTCCTGTAAAAATTACATTGATTATATTTTCAAGATGGTTGTGTTGATATAGCTTGAAGTAATGATCGATGATACTAATTCTATTATATAGCTAATATTCAAGCTTATATATAGTTTAGTTACATATTCTCACATTTTAAATAATTTTAAAGACATTTAAATATAAGCTTAGACAGTTTTTGGAAAATAAAATGTATGAATCCATATGAGAATATCTGAAAAGTGAGTGCTGACTAAGGTTATACCATGGGCAGTGGATATACTCGTATACAGAGGACCAACAATTATCTGTAGGTAGATTATTTGTTTAGTGAATTCTCTCCGCTTGTTTTATTCTTTGCTGAAATTTACTGAGGCACTTTTAAAAGGATTCACATAAAAACCACATAAAAGCTCTAATACAGGAAAGACTTTAATAAGAGGTTTTCATTAAAGCAGTAGAAATATAATTGCTGCTAAAAAGATGCCATAAGAAGAAAACTCTAAATATTAGAGATTTATATGAAACAGACTAAATATACAAAGAATAATATATTGCTTCTTTATGTAACTTATGAACACTATAAAAAATAGAAGTAAACTTTTAGATTATTTGTACTTTCAGATTTTCTTGCATCCTCTCCCCATCACTAGCCTGGATAATTGAGGGTTGAGAGGGTATATTTGTGATTTATCTCTTTTGACCAGTGCTATTTCATATCATTCCATACCTCGTAGGGGAAGGACGTACCTAATTAGCTCTTAGTAAAAGGATAGCTGGTAGCAGTTGCCATGGCCAAGGTAAGTGGAAAGGTTGGGGGACTGAAATGTCGTGAATACAGTGGAAACTCAAGGGTAGGCGTTCACTGAGAGTTGTGCGATTATAAATTAACATTGACAAATGTGAAACTAATGGATGGATGTGAAAATATTGCACTGATCTTGGAGTTTGGAAGCTGCTGGAGGAGAAAGACAGAATTGGAGGAGCTGAGAGAAAAGTTGCAGGCGGCCGAGAAGAAAATGAGCGAACTGACAGATTTGAATACTTCCCTCAAGGCTGACAATGGAGGTGGATCCACTGAGGAAAGATGGAGCACCATTGTGAACAAACAGAGGGCACCGGATAAGAAGGAAGGAGATAAGAAGGAAGGTATTATTGGGGATTTGATGTTGCGCTTTGCCGGGGAGGAATGTATAAGAAATGGGATTAAGGCTGATGTTAACCCAGGGATAAGAATTGAACAAGTGGAACAAAAAATAGAAACTATGGATGGTAAAAGGGATGAAAGAGTGGTGATTCTTCATGTAGGCACTAATGACTTTAAATTTGTTAAATCAGAAGACCATGTAATGGGTTTAATGTACCATTTGTGTAGGGTGGCAAAGAAAAAATTCAGTAAGGCAAAGATTGTTGTGAGTGGAACTATAAAGAGGAGAGATATGCCATTTTGGTGGATTAATAAAGTAAACAGGTTTGATTGGGTTTGTGAAAAACAGAGAATTCATTTTGTAGATCCAAACAGCAGGATTAATTGGGGAGAGTTGGGTCGGGATGGTCTTAATATAAATAGAAGGGGTAATTATAAATTCAGTAGAATGCTAAAAGATGTAGTTGATTCAATGAAGGGAAACTAAGAAGGGAAGAGAGGGTTGGCGCTATATGGGAAAGGAAATTCAATGGGAGCAATGAGGAAAGGGCTATAAGGAACAATTCTATAAATGTAAATATACTTCAAACTGTAAATTATGTTAAAGAAAAGGCAGATGATATAGTTGTTATTGAAAACTCTAAGAAATTGTATGATGAATTAAATGTAGTTAATCCCAGAGAGACAATGAAATGTGTAAAAATTTAAAGAGAGATCTTAATTTAAAATTTAATGTAAAATGTAAAAGTGAAAATGACAAAAGCAAGACTAATATGTGCAATGTATGTAATGATGATGCTGCAAAAGCTCATTGTAAGGGGAAGAGTGTTCTAAAGTTCCTTCAGGTAAATTGTAGGAGTATATTAAATTGCGTCAAAGAATTTTCAACTTTAATTGAACTTCATGAACAGCACATTGTAGTAGGGACGGAATCCTGGCTTAGTAAGGACATCGCTTCAGAGGAAATCTTTCCAGGCAACTTTGAGGTGTACAGGCGAGACAGAGAAAGGGGAAGTGTATTTGTGCACATCTCCAAAAACTTAAATAGCATTCAGTTAGAGTCCGATGACACATACAAGCTTCTTAAAATAGCAGTTATAGACAAAACCAGTAAGAGAAAAATTCAGATAGTTGGAGCCTACACACCTCCCAGGGCGCATCTTGGAATAATAGAGGGGATGACATGCAAGGACCGGGAACAATGCAAACCTATTATCATAGTGGGCAATCTTAACATGCCTGAGGTCAAGTCAAGAGGGAGCCTCAAGCACAGGTCAGCTATTAGTGAATAGAATTATAGGAGAGAGTTGCTTCAGACTTCAGACAATTTGTACATTGTCCAATTTGAAATGAAAATTTAATGGATGTTTTTCTAGTGAGACCTGAGATAAACAGTGATCTCGAGGTGTTTCCAGGAATCAGTGACCATCAGAGAAAATACATGGAAATACATTGGAATCACAAGAGCGTCTCCACCCCTTCAAACAGGGTTGTATACCAGTACAAGAAGGTAAATATCGTTGCGTTTCAAGATTTTTTAGCAGAGAAATACAATGAATGGTTAGGTAGAGAAGGAACCGATGATGAATGGAACAATTTTAATTATACCCTAACTTCTTCACTTAATGCTTGTGTGCCAGTGAAACGTATAAAAGAAAATAGCGACCCAGAACATTACAATAAGAAAATTAAACAACTTAAGGTTAAGGCATGCAAATTGCATAAAACGAGAGTACTTTGCAAAAGATACCATTCTAAACAAGAAGAAATCTGTAAAATTCTAAATAACAAGAAAAAGAAAGCTCAAAATCATTTCTTGGAAAACGTTTTCTCAGCTAAAAACAATAACCACTTTTATAGCTATATGCAAAAGCAAAGCAAACCCAGAAAGGACATTCGAATAATAATAGGAAGTGATGGGGAAGAGTATTTTAATGATGGTGAAAAAGCTCAGGAATTCGCGAAGCACTTTGTAAAAATTTTTGCACCAAAGGAAACGTCAAGCATGCTGGATCTAAGACAATCACAAGATGACAGAAAGCAATACCTGTGATTCAACATCGGCTTTAACGATATACTTAAAAGAATTAGTTCTGTTAAGAGTAAAAAATCAGTCGGACCAGACTGTATACAGGCAGAGGCCTTAAAAATTGGTAGACCGGCCATAGTTTATGATCCACACAGAATATTTACAATTGCATTAAACAACGGTGAAATCCTGCTTGACAAGAAATCTGCTATGGTCATACCAATTTATAAGGGAGGAAATGAGAAATTGGCAAATAACTACAGACCAATAAGTCTTACAAGTGTGATATGTAAGCTTTAAAAAAAAAAAAAAAAATTAGCTAATTATAGAATCCACAGCTTCGGCCGTGACTTCGTGGTAAGTCGCCATCAGGAGCAAATGAAAGGTTGGTAAAAGTTCGACTTTCATTTGTTCCTTAGCTAATTATATATGAAATTCTTGGGACAATGGGAATTGGATTTCAAATTGTCAGCATGATCTTAGGAAAGGATACTCTTGCAAATCCCAACTTTTATGCTTTAATCGAGACCTGATGGAAGCTCACAATGCAACAGAACAGATGCAGCACTAATTGATTTATCAAAAGCATTTGACGTAGTAGATCATAATATCCTCATGGAAAAAGTTTTGCTTGTAAATATTAACCCAAGAATAGTTAAATGGATACATTCCTTCATTAGTGATAGAACTATAAAGGTGAGGATCGGTGAACAATCATCACAAGCTGCTAATGTAACCTCATGTATTCCGTGCTAGGGCCCTTGTTATTTTTAATTTACATCAATGACTTGCCAAAAATTCTTATATCGAACATTATTTTATTCTGAGACAATTATCGACAATTATATATATCGAGCAATAAGAAACCTTGGAGATTGCACAGCATTGCAGGAGGACCTTACAGTATTGAGCACATGGCTTACCAAAAATAAATTGAAATGTAATGCTATCAAAAGCAAACTAATTAACTTCAACCACTTTAAATTTAAATTCAATTATAACATAGGAGACTCAAGTGTGCCAACTGATAATGACATTCGATACCTTGGAATCACCTTCAGTAAAAACTTAAAATGGACAAGTCATACTGAGAATATAACTTGTAAAGTGAACAGAACTCTTAATTTGGTTATCAGAAACCTCAGAAAGTGCCATAAGGATGTTAAAGAAAAGGCATATTTATCACTAGTTAGGCCTATGCTTGAATATGGTAATAGCGTTTGAGACCCACATCAAAAAAGACCAACGGATAAATTATAAAATGTGCAGTGGAGAGCAGCTAGGTTTCTTTTGGGTAGATTTAGGAAGACAGACAGCGTCACTGCGATGATTGAAGAGCTGTCTGGGAAAAATTAGAATCGAGGCATAAAATAAAAAGATTAGGCAATAATTAAAATCTATTATGGGAAAGCCTTTGTTGAAAGAATTAAAAAATAGACTCAGAAGACCAGGTTATTTTGGGAGAAACGACACAAAGACGCTCCTCTTAAACAGAGAACAGATATATGTAAATACTCATTTCTTAACCAGGGAATGGTAGAATGGAACAATTTACCAGAAGAAGTTTTCGAACCCTTTCCCCCATCCAATAATGTATTCATTAATAGAATTGTAAATAAAAATAATTACCCTGTTAAAATTAAAATTAACTGACTTTGTTCAACATGTAATTCAAGCGTATATATATATATATATATATATATATATATATATATATATATATATATATTATATATATTATTATATATATATATATTATATATATATATATTATATATATATTATAATATATATATATATATATATATATATATATATATATATATATTCATTATGTTCAATGTATTTTCAATATGTATAATAAGACTTTACTCAATAAGCATTTTAAAATATTAGGTTTTTTTATATCAATGTAATAGTTTATTTCTTGTATTTATTGCCTACTTACTTGCAAACAATTGTAATTAGTTAATACACACAAGAAGTAATATTTTAAAATGCATGAAATTTTTTATTATTTATATATATAATTTTAATAACTTATAATTGTTTTTCACTACCATTGAAATTTTAAAATTTGTACTTTTAAATTAAAAAAAAAAATATATTGTGTGGATTAGTGTTGTATAGCGATGCTCTGGGGGATTTCCTCTCGACTAGGATGAATAGCAGGCATTTATGTATTTCCCTCCCCCCCAAATAATGTCCTCCACCTGGCCAAGAACCTACTTGTAGTCTTATCTACAAATAAATAAATATAATATGTTTGGATTAAAAACTTATTGTTATTAAGCATCTCAACTTCCATGCTAACTTATACGCTCCCTATATTGCTCTGGACCAACTACTGGTTGCACAATTTTCAAGCTTTTCGCAGTACTAATAGTAGTGTTAGAAGTAAATATGAGCTCAATGTACATGTTATGATACTGTAGTCTGTAGCCAGTGATCTTTTTAAAATGCAATTGGACAAATCCTCCTACCAGGATAGTGTTCTTTCATGATCATGCAAGTTATGAAAAAACTGAAGAAAAGAAGAACAGCAAAAGCTAAGGAAGTCTGTATGAAACAAATGGATGACAAAAAGTCTTTTTAGAAAGATAAAATAATACAGAAATACAGAGTATGTAGTGTTTAAATTTATGGGTGAGAGAGATGGCCTTTAAGTAAGGGTCCATAAAAAGAATGGGGGCCTCAGATATATGAATATGGAACTGGAAAAAGTATATTGGTTGATAGGAATACAAAAGGATACTGGCTCTGAAATGGTTTGATTCAAAGTAGCATTCCTCAGGCTTCACCTCAAGATTACCATTAGATAGTAATTTATAACAGCCAAAAAATAATTATCAACAGCAGTGGAGGAAAATGATAAACCAATGGACTAATTTGAACACACTATATCTTAGATAAAATTTCAGGAAAATGAAATATGGTGCTGAACAGTTACAATTAAGTGTTAAATAGAACTTGGATATTATTATATATTGCAGAAGGGCTTGATGGTGGAGGAAAGCAGCTAAAGAGGTTTGCAGTTGACTTTGAAGTACTTTTACAGAAAGGAAAATCTGGAGAAAGTTTTCTTACCAGGTTTCAAAGATGTACTAAAAGTAAAATATTTCAGCTTAAAAGTAAAAATATTGAACCTTCATTGTAGGAATGTGCAATTACAGTAATGATGAAATTTGAACCACCAACCTTGTAAATATCCTTCAGACTCATTTTAATAGTTGACTATGAAACAATTCCTTGACTCGCAGATGAAATTTCTCTGTTCTCTTCAAGTTTTCTGAGAGTTTTTCATTTGCAATGCTCACAAGGAATTTTAGGTACTGAAATTAAAAGAAAACACATGAACAGAAAGAAACTAATTGCCAAAAATACATTACAAAAGGTCATAATTGCAGCTGTCATAAAAGGAAAAACATGTTTATTCTGTAAATAGTAATTTTACATCATTATATGATCTACTTGCTACTAGGCAAGGAATACTGAATATAAAATTGAATTTCAAGTATAAAGTCAATAGTTCAAACTCTGATAATGATTAAATATTAATGAAATCAATTGTAAGAATAACTTTAAGAATTCTGAAAGTAATATTCAAATGTTAAATTTGTAGAGTAACTGAAGTATTCCCGTAGCAAAATTAATTCAAACAAAAAACATTAGAGCATAAACTAATCAATTCATAACAAGGACTTGTTCAAATAAGGCTTTAAAAAAGGATGACTCACAAAATAAACTATAGATTACTTTAGGATTCACAGAAGTCATATATTAACATATGAGTAAAAGATAGATCAAGATCAGAATAAATTCTTGTTCATTCACATATATTACCCTATTTTTATTACTATGTGACTAAATGATGCATATTACTTCTGAAATATTTATCATTTTTAACGAATACTGTTATAAGTCCTCTCAATACATTCCATTCTCAATACTTTTTTTTCAATAATCGCAGCCAGTAGATTATATCCTGGAACACCACCTAATTATAAACATGAAATTCCTATATCTACCCTATTTTATCCAAATTGTGCATGATGTAGCACATGACATGCAGAGCTGGAGTAAAATAAGTGATTTTCTTATTTTGTCATTGATTATGAGAAACAAAAGGAAATCATCAAAAACTATTGAATGAGAAAATGATAAGTGATGGGATGGGAGTCAAATGATATAAAATATGCATAGGAAAAAGTATTTGAATTAAAACTAATTAATGAAATGGTACTCATGTTTAAGGATTTGCTCTACAACCAGATAGATGATTAGCCTCAAGTGCAAGATACAAGTACATCCAGTAATGAAGACAACTGATGCAAACATTGCTCCTAAGTACTTCTTATTAACCAATAAATTCTGCATAAACATGTATTAATAGCAAAAGAAGTTTGTATTAGCTTAGGCTTCAAGTGCATTATATTACAAAAGGGGAAAACATGATGGGCACAACATTCTTCAATGTTGAGGAAAGGGAATAATGTTGGAAGGCCAAAGGGATAGTTCCCCTTAGTAGAAAGTGGTCCTGGGCTCAATTTCCAGTGAAAGCCCATATGCTTGGAATGAACTCCACTATGAAAGCTGCTACTAATATGGAAGTAGTATTTACAACCACTGCCTAATTTTGTAGGAAGATAATTTCTTTATTTTTTTCAGACTGGTTACAAAACATTATTTTTCTAAAGCAATCTCTCAAACGATGTATAACAGCCAGGAGGTGAGTAAATTGACAATGTAAAGACTAATTAGAAGAACTATGGGATTCTTAATAAGTTTCTCTCAGAAGACTTTCCAAAATCTTTCTTTATGAATATCCTTTGGTACAAACACAGTGTGTTCTAAGGATGCACATGATCATCTTCCCATTTTCATGTATGAAGAGTCTATCCTTCAGAAACACGAGAGGTTGGAATGGAGGAATTAACAGTTAGCATACAGTAAAAAACCCTCAAATAGCGACTATGAGCTTTCCCTAACTTCTGTGTGTTTAGGCCCAACTTTAGTGTGATCTGTATGGACATGTGCAAACCAAATTAAAGCATTAACGTGGTTAATTTTAGCATTTTTGCTACTACCCTACAATTTTATGAATGCACTGTCTGAACAACTCTCATGCAAAAGTAAAAAATTAAAGTAAAGAATAGGTCGATGTGGAAGGAGAATTACATAGATACAAAGCAGATGCAGTTAATCTCATGAAATGAACAATTTAATACCAGATATTCAAATATTTTAATTCAAATAATTGTAGATAAACAATAATAAATAATGTTTAAAGAATACAGCCTTGATTTGTTATTTTTTTAAAATCTGGTTGATATTATCAGCTATTAATTCTTACCCCCATTAAACATGGAATGGAGGTCTAAGAATTATGAGTTATTATGATCGCACAGGAATTAAAATTCATAATTTTCTACTGGACCAATAGTAACATGAAAAATTACACAATTTGAGATGTATTTTTAAAGACAATTATTCCAAGCCATTGGGAAGAATTGAAGTAACAATAATGAAATGGAAGTTGTAACTCACTAGATAACTTTCAGCTTGATAATGATAGGGGTAAATGTCGACATTTGGGTAGGATCTATTTTCATTTTCGAGACCACCACTACTTATAACTATACACCTTTAGTAACTAAAATTCACAGAAAATAATACTTCACATGAAAATCATACTGATAGAGATTTCAATGATATCATCAAATATCTGTTTCTAGTTTTCACTGGCTGAATTGCTTACTCAGCCAGGCAAATAAGTTCAAACCAGACATATTTATTATTTCCTTAAGTTTATTCTCCTATTTCTGTACATTTAGCAAATTTAAGAGTATTTAAGTATTTAAGAGTAAAATGGCATAATTCCTCGGAAGATTTCTAGGAAAATTATAACAATCCAAAGGGTTTATATATTTTTGATAGGCCATTTTTTTCAAAATTATCAGTTCTAAAACATTTGCCAAACCACCATGGTTATGTTGCAAAAATTCACATATTGTGATGTTCATAAATCCCAAACTGCTTTCCAATTTTTCCTGTTTCCAAACTTATTTGATAAAGGTATCTATTATAAAGCCCTTGCCCTTAACTGTGCCCTTTAATGTATTTTTAAATATGTAGCTATTTCCAAATGGTATAACAGAAACTATCACTTCAACAAACAAAATATTTCAACACTGTTAGCGGACAATTGCCTCATATTTAGCCTTTCCAAACATTTTAAGCCTTTTCCATATCTACATTTATGCTAAGCTCACAATCACTCACAATTATTTAATCGAAGCTTTTTTTTGTTCACAGAACAACTATCCATAGAGCCATTCACTCTTCAATAACAGCCACAAAATCTAACAAAATACATAAACTAATCTGGCATTTTCTCTATCAATGTCAGCATATAATGGAACCTACACACCTAGCTCACATGCAGCCCAACTCTTCCAGCAAAGACTGGTTTCATCGCATTAACATACATCCACACCCTAACATTTTCCACACTTCACTTATCCTCACTCATTTTCATACTTTTAATATTCATGATATTAAAAACAGACAATTGCACGAAACACTTCCTTTCCCTCAGTTATGCACCACTTAATCACTTTCCAAAAGGCAAAGAATTTATCTGTCCATCCCATATTTTACACAAAACCAAAACAAACTATGTTCAATGTGACTATTTCCTTAAACAGTACATAGTTACTAGTAAAG
The DNA here is from genome assembly GCA_036926295.1 of Pachydiplax longipennis. Taxonomy (NCBI): domain Eukaryota; kingdom Metazoa; phylum Arthropoda; class Insecta; order Odonata; family Libellulidae; genus Pachydiplax; species Pachydiplax longipennis. The sequence continues at coordinate 475,169 of JAVFKF010000054.1, forward strand.
AACTCATTTCAACTGTAGAAGAAAAATATAATCACTAAATACCCTCCTTCATTGTGTGTTATCCCTCAAGCAATAAGCACCTAAAATAAGAGAGGTATGTACCACAGATCAGGAACCACTATTAATTAATCCTAAGGAAAAGGCAGGTTCTATTACAAATTCATCAAATAATAAGTATGTGCATCCTACAATATCTTATCTCTTTGCTAATATATGCATCAGTTTCTGTGTTGAAAATAAATCTAGAAGACACACATGAGTAGAAATCTCCCCTTCATGATTCACAGAAATTTTTATCATCTTATTAAAAAAAATGCATTAATTAAACTAATGGGAAAACAGCAATCACATATGCTTTTATCACTTTTTAAATGTGAATTATTCTAATATTACTATTTATAAGAAGATGTTAAATCATATTGTAAAGTAATAGTCTTACACAGCAACAGGTGATATCACAAGCTTTACAGCTATTAATGAAAGCTAATTTCGTTACCACTTTCATGAAATGCTGAGTTTGAATGAACTATGTATGCTACACTTAATTCGCATTTCGAGATATAAAAGCAATTTGCTGAGTGAATTATCAATATAACCATTCTCAATACGATTTACTGGAGCATATAATTGCTTCTAAATGAGCAATATAGAAATTTTGGTCACTTTTCGTAAAAACAACGGCCTAAAAGTTTTGCTGCAGCAGGTTATCACCACCATAACAATTAAGATTCAAATAGATCTCATACGCTGGGCGAAACGAGAATCTGCACTTAAGTAGCTAATTATTTACAACCCAAATGCATTCACTGAGGAAGAATATTAATACTATCAAATTTCATAAAATTTAATGCAGTTTACGGTTCTGCTACTCTAGTAATTAAAACTTCCAGTTACGAAAAAGGACTACGTTTTAATAGAAATCTTGAGTGATACTTTAAAGGAAATATAATTCACAGAGAAGCCATATAATCTACGCATACTTCACTCAAGTATGAATTTACCTATAAATTATGGTAAACGTGAACTACTTTCACAATTATGACGATCTAATATACACCGAATAAGACGGATTGCACTCGAATAAACCGACTAAAATGCTGATTCTGAGGAGAGGAAACTGAAACGAACTTAAACCCAAAACTTTGAAACCAAAGCTAACATTCTAATCCACCAAGAAAACATGCGTGATCAGACAATGGATTTCCCAGAATAGATTAATGTTTTCTAAAGTACGGATAAAAATTACTTCCGCACATTAAAAAAATCAAAATCATCACAAACCTCTTCCGATACCAACAGTGATCCTTCGTTTGAGAGAGGCACTTCAAGGCTTAAGCAGCTCCTTACAGCTAGGACGACTTTACCATGCTTTCCGACCACTAGTCCAGAATTTTTAAAGCCGGATTCTAGCGCACATGACAACTGCAGAAAAGACAGAGAAATAAGTAAATATAAGCTATAAAAAATTTTTAATACGATAATTTACAGAAAACAGAGGAATCTCCCACTGTTTCTACCGTTGACTAATAATATACGGCTATTAACCTACAGGCATATTTTTACCACTTCGCAAAATCAAACATTCCACCTGGGTTTACGACAATTTTCGTTAAATAAAGAGTAAACGATGGTTCCCTTACTAGATTTAATGGTGCATGAAGAATCAGAGTAAATACTTTCAAATGAATTGAAATACAACGTCATTTGCTATTCATCTAACAACATCAAACGGATATGAGAACGCATGTCAGCCATCCCCGAATGCGAGAAAACACGTACTCAGATATTCGAGCGACCAGCTCAATATATGATGCGGATAACCACTCTACCGAAAAGTAAATAAATGGTCAAGCTGTACAGATGATACAGGAAGGAATTACAGCTGTTGTAGTACTGCATGCAGTAAGTTTATACCAGAATGCAAAAATTCGTGCGTACCCCCTCCGATAGTTCCAGAGGAAACCCACGAGCCCGCAAAACACCTCGAAATACAGGGTGCGCCCGAATAAGTGGCGTCTTTTCACGCAGATGTGACACCTACTAAGTATGTCTTCTAAAGGTGATTGAAAATAGTCAGGGAATACGAAAACAACTATAAGTAAGAAGAAACTCGATAAATGGCACAAAGTAGTAACTAAAAGCGACAAAATGCCACAAAACCTAGAACACATACACCCATATGTTACCAAAATGATCATGAATTTCTCGATAAAGATAAGGCCTGTTTTACGTCTATGAACCGCCAGCAAATACCGCGTACTTGAGAGGTCCTTCAATTGGTAACTCACAGGGCCCCCGCTTGGGTAATTACTTAACACGCCAATCTTTCCAAGTAAATCGGAGTCTAACCTCCGCCCTTAAATATCGTACCACATGGCTAAAAATTTAGTAGATATCAAAACTACAGCTGATTCAAATACCGAAAATCTTATGCTGGATTACGATAAATATCAGATCAAATCGCATAAACCAATATCATCCACCTCACTTCGAACGAATTGTACGAGAAAAATTTTTGGCGTCATGGGAGTCTCAAAGTAGATAACGTATTCCGAAATGCGAATGTCATTATCAGCTACAAAAATTCCGGTTAAGCCGAAATTGATTAACTAAAATGTTATGATACTTGAGCTTCAAGGTAACTGTAATGAAACAAACTTGCCTCACGAAGCGATTTTCTCTCTGCTGAAAATGTAATTACATGGCTCTCAGATCCGTGAATTCCAATGAGATAAAAAAATAAATGATGCGTTATCCGATGGTTACTATGTGTAGATTTGGAGATGTTCATTTTCAAACTCCGAATTCCCGATAAAGCACGTAAATAGCCAAAGTGACCATTAAAATATGACGGAGACAAAAAAGTAAATTTATAACAACAAAATAATAGTATTAGAACAAAATAACATCATTCAACAATGGTTCGGTGATTTCTACAAGTCTTTCTTAAAAACAACGAAATGCAAAATGTTGCTTATATAAGACTATTTTTCAGCATTCAGTAAGTCTTCTTCTTCCTCGCCATCAGAAGTATTTTTTTAGAAATGGAACTAAGCATCAACCGAAGTTCTTCATAGGATAATAATTAGAGTATTTTGATAAATTTAGTTAAATAACTTTGTCCCAATTGCCCAACTGAAATGAAAAATTAATCAGAAGAAACGCTTGAAAGCTGCATTAAAAGACATCATAAACAATTCTGACTCGCTGACTTACACTAGAACTTATTTGGGGACTTCATACGTTTTTTTCATTATTACCAATATGAAAAATCTTCATCTCAACGATAAATTTCCCTATTTCCACAGAATCTGCTGAATTGACTCGCTTCTACTGAATTAAATACTTTATTAAAACACTTTTGCAGTTTGAAATTGAAAGATTAAGCATATTTCCTCTTGTCACATCAATTCTTGTTCTGGAGACCTTGCCACAGATCTGCAAGCAACTAAATAAAACTCTTCACAAGCAATGTGATTGAGCTATGCATTTAACTTTCGACTAGCATATAACATTAATAACCAAGTAGCGCCTTTATTCGGGCGTGAATGAGAGAAATAAGCCTCTTAATAAAAATAGTGCATGCCATGAAGAAACAGGGAGGGATTGCACATACCATTAGTTTAGCGGCATCCAAATTGTAGCACTGAACATGTAAAATAAAGGGTTCAAATTTCAAAATGTTGTTCCCCTCGGCTGGATCGAGTTTTGATATTAGGATACCATCCTCCACAACATCATGACTTGTATATAGCCACTTGCAACCCTTCTTTAAATGCCCTTCTATTCTGTCCTAAGTCAAAAAGATCAACAGAAAGTAAAATTTCACTTGGAATAAACTTGTTTAACGGCAGCTATTTCCATACCTCACAAAACACTATTATCCTTCCTGAACAAGAGCTGGTAGTAACATACTCGTCAATGTTATTTATGTATTCCACCAAACTTTGAATAGGTAAATCGATGGAGCCTTTCTTGCTAAGGTCCGATGCACACAAAATTTGTTTCTTTTGGTTGGCGAAGTCTTCACGAGACATCAGAAAATTTTTATTCACTGGTAAACACAAACTCCACGAATACTTAAGATTGACCCGGTTAGTGTGCAAGCTTCAGTTCAGTTGTTTAAGTTCTGAAACTCAGGTAGCGTCAACTTTGAAATACGAAATTCGTAAGAAAGCTATGCCGCATTGATTTGTGACTTAAGATCTCACTGTAGGCTTAACGTCAGAGATGTAGATAAACCCTTCCAAACTCGTAATAGTGACTTTAGAATGTGAGAGCATTTTAAGAGAGGAATAAAAATGAGTGATACGATGGAATTAGATGTTTGGGAAGGTGAATGGGGTTTACCTTCCATTGATTTGAAATGCTTACAAGTTATGGTTAGTATCACTTTTATTATGCTGATAGGGAACCAGATTGCAAGCCTTAACAATTTTTTTTTCGATATTTCAGACTTTGGCAAAAATTTCGCAGGCAGAATTAAAAATAAATGCCGTAAACAACCCATTTAAGACTCCCAGAGGCATGCTGCCGGTCTTTAAGTGCGGGAAAACAGTTTTGGATGACTTTCAAGATATTGCCTCTTATTTGCGCAGAAATGTAAATACACTTGCTATATATCCTATACGCGGGATACTTGATCCTAATTTAGGGAGTTATTTATGTTTCATATTGTGATTGTTTTATATTATTTTATGAACGTCGAAGTGAAAAGAGCAGCCATCACTTAGAATATAATGATCATAAGACCTTAGATTTTCATAAATAAAAGTCGAGAGTTATTTTATATTGGCTTGAGCATTTCACAGGAGCTCGATGCTTAAAAAAGTCAATAATACTAATGTTTTTAAATTCGTTTCATGTAGATCCATCCAATCTCCAATAATTATAATCCTCGAGAAGATCAAATTGTATCCTTTATTTAATCTAATCTGATTAGCGTTTTGTTCTTCATTACTTTCTCGGTTCAGAATTACAACTCCGACTATGGTCTTTCCACAACGGAGTGTGCTGATATCATAGCATATACTCACATGCTTCAAGAAAAATTGCTTCCTGTAATACAGTATACATGGTAATCCTTTACTAAATCATTGTATAGCCTAAATTTGACTGGATTGATGGAATATTTTTACACATCTAAATGCATTTTGTTATAGGTGGATTGATGCCAAGAATTATACTGAATTTACAAGACCATGGTATGCGAAAGCATTGCCTTTCCCCTTGAATTTTTACTATCCAGGAAAATACGAAAAAGATGCCAAGTCAATGATTGAGGCGATGTTTGATATTGATGATTTGGCTGTTATTGAGGCGGCTGTAAGTATCCCTTGAATCACAAATTTTTACCAGGTCTTGTTGTGTAAACTTATGGTCTCAGTCTTTCATAAACCAACCTCAGCTTTTCAGCAAAGCAGAAATATGCTTAAACGCCTTGTCTATACGTCTTGGAGATAATGACTATTTCTTTGCTCAACCCTCTTCACTGGATGCGACAGTTTATGCTTATTTGGCACCTATTTTAAAGTGTCCATTCCCATCAACTGTGTTGCAGCAACACCTGAAAAACTGTAACAACTTAGTAGCATATGTGACAAGGATGTCCCGGAGGTATTTTCCTGAATACATAGGCAAGTAATTATGCCTTAATATTTGATAATATAAGTTAGTAACTTGATTGGGATTCTATTACATTGCAGACCTTTGGTGACTGCAGTAAAAGAAAATAGATCAAGGGATGGCACTGAAAGGTGTCAGTAATAAAAAACACAATATTCTTTTGTTAAGTGGCGAATTTTAACTCTGGATTTGCTCTATACTCCAAGGTTTTGATTTATGACTTAATTATTACTTAAGATTCATTTGTGTTAACAATTGAAGTTTTCAACTGAGAAATGATGTCCATGTTCAAAATTATTTAAAAGTAATTAAAATTGTGAAAATGCTAGGAAATCCCCTTATCATTAATAATTTGTTATAGTTAACACAAATATTGACTTCAACATGGTATCTTTAAATTACTATGTTGAATATATTGTAATATAATTGTTCAACCATGGCACCCATGGTTGAACCATGAAAAATGGTCACTGAACTTGACACCACTATGTTAAGTTCAGTGACCTTTATAAAAGAGTAAAATTTGTTGGAGAAATAATTTGCTCTCAGAATTTTTTGCTGAATAACTCAGTTTCTTTCTCTTCTTGTTAGTTGTTTATGAAGTTTTTAATCCAAGGTGTTAATGAGATTATTTCAAGATGCTTATTTGTTATTGTCTATACAGTCATCTAAGTTATCTGGAAAACAAATTTATTTGAATGCCTTACTCAGGTGTATATTCATGTAGTATGCTGCCATGATTTAGTGTCGGAATACGGAAAATAAGATACTGAAAAAGTAATCCATAGTTGTTTTCGTTTTGAAATTCCATTCTATGGCATTGCTGTTGATGAAAGAGCAATAATTCTCTGAGCATCAAAATTAACCATGAAATGATATAAGAGTCCCTTTAACTAAGATCTCTGTAGTACTTTTGTGCCATTATCATGTGGGTGTACCAGTGAGGCGATTAAATTATTCATAATGCTCTTCCATCATCTAATTAATTATCATCATTTTAAACTTTTGCTTTTCATATCCTATTTGAAATAAAAACATAAATCAGCATCATTTAGTAATAGGTATATTACTTTCTTAAAATGAGAAAGGAGAGGGAAATCTCCAAGAGGTCTAAGGGATCACTAATGTAGAAGGAATTGGTGGTGTGATTGCAAAGAAAAGGTGGTTAGGAAAAGAGAGGGAAAGAGATGTTGGCAAGGGTGAACGACATTGGTGCTTGAGGATTGACTGGATGAAATCTGAGGAGTGGTTATTTTCCATTATATGTTCTGTTAATTGTGAAGCTCTAGTTTCAATGCCTGCTGTTTTAATGCTGATGTAGGTTTTTATTAAAGAACCTATAATCCAATAAAACAAGATTAAAGCTTGTGCTAGGTAAAAAATAGAAGCACTTTTTATTAACACCAATGACTAAAACCTACTTTCTGCTAAGCCACTGATTAAAGTTTTTTAAGCTCAAAGGTAATAACTTTGTTTCCATTCAGTCATCAACAGATGACCTTTATGAATCTTTTGAAAGTAGATTGAATGCCTTCAATAATTTTTCTGAAATCAAAGAGAGATAGAGTGCTACAGAAGCATGAAATGAATGTATAATGTTGTTTGCTAGAAGAAAGTTCTGCATCAAATTTATGGTTACTCTTATTTAAATAAAAAGTGACAAGGCCTGCAGAAAAATAATATGAAAATTGATCTCCAACTATGCAGTATTTTAATAACAGGTGCCTAATGAAATGAGCCGAGCTTCTTTGAGAACAGAATTTTTGATATTTGAACTGATTGAAAGTTATACTTTGATGAATTCTTTGAGGTATTCTAATGATTACATAAAGAAAACTAATAAAATAATCATTAATATTATACTTGAATTCTTTTAAAATATCATGGTATATTCTAATCCTTTTGTTGTTTAAATATGAATTTCTTACTAGATTTATATTAGAAAAAGTTGGTTGGATGTGATTGTAAACAGTTACCTAAAAGAATAATTAATGATTTAAAGGCAAAATTGAAATTGATTGAATTGAACTTGAAAAAGTAGATAAAAACCAAAACATTTTTAAGCAAAAGACTAATAGCAAAAGATAACTTGGATTTGAACTTAACCTGAAACAAAATTTTCAAGTTACAATTCATTGAAGTGGTAAATTATTCTTGCTTACAGTTCCTCCAAAAGAGAAACCAAAACCAAGAGGCAATCCTTCAGCAAAAGACGAAGACTCTGATTTTCCATATAAAAGGAGGAATCAATTGTTTGCTGGAATATTTGCAACTGCTGCAATGGTTGCCTACGCATTTTTAACAGGATTGGTTTCAGTGAGTAAATGCAATGCAAACAAGAATGCTGAGTTGTAAATTATAATTATTATATACATAAATATTTACAAGAATTGAAAATAACATAATTGATAAAATAATATCATTTGGTTAACAGGTGACAAAAAAGAGCATAGCCCATGATGAGGACAGTTCTGATGGATATCAAGACATTTTTGAACATGCTGAAGAAGGAGATGAGAATTAAGGACATGTCTTGGATGTACATTGTCGTAGATGTTTTCGCAGTTGCCATAGTTTGAAATAATTTCTGTGATTTTTATTTGGAAGAGTGCACCACAATTTTAACAGATGGAGCATTGGAATGCATTGTATTAATTATTAAATTGATATGAATATACTTAACTCTTTGTTATGATTCTCTCCCAAACCTCCAGTTACTACCATGCATAGCTATTTTGACCTCTTCAATAAATGAATCAAAGTTATGTACAGCTGTTCCTCCAAGAACAATATTTATGCGCTGGTTGTTATTGTTTAGTTGGTGCACTGTGAGGGATTCCTCATAAGTCACTCCACCCACCATGAATACCACTATGTTATCAGGTCTGAAATTGAGATAAAAATCAATATGAAACAAATTAACTTTATCAGAGAATAGTAAAGTACTTATTGGATTGACAACCAACTAGAAATACATCCATTTCCAGTGGAGCCATGCAAGTAAATGAATAATCTCCAGAAGCAAATTCTAATATCTGTGAGAAAGTACTTATGAGTAAATAAACCACAACCTACTCAGTTTCTTAGAAAGAATTATAAAATACTAAAATACACACGACACAATTTAATCAAGAGAGTATAATCCACAATAAAATTATGAACAAGTTGAATTGCAACTTTATCAATGGGAGAATTAATATGATTTATCTTGACTTCATAGAATTTTTCAGCAACAATCTTTCAAGATGATCAATTGGAGAGGGTTAAATGGACTAGTGAATGATATGAAGGTCAACTTATGAAGGAAAGAGCACAGACAGTGATGATGCATTAATAGGAGAAATACTTTTTTTAATAAGGAAAGAGTGAATTAAGTGAAACAGTACGGTGACATAGAATGAATTGATAGGGCTGAATTAGGCAACAGTTGTGGTTTGATTAGCCGCTTTTCTCTCACGGCCATTTGAGGTCACCTAAATGTACATTTAGAATAGGATGGTACTTAGCACAGCATATGCTGACCACTTTTATAGAAGATATACTTCTATTGAGTGATCCCTAAGTCAGTCTCATAGGAGTAAATTTTAATTACTTGAGGCTCCTGTAAAAATTAAGAACATACCTCCTGGCCATATGAATGTTTCCAAGGTATGGATAAACGTCCTCTCTCAATTTTCCTTTGAGGAGATCTTCAAGAGTATCCTTCAAGACTGGGTTATGTTGCGTGAAAACATTGTCAACTCCTTTCAGGCCCTGATGAATTGCAAAAGAAGAAATACATTTAGCATTTAAATAGCAGTCCTTTACAGCAAATAAACTGATGCTGAGTGGAAGTATTTGAAATTAAAATTGATCCATTTATTCAAAAAACAGGCTATTGTTAGTACAGAGAAAATAATTTAAATCTGAGATTCAGGGCAATATTTTGCAGTTAATGAAACCACAAAGAAACTTGCTATCTCAATTTAGTGCAATAAATAAATAATAATGTATGAATAAAGGCACAAACTGATTGTCCAGGTGTGAGCAACTAGCTCATGATTGAAAAATTTTCTAAACCCACTGAATATATTTCTCATCTTTATAAGAATTCAATCAAGCTTATACTTTACAGTTGCAAATAAATATGTTTTAAGTACAAACAGTAAATACACAACTGATTAGAGCATATTAAAAAAAAACAAGTTCAAGGACAGTAAGATTTTCATTACTTCCTATTTAAATTTCAGATACATGAGCACTCAAGACAGTATCTATAATGATAATTGATAAACAAAAAGATGAGACCAATGTGATTATGGTAGACATAAGCAGATATATGTTGTCTCTGTAGATATGAATAACCAAGCATGTTAAGGCTATGCCTATGATAATTCCTGAGGAAAAAGGAAATAGAGTCAAACAGAACTGCAACTTAAAACCCAGATCTTGCCAGATTCAGCCAAACATTTGTGCCATTTTTGAGAGATATGGCAAAGGTGAGTATTTCATTTGACCAAGTGTTATGGTCCACTACCAAAGTTCCTTTCATAATGGATGAACTCCTCCTAAGGAAAGGTATCAATCACTAAGCTGACAAAGCACTGACAGCTGCATCTTTGTTTTTTAAGCACTCAAACTAATTCCTCCAGTACACACTATTTACTGAAAACTATGACATTCTTTAGTTTTCCTAAATGAATTAATGATTTTGCATAATATGAATTGTGTAGGGGATTTGAATTATTCACCACATAAATATGAAGAAAATAAAAAAATATTAAAGCTTCAAACTAAACCTAGGTAATAATGAATGAACTCCATAATATGAACCTAATAATTTGCAGTCATTTTAATTTTTTCAAGGACAGTTTAGATCTGTGTACATTATCTTGATTTTATAAAAAACTTTTTATGCATCATAATTGCTATTGAGCCTCATCATATCACTCTATATATCATAAAACTACAAACTCTGAGAATTATGATTTAAAGGCATTAACAAGTCTAGTACATCTGTTTACTGCAGTATGTAGTTATTCGACTAAATACTTTCAATACATGCTAGCGTACTCTGTTGTGGTAAATGAAAACTGAACTCTTAGGACCTCTGGTTAACAGTATTTGAATAAATTATAAAATGTGTCTTTCCAGTGACTCCCACTGATTTGATCACTGAATATATCTTTAAAAGAGTTAAATAACACTTCCATTCCATTCCTCACTAGGAAGAAGTTATTCTGATCGGTAGGAAAGAGATACAAAGAGTAATCAAAGAAAGAAACGGCAATAAATATCTTGTAAATAGCTAAATACTCTTCATGCTGTTGATTGATAAACTTCCTTTGAAATTTGCAGGCATTAAATAAAATACTAGGGGTATTCAAATGAAAAGGTATGAAATGACACTCTGGGAATAATTGAAGTCTTTATTCAGAAGTAATCACCAGAGACCTGATCACAACTATCCCACTGTTTCACAAGCTGAAGGAATCCCTGTTCCTAGAATTTCATTAGCAGTGAAAAGAGCTAGTCCTTCACTGTGTCCTTCAGTTCATCAGGCGAGAGAAGTGCTTCCCTTTGAGATTTTTTTCAGCAGATCAAATAGATGGAAGTTGCAGGGTTGCATGTCCCGACAGTAGGATGGATGATCAAGCCACTTGGACTTGGCCAGTACACTTTGTGGGACCCTGGACACACATTATTGTGGGGCACAATCACTCCCTCTGTGAGCAGCCCTGGTCATTTGCTTTTGATGGACTTAAGTACACACAAACTCCCCCCTATACAGCGACCACTGGGTGATGAATATTGGCCAGCTTAACACCTTCTGCGATCAGAAATCTGATGATACCTTGCAGCTCCTAAATCGTAGAATTTCGCAAGGTGAACACCATGATGACTTCATACGCACAGCCACATCAATTGGACGGAACATATAATCAATCGGGGAAGGACTAGCTCTTGTCTCAGCCACAGGTATACTGGGAGCAGGGAATCTTTTGGCTAGTTAAACAGTGGGATAGTTGTCCTCATGGCTCTGGTAATTACTTTTGAATAAAGACTTCAATTAAAACCACAAAGTCATTTTGTACCTTTTCATTTGAACACCCAATAGATAAACAGACAGCTAATGCTTGTAGTCAAACCTCTATCCTAGGCAACAAATCTCCTGAAATGACAGCTTTGAGAGACAACTAAATGGTTAGATGCATGGCATTAAGATCTGGATTAATTATATTATCTCGTATGAATCTTTCACCTCCCTTTATCCTTGGGAAAATATCTTGGATCTTATGGTACTAATTACTTTCCTTAGAAGATAAAAAAGTATATCTCTTATGCCAAACATAAAATAACTTATTTCATACCTTGATGAATCTCTTGGTAGTTTTAACAACACTCTCATGAGTTATTGTCATATCATTTGGTCTGGAATGTTGCACAGCATAATGGACAACAGCTGGAACAGACTGGAAGTAGAATAAAAAAGCATTACAAAAGAATATTTTCCATATTAGAATAAGAAAATTGAAAATGAAAAGTAACATACTCCAACTGATAGTAATCAGTTAATACATGAAGTATATTGAAAATAAATAACTATTTCACAAGGGAGTTATCATCCTTCATTACATGACTTTTCCAAATTATTGATGAACAAACTGATGCCTGAAGGCTATAAATATGACAGAGATCTTAATCTTAGGAGATTAGAAATTCTGTCCTTATCCCCTTATTCCTAATCACATTGGAACTACCTCACTTCTAAACTTATTTAGCATGTCTTAATCCCTCTCTAAAGCTTCTGCTAGCTAATGGTGGAAGCATGCATGATGATCCAACATGCCTTCAAGTTGATGCCTTTAAAGACAAGTAATAAGGTCAAAAATTAAAAACTACACCAATCATACTCAAATCTAACATAAATAAATGTAATGAAGAAAGAAAACAACATGAAAGAGTAATATAAACTGCACATACCCATGTCTGAATTAGTTTTGCAATTACCCATGGTTGAAAATTATATTCCCTGGAATTTTTGCAAGTGCAAGATTCATTTCTACAAAGAAAACATTTTCCAACTTCCATGATCATACCCATTAGATCTTTGTAGGTAGGGTGTAAACATCGTCTAGAATGAATCCTACTTTGATCATACAAATAACAATAGTATCACAAACAGGATAAGCATAGTATAAATACCATTTCTGAGTATTTTCTGTTTCTTAATATGTTTCCTAACAGAGAAAAGTAAAATTTTCTTTTGAGATACAGGAGTAACAAAGATTTATTTAATTTTTGACACTTTTCATTTGGAAATAATCAATTTTTCTCTCATTCAACTTCTGGTATGATCTAAAGTTTCTAATACATGTGATAGCTACGGCCAAACCTTTCTCAAACTTTAAAAATTATATTATTAATTATTTCAGATGAATTCACAACTTGATCTGACATACTTTTATCATCTTCTGTGTTGTTAACCACTATTTCACTTTCAATGTAAACAGGAAGATCCCTCTCAAATTTTATGAAAACTTCAGTACTTGTATTGATTCTCATCATGTCATGTAACTGATTATGATCAAGCGTCTACACCAGAAATTAAAATTTATGTTTGAAGAAAAGAGCCATTAGAAAGCATAATGGTATTTGCAAGTTTACACACTTTAATGTATATATTTGAGCTCTTTCTCGGATATTTTTTCTCAAAGAACTCAGTAAATCCCTTACTAATATGTAATGATATGCCTTTACATCACATTCTGACGAGTGCATCAAAGAGTTAAGATAAAAACTTAGTCCACCATGATCTTGTCAGACAAGCAGCGAACACAAGAATGAGCTCCCTTACTGCTTCTGCATGCCAGTTTCCAATTCTCCCTCTAATAATTTTTTTCATGGAATATTCACTCTGATTTTAGAACATAATAAGTACAAGTAAGGATAAAATGAAGGTAGTATACAAAGCAAAGATATCAAGGAAGACACAGAGTTCACAAATGGGGAGTAAAATAGTGAGAGAAAAGCAATAAGTATGGAAAGGAGTAATGGGGGATTTACATTCCTCAATGACAATTTCGACAAATCTACAACATATAAAGATTTCAGCTGTTCAGCTTGTATGCATTAGAGAAATACATTAGGGCTGGATTGCACATTAGGCAAAATAGAAGATGATGAAATTGTTAAAATAAAATTCACTTTAGCCCTTTCCTTGTTATTTTATCTTGTGATATTTAAGTGTTAGTAATATTGATTCTAAAATAAATGCAACTTGGTTAAGCATAAATTTAACAATTTTAAAACTTCATTAATTTGAAATTTATGACAGACAAATTGCCTTAGCAGAAATTGTGCAATTGTGTTAGCAAAATGGCTATGGAAATAAAATCCCATAATCTTATACTCATAAATGATAACTCAACAAGTAAGCCATAAAAATTTAATTTGAACATTCCTTAAAAATATTTTCTTTCAAATAATAGCTATTCATCAAATTCTGGGACACGAAAAGGTGACTGGTATTATTGTAGCAGAAACAGAAAAATGGAGCAAGGATGTCCCAACTGAAATGTTAAATTTGGGACAAATGTGCAAAGAAAACAAAAAAAATATCATAAAAATATTAGGTAATGAAGAAAGAGAGGTTGAATGTTTAAGGAGGACCATACAAAGATTTTGCTTCACAAAGGGGAAATCCTTTCGTTTCACTGGATAATTTATTCTGTTTCTGCACTAGACAGTATCCTTTTAAGACATTCAAATACACTGAAATATACCCAAATAACCAAATTTTTTTCTTTCTGCATCTCCATTAATGCCTCATAATGAAATTGCTCTTAATATGTTAATAAGAAACATTTTAAAAACAGCCTATGTTTTCTCCACATTTTTTATTCTGGAAATATGCTACCAATACAAAAAATTAAGAAAATTAATATTTTCAATGATCATGCAGCTTACCTTGTAAAGTTTTTCAGGAACTCCTTTCTTTTTAAGTAAATTGACTAGTCCATGTATATCTTCATTACTATGCTTGTGATATTTCAACGCATAGAGCATCACAAGCCTTGCTGCATCCTTATGTCTCACTTTCTCATTGGAAATCAGTCTGCGAATTCTCTGCAAAAGAATGTCCAATATCAAAATTACACTGAGATTTGCTGGATGGAAGAAAATATTGAAAATGACATATACCTGCAAATGATTAGAATGATCATATTGACAAGCAACATCTTGCTCCACTTCCGAAACCTCTAATAAACTGTGTCGCCCAACTAGTGATGATAACTCTCCAACTACAGTCACATGCTTTGAAACAGTGCCAGAGAGTTTCTGTCAAAAAAAAAACAATTTTAGAATGCTCTAATAAGAATCAATAGGGAAAAAGAGTAATGTAAAAGTAGTAAAGCTATGTGCACAGCAAAAGTTTGCTAAGTCATCCCATTTCCTGCTATGGCTACTTAAGCAAACCATCTTTCATTGTTCTAAGGAGTGAAGCACTTATTTAATAATTAAATAGCCAAAAACATTTCATTTCTCTATTGTTTTCCATATGCAAGAAATGAAAAGGTGTCATTCACTTATGGTTTTCAGTTGGTGCCCTGAAAAGCTTCACAAATGAGTGGGCTATAAGAAAGTGTTGAGTACTTAGAGAGCCACCTTCCCCTTCAATAGCCTCAAACCCTTATTTCACAGATGGTTCCACATATTGTATCACCTCTATGAGAAAATTCTTTTTTTCTTAAGTTTTTATACCTTCAGTAATTTTGACTTGCATATAAAATCAATTCATTATTTCCCCAAAAATTTACTGGTGGAAATATTATTTTTTGCTTAGTTGGATAAGATATGGCAGGTACTATCTTTCTCAAAAACTCTCCACTTCCCAAGTGATTTCCATCAAACATTCGCATTAGACGGTTCTGCCTTCAAAAGTAAAAACACAAATGGAGAATAAATGATTTGAAGTAAAAAATTCCCAGGCTCACGAGACATTTTCAGTCTACTAACTTCTTAGATATTCCTGGCCACATACCAATACATACAATGCTATAAGATAAGTGTTTTCCTTCCAGTTTCTTCTTCTAACTTTGTCATAATATCAATAGCAATGACAGAAAATGTATGATCAGTCATGCGCATATTAATAGTACAATGTGTGGGTTTGCATAAGATTAAGGATGTCCAAAAATAAGGTTTGGCTACATATGTGGCAACCTTATAAAACTCTTCCTACCCACCCTGATCCTTCCCCTCTCCTTTGAGTCCCTTTCATTTCTTGTTGTTCAGTCTTATGGTTTAGGTAGTGTTGTAAATACTATAGTAAATGGCATTCCATCAGATGAGGCACTTAGGCTTATAGGTGGTGTTAGAATCTTCAGATGATATAATGCTGGCTTGAGTACCGGTTGATTCTCAGAAGTATTCAGTAATCGTTATATAATATTTTTAAATGAGGTAATGTAGCATCTCTAATATTACTTTGATTCAACAGGACAGTTTATCCTAGATGAAAATCAGAATCTTATCAAATTTCTCACAATATGGAACAGAAATCCATGTTTGACAATTAGAGTATGGTTATTAAACTTTATAGAATTCAGTTCTATTTTGAAGTTAGCTCAAGTTTGTCTGATGATTCTTTTTAACTTCATTTTCTGGCATAAATAGAACCTGCAAAGGATTTAAATAAACATTATATGCATTTTTGGGAACACTTTGCTTTGTCTGGGGTCGAACTAGAGATCAAATGCATTAAAAAAATGCGATTCATCAACTTTCAATAAAGTTAGTTTTGTAACAAAGCTTCTTGAGTTTTAAGCAAACATAGACAGCCACACTCAATATTATAATATAAAATAGCTGACTGCCTCTTGATTTCCAATTGAGAAGCAAATTTGATTAATACTATTTTAATTACGACTTTTTAGATTTTCAAAGAAACAAAAGATAGCCAGTGTAAGAACTAAGGCATTGAATTATGCTATTTTTTACTCAAAATGCCACAATGATACATGGTATTAGCCAATTAGGGAAGTAGAGCCGTGATTCATGCACCCCCTGCCTCATGCTGAAAGGCAGCACGCATGATACATACATAAATTCATACTTTCTCAATGTAAAGCATACTTAGTTGCTTTAGAATTTGAGATAACATCCACAAAGTTGACCTGATTAAGAAACTTTCCAGATTTTTCAAGACCAAAGTAAAATTTTATATTCAATTTCCCATCTTGTGGTGCTATTCTCAATTTTGTAAGACTTTTCCTTCTAATAAAATTTTGCAAAAGAAATAAAGCCTGCAACCTATAAAATTGAAGTTCACATGTATTTTTTATGGAAATACATCCAGGCAATCAGGGTACGAATCCAGCAACGTTAGTGAAAAACAATGCAACAATAAGTCATTCCTGGTCTCAGAGAAGGTCGAATCATCAAATTCCTGTCGCTCAGGAATAATTTTGTATATTAATACACTAAATGCAGTATAATTGAGATCAAGAATTAATACAAGCCATAGAAGAAAATGTTATAAAAAATAGTTCATTGAATATTGATACAATATTTAATGAAATGAATAAATTATATAAAAGTAAGTTAATCCTTGTCAAAGAGCGTTAAGCATTCACTTCATAAAGTCTGCCATACCTGCCTGATGACACAATGCCTTCTTTTTTATACAATATTTCTTCCAACTTTTATTATCTTTTTCTTTGTGTATGTGATTTATTCGTTTCCATCTTTTCTTATTTATATCAAAAACCTTCTTCAAAAGAGTTGATCCAGGTCTGAAATGTGTGATTCTTCAGTAACATTCTGCTCTGGCATACTTATGAGCTCATGGATTCTGCAGAGCAAGTGAATAAAAGAGCTCATTGACATAATAACCTAAACTTCTAATTAACAGGTCTACCTGATGATGTGGCTTCGCCACGAAACCTAGGTCGTGTATCTTTTATTTTGTGGTATAGTATAAGAAATTTATCATGGAGAACTTTGTTAACCAAAAAAATTGTCTTGAGGAATGGAGAAGATGATTATTTCACAAAATGCCAAGACTAATATCGTGGAAACAGATAAGATAGATAGTATGAGAATATCATTAAGTCTTACCCATACATTTCTTTTTAAACTATCATAGTCTCACTCAAGAGGCATTCATGAAGAAATTCTCTTTTTCCTATACTATTCCATTTCTGAGAAGGAGACTTAGTTGACAACCAGAGCCAAGTCAGTGGGAAAACAAGCCAAGAAAGGAACAACTAACCCTATGTGGACTCAAGATTTGATGAAATAAAGAACTTGGTATTTCCACTTGGAAACAAAAGAATAAATGAAGCACAAATCTAATAGAAGAAATAAGCTAAGTTCCACTAAGCTTGGACACACCCACCAGACCAGCATTATCCATCCAATGTGGGGTGGACATACTTACTCAAAGCATCCAAAAATCGATTTTGCAGGAGGAATAGCCTCAACACAATAACAGACAGAGGTACACATGGAAAAAGCCAGGGGAGACAGATAGGTACCGAATTGATTAATTTTGGTAAGGAGATTAAGAAATAGTTTTAAAAACTCGTGAAGTTATCCTGGTGCTGATGTTGACTTGGATCATAACTTAGTTATGATGAAAACCGAGCTTAGATTTAAAAAGATCTATCAGGCAAAAACAACACCCAAATGGAATGTAGAAGCCCTCAGGGGTAGAAAAGCTAGAGAGCTTCAAGAGTCAGTCAACAGGGTTTTAGATGGTAAAGAAAGAGAACTCACTGTAAACGAGGCATGGGAAAAGATCAAAATCAGCATCAAGGATAGTGCCCAAAGAACCATTGGGGGGGGGTCAACCAAAACAAAATTAGAAAACCATGGGTGATGGTAGAAATGATAAATAAAATGGAGGAAAGAAGGCAATGGAAAAGGGTCAACACAGAGCATGGACGTAGAATGTATAGGGCACTAAACAATGAACTGAAGAGGGAAACAAACAGAGCTAGAGAATTGTGGTGGAAGGGACAGTGTGACAATGAAATAGAGAAGATGGCTGAAAGTGTGAGGGTCGACCTAGATATAGAAAAGTGAAACAATTGACGGGGAATAAATTCAGTAATAAAATAACCACTGTAAAAGATAGCAGGGCTTACATCTTAAGGGAGCCAGCTAGCATAAGGAGACAGTGGAAAGAATATGTTGAAGAATTGTATGCTAAAGACATAGAGCCTATCCACATAAAGATAGAAAGTGTACAAGAAGTAGGGGAAGATGATTTTAGACCAAGTGCACTAGATACTGAACTGTGATAGGGCACTGCAGGGTATGAAAGGGAACAAAGCAACGGGTGTGAATGAGATTCCAGTAGAATTTCTTAAGAATCTGGGGGGAAAGCACTTCTACGATTTATGTTGAAAAATTTATGACAAAGGAAAATGGCCAAAGGATTTTACTAAGTCTATACTGATTCCACTACAGAAAAAGAGTAATGCCTTGGAATGCCGGGATTACCGCACAACTAGTTTAATTTCTTATGGGGCAAAAGTAATTCTAATGGTCTTGAACAGAAGAATCAAGGGAAAAACTAATGAATTCATAGGGAATGACCAGTTCGGTTTTCAGAGAGGGAAAGGGACGAGGGATGCAATCGGGGTAATGAGGGTTCTCGCAGAACGAAGCTTAGAATTTAAAAAGGACATTTGTGTATGTTTTGTTGATTTTGAAAAGGCCTTCGATCGAGTTCAATGGCCAAAACTGATGGTGATACTAAAGAAAATTGGGTTGGACTGGAAAGATAGGCGTTTAATGCAAAATTTGTATTCAAATCAGACCGCATGACTAAGAGTTGCTGATGGGGAATCAGAATTGGGTGAGGTAGGGAGGGGAGTAAGACAAGGCTGTCCTTTATCACAATCTCTATTTAACATATATGCAGAATAAATGGTCAAAGAAGCTTGGGATGAAATAGATAAGGGAATAAATGTTGGTGGGGAAGTAGTGAAGTCGTTAAGATATGCAGACAACAAGGCTATTGTGTGAGATTCTGAGAGGGGTTTGCAAATCCTGGTGAATGCACTAAACTATTAAGCAAAAGAGTTTGGGATTAAAATAAATGTAGGAAAGACTAGAATTATGAGGTTTTGGAAGGGAAAGAAAGCTAAGTTAACAATAAGGCTGGATGGGGAAAACTAGTACAAGTAGATCAATTTTCATACACGGGCAGCCTTCTTTCTAAGGATGGAAGATGTTTGATAGAAATTAGAAAAAGGATAACATTAGGGAGAGAAGCATTCACGAAGCGAAGGGAACTGATGATGAAGGGGATTGATAAAAGAATCGTGAAAAGATTAGTAAAATCCTTGGTGTGGAGTGTAATGTTGTGTGGCTGTGAAACATGGACCCTGATAGGTGATAGAGGTGGATAGAGGACATCATAAAATTCAATGGCTTCTGAGATGAGGGTATGGCGTGGAATGAAAAAAGTAGGCTGGGTTGATAGAAAAACAAATGGGGAGGTGCTAGAAATGGTTGGGGAGAAGAGTAACGCCCTGTTAATTGAAGTAATTAGAAATTGACAAAAGAAACGGGTGGGTCAAATATTGAGAGGAGAAGGATTGCTGAGGAAAGCGATCAAGGGAAGAATGCTAGGGAAAAGACAGAAGTTTTTAGGTGAATTAAGGCTTGGGATGAGTTATCAACAATTGAAGGAGAGGGAATCGAATAGGCAATGTGGGGGCACATGAACCTACCAAAAGGTAGAACACTTTAGTATAACTTTTACATAATTCATTTTGTTGAATATTTTAATTTGATATGGTTAAAGAACCACACAAATTTAATACATATTTTCTTCTAAAATGATGTTCTTGTCCTTGCCCTTGATTACTAATACACAAACTTTAATGTATTTCTATGCAAAATATACCCTGACTGACATGAATTTAACAGTGTGATTTTTGTTGGTCCCAACTCATGTATATTTCATCCAAGAATGCTGACAAAAAAGGGTCCTTTTAAAAAAATTCCATCCAACGGCATGCCATGCTGTGGATATATAAATTGGGCATTAAAGGTATGTCCAAACAAAAATGGTTCATGGAGATAGCAAAAAATTCGAGAATAGATGACGATTTTCTTTTCTCTTCAATTTACTACCAGTCTTTCCATCATTGATGGGACTAAACTGGCTGATTTACTGCTACTGGAGCCATAGCCTGGTGGCGAAGGAATGTGGTGGGGTTGAAAAGTTTTACAAGGTTTCTACATATGTAGACTACCCTTATTTTTGGTTATCCTTGATCTTATGCAAACTCGCTCATTGTATGAAATTTATGTCCATTACTGGAACTAATTTAATAGTTCAACAGTGGCAAGAATGTTTTTATTGAACTAGAATTTAATGTTTTTTTGCCAGGATTGAGAGGACACTTTCAGTCCCTGCCAATCTTGTACAGCTAGCTCCAAAGAAAATTACCACCTAATCTGCAACCCGCATAACAGGCAGTGAGTTTCCTGCAAGCGAGCCTTAAGAAGTGAGAGAGAGAGAGAGAGGGAAAACATGAAGGAGAGGAGAAGGAGTCTGCTTCTGTCCCGGCTCCGCTTGCAAAGTTGAAATGGATTTCTTTGCATTATTGATATTGCAAAGATTTATTAGTAACCTTAGTTAGGTGGTATTGACATAGCAGAATAGTATTATAACAATATGATGTCATAATGCAAGAATTCAGTTATTGTAAAATGGTTCTAACAAATCAGTATATATTCTAGCTTTGCTTCTTGCACAGAGAGAAACGTTGCACATGAGGTCCCATTATACCAAGGAAACTGAGGCAAACCCCCTTCCCTTCCTCTCATAAAATTTGAGTCTGAGGCAAAAGGCACGAGTAGGATGAAGGAAATTTTTGCAAAATCTGCCTCTGAGCCCCTCTGAGCATTTAGGACTAAGATGGGAGAAAGAAAATTTCCGCACAGTTTGAATCAGTGTTGGACCAAAAAAGTTAAGTGATTTGGTTCTCATAAACGTAAGGAATAAATATTGGATGGCATTTCTCTACTTAATTGTTCATTTCTCAAGTTATTTCAAACTAAGAAATTTTCAGCTGAATCTAGGAACAAAATAAAGCATAAAAAACAATATTTATAAATAAAGTAAACAATCATTGACGAGGAGCTTGACTGATATAAATTGACGATAGGCAGCATTACTTATTTTTTCATTTTTGTAGTTGAATCAGTTATTTAGTATAAGCTAATACAGTTTATGCCATTCACTTTCAAAGCGGAAGATAGAGATACTAATTCTGATATGATGCACTCAAACATTGTCAACTTTACGTTATCATTTTTGAAGGTCCAATTTCAACTGGAATGGTCTTCCTTGCATTACCATTTTAAAAAATTTGAAACATCTTCGCAAAATTCGTAGAGAATTATGATGTGCCTAGGATGAAGGATGTTACGAAGGTCCTTGGGTGAATGTTGGATTAAATGGATTATATATAGAACCAAGAATATTTTAACAGTGGAAGTATGAATCATAAGAATTAGAGGAATATTCTAATGTACAGCTGGTTATCATTCGTTGGTTTTTATTTTTAACGTATTCTTCCATGACTCCTTTTACCCATCATTTATAATTATTGATAGTGATTTTTCTTTTAATTTTTATGTATATTATGCACCATTCAAACAATTCAGGTTAGATAGCATACTTGAGGCATTCAGAAACCAAAGAAGCGATCATTAATCATTAGTCTCACTTTCACCTAGTGCATAGTACTGAAAATCATTTCAGTATAACATTGGAAATGGTGTTGTGGGTGTTATTTCACCCCCTGCCATACACCATATGGCAGCTCACGGGTTATTGATGTAAATGTAAATGAACCAGGTGTTAACATGTAAACCTGCAATATGCAAGTATAGAACACTTGGAATTTATATATAATATGCAAATCAGTCTTGAGGTTCTAATTTGCCATACTAATTGTTGTTTCTTAAACATCTTAAATTGGATTCCTCAAAAATAGAGTTGAATATCTTCATTCCCTAAGTGAATACATACAGCGAAGATTACAAATCGTGGATCCACCATTTCCCATCTTCTTGTGATCGGTCGCTACTACCATACCCTAACCTTAGATACCTGCTCAGCAGGGGTGCGGTCGGGAAAGTTCATTAGTGCTTTCAAACATTCACTACCCCGGATACCTATGACCATCCACAACATGCCCAAAAGGGGGTTTTTCTTCTCGGAGCGGAGTTCACCTACACCCATTGGCCATTCTATGGTTCCTTTGAGAAAATATACAATACCTTTTGATGGACGAAACAAAAGAAAAAGAAACAACGAAAGGAATGAATAGGGGATACTCCTAGGGCCAGGGAGGAGGGAAAATTCTCTGGAAGAATTAGTAAACCTCAGATGTGAATTTTTCGGAAACAGCCTTATCTCATCTCAAAATCATAATGCTTCATCTGATACCGTCATCATGAATGCATGGTGGAAGAACAGAATGGCATGTTGATGCATATATTCTGAAATACCTAATGCTCTGTTAATTGTCGTATCAAGCAAATGTTATACTTCTATATTGCAGAATAATTCAACTGCAAAGAAATCGAGTCAAAATTTGCACCACGGGGCAAGAGAGAGATTTAGCATCAGATAAAAGTTGGGACAGCATAATTTTGCAAGGAACATGAACTTGTTCTAATTAAAGGGATATTTTTTCTGGGACTGGCAATGAATAATATTTTCGGAAAAGTGTTACGAGATGCTGGTGTTAATTTCGTCGTAAATTAATTTTTTATACTATACATGAAAAATTTAGTAGCCTTCAGTATTTAAATTAAGGATGCTACTATTCTAGTATCTATGTTGTTTAGTAAAATATTAACTTAGCAATTTGAATTTTAAACAATTAACTCAGAAAATGATGATAGCACATCAATTAATATTTTATATCTATCAACTGATTTGCTGGTATTTAAAATGTTTATAATAATTGAAGCAAATATCTGATGTAGTTGACTGTAATTTATTTGGTTTACTTTATAGTAATATGTTTTGGGTTTAATTCTCAGAGTTCTTTTCCAGGTTAACTTAAAACGATTCTTTCTCAGTGTATTCGTCCAGATAATGTTTCTTTTCATCTTTGCTTTCCTTAGTAGGTTTCGCAGTGTTTTCATGCTCCCCTTCTCAATAGCATTTTTCTGCAACATAAATTAGTTCAAATACAGTTGATTGTGTTCTTATTCATAATTATTCTTTATCTCCTTACAGAGTTTTCGTTCATGTTTCTATTTGAGTCATAGTCATGAATTTCCTCTAAATAAATTTAAAAGTTCGTCCTGTAGGCGACAAGAGCATAACAAACGTAATAATATAATGATTTTAATCTTGCAATGACATAATTTTTTATTGAATAATTGAAGCAGCTAAAGTAAGTTTACCCGATGCCTCCAGAAAAGAGTGAATTGCACAAATTTCAGGCTGAAATAAGGAAATCCGATTTTCATTCATTCTTTAATACTAAACTGCTAACATAGTAAAAAGGGACACTAAATTTTAACTAGATTTCTTACTAATAATAACGACACAAAAGTGTTCAACGCATTTCACAATGGTTTAAAAAGGCAATGTCATAGTGCTCCTCCTTCCAAGAGCCAATAGAATGCGTGGAGAACTCTAGACTTGCTCTCATACTTCACGTCTGTTATGCGGGTTGCGGCTTAGGTGGTAAGTTTTCTTTGGAACTAGCTGTACTATTGGTTTGTTGGTGTGGATGATATATACTTTTTTCTTAATTACTTTGAATTAATAGATTTACCCTTACACTCAAGCCAATTTGAATAAATTTTCTTTCTTAATATTTTAATACAGCAATTTATATTAATTTCAATCTTCTCACAGTTCCAAATCTCATTTGTGTTTACCTAACTTAGAACTAATGAAATTATATGAGGGGTATTCATAAAGTAAGTTACTAAACGATGATAACTTTGTGCAGCAAAAGTGAAACTGGTATCATGCAAAACATAGTCAAAACCCTTATCTTAACAAAGTGGTATTTTCATTTTATTAGCAGCAAACATTTTTGCGTAATATCAAAACAAAATTATGTGTCACTAGGAAACTTAACCCAACATTGAATTATGTGGAACAGAGCAATTTTTGTGAGCCATTGCTTAACTTCCATCTGTGCAATGGTCACTCTGTGATTCCTCTTCCTCCACCAGGTCAGTAATGGTTGGCTTTCCTTCATCACTTTGATATGAGTACCATTTCACTGACACTCAAGATGACATTGCATGTGACCAACAAACTGCTGATATTTCACAATGGATTTTTGTGCACAAGAGCTGTTTTGCACACAAAAATCATCCTTTCAATGTTGGAGTAAGTTTCCAGATTTTATTTCATATTAGACAACATTGCTAGCAGCTTTAAATGAAAATGTCACTGTAATGAGCAGATGTTCTCAAGAATTTTTTTCACCGGTTCCACTTTTGCTATGCAAATTACCAACTTTTTCTTTAACACCATTAAAATACAGTGGAAGTTCAAATTAATGAAAGCTGACAAAAATTAAAAAAGTACCCATTATAAAGCATACTTGTTATAGCTGATTTCTTATACAAAATGTCTAGCTTCTTGATCCAAAGGCAGCATGTGCAGCAGAATAGAACTGCATGATTTTTCATTCTAACACAAATGCTTCAGAACGTGTTAAAAAGTGCAATCACATCAACAATATTATTTCATTGCTTCATAAACCATAACTAAATTGTGCATCTATAGAGGGACAAAAGGGAAAGAAATTCGTGAGAAGTCTCTAATCATATCTTCCTGAAGAATTTTTACTCAGGCAGCTTGAGGTAATTTGTGGGAAACAAATACATGAATTAGGTGACGATGATTTTTACATTTAATTATTTCTGCTCTTTGAAGAGATAATGCACCTCAGATTACTGTTTGCTTGTTGGACTTGGTCTCTAATATCAACTGAAAATTCCGAGATATGCCTCCTGCAAGACAAATATAGAAACATGGCACTCGTTATACCGATACTTCAGAAATAACCACTTGTTATAATTGACGTGACTCCTTTATGCTGTGAGACAGACAATGGGCAAAAATTACTCACTGTAACACAACAAGAGAGACCCATATGAAAAGGGGAAGGAGAGCTGACATTTCAATTCAAGAAAAGATTTAGTAATCCTTGGAAATAACAATTCAGCGGAACGTATCTACAAATAATATAACTTTCTATGCTGTAGATGGTTTAAAATTTTACTAAATGCATAGAATTTCAAGCAATAAATCTTTTATTCTCAAAAATATGGAAAATTACCTAACAAAGTAATTCCTAAGGTAACAATTTGAACAAAATCAATATTGTTTAAGCAACCAAATTAACAAATACTATCAAAATCAGTATTTCCTCTGGAAGCTACATATCAATTTTACAAGGAATACAACTGTAATAATTTCCAGAGGTAAACAATTCTGCTTATCTTTCATTTGCAAAACACGAAATTGCACTGTTATTGAATAGTAATTAATTTTGATTATTCAGGAGGATCAGATACATGCAATAATGGTTCTTCATTTCTTGTAAGTCAAACATAGTTCTGTCATTTTGATGGGGAAATCACTAGTGTAAACTAGAAATAAATTACAATGAGCTTCTTTAATGTGATTCAAGTTACATTTATAGAAGAATTTTATTACTGTGGTATTTCAGAATCATGATTATAAAAACTCCTTATTTTTATTTAATGTTCCTAAGGACTACCATCAATTAAAAAATATTATGTAGTTATTAATATACATTTACATTGCAGATAGATTAAAATTCAGGTGGCAGTGTTTGGCATAATACCAATACTATAGTCAAAGATAAAATTTTATATTATTATACACTTGTCATTAAAATTTATCTTGCAAGACTTTTCAGGGTTCCTGATAGGCCTTCATGGTGGCCACAGAGTCCCTACACCCTACTAAGTGATCCCCTCACCTTTCGTCATCGTCAGCTTATGTGATTATTATTTTCATTAATAAGAGATATTATTAAGATAAGAAGATTATGAGAATGTTACCTTGAACTGAGGATAGGTTTCTACAAATCTTTTCAAGTCAGCTATGCTTTCCAATTTCTGATGATGCTGAGCTTTCTCTTGAAACTTGTTCATTAACTGCTGAATGGTTTGGCCAATCTCTCCAAAATTCTGGTATAAATTCTGTTGATTAGAAAATATAATTTCCATAATAAACTCAAAGTATAACTAGATGTTTCACTACACATCTTAAGTAAATTTTCTTTTCATTTCACCTTTGATTGACATCTCCCTAGTCGTTTCTTTTTTTTTTAATCCTTACTCCAAAATAATTCTTCAAAGAAAAAATATTAGCTATTACATTTTCTTCCATGAGGTAAGCTACATGGTAATAGTTAACAGACATCTCTCATGAGATTTTATCAAAATTAAATGTAAAATAAAGTCCATGGCACGACATCCCCTTGAGGGATAAGGCCTAGCCAAATGGCACTTACTGTGGGTGACACATGGTCAGCTCATCGACTCCCATGGTACTAGGCTTTCCAAGACTATACTTGGTTTTCTCTTTCTTTCTACCCATATTCATCATGCTGGATGAAGAACAATAAACTGGCCTCTACTGGAAACGAAACCCAGGATTGCCTCCACTGAATGCAGGGCACTGAATAGGCTGAGGGCCATTCAAAAATATTACAGATCTCAAAACCCTATAGCTCTAAGATATGCACCACATGGAACAACGAGGGTCCTCACTATGCCATGCAAAGTATTTTCTAGGCTGGAATACTCTTAGGAGATTTTCCATGCTTATCTCATATCTTCTCATGGCTTTTTTAAAAGGAAGCCCTTGTCAGGTAAACACATCGTCTTTTCTGACTGCTGTTGTCATTTAATGTTTGTGCAAGTAACACACCCAGAGGTTGCTTTGGATTGCTGCAAAGTGCTGCATTAATTTTGGCCAGCACTGTACATCTAACTGTAAGAATGCTAATTTCTT
This sequence comes from Pachydiplax longipennis, assembly GCA_036926295.1. Classification (NCBI taxonomy): domain Eukaryota; kingdom Metazoa; phylum Arthropoda; class Insecta; order Odonata; family Libellulidae; genus Pachydiplax; species Pachydiplax longipennis. The sequence continues at coordinate 502,842 of JAVFKF010000054.1, forward strand.
TAGTTTTTCAATTCTTTACGTGAATCATACATAGTTTTATTTTTTGAGAAATTGGTAGCATTTAATATTGCAAATATAACATCAATGCATCTAATATAGACTTTCTGGAAGTGACCGAAGGTTATAAACTTTCAGTATTCATATAATTTTGCCTAAACAGTATATAAATAAAAGATTAAAACTGTGCCAAGGAAATAAGGATAGAATTCGCTAAAATTATAGAGACCTACAACAGAATGAGGATTATTTTACTAGTGAAATAGAAGTCTATGATGGCTAACAGAAATTTCAAAAATAAAACCAAGCATCTGATACAGGATCTATTACTTATACATTACTTACAGCCCTATAGAATTCATCTTGCTCTGCTGAAAGGACTACTTCTTGGAGTTCCTTTGATATTCCAGGAATGTCAGAAAGATTGACCCGATTATTGTTGATGGTAAGTAATTCATGCACCATAGCTTGGTATGTCCACTGAAAAAATGATAAGAAATAATTTGAGGAAACAATAACTTGATGAGTTTGATTGAGCATCTGAATTCATTTTCATACCTGATTCAGAAGGGGTGTTACTGGATCTTCCCTCCGATCAACAATAAGCAATAGGCAAGGAACTTCAGTCTGGCGAAAATCAAACAGCTTATCTTCCTTACAAATCACTTCCTGAAATACACAAAAGAAAATGATTTTCTAAACATAAAAATAAAACAATGGCTGAGGTACACTTGAAATAAACAAGAATCAGGTCTTTTCTGATGAGTTTACTCAAGAAAAAACAAACAAAATGAAGACCATATGATGAACCAAAAGAGATAGGAAGAACTGACAAAACCAGGACTCAAACCTGTATCTTCCCTTTTCTAAACTTATCTATCTACAGTTCTAAAAGAAAAAAGTTCTCAGTAATCCATCCAAACTCTAATTTTTCACAAAATTGCATCCTGTGTCTGAGGATGAAAATTTTACAGTATAAATGTCAGATATTTTAAGAGCCCCAATTTTTACCACAGGGTATATTCATTTCTAACACTTTTTATAGTAAATATTTCACAACAAAAATAATAATTATCTTATACCTATAAAAAGTACCTTAATCTTTTCAGCAAGCCTTTTGGTCATTTCAGAGGAGCTCTGATAACGAATCACAGGACATATTTTCAGGGATAACAATACAGAGGTGATTCCCTGAGCCGTCCTTTGAAGATTGCCAAGAGACCAGGTCTGAGCTGAAAGTAGAATTTACTCCCATTCATTTACTTACATAAACATCTAACTAGAGATCTTAAGGAAAATGATTTACCTTGGACACAACCAACTATATTTAAGGTAAACAGATGAGGGCTGACAGCAATGTAGTCACCATAGAACTCTTGAATATCTCTCACAACTTCAAGTTCATCAGATTCTGCAAGAGCTTTTATATCTGCTTTTGCAATTATGTTGCTGAAATCTACAAATGAGAAAAGATTTCCTTTACATGAAATCTTAAAAAAAACCATTATCTGAGAGAAGCATAAAATATCAATTTATGAAACAAAACTAGAAAATACAACCTGTACTGTACAATATTTAGTCTGAAGGCCGATTAAAACCTCAAACCCATAAAATATGCTGTTGAAATTTCTAGAGAGGGAATGAGGCTTACTAGGCAATACGAGAAGTGAGGTGGTTTGGCTTTGCTTTCCTCACTGACTTACTGTGAGTCAGAATACCAGTAACGGAAAATGTCGTATGAGTACAGAGCCAAATCCTTAAGAAATACCCTATGACATCCTACTTTTAATGGAATAACCTTACAATCCCATTTCTTTTCCCCCAGCTCCACTAAGACTCTTTGGCCTCCTAAAGATTCATAAGGAAATAACTCTGTTAAGACCTATCCTCAGTGCCATCAACTCACCTATGCCTGTTGAAACTACTCACATGGGAAACCACCAGTACCCACCATCTCCCAACCTCAACTGGATCACACTGAGCTTCGATGTTGTTTCACTGTTCACTTAAGTTCCTATCAAAGACTCAATCCAATTATTATGTTCGAAGAACTCCTACACGCTTAACTTTTACGTATTTCTAACATCAATGAAAGGTATAGACTAATGGACTTCTGATGGGATGCCCACTTTCTCCTGCCAGAGCCAATTTATTCACAGAGATATTCAAAGAAGAAGCTACTCTCAATTCCACTACTCTGAAACCCAAATGGTTTTTCAGATATGTTGATGATACTTCTGCCATATGGCCTCATGAAAGGAACTGCTGCAAGAATTTCTATGCGTATATACATAAATAATGTTCACAATTAAGGTAGAAAAGGACAACTGTAAACCGTTCTTGGATATTCTGATTATAAGGAAACTCGATTGTTCACTGGGACACAGCTTATACCGAAAACCCACCCACTTTGACAGATACCTAAATGGAGGAAACCACCACCATCCTGCTCAACTTAGGGGAGTCCTGTCTACTCTATTCCATCATGCCTATGCCATAGTAGCTGAAGAAAGCCAACCAAAAGAAGTAAAACATTTGAGAAAGAGACTTCTTCAAAAGAGCCACAAAATATGGAACATATATTTGGCCCTCAAATGGGCCGTTTCAACCAAAGAGGAGGAAAAACTCATCGTCACTGCCTGTCTCCTATACATCGCTATGGTTTCTGGTAAAATCAGTTATATGCTGGCAAGATATAACATCAGGACTGTCCATAAACCCCATGCCAGAGATGGAACCATAAATACCAGGAGCCTACAGCCAGCCATTTTCAATCCGATGTCGACCTCCCCAAGCGCTTTCCAATTCTCTCTATTCTGAGCTTCTCTTTGCCATGTCACCTCTAAGTACTTAATGATGTCTCTGTTCCATCGTTCCTTTGGTCTTCTTCTTGGTCTCTTCACATCTCTTGGTGTCCAGTTCAGAACCGCTCTTGTCCAACGGTTGTAGTTTCTTCTTGCCACATGGCCTGCCCACATCCATTTCAGTGATCTTACTTTATCTATAATGTCTGTCACTCCTTTCTTCATCCTCACTCAGGTGTTGCGTTTCCTGTCTCTTCTTGTGATCCCAAGCATACACCTTTCCATACTTCTTCGCATTGTCTGAAGTCATTGGGTTATTGCTGCGTTTAACACCCAGGTTTCACTTCCATATGTCAACACTGGTAGAATGCATTGATTGAAGACCTTTCTCTTCAAGACCATTGGCATTTGTGACTTAAGAATATGTGCATTTCTTCCGAAGGTACTCTAGCCTAGTTTAATTCTTCTGTTCACTTCGTTAATCCTGTTGTTCTCTCCTGTTGTTACTAGTTGTCCTAGGTATGTGTATTCTGAGCAGACCTCCAGAGGCATCCTTCAAATTTGATAGTTTCTTGTGCTGCAAAAGAGTTATACATTACCTTCGTTTTTGTTAAGTTTATCTGGAGTCCTATCTTCTGTCCTGCTGTGTTCAGTTCATGAAGTCTAGATCTTTTCCATTGGTTGCGAAGAGTACTATATCATCTGCAAAGCGCAGATGATATAGTACTCTTCGCAACCTTAGACTGCAACGCAGTCTAAGGTTTTAAAAACTTCCTCCAGAACAGCTGTGAAAAGAATTGGGAAAAGGCAATCTCCTTGTCTAACTCCCTTCTCAATTTTGAATTCTTCAGTAACTTTGTGCAGCATTACTGAGGCTGTGGCATTTTTATAAATGCTGTGTAGGAGACGGATGTACTCTGCATCTACTCCTTGTTTCTCCAGAGCTTCTAGTGTGGAGGAGGTACTTACCAAGTTAAAGGCCTGAGCGTTGTCCACAAAGCATAGTACTAGTGAGATCTCATATTCTCCATGACAAAATTCTTTTACTACACCACAAGATAAAATAGATACACGACCAAGGTTTCGTGGCAAAGCCACATCATCAGGTCAAAAATAAGAAGCCACATCATTAGGTGAAAATAAAGGGTAAAACACTCAGAATATATACAATGAGAAAGGTGAAAGTAAAATCAGAATAAAAACATGAATCAAGAAAGGGGGGGAAGGAAGAAAGAATGCAACTATTGGAAGGACCAGGGAAAATGAATGGTAAAGGAAAAAGGATTGGCAGACGAAAAAAGGAGGGGAAACTAATGGGTATGAGATAGAGCGAGGAGGGAGGGTTGAGGGATGATAGCTTGTAATAAAGGGGAAGGGTTAGGAAACAAAAATTCATTCACAATATTTTTGGAGGAGTTTTTTAACAATTTCCAAAGTCTCAAGAGCATCAAGTTTAAAACTTTTTCCACAAAGGTGAAGCACAGTCATTTTAAAATCACTGGTATGTCCTGTAGTTAACAAGTGTTTACTAAAATGGGAACTTTCAGGGTTATTGTTATGAAACGCATGTATATGTTCCTTTTTTCTGTCAGAGAAGCTCCTCCCTGTCTGGCCTATGTAAAAGGCATCACAATTGTCACAATTTAATTTGTACACACCACATTTCTTCATTAAATCCACCAGATCCTTGCACGACCCAAATAGATCTTTCAACGTCTTGAACCAACATCGCAGATGATCGGGAAAACAATCACTTATATTATATGAATTCCTACCAATATATTTTATAGAACACCACTTTTGTTTTTCACAGAGATTTTCAACAACGAAGGTTTGGTCGAGGGCTATATTCTTCTTTTTTATAAGTTGGTTGATGATTACTGGATTGAAACCGTTGACGAGTGCAATGTGTTTCAAAATATCCAATTCCTATATAATTAATTTTGGTCATGTATCTATTTTATCTTGTGGTGTAGTAAAAGAATTTTGTCATGGAGAACTTTTTTGTCAATCATTACCACAAAGTAAAACCTGAGTCTGTGTTGGGTCTCATATTCATTCGTTCTGCTGATTATTTCTTTTAGTGTGTGGATGTGATCCATAGTACTGAAGCCCTTCCGGAATCCTGCTTGCTCTCTAAGCTGGGCAGATGATAGAGTAATCTTTATCCGTTCAGCTATTATCCTCATGAATGTTTTGTAAACAATAGGAAGGAGACTGATGGGGCGGTAATTCTTCAGCTCTTCCTTTCTTGTGCAAAAGGACTATTCTTGCATGATTCCAGTCCTGGGGGATTCTTCCTTGTTTCAAGCAATTAGTGAATAACTGTGCTAAAACAAGTGTAACTTCTGTTCCCCCAAGTTTTAAATATTCTGCTAACACTCCATCTATGCTTCCTGCTATTCCATTCTTTCTCACGTCTTCCTTAATTGCTCTTCTGATAGCCTTACAAAGCTCGACGTATTTGATGTTATCCTTTTGTGTATCAGAATTCTTCAGTTCCTTACGTCGTTTCATCATTTGCCAGGTGCTGTTACTTAGCTATCTATCTTTTGCTCTTCTTGGTGAGCTTGCCACTTCTTCTGCTGCTTCCTTAACTGCTTGCATGACTTTGGTTTCTAGTTCTCCTTCTTGAAGTGCTGAGAATCTATTTTTTAGCTCTAGCTGATATTTATTCTTGTTTTCTTCAAGTTTTTTGATGCTTATTTCATGTTTTTTGCATGAAATAAACTTCTTGTGTTCCATTTGGAGATCAATCTTTATTCTGCATCTTAAGATTCTGTGGTCACTTCCAGTGCTAAAGTTATTCAAGACTTCACAGTCTGCTACTGTGTAGTTTATTACCCAATACATTATTAGATTATTATTATATAATAATATAATAATAATCTGATAATGATATATATAATAATAATCTATTTCATTTTTTTACTCCGTTGGGGCCTTTCTAAGTCCACTTCCCTTTAGGGTTCTTCTTGAAATATGTATTTGTTATGTGCATATTGGTGCATTCAGCAAACTCTACCAAGCGGTGACCACGTTCGTTTCTCTGGCCCAGTCTGTATTGTCATGCGACGGTGTCATCGGCTTCTTGTTGACATACACTAGCTTTAAAATTGCCCATAATTATTTTATAATAGTGGGCTTCCTTATCATGCTCAGTGCCCAAAGTCTGGTAAAATTTTTCAATTTCTTCTTCGCTGCTTGCTGCTGTTGGTGCGTAGACTTGTATGATCTGAACAGAGTAATGCTCATTTATCTTGAGTATGAGCTTGCAAATTCTGTCAGATACTTTCTATCTTCTGTATATTGTTTTTCCATCTCTTGTTGATCAGGAACCTGACACCTCCCAGTCTTCCATCCTTAACACCCCTGTAATAAAATAAATTACCTTCCTTGAGTGTAATCAAGTCTTCTGATTTTCTTCTAACTTTGCTGTGTCTGATGACGTCCCAATTTATCTTCTCTGCTTCATTCAGTAGTTCCAGTAGTCTGTCTTCACTCTTCAAGCTGCGGCAGTTGTAAGTCGCGAAGTGTAGGGTGGTAGGATCCCCCGGACATCCGAATGGGTGGTGCTTTTACATCCAGATAAATTTCCATTACAGAAGCTCATCGTGAAAATTGTATTTACATTTGGGGGTTGAAGGACAATAATTCAATAATTCACCAGGCTGTTGTATTGCCAGTTGGTGCATGCCACTTTCACAAAAAATATATATATATATATATATATATATATATACACACACACACACACACACACATACGAGGGTCGTTCAATAAGTAATGCCCCTTATTTTTTTTCTCCACAATGAGCAAAAACTGAAAGTTGTACTTCTAGGTGCTTCAAGTTCAGTGTTTCTGCTCCAGGTGGACGAAGTTTCAAATCATTCTAACGGATGACAGAGTTGTAGTGACTTTGTAAAATGGTGTCTGTTAGTGATCCACATTACAAACAGCGAGCAGTGATTAAGCTCTTGACTGCAGAGAAAGAAACTGTTGGAAATATCCATAAACGTTTGTGTGCTGTGTATGGAGATTGTACTGTCGATAAGAGCACTGTCGAAAGGTGGGCAAAGAGAATTAAGGTGTCAGAAAGTCCAACAACTCAACTCCAGTCGCGTCGTGTCAGTGCAACCACTCCAGACACGGTGAGGCATGTGGGTGTCATTATTCGTGCAGACCGCCGCGTCACAGTGCAACAATTGGCCTCACAGCTGTCAGTCAGCAGTGGATGTGTGTGTGCAATGATCGAGACTCTCGGATATTCAAAAGTTTGTGCAAAATGGGTCCCAAGAAGTCTCACAGCAGAACACAGGATGCAAAGAACAAATGTCGTCGAACCATGTTGTCTGATTTGTTGGAGAGGTTTGAAAGAGAGGCTGTAGAGGTTTTTAACCTCTTAAAGACAGTTTGCGTGGAAGACACTTCGATGATAATGAGAGGGTAATTCAAGCAGTGAAAACATGGCTTCGTGCACAGGACCAGTGTTGGTACCGGCAGGGAATACAGGCACTTGTTTCACGCTGGCGTAAGACCGTACAAGTTGATGGAGACTATGTTGAAAAATAGTATGTGTAGAAGAAACATTTAGCTATATTGTCACCAAAATTAAACAATTTTGAACAAATAGTTTCTGAGAAAAAAATATGGGGCATTACTTATTGAACGACCCTTGTATATTCAACTGCAATGCTATCTGTTATAGATTTATCATTTATATATTCAAAATAGAGATTCTGTAACAACCTATTCACACCGATGATAAAAGATGTTGATCCTATGGATTTCATAGCATAGAAAAAAGAGATCAGTTTATTCATCACTAACTGTATAGAGGACATATTTTTATATCTTATTATGGAAATTTACTCATCAATAACTGAAGAGGTTGTGCTAAAGAAACTAATTTAAGAATTCACTTTTTCTGCAGGAAATAATCATTTGGATATTGACTAAATGAGTGCACTGAGGCATATGAAACTAAATCTGAATTCTTAGAGCATACATTTAGAGATTTAAAAGACACACAAGATCCCCTAAATTGCAGTTCTACCATTTTATGGATCGCCCACAAACTTTAACCCATTAGTTTGCAGAAACATTTCCTTGAATGTCACTCATATGAAATGTAACTAATCACCCTATTATGATCCTATATTAATAAACGTAAATTGCAGAGTTGCAGTTCGCACTAGTTTAGAAGAAAGATAAATTATGGCAATAAATTTTCACTTAAAGTTTTAATTACTTATAGGAAACTATTTTATGCTCAGAGGAAAACGGTGATAATTCAGGTATCACATAAGTAACAACAGTTTTTAATCGCCGATCACGCCTATGTGTACAGGGTTTACATCAAAAGAGTGAACATTCTAAAATATTTGGTTAAAAACACTAAAAACACTCACGGCTTCGTACTTCTCGGATATGAGAAATAAAATACACCAAATGCTACAATAGCCTTGCCTATGAACACGAAAGAAATTCCGAACTCGAATCGTGCAATTGTTACATTCCTACTACAAACTTCACCTAGTGGAATCTCTGGTTTGCTGTGTGTTTACAACTCGTTTCACCTAAGCGATTATATTCGGCCACATTTAATAATGAAGTCACTTACTGACTTTACACAAAAACCAAAATAGTGTCACTTTATAAAATTTCCTTGCAACCAACACTTACAAATATAATATGATCCGTATTTTGGGTACTTCAGTTCCATTGATAGCAATTCTATGTTTTCTTTCGTTGGCCTCAAGAAGGTAATGCATTTGAGATATTTCATGACTTCTTGTCGGTTGGAATCAATCCTTTCAAACAAATATACTTCTTTCTTCAGTATTTCGGACTGACTGTATACCATGCTGACAATACTGGTCTGAAAATGGCACGACATCATACAAAAAATAAACTGCCGCTATTACTGCCATATAATCAGATTCGTTTGAAATGATAGATAATATATCCTTACCGTTTCTTTATCCATTAGCAGCGCTTTCATTCCCGGCCCACTCTCCTCCGTCATTTTAGTAATGTAGAGCTTAACGGCTGCAACAACATTCATCTCGATCCTTTTTTAGATAATACTGTGAAATTTATCAAACTAAATTATTCAATGCTTTAGAATTTGACGATATCACGATACATTCATCGAAATCTCATGATTTAATGCATAACGAAAACACGGAAGAAAGACGGTACGCTTTGCGCTCAGATGATACTGACGATGTCATGAGAAACATACTTCTACTCCCAATAAGGTAGTGCGTTCCGTGTACAGGAAGAGAAGCGTTAAGGTAGCAACTATCGAAGGCTGCGTAGTGAAACGTAACTACAGCGCTGCAACTTTATGAACTGGTTGTTCGAATGTTAACGACATCTTGTTTATATAGTGTTACTTCCGACGGTACAGTTAGCCACTGCCCATATTTATTGAAGCTGAGTATTGAGTCTGACATTCAGTGATAATCTGGGGTAATTTCCTCTCCTGTGAACTATTAAAATCCGGTGGCCGTGCGTAACCTTTACCCCTCTACAATCAGCTACCAAAATCACTGATGAGAAAAATAAGGCTAACTAGCCAGTATGAGGGTTAGTTAGATGCTTACAGATACCCAAGGAATCATCAAAAATTATTATGATAAAGCAACATTTACAAGGAGAAAGATTGTCAATAATGTTTTGAATGGTAGTTACCCATGCATCTTTCCTTTATTATTCTGTCATTTACCATTCTCATAATATCTTAGCAACTTATTTATCGAACATAATCCACAATCCCTCAAAAGTATTTTAGCCTTTTGAGTATTTCTATTTTCTAGATTCAATTTCTCTCTCCTTTATTAAAGTTAACTTGCTTTTGTAACAATTCATCAAGTTCAGTTTCGTCTTGGCAGTTTCATTTTATCCATAGACCTTCCACTCTGACTAGGTGATTCTCAGGGCCTGCAGAATTGGGATTTCAGAGCCTGTATTGTGGGCTTATGCCTCCTTTGGGGAATGCCAAATTTCTCCTTTCAATTCATATATCTTACTTGTGCAACAATTTTTAGGGCAAAAATCTTGACTTTGCAATCCAGCCTAGCTCTAGCCCTGGAACTTTTAATTGCTTAATTAATCCAAGAAATATTTTTATATCTTTCTCCTATTATTGTTAAAAGCCTTTGTTTTTCCCTATCTTATATACAGTATATATTACCCTATGTATTATGTACAGGGCTATATTTCATATGTACCTATATATTTAATAATGGAAGAATGGCAGATATGTTAACGAGGTAAGAAGAAACACCATAAATACCAGATTTTCAACATAGAAACTTTATGGTTTTTGGTGTTTTTTTCTTACCCTAATAGCTATTTATGTCTTTTTTGTTTCAACTTTAAGATACACTTGATAATATTATGTAACTGAGGCTATTTCTGCTTGAGTTAGTCCACTTTCTATTACTGTTGCATTCAGGGCCGATTTAGCTACATGCCTGACAAGCTGAAGTCTAAGTACTCAAAATATAGGGGCTTATAATCCAAATTTATGATACCCTTCTCAAACAGGCCTTTGCAAAGTACTCTAGTCTCTCAACAACCTTTTAATAATTTTCCTTGCACGATTCAGATATATATATATAATATAGGGATAGGGAGGGCATCACTAGTGGTTATGGAGTAAGGTATTTTCTAACTATCATTGATGATTATAGTCATTTTACTATTTTTTTGCAATTGACTTGAAAAGTTATGCAGCTAGAATAAGAGGTCTTTTTTTCATTAGGAATCTGCTCTTCAGGTCTGAAAATGGGATGGTATAGATAAATGGAAATGTGAAAGCCAGCATATTAATAATCATTTATGTAACGTTGGCAATGATAGCTCATGATGTAGATATAATTGATAAGAATGATGAAATCCATGCAGAAGTTGTACCTCTTGCAGAGAAATCCATGTTGAACAATTAAGAATCTAATATTTGCTTCGATGCAATTAACTATAGTAATGATGTGCCCCTGCAGAGCTGGATGAGAGGGATGATGGACCATTGTGGAAAGTAGCAGTGGAGGAAGAGCTTCAACTTCTAAATGATAATGAAACTTGGGAAGTTGTTTCCCTGCTCTCAGGGAAGATACCAATTAATTGTAAGTGATATTTTCTGTGAAACCTGATGGAGATGGAAATATTGAAAGACTCACTGCTAGGTGAGTGAAGAGCTGTTCTCAGAAGGGCATAGATCACAACAGAACCTTTGATGCAGTAGCCTGCTTATCCACTGTAAGAGCTTTGTGTCATGCAAACAAAATGAACCTTATTTTCACTCAACCTGGATGTTAAGAATGCATATTTGCATGGGGTTCTTAGCAAATAAATTTTTATGTGGCCACCAGAGGGTTTGAATATTGGGAATGACTAACATAAGTATGTATGGGTATACTTACAAAAATATTTTTGGGCTGAAAAATTGTTTTTATATACTCAGAAATGGTGTTGATGTAACATTTGTATTGCTTTATATTAATGATTTTCTTTTGGCTCAAAGTAATTTAAATGTAATGTCTAGTATTAAGGATAAGTGAATGAGTAAATATAAGATGAAAGGTTTAGGTAAGGTAAAGTATTTTTTAGTTATAAAAATTGAATATTTGAATGGAGCTTTTTGAGTGCTTATCCAAAGGGTATCTTGAGAACTGTGCTTCTGCTAAGTCAGCTATGGAGATTAATCCAAACAAAGATGTTTAGTTGTGGTAAAGGTATCATTGGTGTCAAACCACATAGGAAACTAATGGGAAGTGTAATGACTGCATGGGAACTAGACCTGATATTGGGGCAGCAGTGAATTTTTACAGTCAATTCCTGAGTAATGCAACAGAGATTCATTGGAAAAGGTAGGAAAGAGTTCTCAGATGCCTCAAGGGAATATTAATTGAGGTCTGTTAAAGAGAAGAGGAAGAAATTGCCCTTTAAGACTATGCAGATGCAAACTTACACTTTTGATAGTAAATCAGTTTCTGAGTATCTTTTCGAAATGTATGGAGATCTTGTGAGTTGGGTTACTAAGTAGTAAAGTACTGTTACCTTTGCATCCACCGAAGCAGAGTATTTTGCACTAGCTACTGCATCAGCTAAAGTTCTTTAGCTGAAACAATTGTTGAATGAAATGTATTCACATGAAGGATAACTGGGGTCAGAAGAGAATGAAATATATAAATGTAAAATATAATTTCATGAAGCAGTTGTATCATGATAAAATTATAAATGTTATGTATGTTCCTTCATATCATAAAAAGGGCTTATGTAATAACAAAGAGTGCCAGAGGATGCATTTTTTCGACACATGACAAATGCTGGAATGTGTGAGTTTAACTTAGTGAGTCAGAGTGAGCTAAGAGGTTTGTAGAAAAAACTCAAAGGTTAACTTCAATAATAAAGATAAACAATGATCATCATCCAGATGTTAATAAAATAATTTAAAGGATTCTGTCATCTTATTTCTTGTTGAAATGTAAAGTTAAAGATACTTTCAGTAGTGCAACTTTGAGGATTTGGTTGGACATGGAGGTCTACACACTTTAAGAGCCTTCATTCACCTCATTTACAGGCAAACCAAAACACTATGTAATAGGGGGTAAATGCCTTTAATATATTCAATCAATTCTACAAAATATTCACATAATACATTGCAGATATTCAGAAACAAATGATCCTCTGAAACGATTCTTGTTGATTATAATCTACCTTTCATAAATAAGGTGTGAATGTGAAATCTTCTTCTTTGTTCTTTCTCTCCTAGGACAGGTTTCAACGAAACTTTTGTCTCAACAGCATTCTGTTTTGGGTATCTCTCTTCATCTCGACATATTCCTTCCTTCTTTGATATCTGTTAGCATTCCACACTTCATCCTTCCTCTCTTTCCTTCATTTTCCCTTCTATTATCACTTTCTGTATTCCGTTCTTCCTTAAAATGTGTCCTATCCAATTTGCCTTCCTTTTCTAATTTCTTTTAGAATACTTCTTTCTTCCCAAATCCTCCTCAGTACCTCTTCATTACTAATTTTAACTTTCCAACTAATCTTTTCCAGTCTTCGCCAAAGCCATGCTTCAAAGCTTTCTATGTACTTTTCTTCTCTCTTTTTCAAGGTCCATGTTTCAGCTCCATACAGTACAATGCTCCATTTGAAGCATTTCGCAAATCTTTTCCTAGTAGCCACATTGATTTTCTTTGCTGTTAGCAGTTTTTTAATTTTATTGAATGCTACTTTTCCTTGCCCAATTCTGCTTTTTATTTCTGCTGTGCAATTACCATTTTGTTCAATTAAACTTCCTAAATACTGGAATGAACTTACTTGTGTTAGCTCTTCTTCTGCTAACCATATATTTAAGGGTCCTTCTGACTTGGATATCCTCATTACTTTTGTTTTCCTTATATTTATCCTCATTCCATATTCTTCGCTCTTATTCCATATCCTTTCCATCATATATTTAAGTTCTTCTTGATTGGTTGCTTTGATAGCCTGATCATCCGCGTATTTGATGGATTTTATTTATTCTCTCTCCTCCAACTTTTACCCCACCTGTGTCTTCCAGAGCTTCTGACAGTAATTTGTCTGTATATAAGTTGAACAAACATGGTGAATGACAGCATCCCTGTCTAACTAACCTTCCTATGGTAGTTTCCTTTGTTTCCTCATCCCCTATTCTAACAACTATTTTCTGATTGACGTACATTTGCTTTATTAATCTTCTGTCTTTCCAGTCTATGCCTATTTCTCCCAAGATTCTTAACAAGACATCCCATCTTACCCTATCAAAAGCTTTTTCATAGTCAATAAAGCAGACACACATCTTGCGATTCAATTCTAGCACCCTCTCCGTTAACATACTCATACATCCAATCGCATCTCTCGTTCTTCTACCCTTGCGGAAACCAAACTGGTCATCCTCTAAGTTTTCTTCTATTTTCCTTCTCATTCTTTCTAGTATAACGTTGGTACTAACTTTTCCCACATGTGAAAAAAGACTCATAGTTCTGTAGTCTTTACATTACTGTGCATTACCTTTCTTTGGTATCGGCACCATTATCATTTTAAGTCAATCTTCTGGCCACTACCCTGTGTCATAGGTTTTATTAATCAGATTAGTGAGCCGTTCAATACCATTCTTCCCCAAGGACTTCAGAAATTCCACTGGTATTTGATCTCCTCCAACTGCCTTCCCATTCTTCATTCTTTTAATTGCCATCTCTATCTCCTCTTTCATTACTTTTGGACCTCTCTCCTTCCTCATAATTCCTCAATTCTAACTCTATTTCTCTTCCTCTGTCATTTGTACAATATAGATCCTTTATATATTTCTCCCATATTTCCTTTATATCCTCTGTTCTAATCCTTCTCTGCTCATCTTTCATACCTTTCTGAGATAGCTCTTATTTTTCTCATAGTCAGCCTTTTCACGGTATTGTACATTTCCTCTAATTTTCCTTCTTTTTCCAGCATTTCAATTATCTGGCACTGTTCCTTCATCCACTCTTCTCGAGCTTTGTCAGTCGTTCTCCTCAATTCATTTATAATCTTTCTATATTGCCTCCTTCCTTCCGAGCTGACTCCCTTCCACTTCTGCCTTTCTTCCATTTTTTCCAACATATCTAGATTTATCCAGCTTTTTGTAGCTTCTTTCTTGTTTATAGTTCCAACCTCCTGTTCAAGCACTGTTAATATGCATTTCTTCAGGTCTGTCCATTCTTCCTGAATAATTTTCTGCTGTTCTCCATTCTTCAGCTTCTCTTCTAGAATTTCAGCAATTTTCTTTTTATTATCTTTTAACTTCATCATGTTCAATTTCTTTGCTGGATGACTTTTCCTCTTCACATGCTTAAGCCTAGTGAGTATATCCATTATCAGCAGATTATGGTCTGTATCTGCATCTGCTCCAGGTAGCGTCTTTGCATTCATAACACTATTCTTAAACCTTTGATTTATTATTATATAATATATTTGATAACGCTTGTTATCACCTGGGGCTTTCCATGTGTTAAGCCTTCTTGTACAAATTTAAGACTGCAGAATGATGAGTTCTATAATGAATGTGAAATACCACAGAAGAAAATATATGATATTTTCTTATATTTGGTCTGAGCATTGACAAAAATTTTAAATGGAAACATCACATAGGGAAAATATGCAATAAAATGAATACTGTTTTTTATCTTATCTCTTGAAACACACTGTAAGTCAAGAAGTTTTGTTAATCTTGTAGTATGGTCTTTTCATCTTGAGAATAGCATATGGTATAATATTGTGGGGCTCCTCATTACAAATAATGATATTTTCATAATCCAAGAAAAGATTGTAAGATTAATCTGTAATCAACATTTGTGAGCACTGTCGTCCATTTTGTAAAGATTAGGTATACTAACTGTACTCAGCACGTATATATATATTATAGTGTACATACGTGAAAAAACATATGGATGACTTCTGTAAGAACATTTTGATTCATTCATAACAAACCAGAGAAAGTTGTGATACATGTGTTATAAGCAGTAGATATAAAGTGACTTTAAAAAGAGCAATAGCAATAAAAATTTTTATCATCTCCCTGTGAATATAAAAAAACGAAGGGAATATTGTGATTTTTAAAAGTTGTGTACCTAAATTTCTGATCACCCAATATTTCTATAGTATAAAGGAATATTCAGAACTTAGAAGGATGTAATTTTGTAAAATGTATTTTATGCCATAGGATGTAAATGTTTTAATACTGTTTTGTCTTATCTTTACTTTCTTGTATTTTCTTAATAGTTCTAACCCTGGTTGTGCCCTATGAACAAACTTTGTATTGTTTCTCATTGGAAAAATAAAATAATAATTATTATTATTATAATTTTTATTGTGGAATATTATACCTCCCTTCATCAAATCATAAAGGGAAAATAATTATTTTCTCAATTAAATATTACATTCTCTCATAAATCAATTCAGACAGTTAATCATCTTTCTGGACAATGAATGAAAAATCTCTCTGGAATGTGGTAATTATGAAATGGTTCCTGAGATTAAAAAAATTCATAAATTTGGTGCCTTCCTTGCTTAAATCCTATTTTAGAAGACATCTAATTCTCAATTATTTTGCGTTTGATGTCTCACTGAGCTGTATGCTCTATAAGATGGCAGATCTTTGATGCTTACATTTTAGGCTGGAAATTTTTATCCCCATGTATCATACTTATTTGCTTGATACTAAAAAAATCATGATTCTAAGACCCCATTTTTAGAACTCCAGAAGGGAAGATATTTAAATTTTGAATAATAATTAATGATAGTAATAAATATAATACAATGATCTTATTAGTGTGATCATGTAAGTTAGAAAATGTTTTCAATGTGGAAATGAATGGGAATACTTCCACAAATTTAGATTTAGGTACATGCCGTACAAATCCCTCTTTCAAGTTGTTTCCTCATTTACATTTATACATGTTTATAGATTTGACTATGATTGGTGTAGTTTTTAATTTTTGTACTTACTGCCTATCAAGATAAGGCATCATCATGAAGGCTGAGAGGATCATCATACCTTTCACCATTAGCTAGCAAAAGTATGGAGAGGGAATGAGTCTTGCTAAGTAAGATTAGGAGTGAGGTAGCTCTTGTGTAATAAAATTAGAAATTCTGTCATATTTCTGGCCTTCAGTCATCAATAATTTGGAAGAGCTAGCAATGAAATATAATAATTTGGAAAAGCAATGTAGCTAAGGACCATAACTCTTTTGTCAAATAGATATCTATTTCCACAGTTGAATAGATAACTATTTTCAACAGTTTACTCTTTGTATTAACCAATTACTGCTAGTTTTAGAATGTTACATTTAATTTTCAATAATTTCCTGATTCTAATATGGAATATATCCTTTCATCTTGTAATTTCAAATGGAGATTTTCTTTCACTATTAATCTGCTTCCAGTATATTCCAGCTGCTGTCCATTATTTGGTGTAACATTGCAGATCAAATAACATGGCAAGAACTCTTGAAAACTTTGTTAAAACTACTAAGATATTCATTAAGGTATGAAAGAGGTACTTTATGTTCAGTATAAAATATTTACTGTTGTATTTTCCAAAGCAAGTAATAAGTACCATGTGAAAAATTCATGATCCATGAAAATCATGAAGGAAATGAATCCAGATGCCGTGTATCTAGCATAACCATTTATCTCCCAAAGCTGTCTCATGGCATTTCAGGAGACCTAGTAGGCTAGGGTAGTGGTTTGACAACAAGTATTTTCTGTGTATATTTAGCTTCTGTATTTTATTAAATGCTTGCAAATTTCATAGGAAGTTTATGTATTAACAACATGAAGAGTAGGTATTTAGCTATTTAGTAGCTATGTATAGCAGTTTCTTTCTTTGTTTACTATTCACATCTCTTTCATTTCCATTCAGAATAACACATTATCTTCCATGTGAGAAATGAAATCAAAGTGTTGTTTCACTCTATTAAAGAATTATTCTATGAGTAGTGAGTGTTTTAGCCTCTTAAGGTGAGCCTTGTAGTGAGATGGATTAAAGTTATTGTTCACCCCAAAATTATTCTTCCTCATTTCACCTTGAATCCTGCTAAAAATTATCAAATTGTGGGAATTATCGTAAATACACATTTAATAATTTATTCAAATATTGTTTGACTGAGGTCTTAAGAGTCCAATTTTCACTTACCCCTATAGAATTTGCAACCATTTATTGAAAGTATTTATTCTCAAACCTGCAATAATGCAACAACCAGATTTAAAAGATCTGTTAATGCCTTTAAATTGTAATTTTCAGAGTTGGTGGCTGTATGATAGTAAAAATGATATGATGAGGGATGCTTGGTTTATCTAGCTCGTTATTACCTAGGTTGAGTTGAAGTTTAATTTTTAATTTTCTTCATCTATATGAGATGAAAACCATTTAATTCCCTACACAATCCATAATATGCAAAATCATTATTGCATTTAGGGAAATTGAAGCTGAAGGAATTCATAATTTTCAGTAAATAGTGTGTACTAGAGAAGTCAATTTGACAATTCATTTCACTTCCTATTTTCCATAGGAATTATCCTAGTTATGTCATAACATGCAAGGTTATCTTCATCAGTATATATATATTGTATCCTTGATATTTTCTTCCATAATCTCATTGTGTTACATTTTTATCAATTTTAATAATTTTTTAGTAAGTTCATTCTTCCTAAGTGCTGGCTGTATTTGAAAGTAGAAGGTTGTTCACTGATTGTCTGTTCAGTGAAATTTCATTCTAAATATTCTCTTACATAGGGTTTTATACAACTTCAGTTGCATTGAATAGTTCTCGTTTATTGTAAATACTTTAAATATATTTTAGTAACTGTATAGTATAGCTTTGTTAAAACTCTTATGAAAATGTGATTATTGCGAATTAAATTCTTATGCAGTGGCTTAGAAAAGTTTTCAACCAGAAGCCACAATTCAAGTCTCTATGCAGCTTCATTTGCTGAAAATATTGCCCTGACTGTAATATTACAATTAGAATTTATTTATTTATTCTCAGGGGATGAACTCTCTTACGTAATAAAATACATATAATTATTCTTTGGTTAAGAAAAGGAAAATAGTGTTAGTATTATAACAATAATGTCATTAAGAAAATATATAAGATTATAAATGTTAACACTAAGATTAAAATAACCATTTGAAGGAATTTTGATTGTAGGTACATCTGATATAGGAAACTTGAATATGAAACAGGATATATGAATATAAGATCTAGTTCTCTCCTGATAATATGATGAATTAACCCCTTCTACAGACTACACCTTGACGTAGCGAAGGGGCTAGTGTGTTCCTATGACCTAGAGAGCTATACTGGCTGGAACTTTGTTCCTAGTAGGGTCACCCATGCCAGAAAGATCAATAGGCAGGGGCCAGACAAAAGGTAGTCCATGGTAGTTTGTACTCCAGTTAGGCGGCCTATATTTATTTATTTATGAAAAACGCTGCAGTTTGGTCTTCGGACCAGGTGGCAACGGTGGAGGGGAAGCAAGGAATTACAGTGACATGACTGTCTGGCATTCACCCTTAGATGGGAGGCAAAACCCTCCAAAAACCTCCTTCAGAGAGTATAAATAAACAAAGTATACATTACATATATATATATATATATATATATATATATATATATATATATATATATATACAGAATACACATCACACAAAGTATATAGTACATATCCAGAATAAAATTCAGAATAGAATTCAGGGGACAACCACAATGCTGTACATTATACATAATAACATTCATGAAGGCAGGGAGTTAATTAGAAAATAAGTAGTTTAGAATGAAGAATTAGTAGATACAGAAGAGTAAGAAATATAGATACAGAAAGAGTAAGAAATATAGATACAAGAAAAACTTTACAAGCGTTTAAGCTTCTTTTAAAAAAAAAAATGTGCTTTTAGGCATAGGAGTGAGAAGTTCTCCAGGTAATGCATTCCATTCCCTTATACCTCTATTAATAAATGAATATTTCACTACATCGTATTTCTGTTCACGTTCCTTAATTTTTCACTCGTGGTCGCCGCGTCCTATATAGTTAGGGGTATGGAACCTCACTTGTAGTTCCTCCCAGCCGTGTTTAGAGTTCCACGTATTAAATATGCCCGTCAATCTAAATGTCTTCATTCTAGACGATAACGAATCCTATTCTAGCTCATCTAACATTTTACTAACTCTCTCATCCTTTTTATACCTTCCGGCTATATATCTAGCTGCTTTCCTTTGCACTCCTTCGAGTGTCTTACTAAGACCTGATTCATGTGGGTCCCACACATTAGTCGCGTATTCAACAATCGGCCTAACCAAAGATTTATACGCTTTTTCCCTAACTCCCTTCCCACTCCGTCTTAGATTTCTCATTACAAAGTAAAGATTCGTATTAGCCTTCGAAGTAATATCTTCGATGTGGCACCCCCAATTAAGTTTTTCCGATAGTTTAACACCTAAATATTTGCAGTCGGGTATGGTGAGTATGGTTTCGTCATTCAGTAGGAATTCATTTCAGGAGACTTTCTTCTAGAAAACTTAATATGTTTACATTTACCTACGTTGATCACCATCCCATTTTCTTTCGACCACTCAGCTAACTCTTTTAGATCACTTAGCAAAATTTCTCGATCCCGCCTCTCCATTATACGCCTATATACGAGGGTCATCCGGAAAGTAGTACCCGTTCGTGAAATAAAGACACAAAAGTAAATATTAACAAACATAAAAAATTTTATTTGAAAGAGGATACTTTAAACTACTTCTCAACATAATCTCCATGCAAATTAAGGCATTTGTCATAACGTGTGACAAGTTTCTGTATTCCTGCTGCATAGTCCTCCGCCGCCAGCTCATTGAGATACAGGGTCACTCCTTTAAGTTCTTCATCGCTGTCAAATCTTTTCCCCGCCAAAAAGTCTTTAAGCTTTGTAAAGAGATGAAAATCTGAAGGGGCCAAGTCCGGGCTATACGGTGGATGGTCGAAAGTTTCCCATTTGAATTGCTGCAAAAGTCTTTGTGTTATCCCAGCTGCATGAGGCCTGGCATTGTCATGAACGAGAATGACACCAGTAGACAATAGACCTCGCCGCCGATTTTGTATTGCCCGCCGTAATTTCTTTAATGTTTCACAATACGCATTGGCATTAATAGTGTCTCCACGGGCCATAAAATCAATAAGCAATACACCTCGTCGATCCCAGAAAATGGTTGCCATGAGTTTCCTGGTGGACAGAACTGTCTTGAATTTTTTTGGTTTGTTTGGTGAATGAGCATGATGCCACTCCATTGACTGTCGTTTACTCTCAGGTGATGCATAACAAACCCATGTTTCGTCACCAGTAATTATGCGAGTCAAGAAAGAGTCTCCTTCGTCAGAATAACGTCCCAAAAACGTCAGTGCTGCAGCCATACGCTTGGTTTTGTGCTCATCTGTAAGCATGCGAGGGACCCATCTTGCACAAATTTTTGCATAATGCAGATGGTCTTTAACAATTTCATGAACAATTGTTCGAGAAACATTGGGAAAATGCTCACAGATGTCATCAATTGTGACGCGCCGATCGTTCCTCACGAATTCGTCAACTGAGCTCACCAGTTGGTCTGTAATGACAGACGGTCTCCCCGAACGCTCATCGTCGTGTGTGTTCCCCCTCCCCATGTTGAACTTGCGACACCACCGCCGAACAGACGACTCGTCCATTACATTGTCTCCATACACCTCCTTTAATTGGCGATGAATATCACATGGGCGAACGTTTCTTGCATTGAGGAATTTAATCACTGCCCCAATCACTTCACAACTGGCGGCGTTCTCAATTTTTTTAAACATTGTAAACAATCACAGAAACAACACAGGCAATGCTAGCGTCACGCAACTTGGCTCAGAGAAGGCAGACAAGCCACTGAAGCTATCTGACCTTGTCCAGCGGCTACTCGCGTCGTCAGCACTTCATGCGGCACTAACGGGTACTACTTTCCGGATGACCCTCGTAATATGCAGTCGTCCGCAAAAAGCCTTACCTCAGATCTAATGTTCTTTGGGAGATCGTAAATTAGGAAGAGCAATGGTCCTAGAACACTACCTTGCAGAATACCCGAGGTTACATCAATCTCTTTGGAGTAGACATCACCTACTCTAACTAGAGTTTTCTATTTTTCAGAAAATTTTCAATCCAGCTAACTATGCTAAGGTCGACATTTAACTCACGTATTTTCGCAATAAGTCGGTCGTGTGGTACTTTATCGAAGGCCTTAGCAAAATCAATGACTACCGCGTCAACTTCATCCCTTACATCCATAGTTTCGGCAATGTCTTGATCTAGTCCTAGGAGCTGCGTCTCGCATGAGTATTCCGGTCTGAATCCGTGCTGCCTCTTACAAAGCCAGTCGTTTTATTTCCAACCTACACGAAGATAATCAGCTATAATTTTTTCCATTATTTTACAGACTTGGGAAGTAAGACTAATCGGCATATAGCTATCAACTGATGTTTTTGATCCACCCTTATGTATTGGAATCACGATTGCTTTTGACCAGTCGTCAGGGATGCAGTTATTGTTTAGAGTTGCTGTGAACAATGTTCTAAAATAGGGCACTATTGCATAATCTCCCAATTTAATTACATCACTGGGGATTTCATCTGGTCCTTTCGATTTCCTATTTTTTATGTACGAATCTTTTTTAATATTCCCCGAATCAGAAAATTGGATATAATGTGGGATACTCTTTGACATTTGTGATCTATTGTCCCCATACACTGTTATGCCTGCTCTCTCGGCGTTATTTCTATAAAACTGTGAGAACCAGTCATTAAATGCCTCAGCTACGTTCTGTTCCCGAGTTAAATTATCGCCTACGTTAGTGAGTACATTATTACCATCTCCTTTATATGGCGTAAATATTTTTAACACTCATTTGGATTACCAGAGACAAGAGTGTTTTTTACCTCCTCTGGTCGTACTTTTTCAGCTGCTAATTCTCTTGCTAATTTATTACACTTATATATGAGTGATGGTGTCACATTAGAAACACTGTTGAGGGAGACTACCTCGACAATCTATCCCATGAACATGGTGTGACAAATTACTGATAAAGGTACTGGCAAATGCAGGACTCAGCCCTCTAGGCTGAGTGTGGCCTTACCACCACCCCTGTGCCTGGCAGGGGTGGTGGTAAGGCCATCCGGTCGTCATTCCACGAAATTCTTAGCCAGCAACACAAGAAAAGAAGAACATAACCAAGGAAACAAGGGTAGGGGCCTGGAACATCAGAACCACGCCTAGAAAAGGGGAGTTAGAAAGTGAAAAGTTAGAAATGGTGAGGTCCAACATTAACAATCTGGGGATATGTGAAGAACGGTGGAAGGATGGGGGAGATTTTTGGAGGGATGATGTGAGAGTCATATTCAGTGGGTGAAATGATAGCCAAAGAGGGGTTGCTATAGTGTTGGACAAGGGAGCAGGAAATGCCATGATAATGACCAGGCTAATAAGAGACTGGGTAATTCCAGCAGAAATTAAGGCTGAACCAATAAACACTGTGATAGTTCAAGTATACCTCCCTACTAGCGATTACAGTGAAGATGAAATCAATTTAGTTTATGAACAAATAGAAGAGGTAATAGGAAGGGTAAAAGGTAGCAAAAACCTTATTGTAATGTGGGACTAGAATGCTGTGTTTGGGCAGGGTAAAGATGGGAGCGAAGTGGAGCTAGAGCGAAGACTTCGGGCTAGGGAATAGAATAAAATTCACAGTCTCTGGAGAGTTTTGAGTTGAAAATTTGGAACAGGTCAGAACGGCACTTATCTAATATTAATATGCAATTGTGTCGCACGATCGGGTCCTTAGTTTGACGCCAAGCGGTCTTTTGCGCGAAGTTCTCAAAATTGTTTTGAGGCATTACTTGGTACGATACTGCTTACTGTTTTTCTTGTCTGGGTTCGAACACGGGCCGTTCAAGGAAATGAAAAGTAGCCTATTATCTGCGCAGGGAGTACATTTAACAATCTTGAAAATTTTAAAGTTGTGCCATTAATGGTTCTCGAGTTTTAGGCGAGCATACACACACTTCTTATTTTATTATACTAGATTACCGATGTGTATATATTTATTTTACATAATACTCACCGATGTGTGTATAATTATCCACACGATATCTGTAACTCCCGTAAGAAATTCATCTGAGAATACAGGAAAATTAATTTCATGCACTTCTCGACGAGATAGAAATATGAAATTAAACGATTGATTAGAGGATGATTGATCTAACACATATCGATTTCCTTCCGACAGTATCCTTGATTCGAGACTGGACGAATCGAGAATGCTTTCATAAGAAATGCGCGTAAAGTTCATTTTGATCAATTGAAAATAAACTTTCTTTCGCAGAATTAAATTAAAAGTAATGGTCCTAGAACACAAATGAATGCAAATTAAAATATAAATTCTTTTTTGCGTTGCCTAAATTTCAAAATAATGAAAACTGTAATTATCGCTCGATAAAAGTTCAGAACTGTATATTATATGACTGCTCTAAACTTTTTATTTAAATTGATATGTTACTTTGCTTTTTAATTTCGTAATTATTCCTTCACGTCGCTTTCTTTTCGCTGTCAGACGTAGAATTTTAGAGGCTTTGGTAGAAAATCTCGAGCTCCTTCCTCAAAAGTATTCAAAGACTTTTGAGGAATGAGCTCGAGGTCGAAGAAATCATATGTTCTCAGAAAGCGGACGACCCTGAATTGTTTTCACGTAGAAGTTCATATTATCCTCTTGGGAGTTACTAATTCGTAGGAGAGGGGTTTATCGCGCAATCCCGTCAAATGCACTTCCAGAGGCAGCGTTGTAACGTAGAATTGTTTTCTATTACTTCTCTAAAACACTCTCCTGAACAAACGATGTATTAATTTATAATAATTGTGTTTTTAAAAAAATTTCCACGTTTTGACTACCGTTAATTTTTGAGAAAAGTCTTTAGAAGACAAAAATTTTTAATAGAAATGGAAATTCTAAAGGAATAAATTTTTTCACGGAAATGCTCAATTTCTATGGTTATTTATAGTTAAATTCACTTTTTGATTAAAGTTTGAACGAACCATTCACGAATAATAAGGAAAATAAATGTGAATTATTTTGGTGCTGCCACGTGGGAGATTTTCTTGGAACTAACTCAGGCACGATTCGCCTTTAAGAAACATCTACAAAAATACAATGGAAGCCGCTATACGGTCTTTGGTAGAGAATGTAAACTACCGAAAAAATTTAATTACGGCGAAACTGCCCATGTGGAATACAAAGAGGAAAATATACAATTTCTTGATATTACTGAAAGATGATAAGTAATAATAAATAAAATAAGAATTACAGTAACAATATGTTTCAATAGTACTTAAGCCTTAATATTGGGCTTTGTATTTGTAGTTGGAAGGAAAGAGTCTTGACAGAGTAGATGAGTGTCTCCTCACTGTGCCAGAATATTACGAAGGTTAGAGTAGAGAACAAATTAGCGCAATGAAACAAAGAAAAGCACTACATTTAAAGAGACGATGTGTTCACAACACACTTATCTCAGATTTCATTTTATTACAGGAGGCTCAAGACAAGTAGAAGTCGATAGTAAATGGGAGATACATATTCTCTTTGAAATTCCAAAAAAAATTTATTTTAGAAATTTTATGATTTAGAAGTTTTATTTTCTAGCTCATTGCATGGACAGGTCCATGACTCGTTATGATGCGACCTAATGAACAGCATTAATTGATCTCCTTGAGTCACACCAGTCTGCAGTGGACAAAAATGCAAGTACCAATGGCTTGTTTTATTGAGGAAATTTAACCATATGATATTCTTTACATTGAGGAATTAAAGATACATCAGTAATCTTTTATCAACGAAATATTTTATTTCTATCACCCAGTTTTTTTCATCGTAGTGACAATATAATGCATAGTGAGGTATGAGCTATTCTCGATCTTGATAATAAAATTAATAATCTCAACCCTTTTTCAATGGATATTAGGAAAACTTTTACGCTACAGTACACTTTCATGTACACTTCTCACTCATAGTAAACTGAATGAATTTACAAAGAGCTCTCAATGCTATTAATAAAGAAATAAGGTGAAAGAAATATGAAATCAAAATATTTACGAATTACTAGTCCTTCTTCTGAGCCTTCAGAGTTTGATTACAATTATATAAATTAATTCCAAGCTGAAGTTGAGATTTTGAGATAAATATTCTTCACATTAACTAACATTACCCCACCAGATTGGAAGTCATATAAAAATACTGTACTCGTTTATCTCCTTGTTAGAGTCTTCACACTTGCCATACTATCCTATGCAATGATGGTCTAAAAATTGAAAATACACAGAGAATACCGTATTCATTATTCTTCAACCATTAATCCATCCATATTGGTTAAGGTGGTCTCTTAATACTATCGTTACAGACTTAGACTTTCGTAGAAATAGTGCAGATTCGTGTCGACACCTGCCTTCGTTTAAACTCCAAAGAAAGAAACAAGTAATCATCCTAATACCCAATGCCACACTTTGAAGAACTCTTCGCCGATCATAAATCTAAGATTCTAAAGCATAACTTTATCATGGTATTCCACCCACACTCACAGCACATGCTAAACATAGAGCGATTGATTTTCCACTAGATAACACAGTCACAAAACTTCTAAAACAACATGCCGAGGACAAATAATTAAAAGTTGAATTTCATGGAAGCATGGGCGAAGCACGTCACGAGGTCTTAACATGTTTCCGCGCTTTTCAGAAGAATTATGGTCTACAAAATGCTGACAAACGAAACTAGTTCCTCGTGCCACGCGACCTTCGTATCTCAGTTCTTTGTTTCGCTACATGGTTTGTGCTTAAGATGGTGCCATTTGCATTTTGCTATGAATACAACCAAGAGTGGAATGGAGTTTTTGTGGTGTAAATTCGATGTTTCATTACGAGATTACTTTGGAAGATTTGTGATTGCGCATCAGAGGATAAAAGTGGCTGTAGCGCTATGATTCTTTTCGAATCTGCAGTCTATAATGCCGACTGTTTCACGAAATCTTTCTTAGCCACCTTTGGATTCATTTATGCAGGAGAAGAAGCGAATAAGGTAATCTTAGGGAAAATTCATTGAAAGACTAACGTATGACTTGTCAATATGAACATGACGAATAGCGTTGAGTGTGCTGTTTAGGGAATTATATCATCACAGTGGCAAATCATTCACTTTATTCGCAAACTTAGACATCCGTTTCATAGCTTCAATAATGGATACGCAGAGCAATGCAGTACATCGTTAACGTCAAAACGATTTCCCTGGACCCTTTCCAAATAACATATCTTAAATTCGCTTTCCCTCCGCCGCCATTTTATTTCTTTAACTTACTCATTCACCTACCCTTCTTCTTTTCCACTCAGGCTGTCGAATTAAGATATTTTGCCGATAGATTTACTTTTATCGCTACGTTCATAATACCCTGTAAACATTTAATCATTTTGTGTGTAAAAGAAATAAAGATTGAAAGATTTAGATATCAACGTCAGAAAGTTGTAATTAATCTGAAATTCCGTTTCTTTGCAATCTTCCGTGAAATAATTAGGATTACACAATATTTAAATCGTGAATTATCGTAATTGTCATTTTATTAATAAAAATATAACATTATGAATTTTATTGGCATTTATAAAATCACATCTTTCATGTTTATCATATGAGAAGGAAAAAAGAAAAATAAAACGCACAATGATTTTTGTATATTAACTACACGTATTTATTGTATTATTTATTTCTAAATTCCATGCTTCGTTATACAAAGCGATGAATTAAAATTCTTTTGTTATCGCATACCATTCTTTGAACGTGCATCATAATTACGTCATATGAAACTATTATTATTTTATGTTGAATTTAAAGATGAATATTTCGGAGAACGTAATATTCCAATATATAACGAATTGAATATAAATTGTATTTAGATTAATAACAATTTATTTCGATGCTATTTAATAATTACGAAAATAATAACAATTTTCACCGGTAGGAGAGGGAGGGGTGACCAAAAGAGTAACAGCCAATCAGATCTCACCATTTTGTAGAACCGTTGTTTTTTGAGGATAAATCTTTCTTTAATTTGGAGACTTCGCCTGGTATAGACGTGTGGAAGAACATCTCAAGAAAACCGTGGGACTTCTTGAAAATTTCTTTAGTTTGGTAAGTAACATAAATTAAGCTTATTTATTACCCGAAATAATTTAGCATTTAAAAGCTATAGTTCATATTGTAAACTGATGTTTCATATATATTTAACTATTATTAGGTCTTAAAATAAGTGAATGTATTTATTCGAAATTTTCTTCTGAGTAGATGCGAATCATGCTTCTGGGTCGATAATAATTTAAATGGTCACTGAAAATGTTATTATTTAGCAATGAATTCCAGTTACGTACGTCTAATTCTATCCAATGTCTAATCCATCATAATATTTTAGATATGATGCAACTATTCTTAAGTTTTCGAGGATGCTCTCTGAAGAAAGTCAAAAATAACGATTCGAAAATTTCCGCGACCGTTTCCCGTTATATTTTTATACTTGTAGTCCTATCTTCCAATCAGTATCTTAGCGGAATTTTATGTTTGAGGATTTAAGTTTTACTTTGCGGTTAGACATTCATTCAAACGATTTTATTATTTATTTTTCTTAAATGCGATTCCAATTTCGGCTCAAACTCTATTTTAGAACTAATTTTGATCGAGTATGTCTTTTTATTTGTTTGAAACATCACTATTACTTGGCCTTAATGATCAGAGATTGTTCCGCAAATCACAATAAAAAGATTTAGTTGCGTCATTAAGTGGAAAGATTAAACTAATTTCCATTGAAAATTATTTCTTGGTAAAATTTCAGCAATATTTCTTTTGATATTATTGTTGTTTTTTTCAATCTCTATATGTAGCGGATTGAATATCTGAATTCGAAAACTGAAATTCGGATCAGCATTTATCATTTTAATCCCCTTTTATATAATCGATACACATATAGGGTGCATCTGATTCTTTGAAATTTAAGTTCTCACTAATTTGTATTCTCACAAACATGCGTTTACTTTCAACGGAAGGATTCCATAACAGGTATTCGGGGTGAATCTATTGAAAAGTTTCTTTCCCGATTATGATATATTGGTAATGTTAACGGTCCATTTCGGTACTTTACCATACTCGTAGCGGAAGTTGCGAATTGAATTTCATTATTTAATTTAATATTCATTACTTTTAAAACATTCCTTTCTGGATTTACTAATAGGTCCATATTGATACATACATTTTTGGATAGAGTTTCCATACGCATTACATTTCCAGTAACTATAGTATGTATTTCAAGTATTACCATATTTGTCCTTTCCTTTTCATTAATTAATTGAATAAAATACGAAAAAATATTCCGTAACATTAGCGATGTGGAATAGGATATTCTTAAATTTGATTGCAATCAAACTTATAATTTGAATCATCATCATTGGCAACTGCTACCTCTTATGTGCAAAATATTACACCATATTATACTCGCTAATAACATTCACGGAGGAAGGCGTTGTTTTATGGAACTCCATAATAAATAAAGTGAAATCAGGAGGTTGCTCTATTTTCTTAGATATATTTGTTTCACGCGATCCGATTCGACGAATAATTGTAGTAGATGACGATTCACGCAAAAAATATATTTCAGAAAAAAAGTAAAACCCCGTCCACGTTTTG
Organism: Pachydiplax longipennis; assembly: GCA_036926295.1. Taxonomy (NCBI): domain Eukaryota; kingdom Metazoa; phylum Arthropoda; class Insecta; order Odonata; family Libellulidae; genus Pachydiplax; species Pachydiplax longipennis. Next base: position 531,967 of record JAVFKF010000054.1, read on the forward strand.
TTTATTATATTCGCTATTTATCAATGAACTGATTTGGTGTTTCTATTTTCCAGATAGTGATATCATTCCCTCTTTGGAACTTTTATTACTTGGGGGTTTCACTTGTTAGATCTTTGAAGAAAACTGAGGAGAAATAAGACGGACTATCAGGAGAACCACAAATGGTGAGCAGTTAAGGATATTTTGAATGTCCTCTTTCGATAGATCAGTATTAATGCTGAAACTGATTACTTAACTAATTGTTTATTCGGTTCTGAATTAAGTAACGTTAAATATTCATATTTCAGGAACTCAAGCAGCGTTATCAAATTACTCTTTGAATAGAAAATTCGGCTAACGCGATTGTTTTAGCCTGGAGCACTAGATTGCGCGTTGACCAATATTCGTTTTCATTTAGGAGATCGTAATTGGCGAATGAATCTGCAAATTGTGTGAATGAGTCCTGAAAGCGTTAAATCTATAGAGCACGGGATGTAGCAATCAATTCTAACGGAGTCATTGAATTTAGTCTTCAATTTCATAAAAAACCGGTTAATTTTTCAATTTCTGCTTTTAATTTTTATCCAAAGTAACATTGGACGACATGAATCTTCATTAATATTTACCCCTAACTGAACCTCCCCTTATTTCGTTTTTATTAAAATCGTGTGAAACTCTTAAGTTAAAGTACTTCTGAGTCAATTATCTCTTGGCATGAGATGGGTAAATCTATCAATATTTTAATATGTAAATATATTCAAGGCGGTAATCGTTAGAATTAGATTTCTATTTTCCTATTTTTTAGGTATTTGCACGTAGGTTATTTAACGTGACAGTGTCAATTGGACTTTCTTTTCGTTTCTCTTGTTTGATTTTGCAATCTCCTGAATTCACTTTCCCACTTTTTCATTTCCCCTTAGGCACTAAGCACTTTCTTTTTCGCCTTTGTTTACGTCCAGTGAAAATGAGAGGATAGTGATGTGTACGCACATCGATAATTTAGGAAAACGACTTCCTTATCATCCCAAGGATAGATGGCTCTCCTTTGTTTTCACTTCTGAGATATTAGCTACAGAAATAGCCTTGTTATCATTGGCCTTGAAGTCAATGCTGAAGTTCCTTTTCATTGTTGCAAACAAACAAGGTAACCATCACGTTTATTATTATCCTAGTTTCACCTCCAGTCTGCCCATAAATCGTTGGGTTTTAACCTACTGTCGCTCATCCATCCTTTGCAACTAAAACCTGATGCTAAGAGTGATCAAATACATACGAACTATTCCACTTAAACCATTTGTTAGGTTTTAGTACAATTTCGGATATTTGCAACGCACAAAATAAGAATAAGCAGGTTTCTTGAACGCGAATCTGTCTGAACGGATTTCTTATTACGAATTACACTTCGAATAGAATTCGAATTAAATTGAGTAATATTCGTTTTGTTATCCTACGCTATCCGTTCGTAACACGGAAAATTCCCAAAAAGGAATTAGTTTTTTGACGCCCCTTCTATATCATTCACATCCGCTATATATTTTCAGATTTATAATGAGGGAAATTTTTAGAATAGATACTTTCGTAATTGCGGTCATTTTCATCAGGAAACTAATTTTGGTTCGTAGCGTTTTAAAATTAGATGTGCCGTACAAGTTTCATTTGTATTTCAAACAAATTTCATCACCTAAGATTACATTGATAGCATACTTTTGCTAAGGCTCTATACTTTTCTTACATATATGATCATTAACAATTTTGGAGCAGTCTTTTTTTTGCCACAATGTATTTTCAAAAATCACTTACTTTTAATATTCTAATGCTCTTAATAACTTCATATATTTTCCGCGAAAACGTTAAGCTGTTTTTAACAATTGGTGCAATAAATGTGTATAGCTATGTATTATTATTATATCTATAGGGTTTTGTCTCGTAATTCTTCATCGTTTAATAATTCTTAATGAAGATTCCTTTGAAGTTTCATAGTATGTAAATTAAAATTCCGCATATTCAACACAAGTATTTTGTAACTTCAATTGTAAAAAAATACAAAAAAGGGTAACCTTAAAGGTGAATTTTAGTGAAACGTTCCGATTTGGCATTCTATCCAGGCCCTTTGGGATTTGTCATTTTTAGAAAGAAAAGAGTTGTGCAAATCAAAACTTTGTACGTTCCCCTGCCACACGCCAAACGGCGGCTTGTAGGATATTTATGAAGATGTAGATCTAGATTCGCATGCCATAAATGAGATTCTCTGGAAGTGAGTCCCTGTCAGAATACTTTATAAATCTCCGCATAACTTCAATGTACTGCTATTTATTTTTAAAAGTTCAAACATATCTCCTCACAAATTTAGACAGCAGTGGAATACATTCGTGTGTATATAAAGGAAAGCTCCATATATTGATGATTTCGTTCTCTTTTTCCCACAGGAAAGCTCAGTATCATTATCAACTCCTGAATTAGAAGTGAGTACTCGTTTTCTTTTTCGTTCAGCTGATTAAAGCTTTATGTTCATTAGGTTCATATCAAATAAATAATCACTTAAGTAGATATTGACGCAAGTAGTACGCTTTTAATAATAGTTACCTTTCTTAACCTTACGCCTAAGTGCTAGTTTTCTAAATCACATTTGATTTTTCTCTGCATTTTATTAAGACAAGATAAGAATTTGACGGTCAAGTTGACTAATAATTTTTTAGTTCAATAACTTCTTTAACTCTAAACATGAATGGCGGAATATAGCAGCCACATCCAAATATGATACTGCAATAAGGTTCACAACACTTGGCAGTTTATTTCTTAAGAAGTGTAAAATACATGAATTAACCACCTGCTCTGAAGGGGGCGCGGGGAAGGCATTCCCTACAACCCTAGCTTACTTTGAGGCCTACAGACGCAGGCAACTATTTCAGGGGCCTTTCTTTCACCTTCTTCTGCAGGGGTGAGGTAACTACTATAAGCACTCACTTCTCACCTGCTCTTTCTGTCTATAAGGTCGTTTCCCTGCTATCAGAACAGGTGGCAGAGTGGCTCCCTAGGCATAGGGATGAACCTCAATGCACGTCACTGAAGTCTGAACAGGTACCCTCGCCAGGCTCTAGGGCAATTCCCTCCCACGCCCTCCCTCATCATCCGAGTCATTGGAGAACCACAATTAGCGACGGTGTGCCGCGCCCAGGAGTTAAGTTATGGTGTCGGTAAACGTAAAGACTGTTTGAGAAGAGCCAGAAAGAATTTGAAAATGTTGGATTAAAGAAAGGTCAGCAGTAAGCTAGGAATACAATGATATTTATATCAGTGCTCTTAATTTTCTTCTAAGTTTTGGGTTTATGAAAATTTACTAATTTATGAAAATTTAATCACAGGAGAAAATTCCTAAAACGTTAGTACTATGATGATGAAAGTTGGGATTCGAAGCGCTGAATCGAATTCGGATATAGAGCACATTTCGAGAAAAGATTAAAACAGAAATATATTTAACCATAAAAGCTTCCTCAGATGTAGCCATTAACTACTGGAGCATTGTTAATATTTCTTAAGAGAATATCGTACACCTATTATACACTATGCCCGATGATAATAACCTTTAGACTTAATGGCGATGGATTTTAGATATCCTCATTCTCGGTAAGAATTACTATTGAGAATATACGAGTATATGTTATTAGAAATTAGGAACATAGATTGCGTGCGTGTACAGTACATTCTCAATGTGAAGGATATGGAATCAGTGTTTATTCGGACACAAGTTCATGGATTAGAAAAATGCCAATATATTGGAGATTCCTTCCTCGGATCATTATTTACCATCTTTCTATTATTGCATTTACCTATAGTTATTACCTTCTGCTTATCGGAACAATTAAGAACGAAAAAATTAAACGTTCATTTCATGACACCGTAAATTGTGATATGTTTACGTAGAAAGGCGAGTCGTATTACTGTCCTGTTTACATACTCTCTCTTCCAATAATTTTTTAGTATTACATCATCAGATAATATCTGTTTTCTCCTGTATACCTTTGGGGTAACTTTTCAAACTAACTAGCAATAAAGTGATCGATGTTTGTAAATTTTGAACTATACCCAAACTGTCTCTCTGGTACTCCGATAAGTTGCATTCTATATTGAAATACTCTCAGAATTAAAATCCCTTATCGTACTTCGTCTTGAGTATTGTTCATTTAAGATTGCTTCCAATTGGCTGTTAATCACCGCCTACAAAATAATACCTTGCATATTCTACATAAGGCATGAACACTATAACACGAAGTTTGAAATGTAAATTTCGAATTGAGTTTAAGTAGAATTGATACTATCAAAGTCTATTGGCGGAATATTTTCGCATCTACACAATTCCGCTGGATTTTCCGCATAAATGTGCAGCACTATGGTGAGTAATATTCTTACGATTGCTAATATTTATTATATTTGCCTGATCACGACGTGCTGAACAGATACGTACTAGACTTTCTGTATAAAATCGCGATGTCACGTGACTTCAGTTTTCATATTCCGTTATTCAAGAATTACTTAGCATTTTAGGTATGAAATACAAAAATTAAGCATTTAAAGGAGCTATTAAAACAGATTAAGATCATGATATTTCTGTAGACTTGTAAAAAAATGATAATAAACATTTGTAAATTGTTAAAAATAATTTTCCATTGTTTGTACTTGGATACAGAATAATTACGAGATGAATAGGATAGTGTTTTTATTCTACGGATATTATTCCTTGAGGAACCTGTGCACGTACCGGCCAGATATGCAGTCCCGAGGTGTCCCGTAAAAAGGAATTATAATTTCAAGTATTTAATGGAACAACATTGAAACTAGCATCAATCAAGTCATGCCATTCACATCTTAATTTAATAATTTGATGTTTAAAAGGAAATTAAAGCAGGGATGATCGATCAATGTTAGGCTTTCTGTGTGAAGGATATAGAGCTACGTTCTCTCAGAGCTGCTGCTTCTACAATTTTACTCCCAAAAGGTATAAAATATTTTAAACATAGAGGATGCTCGGTCCAATCTAGAAGAATATCTTTGTCCCAGAATGCCGTCTGACATGTATTGCATTTATGCCGTTTATGGGACCACTTTTTCTTACTCTTAACAATAACTGCAACGTTAAATTGTGCTTGATGTCAGAATTGGAGAACATGTAGTATATTCAACACTCGTAAATTATACAGCTAAAAATAATGAGACGAGTATTCATAGACGAGTCAATTTTAGTAATTTAAAAGCGCTGACACCAAATAACGTTAATAGCACCATAAAGGTTCACAAAATCTCCTTCCTTAATTTTACAAAACATCAGTTCCTTTTATTTAAGATCCATACTTTTGGAAGATAGAAATAGTATACGTACAAAATAAAATTCCATTATATTATGATAATCGCAAGGAAGAATTGACTTGAAAAAAATCCGACCGGGTTCCCGGTCCCGTCGGATTTTGGGATTTTCTCTTGGGATTTTTCCTGGGTGCACGCCCTAACGTGCAAAATCACCCTTTACCCATTCCTTGTTATGATAATCGATTTAGAACGGCCACGAGGTCTTGTTTAAAGACCTTCCGGATAGTATTAAAACGTAAGACCTGCCGTAGGAGCAGAAGTCTTTAATACATTTCATACATCCAGTTCATCATTTCTCTTATGATCCTTGATTCGATGCCAGAGCGTCATTAAATTATACCATAAATTTCTAAGGGGAATAACGGAATTTTATTATAGGACATTTCCGATATAATATCGACTTCAAACATGTTGCGATTTTTCCAAAAATATGCAATCGCCCTTCACGAACGGGTTCGACAACAGGTGGTCTTAATTCTCCTATAAAAAATGTACCGCGGGAAATTAATGTATTTTCTATGTGGCGTTTCCCGAGAATATAGAAATCCGTTATTGGGCATGTGAACAATGGTCATGAAGATGTTTTGGAAATGGAGTTGATCGTTACCATGACGGTTCTTGGTTCAATTCCAGGGCATTATTTGCATTTCAACATGCAATTAAATGTGGATACGTTTGATGACCTTTCCATTATAATACCGATTTGAAATTCGCTATACGGCCCGGAAGTTGATGCGTAACAACATCTTCCAATATGATTCCCGGTTCGATCCCAGGCCGTCTGAAATGCACTGTGAGATAAACTTCCCGATGACATGTTAACGTAAGATCAGAAATGAGAAAAGAAGTCACGAATGTATGTTTATATGCAAATCAACATTTCCCTTATGTTCCTTGCTTCTACGTCAGAGCGCCATTTTGCAATCTAACATAGATTTTAATACTGATACATACCCGCCACATTGTTTCAACCGCAATGCATCATGGATGTGATGCATTGCGTTTAAATATCAGGCGATAGTTGAACTACATCAATCGAAATTATAAATACCACGGAAGACTTGAATGCGGATTAAAATATGGTTCATTAAAAATAATGGGTAACCTATATGAAATGTACATTATAAAACTAGGCTTCATATTGTTACCTGTAATAGCTTTCTCACTTCTAGCGACTGATAATAAAGCTGTAAATTTCGAAAAAGTAAAGTAGCAGTGAATCTTGCTCCCTGAGTCAAATAGTTAACATATTCAAGTTTATTTATTTACATTAAAACTAAAAATAATCATTAGTGGCATCATGCTAATGAGTGATTATGTCAATCCATCATGTCTCGTATATTATTTACATAAAAAGATTGAATTTCACATTTAAAATATTGTTGTAACTGATTTCAGTGCTTATTTCGTCGAATTAATTTTAGTCGCAAAACGAAAGGTAGAATATCACGATATTTTCGTTTTGTTCAGTTACCTGTATATAGTACGCTATTCATCACTATTTTTTCCCCGCCGAGAATCAACGGGCAGTTCAGCTCATACTAAATAGATTTAGATGGCTCACTGTATAAATGGTAGTAATCTGTACGGGAGTAGAATCACCTTTGTCGTTAAGCGAAATAAAACACAAAACTTGAATCCAGTTATTGTTAGAAACATTCAAATAATTCGCACATTCTTAGTTGCCTTTCGATCTTCGGATTGATCTTACCTCAGAAAATGGCGATTGCTTTAGATTAAAACTTTTCCTCAGATTACAGTTTAAGTAGTATTGTTTAGTTGCTTTGACAGCTGAGGTCATTGGGCTCCCACCAGGAATCGAACCCGGGACCGCTTTCATCCAAGTCGAACGCGATACCTACGTGACTATCCGTTTTCAGATTACCTTCAAGAAGTAAGGTATTCTAATGGATGCACACTATAATAGCCAAAGTAAATCCATAAATTTTTAGGAGAAGTTTTGCCATAGGGAAAAAATGACCGAGCGTGACCTCGATCGATCTTGGTTCGATCCGCTAAAGTATCAGACTCTTTTTGTCCCTGGCTATTCATTTCGGCTAATTTTTATGCGTTTGCGTTTTCCAATACGAGGGACGCATGTTAGTATAAGCATTGAGTATACAAGGGTTCAGCCCCAAGTATTAGTTTCGCACAGAATTTGTCTCAGTACCGGAAACGTTTCGAGGATGTGAGTACGGTACTCAGATCCAGATAGCGGCGCGGACGAATTAAATTCGGCCTGAGAAAGGACTGCTCTAAACAACATGACACGCCTCAATCCCCATCCAAAGATAACATCTTCAAGCTTGATTCTATATCTTTAACTAATGCTCGGCAATCTTTAATGACGCAAATATTTAATACTTAATCTTTTTTCCTCTGAAATTACCGTCTTCGTTTTGAAACGGAGCAAATCTATGTTAGTTCTCTCTAAAACACAAGGCGATCATTTTTGCAGTAAAGTTTTTCTTTTTGAAAATCGCCATCTTTGGTTGTCTGGAATCTTATTTCTTTCTTACTTCTTAAAAGATTATCAGATAAGAGAATACTTGTTCAAATGTTTTCACTCTCAGTTCCTTAGCATTTTCTAATGTCTAAGCATATATGATTAATTTAGTCGATTAATATCACAATAAGAAATTTATTTTCTTAAAAGCACTGAATCTAATAGACAGAAATTTATAAAATACCTTAAAAGCTATGCCTTACTGAGACCGAGAAAAGAAAGCAAAGGCTGAAGGCTACAATTATTTTCTTGAGTCACCAAAATTTGATTGCATCCATGATTTTCGTCATAAAGACTTATACTGAAATTCAGGACATTCAAATAGTGTGTGCTAGATATGGATGGTGTAGTTTAACAAAAATGGAGGTAAACGGTTTTTCGTTATTTTTTTCTGTATACAGTAAACATGAAAAATAAAATATTTGCACGACTTTTTTTGCAAATTCATAGAAAGTACTGATATCTTATATTTATACTGTGAAGATGTTGTTTCACTGGAGATCGCTTCAGAAGATAAAATTTTAAAATTCAAATATTTTAGTGCTAAAAATTGGGAAAATAAGTATTCGGAGAGAAAAAATATGAGAGTGAAATTAAAAGTCGGAGACGGCGCCATTGGTGGTCTCTTCAATAATTCGGGTGAAATCAAAGCAATGGAAAAGTATCGGATTTCGATGCAGGTTTCGCTGATCCTCTATTTATGAACCGAAGAGACTTCCTCTTCTTGTTTGACTTGCAACTTGTTTCACGGATTTTTCCCTAGAAAAATAAGGAAAGCTTGTCTCATTCTGTCATTAAACAAAATTCTTAGTTCGTATGCAGATATTTTCTTCCTTCATTAGAACGGAATAGAAATAATGACCACATGAATTCGGTACAAGTATACCTGGTGAAGGAATTCAATGAAAATCTTCACGATCATCATCGTATATATTTTCGATTCCTAATTTGAGAGAAATTTTACATCTTATTGCGGTTTTTTGAAAAATTTTGCATTCCCCACGCAATTACTGACGTTGAGATTACATTTAGATGTCACTGTGTTTGAGTCTCTTCTTCTCATCTGAGTAAAGAATGAATTAGTAACGGAAAACAACTGTAATGAATTGAAATAAACGATAAGAATATTGTTCATACTCAACAGGAAGAAATTCTGCTTCGGTTCATAACGTTATTTCCTGTCGTACAATAATGTCTTTTGAGATGTATTTTAAAGAAGTGAATCGTTTAGAATAATCTTAGTCTGAATTAATTACCGTCAATGTCATTGTTTTCAATATCAACGAAAATTCAAGTCAATGGAAGCTATTAACGTATGTTAACTAAAGATTGAAATTTGAAAAACGACCTTGTTTTCGAAGACTAATTTTATCATGAGGATAGTGATGGTGAATTTGCAGTGTATTAAAGTTTCATTTCTTTAGAAGATTCATTTGTTAGTAAAGTCAAAGCAAAAGGGTTTTTTGGGCGCGATGAATATAACTCATTCAGCAGTGGGAGGTGAAAAACCTCTGAACCTGTATCTCCCATTAGGAATTAGAGGTATTGTAACGTAATCTAGAAATGGAGGGGGATAGCTTGATTTGAGGCATAGATGTAGTCCAATAAAGTATCGACGACAGATGGCACCACTCATGCCATTACCGTAAATAATTTATTTTGGAAAATGCAGTCACGCGCGGTGGTGCGGTATGGGATCCGCGGACATGTGCTCTCATTTATATTAATGCTCTCTGGATTGTTGAGTGGAGAAGAAGGCACGTATCAGCAATACATATCGATGGAGGACGTGGCTGGGAATAAAAGAGGAACCGCCTTCTAACACTGATTCTAATAATGGATTAATAAAAATCTCCGAAGAAGATTTAAGAAATATTATGGCGATGAGTACAAAATGAGAGGACAAAGGAAGAGACGACTGAGGACGAGATCTTCTACTTAATAATAATAAAAGGACGAGCGAGATTGACCTCTACTACTTTTCTTGGCTCTTTCTAATAAAAAATGTAGGAATAGTAGTTTTTGGTGAAGTTATAGCCAAGATCATATTGCGCCCTTTTAAGTGTGGGCCCAACCGAGAATCGATCCCTTTCACTTGATTATCCACACCACAAAATATCATGCGCAGACCAAAATCCTTAGATAACACAATTAACCAGGGGCGAGTATTTCGTTAGAAGGTCGCAAAGTAGGGAACAAATGAAGCTCTCAGGGCATTGAACCTCAATGGAATTGAACCATTTCTAGTTCCGATTTAACGAAAGACTACATTTCGATTCAGTTCTGGTATCGCTACCCCTACTATAGTCGAACTGTTAAAACCGTTCTTCTCTATATTACATCCTTCTTAGAGGTTCTTTTATTAGTACATCGACTATTTCGTACAACATAATCAACATCATCATATGTTCCTATTTTAATATTCTGTTGAAAGGGAAAAATATCGCGGAAACAGAAGTAACATCATGCAACAAGGTAAGGAGACAACGCGAGAAACAGAAAACAGAGATATAAATGCTCACACACGATCTGTTCACTTTTACTTCTGTCAAGGATAGAGAGTTGTTCAAAGAACATAGACAATAATACATTCTAAGAGAATTCAGATTGGGATATTATCCAATGCGATCGATTCGATCTAAAAGAGTCTGTCATGAATGGAGATTAGATTTCCCACTTCATGAAACAAGTCGATCGTGAAAATCTATGGCATTGAGTGGAATAATCGAAAACTACCTATCGAAATAGATTATTCTAATATTATCCATTATTCGATATAGGTAACTCTACACAAGTAAATAAAATGAGTGTTAATACTCAACTTCTCGGAAGAATTCAATTTGAGATTGAAATACCAATGAAATTAAGCAGGTATGCTTTGACTCCGAAAGGTCGGTTCAAGTTCACCTCCGACTCCAATGCTATCAAACCGGAGTTTAAACGGAATGAATACTTGGAAGTAAATGAAATTAATCCCTCCTCAGTGCGGAAGGAATACTAGCACGACATTGTAACTCTTATTGAACTTTTGACAATCGGCTTCTCAGCGTGACTGCCATGTTCTTCTGTGAAATTGATTCGGCGAAGTGCAATATTTGCGAAAGAGGAAACTTCGACTTCGTTGAAGAGGATCTTAAAAGCGTTTCATAGGGACAAGTATGAAGAACTTGCGGCTTGAGAAAGATTTATACAATTATTTATCACATAAATTTTGACTATTAATTTATAAATTTGTCCTGCAGAAAAAAACGTTCGCTAGTTTTTTTTTCGGTTACATTAATTTTTGTACCGATTCAAAATTTTCTTTTCATCATTTTGCAAAAAAGGTTGTTTTAAGCAAACTTTCTAATTTAATTATGTCACCTCCGACGGAATGAAACCTCCGATAAAATCACCTCCGTAACATCCCTTAAATTAAGTAATAACACTACTGATTAAGAGTGGAATTTTTAGAGATATCTAATGGGCTAAATAGATATCAAATGGACTCAATTGCATGCATTAATTTCTAACAGATCACTATCCGTATGACCGAGCATGATCTATACAAATTACTCCATCATATAGTCGGATGATTGCAAACTTCTTTTGAAGATCATTTCATCTTTACGTTAATTCCATTTTGTTTCTTAGGCTACTTTTTCTTTAGAATTTCCATCCAATAGGCATCTTTTCCCTTCTTCCCTCATTGTCTTATTTCAAAAACATTGGCCCACCGTCTTGTAGCCGACTTGCTTGTCATTCAACAAAATGAAAGCTTCTGAAATTCGTCAAAAATAGTATTGATACATAATTAAAGAAATTAATGGAGTGCATACTTTTGATCCGATTATATGAGTAAAAATAACCGAAGATCTGCTTTAACTTGATTAGAATGAGCTGTTAAATATCAATAAAAGCGGAGAGGGCCGATGAAAGCGGTCCAGAGTTTGATCCCCGGTGGGGGCGAATCGACCTCAGAAGCACTTTTAACATTAATATTGCTACACTATCAATTAAGTACTTTCAATAAGTCGTCCACATTTCTCGTATAAAATACATAGTCTTCTTTCATCTCTCATTTTGCTCTTTTTCACCATATCAGAAGGCTAAAATGACACTTTTCTAGCACCAGAATGCATAGTATATTTATTTAAATTCCCCTTAATATAAACGAACAATACAGAGAAAGAGTATAATTACGCAAATTAAAGAGAGAATTTCAAAAGTGAGCTAAAATCAGACTATTATTTATGGCTGTTTGATTTCCGTGGCACATACTATCTCAAACTTCACTGATTCAAAGTACCTTTTTGGTGTCGCGGAAGCAACCTAGTACTCCCAACTGATACGGTTAAGGAGATATTACGCAAATAAGCTCAGAAATATATAATCTACGCTGTTTTGCAATTATTAAAATTGTCCTAATTATAACCTAGGGAACCCATTGAAACCTTATTAGATTGGTAATTCTATCGATTTTTCAGGCACATAAATAACTATTTGCGAAACATAATGCATGTTAATCCATCTAGCTGTGAATTACCAACAGTTATTTTTCATCAAAAATCCAAAATTCGCAAGACCGATCGCACGATAAATATCTGTAGTAAATTTGATGGTCTCAACACTTTTATTTCGGCATTCTGCCGCTATAAGTCAAGGCTTTGATTTTGCTTTGTATAACAAAGTAATCTTTCGACTTTGTCAATCTTCTCATGGTTGTTTGAAAGCAAAATTTCCGGATATAATTGATCCTGAATTATCCTGGCCTGTGATGATAACATTATCTTCAATGTAATTGGTGAGTTTTATAGTTTTTCGGGTTCTAATTACGGGAAAATAGTGATTAAGTTTGTCACGTATGTTTTCTTTGGTAATAAGTGATCTTTAAACAGATATTTAACAAAATACAGCTTACTTAATCGTAATTTGTTTTATGATTATTTATACCTATCCGATTTTCTAAATAGTAGTTATTGGTTAATTTTTCACAAATATTAGAAACAAACAGAATAGTTTAACAAAGTTGATGTTGGCAAGGAAGAAGATATTTTAGAACAAGAATAAAACGTTATGAATGGAACGTAAATATTTTTCGATAAAACCAGCTGATGCACAATTGATCACAGAAAATAAATCTCACATTAATGGGAGAATTAGATGTATTAGGTACTCTCAATGCGGCACACCAATGTGCACATCTGTAGCTTAGAGCTGCTTTTACTTCCTATCATTATTTCTGAAACAAGGATCTTATTTATCAGAGCAATGATGATAAATACTTCAGATAAACAACTTGAGATTTAATTCAGCTGACGTTTTCTCATCTTTACTTTTCTCATGTCTCCCTAATCGACGTTTTTTATTCTTACTTATGCGAATCGTTTATTTTTTCCACTTTTCCTACTCTTTTCTGTACTCTCCCCTATCCTCCTCACCCTTTCTTTCATTATTCATCTCCTTTCCCTTTCATTTTTATCTTCTTGCATCCCCTCTCTCTTTTTATAGGTAAAAGATAGCAAAAATACGAACCTCTCATACACTCCACCGCCGCATACACTTTTAAAAGTCGATTCTTTATGCCTTAGGATCCATGATTTTTTATTCACGAACACGGAATATACGATCTCTTACCAACGGAAAGCCCTCTCGAAGAGGATAAGTTAAGGGTCCTCTTGAGGATATCAAATCCACGTGTTAATGCACACCCAGGTATATGCCCTTTTGGAAAAGCAGCAGCATTAAATGAGGCAATTGCTTGGATTTCGTTTCAATGAAGTCAACGACATCGATTGATATCAGTTATGGTTATGCTAGAAGCGCTAAATAATAGAATAACGATGCTAATATCTATCTCACCTACGACGAGAGATACAGTAAAACTAGGTTAGGACATTTTGCGCCGGACCAAGCAAAAACAGCTTCATGAAAGAGTTCTGTAATGTTGGTTGCATTACATTATATTTTTGAAATAAAGGTTTGCTTATTGCACAAAGAATGCGTCTCAGTAATTTTATTTTTTAATATTTTTCACTTTACGAAGAAACGGTTTTTACCCGATGGGCAATATTAGAGAAGAATAACTATTTTTAACTGTAGTGATGAGAAGGTATCACGATTTCTCCGAGATTAAGCTTAGTTTACGAAACACTACTTTCCCAGTTTTTTCGATATGTTTACACCTCAAAATAGTGACGTAAGGAAACACTGTAAAATGAATTTTTAATCTCCGTTCTGCGGTGAAAACAGAGAAGATCCCACAGTGGGCTAGAATCGAAAAAAGGGGCCATAAATGGCTTTTATGGGTGCAGGACATAATATTTCGCATAGCTATTATACTAAATGATTGAATTTTATTTTCCCGTTTATCTTTCTTCGATATCTTTACGTGATAAAAAGATGCATGGTGTCAAACATGAACACTTCACAGAAATGGCTGGTGAAGGATTTTTGGAGAAACGTTCAAGTTTGCTGCTGTATGGAGGGTTTAAAAAATAATTTTGGAAAAAACAAAGATGCCGTAATCTACAGCAATTTGTTATCTTTTGACTAGTTGCAGGGACTGCTCTCAAAAATGAGTCTTTGCTCATTTAAATTGACGAAATGGCGGACACCTTTTTCGGACAATTTTCGCGTTAAAGTAAGAAATTCAAATAGATAAACGGCTTTTATCCATCGTGTCTCTAATACCACGTCATAGTCACAAGTATCTAGATATGGAATCCGAAGAGACTGTTTCAATTCAGGTGCCAACTTGGGAATTTGGTGGATTTTGGTGGACCGCCGTGGAATCACCAAGTACAGGATCTACCAGGGTACAGGGTACACCAAGATCTTTTTGGTGATATGAAGCACAACAAATAGCCTCTTTCATGTTAAATTCTGGCTAATTATTCTCAAAACATATGTGAAGACAGTTTAAGGAAGGAATTTGATACCTCTACATTACATAATGAACGTGGAATTAAGAAAGTGTAACATTCTGGCAAAATGCGTCTGCATTTTAATTAAAATAACTAAAATAGATGTTAATGCGGATGTAAATTATACATTCATTATCTGTAAGATAAATGTTTTTCCGACATACATATTAATCCTAATTGGTATACATCGTTCCCTAATTTAAGTTTTCTTCTTCAGAAGAGAAATCATCCGAATCCTCATCGTCAATTATTTCACTCTCTGTCGTTGATGATGAGGTCGTCATTCTTCGATGTTTCGTCTGAATACTGCTGACATTGAAATCTTTGGGTCTGACGTCAGCAGCAGTCTTTTGAAGAAGTCTTTAACTGCTCTAGAGTGTTTTCTCCCCGAAAAGTGCTAATATCTTTGTGTCCTGTCTCCACGTCCCATTCCGACACTTTTCTCAAGTGCTGTTGACCGTGCTTCGACATCAACCATGCACATATGGCCCCCCACCGGGAATCGAACCCGGGGTCTCTTTCACCATTGGTGAATGAGCTGCCCACTCTGAACTGCTGTTTTTGCTAATTCCGATCCATGAACTTCAAGTACTGTTGGAGGCATATATTACCAACGATATAAGAAAGGCAGCGTCCCAGAATTAGTTTGCGAACGCCTCATCATCAAGAGGTAAACAACTCGGAATCGTACTCAATATACTTCGGAATTACTTGATAAGCTCTTCATCGATTCCTAGAATACAGATGGCTATCAGTTATTTTGTCTATTTAAGCACTGGTTACAAGCAAAATAAGCGTCAGCAAAGTTGTTGTCGCGATTTCTTTCGCGGTGTTTTATGTACTTCACTCTTACAATGATTCAGGGCCTTATGGAATTTACAAACTATTATTAGTTCTACACCTGTTATTTACGCTGCCAAAGTTGACTCTCCTCTCGATTCATCTCCATCGTTACTCAATTTAATTAGGGCTGCAAAAGAAAGCAGAATGGGAATTTCTAAAATTTTATGTTAATCTCCGCTTAGATCGTTCACCAAAGCTTGAAAATGCGTTTTGAGACTCCCCGAAGCTTTTATGAGAATTAAGATATCAATCTGTATGTATCTTTTTAACGCGCAAAGATATAGAAAAACGGTAAACGGGAAAATGAAGTTCAATCATTTTATAATAACTATGGGAAGTTTCAAGTCCCGCACCCCAAAAAAACCATTTTTCGCCTCTTGTTCAGTATTTTTCGATTCTAGCCCGACGTTGGAATTCTGCCTTCATCTCAGAAATTTAGTCATTCCAAAGGAAATATTAATAAGAGGCCTTCTTTTAGCATGAAGGGACGTTTAGCGTGAAGGGACGACACAGATGATGTAAAAGGATTTGGTCGAGTGAGGCGAACGGTGGCTAAATTTGGTTACAGTGCATGTGGGACGGGAAAAATCAAAATCTGTTAGCGTTGTAATTTTATGTGTTTAGTGTGATAAAATCGTATCTTAAGCGAGAGCGTCTAAAACGGGTTCAGAATGTGGCCCACAATTCTCTTATGAATTTAGAATCCGCAGACAAAAAGTGGTGAAGCCCTTTCTCAGTCGTTCGTTGAATTTATTATTTTATGATTAAAACTGTTCGAGCGCTGAATTACTTCTGTTTTACATGTAATCTGTCAGAAGCGCGTAATGTGAGGTTTATAAACAAAATCCCTACCTGGCTCTAGCCTATTAGCTTAGTCTAATGCAGAAAAACTACTAGAAATAGGTGTACAATTTAATTATAAAGTATTAATTGTTGCGATTGCATCGTAATGCATTCGTTCAGAACGAGAAGGTTAATTACTATCTGATATTACTCAATGTTTTTATTTCAAAATAGGTGCCTCAGAATTGGATCGGGTAAAAATGAGCATATTAACTTCATGCTAAGCTCTTCGACATCTTTTTAAAAGTTTAAACGTCAAAATTTGTACATAATTTTTGTCATAGAGCTTCAAATAATCTTAACATTAGGAATACGTTTAGAAATACTGAGAATAAATTAAAGGAGGCATATCCGGGGACGAATAATGCTCTTAAGGCTGAGACAAAACGTTTTCTACCGAAGGTAATATGTGGAAGCATATAAAATAATGTTAGTTGAATTAACTATTGATAATTACGGACATAATAACTGTGGCATAAGTTGTAAGTAGTATTCTTGGAAGTAGTAAACCAATGATTCCCGTAATGTGAGGTTGATTTAAAACGGGGATTTAGAGGAAGTGAAAGTAGAGTTTTGAGTTTATGTTGTATATTTTGCTGCTTCTTTTGTTTTAAATTAAGCAATATGGGTTTCTATGGAGCAAGAAAACATCAGCGAATCGTTTTATGAGCGATGAGCTGAAGGTTTTTATAACTAGCGTATTTATTCTTAGTCTTAACATATACCTTGGGAAAATCACAAACCTTCATGTGCAAAGTTAGAATTCATTTCCATCATTTCTTATCACCTTTCTGATTTGATAGTATGGATTGAGATATTCATAAGTTAACAGTTTGAGAAAAAGAGGGGGTGAAGTTGCCGAAAACTCCAGGAAGAATGCTTTGAACTGTGAACTTTGTACTGTATTGTAAATCGTCATTTTAGCCGATATGTTTTCGCAGCTAGTTAAAAAAAATGAAATATTTACATGAGCTACTTTATCTTGCGATTTTTCAAAAATAAAAAACTGAGTTAAAATTCACAGGTTGTGAAACACTCCACTGTTATAACACAACTTCATGTAACGATTTTTTAACCATATTTACAAAAAATTCACGTGAAATAGATGGCTAGGAAATCACCGGAGGAAAGAAAGAGAGTTTTACATCAAATGGGAGACGAGAGAGCAAAGTAGGAGAGGGAATGGTTGATTAAAAGAGAATAGAGATTGGAAGAGTCTTCTTCCGTAGATTAATAACGGAGGAAAAAGGGACAACTCCTCTCCAACCTAATTTTTCCCCGAAATTTCAATTTTCATTTAGTCTGCGCATCTCGGATGTCTCGTCCAATTAAAGACTTGTTTTTTTCATCTCCGCTCGGAAAGTATGGCGATCTTTTTTCATTTGGTAAAAAAAGTAAGTTGTTGCGAAGGCAGCCTCCCCGATTACATGGGCCAACAGAAGAGCATCGTATAGCGAAGGGGGAAAATTGCGCGCCAAATTGAGGACAGAGTTTTCTTATCGAATAACGTTCATGGTAAGCAACAGGGTTAACTACTTCAGTACCTATACTACAAAAATGGGACTTATTGAGCACCGCACTAAATCACCGTTATGATAGAAATAAACTTAATTTTACTGGATGCATCACGTTTAACAGCTTAGCAAACGAAGAATGTTTAAAGTGCGAAAATGAAGATCAAGGAGTATACGTATCTCAAGCAGATCATAACCACACCTTCCGAAATTTTTCATCAATACCTACATTATTACTACTACATTATTAGCACGTCGTCTTTTTTAAAAGTGAAATATATGATAAGTAATTTCTAAAGGCTTCAATCATAGTTTTTGTTTACCTACATGTAGTAAAACTCGTTTAAGACGCTCCCACTCAAGTCCGCGCTTAAGTTTTCTCCCTTTAACACGAAGCTCGTGGTAAGAAAGAATACCGTTTAAGACGCCGCTTATACTAAAGATTTTCAAAGATACTTTGCTTCAGCCATTCGTATGATATTTTTTTTACATCAGTGTCATCCACTCAAGCTTCACTTTATCTCTATTATCGCGAAGCAGAACAATCTCCTTCGGAGCAGATACAAATCGAGTGAGTACCACTTTTTGTCAAGGCAGTATGTTAGATTGAAAATTCGTTCGTCGCAATATCAATTTGAAAAAATCGAATAAACCAGAAAATGGAGCGCCGTGTTTTGTGGGATTTTGATTGTACTTTTGGAGAGATCGCGATGCTCTGTTTGCTCCCACTGCTGTTTAAAAAATCATTATTCTTCCCTAATTGATCGTAATTAATTTCTTCGAAAAGAAAGATTTGCGTCAGAATAACCTCAATGAATGGATTGAACATGAATGTAGTCTCCTTGGTCCACCTTAAATACGCGGCATGTATATGCGATCCAGCGGATGAAACGGGTACACTCGAGAAAGTTCAGCGCAGAGCGATACGTTTCATTAAAAATGCTACGAGAAAAAGGTAAGCGTTACGAAGATGCTCTCAGATGCAGAAAGAAGGTTAGAAGCTAGGTTGCGACTTCTTAACAAATTTAGAGAAAGCACTTTTTCCGAGGACGTAGTTGATATTATGCGACTACCCTGCTACTTCGGCCGATCCGATAATGAGAACAAAATTAGAGAAATAGGCACTAGAACAAGTCGTTTTAAGAACTAATTCTTTCCGCGAACAATACGCGATAATAACTGGCTAAAAAATAGCTCAATCGTTCGCTGTTTGCACTCCCTGCCACACGTCGAAAGGTGACTTGCTGAGTATTTATTTAGATGTAGATGTATTAACTAAAAAACTGCTTCATTGTAGAGTGAAAATTGATCAAAATTAGGTTACTGAGACGCTTCTTTGTGCAGAAAGCATACCGTTCTTCAAAAATATAATGTAATTTAACCAGCATTACATAAGTCGGTTATGATGGTAACTGTCTTCATACGCGGTTTACCATTTGAGAAGTGGCTTAACAGGGTTTGTACATCGCATTAAGTAGTGTGCTCCGGGGAAAAACTCCTTATAAGCGATTATTAAAGCGTCTTAAACGGTATGGTTTTTGTGCAAGATTACCGCGAATTAAGCGGAAGAGTTTTAAAGTATAAAGTTTATTTTTAGAAGAATCCTCAATATTGTAAGTCTATCGTATCCAATGCAGTATGGGCGGAATCCCGAATTCTTCTCGATAGAGGGGGCCATTTTTCGTATATTCGACAGAAACCCTCTGCAGATTAGTATGGATAGGAAGGCCCCGTGCATTAGTCAGTTGTGACACAATGGACAGCGGTCAGAGAATTGGCTTATGAATCTTTGAAGGCGGTCATAAGTCATGGGGGTAGAGAATGAAGAGGGCAGTTTCACCCTCGTCTAGATTGCGGATTCTTTCTCACTTCCACGCGTTTTTCACGTATATTTTTTTTAGACGCAAAACTGAATCCTTAATTTAAAATCATTGATTAGTCTGTTGGAGCTCAATGCTGCAAAATTATATTGATTTTTCGCAGTTTTGAATCCAAGGCAATATCTCCTACGGAAGAAAAAAGTCCGACGGGACCCGAACCCGGGTCTCCCGGTCCCGTCGTACTTTTTTCAAGTCTATTCTTCCTTGGAAATTTTCCTGGGTGCACGCCCTTACGTGTAAAATCACCCTGTACCCATTCCTTGTCTCCTACGGTATTCTAAATTCAATCTTTATTGAATCTCCTTTCGTTTGGTACTTGTTTCGATTTCATTGGGCCATCATTTCTAATTTAACTTTGTAAAGGCAAGAGTCTGCAATAGATCAAAATGAATGTTACGTGAATTACTTATTAGGGTGTTTTCGAGTGGGCAAAATATATGTATTTGTAGGTAAGTTACATAGGCCTTTCAAATTTCTTCAAATTTTAATGATTTCTCAAAATAAATCAGTTTCGGCCTATTATGAATTAGGAAAAGGTATTTAGACAAACATACATAGCTCCTTCTATATTATTTGTTAATTGAGCGGAGTTTTCATTGTAACTGTAAAATATTACGATAAGAATTCGTCACTATCAAGAATGAACCTAAGAATATCTAACTTTCGGAAAATTTTCAATGGAAGTTTCGAAATATGGATTAAAATAATTGCTTTTCATCATAATTTCAATGCCATATGAAGAAACATCAAACTGCTACTTTTATCAAGAATTTGCCTTAAAAACAGAAGAGGATTGTATTTGGAGCAGGATCCTTTGGCCATGCGGTCGGAAATTTGTTCGCTAATACTTGGCGTATAATTATTTATTATTATTTGTTGCGTAATAATTGTGAAAATAATTAGAGGTAACCGCTAGTAAATCTCCAAAAGTTAAAATATCTTCAACAAATAATTCAAATTTATGAGTTTAAGTGAAAGGACTAGTATAAAAACATTGTGTAAATACCATAATCTGTCATTAGTTTGAATTCAATCCCAAAATTCGGTCATCTTTACGATGAATTCTAACATGTAATCCGATTGAGATCTATTGGATCGAATTCCAAGGAATAACATACGTCAATGAGTTCGAAAGAGAAGACGAAATTCAACGCCAGCGTTATTTCCAGACATGAACGATGTAACAAGAATCATCAGTGAATTCTGAGTACACTTGTAATTATGAAAATGATGTTTTTGCGCTTCAAATCCAATTGACTAAATATTCGATTCGATACAAAATCCGTGTTTTCTTCTTAATCTGCTTATCGTTGTAATCCACTGCATTGTAAATTTTCATTAAATTGGACATATATTTCCATCATTATAGTTATTTTGATTACTCAGAGGCATTCGCATGTGCCAATGAAGAACGACACGGAAAGTGAAAGAGATTGGAAATTACTCTGTTTGAGCGATTTTATATTAGACAAACTATTCTAGTGCGGTTATCTACGTTATATACGTCCCCAATCGAGAGAAGTATGGTCATGAACTGCGGATGCCACCTCTTATAAAGATCTCTCCGAGGCTATTTTCGTTGAGTGGATTCGCCTGGATTTAGTGCCAGAAAATAAAGGGAAAGGTGACGCCCAATATACGACGAGGGCAATTCCCAAAGCAGCAGATTCCAATTGATGGATCACGCGGTCCATATGAGCGAGCGATGGGATCCCTAATTCCCGTAATGGCCGGTAGAGGCGCGACGTCCATTTCTTTCTCTGACAAACGGCTGCAAAAGTAATGGGATTAGAAAAAGGAGAGTAATAATTCGACGAAGGAAAAGATTTCGTCGTTTTTCAGAGGACCTGTGTTTTTGCGAATAAACGAGCAATAGATAATGCAGTCGAATATCGGAATGCGTTCGTTGCTGATTTAACGTCTCGATCCAAAACTCACACCATAAAATAAACACGCATTAAGGGAATTCTTATGACTCAATTTTATCAACTTTCTCATGCTCGATAATATATAGGTCAGCTTCTCTTCTGTATGCTCAATATTCCGTAACTTTTTTGAATTACGATAGCTTTAGAGGCGGTGTCCGTTCAGACGTCTACCCTGTAAGTCGTCTTTCCAGAAATTTGAAATTATCCCCTACAAAGTCGCTATACTCCGAAAAAGATATCGCCAAAAAGTAGTCAATCGACTTTATAACATGAATAAAAGTCACTTATCGACTGAATGTTAATTTAAAATGGGTCAAACTTAATGTTAAATGTTATTTTAGAGTGTATATACTTTCTCCGTACTCCATAGAGTTCGAGAAGTCGCTGAAACAGAAATAAGACGCTAAAAAAGTAAAACATTGCTAGGAAACAAAACACTAAATTGGGAACTAACCACCTTCCATGAAACATGAATTCGTCACCAATTATTCCACAAATTCCTCCAAGCGTGGGTCGACATACGTCTTTTTGTACCAATTCATATTTTTCAATCAATTTCTATTTCAATATTTAGGGGCGCAAGCAATTAAACGCATTCCCGGAATATTTGTTTTTGTCGCTGTACAGAGGGCAGTAAGCGATGGGAGAGTAATTTCTGATTCGAGGGTCCGATCCATAAATCTGCTGTCTTAAATTAGCCGAATTTAGGACTGAAATGCACCCATGGGTTCTTTCATTACTTTTTAATTCTCTTTTCCTTCTGCCTCTTATCCATTTTCACTTTCTACAGATTCTTGTTTTCTCCTCCAACCTCTCAAATCCAGAATCTAATTTTGCACTTACTTTTAGTATTTTCTTTTGATTTCCATTGGATCTGATCTAGTGCTATGTATAGTAAAACCCGGTTAAGACGCTTTTCAGGGGATCTAGTGAAAACCGCGTTATGAGCGGGATCTTACCGGAATATAACAAAATTTTATTTCTCTACATTATCAAATAAAAGTGAAGGATTTCTTGGCACTTAGATAAATGCTTAATAACGTCACTACAAAAGGGAATATCGTTTGCTTTCATTTGCCGCAGCTGTAGATCTATAGAGAATCCGCTAATTATTGTTGCGTCATAGAGGTTGTCACCTTATTAAAAATAGGCTGTTTTTCGAAGAAAAACATCGATGTCCTCTTTCAATTAATTTTGGTGATTTTGAGTCTATTTCTAAATGTATTTTTATTTGTTTTAAAGACGGCACCAAAGTTAGCACCTTTCGATCTATTGACTCAGGCAGACTGTAGAGAATTGCAGTATATCTGAGGACGGGAAAAATCCGCGTTTTAAGCGGATATTAATTAGTCGTACAGTATTTTACTTAAGTGTGACTGTGAGAACACCACGTATTCATCGGATCATCATATTGCGAGAGAATGAGTCTCGATAAAGGCAGTATATCCTAACCGAAGATCTCGATTAGCGAGAAAATCCTTATGCTGTTGCTTCGGCAATCAACGAAAACTGAAATCATACCAAGTTAAGAAAGTTCAATGGTCAAACATTAGAGGAAAGTGGTGTAGGACAATCCTTCCTTGAACCTTTACAAAATTATTACGACGGTCAGTTGTCAATAAGTAATTATGTAGTCAAAGAGGCTATTTCTTTAATTATACATTTTTATTTATTTGTATTTTATGGCTAAAAATGGATTACAAGCCAATGGTGATTCGGGAGGTAAATAAAGGAAAAGAAAAACTCCCGAGATGTCATGCAATGTTACAAGACAAATAATACACTGTTATTACAAAATATTACTAATTTTATGAATTTCATCGCACTGAATCCAGTGTGAGAATAATTTTGGCTTTCTTTAGAATTAATGTCGATATCCTGCTTTGATTTTTGCTCTCCTCCTGGATACATTCATATATGAACAGCACATCTCGTGGAGAACCCATTCCGTGACGCCGACCGCCTCTTTAATGAATGATTTTTTGCTTCACTATGGCGCAGGTGTTTCAACTGGACTCTTTCGTCCCGCTAATTCGTTGTTCGCGGATAGGTGTCGTTACCGGTAAATGTGCGTCGAGAAATTCCTCACTCCCCTCAATGCAAATTCGCATTCACTTTTATGAATATGTGAGGCGGACTTAAAGTGTGCTTTAAAATGGGAATATGCTGATGCCATCGGGTCAGAGACGTATGCGATATAAACTACCTGAATAATTCTCAAACGATATTTTCTCTGCAACTGTCTTTTCCAAAGAATACCCTTCCATATTTACATTTGATGAACATGTATCACATATTTAAGTTGAACAAAAACAGTTTCTAAAATAGAGGTTAAACTACTGTAAATAAGCAACTGAGCCACGCCGAATCATGACAGAGAAGGAAGCGAAAATATTTTCAAGCAATTCTTTTTAGATGCAGGAGATAAAAAACATAAACATGAGATCGGATTAGACTAGATTTAGATCGGCTGCCCCAATTATGAGTATTTTTGCTTATTTATAACTACTTTGTTGTTCCGCAATTGTCTCTATGGACTTTATGAATGTCCTGTATTAAATCTAAGTATTATATTGCATGCTGTTATTTATCATCTTTTATGCAGCGTAAAAATCAAATAATCACTCGTCTTAAGGCGCTAGGTCTGTCGTCATTCAGAGAAATAGATGCTACAAACAGATGATTAAAGAATTCATTTTTTCTGAGAACAATACGCGAAAATAATCGACTAGGAAAATAGACTCATGGTGCTTGCACCCCCTGCCACACGCCGAAAGGCGGCTTGCAGGGTACATATGTAGATGTAAGCTCTATGTGTGATTGCTACGATTGATTGAGTTGATTTAACAGAACGTGGGCCTTCTGAAATCGGATTGTTCTTTAATAAATGTAATTTCTCATCGTTAACTCTCATTACCTTGCTCTCAATAAGGGCGGTTTTATTATTACGCGGATGTGATTTCGGGAAATCTTATACCAATCTAATATATGTATTATTAGAGAGCGCATCAGAGCTTCGTTTAAGATTTTTTCTGAATTTTCATTTTATATATATATATATATAATATATTATACTTAATATAATAATATACTATAATTATAATATAAATATATATCTCCCTATTTAAGTGTTCAAATTAGTTTATTTTCGTCCTCGAGCAATGGCCTCCTGCATCCATTCTATCGGTAGATGGCTCTCGGATCGATATTAGGTCTGACCCCCTCGTTGGGGTCTATCAGAGGCGAAAAAAGAAACAATCAAGGGTCCGGAACGGCAAGCTTTATTTATACGTGTTTCGTGATGGGTTCTATATAAGGAGTGCTCGCGTGATGCATGCCATCGGAGGTGACGAGAGCACGGACACGCAATCCCTCCCTGTAACACCTGCATTCTCAAAGGCCTTTCCATAAAGACGCTTTTCATAAGTGGGATAACCGCAAATACTACAAATATTTATTTCTTCTGGAAAACAAAAGGATTTTGGATTCTTTCATTTTTAAATGAATGATGAAAGCAATCTTCTACAATACGATTGTAGATATATCCGCTAATCATAGTTTCGTAATGTCTTCTCGTCGTCTATTTTAAGAATGCTCTGCTTTTCGTGCAATGAGAGCATCTTTACTTGAATTTCACTATAAGAGATGTATTGGGTTGCAGTGAGGACTGGATGATAAGCCTCTTGAGTGGTATTTTTACCGTGGGTTCAGTGCGAAAGAGCGACACAATCAAGCGAGATAGCGTTTTAAACGGGTTTTACTATGTGAAGCAGTATTTTAAAAGCGCTTCAACAGCTTCTGCACTCATGGAGTCGAACCTGCGACCGCTTTTACCAAAGACAAACGCTCTACCCACTTGGCTATTTGGAGTACAAACTTGAACGCTGCCTTAATCAATCCATCGTATATTGTGATCAGAAAAGACACGGAATTGTGATTCTTTCAAAAATTTTATTTGAAAGCGACCTGTTTCAGCGAATAATTTTCGTCTGCGGGGGATTGAAATTGTGGAAAAAGGTTCTCCTTTCTTACTTGTGAGGAATTTGCACAAAGCTATGCCCTCTTATGTGGACTCAAAATATATACAAAATGGCGGAATTCTATCTGATATGTTATGTGCCTGATGATGACTGTACAGTCGAAACCGGTCGTTTTGAATAAAACGGAAAATACGAGCCAACTTATCTGTAATGGCTGAACACCATGTAAAGGTATCACATATTTCTTGATCGCTCACGGTCTAACCGCTGCTCCCTCTGCATTCAGGATGAATCAGACGATGAAGAGTTAAATGAAACTGATCTTGAGCCGTATAAAATCGTTTTATGATCGAAATGTTCCTTCGACAGAGATGGATTTACGGAAGCAAAAGTGTCGGAATGAGAAAAGTATCGACGTAGAAAGAAAATGTTTCTAACAAACACTTAGATATCAATAAAATTGATACATATATTAATTAATTCAATCTAAAACAGGGAAATCAGCGAGTGATCGAAAGTACTATTATTATTATTACTTTGCGGTATATACGTACATCTGAGATATGGTACAAAATATATATTTGAAAGAATAGAATTTTATGGAATCTCATAGATGCGCTCCCAGAACATTTGCGCATTCCAACTCATTTTTAACAACGCTTTTTCGTGGCACTTTAACACTTCTTCGTATTCAGGTTTTGTCCAAATCGAAATCAACTCACTTTCTGTCTTTAAGAATACGAGAGATTTCTCAGAATCCTCAGAAAAATAAACTTTGGTGCGCTCTTAAAATACTTAGGGTAAATATTTAGAAGAGCGGATTCAAGAAAGGTGCGGTAATTCATGTGGGTCGCCGCTAAAAGCGGTGCGAACGATAAGGAGTCCCAATTAAACAGAAGTCCTTTCCTTTCTGGAATAAAGAACTGAACCGGAAGTGGCTCGCTGTTCTGAGAGAACTTCCGGTGAGGCAGGGTGCTGATAGTCTTTCTTTAGTTAGCGTCGGCCATGTTGGGGTTTCAGAGAGATATATTGCATCTTCCAACGCAGTTTCGTATCTGCTAATAGATTTAAATGGGCTCTTAACAAAGTTCACGAGATCAGCCTCAACCAAAGATATTCTAACGTACTTAAGTCAATGAAAACAACAATAACAGAATTTTCTGTGCCGACGAATGGAGTTAGGCAGTTACTTCGATACCGAAGAATGTAGCCGAGCATCGGGAATAATCTACTTGAGAGAAAATAAAAGGCATAGCTCAATGCAAAATGCAAGTTGGATGCTCTTGCATAAGTGTAATGGATAGACAAGAACAGGAGAGTAATTTATTCTAATTCGAGATGAATACTTCACTGAGAATGTTACGTCTGTATGTTTTAGAAGTTACTGCCACTCCAACGGCTTTTGCGCATCTGAGAGATTTATTATACTTGATGTTATGAGTTTGTGTCAGAAAACCAGTTAACGGAGAACTTCAGTGGTTAGCTAGGGAATAATTTTAATTAAATGACTTACTTCGCAAAATTTTACGTTAATTTTTGGTATAAAATATAATTTTCTTCAATAATTTAGTTTTCTTAGTATAAGTCAAAATGAATTAATTATTATTATGATTATCAGCTATAGATTACCCTGAAATAAGAAAAGAGTAACAAATTGATTAATACATATGCATCCGAAAGTCATCTCATTTGTAATGAATCTGCCAAAAAAATGTACAGAGACGTTCGCAAAAGCAAATTGTTTTATATAGATTTTAATTCTAAATTTATGAAGACACCATTTGATTTACACAGACTACCTTTAGCTTATAAGTAACTTATATCATCATGATACCTTTTTGAAGGAAGTCGATATTCTTCAAATTAAATAATGACAATGAATGGGAAGTTCATCTATTCCATATTATAGCATTCAAAATGTTCGCCTAAGACGAGAAGTAGCTAATTTGCTTCTCATTAAAAGAATCCGCTTCGCTATCTTTGGTTCTATCGCAGACGATTCCCAGCCAATCCAAGTAATTTAATAAACGCATGTAAAGTTCGCAAGTGTTCACAAAAAATGATGTTAATTTAATTTCAAATTTTAAAATGTAATAGTTAAGTAATATCAACATCCAAGACGCCGTTCGCAAAAGGTAGAAACTTTTATTTCCCCGTTGAGGCACTTAAACTAGTATATATTATATGAAAAACCCTTGCTCGCAATGACATTTAATTTCCAACCAACGCCGATTAGTAAATAGCATTTAATTTCACTCAGTTTTAATAGCCTATTTTAGATTGGCGTCGGAAAACAAAAGAATGGCGGCAAATTTATACTCCTATAATAGTAATGCGTTGCCTTCTGGGAAGGTATAAATTGTCCCTAGATATCCCCTGACAGTTGCGTGCGGTCGAATGCGATTTGAATTTCATTTTATGTTCCTCTTTTGCTATTCACTTCCTTTCATTTTGTTATCTCCATCCGACTCTTCTTCAATTGGTCTTTGCTTTGATTTCGGGTATAAATCTCACTTCTAGAGGGATCAATCCAGTAAGCGCTGATTGGCTGTTTTCCAGGATCGTCAGAAGAAAATGTCATACGACACTTCTAATCACATAAATAGGTGATTATAGAATATCCACCCAGTACAACTTGCAAAATTCAGAAAATATTAGTAGATGGACACATTTTAGGGGAAAAAGAATTTTAATTTTGTTTAAAAGTGTGCGAATATCCAATATTTCGAATCGGTTTGAACTATTTTTTCGTTCGATAAAAATTTTGAACTGAATTGAGTCGACTGCAAAACTCGAATCCAATCAAAAATCGATCGCAAATTTAAATTACCAAAATGTTTACGTTATCAACCTTTTGTTTCGTATTTTAATATGCTACATTAGGTTTGCATAGCAACATTTTTATAACAGTATATTAGTATGCTATTATCCAATGCAAACTTAGTAAATAAAATTGCTATATTTTCAAAATTATGTCTAATAAAAATATTTCCTTATTATAAATTTTCAAGACTATTTTAACCAGTCACGAAGATAAAGCGAGCTCAAATTTAGGAAATTCACTACAAGCGGAAAAAGCATCGAGAAGGTGTATCGAATCGGGTGAATTCGATTTATTTAGTGAATTAGATTCCTTTTGTGAATTCAATTAAATATGAAAAAGCACGATTCGCATATCTCTTCTTTTGGCTCTTTTTAACTTGGTAGTTTTCCATTGACTTTAAAGATTCTTTTGGAGATCCTAAACCTAATTTACAGATCCTTTCCGTGAACATCCTCTTCTGCGAGGATGAAAATTTATCTCTCAAATTTAAAATCTAAGGCAATCACGTTATCCCGTTTAATACTGTTTGAGATTTCCTTAAGTCATATTTCTTCTCGGGAATTCGTTTTAAGTATCTTGTTGTTTCTTCTCTTACCTCCAACACTTTCACATCAAAAATATTTTATTAAGTTTGTTGCACAATGAAGTATCGATGGGTTTACTGCACCACTTTTCCTTAGACTGATCAAATTGAATAGTATGATTGTTATACAGTCACACCTCATAAATGGATGGAAATTTCCTCTGAAACGCCATCCCTTGCGATCTCACGAAAATGAGTTTCAGCGCAAAGATCGTGAGGTACAAATTGAATAAGAGGTAAAATATTCACGAATATGTGGGTGACAGTGGGTCATTAATGCGCAATTTTTGTACAGTCATAAGAAATACAACCAAAGTAACATTACTAAAGGAGTGTTTAATACGAATAGGACTCCATCAGCTTTAGCTGATGGCATAACATAAAAGCAGAAAAGAATCGATGAATGACACCTCACTTAGGACGGGTTAATATATCCATTTGCCTTTCTCCTATAACCTGTTAATTTCTTTTAATGACCCAAAGGTGCTTAACAAGTCACAACTATTCTAGATTATTGTATTCATTACTGTTTCCTCAGCAACGGACTACTGTATCCATACTAATGAATGCGGGGGAATTTATGGTAAAGACGTTGAATGAGAGAGTTGGATGAAAAAGAGATCAGTTATAAAGAGACAAATATCAAATAACGTGAATTTTCATGAAGCGGGGTCTTTGTAATAATAACCACTGTATTGGAAATAGATTCATAATATATATACATCGAGACATTTCAATATTTACTCAAGGCAATTGAATTCGTATTTACCTCCCTATTAGCAAGAAAATCAAGCATTTTATTTGATTCTAAGTAACTCTATGGCATGATTCTGCCAATTTCTAAGACCTGGAAACATGAGGAATTTTAATTGCCGTATGTTATTTGCCATAGGTCAATTCTTATCAGATGAATGAGTTGAGAATTTTATTTATGCTGTGTGAGTATTTAAATAAATTCTATTATTATCATTTCGTAAGGGAACGAATTTATTATGGTGGGAAAGATTTTAGGCCATAAAAATGCCTGAGAACATATAAAACTATGAGAGTATTTAATAAGGGACCGAGTATAAAAAAGAGTAAAATAAATGAATGAATGCTTTGAGATTTTATTTTGAAACCTAAGAAATCAGTTTGGAAATGTTACTCGATTATTGAGATAGGTAAAACGCAAAATTTTCCGAAACCCATATTTTATTTTCACGAGGACCGACTTTTATACTGATCAAACGAAATGTTTAGATGAAATTCATATATTTTTCCATTTTCACAAGGCGGTTCCTTATTATGGTACTAATTTCTCGTTGAAATATTATTTATATAATAAGTAGTTTACTTGATATTCCTCGATTAGAAATAAAAAACCCGGGGTAAGAAATTTTAACTTCGATGATTTTGGTTTCGATAGATTCGAAAACTGATTCAGTATCTTATGTAAAAACAAATAACGCAATATTGATAAAAATCACCTTGAAGCTTAGATCTACTGCATTCCAGAACATGTGGGACAAAGTATTCTTAAATTTGGGAGTTTAAATACATGAATTCACTGCTCGTTTATACATATTCAGGGTAAATAGCGCTCTCCTGTCGATATACAGATATAGTACATACAATACTTGTTGCAAGAAACAAGAATTAATTGATCTAATCAATAATTTCCTATTCTCATTTAACAACTATCGCAAAAATTTGTCCATTAAACATTTCATTTTGTAGCATATGAATATTTTTACTATACATACTTGTGTAGACATAAGCAGCACTATTCGTGCTGAAGGATGGCATGAGAGAGGTGATGTGGGGTCACCTTGTCTTATCTAGAAGGGCCGGAAAGAGGGGAAGCATCGAAATTTATTTCCGAAAATGAATTCAGTTTCTCTGGAACGGCGCTGCGACACGAGGGCGTTCGTGTCACTTTTTTTATTCGATAAGCAGGTGTGGTGGGAGAGATGTCACGCGAGAGACGGACCAATGGGAAGAGAGGCTCCACCCACAGTGGGCGGGGATCAAATGGAGGATCACTGTGTATTTATACAGCTTCGGTCATTACTGCTTTTCGCGAATGCGTAATAACATGTTCTTGTCCCCTCATTATTTTTAAGCTATCTAAACTATCTATCTTTCCGATCATTGAAACTTTCAGCTTTGCTTAAAGATTTTTCCCACAAGTTGTTCTTTCAATATTTTTGCTTTTCTTTATCCATACAATCAGGATATCATTGCACCATGATTTTTTCGTTAACTGACGTAAAGAAATAATTATACAGGTTATATACGGGATCGACTCATTTGTTAATTTGGCTTCTGAATGCTGTAATATCACCGACTTCGCAGAAATCGGGTAAAACTATATTCAATGTATCTTCGTATTTAACTTGCTATAATTCATTGAGAATCGCCGATGAAAATCAACATTTATCGGTTAAATTGTTTGCTATGGTGTTCTTGTTGCTTTTAAATTATATCGTTCATTTCAAAGTCCAATCAAAATACTAATGTCATCAATCGATCATACAATAAGCGATACTGCGCTCAGTAACCTATTAATTAGAAATCATATTGTTCTGTATTCATCGAAGGTAGAATTTTCAATATTTTCTTCTGCGATAAGAAATGCAGAACTCCCTCTGCCACACTTCGAAAGGCGGCTTGTAGGCTATTTATGTAGATGTAGAACGCTTCCCTTTAGGATCGGAAGTTACCTTCAGTGTTAAGATGCCTTCTTTGAAGTGAAAATAGAAATTCGATACAACGCGATTTTAGAGAGAGATTTTTACATCTGGGATGTTTCCTTTAGTCCAAATTGAATTATGTCCACAATCAGTGAACTGTTGAGACGAAAATAACCATTTAAAGGCATCTTCCCGATCTTTTGCATAAAGGTGTAAAAAAATGTTATTTTAATAAGTATACTTTCAATTTTATAGCACAGATAAAACAATTTCTTTTATCTAAGGTCTAGTTACACTCAAGTAAAATTATGTGACACTTTTTCCTATTTTTCCAACTGCTGTCACCATGTCACTTGCCAATTAAAAATTTATTTAAGTTTTGTAGAGAAAAAAGGGGGCCCCTTTGGTGCAACCACGGGGGCTGAATTTGGGATATTTTTCAACTTCTCTTCAGACTGTTATTAAGTGAAGATAGTAGTACAGATTGCTCATATCAAATGCTAACTTTGGTAAGAATTTGAGCTTTTTATGAGCAATAATTCACTTGATTTTAATCGAGTCGGAATATGGATTAGGTACCTAATAATGGATGAAATTGGCCACCGCTACCTCCTTGACAAGTTTCTGTTCTTTCAGAAGAGGACGCTAAGTAACAATAGTAATTAGCACTGCATTATTGGCAGCGCTGTGGAAGAGTATTTTGGATGAGATAAATAAGTAGATCGCCATTTTTTCTTTTTCTGATGGTGCATTCAGACCTTTCGGATCGGCCATATCCTCCAACACCTGGAGAACACCTGTCGCACAACCGTTTCTTATTCCTCCGACGCAATTCGATATATTCTCGTCGATTAATAACTTGGCTCTCAATAAATAACTTCTGAGAGGTATTGGAAAAGGAGAGGATTAAAAGAAACTAAAGTAGAAATGTCTTAAACGAAAAAAGGCTCTAACGAGAACGTTCTCAGTTGTGTGAAAGCCATACCTTTCAAGAATATAAATATGTGATGATGTAATTTCTTTGAATAACGAAGCAGTTCGACACCTATATCATTTTGAAAGGAAAGAATCTGTAAATCGGCTGTTGATGAATATGAGACTGCAAACTCTCCGACTACGTCAATGAAGCGTCTTCTTCGAAATGGGTATAGAACAGTAATCTATTTGTACTTTCTTTTCCTTCTCACGTAGTCGGCGAGAGTTTTTCGACCTCTTACAGAAGATTATCTTGTCGCGCGAGTCAATCTGAATCTCTTGCGTTGTAACAACTCGCAGTAATGATATGCGTCCTCAATAAAATGAAAACTTGTGATGAGTGGAAAGGCTCCGTTGATCGAGTCCCGTGCATTATTCGTCTCATTTGGACCCATTCGAACATATTTGCATATCCATAAATACTCAATTCTTCTTTTTATTTCGGTGAATATATTTTCTCGCGGAACTAAACGCTTCCTGCTACTGGTTTGGCCATCTTGAAAAAGCAGATTCCGGAAAAATTTGGAATAAGAAGCGAATAAATAATGTCCGAATAAAAGAGATTCATCTCGGTTTTATCTCTTTCAGACATATCGATCGAGAATATTTTTTGCAAACATTATTTTGTTAGCACTCGTTCGAATATAATTAACTTGAATTCGGATAATCCCATGCGGAATCTAAAAGTATTCAAAATATATTTGGAGCCTATGTCCTGAATTACCCTTTGGTGCTGATTGCAAACCTAAGTTAAGCTGCTCTTCAATCTCTTTAGTCAATATTTATCACATTTTTTAGTAATCTATATAGGTAAAAGAACTCTAGTTATCATCAAGATTCGCAATATATAGTTTCTTATCTTTGAAATCTTCTTTTCCTGTAGACAAATAACAACACATTTTCACGATTTACTTTGATTCTTAAAATTCTTTCAATTAGAATCTTGTTCACGTTTTTAACTCGCGATAAAATAGAAAAGCGGAGGCTTAATAAAAATACGATATTTTTGTGTGCATAAAGACTCATTTAGAACTGAATTCACTTCGTCTCTTTTTTTCTTCTGTACATTAAATTATTTTACTGGCATTCTGTATATGGTGGTACATGAAAAAGTACCAAACTTCCTAATGAAACAATAGATGATAATGATAAACGACTTATTGAGGCGATATTGAGACTAATGAGTCTTTTCTTACCCTTCATCATATGAGATTCAAGAAAAGAGAGAATAGTGCACTACGAAAACTACTTTGTGGTTTTAAAGCCAAAGTTTGCTTAGAAAAACACACCAAAGCAGGAAAACACCCGCAAGAAGGGGAAATAACCTTCGAAACCAAAAGATAGTTAATTTTAAGGAAATAGCAGTTTAAGACATCTGAAAACAAAAAAATACACTTTACATAGCTAAACCAAACGAGCTACTTCAGAAAAGAAGGAAGAATTTAAAATGAAAATGCCTTTTTCCACTGACGTTTTGTTTAAGTGTATCTTTGATATGTATTGAGTTGGTGCCACAGTGCTTCGCAACCGAATCTAAGTCAATCAATATTCTACAAGTCTTTAACATGTCCTCATATACCTTCTCAGTATATTTCCTTAAACGACAATCCTTTATATTAGCGGGAGATTTGCTTAGAAGCCTTTAGGAAGTAAAACACGGAATCCCTTACATCTTACTCCAGGAACGGAGACTTTTATTTGCAAATTTCCCCTTTAGCAGTTCAGTATATTAAAAATGCTTCCACGTATATTGGGTCTCAGAATTTGGGAGGAAGTGGATGAAATTCCAAGACAGGCTAATGAAGGGAAAAACCCTGAGATCCTGTAAAATATTTCCCGACGAAGCCATTCATTTGTTTGCGTTTCATTAATTCACCGGCCGCTCATTTCCGAACCAATCAGGGTAATTAAAATCTCTTCTTGTCCACTTACGGAATATCGATTCTCGTTCGGTCGTTTGCATTGCCTTCAGGATGGTAAGTGAAGTCGCACATTATGTAAACATTGCGGTAAAATGTATTCCAAAGACTGCCATGTACAGTAAAACCCAGTAAGGGAACAGCGTTTTTAGGATTCAAAAGATAATAAAAGATGTTTTATAGTGTATCGGTCATCGACAAGGAAAATTGACTTATGAAAAATGATAGCAAAGTTTATTAGGGAAAATAATAATTACTGACTGGCTCGAACTATATAAAACTTAAATCAAGAGGTAAATCGGGCTCTGATTAATTTAGTTAGCATTGATTATTACGGAAAGCCTAATTTGGAATTTGTCTCATTACATGTTTCCCTCTATCTTTTCATCTTTCGACGGCAAGAGAAACACTTTACGGAGCCATGGAGGAGTTTGAAGTCACAATTACCCTGATTTGCTTCAGTTAAGTGACACACTGAATTATGCATACCTATCATACAATTCATAGATCATAATTGCATTTGAAAAACGAAAGCTTTCAAGGAGTGCTCTTTCAAATCCTTCGTTCGACATTTTAATTTTTTTAAATAGCTATTTGCGGCCTCAGGGGGGGAACCAAACTTAAACTATATTCCAATATGAGCATTTTCGTATTCCATCGATTCAGGAAACAATTTTCTTCCTTAGATGTACTCCATCAATTTAAAGTTCATTCAATTTTATCCAGTTAAATTAAAAATTATTAAATTAAAATGTCATGAACATCAAAGAATAGGGTGTGTAATCATATATGTTAAAATGAAATGAGAAATCCAAGCGAATATTAACCGTCGCTGCATTCGATATACTACTGTGGGTCTCAAGAGATGTCATTCTATTTTGTAAAAGTTGGTGTAGGGGTTTGATATGAAATGTCAGAACATTAAAATTAAAGAAAATGTTTTAACTGTCAGAACATTAAAATTAATCCTAGTGTTAAGGCGAGTTGTCATGCAACAGGAGATCCGCCCAAGTCCAAAATCTAATATCTAATGTAATAATTTACTCTCATAGAACCAATCGAGTAACTCACCGGTGAGGATACAATGTCCAATAATAGTTTTTTCGCACTGATAATGAAATGAGGTTCAGAATTCATGTAATCTTTAAAACAAAAGGATTGAGAAACAGATAATAAATCCGATAAAAACAGTCGATCGATCCAATGGTTAAATAGGAAGGTGGGCATATCCTCAGTTCAATGGAAGAGAGATCTTTATCCCATCCTTCCTTTGTACATATCCTTTACCTCCGCAACGTATAGAAGAGCTGTTAGACTTCTTTTATAGATTAAAATTACAGACAAAAAGTGTATTAAAATACGGAAATAAGAGTACATTTAATAACAGGATTATTATTTGAAAAGAAATTTATGGCATTCTCCACAGTTCAAATTTAAAGCTGAAAGTATAGGAGAAAAATACGTTTTGCTTTTAAATATAGAGCATATGATTTCGGAATGCACTTCCGCTTTTGGAGTTATTATCGTAATTGAGAATAACGATATATGAACGTAACTATACCTCCGTTAAGAAATATTCTTTGCTTATAAACATGTTCGCACTAGTAAAAGATCCGTTCATTTTCATAGCTATCTCGGCGAGCAATTTCTGCTTTTAAAATAACCTGGACGTAGGTAAATTATCTTCGAAGGGCTATGAAATTCGAAGAAAATTAAGCCACATTTACAGGAGTTACAACAGAATAGAATATATCTTACTGAGGGCGACATTGAGTCCGTACAATCTCTTTTGAAATTTAAGTATTTGTAATTTAAGAAGGAAATAAGGATAAAGGAAAATAAAATAATAATGAGGAAAGAAGAAAGAAAATACTGTGTAAAATTCAAAAATAAAACGTAAGGCTAGTGGTCAGAAATAAACCTTCACTGCGGGAAAATTACTAGAGGAAGACGGCGAAAAATCTGCGAAATTCACTGATAGTAATAGCTAAATATTAAACGCGAAGGAAATTATTTTCTGAAACCTAGAAAGAAATCATAGACAGTGAATGAAAAGAAAAAGTGATTGGTAGTTGAGGGGAAAGTTTTCATTCCAAAATAAACTGGTAGACTTTATAAAAATAATTAATAATGAGAAGAAAAAATATAAATACAACATTGATGATAAATCTGATAAAAATTGTAAGTTACAAATATGTATCTTTGAATGCATTCATAAACCTATTTCAATAAATGTTAGTCACATGTTAATCATCACGTAGAGATAAAGAAAGTGACAAAAGTTATAGCCGTATAGTGGTATGGATATTAAACTAGTAAGTATAAGCTAGAATGGCGACTTTTGATGATAGGTAGACTGTTGCACAATTGATTTTTTTATCAAGATTCCATTAAGAACTACTTGTAGATACCACGCAAGATTGGCTTTTTCTGGTTTCGCAGTTTTATAGCTGATGTTGGGTATCTTTTGCACGTTTCTTATTTTAATATTTTTGATTAATAAAAAGATGGTGAATATTAGTATTTAAAAATTATTATACTTAATTATACATTGGGTAAGGCATATTAAACAGACAATACGCAATCATCATCTTGATCGACTAATTTTTCTACTTTAAGTACAAAAACTGTATCTTGTATGTATGTATTATGTATGTATGTATTATGTATGTATGTATCTATATATATCTTGTATGTATTATGAAAACATAAATGATTTCATTGCTGAATGTTTAAGGGTTCAATTTTGATGACTGTATAATTTATCTGAGAAAAATATGCAATATTTAATACTGGAGAACGAAATTCAGTATAACTATCGCTTAGGTAATTAACTCTTAATGGATATTCTGCAGCTTTATTATTAGCTTTATTGGATTTTTAGGTTTTTGTCACGTAAATCTTTTCGTATTTTAAAAATTCTCAACCAGGGTTTTACAGCTCGAAATTAGTAAAAAGTGGTTAGTTCCGGAAATGACCTAGATAACGATTTTATAAAATAACATATAATAAAAATAAGTAAGACATTAATTTTTCTTTAGTGATATAGGTCAAATTTGCCCCATAATGTAATACAAAGATATAGTAGGGCCTAGTCCTATAAAGCAGGAACATATACCATTTCTAAAAGAATGCTATCGTAAATTGGTGTTTGTTTCATTTACGATGTTAATTCTGCAAATGTATCCGTTTTAAAGGGTCCATAATAAAATTTTCCAACATAGGCTAGGATTCAACGAGGGATAGCACGTTTTAAATTAATTTGTTCCTCTGCTTTTCACGCCTGACCTAAATACCTGCCATACATAAAATTTAAGGGACTTCGCAAGCGGTCCAATATCAGGCCCACATAGGAAAAACTCATTCATTAGAAAGAACAATTCAAACTAGCTTCAAATTTTTTATTTCTATTATTAAATTTATTTTACGGTGTAACCAAGAGTATTAATCATACGCGTTTTACATTTACCGCATCAAAATTCTATAAAGCTTTGCAGAATTTTCTCATACGGTAGACTGTATATCACATGCATACAAATATTGATTAGTAAATTTAAATGACTTACTCAATTTACGTCTTATCAAAATCTAATAAAAGTAATCATCGAAGGGCGTAATTTCGTGTGATTTCACATAAGCAATTAAAAAATCTGACTCGGGGTGAAGCAACATCGGTGGGCTTAAGAAGAAAGAAAGAAGGCCCCCCTATTAATTTCTCTTCCTCCATTCTCCCAGATTTTTTTGCCTCACGGCGTTTTATTACCCTTTCAAGAAGAATCTAAAATTAATCAGTTTTATCCACGCTTTGGCTCGGAATTTCGGAGTCGAATTACGTTTTAACGGAATGTTATTTTAGACATCGTTCCCCTCTCGGAAATGAGCTCTATCAAGTGAGCGTGCACAGAGAACGTCCGTGTGTAAGAAATTATCATTTACATGCACGACGGGGTACGGTAGGTTTTCTTAGGAGTCTATCGATTATCCTATTATTTTCCTTTTACTTCCGAAAGTAGTCAATGAAAGGAGTTTTTAAAGAGATCTGCTTTGTAGTCGTTAATTATTTCTGATGAATTCTAGAGAATAACTTAATTAATCAACTTTTTCCCAAATACGACTTAATATTTTCCTCAACGGCATTTCTTCTCCTGTTTACTATATATAATCTAAAATTTTTCCGCCTGAAGGCGACGCGTTGGGTAACATAAGGAAGCACTTAAGTATTACACGTTTAAGTTGTTACATTTTTTATTTCTTCAAGTTATCGAGTCCTACTACGAAGTAGTGCCTGAATCAATTGATACCAGTTATTTTGTTTTACTCTATGAAATAATAAATAAAAAGATAGGATATTTTATTCTCTGGTAAACACTATTTAATAACTTTGCCTCTGTACTGAGACGTTAGCACTATGACTTTGTCATTGGACCGTGTCGTTTTATTTTTCCTTCGGGATAATCACTGTCAGATCGGTTGAAAAAATAAAGTGGTCACATCCTATATATACTTTCAGTAAACTCATCGAACTAAATATACAGTAAAAATCAGTGATGACACTTTTCAGAAAACCGATCGCAAACTGCGGGAACTTTTCAACCGGGATATGACAAATTTTATTTTTTTGTATCATAAAACATAAAGATTTTTTGTTTCTTAAAATAAGTGCTTTGACAATGATAGCCTACGACTTTAGTTCGATTTACTTACCATAGCTGTCAATTTCTATAGTCCGCAAGCTATTGTTTTTGCCTTCTAGCTATATTTTTTTTAGGAATTCTCTGCTTTCCGGACAAGAGCGCCTTAATTAAGCCTTTGACATATAATTTTACTCATTTTCACTTTACAATAAAGTAATTTTACCAGACAGATAATTAGGGAAGAACAACGAATATTTTAACAGCAGTGGCCATCGCAGACCTCTCCATGACTACGCCCGCTTTTGTTGATTTGATATTTTTATTGAGATTTACATTACTTGAAATTGCAGCGAAAGGAATCATCGTCAAGCGACTTTTTAATCTAACGTACTACCCTGAAAGGAAGTGATAAAGCAACAAGATCTCACTTTATCTCAGAGTCAGTATTTGCTCCGACAGTGGTGTAGTTATGTTAAAATTAGTCCTCCCAAACAAAAGAGGACAAACGATTATATCGGAAATACTGAATAGGACATTCGCTATTTGGCAGTATACTTTTTTATAAATGAGAAATTTTGGGCGAATACTCGCTTTGACGTTCGGAGAAAATACGAATTTGGCTGAGGGGATGTTTTTGCATCCTTTTCAAAGGACGTGATTGCGAATGGAGGAAGACGGTAGAAAGAAGTGGGGTTATTAGGGGTATTGGCATCTTTTTCCGTGGCCATTCAAAGTTTCTTGCGGAGAGGGTATTCACAAAAGATGCCGTGAGATGGAAAAAAAGACAGGCCCGAACCAAGTTCCCTTTTCAGTGAAGAGGGTGAACGAAAGGACTGCCACTTTCTATATTACATGTACTTTGGCGGATTAATGAAATTGATGATCAAAAAGGGCAAGAAAAACATGGAAATCTACTTATTCAGAAAACATGAGAATAATGCTTTAATATTGCAGCTGATAAAATGATAGCATTCCTAGAAGCTGAAGCAGTAAGACTTAAATTGTTATGTGCACCAGAATACTGCTCTCAATGAGGAATGATCATTTACTTCTTCATTAATTTAGGGAATGATGCTAAAAGTTGCATCTTATTCGAAAATTTGTTAATTCAGACAGTAATATAACCTCTCCAATAGACGGCCTCTCTCTTCTATTGTCAACTTGCGGAATTAGCAACGGGTATATTAGTTACAGAGTATAGCGATAGGTGGACCCATTGGGACTGATGAGTAGCGAATGCAGGTATCGGAGATAAAGGTGTTTTAGAGAAATCAGAACATCTACAGATTTTTGAGCAGAAATTTAAAAAATAACGAAAAGAAGTTCAAACAAACGTCATCAACACATTGATCGCAATCGACGCATAAAAAGAACGAATGAATTCTTTATTTAGGCGTCGTTAGATGCAACTCTTACACTCTTTCTCATTTTTGATACACATTTAAATTAATTGCGTAAAGTTACAAAAAAAGGAAAAACACAAAAATATTCGGGTTTGTGAGAAAAAATCTTCCCAACAGAATGTTTAAGAAGACAAAGACGTACGGGAAACAACCGCAAAGATGAGGAGTGAAAAAAACCTGCGAAAACATAGTGAATGTAATACGGAAAGGAAATCAAAATTACTAGATTTTAAATTAAATAAATTGTATTTAACTTAATATGTATAAATCTAAGCTAAAAGTAAACTCTAATAGCTGAAATCTTAAAGAATATGAATGAAATGAAAGCAAGTTAAAAGTCAAATTTTATACTACTTATTAAAACTGGTAAACAAGATTTAAACTAACTCGAGTGTTTTAATTATGTAATATATTTTAGCTTATGCAGCATAAAAATGTAAAGATATGGATGGAAGATATCTGTGTACAGCAATGCATTGCATGGCTCGGATATACGAAAATACTATTTGATTTTTTAACAATAAATTTTATCGATTTTAGTGGATTGCTGAGGAATAGGTGACTACAGTGTTGTGTTTGTCGGGTATTCTAATTTAAGTAACAGTCTTTGTTTAAATCAGAAAGAGACCACAATATAGCGAACAATTCGACTCAGGGCACAATAATTAATTCGTCATCAGTATTTCATAAATTCGAAAGGCCTTGAGCCTTGACTTGTGTTATTTCAGGAAAATGAAATACGTCGTCTACTCCTTATCTGGCCTCATGTCTGATGATGAAAAGAAACAGTTGAGACCGGTCGCACTACAAATAAAATTGCGATAAGAAGACATTTCTTCATTTTCCAATATTCAAGCATCTTCAAATGCTTCAAACAAAGCATTAAACGTTGGGGATCGCACAATGATAATCAGCATGTAAGTTAACATCTTACATAGGCTCAGTTCTTTTGTGCTACTCTATTAGCCGAGTAGTAAAATAACTATGGAGTATTCAGTGAAATAAGAAGAAGGGGTCTCCTCTCCAATCGCCGATATGCCAACTCCTCGAAAGGAGAGCGCGGAATCCATCAATTTCGCTCGCAGCAGCGAGTTCTCATTGTTTTTAGAATTAAAGAACTTAATATAAGGCCGATAATTTCATAAAATGTAGCTAAATTAAATTATAGGTATTCATTGAGGAGATATCGAGACTAAAATGTCACTTGCTTCATCTAACCAGTCGTCAATGATATTGAGAAAAAC
The DNA here is from genome assembly GCA_036926295.1 of Pachydiplax longipennis. NCBI lineage: Eukaryota > Metazoa > Arthropoda > Insecta > Odonata > Libellulidae > Pachydiplax > Pachydiplax longipennis. Next base: position 573,963 of record JAVFKF010000054.1, read on the forward strand.
ATAAGTAATGAAATGAGGCAAGTAGAAATACTGTGGAAAACTTCAGGAGTTGATGTAAAAGAATCCTAAGACATTAGGGAAAAACATCCACAAAACACATTAAAATCTCCACAAACCTACAGATAGTAGTACTATGTATACTAGTATATGCTGAAATATGTAATGGAAAACTGTGCATAATATGGAGCAATGCTTTGGCAAAAATGTAATGAAATCAATGACTGCGCAAACTACAGTCATTCACTTATAAAGAAAAAACAATAAAAATCACAATGAGTCAGCATTTTAAACATGCTATATAAATAATAATTTATATAAAATATATAAATAATAGTAAATTATCCTTCGAGTGAATCTGCGATGTCCGTCAATAACGATAAACCGGAGAGAATGGCTCATAAATATTATTATCGAATTGATTAGCTAGCTAAATGCAAGTTCCGGGTCCCAGCTAGTCGAATTGAGCGTGCTTATCTATTATTACCGCTTTCGACTATCCTGAATTTGTCCAATAAATAGATGTGCTTGGTTGAACACCGGAAAGTAAATAAGTAATATTAAGCGTCACCTAAAAATAATCAACGCAAGTTTTGTCACAACCGAAGACAGTCCCGCCGAGAAATGGATTCGGTTCTAAGCAAGTCTCGAATCCTAATTTGTCCTAAACAGTGTTTTGTTTATCATCTTGTTTTTGCCGAGGAAGAGACCACCAACGGGGACAAATCTTTTAAGGCCTAGTGGACGTGTCGATTGAAGACGGGACCACCCTCTCGGATCGCTTGTCTCGCTCGGCTGAATCTTTTTCAGGCTCACTTCAAAGGAACCGGGAAAATCATTCGCAAACACGAGGACCACTGTTGCTAAGAAAAACACGCTACGTGAAATATTCCTCAGGGGCGAATAATTGCATATCTGCGGATAATTGAGGCGCAATTTTGCTTCGATTGGTTGAGAAAAGTAAACTCTTTTCTACCCGAAGGAAGTTTAGAGAGTTAATTATGCAAGAAGGGAACTGAAAAGAGAAAATTTCTTTATATCTGAATGAATTTGAAATAAACTCTTACATCATTATGTATGTATTTATGTAACAAATTCATGTATTTAATTAGCACTATTACACTATATCTGTATAATAATAATAACTTCTTTATTAGGCGAATATTAGTCGAAGTAGACCACTCTCACAATTAACCTTTATAAAGACAAGCACAAAATACCATTCCTTTACCGGAAAAATCCGGTATGCCGGGATTAGAACCTGGGACCTTGGGGCTAGAGCCTGCGACATCGACAACTTCGCCACCGAGGTAGGCAAAATTTATATATATATTTTTTTTGTATGTATAAGAAAGGTCTTAGTTACGTAGTAATATATGTCTCGACTGGATTTTCGTATAATATCTCTGCTATATTTCACCGTATTTGTTTGTTCTTTCTCTTCTATACAAATATCTCTCCGGCATTTTTGTTTTCGTGCTTGTTTTCGCTCAATAACCCCATTTTTTGAAGATGGTTTTCTGCGTTATTTATGAATTATATATTATATTATCATCATAAATGGATTGGACTCTTGGAGGCTAATATAATTATGGATTTTTAATTTACTTGTTCACGAATAGATTTCATTTTGATATCCGTAATGTTTAAATGTCCAGAAGTTACTACGGGCGCACTGCATTGTGGACTTTCTATATCCGTGTAATCCTTTTTTCAAAATGGTTCGTTGACGTAGTTTTAAAGGGATTAGAAGAAAAGCGGCGGGCCTTTGACGTGCACCTCTTTATGCTGCTCCTGTTTGTTAGCTCTAGCATATAGGTCGTCGCTGAACCGAAATGAGGATTTGTTCCAAAGAGGAGTTCCATATTTGTTATTTCGTGAAAGGAGCCAACGCGTCACTGCAAATAAGCGTCTCCTCAAAGGACGCCGAGCGATTCCTTTTTCGCATTGAGAGGAAAGCCGACGCATCTTCAACATTTTCACCCACAATATTCCGATACCTACATTTATATAAATTCAGTGGGAAACTTTTAAACATATAACGATGGGATAAGACTTTATTATTTGCTTTGAGAAAATATATTTCACGAATTACCCCCCTGATTTGGGTGAAGGAAGCACATAGTTTAACATTATAATTACAGAAAGTAACTTTTTATTATTTTAATTTGAAAGAAGTTATTTTTTTATCTATCTTTTAAACCATAGTTTTTAAATGGAAATTTAAAATAAATGAAAAAACTTAATATGGCCTAATAGTAATAATAATAATAATAACCTAACCTAATAGTAATAATAATAATAATAACCTAACCTAATAGTAATAATAATAATAATAACCTAACCTAATAGTAATAATAATAATAATAATAACCTAACCTAATAGTAATAATAATAGATCGTTAAAACTTCACAATCTGATTTTAAATCCGTCTTTAGTTGCTATGCAAGTTATCAAAGGAACGACAACGTCCTTAGTTCCCCCTGGATCCACCAACCTATTCTTCCCTATACTCCCGATATTACTATATAAATATTTCGTTTAAAATTCCAAATTTACGGAAATAAAATAATGAAATAAGTGAGATATTTCTTTCAAGAAAACTTTCCCAGAATTCTTCCTCCTGTGTTCTCTAATATAAAGTGTGTTCCCTGAAGACTGAAAAAAACACGTCGAATTTAAAGCGCAGTGGGAGCGAGAAATTCAGAATGTATCAATATTTCGAAAGGGAAAATATTTTATATGTTAATTACATTCAGCTAATAACTGCGCTAGAGGCGATTCCACATTTGAGGTGAAAGAAAAAAACCCAACGATGCCAACGCATTCCCAATAAATCAATTATCCGTGGAATATTCCATAAGATGAGATAGTTTTTAAGGAATTTCTGTAAGGCTAAAACTTTTTGAATTTCGGCTCCCATGAAAGTTTATCGTCATCAAGTTAAATTCATTGTAAATTCCACAAATTTTTACCTTGATGATGAGGTGGAGCATATCTTCTCTTTTTTATGCAACATATTAAACCATAAGTCCACATTTGGACTTCACTTTAGTGGCCATGTTCAACATGGGAACTTCACGTGAGAAAACGAATTTTTCCCCAAACATAACTTTAATATCGACATTATTATTTTCAATTGATATCCACGCGAAAGAGAAGAAAATTATATATAAACAGAACCGGCCTAAGGTATTTGGCGACGCGGACATGGTCTTATTCAGACTTGCTTTTTATAAAGCATTCTTAGAAATTATTGTTGATGATGCACTTACTTCGAATATATTTTTTTAATTAATTTAGAATAATTTAAAAGTGGTATTCAACTAGCCTTCCATAAAAGTGACATAATGGGTTCATCAAGTACTAAATACTGTAATTTTTAAAGTAACCGAATTCGGCTTCCTCAGATGAATAGTCAATAGCAGAAAGACCGGGAAAAATATAATTTAGCATTTTCAAATCTTTCCACTCATTTGAAGTTGGCATACAGTAGTCCATGCTCTGCAGTAATGGCTAATGCGGAGTTACAATTCCAAAACATTTTAGTCTCATTCTCAACCTTACGGCAGCGGTTCATAACTTAAGTAGACTGAGGCTCTCCCATTTCTAGCAGGTCCCCTAAAATTTGTTCTTTCTCTTTCATACTGAAACTTTGTTTAGATTTTATATAATATTTAGTAGTTACAATCGAAAACGAAAAGGTTAATATTAAAGTACTTTATCAGATTTCATGAACAGGTAAATACAACAGAATCACAGAAAACGGCGAGGTTGATGTTAATTAAGAATAGCACTCTCGAAGAATCCCTTGAGATTTGCGAACTATAGTTCGAGTTGCTGATTTATGGGATCGGAAGGTAGTTTTTTATGATTGGAGATGATAATGACTTCGATTTTGGCCCATCTTGCACCATTATTGGCAAAATCGAGCATACCAAAGCATTTCCTATTAATAAATACGGTTATATAATTTATATTCGGTTATAAATTCGGGATTCGAACTGGGGTTTTGCGCTATCATGCTAAGTTCGGTATTACTTGGATGCCTCAGGAGGCAGGATTAGAATCTATAGAAGAAAGAAGGCTCAATCAGAGATTTAAATTACTAGATAAATTCAGGCAGAGCACAGAAGTTATAACCGATATTATGAGCCCTCCTAGTTATGTAGGCCTTTCTGATGCCGCGAGAAAGATCAGAGATATAGATACTAGAACCAGTCGATTCAAGAATTCATTTATTCCGAGAAAAATACGCGAAAATAATCGATTAAATAAGTAGAGTCACGGTGCATGCACCCTCTGCCATACGCCGAAAGGCGGCTTGCAGGGTACGTATGTAAATGTAGAAGTAGTAAGTTTACCCTACCTTTTGGAGAGCGCAATCGAATATGAATTTTACTCGGAAAAATAGCACAATTTTGGTTTTGGAGGGGCTTCTAAGTGTCAATGGCCGAGAAGGTAAAAAGGGTCTTCTCCTTTTGAGGTAAAATCCCATTGTCAGGGAATGAGACAGTGTTCGTCACAGCACAAAAGGCTCCTAATAGCCTTTTTCCAAAGAGCAGATAATGGGTGTTCGCCATCTGAGTTAACGCGGTTGGCAAAACACCCCCTCTATCAAAGTGTGCTCCGAAAAAGCAATTATGGAGTCCTTATATGCGATACTTATGCCATCCCACCGCAAAATAGAACAACAGGGGAGTTTAAATAGAAATGACTGACGAGATGATCATTTTATTATGTCACACATATCATCTGAAGGGCGTTCGGGAGAAGCGTCAGTTCATTCAATTACACATTTATGTGAAAAAATGTTTTAAAGTAAACAATGTCCTTGTGAAACTCGGGATCAATCGCCACATAATCTCTCAAAACCTCTGGCATAGAGCTTAAAACTAATCTCGTTAGATTTATTAATCTGAAATCAAGTTTAGAATTAAACATTGGTAATAAATGATTTCTCTCTTACAAAAAGAGACAAATAATTTATTAACGTTAAAATAAAAGAAATTATATGAAAAATATTTTATTAATAAAATTAATGATTCTTTAAATTTCAACGGGAAATGTAGTTAGCAAATCTAACAATGTAACAACGAGCACTAAGTCATCTGGTTGGTTATAAAATGTAGAGTTGAATAGAAAATAATTACATGATATACAAATATCAATAAGAGAGAGTAAATCCGTAGTTACGCACATGTCAATATAAAGATTCAACATTTCTTTGGTTACTTTAAAACTTCATATTTAGGAATATTGATAAACAAGTTTGTACCATCAAATGAGACAAATTTAGAATTATCACTGATTTTAAATTTTTAATAAAATCCAACACGTGTCATCCCAATAGCCCCTTTAATGCGAGTAAAACTATAACATCAATTAAGAATTGTGCGCGAAATTTTAATCCTTACCAAAGGAAAATACTCAGTGATTATAAAGAAAGACGGCTACATCAGTGCTGAACATTTTTTGTACAAAACAATATAGTGACCAACTATAGTTTTACAGAAGAAAGTGATATGTTTAGTGAATAGTTGCTCCTCACCAAGTGATTTTTATAAGGCTATCAACTCAAACCCCCTAGACTATATGGACTCTTAAAACTTGGCATGCCTATCCGCTCTTGCGTGTTTTCACCTACTTACATAAACTTGCATCAACAGTGAACAATTTACTGAAAAAATCTTCCACCATGCTACAGCACAAATAAGTCTAGTGAACTGACACAAAAACTTAAACTGAGTGATAATTCTAAATTTGTGTCATTTGATTTTGCAAACTTGTTTACCAGTATTCCGAAATGTGATGTTTTAAATTTAACCAAAGAGCACTAAGTCTTTAAAAGGTGTACCTTATTCAAATGAGGAAACATTGTATTTACTTAATGAAAAAATCTCATTTAGTGTGACTTAAGTCTGGTAAATAAGACTAGAATTTTCTTTCTCGAAGGAAGAAGAGAAAATTAGGAATTTATATTTTCCATTCTTTTGTCGGAATTGCAAGAGGCACGTCAAAATAAAATGTTAATGCGTATAAACGCATTTTATTTCATCATCGCATAACATATTTCCTTAATAATAAATTACCTTGTCCTTAATTATCACAGATTTTGTTCCCTACTCGTATTGAAGACTTTTAATTTTGTGATAGGCTTGATCTAGTTTAGTTTCAATAAAAATTAAATGCAATTTATTTCCATCACTTAGAGCGGCTTGGGAGAACGATATAGCTGATCGATTTCAGAATGTTTCGAAGGAATTAAAGTTGAATAAGTCTCGCATGTAGACCTCAGTTGGGACAATCGTTTTCCGGCAAAGAAGAAGAGAATTCGAGGTTAAAAGCTCAATTCTTTTGCGAGAAATAAGCCATAACAGGAAGGTTCTGCAGAAAATCCTTTACGGCTATTGTCGAGATATGATTATTATTATGTTTTAATAAAATATTCAAGATATACAATTAAAAAGAAATATTTCTTTTGAAACTATTTGAAACTATTATGCGACCCAACTGTTACCTCGGCCGATCCGAAAATGAGAGCAAAATAAGAGAAATAGACACTAGAACAAGTCATTTTAAGGACTCATTCCATCCGCGAACAATACGCGATAATAAAAGGCTAAAATAGTAGCTCAATCGTTCGGCGTCTACATCCTGCCACACTCCGAAAGGCGGCTTTCAGGGTATTTATGTAGATGTAGATTTGGTCCTAAAATATAAATTTAATAAATCTTATACATAAATTTGATTTTCGAAAGACACTGGCGGAAAATTCAATAAGTCAATGCTTTTTACATTGATTTTTTTGCTATTTTTTCATAATTACAAAATTTAAGATTTAATATTAGGGTCTAAACGTTAAAAAATAATTCTAAGAATAATTAAACTCTCCTCTTAAATGCATTAACGATTAGACAGTGATAATTTAGGATTTTACGCAATTGGGAACTGCTCTTTAGAACAATAAAAAAGAGGTATAGATTAGAAGGACAGACGAATAAATTTTCATCTCTACCAAAATCAAACAAGGAGAAAAAATCAAGAAATGAGTTCGACAAGTATGTCCTCTCTCCCCATATTTGTTCAATGTACATTGAAGAAGTTATTGAAACAATGAAATGTAAAAAGAAAGAAATAAAGGTAGATGGCAAAAGAATACACTGTATTAGATATGCAGATGACATAGTTTTGAAAGCAGATTCCGAAAAAGAATTGAAAGGAATGCTAAATGTGCTGTCCAGAGCTCTAAAGTGATTGATGTTTATAGTGAATGAGAAGAAAATTAAGTTAATGGTAGTGAGCAAGAAGAATAAAGACAGTCAAGTACACGTTAAGATAAATAATACCAAAATTCAAAAGCTATGCTATATAGGAAGTATTATAACATAGGACAACGGATGTTCAACTGAGATGAAAAGAAGAATAGCATTGGCAAAAAAATCATTTATGGACGACAAAATTCTATTAACGAGTAAATACATAGAGTTAGTTGTAAAGAAAGATTTTACAAAAACATTGGTAAGGAGCATTTATTTATATGGATGTGAAAGTTGGACACTGAGGGAAAAAGAAAAAATCATGGATGTAGATCTAGAGGAAGATTACCGGAACAAAATGGACAGAAAAGAAGACAAATGTAGAGGTATTCAGGGCAATGAACGAGAAAAGGAAATTGCTGGATGAAACAGAAAGAAGGACAATTACGTTTATCATTCTCCTGCTCATAGAAACTCCCGATTTCAGAAGTGAGAATTCGTGGCTCGATAGTTCAGTGGTTGGAACATCTGCCCGGAAATTGGGATCGTTTCCCAGCCAAGTCACAAATGTTCACTTCTTGTATAACTTATAGGACATTGCATGAGGCACAGTGCCTTTCTAACCAACACTTTTGAAGGCAAGATCCTGGGAAAGAAAGGAAGAGGTAGGCCAAAGAAGAATTATTTCGAGGATATAGGAACAATTATGGAATATTCCGATTACAACAGGATTAAAAATGCAGATGAAGTGAGAGAGGAATGGTTGCACCGACAAGGCATAGCCTTTAGTTTGTGAATGAATGAGAAACGAAAATCTAAAACAATTTTTAATAGTTACCCTATTTACTATTATCCTTTTTTCTAAAGAGAAAATATTATAAAATCAAATTCTCTCGTTAAATTGTATTTTGAAGAAAGCAGGAGTTGTATATTTTCGGAGGATGCCGTCATATTGGGTTTTTCGAAGGGAATGAATGACAAATGCGAGTCGATGTAGAGAATAAATGTGTGTGAGTACGTGTGGGAGAGATTGACCTCAAAAGGCATTCACATTTATGAGAGGAGAAAAATGAGGGAAGATGCATTGGGGGACTCAGATAAGATACATCTCTGGGGAGAGCATAAAATATTGAATGTGTCGGGAAGGGGGGACCGAAGAAATGAACGAACTTTTGATAATACGGCTCATTTGATCGTTTCTGAGGGGAAATTCCTCCCGTTAAACAACAAGTGAGATGATTCTGACACGGTGTGACCAAAATGGAAGAGAGTAGCTGTAGTCTGTGTTTATAATGATGGAAAAGAAATAATTTACAGTCACGGAAAAGTAAACCAGTACTGCCATTGCACTTATCCATAGTATAACTCGAATCGCTCTTCAAAACTATATGAGTAAATATAGGCCTAATAACAATTGGAAACAAATAAACTGTGTAGCCGACGCGAAGACGTCTTTCTCTCGTCCCGAAGAGATTTAGAAATCTGCCAAGAATTATTGCAGTCGTTTAAAAATAGCATAGGGAATAAAATAAAGGATTACAAATAAGCTACCAGAAATCCAAATTATCCCTCCGCAAAAGTGGTATGCAATCACTTTCAAAGAACAACGAAAATATTAGGAATCATGTTCGCTCACGACTTAGCTTAGATGAAAACAGAGAAATTAGACTTAGGGAACTCAAGTGAATTGACAGATATTTAAGACACTCGTAGAGAGTAGCGTTCACTTTCTGGCGAAATGGTGGTACCCTGGAATGGCTTCAATGAGAGTGGAGGTGAGAAATCAAATCAGCAGCGATCCTTCACGAAAGAATTATAGAAGCAGGTGAAGGTAACGAAGAAAACACTGACTTCTTTACTCTAAATAGAAAAATCTTAAAAACCAATACTAAGATTTTGGAAATGGAATCCAGATAAACTAAAAGTACTCTATAAACTAACTATACATAAAACAATTATAAAACCGCCAAAATCATTCACGATGTAACAGTGAACTGGGAGGAGCAAGATATATAATCGGACTTATTATTAGGTTATCTCACTAATGAATAGAATATCTTGAGGACGGAACTGCGGATTTCTTAGCCTGTTGTCCTCTGTTTGATACACCTCACTACATTGCTCTTCACAAATATATCTAGTGACGTGCGAAAATAGTGTTCTTTGTGGATATATGTGTATCACCTGGGTTCGAGTCCCAGTCACGTCGATGATCAGTTCTCTTTGGATTTCTAACTGCATGGGTATCCTGATAATACCTTTCCCTCTTACTAATCATCGACTTTCTTACATCTCCTTTTATTAATTAAAAAATGATTACAACTCTAATTTTCAGGCGTAACCCTGAGCTTTAACTTGGAAGCGAGCCTATTTCTCTTCATCCTTGGTAAATGGAAAGAAATCTTCCCTTGTTTTAATACCCATCCTTGTTGCAAATACCGGTATCTTTTATCCCAACTGTTGCTACAATTATGCGGAACCACAAACCCGTTAATTCGGACGTTGCAACCCTCTTCAATCCCCCTTTCTGATCATTTGACTGGGAGGGGTGCACAAGAAAAGGAAGAGCGCGTTGGAATTGCTAAGCGATCCGCTTTTTGGAGCGATACTGACCCTTTCATTTATTCTTTCAATGCTCACTTTCTGCTGAGAGGGTTGATACTTTCCGGGGATGAAAAGGGAGGGTTGTGTGGGAGAGAATGTTAAACAGAGGACGTCGATGCGTGAGGAATATACAATGCGGAATGGAGAGGGGATACGCACTCTGCTCGTACGCTTTCTTGCGGAAATCCGAAATCTTGTTAGCCTTTTTGATTTTACTTACAGTGGATTGCTTTATGGTCAAAATGAAATTTAGAACGAAAATATATCGGAAGGAACTCTATAAGCAAAAGTACGTCAGGCAGTATATGGCAGACACTGAGGCCAAATTGTTTTACCCCACTGCAGAGTAATAATAATTTCATATTTATTTATGGGCTGTAATTTATTCGAGGTTGACCATTCTTGCAATAAAGCCTGTATAAACGCAAAGACGTAAAAGAAATCAACCTGAGCAGGATTCGAACTCGGAACCTCGGAGTTGCAAGCTTGACGAACTAACTGTACCAAGACCAGTTATAAACACATATGATAAGTCTTCCATTGAATCACAAAGCGAAAATCCCAATCACATCAGTTAAGGCGATGCCTTTTAGGGGAACTGTCATTGTGCCCCTATTTACATCCTTTCGCCACTCCTTTTTTATGGAAGGGTGCATTAGGGAGATTGATGAGCTAAAGGCCAAGGTTTCTTCAAGTACGCGACAAAAGAGCCTTTTCATTTACATCTTTTGTTTTCTTTCCCATTGTTTTCACTTTCTTTTTCTCATTCATCCTTTCTCCCCCAGCGTTACTTTCACTTTTCATTTACTTTTTTGTTTCGTTTCTATTTCTCTCTCTCATTCATCTCATTAAACATTAAGGAACGCAAACAGAATACCGATGTTGTAAAATATTAATTCATTAGAAGAAGTGTAAAGGAATGGAGAAGACTTATCTGGAGAAAATCTAATCTCAATGCCTCATAATTTTTAAATTTTGAAATAGAAGATCGAATGCAAATTTTGAGTTTATATGCTTATCGCTCTTTGTTTTTATTTTGAGACTAAAAAAGGTGACATTGAATGCATGAAAAATGAATTCTACCTATACAAATGACCACTTGGGGTTAGTCAACAACTTCTCAACTAATAATCCGTAAAAACAGTTAATTTGAGAAGTGAATAGTTCAGAGAAAATCTTTGAATCGATGAAGACATTACTGAGTCATGTCATCTAACTTGAGTCAGTGGATACAGAATATTTTTCAAAATGAGAATTCCCGGTAGTAAAACGATTTTCCTCTTGAGCGAGCGACGGACATCGAAGTAAATACGATTTCCATGTCAGAGAGGATTGCGTACTGATTTCCAGTCAGCTTTCGGATAAACAAAATGGCCTCTCATAAAGTAGAGGGAGCGAATCTGCAAATGGATTAGAGCGGGAGATATAAATTGCACGTGGCAGATGCTGTAAAAGCAAATCGGCTTAAGAGATGGACAGAGTCCGAAGGAAATATGCGCGGACGGGCTGAAGAATCTTTGGGGAATGAAATGCGGGTGGAAGATGGAAATCGGGAAGAAGAAAGGAAAACCGCAATAATGCCACGGCGTAAAAGAACAAACCTCTTCCTTCGATTGCATTTCGTTGTTATTTTGCATCCGCGGCGCCTCTAGCGGCCATAAAAGCAATCGCTCGGAAACTTCTTTCCAATCTCTTTGGCCAGGTGGCGTTAGGACTCGTTGAATAACAAATTCAATTATTCCCATTCGATTAAGTGGCGGCCCAGCCACGATGCATAAACGGGACTGCTTCAAGACGGAATAAACTCGGACGAGTCGCATAAAATTCTGACCGCATTTGAATAGCATTGCTTCCATCTGCCCCAACAAAGAAACTGCTGATTTTATTTGTGAACTTCGAACCCGAGGATATTCCGTTGAGGTTGTTTTTTTTCAATCAATTTTTTGCGTTAACTTTCTCTCTGCTGACTATTATCAAAGAGTAAGCTTTGCAAATGGAATGGATAAATTATTTTAATACTGATTTGACCGTTTACATTGTTAAAGAAATACATGAGCTTATTACCGCCTTATTATTTCACTTCTAATTCTCTATGGAATGAATTGTGACCAGGCTTGCCAATCTGTTAAAAGTTGATCTCGGTTATATATGACTTGACGGTTTGATCTCGGTTGTTTACCATTCTTAGAGACTGACAGTAAGGGAAAATTCCTGGAGATACTAAAATTTACTGTAGTACTACCACAAATGCTATTATTAGAAAGAATTATTTGAAATGCGAGACTTGTTTTATAATGAAAGAAAGGAAATCGGCTCTGAAAGAATAATAGAATCTCCGTAAAGCGAATACCTTAAATTGAGAAAAGAAACGGTATTCGATTTAGATAGCTACGCTGCGATCTTCAGGGATTAATTCTGAATATGTACAGAGGAACAGAAATATGCATTGGGTGATTCATAAAAAGGTTTTATTCTGCATTTTTCTGGGGAAAGGTTTCACTGACGTATTCGGAGAGATCTTTTATTGTTTTCTAATATAAACTGATTTTGATTAATAATATTATTTTCCAAAATAACTAATGCAGTCTTCCAGATATCACTTTATATCTATGAACTTCACAATATTCTTAGCTCTTTGAAAGTTAAAATGATCGAATATGAAAATAATTGCTAATGCTAGAGCATCGAGACGCAGTGTAATATTCGGCTACAAAGAAAACATACAAACAGCAAGCAGATGAATGCAGCATTAAAATACATTATTACAGATATTAATTGAATATTAAGAAATGATAAAAGGAAGTGAAGACTTATAATCGTGATTAGATGTATCAGAATTTGTTAAAGGATGGACATTAATGGATTTTCATGCTGATTTTAAACGCTTAATTTCTGAGAAACAACGAAAATTTGGTCAAATCTACAATGATGTTGTTATTGATGTCCTTAAAGCCCTATGTGCCGCAAAGTTCCCTTATGAATTTCTTATGGGCTCCGACAGGGCATTTTATTAATTTGCTTCACTGAATCAAAAGGAATCAGAGAAAGAAGAGCGAAATGTTAAGAATTTTGAAAATCATTAAATGAAAATGTAAAGAATTTTCGTTGTCTAGAAAGAGGATTGGTTGCAGCGGGTACGAGAAAAGTACAGGCAAGTCTGAAACAGTATTTGTGTGTTTCGTGATTCATTTACATCTTCCTCTATTAAAATCGAGAGAAACGTGCCTATTAAGCCGGATGGCGTTTTATACGGGTTTGTCGGATATTTTTCTCGTCCCTTCACATACTAATACAACGCATCGCTTAGGAATCGAACTAAGACGCAAGAAGGGAATAGGTGGAACGTAGAAAGTTATAAATTATCCGAGATAAGTAAAAGAGAGGTTGGCGTGGGCTGTCACCCCCATCGGCTCGCTTTTTTTTATGAAAACGCTCTTTCCTCGAGATATCCACTCAAATCTCGTGACAGCATAATTTCCTCTCTTCACGGCGATGCCAGCAGGAGATTAACTTCGACCACAAGTGGACTCTCTTCAGCGAGACTCATTGCAAACCGAGCATTTTCAAGCCATCTTGAGTATGCATATGATAAGTGTATTGCCTCTAATTATGCATGGCTTTTTTGCTGACATATTAGAAAAGCTAATTGTCGCATATACTTGCAAGAGACACTTTTTTCAAGTCCTTTTTTCCTTGGAATATTTTCTGGGTGCACGCTCTTTTGTGTAAAGATACCTTAAACCTTTTCCTTTAAAGAAATCTCAACTGGAACAAAAATGAGCATTATTTTATTTCACAAATAAAATAAAACTTTTCCACCAAAAAATACTAAACACGACCGGTTTCGGCTCGCTCTGCCATCCTCTGTGTTTGTCATATTTGGTAGAAATTTTTTTATTTTATTTATGAAATAAAAATATCATTTGTTTAAATATAAAATTCCACGAATTAAATCCTGAGCTAACTGAGTTTTATAGAACTAAAATATTTCCCACAAGAGAAGAATATTTCTTGAAGACTCGGCAAAAAATTGTTACTCCTTATATTGAACTGAAAGTCACGAAATGAATCAGGAATTTCTATTATTAGGATGATAAAAGCAGCAGGTCCATCTCCGATTCCACGCAAGAGGGACAGATTCAAATTTTGTCCCTCCAAATGTGACTACATAATGACTACCACCTGGCCAGGTGCTTACTAGTAGTCTTGTCAACAATAAATAAATTAATTAATTAATAAAGAAAACATTTAATGTGTTGAGGCAACGGTTGCAATTTCATGTTAAATATTAATGTTAAAAGTGCTTATCAATGCATTATCAGTATTATATATATATATATATATATATATATATATATATATATATATATATATATATATATATATATATATATATATATATATATATATACACACACACACATACACACTATAAATTGGTTAAAAACTTGATTGTATAATGATAAGTAAAAATCTTAGCGTAGACGTTTAACGAGGACGAGAAGACAAATAAAAAACAATCGACACATTTGCGTGAAAAACCTTTAAATTATAATTATCTTATATGACTTGACGCTTTCCCGGTGAAAAGTTTGTTGAAGGTTGAGTCGTCATGACTGAGGATGGCCGCAGTGACAGCGACCGGCACTTCTGCCAGCACTGACCCGGTTAGAAGCCCGAGAAAATTACCTTCAACAATATAATTATCTTATTCATTTTCTATGAATTTTTTTGTATAACCTTAGTAAATTATTAAAATATATTTTCATCCATTAAACAATATTAATCTGATAATAAGCAATTAAAGACACATTTGACAGTTTTTGGCATGAAAACCTCTCTCCATTTGGACCTTAGATGGTGTTCAAATCGAGTGATTTCGTGTGTTCGCATAACTCAATGTTCGCAACTAAAAATTCATAAACTTGAAATCGCTTTTAGTTCCATTCCTTTGCATTTTGGCCTTTTTACTCAGGCCTTTGAGAGCAGTACTCTAACTTGAACTAAAAAAGTCTTATTTAAGGTAAGTGAATGCTCACCGTTTTAATATATTAATACTTCAGAGTTAAATATTTCATAAAATTAATTTTGTTAGTTAAATTCGAGGAAACGAACTTTTTTGGGAACTCGACATCCATAGAGGAATTCGGTGTGTATTAAGAGGGATTCAGCATGAGCCCCCACCATAAAAGGGACCGAAAAGGACGTTTTGTAAGGTGAATAATCCCTTAGTGGGGCCTCGAGAAACAAGAATGAACTCGCGTGCACACTTTGGAGTGATTTCCATGCGTGTTAACGCCCGATTCGGCACGCGAGGTGCCATCGCCAATGATATTGTGATTTGATCGACGGATGAGTAGTGCCAGCCTCCACCTTATACAAGTCTTCAGAAACGAAGGCCGCGGAAAACCCGCTTAAGGAAGAGCGAAAACCACGTCTTTAGAGGGAAAACCGGGTTTTGTGATGCTGGTTGCATTGCATCATATTTTTTGAGAATGTGCTACTTTTGCTTCATTTTTCACTCTGCGAAGAAACAGTTTGTATCAGATAGATAACTAGGTAAGGATAATGATTTCTTTAACGGTGAGGAGGAACCTCTCCCAAACTACGCTCAAATAGCTTACGAAGCACTCCTTTTCTGTTTTTTCGTTATATGTGCACGTTAAGATTGATAATAAGATTGAGTCTAAGGCAAACAACAAAAAGTGAATTTTTAATCTACGTTCTGACCTGAGAAAAATGTGATAGAGAAGATCTCAGTTCCGATGGTGAGATCTCATCTGAAATCTTCATTTTATTCGCACAAAATTAGTCATTCAAAAGAATAGACCATTATTTTAGAGACAAAGAGAGGAGAGAAGATGACGACACAGTTAATGTAAAACTTTTTTGGCCAACGAATGATTGGCTATAGCGTTTTGCATCGCGTCTTAAGCGGTCAGGAGAGCGTTGTGAGCGATATCATGTGAAAGGTAGAAAATCGTCTATTAAGCGGGATAAACCTTCACCGGGAGAAAGCAGACCAAAAAGTAAGGCAAACGGCATTATATCGCTGAGACGCGGTTTCCCCTAAAATCGTCTTAACCGGGTTTAATTAGAGAAACCCTGGAATTGATATCCCTTCCGTCCTTCCTTTCTGAGTATCGCAAATAATCGTAAAACAATCGCATTCCCCTCATTCATTTTTCACAGTTGCTCAACTGATCTCGCTTTTGTTCTCTTTCGTTCGCCTCAACAAAAGCAATTCTTTGTTTAATTTATCCGCGTTGGAATGCGTGTTTTCGGAACGCCGATTCACAAAAATTCCGATTCCCTACTTAACCTTTTGAGTCAACCGATGAAGAAATAAAAGCCCATTATGCTCTCTTGCAATGGAAAAGTTTTCGGCCAAACGACTGTGCGTTTGTTTGGGAATTTGTGTTGATTGATTAAGAGTGTGTCAAGACTCGGAAAGGGGATTTATTTACTGAGAGAAGGGCGATTCGAATGTTGGCACTTCGATGAAATATTCAAAGAATTATGCTTTCCGGGCATCGAACCGGAAAAGAATGGAAAACAGAAATCTAAGATGATTTGTATTTGAATTGGAAAGAACCCTCACAAAAAAACGGTTATTTATTTGATCTGCAATCTAATTGAAATCAAACACAGCAATCTATTAATACTGTAATAACGTCATAAGAAATTTATAATAAGATTTTGATCCAAAAAAGGTTAGCATATAATTTTTCTGTGAAGTATTTTGTACGTTTTATATAAATGAATATTTCTATCCATCTAATTAAGCTCAGCAACAGTTATAAGTGTATCATGTTAGATCATGTATAAGAATCATGAAACGAAACTTCACTAATTAACATTTATTATACAAATATTTAACCAACTGACCTTCATTTTTTACTGTCACGGGCTTTATCATGAACTTAATTTTTTATCATACTCATCTCTAAACATTTCGCCAACAGACAAAGCCACAGTTATGATTCTATGTTAGCACGTAAATGGCAAAAGCGAACTTTAAAACTAAAGACTGCTTTGCTTATGGACTTCCTTTTTGATTCCGCGAAGAGAGAAACTGATCCAATTTCCTTCTGTCAAGAAACAAGCCTGCTTATAATCAAAATGAAATAATAATTATTATAAATAATTAATAATCACATTAATTTTCGAATTATAATAAAAAACCTCCATTTTGTGGCTATGTCTTTATCCTGAAAATATTGCATATATTTTGTGTTAGTGTTATATTATGAGCAATTATTTAACGATGAATTATTTTCACAGTTTCCATGTACTTGTCGTATGGAGTCAAAATGAAGAAGGCTTAAACATTATTAGACTATTTTAACAGTAAAAATTATCTCGCATAAAAGTAATTAAACTTTGCATAATGCTAGGAGTTTTGTTTCATTCACAAATATTTAAATAAAATGTGTAAATAAAGCTACATGTGTAGTTCCAAATCCAATTAAAATAATGGGTTTCCGTTTGATCTATAAGGGATCTAACCTACTAAATCATCAATTTGCTGGATCGTTATTTTATTAATTGAGGTAATATTGTGTCTAATTAATAAACTTTTTCAACCCGACAGACTAAGGCATAGAGGAAAAGCTGTTTTTAAAAATTCAATAAGCGCAGACGTCTACATTGAGGGTCTCAATAACCAAGGATCAATTCTGGATCGCCTAAGGGTGTAAAATCAAAGTTGAAAATCATTTGGGATTGAAGGCACGGTTTGACATTGCCAGGACACTGCGATTTAATTGGGAAATGTGCAAGCAGATGTTAGTGAGCGTTGGAATGGATTGGATGGGCAATGGAGTGGACGGCTGTCAATATCCGGCCAAAGAGAGCAAATCTCATTCCGCTCTCCAGAGACAAAAAGCACTGAAATGAAGGTGAGAGAGGATGGAAAAGAAAAAACTGACAATTTGGCGGAATGGCAGAGAGCTCGCAAACAAACGGATATGTGATTTATACCAAAAAAGTCAATACTTTGTCTGAAAGTATATGGGAATCGTGAACAGTCTTGACAGCGGATTTTAAGATTGTTTTCTTGCGTAATTGAAGCCAGGGGCGATACCTGAAACTATTTCCTTCGATTTTTTTTATTTATTTAAGGAGCATTATTTTCTATTCGTAGCATTATATGAGTAGCACAATATCAATATAAATACCATTAGACACTCTTCCGTCAAATATACTAATAAAATACCATCAATAATACCTCGAAGAGAACAATTTCTTTATGAAATTTCCGCCTGATATGACTTAATTCGTTCAAAAACTAAAAGCAATGTGGATGCATAAGCTTGTCAGTGCAACCATTCTTCCTTTCTTTTAATACTCTTGAGCATCTTGTCTTTCGTTAGACTTGTCTCTGTCTGACCTCATCATCTTTATATTGATCCACTGTCATGACTGTATGAGAAAAGCTCGCATTCGATACTAACAGTACTAGTGCAAACTAGCAATCAAAAGTGTTTCTTTTGTCAGCAATTACGACTTTTCAGTCTTTCTTTTGCATTCAAAGTACCTCCTGAAAGCATCGGTAGGCGTTATCAAGGTATTTTTTGGCGAGGAGCGAGAAAATTTATCATCCTATTGCTTTCTTTCCCATTTTTGTTACGCGTAAATAGCATAAAGTCATCACTCTTGTATGAAGGGAATTTTAATTAAAATTTAAAAGAATTTAATTTCAACTTCACAATTGATGGTAGGAAGAGCATACAATGAATTTAATTTTAAATTCGCAATCGATTGAATTTTTTAAACATTTTGAACTCTAAATTATCACTAAGTTAAACAAATTTTACATTCAAGTTTTGCAAGCGTTTATCTGGAGCGGCGCATTTATATTTTTCCCGAAAATGAGATTTTTATGTCCATAAGATCTTCTTACAATTCGACATATCGATCCATGTTAGACTTTGTACGATGATCTAAACATGGAGCCGTCGAAGTCGTATTTCTTACCAGCAAAAAGTACGGACGCAGCATTTACTTGAGGCACCGAAGAAAGTTGAGAGGACTGCGGTAGTTAAAAGATTGTTTTTCATCCAACAGATCCTGGCGTCGCTATTTTGTCAGCGCCCGCCACGGCATGAACTCTGCACCATTTGTCTTTGATAGAGAGAGGGATCGGAGATATGAGCCACCCTCTCCGGGGACATCGGGTGATAGATGTTTGGGTCACAGATCCGAATCTTCCTAATGAACCCCAGCGGCGAGATAACTCATCGAGAGTGGAAAGGAAAATGCTCAATTTCTGAAAGCAAAATCTAGTGTGATAAATGCAAATCGGAATATCTTCTGTTTGAGTCGACTTCGATACTAGTTGTCTGATCGCCATCGACTTCAAGCGCCAATTCAAATTATTGAAAATAAAAGTTCATGTTTTCATCGAGTAAATAGAGGGCAGACTTCATTGCAGCAAACTTCTTTATCTTGCTCATTCCCTTGATATAGCGGAATCTATTAACTCGACCTTAGTGTCTCAATTATAGAGTAACGAATTTCGCTTATGAACATTTCCAATTTAACTACAATATATTTATAGGATGACCCTTAGGGTCATTATTAAGAGAAAATAGCTAACTAGAAAAAATCGAGAGAGTTCTTCCTTTCTAGTCTCAGAGTACGCGAAGTTTGACGGCAAACGGTGTGGATTTCAAATAGCACACGCAGATATACTCAAACCCATAGAATTTTTAGCTCTAAATAGTAAATACTAGCTGAACTTCCTGATAATTCTGAGAGGGAAGAATAGAATTAAAATTAGATACTGTAGTATGATTCATATGAAAGAGAATCTAACATCTGTCATATGTTATGTTTCTTCTCTGGGACAGGTTATCGAAAACGAAAATTTTCAAACTCATCACTATTTCCATAAGTTGGAGCCGATGTATATAATAAGCGATGAAAAGACGAATCTTTATGGAATTTCTTTTTTCAGAAATTCAAAGTCTCTACTTCGTTAAATGATTAGTATTAATCTAATTTCGCAAATGGAAAAAGCGAGTGAAAACTACTGAAATGGGCTTTCGAAGCACTTCTTCTTGACTCGTCTGGGATCGAACCGGAGATCAATAAATAGAAGAATTCCATTATATGGGGCGTCGAATTTTACTTCTGTGCAAATTTGCTAAGTTTTTGTAAAAGTTGTATTTTCATTGCTCTCTCTTCGTTATAAAATAACGTTAATTTAATGACTAAAATTAAAATTTGAAGTTTGAATAACGTTTATAATCAACTCGCGTTCGATACTTGGGATATCGATTGAAGACAAGAGAGGAAAAGATAAAAGAAAATTGTCTTGAACATTTCTGTGAATACTCAAATGAGATGCTATTAATATCTTGTAGGGAGTAATTACATGGATTCGCGCATTTGATCACGGTACCAGAGCAAACACGCAAATAAATATGAAATACGGGATTAAACAAATTTTAAGTCTCCACTGAGTTTTCCATCGGAGGAGTTGATTTCGAATTAATGCTATTTTCGCTGCGAATACGTTTCCAAATCGTGAAGTTTTCCTCGGCTAATATGTTTTACATTTTCTGTTTTAATTCGTCTCGAGTTTTAATTAAATCCTTTCACAGTTTTCAAATTCAGGAATTGACTCATTCCGAAATGCGTTTCTTAATTCATAGATTGGCCATTCATAGATTGGTGGTCACCGTCATTGAACAATGATTACTCAAATGTCCTCAGAATGTCTTTTAATGCAATGAGATGTCATAGGAAGTACGTTCTTTATTTGTCGAAGGATATTGGGAACGTTAATCACCGCTTTCGAAAAAGATTGGAAAGTTGACTCATAGCTTAAAGTAACTTTTCCCAGCGATTCATTTCTCAGTATTCCACGCGAATCTAACAACGAGTCACGATATTACGACGGAGTAGGCTTAAGGAGATATGGATTGATTTACAGAGAATAGTAATATTTTCGTAGGTGCTACTCGAGTAAGTTTTTATCGACAATTTGAAAAATGCTTCTTAACCGAAGCCCAATCGACACAAGTTGCCGATGTGTTTCAACTCTTTTTGCTCAGGGTTCGTACCCAAGGGACAAAATGAAAATGAGATTTTTAGCGCTCGATTTGAGGATTGGCGGAGGATTACGAAAAATCACTGCTGTTAATGTTATTCCCTTCCTTAAGCCTATCCCGTCTTAATATCGATATACCGGTTCCTGGTAAGACGCACAAGATTTCTGAAAGTTCTAAAACCACCAGAAACCTCTTAGAATAGAGATTAAACGGTAGTTTGTGTGGATCAATTAAATATTGTCCTAAATAAAGAGAGGTGGTATTTTTGTCTTTCAGCCACTGTGCAGAGCTGTATCGCACTATTTTACATTATATCTTTCTTTGATGAAATTGATGGTAAAACATCGACGATAAGTTGCGGATTTTACACGTCTTTTCCTCAACGTGAATATTTTCAATTGATTGAGACCTCATTTATGGCAATTTTAAGACTATCCTTTTCCGTCTCAACCTTTGCCAAATAAGGAGGAGAAATGATTTTGAGACGCAATTACTTTAGTGATTCAGAAAAGTTAAAACTGAAACCGTAAAGTGAATAACCTAAGCGGGAGGAACGTTTTTCTTCAGGAATTGCTCGAAAGATGGAAAACAGTCATTACCTTCACTTTACTTCACGTAATAGAAAACGTGCGGTCATTGAGTATTTTAATAAAAAATTTAAGCAGAAGCAAACATTTCGTCACTTGCTGAAGAAGCGTTTCAGGAGATATACTGAAAAACTTAGGGAGAGTATATTTCATGATTTGATTCTCTCGCGTTTTGAAAAAAGTTGGAGATGTTTTTATTGGCCCTTTTAAGAAACGCCTTGCGTTTTAAATCGATTTTTCTGTTTACTTAAATCAAGTAATAAATTATACATAAATATTTATAAATTTCATTCCTTACGTTTATAAAATCAGCAAATCTACAGACTTAATGAGGCAATAGCAATTTTCTTTCGTGAAAGGATCGGGAATGATGTACTTCTATACTAAATTATGGTTTTTCCAGCCAGTTTTATAGCTGAAAATTGTGGTTGTAATATTCTAACTAATCGTAACTTCAATCTCGGAGAAAATCGCATAGAAACGACAACCTGGAATGATTCCTACGATAAATACGTAGGATATCACATCATAACCAGAAATTACAGGATGGCATATAGATGGGTTTCACTATATTGAGTATATTGCCTTAAACATTTTACTCACAATTACGCAACGATCAGTGGTCATCCAATTCATTTTTCATCAATGCTCCATTGCGATGTCGCACGGCTATTTTAGAGGGGTGAATGAGGTACATACTGAGGGCGGAACTATGCTTCTAAGTAAGAAAAATCCCTGCGAAATGGAAAAGAACCGGTATCTTCTCTCGATGGATTTCACGGTGATTGAATACGGGTATCCGTCGGATGAATCGAAATGTTCGGATGCAAAGAAGCGTAAAGACCACTTCCTCCCCCGCACTTCATTCACTCTCCCATATTTTACGTGCAATCAAATGGTAGCACTTTTTCATCCATTGAGGGGAGGCCACGATTACTATTGGGCTGCATATGCAGATCAAGGGCTCCTTGCTACAAGATATGTACAATAAGTATTAAAGTTACCTCGTGAAATCTGACAGTCACCTTTGTTTATAGATCAATTAATTCCTTCGTAAAAAAATAACTGAACTAAATTTAGCTTATAAGAAATATACCTTTATATATATATATATATATATGAATAAATGTACACACACACCTCCTGCCACACACCAAAAGGCGACAAGCAGGGTACCTATGTAGATGCACTATAATGTGGAATTATAAAAAGGATGATATTTTTCTCATCTGTTCCTATGATAGCCGAGTTCAACAATAACCGTAGTCGTCAAGAGGTAGCTAGTGGTAAATAACCACAAATGGTAAAAAATTTTCTCCATTTTTGTCCTAATTTTCTTAATTTCGAGTCAAAATCGATATTTCAAGTTCAAAATGAGAATCTTTATGCAATATTCTTTGTTTTAGTACATACATGTCTCGCTTTTATAGGGCTGTTATGATTTTAGTTTTTCATTAAAAAACAGGTTATAATTTGGCAAAATTTTTTAGCATTTCGTTTGTTGTTTATCATCATCGTGCTTTTCGTCAGCTTCCCTGACTCACTAATTAAATCTAAAATTTCATGTCGGGATGAAAATACGTCGATTAGAGTTGAAGAATGGGGAACTGATCGTTCACTTTGGAATGGTTCCGAAACATAAGAGAATACAATGCTTTAAAAAAGTCGGCTATTATGAAGCTAATGTATCTCATTATACAATTTGCAGAGAGAAAAGTTATTCCACCTTCGAGCACTAACGGAAGGAAAAGCAGTTACGCTATTGAAATGTGCGTCAAGTGAATGTTTTTCGACGACTTACAGAAGGAGCGGATTTGCATTACCAAGGTGTATCCATTTAACCTCTATAAGACTAGGTTTATGAATTCTCGATAATATACTACATTTCTTTCGAATTTTTAAAGGCACGGCTTCTTGTTTTTCACCACAGAAAGTAATTTTATACCGAATACGTTTACGTAATATGACTATAGAATATGTTTAATGTCAATATATTATGTAAATTCAATTTATCAATCACAATAAATATTTAAATCCCATTTATAATTCAGTATATTGTTTATTTTTGCCGTAGTGAAGTATGTCTGTGAGTGATCCATGGCATGTACTATATTTTGCTGTGTTTAATGTAAAAAATCAGATTTTGACTGTAGTAATTCATATCGGTGTTCACTTAAGTCGAACGCGCAGCTCACTTTGCTATGCGCCAGCTCATACTAAATAATTTATTATAAATTTACTTTTAAGAAATTTAATCATCGAAACTTCTTTTTATTGATACTAATAAATGAATGACGATGAACGCTTTTATAAATAACTATTTTTTTGGGTGACTTATCTTCCCCTTAATGAAGTTAACCCAATATAAGTAAGATCCTAATACAATGAGAAACAAGAAGTTATTCAAGGTTTAAATTGATTCGACTTTAAATTCTAAATGCACATCGAAGTAAGTCGAAATCCCGAGAAGATTAATTCCCTGACTTCGTTTTATGTATATGACAAAGGCTGCATGATGTAAAGGTAAAATAAATCAAATAATGTCAAATTCGATTATGATTCGTATGGAGCACCGACACTTCCATCAGAAAACGTTACTGTATTTACTATACAGGATTTATACTGGAAATCTATGTTTTTTTTTGTTTAGGTGTCACATCTGTAAACTGTTAAATTCTTAAACGAGTAGAACTACGTTATTGTCGAATTTTAATCACACCCATGCTAAAGTGTTCAAGATTTCAACTTCGTTTGTAGCAGGAATGGTAATCGATGCATACCGTAAACACAAAAAATGTATGCTGACCGCAAAAAACTAAAGTTCCTATGGTTCTGTCGTAAATGGACACAGTAAAGCGCACAAGATGTTGCTCACATCACATTTGGGATAGAAATAACCTCTACACAAAACAAACTCGAGAAAACCTATTTAAGATATCTCAAAATTATCTGATGTTAATTTCATTGCAATCCTAGTATGAAAAAGAGTAAAAATGATTTAAAAGTATATTTACCGTTTCCGGGAGTTGAATCCACAGGGAAGAAGATCTGGGGTAGACCGGTCCTTGAATTAATAATCAAATACATCAATAAGACCATAACTTAGATTAGCAATTAAATAGGACAGAAAGTGATACTTATTACTACAATTTCCAGCTTTTTGCATACATGATATTTGTGTGCGTTCGGACGTGTGAATTTTTAGGAAACGCGGTTATACATCTTTCACCTTACGTTTTTCAACGACATTACTTTGAACACTTACCACTATTTTAGTTGCATTTCTCCCGTGAATTCAGAACCGTCCGCGACAGAATAGAAAAATGAAAAAACTGAGAATAGTATCGAGAAAGATCACGAACAGAAACAAGGCCCCATAACTCGCCCCTGAGCGGTTGAGTTGGAAATGCAGTTCTCTGGAAGTACTCATCCAGTCAAATTCCCTCCTCTTACTTTCATTTCATGAATGAATAAATTATTATGATCAGGTTATTCTTTCAGTAAGAATGTAAATATGAACGGTTAACAAGTATTAGAATATAGGTAAAATATACTCTCGAGGGTCGTTTGATTCTTCAGTTTCTTTACACAAAAGATAGATATTTCGCAGGCCTCGCGTATTTTAGAAACCCTACACATCCGCCATCCTTTCATTTAGGTAAACACAAGTTCGGAATCAATCTAAATAGGATTATCTATATTTTTATATGTGTAAAAATTTGTAGAGACCGAAAATTATTGGAACGATTGAAAAATATTGACTATCTAAGTTTCAATGCATCTAGGAAGGACCTATAGTTAATTCTGCAATAAGTAAATTAATGCCGTCTAATCCATGCGATGTACGAAACAGTTCTAGCTTCTTCTACTCTCTATCTTCTGCTTCGGAACTTTTATAGTCAGTTAATATGGCTTCTAGTAAACTAAATAATAAAATCATCCCTAGTTGATGTGCTATCAACTAATTGTAAGAAATACTATATTGAAAGTCAAAGCAGATGAGATATAATTGGTAATTCATGTAGGGGTTCATCTTAAAATGTACGTTATTTGTATGTATAATTAACGGTTCAATGCGGTTGTACAGGAATTTAATGGATTTCTTAGTTGAAATGAATGTTGTGAATAAACATCACTCGCTGTTGAGACGCACATCAACGATGTCGCGATAAATAAAGTCTTTGTGATTTACGTATCTTATCGTTCATGAGTAAAGAGTCAAATTGCCGCAGCTTTCGTATCACTTCGATCATTTTCATTTGGTAGCGAATCCTACAGAATGCAGAGGTGACCGAAGAAACACTCGTGTACAGTTTGACTCTCTATGAAAAACATGACGAGAAGACAATCAGTATTATACAATAATGGTTCGAAGACACTCTTCTCCTCTCTACGTTTGTGGCAATTAAAGGGAACTAAATAAGTATCCTTTCGGCTGAGAAGTGCTAATTTACAAATTAAAGAAACTAAAAGATCCTTCCTTTTTATTTTCTAACGAGCGAGAATTAAAGCTTAACAATTTGGAACGTTACTTGGTGTAATTCCTCCACATCTAAACGGAAAATTATCATGAACTCGGTCAGCTTCACAGAATTATTTATTATACAGTAAACATCACATTATTGAGTCTTATAATTTTTATATGTATGTTTTTAGAGTAGAGTAATATAATAATCGGAAAAGGAATATCGTAAAAGATTTTGTAGACAGACCAACTATTTTAAGTTTAAGAAGACGTTATCATATCCCGCTTACATCTTGATTTTAACTCGATCCCCTCAAATGCGTGTTTTATTCTTGTTTCATGTTGAATTCTCGTTAACCCACCAAAAGTACTGAACAGATCCCGTAATGAAAGATCTTGAAACCAAGTGCAAAGACGGTCCGCAGTTAGCGATGAAGCGTAAGGAGCGGTGGTCACGTCTTCTCCGATGGAAATCGCATCAAGAGAGTGCTCTCCGAAGAAATGGCTTTTGAGAAGCGGGATTCGGCGTGATCATAAAACCAAACCACGGTCGTCCATCCATCCTCACGGGGATTTTCCTTATTCATACGGACGGATTGCATTTCGCCTCTTTCTTGTCTCCCTTCGCTCTTTCCAATGCAAACTGCGAGTGAGTGGCTTTCTTTTGACGGCGAACCTTTTTCAGCTTCGAATTTAAGATCGAATAACAGTTGAAATAACAATAATATACAGTGAAATTCGGTTATAACGCGGGGGACGGAGTTTACACTTTACAAAAAATGGAAAACCTTGCAAAAATTGATATTATAAGTAATTATTTACGAAATACAATAGAATTTGATGTTTTCTGATTAAATGCACCCCATAGCTTATAGAAAGTTGCTAAAAAAAGAGTAATACATTTTCTTTTGGCATGAGAGTCGATAGCATTTATTTGTCTTAATGTTTGCATCAGTAAAAGCTAATTCTTGCAGTTGCCTCTCTTTTGTAACCAATTCCGTATTACGATAGCTTCTATAGTTACAACGCGTCGATAGGCACTTCGAGATAAAATTCGCTGCAAATTTACCTGCTTATCGCAAAGAAAATAGTCGTCGTAATTAATTTGGGGGACACAGTGAGAGTCGCGATATATTCGAAAGCGCGATTAAGTATGGAGTGCTATAATCGAAATTTACTGTATTTTATATTTTCTCCATAAATTTAATTGATTTTACATTACCATTACATTCTCTCAATCGAAAATACACCAAAACCTGATAATGTACAACAAAGTTCATAGAAATTTGTGGATAACTACAAATATCTTATTTTTATTTTAACTATGATGATAGATTTCCACCAGATATCACTTCAGAAGATTGATATCGCTATAAATAGCTAAAAAGACATTAGCTATAAATTTTTAATCCCAGTGAATAGTTCTGAAATCTTTAGTTATGCAGGGTTAGTATATAGGATTACCATATTTTGGCAGAGAAAAGTCAGGGCATATTATATTTTGAGAAGCCGTTTGCTTTAAAAGTTTGTTTTGTCCGATTTTTGCGAGTTCTTCCTTCAGCGTATGCGTAAAGTCCCTAAGAAATTAAATTTCATTCTTCTGACCCTTTTCCTTATAATCTTTGAGCCTCCCGTTCCAGATTTATTTCAGCGGAAAAATAATCTATAAATGTCAAATCATAGTAACAGTATTTAATAGTCTCACCTGTATTGATACAAGTGATACAATAGTACATACAAATGATATAATTAATCGATTCATTTTGATATTGTAGTTGACGTTTGCAGTGATAGCAAATTTAATTATATATATAAATCATCGTTCTTATGTATGATGCTAGTCACCATTCTTTCTATGTTTTATTATGTGAATGAGATGTTCGTCCGGGAATGTCTAAATCAGCTCATTTACCATTGATTAGCCAGTCTAAATAAGACGCTTCAAGTGATGCTCTTTTTCCGAACCTCACAAATAACAGCGAAGTTCACGGATTTATGGGAACGAAGACATGGAATCAAACCATGGCTGTATTCGTATTCTAATTACACTGTGGCTAAAGGCAAAACTATATTGCAAATTTACTTTCAAAACGAGCAAAATTTGTTTGAACACTTGACGCCGTCGGAGAGTGCAATAAAAAGAGGCTCCTCAATATTCAAGTAGACATAATGGCAGAGAGGGTGTAGACATAATGTCCTCTAGCAGAGAGGGTGTAGACCGGACGGAGCGGCAGCGGCGTGGCTATTGATTTATTTAGGGACCGATTCTTCGTCATTCTTCCCTCGAAGTCACTCCGGATTGACCCACTTCCCATGGAAGTACTCAAATCTATTCTCCTTTGAATTAATTGCTGATAGTTAAGGTCTCGATATGGAAATGGCAGTGGCGGATATTTTCCAGCGTTTAATCAAAGTTTATGAACAAATATCGCGGTGATGAAAAGCAAACGTAATACAAATTTTCGTTGTTGATCTACAGATGCAGTGGCTGAAACAAATGATATTTCATTGCTCACATAAGTATTTTCTCGAAAACCCCTTTTTGAAACTATAGAAAGAAATAAGTCTTCCAACTTTCTTTTCAATAATAATAAAATTGTGCAAAGAATACCCATATTAAGGTGAGAATTACCCCATCAGAGTTAGGAATCTGCTTACTCGCTCTGCCATCAGAAGGTCCGTCAAAAAAATTGGACGTTAAGAACAAGTTTTATGAGAGATTTGAAAAAATTCTCGATCGCCGAATATGCCGGCGACTGTGGGGTGAATTCCTGGAAGGAAATCCGCGGTCAGCCGAATTCCAATTCCTTCACTTCGCCTGGCTTCGAAAATCGCCTTCGCTGAGTACGAGAATCACGATTTCGTGTGTAAATCATTGCTTAAAAATTTCTCGAACATCCCTTCTTATGTCTTTTTCATTTCTCCTATCCTCAAGAAATTGTCACCTTTTCATAATCTCTGCTATTGAACCTATAACGAAACTCTCTAAATCGTCCTTTGCCGTGTCGCAACAGTCCTCTCTTTGACCTTCCTTCTACAAACCCAACCAAGACCATTCAGACTCACATTTGTGTTGCCGAGATTCGATGCCGCACCTTCAATTACACTCCGTTTTGCCTGTGCGAGAGTAAAATAGAGCGTGTGTAAACCCACAGTCCCGTCATGGCTCGAGGAAAATCGACGGGCGTATATGATTGACGAAACGTATGTGAGAAGTCTAATGGAGAAATCCAATCAAATTACGTAATCGAAAAATGAAGACTGTATCTCCGACGAAGAGGTTAAATTATTAGAATTGCCCCTGTATCGCCTATTATGCAGAAACAGAGAAAAAATGAAAACGTCGATAAAACAGAAACATTTCAGATAGCTCAGGAAAGAGCGCCAGAAAGAAGTGCTTGCGAGAAATCGCAGTTGAATTATTTGCTTCATATAAAGTTCATTTCAAGTGTAATCTTTGTCAAATATCGCATGTTTTATTTCCCTGATGGTTATTCTGGATCGAGAAGGGCTACAGTATTTTCTTTTGCTTAGAATTTAGACCGCCAAGAAAATCTGTTTACCTAGCACAAGTGAAGTAAATAAATTTTATAATTCTTAAAATTGACGTTCTCAAGTGATATTTTGAGAACATCTATCTTCATATAAAAATGAGAATAGAACTTTTTCTTCAAATGTCATTGCACTCCAAATCCGAGTGCATCATTGTGTGCCATGCAGGGCATTGCTGGAAAAGTATCTTTTCTAACTTTTATACATCTTGTTTCTTATGTCTTAGCGAAAGGCGCTCTCGTAGAAAACAACTCCCTATGCGGCCCGCGGACCCATCCAAACTACATATATATTAGCTATATATAATGGATATGCAGATGAACAATACATAAGGATATAGTTTTAACGCTCTTTACTTGCAAAATGCTTAACGTTGAAATGGAATAAAAAGGCAAACTTACCTTTAAGAAGTTATGAGTGGGACGCCTGTGCTGGTCAGTCGCGTACTGAGGAATACTGCGCTTGAAAAACAAACGAAGATAAGAAAGGCCATTTGACGGCATCTGGTTGCCCAAACACAATCGAAAGGAATTTCCCTCTTCTAATGGGAAATTGAGTGGGCTTATAGATGACCCGTCTCTTTGTTTTCATCTTTTCTTTGAAATTTTTAAACCTGATCCATGCCATATTTCAGCTCGCATACACGGGAATATTTTGCTTAAAATTGAAATGAACAATGACGTTTTAGTAGTTTATCCTCATTGTGCACATTGAATACACCTTGAATCATTTAGCACAAGATTCACTTCGCTGTTCGCAACTCGACGTAGAGAATTCATTGGTTTAGAATTACACATTATTCAAATTTTATTAATTTGGTGATACATTTGGATAATCAACCATTGTAATCACCAAATAAAAAGGAAGTGAAAAGCAATCGAGACATCTATTTGCAAATGAATATAATAACGGCGGTAGTGGTTGTTAATGAGTACAATGAAGCAGCTGGCCTAAATGATATAATAGTGTCTGAAATAACAGTCTATCGACACTCCAACAGCGGTTGCTTATACAGTTTATCCTAATATTCCAATCCAAAACCTACGGCTTTCAGACCAAAAATTCCCTTTTTTCTTGCGTTTATTGCGGTCTGTTAGTCATTTCAAGAAAAATACTTTCAATAAAACAATTGTCTAGTTTTAATCAATGACGCTAAGTGTAAAAAATTGGATAATGTTCTCTTTTTGTTTCTTTAGAGAGTGTGATCGATTTTTCAGATAAATTTCGTTATTAATTGCCTGGATTTATGCAACACACAACGCAAGGGTGTCCTTACAAGAGGCGAAATATGTCGCATTAAAAATCTACTTTGTTTTCCTTTCAAGATGTATACAACTGAATAAGTGAAGGTGACCGTATTCATTTTATATTCTTCTCTATGGATCAGGAAACATTGGTGTAGATATGCTCTGAAAGTTTCCGCAATAAAGAGAAATATTTCTAAATGTTTTCTTAAAGATGGATTATCTGAATAAGACGATAGCAAACATGACTAAGCGGGGACATCTCGATTAGAATGGCGTTGTTGAGGGCCGAATTCTCTGTTTGCCATCAACGAACGTGAGCCCAGCTGTTTCCCAAGTTGGAGCAATGTTTGCGAAGCATGGCGTAAAAGTGGAGGTGAAATTTACTCAAAAAACAATGAACGTATTTTTAAGGCAAATAATCGGATGGAAATTGGAGGAAGAAAATGCGATACCGTAGCCGAAGGATATTTTCAATCCCGAAGAGCCTTTTTTTATTCCTTTCCATCGTTTAGGAAACAACAAACGATCACAGCGCCGTTTCGGGTCGTACGGAAATATTTGGAAGTTACCGAGCATGAATTAATCAGGAATATTTTCGAAATATGAATTTGCGTTCGAAGTCTTGGGCAAGAACAGTGGTTGTGCAGAATAAGTACTTGGAAAAAGAGAGGTAAATTGACTATGGGATAAATAATCAGAAATAACTATTATATTTCAGAATGTTTGCTTTTCAAAAAACTCTTCGTTCGAAATTTACTTGAAGTATCCAAGAAATATTCGATCTCAGTTGAATCCCCTAATTTGTAGAAACTCAGAACAATCTTCCATTGAAGTAGAGCCTAGATTTTTATGTGACTTAACATAAGTATTAACATTATAAATGGGTAATAATGTTTCGAACGTCAACAACTTCCAAAATGAACTTGAGACTTAAATACACACAAAATCTATTCTAAACATTTTCGGCTAAATTTCAAGCAGAAATATAAATCAGTATAAAAATTGCTCCTTACTTCTAACAATCTCAAAAAGTAAGCGCAAAAGTACATTACTTGTAGCATTAATAGAATGTGCATTAGTGGTAAATAAAATATTACGCAATAGATATGGAAGGAAATTAAGTAAAACTCATGGCAGAATCAGCAGAATTAGATCGTATCCTATCAACAAGACCCTCCATCCTCACCAGGTGGTGTTTTTTGACACAGTTGTTCAAACAGGCGTGGACACGAAGTCACCTGACGGGTGAGACCCTGTTAAAAACAAGGAGTCAGTCATCGCCTGTTATTATAACCCCTTTCAACAAGTTGAGCGGAAACACTTGGATCGATTTATATCCCTTCCTTATTGCGTCGCTCAATTTTGTTCTATTTTCAGAAATAGAACATTCGATTTAATCTAAAAACAGATTTGTACTTCGCCGAGATTCTTTCACGCTAAAATTTCTTCTGCTCTTTCATTTTACTGTTTCATCAATGTCTCCAACATTAAGTGTGAGTGTGGAAATATAAATAAATTGAAGGGCATAAGAAAAAGGTGGAAATGCCGAATTGCAAATGCAACGTACTAAAATGGTGATATGAAGCATATTCTGATAAAAATAAACACATTGCAGAGAATTATTATCATTTACGATCACCGTTGTTACCGAATTTTCTGTAGATGTTTTCCAAAAATGTCGATATATTCAACATGTTAATGTCAGACTGAATGTTGGTTCAAGATTCTGAAGAAGCCGATAATCCCAAAGATTTTCCGTTTCGATATTTCTCTGTCATAAAGGATAAATTGAATTGATAGACATTCATCTGAGTTGCCTCTCGTCCTCTTACGTCTCGATTTTAGGATGAAATATTGAACAATGACATTCAGTAATGTAGAATGTAGTCCGATGGACGTAAATTCCATTCGGATGAATGTCATGGGGTTGGGAACGTAATTATTGTTCTCCAGAAAATGCAGTTATCCAAGAAAGTCTATGCAT
Organism: Pachydiplax longipennis; assembly: GCA_036926295.1. Taxonomy (NCBI): domain Eukaryota; kingdom Metazoa; phylum Arthropoda; class Insecta; order Odonata; family Libellulidae; genus Pachydiplax; species Pachydiplax longipennis. The sequence goes on from JAVFKF010000054.1 coordinate 606,719, forward strand.
TCCGGCTCAACCGAATGTGACCTATAAGCATAGCTGTACGTATATTGCATTTTTGTGTTTCGTAGGTGAAGTGCTGCAAAAAAGTGACTCTACGTGGTCAAAGAATGATTAAGGCGAGAAAGTCTTCTTCGTAATGCAGAAATGCATTTATTTTAGAACCTCATGAATCTGGATGACAAAGTTGAAATAATTAAATAGTAGAAATATATGACGATATCATGAAGTATCTCAACAGGAACTGAAGAAAAAGTTCGAAATGAAAATTCGCATATTGCACAGCATCTCTACTTTCTGCATTTGAGATCCAGAAGACAAACCTGTTTGTGAATTGGTAAAAGCACAGAGTAAGTATATATATTTTACTCTACAATAAACGCTAACCATCAAACCTTGTGATAATGAACTAGAGACTAATGACTGTAAGCTTTACCAAGATAGTTCTGGACGAAAGAAATCAAGTCACAATAGATTCTATGCATATCCCTAGATCAAATAGCAGGTGAAGACTGACAATGAAATATATTCTGTGCATATTTATATACCAAGATAAGCATACTTATATATGCATACTCATATACTAAGATGTAACCATACGCTAAGATGGTTTTACCATCGGAAGACTTCATGAAACCGTTAAGCCGCTCTTGAGTTGCCTACATCAAAATAGTATAACATCAAACTTCTAAACAAAAAAACGAATTTATTCGATAAATGAATTAAAAGAGAAGATCTTTTATCGTTTGAAGTCACTGGAGACAGAAAATAAAATAATTTACTGTGGGGAATTTGTTCAACTCAAGGTTTCCCAAGTAATTGCTGAGTTAGTAGCATTAATGCCATTTGCAGTCAGACGATGATCTGATTTTGGAAAAAAATACTAGATGAAAAGTGCGTGATTTGCCATGTTATCAGAAACGTCTAAAATCACTACCAGACAAACAGTTGTCTTCCTACGTGACGTTAATATAGTAGTATGAGAAATTAGCATGCACGATGTAGGGTTGATGAAATAATAATCCAATTTTAACTTCTGGGATGGCCATTTTTATTTACAATGACATCTAAAGTACGCTTCACAGCACAATCCATGATAGAATCATGGTTTAAAAGGGTTTTTACAGGGCTATGAGGATAGTGGAGGAGGGCGACACACTTTAAGAGAGCAAACACAGTGGCCATCGTTCAGATGTCAATAAATGGTTGCCATGTTCACACTAACTCGAGTCCCTTTCACATACTGAATTCGCTTCTTTGCAAAGAGCGGGGACACAACTGGGAGACACACTTTTGGTATACACAACAGTAATTTTTAGATCCGACAACTTTCATTATTAATAACTTCGTAATGATAAAAAAACTATCTACTCATTCACATGAAGACCCGCCCTTTTTGCCTCGTTTGATGAAAACGATTTGCTGCCATCAGATGAGTGGATGAACAAGGCAACCGAGCCTCTCTTGTGAGAAGAGGCCGCCATTTTGTTAATCTTTTGAGGACGTCATTTGACGCCGTACGCGCCAGGAGCTGTCAGAAATCGCAGTGCGTTTTCTGAACCTCCCGTTTTCAAATACAACAGCGTCACAAGAAAAAACTTTCGTATATTAAGGTTTTCCCAATTCCACTTATGTTTTTTAATATTTAATACATTGTTCGTAATTTTAATTGAATGAATAACCGACCCGTAAATGTGCTTATATCATCGAACTCTGCCAATGTGTGCTGAATACTGAACAATCACTTCGTAGAACATAATTTTTCTCTCATATTTACAAAATAATAACGAATCACCTTCGCATCACTTCTGTCGATTTCTCCAATTTCTCTCTTTTGACAAGATTTTTATTTATACAACAATAGGGAAGCATGCGGTTGAGGAAAGACGACTCCTTACTGTATAACATCCAAGTATTCTGAAGATATAAAAACGAGTTCTCGAAAGAAACAAATATTTTAGAAAGAAATGTACACTTTACAACAACTGCCCTCTTTCGATGAATTCGCGCCCTTCTCGAGGGATTCGCAGACGAGTGGAATACAAATTGCACGGTGAGTATGAGAGGTTTTGCTCAAGGTATCATAAATATCTAATAATAATTAAATAATGTCTCACATTTTTGGTGGAAAATCATTGCAGTAAACAACAAAATATTGCTAAAAATCCGCGGTAAAGAAAAAATAATACTTTCTGACGATAAAAGTCGCTGACTTGCAAAATGACCATCCGCGCCTTGAAAAGACACAAAAACAGAACTGCTTTTGAATCTCCGCAACGGATTTCCTATTGTCCTTAAGATATCGAAAAGAACCCGATCGAAAGAAGAGAGAAAGATTTTCGGCTTCGAAGTTACATAAATATTAAGACAGCTTCAAATATAGCTACTACAAATGCATCTGAATAAATACATAATTGACAACCATAGTCCACTCAAGAATAACGAGGAAGAAAACAATCATAAAGCAATGCTGCGCACATGAGCATTCTGTTCAAAAAGTAAAAGTACAACAAGAAGAGATTCTTCTAACACTGCCCAATGACGGGCTCCGTGGAAACTATTCGGCTCACCGAATATAACGTTCGTTTCCACCGCTCATTTATTGCACAAACTTTGCTAAACGACCCTCATCCCCATGGCTCAGAACATTGCCACGAGAACGTCAGTTTGAACACGTTCAACTCCGTAGCGGCGAAAGGATGGAGGAAGATACCGGAAGTCTGTTTTGAGCGCCACCTTGTCGCCTTCACAGAGTCCACGTGCTAGCACCATGCGGGCGCGTCCTAACCTCCACCGTGGAGGATATCCATTGATTTCACCACCACCCGAAGCGGGTCGATGAAGCAGCACCTATATGTCACGAACACTCAGGAGGCGGTGAAGGAGAGGTCTGGCGTACTGCGTGCACTGCTTCGTTCTGGCTGTGAAGATTCCTCCGCTGTCTGGAACTGAACACTTTGCCGCAGCCCTCCACGGTGCAGCCAAACATCTCAGACAGATGCAGTCTCTCGTAGTGCTCCTTGAGGGATGCTCCGTCGGGGAACGTCTTGTGGCAAAAGCGGCAACGCAGACCTCCATCCGCCTCCGGTGTAGGATCGTCTTCTTCGAGACAGTAGTAGGTGTTGGAGGGTCTGCTTCCGGAGGATTCCGGGGCGAGGGGATGTCGGAGGAGGGACAAGGGCATGGGAGGTGATGGAGATGGAGAACCGGATGATGCTGAGGAATTCGGACCGCGGCCGCCGTTCATTCCGGCCGCAAGAGCTGCCCCGAAGTGGTCGAGCCCACCGAAGCCTGCGAATCCAAGAGAAGGGAGTAAGAGGGGTGGCGGTGGAAGAGCAGCGCTCCCCAATCGGTCGCCGTTGACCATAAGGTGCTCCGCAAGACCTCCGATTCCTGCAGGAACCGTCCCGGCAGCAGGAAGATGGCTCTTGAAGGCCTCGAGGTTGAGGGCCTGGGAATCGGCGTACAGTCTGGCGAGGAATTCTCCGTGGAGAGCGGGATTAGCGGCGAGTGAGGCGAACGGCGATTTGTCTCCGAAGATTCCCAACTTGTCAGACGAGGATGTGGACAGCAGCTTTCGGTGGAGGTTCAGATTGGCGCTATGTCTGTCTCTGCTCCGCTTCGAGGGAAACGCGGCGTTACATCCATCAACCGTGCATTTGTGCATTAGCTTCAGATGGACGTTTTGGTAGTGCGTTTTCACACCGAAGTGGTTCTGGAATATTTTACCGCAGAGAGGGCATCTCCTGGGATTCTCCTTGTCGATTGGCACGTCCATGGAACCCATGAAACCAGATGGATCTCGGAAGTGCGACAGCCCCTGCTGACTGCTGTCCCCGGACGGAGAGTCGGGATTGGAAAGCGATTCTGCATCCCTGTCTCTATCCCCTCGGTCGCTGGAGGACCTCGCAGGACTAGGAGGACTGGTCAGACATCCTCCTGGAACCAATCCCAAAGGGAACTGAGCTGCGCCTCCCGGAAGCAAAGAGTGAGCCTGCTGCTGTTGTGCCTTCGCCTCCCCAAAGTGTCCGTGGGATAGGTTCTCCAGTTGCCTCAGAGCGTGAGAAGAATCTAAGGATTCGTCTCCGTCGCTGTGACCACCTCCAGTCGATGGGCAATCTCCTTCTTGTGCCTTCGAATTATCTCCTTCTTGATCCTCCTTTTGCTCTCCCTCCCCTCTCTCTACCTCACCCGCTCTATTTCCTTCCTCGCAATTTTCAATTTGGCTTTTTTTTTCTTCTGAGGATCCGTTTTTTGAAAGGTCAATAGTCTCGGAATCCTCTTTCTCTTCGACCTCAATCTTCTTCTCTTCAGTCTTCTCCAGATCGTCCATGACTACATCGTTATCATTCTTCCTCGGTTCAACCTTGAGGCATTCTGGTCCTTCCTCGCATGGCGACTCTCTATAGACCTCTTCTTCATTCGGTTCCACTGCTGTCTCAGCTGCCTCCATGTCTTCTTCCGAAGAGGACATCATCACATGTGATGGTCTCTCCTCTGGAAGAGGTTGAGCACAACGCGTCGGATTTCTGCTCTTCCGCTTCCGTACCCCAGCCTTCCAAGAAGAGTTGGATGCAGTAGAAGGTGGTCCATTCTCTTGTGCTGTTACCGGAGTAGTAGAAAGAGCTCTCTCCTCCTCCTTGTTTTCGGCAATCGGGCTGCATCCTCCATCGCACTCAGTATCCGATCGTTTAAATCTCTTTGTGGTACTATTTTCTTCTCCATTCACTTCCTTTTTTTCTTCCGTCTCTCTTTCTTCCACGCTTCTTTTGACGCTTCCATCATCTCCCTTATTCTCTCCTTCCTTCTCTTCAGCCTTTCCTTCTGCAGCCTCTTCTTCCTTCCTTCCTTCATCTTCTTCCCCACCTGTTTTCTCGTCGTTCGCCGCGGCGTCAGACTCTGAGGCTGGTCTTCGTTCCCCGTGGCGTCTCCTTCTCCTCGACCTCCCATCTAGGAAGATGCCTACATCATCCTCATCGTCACAATCTTCATCATCTCCGTCGTGGTTCGTGTGCGAAGAGAATGCCATCTCATCTTCGTCTTCCAAGTCATCATCGTCATCGTCGTCCATTTCGTCCACATCCGAAGAGGAACTGCTGCTTCCGACAGCTCCTGCTCCGCGCTCCGTCCTCCCACTTCCATCTCCATAACGGTGGACGCTCAGGTCCAGACTGTATTTGAGGTCCGACGAGGGTGAAGAGGTGGAGGAGGAAGTGACCGAGGCGGGAGGGACTCCCGTACTCCCTGCGGAGACCTGTTGGTTCTGATGGTGGGACTGAGGCACCGTCTGGTGAGCATGATGCTCAGCCGTTCTTTCTCCCGGCGGAGGAGTGGCCAACATAGGGAATCCCGCTGCAGCTGCTGCTGCCATGGCATTGAACTGTCCAGTGGCTCCGAGGCCAGCGAGAGCCGGACTCAGAGCTGCCGCTGCTGGAAGTCCTCCGAGTGCTTGATGGTGTGGAGGCGCCATTAGAAGCGGGTGCGGTTGGGATGACCTCCCATCGTGGGGAGAAATCTTCCTCCTCAAGTGAGGCGAGTGAAGCTTGGGGTTGGGATTGGCGCTGTGACGATTCCTGCTCCTCCTGGAGCTGAACATCATGTTGCATCCCTCAACGGTGCACCTGTGCATCTCCCTGAGATGTACGGCGGAGAAATGGATTTTCAGGGCACCTTTGTCGCAAAATGTCTTCAGACAGACGTTGCATTGCACCCTTTTCTTTCCCGTCGAGGGATTGATCAGTTGAGTGCCGAGGTTCAGCGGGTTCCACTGCCTCTTCACTGGCGTCGTAGCCTTCCTGGCGTGGTGATGGTGCGACCTCCTCCTCTCATCCGTGTGCTCACTCGTTCGATCTCGACTCAAGTTCAACGCACTCACCGAATTCTCGTCATCCGACCCTCCATATTCGCTTCCACTCACGTCGGATTTGAATCCTCCGTGTCCCATTCCTGCTCCTCCAACGTGGTGCCCTGAGATCGGCTGTGAGGCAGGCGGGGGGACGCGCGTTGGGCTGTTCGCTTGCACGCTGAGGTTCAATCCCGGACCAGCATCGGAAGGCCTTCGCCTCGCCGGGGGCGGTGGGGGTGGGGGAGGGGGCTGTTGCTGTATGGGGGACTGTGGCACAGGCTCCGGGCTGCCTCCTGGAGGACAAGCGCCGGTGCGTTCTTTGCGGAAGTCGAAAGGCTGCATACTCTGCAGACGGTTGAGAGGGGATACGCTTATGGGACTGGTGGGAGTTGCCGGAGACCCCATTTGGGAAGGTCCATTGATGGAGACTGGAATCGGTGGAATCTTGGGGAAGGAGAGGGCTTGCGGAGGGTGAGGCAAAAGAGGCGCCGAAGGGCGCATCGGAGAGGCGGGGTGTATCTGCAGATGAGGGGGAAAGTGGTGGTGCGGCAGATCGACGGAGGGATGAAGGTGCGGAGGAGGAGCGGATGAGACCGGAGGGTGCGGCGAAGAGGAGCCTCTGTGAGAGGGCGGCGGGGGAGGGTGATGGAGATGGTGCAGATGGTGCACGTGGTGCAGACCGGAGGTGAGAGGCTGCGAAGTGGGCGTGGATTCCTCCTTGATTCCTCTGGTCGCTGCGCGGTCGATGAATTTCTTGATGTCGGAGTCGATACGGGGGGGCGGCGGAGGTGGCGGTGGAAGGGCCCTCAGCGAGGGTGAGGGAGGATGAGTGTGTAGGAGGAGGTCAGCCGACTCCTGGGACAGGAGCTGTTGGGTGATTGCCCTCGTTTCGCCGAACCTGAGAAACTGCTGCAGGACCAAAGGCTCTTCCTCACGGCTGCACATGTTCCATCGCTCTAGCACGGCTCCGTGGGAGTCCTGCAAAGGGATTCAAACTCATTCACAGTTCTCACCATCCGCGAATATAATTTCGCTCAACTTTTTTCTCGAGATATAGGGAATTTACTTTCATTCCAGAGTATTTATAGAAATTTCGAACAATTGCTCGCTATATTTTGTTAGCTACTGGAAATCTAGAGCAATATTTTAAAAACCATCTTAATTGACTTGGTCCTTGGTCCTATATCCTGCTACTGTGTAACTTTAATGCTGGAATTACGGAATAGTTTTCAAATTGATTCGCTAAATTATGGTGAAGAATGGGCTGCTAAAAAACTGCGCTCAATCAATCCTTATAAAGATAATTTCGGTAATTCTTGGTAAGTTACCGAATTAAGACTGAATCCCTTTCAGCGAAGAACGATCATCACAATCATGTCACGCATCTCTATCTCAACAGAGTTGAATATTCCATTCGATGCAAAAATTCTACATATTCTGAAAATAAGAATATACAATCTATTCTACATGGTGGAGTATCATGAAAATGGTGTAACATTAATAAATTAGAAAACCGTCGATAATCTTTTTGTATAGAGTCTTTATATTATCGAATCACCAAATTGCAATTGTAAATCCAACTGAATGAAATGGAAACGTTTCCAGTAGTATTTGGTGTTACTTATCTTTGTAAAACACAAAGCAAATTTCAATAGAGTAAAGTATAGTATGTTTTTTGCCTTTGTTTATTAGCATTGTGAAAAATTAAAATTTTTGAGTTCTCGTTTATGTTTTCGTATCAAGTAATAGTACAAATGTTATATATTCAAGAATTTTATTCGATTTGCACTTCATCGCTAATTTAAATGACGATTTACGTCGTTTTATTAAGATTAAGTTTGGAAGTGTGAGTTACAGCAGAAGGAAAGTATTTATCTTTGATAGACTGCCGAAAGCACACGACAGAGGGTATTTCATCGTATAGGCAAGACAATGACAAAAGTGAAACTATGTATCCTCATACCCAAGGGCAGGAAAACAGCAAAGTTGAGGCTGAGAATGAATTCGGGAATGCATGAGGAGGTCTGCCATCTCTATTATCTGAACGATAGCGAACGCAAAATGAAATGCGATGACCTTAAAAACTCGGTCCTTGTGAGAACGGTATGAAAACGAACAAGATAATAGGCAGATCGCTTAATATTCACACCCCCTGCCATACGCTGATAGACGGCTAATAGAGTATGTATGTAAATGAAGACATTCATATAAATATATTGTTACAATTTTGCACATTTTTCTTGCACTCATTGAGAACTACGAAAGATAATTAGGCCTAGAGCTACTATAGACAGAATTCTGAAGCGAGTAAAATCGTGACGAAACCGTTGCATTAAATGGCAGCGGATTTAATTTCATCAGTTAATCTTATGCGCTTTTAAGACTCTGTGTGTTTGCAGCATCTCTATTAAAATTTCCATTAAACTGATTTCTATCAATGAAATCTTCGTAACTTACATTATATTCTTTCTGCAAACGACAGGAAATTAAACCATGGATTCGCCTTGTACTAAACTCGCGACATTCCCGGTCAAAATTTGTCGTATGATAAGCCCAATCAAGCCATATTGATCACCCGATAGTATGAAAAGGAGCCTTTAAATCTACGAGAATCATAAGAAAGACTCTATGGTAACTTTCCCAGACTACGGAGATGATTAGGTAAAAGAGGTTTTTTTTCAGGTGGAATCAAGAAGGACCACGCAAAGGGTAAGGAGGTGGAAGACAAGCTCAGGTGAGAGGGAAAGCCTTTTTGTGGCACGCAAGAGAACACACAGGTTCAATCCAACGTCTAATTAAATTGCGGTTGTTTCCGGCGACGCTGTGCCACTCCTTGGACAGGCACTAAATTACCCCTTCTTTCTTGCTCGGAAAGCTTCGAAATATTATACAGACAACCGAAAGTATTAAATTCGCTTTTTTCGTAAAGCAATTTTCATCGGTTTCCTACTTTTCTCTGCCGTAATTTTTGCGGTGGAGAAAATTTGGAGATGTTGATTGGGCTTAGAAAGATGGCACCTCGTGAATATTTCATAGAAATGGATTTCAGGTAAAAACTGGAAAATGATGGTTTGTCACACCAAACAGTTGAATTCCACTTCAGTTTTGGCTTGCAGCGTGGAAGTGTACGCCTCTTAAATGGGTGTAATGGAATGGTGTAATGTTCAATTACATTCGACAAATTCTTATTTCAAATTAAGGGAACAGGTAGAAAATTTAATATTCCATGTTTGAAAGATAAGCTTAAACGAGACAAAAAGAGAAACTGAAAAGCTTTCTTTCATCATTGTAAACGTTTCACAACTGTTAGTTGTCAAAATGCAAGTTTGTGACCGTACGTGAATGTTGTTCTTACTTTAATTCCTGACCATCCAACACTTAAGTCCTTATTGATATATTATCTTCATAGTAAATTTAATCAAATATTTTTTATTGATCGGTACTTTTAAATTTTTTAATAGAATGGTGACAGTAAAAAATATGGTTTAGGTCTCCAAAACACTTTTCGCTTGGCCTGCTCAAATATCTTAGGGCTGTACTTGAAGGTACAACTATTGAGCAAAGCAAGTCCTCAAGCACTCACTTTTTTATGTTTATGCTGTATCTGATGTTGTTTATTGACTTGAGATTAGTTACAATGTGATACCTTGTTTGATTACGGATATCTGCACGTTATAAATGTTCAATTCCTTTAACATTTATTTAATTCTATAGCAACGAAAGTTTAGAAATTCCTTTATGGGTACTTCTTAAATCAATTTCGGTATTTTCTGAAACTACAGTTGAAGCTGAGCTTTTGCTCTAACGCGTTCCAGTAAAAAGATTTCCGTCCCCAGCAAGTTAAAAACGAAGCTCAATTTGAAACTCCAATTAATCCCAAAAGGGGTACAGTATGGGACCAAAAGTATTGAATTCAGCCCAATTTCCTTCCCAACCGTATTTTGGGCCAACGAGGAGAAGATTGGGAGGCGAAAATTATTACGTCTGACGTCGAAATTTGTCGGCGAGAAAAAATAGCTGGAGAAAATTATTATGGGAGCTTTATAAAACGAATTTGCATAACCATCCGGAACATAGGGATAGCCCTTTTATTTAGCCTACGAAAGTACTAAATGAGCGATTCCACATTAAAACGGTTGACGTGACGACTGTAGCACCAAAGATGTGGATGATCATCCTCCGTTTGGGCTCTATAATCCTGAATGATAATGCAGGGAAGGCAAAGGGGACTTAACGATCACTCTAAGTAAAAGCTAACCTCAGAAGGAAAAGTTTCTACGCTTAACTGCCAATTACAGCTACCCTTGGAAATCCTAATGACGTGACATGCAACCTTAGTACGTGAACCATTCCAATCTTTATAATTACGACAGCATTTTCCTCGAGAATTTGAAGATTTCAGCTCTCGAGGATTCGTTGGATGCTCAATACCGAAGGCCATTTTCTTTATGTCCAAGAGACTCCATAAATGATGAAAAAATGGAACGAAAACTCTATCGATGAAATGAGCAATTTCAAATAGAATAGCTGGTAGGACTATATGCCTAGAGAAGGTTTTGTTTTATCTCCTAGATAACGAGGTAAAATAGACTGACATAATGCTGAAAAGAAACATTACTGCGAAATACACCCACTGCGAGAAGTGGCGCCATGAATAACCTGCATTAGTACGCAGGGAAAGAACTGCCCATAGGGTATCAGTAAATAGCAATGCAATCTTAAAAAATGAAGGAAAATGCAAGCAATTTTACAATTGGGCTGGCGTATGCGACCGAACTATGAGTCGATAATCCAGTCAGAGTTCAAAACTATCATATGTTGTCATAAATTATATCATAAGTTGTCTTGATGAAGATCTCATTGTCTCAGTGAAGATCTTCATTGCGTAATATCGAAAGCCAGGCTTATGATTTTCGTTCCATCGATAAACAGATTTGATTGAAGTTGAGATTATGCCGTACTCCATTGAAAAAAAGTCTCCCGAAATATGGCGTGACTCGGAACACATTCCTATCCTTAACATAATGAATGCCTTCCTTAAACGGCAGTTGTTGAATTATAGGTGTCGCAACCCGAAATCATCGAAAGGGCGGTTTGGAACCCTTTTTTTGTGACGCGGCATATGGCACGGATGTTGTAAAAACACAGGGGCCCCTCAGATTGACAGTATCTCCAGGACAGGATGTGCACTGTGTAAACATGGCGGGGTTTTCTTGAACGGAGTAGAGGACGACAAGAAAGAATGGTGCTACCTAAATCATATGTTGTCTTTAAGGGATATTTTCTTTCTAGAAACGAATTTTGATTGCTACACAGCTGCAAAAGATTTATTTAAGTACAAATTTGTAAAAGAAGAGTATTTCTTAGAGAATATTTTCCGCATTGATTTCTAAAAAGTGTGTGACAGATCAAAGCCATACTTCAGCTCTTCTATTAAGCGTTTATATTGCGAGTCAAAGTGTGCTTTAAGGAATTTTAAAACTTGTTCATTATCATTTTAATAAAATCACTCCTTCAGTTAAAGTCAGTTGTTATAATTAATTTTTCCAACAAAATATCTTGCATTATTATAGATAGAACAGGACAAGCACGTGGAAAGAATTTACCAAAGTGATACATGATAACACGTTCATTTGAATAATAAGTCATACAAATGCGTGCATTTCTGTAAAAGAAAAAGATAAATCGCGAAGACAAACGGAATGGAAAAAATTGTGACGGGAATCGGTCCATCCAGACTTTTTTCAAGTTTTCTTGGGTGATTCATCCTAGGTGCACTCCATAGTAAGCGAAACCTTTTCCTAAGGAAAGAGAAATAATTTCTGAAACGGATCATCCTGACCTCTTCCTTCAAAGCAAATCTCCATGTATAAACTAAGTACAAATAAAATTTTGAAATCCATTAAGAAATAGAAATCCTAAGTAAAACTTGATCTACGCATATTCATCAAAGCAACTACTACCGCGTAGGACATCCTTTAAATTACGTTTCCCTACTTAATGTGATTAAACCGAGTGAGTTCGGATGGAAAAGCCGAGAAGAATTTACACGACGGCCTCTTCAACCGCATTTCAGAGGCGGTGAGAGCGGTTTGCGGTCTTCAAGAGACTCCCCTTTTAACTTATTTTACGTATAAGATCCCCTGTATCATTGTCGAGGACATTCTCTGGTTTACATGCAGTATGTAGAGTATTAGTAGTATTTTTCCTCAATGTATAATCTCTCTACAGGAATTCAGTGTTTCTTCCTTTTATTAATGCTCTCTGTGCATAACCAACCAAAGTCTATCGGTAAGTAGGAGAATACAATCAGCATTAAATAAATTCTTATTCTAGATGTATTAAATTAATATCCCAGTCATCCTATTAAATCTAATTGATGCTGCCGTCGAATTCAGAAAGTGCTTTTCAAAGACTCGCATTGAGTATGAAATGAAATATTTGACTCTCACTTTACATTGGTAGCCTTCGGTGAAATCGGTCCCGCGTTCGATTCCGGGGTGGGGTCTCATTCCTAGATGTTGAAGTGATTTATGTAATTCAGTAATTTTTCAATGAGCTAATGCTAGGGGTTGAAGTAATACCAACTGAATTGGAAGAGATAGAATAGGGGTTTCATAAGAAGAAGGAAAATAATTCTGCCATAAAGTAGAAAGAAGTCCACCATGTAGGATTAATCAAAGATACTATACTATACGATACTAGATAAAGATGGTACTTCTTCCGCAATGATTATTAATTAATTAGCTCTAATTCTTGATTCGGAGTGATTCTGTTGGGCAACACGCCTTCTGTGGAAAGTAAAATGTTAGAATCCTGGTCATATCTTCAATCTTTTCAATTTACCTTTAATGTAACGAAACCGCAGAGTAATATATTGCGCGAACCTCACCAAGCGTTCTTATGGTGTAGAAATGGCTAGAGAAACCAGTATCTACGTCCGATTGAAGATCTTTCTTACTTGGATGGAATAAATAAATCGATGGAGCTTGATTCTTGCGGAAGGGTTGCCCCGGGCGGCAGAATGATACGAGGGAGTCCCCAAGGGGAGTGGCAGGTAACTGGAGAAGAAGCTGACCAGCATCCTACTCTAATGGCAGATTCAATTAGAAGGCCTTGGGGAAGAAGACCCTTGCGCTCGGTTTCCAAACAACGCGGGAAAGGGGTACGAATAACAAGCTCATTTTTTATTCTCGAGGCGATCCCATGGGAACAAGGATCATAGAGACGGATTAGATCTTTCGGAAGTACGTAGCGCACTTATTCTTTCAATTGCTACACTTAATAATCCACCGTTAAGTAAATCCGAGTTCGAGCATGGCAATTGTTAAGGAATGAAGTTGATTGCAACTTCAATTGACTATCTCAACCGAGTTCTTTCTAGAGTATCGCTAAATGGAATGCTTCCATTTATCCTTCATTCATATCGGTTCGATAGAACTGAATCGAAAAACAAAGGAACGTCATTTTTTGATTTTTTTCTAAAGACGGAAAAGAAATTTATTTATTTGCAATTTCCAGCATATTTAAGTGTAACTGGAAAAAGGACTTCCTAAACCTGTGAAAAAATTACTTGCAACTGCTCTTAATAAGTTTTATTCTAAAATGTACGAAAATATATTGGAGTAATAAAGAACTTTCATAACTGTATTACTAGAATTAAACTGTATTTACTATTTCTATTTGTGGCTTTGATTAAGTACTTGATTGATTTTTTCTTTTACTGCCATTGGCCACATTGTTCATTTTAAACCGTCAACCTCATGTTTAACCATTCTGTAACGTAAAATTCAAAATAATAAAATTAAGTAATAATAATGATTATCTCGACATAAATCCTTGAATAATATGTAATGTCAGGTAAAGGACTACAACTTGGGAAACTATGACGTATATTTAAACTGCGGAATTCAGATTATAGTAAGACGTAACAAATTTTTAAAAATCGTAACGTATGGACATTCTGTTCTATTTCCTTCCATTCAAGAGGTATCTTTACTAAGCTAAATGGGCATTTTTGAAAAGCTAAATGATTTGATGATGCGATTTATTGTATGTAATGTAGTAGATATCAGTAAACAGGATACTTCAAAGTACAATTTGAAACTTTCCTCGTACAACTTCGATCTGCATAAGCACTGCTTTCTCGGAAGGATGTTTAATAAATTTCCATCCCTTAGGTATGGAATATTAGCGAAGATTAGCCCATTTTTTAAGACCGCAGGTCTACAAAAATAAAACGGAGATTATTAAATCATTCATGATGCACGGCGAATAAAAACTTGGAAACCATAAGAATTTGGCTAATAAACCGAGAGGAATGTTGGAAAAGTACACCAAAAATTTCATTAAAATTACGCTTCCCCGCGAAATTCCTCCGCGACAGACTCATTTACTATGCAATGGAAAACTTCCCTCGGATCGATTTTGCGCCGAATTTTATTAAAATATTTTCACGGCGCAAAAGTTCCCCATTCGGTCAAAAGAGGTCTCGAGTGCAGCACGCGAGAAGTTACCATATATATTATTACTTCCTTCTCTTTTCCCCCACCGCTGCGGGATTTTTAATCAAGGCAAAAGAGAAACCCACGCCACCCTGGCCCGTCGCCACTCTAATCTTTTCCAGGGACGCAGTTCTCCTCCCCGGCTGCAGATGGCACCACGTGTCTCAATATCAGAGGATGATCTAAATTCTTTCCCTGAAGTTGCGCTTCTCAGTGCTTTGGAAAAGTTGCTTACGCTTCTCTGTATGGAATCGAAAAGAAAAATAACGGCTTTTCTTATTAGGTACTAAGGTTAGACTTATCTTCCTTTACAAAAGCACACTTTTCATTCCGAAATCGAACATTATGATGGTTGAATATGTTTTTCTAGAATCTTCGGAATAGGACTATATATAACTATTCTTTATTCCAAAGTCAGATAATTTACGGTCCGAATTTAAGGTCGAAGCACAATTTTCCTGAAGGAGAAGACGAATTTACTACATGGGATAAAACAACATTTTAGATCAGAGGAGATGAAAAATGAAACGATATATACAAAATCACAATGAATAATTGTAATGTAAGATATTCTTATCTCGGAAAAACTAAGACAGCACTTTCTTCTTACCAAAATTTAATTCAGCGTAATATAGACAGGTAAGATAATCGTAGAGGAATATAGTAGTGAAAAGCGAAATACGATTAAGTCTAAAGAGTTTAAATTCAGCGAAAGCGAAATAGGTTTCTAATAAAGAAGTAGAAAATGTAATTTATATCGATGTATTTCGATGTAAAGAAATAAGTTCAGAAAGAAGGTGATACGTTGAAATGAATTTTGTGAGCCTTCAAAGAAATACTTGTGTACTGATAGAGCTTCAGGGATAACTAAATAATAATATAGCAATAATAAAGAGACATTATTCGGACGACATTAAGACTAATGCAAAAAGAAACACCATTTTGCATCATTCACATCTCTAAAAGAAAGAAATAGCTAGAAAAAATGCACAGAAGAAACTACTGCGAGGGTTTAAAAATATACTTTGGAAAATATACACCACAGCAGGAAGACACTTGCAAAAAAGTGTGGGAAAAACCTGCGAAACCTACAAATAGTTAATGAAAATTTAAAGCGAAGGAAGGTTAAGACAAATCTGAGAGAAGGGGAAGCAAACACTTTACATAGATGATACGTATAATACGGGCAGTGGTAAAAAAGAAGGCCTCCAAGCAGGATAAGGTGATTTGAGGATAATTTTCAATCACAAAGAGAGAGGGATGGAGAGAAGGAAGTTGGTCGGCGCGCACTGAATTATGCATTCGTTTCCCGCAGAATCTGAATTCCTGCCGTTTTCCTCTGCAAGGAAACGGAAAAAATAAATGCGGTGCAAGGGATCGCATGGGAGCGAAATTAACTACGAAAAACTTTCTGAGATACCTAAATAGTTATGATGCTGCCTTCGCCCACTTTTTCTTTGCTAAGGAGTGGAGGTCTCTTTAGAATAATTAAGAAAGAATTCATTAGAGAATTATTAGCCGTCCTTAAATTCCCTTGCTGATGAATGACAATAATTCAAAATATTTTCATTCTGGAAACAGCTATCGAGAGTGTTCTTTCACTTTGAGATTGGAGATATTTGACCCGTCTACTTTTTCCTCCGGTCATCAATGCTTTTATTGAAATCAATTCCACAAATTTGCTTTTACATTGCTTCGAATAAAAAATCCAAAACTCATGGTCAACTGCTGAATAATTTTAAGAAATAATCGATTCTTGTTTCATATTTTACGGGTCGTTGATAATTTTGAAAAACTCAAAATTTTGAGTTTAATCGGCGTCGCAGTATAATCATAGTACATATTTGGAACGTTATTTTTGAAATCCCTTTGGTTCCTCTGAGTTGAATCAAAAAGCATTTTGTCTACATTTCATTTGGAGTATTCAGATTAAAGTGAAAGAGATACAAACAACCAAAATCAATCAAAATCGTTGGAGGATTTCATTAATACTCTGAAATACTTTGAGAGCTTTTTGATAGCGAACGCTCCCGATTTGCATTGTACCTAAGCTGCCAGCTCATTCATCAACTTTCATCATCATTGGCATAGTTATTTTTTGAAAATG
The DNA here is from genome assembly GCA_036926295.1 of Pachydiplax longipennis. Classification (NCBI taxonomy): domain Eukaryota; kingdom Metazoa; phylum Arthropoda; class Insecta; order Odonata; family Libellulidae; genus Pachydiplax; species Pachydiplax longipennis. The sequence continues at coordinate 623,169 of JAVFKF010000054.1, forward strand.
ACCAAACATGACTAGAGCAATAATGATAAACCTGTTACTTACATTAATTGCTTTGTTTTGATCAGTACATTCTAAGTACCGCTCTTCGAAATAAAAATCTGAAGTTGAAATTCGTTAAATATATACTCACCGTAAGGACATAACCTCTGGCGTAGTCCTCTTGCGTCCAGCCGAAGCCGTGCAGCACCTGCAAGACTTCCTCCTGCTGCAGCACCGAGAACAGCCTGTCCAAGAGGATCTTGAGGCGTATGGGCAGTGCCTGGCAGCCGTACAACACGAGGCTGGCGATGTCAAAGGCGACGTTGGGTTGCACTGCCTCAACTCCGTGATGTGGGCTCATGAGAATAGCAGAGGGATTCGCCCCGCCCCCTCCGTGAAGAGGGTGATACAAATGACGGAATCCCAGCTTGTCGAGTGCTGCAAAACAAGCCAAATCATAGCAATTACTTCTCCAACGCAATGCTATCAGAGGAAAAGAACCGATTTCCAAATCTGCAATAAAAGAGTCTGCGAAGTGCGTGAAATGGTTTAATGATTAAATCCCACATTTGGCATAGCTTTCCATTTCATCTTATAGCGATCACGGATTTCTGGTCTTTCTTTCGAGACAGTGCTCAAATCAGATTGCTAATTAGAGAGTTACGATTTTTCATAACTTTTTCCATATGCAACATGGCGGCTCGCGGGGTATTAATTTAGTGAAAATGGAAAATAACGAAGGAATTCCTTCTGAGAAATTCTCTTTAAGCAAAGGCGCTCGTAGGATAATGGTGTACGAGGTATTTCATTTGCTGAGAAGCAGAGTAGGTATAGAAATAAGGTGTGGTATGAATCGCTGAATACGTTAATGGAGAATGCCACAGTTTTATTACCAACCTCGCATAATAAACACAAAGATTAACTTTTCCAACTCTATACTCTTCCTGGAATATAAGTGAATACAGGTATCAAAACTAAGCTTTTTGAGTAGGAATCTTCAGTTGGACAGAACGCAGTGTCTGTTTTCCATCCTTCGAAGCCCAAAAAGGCCGGAAAAGACTCTGACTGTAATTGGTGGGAGAATCAAAGGACATAATTCAGTTAATGTGATTTCCTTTAATGCGCGTATTCACTCGTCCGCTTGTCCTTTATCCGTATACTTAGATTTCTCTCTCTACAAAGAGTATTAATGTACATTTTAAAGTTAATAAAATAAAATTATTAACATTAAAAATGTACATTCTACATTAATAATTTTATGTTAATTTCATAGAATATATGAGAGAAGGGACTTGTTCCAAAGGAAGACCCAAATACTTTCTAAGACTTTTCGGAATACATTAAAATTGAAACGCATGGTGGTGTCTCAGTTGAAAATGCTGACCTTTCCTCGCCTATTATAGGTACGTTCCTCCTTTACACCAATTCAATTGAAATCTACCAAATTTGCAGCATAAAAATGGATGCATCCCTCGTAAAAAATCGCATTACAGGAATCTGTGTGGAATATGGAAACCTTCTGAATAGTGACCAAAACCATATATCTTACTACTAATCAAAGGTAAACATAAACGCAATAAATACTGTCTATTGTATCTAACAGTTCCTTATGGTCTGAGGACCTATTAAAAAGCCTTCGGATCGGCCATTTCCTGAGGGAAATCTCAACCCCTGACTTCCGAAGACGTAAAAAGGGTATCTGGACATCGGAGGAAATTCGAATCCATAACATTTTGATGTGTTCCGGAAAGGGTTGATTAAAGCAGTGCGTGGGGAGAGAACAATAGAGGAGTGGTGAGGGGAATGTCACGTGAAGAGAGGCCAGTCAAAGGTGCTTTCACATTCGTCGACCGAAAGAGGGATCTCACTGAACATCTCATTTCAAATAAACGATCCGGAGAAGAACTAAGCGAGTGTATCACTTCCTACGGACCGAATATTCTCAAGAGAGATATTCCGGTGATTATCAAATAGAATTTACACACTACAAATTTTAGATTCTACAGTGAATGGTTAGTATAAAACCATATTTTGTTACATGAACTGCCAAAAAGCCGTACCAGTGATATTTAAAGCATTTTAATTAATTATTTGTCTTAAGAGACATCTAAAGATCGATTTAGTCTATTGGATCTAACTTTATCATAGTCGATAAATTTCTTTTAAGTATTGTAACTACCAATCATGATATAAAAACATCTAAAGATAATAATATGAAGTATTCAAGTTCAAAATAACTTGAAGTTGCTATTACTGTTATATAGTATATATTATGTACTATACTACTTAAATTTACAATTATACTATTCAAGTATTCAAAAAATATCGAGCACAATTAATGCTAGTTGTTTATAGGAATTATCCAGAAGTACCTATTAGTATTTTGCGATAAATGCTGTATTCTTTTTATTTTTGAACTAATAACTGCGTGAAATATAGCCATCATAATACATCTGAATGACTCTGGGACGTCCGAAATGTAACGCAAATATTTTCAATGACAGTGTGGGCGACTTATCCGGAAAGTACTACGAATTAAAACATAAGATTTTTCCGGATCCGTAAAACACAGCCATGATCAATTCTTCAAATTATAATATTGATGTACTAATTCCAATAACGTATAGAGCAATATTTGCCTCCATATAGTAGGATCACATAACTGCTAAGATCTGTAGTAAAGTATCAACACCTCCAGGAAAAGAAGAGCAACTTCAAAGTTTAAAATTAATACGCAAAATAACAGAAGCAACAATAAAGCATTCCTTTCCGGAACGAGTGATATTAAATAACATTGAAAAAAAAGAATGCCTCTTGAAAACACACGAAAGCTAACGCCAAGTAATCCAATAAAGTTACAACTTCTTTCATATTTGTAAATAACACCGTTAGTATATTTAAGTGACTGTCTCTAACACTATATGCATAAACCCTTTAAAATGATTATGAAAACAACGCCTAAAAATCACATTTAAAAATTATAAGGGTAGCTTAAGTATTAGCGCTTGGATGACATCATCCGTCAAATTTTTCGCGCAAAGATGGTATACGTTGACAATTTCCAGCCGTTGCAGATTCTGCCAAACAATAAAAGAAACACTTAAGGAATGGAGTAGAAAATGGTTGGAAAACTAATGATATTCGCTAGCGATTACGCTAGAGTCACGGAAGTATTTAAATGCAGTACCATGTGAAAGCTTCGGCTAACAAACATTAGCTCCGAAAACACTGGGTCAGCTAAAAATATTGCCGATGGAGTACAATTGCTTAATCTTTGTGAATCGACAACACAGCTTCACGGCCACTCCATTACACGAAAATGAGCGCAATGCGATGTAACTCCATTTCCCAAGAGATAGATCGGACAACACGCCGCCGATTGCTAAGTAAGACTAACCTTGGTCCGTTCCTCGGGGAAACCCTCGGCTTCTTCCGCTTTCCCCTATCGGTCTCTATCCTATCGGACGTCCAAGTCTCCGACACACGGCGTTGACGAGCGAGAAATGAGGGGACCCTGGCAAAAGGGGCGTTGGAGGGAGCGGAGGGGGTGACCGGGCGGTAGGAGCAAAGGAAGGACCCGACCATGTGCAAGACAAATCGAGGAGTGGTCCCTGCGGGAGGCCGGACCTTCTCTTTCGGCGGCCCACCTCAGAACACGTCCTCTATCATTCCTCCGAGAAAGACGGACTTTTTCCACCGCCAGGGTCCACTCCACATGATTAGGGTCAGCGAGGATAAACAAGTGGGCAACTATGTTATTGAGTTTCGAGAGATTTAACGTTCGATCAGTCGCTAACATTGAAGGAAAGAACAATTATACGATCAGATTCATATTGGAAATGTTCGTAGAGTGCAGGAAAATTAATTTGTTGAAAAATTCGATCGTCCATTGTCCAGAATGGAAAAGAAATGAATTTATAGGAGTTCTATGGAGTGGATTACATCGCCTATAGTTTCACGAGGGAAAAGTCTAGTATTTCTGTCTTCTTCTAATCTGTCGTTTCCTTGAATGCAAAGACAAAAGTTATTGATAAAGCAATTGAAGACGAAGAGAGGGCTTTGTTAAGAAAATATAGCATAAATGTAATTTTGTAGGGAAATGTTACAAAACATGAACCAGCCGAGATATAGAGGACTGGTATGAATTTCGTTTAACTCTTAAACGTTCAATATGCTTTCAATAAACTTAAATTATGTTTCGAGGAATCAATTTTCGACCATATAATTTCGTTAATTTAGGCGGAAATGGATCTAATTTGGCGTAAGTGTATGCTTTTGTAGTCATCGGATATACCATTAAAAATATCGATGAAAGAAAATGATTTGAATGCAGTGACAATTTAATTTCGATAATAAAGACTTTCGTCAATCCGATTTGACATTATCCTGTAAATATGTTTACGCTCCTAAATTTTCTCCTAACTTAGCATATTCTTCAAATGCATTAACAGCTAAGTAAGAATATCATCGACCAATTATTAATCACTAGTTCTTCTGATAGCATCATACTTTTGTCATTGTTCACAATAACGGGTTAGAATTAATCTTACATTCCATGCGATCATTTTTAGTGAACTAAATAAAAAGATTCTTTCCACTTTAAGATATACTCCATCGCCATGTTTACCAAAGTGTCCGTCGTTTATACACGCATAATGGTATAAGCATAAAATATGCTAATGCCCGTATTATTTTAAGCAGCGCAAGCAACGAGGACACATGCCATCAATTTCGACTTCTTCTCGCTCATCCATATGCAAGTGTCCATCTATTTCCACAGCCGGACCAATATGTTGCTGTCCAGAAGGCCGCCCCAAATCGACTCCTTCCAAGCCGTCTCACGTGAAACAATTCGAATCATGTCACCGGTATATATATATCTCAAAATCTCCAATTACTATTTTTACTCTTCCTTCATTGTAAGTGCACACATTCCAATTTTGTAGAAATGGCAGTAGTTGCTTTAACTTCATGAAAAACTAAGCTTCATTTCTTTCGTCGCCACACCTTCCGAGGTTGATGGACTTTTACTAGAATTATTTCTTCCCAGGGTAAATAATGTCTGAGGAAAAAAGAGGCTTAGAGCGGATAAAAATGTAATAATCTGTATGAATTAAGAGGGAGATGGACTCAAGTTTGAGGAGTCCCGGAAATGGCGAAAGTGAGGAGATTAGCTAAGTAAGGGGTTGAAAGGGTTGAAAGGGGAGGAATCCCAGGAGAGATTAGGGCCGGATGAGAAAGCGAGGGGTTGACGATCCAAATATTATCAGCTGCAAGAAAACCTCGGTCTTACATACCGAGCATCCTTAAAAGATATCGTCTGTTTCTAAATCTGTCTTTTTTTGTACGAGGGTTTAAGCCAATGTGTTCTCACACATTTTGTGTAGTTTCTCTAAGGTGCTTACCAATATAATAATAATATTATATAAATTGTGGACTCAATTAATTTCGTTATCACGATCTCAACGCATGGAGCCAACATTTAAATGAATCTGATGTGGACTAGCTCAGCTTTGAGGAAGGAAGTCATGCTAGAGAATTATTTGTACTTTCCACAAAATATAATTTAATTGACACGACTATTTTCGTCTGAGTGATTATATTCCATTGAAAAAACAAGGAATCTGTTTAAATTTCTAAGTATAAGATATACAATAATCGATTGTCTCAAGAATATATCTTCCGTCTATCGATGAGATGTATTTTAAATACTGTTGTTTCTTGATCTTGATAACGTAGAAAACGATAAATCATGATGATATTTACATTTATGAGTAAGCTGCATGTTAATATAATGTAGGGAATTAGATTTCTTTATTCTCTTACATCTCCACAGCATGGTTGTTTTGAATTAAGATTAAGTTGTAGATATTTTCTCTCAAACAAAATCTTCTATTTCAGGAGTTGATTTTTATTCCTATAATTAACTTGGCGGGTGTGTAGCAAAAATACCAGTCTAATATATACTTTCCTAATAAATTGTCAAAAAATTAATTGCACTTGTCGATGAATGGGCCAAACAATAATAGAATACACAAACAACAGATTCTGATCGCACTTTCATTAGAGTCTTCCGCGAGTAACAGAAATAGTCGGTGACACCGCAAGAAATCGCAGCAATGTTAGTCGATTAATCGGCGATCCAAGTAAGCAATTAAGCTTCAATTGGGTTTCTCCATCGGCCAATGACATGGGTGCTTCATTTACAGCAATCGAGGCCTCGGTGAGTCACTCATTTAGCACTGGCGTCCCAAAGGGAGTTTCCGCGAGGTCACTGAGTCAGCGGGGTCAAGCATAGGTCACCCTTTCCGGCCACACTTCCCTCAATTCGTCTTCATCAACACGCGCGTGGGAGTTTATATTTTTCTGCGAGAAATAAGACGAGGGAAGCCGTCATCTGCGATTCCCTGATTTCGCTGCATCCTTCAAGCGTTTACTCAAAACGACTGGAAAGGAGGACCCAGAAAAATAATTTATTTAATATTTGCCATATTAGTACTTCAATGGGTTTTGGGGATAACCGAAGTATGAATAATTCCACAATATACTTTGTAGTTAGTCAGAAACGGAGATATTTATGATCTATGATAATGATTCACAGTTTTCTTCTTGCCGCCGTTTCCTATACATATGGGTGAAATATTTTACAATAAGCTGGCGATTGGTAAGAGACAAAAACTGTGTACAAATAAGGTAGTAGCCCTTGAAAATAATCAAACCTTTTTGATAAATTAATTTTAATATTCTGTATCTTTAAAGATGTCGATATAAATTTGTAATGTGATGTCATGTATCGTATCCCTGAGTCATGATTCTACTTTTGCTATGAATGTTTCCTTTTGTGGATAAGATTTTCCTGCAAGTAATTTCTGACTTCGTTCTGTTAATGATGCAAGTTCTATGTATCAATAAAATATCCTATTTATTCTAAAACAATTGAAGATTGAATGTTAACGAAAATTAGGTCAACGCTCATTTTCAAAGCTTCATATGACTTATTTTAGATCTATTGAGAATGAAAGATTTTTATTCTTTAATGCCATGGTAATGTCAAGTTTAAAGAGAAGAAAGGAATTGGGAAAAATTTCCTTTATCTGTAAATTTACACCTACGGTCCGTCACTGCCCATGATGACGAAGCATTTGATGAAGAGTGAATGAATTAATTACTTGAGTGCAGAGCATCACAAGAGACATGGGCACGGTGAGCCTATGGATGTTTTAAATCGGATGGCGTTCACATCAATGAAATAAGACAATCGATAGAATAATTCAAGAAGTGTAAATGGCGGAAATGAGAAGAAAGTAATGAAAAACGGGATGCATGGACGGTTAAAGAATTAAAGACGGAAAGGTGAAAAATGTAATGACAAAAATAATGCTTTGTTTTGGACGAGTGTGAACCCTGAATTTTTAATTGAGCAATTTATTGACATTAGAAATTTCATAAAGATAACAGCTGAGTTGACTAAGAAAAAGATTAAACGAGGAGGAAATTATTACTTGAAATTAGGACTTTCAGAGGGCTAGAAGACATTTCCATGAAATTTGCTAGTAAGTAAACTAACTTGACTTCAAAAAATGAATTTGTCGTCCAGACAAAGTCGTTCGAAAATTTTGACGAAATTCGCAAATAGTTAATCAAAGTTTGCTTTATTTGGTCCTTATAGGATATCATAATAAACTAGATTAACGAGAACTTTTCTAAAAAAACTCTCGTCTGTTAGAAAAGATAGGAATAACAAGAGGAGGGGAATAGAGAGAAATGAAGTAGACGGAGGGTAGAGAAAGAAAGGTGGTAATCTGGGCTAAAAGGCAGATTTATTCAAAGAGTTGTATGGAGGGGTTGGAAACAAAAGAGAAGGTGCTGCCCTCTAGCGGTCCTTCCTCGACTCCTCCGACCGGACTTTAGTTATTTATTCACATCCATTTTATTTTCGTTGTTCAAACGAAGGGAAGGAACTCCGGAGCCCAAAGAGAATCCACTGCATTAATCCCCTTTTCACGTTTTGATTTTCAATCCACCGTTTTAATAATACCTCCATTTCATAGGTATTTGTACGTAGGCTCTGCAAATTAATTGCTTACTTTGTTAAATTTGAGTTTCTGTAGATGTTGCAGAGATTACTGGATGCAAATTTACCTGCTCCTGCCATCGACTTTGATAATTATCTTTCGATTCGAATAAAAGAAATAATATTTGTAGTTTGTTAAAACAAAAATTATTAATAGCCGTATTTCCGCGTCTTCGAGACTCATTTCGTATTTTATCAAAATGAAATAGTCATGGACGTACATGTATTATAAAATTAAATTCTTGAATCAATATAAATTATACGAAAGATGATATTTAAAAAAATTCTGATAGCGATTGGCGGAATGTGGTTGTATTCAGTCCTCATTCTCTGTGTGGTATAACTTTTGTATCTATTATTTGTATGGCTAGTAATTTATAAATCATGTTAGAACTGGAACTATTTTTGATGGCATATTGGTGCAGAGTACCAAATTTTTTCTAAAAATACTATTTTTCTCCAAGCAAAATTTAATCCTTTAAAATTTATCGAACGGAGTACTGATATCCTTAAATTTATATTGCTAACTCTACGTTCCACCCGATTTCGGTTTAGGCGACATACTCTTTGGGTTAGAGTCGAATAATCTGCGGAATATTAACCAAGAATTCATATTGGCGGTCAAATATCTCTCAAGATTACCTGAAAAGGAAAAAACGCGATTATCATTACTGTCAGACCACCTTTGGCATCACGAAAACCTCTTATTAACGGGCCCTTGTCTCCAGGGTCAGAGAATATTTTCTAACCCTGCATTAAGGGGGGTTAAAAAACCCTTAGGGGAGGGAGTATATGCTCACTTTGAGGGACAGACGAAGGTTTTTGCGGGGAAAGAAAGCGATTGGAGTGTGTGTTTGGTGTGCCAGAAGGGGTTGTGTAATTAAGTGTCCATAATTCAAGAAGGAAAGAGAGCCGTGAAAGGAGGGAAAAGGGTTACCGTGGAGCCATCTTTGTGCCGCGGACTAAATTAATCTGAGCATGCAAATTTAATGCGCTGCCGTGGTGAAAAAACAGGAGACAACGCCATTCTGAAGGTTCTATATTGAGCTGTAATAAGTTTAGAATAGTTTATAGAACAAAGTCAATCCAAAGAAAATGTACGCTTTATCTCATAAGAGTCAGTACATCTGACGAAGTAATCTGCATGCATTAGCAATCCTCCGTAAGCAACATCTCTCGAATTTTTCAAACAGTCAACTTTGGAGCCACAGACACTCTTGGTATGGAAATTTTCTCCGATAACGTACTTCTTGATTAATTAACGACTTTCTTAAAAACTCAAAAGTGGAGAGTTGGTAACAGCGCAAAAACCCGTTATTTTAATTAAAATATGGACTCTGTTATCTACAGGTAATGACAGTTTTAGACATCGCATATGCAACCCTCTCTTTGAAGGGAACATTAAAGATGGAGATGACCTGCCTTCCGATTGAATACGCTTTTCTTCCTCTCTTTTGTTGCAACTGTTTGCTCAATCTGCACATAAACAATCCTTCTCTACTCTACACACAGAACAGTCTTCCAAGTAATGCCTTATTCATAGGATATCTATGGAATATCCAAATAATTGGAAAGAAAAGATGAAATAGTTGAGAATTCACATTTATTTGCCCTTTCCAACTGATATTAGCTACTTGATTTTCGTATGAGTAATTCATTCATAATCAGAATCGACTATTTCTTTTTATTTTCTCTTAATATGTTTGTTTACGTTCATCACCACTACAATTACAACTCAGCTATAGTTTTGTCAATAACATATTGTAATGTCATTTTTTAAATTGTATATATGACAAATGAGATTTTATTTGTTCGTAATATCATTATATTATACTATTTAATACTATTATTATATTATTGCTGTAGAGTTTTAAAAAAGAGCCTTGAAACTAAGCATTTTTACGTAATTCTGCAGAAAAGAAGTATTTTGTCTAAATGATATGCAGAATATGAGTAATTTTTAAAAACTTCGACAACTATGGCCATTGCACAGGTGAGCTCCTGAAATCGAACCCGGGACCACTTTTACCAAAGTCAGACGCACTTCTCCTTCATATGCCTGATGGAGCTAATGTAAATATAAACAAGAAATATTGCCGATTTTTTAACACAGAAAAATTAATTGAGTTTTCTTTGAGTTTCTTTTTTTGAGAATATTTCTGCCATTCAAAGGGGAATGAGCCATTCAAATAGATCCCCGCAAGATTATATGAGCTCATTTGTTTATATTGGCGGTGTTTATCGCATAGCAAGAGTGGCTTTTCATACGCTTGATATAATGCACGTTTATAAAACCACCAATTGCCCTTCACAAACATTCACTTTCAATCGCATATCTTCGTTTTCCCGCAATCTACTCCGCTTTAACGAGTTCACGTTGAATTGCTTGTTTTATCACGAATTAGGTTACAGATGAGCCAGCATTGCGGTGATATAGTCTGCTGATTATGATCTGTACAACCAGTACTCTTACAAAATTACCAGTATTTAGCTGGTTTACGCGGCTAAATTTTTTGTGAAAAAAAAGAAACAGCAAAAAAGCAATTTCATATTATTAAGTTTTATTAGACATAAAACAGCGTCTGGCGCTCATAAGCAAATCAAGCACCTATTTATAAAGGTAAAACATCTCTATATATCCTGCTGTTTAATTGCACTTAAGATTGAAAAATATAATATTTAGAGAAATTTTTGAAAGAATGCACTCACTCATAGGGTGAGATCCATCATAAAAAAATTGAGTAAGAAGTAATAGAAGTATAAAAATTTATTTAATATGGTACTGATATATATTTCTGGTTCAAATTGAGAATGGATAATTATTAATACATGAAAATATCTATATGATGATTTTTCTACTTAATCATTATAAATGAAAATTTCCTCAAGAATTTACTTTTCGATTGTTTTAAATCTATGAAGTAATATTGACTCTAATTGCCGATTCAACGATAGAGTGTTTAAAATGGATTCCATGGAAACAGCTGTTTTGGTTGGATTAGTTCACGAGTGATCTCAAATATCAATCTGAGACAAGCTTCTCCTTAAAAGCCTCTAAGAAGTTTGATGCCGATGCTCCCTAAGTGATTCCTAATTGTTTTCGTGATCTTATCTTTCCTACATCGCTACCGTTCACCTCCTCATACCCTTTGCACATCGAATTCTCTGCCCTAACGGTCACCGCCAAGAACGAATTTTATTTCTATTGTAAGCTATTTGCAAACGATATTTTTTTATAAACGCTCAAGTGATGAAAAGTTTTATTTGTTTTCGATATAACTTATTCTGAAGCTTATGCTTATTGTAAATGAAATAACAGAAACTCAAAGGGAAAAACCTCCAATGAACATATCAGGAGTGAGTGCGGCTTTTAGGGCCAAATGTGGCCTTTTTGGGAGTTTAATAACTTCCTAAAATTTATGCTTAATATTTTTTTAATCCTCCATGGACACTGGTTGAAAATAGAGTGGAAAATGTTATACTAAAGTTTACTTAGCGAATGAATCAGTAATCTAAGTGAGATTTAATTTATAGTCCTAATTATCCATGCGATCCTTAGAAGGAAAAATTGGAGTAGTTCTTTTACGCAAAATGAATCAAATTTTGATAGTAAGATTAATTGTCTGATACTGAATATGACCGCATTTTTCGTGTCTACGACAATAATGTTCATTTCCGATAATTACTCAATCCGAGTTGCCCTGAATTCGTCCAGGGCTATAAAAGAAGCAAAAAATGAGCGGCGGGAAGTGATTAAATGCGTGACTGGAAAGTGTTTTTTCCACCCAAAACGTTTCAATTATTCACACGTCTGCTCGTTTAATAAGCGCGGAGTTTTAACACCTACGGCTTATCTGTAAAACGGCCGTATCAGCGCCATCTACAAGTCCCCCAAAAAAGGGAAAAAACCACGCTAACTCGGATCGACCAGAGAGTGGGTCTCTTTTAGTGGGCTGTCATTTTTGTTAAGCTGCTCGTATTGCAGCGTAAAAGTTGATTTACAATATGTCAGGGCCACGTTTAGATGATGGTCTATGGGCGTATATAGAGTATATTCCGAACGGGAAATAACACGTACATGTTTAAAATAGAGTGATGAACTACAATAGATGCGTGCGTACGCCAATACAAGACCACTAACTGACGGAATCCACGGGCGTATTCCAAAAAGCACCTATTGTTTTTCTAATGTTTGTGCTTAATTTGTTAATGGATGTTGTTGAACTGTAGTTGGGTTTTGATAATGAGTTTGTGACAATGGCATATTATGTGATACGATGAACAAGATAACGATGAATTCATATTATTATAATAGTTTAAATGACGTATTTTGTATACAATTTCTCAGTGCATATTAAACATTCAAACTAACATATTATGTGTCGTAAGATGTCCATAAGTTGATCGTAAATATTTTTTGGACCTTCGCAAATTGTATGGTAATGTTGCCGCGTGTCTTCTGCCAAATTTCTAATGATACGGCTAATTTTGAGTTCGGTAAACCGAATCCTAATCGAATCTCTTCAACATGTCGCAGTGGTCCTTTTGTCGGAGACACTTTCCTTTAATCGATGACAGCGCACGTTCCTCTTCTTATAATAGCCTAAAATGATGATTTACCCGCCATTCCAACGCAATTTCCTTCTAATTGCGGTAGCTTAAGCGTGCTTATGGATCCAATCCAGTTTTATTACTCTAAGAGATCGTAAAATATTTAATTACGATTCGCGCAATACGGAGACTCACGACGAATGATTGAGAGCGTACGTAGCAATAAGGTAGGATTGTTTATATGTTTTCATATGTTTCTGTCGCTCCTTTGTTATTGATATAAATATTAAAACACAAAGAACAAAACAGAGAGGTATCCATTCCAAACTATATTACAACAGTAAGACTTTGGGACATGTTTGTATATATATTCATTAAGCATTGAGTTTTCACGATGCAACTGCAATACTCCAATGAAATAAATAGAACTGCACAAAGTAGTATACTTTCTTAGAAGCTAAACATCAGTGTTTTAATTACAGAGCCATTCAATTGCATCTTGAAAACACTCTGCCTAGTTTCCATTGGCGATAGAAGACGAACAGTTTGTTGAGTTTATTCAAAATCGCATTTACGACACCATCGGCACAGGGAATCTTGTATATGATATACAATGTTGGATCACATAAATATGTTGTCGAAACGCGGAAGAGCTCTAGAACTCCTGTTGGATTAGTCCAAATGCTATTAATTTCATAAAAACAGTGCAAAAAATATACCAATTGAATGATGATGCCTTTTCGTCTGTGCGTATATCAAAACAGACATTGAATTCAGAGTAAGATGAGGAATAAATTGGAAAGGCAATCAAATGGAGCCGACTTCTCATCGTACTCAAATAATCGGATTCAAGGTGATGAGAAGAACAGTCGAATCAATCTACGGATTAATACCAAAACTTCAATTAATTGAATTCGTTCATTTAACTTCGTTGAATTGTTGTTGGAGTATGGAAAACAATTTTATCACTCTATACAAAAAGATGCAATCAAAAATTCAGAGGGTGTAGCAGAAGGGACCCCTTCAGATATTAAGGATATACTCTGGAGTACCCTGCTCCTTCCCCCAGCTCGCGGAATATTAATATAAATGTAATGTTAATATCTCGACACATATATTACTATTCGAATATATTACTCTAGATAAGAGGGGTTCATCCCATAAATCCTTATAAGAAAGTTTAAAAAAATAATTACTTTGAGCCCTATGTTAACGAAAATAATAATGATTAAGTTTGTATCAACTAATTGTATCATTTATCTGAATCCATATTTTGTGAGGATGTTCTTGTATTCATTCTTCTAAATTATGTACTCAGTTTTCTAGTTCCAGAAGGTTTTCTTCTCTTGATTCACCCCCTCCAAGATGATGAATCCGTCCTAGAACACATAAATGCCAAAATAATAGTTAAGTCAACAAGATCGCACTTAATTTACTATGGCCAATTGAGCGGATCAATGATTTTCAGCGGCTTTGGATTAGCTCAGTGCTTGTTTCATCGAGCAGTGTTTTTGGGCAGCGTCGTGTATTTCTAGTTATTTACCACGGCGGCGGCCCTTCATATGTCCATCGGATAGCAGACGTGGAAGGCGCCGACGGTTGGGAATTCGCTGACGTCAGCAGGGCCGTAATGGGCCCGAGACACTCTTCTCGCCTTTTCCGAGTGCCGACCTTGTAAGTGACTACCTGCTCTTGTCCTTCCTGTCACCTCCTATGCCCACCACCATTATTACCCGCCCCAAACCCATTTTCTTAACCACAGAACGACTTGTCGAACTGCCTTTTCCCGGAGCCTTTCTCATCACTGCAGGCGAGTGTCCAGGGCCCTCTTCGGCGATAAATCAGAACCCATGTCGCGCTAACTCATCTCCTTTCCCCTCCCCCTTAAAAAAATCCTCTTTCCCCGAAAGCAAACAATGGACGTTGCTATTGCGACGCTTTCGTAATGAGCAATTAAAAAAGCGAGCCTTGGTCCGAGTGAAGTTCGAGGAAATTCTATCGAAGAATAAAAACTCTCGGAGACGAAAAAAGTTGGGTTCTCTTTGAGCGGCGCTATAATTTAAATGATATTTGAAAGACATTCCAAAATGGTTAAGGGAGATTAAGATAGCTAAAATACATCGCAGTAAAAAGCCGAGTCTAGTTGAGATACTTAAAATTACGCAGCGACGATAATTAACAATGCTACAGCCTAAACAAAACACTATGTTTGTAATAGCTTAATTTAAACTCAAAAGATATATATAGCGGGTGAGATCCATAGTTACGTTTGCGATGAGAATTATCAGTCAAGAAGCAATTAGTTAAGTATGTGAATAAAGTTCTCATTTAATCCACAGCATCGCCTCTTCTTCGGTTTACATACCAATGAACCCTTGGGTGCTACTTAAAAGAGGTGAGAAATGGTTAGGCACGATCGCAATGAACAGATATGTGAATAAATAAAAACATTGGTTAGCAATTATAAGAGAACTGTTGGTGAACCTACGACAGATACGTAGAAATAGTAGTCGAGCAGCGTAAAGACAAGCAAAGATACAAGGATATAAATACCGTCTGTACACAGACGTCCGAAAAATGGGTTTCCGTGTACACGGACACAAAGGAAAGGGAAAAATATTGGTATACCATCCTTCCGAAGAGTAGTCTGACAATACGTGAGGTTGTCCGTACATCCTTTCGTTTTACGCAAACCATAAAAAAGCTTGGCGTCTCTTTCCTTTCATCCCTCATTATCCGGCGGAATTCTCTTTCGGACGTGTCCTTCGGCCCTTGTTCAATCTCGCTGCGTGGGACCGCCCCTCCCCTGGGGCACCCAATTTCGGCGCCCGCCACAATTTTTCATTTCTTTTCTCTCCGAGACTCTCTTTCATTTAAAAACATTCTCATTTGTTTGTTTCTGGAAATTCGCCGCTCTCCTCGCATTTTTTCGTTTCGTTTCGCGTCTCGCGCAGTTCTCAGAACCACCGCTTTCGGTCTTGAAGCGCTGCTGTCGTCCTAATAGGAAATCGCGCTCCGATTTTTTTCCCGCCGCGCGTTATGAGGCATCTTTGAACGAAAGAGCGCTGTGTGGTCCCGCAGGATTTTCACGGCGCCTAAGATGATTATGGCGCTGAAGATTGGATGACGTGCTGATGTCATCGGCAAATTAATGAATTTCCATCATATATTAACATGCTGAGATTGGAAATCGTCGAAGTGAGGACTCATTTAGTGCATTCACGATGTGAATCAATATATTACGAAGCTAAGCACTCGTGATCTTTCTGAAGCACTTCGGTGAAAATAGCGTTTTAACTCAGTCATTCATTAGCAAACTTTCGATGAACAATAACGGAATACGTATTCTGATCTCTCTGTACAACACTTAAATGAATTTGGTGAGTTTGTCAGCAATCATGGACCTTATCGATTCTTTATGTTTACAGAATAACACTAAGATTTTCTAATTCTCTGCGAAAGAAAAATAACTAGAAGTGGATATCCTTCATTCTCACTCAGAGATCTTCTCAACTGGAGTAACAAAATGAAATTTCTCGTCAACGAGATCCGGAATGATCCAAATAATTCTCTTCGATAGTCAAGTTCTCTATCCTTAAACGTCAGAAGGACTCCATAATCTCTAGATCGGAGATTTATTCTACTTCAAGAGGATCCAAAATCGCAGAGAAATATTCTAAAATGGGTCGAATTAAGGGAATGTTTTCTCGACGTGCCGAGAGTATTCTACTGGCTAATCCTCCCATCCAATTTGCCTTTCTTATGAGGATTCAAATGCGTTATTTGGAGGAAAACTACTTTTGAGTTACACTACGATGACTAACGAACTCCAAAGGATATGCCACGATATGGAACACGGATGACGTTTGTGAAAGTTCTGAAAATCATAGTTACGAGCCTCGTTATGTAAGTCATGAAGTTGTAATAGATCTCCTCGAGATCGGACTTCGTGTAGATCAAATGCTGCATAAATATGGCCGTATGCATCGGAAAGCAATCGTATTGGATAGCCGTCATCACCCCCGCCGGTCTACCAAAGCATTCGTCTTCTTCATCCCACCAAGGTCATGATTCCGAGGGTCCCCCTGCTGCTACCTTCCCAACAATAATGGAAGGTTTTTCCAAGGCGCCTATTAGTTGCGTGAAAAAGGGGGAATGGAAGAAAGGTGTCTTCTTATGAGATGGGTCTCTCCATCATGTTGTTTTTCCATCTTTCGATTTTATTTCAACGCATCGGATTGTAAGGTGACAACTCGGACTATTTCGTACTAGAGTAGCAAAACCTCTGACTAAAACCTGCATATCTTAAACCATTCATTAGAATCAAATATAAAGTCGTACAAATCTTACTGGTGACAAATATATGAATTCCATATCGCTTACCTCTTTTCGTTGATAATTTCGACCTGAAAAACTTCAACTTATTCATTTGATGATTAATTGGATTTAGTTTTTGGAGGAGATAAAACTGAATTTATGAAGAATTATAAGCATATATATAAGCACCATTTATAGTAGATTTGATAAATATGTACTTTCTAGTAACACAAATACTCATTGTAGAGTCAAAAAAGTTTTGAACGAATACATTCATAGAAATTATTACTATGGAAGGCAAAAGTTAATCTTTTGGTACAAAATTTCATAATATAAACCCGGGGGGTTTAGCGATCAGAGGCCCTATAATTCGGGGCCCCCAGATTCCTCTTTTTGGGCCATCTAAAGGGTGAGGTCCCTGGTTCGTACAGTACCGCCATTTTGTTTCGAGTAAACAAGCCGTAACAACGACGGTCATTGACCGTGGTGAAAGTGGATGTTAATGCAAAATGTCGAACGGTCGTGGATGTCGAAGGGACGCGTCAAACTCAGAAGATTAATGGCGGGAAAGATGTATTTGTGCTGCAGCAATGAGATCACGAGAGTCCTCTAACTTTGGGAGAATGCGTTTAAAATATCGATTACGGATCTAAAATGCCTCTCGCAGCGGGTTCCTCTGCCCTGAGGAAAGGACGGCAGGTGGCCCTCCGAAGCGGTTTCACGAACCAAACAAAGGACGCCGATGAAAAAAGAATGCAAATTGACAACATTTTGTGAGTACGCCTTCACCTGAGGTCGCCTCTCGATGTAAAAAACTGATCCCAAGATTATAAAAATGTACGCTTTGCGATAGCGTGTCTACGATCGGTTGGTTTTTCAGAAATGATTATTCCTGCGGACGATCCATTCGATTATAAATCATTCAGATGAAGTAACACATTTAACCTATTTTAACTTTGTTTGAGATATTCAATTATCCGGTTTTATTAAGCACACTGCAAATGGATGCCAAAAGAGATAGATGCCACTTCTACTCAATCCTAATCTAGAATACGCCAGGGATTAAAACATTCATCCGTGAAGTCGAGAAGACTGGGCATTTCTAAAAATATTATTGGGTATTTCTAAAAATGACTGGGTATTTCTAAAAGTATTATTAAAGAGGAATACTGGAGAAAATACTCAATTACTAGTAATGCTTAGAAGAAAGAAGATGAGAATTATTGCAAAGAAAGTATATACACGGAATAAGTAATTGGCATTATACAACCCACATGCTACTTCTTTAGATCTGACAATGTGTGCAAAATTAGAGTGATAGAGTACTTTGTTTAAAAAACGCTTAGGATGTTCCGCGATGGAAATTATCAAAATGAATCACTTGGTATTTACTCAAATTTTTATACGCTGATAGACGTCATACATACGTACAAGCTCAGAATTCGTTTATTTACGAAAGTAAAACTGCGAATAAAATGCACAGAAAATCTATGTCGCATTTTTCATTTCTATTTCTAACCCTTATTGTTAATCCTTGAAAAATATTGAATCGAAAGTAAACTAAGCCGTTCTTCTTTTACAAAATCCATCGTCTCACGAAATATTCTTTTCTTCCTACTCTAGGCACAAAATGACACCTCATCTTTTCGTAAATTTTAGCAAATAATAAAAGTACTTTATCTGAAAGCTCTTAATCAATTCCAATCAACATTTTTGTGGTTTTCTTCCCATTCAATGTCAATCTAGTATATCACAGTTAGTTTTTTATGGAAACAACCAAGTTGAGACTACAGTCGTTTAATTACTCTTCCATGATTAATATCTATTCCTCGCAACCACGACTATTTCACGATAGATTGATAGATAAATAGAGATTTTTCCCATTTATCATGATATTGGACCGCCTTCTGCAGAGCCTTCTGCTTCTCAGCTGCGCAGGGCCTCAAAAAGAGGCCTCAGGAGATGAGGCTTCGATAAGGTCCTCATCATCTTCGTCGGGGGGCCAATTAAAATGCGGCCCTACGGGGCCCCAACCCCTATTACTTCCACCTTATTATGCCCACTCACCCCTTTTGCTAAAGAGGGGGTGGATGTGATCAACCAGCCGATTGGGGGAGGAGCAGATGGTACTCGTATGGGTATAATCAAAGGAGTATTTATACCACCGTGCCTTTTCTTACGTTACCTGGGAGAAATTGGTGGCTTATCCCAAAATGGCACGATGGACGGATCCCCTCTTACGGACAGACAGAAAATGGCCGTAAGATGGTGCAAACAAGTCGTGCCAAAGGTGATAAATTATAAGGCCAATATAGCTAACCGCAATACTTACAATCATAAACTATTATCGAACACTTAGATCATCTCATTTTCATTACTTTAATCCTGGTACAGATTCAAATTCGATTTGAGAATATAATATTTTCTACTTTTTTGTATTCCAAATTATTCATCTAATTAACATCGAAAAAGTTTTGGCGCAACTATTTAAAAATAATTATATGATACTATTATTTGATGATTTGATTTATTATTTACTTACGTGAAATATAAAACCTCTAAACTAATGTACACCAGTGAGTACAAGAGCTAAACTGAATACACGTAAATAATATATTGATAATTCTGTTTATTTATTTATCTGATAAATAAGACTTTGCTATCATTGCTACCCAACGTAATTCAAGGCGTATTTTAGCTTACAATCCTTTATAATGAGTAAAATAGATGCTATATATTTCTTTGCTTACATATTCGAAATAATATATGCAAATTAATGCACATTTTAGAATAGCTGGGTAAGCGATGAATAGAAAGTGTTAAAACCTTTACAATATTTAAAAAATAAAACAACAAACTAAAAAAAAACCATTTACCTTCACGAATTCTCCACACGTTACCAATAAAACGTTTCCCATTGCATTCTGTAGAAAGCTCAAACCTCAACATGGAAAACGTGCGCGTAAAGCATTTGAATCCAAATCTTCTCGAAAATTCGCCAGGTTAAGCCCAATCGAGTATATGGTAATTAAATCATTTCAAGGAAGACCACTTTGGCTCGGAATCGCTGCCTTGTTGGGCAATTAACAGCTCTAATAGCGCGTTCAAATATAGTGTCATTAGTAGCAATCCAGCACGAACATTATAACCGAAACAATTCTCTTTGATTATCCATAATTGCATCACATTCCGTCGATCCACCCTCTGAAAGAAGGATGAATTTCTTTGAAATTACTAATTATCGTCTTCTTCGAACGCATTCATCAATGGCAACCATCGATTATCTACATCAAATGGACAAATTAAATTATTCTCAATATATTCACACATTTACAAGAATTTCTATTTCATTTATTCGATTCCTTCTTCCGCTATGGAGGGATAGGAGGATTATGGTTATTCTGAATATTAAAGGTTGTGATGAGAGATAACCGTTATAGCAACTTTACGATATGAACGACTGTAGGGTTTCCTGCGTCCACAGTGAGAAAATTCCGAAAGTATTTTATTTCCGTTCTCTTAAGAGATTTTAAATTACATAGACTTTAATATGATGCACTTTACACCGTTTTTTAAATCTCTAGAAACTGTTTATCTTGTATCATCTTTAATTATGTTTTCACTTCAAGTCTTATTAACTACTTACCAACCAAATCAATATTCGACAAAACCAATCGCAGAAATATTGCCAGACTATTGAGTTCCGTATATTCACGAGAATCATATTAATTTATTTCGTGCTTAAAACACCAAGCAGTGCGAATCACATCAGGACTTCACAAAACAAAACAGGTTTTGGTCTGCTGTAAACGTGGCCGCGTTGACGATCTTCTCCAACGTGAATTTCGTCTTTTTCTGATTCAAAATTGAATCTAATTTTAGAGCTCAACTTCCGCAGTTGTTTATACTTGACACTCGTTCATCTAAATTTGTCAATTTTTCTTTTAGATTGTAATGAATCATGATTAACACCGGTAATAGTAGTTTTGCTCAAATTAGTTAGACCAAGGCGATTTAGATGATATATATATATACACACACATTATATATATCATATATAATGAGCATATATCGAGAGTCGAACCCGGGACCGCTTTCCCAACAGGCTACCTCGCAATTGAGTTGAATATTCGGAAGCTTTCTATTATTATATACTATATCGCGGCAGTTAGTCAGGTGGCGACGTCAGTTCAAAATACAACAACACAAATAATATCAAAAATATCTACAAACACAGTTAAAGAACTTAACTTTGTATAATACCCGTCCATGAACTACTATGTTTCACAATCTCCACTAAAAATTTAAACATCTATATTGTACAAAAATAAATGAATAATAAAAATTTACAACAACCACAATCACCATTTGTAGAATAACTAGAGCGATTCTTCATAAACCTTGCATGTACAAATACAGAATAAGAGTATGTATATTACATTAAATAAAACAGAGCGTATTATATATTTATACTCTAAATATAACCTTAAAATGACCCATTGTGAAGTATTGCATAATACGAGTCGTATTCATTAAAATTAAGCGTACGAATTAAAAACGGGAAATTGAGGAAAATAACGGGCAATGGCTTGATTCGAAAAGTGCGACTCAGTCATAAGAGATTTGGAGTAACTTTTAACGATGCAATAGGCAGCACAAAGTGATCTCGCGAACCATTTTGTGAAGGGTCTCATTAAAAGGCAGTGGTAGGTGCACAATAACAGCAGAAGGGGGATTAAAGGGGTTGATGGGGGGGCGTTGTCGGGGGGCCCACCCAATCACGACGAGGGATTTGCTTGTCTTTTGGGGTTGAAATTAGGGGAGGGCGGTGAAGGACAGCGCTCTAGAATATGGCGGAAACTTCTGTCGTATTTACAAAAGAATGCTTATTTGAGCAGCGCGGATGAGTAATCCGACATCGCGACTCCATATTGCTGAGGATGAAGGGGATTTAACCCAAAAACGTCACTTTTGTGAAGGTCGTGGATCTCATCGCAAATAGAGTAAAAACTCATGAAAGTATACACGGGAACATTTTTTCTAATCTGCTCCGATGTCGTCATCGACATCAGCGATGGTAATACACAAAAAAACAATGATTTCTGGTCTTTTAAGCGCAAAATCTATAGCTTTAATTGTAACAGTAGGGTTCGCAACATTTTTAGAAGCTATAAATCTCAAAAATTCACAAATAACATAATTATCACCGAATTTATTGGTAAGGGAATTGCAAAAACCGCAAGGGCATTTTTCTCAGAAATCGGTAAACTGTAAATTTTACGCGCATATATTTCCATTAAATTGTCCTAGAATCGTTAAGCGTTTTAAAATCATAGAAGAAAGAAAGTTATAGCCGACACACGTACGAAATTATTGTTGCTTACGCATTTCTTTGTCAGACATACGCCTTTCATTCCTGAATTGAAGCAACTCGAAATTTGAAAGACATGCCTTCCAAAATGGAAGTTTTTCTTGGGTGTATTTAAAGATGGAAGCAGACAAACTGACTGATGCTCAAAATTGGAGCTGTACTTGGATAAAATACTTCAAGTACCCCTTAACACATATGATTCTGACAATGATTAGAAAGCAAGGGTTCATTAATGTAAAAAATTAGACAGGTTATGCAATATATTTCTCCATACATGAAATTAGAATCTTACATCTAAAACCAAGATTCAAACTCAAACGTACACGATTATGACGTATCTCTCGGCAAACAAAGAAAATGCGAAGTGCGGAGGATAGAAATTCATAAAAATCCATCTCTAATAAAGAGCTATTCGGCGTCTCTCTCATCCCCTAACAATGCTCATCCCTTCCTCACGCCAACCCTTTCCCCACGGATAAAGGGGATTGTAAAAGGACAGTGGTAGGGCGTAGGTGCTCAACAGTCTCTTTGTGTCTCCTAGCGACAGCCAATGGCAGTTGCCAACGGCTCTCTTCGAACAATGGCTCAGCAGAGGGCGTGACTGCCATGCAACCCTTTTGGACGGTGGCACCCATCCCGGGTGTCACACGGGACAAAGGGCTTCCTTCCTAAGGGACATCATCATCCTGTGACGGGGGACCCTTTCATGATTGCATCCCCTACCGACAAACTACCGTTAAAGAGATGAGATTTTTTATTTCCACTTTTTATTGAGTGTCGAGAGATTAAGGCACGAATTCGTCTGCGTCCATTAAGAATGTACAGAAAAAGTATGCACTGGTGTAACATAATGACGCAAGTATGTAGGTTAGGAGAGTTGCAGATTAAAATGCTTTTTATCCGTCAACATTTATTAAGAACCGGAAAGATTCGAGTCTAAGGCGAGTATTACTTTTAAAGGCTCCAGATATGATCGCAGAAATTACTCGATGAGATAATATTATCATTTGCTACGCAGGAAAGAAGGATAAGAAGAGTGCCGGAAGTATGAAAAAGGACTCTATTACCGACTCTATAGGCTTTGTTGTGCGGAATCATATTTTAAAACGAAGATTACTAAATATTAAACGAAATGAAACATTATACAAGCGATTCAGTTTCCATGGCAGTCTTACGGAGGAAAGTTGCTCAGAATATAACTGCAATGGCGAAACGACGTAGATGGATTGTCCTACAGCTCGTTCTACGAAGCTTGTTATTGGAGTTTGGCTTCATCTCTTCTTTTTATTCCACAGCGGAAATGGAGATTTACGAAGCGCGTAATCCAGACCTTTTGGAAGAAAGAGATCTTCAAAGCATCTTCGTCAAGTTTTACTCCTCACACAGTTGTCATCCCATTTCCAAAACAAGAATCTCCCGCAGAAATAATAGCTCCATATTTTCAGCTCGGGTCCACCTGAACCCCTCCTGCCATCCGGAAAATTTCCCCGTAAAAGGCTAAAAATGACAAAAAAGGATATCTTCGCAAAAAGACGAGATATTTTTAACCTTTCCCACGCAGGCATACCGCCCCGGGCCTTCGCAATATATGAGAGAGATCTTTGCAAAAATATGGACCCAGAAATCCCACACCAGCCTCCACAATGGAATT
The DNA here is from genome assembly GCA_036926295.1 of Pachydiplax longipennis. Lineage (NCBI taxonomy): Eukaryota > Metazoa > Arthropoda > Insecta > Odonata > Libellulidae > Pachydiplax > Pachydiplax longipennis. Next base: position 647,112 of record JAVFKF010000054.1, read on the forward strand.
GTTGAAAAATGGAAAGACGGTTCGTATGTCGAGGGCTTTGCCACTCGAATGACCTCCCCATCATCTTCCAGGGCACAAAAGCCCATCTCGCGAGGGGCGCTCATCTAAGCGTGCACTCTTTAAAAATCCCCTTTCGGAAATTAGCCCGGGGACGAGGGGCAGAAAAAGGACTTTATCCTGCATCCAAACAGATGCGGGCACTTGCGCGCCACCCGGCGGTGCATTGTGGAGACACTCCTATTTGACCAGCGTTCCCCATTTGATGCCCCTCCCTAAAGGACAGGCTTTGGAGGGTCCTCGAGGGACACAATGGCTTCTTCAGGACCTTTTGTGCGGACCGGATGAGGGTAGGCGTGGGATTGGTGGTGGGAAAGGTGGTTGACATGCGGTCGTGTTGGGCCAATGGCAAGCCAAGAGACATGTCTCCAATAATGACAAAGGATTTCTTGTCATTCGTCCTCTTGTGGTGACACAAAATGGAGTCCTAACTCACGGATTGGAGAACGCCCTAAAATGGAATCCTCGTGAAATATCCTTTTTCGAGCAGCTTTCATAACTTCTCTTAAAAAGATGTTACAAAAAAGAAAATGACACGTTAAATCGTTATTTGGTTGCTCGAGGTGCAAAACTAAAGAATATACGGATATATGTATCCTGTTGCAATGATGGACTAAGATTTTCATCATCAACTTCGACGGAACAATTTAATTTTATCAGTTTTTTATGAAGTAATGCATTTCCCAGAGTCACTGATTACGTAATTTACAATTACATTCATACCCTGTGTGCAGCCGGAGGGATGTGTACGAAAAATAGAATGAGGAGATTCGAATTTCTCATGATCTAAATATTCCGTCAATAATTAATGTCACGCAATATCCGCAAGAAATGAAAATTAAATGAATGGTTAATTTCATGGCCAATTAAATTTAAATTTTTTGATATCCCTTCAATCCCCAAAATATCCTTGTCATTTCCTGATATTTTCGGCATAATAATATTTATCTGCTTAAGAAGTACTTCTCTTTGATTTTGAATCATAATTTACTGAAATCGGAATTGAATCATTCCATTATCTTCATAATTTTTCTCCAATGTATCATAACAATATGAAACTGAATCGTGCTTTTCATAAAAATCCACAAATACTATACGCTGAGAATCTGAAAGGTAAAGAAATGAGACTTCGATAAAATGCTTCTACTCTCAGTTTCAAGTAGCGGAATATTTTTTATTACGCTGTTGGAAACGAAGTTCCTCCCAATAATATAGATAATATTCCTTCCGTTGATTTGTACTCGATGAAGTTGTACGGTAAACTGCTGATGTCATCAAGATTACTTGCTTCAACTCAGTGACATTTGAACCCTTCCGTCGATGGCTTCCAGAGCACCGGTCAGGTTCTTAATAACATAAATTATGGTAAAAATTAATCCCTATAACTTTAAAAAATTTTCTGACATTGAAATAGAGCAAGAAATAGGAGAGACATTTGCGTATTAATATGAATGGAAGCAAATTCTGGTAGAACCGGTCCTCCCCTCAAGAGTAGCCATATCTACATAAGTTCCTCATTATAATATAAATTAATAAATAAATATATAAGAATAAAATAAATAAATTTTGAATGTTTAACTACTTAATATTTTTCTCAGCGGATCAATATGAAAAATTTCCTTCGCCCTAGTTTTCTAAATTCACCGATATCGTGAAATTTGAATGCAAAATGTTAAGATTAGGGCATATATATATATATATATAGATATATATAGTATAATTTCCGCACGCTGCTAACATTCTCATAGCGTATAAATTCAACGTCGCCATTTTTCTTTATTGTGTTGTCATAAAGAGAATAACTTGTTGATTGGGAATTCACATTATAGCTAACGAAGATGTTTACGGAATCATGTATCGAGCCTAGCTAACATATTAAGGGATTGTGCAAGTACTGTTGAGTACTGTATGTGAGGAGGAATCAGTTTTAATGGAAAGGAAACATTGCTGAGTAAGAAATTGCAGAGAGTAGGTATGAGGTAAGTCTGATTTAGCTTAAATATGGCACAGAATTTACTGAAAGGGGTCTTTCTTTCTTCTCATTAAATGATCTCCGATCGAGATTTAATTCCGCATTACACCTCAATCCCCTCTGATTTATAATTAAGCTCCCCTCTAATAATTTTATTTACCCTCCGTAAACATTTCCGCCCATTTCCTATTACGTCACAGTTGCGTTTCTCTAATCTCCCGAATCTCACGCGACCAACCCTTTGAGCCATCTTCCGATGGCCCCAATTACACCATGGGCCCCGATAGCGATCTGTACAAGGGGACGATTTGTTTTCCGTTCTTTGGGGGCGCTCAATCCATTTCTCTTGCCTGTCCTCTGCTGATTACGACTCAAAAGAATTGCCACGAAGGGGTTGATTTTCAACGTGAGAGGAATTTCTGTTTCGAAGAGACATTTCTATGCGAATGGAAAATGCTTTTAAGGTATTGAGTAAATTCAAGACGTGGTAGATTAATCCGCTGGAAGCTATGACGCCTGAATATGTTTCACGCGTATTTCGAGATGTTATATAAATATTATAATCATTATTACATTGTTTTTATACGCTTTTTTATAGTGGCAAATGAAGAAGTCGATTACAGAATGTAATATACGCTAATATGAAATCCAAGCGCGTGAAAGAAATATGACAAGTACATACTAAGGTCCTTCTTCGTTTACGTCAATTATAACTAAATAAATCCGAGTAAAACACAGAGCTCGACTTTTTATAAACAACAAATGCTATATTTTATTTCTATAAAAACTAGAAAAACGTTTACGTAATTGAGGACTTGTTTCGGCATAAGCGTCACTGTAAGCACAAAATTAGTTCTCATTTTTATACATGCGTTTCTGCTTGGTATTGACATGTTAGAATTCTTGTTCCTTTGATAGGTGATTCTTGCGTTTTACCTGGTTATATAATATTTTAGAATTCTTTTGATTTTAACTGCTTATAGAATTCGACAGGCTTCTTTAATTCTTAATAAGAGGGTCGCTTAGTTCTTTGGGAACCTTTAAGTGTTTGAAAATCACACATCGACATTAATATCCCAATTTTTTCACAACCCGCACTTCGACATTTGCAATGCGACTGAAGTCTTATCGGACAGCCGTCAAAATAAAGCACAGCCGAAAAGCAATTTAAGCAGCGGAAAACGTCGGCAGTGAAAAGATTAATATTCTTTCTGTAATTGCAACAGCTTTTAATAAAAATAGCAAAACTTTTAAGAAGCGAAATGGTCCTTTCGAGGAAAAGATTCATTTACACTTTTTCTAAAAGTCCAAAATGGACTTTTAGAGAGTGTAGAAAAAGGTTGTAGTTTGATAGAGATGTTTACCCATTCTTACGAGCCACTTAACCGTAAATGTGGAAATGAATTTGGTGAGAAATTGTCTCAATTCAGGAAAAATTAGTCATTTAAGATTTAAATTAAAACCTGGCTTCATCAATGTTAAATATTACATTCTGTCTGCCTGTATATTTTTATATTGTGACTTTATTTTAATATTATGTAATATTATTATAATACTATTGTAACATTATTGCATATTGCACTATTACTAATTGTAATTTTATTGCTATTGTAACTGTGATAAAGATTTTGTATTGTAGTATTGAAATAATTGAATGATTTAATTGGTTGTTTAGATATAAATGTAGATGGTTATTTTCTTGTATCTATTATTGTATGTGTTATTTTCTATGCTAAACATGGAACCTCCTGACGAGCCTTTCTCTGGCTCAGGGGGACCTTAAAGTTCTCAATGGAGAGAAAATTATTGTATTTTGTGACAAAGAAGAATAAAGATTATTATTATTATTATCAAAAAAAATAATAAAGATAGTGTGAAATGACCTTGGCTGTCGAAGCATTTTAAAAATACTAACACTAAGACTTAAAACTGCGTAACTCTCCCAATTAATATACCAGAAAAGGGCATCATCGTACCATGAAGAATTCATCAAAATGATTGGAGTCCAACCAGAAGAACGGCCCAAAAGGACATAATTCTATAACGAAAATTGCAAAACCGGTCGAATGAAGGGTTAGTAATTTTCTAAGTCGTTGCAAAAATACTGTTTTGTGTATATATTATTTCCTTTATCCCTAAGTCTGACCCATCGTAATTTCGAAAAAGCCAAACAGAATAAGACCTCGTGAGCACGAGCTATATTCGGGAAGCTCTTTCTGTTCGCAGGAATCACAATCGGACTCTCGTTTGAGGGAATATCGAGAATCGGAAAAATGGCGTGCATTTTGGTCGCGGAAGGAAGCTTGGAATCGCAGCGAAAGCAAATCACGTGCGTTTCAGCTATAAAACTAGGAAGAAATCGAAAGCGTGTCGTTGGGCCATTGCGCCGAATGGACATGGCGGCCATGCAAATAGAGGGGGCGGGGCCCTCACACAAAAGGGGTATCTGAGATAAGGGGGAGGAGCTTCAAGGAGATGGACCGGAAAGAGACAAAGGAGAACCGAATTCGTGAGAAAAAACGAGGAGTTGAATTTGAACGTATCCGGATGCGTCCAATGATAAATAGCCTTCTGTTGAATATGATCTGATCAACTTTGACGAAGGGACATATACTAAAGAATTAAAGAGTATCTTTGTAATTTCCATTGCATATAAATTTAATCGATGAGACTAGTTTCGTCCACAAGTAGACGAAGGATGCCTTAAGATGTCCACTTGTATTCGAAACGCACCGCATAGATTGTAATGATTACTAAGTATTTTAGTTGCCTCTTCCTGCTATATATCTTGAGTGTGGTCTTATAGAAGAAAATATACCCTTCGCTTACATCTGGCACTGTCTTGATCATCGGTATATCAAGGTATGACAAGTTAAGAAAATAGAGAAGATTCTTAGAAGGTCAGTAATTCGTTGGCTCTTTCGTTCTCTCCAAGGCAGCGGACCGACGCTTCATTGACGTGGTCGAAGAGCTTTTCGATTTCTTCCGACAATTATGGTATTCGTCTTAATTGCTCCTCATCGAATTATGCGAAAATTATTAGCTGAAAGGTGAATGTGTTGCACGAAAAGGTTTCGGTTCACAGCATTCTTTGGGAAATTATCTCACTCCTCATCTTGTTTGGTTTCCTCTCCAAATTTCTAATGATTGAGGGGATGACGATCCAACGGGGTCGATGATGAAACAATGACTGCAACTTGCTTTGGATTCTAAGTCTCCTCCGTCAATAGAAACTGGTTCTTATTTATCACCATATTATTCTACGAAAACGTATCGAGTAAGAGAAAACAAAGAATGAGAACGAATAATTTTGTTATAATGCAATCGTGAGAGACTTAAAAGGCAAGATTTCATATGCAACAAAGTACGACAGATTCTAAGAAACGAAACGATAAATCATAGCTAGTATAAATTTATAGAAGGAAATGATAAAGGCTTCGTCTCTTTCGACATTTGTAATATTTAGAAGATTTCTAACCCACAAAAAGTTTCCGGAATAAATCATAAGTTTAAATTTATGAGTCATTGAAATTTAAATATTTTTTCGCAAAAATTTACCAAATGCAAACACTTCCGAAATCGAAGAAGAGTACGCTTCAAAATATCCGTGAATATAATGTAGATTTCCAAAATTTAGTCTTTCTAGGAGTCATTAATAGTAAGCAATAAGGCTCAACTTAAATCGAAACAGAAAAATATTTTAGGTATCTCGTGTCTCAGAAGCAAAGCAAAATCCTTTATATAGTATATATCGCCCTTAAATTGTCCGCAATTTAATTCTCCTGTCACCATGAAACAAAGTGTAACAACAGTTCCTAAACGTGGAGCACATAAAACATCCCCTCCCTCGCACACCTCCTACGTTTATATTCCATTGTCCCCTCAATAAAGTGCTTCTTTTGCAGAAGACGTGGGCAAAGGGAAACATTCTTCCATCTGCTGCATAAACTCTCTACCGCATGCGTTACGCTTTTCTCGCCTCAACCGCTCCGCCACCGCCTTTTGTCTTTTTCTCATTCTTTCAACGGCCACCTCACTCGGGCAGGGCGCCACGGGCACGTCATCAGCATATATACTGCGGGAGAAGATATAAAACGAGCCCTCTGGGCTATTCACCATGGAAATGGCGTTTCGCAGTCTTATGTAAATACACCACACCGCGCTTACAAACTGACCTCCCTCCCTGAATCCCCAGGGAAACCCCTGCAGATTCTCTCTTTCCTTCCTTCAATCATTGCGTTCTACACCACGCTCTTCAACTCACGACTGCTTTCGTGAAGCCGTGAAAAGCCGAACGAAATCAAATATTAAAGTAAGGAACTCGAATATAATTATTTCTTTTTATAGAAGTCAATGAACCATAGCGACCATCTAATCCCACGTATAGACATAAAGATCCCATTGAATTTTTAATACATTCGCGGAAAAGTTATCAAAAGTCTCTTTTTGCCGTTGATTTCTTCTGCACGACCACTGCTAGTAGTTAAAGGAGAAGCAAAAATAACTCACGGGCACTACACTTTCGAAATAAACTTTGATTACCTTTCCCGTAATCATCCAATGCATCTGTTTGACATCGGTCTTCCCTTAGTATAAATTGGGATCAGTAGTAAAGGAAGAAAAGTGACGAAATTTGTTATAACAGAAGTTTAAGCCTATGCGTGATGCGCCACTTTGGCATTCTTCACGCTATATCTTTAATTATTCATCTTCAAACGCATCTCGCGAAAGAACGAAAGATTAACTATCGTCACAACGACTTTTGTAGTAGAAATCTTCATTACTTTGTAAATCATAACAAATAAATTAAGTGGTCTAGATTGAATATCATTAAATCCTTGTGAAAGTATTAAAGTAGAATCAAGAGTGGAAGTCAAAAGTGGAGATAAAAGCTTAACTTCCCCTTTTCTTTGGAAAAATCTCTCCAAAAGAAAAGCCTTCTCATTAAAATTCCGAATTGAAAACTACCGATGTATGTTTCATCTAATTCTCGGAGAGTTGTCTTAATTATCATTCCATTTCGCAGTCGAGATTTGCCATCTCGCTCTACGATGTGTAGAACATCGCCAAGATCTAATCAGGTAAACATTCCCTCGCAGCCTATCGTTCATTTGTTTCCAAAGCACCCCAGCTGCAACAAAGAGCAGATGCCCCAATCAGCAGTTCTTGGACTCGCTTTTTCTAAAGGTTGAGTCTACGCTTTGGTACACGAGCGAAATCTTTACTTCGATTCCACATAGAAAAATTGATGAGGAAAAACAAAATGAATATTTTTTTGAACCTACTAAACTCCTTAGGCTGCTTTATTTAACATTAATTTTCTGAATTTACTAACTTAATGATAACAACTACATCGAATTCTTTTGTGGTTTGTCTCAACGTCGCCATTGATCAATCATCCATTTTAATCTAATCAAGCAAATCCCCAGTTTAAATATTTATGATACCATATGATTCTCGTTTTATTTCATACGTATGGTCTTCCACAAACTATGAGCCTCCTTAGTGAAGTTGTCACTTTCTTTCGATTCGTGCATCGAAACGGACTATAAAGCGAAATAAATCACAATCTTGAGGTACTTCTTTCCGCGCGATAAATGCGTTGGATATCTTCAGAGAATCAATGTTGAAAATCATTCTGATTAAAGGAAACAAAATATAAATAAATCTTTTATCGGTTTAAACTACAAAATCATCTTACAATTTAGATCTCCGTCAATAGGCTTGTCAAGAAAATAGCAATCAGGCAGGAATGGAACTCGTTTTTTATGAAAATCAAGATGAAAACGTGACCTATCCGCAACCTGACAACGTCATTGTACCCAAATAAAACTTTAGTGAGGTTAAAGTCAATGAAAAGTCAAAAGGTTAAAAAGACACAGTCAAAAGTTTCGGTCCGTGACTGTGGCAGCTCGCTGGTTAATCCAATAGTGTAATTTACATTCTAAAACATAGATTAGATAAAGGTAAATTCTGCTCAAAATATAGGAAGGAATAAATTAAAATTAAACATAGTTGATCTGTTTATCCGATAGATAGATTGAGACATCAAAATTAAACACGGGAGGAAGAATGAAATACACATATTCTGGGGAACGGAAAAATCATTGGTCCCTTTCGGCGTTGAGATTTGAGCACTCCGTTCTTTGAATGCCTCCATAATTAATAACCATTTAGCAAAAGAAAGGCCTTGGAAGCAATTCCTTTGGAGCCCGACGGCTGATCCAATAAGAAATAAATTATTATCACATGCCCGTTTACGCAAAGAAGCAATGGCATTCCGAAAGCGAATTTGGCGCGTTAGGAACCAATTATCGCTGCAAAATAACATAACATCGAAATCCGCGACGAGCAAGAATTCTCGATCCCCCGCTAACAAGGCAGTTTTAAAAAGTGGGCGCCAGCCAAAATTCCCAGCGTCCTCAGGAATCGGCACCCAATTGGAATAACAACCCTCAGAGTGAAAATGTATGGACGATCAAGACACTGATAAATGCAGGGAGTGAGTTCATTTTGGGAGCCTCCTTATATATCTAGCTCAAAATCGATCGGTTCAGAGAAGAAGCTTTTGGAACCCATTGATATAGATTAATGCCTTAGTTTATTGTAGGCAAGGAGTCCAAATAGCTAATTTCTAACCCATCAATATGTCCCACCGCACACGGAAATAAAGAGTTTTCCGGCTCTGAAATTATTTTTCTGTTATCTCTCGAACTACTTCATCGTCCTATCCGGCCAATTTTTATTTCTTCCGATTTCTCGTTTCTCTCGATTTATTTCCACAAATAATGATTAGTTGCACAAGTACACTAAACGTAAAATAAGTCAGCACACGTGATGAAAACTTGGATATAATGATCAAGCTGACGACAACAAAGCTATATGGAAAGGCACGATACTTCAATTAGTCGAGATTTGGTATTCTGATAGGCAATTTTTCCTCTCTCAAGGCACAATCCCTTCTTATAGCGAATTCGAGGTAAATATTATAACATTCATAAACTAAAGGGCATTGCTATTCTCGTTGTTGTTGATAACTGTAATCTGATAGAGCCATCGTGGATCAGTAATTGGTTAATACATACGCCTCTGTAATGTACAGCTAGTTCCAAAAAAAACTTACCACCTAAGCCGCAACCCGCATAACAGGCAGTGAATTTCCTCCGAGCGAGCCTTAAGAAGTGAGAGAGAGAGAGAGAGAGAGGAAAAACATGGCGGAGATGGTCTGCTTAAGTCATAACTCCGCCTGCAGAGTTGAAATGGATTTATTTGCTTTATTAATATTGCAAAGATTTATTAGTATCCTGAGTTTGGTGGCATTGGCGTAGCAGAATAGTATTATAACAATATGGATGTTGTAATGCAAGAATTCAGTTATTATAAAATGGTTATTACAAATCAGTATATATTCTAGCTTTGCTTCTTGCACCGAGGGAACCGGCGCACACGAGGTCCCGTTATTCCTAGGAAACCGAGGCAAACCCCCGTCCCCTCATAAAATTTGAGTCTGAGACGAAAGGCACAAGCAGGACGAAGGAAATTTTTGCAAAATCTGCCTCTGAGCCGCTCTGAGCTTATGTTAGGACTGAGATGGGAGGAAGAAAATTTCCGCGCAGTTTGAATCAGGCTCGGACCCAAAATGTATAGACCTCGAATTCGACGCCTTCGTTTGCAAAACTCTGCGGTTTTAATGGGTCGTATTATATATTATAATAGTAGATAATATTATACATCGTTCAAGAGAAGAGTTATTAGCCTTTAAATTATATACCTAAGGAGTCCATATCGATCACCTGTTTTATCACAGCCTGTGTGAATGCAATCTACAAAAGTTAAAGTAAGGCGAACTCATGGCCATATCTACGCTATTACTTTAAATATATAAAAAATCTATAAGTAAATATGTAGTATGAAGTCTTGAGGCATTCTCTGCGTATTTTAGATAAATTTTGTTTCATTTGATAAGCATCAAAATTAAAACTCGATCGGTAAAAAATCAGTAAATTTTATCATCTATGCAGTTGGTATTTTTAATATACCGTCCAAATCAATTGAGAGAAAATGTGCTAGGATCGATTTTCCTGAATTAATAAAGATGACGGATACGAGACAACCATCTTTCACATTAATTTTGAATCCAAAATGAATTTTTTTGGTGTCATTGAAGTGTGAATCGAATAAACGTGATTTCTTCTGTGGATTCCTCTTGAAATGGTTGCAGTCACAAACCATTACGTTCTTAAACGTTCTTCTCTCGTATTTATCAATTTCTAAAATACACAAAAAGATATGGCGAATGAGGTTTTGTCATAATGCTCATTGAATGCTACTGTAAGCTATGAATGTGAAATTTTCAATTAATTTTGAATGCATACAAAACTACTTGCATTGTTTATATTTCAACTGTTTATTATCACGTTTACAATTATTATAATGTAGAAAACTTTAAAAATACGCGAAATAATAGGGACTTAGTGAAATAGTTTTAGGGCCTTTTTACCTGTAATTCCAACCCTGTAAGTATCACACGGGGATAAGAAGCGCATATGAGGCTCATGTTGAAATTTTGCTCCCCTCGGTTGATGGCTGGCCCTACGTAACTCTCATATTTTTCGACAGAATTTTAATGATTGAGATGAATGGGCGGTGGTGTGGTATGAATAGTCTATCTACATATTTATCGCTCGGTGATATTGAAAATATTCCTTCGTATTTAAAATGTATGGCTATGAGAAACTTTTCATCTCTCCACATTCCATGACAAATTTGAAAAGCAAGATAGAGGAGTGATTGGAAGAAGTAGTTAAAGCAATGAATTCACCAGGACTTCAATAGGGAGACTGTTTTGATAGATATAGGGAAGTGAGAAACGACGGCAACAGTAATACATACACTCACATGAATTTAACAACCGAAAGGGTAAGAGGTATGTTAATTCCAGATTTTTGGATAAATCACAATAGGTAATGGCATTTCTTGCGTTCCTCGTTGACCAATTGGTTACTTTGAGTAGGAACAACGACCTCTTTTAAAAGTATAACCCACTCACTCACCTTCTCAATTTTCTCACCCAACATATATTTCTTCCGTTTATGACAGCCTCCAGAGAAACTACTCATTTATCCAATTTAAGTAATATCTTAGTCAAACATGGTTAACATTCAAATATACAGGATATAACGCCCATGGCTTATCATACTTTCAGAAATTTCCTTCTGATGCATCAGTAATTCCCAGGATCTCCGAAATTGTATACAATAGTGATGTTCAATGTATCGTACCAACCTTTTAATTCTATAAGAAAGTTCGAGTAGTTTACTAAGCCAGAACCTAAACCATCTTCTTATCAGCAATTTATTTTGGAAAGAGAGTTCGGTTTTTTCAAACCGATAAAAATTGCTAACATTGATATTACTATCTATGCAAGCCAATGGTTTATTCTAAATCTTACCTAACTTTAGAGATGTAATTTATCTGTAATCGGCGTATAAACTTCAAGTTTCTGCGACACTAAATATGCGGAGTATCTAAAATTCCATATTTACGTTTCAATTCATATTTTAGTGACATGATAATAGAAACTTTAGTCGATATAGTAAGATCATCTTCAACGCTCTATCTATTTTGTATCATAGATGTTATAAGAGAAGTGAAACGATTTGGTTCTCGTAAGCGTAAGGAATAAATATTAGATGGCATTTCTCTAGTTCATTGTTCATTTCTCAAGTTATTTCAAACTACGAAATTTTTAGCTCAATGTAGGGACAAAATAAAGCATAAAAAACAATTTATATAAATAAAGTAAACAATCATTGACGAAGAGCTTGATTGATATAAATTGACGATAGGCAGCATTACTTATTTTTTCATTTTTGTTGTTGAATTAGTTATTTAGTATAAGCTAATACAGTTTATACCATTCACTTTAAAAGCAGAATATAGAGATACTTATTCTGATATGATGCACCCAAACATTGTCAACTTTATGTTATCGTTCAGATTTTCCGAAGGTCCTATTTTAACTGGAATGATCTTCCTTGCATTACTATTTAAAAATACTATAAAAAATTAAAAAAACATCTTCGCAAAGTTCGTAGAGACTTATGATGTGCCTAGGATGAGGGTGTTACGAAGGTCCTTGGAGTGAATGTTGGAGTAATAGATTACATATAGAACCAAGAATATTTTAACAGCTAGCGTATGAATCATGAGAATTAGAGGAATATTCTCATGTAACTATTTTTAACGTGTTCTTCCATGACTCCTTTTACCCATCATTCATAATTATTGATAGTGAATTTTCTTTTAATTATTATACATATTATGCACCATTCAAACAATTCGGGTTATATAGCTTACTTGAGGCATTCAGAAACCGAAGCAGCAATCATTAATCATTAGTCTTATTAAACATTAGTCTAGCGCATAGTTCTGAAAATCACTTCAGTAACATTGGAAATCCTGTTGTGGTTGTTTTCACACCCCCTGACATACGTCATACGGCGGCTCGCGGGGTATTGATGTAAATGTAAATAAACCAGGTGTTAACGTGTAAACCTGCAATATGCAAGTATAGGAAACCTGGAGTATATATGCAATATGCAAATCAGTCTTAAGGTTCTGATTTGCCATACTAACTGTTGTTTCTTAACCATCCTAAATTGTATTCCTTGCAAGAAGTCCTGAAAGGTCGTCTACCTCAAAAATAGAGTTGAATATCTTCATTCCCTAAGGGAATACCCGTGGCGAAGATTACAAATCGCGGATCCACCATTTCCCACCTTACTTGTGATCGGTCGCCGCCACCATACCCTAACCTTTGATACCTGCTCAGCAGGGGTGCGGTCAGGAATCCTCATTAGCGCTTTCAAATTCGCTACCCCGGATACATACGACCATCCACAATCTGCCGAAAAGGGGGTTTTTCTTCTCAGAGCGGTGTTCACCTTCACCCATTAGCCGTTTTATGGTTCCTTTGAGAAAATAGACAATACCTTTCGATGGACGCAACAAAAGAAAAAGAAACAACAAAGGAATGAATAGGGGATACTCCTAGGGCCAGGGTGGAGGGAAGGAAAGACCTCCTTTCTCTATGGAAGAATTAGTGAAACCTCAGACGCGAATTCGTCAGAAACAGCAAAATCTCATCTCAAAATCATAATGCTTCATCTAATACCGTCACCACGAATGCCTGGTGGAAGTAAGAACAGAATGACATGTTGATGCATATATTCTGAAATACCTAATGCTCTGTTGTCGTATCAAGCAAATTTTATACTTCTCTGTATTGCAGAATAATTCAACTGCGAAAAAATCGAGTCAAAATTTGCACCACGGTCAAAATTTGCGTTTAGCATCAGATAAAAGTTGGGACAGCATAACTTTGCATGTAACATGAACTTGATTTAATTAAAGGGATAGTTTTTCTGGGACTGGCAATGAACAATATTTTCGGAAAAATGTTACGAGATGCTGGCGTTAATTTCGTAGTAAATAAATTTTTTATTCGATACGTGAAAAAATTTTGTAGCCCTCAGTATTTAAATTGTGCTACTATTCTAATATCTATGTTATTTTCTAAAATATTAAATTAGCAATTTGAATTTTAAACAATTACCTTAGAAAATGATGAAAGCACACCAATAAATGTTTTACTTTCTATCATATGATTTGGTGGTATTTAAAATTTTTATAACATTTGATGTAATTATCTGATGTAGTTGATCGTAGTTTACTTGGTTTACTTTATTGTAATATGTTTTGGGTCTAATTTTCAGAGCTCTCTTGAGGTTGACCAGGTTGACTTAAAATGATTCTTTCTCGGTGCATTCGTCCAGATAAAGTTTCTTTTCATCTTTGCTTTCCTCAGTAGGTTTCGAAGTTTTTTCATACTCCCCTTCTCGATAGCATTTTTCTGCAACATAAATTAGTTGACATACAGTTGATTGTGTTCTTATTCCTAATTATTCTTTATCTCCTTGCAGAGTTTTCGTTCATCTTTCTATTTGAGTCATAGTCGTGAATTTCCTCTAAATAAATTTAAAAGTTCGTCCTGTAGGCGACAAGAGCATAAAAAACGTAATAATATAATCCTTTTTAATCTTGCAATGACATAATTTTTTATTGGATAATTGAAGCAGCTAAAGTAAGTTTACCCGACGCCTCCAGAGAAAGGTGAATTACGCAGAAATCTCTGGCCGAAATAAGGAAATCCGATTTTCATTCATTTTTTAATACTATGCTGCTGACATAGTAAAAAGTAACACTAAATCTAGTTTAACTAGATGCTAATAAAGACGGTACAAATACGTTCAACGCGTTTCACAACGGTTTAAAAAGGCGCCTTCCTTCCAAGAGCCAATAGAATGCGTGGAAAACTCTAGACTCGCTCTCATCGAGCTTCACGTCTGTTATGCGGGTTGCTGCTTAGGTGGTAAGTTTTTTTTGGAACTAGCTGTACAAAAGAAAGCATCCTTATCATCCAACTGGCTTCTTTTAACGACGCAAGTATCGTTTTACGTTTATGGAGATAATTATACGTCGGGATTAAATCTCGCCATCATGGTCATCGTCGCGTGATCTTCGACCATAAACAACGGCGAAGGTTCGCGTGACTTCCGAAAAACAGACACGAAGAGAGGCCAATCACACCTTCGCACCACCCACTCATCTCCACTTCATTTTCAGGCACATATTCACCTTATGTTTCCCTACGTTTTATTACCTTTCCGTAAATTATCGGTTTGGGCCCAACATGTTGCGAAAGTTGCGTTATTAGCTGGGCGGGTTAATATGTATATCTGTGTTAGTGGAGGAGATGAAATTGGTGCGTATTAAGAAAGTGAAGGCATTTCTCACTTTCCGGAGAATCTATTTGAGCGCAACAATAAGAGAATTAGTTTAGAACGTCGTTTTGGATTGTGGGAATTGTCGCCTCTAAACGATTCTTTGGAACGCTTCCAGTTATCACCAATAAAACGTTTTGAGGGTCTAAATTCCATTTTGATTACAAATACAAAATATTCGTCTTTAAATGGGAATACGAGGAATTTCCCACCAAAGGAAATACTTAGGACGGTGGTGACTATATCGGATACTTATTTAAGGCTCTGTATCGTGAGAAGTGCCTCATAATCCATAATTATTTAAATGATACAATTCAGTGCAGAAGATTCGTCAATTTTACTCCGTTTCTTACAAAATCTTAAGTAAGACAGCTTTTTAAAGGAAATATATCAACTTAAGGGTAACTTTCCCATTTTTTGCGGAGGAAGTGGAACTATCGAGATATTTTCCTACATAGTATACCGACCTAAACTGCGAGAATTATGCATGGTTGCGGAAATAAAAAATACGAAAATGAAAAAGAACAAAATTTCGCCGAATGCCAAGAACGAGTTTGTACAAGAATAGTATTATTATTATTATTATTATTAAATATAACGCGAGTTAGCCAACTGGCTAGGTGGCAGCGAATGTGAAGTTTGCAAAAAATTACAGTATTATACATCATAAATACAGCACAATCAGGTATCATAAATACACCAACATGGAAATAATGAATACGCTATAAAAACAACATCAAAAGTATGATACAGAATGCTTGAACAGAAATCACAGTTCAGTTTTATGAAAATATATACACACACATATGCATTATATCGCCATGAGAAAAGAAAAAAACAGAACACAACACACCGAACTTAAGTATTGAAGCATATCGTCACTTTTACAAACAACCAAATAATACAAAAGATAACAATTCTCCCTCTTCTTATTTAATTAATCTGCAACATCTACTTTTGAACTCTTTTCTATTTTTAGGTAAGGGTTTGAAAACCTCTTCAGGCAACATATTCCATTCTTTGACCCCTCTATTTATAAAGGAATACTTCGCGACGTCTGTTCTTAATAGTTCCAAAATGTGCCGAATATTGTACGATTATTGTTAATTAACTCAGAAAAATGTACTGTCGAGATACTAAGTCATAAGTCATGTTATTTTTATAGTTATAAAGGCTTATTAATATATAGATTAGTAGCGAAAGAGACATAAAAGATCAGAAAGGCATCGATCAGTGGACACTGCGGCCCTCAGGCACTTTCTGAAACAAATGCCTAAAAATAATTTCCTTCCAATCTTGCTTCCTAATGACTCCAAGTGAAATATTTTAACTTTAGTCAGCGAATTAATTCGTTTTCTTACATAAAATTTCAACTATTTGAATGTAGGTATCCGATTGGTTTCACATCTCGTATGAGACCGAATGTGGTTCTATAGATGTGAGGCCATTAACCAGGGTTCCCTCTATTCTCCGGACATTCGCTTAGTAATATTTTTAGAGCCGCTAAAATAATTCCTCGATTATCTACTATTTATTGAAAATTTTGAATGTTTTAAGCTTTATCTTTCATAATTCTGCTCATAATAAACTGGAATCACATGGTCCATTCCGTCATGTGAATGGAAAAATCAGGAACATTGCTGCTCTAAAACTCTTCCTTGGCAATCGTGACGCAACTGCGGGGACTATAAGCACTCACAGTAATTTCCTTATCGCCCACGAATGGAAAAAATAGTAAACAGTGCGATTAACGAGCTTATTCTGAAGCAAGAAAGTAATTATAAGATGTTAGCTAAATAACACAGCCCTTGTGTATGCATATCGAGCAGATTTTGCGAAAACAAAGCTTCCGAAATTATGTCGGAATCATGAAAGCCTTTATAAGGCAAGGGTCATTACTAAAAGCCATTCGAATCGATGATTAAAAGAGCACAGGTGTTATCTTATTTGTGCGACACGCGATCAATTAAGAGATTTCAACGCCTGCACAATGGAGGGTCGCACCGACTTGCACCGAAAGGGTTGGGAATATTCGTACAGGAAGGGAATAAAAGAAAGATAAGGAGAACATTGGTAATGTGGGCCCATTAAAGTTTCTCGTTTTGGTGATAAATGGCTCGAGTAAAATAGGATTTATGGACGCTATCGGGAGCATTTTTGGATTTTTATTTCTTTCATTGAAATCAATGTAGTGAAGTAAATTATCATAGTAAATCGGAGGGGTTTTTAAGCTAAAGTTCAAGCGAGTCTTTCCTACGAAAGTGGATTCCATCTTGAAGATTGTATCATGGACATTCACTTCTTCGAGTGTAGAATAAATAGCGAATACATAGAGACTTTTAACGTTTTTTCTCATGTATAGTTTATATCCCATTCATAAACAGGATTCTGACCAACATCTTTTCTCCTGATATTGGTTTTTGTTTCATCTCGAAACCTGAATTCTGATCAAAATTTTACCTGATCCATTCATGAACATGTTGTCGATTAGAGAAAAATTAAGATTAGGGACCTAAAGTATTCAATTACCTGCAAGGAACGTGATCTAAAGACCCCGCGATGAATGCATTTTCAGCCCGAACATGTCACGAGGGAAAAACATAAGTTTTAGATATTTTATAAGTTAATATATGAAATTAAACACCGCAAAGTACCAGTGACGAATCTGGGGGGTTGTGCAAAAGGGGAAGATCGTCTCTCTCTCAGGTAACTTATTAGCAAATTGTCTAGGATCTGACAAGTAGCTCGAATAAAAGTCATATTATGAAGGTTTTACACAATCACTATGCAGTTTTATATTTATCAACACAAAATAGCATATAAAAAGTTTATAGGAGATGAGTCCCATGGAATTGCCTTGGGTAAATTTATAGGCCCAACGAAATAGTGCAAAATCATATAGATACATTATTTTATGTGCAAGAGCAACTAGTGTTTTTCATAACAAGACTTAAGGGTATGAAACAGCAATGGAAGTTAAATAAATTTCTCCCGAATGGAGACTATACTTCACTATTATTAGCGAAATAAAATTACCTACAACTTATCACAACTTACAACTTCCTCTTAAGAGAATCGCGTAAGAAATCATGATTCATTCTCTTGTATACAACGAATCTCACCCCGATCTACTAGAAAATCAAAGAATCGGAGCAAATACGACTCGATTCCTCCATTTTATTTCTTTCGTGTGCACGCACTGCTATGGACATGTGCGCATCATCCTTTGTTACGAGAGGCTTGATATACAGCCGTGCGTCACGGAAGGATTTTTTCAGAGTGATTGAGACACGCACGTGCTTAAATAGACACGGCCGTGTGCACAACTCCCTCTACACGACTCACCACTTCCATTTCTCTTCCTTCATATCGCACTAACATTTAATGTTTCCATACTTTGATAGCAAATTCATTCCAAAATCGACTTTCATAAAGGAATATTGGCAACTAAGGGCTATAATCAAGCAAAGTAAAACCTTCTTCCTGTTTCTAATTACTGTGTTTTATTTTTCGAAGTTGATACATTTAATTAATTTTGTTTTTCGTTATACTTACGCTGTAAGTTGTAGAATGTTTATGTGAAAATTCAATAAATTAAAGTATAGAGATATAACACTATTTAATCTTAAATAAATTCAAAGACATTGGGAGTAACATTGTGGTTTTTCATTACAGGAGAAATAAATTCGTAAAAATGTTTACCGAGGAAACTAGATCCTTTTCAAAATCACCATCCTAATAATATAAACACTCCTCATGACTAGTTACGACGTCGAAGTCATCTTCAGGTACCTTTTCAAACCTTGTATGTACCTTGTAACCTTGTACTTTGCAAAATCTATCAAATATTTGCAATCAAATAGTTCAGCGTGCTATTGAAATTAGTATCTTCATGAGCATCTCGCCATTTGGCATAAAAATGGATGTTTCATTTACTTTCCTGTTATTTCAATTTACATATTTCATTCTAATGTTGCGAAAGGGCTCTCTGTTATATAGTAGTGTCCATTAAAGTACAAGTCCGAAAAATTTATTGTCAAATGAAAATGGACAGGACTGATTTTTCTCGGGGCATCTGATGGCCAGTCTTTCTATCGAAAAATTTAAACTTTAATTAAAACCTTCTTCTGCCTATCATAGTATTAATGCTCCACGAATGAAACGGAAAGATGCGGTCAACCGGATTCCAAATAAGATACAAATGACAACTTACTATTTCCCTCCCGTTAAGCTTTGAGAATCATGTCGTATGACACTCACCTGAAAAGAAAGAGAGTTCAGTAAGTATGGTTTCAAAACAATAATTATAAAAAACTTAATTCGTAACAACATACATGCATCGTGTTTGTCTCATCACAATTTTTACCGGTCGAAAACCAAGTTAACGGAGCAGATATCCAAAGCAAGGCACAGAGATTTCGAAAAAAGAGAAAGTACTAAAGAAGGGATGTGTGGTATATCTCAAGGGAAACTTTTAGATGCCTCTCATCAGAAGGGAGAAACGAGAGCAAACAAACTAAATCCAGAAATTTCCTTTGGTATAAAATCTGAAG
Organism: Pachydiplax longipennis; assembly: GCA_036926295.1. Classification (NCBI taxonomy): domain Eukaryota; kingdom Metazoa; phylum Arthropoda; class Insecta; order Odonata; family Libellulidae; genus Pachydiplax; species Pachydiplax longipennis. The sequence goes on from JAVFKF010000054.1 coordinate 666,539, forward strand.
AGAGATGTGCATTTTTCAGGAGAATTTTCATCTTAAATGGAGAGTTTGAAACTTCGATTTGAATAAAAATATTTCCTTCGGAAATTGTGTGGTTTCGAACGACAGTATGAATACACTTTCGATGTGTTTCTGAAAATTCGAAAGGGACAGATGGAAGCAAATTTATCCCCTCAAGTATTCGTCGCTCCAAATGAGCCATTTTAAAAAATAGTTTTCAGCAATAACTTCTCATCATTACCCAGTTAGGGTAATGATGAGAAGTCAGTAGCCGCTAGCAGAGAGGATTGTTAAAATCTTTAGAGGGACCCAAAAAGAGACGTTTCGTAGCTTTTTAAAGGTGAATAATCTCTTGTTGGGGTCTCAAATTGTTCTTGTGCCTAGGGCTGTGGTTTGCCCTATACCATTAGTACCATATTTGCGATTTAATGATTATGTTCCACCCAATACCATTAGCTTCTGTTAACAAAATGAATAAATAACCTGTAAAGCAATCAAAATATTGATTTTGTGGGATTTTGGATTAATGACGGTTGATAGGGGGGAAATACGTTGCAAGGACATATATTGGGGAAGAAGCGAGAGAATCAGAGGTATTACAAAAACAAAGCCAAATAATATATTATATTAATTAATAATATATATAATAAGTATATATAACCATAAATGTAATATTAAAGTTTTAAATGATTCCATCTCTTAATTCGTCTGTGATGATGAATTTAGGTTTTAGCACTTGTCAGCACATTTGAGGAATGGTCTTGGAGAGAATGAGCGTCTTCCTTCGTTTTTCATTTTGGTAATTTTTCACTCCAAAATGAAGCGATTTTTACGAAATAGAAAATTAGGGAGATAATGTCGACTGAAGCGGAGGGAAAATTCCGCCCAATAAGAGTCTTAAGCAGAGTGAAAAGGAGCGAAAGGGAAATCCGCGTCTTAAGCGGGAGATTTCTAAAGAGTTTCATGAAACAGGGAGATTGGAAAGGGGAGGAAATGGAATTATGTACAATGTCAACAGTGAAATCGGTTGTTCAGCAAAATAAGATGAATCCAGATTAGAATCGACCCCTAGAGAGTTGTTCATCGCGATGTTTCCTAATCAATAACGCAACATGTAATCTTTCAGTTAGTTATTAAAATTTTCGTGTTCTTCATTGAAATCAAACGATTAAATTCCAATTCAGTCTAAGTCAAACATTTTGTCACCTCCAAGTTAATGCTTTCAATTGGATGAAAAACGAATCAGCGAATGTTCCGGGAGACACGTCTAAATATTCCGGCAGATTCTCGGAGCTATTCTTTGGATAGTGATTATGCTGTTTTGGATCGTGTTTTAATACGTTACTTTGACTCGGATTTATTTAACTGTAACTGCTAAAAATTGACCGATGAGCTGAGAAAGCGGAGAAGAAATGGGCGGATAAGCGTAGTACTGTGTGTATGACACACTTATCATTTGTTTATATTGAGGACGAACGCTTCAGAAAATAATTTAGATCCATAAACTTCTTGAGAAATAAATACACTATAGAGATAGTAAGGAGTGATCCTGCTTAAAATAAACATTTTCATTCTCATACATGGTTGCTTGTAAGAAGTGGGAGGATTTTTTAAATGCATTCAGGATTCGGCAACTTTTTAAACCCTGTGTTTCGGACCCCGAAAATGATTCTTTATGTGCCAAATATACTTTTCCTTGTAAGCTTAGGTTTGTTACTCAATATAGGCGGAGAAAATACGATCTTCGGAAGGATTTTTCAAATCCATTCGTTTTGGACGTTCATTAATCTCAGAATTTATCATTCTAATGTACCAAAAATTTGAAATACGTATATACAGGTCAGCAGCAATGCTGATGGCTAATAGCTAATGATGGAAAACTTGGAAAATTTTCCAAACCTAGTTGCCAAGATATTCATTATTCTCGGCAATTTATCATTATAAAATGATTAATATATTAAAATTTATATTCAAAATCAATTCTATGCTCAGCAATTAGATAGCTAATTCTTCATGAAAGGACCACAATTACTATAATGTAATACATCTAACATATAAAAAAGAGACAGTGTTTCACCGTAAGTAATGAAAATAGTAATGCAACAACAGAAAATGAAGAAAACTGGGAAATGGAAAATGAAAACTCATTAGAAAATGATGAAATCCATTTACCCTCATTCAGGAGACGCTAAAGATAAATTTGAAAATAAATAAATATATCGATGAATCGATATATTTTCTTGAGCCAAATATTGAAATTTAGATCGGAATAAAAATGCGAAATGGCAGGATAGGAAGTTCTTGGAAGGGTTGTCTGAGATTAAAGATGAAGGGAGTTAAGTAAGAGGAAGAAAGTCGTTCCAATTAGCTTCCTTTGAGGGGCAGTTGCTATAGAGACGAAGAGCTCTTAGAGAGATGCATTCTCTCGTTGCCAAGCGACAGTACACGCAAATGAATATCCCTTAACGATCCTCTACACATATCGTCACACAGACATTATTCATTATTATTTGATCTAAATCTCCAGCTTATTTCGACTACAGAAAATGTATATAACATATGGAAAGAATAGATTAGCGTGTACTAAAGCACCATTTCCAGGCTTTCATAAGCGCATACACCGATAAGAGCGACTTCTTGATGCTCTATGATATGATCTCGGGGTAATATTAACATACATGCAAAACAATTGAGTCATGCGATGATTAAGTGTTTTTACTCTTCATTAGCACTGTTAATATATTAAGTATGTTGTAAGCAAAGGCGTCTTTCGGAGATGCAAAGAATACATAGAGATCCAAATTCAGAACTATCCAGACCCTCCTTTTGCTAGAAATTAATTTGGAGAACATACAATAAAATATATATAGGATAATTTTATCATTTCTATCAATTACAGGAATTACAGAGATATGGAGATATGAATTTGAAGCCCTAATCCGTCCCTGTTTACAAGGCTAATGCCGTTTGCGTTAACAACAATTTTGGAAAAGGCGAATTGCATATTTCATTCATATCATTCCTAATCGAGGAAGAAAGTCAATAAAACGTACAATAAAAACTTAAGAAGTATTCTTCTGAAGTCCTTGCGAATAATTGAGTACAAAATCCTAAAAATAATTGGAATTGAAAAAGTATAACATGATCCAAAGTTCACTTCTGATTTGGGATTTCTTATTATAATTTAAATACCATGGCAACCCGACTTGTTCCTTTGCAAACCATAGTGTTTCTAAAATTGTAGATATTGATTTTAATTAATAAATATATAAACTAAACCTAGATCGTAGCTGGATGAATGTGGCAATCATAATGTGTGTGTGTGTGTGTATATATATATATTAATGTGATGCAACTGCGCGATGGAGACATTATGAAACTCGCCGAAAAACGGTCCACCGGATGAAAAAGAAATTATATGCCCTCTAAAATTAGATCGAATAACAAAATGTTAATAAATCAATAGAGGGAAATGAATTAGAATTTCGTCGCAATTAAATCCTTCAGATCCTCTTTTGTAATTCTAAAATGGTTGTTTCGCTTCCATCAATCATTGGTTTCATTTAGCAAAGAACACACCGAGACTCCCTTTGTTTACAAATTCACAATAATCCGATTATGTTTATTAGTGTAGTATTTCCCGAGCGCTTTCCGCTCCTCTATTGTTATCGTTATCCTCTTTCGAATCCCATTTTTCCTCCTTTTTAAGGACTCCATTGTCTCCCACCCGACGCCAGCGCCACAGTATACAGAAGCTCCCTCTCGAGGTTCGCCCAATGGCCACGAGATGGCTCTGAGGTTCTTTACTCCTTTCAGAATGTGCTTTCGAGAGTACTTTTTAGGATTCCAATGACACGAACATCTTTGAACCACGAAAATTTTACGCTAAGGTTCGAATCTCGTTTTCCAGCCGGGGTTTCTTATTAAGGAGTTAATTCAAAACAAATGCTGGTTAAGTAGACTACTGCATGCCAGATTTAAATTAATCCTTGACATTTTAGACGGGGTATTTTGAAGTACCTTAGATTTATGCGATAAAAATAGTATATTTTTCTATAAATTAAATCAATTTCCGTCATTTTTGGCCGGGTTATTGATAAGAATTCACGTTTGATATACTTTAATTCCGTATATCCTTCGTTTGAGATTTTAGTACAATTCGTTACATTAATTACATTATGAGAGCGGCTTTACACTTTCCATGGCATATTCAATAGAAATAGCTACCGTTTAATGGTAGAATTATTGCTTTCGTAATTACAATATGTATTCAATTTACATTTTGTGGCGATTGAACCTATCGTCATTTTGTAAATTTTATGGCGAAAACATTCTTTAAAATTATCGCTCAAATCTGGAAGGCAACCTTTTTATTTATCTGAACTACTTTTAGTTCTATCTAATAATGAAAAACGCACTAATGTATAAAATACACATATAACACATGCAACAAAATCTTATGTTGTATTGCATTTTAATACCGCGTTCGCTTCGAAACATCATAACATAAATTTAAAAAATATGTAATCTATTTTAAAAATATATTTTCTTCTAAGACACTGGTGAACTCATTAAGATATAACTGGAGAATTTGGCTCGACATACTGCATCGATATAATTTGTTAATATTATTGCTTGATGAAATACAACCTTTTACTGAAATATAGTCGGTAAAATCTCTCTGCAGTCTTCGTAAAAAATACTTCCCATAGACCAATGCATGCCGGAAACTTTAAAGGTCCTTAAGACATCTATCTTTACCCTTTTAATAATGGCTTAAGTGTGTCCCATAGATAAAAAGGCTCTCCATGTGGACTATTTATCTCTTGAGGAGCGTGCCTCCATTTCGATTATTGGGACGCCGATGGAGGCATCTGGCGAGAAGAGAAAGAAACAGAAGCCCCCGCGTGATTAGTGAAGGGGATCTCCGAATAGACAACTCTGCTGTCCAAAAGAATCTTCACGCGAATGAGGCCTCTTCGACACCAACATCGCTTTCTTTTGGGGTCGTTTTTTAATAAGTTCAGTCGTTTACGCAAAGAGCTACTTCATTTTGGGTAAGCGAGCGATTTATATATTTTCCTATTATCTATGCCAATCCAAGGCACACTTAAAGATATGTTTGGAGACGTTATTTCTAATGACATTCCGAATACCTTGGAGTTACTCTCTAAAGAGCAATTTAGAGGCGTCATAAGAAAAGCGAGTGGGATTAGCAAGAAGAAACAGCTTATTTTACTCTAATTCAATCTATTTAGAATATTGCTCAGCGATCCTCACGAAGTAGGATTAGTGTCAGATCTAGAGATGAATCGACGTAGGTTTGTTAAAAGGAAAATGCAGCAGTAGTGTTTGATCCTTCAAATAGGATTCGTTGTGGGACCGACGGAAGTTATTCGAAAACATTTTTAGAGGGGTCTTGATTTTCTTGAGAAGGATCGCGAAGAAGAAGATGTTGTTAACATCTCCTGCCACACGTCGGCTTACAGGGTATTATGTAAATTTAGATGTAGAAAATCGATGGTAAGGTAAAATGGGGCGACCCCTCTATCATATTCTTCGAGATGCACATTTATGCTCTAACAGGGGCACCAACTGTGCGAATCCGAAAAAAGGAATGCTTAGAGGAGCAATAGATCCCCAGGGCCACAAATCGTGAAGACTTTGGCTTAGCACAATCCGAATTCAGTTCACGGTTAGAATCACGTCCGCATAATACAAGAGGACACAAAATGAATGAATCGTGAGAATACAGGAATTGTATCCCACTATATCTATAACTGACACAATAGTGTATGCCTCAGGCCCTAACCACCTCATATTTCCAATCCCCCGCACTAATGTTTACCTGAGATCATTTAAAATTGTTGCCTCTAAGTTTTGGAACTCACTGCCAGACCGAATTAAAAACTCTACTTCGTTGCCATCCTTTAAAGAAAAACAATTTAATTATCTTCTGGTTTCTACGAATTAATTTTAAATTGTTCTTTTGCATATTTTTTATATATAATGACCTTTTTTTTATCTTATGTACGATATGTGCAGATATTTTTTCTTTTGTATTTTGTTTGCTCTCATGGGACCTTCAAAAATCCCAGAGCATAATAAAACTTATTATTATTATTATTATAGCTGATGTAAATACGATAGTCGTCGACTTACTAAATATTCGCTTTTATAGAATAGACTTCTGTATCTGTTCGTGTATTTTAATTTCCAGTGATATGTGCACAATGTGTTCAACTGTTGTTTTTAGATGTATGTTTAGGCAGTGTTGTAAAAAACGCACGAAACTTTCACAATTGTAACTGTAAAATGTACGGATAAATTCAATCCCTACGAACAAATTAAATAGTAATATCCATAATATGTTTCTTTCAAAAGATATGACCCTTCAAAACGACCCGTACTCGCCCATTTTTGCAAATATTAATAAATGATAAATAAGTGGAAAATCGGTGCTTAGCCGAAATGGCTTCTCGTGGAAGAATGAAAGTTTCCGAATTTCGGAAGATTAATTCATCGATTAAATGCAATTTTCGAATTGAGGTCGTCTCTTTTCAACATGGATATTTAAATATCGGCAATGCGTACGCGAAATAATGAACTTCATAGTTTCAGGGCCTATTTCTTATTACGGATATATTTTATTTTCGAATAAATGAATACTCTGAGAAAATAGCGATACTGCTTCCTTGAGGGAATCGTTTCCTAAGGAGAAAGTAAGTTTTATCCAGGCACAATGAATGGAGGAAGAGATTTGCGGTCGAATGACAAATTCTTGAACAGCTTTCCTCGGATTTCTTTTCCTTCGTTATTTTTCCAAACGTTAAATCCAAGAATAAAATAGCTTTCATTTGCAATCTCCGCTCCGATTTTCGGAAGGATTTAGTCGTTCCAATTGAAAGCTGATTGCAACTTTAAGAGAGGATTTCGAAAATACGACTCTGCATCTTCCAATTATTGGGTTTCTTATAAATGTACTTCAAGATATGAACGAAAAAAACTCATTTGAAAGATTTGGTGAATTTTTTCCTACATCAATAGTTTATATTATGAATTATGAGATGAAAGTCAATAAATTAGCTGGGATTTTAATATTTCTTTTCACCGACTTCATCATTTAAACATATTTTTCCTGGGAACTAGTCGATTGTGAAGTAGTGAAAAGCATTGAGATTAACCAGATGCAGGAATTTCACGAAACATATTCAAAATCTCCGGTAGTAATACTAAGTTACATACAAGCTTGGTCTCGGAGGGAGACAACAATAAGTTGTGCATCACTTTCTCACATTTCCTGCAATCGAATGAGAACGAGGAAATTCCGCACGCTTTTTGACCGCTATATCATTTCGAGGAAAACCAACGGATTCAAGAACACAGCCATCGCAAGAATAAATTCAGACGACCAATCTTGGAATGAATTCCTCAACATTTGCGACGATGAACTTGGAATCAGTCAAAGAGAAATATTAATGACACTTTTTTACTCTATACAAATCGACAGATGAACGTGGCTTCGCGTCGATTGCGACTTACCTATCGGTAGAGATCGACTTATCGATTAATTGTTCGCCCATCGAAGCAATTTTCACTTTTCGTCAAAACCCGAATTACTTAGGTTATTATTCCTCTCGGAACTGCATAATTATTCACTTCATACGTATATCTATTTATTGATCGAACATAATGTAAACGGAGCTCAAAGGAAATCACAAGTTGATACGATGATATTCATTCGATATATTTTTTTGGAGAAAATGTCAGAATGTTATCAGAGACGAGGGCTAAAGTTAACTCCGAAACTGAATAAGCCTTTTAGAAATAGATGTTCTCATGCGAAGTTTACGTGGGCTTACAAAGTTGGACAAGGGCAAGCGAAAGAGAGTAAGCAGAGGTGATGGATAATGGAGAGAAAGAAAAACAAGACGAAGATGCAAAAGAGAGGGATGGTCTAGTATAGAATGCAAGCGATTATTAGAAGTAAAAAGTGAAGGTGAAGACAAAATGACAGAAGGGAGGGGGAAAGGGTTTTAATCCTCGTGGCGGTCATCCACATAATCTGGGCATCCAGTGGAGCGGGCACACCCTGATGAACCCTCATCCTCATTACGGTTTCTTCATCGCACCAATGATTTGGGCAGATTGCCTCTCCTTCGCGACCGCACAATTTTTTCCCGAGAAGATAGAAAAGATTGGATTGGAGGGAGGGATTATTTTTCTCATCAACGAACCGTAGGTAATCTACTGTAAGTTCTACTGAATGGAGAGAAAGACGGGTATTCAAATGTGCATTTCCGTTTTCCATTTGTTCGTTCCCTAAAAATATGCACAGAAAACGAATGAGGAAATATCAATGATATACTCTTTTTCGATCTATTTTAGGAATCTAGCAATGGCTTCATTTTAAACGACGGGGTTAAGAAATTATTTTTATAGTGACCTAATTTGTGATTTAGTTTCTCTATGATTACTTAAAACTGATTACAATAAATTATTTATTTTCTCGTCTTCTGAAAGACTCTTCTGTTCACATGATTGGACAATAAACGTATTCAGTAGCTTCACTTGCAATAGTTATGCCTACCATTTTAACCATGATATCCTGTCATCTCAAACTGTGTTATCTCTTCCTTGAACCAAATGCCGCCGCAATTGCTACATCTGTACATTTCATAATATTCTTTCACAATGTAAAAATACATGTTATATTGTTTGTATAATCTAGGCGGTTTATATATATACATATACATATACATATATATATATATATATATATATATATATATATATATATACATATATATATATATATATATATATATATATATATATATATATATATATATATATATATATATATATATATATATGTATAGGCGATTCAGCAGAATCTACAAAATTTACTTTACATTTTATGAAAGCCTTTCTTTCTTCTTCTTTTAATATTCATGGTTTAAATATGCCGATAAATTTGTAAATTAAACCAAGAGATAGTAAAGAATGAATCTATCTAGGATTCCCATACATATTCAGGAGCATACGTCCCTGGCGAAGTAAACTATCGCTCCAAACTACTTTTCCCTTTTGGAATTTCCCACACGTCGGATAAATCTGACATCTAGCGATTGGAAACAACATTACCGAATCGAAAGCGATGGAGATCGCGGAAAAGTTTCGCATGAAAAGGGTTTGGGGAAAAATTGAAGAGAAAAGCAATTTTGTCAAGAGGAGAAGGGGAGGCTATTACCACACGGCGGATTGGAAACTCCATATAAGCTCCGTCATTTTCCAACCAACAATTCCCAAACCACGAGGGCGTGGGGAAACTTTGGAAGCTGACCAAAGGAACTAACTCTAGATCGATTCACAGGGGATGAAATGAACGAAGAAAGGCTATGTAATGTATTCAGCCTATATACGGACGAGGCTAAATAGTCTCTTCTTACGCCCTTCTTCATATAACATTTGAGAAGAAAGAAGTGTACCCCATAGCAGGAAATTAGAGGGTGTGGGAAAAAGGTGCGAATTTTATATATAAAACTGAATTTTACGGAAAAGACGTCTTGACACATGTGGAAGCAGTACATGTACACGTTCTTTATCTATCACATGCCTATTTATGTTTATAGAAAGGCTTATGAAAAATCTGCATGGCCGAAATGCACCTTTTTTTTAGTATACGAAATATAATAAAATATACAGCAATCATTCAAATGAAAGTAGTACACACATATCACTACAGATGTAATTCCTCATAACTGGCTTCGTATTAACTGGCCTGTTTACCAGGCGGATATATACGCAAAAACAATTCGTTGAAGATGAAAAAAAACAGACGAGAGATTTTTAAGAACTGACCGGTTTAAAAAGTGTTAGATTTCATTTTTAAATATCGTTAAGAATGAATGTGAATAAATATTAAAAAGGAAAATTTCTTAAAGGATTAATCCGCCAAAACGGCAGCTGGCCAGATGTGCAGTTTCGATGTACACCATATGCATACTTTTGATTTTCGTAAATATAGTAATGTATCGTAATACTAGGAAGAGAGTGGGATATTTCCATGCAAACAGGGGTCATTCTTAGATTGGAAATGAGAGCTAATTTGCGAGTTGAGCGTCTGAGTGCTTCCGCCGCCACTCGAATATTCCCTCCCTCAAAGTTGAAGGGTCTCTAATGGTAGAAGCCTTTCCAGTGGACACACTCTGCTCACACAAATCCTTTCTGGTCTTTCATCAATACTCAAGATTACTTACTTCCATCCACTACGCCTATGCGATGGAAACTTAAATCCATACCAAAATGTAGAATTTGAGTGAATCTCAAGTGCGGCCTGAGGAAAAGGCGTCCCATACATTTGTTGTTTAATCATTTTGTCCGAAGACCAACTGAACATTAGCCACACAGACATGTTTACGAGCTGTTCAGTACACATTTAAAGTTCGGTTTTATTCCCAAAACAGGAGCAATTTTAATGATTGTAGTCGGTGTTATACAGTTTACAGGCTGAACTTTAGACATATATCATCTACGAAGAAGAGTTCCTGAGATAGAAATTCATTCAGGAAACTTGAGATTGGTTTTTCAGCCTAAAGACCTTCAGCGTCTTTTAGATAGAGACAGAGACATCCTGTTATAACTCATTTACTAAAATTTACTCCGAGCAATCATAACAACTATGAATTAAAAATAAGAATGCTGAAAGATAAATAAATTACTAATTATTGAAAGGTGCTTTTAATTTTTCTGCTTAAAGAGAATGTAATGGAAGAGTTCAATATAGTGACGATGAGTGTGGTCATTCTAGAAAAGGGGGCATTAAGTTGATAATTAGCTCTTCAAGATTCTCATCCTATTTCGAATAGCGTTTTGGTATCACTGATGTAATTCACATCAAAACGTACCGCCAGCACACGAAGAAGTCTCTCTCACACACCAATCCCCTCTTGACATTTTCCCTTCCAATTTTGTAACAAAGGTTTTGCGTTTCACTGCGGCATCGGGGGAAATAATTCGCTCCCACAGTCCTCCGCTTGACACGTCTTTGAACCAAATTTATTCATAGGCTGCACAGATCTCTTCCGGAAGCCATTTTATCAACTTAATGGTCGATATTTCGAGAGAGGAGACTCTCGATATAATCTTCCCGTTGTACGCGATTACTTTCGTTTTGGTCTTTTCCTGAAAATGAATTTTTCGAAGAATTTTCAGATAGACACGAAAAAGAAGAGTGGTTGTGTTGAAGACATCTTTCCCCGGGAAAGATGCTTTTTTATTTATATATTTACTGTTTGCTACAGTTTGACTGTCGTCTGGACACTAAACACTGTCAAGTAATATTTAAAATAGAAACACACTGCCCAATCCCTTACGCTAAAGGTATTATACAGATTAAAATTCAGGAGTAACATACTCTATTTACGAACAGTATTGGAACACAAAACAACAAGAGTAAATTCATAGAACATCCCTTCGATTGCATTTTCACCACATACATCCATTAATTGCAGAGTTTATGTCGGTCCATTGCATGGCCACTTTCTCAATCATAACATTTACAAATAAACAAATTATTACAAAACTTTACACATTTACTCCACTATTTTACTCAATCTCCATCATCTTCTTTTGAACGACTCATACAACATCTTAAATTTGCAAATGAAATGATTTTGGAGTGTTTCGCGAGATGGGGAAACGAGGAAAATTTGTTTAAACGAATGCAACCAAAGATTCTTAAGATTCATACATAATCTGATCTTCCATCACCACATGATCCTCCTTCATTTCAATCTGGAGTTCTCCTGACTGACTGCATGAGGAGTTAAAGAAGTAGTGTGTGGCTGAGGAATATGGATTCGCGGGATCAGAATAGGGTTTTTTTCTCAGGTTTGGAAAGATAGAAAGGACAAATTTGTCATCAAAATCCTACGATCTTTTTCCAAAAAGGACAGGAAGACGGCTGGTTGATTTTGGTGGTCCTGAGATGAAGAAAAGAGTAATAAAAATCAATGTATGAAAAGATATACTTGAATGGAAATGGTAGATCATCCCGGATGGGAATAAACTTATCCCTTTTAAAAGATCTCGGTTGATCTCATATTCATTTGATAGCAAGAGTAATTCTTTTATAAATTTTCCTACACAATTTGACAAATCTCATAAATTGAGCAAAAGCGGGCAGCGTGTTCAACATCGGTGAAATCAGTCGCGGGTTCGATTCCCCATGGGGATATGGCCTTAGATGTCGAAGTTAACCAATTGAACGATTTAGTACATTATCAAAAATATTAGGCTTTTTCTAAATAGACAATGAGAGCTGTGAGTTTTAGTACGCGTGAAAGTAAAGAGTTTATTCCGAAACAAACGCGAGCTCCAATGAAATGATTCGTTTCCTCTTACTCTGTACAATGTCAAATTTTAGCGTTTTCTATACCGGTTAATTCGGTATTCGATTCCGGAGAGTACAATTAGAGGAAACTTACTTGTGTGCATGGCAAGCTCATAAGAAATGTCTGCGGCCAAGAGGATGTTCGTCAGGAGCAGATCTCGGAGTCCTTGGAAAGGCATTTGGACGAAGGTGCATATCATCTGTCATTATGTGAGCCATTACGAGAGGACAGATGGGAATGCGGGGACAAGGCCGTCGAAACCATGATTGAGGAATTTAATGACGGACTATTGTCACGACGGAATCGCCTCACTACAATTTCGTCGGAGGAGAGTGGTTTCTCTCCTGCGAAAATATTACTCAACTCACTGCCTTTACTAAACAGGATGTTAGCTGCTTGCGATATACGCTCTTTCAAAGGCGTTTAGTAGGGGCTATAGACAGTGGAGAGATTCAACCGGTTCGCGCTAACCGGTTCTTAAAAGTTCCTGAGTTTACAGAACCGGTTTTTTATACATATGTAGAGGTTCTACAATCCGTTCGTTGCAACGAGAATGTAAATTTCAACATTGAATGGTGAAATACTTCATTTGACAAATCTTACAATTCGACAACAGAAAAAAACAATTATAGAAAGGAATTTGATCTGATTGCTAGCTGATCTACTAGGAAAATATGTATTCTAAATAAGTTAAAGGAGGGTGTAAAGTGAAACATTCTGAACAAATAATTTTAAAAAATATGCATTCTTTCATGAAGTGTAAATTTAGAAATATCCTTATCGGGATGTTTTCCAAAATTTAATTTCTCCAATTGAAAGCCTCCGTGAAATGAAAATCGATAACGAAATATACGGTAATCGAGAGAAATGGAAGTAGAAAGATAAAATAGGGTTCATTTTAAAAATATTATAAAGAACCACTATTAAAGGAAACCACATAGATGTCCTAGTTAAGTTCGACATCTCAACCTGTTCCAATTTACTTGTATAAGAGAATTATTCCCCTAAAATGGTAAACATAGCACATATTAGAAAGTATGTGTAGCTATCTCCTGATTTGTTTTTTTTTTAATCCGATTTTAAATTCCCGTACTTCATCTGTCCTCGAGCATCACAACAGCCCGCAAACCAATTCCCATTGTTTTTCTACAATGGCATCAATCAATGGCAACGAGACTATATCGTGACTTTCCCATTGGCAATCAAATATGTGTCCTCGGTCACGAAGAGCGTGCTGAGATCAAGTGATTGAGAGGCGGTGGGCGTAACACACGTCCATCCTTGACCCTTCTCTCTCACACACGGCCTTTCATTGTCTTTCTCTGCATCAGATGAGATTGGGCAAAAAAGGACCATTGGGGATGTATCACTTGAGAGGAAGGAACACTTGTCAATGCGATAAAGAAATAGAGACACTCAAGGAATAATGAGTTTATCGATCTAATTAACAGAAATGATTCTGAAAACATTTTTCTTGTTTTGTTATTGAATAATAGTAATAAAACGACTTATATCGGGCCGAGATCGAGACTCTTCTATCCCATATATGTAATTTAAAAGAAAGAAAGAGCATGAAAAAATGGAACATGGACAAGGATATTTCTTCGTAACGCTTCAATACGTAGATGAAAAAATCATTCATACCTCAGTAGCTTTCATTTCATTCATTCACACCGAGATAAAATTTAATCATAGACAAGATTTCCTCAAAAAAACAACGGAAATTTATCAATATGCAGAAATCGAAAAATCTGTACGTTCCAATTAAGAGCTCGTGGATGGTTTACAAGAGATTAAGGGTGAATTCTCATTCCTTGAAATCTGTCTTCAGAAATTGAGAGAATACAAAATCGCCTCATCAGTCTTCCTTTACTCGAGATTAAGCCACATTACGGCTAATTTCTTCTAATGGCACTCACTGTATTTCTCACACAGTATACGAATCGGAATGAACTTGTCTTTGGCTATGTCTCCATTAAAGTCCTCCTTCCAGTATTTAATATCCAATGGTGCATCTGCATGAAGGGGAGAGGGGCTAAAAGTGAAAATTAGAACGCTTTATGGGGTCGTTTGAGAGACCATATCGAGACCCTTGTCACATGAATCATACACACGTTCTCTTGAAAATTGTGTTGTGAGACAGCCAAAATGAGGGGAGGGTAAACTGCAGGAAACAGGGTTGCCGATTGCATCCTTGAGGGTACGTTTCTTAACTTAGATTTTTTAAATAAACTTAATAAGATGGTGAAAGCTTAAAAATAGACAATAATAAGACAAACTATTTGACTATTATAGCATATGGTAAATATACAAAGAATACTAAATATTTGAAATATAATTCAATTAGGATTAACTTTTATTTATCGAAAGAAAATAGGACGGAAAAATTTGCAACGCACTGATTCAATTTTAAAATGAAATTAAAACGAGGGAAATATAAAACAGACCAATTATTTGATAGTGAAAATATTTTATTTGCGATTTACTCTGATTTTGCTAATGGCTTAAATGGACTGGAAAGATAATTTCAATAGCATTCATTTCATTTTAACAATATTTACGTTTGAATGGACGGAAGTACAGTTAAATATACGCATCAGAAAACTTGTTTGGCGAAATTTAGTGATAGAAATCTAGCGACAGATATCATAGATAGATTGAAATTTTACTGAGGAAAGTTATAGTAGAAATTTTAGAAATAAAAATCATCCAATCATCCCTGCTTTATGACAAATAAACAAACACTGCGGATTTATCAAAAATGCTGCCTCCAGCTCTTCTCACAAATCAACGAGTTTTCAAATATTGAATTTTAAAATCATAATGATTGCATAGAAGATCTGATTCCTGTGTCTCACTTTAGTAAACAACAACATATCCTAAAGAAGAATTCTGTTTGAATTTCCTTTAAAATTCCTCTCCCTTGTGGCAACACCGGAAAAGGAGAGACCCTGAGAAGGAAATTAGCTCCGGCTGCAGTGTCGTAGTGAAACAGAGATGACACTGTGGGCCCCAAAGGGGCAGTTTTAAAGGGGGCCAATTCTCCCCTCAATTGGCAACGTGTCACCCTCCGAAATGGGATTAACGGAGGGGAACTTCTTTCTTCTAGATAGGGGAAGCAATCCTATTCAAATGGAAGTGCAATTTCTCCTATGAAGGTGAGATTTCATCCGTATGAAAGATTGATGATTTTCTGAATTTTTAATGTCTGCTTAAATAGGAAAAGGATTATTAAACTGCTTGCATTATTTAAGCCGAATCTTAATAAGAAAAATACAGTTTTTATATGAAGATTGTTTGTGGAACGATAATGGAAGCTAGATAAACTAATTTTACAACCAGTTTCGATAAACCTCTTCATCTACATTGACGGCAGATTAACCTTCTTTAGATTATTGTTCGCGGAATAAGAACGAAGAAGGATAAAAGACTATTTTTCTCTTCACTCATTGTCGGATCAGCAGCAGCGGGGTCTTCCCATAATCTTCTTCGCATCCTAAGACTCTCCAATAGATGAAACTGAGCTATTTTATCGGTTTACCTACGTATTTGTGAGAACGAAAATTGGCTGAATCCAAAAATGCGACGCGTTAGTTTTATTTTTGCTGGTATTAACTTAGAGATAATCAACTGTTCTTACATATCTTCTAACTAGGGTCAATTTACTTTGCGCGTTTTTTGCACTTCTCGTAAATAATAGCTTTATTCTTCTTTCGCAGCAATACGTATTTTTAGATTATCTTTGACTTCACTTCATTCCACGGCTGAAAATCCACATAATCGGGTTGCGGATTAATTCAAAATACCCATAGCATAATGAAAAGAATTTAATATATCATAATTTATTATATCATACTTTTCTGATTTCTCACAGAAAAAGAGGAATATTTTTGGCTGTGAAGAAATACATATTAGACTTGAAATAAGACAAAAATATATTTCTGTTCAATTATATTTCTGTCATTGCTGTAACTTACATTTGAAATCACTTACTATATATTTCAATAAATATATTTATGCAAAAGTTCTACACAGTCTTCTTTCTGGGAATTTTGCTGGTGTGGTTATTTGTTCCTAAGCTTCATATAAGTTCCTGATCCATTACTAAACATTTCTTATTTTCCGTTTATTAAAGCTTTCATGATTATTCACTAATTAGATCTAATTTTCAGAAGAAAACATTTTAAAGTCTCAATTTTGCCTAAGATTGAGACATCTCTACTTTATTTATTTATATCTGAATCTTTATTCATAGAACCCTTCCAAAGTGAATATCGATGTACGTCATATAATGGGAATCATCGTTTAATTGTTTTCTTTAATTACTTTGACCATTTAGAAAATGTATTTAATAAGCCAAATGTCGCTCCATTTTTCTTCCTCCCTTAGACGAGCATGAGGGATGAATTTCACACACCTAATTCAATTGCGATGCCCCCGCTTTTAAATTCGCCTCCTCCGGTCCAACATTTACTCCGTAATTTTATTTTTAGCGCCCCCAAAAAACTCGCTCTGGGGAACGGCGTCTGTCAATTGTTCCTTTAGCCGCCAATTCCCTCAAGAAGAGGGAGCCATGACACTGACACTTTGTCCATTAAATCTATAGCGCATACATTCCTCGTCTATGTGAAATACACGCAGGGTTGCCAACTGAATTGAGATCAGAAATAGCAGTTCATTCATATGCGTAGATTGTTGTATATGAATCATCGTTTTGGATTTCCTGAACATATCGGTAATTGAAGAGTATTTTAATGCATTAATACTGCCACACTTACTGAAATCATGACTGAAATATTTGACCGCATCTCATTGAGAAATAGGAAAATGTTTGGGGATCCACCTTCATACTAAACCATATATATATTAATGAACATGGAGAAATTTGTATTTTTCTATACGATATTTATTTGAAACTAGTTTCTTTTATTATTATTAATATGGCTTTCTGCAAAGTAACGTTCGACGATTCTGAGTATAAGCATACATATTATGCATGTATATATGCATTAAACTAAACGAACTCCACATTAAAATACCAACTTTTTGAAAGCTGATGATTACTTTTCCACATATTCTTTTATTTGCAAACTACCGGTTTCGGTGTTAAACCATCGTCAGGTTCGCACAGACTGAATCATCAAAAACAAATGATGATTGATGTTTTTGATGATTCAGTCTGTGCGAACCTGACGATGGTTTAACACCGAAACCGGTAGTTTGCAAATAAAAGAATATGTGGAAAAGTAATCATCAGCTTTCAATTAGTTATTTCCACCGCATCACGGCCGAGACTATTGAGTATAAAATACCAACTATTGTACAAATAAAATTCATAACCTCTATTAGCTTACTAATGTTGCACCTTTTTGATTTTATAGGTAATAATTGTTTCTATATATACAATCGTCACGAACAATAATGTATAGACACAGATTTCTTCGACAGAATCCTTCTTATATGAATAAAAGCAAAGTATTATACTGACGTTTTTAGATACCTAAATTTACTATGCAAAGAATGGAATACTAACCGCTATAATTCCTCAACAGAATTACGGCAGCTTCCAGGTTGTTACTTATTTATTATTCATTTGGATTTTAAGCGCATCCAGGTTCACTCACTAGCCTCCTCTTTCTTTTACTTCATTCAACATATTTTATTCATTTATCTTTTATTATTGATCTTCATACCTGCATTTCTGGATAACAAGCTCTTAATCTCCAATTGATCCTCAACATGTTTACAAAGATCAAGTGATATTCTAACTGATCCAAGTATTTTGCCTCTAAAGTTGGTAGCTCTGATTCTCTTCCCTGCTTTTATTCCCTAACCACTCCATCCAGCTTTTTCAGTCACACTGTCGCATTGAAATTTCCGTCCTCAGACCACTCTTGGATATCCGCTCCCATTAAGCAGAATGTCATCGTAATTCAAGCGGAAAATCCCTTGACCCTCATAGCCCTTACCCTAAATGCGCCACTTTTGTCTGACATAAAACATAAATGCAAAGTTGATGTAAATTTCTGTTTTATATGCAAAGCGGAGCTCTCGTTTCCGTTAAAGGTTGACTAATTTAGACGATGGTTGAAATTAGTATTATTAAATAATGATAGAATACATATAATTACATGATACGCTACTTGTTTTCAGCGGCAAGAGTTTCTAGAATTCGATAAAATTTTAGCTGATAAAAACTATATAGACAGAAAATAAAAATCTGTAAAAAAATCAAAATAGCCTCCTCCGCATTTACCTCATAATTTTTTTTAGTGTCCCTAAAACGACCTTTCCTTCGGATTAAAATATGTTTTTGATTGAGAAATGTCGAAGATTTACCTGTTCAATTTTCATCATCTGGAAGCGTCAAAGAGGATGCAAAGACGAATGCATTAATGATTTCAACGACTCATTGAGAAATCGAATTGGTTGCTGAGGAACATCAACAAAATCGTAAAACCTTGACAACAACGGCGAGTTGTCAATGAAAGAGAAAAATTAAGAAATAGTTTTTCAGGATGGTATGTTAATATTCCGGCTGCTACCGCTTTTGAGTTATTATTTTGGCGTTACATGTAAATAAATCGGGAACATGCAGCTTTAACAACTCACTTCTAGATCATGAAAATAACATGATATTCATCTTCGAAGAAAAATGATGCATTACAACAAATATCCACGTAATTTCAATAGAAATTAGTACAGTTTTATATAAGCTTTCGCTAAGGACCATGCCGATCTTTTTATTCTTTTTTCATTCAAAACCTGCAAGTATCCTTAAGGGAGTGGCATGATTCTTGGCACGCGTTTAGAAGGAAGAAAACATCCGCATTTGTTTTACAGCCCGCAGGGAGTTGATGGCGTGGGATGAAGGGGTTTGATTCGATTAGACTCATGACGTGACGTTCGGGTGTCACAGAGAAAAATGAAATTATCGACTCCCTCTTTTCAGCGCGGAACCGCATTCATATAAGTGGAGCAGAGGGTGTCAATCTGAAGACGAATAGAATCTAGTTTGCTACAACGTCGAATTAGGAAGCTGAGACATAGACTATTGACTCGTACAAGATGGAATAGTTGTATACACAACGCGAGTCTTGACCAAGCAAGTGTCAGAATATTGAGCCCAAACGAATAAGCAAAAATCAATAAGAAGATTATTAACGATATTAAAGGATTAGCACTACTTATTTATAAGTAACGGTGCTTTGGGAGAGAAATGTGACTGCACTATTGCAATGTTTCTAAAAGAACTAACTTTGAGACCACTGCAAATTTAGGTGAGTGAAATTCTGATTCCTTTAAGTAGCGAGCTTAATCTCCGAGAGGCATCATCAAAGCGTTATAAAGAGGAAATCGCAAGGACAGAGAGTTATTTTTGGTCGTTCTTTCCGTGGGCTGTTAGAGAAGCTAATAAGATCGATTAGAAAACGATGACGGTGTCATTACACCCCCTGCCATACGCCACTGGCGGATTGCGGGGTACTAATGTAAATCTAAATTGAAATCTAACCCATACTTATCTGCATGTTTCCCGATGGCCTCTACATTATAACTCTAACTGAAGTTTGAAATTTAACATGAAAGTCATAACGAAAACTATATGAAGATACCAAGGATTTTTTCTCAAAAAAGTGCTTCAAAGTTCATCTACTGAAGGCGGTTTAACATTTCCTGTAGTGTGATTAAATTCGTCTGGGATTTTATCAGCGATGGTGAATCATGCAGGGATGAGCAACTTCTGAGACTGTATCCTTGGTTATGATACAAGACCAAGCCGAGTACTCAGAAGAAAAAGCTGTATAATTTCACGATATCCCTATGTTTCCTGATATTTACCGCTGCGTTTTCCGAGTAGTCACGATGAGACATTAATCACAAGAAAGAGTCCTTTTGTCACAAAGAGTGGACATATGCCGCGATGGCGAGAAGTGAGAAAAAAGCGGCAATTAGGGGTAAAAAATGCCGATTTGGGCCTTCCGAGAGAAGGTAAAGGAAAGTGTTTTTTTTTTCCTTGATCAGTGCCTATTGAATCGTCACCGTCTTCTGCTTAGTCATGGCGGTGGTCACACAAAGAGGGCCTCTGGTGATGAGGGAATTCATTGCAGATGTTTGGATTTAGCAATGACGTAATGAGTTCTTAGTGACGGTCCCGGTATTCAGGATTACGACGGCAACTCTTTATTTCATTCTGGATTTCTTCTTGTATTTGTGAAGCAGCTGCGGAATTCGACTTCGATAACTGCGAGTTCTGATTTTCCCTTGACATACATCGAGCCATGCTAACGTAAGAAAACTGTCCGAAGATAAAAATTAGTATGTCTAGAATTTTCCTATGAATATTAGCTTTCATTCTAAGACGTTTTAATTCGCAAAACAAGCCTCGAACTTGAAACCCCATCGCTGAATAACATTCGATCGATTTCATCCTTCGATCGCGGAAATTCTTCTTAACTTATAAATTATTTCAATTACGGATCGCAGGTTTAATAGAAGTGGCCACAAGGTTCCGTAAATGCGGTAAGAAATGTATAATATACGTTTTAAAATATCTTTGTCTCAGTTGTTTCTAAAGAAGGCTGATAGAAGTCAAACTTAGCCTATGAAGTGGTATCTAAGTCAGTCTCATAAAGAGATATGTAAGGTGTTTCCCAAATAAATGAGCTATTCTAAGACACGTATTCTTGGCAGAGATACACGACACAGATTGATAATTTAGCCGCTAATTTCGCTTTCATAAAAACAGCCGTATTCTATGAACAGTTTGTTATTGTTACGATTTTTCGCCGCACTTAGATGTAAGTCTGGGGGCAGCTTTAAATTTTTTATGGATAGAATTTGAGGAAATCACTTAGGAAGAAACTGGATCAGGTACTCCATTCACACGGCCAGAGAATTTATCAGTGTATTTCTATATATAATTTAATCTCATAAGCTTATTCATTTAAGAAAATTATTCATATTATTTGCATACTGAAGTTCCAAGGAAATTGTAGTGTATAAATTTTTACTATGGAATTATATATCTACTTTTTTCCAACTCAGAATTAAAAGTTGAAATCAATATGCGAAGGCATATTGAATGGCAATTGTGGGAAGGTATATTATATATGATCTAATTCAATATGCGAGTATTACACGTTTCTCTCTCTTATTTAGTTCGGGGTTTTTTGCAGTTATTCCTACTTTAACTATGAAACTTCATTTTGTTTTCATTAACGAAACAAGTACATACTCGGAAACGTACCGAGATGTTACAGAAATCCATAAAAGGATTTCAATGAAACCTTATTCCGAATTTTTTGTTTATTTGTCTATTTGTCAGAAATATTTAATGCCTATAATGGCGATTATTCGGCGGTATTAGGAAAATAAACTAGTAATTTGGAAGAGCGAACTGACTTATTTTGATCTCTGTGTAGCTTATGTGTACAGGAGAAGAATGAATCTTAGATAGTAAAATTAATGCAATGTTTGGTTGGATTAGAAAAAAACCTTAAGGGAGAAAACAAACGTATTTCAATGAGAGAGATTCTTAGTGCACTAGTTCAAGTGAAAAGCCTTAGAACGAGTACTCAATAGTTTCCTTTTCCCCGGTGACGGTCAAAAGAAGTCCTTTCAGCTTATTCCGAGAATCCTCTTGCCCTCGGAAGTGATTTCCTTGGAATCGGACGAAGGTGTGTCCAATCGGTGGTTACACAAGATTAACTGGACACCCACGAGAAGCAGTCAAACGATTACCAGTCTTACTTAATCTGTGAGCCTATATTGAATTAGCGTGAGACATACATTCATTAATGTATTGCGAATCTGTTGAGGTGTAGATTTCAATTGCAGACTGAAACTAACTGGCATAGGAATTTGATTGATTGGATCTAAACCTGATTATCATTGAAAGAAGTTTTTATGTATGAGAAACGCGATTAAAAGAGCCAATTCCTCTTCTGTCCACTCTCATTACGTCTAGTGGATTTAAGCAATGTAATAAGCAGATGAAGAAAGAGAGTGCAATAAAGATAAGGGAAATATACTTAAAATACTCTTTCCCTTATCTTGTATTTGTATGATGTTGACGCATGACGGGATGGAATATCCGTTAATAATTACAATTACTCCGAAATGTATGTAATTTATTTCGCCAATTATTCTCACTTGCGAACATGCATGAAGAAGACTTAAGTATCATCTTATTCAATTACATCATCGAAAATGTAGAGTATTGTAAAGTTTACTTCTTGTTTGTATCGAACATTAAATGGGTATAGCAACGAACATTTCAAGTGGAATGTGAATCGCATAATAAAATTATCGTAAGAATGAAGATAAATGGTAGATATTTATATTTAGTGTTCCGATAAAAACAAAGTGATGTTAAATGCATTGGACCGTAAAATGGAGAAGAAAGAAAGAAAAGGAGTTTTTTGTGTAAGAAATGAATCACGATAGGATATCCTAAGTATGCTTTTTCGTTGCGGTGATTCTGTGTGATTTCTCTAAATTTTATTATTTTCAAGTCTTTAAAACCTAAACAGCTTGTTTCAGTTATAGAGATTCATATTTATTTTTCCCATTAAATGAATCGTCCTCATGATGTAAGTAAGCCGCATCACCGTATTGATCTTTCCTTTCCTTGCTCTAACATAATCCACTGGATGTTCGGTAACCTCTGTAAACCGTAAAACCAGTCTCTGGTAAGCCTATTGATTATCCACGTCTAAGAAGAATGAGTGTATCGCGAGAGAAAAAATCAACGAAAATACAGCGAGGGAACAAGTGGCGCCTCTAGTGGCGAGTGCGTGCACCCCGTCACGCGGCTCAGTGATTACGGAAAAAGTAAAAATATTTGCACGGTTCGAAGGAGAAAAATACTGCGAAACGGGCTTTCGAGAAGGAAGGAGAAAAGAGGGAAATGCTCCCTTTACATCGCGATGGCCGGTGAAAGGGATGAAAAAAGGAAAGCTCTCGAATTAATAAGCGATCCCTATGAAGATGAAGGAGAGACGTCTGCCCAATATGGCGTCCGAATGCACGTGACCGATCGCTCGAGGGCCTTGTGTTGCGAGAGCAAATTCCCCGAATTCAATGCTTTTCGATAAAAATTTAAGGATCAGAGAGCGTATTTTCGGGGGCACTTGCTGCTCTTTGAGTACTTTTTCAGCGATAATTTCGGCAAATAACCGGATTGCGCGCAAATCCCTTCGATCTAACTGATCCGAGGGACATTATACGTGTCTGAGCCAATGGGAATTAATCACGGAAATGAAGGATCAAAACATCTGTCTTTCTATCGTAAGAAAATTCATAAACAAGCGTTTTTTTACAATGACCTTAAATGGAAAATTTACCCCACATCCGAGAACATCAAGGAATTGGAAAAATTTATACATTTTTAAGACGCTTTGCATCCATCGAATTGTAACCAGTTTTCATTAGAAAAAAAACATAAGTGATTAGAAAAAATAGCACGGAATAATAAATTTAATAATATTCATATTCTTTCGAGATCTAAACAGTATACTCTAAGGTAAAGTTAGATCTGTAGTGAGATAGCAATGTGAACTCCAAAACATTAAAAATGTGTATAAACATAGTTTTACCCAAACTTAATTTTATCGTCGAGGACATCTTCTGCAGCATGCAAAAGATACTTATCTAAATGTAATAAGAATATGAGGGAATATTATTTGAAAGGTGTGGGACTGAAATACCATGAAAAGAATGCCATTCGTAAAGTAGACATTACCTCTACAAACTTATAGAACTACTTTGGAAATTCGAGGCATAGAATGTAATCGGCGAGTTCAGTACAGAAAATCAGATAACAAGGCGGAAAGATTGGAAACTTTCATAAAAATTAGCAGAGAGAAACGATGATAAGGAGAAGGAAAAACAAACAATAGGGGTGCAACAAAAACAAACGCTATTTGCTTCGCTTTTTCTCCAATCTCATCACTCGGTTTGGTTTCTACGAATCTGAAGGTGTTCGTGGAAGCAGAGCGGAGGGAAAAAAGCAGAGAGGGAAAAAAAACGAAGGTGAAAAAGCGTCCATATCTATCTATTGGATCCGGTGAGATGGGAAAGGTCGTGTGTGGGGAATTGAATACGTGTCTGTTGGGGTGATACCCTAAAAAAACCAACATCCTACGTAAAAGCCATTCTTGAGTCCCTCGGGGGTTGAGCCAATGGCCACTGCGGGGCGGTTCCCTCTTTAAGGGAGGAATATGAAGCGAGGGGGAGGCACCACCATCATTACGATATGCCAATTTCCAGAAAATATACAAGGCCATAAAAGGATTACAAATATAACACACGTTTAGTATACATCGATATTGAAAATTGCAATCGAACGAAAAAGGAGTAGATATTAGGGTCTAAATCAGTAAAGTTCGCGCTTTCAGGGTTTTCGAGTAAATATCAAATAAATATTCAATTTCGCTAAAAAATCTTATGGTGGAATTATTTATTATTTTATTATTATTGGCAATTTGTAACAAAAATAGGGGCCATTAACATTGCCAAAATTTTTAATGCATGAAAGGTTATTTCAAATTTTAATTGTTTATACTATATAAATAATTTTAATTAATAATAATTTAAATAATTTTAATTAATAAGAAGTTCACCTGTGATTTGCAGAAACCGAAGGAAGATATTGCTTATCCTGAAAAGAAACAGTTTCAAGGAATAGCTAACTTGGGCTGGAAAAATAAAGGGAAAATACGATTGTGGAATAGAAATATTAATAACGTCTCTTTTGGGGGAATTTTTATCTCATAAAATCAAACTTACAATCACCACTTTAATCACGTACGGAATCTAACATGCCTCTATCAGAATACGAAACTCAGTATTAGAGGTCACCGCAACATTAAAAGGTAAGGAAGAAAGAAGGTGGAATAGAAAAAAGATGAAAAATAGAAATTGAGAGAGGGAAAAGTGGGATTGACGGGCGAATTATTCATGAGACAGTCGAGGGATGTCTTCGGAAGAGCAAGTTTAAAGGGAAGGACAGTCGCAGGGGCACATGGAGTCAATTTGATGAATAGAAAATTCTGTTTCTAGTCGAGGATCTACGTTGGACAATCATTTCAATACCCACAAATATCCTCTATTAAATGGTAAATGCCGAGGAAAATGCATTCGCACGAAAAATACTATACAAAATATGTAACCATTTATGTTATAGACAATTTTTTTATTCCTTTTTTTAATAAATTATACATATATTTAACCTCATAACTAAGTATAACTTATTTTTCATGTTTGTATTTCAAAATTAGCAATAGAAGCTCGAATGCGCTCGGGAATTAGACGTTTCTATACACGATATGACGAAATACTTCTGTTAAACCAATTGGGTATTGAATCCAAATAACATGATACATTGCCCCTATCTCTTCTCTGATATAAAAGGTTAATCTGAGATACTTAGGCCAGTAATTGTTAGTCTTTCAAATCAAGTAAAGGTTATTACGAAGAAACAGG
This sequence comes from Pachydiplax longipennis, assembly GCA_036926295.1. Lineage (NCBI taxonomy): Eukaryota > Metazoa > Arthropoda > Insecta > Odonata > Libellulidae > Pachydiplax > Pachydiplax longipennis. The sequence goes on from JAVFKF010000054.1 coordinate 692,419, forward strand.
AAATATCATATTTTGAGACAGGAAGTTAAATGTTTTAAAGGATCTGATAGAACATTTTTAAAGTAGAGGTTGAATATAAAATCAAGGGAGGTTTTATTTATATAACAAATGAAGTCAAAGTTTTAATTTCATTCGTTCGACAAAAGTCACGTGTCATTTCATGCAAAGTTTAGCCTAAGATGGTTTGTGTTCTTTGTAAACGAAATTTGGTTTCTTTAGTTCGCAATGTAATATTTATTAAATTCTTTGAACATACATCAGTAGCGCATTCTCCGCTACACTTTGGAAAAAAATTAGCGTGATTTTTAGGAAGTAGATCATGAGAGTCTTTATTAAATTTTCATTTAAGAATTTCATCAGTTAATGTAAAGCCATCGTAGGTCTTATATTTAATTAAACTTCCCTCAAATACAAAATAACGATCGAAATATAAATATCTCGCAAATAAAAGCTTCCTTCGCAGAAAAAATCTTTCGTTATGTATTTCAATGACTTTGTATTGAATGCTAACGACACGTAACATTATTCCACACTCATAGTGTACGATAGTGTGCTGCTTTAGAATATCGGAAAGTAATGGTGAAAAAAGGATTCTTAGCGATGCCCACGCCATGAAATATGCATTCGTTAAATCGATTTGCACACGCTTGGCAGTGGCGGTTAACCAGAATATGGAGCTGTGGGGTGTCCTTAGGAGCATAAAAGATTAAAATGCCCCTTCTCGGCGGTGTCAGGAAGTGAAGAGCATTCGATGCTTCTCTCGAGGGATGCGATTGTGATGCAAATGGATCTTTCCAATGTCTCCGGATGCGCATCCACCAAATCCCTATAGAAATTCACTTTTCAGCCGAAAGCAAAGATTGCCACTGCGGTCAGACGAGGAAATAACTCCTATTCTCGTATACACAATTTTCGATAAAATTTAGTGAGAAACGAAATATCAAGTTAAAATATGGTGATGTTTTCATAGATATCGCCTCTGCGGAATCAGCAGTAATAAAAAATCCAAGCTCCTTTTTAAATAAGTGACACACATTGTGCCCTAGAGAGCGCTATAGATCTTGATTAACAAACGGACTCCCGCTTTTCCTGTGTTTTCCTCTATAGCCAATTCATAAGTATTCACGTTTAATAACAATAGACGGAAAGAGAATCCAATCATAATCTAATCTTTCATCGTCGATATTAACCGAATACCGATGCCGATAACCGAAAAAATATTGCAATCTTAATCATAGTACCTCATGTTGTAGATATAATTCGGTGCTGCAACATCACTATGTATTACTGCATCCCTTACATGATCACCGAAGTTACAAATAATAAACGCACCACCCGAAAGAGGAGTTTGCCTCTTTTCGTGTGACATTTTGCTCGGAAATGTCGAATGGGTGACCTCAGACGGATGGAAGGGGAATGGACGCACCACACACTCTAGAATATCACAAGGAAGAATCTTCGAGGTAATTTTCAAATATCGCCAGTGATGATTCCTCTAAATAAAATCACATCAAGTTTGTTTTAATATATTTGGAGATGTGAAATCTTCCAATAGAGTAATTACGAAATTGTTGAATGTAGTGTAGATTAACATTAATCGACACTCTATTCACAGAGTCACATTCTTGCGCTTAAGGCCTCTGATAGCCTAATTTTGCCCTTGCTCTAGGTATATATAACTGCAACTTATGAATCTTAGTATTGTTTCGAATCGTCGTAAAAGTTACATTTTGCGTAATATTTGGACCTGACCTATGATATTCACGCAAGGTATCCAATTCACGTAAAAAGATTGGCATTGAAACAGACGGATAACCACAATTTTTATTAGAGATTCAATAGTGAAATATAATAATCATAGATTATCTCTAATTATTATTGATGCTGACACTCATTCTAAATTAAAAATAGAAGAAAATGCTATAATTTTACGAATTTAGTTCTGATTCAACTCTCCAACCGAATCAACAAAATTTGAGATGAAATTACCAAAATTATTTTGTTCGAGATTATTTGATTGAATACAAAAGGGTCTGATTTTTATCAGGTTATTAAAATAAAACGATTTATTCGACCCATACCTTCCATTACACCAGGGAGCCAGAAATCTAAGGGAGCACCCCTAATAATAAAAGCGGTATCCGTTTTAAACAGCCGATTGAAAAAGTAAACTATCGGAAGCGACTGGTGTTCGTGGCAAAAGTGGAGGAGAGAAGTGGATCGCCATCAAAGCCTAATTCACCACTAGGGAATCCATCTCGGGGACTTTACTCTCGGAGTGTTTTTTTCTGATTTATGAATTATATCGCAGCAATGAGCACATCATGGAAGATAACATGTACATAATTAAAGATAAGATAGCTAAATTAGGATTTAATAAGCTGCATGACTATGGCAATGACGTCCAAAGAACAGCTATTACGCTATTTGTAAAATATTTAAAATGCTCTAAACTCCCTATATTAAATGCTTAACCTTACTTTTTACCTACCGGAATTGGAAATTCACTGTTTTAGCACTTTTAATAATAGTATTTACGAAAGCATTCCGACAGCTGAAGTCATTTTTTACACAGAGGCTCCCAACGGGAATCAAACCCGGGGCTGCTTTTAACGGAGGCGAACGCCCTACCCACTTTGCTTTCCGGCAGCCTTTTGTTTTCAATAAACTTTACGCACAGCTATAAATATTTCCTTATAAACAATCTCAAGCAGTTAAATTTCTTTTTAACGCTGTCATATGTACTCTACAATATGCTGCAATTTAAAGATTATTCATCGCTAATACTTTCATGGAGATATCTTTTAAGAAGTATTAAAAATAAGTGATAATACTTATTCCAGATACGAGTAAATGCTTACACAAGAGCATTTATCGAGCTGCTCAGAATCTCTCACAGAAAGTTCATTCGGAGCTCTTTTACTTGCAAATAAAAGATGAATGATTAGATATCAGTTGTCTATCAATTGCTAAAGGAGAGACCAAATAAAGAAACGCCGGTGTTGATTGAAGGAACGAGTAGGATGGGAGGGAAAATATAGGTAAGCACTTGATATGTGGGGAAGAAACTGCCTGGACATGGACTAAGGGAGACGGAGGAAAAGTAGTAATGCTATATTATGGAAGAATAGTCTTTAAGATAATACAATATCATACCGTTCAGATTTAAGAAAGTGATTTATAAATGAGTTATTACAACATTTAATAACACTGTTCAGAGGTATTGCACACCGAGCACTCCACGGCATTTCAACCACACAGTCCGGGATCGATTCCCGACTAATCGAATTATCTGGGGAATGGTTGTGAGTGATTGTCATCCATCTTTATCAGTAAATATGTATTTTATTGGAATCTTGAAGAAGTTATTATTCTTTCAATAGTCGCGGCCTTCGAAAGAGGCAAACATAGCATTGCAAACTCTATACAACAGGGAAGATTTTTACATTTTACACTAGATCTAAATATTGGTTGATAATTATTGCAAAATAGTGTATTCTCCCGTCAAAAATGACGGGTATTAATTTAATTTGTAGATTGTACTAGGATCGCATACATCTGATGTATATCAAAATTCGCCGTCTAAAATGTCAAGGATTAATTTAAATGTATCTCTCATTATCGGCCTGCAGTGGTCTACTCAACCAGCATTTGCTTTTTTAGAATTGTAACCATGCTCATACATCATCAAAATTGCCGAGTGGTTAGAGTGCCTGGATTCAAGTTCTAAATATTCCAAAGATTATTATTATTCCAAAGGGAATAAAAATTAGTAGTAAATATATGAAAATATAAGTAGAACAGAATATGGAAATTTCTCGTGAATGACACGCGAAACTTAAATATTGTGTAGAATACCATCGAATGAAAAATAATCGAATAATTAAAAAGAAAAAACATCTCAAATTGTTGAATGAATTGTATAAAATGATAGGGAAAATATCGAATGATTCTTAGGGGGCATTCAAGTCACTTGAAACGCATTCATTTATGAAACACACAAGCATTTCCTTTAGGTGCAGAAAGGATTCAATCACGGGAATTTCTTTTGGTGACCTCAAATCGTATGTCTCCATTTAGATCCGGCGAAAGGAATTCAGTTTGCGTGGATTTGACGAGTTAAAGTTAAGCAGTTAAAATGAAAGAAACGCGTGATATACAATATCAAGAGAGCATTTGTGTCGTTTCTCCCGGACGCTTCAAACGTCGATGACCACGTGAGAGAAAGTCTTATCCATCTTTGAGATGTCACGGCGTATCCAAGTAACCTTGAAGGACGAATGGAATCGCTGCAGAAAAAGGAGAGGAATGAGGTTTTATTCAAAAATTAAGTTCGTTCTGAAGGAAACAAAAGTGAAGAAATTGAATGCGATCCTTCCCCTTAGAAGGGACAAGAAACACTGAACATTTCACCCGGAGATTCTGAAAAAAGGTAAGAATATGGTAAGTAGTTTTATTAATCCCGCAACCGAAGAATTTCAACGAGCTACGATTTCCGAAGAGGTGGAGGAATAATGGTGGAAGGAAAAGCTGTGTTCACTCCAGGGTATTATGGTAATTGCGTGACGGCATATGGAAAGCCCTGAGGAAGGAAAAAGAAGAATTAATTAAAATGAGAAGGATGTTCGAGGTGGAAGGATAGATGAGAAAGAAAGCATGGGAAATTACGACAAATGAAAAGTGAATAATAAAAAGGAAGTGGTTAAAAGAATGGTATTAGAAAATAATTTAGAAAAGATTCAAGAGCAGGATTGAGAATACTTCATTTGGAAGGATTTCTCTGATTCGATATGAAGGAAAGGAAAAATAAATTACGGAAAAGAGAAGAAAAGATGGCATAAATTGGGATATATAAAGTAATGTCAAGTACGTACATCTACATATGGATCACACGACTTTCGAAATACATTCACCATGACTTTCTTATTCAATCAATTGCTCTCGGAAAAATGAACTCTTGATTCAACATGTTTTAACATCTATTTCTCTTCAATACCATAATGACTATTTGAACTTTCTTTATTTTACAGATCCTGTGTCTTGAAGTATGTGAAGAACGTTCACTGAATTTTCGTGGATATTCCTCATAAAACATATTGCCTTTCGTTGTACGTACATACTTTTAATAAATCACGAATAAAAGACTTCCGAGAAAGATGACTGATAGAGAGAAATAGATGTAAATGGGATTATCAGAATTAGAAGTTTGCATTGAGGGGAAATGGGAAAATAATTAGGTATGCATAGCATGACTAGTGAAAAACATGCTTAAAATGATAAAATAGTGGCGTAAAAGGGATTCACAATTGTTTTAACAGCGAGAAGGAAACGTAACAGGAGAGACAGGAGGAACATTTATACAGTGATAAAGAAAGTGGTGAGCGGACTGGTTGAGAATTTACGTAAATTAACGAAAGAGTATTGAGGAAGCAATATGATAGCAACGCATTACACGTTCATTTGAAAAAGGAAACTCCATCGCATAGTAAATATGGCGATGATAAAACGCGTCTTTATGGAGCCAAGAAGAGCACAAAAGTCGGTAGTGCTGGGATCCCGACAGAATGGCTCTTGCGGAAAATTTCGATATTTTTCCCGCCAAAAAAGATTCGGTACGATGCGATAAAAGGCCATACAATTACGGAGGCAGAACTTCTGTCGTAAAAAGTTCACATATTTTCGTGTCGAATGTCACTTTGCCGTTTTGGTTAGTTTGTCTTCCGTCGAATAATGAGAACTTGAAAAGATGGAGAAAGTTCACTATTCGAGTACGATGAGCAAGTTACGCTCATGATATTACTTTTTGAAGGTCAACAATCATCATGTAATATAATCGACTACCTACTATCTATATATGCATCGATTTGTAAAATTCTCATCAATTTTTGTCTTCGGAACCGATTAACTCGTAGGAACGCTTACTTAAATTATTTAGTCTATTGGCATTTATACACTCCAAACTTAGTTGTATAATAAAACGAATAAAATATTCATAAGCCCTCGCAGTTCCTTATTAGATGACTCGAACGAGGAAATGCCGTCATAATTAGAGCGAAGTGTTTCACATGAGGAGCTCCGTTCCGATGTGAAGGAGAAAAAAGATCGCTCAGAATGTAAATTAGATGTCTCTCTACCCTCCCAACAGTCGCGGCAAACTCAGTTACAAAGACTCATCGATCGCCGTTCCATAGATGCACCATTTTAAGCATGCGCTGTTTAATCATATTTAATAGCGTCCATAAACATACTTATCACATAGCGTCGCTTTCCCCCCACGTAAATCTTCCTTTGTCAATTCCAGGCTGAAGGCCGCTTAAAAACTATGAAAGAAGTTCTGTAACGATGCATTTGAAGATGATATATTAGTCCTGTATGCCAATGCGATTAGATGAAGACTTATTCCGATCTTCATCGAAAAAGCGAGACGAATTTTAACGCATCTTGTGTTAGGAGATTTTAACGCCAACAGAGTAAATTTTTAATCCTTTCGTCCAAGGTTTTGAAAAATTGGTCCCCGGTATGACTACAGGGATATCGTGTAAGTTGACTATGTTACATGTTGCTGTACATTGAATTGATATTATACTTACCTACATGTTGGTAATACTAAATTATTGGAGTGAAATATTTCGATCTGTAACGTTATCTGCCATTACATGAAGTTTTCCATCTCATCATCGTTATCAAATTTATATCGATGAGTACATAACAGTAAATTTTAAATCTTTTTCCTCTGTTTCCCTACCAATTATAGGTAATATTCACTAGAATATTACTGTCACAGGGAATATATTTTAAAATTTCCTAGATGTATATAAAGGTTTTCCGGGAATCATAGTAATCATCAATACATATTTTGACGAATTTTATAATTTAAAGTCCACTTTCTCAATTAACCAGCATGACCACGCTCTAATTTCCACGTCCCAACCAGAATTCGAACACAGGACCTCAGATTCGCTAGACTACATAACGGGTTAACCGTGTGGCATCGAAAAGGTGGCAGCATCAAATAAAACATCATTCGAGAGATTGTCGAGGAAAGTTATGCTCAGATAAGAGCTGAGTTACTGAGCTTCTGTTTACCTCGGTAAAACCATCTTAATCTTCGATTCGGAACTCATCCGAGCGAAGTCATCATCTCGGACATCCTTTTTAAAATCTAAAATCTTTCGTGGTAAACTCCCTTGGCTGCACCTTTTCACGGTGCGTCGAGATCAGCATAAAGTCGCTCGGCACCGCTGAGAATCACTTCTCTGAAATGGTCTCCTTGCTGTAATGTTAGCCTCCAATCTCTGCTGCATCCGCAATCCTTTCCCCCACACAGACGACCAATTTGGACTGAAGATGACCGTCCTCTGACAAAACCTGTTCCCGAACCAAATCTCAAAAAGGTTTTCCCCCCTCCGTACGCCTCTGCGATGTTTTTCCCTTGTTTTCTCCAGGCGTGTTTTGTAGTAGTTATCTTTTTTTGGTTTCGGCCATCTGAGAAAATTGTCGTGCTCTCATCTCGAGAGGATGGGCTGATCGGGGAGGCGGAGGAAGGAGGATGAACATGTAAATGCAGACAAATGTATAAAAGATAACAGATAATGTAGAAAACATTTGCGCGTAGGATAATTTACGCTTGATTCCGTATCTTTCGGCTAACATCTTCTAGGTAATAGGTAGAGCACTAGTGACAATTTGTAAATCCGCGAATTCAATAAAATTTACTTATTTTGAATAGAAAGAAGAAGTGAGAGTACAGGAAGGACAAATGTTATCACTTTAAAATGAAAAGCTCGAATCTCAAAAAATAAAATGTTTTGGTCCATCTTTTAGACAGAATGACTCTCTACTCGGCAATTAATCAGCTCAGAGGAGCGCATAATATTGCAAATGACGTCCTGTCAGCCGATTAATACTTGGAATACGAGTCATTCTATGCACAAAATACCATATTCTTCCTGTTTCAATTTAAGTAATAAATATATAATGTATTTATTATTTTTTGAATAGGTTTTCATTCTGAGCTGATGATATATTGTCTCTGGGACTGATCAAGGTGGAGGTCTGTTGTTTATATTCTCTGATTATATTCGCGAAACTATCTTAGCTTTTGAGGCACTTTTAACAATACTACTACCACTGCCGACGATATAAAGTAAGATAGTTTGGAAAAAAAGCTAAACACGTGGAGAAGAAGCACTGCCTTGTATAGAAATGAAGGAAAACATCCAGAGGAAATAACTGAGGAAAGCTTAAAAAAAGGAATACCTAAGAATAACTGTGGAAAAGAAAGATGGGGAATCCGAAAGAAAAGGGAAGAGATGGTTTCAAAGAGAACGAAAAGACACACATTAATGCTTACGTGGAATCGAACTGGGAAATAAAGTGTTGGAGGCATTATTTACGTTGAGCGAAGGTGACTTCGCACCGGAATCGAATACGTGACCGCGTGAAAGAAAGTATGTGGGAATCGAGGGAAGGTGGGAACAGGAGCCGATCGAGAAAGGAATCGATAAAAATTGAACAACGGTTCGGGCAGAAGACGTATAAAAACAGAAAGTACGATGCATACACTGCAAGAGGACTGATTTTCTAACCCTTATTCCTTGGTGCTATAAATTTTACATATCTAAGTGTATTTTATAAAATGCCACGCATACATACAAATGATTTAAATAAATAGCAAGAGATCTCTCATATCGTACACGTCTTCCATTAACTGGTGCACGGCGTGGGCGTATGTATTTTTCAAATGATACCTATAATTTTAAAAAAATGTAGATAAATATATTTACTATAGTTACATGTATTATTTTCGGTATAAAGCGGGCTTATGCATATTTTGTAATAAACCTGTCGTTATTAAAAATAAATAAATATGTTGAACATAGATACATACATTACTTAAATTAAACATTAAGACACCAGACAATAATTTCAATTGAATTGTTTACTTTTTCCCGACTTTTTAGTCATTTCGCTAATGCTCATCCTGTTTAATGAACTTTTCAACTAGTTGTAAATTATATACTAAAATGAGTTCACGATTAACTATTTACTGTGCATCACATTGAAATATCATGAAATAATAAATAAAATAATGCAATGAAATGAATTTTTGTCAAATATGAAATGTACTATCATATAGTGTGAATTTTAATTAGAGTTATAAAAATATGTTATTTCCTTTATACAATCAAGCATACCATAGCGTGTGTAGGTTGTTTTGATGAAATTTCTGCGAGCGTAGAGGCAATTGAGCTACAATTTTTATAAGCCTAAAATGAATTTTACGTGGTCGAGCTCAACTTTGTACAAAAATACTGCCGTATTCAGAAGAAAAGAGCATAATGTTTATCGATTTCTTAGGAAATTACTATATTATATTAAATTATACACAATTCCTCTACAAAGGAAGTGCATCACAATATGTTTATGATAATTTACTAGATATTATTTCCTCTGTTGATAACACGGTCTTCTGAAATTTGGGTCGCATATTAATTTCTTTAATGGTTCAGTATAAGCGTTGTCTCCAACTATCTTATGTGGCGGAAGCATGAGATGGCGACTGAGGCATTGGATAGGAAAAATGTGATATTACGGGAAATCGCATTACGAAGAAAAGAGATAACAGTGCGAAGTGATAGAGGAGTGAATTCAAGATTGGAGTGAAATCGCGAGAGGAGGCTAGCAGAGAGGAGTACATGTTTGCAATGGTGGTGGATTCAAGGAGGAGGAGCTTTCACTACTCGCTGAGGAGAAAACATTATCCATTTTCCAATTTGGGCCATTGGTGATATTATAGGAGGGCGACAATATACATTAGGTGACCTAAAACTGAACAGGAAGTTTGAAAAAAGGAGAGTTTTTACATACATTTTGAACGTCAATTATTTCAAAAGTGACCTGATTAGGTTACTAAATTACTGTTCGTATTTTTCTAAAAAAAGACACCCTTTAGGCTTCATCTCCCCAAGGATTTACAAGAAATTCCATCATAAGCTGACTTTCACTGAACCTTAAGAGGTATTTGAAAAGTGTTGTGGCAATCTGAAAGTGAATTTGAGATGGAATATTCAGAGAATAATTTATGTTACTAGCATCTGTAATGCTTGAATGCTACCGAGAAGAAAGTCTGCGGGAGTTGTGCTCCAATAGACTGGATCTCTAAAGAAGGTAGATGAATTCAGAGATAAAAGAATATATGACGATGCAATGCTGTCTCTATTTAAGCTATTTGATTCTAAAATAATATAAACCGATCGAATATCTAAACACAGAAGGCATGGATGACTGCAATTCTAAAAATCTACCGAAATCTTACTCTGATATTTAAGGATATATCAATAATTCTTCCAAGTGATGTGATGAGATAGGATTTCCTCCATATAGGATTATTCGTAAGAAAGCGTGTTTATAGGAAGGACAAAAAAATAGACATTTAATTAACCATATTCCGAGAATTAGGGCTGTAATCCCCGGAAAATCATTTCACTGGCACTTATCAATGCAACATTATATCATTTAACATATTGAATTTACTTCATGAAAGCGCTTTATAATTTAATGGCAATTCCATCACTGATTTCGAGTTGCGTCCAAAATTGTTATTCTTGACTTCGTAAAACATCTGAAGCGTGCAAGAGAAGAGCGCAATGACCATTTCGATTCGAATAACAGATTCAAATTTACGTTTATTCTGCAGTTACAAGATATTAGACCCAGTCTCAATAATAGTCATGGATCATCCATCAATTAGACACTGAGAAATCATTAGAGAGTGCTGACTGAACACCACACAAAAGGAAACACATACGCAGGATTTGATTCGAGAAAGCATCGATCTAAGTTAAATACAGGAGTGATACTTTGGAAATTAAGTTTTGAGATTTTTTTCAGAAACATAGAGCTTATTTAAGATACGAAGAACGTAGTTGTATTTAATAAATATAAGCCAATAAATGTCTTATCAGGAGGTATATTTAACTCCATTGATTAAGATGATGTTATATGCAACCTTATGTTATACATTAAACCAATGTGTACTTTATATACGTATGAAGAACTATCTGTATTTATGCGTGAAATAATTTCCAAGGTATTTTACATCCAAAATGGAGAAATTTTCCGTTTTACCTACATTTGTTATACATTCATGCATACATTCATAATAATGATATTTCGCGGAGGAGACAAATTTAGTCTTTTTTCCACGCGAATTTAAAATATATATAGATTAAGCATAACACTTTCATTTCCGGACAATAAAAATAATGTTTCGAAACAACCAAATAAAAAATTATCTTTTTGTTCTTTTCACTTTCAATGAGTTCTAAGATTAAGTAATTATTTATCTATAATAATTAATTAAACCTCTAAATATACTATAATAGTATACCATCTAAAGTGCTAAGTTTGATAGAAATAATATGGAAAATAGAAGAGCTGTACAGGAACCATATTGGGTCGCGTCTTCCACCGTTAGCTATTAAATACGCCGGTTAAACAGACTATCGGTTGATACGTTAAGAGAAATTATACTGTACTCCCGTCAGATCAAAATTATTTCACAGAATCAAATCAAAATTACAATTAATATACGCACGAAAAGCGGTAATATCAGTGATAGTTCCAGCAGAACTTGAATCACTTTGATGTTTATAATATTGTAGGATCTACTTCGTAAAGATCGAAACTTGTGGAAACGGAGGTCGTTAGTTATGGAACGTGGCTCTCTTCGTTAGGGTCTCAACTAAGACTTCATGAGACGGGGAAAGTGAAGGAAACGTTAGTAGAAAAGGAAAGAATAGGAGAGAGAGATAAACGTAAAGAGGAGAGGAAATCAAACGGAGGAACTATAAAAAGCGTCGCAAAATGAATAAAATGATGCAAATGCGAATAACATGAGCATAATTACGTAATATAAGCGCGGCTATCAAACACCAGCAGCGTAATCTGGTGGCTGTGATAGACTATAAAACGTAAATTTCGGTGCGCGTCATTCCGAGAATTATTTTCTCTCACAAATAAACTGTCTTTCCTATGGAACAGATAACGTACGGGATTTGTATGGGACCAACGCATCCAGTAGATGATACAGTTAAGGAGTTTTAAAGGCAATCAAATCCATAATCATATTATCCACGAAATAAAAAGATTATTGGAAAGAGGAATGTTTTCCCTCGACGATCGATGTATCAATTAGCGTCTTCCCCTTGCGTAGGCTATGGTAAATGTGTAATTTAGATTTCTTTATCCACATAAGAAATGCCCACGCATGACCACTCCCGCAATTAGACCACAATTCTCTCGCACATATAAGAATATGAATAGTTTCACTATTTATCATAACTATTTTTGCAGTTTTTTACACCATAAAGCTCATCCGCGTACCCAATTACCTAATTAAAACTATGCACGAAAGCAGTTTAACTAGCCATTCAGTACACTAACTAAGTTAAGGTTTAGTTGAAACAAGGATCATAACAATGAACGACAGTTTAAATTTTGTTGATAATTTTATATGTACGCTACATTATTTTCATGTGAGGATATAATAGTGAATGGAGACTCAAATGACGTAGCGAATAATCTTAGCCGTATATATGTTTTACATAATTTGAGAAAGGCTGAATGGACACTGAGAAAAAATGTGCAACTCAAGTTAAACGGCGAAATATTCCATACTGAGTTTTAAAAGGATGAACGGAACATGAAAGAAATAACGCCACCCAAAATTAAACTATTGTAAGAAAGATATTGAGCGTAGAATTTGATCTATATCCTATGAAACTCAATTCCATTGCAGATAAAACGTTAAATTCTTCCCGAAGAAGAGAAATGAAAGAAGAGAAGAAGCGAGTGGGAGGAAAGATGATCATTGTAACGTGAAGCGTCGAAGAATTTCAGGAAAAGAAACCCCAGAAAGATTCGGATGGCGAAAAGCATTGCAAAGAGACGTTGTGCTCTCAAAGGTGAGGCACTTGTACGAATGCATAGTTTCTTTAATAGATGAATCGTGGTTCGTACGAATTAACACATTCACCTCCTCTAACCCAGTGTGTTTCTTAAATGAAATTTCCTCCTTTATATACATAATATACGTATGACTTTGATGGAAACAATTGAATACTGTAGCCTACCTTAGATATGTTTAGAGTGTGAATTAAGAAAATATCTAATGCGATATATTTTTTCAGAAACCCAATCGCTGTAACTTGGAAATAAAGAAAAGGTAATAATTCATTAAACGATTCCACAAGAGTCTATTGCATATTCAACTTTTAAATGATTGCCGAATGAATGAGTGTCCATTGCGAACAGCGGTCATGTCTTGGGCAATCAATAGCGTCCTTACTTTCAAAATAGTTTAGTTTACTGTATAAATGTATGTTCATATACGTTTCCTAAACAAAACCCCACCGGTATTTGTTTGTTATTTCTTGAAAACGGCATAAAGGAGGTAAGTTCGGCTAGAGGGTCATTTCCCCTTCGCCTCAGGGTAACCCTTCCTGGAAAAGGGTGCAGGATGATGCGCTCGCCTCTGATCAGTCGTCCGGAAAATGATCAAGTATGCAGATGATTAAATTTCAACATAATTGTAGCGGCCATTCTCAAGGGGGGACGGATTGGATGTTTCTGAGACGGCATGAATGCGGCAAATGTGAATGGAAAGTGAGATTTTCTTAATTGAAATAGGAGGATACATTTGGTCGGATGTACTTTTATGAGTCATATGCAATGTATTTACTACTGATTCTAGTATAGGATCCTGCTTACGTCTTGGATTATTCGTTTTTTTAAATAAAAAATCTTTTGAAGGGGAACCACGATCGATTAAATATTACGTTAAAAATGAATTTATTCATCTTGAGGCATTATAGAATGGGGTAGATTATGTAAGGGTTTTGGTGTTAACACACCCCCTGCCGTACGTCACTGGTGGCTCGCGTAGTATATATCTACAGCAATATTTCTCTGCGATGATTTGATTACCAGCAGAATTTTGTAGTTAACTGTAATATTTATGTAATATATAGAAACATAGCACGTCGATGAGTTTGACGACGCATAAAGAAATATACTTTAAATATTTTAGAATTCTGCACGACCGGTTTCGCCACTCAGTAACATCATCAAGCGATTCAGTCGCCATTTGTGGTAATTCATGTCGTCATGCAGCCAAAATATTAAATTCAATGTCTTTATGACTCTTGGAATATCAGTAACAGTCAATACCAAAACTCCGAAGTAACCATTGGAAGCTTTATTTTCGGCAAAATATGATGGGATCCGATCTCAAAGACCGATCTGACTACATAACAAAGATACAATTCGCTACAAACTACGATTATAAATGTCACAAGTTAAGTAAGTGAATTGAAGAAAGTTATTGAAAACTGTTGAGAATTCCGACTTAAGAGTAACAGAGTAACTAAACTTAGATACATTACTTTTTTGGTTCTTTTTCTGAGTTTCCCTTCCAAAATCGTGCCTCCCGCAGAGGTTTCTGACTCCGATAAAGTGGCTTCATTACAACATAGTTAAAAGTACGTATTCGTTTCCTTAATCAAATATCTTATCTCAAACTGAAAGGTGTTGCGAGATTAAGGCGATTTCCTCGAAGAGTACGTAAAATTGCCATTTTATCAAGATGAAGTAAAACAAAAGCTGCCGCGAAAGAGGCTTGCCTTATACGCTGTTAAGAATGTCGAGGAGTTGCATGATTGAAATTCTTGTGATGACAAATATAAAAGAACGTGATTAAAGAATGCAAAATGAGAAAATTTTTGCTGCGAAAGCAGAGGAATGTCGGCCTTTTTAATTTTTCTATTATTGAAAGAAATAATTAAAGAATACGCGATGCCAATCCTGCCTCGTCATAATTCCAAGGCGTTAGTGCCTATGTGGAAAAACTTAAATACGATAAGAACTTTCGACTGTAAATTCACGGATTACACCGGGATATGCTAAAAAGATCACGATGTACAAATCGACTTTATAAAATATTATTTGATCGAATTCATCTACGAACAATTTCACCTCTTCTATACAAAGTTTCAACGTATTCCCTTGGAAGAAAGTTGACAGTGCGTGCGACAGATGACCTGGGACACATTGTGTAAATGTTTATAGATTGGGAAATCTATTTCTTATTTGAAATCGCCGCAATATATGAAGAATCATGTCACACTTTTTCAAGTCCATCTTCCCTTGGGAATTTTACGAGCAAAATCAGATTTCATTCTTTCCTTTATGAAGAAACTTCTTTCAATAAAAGTAGATTAACCGATCAAGAGTTAGAGGCGCTGTTTCATATTGTGACGCCACCATTGGAACTATAAAAAGGCATTTACAGCCATTTAATAGATATTACCATTCTATTGCAAAAAATATCAACATTTCTACTTAAATGCGACTTGCAATTCCAAATACTCTACTAATAACACATAAACTATAATTAATACAACATAAACAAAAGCGACAATGTTAAAAAAATACACAGAGCAAAAACATAAATTATAATTAAATTTAAGTAGCATTCATAGTTGTCACGTGATATGTCCCAATAAAAAGCAATTCGAACTGTTTCAAATGCTCCAGTTAACAATAAAATGTCGAGGAATGATTACCAATGAAAATCGTTCCAGAGAGAACTTTAATTCGTAGGAATTCAATTTTGCGATTATCCTCATGTCTTGTTCCCGAGGGAATCTCGAAAAAAAGGCGAAAAAAGTATAAAAAATCGAATAGTGTAACGGACGTGTGGAGAAAAATTGAAAACGTTACAAGGGGAAGGAAGACGTCGGTTGTTCGGTCAAGTAGATAATGAATATACATAAAGTAATTAGGAAGGGTGAGCCGAGGGGTAGCGTGGACATGACTGTTTTGGGGATGCCGCAGGGCATAAGTTGGAGAGAGCAAAAGGGATGGAAACACATAGAGGAACTGATTACGTCTTTCTCAATTAGGAAACGGGTTTGATTAAACCAAATCCGCTAATTTGCATACCTTCCATTTATGAAACTTTACACTTCTCTCTCAGGAGAATGATATGAAATTGCAATCCACGCTGGGCGATGAATTTTTATGGAATTCGAAAGCGACTTCTTTCTCGGAGGAGACGGATCTGAATCCTCGAATAATGACAGGCCGCAAAAAAGGCAATGAGCGCTTGAAATTCCAGTTTCAATACAGATTTCTCCCTCCGCTTACCACATTTCTCGATGATTTTCTCAATGTGTAACTACTTCTACTGGTGAAATACTACATAGTAAATAGCCTCGAATCAGGTCTAACAGTACTCTGGGACCGCTCTTAGATACATACCGCTATGCCTATATGAACTGATATCACAAACTATGCTTTATATTCATTATAATATTACATAAATATTATGTTAAGTCATTGATTTATTTCATAGAGATATTGATGTATTTTGGTGTGTACTATTTGAGTATTCTGTTGGACTATGTATTTGCTATCAGAGGTAGGTTTTTTCAGGGGTTTCATTCTCTCCTTGGGAAAATGCCTGAAGTTATCAGGTCTAATTGACTATGTACGAAAATATATCTGAAAAGTTTGACATGTTCTAAAAGTGTATATTAGGTTTTATTACGTTTCCCAATATGCCTCTTAAACCCTCTTACCATATCGTATTTAATTAGCGTGTGTTCACCTATTACATGCAGAAATACGAGGTTAGATAAAAGTCAAACCCACTAATCCCTAACTCTTTAAGGGGCGAACAACTTGGTTGATAACCGGTTGCGTGGGATACAAATATAGCTTACCAAAAATGAAAACCCTGATTTTGATATTACTAAAGGAAAGAGAAAGTCATTGTTGCACGCCTCATCTTTGCAAATTTGAAATGAAACCTACTTATAATCAACGCAAAAGAAAAGGAAAATCCTACTTCCACTCCACTTAAAAGCTACTTAAATTTCGTTTTTACATCATGCAGAAGGACCTTAGAAGATCCATTTTAATGACATCAACTTTATATCAATAAAAAGATAAATAGTTTTTAGGCATTAAAGAATCATTAACTTAACGACATCTTAATAATTCGACACGCACAGTCTTGTTGAGAAAAGAGGATGCTTTGGAGACGAAGAGGGATGAGAAAAGAAAATTAATGCAGATTATTTAAATTAAGTCCAATTTGAAGGAGACATAACGGCTCTTGGACGCCATGGAATACATTTCGAGTGAGACATCCGGACATTCGCCTTGATTACAGGGAATCTTAGGAAATCGCTTCACACATTCGGGCAAAAGTGGTTCGGAAGCCGATTGGAATTTTAAGCAGCAAAATCTTCGCCTAACTCGAATCGATTGCTCCAATTGCGACAGCGTATAATTACTATGACCATATTTGATCTAAGAGATCTTACTTATTACCTTCTTCTCTACGTTTTTACTCTACTTTACTATCTATACTCATATTTACGAGTGTAAACAAAGTGAATAACAAATAAAAATGCTCCGAGAACCTAATTTTAAAATTAATTACTGGACTTTCTGTCCTCTACGAGGACGTATAGTCGGACGCAAAGTTCCCAAAACGGCTTGAGAAATTGTTCTGATCGGATAGCTTAGTTGGTCAAAGCAGCCTCCCGGATAGAAGGTCAGGTCCTGTCAGACTTTTTTCAGATCCCTTTTTTTCCTGGGTGCACGCCCTTATGTGAAAAGTTACCTTTACCCATTCTTTACTGGACTTTCCTGTAAGGTTTTAGAATCAAATAACAGGATTCGTAAGAAATCCTAATTGGTTATAAAATTTCGTATTTAATTTTAGAAAAGTAAAGTTAATAAAAATTATTGCTCCTACCAAAGCGAAATGAGTATCAAAAGAAGATAAATGTATGAAAGAATCTTATTTTACACTTTGACTATTCTTTGCAATTTGCATTTGCAAGAAAAATCATAAAATAGACGAAAATTTTGTGAAAATAAATTGTGTTCGGTTAAAAAGTATCTTTCGTTTGCTAATACATTTAGGGGTCTATGAAATAGCGTTAACATTATGGAAACGACTTTCAGAAATTTGACATATTTTATATATTTAAGCTTTCGAAATTTAATTTTTAATTTAAATCAATCCGAATCTAACTTAAAATATTTAAGGCTGGAAACAAAAATATTTTCTCTTATTTGCATTCTTCCGAAAGATTCTCCGAATTATACCTTCCTTCGTGGTTTGGCCTTAACCTTTCTCTAATCAGCGCTAAAAAATTCCGAAAGAGAGAATTAGTTAACAGCTGTTGGAAAGCGATTTCTAAAGGAAAACAGAGCGTGGTATTTACCTCCCAAATGCACTTGGGCTCGATCGCTTAATCGCTTAGTATATAAATTTCCTCTGCGGTTGGGTTGCGATCCGAGTGCCGAATAAGCTTAATTTGGCGTAAAAAATGTGGGAATCGAAAAAAAAGGCGATCGATTGAGACAACAATGGGCAGCGCAGCGATGATTCCGAAAAGCGGCGGCCATTTTATCTGGCGGGAGACAAAGGGCAGAGGGCAGTAGTGCAGACCAGTTAATGGCTCTCGAGGCAGGATATCGGGGCTTCGAATCGGGGGATCCAATGATGCGAGCTTTCCACGGAGATGAAAGGGGTAAACAAGGATTTATCGGAATATGAAAGCTATTCATATGAACTGGAGAACGACAGAACTGTAATTCAGCCATTGTAGAAGATTTAGAAAGTTTGATTATGGAAATTTCCATTCAATCTGCCGAGGTTTTTGGAATATTATTTCTAATCAAAATTATATAAAATTTTAACTATTACCGATTTTTCCAACGGATGTAATATGGTAGCAGCAATACCACTAATTTTAGGAAACCACTATAGTTTCAGGATAATCATGAATTTCAATTTTTGAGTGTTATCGAAAATGGAAATGCCTTCCGTGATGTCTTAAATAGTTTGTAAAATTTACGAATCACCCTCTAAAAGATTACTCCGAAATTTCTCAGATCAAGATTTACTCTTAGCTGATAAAGGCAGTTCCTCATCATTTAAAAAATACAGGTCGAATTTGCGGATTATAATAACTGATTCCAATACTTAAATAACTCTATATTATTAAGAGCAGCTGTTGTAATTAAGAGCTGTTGGTTGCAATCAAAGGAATCAATTGAGTAAACATCAACACCAAAGTTCACATGTAAAACTCAGCTTTGATTGATAGGAACTTATATATATATATATATATATATATATATATATATATATATATATATATATATATATATATATATATATATATATATATATATTTATATTTGTGGACGATACAGATTCAGACTGAACACAATTTGAATGTATTCAGTTCTATCTAGACTTGCGAGCTGGACAATTCGTTTCCAAACGTAGATCGCTACCTCCGATTATATGCCATTATAAATTAATTATTTTGTTCCGACAACCCGAAATGATTCACCGCTTAAGCCTTCACTGTATAAAATATACAATAAATAGAAAGATCTTGAAATTTCCGTAATAAAAATCTATACTCGAGAAAAGATTGGTCTTGATGTGGCAGTTTCATCATCAAATTCTTTGGTTATACAAGAAGTGAAAAATTGTGACTTGGCCGGGACTCGAACCCGGGTCTCCCACTTTCCGGGCAGGTATTCTATCCATTAAACTACCGAGTCACGCAGTCTCACTTCTGTAAACGGGAGCTTATATAATATAGAGTATATATCAAATTCTTTATATGAGAAGTTTAGTTCTTTCCCAAATTGTATGCTAGTCAGATGAGAAGAATGAAAAGGATAAATGAAAACGATACTATTTCAACCTTCAGGAGTACAGAATCATTTGTTTTGCTTTGCTCTGTTATTAAGCAGGACTTGGAAAGACACGAACAACGAATTGAGATTAGAAATTGACATTATAAAGGCACACATATTCTCATCTCATACATATTTTAGAGCCATCCCTTTTTCGTCACTATAGCTTTGGAATAAAACATCATCTTTATCAATCACAAAACATTCGCAAGATTTTCGATTGTAATAATTAAAAAATTTCGAATTTTTTAATGTGCGTATTTTGGTCAGGAAAAGAAGAATCCGCCCGGTCGGAATACGAACGATTTGTGAAAGCGCTATTTAAAAGAAAAATAATTTAAACTGGTAACAAGTGCGTTTCTTAACCTAGATAAATATCTTGAATACAGGTTCCTTTCTATAAAAGAAGGAAGGAATTATTTGAGAAGATATATATATACACACACACACATATGATATGAAAAACTTTTTGAAACAAGCCTCACAAACTATAGGTCCAGTGGAAATCGGATTCTTGGACAAAGAAGTTGCTTTTATTGGGTAACACTGTCTCAGATATAGAGTTTCGAGAGACAGAGGATAACTGCGGTCCTCAAAGGAAACTCACTAAAGCATTCCGAATTTGACAACTTTCCTAGAACTATTTTCCCCTTTGTGCTGTGGTATCCACCCACTTATCCGTTGGTGTCATATTCCCGACCGCTCTTGGCAACGCTTTTGTATTACGGTTGCCACTTGGCCAATACTTCTCTCCCGCAGACGTTTAATTCACCCGAAAAATCCTAGGGTCCTTTTCTACACTGAAGAACACACAATATATATATTATTTGTCTGTTTAATATTTGTCTGTTTAATATTTATCTGTTTAATTTAATTGGGAAAATATTTGAATGATATTGGATCCAACATTTTTGGTTTCTTCGATTATAATCCACGATTACGATGGATTTGACAGTTATGTTGATCTATTTCTACGTGAATATTAAATCCTGTTGTCATAATTTAATGATTTTTCGCGAATAGTCGTGAAATTTACTATTGCCCATTCTTATTTAACTGCTTATATTCTTATTTAACTGCGTATTATTTTTGCTTCTGTAACTGCTTTAATAAATAAAAAATCAATAGTAATGCTAATATGTTCATAAGCAAAATATAAGTAGAATAACGTGTTAGAAATGACAAAAGTAATTATCACCGAATAGAACGATGAAGTGAATAAAGCACTTCTTAAATAACAGTTAAAAATGAAAATGAATAGACAAAAATATATTATAAAAGAGAAGTTAGAAATATGAAAACACCAAAAAATTTATCATTACTGATAAAGAAGAAATGGAATGACATATCTTTCGTGCCGAGGTTCTATGTTAATCATGAGCCGGTAGTGAATTTCAAAAATGTGCGATTAAGAAGGATTTATGTGTTATGCAGTGAGTGCCGAAACAAGGATTAAAATTAAGGTAAGAAAATAAAGGAGGCGAAATGACAAAGAAAGGAGAGACAGACGTGATTGCGGTGACCTCAAAAAGTTCCATCCTAAAACGGGAGATCTTGCTCTTGGAGGAGCCTTCTCTGCTTCGTATCTCCACACTTCGTATCTTTGTTACGAAATATTCGGTCTTTTTAGACGAAACTGCAATTGACAACCTTTCCTTGGAACATCATAAAAGTACAATTTTTTCAGTCCTTCGATAGCTAAAGTTATATCCACATTTGGGTTACGATGAAAAAATCCATTTGAATTTTAGTGAATGCAAGATAGTTTATCCCATAATCAGTAGATGAGAGTAATTTTTAAATTTATTGTAAACGGCATTTTAGAAAAGAATTCCGTAACTTAATATTAACCTCCATCAGATGTTTCTATCCTTCATTGTTTATTGTTTTTACTATGTACGTAGGGTCTGGAGAATCTTAAGCTATGCTGATAATTTTATTAAAATACTATCTTAAAAATCTCATGGAAAAGTTTGCATTTTAAATTTTTTTAGGTTAATTACAATTTTATAAGCGAATTTCTCGCATTTAGATATTTTATATCAATCAAATATTAACTATAAATGAACTTGACATATGCGATACCCGGATATGTATATGTGCTGAAAAAATGTTCGTGTATTACTAATTCATTCATTCCCATTATCATTTTTCGAAAGAAATTTGAAAGCATAAAAGCTTTTTCTTTGCATAGTTAATTTCAAGATGATTCATAGTTCAGAATCCACCAAGTCAAAGCTTCGAGAGTTGAATATATTGTCGACAGACTTATTAAAATAAATTCAATACGAGTACCATCACGATATACATAGGTATTAAATGTAAGATACAATAAGGTATTACAATTAAGAGGTGTCACACAAGAATTGCGCATACATAAGTAAGAGAGAGGAATTCCTTCCAAAAGAAAAGGAACATTCGAAAGGACAAGAAATTTAGGGTTCAGTGCGTACTGGGATCCTGATTGCACCTAATAAACTATCCATTTCTCGAAGAGGAATATAAAGACTCGAAGGAAAAGTATCTTCTCTCCTCCGATTATTTATGATGGGATAGTGACGCAATTAAAAGGGCTTGTCAAACGAATGCAGAGGATGATTTATCACCTTTTTTGGAAGTGAAAGTCGGCATTTATGGTGATGCCATCTAAAAGTCCATCTCACAATTAGGGGTGATTTCCTCTTTAATTATCTCTATCTTTTTTCAAATGGGTGACATAGAGTCGGGGAGATCCTCAATTTATTAGAAAACGGATTTTGGTTCCAGCTGCTATATCACCCATCGGATGGCTTGGTTTATTATAGGAATTATATATCCTTCTTCTTCACAAATCTGTCTAAAAATGGAAAGGTGTCTCGGAGATTAAATGTGATTCGTAAATGTATCATAAAGGGTTTTCTACCGGTATCAAATAGTAGATGTGGAATTTGTTGTCACGAGTTAATTTTCACCGCTAACTTGTTCATTGGGATTAATAATTAATAGTTATCTCTACTAGATGGTTTTGGAGGTTGATTGTGATATTGACAATTATTAAAAATAAAATATGATACTTCCATGAAGGATTATAAATTTGTAGCAAAGCAGGAATACTAGAGTAAAATAAATTTTGATTTTGCTTATTATGTAAATATTGAGGCGTCACATTTCTATTCTAAGTAATAGAAAGATAAGTTGATCTTTTGAGGGAAGAGCGTCTAAAAAGGCACGGAAAAAAAATGCAGATTAACATCGTTTGCAGAGTTGTTATGGAAACCTTGTCGACAGACATTTCTTTTAAATCAGCCACCTTCAGCACTTGCCATGATTTTTGGTAGCGGTTTTTAGAGTAGATTATATTGCTAAGAGTGATCAACTAATTTTTGATGATTTAAAATAATATGCGAGGGAAAACAAAATGATAATATGTATATTAAAGTAGAAAGTAAAGAAGAAAAATATTAGTCTGCTTTATCTCTCACTTGGACACGTAAAATACTTAAAGAGTGATGCGTTTAATTTATTCGCCTAAGACGTGGAACGACTGCAACGGTTAAAATGAATAAAAAAGAAGAGAGAGCAATGGAGACTTGATCCCAAGAGTAAAGCAAAAGAATGAGGAAAAAACCGACGCTGAAATTTGTTGGCTGATCCTATGTTAATTGAAGAACTTAGACCGCCTCCAGCGGTAATTAAGAAATTTTGAATTTATTCTACGGGTCTTAAAATATTGCGATTTTCTTGTTCGATATTCCTCGGAAACTCCCACGCTACCATGTTAGGAGCAAAACAATTCAGCTAATTAGTGCCTTCTTGTAAAAATACACTTAGAAGAATTCCGAAACAATCTCTCGATTCTCAATTAAGCGATAGAATTTCCCTTGTTAGCTTTTTCTACAAATACAGTACGAATTGACGATGATTTTGAAATTCTTATGCGAAGAGGTGCGATCTACGTTTCTTATATTCGGGATGTTTGGAAAATATACATATTTATTTAATTAGCAAGGCCGTTATCCTCAGTAGTTAAAGGTAGGATGAATGATTTATAAATTTCTAAAATCTTTTCGTCGATAATCCCGGACTATCCGGTACCTAGTCCCGATAAACGGAGTGTTTTCAATCTTTAATCCATTAAAAGTCGTGTTACAATTCTCATTCATTACACAAGCAGTACTGTTCAAAGTGCTTTGACATCTGCTATCTTTCCGAACGTTCCCACCGAGAATCAAACCCGGGACCGCTTACACAGGAGGCGAACGCACTTGACCATCCGGGAGCCCAGCGAAGAAACGATATCTCACAATATATATATATATATATCTATTATATATATATATCTGGAGGTCTGCTCAGAATACACCTACCTAGGACAACTAGTAACCACAGGGTTAACGAAGTACACAGAAGAATTAAACTCGGCTGGAGTGCCTTAGGAAGAAATGCACATATTCTAAAGTCACAAATGCCTATGGTCTTGAAGAGGAAGGTCTTCAACCAATGCATTCTACCAGTGTTGACATATGGAAGTGAAACCCGGGTGTTAAACGCTGCAATAACCCAGCGACTTCAGTCAACGCAAAGAAGTATGGAAAGGTGTATGCTTGGGATCACAAGAAGAGACAGGAAATGCAACACCTGTGTGAGGATGAAGAAAGGAGTGACAGACATCATAGATAAAGTTAGATCAGTGAAATGGATGTGGGCAGGCCATGTGGCGAGAAGAAACTACAACCGTTGGACAAGAGCGGTTCTGAACTGGACACCAAGAGATGTGAAGAGACCAAGAAGAAGACCAAAGGACCGGTGGAACAGAGGCATCATTAAGTACTTAGAGGTGACATGGCAAAGAGAAGCTCAGAATAGAGAGAATTGGAAAGCGCTTTGGGAGGCCTACATTCGACATCGGATTGAAAATGGCTGATGATGATGATATATATACATAAAGTACACTCACAAATGGAATTCTATGATGTTTTAATGACGATATAGTAATTAGTTACAAACTAATTAGTTACGATATAGATAATTAGTTTACAAACCTTCGAGACTTTATTAGCAATAAAAAGGGGGCTTTTCGTTACATAAGAAAAAAAAGCAAAGCAGGGAATAAATAAAAAGGCATCGGTGATCACACTCGGGTCGCCTGAGAAAACACGCATAAGTTATGGCACGCCGAATAAACACGGCTGAGAAAACAAATGAGCGCTCGGGAAGAAAAGGAAAAGAATGGGAAGGAGATGATGAAAAATGAAGATAAAGAACAATATTCCCCTTGCACGGGAAGGGATAAAGCGGAGTTAAAGCTGCAAAAGCCGAATGGCGGAAACAGGTAAGATGAGTACATTTCAGCCCACTGAGTACTACTCTTATTGTGAACTATTCGATTAAGACATGTTGTCGATGGAAAGAACCCCAATTCCAGAGGGTTAAGAGATAATACTTGAATGGAAATAAGTTATCGGAAATCCCAGCGAATTATCTGAATACTGGGAGGAAGCGTATGAGAGGAATGTGTGGTAAGAAAAATTCAGGGATTGCCATGAAGAAAAGTTGGGGCCAAAAGTAATGCAAAACAATAAGATAAATAACGGGGATGGCAGGCGGTTGCTAAGTTGGAAGATAAAGGTAAAAATATCATTATATAATTTTAGTTAATTTAGAAAAATGTAAAATCAGAGCCGGAATTCTATACGAGAGTATCTACGTTTTTGTTTTACTTGTAATTTTAATTACATTAGGTAATAATGAATGGCCGACCAAGCGAAAACTGCAAAGGTTTTCGAAAGATTAGTCGTGTTCCGTGGAAAGCAATTGAACATGTAAAGCAGAAATAAGGGAAGCGAGCAAATAAGTGGAGATTTAAGAGAAAGAGCGACGGACATAAAGTCAATGAGAGCAAATCCTTGGAAAGGACGCGTCGGTGTAAATAGCACGGTTTATGCAGGAAATGCAATGCGTTGGAATTGCTTGCTTAAGCATTTCGAAATTAGAAGCCGAAGATCGTAAATCGAGCCGAGCAAATATTCCAAATATGCGCGACGCCTATTTTGAGCGAATAGTTGGCGCTGCCGAAATATTTCCCATAATTCGCGTAGTGCAGATTTACCTTGATGACGAGAATGCTGACAGCCCGAGGGATTCTATGCCAAATGGTACTTACCTAAAAAAAAGAAAGAAAAATATTATATTATACGAATCACATTTTAAAAATGCATATCAAACATATATGGCCGAATAAAATGCGCAGATGAATATGCGTAATGGAAGCAATCTTATGCGATGAAGAACAAGCTAATAGGAAAAATTTTCTAATTAAAAATTATTATGATATTATGGATACAATAACAAGTATTTCGATTGATATAATCTAAGTGAAAAATTAATTTATATAATGGAATGACTTTCCTTTATTAAACTATTGCCCTATCATTAGTATTTTTCCATTATGTTTATAAAAAGATCCATCAATTTGAATCAGTCCGATCATTAAATTAATCTATGATTCGATTCATTCGTAGTAATAGAAAACATTTCAATAATAAATGACTGTAGTTTCATCGGAGACAAATTGATGATTCCTTATATTTTCAGTATAATGAACAAAAAACTTCCTTCTGAATACCACTGCTGTAAATCGATTGCTTAAAAATGGTACTTAACATGATACCAATCATTATGATGCAGTTTAACGATTACTGAGGTCGAGAAATAGATTGAAGCTTTCTATGAGGAGTATAAAGGTAGTAATTAATCCCTAAAAACAGTCAAATGTATCCTATAATTAAAACATTAAATTTAGCGAAATATTGAGGAAATTCGTAACCTCTAAAACCGCTATAGCTTGTTTTATTGATATACATAAATATTACCCATAAGAGTCGATCGTAAATTATCATTCTTTTACGTTTTTACCCACCTAATCCTTCGAATCTACATCTACCCTCGGCGCGTGGCAAATGCACTACGACTATACTTCCGTGATCGATTATTTTCGTGTATCTTTCGCACTAAACATTAGCTCTTGAATAAATTGCTTCTAACATATAATTTGCTGATCTTCTCGCAGCATCAGAACAGCCACGTAACAGAACTCGTAATATCGGCCATATCTTCTAAGAGCGTACTCTCCCTAAATTTATAAAGTAAATTCAACCTTCGATCGAACAGCGAATTTATCCACTTTTAATGATATATTTGAACGATAATACGTGAGAGATGTACAGAGATATTGCGAGTAAACAGCTGAATAATGCTCATGCGCAGGTGTGCTTCCCTCTAACAAATCCATCCCCCTCATTACACGGAATCTCCAGAGTTAAAAGAGATGGATTCATAATTAGGCGCAATACACATCCATTTGGGGGCCTCAGTAAGAATTGATTATGTACTACTATGTTTCTTTCATATGTTTAGTATGAAAACGTTTTCACTAGTACTTGTTTTTCTCTTCTTAAAGAATTTTATCAGTCTTAATAACATATTTGTATATATCGTTTATGAATTGAATATACTACACAATTAATGCCACTTTTTAATGTTAAGTATATCCATTATTCAGAATATATTACTACTTTTAAATACATACATTGTTATTCTTACGCTAGTGAAGCAAGCGAGTGTGTATTGTACGGAAAAGATGGGATTTTGAGGGTGAGATAAAGGCTTTCCATGGAATCGTGTGTTCATCACCCCAACCGTCTTCCCCAGGCAGTGACCGTCCGACGCATTAAAATTTAAATTGAACTCTGGAAGGAAGTGCGTGTGTGGGTGGAGAGATGAATGTTTCATGCACAGGTCGACACTTGGCATTTGAGATGTCTGCGCCGAGAAGAATGCGGTATGGACTAGAAAATTCGAAAGACGGTGTCCGTCCGCATTTACGGCTAATTACTCATTTCGCGTGGACAGAGAGTGATTCGGAAAGGCCTTCGCTTCCTTTTATGACCTCTCTCCACCAATCTATTCATTATAAATAGAATGTGAAGAAGGATCCACGCTCGTGTAATAAACGTTGTAACATGTGTTTGTATGTTCTTCGAATTTAGTTTCTTTATGTTGATCACGAACTTATGGAATCGAATCGGAGACCAGATATACATTTGTCTCAGTTAGTTTTGATTAGAAAACTGAAAACAAAAAGAATGATTTTTTATTATAATTTGAGAACTCATTAAATATTAACACGTTCATTTCATCGGCTTCTTGAGATGCATTTGTTTGTCTGCATTAACTTTTATCTTAATGATTAGCTATAGGTATAATGTCATATGCGATGTAAATAAATCAAGTAGTTTTCAGTCTATAAAAGATATGTATGTCTATAAAGAATTCATTGCTACTACTATACTATTGCATCATGTATCTTTTGCTTTGATTATTAACATCAAAATTCATAAAGTGATTAAATTGGAATGATATAGATGTTGACTCGAGTAATGGACAGAAAATATTGATTGCTAGATCCAATGATATATTTTTGAGTTAGGAATATTTCCCTGGCGAATGGTTAAGCGATTTTGAAACCTAACAGCAGACCAAGTACAACTTTGAGGGAAAATATAAATACCTTTATAATTTAATAACGTAACGCAGCTTTTAAATCACTAGAACTTGCATTGTAAACAATTTAGAAGTACCAGTAAGTGCAGCTATACTAGCTCTGACTTTATTAACGAACGAAGACATAGTATTTATCTGCAACGAAAGTTTATTTTCTTCTTCCTTTAGATGTATTTCTATTCATCCGATTTTCCATGGATATATTTTCCAGTGAATGGGATTCTTTCTAAAATATTCCATCCTTTAAAATGGTAATGTAAATAAATGTTTCACTGCCGAGGATCACATTTAACAAAAATGAGAGCATATCGTTGCAACGGGGATCTATAAATACGCATTCAAGTGTTATCCTCTCCACTACCGTCCTTCACCGCTGACGTTTACTGCTGTTTTACACGGCTTTAAGAAGAGAGGCTCCAACTGATATGATCTCCAACGCATTTGGGAGAAACGAAGACGTACACGGAGAAGAAAGGTGTGAAGGAGTATGGAAAGGTCGGCTCAATGTGAATCCATTGTCTTAGGATTGTAGTTAAATACCTAATTGAGACAATCGCAGTTTTTGTGGTCACTTCAATTGCATGCAGAAACATTTTATAGATGAAATCTTGTCGCTTTCTACATCCACTGCTATAAAATCATTCTAAGCGATATTTTTGTACAAAAGGATTTAATTAATTGAATATTTATTCGTACTTTTCTGCCTTAATTAGAAGTTTCTCTCTTATCTCTGTAAATCGCTTCATTTCCACGCATTTTCCATCGAATTTCATATTATAACTTTCTCTTCTCCGGTTTCATTGTTCTTGGACTGTAATGGAACTCGTTGTAAAATTACACATAGTTTGAAGAAGTCAATTTTCGTGTTACTCCTTTTAAACGGAAAAATCAATTGAAAAAGGCTGAATTTCAACAAAGACTTAGTTAAAATTACATACGAAATCACCTAAAATTTCCTTAAATGCATTCAATGCCGTTGCGGATTACACTTAAACATAAAATATGTGAAAGTTAATTTTGATAACAGATTTCTTATAATTCATACGAAGTCTATACGACTATTTCCGCTTTAAAGTATCCGGTAAGCATGAAACTAAGAATGGAGTTTATGAATATAGTGAAGGAAGGGAGAGAAATGGAATTCTATAGCGTAGAGATTAAACATTAACTATGCAGCTTCCGAAAATCGAGCGATAAAATACTATTACGGTATGTTATGTCACGTATCGCACGATAGTGAACAAACTTTGCAATTACGCTAGTTTAAGAATCCTTAGAGTACATGAATCATTAAAAACACAACGATCTCGCTCTTAAATAGGATATGCATTACCTAACTAATTGAATACTGATCGGTATAATATTTCATACTACAGTCATTGACGTCTGTTGTATTCTGATGGATGAAGATTAATCAACTTAGTTATCTTTCAATGAGTGCATCGGACGTAATCTTCCTGAGATGAGACGTGACGTTAAACTGATTCAAGATCTTGCCTGAAATAAGATCTAAAAATAGCGAATGGGTGTTTAAGATTACGGTGACAACTCAAAGCAGGTGAATGCAGCGTTTGAGATGATGGAGACCGTCACTTCATGTATACAGAAGGATATCATATCTCGAGAAAATATTTAGTAATTAGCATGAGACGATTAAATCTTCTTGAGACAGAAAATGCTTATATATTCAAGTGATTCTAACAGAATCGTGTCTTTTAGATGAAAAAAGTTATGATGAACTATAAGTCAATCTGATATAAAAGAAAAGTTAAGAAACCATTTGTGTTATAAGGATTAATATGTTCAATTCGCACTTTAATAATATAAGCAAAGAGATAATTCACCTCTAAATAATATCGATCACTCAACGAACTGTTTCCTTCTTATTCAGTTTTCTATCTAGCGACTATTGATCAAAACTAATAGGGTAGCGAATATTAGTTGTCACTACGCATTCACTTTAAGCAATTCTTGCCTTTAGTTCATTAATTTAACGTGAACAAGTAAACCAACATTTGCATCAATACTTTTTAAGGCTTTCAGCACGTATATTTCCCGTTATATTTACATGTAAAATGTAAGCAATGCTCTACTGAAACTGATATGACAAGAAAAATAATTTCCTTAAAGGGTTATGATCTTAATTTCGATTATTCACTCATAATTAAAAAGTTAAATATATATATATATATATATATATATATATATATATATATATATATATATATATATATATATATATATATATATATCACCAATGCGAGATTGAGCTTCCGTTCTCCAGAAGAACGAAAAAATGTGAAAAGTACTTCGATTCAGAAGTTGACGCGCCTTCGAACGAATCTACGTATATATTTTTCTGTAAAATGCAAAGTCAAATTGTGCGATCCAATGCTGATTGGTTCTTCTATTTTGTCACGAACTGATTGTTCTTGTGAGATGCCAATAACAGTGTTAAGTCGGTCATCTGCTTTGACGTATCCTTTCGAGTAAATAAGCACCGAGAGGTAATTTTCTTCGCGAAATTCTTCCGGGATAAGTAAAAAATCGCCTCCTCTTTTCATCAGGCGCTACTTGGTCTCATATTTTCAGCAAGTGATATAACCAAGGAATAGATGTAGAATGTTCTTTAAGCCATTATACAAAGCGTAAACTCTTTTAACCTCTCTAAAATCTAATACTTAGCTTCAATACTCAGCTTAGCATTCTGAGGTGGTATTGAGGAATACTTTGCTAAGTATTCGCTTATCGCTGAGGATGATAGCTTGATCATAGATATACGTATCGAGTTCTTCTCTAAACGCTTGGTTTTCCTTAGTTTTCACTGAGTTTTTCGATCTGAGCAAATGGCAAGCTTTTGTGTAGCTGTCTAAGGGCTCAAAGATTACATTAAATCTCTGTTTTAATAGAATCCATGTAGAATTTTCCTCTCTAATAGCTACTAGATAACACAATAGCTCTTGATGGTTCTTTAATAACTCAAGAGCGAATTCAAAAGGGTTTATCTCTAAAGTTCAGCGGCACCAAAACACTACCTTGTAGCAAACCATCAATACACCTTGTCTGATCCCGTAGTACAGACAGGATGATTACCAGTGAACTTCTACGGGATAAAAGCCGCACCATTCACCGAGAAAAATACTCGCTGTGGTGTCCTTTTCGATAAGTAGATGGTTAAATCACCATCGCACCAATATCCACACCGTCCATTCCCATCTTACTAGTTTCCTTATCTTGAGGAGATTTCAACGCATGGATATTAGAACAATAGGGCGGAGGAGGTCATCCGACGCAGGTCACAAGAAAGAAGTAACCGTAAGATATCCGATTAAGTCCATGTGAGGAGGCAGACCAACCCCCGAGAGGAATCCGAAGGGCAATAAAGAAAAGGAGATGGGTGTAATACGGAGAGAGAGGAAGATAATGGTGAGATAGGCCGAGGGGCAATGCTTGGTGTCCCATCATCATAACGGGTTTTCGAGAAGGCAATCGCAGCGATGAAAAAAAGAGAGGACAAAGAGGGAGTGTTAGTGGTGGAGGCGTGCGAAGTTATAAAATCCGATGGCACGTCTTCGAGAGGTACACAACGCTTCAGGTAAACAAAGCAACGACACAATGTGCTTACAAGGGATGCGTTAACACTATCTTTAAGTCGGGGGATGCAATAACGATTTGGATATGTAGAGGTGCCTTTACGAGTTTCTCTCCTTCGTGCTATCGAGACGACCTCATCCTCCCCGGACCCGGATATTTCGGACTCATGTTTCTCCTGGTGTTCATGAAACAATTACAATTTACTCCATTGAATATGTTATGAAACAATTATATCAGACTTTTGATCGACGAAGGAAGTCAAAAGGCGAGAGTAATGTCTTTTACCACTAGCAACTGCTTTCTACAAATAAAATGTTAACAAAGAGCTACAAAAAGGAAGTCCAACTCATGGGTGAAACCGAATAGGTGTTAAAAATACTTATCTGCCGTATTTCGTATGGCGTCGCTGTATAGCTTTGATGATGGCATTACATAACCGTTGTCATTAATTATATAACGCAGACAAATGGAGTGTAAGAATCCCGTAGTACCTTATTCTTAGCTATCATAAATCTAAAGTTGAGGTAGTCCTGTAGAAGTGGTATATGAAAAATCTCTTAGGAAGTCTAAGGCAAAAAAATGTTAAATATCCCAAGCGTAATTATCCGTAAAGGATTACAGCAAATGAATTCAAAAAAGTAAGCATCGAATTACTTTAACCGCAAGTTTAAGCACGGGCAGAAAATATGAATCTTTAGCATTCCTTCCAATAAATTATTGATTTTAGTTTCGACAGTTTTTCTATGATATAACCATAATCTAAAATTAAAAAAAATATTTTTGTCCCCTCTTAGTTAACTCATTACCTTAAAAACGACTCTCGTCTCATTGCATTATCATCCTAAATGCACTATTACATGGGTTAGATGAAAGAGGAAACCTTTCTCGCCCAAACTAAGACGTTTTCCCAAATATAAAAACATCAATATTATAGGATTCGAACCCAGGCTTCATATTTAACAGGATGCTTTGTGCGCAGGGAATCCTGTTAGCAGAATTCAAACCGGCGCAGCTTAGCAGTAATTAGGACACCTGCCTAAGGAACCTAGGTTCGAGTCCCAGTCATCTCGATATCGTCACTTCTATGGACTCCCTTTCTCTCATACTAAAACGTATTACTCTTGTTACACCTCATTTTTATATTCCATTTTTACATTCTATCATTTCGTCGAAGAGATCCTAAACATAGTTCGTAGACTTCGGCCTTCGTGTCTTCCCATTTTCTGCCGTCTTCTTTATTTTTTAATGGAGAGTCCCTTGGGGTTCCATGTCCACACTCTAAAGGCCAACCAGAGGGGGGACCACCGCTTATTTCCACCCAACAAGACCCTTTCAATTTCACGCCGCAATTATCTACGCCTCTCAGACGACCCGTGGAGATTGGCACTTCGCCTATCGATACATTCCTAGACTCAAGTTATTACAATTATCAGCAGAAAGGAATCCTTCGAAAGAATACATCTTCTTCATAGTTCTTCCCCGTTTTTAGCGGAAATGTCTCGGTTTATTCCAATTTAAACTCCGATCAAAAATAGATTTCAAGAGAACACTCTCAGAAGACGGAATTGTAATGACTCTGTGCATACAAGGAAGAAGGCTAACAGACACATAATTGGCACATAAACAAAGTTTTACAGCAACGTAACTCTCTTCAAAATATTGTACGTCCACTTCTCGCTATCGAAATGTGGTATCTTCACTTTTGCTGTTCCGGAATGATTTCCAATATCGATGGCATTTGGTACCAATGCCGAGGATGATATTGATCTTTAAAGTTCTCTATTAAGTATAACAATTTTCTTTATGGATGCGCGACAGTCAAAATATGATTATTGAAAGTACTCGATTCATTACCCAATCCCATCCAATCGAGGGTAGAACTACATCTGTACATCGATTAAAATATCCGCAAAATAACCGTTGTCAGCCGCACTATGTTATATAAAAAGTTCTAGAGATAAAAATCCGAGATAAGTTGCTATCAATTACGATCAAAAATGGTTAACAAAAAATCCTCATCTTGGAATGCCCTGAGCGATAACGAATCCGGCAAAATCGGCCGCAATTATAATCGTGGAAAAAAGTCGGAAAAGTCGCACCCCGACCGAAATGTCGACTCAAACTGGTTCTCATAATTCACATTCACAAAATAAAAGGCGTGCAGAAATCCGTAAAGAATCCCAGTGACACGGACAACTCACGAGATAAATAACTAATAAAAAACAACAATGATTTCTCATTTTTCGAAAGGCACTCGGGTTTTTTATTACCCCGCCTGCGAAATGAACAAGTATCCGCCCACCAGATTCTCTACCCATTCTTCTTTAACTATTCTATACATTCCCATACACAGAATGTAAGTCTTCATTCTTTCAATATGTTGATAATCTTCTATTGGTTTCCAATCATTATAATTTACTCTATTTTTAACCAAACCACGTATTTTGAGATTTTGAAATGCCACGGTAGGGGTAGTTGCATCGTTTAAATGATTAGCATTTTCTATAACATTTATCGACCGTTCTCTATCTACTCCACCTTCTCTGTCCCTACTTTAGCCCAATCATATCCTTCTTATCCTTTAATTTATTCATCCACGATTTCCTGGAATATCACTGATACTATTTTAAAAGTGCTTCGACAGACATTTTGTACGTATGATTGAACTCCAGAAATGCCTTCTCAGTAAGGCTTTGCTTAAAATGAATAATATCTAATTCATTCCAGCCAGAGGCAGGTATCACCAAAATTAATTATTTGATTATTTTCTTTTACACGAGAATGAATAGAAAATGTTATTAGGCTTACAACTATGTTACTCTTTGATTATAATGTTTGCAATCTTGTGTTATGTGTTATCATTCTCTTCTTCTTTCCAGTGGTATATGTTCAATTCTCTTTTTCCGTGCTTTTGATTTTTATTAACATATTATGCTATTTCCTTTGTATTTTACAGTGTTTTTGCAGTATGTTTCATCCCCCTTTATGGGTGTACTCCTGCAACATGGGTTTTCTCTTTGTCTACTTTAGTTGAAAATATTTCTCCCCGCACTGTCTTTTTACTTTCAATTAATCTTCATAACGACATACGTGATGTATTTTCGATGTAAAATAGAAGAGAGGCCCACATGGGCTTAACTTCAGTAATTAAGCGTCAACATGTCTACATAGTATGGGATATTGCTCAGGCAACATTGTCTATTACTCCTGATATATATCTTTAAATACTCTCATATAGTGAAATACTGTAATGTCGATGCAGGAATAACTCCAGTTATTCATTTTCAGCTAATGAATCTAGCGAATTTACCTTAATTTTATGAGGCATTCTTTTTTTCTTATATATCGGTCTACTCAATTAATAAACTTCTTTCATCTTTCTTCCGTTCTCACCACCTATGCCTATGTAATCATACTTTCCTAGCCTTAAAACACTCCTTTTATTATTTTCCGTGAGAGTATTCTGAGCATTTTCAGTAGGAAGTAACAGAAAGTATATACATTTCGATCTTTCCAAGATCCCTTCCCTCATAAAGGCGCTCTATGTGAACAGCCCTCTCCAAGAGTAATTGAGGGAGAAAAGAAGAGTGGCCTTATGGGAGTTTTTCGATTGCTTCACAAAGGCCATCCTCTAAGGCGGCCTCTAATGACATCTCTCGTTATTGGGGCCGAGCTAATTAAAAAGTTTGACCGTGTCCAGAGGGAGAACTCTTCCTTCCCTCATTAGCTATCATACATGCCCCCCCTTTAGCAGACAAGGGCCAATCACCGCCCGCGATATTCCCTATAGAGAGATGAAAAATCGGATTTGATTTGCGGCTTCCATTTATGAGTTAAACGAAGTTGGATTCTCACTCGTACACCTTCAAGGTACTACATTCATGTAATGGGAATCACACACGTTGGTATTTCGGTGGAATCTCAACGAAAATGAATTAAGGGGACCTCTACAAGAGAAGTAAATAGTTCCCTTATTCCATTATTACACCGCTTGAATTATAAAAGCGTTCCAAAAGAAGTACGTCCTCTTTCATATTTTAACCCTAAAAAAGAAAGCCAAGTATAAAAGTGGCCGTGAGTATGTTCTTTATCAGGAAACGTACTCTTCGAATGATAATGAAATTAATTGATGAACTATAATCGAGTCGAATGTTGCTTGCATATGCTTATTTTCGTGAATCTAAGCAATCTTTCTTTTGTCATTGTATTTGATTCGAGATTACGGTTAGTCAAAATCGTTGTAAAGGCGTGGAATAAGTAGTCTTTATGTGAAAATGTATTATTTTTAGGGGAAATATCAACATTGAATTAGTAATATTGTATCGTTGCAGCTATATGTGCTTTGTTACAGTAAATTGCTATATTATGTTATTAGAATTGTTAGTATTAGAGTACGATAGTATTATAATAAAAGTTTAAGCAAGTTTATTAATTAGACAGTCATCACCGTTTTAAGTCCTCGCACGACTTTGTTATAGCTTGCTAACGAAAGATAAAGGAAATTCGCTCTTCTGATCAAATAGAAACAATCAACATAAGACAAAAATTCTACCTGTGAGTGATGATGATATTTTTAGTGATACTGTAATGGCGATATTTTTCTTTTGATCGTTATCTAATTCTTATTTAATTATAGTTATTTATAATCTCCATTCTCAATTTAAATATACGTACAGACCAGTTATAATAAATATAAACATAATAGTATATAAATAATAATATAATAGTACCTAAACTATTACTAAAATAATCAAGTAGACACTTCGCGAGAAGAGAGCAATTATGTTATGTTAGACTCTTAAATTGTATTTAGAAATTCATTCGCAGCCAAGTAAACGACAAGAAAATTTTCTAAGCCAGTCTCGAGTAGAAGTAAATTACAAATCTACTTATATCTTCTTAAACACGAGAAAAACATCTTCTTCCTAATTACCTAAGCAAGCTCTTCATTAAAAAAAGGTGAATGACGATGAGAATACTGCAGGAAGAGGTGGTGTTTTTTGAGAAGAAAATTCCACCCCGTTTCACTGGACTGAGTCTTAGGTCTTTATCTGAATCATACGCACCGTTTAACTGTGCCCTCGTCCCCCAGGGGTCTTGGAATACATAATGAGTATTATCTTTTCTCCGGCCTTAATCAAATGCAAGCACAGAACGACGACAGATTTAGCTCACTGCAATTTCCTTCGCCTTATCAGATAGACCATAGATAAATGCATTTACCAAAGGAAGTATTTTTCGTTTGTGACGAAGAATCTTGCTAAAAAGAAATAGATCACGCGCATTCCATCGCAGCGCGGGCTTTACTGAGCTATTTAAGTTCATTCTTACTGTTTCCGGAGAGTCGTTGACTTATCAAACCGTGGCATCATACAGCTAATTGGTGCATGTCAGTGAACTCAGAATTTAGATTTTCATTTCGAAAATCAAAAGCCGTCGCGGTGAAAAGAAATCACAGCATTACAATATAGAAGTGTTACGCTAAAGAATAACTTTGTGAAATAAACATTTAACTTAGATGTATTTAGGATGGATGGTGAAATGCAACTTCCAATCAAAGAATATATTATAGCATTTTATGGAATTTGCATATTTAATTTAATTTTACTTTCTTTACTATTTCGGAGTTCTATAAACGTAAGGTTTCAGCCATTGAATTGATCAGATTTATTATTCTAATCGGCAGAAAACGCCATTCAGAGTGAAAGGTAAGTAATAATGCAGAAGAGATACCACTCGGGTTGATTTTATAGGAATTCGATGATTTAGAAGAGGGAGAGTGAATGAGAGGAACAATGAGAGAGGGAAAATGAATATAAGAAAGATAACTTTTAGCTCAATGGCCGAAAGATTATCCAAGAAAGAACCATGAAATGCTTAGTGGAAAGAAGAAACTCATCTATTTTGAGAATAAAAGTTTATATTTCTTATAGTTAGAAGGAATGATGGTTAGCTGAGGATATAGAGCAGTCTAAATGTAAAAAAACAAATCACAGAGTAAACCAAAAGTTACAATAAGGATATGAATCACAATCAGCGATGAAGTTCGAGTCAATGAAAAAAGCCATCGCTTAACTTTCATTTTAATTTCGTTCGCATTCAATTTGGTGGCACAAAAAGTAACGACCAAAATCGTAATTATAGGTCCTCAAGGGTCATTCTATTATTCACCATCGAAATCGGTGATGAATCAAGCCAATGGAGAAAATTACAGGAGAAGGCGATTTTGTAGATTTCGGAAAACTATATTGAAGATATTTCATTATACTGTAAAAAGTTATACAAAAACAAGTCTCGTTGTATGTAAATACCACACAGTTAGTTAGTTAGTTAGCCTGACCTCATCACTTATATACGGACGTATTTCTGGAAAGTTTTTTTTTACTGCAGTGTTACTAAAATCTCTGATAATCGTACACTAAAGGTGAAAGATGAAAATCTTTCCAAATGCAGACCAGTGAAACCGACAAATAGCGACAAGACTGAGCACAGGTCTCCCAATGGTATTCTAACCACTCAACTACCATGCCACGTCAATTTTAACGGGTGTCGCTATTTTTAACTTCTTTTCGAAAATCACACGTGAATTAGGAAGTACTAAATTGATTATGAATGGTGTCTCTCCATTTATGAGGAGAGAGTTTACTGCCATTGAGTGACACATACCGGACTGGAGAACCCATCTTGCTCTTTATTTGGAATTATTATCAATGTATAACAGGACATTTTTGTAGTATATGTGGCAACCACCATAAAAAGGATCTTCACTAACATGATTGCTTTCCAAGTTATGCCAAGTTAGCGTTACCCTCTTAAGAATCTATGAACAAGTTCTGAGCTCACCTATCGGATGCAACATTTTTTCCCAACTCCCTCTTTTCTCATTCCAGCCTCCGCCACAACCCACAATTCCTTGGATCAAAGGCAGTACACAAGATGATGATGATAAGTCAGCGGCGCATGTTTAAAAGGGACGGCCTTAGGCGGCAAATTGGGTGGAATTAGAATGTTCGCCGTCCCCGGGCAGTGTCGCCGATTATCTTTTCCTCCCAATAGCATTCCCAATGACAGACGCGATGAATAAACATTGGACGGCCAGACTTTTTGAGGGACCTTCTCTCGAGGAATTCATGAAATGGCCAGTGGTTTAGATAGAATTATGAAACGATAGAAAGTCAAACTGCTGATAATACATTAAAAAGTTTACCAAATCCCTTTCTTTATTGTATTGTCATAATAAGAAAACTTTCTAAACTCTGAAGTTTCGATTTTAATTTCATAACAAATATCGACTGTGAAAACAATCAAATGAAAAGAAACATTATTTTGCCAATATATATTTATTTATGGACGTGGTTAAACAAGACCCTCTCTATTAAATCCGATCAATGAGATTCTCGATATTTTCATGTATTACGTTCTCTTGTACCACGGCTTGAAATACTTATTTAAGTTGGTGTATTGTTTTATCGATCGATTTACAACTGAAATGGAATCATTGATAAGAATTTAAGATAATTAATCTTTTTCTCTATCACTTTATTTATGAGTCACTTTAACAATGTTGGCAAAAGAGATCTACCAATCTTTGAATTCCTCTTCTATCACAATTTTCATACAATTATCTTAACTCAGATGTAACAACGTAAGCTTGTCTTTAACTTCAATTATACTCACTCGAAATAAACTATCCGACTCACCTAAACTAGATTCAGGGTAACGTTTTCAAGTCTATATTTCGCTATTTGAATTTATTAATTCCAGCAGGTGTAGATTTGTCCTATTTGAGGTCCTGAGCGCAAATGACCGAGGCCTCAGATATGAATTAAGAGAATTGAAATTAGAATTTTTATGCATAAAAATGCCTTCCATAAATCACTCAGTCGGTTCACTACGGTTAGAAATAACAAAATATGGAATAGTGTTTTTAGTAATTTATAATAAATGGTTTTACATTATACAGGAACATTAAATACTTAGTATGTTTTAAAAGCACATTACGTAGACTTACTCAATATAAAATTCTTTCTTTAAGCGGAAAACAAGTATGAGTGAACATGTCGTGCTTTCAAAAAGATAGAAATAATTTTATACTTCGTTATGAAGAGATCACGTAAGTCTTATGACCGCGTGTATTACTTAAGGAATGAGCTGTTCCGACTTTTGCAAAGTTGGCGATGATTGATTTTAAGCAAAGAGTGAAAGTGATAGAGCAATTAGCGCCCGCTCCTGTAAGGATTTACGCAGTCTCTTAATGGCGTTGTAGGAAGTATCTTTTCTAGAATTCATCAACACAGTTTTATTGAGGCCCCAAAAAGGCCCTCAGCTAACGCCTAGTTGTAAAGAAGCATATGATGATGTTTAAACCTTACAATGGGAATGTAAATTGCGTCATCATAATTCCATCTTCAAGATTCCTGAACTAATCCGTCAGCATATGATCCGATGTCCATTTTATTGACCTTCATCTCCAATATAAACTCACATTCTTTCCTTTTCTTCCTCTGCGATTATTAATTTCACTCATTTTATGAATCACATTAAACGCCAATCTTGCTCTATCAAACTATTTTCGGTCGTCTTTCCGAATCGCCCTTCACTGCGTTCACTTCCACTGCGATAAATTAATCTCAATTCGGAAAGTGAATTATATTGCAGAAGAAACCAGTCACGAAAAGAAGTGCGTTTTTTTTATCTGTCGAGAATGTGTCCGCTTTCTCGAGTGATCTATAACTGAAAGAATGCCTGGGAATTGAGGAGCGAGTACTTTCTTCGCATTTGAATACTCTTTCAGGAGAAGATTACAGGAATTGCTGTAGATTTTATACCTGCAAATTCTTTCTATGCCCTTGCAAAGTACATACGATGCTGCGGCTGAATTGAAAATATTGACTGCGTCGCTTCATTCAATTAACATTTGTTTTATCTTAAATTTTCATGAAAAGGATCAGCAGTAACTCTTGGTACTGGTTTCTTGGAGCTGCACTGACTTATATATCTATAAGCACAGCTTTCGAAGCAAATTGATTGATTGGCCTACTGAGGGATGACGGTTTAATGACGTCAAAATCCCTATTCATGGATTAAGAAATCATTATGCAAATTCGTGAGCATGTTCTAAAGTTTTATCCTCACCGAATTGAGAAGAATCGAGTTTTGCCTTTTCTTAAAAATCAAAATGACCTCAGCTTTCAACAGTACTACACAATATGTGTTTGGGTAAAAAGTCGCTTTAGACAGAGAATGGGTGTTGAAATAGGAGATGAGAAGCACATTGGACTGCCTCACATTTCGTTTATGGCGGCTATCCAAAGTGTCCGCCATAAATGCTGATTCGTATGATGTGCCAATGCCTTTGGGGGGTCCGAATTCCGGACGACAACGATTCCTATGGTAATTGTGCTCACTTTGAAAAGGGATCACACAGTTTTGGGATATGAGTGATTCAGTCCAACATTGTTATCGTCGAAAGTTGCAAACTTAGGTTAAATTGTTTTTTGAATTATTAAAACGTTTCCAAATATTAACATGATAGTCATGCGTTCCTTTGCAGTGAACTTTAATCTCAGGATGGTTTATTAAATTTCACAAAAATATGTGGGTCTAAATTTCGTAAGAATGTTTTTTCCAAACTTTTTTGAGAACAATATTGAATATTATTTAGAGTTAATAAATACTCGAAGAATTAAGGAAATCTGAATTCAGATCTGTGGAGTTTCCTGTTGCCATGTTTATGAATCGAATACTTTTCTAATCAACTAAAAGAAATATTTAGTATTTTCCACAGTTTTTTCGAAACTGTTTCGTTTAGATAGATCTGAAGATGATCGTTACTTACCATTGTTTGGCACTAGATTGCGCTCAACTCAGATAAGGGAAGATTGCCGCTCTTCTTCGCCTCGAAATCCATCTCTCTTCCTAAACAAAACGCCATTCAAAAGATGCCCTCTACAATTTTAAGGTAAAATTTCAAAGCGTCCGAAAAGGCAATAAAAAGTTCCGGAGAGGGAATGATTTAAATAACGGCCGATCAATACGCTAGATAGATGGGGTGTGGGTGGGGCCCTCGAGGGCCGTGACCAATGGGCATTGTTCCATATTGATGAAGTGGGAGGAGCATAAGAAAGCCATTCTTATGTAATTCTCTCCATCGTCTTTTGGCGAATCCTTCGACCCTTTCCTTCCTCTCCTCGCCGATAGATGTCACGTGCATTCAGCATATATTCAGAGGATAACATCGTAAGCATATAACTTATTCGCACATATTAGTTGCATCTTCTCATGCTGGATTGTTTCCTCTTTATATTTTCTCTCACAGATACTTATAAGACTGTAAATCCTGCGATACGTTTTACATATAAAAACTCCAGGTTTTAATCGTGACACATTTATTGCTCTTGAAAGAAGTCAAATGTCCTGAAAATCGCAATACTTAACATTCATGTATTCAAATTTGCTGCCAATACCTCGAAAGAATAATATTCGCGTTGCTGTCGTTATAAGATAGACTAGTTTAAAATAGCACTGAATACGCTGATTATATACGCTGTGAAAAATCACGGAAAGGAATGTTCAAGAAGAGTGCAACAAAAAAATTTGCACATGTAATACCTGCTAAACATATCTAACTTTTGGACATTTATGGATAAAATTAACGTTGTATTATGGTGAAATGTATGAAAATGTTCATTTTTGGCTTTTGGCCTTTGGAAATATGCATAATATGAAATTGAAGCATAAATGAAAATGATCGATCGATCGGCAAAAGGTGACGTCATCGATAGCAGATATTCCAACATGGAGTCGCCCGTGAGAAAAACTTATTTTCGGAATCAAAGATGTTCAATCACGACGAGGATATAAAAAATTACCTAATTGAAGACATTCGGTGTCTCGCAGGGGGTCCACCCTTCCTCCCATTTTCCTAGAAATTTTTCATCGAGTTTATTTTGTAGGAAATATAATTTTTGAATTCATAGATAGTTGCATATTTATGCGAGATCTTCTGCTAGGAAATTCAACGAAATTTTCTTTTCCTTCCTTTCTACACTAACTCAGTTTCTTTTAAGAGTGCGACTTGATTATTACCTCGAGTAAAAATAA
This sequence comes from Pachydiplax longipennis, assembly GCA_036926295.1. NCBI lineage: Eukaryota > Metazoa > Arthropoda > Insecta > Odonata > Libellulidae > Pachydiplax > Pachydiplax longipennis. The sequence continues at coordinate 735,457 of JAVFKF010000054.1, forward strand.
AATTAAACCATTCTTTCTATAGCGATCAAGATATAACTGATGTTTTTGGGATGAAAATATTGGGATATATATGTGTATCCATGATACTTTGGTCAATAACTCTTTTCTTTAGGTCGCTCTCGACGGCGTAGATAAGACAACAGCGATCCTAAGAACCGTCTTATGAGGTAACGCAGTGCTCAAAATTGCTCTTTTCCGTAATTGTATAAAATATTTTACGGTCAATTGAATGCATCAAAGCATCTAATTCCTAACTATTCGTTATTAATAACATAAAACTAATAGAATATGGAATCTATGTAAAATCTTAATTTGCATGAAAAAGCAAAACAAATTTTCAAAATAATGGTCGAACAAAAAAGAGCAAAAAAGGGTCTCAGCCGAAGAAAGAAACGGCGTCTGATTGCGAGAATATTTTTGGAAACTATATTTCGTAGTTGAGAACGAAGTCCTTCTCCGCAAAGGACAACTAGGATTTTATAATTCAATAACTAAATTCTAAAACTCTGTCCGGACGATAATTTGGACTTTTAATTACTTCATTTAACTCTCTTTAGTGGAAAACAGGAGCTTCTAAATCAAAGAGAAAAAAGCTGAAGATAATATTTGAAAAATTATTACATTGCATTCGCAGAATAAATATATGGTTTGTATAAACTATAAAGCTTTCGAAATCCCTCCATAATTGAATAATATGAATATCATTAAGAGTAAATTATAAATAAAAATCACAGTAGAGAACTTTTAATTGCTTAATGTTTAAAATTTTCTACTGTCTCCATGGGAACCCCTGTTATTCAGCAGAGCCTTAATTATCATAAATATGAAGAGGGCCTTAATTATATCGGTGATTCAACGGGTTGAACTTTGAATATCTTGTATTCGATTGAAAAACTCGAAGGAGCTGTCGATCTTAACTTATTTCGATACTCAGAGGAAATCATCTTCCGAAAGCAAAAACTGAGCGAGTTGCAAACGTTGGACCTGATTATGAGTTAAGCTCCCAAACAACGATTTCCGAGTATTTCAGCTCCATCTATGGGATAAATGGAGACATGAAAGTATCGTTTACGAACCGGTCGAAGAAAAAACAATTTTTATGGAGGAAAATTGGCTCCCGAATTCAATGTCGGATAATTTATAGAGCGTTTGTCAAAAGTGAAGAAAAGGATCTCAGACGCGATATTCGATGAAGAGAAACGTAATCGCATTGAATGTATGGAAATAATTCGAATGAAGTTATCTTGAAATGTTACGATGAGGTATTGAATTCTCAAAATGAAGAAGAAATCCGTGGATTGATTAATAAGAGAGGCACGGACAAGTTACTTTCAATTAAAGATATTCTAAACGCCCAAGAAGAATTCTTCCACGAAACACGATTCATAAATTTTACAAAACACTCCAAAATAGAATAGACATTACGCTATAGGCGAGAAAGACACACAACTATTTATTTTTTACTGATCAAAATGAATTGCACCATTGAAATAGCATTTCTATGCTTCTTATAAAATTTATATGGATCGATGTCGTTAATAAGTTTGGAAAGAAAGAGCGTTTTTTTCTTTCAGCTTAATTCGTTCATGTTTTATAGCGAACATTCGAGATCTTTCTCATATTTTCGTTGTTTATATATTGATACGAAGACGATCTTAGAAATCTGCTGCGAACTGCCTTTCGGCAGAAGGCACTGATATCCCAGGTGTCATTAATGTTATAAGCTAGCATCTATCTAACTATTTATAAGTGTGTAAATGATGGAAAGTGCATGGAATATATGCTTGAATTAAGATAGAGGTATAGTAATACTTTATATTATCTTCCAACATGTCACTAAATTATTAAATATATTGGAAAATTCTCGTGGGGGGTTGATGAATACTCTCTTTAAAAACGGAGATATATTTATGAAAGTCCCTAGGTAAAACGTTCCGAATGAAAACAACCATGTAAAGATACAGCATTCAAATAAGATCGGCGGACCACCGAAGAAAGTGAGTCACTAAAAAGAAGATTATGATAGAAAGCTTTGATGGGCGTAATGCCATCGGAAGACACGAAGAAGGAACGCAAAGACAGATCATTTCGAGGAAAATCGTCTTTACGGCGGCGCCATCTTCAATAATGCCGATTGCCAAAAGATCACAGCGACAAATCGCGATCTTTTTTGTCTCACTTTAAGGCAATTAATCCCCTCCACAACGTCCGAAAGAAAGGCAACTATATAATATGGAAGGAATGAAACCGTGGGAAAGGGAAAGTTGCTCACATCACTCCGCCTTTTCTTACTGCCCTTCGATCTTTTGCCGGTAGGTGTCAGGTAGAAGATACGACCAATAGCCTATCCAATGTATATATGACATAATAATCAAATCTATAATCCATTACACTTGAAATACGCGCCTCATAATAAACTATCTATTAGCAAAAAGTACCCAAAGTACATGCAATATAGCTGTAAACAATGAGTTGCTATGATTGATAAATAACCTTTAATTATCCATATTATTGTATTTATTTTTACGAATATTCTATAGTAACAGAGATACATAAACATTATTTTACGTAAATGTATTGCTAATTTACATAATATATTACAATATACATAGTTTTCGTTCTTGCAAGAGTTCGAAGATTTTTAATCGATAAAGCGGTAATCGGGAAGGAAACGCACACAAGAGGGCAAGGAATGATATATTTTCAAAGAACTCCTTTTAAAAGTGGTTGCAACCATTTCGTATCGCATAATAAACGTTTATTCGTCATTTTGTCTCTTTACATAAACTGCCCTTTCGAAGCATAACGAAGGGAATCAATGGGGAATTGCTATTCGAGGGAAGATATTTTATCCAATCGTAACTGAGAGCCCGAAAATCACCAACAGAAAAGCCTATCTCAACTAATTTCCTTTTGGAAGAAAATCGTTATTTTGCGGAAAAGCGGAAAATATAATCGTCTGAAAAATGCGACCAAATTGGACGGGAAGAAGACGTGAATTATGATTGAGTTATTCCCTCGAATATCGCATTCGAATTTATTTCAATAAGATAAGACGAAAAGATTTTTATATTTCTCGCATATAATGTACAGGGCACTAAACAGAGCTAGAGAATTGTGGCGGAAGGGACAGTGTAACGAAATAGAGAAGATGGCTGAAAGTGGGAGGGTCGACCTATTATACAGAAAAGTGAATCATTTAACGTGGAATAAAATTAGTAATAAAATGGACACTATTAGTGATAACAGGGGAAATGTCTTAAGGGAGCCAGCAAGCATAAGGGGACGATGGAAAAAGTATGTTGAACAACTGTATTCTAAAGACATGAAGCCTACCCACTTAAAGATATAAAGTATACAAGAAGTAGTGGAGGACGATGTTGGACCAAGTATACTAGATAGTGAACTTGATAGAGCACTGCGGGACATGAAGGGGAAAAAAGCAACGGGTGTGGACGAGATTCCAGGAGAATTTCTGAAGAATCTGGGGGGAAAGGGTAAAAAGCAATTCTATGATTTATGCAGGAAAATTTACGACGAAGGAAAGTGGCCAGAGGATTTTACTAAATCTATCCTGATTCCAATCCAGAAAAAGAATAATGTCCTAGAATGCCGGGATTACCGCACAATTAGCTTAATATCTCATGCTGCAAAAGTAATTTAAGGGTCGTAAACAGAAGAATCGAGGGAAAAACTAAGGAATTCATAGGGAATGATCAGTTCGGTTTTCAGAGAGGGAAAGGGACGAGTGATGCAATTGGGGTGATGAGGGTTCTCGTAGAAAGAAGGTTAGAATTTAAAAGGGACGTTTGTGTATGTTTCATTGATTTTGAAAAGGCCTTCGATAGAGTGCAATGGCCAAAACTGATGGTGATACTAAAGAAAATTGGGTTGGATTGGAAAGATAGGCGTTTAGTGCAAAATTTGTATTTAAATCAGACCGCACGAGTAAGAGTTGCTAATGGGGAATCGGAATGGGAAGAGTTAGGGAGGGAAGTAAGACAAGGCTGTCATTTATCAACATCTATTTTAACATATATTCAGATGAAATGGTCAAAGAAGCTTGGGATGAAATAGATTAGGTAGTAAATTTTGGTGGGGAAATAGTGAAGTCGGGAAGATATGCAGACGACAAGGCTATTGTGTGCGATTCTGAAAGGGGTTTGCAAATCCTAGTAAATGCACTAAACGATGAAGCAAAGGAGTTTGGGATGAAAATCAATGTAAGAAAGATTAAGATTATGAGGTTTTTAAAGGGAAAGAAAGCTAAGTTAACAACAAGGATTGATGGGGAAAAACTAGAGCAAGTAGATCAATTTCCATACTTGGGCAGCCTTCTTTCTAAGGATGGAAGATGTTCGACAGAAATTAGAAAAAGGATAGCATTAGCAAAGAAAGCTTTCATGAAACGAAGGGAACTAATGACGAAGGGATTTGATAAAGGAATCAGGAAGAGATTGGTAAAATTGGTGTGGAGTGTAATGTTGTAGGGGTGTGAAACGTGGACGTTAAGAAAAGAGGATGTCAAGATATTGGAGGCTTTTGAGATGTGGGTATGGCGTAGAATGAAGTAAGTTGGGTCAATAGAAAAACGAACAAGGAGGTTCTGGTATGGTTGGGGAGAAAAGAGAAATGATTGAAGTAATTAGCAATCGACAAAAGTAATCGGTGGGATAAATATTGAGAGGGGAGGGATTGTTGAAGAAAGCGATCGAGGGAAGAATGCTATGGAAAAGACAGAGGGGAAGACAAAGATATATATTATAGTATATATGTATATATATATATATATACATACATATATATATATACATATATATATACATTCTAGTATAATTTCGGCAGTTTCAAAAACTATACTTAAGAAATTGCATGAGCTATAGATTGGTATCTCACGTGTATTACTAGATCAATGAAATATCTGAAAAGCCCCTATAGAACCAGAATCAGATTAAGAAGAGCAGAAGTAACTTTTCTTCGATATTAATCTTTACATTTATATAAAATATCATTTAAAAATTATTATTACTTATTATTGAAATCCTTTCTAATAGTTGTATGAAATCGAAAGTTAAAAATGAAAAGGGATGTGAAGGTTAAATATCAGATTAACTTAGAATTTGTAAACTTAAAGCTTAAAATGTGTAAATTAATACTTTGAAAATGGACTCTCATGCATTTCCTACAGCAACTCGTACAGCATTTCATATATATTTAGTATATTTCTTTATCATATGAATTTCATATATTGCCGCACAATATATCTTGTTTTATTCATAAGCTCGGAATGAGGCAATGAATGGTTTCGACTTTAATGTGCATGCAATCGAAATTTTGTTCTCAGTTTATTTGAACCAAAACGTAAGATCAGCTACAGGACTCATTTAGAGTGTAAGGAGTGGAGTGCTGGTGGATATATGTATGTATGTCTATGTATATATGATATATAGGAATTCATTCCGGGGGGAAGTCCCACGAGGGGAATGCAGAGACAGAGGGCCTCCTTGTAGAGATGAAGCGCCCTCAAGGGAGAAAAAGATGAAAAAGAAAAGCGGATTAGTCTCTCGTCGACGCACGAAGGGGAAGAAGATCAAGAACAATTTCCATCCGAAAGAAGACATTAGAAACTATTTGCGTCAATATCAGTTACCTCATGTAACGAAAGGGCTCTACGGGTAAATAATGATCGAGTTAAAATTCATGAAATCGTAGCGACAAGAAAAAATTTAATCAGAAAATATTTATTTTGCCTTCTTTATGCAATTTATGACAGTGATTATTAAATGTGTGACATCCGTAGCCTTAGAAGTATAATGAAATAGGTGTAGATAAGTCTTAACTGGAAGCGGTTCGAGAATGGGACATTAATGAGGAGTTTTATGGATGGAAACATGTATAATGGAATACAATAATGAATAAAGCTTTAAATAGTGATTTGAAAAATAAATAGTGCCACATATACTTGCAAAGAAATGATACAGCATTATTATAGGTGTATATCGGTATATATACACCGATTTTATATATATATATATATATATATATATATATATATATATATATATATACGATAATAAAGTTAGTAACCTTAACACACAATAGTCCATTGCAGGAAATACGGCGCGAAAAGGGTTAAAAGGTTTGATTCTTTCCTTACAAACGGCATACTTAAGTTTGTTAGTAAAAGTGAAAGTAAAATAATGTCAGTGAATGTACGTTTTACCTTGCGTAAACAAAAAGGTATTCAGTTCATTCAAACTTCTGTGTATTTATTCTTTCAGACGAAATTATGATTGTTTCGCGAGAAATAATAATTAAAGTGATCCAATGGTTCCGTCACGATCACCATATCTCCCCAGACTAATCATTGTCCTTTAAAATCACGCTCTGTTTCGCCAGAGGTAACTCTCATTCGAATGATAAAGGATTCAATGAACGCCGAATGATGCGAGATAAATGCATCGAGAACTTTCAAACTAACGGTTGGATTTTCTTCTCTGCAAGATATCTTCTTAACGAAAGATAAGACGGCTTGTAAGTACAAATCTCAACCCGCCCAGACTCATGTTTATTCGGTGTCAACGTCGGATTAAATGATCCATAACTTTATCATAACTGCCATGTGATGTAGTATTCATATCACAGATACTGTCCGTTTCCTTCCCTAACTGTTTTCTTTATCGTTTGATTCATTTGGAGATTTTTTCATTTTAATCATTCAAATTCTCCATGTCCTGCAATTAGTCTCTTCGTTTACTGATCCATCTTAGAATCATCCATCTGAATGACGAACTTCTTTGTAATTTTATGATTTATTTATCTGTTACACTGTATCGAAACGCATCTGGTTGTGAATCACTTCAGACTATACACTAAATTAAGAACTTTCTTTTATGTTCAACTTTTAATCATAAAGAAAACTTGTGTTATTTTATACGCTGTATATCGAATACTTCTGTTTTATTACTGTTCACAATGCTGTACTCTATCTCTAACGCACTATTTTATAACTTCTGCAGGTTTTGTAACGCTCCTTCTTTTCGTGTGTATTTCTTTCAGTGGATACATTTTTCTTCGATCGAAGATATCACGGTTTTTCACCACGAAATCATTCTTACTTATTTAACCCTATCGATCACCACCTTCCATGTTTTAAAATCTGTATATAATATAGTATAGACAAGGGAGTAATGGAAAATGGTACTTTCTAGTCCCGATTTCGCCCAATAAAGACATTTTTATTGTATGGCATTCTCAATCAATATTTATTTACCTCATTGTGTCCCATAGTTAATTATTTTATTTACTATCCATCACACTTATTCTCACTATATACTCACGTTATTTTTGTGGGTATTTTTGGAATATTAAATGGTACAAGCCAAATACTGATTAATTAGATACGATCATTCCCATTCTTTCTTGGCGCTTCTTTTTTTTCTTTCCGCGAAGAAAACCATTCACTAACCAAGTCAGATGCGATACCCGAAATTTTCGTAGTCCTTTGGAATCGATAGGCTGGTGGAGCAGCGGCAGATGCCTCCCTGTTTACATTGTCCGCAGGGGATGAAGGGTTAAGAACACGGTCAGCTTCGCTTGGGGCCACCAAACCTCCAACTTATTCTCTTCCCCTCCAAAGGGTCATGATTCATGTCTTTAGGATAAGAATTTCATAAAAGGCACTGCTATCATATTTCGGTGAGTGGAATATTTTAATTCATCCTTTGGTGCAGGATAGAGAGGAACATATTTTTCCTTAACTATTTTCCAAGTCTTTATCATGGTTATGATGGTGTGAAAGGTACTTATACTGAGATATTAGAGATGCTGAATATTGCCACTAATTTACTTATAACGGCAGTAGCCTCCCTGTCTCACCCGATGCTTCAATCCTGTATACAGCACAAATATATGAATGGTAAAATTTCTCATGGTCTGCCTTAATTCTTCAAATATTTACGTTCTGCTTCAATATAACGAGCGTTAGTTAAGTTTGAGTCTTTCAGGGACATTTAACGGCAATTGTTTGCAAAGATACTGTCCTATAATTTATTACATGTCCAAAACCTAATTAATGTCCGCATAAGACAAAGGGTACACAACTCAAAGATACTTTGTGCACTGATTACGATAGGCCGTGCTCGTTCACATCCTTTTTTATCTTGATGAATTTCTTGCGATTCACTGAGAAGTGGAAGGAATTTAACGGTTCTACTTGCGGCAGATTATTAATCAATGTGTTCGCTTAAGTATAGCAAAGGAAATTCAAAACTTGCACTGCAGAAAATAACGAGCATTTCGTGACTAAAGCTAAGACATCTACTTCCATTCTATTTCATCTTTCTCCTGAATATTTTAAACATCTGAGAAATCTGAACTAAGCATTTCCGCAAAATTCACCTCGTTCTGATCTGAGACAGAAGCACAAATGTGACTTGACGTATTAATCGTCTTTTTAATGAGGTTATTTCATTTTCTTGTATCATAATAGAAGCCTTCATAAGATTAATAATTCTTAGGACTAATAGAATATTTATAAGGTTCGGTAGAGTAATCTTTATAATTTCTAAAATTTCTTCCTGAGATTTGATTTACAAATTATTCCACTGAAAAATCGAAGTTGTTGAGATGTATTTAATGTAGCTTATAGGGTGAGTGTTTGGATTTAAATATTATCAGGTGATAACTTTTCATTTTTAGTGTTTTGTTTGTGAATTCAAATACTTAAGAATATTTCTTTGTCGGCATTGCTAAGAAAGGATATTTTAACTTAACCATAGGAACACAATTCAATTAATAATCAAGTTATAATCCTCATCGATATTTAGTGATAATCCATGCAAAAACCCGAGTCTTCATAATTTTAATAATGCTGTAATCAAATTAAATAGGTGCGCTAATAAAATGATATTTCAAAACAGCTTTAAATAAATACAGAATTATAAGTTGGCTCTTAATGAATAAGATAAAATTAAACCTAACTGCCGTTAACCAATTCTGAGTAATGGAAGGCCGAAAATTCTAAAATATGTAAGTCAACTCATTAAACCTAGAAAGATCAAAGTGCGAAACATTCAACGCCTGTTTTCGAAGCCTTGAAAATGTGGAAAGCAAATTTTTTCTTAATTCTCAGAGCGACTTAGATGTGAACCAGCGTAAATATGAGTCGGCTTAAAATGATTCCTTGTGCATCTCAGACAATGAGTCCCTTTTCTCGCATTCTATCATAAGGGCGGATCAATTCGTACTCAAGTTACACACTTTTGGACGGTCTGAGAAAAGGCGATTCCAGCGGCGCCAGCTAACGAAAGATAATTTGAGTAGATTGTGCTGTATTTCCTAAGACAGGAGGATTTCGGAAGCTACTTGTGATTCAATTTATAGCTGAGATAGTAATTTTCATTTCAAAAGTCACCTAGACCCGGTATTATGATGCCCAATCGAATCGTAACCTAGAGTTTAAGATGAACTACTAAGTAGTATATAAAATTATTAGCACTGTTAGTTATTTATCTGCCATTTTGACTATAAGTAGCCAGGACTGAGAATAATTTTCATACCCGTTACTGTGAGGTTTATTTGAACAAAGTCGCATCGTAATATTTATCCAAAATATTATTTGTTTACATCCATGATGCATTTCAAATAATTATTAACTTATTAGATTTAAACCTAACTAAATATAGTGGTTAAGGTATTCACCATTTTAACCACTGGTTAAAGCTTCGCTAGATTATTATACGATTTAGTAGAGTTAGGCTGGTCTGGATAGCGAGGAAAATTTATCTTTAAGAAACGATGAGTTCATTATGATTTATTTAAAAGGTTTTTATACTGAAAAATTCTATCGGGACACCCAAATGTTTACTGGAATGATCCAAAAGTGATAATAAGTACCAACCTATGGAATGAAAAAACAGCGCTAGGGCAAAAAGAGGTATTTATAAAAAACGTAAAGCTTTAAATAACTAAGACTTATGGGATGATCCCAATGAGCTCTTTCATTCCCCACCAATAACAAATTTCCTCGGTAATGCTTTAACCATACTTTATTGCAAACGACCTCACGAAATAAGTTTGTCATTCACTTTGGGTTCTTTTATTTAGCTTCCAGTTTCATTGAAATCGAGATTTGCATTTATAGCAGCTCACTCATTTTAGACGTTCACATACTGAGGCGTTGTGGATGATTCAACTTAAAGACCTTCTAGAGCAAGACTCATAATTACATCACTACAATTGAAACGATTAAGTTGTAGTTTGGATTCATATATACCAGGGGTGGCCAACAAGTCGATCGCGAGGCCAATTTTTGTCGATCGGCATTAGAAAATGAAATTATAATTTTACAAACTGACTTAAACTTACAAGCCAGAAAATCTGAAGAAGATTTAGGAAATATGTCAACCGAAAAAAATATCCCAGTGTCACCAAATGTACCGAATATATCTATTCTTGTTTCGGATTTACATACCTTTGCGAATCGGCATTTTCATACTTGAAGCTAACGAAGACTAAACAACGTTCTGTCCTGACTGATTTCCATACAGAAGACTCATTATTATTATCTTTGTCAGGATATGCACCTGATTATGATTCCTTGGTTAGAAACATGCAAACTCAGTCTTCCCATTAATGTTAAGGGAACAAAGTAAATTCTAAATCTGTATTTATCTGTGGCTACTTTGAATTAATAATATTGTTAATAATTATCCATGTTCTTTTAATTCCCCTTGACATAAGTTTTTTGGCCCTTTAAATAATCATTGTTGATGATTTTTTACGTAGGTAGATAAGCGGAATATCTATATTTCAGTACGAGGTGTACTTAGCGAGCTTTTGATAAATTAGTAAAAAGTAAGTCATATTATTCTCTCATGATAAATTTTCTCGGCCCAAAAAAAAAACGAGAAAGTGAAATATTGTAATCAAATTATCAGCCATACTGTGCATTTTTATATTTACGAACAATTAGTACAACAAATTATACATTGCAGTTGATAAAAAAATTAAATTGCATTTTAAGTTAGTAAAAATCTATCTCGAAAAAGTGTCGGAAAATCGATTTTTTTAGGTACCACATGTACGGAATGCTGCTATCAAAAGTTGGGTCTGGAAATTTATTTTCTTCAGGAGCCTATATCTCGAAAACTTAATAAGTGATTTAAAAATAAAAAATAGTTTTGAGCATATATTTTACTTATCTACCCATACCTCGCTGGAATGCACCTTATGCTGAAACACAGTGAATAAACATAGAATGCATTTCACACCCCTTCTTCCCCCTAAGACTACGCCTATGACAATAAGTCGATCGCGACACACTTTTAAGATAAAAAGTAGATCTTATATGCAGAAGAGTTGGGCACCCCTGATATATACCACAAAATAAAGCAATTTTCCTTTTTATTTATCTTACTCCTTTCACTGTGAATATAAGTAGAAATCTCACAAATTGGAAAACTACAGTTGAATACAGATTTGATGAAACCCTTAGTTCGCTCCTAATTTTAGTAATACAGCAATAATTGGCTTAAGCATAATATTACGATAAAATAAATTTATATGACGAATGATCTCCAAAATGTGCTACACTGAGTTACATTCAACTCATCAGCGGAAACTTTCTTTTTTCGTTCTATTTAATCGTATCACCCACTCGTTTTTAGTCCAAAGTAATCCACATCTCATCCGCGGTAAAGTTGGCACTAGATTTCCCGTTAATTCCGACGGCAAATGGAAATGATCGAATTAAAAAATAGCAAGAGGAATAGAGGGCAAAGAATTTTAATGGAAGGGAGCATATTAATGGAGGATGGAAAAACAAAACAGAATCGAAAGTGGTCGGGGTGAAGAGGGAATAGCGTATGGAAAGGAAGCAAAAGGTGCTGATGTCTTTTGGTTAGTAAGGGATGGAAAAGAAGAGGGGGTGGAAGTAGGTGATCAACAAATTCACAAGAAGCGTGAAATTATATCTGAAAATAAGAAGGATTATAGGAAAAAGGGATTGATAGAGATTTACGAATGAAAAATATTCTCTTCGAGAGAAATGAAATCAATAAGACAATAAGATTTAGGTTTGATTCAAATCAAGACTCAATGCATTAAAACTATGCAATAACTTTCTTATTCGCTGATATAAAACCAATTTCGCTACATTTTCCTTTTCTTTGTTTCATTTTTACTTTCAAATGCTTTTCGTAGTCAGAATTGTACTTTCACCAGTAATTCACTCCAATCTCGAAATTACCTTGGGAATATTTTCCCTTTAAACATTAATTCAACAAGTAAATCTTTCATTTCCAAATGGGGAAAGCATTGTAAGAAAACATACGCAATTTTTTCCGAAATGGTTTTATTAGTTCAAAGAAATTAGATTTGTTTCCATATCTCTTATAGATTTATTTAATCGCTATCGGAATCCCTACGTAATGTTTTATGTTCTTATTATGAGTCTTAAGCGATTGGCTTATACAGAACAGAAAAGGCACTTAATTTACCATTCTTTACAACAGTCGAATCCTCAAAAATTGCAATTATAATATGAGGATGAAAATCAGTAAATTAATCTAAAAAATGAAAGTAAATGCCGAATAGTTATTGGAATTCCAAAGTTAAATCTGAACTGTTCATTTATTTATCTAATGGTACAAAATGGTTAACTTAGCCTTCTAAAAACAGGTAAAATTTATCATATAGAGATCTCGGATAGCAAAGTGGGTCGTCTTCTGTGATAGCGGTCCAGAGTTCTATTCACGATGACCTCATCAATCGAAGGCCGTTTAATTACTACTAATTATCGTGTATATCTGAAATGAAACATCATACCTGAAAAGAATAGCAATAGGACGAGACATATGGGTACAAAGACTCAGTGATTGAGGTTTAAAAGATGAATGTTTTATATTTCGACGCTAGCAGAGGATGCTCGAGCAGGGTCTGGGAATCGATGGCCAAAGTAGCACATATAGGAAATATATGGAGATTGTTTATAATATAATTATAAGATAATAAATCGAAGCTTCGAATTATGCTAAAGGTAAAGAACAAAATTACGAACCAACTCAGCGTCAACAATTCCGTCATCAGTTTTAGGAATTTCTTTTTGTTTTCTTCAATCAGTTTTGATCTTTCCCCGGTTTCCACGGCGCTCCGCCCAATATAAGTAGTTTGTCTCCTTCTGATTGGTCCAAAGGTAAGGTAGGATGGGAATTTTCTTCCAGGAAAAAGAAGTCTTAATTCCGAGCAACCCTTTCCTTCTTAGAGGCCCCAAGGGAGGACCCTTCCGGAAAAAACATTTCTTCCCCTTACTTCTCACTTTCCCCTTTTGAAAGGAAACCCCCATCACCTCTTCTGCACAAATGGCTGAGGTCCCGACTCAAGGCAATTACTTCTTTCCGGCGCTCAGACAAAGAGAATCTTCCCCGGGGGCCTCCTTCCCCAACTTTACTTTGTACAAGCCGTAATAAATTTCATAATTAGTCTTCGAGGGGGGCATTATCTCCACTCCTGAATGGGATCAAACAGAAAAATTAACAAAGTCCCTAAAATTTCCCCAAAGGCTTTATGATTAAGGTCGTGTGCCGAAATGAGGTGAGGAAAGGGGTAAGAGCAATTAAGGGATGCAGAGAATACATGTAATGAGTTGAAGAATTCAACTTTCTTGAGGTCCGTGATAATGAATGAACCCTATCGATATCATTCGAGAGATTAAGTTAGATCACATTAACACTGTGTTTAGGCATCCTGCTGGTTTACTCTCTTACCTGTTTATTGGAAAATGTTTTATTTGTCAATAAGTAATGAAAATTTTAAATTTTAATTCTTAGGAACATGGAAAGTTAGTCATTTCGCGACTATCCCAAGTAACTGAACGTACGGCGTAATAGAACATACTATAATCATGATATCTGTAACAGAAAAACATTGTTTTTACTGAAATTGAATCTCTACTGAGCTTTCTATAATGTATCACTGTTACTTATTTCGAATAAATTATTGGTGAGTACTAAATAAATAAATGTTATCGGTCACAGTCAGGATGATAAAACTCATGGACAGTATTTTCAGCAAATCGGATAACTTTCATGAACAAAATGAAGTTTGCATGTAAACAAGACTACACGAAACTGTGCTACTGAAATTTCTCAGAATATATAATTTGTGTAATAAATATCCTTTACTGTATAAGTCGAAGAGGAATTAACTTTTCATGATTAATGGAAACTAGTCGCATTCAATATACTACCGTTATGAAATTTCTTTTTTTAGAACGTGATTCCTATAACTATTTACGGCAAATGAAAACTACGAGTCTTTATATTTACAGGCGCATATTAGTTTGTATTAACGCACGTTAAACATTTCAATACATATGCTGCACGTAAGCACATCTATAGAAAAACAACCAAAAATTATTCCCATTTAATTTCTTTATTAATGACTAATCATCGATGAATATAATCGTAATTGTAGTTACAGAAATTACTTGATTGTACACAACTGTGTGTCCATGAAACGTGTTCCCTTTCCATTAGTGTGTCCAAATTTAAAGTATCGCTCTCATGTTTGATGGAAGGACGCACTTCTTCTCCAAAACCGACGACGTACTGGAAATGAATCTCTGAAATTGGAGGGTCCAAACCTTCGATTCGAGAAGATGGTATTCGTTAAAACCATAGCTATCCTTTGGTAGCGGGAGACAAAAATATTTAATAAATTTGCTCCATTTAAATGATTTTACTTCGATTGGCTCTTGGAAATCCGAATTCATTTCCAAAATATTAATGTGAATTCTTTAAAGGTTTTCGAATTTCTATTTTAATTTCTAATCTTATCCGATGGAAGACAACTTTCAAACAGCACTTGGTATTTTCCGCAGATTTTATTACCACGCACTGGTTTCAAACAAGAAATGATGTGTAAAATACAAAATACTATTTTCGAGTCTTTTTAGATGGCGTTCCTCGACCTTAAGTCAGAACAACTTGAGTTTATCTGATAAATTGATTAGTAAATTCCAATGCTGTAGAGTTTCGCGACACTTCGCCGCTGAAAGGGGATTGGGCTAAATCATGAAATTAATTTATAAAAGAAAATTTTGGTTTCTTCCTTAAACACAGCGCCTTTGAGGAGAACCTCTACACTTTCCCTTTATGTATGCTGACGAGGCAATTAAAAATCAGTTTCAGAAATTGATTCGCGAAAATAATAGTAGGAGGAATCGATAATTCTACTGTAATAAATATTTTGCTCGACTTATCGGAATACTGTAATGCGCTTTCAAATAGTGATAATGCCTCAAGACATCGATGCGCAAAAGATCTTCTTAAGTCAGCAAAGAATCGAACATTCTTCACCTGAAACAGAGAAGATTTATTCAGCGTTGGGATTAATAATTGAGAGGGGAGAGTGGGGCGAAGGGGAAGAGAGAGCAAACATCACCTAATGAAATAGTCGACCCTAATTAGACCAACAATGTAGAGAGGGACATAAGAATGTTTGCGTCTCTTCCCCTTCACTTCTCATACTTTCTAGAAAACGAGTTGTACTCAGAATTCCCTTCATTACTATCTTATTTCGCATACTTTTCATTGAATCTTTCTGGTTTATCGCATTTAATTTTCCAGTCTTATTCCATTCGAGGATCGACATCGATATGCATCGACTACGGAACATCGGATAATGGCAACTCTTAATGTGCTTTAAATAGAACACGGAAAATGCGGTATATCACTATTGTTATACCAAAATATATTTTTCTTCTTCCCTGAAACTGCCTAAGGATTTGTGTAATGTAGTTACATTACACAAATCATTACATTTCCCACAGATTATTTTCTATCTTTTCCTTTCTCTTTACTTTGATGAATATCCTCACTCCTATATTCCACTAAACCTTTATTTTTTTAAGTAAGCCCTGATTAAACAAAGATTTTCAGCGAGGCAAGAACTACGGTCGGTGTTCAAAAGTCTCATTTGGCTTGTTTTTTGGTGTTAGTGGTTCGAATCATAAACATGACCTAACCTGTCGAAGCACTTTTAAAATTATTATAACAAAGAGTTTGTATTAATTCACCGATTACTTAGACGAAAATGAATAAAATATTAAAGGGTTAGGTGGATGAATGGATAAAAAAAGATTTCCCGCGTAAAAAGAGGAAAGCATATCGATACGCTTTTATATATTTCTCGAATGGAGCATTAATGTATTAACTATGCTCCGGAATAAAAGCTCCGTTGATGGTTTGTTTACCTTCCGGAAGGAGGTCGCTCCAGATGGATGAAGGAATTAGATGAATCTTCTCCCCTTGCATGTTAAATACCGCTCGCAATCCCATCCATTCTCATTGGCCGGGCCTTTTAGGGCCCCGATGAGGGTCTTCCGATGGGACGCCGTGTCAACATTCCAAACTGTGTAATCAGCAATATCGCTTGTGACAATATTGGCGCTGTAATTCAGTGGGGATAAACCTTCCATTTTTAATATCCACGGGAAATTTATTGGGTTAGGACGGGGTTGAGTAAACGGCGAGGGCCTCAAGGAATTAATTAATTCTATAAAACGTCGGTGGGTGGCGCGATCAAGAAAAGCACAGTGGCAAGGATGACGGGAATGTTTTCCGTGAGGAAATGGGTTTAAATAAAAAGAGAATGGAAAGGCGCAGAAATTCGCGGAAAAGGATATTGATGTCTCCTGTTGGAAAGAAAGATATTGATTAACGATCGCCAAAAGAATCGACGTTTCTCTTCGAAAAAAAAACGCAGAATGAATTCTATGGAGGCGAATCATGATGACCGAAAGATGAAGAAATGCCTATTATAAAACAATCTCAGAGCATAAATTCATCTTTTGCATCCGTAGCCTACTTTGGCATCTTTGGAATGGAGTAAGTGTATCGATCAAATCCCATATTCTCTCTCTAAGGAGTCGTCTTAACATTCAAAGAAGAAACAGGAAAAGAAATGCGAGATATAAATCGTAAATACTCTGAACAGTATGACTTTAACATTCCCTTAGGAGTCTCCTTTCGAGGAACAGCATCACATCGTCTTCTTCAAATCCCTAATAAATTAGTAGTAAATCAAATAAAGAAGTAATCTCTTATTTAACGCTTATAATCACGCTTACTTAACCAATTTCCTGTTACAGCAAAGTCCCTAATTAATAGTGAAAATATGACTTGTTATAAACTTATTCAAAGTACTTTAAAAACAAGATGGTTGCTCATTGAGAGGTGTACTCCAGAGTGATAAGAAGGCCGCTTTTATAAAACCTCACACTCTTAAAAAAGTTAAAATAATCTTAAATATCTCTGTTGAATACACACAATATGTATTTAAATTATATTTGTTAAGCTCTATATGTATGTGCAACTGATAGCGTCATTGGCTTAAATTCTAATACAAAACATATGTAATAAATAGTTTAAAATCTTTTACTATATATTCACTTTGACCCATATTTCTAATCGGATTTGGAGTTTATTGCATTTACATTTTTACTTTAACTGCGTTAACTTGTTCTGTGATTTTTAATGGTATTAATTTGATATTTTTCGTAGTATACTCACAGAGGTGAGAATATAATCTGCTGTTTGATTCGACTCTCTTCAGTTGAGATTCCTTTGTTTCTTAAGGATGGGCGGCGCTCTGGTGTGGGCGGGGGATGACATGCGCAGCGTGGTGACATGCGCAGCAAAGGGTTTTAATGGTCACGTGACCAAGTGTCGCGTGCGAATCCTGTGTCGCCACTTCCCTCCTCTTTCCCACTCCTCACACAATTCTCCTGCTGATTTACGGTTTGCGTAAATTGCAATGAAATTGGAAGAGAATGTTTCTAAAGTCTCCTTCGTGACAACTCTACATTTCATTCGACATCGGCGCAAAGATGCATGAAATGGAATTCTAATTTCGTGAAGTTTTTTAAATCAGAAAATAACGTCAGTTTCCTAAATGAAAATGGCATTGACAAAAATCGTTTATGAATAAAAAATAAATACATTTAACAGTAAGAAAAGCCTTCGCAAAATCATTTGTTTGGAGCATTTTAGTAGATGTTAGTGAAACTCGGACACTAAGAGTAAAGGAAGAAATATGGTAGAAGCAGTAGAAATGTGAATTTGGAGAAAGATAACAAGAACAAAATTGATAAAAAGGAAGACAAATGTAGAGATATTAAAGCAAGTGGATCAAGAAAGAAAATCATTAAATAAAATAGGAAAATTCAATTTATAGGACACTGCATAAGGCACAGAACCAAAATTTGTGAAGACAGGATCTTAGGCAAGAATGGAAAGGGTAGGCCAAGGATAAATTGTTTTAAAATATATAAAAAATGGAATGTTTTCCCTAGAAAAATATTATGGGATCAGCTGAAAGGAAAGAAAAATGGATTCACTGTTAGTTCAGGAATGAAATCATGATGGTCATATTTTTACGCTTTTTTTATCTAACCTGATACAAGATTTCCATGTGTCCAGCACATCAACAAGTACAGGCCAAACTATAAGCCCAGATGCACTCTATTAGCCAAACGTCATCATAGATTATAGGAAGAGATGCATGATGCTCAGGAGTCTATAGTTGGTGTCGAGAAAGACGCCTATTGCACATTATGAATCACGAAGATAACTTTCTTTAGTTGTCATTTCAATGAGGCTAATGAAATTAAGAGTCCGAGGGATGATAAAGATTTGGAAGTAGAGAACCAAATAACAGGAGACTTAAGTTTCTTGATAAGCAAAAATTATCCACGGAATATTAAAGAAACTGAAAACTCATTTTCGCTTAATTTATGGAATGACAGATTTTTTCTTTAGGGCCTCGCATTAGAGGCCTCTACGGGAAATATTCGGTCTTAGGCCCGTTCGTAAGTAATATAGTATACATAAGAGTAAACCGATCCCGACGTGGTCCTTATATCGATTGCATTTTGTGACCCAAAATTCGGCACTAGCTCGAGAAAAATTGTGTTATTCGGCCCAAACCCATGTCCTAGCAGACATTTAACTCACATATTAAGAATTTCTCGGCTTTTTTACTACGAAAATACAATACGGTAGATTGCTGGAGAAATCCGGTCAATATATAGATTGGATTCGAGATGCAGGTTCGAATGCAGTCAAGTTTACTGACGAACAATTCCATCCTCTACTGCTATTATAAGGAAGGCAAGTGTTGTTAGGAAGAAATCCGCCTTGAGGTCTGTATTAATGAAGCACGTTGTGATCCACCCTTCCCTTTTCCACATGCTCTCCACTTCAAATGGAAATCATATGAGAGAAATTAAGATTTAGAGCCAATCCTACTTAACCGCACTTTCCACTCCTCAAGATCGGGATATTGTCTGATCGGCAAAGAATAGTATCGCTACGTATTACCCATTTAAGGTGAAATTAAACGTGATTAAGGATAGTCTAATGATGAAAAAGTATTAGCAGAATGAAGAGGTTATTCCGTTTCTTCCAAATTGCGCGAAGGCTGTCATGAAATGATCTGGATGACAAGACGACAGAGGTAATGAAGGCATTCTGTGATTGAGCAGAATGTGATTATGACCTTGAATTCATTGATGGAATATATTGGTGTTGAAAACCATTTTCCAATCCATTTTCACAGTATAAATAAAAACGACAAATGTTTACTTGACGACTGACAGTCACTAGACACCAATGCTTAATATAATACATTCAAATTTGCGGATATTGGAAGTTTTGCGAGAATTTTTTACAAATAAAATTTATTTCTAAGGATTTGATAAGACTATTAGAGAAAAAGAGAAATTTGAGAAAAAGTACAATGTCTCATTTCCACTATAATTATAATCTATTTACGCCATGCAGAGACTGAAGTATCTTAAAAAATTACAAGTTTGGGACGTCTCAAGGTGAGATACGAAGAAAAGAAGCGGAATAAACTTTGCGGTTTTCCTTAAACTAAGGATGGATCTTCGCACTACTTTTTCTTCGGATTCCGGCGAGTCCGTTAGAATTCCTTCGGATGTTGCTTCGTTGTTTTTCTCTTTCCATATACTTTGCCGCGGCTAAACATGATTCGGAAGCAACACTTTTTCGGAACGCACGTCATTTAATCGAGCGTTCGTTTGAGCTTCTTCCTAAAATTGTCCTTCTCTTGAGTGTTTTTCTTACAACGAGATTCGAGCGAAATGTCAATAGTTCTCATGAGCACTCGTGGGAATGCTTTGCTTTTTTCCGCTCTCTTTAAGAATAATGTTACATTGAAGGTAAGAGAGAGAGAAAACATAATTATAATTTTTCCAATCGAAATACTGGTAGAAAATCTGAAATCGTACGCGCTTCCATTCCTAAATATGAAATCATATTCTAAGATTCCAATATAAAGTGAGGATATTAAGTACTAAAATGATTTAACTATATTGAAAATAAATATTAAAATAAAGGAGAATTATTTTGATTATAGGTATGATTAAGTCATCACAGCTATTTTACTGAAATAACAATTTTTGCAGTAGATAAATTCACCATACTCCGATGGGAATTCCTAAATCAGAAAGAAGCAGACAAAAGTCTCACAGCAAATACTACGAAGGACGCATAGAACTAAGAAACGATAAAAGCCATCCAAGCACTGACCTAGCTCAAGGAATAAAAATAATATGGCTAAGTATTCGGGCAGCTTTTTTAGTATTGGACTGAGATGCTTTTCTTAGTTTATGCCTTCATATTTACCATATTTGTCACATTTATGTAAAAGGAAGGGATGAAACTACACTACAGATATTTCAATTCTCTGGTGAGGGAGCAATAATTAAGCGTCTTATACTTAATTCATCTTCAGGCCGATGGGAGATAAAAATGAGCATCGCTCGCGAAATACAAAACTCGAAAAAGCGCAGTTATTTGGCAAGTTGTTTGTCGTGAGAGTTCACTCGAGTCACAATGGACACGCTAATTAATTTCAATTAGTCTGCTAGCGTGCACATCTTAATTATTCCTATTAAACATTCAATTAATTCACATAAACTTAGCGTAAACGAACAGTTAGATTAGAAAACATACTCTGATTTATCTTTTATTTATCTCTGGTTCATAGTAAACAGAAAAGAAAACTGCGTTTATATAAAATAGCAAAAATCAAATAACTCTATTTATTAAGAAAATGGAAGATTTTGACACTTGGCTTTCTAATTTATAATCACGAGAAGTTCGACTAATTTTTACTGAGATATTTCTTACTTGAAATTCAGTTAAAACATGTACAGCTCTTTGTGGTGTATAGATCAAAACATAATGTTTACTTCCGAAGACTTGCTCGTGTTTCCTACAATCGAACTCCAGAAAGCCGAACTGTTTACTTCACCAAATCAATGAGAGGAAAGGCAAGCCTATCTATGAGATATATTACTTGTTCTTTCGTCTCTGAATTGCGTATATTCCATCCTTAAAAATCTCTGTCATTGATATATAGTTACCTCCTACGACGTTCGAAAAAATTTTAAAGGGGAATCATAATTCTGTAATATTTTGCGATGTACCATCGAAAAAAACCCTGATTTCCTCTCGGCTATATTAAAAATGATGGATGAATTAATAAAAAAAGGACCAAAACTGCGGTATGACCGACAGAAACAGATAATTTTCCATGTTCTTCGGTACATATCGGCTATTGCAATGAAAACCTTTTCTTTTAGCTGGGTAACGTGGTTTCACCGGAAAGAAAAACTTGAATTTTTTTAAGATGAGGTTTGGAGAGTGAGCCAAATATGCTTGAGAGGATGACGAAGTCGAACTTAGAGATGAGATGAGTGCAGACTTCCTTAATCTCGCGTTTATCCACCGAATCCACTGACATAATTGCAAACATGAGCTCTCATTGTACGAGGGAAGAAGAGCGAAAGCAGAGGACACGAGGAAGTGCGGAGAACGGGTTCGGATACGGTGATAAAGCTGATAAAGACGCTTGAGATTCAGTGCTGCTCTAGATAACCTTTGATGGATGTATCCTCCCCGATACACATTATCACACAACCCATTAGATTACGAGGTTACGCTCACTGAAATCGTCCTAAATTCGACCGCAATATGGAACTCGCATAATAAACGGACTTCCTTCGGTCATTACAGGGTCGCATTGTTGAAAGGGCCTTCGTCACCCTCCGCTTCACAGAAGAAGATCAAGATCTATTCGCATGGCTTCAGAGAGGAGATGAGCATGGGTGCCAATATTGAAATTTACTCAGCTTTTGTTCATTTTATATGACTAAGTCAAGTCATTCTATGCTTGAGACATTTTTATGTACAACACTTCACTACACAAGTGGTAATCGGATTTATCTTTAAGAAAGAAGAATCGGCTATTTCTATATTACTGCTAAAATTTAAAAATATGTAATGGATTTTTTTATTCACCAGTTCGTTATTTAGGATACTCTCAGCTCTATTACCTGCGTTTTTTATAATTTCCTGTTATAACCACAAATTCATAACTTTGCAGAAAAACCTGTAATATCAATTCATCAAGTCCGAGAGATACACACAACACTTTCTCAGAAGTAACTGAATAAGACTATTGACATTGCAGCGCAATAGTTATCACAAAACAGTTACAAGCTCTAAATTTCACTTCCTTCTCGTAATGTATTTTATTATCATCTAGTTATCTTTTAAATTTATTTAAAAAATATGAACTTCCGCAGCTTAACGCCCAGAAATGAAAATTTCAGAATGCTTAAACTCGTATTCGATAGCAGAATCATTTTTAGTCGTCGATATTTCCTATTGGTATTCCTGTGAGTAATTTAAGCTGATCCATCAGGTTGGCAGCAGTGGGATTGGAAGAAGCAAATCGTTGTCGCCTCGTCTTATGAATATTTATGACGGAAGCACGCATATTAGACGGAATAATTAACATAGAGACGGGGAGAGCTTATTCCTTGTCGACATTAAATCTTTGACAAGTCGATCGCAGATTTGAATTTTGGGCAAAACCAATTCACTGCGGACGAAAAGTAAGGTTTAGCGGTCTGCAGAAAGGGAAGCGTAAATTGGTTGTGAATGCTAAAACACTAACCCTGTTTGGATTGGAAGGAATACTAAAAGAGATGAGCGTAAGGCAGAAACAATCTCATCACTACGGATGGACATTTATCATCTGAACATCACTTTTGTCTAGACGTAGGGAAGCAGTTTATACATTTCCTAAGATCAAATACTACTAATCGGCGCGTTATGAAAGTACGATACTTATGCAAATTTGCTTTCTTTAATTTAATGGGAATCTTTTGGAAGATATTAACAAACTTGTTGACTATCCACGGATTGAACATCGCAAGCAATTTAAAATATGAAGAAAATAAAGTTTTCTTTCCTATTAGTTTTTTATGATAAACTAATCGTGAAATTACCGAGTATTTCACTGATACGAAGTGGAAGATTTATCGATGAGTTAGATATATTTCCTATTTATCTCGAACTCGCTGTAATACTTTAATAGGTTAATGATATATCGAATAAAATCTAAATAATATCAACGGGTACAGAGTCATAACAATTCTACAAAAGATACTTGTATTAAATTATATATAACTAGTAAATTCCCGCTTCAGAAATGACGGGACTAAATTTAACTTATGAAATATGCATGAATATCTTGCACATCTTGATTTTCAAAAACACAAATAATCCTCTCAAACTTAAAAATAACTATCGTGATAAAAAATGAAGCTATACATTTACATGAAACGTCTAAAAATAACTCGATAAAATTTTATTAAGCCTAGTATATGAGAATTACCTAAAAAACTAAAGTATCAGGTAACCAAGAAATTTTATTGCTGTATAGTGCATTTAAAATCAAGTTATATGAATATAATGCATCTAGAGCATAGGTGATATATTTGTAAATACATAATGCTGAATGACGATTTTCGAAGCTTAATAATATTTAACGTCCTATCGACTGCCATTGTTGGTAATGCAGTTTACTTAACTTATTCAGCCTTTTTATTATTACCTTGGTCTTTCGTCATCATCACCAGTGGTTAGAATGTCTACTTCAAGTATCCATAATTCCATCATTTCCAAAGATTAATCCAAAAGTTTATCCTAAGTGGTTCGAATCCTCCGAATGGATTTTTTTCCGGAAAATTGTTTCAGGTTCGCTAAGAAGCTTCACGTAAATTAACGTTCCAATATTTCTCCCATGTATTTTTTATAGGAGTCTGACATCGGATAAGTACATATGCACACATTGCTGATTATTATATAAAATACTTGTCACTAGGTTTTCCTCCACCACCAACTTCATACATCCGCTGTTACTTCAAGATAATTAAACCAATTAAACGAAAATGTCGTAAAATTAAAAATATATAATCAAGATTATTTCATCATTGCCCATTAACTTTTTCATTATTCTCATTTCATTACTTGAGTAAATCAATGACTTATACTCAATAATAACAATTCCTCTGGCAATAAATTTACGGATCACAAAATACCTAAAATAGGTTGAGTAAAAGCAAGGCAAATTCTATTCTTTGCTATTATCTTCTCGTTCTTTAGCGGTGTTGCTTTCACAAGGTGGAGGGGGTCGGCGTAATCCCGGAAAGAGGATAAATGAATCGCCACCACAATTTCCTTCCCTCACTCAGTTATTGATATGTTTTTCAACTCCCGTTTTCCCGCCCATGAATAAATTTGCATCATCGATATCCCATCAGACAAGTTCTCACTGCCATGCACTTTTATCTATCCTCTGAAATGCTCTCTCACTTTATTGTGCATTCACAATCGTCCATAAACACCGTTCTCCGTCCAATCAACTTTCCTGTGAGTAACGTTTCGTCGGCAATTACACGACATCTCTTAAACCGATGTCTTGCTTTCCTAATTACACCACCTTCGTTTCATCCATTCCAGCCCAAATCTCGTCCATTGAAACTTAATTTCTTCGCTCAATCACTTCAAATCTTACATTGATTTCACGATCGGCGTAGTTCGTTAATTCACCACCAGGTTCTAAATAGAACCATCGAATAGTCTTAATGACTTTCTAATTTTATTAAATATAATATTTCAACTTTACGCCACTTTCCTCGTATAAATTGCATTTCTATTGCTATATTACCATCTCGTCTCCTCATTCCCCAAAATTCTAGTTTAGAAAGTTAAAATAACTGCATAATTTCATAGAACATCTTCACCGGACCCGAAATGACCAGAAAGGTACGAAAGCTATTTTTAATTCGCCTAAATATTGCGAGACTAAGAATCTCTTCATGAAAGAGAAATATGAATTAATAAGCTTTAAATGACCTTCACACTGATTGGTCAGGTTTGAAAGAGCTGATGCATCCATTTATTGGATTCCCTTCAAAATTACCTAGGTGTAATTGGTCCAGTGAGGAATTACATGCCTCGATGTATCGTCTTTTAATCTTTCAGAATTCTTTCAGAATCTCTTTCAGAATTTTCCTATCGAACATTCCTTTGCTCTACGCTTCGATTCATTTCTTCCTCCATTAACAACGTCATTTCCTAGCATCAATTCCTCAGTTATTCATAATATCCGTTGTCCTTGCAAATCGACTCATCTGTCAGCCCTTCTCTGCGTTCTGCCGTCCTTGACGCCTCCTATGAGAAAGTGAGAGGAACTAATTCGCCCTATATTATTAATATCGTTTTTCCAGAGAGGCGTAATAATGACAAATGCGCAAGTGTTATGGCCTAACAAACATCCCTATCGCAGATCCTTTTATCGGAGAGGGAAAATAGAAGGTCTTCTGCACTCATTGCTCGAGTATTAATTCGTAAGAACAAAAATAAACGAATCGGACGTCGATTGAGAAATCGAAGCATATTTTATCCTAAAAAAATCGCCTCTTTCATAAGCAAATTTTCGCCGTCATTTTGTAAGATATCCCCGGGAGATTTCGAGTTGTGCGTTGCAAATTAGGATAAATTTATCTGCGTGTTATCAGTCATACTAGTCAGTCGTACATTAGTGTGAGAACAGCAAGAATATATTCTCACGCTGGAGGAAGAATTTACCGGGAATCCACCTCGTTTCCCGGGAAAATCTCGGGTCTAGATGACTGACTTTTTATAAACTTCCACGTCTACACGGCTTTTAAAGGAGATTTTTACCGTGAAAACGTCATAGTAGGGATGAGTCAGAGAAATCCTCATAATTTTGTTCTGTTGAAATTCAATGAATTCTCCTGCAGTTAAGAAGCATTATTTTCAAGTTTCTGCAAAACATGTTTTCTAATTCGTGTAATCATTTTGTTTTACTGCGCACATATTTATGTAACCATAGTGTGAATAATTTTATTTGCTCGAGTAATTATTTTATCAAGATTGAATAATTACTTATAGGTCTAAAATATTGTTTCGAGATGCTGACAACTCTTCAACAGTTAGAAAGTTTCTATAATTCTATAATATTGATAGTAAATTTATATCTTTTACAAGATAAAAAATGTCTTGAGGTTAAATCTCACTAAACGATATTGGCTAAAAGTATTTATGAATATATTCTTTTTCGACTGATCATATATACTGACTCCCGAGATTGAGGAAACGAAGAACTTGTTGGTATTCGTCGACCTCTGACGGCTGAGTTCATAAGTTACGCAATTATATCATCAAATTATGATAAATTATAAATTTCTTTTTAACCTTCGTATTTTCCACAGTTAAGGGACGTACCGAAGATTAGTATTTTGCGGCTATTTTCCTGAAAATCCACGCTTTACCTCTAATATTCCTCTAAGGATCTTTCATCTCGTTTCTAAAAACGCCCAGCACATATTTTAGTCAAGCATGTAACCTAATCATAAGATGTATAGTAATTGGGATCGCTTTATAGCACATCGAGTCGTAATTGAAATGTATTTATCGCCTTCTCCGGATTTTCCTCGAAGGGAAGTCACCACAGTGAAGAAAAATCATCTTTCTGAGAAATATTGCGGAAGAGGAAATGGACACTTCCCCGAAATCTGCGAAATTGGAAGAGAGGGACTTATACGACACAAAGAATAGCAACCATGGAGCCTGTTTTGATAGACGAATAATCGACTAATTCTTTAGAAAATCAGAGGAGAGAGAACTTCTCGTCAAATAACGAGTGCTCTTCTGAAAATAATGGCAGAAAAGAGCTGTTTGTTGCGTGTCGTTGAGAGACAGCATTGATCGAGGAACGAAGATGACTTCGTTCTGTAATTATAGGAGAGCAGCAGGGCTTCGACGGCTGAGGTTATTTCGTGATCCCCACCGGTAGTCGAACTCGGTACCACTTTCATCAAGGGCCAATTATCTATTCGAGAGCCCCGTTATGAGATCTACATATGTACCTTTTGAGCCGGTGTGTGGCAAGGGGTTCTCTACTTTCATAATCAATTACTTTCTCGGAGAAATGAATCCATGGGTCGACTGGTTCTATTTCTCTGACTCATCAGAAAGGCCTACAATATCGACTACATCTTCTATGAGAGTACTTTCTCTGAAATCTTGAAACATGTCTTTGAATTTGAACCTTCTCCCGCTTCCTGAATCGTTTGAGTATCGCTGACCGATTAGTCAGCTCAAAGATAGAATTGAGACAAGTACATAATGTATAAGGTTAAAAATACAAAGTTATTTATTTTCGTCAGTTTACAACAAAGAAAAAGTTTCTGTTTCGACGAAATTTCGTCATTTTGTCAACACTTGTTCTGTTTTACTAATCTTTGTTATTGTACAGGTTTACAGTAGGAAATTATTTTGAATGATGGAATTCCACCAAATATCAAATCAAGAGTACAATATTATGGATGAAAGTTGACTGTTCGAATAGGAAATAAATTACAAGCATGTAGGAGAATAAAACTAGAAGGCTTTCAGTTTTTTGGTTAACTATACCAAAAATATATGGTTCGATTAGGAGTTAAGGCGATTTTTACTCTTTATCAATTCTTATGTAAAATTCTATACAAGATTAGCAGTAAGGGGTTAGCTATTCGACGCAAGGACGGTGCAATAATTAATATTAATCAAACAACTTTTTTCTATCCTTAATCACGGATAAATATAATCTCCCATTTTAATTTAACGGAAGAAGGTTCCATATGTACTGTCCGTTTAACTACGAGAAAATTTCAGATTAATTCGATTGTCTATGAGACTCTAAATCAGCCAAATAAAAGTGGAATCTTCGAATTCACGCATCGTGAGCTCATAAGGGAAGGGATAAAGGTGAAGAGGACACAAGTGAAATTGGGGTGAATAAAGCAGAGATAATAAGCGCTGTTCACCAAAGCCTAACGGCGAAGATAATCTCCTCCCGGATGCCTCGTTGCGTCACCCACTGTCCATCGCATTTGACCTTAACGGAGACATTCATTTGCACATCATTGCGATACGGAGGACAAAATGTGCTTTTATTTAGTTCCTAAGTCTCTTGGAATGGAGAATACAGTAAACGGATTTGGTCTTGTTTTGTAGCAGAGCCTGGATTTGCCTAGGAAGCATTTGAGAGGACTGAATGAGTTGAAGAAATGCTGAAAGAATGTTTGTGAGCTGTGACATTCTCACCTGTGAAAAAGAAGTGCTTTGCGTTGACTTTGCTCAAGAGAAGATTGATGAATACGAAGAGGATTTAGGTGGACCTAAATTGAAAGGAAGACTGACGAAAAGGTTGTTGAAATGTATAATATTTGTACATATATAATGTGAAGAATGAAAGAAGATTTTTAGAAAGATATATTGATGTATCATAAATGAAAGAAGTGCCAAGGAAAAGATGAGGTAAGTGAAGTATTATGAACGCAAGAGACTACATTTGGCTGCCATATCTTCTTGAATTGTACGTTTTTCAACTACCTTTTGGATGGTACTTCTATCATTTACGTCTGTCTCAGTGAAAATGAGAAAGCCTACTGGGGTAAGAGTGATTGAACGCATCCTGGTGCTTACTTGTCTTAGCAGAAACAATGTTTTTCATAATTATAGTAGCCTCTAATTTTGGACGGCAAAAAAATTAATTCGAGAGTTTAGTTTTTGGAGTTGTGCAAAGGAAGTGTTTTACGTGGCAATTTTTCTGATCTTCTGCATGTAAATGATAAAATGAACCATCTAAGTTCATTATGCCATTCATAATGTGTAAAATAATTAGAGTTATGAAGACTAATGCTAAAGGTTTTAGAGTTTTTCAATACATGTACGGAAAAGATAATTAGAAAAGATATGCGGGTTCTAAACGTGAAATTCCATCAATACGGGTATCAGCAGGTGATTGAGAAAATGAGGTGTGATACATAGAAGAAAATGCAATTCGTAGTTAAAGGAGTAGTGCCTCTAAGACATCTACTTCTTTCTAATTCAATTATTTCCTCCACCGGAAGTTGCCTACGGGTGACGGCCCCCAGAGAATAAATACAAATTTAAATGTATTTATGCGGACAATGGAATTGAAGATGCAAGGTGGTTGATAGGGCTTTCTAAGAGGAAATAAATGTGGACATAATTGGAGGAAGAAGAGATTAGCTGGGAAAGGGAGTTGAGAAGCAAGCTTATGAGAACGTGAGATGCGACATTCTTCGTTGCCCAATTTGTCGGTCTTTAATTTAGCCACTGATTTCTATCTTTTCATTTGGCAATAGCCACTAACTTCCCGTCACTCTGAGGTTTGGTAAATCTGTAACACAGTGTAAATGTTGGGAATGAATAACTTAAGCAAGTAATTGGACGACGCCTTAACTTAAATTGTATATTAGGGTCATAAATATTAGTTGCTACTAAGTGCAAATTAATTACTAAGTTATTTGGCTGTATGCGCTTTGTAGATGGATTTTGCTCATTGTAGTTGCTGCTTACGGAGTGAAAGTTGAAAGAGTATCTTGATATATTTAACGATCTTTTATGGATACATATTTACGATAATTAACAGTCTTTAATTTGGATAGTAATTCACTAATCTACTGCACGCAGAGTGATAAGTAACAAATTTAAGGTAAATGATATAGCTATATTTTATATTCGTAAATAATATGACAATAGCTTTCGTCTACTTATGACTTATCTTATATAATAGTATTAATAAATTCTTTGCAGGAATTACACTAAGAGAAATACCGTGAACAAAACATAATTTTCTGCGTGAGTGCGAGCAAACTTTTTTCGTTTCACAATCAAGAAATTGAATATTCTTTCAGACTTGCACCAAGGAAAAAAATTCGGAGAATGAATTACAAAATATTCATTCCTTCGGAAATTCCGCAAGATTACGCTTCTTTTCTATTTTATTTTCCATAATGTTATCTATCGTGTCGATATTCAGTGAAGTATCGATGTCTATTAATGGCTCGACATATAATTTCATCCATATTCGGTACTGTGTTGATATTTATAGTGTAGATCATCAATAACGTTCCGGAATTAAATTATATCGGTATTCAGTAACGTTTTGATATTTAACTTTTGCAATAAACATAATTTTATATGCGCTATACATGTGTACAATCTCTATCACGCGAGAGCACGTACCGATTTATAAACATCGCAGTCGTCTTTTCCTTCGGCAGCAAAAAGAATGCTAATGAATGGACGCGCTTTAATCCAGCAGATCGAAGGCGCTCTGGACTTACGTGGGAATGACATTAAAACGGTGTGGGTAGGAAAGTGGCAGAGGAAAACCTGTTTGGCGATGTGAGGGTGGAGAGGGGAACACATTTAAAGTACCGTTCGCAGCGCCGCTAATTAAGGCGAGCTCTCTAGTGTCATAATGTTGAAGTGCATTTTATTCGAGGCGGCGGAAAAGAACGTACCCCAAGAAATGCTTTTTATGATGCCGCGACATCTTTTCCGCCGTCCTTTTCATAAAAAAAGGACGCCCAAAA
Source organism: Pachydiplax longipennis (assembly GCA_036926295.1). Lineage (NCBI taxonomy): Eukaryota > Metazoa > Arthropoda > Insecta > Odonata > Libellulidae > Pachydiplax > Pachydiplax longipennis. The sequence goes on from JAVFKF010000054.1 coordinate 766,316, forward strand.
GACCGCGTTTCACCATCCGCTCCCGCTGTTGCTCTCCCGAATTTGCACGGATTCTCAGATCTTAGTAAGAAGGAAACAAGAACACTAACAGATATTATTAGCATTCGATAATTCGTTCAAGAACTGTATTTTGCCATAACTGGCAAGAACAATCCCTACAATGAATCCAATAATGAACGATTCATTTTCACGAGATAACGAGGTTGTAGGCGTAAAATAACTGTATAAAGTTCCTCATTTGACCTGTTTTTCACGGCATTCAATGCATGTTGGCAATCACGAATATTTTTAATCAGAATATAAACAAATGAAAAGCGAGATCGAAGGATGCCAGTGCTTCTTTCTAAAGCTCTTCGTCATGAATGATTTCAAATTATCATAAGATATGACGCTCATTCACAAATTTTTCAAGGGGGTGTTATAGGTTATAGGAATGTGTGGAAAAGTTGAATACTTAATGCATTCAGAAACCCAATATTAGTTTTAGTCTAGACGTGAACCACACCTAAATGCAAAGTTTAGTATTCCAACCCAGTATATTACTTGAGAAAATACAAAAATAGAAAAATGAACTCATTGGAATATATCTGAATATCTTTCTTTGGCTGTTACTCACAACTACAATTGAAAGCTGAAGGCAGAACATAATTCTTTTCTAAAAATTCTTAGGTTACCTACCAATATTCCACCGATTATATATTCGAATAGTTCTAGGGTTTGAAGATGAACAGCATCAAATAACCTAAAAGTTATCAAGCGAATATGCTGTCAAAACGAGTCCTTTTGTCCTAGATTTGACGACGATTAGCTTCCAAAATTTTTCAGGAATAAGCTACTAAACACGTCAAAATTCGTCTGTTAAAAAAGCGGATTTAAAAAAGGCTTGCGATGGCCAAAAATAAATGAGTGCATTAAGAGTTCGTGGACACTCACCGTGGGGTACCCAGCCGTGCTTGCAGGTGTCGCAGTAGCGGACTTGCATTTTTCCCGGCGTGAAGCATTCGCACGAACACGACGGCACCGTACAGCGGATCGCCTGAAAAAAACAAATTAGAATATTAATAATTTAACCCGACTTTTTACCGTTTTATCGTTCATATAAAGGTTGTTGCTAACCCCATATAATTTAACGTCATGTAAAAAATGTAATTCGTCCAAAGGATTTTAAGATATCGATATTTGTTTGCCCAAGATATCGACTCTGGACGACTCAAAATACTCTCAAAAGAAATGTACGTAAAGTTCGTTATGATTGATTTTAGAATTCTTCTCTTTAGCAATTCAAAGGTAATGTTCTTACAAATTGAGACGAGATTGAAAGAAAAACATTGGACAAAGATTTTTATTTTGATCGCAGAATATCGTTCTAAATTCTAAATTACTAGCATTAGGATACAGAAGACGAAACATTTGTACTACTTTGTAAATAACCAATCCCCTTGACGACTGTTGAAATTGACTCTCGTTCGAATATCCAGATGAATATCGTTGAAAACGTAGTGGAAAAAGTAGAAATTCATGTAGTTTCTCTCCGTTGTTGCTAAGAGATCTTCATTCACCTGGTTTCAGACATTTGAAATTAGAATCACCGCCCCGACAAGTCAGAGAAGAGTGCAGAAGGTAAATCACTTCTACAACGAGAATAAACGCAAAATCAACGAAAGAGGCCTCGTGAAGACTTTCCATTATTACTGCCCTTTCGAAACAGGCTGAACTGAAATACAAAGAAGATGAAGTGCTCATTGCTTTTGCGATATACATGACAGTTATTTTCATTAATTCATATCGCCGTCATGAAATTTGGGTATCGGAAAATAATGAGAACAAAAAAAGGGATGTGCGAGAGAAGTGAAAGAAGTGGCATAAGACAACGCGATGTGTAGAAGGCCATTATCGGTAAAGATCTCTAAACCATATGGTAACTGTTTTCCTCTGATTGCATTTTCTTCTCTCCAACTTATTCCCCTTTTTTTCTATCCGATTCTGAATTCGTTATGATTTACAGAATACTGCTGCACTATATACTAAGTAAGCACCAATATCTAAAATAGCGCGATGATGCTATATTAAATTGCTCAGATTGAGAAATCGCAGAGACTACCAAAAATCATTAAATAAGATAACGATAAATCGGATGTTTAAGTAACGATAAATCGAAGATTAAAATGATGATATATCGAAATAACGATGCACGGGAGGTTGAAAGCCGTTAAGCGACGATAAATCGAAAGTCGAAGCAGCGGTAAATCGAAGCAGCGATACGTCGAAGATCAAAATAACGATGTATCGAAGATTGAAAGATGTTTCGAAGAACCAAATTTAAAGGGGACACGGTCTATCGCACGGCATAAACGTGAGGAAACGTGAGCATGGCCATAAGGTGAAGCGCTTCTGAAGAGCGCCCAAGGCGAGCTCACGGAGCGTGACGATACGACGTTCACAAAAAATGTGACCCAGCGTCCATCTCAGCGGAAACCGTAAAATTTTCGAAGGAAGATTAGAGGAGGATAACGTGAGTCACTTTTAACATCGTTGAAAGACGGTTTCATAGTTAATATGAGCATATTTAGCGAAGAGATACAGAGGAAAAGTTGGTGCCAGGAACTTGATATGAATTATTTTTGATACCGAGTTGTTATCTAACCAAATAAGTTGCGAAATAGTTTTCAGTTTAAAAATCAGAGATGTGCGCATGAAAAATTAAACAGGATGATGTTCATGCTAAACTCTGAGTATAATTATTATTTCATCACTCTTTTAATTTATGTTACAAATGGTCCAGTATTCTGGTGGCATTGTTTAAATCATACATATACAGACAAAATACGCCTTTGAAATATGTCTTAGATCACGTAATTCAATTTGACTTACATAATAAAACTTAACGTAAAGGGGGGTATTGCACATTCACGCAAAATATTCATATTCTTAAATATGTAAATAACAGTTAGTTACCTACTTGAAAAAATTCCATTTCGATAAAAATTGCTGAAAATCATTAATCTTCAATTGTAGAAGTCCTTTTGATCAGCGCAAAACTCAACTAGGTACAAATAAAACTGTACAAATAAACTCGAATACTAAATAAATAAAGTATCAAAGATTACTAAGATTAAGAAAGATATTACTTAGTTGCTTCAATACGGCGAATATAAACCAGATTTTGAATTATAGGTAGTAATATAAATTTTTATTACTGATGAGTATACATTAGGTTATATAGTGACATTAATTATATTTTATATACTATAAACATATTGCGTACACTTACTCAACTTAAAATTCCTTCCTGAGGTGGAACTAAGTACCCGTGAAAACTTTGCGCCTCTGAAAATTTAAAAGATGTCGTTTAACATTGTGGAGAGTTGATTGTTTTATTGAGATCTCAGATGAACGAGACCCTCAGCTATTGTCTGATTAAAATCCCCCATGGAATAAATAAATGCATATACGGCAGGCACAAAATACGAAGCATAGCTTCCGATCGTTGCATTTCCTTTCAGACACATCCAGGAATCTTCTCAAAATTTCCTTTTTATTCTTTGGGCAAGTCAGAGGAAAAGGAAATCCATTAACGCAGCGAAGGAAAATTGCGATTAATTGGGCGGAGAATGCATCCCGGAGAAGTTGTCAACGAGAGATTCCGCTCCAAATAATTCCCCCGATTAATTCCTTCTTTTATCGCAAAGTGGAAAGCATCAATCTCCACGATTGGAGGGCAGTTTCCGATTAGGGTTTAAAAATAAACGGCCTTAATTAAAATCGGCGGTGCGGCGATGCAAAATTCAGGGGAGAGGGGAGGCCAAACAATCCGAATTAACGTTGGAGGTTTAATTACGCGGCGAGGGAGGCTTCATTCCGCACCTCTTAATATTCCCACTTTTTTCTGCTCTTTTCCCGCCTCCAAAGTGCTGTCAATCGTTTTTTTTTTTAGAAATCAATGGATTGACACATCTTTCAGAAGAGAAAAAGAGTATATTTTCATGAAACGACTGCAATGATTGAAGTGTGACACGTCGAGCTACAATAGTTGAGAAATGCGTATTATCACGCTGTTGAGGGCCTTAGGATATTTCGAGCCAAGGACCGCTTCAGTCAAAGTCGGACGCGCTACCCACTTGACTGTCCGGACTGACTTGATTTTATTACGGTTACGACGGCATCTCCAATGTTAACTAGGAGGTTAATATATCGGCTTCTGATTCGTAAATCCGTCCTTTTCATGCAATCACGGTGGTTTATTTGGCGAATTAGGAAACATTTTATTGAGCATCCGAGGTGTTCCATACCTCTTGAATTAAATTATAATGATAAATCGTTTTTATTTGGTAGAGATTTTAAGTAACAGTCTTATCTGGGTCTCATATAATAATATAATTCAATTAAAACAAACAAATCATGATTTTAAGCTTATGTTACTAATATAACAAGAGAATCGAATTTGGACTCAAAGGGTTAATGAAAATTTAAAACCGTCAGAAAAGGAATGTGAAAATTGAATCACCAGTCGTTTCAGGATATTTGTGCATTGCAACGTTCAACAATGTATGTTAACTGACCCACTAATATAACCGAAAGTGAACTTTAACGATGATCAAAAATATCTTTTACTGTCCATTTTCGCAATTTAGAAAATTTTCCCAACCTAAATATCCTCAAATGAATCTGAACTTTGAAATTTTAATTGCCTTGATAACATAAACAATGAATTCAATTGCTAAGTAAACGATTTTGAACTTTACAATATATAAATAATAGTTTTGTAAGCCATTAATTACCTGAATTTATCTTGATATCAATTTTATGACACTCAAACAGTGGATGAAAAGAAATACATAAGGCTTTTCTATGATCATTAATTCATTCGCTGAATATCCATCTTCTGCAATATTTTGCAAATAATATTTTGATGGTTCCCTTTCAAATCCATTGGAATTTCATGAAATTGTAACTTAGAATAATATTTCGACCTTCGAGAGGAATTTATGCAGGGAATAATGTAATTAATTTCATTTAAAATAGAATGGGCTTTCACGAAAGGAAAATTGATGAAATGGCTCAATATATCGACAATTCTAGAGATATATGTTCTTCGTGGTACATGTATGGTTGCAGTTATCAATCCCAATGGTACTTGAGTTGACAATTCGTTGTTAAAATAGGAAGCGCCCTCATTAGAGATGCGGTTCCCGATAGGCTAAATAGACCGTCAATATTTTACGGCGAAATCGGAGGATCGATATTTCATCGAGTGGAATTTTTCGATGGATCGATATTTTGACAGATCGGATGGAATTCTTGTCCTCGGGGAGTCAATGAATACTCGATCGGAGGACATGGATGTGAATGATTGAAGGCCCCGATGATTGATTCGGGGTGGAGAAGCAAAGGGATATTTTCGCTACGCAATTTTGACCGCCGTACGGCGGAGATATCGCGATTTAATCCGTCTCTTTCGCCAAATTTTTCGGGAAGGTAAATACTTCATTAATTTAGCCCTTTCCCGTCGAGCTTTTGCTTCTTCGTAGGAACACGATTCGCAAAGGTAATTGTTTCTCATTTTGAAAACTTTCCACTTTTCATTTACGACGGATGTCCGCTAATAAAAAGTATCGAAAGAAAATTTTTTCGCCAAAAAAAGGAAATCATCTCAAACACCACTCAGAGGTTAAGAGATTGACTTCCAATTCCACTGCTTTTGATCAGTATAATTCTCATTCACTATGATTCGAACCTGGCGGTTGTAGAAAGGATGCATACTGACTCTTCTTAGTGTTAAACTTCTTTTTTTAATTTCATCATCAAAGCTCCAATTATGTTGCTGAATTCGATACGTATTTATTATTCGATCTAAATTGCTCAGTGTAATACAACAGCTTAAAAACCTTGATGTTGTGTCACGTATTCGTGTTTTAATTACAAATAGGATATATTTGAGAATGGGCATCAATTCTTTTTAAGATAACGGCATAACGATAAGATATAGAGCAATATTATTTTATTTCTTCTATTATTGTTTTTTTCAGATATTACACAATCAAAAATGCTTTCCTCGGTAAATTCAAACAGATTATATATTTCAATCCACCAGAAATTCGATCTTATCTCTAGCACTATTTGCTAGTAAAAGAGTAAAGCTTGTAAATTCCGGGATTTTGGTAGTGGCACATTGGATGGAACGGCGATTTTGATCGTCACATCGGATATCTGGAAAAAGAGCATCCAGAATTTCCAAAAGTCGGTGCAACATATTTCAGGAGGAGGGGATCACTTGTGGGATAAAGAGCGCACGCACTGGATTGGAAACTAGTTCCTCGATTACCCTCGGGCTCTCCATCAACAGACTTCGAATTTGATTGTTTCGGTCGCGACTGGAATGCCAGAGTGGCTGCGGTGTGGAAAGATATGAATCCCAAACGGATATCGAATACCGTGTTTGATTGCCGTTTTGAAAATGCCCCCCCGCATGTTTAAGGAATGGAGCGAGGGAACCGTGCGTCACAAATATTTGACTCGAGTGCACCTGCAGCGACCAATTAGATCGTTTTAATAAGGAAAACCCTTGTTCGCTCCCAAAGTGACATCTATGAAAGGTCTTTTTTAATCTCTCGAGTGATTCCGATGTCAAATATTCATCTGCTTTTCGACTAAACCGCGTTAAAAACTGTTTATTTTACGTTTTCGGGGATTTTTCTTTCGGAAGCATCGCAAATTCAGAATCATTTTGGGGCGATTCTGATAGCAAACTAAGTGTTAGATTGGTAGATTCAAAGCCGTTAATAAGTTCTCTTAACTTGCTAAATAATATGTACAATGGACGGCTTATGTGTAAATAACAGTCCGCTCTTAAGTTAAAACCCTGTACAATCGTAGATATATAATATAAATAAAGTAATAGTAGTAACTTTTAAAAGTGATACATTAAGTGATTTCTCTCCCGGGAATTGAACCGGTGATGGCTTTCACCAAAGTCGAGCTGCCCATAAATGCATAAACATAGTACGGCTATACATTGTATCAATGATCCGGGATTTGCTTAACCGTGATGCGGAATAAAAACGTAACATAAAACTGTAGATATTATGAAAGTTCGGATACTGAAACAATACTACAAATTGTTACGCATATTTTTTATAAATATACTATCTAGTTCAATTCTTGTAATTTTCAAAATCCATGGACCTTTTCGAACGAATTATTCTTGTATACCAAATGAATTTTAGCTACTCGTGATTATTTAAAACCGAGATTAGTTTATTTCCTTACAACCAGGATTATTGAGATTCTACTGAAGATTATTCATTATATGTGGATCGCTGAACCTTATCTGCAAAAGTTAAATGAAAGGGTTTTTTTCTTAATAAAAACAGCTGTTCAGTTTTAATCTTCATTGTGGGAAGGGACACTTAGAATTTTATATGTTTTTGCGGGAAGTATTCTATCATTTCCTAACATAAGCATTCAAATTCATAAGCGTCGATTCACGTTCAAACCATAAGCATTCCAAATAACATAGACGACATTCTGTGTAACCTTCCTCAACGAATTGCATATTTCGAGAAACATTCAAGAGATCGATCAAATTCCTACGAAAGTCGAATAGAAGATGCTAAGAAAGGGTCCAAAGAGTGTCCCAAAATCTCTGCTCACGTTTCCATTTTTGCTTACATTGAATAGTAATTCATGCAGTGCAGGCAAAATGCTAAACTTGCCTGATAAGATAGCGTCAGTTAATCTAATTCAGCAGATATGCAAAATAGTCGAAACTCACACCAAACGCCCAAGAGCTCTTAAGATGACTTAATCATAGACCATCTTTCCACGATAAATTATTATTTATTTCTTAATTATCCAAAAACGAGTTCCTAAAGAATGATGTCCGCTACTTAAATAACTTTATGGTAATTTAGTAATTTGGGAATATATGGAGATCATCACCGTGACGTCGAGATGTGAAATATCAATAATTAATCTTTTCCTTCCCGACTCATCCTATAAAACATAACGGAAATTGATGTATCCACTCAATGCACCGTCAAGGTACGTTTGCCGTCCGTCCGGGTTTTGCTTCACCAGAATCTGGAAGTTTGTCTGGTCCCAAGGCCGTCCTGGACACATGTTCATTAATCTTTGAAGATTACTTTTAAGGCGAAGTTAAGGAACTTAGTTTGGCAATGTGTATTCTGAGCAGGCGTTCACAAAGAAAATATAGCTATGTGGAAGGGATGCGTTATTGAGTACCACCGAAGAGTATTTCTGTTTTAAGGTATCCTGTTGTGTGGAAAACGTATCAGTACATTTGTTCAATGCATTACATTTAATGAAGGCAGGTTTAGTCCGAATGAAGAATGGGTTTTGATACAGGGCTTTATATAACATGAAGAAACCGAAATTAGCATTTTTCCACAAATTTATTCGCTTCCAAAGAACTACGAACTTCAGTTTCTTTTTGTTCTATGAAGAATTTCCTTACCACTTCGTCTGATACTGTATGGCATTTCACTGTCTAGATAAAGACTGACGGATTTTTCATACCGGAAGGTATTGGCTACATTTAATTATCCCGATTTCATTATAGATCGGCTGAATAATAAGCGATACTAGTCTAGAGTTGGCCTTAATTCAGTATAACCTTCTATGTAGTGTCGTCGAAGGAGAATATTTTCCATTTAATTTCAACCTTATCAATGACATTGATGACATGATCAAAATAATATCCATTTTTGAATATGCTTGAAGAAATGAGTCTCACAGAATGCTAAGGTCTTAAAGGACCTCTCGACTGCTATTTCGCCCACCATTTATATTATTAACGATTTAATGTCGTGATCTATTTGCGGTGAAAATAAAAATTTGTCCGTGAAGGCCTTGGAGCACCTACCGGACGGTGAGCATTCCAGAGTGCTCTCAAGGCAATGCCCTCGGTGGGTGGGTGTGCAATGCGCTGCGAAGATGTTACGCTTCCTTAACTTCCATCTCATTAGACTCTAACGAGGATAGAAAAATAATAGAGCCTCATTTTCCACGCTCTTTGACGAGATATCTATATAGAGGAATAGTGAGACTTGGATCTGAGATGGTTCTGCAAAATAAACCCACCAACTCGAGGGTAACTAAACCCTACCTAACCCAGTGAAATTTATTTTAATTGTGGGTTATCGTAACTCATATCTTTAACCTTTACAATCGTGTCTCTTCTCTGGCGATCAATGGGTAACATATCCGTTCTGCTTCTAATGCATGTAGAGTGAACCTATCGTTAGTAGCAGAGTGAAAATTTAAAATGAATCGAGTACTAGACAGGGGCGAATTTATAATAGGCGGGCCCCGATTTCATAAACGCAAATCTTTTTGATATTTAATCGAATTATAGCTTATGCTGGCCAATATTACTTCAAGGTAAACAAATTAGCGAATAATTACATTGAAATTTACCTTGGGAACTATTTCTGTAGATAGAGAGAGATTCGATATCAAAATCAAAAACCTTAAAATATCTAAGCGGAAACTTTCATGCTATTTAATCTAGTAAGTCATTCCTTTCCGAGAAAGCGCGTCTAATGTTATTGATTATATATTCACGTCCTATTACCCATCATAAGTTCGAGTTGACGATATGAAATACGCGTTTCCTTGGAAAGAGACTTTTTCTTCAGAAGGAGCGGAGGAAAGACTTTTGCGTCCTCCAACACCCAAACGTCCCTTTCTTTGCAGCCCTTTATTACGTTATCGGAGAGCGTGTTCGATATCTCGTCGCTTTGGGCGAAAATGCCGACCTTTGAAGTTTGAGGGGGATGCAGAGACAATTCCCTTCTCTCGCAGCCACAAAAATTAACTTTGGAATTCATATTGACAGCAAATAGATTCTGCAAAAGGGCGCGCAAAGTAAGGAGAACTAAAGAACAGAAGCCGTGGGAAAGGATATTAGGGAACAAAACGATATGAATTTTCGCCATTGAATACATTTCGCATAAAAATATTTAATTTTATATTAAACTCTGGAAGTTGAAGTGAATAATTTAGTGACCCTACATACTCAACGTACACTTGTTTTAATATAAATGCATTTTATGTACTAAAGCATAACCTTTTTGAATGGCTTAACGCAATCAAAATATACTTTAAAATTTCTACGATTAACATCATAGATTCACTGTAATAACATACCAGAAGCCCTATGCACTGAGAATACTTTTAGGGAGCTATGCTCAATTGCTCAATGTACACATGTATAAAGATAGGAATTGAAATTAGATGAACTGCAAGATGCAAATAACAATTAGCAGGCAGTGGAACTTGGGAAATCGTAAACAAAGAAATTTATTCCTCCTGTTCAAATGGCATTCCTGATGAAAGTTTATGCAATAATATGAAGGTCAAGTGTCAATCCGTTAGGGTTTAAATTTACTTGGATCACTTGGATGAATGGAAATTTGTTATATTAGGAAAAATCAGAATTTTACGTTTCCATTATTTTACCTTGGTTTCTTTAAAGGACATTTACAATATGAATTTTGAAGATAAGCGAAACTAAATTGATTTACTTTACACTTCTGAAGCTAATAGATATCATTCTCATTTATCTAAAATTAGATCATCGCTATTATTGAATTTCATCATAAAGGTATGATCGCAAAGGAAAAATGCTGTACGTACTCGTAAATGATGGCTTTTGAAAACTTTGAAATAAAAATTTTAATAATTATTATACTTTTAACGGAGTGAAACGTGCTTCTTCAAGACATCTAGCTAATATATTCCAATATATACTTATTCAACCATCGTAAGACGTTTGTAGAGCTCACAAATCCCGTCACAGTGTCGCCCCAAAGGGAAAAGAGGACACACGTGATCGATTGAAAAATCAAAATATCCGGACATCCGATTGTTCCTCTTCGTATATGTGGAAGAGATCCCCTTCTCAGCTCCCTTGGGAAGTCCCGAATTCTCCAAGATCATCTCATCACTCTCCAACATGAATATCCCATGGACCTCTTTAACAGCATCCATCCCGCCCCACCTCATCTCACGTCTACATATATTATTTCTTAAAAGCAGTTGCGGCAGATAGCTTAGGGCTGCTACGTTCCATCTGCGAAATATGTAAGAATGAGAAACAAAATCTATCTAGTAATATATCTAGCATCCTATTCTCTTACCTATTATTCTCCAACCAATTATCTTTCTAATACCGATTGCAGTTATCATCCGCAAATTATTCATGACTCATAATCTAGATCAGGAATGACTAAAGCAGAATAGTACTGCTTTCCCTTATCGTCTCCCTAGGTAAACCTTCTTCTCCCAGATTCTCCGCTCACCGGATTGCATTTTCCGATGTTATGGCGCAGTCATGGTATATTGGTCGCGAGAGGGTGTGTTACCAAGGGAGTTACGCAGATGAGTTATGCCGTCGGAGGAGGTGCTAAGGCCCATAGTTTCACCCTGAAAATTGAAGTCAACCCCAACGTCACCCGAGGGACCCCTTAGGGATCCTAATTTGAATATATTTGACATGAGTTTTAAACGTAGCGTGAATTTGGGCGTCCCCTGTAAATATTGACCCCGCGAGGTCCATTCTTCAGGCTGAGGATCTTATGTAGCGGATCGATGCAGAAGAATTTAATGGTCAAGATGACTGTCGCCTCAGCTACTTGCATTTGTCACTGTTATTTGGTATATATCTCGTTTGAAGGGAGGCCGATGGCACTTGTCCTTAATTCCAGGAGATGTGAATGGATAAGTACAGGGTTCTCGTCCTCAGTGAACTTCTAATCCCATCCGTGCTGACCCAATTAACGAAGTATCGCTTGCTCTAAATTCCCCAAACGAAAAATTCGCAAACGGCGAGAAATATAGCGACTTTTCTTCCTAATGGTTGATACAGACCACTTGATGTACTTTTTTTTTAACTCTGTTCGCGCACTTTTAAAGTCCGTCATAATTAAGACTACCTATTTCAAACGTCTGTGCATTTAAGGTTTGAAACAAAAGGATTTTTTAAAATTACTTTGAAAAATACAAACCAGAGTCACTTAGCCAATTCATCAGAACCTTCAAAATTACGCAAAATTATAAACTCATTAAAGCGCGTTACCCTTTCTCTAAATTGAGCATACGTTTTTCGTTATGGATCATTTATTTTTAATGCATTTTAAATCTTTGATTTATTTCCGTCTTGGAGTCCATTGTATCCTTTCTTTAGTTGGCTTAGTTAAGCTAACAATAAATATAATGAAGGACGATGTAAATCTACAAGGGAAAACGGTACATTGTGCGCTGCAGAAACCTATGCGATTGATTGATTTAAACTAATTCAAAATATAGATTCATCCACGTGTTAAAAAGGCAACCTAACGTAATGTTAAAGAAGAAAAAAGCCAAAGTAAGAGTAAGTAAGCTAAAGAGAAAAGCTAATTTTACGAAAACTATGAAAGTATTTACTTTTTTTAGGAAAAACTTTTTAGAAAGTAAAAGGAAATAAAATGGCACAGTTTACAGTTTAGTTGGAGGAAATCCTTAGCGACATTAAGGAAAGTAATTTGTGCATGTTTTATAATAAAAACACCTCAAAATGAAATAAAATATCTTCTAATGAAACAAGATGGAGAAAGTGGAAAAAAACTCATAAAATGGGGAGGCGTGATGGGAAGGGTGACAACATGGCGTGGAAGGGCGGTTGAATGGGCCGTTTAAAAAGGACCGTAGTTCCTCGATTTCCCACGCGGGGGAGCTAAATGCCTACTCCACTTTGCAGCTAAAGATCCTAAAAAAAGGAATAATAGCCGTGCTCCAAAACGCATTGTGAGGAAGATTTAACGCTCCTATCTGTTTACTTAAGCTAAAACAAATAACTGAGCATTCCTTAAGAAGCGGAAGGAATGTATGGTTTCAATAAATCTCTTCGGAGGCCGTAAAATTCTACGAAAAGTTTGAAGCTATTCACTGACGCCTATTTCTTAATCGGCTTGACGATTCCAGTACAAGTTTCTAAAACATTCAGTACAAAAATAAGATATTTAGCTGTATATATACTGACTGAAACTCTTCCTGACTCGAGTCTCCTGGATAGCCAAGATGGCAGGGAATTCAACTTTACCGAAAACGGTCCCGGGCTCGATTCCCGGTGGGAAAATATAGGTGCAAAATGACCTTAGCTTTCGAAGAGCCTTTACAAATACTACTCTTATCCACTTGTGTTTCCATACATGAAATTTATTTTCAAATCTATGTTTTTTTGTGAACTACAAGTTTACTATTGAGTAAAATTAATTAATATTCTCCTCTGTTTCATTCTCTAACTAAGTCTTAAATAATAGAAAAAACTCTTAATTGAAGTGCTAATAATCCATTTGGAGATGGCTACGTTTGTTTAAAAGATTTTTACGCTAAACTATCAGACCTGAAAATATTGTGTATCGAAACCTAAGTCGCTTTTACTAATGTTGCCTTTCTACTCGTCAATTCCTCATTGAGATTCACGAATACACAAGTACGAATTGTTTCAGTAAATTTCTATGACTATGACCTTGTACAATCACGAAATTTTATTTGAATACGATTTTTAGAAACTGTATAAACGTATATTTCAGCCACAAGATAATTTCGAAAAGAATTCCTGGGGATAATTTATATTCATTTTGTACGCAGTCGAATGGTTTCTTAAGTCAGTAAATAGAGCAGATTGTCTGCTGGAAATGAGTGCTCTTCCCCCTTGCCCCGGCGCAATGAGATTACTACCGAGGAAATCTTGTTAGGGGGACTTCGGATGAAAAATGAAACAAAACGGAAAAGTGTGAGAAAAGGGAAATGCAAGAATAATAACCCTCGTTTCTCATCCATTGGACTCATTTAAACGGTGTGATGCCTCTCGACACTTCCAATTCTTATCTAAATATATTCCACGATTCCCCTCCACTATAGCCCACCAATTCTAATTTATTTTCGTAGAATTCCTAGAATTTATAAATCCGATGATAATACTAAAACTGCGAATTCTAAGTTACCATTAGGTCGCTTTTGAGTGACATATTGCATATATTTAGTTACTCATCCTAAAGTACGCTATTAAATGAAATATAGAGAATGTCTGATTTTTATCTCGATTTTATTTGACTTTGTAATATTTTCGCTAAGAAGCCAAATTTCGGTTCAGTTCAGCCCAACCGTTTTATTTCACTCCGACTGAAAGCTGATTTTATTATTTCCAGCCTTTTTCATTAACTTAGCATTTAAAATAAAAATATTAGTTATTAATGGTGGTTTAAAATTCGTAGTTAATTATGCTTAGAACACCATTATTCAACTGTTATTATGTGGGTATTGATGTGAATCGAAAATCGGGACGGAATAAATAAAATTTTTGGCTTCCATTCGGGTTCGAGATTGTGATATTTCCGATTTGGATTTGGTTTACCCTTCGGCTCTTTTTGGTTCAGTTCTCGTTCGATGCTCTTGCTTCTTTTCTCTGACACATCTACGTTATCAATTGAAAAGTGCGGTAAAGTAACCGCTTCATCGTTAGTTTTTCTGAATTAACATTCAAATAAATAAGGGATAGTGAAGAATGGAACTCGATAAGAGTGCAGGATCATAAAAATCAGGGAACTTGGGTGTTGCAATAGGAGTTTCATTCAGAAGGAAGGAAGCTGAGCTGATTAGCAGCATAAAGGCTGGAGTAATCTGTAGACTCTACAATTAAAAATATTCCTATTTAAGTTATTCTTCATTAAGCTAAATAGTTTTAAATAAGCGTACTCTGAAATAATCTATGCGCATAGGTGGAAAAATTTCGAGTCGTTTATGATTGTGAACAGTTTCTCTCTCGTGGGATATTTACAATTTTAGATAGGATCATTCACCATCACTCAAACATTGCCGACCTTTATCACTCTCATCCAAGCATGCTTCTGAGAGCAGACTCCATTCCAGAACTCGCATTCCTTCAAAAAAAGCCGGCGGATCTAAACGAAGAAAAATGCAGCCGAATGATAAAATAATAACATCGACACGTTCCTTGGGCTCTTTCCTTGCAGCCAATCTCCTCCGTCGCAATTTATGCTCTGGGAATTGAAGCTACCAGATGAGTTCCATTGTTTATTTAGCGGTTTCTTCAGAGGTGCTCGCATCCAATCGTCGCGAAGGAATTTTTTAATTTACCAGAATTCGGGAGTGTCGCGACTTTGAATTATTTCGCCGAGATTTCATTCAAACGGCAAATTACAATAGTTCCATGGCGTCCCGTCACACTATCATTTTACTTTGAACTGTCGAAATGGAGTCACCGAAGTCGATGTTTACAGTGCTAAAGCTCCGTATCATAAAATATAGTTGAACATTTGTTACACAAGAATATGTTTACTCTATATACTTGACTCTAACAAGAAATCTTCAATCGGTGAGATTAAAATCGAATGGTAGGACTAAAACTATTCGAAGGAACGTCTTCATAAAAGAAGAGAGACACAATTTGACTTTTACCGTAAATCCTGAATTCTTTATCAAAATGCAATAAATAGGCCTTTGCAGAAAAATTCCATACGATATTATAAGCAATTATCGCTGAATCATTATTGTTTCTAAGTATGATAAAAAATATTCTAGTTTTCAATCATCATTCAGTTTTCAAAAATCATACTTGCATAGAAATCACTTATCTGGCATTTGTATACTTTCCCCCATAACATATGTTCAAAATCAAATGTAGTTTAAAATTAAGAGTTACAAATTAACTCAGACAAAGTTTTAAGACAGGTTTTGTTCACTCCAACATCTGACAACCCAGTTTATTGCAATAACCCTAATCATATAGTATACCATGTGCCTTAGTTTTAGAGAAACGGATATTCCTTAAGGAAAATTTCATTTCTCAGGAGAAGATGCAATGTTTAGTTGATTGATTAGATGAGTGAGGCATGGAGAGCCGTTACCAAGGGCAACGTGTGCCGAAAACAGCGGTTCCACATACACTGTGGATTCAGTGATGCGTAGCAACGGAGAGATAAACGTGACACAGCTTCCCTTTATTGCACCTTTTCTCAAGCCATGTGTTGCTGGAAGAATGACATAGCTCATTTACATCCCTGCTCCCTTTCCTCGTCCAATTCTCGAGAAATTGCAATCCCCTTACAACCCCTACTTTATTTCACCCTCTCATTCAACCGCCCTTTTGCCGCTGAATTTTTAATGCATAGAGCGATTAGATTTATTTCAATCGGAACGAAATTAAATTAGGATTTCGCTCAGAGTTGTTACAATTGCTTTCAATTCGTATTTTATATTGTTAAATTTATTATTCTCTAATTATTTAATCAATGATGCCTTGTAAACAATTCTTCCTATTATTCATACTAATAAAATGTACAACCTTCTAGTAGTCACCAGAACATGGGAAAGAAGTAAGGAATAGAAAAAAGTCCTGTTTCCATTGAATCTATTTTGAGATGTGCCTACTACAAATTTATAAATAATAGACATGACTAAAAAAATAATCCCTAATCACATACAATTAAAGAAAAATTCTAACCTTTCCTTAATTAATAAATTATAAGATCTATTCGAGAGAATCTGCTCTTCCCAATTTAATAACGAGCACAACATATGTTAATATTTTTAGAACATACATTTCCCTTTCATTTCAAGCTGGAGCAGAGCTAGCCTCCAATCACAGAATAGAGGGCAAACGGAAAGCAAAACCAATGAGCGCCATTCATTACGAGAATCTAATGAGATACTCTTTTCGAAACATCTTTTTGGTCCAATAATTGGATTTAAACTCATGCGACTCATTTAATAATAAAATTAATCGCGTAAAACGATGCATCCGGCGGAATTCTAATCGTCGACGTTTAATCCCATCGAAATGAATCATTTATCCTCATTAAAATTAACGCAGTTATCCAACAACCTGTAAAACGAAAAAAGAAACGTAAACAGTGCTTTGAAATCGATACATATATTCCATACGCTTTTGATTGTGCGTCACGCAAGAATGATATCAATTAAAAGCGTTTTACCTCGGGATATGCTTTTAAACTGAAATTAGGGCAAAAATTAAATTATAAAAAGTGTGTTGGTGGCATTAAAGTGGAGCCAAAAGATATGAATCCCTAACTGAAAGAAGAGAGGTGTTTAAGGGAATTTCATTAGTAAATGAGCTGATTATGATGATTGATCATTTGAAAACATTATGATTTTATCTAAGAAAGTATGACAAACTTGGTACAGAAAATTATTTTCAATCGAAATTATTAATTCGGTTTCGAATTTGTGGCAGGGAAATTTTGCACCTTAGTTTCCTTTGACGGATAGATACTTCAGTATTGACGCTCTGTACTTCTTACTTATTTTTAAGGATTAAATTTCTTGATACTTCCTGCCAACATTTGATATTAGTTCATCAGGACATCAATACAGATATAGATGAACATAACTCAATTTTTAGCACTACTTCTTTAGCTTATCAGTAGATTTATTGAATCCATTAGCTTAGAAATGGATTGGAGTAACGACTAACACTACTATAATCCTTTCAAATACAATAATTCCCCGAGTCATTCGAGCTCAAAGTTATGCGGTTCTTTCAAAAAATGGCCATATATGGTGTCTCATATATAAGTCTCATTTTCTCTGGTACAAAAATATACTTCGTGAAAAATGAAAATATTTCTCCTTCGAAGTAGTTTGTTAGATTTTTATGAAAGCAACGATATAACTTCGTTTTAGGTAACTCATTCTATTTTTCGTAATCATGTATCAAGAAACCGGTATTTTTACTAAATATTTTCCTCTAAACTGGTGCCTTTATACTTATAAAAGGTTCTAAACAGAAAAACGTCCGTGAGTAAATACAAAGTTGATCCCGTCAGACATGCGAGATTTTCGTAAGTAATTTCTGAGATGAGGAAATCAACAATTCCGTTTTGATTAGAAAGTGCTAGAAATAGGAAGGCGAGAGAGGGAAGAGCTCAAAGACGGAGAGTGTGGATAAAAAAGAGAAAAAAGGATTAAAAGCGGGAAAAAAGCGGGGAGATTCGAAATGAAAGTGGGACCTTCAATGGGTTAGCATTTTTTCTGGATCCGTAATCCCCGTTCAATATCCTCCGGATTTAATTCCAAACCTCAAAAGCCATCGCGCGGACCTTTCCGGGAGAAAACCCGGAGTTTCCGGGAGGGTCAAGTGAGCCCCATGTTAAGGGGTGGAATTCGGATGGGGAATTGAAGGATTTGCACCCTCTAGGGACGACGTGGTTTTGTTTGCGAATCGCGCGTCAGTTTCCCAACTCATCCGCTTCGATTTCCGGGGCGCTGTTCAAGAGCAGCCCGTCAATTTATTTCGTCCTTTCGTTTATTTCCACACGAAAATTTTTTCGACTCCTCTGACATCAATTCCACGATATTTAGGACTAACCGCTTATATTTGATTTGCAACATCCTCCCATTTCAACGACCTCTTGCTGCTTTTTTCGAGCCTCAATTGTTCCCCGTTTTAGTTGCTGGAAGCTCTAAGCGTTTATTATCTAAAGATAATGATCATTTGCAGGTTTCTATGGATGCACACACCAAATATTTCCCCATGCTCTCAATGCTCTCTCTAGAGCCTCTTTTCTCCAGAAAACGACAGTCTTGACGCGAAAAGTAAAGGGCGGATTTTTATCTTCTATTAACACAGTAAGAAATTAGGGGATGTTTTTCTGAAAGAATTTATCAATCTTACACATTGGTTCAGACCGCACGAGTAGGAGTTGCTAATGGGGAATCGGAATGGGCAGAGTTAGGGAGGGGAGTAAGACAAGGCTGTTCTTTATCACCATCTCTTTTTAACATATATTCACAAGAAATGGTCAAAGAGGCATGGGATGAAATAGATAAGGGAGTAAAAGTTGGTGGGGAAGTAATGAAGTCAGTAAGATATGCAGACGACAAAGCTATTGTGTGCGATTCTGAAAGGAGTTTTCAAATCCTAGTAAATGCACTAAACGATAAAGCAAAGGAGTTTGGGATGAAAATCAATGTAAAAAAGGCTAAAATAATGAGGTTTTCGAAGGGAAAGAAATCTAAGTTAACGATAAGGGTGGGTGGGGAAAAACTAGAACAAGTAGATCAGTTTTCATAGTTAGGCAACCTTCTTTCTAAGGATGGAAGATGCTCGACAGAAATTAGAAAAAGGATAGCATTAGCAGAAGAAACATTCATGAAGCGAAGGGAATTGATGACAGAGAGACTTGACAAAGAAAACAGGAAGAGATTGGTAAAATCCTTGGTGTGGAGTGTAATGTTGTACTGGTGTGAAACGTGGACGTTAAGAAAAGAGGATGTCAAAAGATTGGAGGCTTTTGAGATGTGGGTATGGCGTAGAATGGAGGAAGTAAGTTGGGTCAATAGAAAAACGAACAAGGAGGTTCTGGAGATGGTTGGGGAGAAAAGAGAAATGATTGAAGTAATTAGAAATTGACAAAGGAAATGGGTGGGTCAAATATTGAGAGGAGAGGGATTGTTGAAGAAAGCGATCGAGGGAAGAATGCTAGGGAAAAGACAGAGAGGAAGACAAAGACAAAAGTTATTAGACGAATTAAGGGGTGGGATAAGCAACCGGGATTTGGAAGAGAGAGAATTAAATAGGGAATATGAGGGCACATGAACCTACCGAAAGGTAGAAGAACACTTATAATATACACATTGGTTCAAATAATGAATTCATAAGTGAATCTGAAAGCAATCAAAGCACCAGAGTTGCTCAGTGGATGCGGTACTTTTTACCTTTGTGTAGAAATCATTGTGAAATAATCTCTGTTAACTTGACTGCCCATACTCAATTGAGTTGAAAAGAGGCCAAAACGGGAGGAATTCTCCGGCTCAATTTTTCTCGAGGGGTGTTCTGTACTCCAATACAGATGCTAATTATTCTCCGCCCATTTTAGAGTTGTCTTAAGGCGAAGCTCATCTGAAATTTCCGAACGCTCAAGTTCCTGCGCGCAAATGAAATGTTGAGGGAAAAATTTAACAGACGAAATAGCGCAACACACTCAGATTCCTTGAAATAAAGCAGATTAGAAGTTAGATTACTTGATAAATTTGGAGAAAATACGTTTGAAGGGGAGGTAATCGGAATTACGCGACCTTCCTTGTTGGTAGTAGTAGTATTTTTAAATGTGCTTCGAAGGCTGAGGTCATTTCGCACGTTGGATCCCACCGGTAATCGAACCCGAGACCGCTTCCGCCGAACGCGCTGCCCACATGGCTATCCCCTCCTTGTTACTTCGATAATGATCCTTAAGAGAAATGGATTCTACATCAAGTAGTGTTAGGGATAAATCTTTCCGAGAAAGAAACGT
Source organism: Pachydiplax longipennis (assembly GCA_036926295.1). NCBI lineage: Eukaryota > Metazoa > Arthropoda > Insecta > Odonata > Libellulidae > Pachydiplax > Pachydiplax longipennis. Next base: position 786,649 of record JAVFKF010000054.1, read on the forward strand.
GATGACAAAAAGCTAAAGATGTAACTCAAACGTTCGGTGTTTACACCCACTGCCACACGCCAAAAGACAGTTTGTAACGTATTAATATTATTAACAGTATTAATTGTATTAATAGTATTAATGAAGATTTAAATAATACTCCGGAAGCTACAGCCTTTTACCCCAACTTTAGTCAGTTCCAAAAGGTAAAACATATTAGTGGCAAAAAATATCTAACTTTTTAATTTTTAATTGGATCGTATTTGCAAAGGATGCTTCTATCGCGGTAGAATATAATTGATGGCTCAATAGAGTATATTTTAGTCTGAGCAAAAAGACATCCGATAGAATCAGTTATTGTCTCCACATCAATCCGCTTTGTATTAAATCAATACGACTACGACTAGATTTGCTCAGAAAATTGAAGCGTCTTTCTCGATCGCTTAAATATAGTATGGTTATATCTAAGTGTTGGTAGAGCATGATTATCAGAATGCTATTTGTGTGAGTTTTTCGTCACACAAAAAACGGGATTAATATAAAATAAAAGATCGATGCAGTAACTTTTGAGATAACTGATGAAGGGAATTATTTGGTATCGCAGCAACCAAGCTAACAAAACGATTTGATAAACTTCAACATTTCCCACGACCCTGACACTGCCCCCTTCTTCGAAATTCATCAATCAGATCACAGCGAATGAGAACTAATGGTGAAGGCGTGGGATGAGGAACTGAGTAACTACTTGCTTTGGAATACATAATTTTCAAGGTAATTTTAATTTCATAGTTAACGAATGCATAACACATCAACAGATCATTCGAAAATTTCCTCATTTTGTCAATTTAGTAGATAAGTGGTGACCAAAATATATAGTGCTGCTAAAGTGATAAAGAATTTGGCGATGAAGAAACAAGAAGTACTTGCCGACCTTTGGGACGAAATGGTTAGGATTCCAGAGCCAAAGTCCCGGGTTCGACTCGAGCTTGGTTATGTCTACCAGTAGAGTTCGTCAAAATACTGTGAATTGGCGGTGATTGCTGTATGCGAACTTCTGACGATATTAATAAATAAATAAAAAAGGAGAATCAAACAGCGTAGGTTAAATTGATCAAATTATCATCGAAAGTGATAGTTGTGAAGTTTTTTGGGACTTTATTAAAAAGTCTGAATTCTTCGGGAAATTTGGCCATAACTGCATATACCTGAAAAGACTCGATAATGCAAAATATTTTATCAATAGATGTTTATCGGAAATGAAAAAGTTGTCTGGATCGCCCTTCAAGCCATTACCCAAAAGTGGTTAACTTTTTAAGTGGAGATGTGGTTTTATTTTAATGACAAATATGAATATTATAACTGATTGTAGAGGGAGTGCTTAGCAGGGTGACGTGAGGCGGAAGGCCAAAAAATCCAGACACAAGATCTTGTTTGCAATATTCCTCCATATGGCATAGATTCCGACATCCGTTTAGTAAAGATAGATAGTTAGCTTTATCGCCTTCATTCCTAGCTTTCTTTCTTAATGTAAAGGAAAGGGAATGGAGTACTGAATTTCCTATTTAACGATGATCATGCACAGTTTCTTATTATTTTCGTCCATTTATTTATTTCTCTTGTAAAATAGTTGCTTACATTATGAGTCTATTTTCTTTGTTGGTGAAACCGATCCTATTATTATCTCAGTAAACAATGTTTTACTAAATGCACAATTACATAATTTTTATTGTAACTGAATTAGTATTCTTATCATGCTTTCTTTCTTTTCTTCTTCTTGATAATTTTTATTTTCCTTATTATTGACGGGTAAATGTAAGACTAGGTTTTACTCCCAATTTTGTCCGAAATAATATTGTATATCTATCAGTCCATGGGTAAGAAGATCTTTATGTTTTGCCCCTAGGGAGAATTTTAATTGAGAATCGATATTAAAATCGCTGCTTACTTAATCCCACCCAAGATCAACTAGACCGATCGGTTGTTATGAAAGCTCGATAATGACCGAAAAAGGCGATTGTATAGAAATCCTCTCCTTTGGCCATATTTCACGCAGCGTCATTGGGAAGCTCTCGAGAAGGCGGCAATTGGGGGGCCATAGGGTTGCCCCCGGGGGCAGAGAGGCGTTAATGCCCCAGACATCTCCATTACGTATTCTCCTCCACCCACGCGGAGGGACGAATATCATCATATCAACGTCTTCATCGGAAGCAGAGGACGTCTTCAGACAGATTCTATTGTTGCGTCAGCGAAGCGGTCGTCAATCGTGCTAAAGTAAACATTCATCCGAAGGGAGATAAGACGACGGATGGAAGCGGTGTCGAATATAGTAGAGGATGGAATAGGTCAAACAAAGGCATAGGGATAACTTAGATAGTTTCGCTCTTCTCTTGGTGGTACGCCATGCAAAATAAACTGGTTTAACTAACTAAAATATTAATGCTTGCACTACCACAATAAAAATACACATCCATAATTAAATTTTAGTTAGTTCAACCAATTTACTTTACACTATTGATAATTACTACAATATTTATAATCCTGAGATTGAGAATTGCATTTGGCTCATGATAGACTAATTGTTATTCTAATATATCCATCAATGTCATCGTTGTTATTTCATGTAAAAATATTAATCCAAGCAAAAAGGAAGAGCACATTGCAGGAAAAACTTCTTCAACTGAAGATTGATAAGCAAAAGGCCACGCTGTAGAAAGAGAGAGAGGATGAAAATACCCGCCTATACATAATAAATGAAGTAAAAAATGGAAATGTAAAATCCACAGTGATTAGATGATTGAAACCGTCTAAGATTAATCAAAGAGCCCACGGTGAGCAACGAAGTAATTTTTATATTTTATGAAGGTTCAAAGACGTATTCCTTGCTTTCAATTTCCATAAAATCTTAATTCGTATTTGAATCTGGAAAGAGGCCTAAAAGTAGTTGACAAACTGGAGTGCTGAGGCGAGAGGAAATGACGAAAACAAATAAAAGAGGAGAATTCCGTGGTGATTTAGTGCAGTGGAAGCGTCGAGAAGACCGGCGTGACATTAAAGGATGCTCCACTCTAAGAATGTCTCTTCTTGGGACAGGTTAATCGGGACCACCTGATTAAATGAAGGCCGTGAAGATAAATAATTGGTTTGATTTTATTATAAGATTATTGTTATTATCATGGAGATTTTGATGACTTTATTTTAATTTCGGAATTCATAAAGAGAGGGAATTCAGAACGATTTTATATCATTGCTTTTTAAGCCGAAACAATCCCTTACGAAAACAGAGATTTCAATCCTCGAAGGCTATAAGGAATCGTATCAAGCCCGATTCGTGAATATGTAACAAATATATTAGTATTGACAGGGAATTAATATTTCATTTCCTCAGAATGAAAAAAAAGTAATTCCTAGTTGGTTCTGCAATTTTATCTGCTCTTCGACATAAATTTTAAATTAGGCGAATGAGATGAATTAACTACATTTGAAGTTCGCTTTCAATGGATTTAAGCTCTAATGTTATTTCCTTTCTGAATCCTGTCAGTAAAATTATAACTTAATTACCATGTGCATTTAACTGAGGATGTAATAATGCAACGTTTCCGTAAGTTTAAGCACACTAAGTTGGAAATCCATCATTTAATTTCCAAACAGTAGGCTTATATTGTAGTTTCCTCAACTCTAAATAATCTTCTTATCTTCAAAAGATTGCAAACAAAGCAAAATGATGACATCAATAATATTGGCAATCACGCATGGAATTTGCTTATTTTTAAAGAAATATCGCAGTTTATATTATATTTAAGGAAATGGTGAATTTTATTCTAAAGTTTCTTTATATTTAATACGTAAAAATTCCAATAAAGACCATGCTCTAATGACTTTGTTTCCGTTAAATTATAATATCCCAAACTTCAGTGAATTTCGGTATCAGCAGAATATTTATAAATATTTCCACTTTATCCATCGTAATAAATTTCAGTTTTATAACCAATTGGGAATATTCAAGAACTTTAGCAATTTCTTAACAAACGTTCCCTACTGTAAAAGTCGCTCTTCTTTCGAAAATAAATATTCACTATATAAAATTTTTGCATCTTATTTTTTATATGCTTCATTTCCTGTAATAATTTCAACTGCTATAAAAAAACTTCTGTTGATTTCAAAGATCTCACCCCCAATTGGAGCAATCGCAAATATTTTCCCGTATATCATATTATGGAGACATAAAGAGACGGCTGCTGGAAATGTAGCGATGACATGTTCAGAGATGACGGACCCTTCCGAATTGCTACAAATGCATAAGGAGCAGCGGAGCGTTCCTTTCTTAATGATCGGAGAAGGGCAAACATTTTGAAAGCAAGATCGGTTGAGGACAGCGCTAGGGTCATTTTTTATACGCGCCTAAAAGCAGAGCTGTATTATGTCAGCACTTTCGATTCATTAAAAATCCATTTTCGGGAAATGGGCAACTCATCGGGCGCCTTTTTGCGTCATCATTCTCAGACAGGCTGATCCGCAAAACACGATTCCGAATTCGAGATTTCCTGCAACGGTGCATTGAGAGAGGGACGTCATTCATATTACGTGACCCTGTTACATACACAAGCCCTAGAAACCACGTATGGAGACGTCTTCTCAAAATTAATTCTTCCGCACAGTCAGTGTCAAGGACTGTGAATGAATGGAAGGCGGAATTTGCTTGTAGGTTTATCAGTCATTCTACTTATTTAGTCGTTCTTAATTCCTAGTGTTAAATTATTGAAAATAAGAATGGATATAATAAAAATGAATTTTTACGAACACCGAAACTGGCATGGTAAAACATCGTACATTATAATTAGTAGAGAAAGTACAAATACAACATATTTATTTCCACTCTGAAGATGGATTTCCACCAGATATCACTTCAGAAGATTAATTTTAGTTCCAATAACTATTGATAGAGTTCCAAGTCCTAAGCAGTTGATTGAAATGATGTAGATTTAACCAACTTTAACGATTAAATGCTTAAATTTCATACTTCCTTCCCACATGCTTCCCTAAAATAACGCCAAAATTTCGTCCATCCACCGCAATGGTAAAAGGTCATCAGAATCCCTGATAAAGCACGAGAAATCTCTAATAAAACGACTAAAAATATAGGAACGCATAAATGAATTGGAATATTATACGGGTCTCAAAGCGTGATGCTGAAGTTCAACTATAAATTTGGCGGTCGAAAAAAGGTGAATATTTCTGCGTAGAACCTGTTGTGTGCTTCGAAGTCCCATTTTTTATAAAACTCCTTTGGGGCAATACCCAAGAGTCATTGCAATATTTCACCTTAGCGAAAATTATGGAACAATTGAGCGGATGCCTCTATTCGCCACGTTCAAAATCCACACGTTTTTCTTCCAATGCATCGTAAACTGCCTCAATATAACTTCCCCCTCCAAGATTTAAAAACTTACAATTCCAAAAAGACTATCCGAAATTGTAATGAGATTTCAGTAGCAATCCTTTATTATATTCCAATACTGCGAGAGGCGTCCACTGGTCCAGTGGGGATGGATGGACAGAGAAGCACCCGCCTACAGCCCGCCACTCACAATGGCGTTCCAGTGTGATTTATTGCCGTCCTCCTGAAATGCTACTTCTCATGCAAATGAGAGGACGAGGGGAAAAAGTGGGCTTCGGAGCCAATATTTCCTATACTTCTTTCCTACGATATGCTTCATTCACATGCTGGAATAGGATATATTATTTCCTATTATTTAACGTTTTCATAATCTTGTACAAAGAAAACCTTGCTTAATACTTCTGAAAAACCTTAGATGGTTCACTATCAGGATTTCGTAGAAGCAAGGTTTGTATAATCTATAGAATGGCCTGGAAATAGACATAAAAATATTTTTTACTGTAATACCTAATGAAGTGTACTTCAAACGCGGAAGTTAGTGTGCCGTGACTGGTCACTACGAAATACGAAAAGGCGGACAGCACTCTCGTTATTTTTGGAGACTATTATAAAAATAATGAAACATCTTTATTCGGGCGAGGTTGAGACTGAATAGTCTCCTTTCACGTCTAACCCTTCGTCATATAACACATATAAGAAAGAGTTAGCTTTAAAATGTGCACATAAGAAAAATTAATTTTTGGAAATATTAAATTAGTGTTCAGGGAAAAAATACCTCATAGAAACGGTACAGCTTGATTACGTCTTTCGTACTTTTGAAAATTTCCTTCCAGCGCTTCTTCCGATGGAAAAGAAATAGACTAGATAGAGAAGGCGGGGGTATTTTCGGGAGGTGGGTTTGCTTGCAGACAGCGGCCGTCACAATTCGAACGAAGAATAGCGCTTCCTCATGACCCCCGCTTACTTCTTTAGGTAACAAATGGATTTTGAGACAAATTTATGGGGCTCGCTGCCGCTGCTTAATGACCTTTGGCCGTGGAAGGTGCGCCCAATGGAATTGATTGATCGATCGACTCTCTCTTCTTTTCCCATTATTCCCCACGGATCTATTTTGAACGGGAATAACTATTAGGAGGAACACGCACAACTTTCGCCTTTGAATAATTCCTTTCGTTACTTTTTTGAGGATGGAATGCGTGGACTTCCCTTTTTATTGCCCCATAGCCATCTCTACTAAACTTCCTTACAGTTCAACAACTTTGTTAAATTTAACTTACGCGTGAGTTATACAATGATTCCCCGGTTCAAGGATCGATTGCTTCTCGTCATTTTATCGATCCTATGTGTAGCGTTAATATCAACAGAAAAAAAATTTGCTAAATTCAACCTAAATTTGACTCGCCTCCTCATGTTTCTAAATTTTATTTCCTATGGGCGTTCAGACTGCGTTCCCGCATATTTACGTCCTTTAGATCGCAGGCGATTTAATTCAGTCGTTTACTCTCTTCGTGTCGTGATGTGCACAGCAGTAAATTCCAGATCGTTCGGCACTTGCTTTGTAAATTATCTAAATTAATTGTTTTTGAGTTTAACACTGTGAATAAGAATTAACCTTATACCTGGAGAGAGTACCTGTTTGTTCTTCATTATGATTACTATCGTAGTATTAATTTTTAATAATTTGATTCAAAGAGCCATTTCGCTTATATCAAAGGATTCGCTCTTCCTATGACCGTTGTAGAATTGTTAGATATACATTCTTTAACTCTCTTACATGAATAACATCTCTGCTGAAAATTTATAAATATTCTTGTGTATTTCTACTAAATCTTCGCTTAAATTTTCTCGGAAAATGACGTTGTTAATATCTCCTATTTACATTCTGCTGGAATTCAAACCATTTCCATCGTTGATGTTTTCCGATCCGCGAATTTAATCATCTCCTAAATACATTGGATTTCGTCCCTGAAACGAGAATATATTTTTAAAAATTTGTTCAAGTCCAGTGTCCCATACTCATTAGTCTATTTCTAAAAGAATATTAAATACGTAAATGAAAATGAATAAGTGACGTCCTCCATCTGTTTTTCCGAATCCATCTCTCTCGTGCATCCTCTGACGCGATGGTCCGTTGAATTTGGTTGGGTGCTGACGCAGATCTTCATAGGGAAGGGGAAAAAGTCAGTTTATTTGCCTGGGCTCTGCGCCAAAGAAATAATTATGATACTCACGGCGGTGAAAAATAGTGGTCGTTAAAATTACTGCTCATTATTGTGTCAGCGTCCGCACGGCTTTCAATTTTTTAACCATTCAATTACAAAAGCACGTTTTTTTTAACTGGAATCGGATGCGGTCTTCGAGATGTATCAATCTTCGGATTGATTGCAATCCCTACGTCGTTCATTCATCTAATATCCATTCTTGGTATTTGATTAGCGGGATGTTGATTAACGATCTTAATTATGCTCCGTGTTGATACGCTATTTTTCCGACCTCGAGGAGTCACCAAATAACAGATGTCATACGTCTTATCTAATCTGATAAGAACGGGAAACTGTCCTCACGATTCAGGTCAAATAATTGCTGATCAAGAAGCTAGCCATCTTTTGAGGGATCAGAGAAGAGATTTATCTCGGAGAATATATTAAATTACATCGATAATTAGTAATTCTCGATGTATAAATATGATAAAGAACGTTTGACAATAATGAAAAAATATGACATCGAGATGAACTCATCTACTGCCACTGCAGATCTTATTTTAATAGCAGCATAATACGATGAACTTTTAAATTAATCTCAGTAAATTAAAATAAAGGTTCGATTGTTAGTCTTTTGAATTCTGATATCAATAGCATATATACCTAAAAGCTTAATGCGTATCTAAAATTAATAGATATATTTCCTACTAACTGCATAATAATGCTATAAGGAAATAAACTATGCAATTAAATATTATGATCCCTCAGGTATCATATTCAATAGCAACTTCATGAGGAGCGGGGAATATTTTTCATGAAGTCAATATTTGGTCAAATCATGTACACGATGTTACTTAGCTAGTATTTAGTCAACGGAAAATTCTCATAAGATTGGGTAGTCTACATGTGATGAATTTCAGGTTTCATAGAAAAATTTATCAAACAAGGGAACCTTAGCTCTACAGCAAAGGGAAAATATAGGTTGTTTGGCTAACATTTATAACAGCTTCATTGTGGTTTTGATCATCTTTTCGTAGCTTTTCGGAAAAAGAGCGTTTGAAAATCAGATAAAATTATACTTTTATGCTAATATGCCAATCTTTTTCTGTGAAATATTCCAACTTTATAACATTTATTAAAGAAAATAATTACAACTAAAACTTGTCTTAGAAATACGGTACTTAATTGAAAGAATATGCTTAACTTTTTCGCTAGTTCATTCAAATTATCGCCAATTTATCCCAGCAATTAAGCGTATCTACCAAAGGGGAGGAGATCCCATCCATTCTATTCTTCGGGGATCGAACCAGGGGCTCTTCCTTCCCTCTAATAAAAGCCATTAATGAATGGTAATGCATTTGCCGTGTACTCCGCCACGAAAGGCACACTCAATCACTCACCCACTACCTTAACGTGTCGCTATAATTGCTTCCGCACAGACGCCTTTTTCCGCTTCAACATTTTCACTCATCGATGTCACTTCCATTAATATTGATTTTCCAAGATCGTAATTAAGAAAGTTGGACGTCCACTGGAATCCCTTAAAAGTGCTCTATTCCGCGCATCCTGAAATCGATTAATCAAATCGGAGATTAAATTAAAAGAGGACACAGAAAAAGATGTAACCTCCGCTTCAATCGCCGATAGAAACGCTTTGAATACATCTTTCTACGTGTCGATCTCTACTCTTAATTGAGCGCGGAGTTAATGGCGTATTTAAGTTCAAAAACATGAAATAGTAGAAGTATTTTTGAAAGTGCTTCGACAGCTGAAGTAATTTCGCACGTGAAACGGGAATTGAAACCGGGACTGCCTACACCAAAGTCGAATCTGTTACCCACTCGACTATCAGGAGGCCTCAATGACTTGAAATGAGCTGATAAAAGACGAAAAACAGAAAATTCCTGATTTAAATATAGATTTTGAATATATAGAAACTGCAGATGATTTATATCATAAAAAATAATTACCAAAACTACTGAGTAATTAATTATGGAATTAAACAATATTAAGGAAAAAGTTAAAATGGAATTTCAGAGAAAATGGAAAAACTGAGGACTTCCCCACATCTTTGAACCGAGGGACATTTCGAAAACAGTATGGGAAGATTCCCTGTGAAAGCCAAGCAGTAGGCATTCATAAGCTGAAAGTAATTCTATTATTTCACAATTACGAACTCCTTACTTCGATTAAATGTCCTGTGAACCAAGTGAAATAGCAACAGTTATGTCCCAACGCCAGAATACCGTAACAGAACAGAATGTCTAAACAATCCGAGTATATACATTTATACTCGCGTTTTCAACTGGCATCGACGTACATTTCGTCCTGTTATGCGTGGAAGGACTCATTTCAGCCTCTCCTTTGAAATCCCACGCTTAAGTAGTAGGACGAAAAAGAAGGAAGAAATATGGCTAATTTAATGTTTCCCTATCATCATCATTAGTTACGTTGCTTCGGACACCGCTCTATTCGGATCATTCATTTGGATTTATATCCGAGTGTCACTCAGCTATGTGTCACATGAATGGCGGCTAACGGTAGATATCTATGCTAGGTTGACATTAGAATAGAGCAGCCCGCTATCCATTCTATCAACTATTCTATTTTTTAACTTTGCTTTGTCTTTCACCATTAGAACATGTGAGTATACAGGATGCGCAATTATTTGCGAAATTCGATCAGATAGTAGTGCCCTCATCTTTGTATATAGGCATAACTTAATATTCGTTTATTCATTGATATTATGCTCGAGCAAAAAACTCTGTGATTTTTATTTCAGTGATAAAAATCATGAAAATGCGAGAAATACTTCATTTTCGAATGCAGCCGATACAAGAACGAATGAACGAACAAGTTCTTACTGGAGCGAGATTGGGCCCTATCTTCCACCTAACCATGTCGTTTTGTTTCATATTTTAATTTGATCTTGAAATTAGTAAAGATAAAAGGAAAATAGAAAAACTGGCTTTATAAGGAAAAACCTTCAATGCTGAAGGCTGGAAAAGACTAAAATCTAAATGTCTATACAACTACATAATTAAGGAAAGAGTTAATAATCCTTCCGCAATAATTCTTTTCCTTTAATTAAAATACTGGAACAGGTATCAGCGACTGATAATAATCATCAGATCAACCTTTGATATCTGGCATTGTTTTGTAATTAAAACTCAAACATTTATTAAACAAGCAGCAATAGCTCTTTTTTAATTCTACATGATAGACTTTCAAAGAAAAAATATAAATATAGCTCTCTATCGTGAATTTTATGAGAAAACGAGCATATTGTAAGAGTTAAGTGAACATTTTCAGTGTAATATTTATCGACATAATTAAAAGGACTGAGAAATGAGTCATGTTAAAACGTGGAAGTCAGGAAGTTATTTCTTCTTAAGATGCTTGCTGTGTTAAGAAGTTACGATTGATCATTTCCTAAGTGAACCGGGTTCAAACCGCAGTTCTTCTATGAGTGTCATCTACAAGGGGAGATCCTGCTGGTGGTGATGAGCGGAATGCAAACTTTGGCCGGAAGGGGCTAAAAAGATGAAGGGATTGAGTACGGAACCTGGAAATCCGGAGGCGGTGAGCACACATCCACTGGGAATTGAATCAAACGGTCCATTTGCGAAGGGGACCTCGCTTTCATCCAAGAGAAATTTCCGACAATTTTTTGTCCACTTCATTTCCTCCGAATGAAGGATGCGAACATTTTTCCGTTTCCTCTATTTCACGCGATACTTTTCGATCTTGGTGAGCTTATTTCTCGGGATCTCGAATAATCGAGATTTGCAGAATCCATTCGGTCATTTTCAACGAAATTTCTTGTCCTTTCATTCTTATCGCGCACTTCTGATACAGGTTTGCCTTTTTCATTACTCAATTTCGGACTAGTTAGTGTAATTTACCACAGCTGAGAAATGGCGTCTAGTCGCGGAAATATATACAGAAAACGATTTTGACTAAGTAAAGAAGCAAAATCCACCAATCACAAAATGTATTAGTTTCATGTATGTGAATAAATTTAATAAAAACTGTGCAGACTAAGTTTGCATTTTCTTCATGGACTGACATGAAGATTTCTACAAATCTTTACCACAGTCTTTTTAATTAATATTTAATCTCATTCTAATGGAACATTACATCTTTTGTGTCCAGTTTAAAATTCACTCAAGTCTCGGACTCTATTTTGCGAGAGGATAAACTTCCTAAATTTTAAATAAGCAATGCATCGCAAACAGAAATAATTTTTACTTTATAACTATTAATTAATGTTTTCGATAAAGGTAATTTTCGATAACGCAATTTCGGAAAGTACTACGAATCAATTTCTTTTAAGAAGAAAAAGAATTTTGACAACTTGGTAACAGTGGAACGGTATCTGTATTTATAATAATTTTCCTTATCATATAGTTAAAGTCTGCAAACTAATACGTATGGTTAATTAGTGGGATACTTTTTCTAAACATTTTTCCAGCAGTAGCAATAGTCATAGATAATTTAAATTCACCTCGATAACCCGATATTAAATACGCAAATCCTCTGAAAATAGGTTTGATATAAAGCAAGAAGACACATTCTCGTGTTTAATGCAAATCCCACGTAGGAGTTATTCAGAGTGATGGTCGATTTGTAATCGAAGTCTTTTCAACCGGGAAAGAAAATCCCATCAAACGACACATCCGCTTTGGATTATTCTATGAATGGAAGAAGCGGATTAGGAGGAATAATTCATCCTCTTCTTCTTTATTGCATGTGTTTCGATGCATCCACAATTGACTGCATTACGAGGTCATCCCAAGATGTTAGAATATGTGTTTAAAAATCCATGATCAATAGCAATAATGTTCACATTGGAATTTTTTGAATAAGTCCTTGACTGCATTTAAAGCTCCATCTGTCCCCGTATTCTTCTGCTACGTTGAGATCAATCTATTCATTCGTTCCTGACTAAATTGTTTTCCTACCCTCAAATTTCTCTCTAGTCATCTCTTTGTTCATGTACTCTCTACTTTAGGTTAGATGGAAGAGTAAACTCTTTAGTTTAATTCTCCCCACTAATTAAGTCGTAACTGAACTAAATTACTCCTATTTAGGCCAAACCACTTTGGCTTTCTACGTTGTATCGTTGATACAACGAAGTATTCAGTTTCTCCATTCTCTGTGAATTCTTTCAAGTGCATTCTTCATCATTTCCGATCATATGCCTTGGTGGATAACATTACACACAATATGGTTAGCGTCTGGGGAAAACGGCAACTAATATATTGATCTGTCCAACGGTTACCACGACCCGTGGCGTATAAATACCACACATATTCAATTACAGTTTGGTTTAACGATGGAGATTTCAACCGTTGTCTTCTCTAGCAGCTATCAACCAACAGGAGATTTACATTCATGCACCGGTGATCAAAGAAAGGCATAATGACGAATTTTCCGCCAGAAATTCGGCAATATATAGGTGCGCGCACTGTAAAATAATGAAAAACCTATTTCTTGGATGGATGTATGCGTAGTATGGAATGATATCGGAGTATGAAAGAGGAAGATGAACGATGGAATGAGAAAGGAAATCCAAAATAAAGGGCGATGCCATCTAGAATCTAGATTAAAAGGAAATATTGAATTATATTGATCTTATTTTTATTCATTAGGACCAAAAAGTCATATTTTAAATAGTTAGAGTCAACGGGTATTATCTTATCTATTATATGCAGTTGTGTATGTAATGAAAGTTACATTCTGAAAAGCAATGTTCACATTTTATGTTTGGTTGGGTTTTAGAAGATGTCAGAATTTGAAAATTATTTTATAATGGATTACTAAAATAAGTTATCCAATTAAATTTGGCCACTAACATATAAACGGCTAATATTATCTGTGTTATTATATTCAGATTAAACTGATGCTGTTACGTATTATATTATGCAACCAAACTTTCCAAACACCGAATCATATTGGTCTTGGTATAGCAATATTCCAGAAATGAATAACTTCTTGCTTCATTTACATAGTTCTGATTAAATTTTGAAGAGCGACCTGTAATGAAAATCGGTGGAAACGTTTTACATGCTGTGCGTGCTACTTTGGATATTCAACTTTTTACCTTAAGGTTACTCTTAGTATTTATGTTCATCATTAAAACTTTTACTATTTTTAAGTATAATAATGCGCAGGAAATGGATGTTTCTTAAAATTATAAAAAAATCGAGATGTTGTAGATCCTTTTAGAATTATGATAGTACAGAGAGGCCTGAAAAAATGCGAAGAATATCTTTGAAAGCGAACCACTGCATATTAATGTATAAAAGAAGGCATCTAAAATTGATTTTTATATGAGGGCGCATTAGTGCATAAAATTGTGGATAATTTTTCACAAATATAGTAAAATATACATATATCGTTAGTAAAAGATAAATTAACGACATTTTTAACAATTCCAAATGATAATATAATAGTATTATACATGATTGTATCTCGCCATTCAGGAGTTCATCTTATTGTAATATACTCTTCCGGAGTAATACAAGAAATTTCACTTTCATCCGATGGAAATTAACCAAGAAATTGATTAGGTTCAAAGCTAAAAAGAGACATACGAAGAAAGAATTTTTCGTTTCAAAAGAAAGAGAACACGTGTTGACTGCATCAATTTACACGGAAACAATCTCGCGCACTGGTTCTAAAGGAATAAATCGTCGAGACAAAGTGTCTGGTGAAAGCTATTTTCGTATTTTCTTTTCTGTCGTTGTGCGTATATAAATGTGTTTTGGTCAGATAAATCGATAGGCGAGATAAGATGGTGTAAATGGGATGCAAAAGAAGAGACGGGAAGAAAGAAGGCAAAACGAATTTCATTCTCCCAAACAAAAGGGGTGCTTTTACATTAAGGGAAGAGATCATGTATTTCTGAATTCGAGATGTTTTGTCTCAATGAAGTTGACGCTTGTTCAAGCGGAAACAAAAGTTTGAAATTCTTTTTACATATGAAGCGAGTAGACGGCTACATTGTCATATTATTTACATATGTAGATTATAGGCATGTAATTGTACATTAAACTTGTCATTCAGAGTTCTACGCACAGTATTTTAGTGCAATAATATCTAAATAAAAGGGTCAGTTCATTATTCAAATTATATGTGCTTAGAAGATCTACAATAACAAAAATATCAAGCCACTATGCCAACTCCTACGCAGTACGGCAGGCAGCAACTGTATTAAACAACTGCATCTACGACACAGCCATACAGCAACGCTTTCTACAACAAATATAACAGTAAATAATGAAGATAATAATATAAATTTGATTTATTAGAGTTTAGGCTTAGGTTATATATATATATATATAATATAGCCCCAGGGGTCGATATGAGATTGGTTGATTGATGGTCATGAATTGACTAAGGGTCAGCTAGGAAAATTATCAAATAAATATTTATTTAATACTAGCATTATTGTGCTCCTCCTTAAGAAAGAATAGAATAGTAACAGATTGGAATAATTAAAGTTATTTAATATAAAATACAGTAAAATATATAAGTGCCCTTCATACTGTTACGATTACGGATAAGTAAAGTTTACGGAAGATAGTCGAAATGGTGACCGAATGCTACAAAATTTACGTACCGACGTTCCAAGCTATAGAAAATTAATTTCATAGAAATCACAGTTCGATAGCATATCAAATCATGCGTCGTAAAAATTGTGATCTAAATAAAATCTAATTAATTTCATACATGTATTAATAGCGATGAATGCGTTTGCACATACCCAGATTTGTATAAAGCGCGTAAAACGGCATATCTGAATGTGTTTTAGATGCCTTTAATCGCGATATAAAAGGCCTATAATTGACACTTTATCCGAATAAATGGAGTTCGTCGGCTCGATCCCCTGCTTAATTGCTCATATATTAGTTTTAATTCTCTTATAAATATTCAGTGACACAGCATCGCGTGTTCTCGTTGCACATCTCTGGCGAATGAGAGAGATTGTTCCGCGAGATGGCATCCGTCGAAAAGAAAAGCAAATCGATGGAGCAGCTGCAGGGAAGGGATGACAATAGGACGGTTGATCATACGAACGATGGAATTCGTACAAAGGCAATAAGGAAAGTCACGTGATAGTGCAATGTAGAGAAAGCGGAGTAGAAGGCGACCCATAGGAATACATTGACGATAAATTCTGAAAATTGAGAAAGGGAACTCATACGTAAACTGTGATGCTTGGAAGGGATAATTAAAAGACAGGGTATAATATGATTACGATAAAGGAATGCATGGAAAATAATAACGATGCCTCTTCATATCCAATATTTATACCAAAATCCAGCAATGCTATCAATAAACCGCTCAAGGTTTTGAAATCATTTATCAATCTACAATCGGAAACTCGAGAAGAACAAAAGTGAACCAAAAGTATTTCGCAAGAAGCCGACCATCGCAAGACTGAAAAAACGAAGCAATTGCTAAAAAGGCGGAGTTTCGCCAGGAAAAAGGAATCTTAGCGAATGGTGTGAAAGCGTTAATTAATAAGGAAGGTAAAGATGTACGAAGAGAGAAAAGTAGACAAAGGATGAGAGCGATTACTGTGCTCTCTAACGGATATTGGGAGAACTCTCTCTTCGCTTGTCCAAGAGAGAAGATTTCCTTTTGACTTCATTATCATGCAATACATCAATCCATTTCTCTCACTCTCTTATCTCCCTCTTTTCTTTTTGCCTTCTTCTCACTTTCTTCATTTCCATCTTCGTTTACATGATTACACACAACGGTGAGCTTCATTCAATTTTTTGATCAAACTACGACTACGACGTGATAAATGAAAGAGACATTTATTTAAAAATAATATTTAAGTTGTTCCGTTTCCTCGGCTAAAACTATAACCGGGCAATAAAACACCTTCGAGAGAATCAGCATTCTGATTCAGCATTAGTATTTCTGTCATGTTTTCCCGCAGTGTTTGCTATCAAAATCACGTATTTATAATACTTTAATAATCGGATCTATAATTTCCGATCACCCACACTAAAATTACGAGGAAGCTCGTTTGCATAATATTTAAGAAGTTTGCACTGGATGAAAACAAGAAAGCAAATTACGGATTGAAGATCAAAATTAGAAGAAATTAGGAATAATGCGATCAACGAGGAATCAATTTAATGATAAAGGCAAATACGTTGATTTAAATTTTGATAATGACCTTCAGTTCCTGGTTTTGGTAATTGGAGGAAATTTTGAATTAACCGTTATAAAAAGGAGTTTTATCCGGAGCTATTAAGATGAATGCAAGAGGTCATCGACTGCTTCCGAACTGATACGGAGAAGGATTCGACATTTTATTTCAACTTATGAATGCTAATGGTGTACGAGTGATTCTTAACAATGGCATTAATCAAGGTAACTCTTCATGAAATGTTACGAAAGGGTTTTTGTAGAGGCTTAGTGCTTCACTTACGTGGGCTTAGTATTCTTGCTTAATGGTTTTCATTTAGGTAAGATTGAGACTAAAGTCGCTTTTTCATCTAGTCTATACTATTTATGTTCAGTGTGCTAAGTGCTGGAAAAAAACTACCTCATCTGACCTAATAAGTCTCATTTCTCTCCACTAGCTAATGGATAATATTATAGTGTTGGGGCTATATACTTTAAGACAGTTCAACCAGTGACACTTGAGGCTGCATATTGTTTATTACGTCCGATTTTCTTCATAGCTTATTGCGGAAACATTGGTTTTGAAAAGTGAGTCAACGGTGTGTTACATAGCGCCCATTATCAACAGCCAGTGCCTTTACGGAACCTCTATGAATCTCTTTCACCAGGAGAAATAAACAGTTATCCCGATGAGAAAGGAACTAAAATCACGCCACTGTTCTTACAAGTGCACCGTACTAGTTAAAGTCGACTCGGTTAAGAAGGTCCATCGTTTCGAGGCTATCTAAAAGTCGCGTTCTCATTACGCTCGCCTATATTTATGATATGCGGCCCCAACTAACTATTACCCGCCCATTAAAAATCCGCAAAATATCGCATCCCAACGCTAACCACTTCGTCCGTTGTCACCGGCGTAATACATCGTTTTTATGGCAAAAATATGCAAATGCGATCGGCTTTTCATCGCATCCCATTCGGAATAACGGAGTCGGAGTATAAAAAAGGACACAAGGGCATTTCTTCAGAGAGCCGCGAGGTAGCCCCGGGGCGGAGGGGAAGAATGTAAATTAAAGATCTCCGACGGATGCAGAACCAGTTCTTCGCTTTCCTTTCTTACTTCTCACAGATACGATCAACACGAATATCTCTCCCTCTTTCTCCGCCTTTTTTGCGACCTCCTCATAATATTATCACTCCTTGAAATCCGTGAGCGAGTTTCTTCTGATAATTCCCGGGATTTCGTTTAATTGCGGATGAATCATTTCGATCTTATTCAGCTCTTTCGTGGACTTATCGATTAGGTGACAGCGCTACTACTTGAGATATATTTCTCTTTAGTTTACCAACAGTCACAACATTTACTTCCGAAAGAATGAAATATGGATAGTCCACAATAAAAGAGAGAATCACGCGATAGCCAAAGAGAAGAATGGAGATGCCTCCTCTTGAATTCCAAATCTCGTCTAATTGTGGAATATAAAGTAGTTTAGAAGGAGATGTTGGAGTTTGCTGTGAATAGTTGAATGAATACGTCAAGTTTTGTAATTAATTATATATTTGTAAATGTGATTTTCAATTCGCGGCCATTTTTTCATTACTTTCTTAAGATTGCGAAAAATCCAATCGAATATTTCAGAGAAGGCAAAAAGAAATCTTTAATGCATTTGCACTAAAGATAAGCAAATAATCTTTACTTTGTCTGATTTCAATGAAGTTTTCCTGACTGCTTTTCATTTCTTGGCATTCGCCTCCACTATTCCCCAAGCAAACTCCTGTAAAGATAGCAATGCTCAGGTAAGTCTTTTCTAATCGAATTAAGGAAGACTGAGTTGAGTCGAGTGATGAGTAAACAAGATTCTCATTTTCGGAATGCGTTCGAAAGTATGTTAAGCAACCTCTTTTACTTTCTCCGACCGTATTTCATAGTAATGAGGATATTAATTTAAGGGAAATGGACCAGAAACAATAAGCGCAGGTCAAAAGGGCACCCTTAAAATAATATACTGCTTGCAATAATTACATTTTGTTACTATCTCTATCTTCTTAAAATAAATTCGGGTTGAAATTCATGATATAAAGTGACGTAGAAGGAAAAAGTTATTGAGGAGTTGAGAAACCGCAATTGATTTTTAAAAATTTATAATATTTTAGGACAGCTTGCTCCAATGAGTTAAATTTATCTTATCTATTCCTCTTTAATTGATTGCGTAATGAGCAATCCCTCCAGAAAGACTTGGAATTATTTTGAGATGATAAAATCACTAGCTCCAAGTTGTAATTATATCATCTTCAATGAATGATTTTATCCTAATTTATGATCGAATTACATTTCTTTCTCATACATTTAATCTAAAGAGCCTATTTCGACAATTTACTTTTTTTAATCCTATATTTGGCATAATATTTCTATCATTGAATGGTAGAATCAGAAAAATAAGAATATTTCCAATAAGAAATAAGGAATTCCCCGGACGTGGAAGCAAACATGTCAATAAGAATTGATAAAATCGTACAAGAGAAGCAATAGGGGAAAATGAATATGTGATTCTTAGAAATAAAAGCGTAATCAGAAAAATAGGAGAAGGTATAAAAAGGACTGTCATGATGGGAAAGTGCAGTCCTTGCATTGTATTGAACTACATTCTTTCACGATTAGCGGAAATAAGTGAGTCATTACTGCTCACTTGTGATTCCATCAGAGGATTCAATGTGACTGAACAAATTTACAGAAAAAAACTATTGCAGAGAGTATCTATCTTACGTAATAGAATGTTCTCCTCGATCACGAACTCCTTAAATGAATGCTATTCGAGGATTTACTCCAAATAAAGCTTTTACATGGTGTGATCCTTATTTATCGCTATATTGGAAATAACGTTATTTTTATTAAAATGAAATTGCTGAAAAATTAGATCTGCCATTTCATACCGGTTTCGGAGATCCATGTCAAACATTTATATTGAGTTTTCTGGGCTTGAATTTAGACAACATAGTATTGCTCTTCATGAATATTAAGGAAAATAGATTTTTTACCTTGATTTCTAGTGATGAGTAACTCAAAATGTCTTCCTTTGTTGCTCATTCTCAACTTCAAGGAGCCTTTTGTAGTTGTAACGGAAGAAAAACACCAGAAAACAGTGTGCATACATCACTTCATGCCATCAGGAAACCGTCCATGTATATTCCTAATCTAAGATCGACATTTTCGATATCTATCGACAGCTTAATCCTACACATTGTTGCATCGACATGTTAATATATTTCACAATCTCCGACAAGCAGTTGTAACGGAACAAAATCACCGTAAAATTACGGATGTACTCAAGAATGGAGCCGTCCATGTATTTTCCAAATCCGAAATCGACATTTTAGATACCCATCGATATCTCAATCCTACACATTGTTATATCGATATGTTGATCAATTCTCACTGTCTTCACGTCCCGACATTTATAGATATTAGAAACAAAGGCGGCTATCGGTAAATCTCGGCGCTTATCTAAATATCGATCAATCGAAACACGGCGAGGTAGGAATGAGGAAGAAGAGAACTTCGTGACAATCATTGAAAAGACAGACCAGTGGAGTCAGACAACGCCCTCACGTGAGCATCCCTTGCGGTGAAAGGAGCAGAACGGGGTGTGGCGACCAGTGGACAGAGGGGTCAAGAGGTGAGATGGGAGTGGCGGTGAGACTTTTAAGTCTCTCCTAAAATTTCACCCATAATTTATGCAGGTGGAGGCTTTGGAGCTGGAGGATATACTATGAGCAAGTGATATTACAGGAAAACAGGTACGGAAAATTGAGGCTTCGAGGCTCAAAACAAAAGGATGAAGGAAGCGAGTTGTTTAAACCGAATACTGCGATGTGGACTTTTGCCTGAAATATGATTTCGATCAAAAGGCCTTCGGTACCACTTGGTTGGTAAGAGATGTCTTTGAATTTGGAGTTGAATTGTAAATGATCAAATGGTTGAATGGTAACTGAACATTCATCATTTACTATTCAACGAAAAGAAGCCTTACGGTAGGGATTATGCTGCTGACAATATATCAGGACTATTTAAAGAGAAATTTAATAAATATAACTCTTAAAACTAACTCAGAAGAAGCTATACAAGCGTCACTTGACCGAACTAAACTGTGTCTCTCCGAGGTCAGAATAAGACAGCCGGATAGGGTACTTCTATAAACACGAGTATCTATATTTAGATTAAATACATTCTACAACTTCTGTTGGAAACTAAAGAGGATAATTTCACTGATTAGGTAGAATTTAGATAGGTTTCAGATCGTATTACTTTCGAAGATGAAACAGATTGAAGTCACAGGACAGGGACTCGAACTACCAATTTCCGATCGATTGCTCTAACCGTTAGAAACCTCTAACCTTGCCAGAATATTGAGATATGGCATTTGAGGAGCTTAGTAGAGGAACTTTAGATTCAGAAGGATATTTGAATTCCGCAACAACTTTTAGCAATGATATCTTTTAGTATTTGCGGACTCATTAGTTATTTCGTCTTTTACTTCATACCTTTGTATATTTACTATCGTGAAAACCAACAACACCATCTAAAAGTGTTCGATGAAAACTCTAGAGACACGTAAGTCGCAGCAAGAGATGATCGTGGCAGGAGAATGGGGAAAAACGTACCCGAAGGACATAGCCAAAGCAATGGAACAAGGGAAGAGAGAAGTAGGGTAATGGACAAGAGAGAGGCTGTCCAAGATGAGGTGCACTTTGTGTTTGCATGATGTCACCCAGATGAACATCAAGGTTACGCAAAATACTCGAAGAAAATGCGGAGAAAAAATTTAAGCGAAAGACAGTTCGCTGGCAAATGTCCACGCGGCGACAGTGAGGCGAACTGGATGAAGAGAGAGACGATTGAATTCTCAAATGGGTCAGGAATAGAAAAGAATAAATGCTCTTCAATTGGGTTAGTTTTGGCTTCTTCGGCTGGCACATGTCGTACACAATCAGCGATGAGGTCCACATTATCGGTTCTATTTTAAGGATGACCTCGTTGACCTAACTAGTAATTACAACAAGAACGATGCAATGCAAGTTTCAACTTTATGCGTATTTTCTCGAAATCAGAAATACTTGTTCGTAAACCATAATAAATAGCTTAAGTTTCTAAATCCACTTTAGGTATCAAGACTTCTGAGATTTCTATTCAAAATTAGTAACTTTGCTCTATTTTCTTAAGATAATGACTGTGCTTGGAAATTTTCCTGAATGCTTGCTTCGGTTTCTTGATTCCGATTAATACGCTGTTCTCTTTTTCCGATTCAACTAAGAAAAATTGAAGATTTCTTGTATCTTTTCCTCAGCACGGAATAATTTGTTTGTTCATTCCTTTTTTAATTCGATCCTAATCTAAATAAATTAGAAACACGATTGAGGCGAAATTTATAACATAATTTAAATGAAAAGTGGGCAGTGTTGTGATTACATTTGATGAAATGAGTTTGTGAAATACCGCCCTTTCGCAAAAATGAATGCCAGCGAGTTGGAATTCGTCCGTCTAAGCATATAAAGTTGATGGAAAAGAACGAATATATAAAAAGACTAATGAATGATGAATTCCGATTTATCATACTACAAAGTCCCACAAAAACAGCGGAATAATCTTATTTTGCATGAATTAACAGCAATAATTTATTAATAGCGAAAATCGTTGGTAGGAGAGTGTCTGTGAATCAAGTAAAAGAAGGGTGAAGCGAACGTGACCCAAGGAAACAACAAGGATGCTTAAAACGGCTCCCTTATCGACACTCTCTCAGCGAAGCCTTTTTCGGAATAGGACTAGAAATAACCGCCGTCTTCTCTCGAGGCATATGCAGCACGCATTTCTCCTCTCCCTCGATGCATATTAATGGCATGTCGAGTTTCTTCATTTTTCTACTTCTTCATTCCTTACGAAAAATATATAGCATAAACATACACAAAACATTTCACGAACAATTTTTGTTGCGCTAAGTACTAGATGTGACTTACACGGACCAGGTTTCATAAAGAGGCATCGTCTGCTACTGGAATTTATTCGTGATTGGTGAATTAAAAGTAAATTGTAAAAATCTCTCTCCATTTATGATTACCTCACAATGACTTCAGATTCAGTTATGTTTCAGAAAGTATATACATGGACTATATGGAAAATATGTCAAAATACTCGATGCCATCCTTAGAGAATAGATGCGAATAACTGCCCCTGTTAGATAATGCAAATAAAGTTTCCCGAATCTCACGATTTTGATACCACTCATTATAGCCTATATTTTGCTATTTATTTTCGTAAACATTACATCAACTACCCAAAAAGAGTCCAATATGATGCTGATTAAAGGACGTGCTATGTAATATTGCATTATGTTAAAGATAACAGACTTTCATTTCTGAAATATAAATTCCTGTTATTTGAAAATCATAAAAATCCCCTTCTTTTATTTTCTAATTCGTGGCTTTTCGCCTCATATGATTAATTCAGTTATTTCCGACGTTCTTAGTTAAGATGTTTCTTCTTTGCCTCTTTAGATTCCCCCCGCGTCACATAAGAATCCCATTAAAATTCAGAGCTTTTCAATATTTCACAATTCATTTACATCGAAATGAGAGAATCAGTTGACATAGATGAGTCCCAACATTCTGAACGCTTACTAGGAAACTTGTTATTTTGAAATTTACATGAAAGATATATGAAGAGTTGCACCCATGCAAGAGCGTAGAGGACACTGAAATGCAGTCAAAAAGGAATCACGTTTCTTTTCGGTGCTATTACGTGTTGACATTCATGCAAAGGCCGCCTTTGAAAAGAGTGAGACACGCAATGCATGACGGGAAAGGAGCATTCATCGGCATATTCAGGGTGATGACACATTGGAAATGAAAGAGGCTAAGGGAAGTGATATCTCTCAGATATCTATCTCAATAATATTTGTTTGATGATGGATTTGTTATATGTAATAAGGAAATGGCAGTTAGGAAAACAGGATTTAAGATTTCGTGTAAATGACGAAAAGAAAGAGGTGATGGCTAATCAAGTGATATAGAAAGATTTCGCGGGATATTCACCACTCTTCGTGGGTTTTTTTCTGCAGTGCATGCATATTCTATCTGAGATCACAAATATCACAGTTTTATTTCTCTCCATTAACCAATATTTCTTTCCTTTTTCCTGAATATACGATACTATATTTTATACTATTGCTTAGAATCTGAATACATGTATTTATGACCTTATAATACATTCTTACAACAGTTAAATAGAAGATGGGAGTATGTAGTCCCTATTTTCTCCGATAACAATTACGTTTTGTAGTGTATAAAAATTTTTTGGAAGTGGCCGATTGATTTTACAAAAACTCATCAACAACAAATTCGCTACTCCTGATTATGATTAATTTGACATGCTAAAATCTAACTTTCATACGCTCTCACAACTAAAAGGTTACTTTAAGACGGAATTAATTTGTTACTTTTTAAGGCTTTGAATAAAAATTCCGGGATACAATGAAATTACTAAGAAAAAATGAAACTGAAATGAGATGCATTCAACGCCGAAGGCAATTCGAAATCCAGTAGAAATGCTACACAGTGCCTTACGTAACATACCGGTAGGCATGTGAAAACAATCCCTTTAAATATGACCAGTGGATAACCGCGTACTTATATCGCAGTGAATTTATTCAGAAACTTGTTTACATATGCGTGCCATCTCCGAAGATTAAAAAAGTACTCTTTGAAGTACGAAAACCTTTCTAAGTGGAGTTGCGCAAGGCGTCTTATCTAATAGTTTGATCGAAATGCCAATGAAGACTCCTCCCGAATCAAAATAATGAGTCACGTTCACCGACATTCGGTCCATCGGAGAGAAAGTTGAATCGCCCGAAGGCCGTTTCCGGGGCGTTTTCTGCGAGGTGCAAACCTTTCACGCGGCCTTCTTTTCCGCTACTGTCACTGCTACTCGAGGGTCAAAGGTCGCGCCCTCGATTCCGTCGCCGCTTCCGAGTCGCTCTTTCCCACGCCCTCGCCGAGAGAAAGTACATCTTCGCAAGAATTCAAGTCGTCCTTGAAACGGAGATTGTCCATCGAGAGTTTCATTTGATTTAATGAGAAATCTCCGATTCCTCTCCCATTACGGGAATAATATGGTTGCCGTCGGGAAAAGATATCACACCCATAATGGGTGTGATATGAAAGGAGTCGGATGGAGTCGAAAAATTCCTCGAAATTGCCGAAGACTTCTCGTAAGTATGTGATTCTTGCAGCAAGTTATGAATATATTGATGATGAATTCCTACTATATTACCGATTACTGCTTTCAGCTCGCCATTCATGAACTTACTTAATGAGTTATCACCTTTCTTAATGTACTGGTTTGATTTCATTCTGAAAAATTGTTCAATATTCTATCGAGAAGAAACGGAATAAAACGTAAAGGTTTTTCTAAAAACAATGAATCTACGAAAATCTTTAGGGGAGGAGATTTTTGCTACAAGATTCACTGAAACTTCGACATGTCTGAGAAAATGATAAACTATAAAATTTATACCATAAAATCGCAAAAGATTGATATTCTTATATTAATAAATTATCTTTTGATATTTGCGTGCATTATCCGAATGAGGATGGAACGAACACACATTGAGTTATGGGGGAATCGTCATCTTCACCACTCATTTTATCTGTTCTGATTTTCAACTTGAAAAACGTATCATTATGTTTTCATAAGCTCATCTATATCCATCGGTATTTTGCTGATATTACTTCCGATGACCCAAAAAATATCCATCTTTCTGGAAAATTATATCGGAAGACGTAACACGGAATGAACACAATAAAACTCATCCCAAAACGGGAAAAAGCCGATAATCCGGGGTTCGAACCCGGAGCATTCATACACTAGCGAGTTAAACTCAGCTTGATGAAACGAACAGTAAGAAAGGATTAGACGGAGGACAGGACACAATCGCTTCGGCAAGGCGATAACTGCGGCGCAAACACGTCTCCAAGGGTTGAACCCTATTTATACGCGCCCTTCTTGGAGGCATTCCTCTGGGGTTGTTTGGAAAGGGCGACTGTTTAATCTAGGCGGTTTCCAGACTGTCCCGCTCATGATGACACACTTGCTGTCGCTTTTTTCACGGTGCCGCTGGTAAAAAGCCATCCTCTGAGCGGTACAAAGAATTCGTTCTTATCCGCACTTTCGGATGAGCGTGGGTATAATGGACTCTTATTTGAACAAAAATCATCGATTTACTCTCCATGTTTGACCTAACAATATTTCCAGAGTAAACTTGAGTAAGAGCTACCGTGTTACGAACGGTTGCCTTTCTTTGGGTTACATCGGAAGCTTCTTTTATATTCCACATTTGCGTCTGTATCCTCTTATCTTTTGCCCCAGCTTTGTGGTGTTTCTTGGAAAAGTACTTTCCCAACGATGTACCATAAGCTCGTGATCATGTACATGGTGTTTTGCACAATATGCAAGGTAGGATTTATTTGAAACAGGTCGTCCTTTATCTGCGCGTTGACGACATTCAAATAGTTTAAAACCGAAGTGGTAAGAGAAATGATGAGAATTTTCTGAGTATTCAAAAGATGAGAATATTCTGAGCGATTGAAAAATGAATCGCTGAGTGAACGAATAGAGAAAATTTGGCTTCTCATTTTCTTTTTTCGGCAATAGCAAGATGGGGAAGCTGAATTAGTTAAATAGTATCATTTTTTCAATAGTTACTAGAAGGCCGCAGTGAAAGCCACCAAAGACCTATTCCACCTCTGTTCTAAATATTTACAAAAATTTTGAAAATATAAGTAGCCTTTTATTTAAAAAAGTTTATGATCATTATTCATGGCTTCAATTGATCAATTTTCACTATCATTAATGTAAAATCTGTGACGAAAATTTTAGCATATATCTATCCTTTTGAGACCTTTAGAAGATCTGCAACTGCGTAGAAGTGGTTTCAGAGGAGGATCTCGTACCGATTCTGACGCCTACCATAAAGAACTCCACATCGATGGGTTGATTTGAACCATAATCCACGTGAATAAGAATCCGTGGAAAGATATCTCGCTCTTTGTAAATTTCCTCTTCCAGCAGATTACATCACCGATAGCCGACATATCCTTCTACTCCTTCATTGAGCGAAAAATATCCATTTCTCCGACAATAAGCGGGTGGATCGCAATGAAGCCGCTTTGGGAAGGGCTGTTTGCACTCGGCCGAACCACGCGGTCACCCTCCTACAAACAGTCAGTGCACACATGCCGGAGGGCCAACCTACTTACTTACCCAACGTCAAATAAAGATGGATCTTACTCCGCTGCTCGGAATTCGCTTTTATATCCAAAATTACCCTGAGGCAATGTGATTTCGCCGTATAGCGAATTTGGAAAATGAAAACTTTGCGTAACATAAATAAGGGTCTTCCCTATGTATTAACATTCATTCGTAGGCCTAATTAAAATCGGAGAATTGGGTTAAGAGGCCAAGCAGTAAATTGTATAGTGCAAAAATTATTTATCAGAAATGTGAAAGGAGAAAGATTTGAATTAGCCAGTTAATTTTTTCTTGAACCAAAAGATACTTTTGCTCTACAGAATTCATCAAGCATTATATCAGGTCCTCGAATTTTTAGATAAAAGGAAGGAATTCGGGGCAGAGAGACTAAATTTTGTGATTCTCATTTCTCATGTTTATTAGGATTATCAGCCGGCATTCCACTGCCATACTAGAGTCTGACTGAGGATGACTTATAATATAATAATAACTATGGTCAAGGTCGCAGTTATTATTTATTTCAGATCCGAGCGCAATGGAACGCTCTTCCTGCAAATTTATTGAAGGCACTTTCTCGACGTGGGTGAAAGCAAGTTTTGTCAAAATAAATTGGAATGATTTAAAGTTGTGCGATTAAATGGTGAATACGTTTTTATTCACGGGACTAGATATTGTATATGAATTTGAAGGACTGTATACCATTCTTGTCTTCTGAAAGGGAGAGGTTTTCCGAGGGTTTTCTTTCTTTCTTTGGCGATTAATGCCTCCTTGATTAATGCCTGACAGATATTTCATTTTCTCCCAATCGATGTATGTTTTTTTCGCGTAACCTTTTCAGCTCAACGCGGAATAAACCGCACACATAAACATCTCTAATGTATTAAAGGATTTTAAACCAGCAATAATCTCAATCGATTCATCTGCAAATTTTAATCAAACGATTCGAAGAATAACCGACAGCAACAAATATTTGCTTCCACATATTTCGTACTTCAACGTATTCTTCTCTGCTGCAACAAGCATTCAGTTGAACGTCCATCCAATTGGACCACCCTTTTAAATTCCCTCAGCAATCTCAACGAGGGTTTGGCATCTCATGATGGACTCGATTTCCGCCCCCACCTCAAATAGAATAGCAAAAGAGAGCGATAATTGAAACATCGGGGAGCTGACTTGGAACATTCTTTTCCCTTCTTCGCTCCTTAAGGGGCCCTCGAATGGCCCCAAAGAAAGGGTCCTCGAAGGATGGTCGCACGAGGGCCCTCGATCACTCTTCCGAAAACAATTCCACGTCAATCTCCAGAAACTCAATTCATGAGAAGTATTTCCCGAATGCTGAAGATGTTTCGCCGGAAATTTAAGCAATTCAGACATTCCAATTACTTGAAATCCTTTATATTTACTCCAAAGACACCCTACTTGATGGCGCGTCATGTCCCTGGTTCGATTCCGATCGGATCCCGATTCCTGGTTAGCGGTAGGATGTCCGGAATAACCAGCAAAACATAAATTCATTATCATCTGTAATCACAATCACCATGCCTGCCCCAATGGTGCAAATATAGGGGGACTCCCCACAGACACGTGGTAACAAATAATCAGTGGATAACAAATGGAGTCGCAACATCTCATTAGCATGCCCCTGCAGGAATAATAAGGTTAAGGAACTAAAATAAAAACATCGAAACTTCAAATAGGGCTGCCTTTCATAAATAATTCACATCATGGGCGGATAATGTCCATAATAGCTCATAAACAAAATCACTACTTTTAGCAATTACTTTAATGCTAAGTTAATAATAGCGGTCTCTGGTAACTTGAGTACTTCAGATGAATTTAAAATTTATTTACAATAAATTTAATTCCGTCTAATTCATTACATAAGTGGGCCGTGGAGGTAGTTATTAAAAAATTATACGACATTACCAAAGATTGCTATTGCTTCAAATCATTCTTACTTACAAATGAATCACAGAGAACACAAAAAAACAATATTTTTCGGTCCATGAGATGCTCTTTTGTTTAATCATAAAACAGCATAACCAATAAGACATGCATATGTAATTCATTACTCAAGGAAAGAAGAAACGGCCTTAAAGAATGACAGAGGATGAGTGGAAAGCAGCGTGAATTCCTTTCTGAAGAGAGGCGTGGTAGAGAAGTGTCCCTTGTCAGGTGTGCTGGTGTGACACCGACACAAAGAGGCTGTAGGGGTGGACGGGTGAAAGGTGAAAGGAGGCCTTGAGAAGAAGGCGGACGCAGAGTGGACTGCGAGGTCAGAGATAAGTGATGGGAATGTTACTCCGAAGATAGAAAGATCTGCGAAGACGATCAAAGAAATGGAAAAGTAATGGTTTCACCTCATAGATCTGAATGTGAAGGAGAGTTTCCTTTTGAACATATTCGACGCTAAATGTAATTACGGAAAAAAGAATGGAGGATAAATAAGGAGTCTTACTTAACGTGGAAAATAACGAAAAATAAATCACAATTTCATAGGTAACATTTTATGTTAAGAGTTACAAAAAGCGCTAAGATCGCTGCCAAGAATAACTTTTACTTCAGAGTAACTTCCGTTTGTAAATAATCTGACGACAATGAATCGAATGTTGATTGTACTTTCACAACGTTAAAAACAAACTTTGCCAGGAAAGAAATGCATTTTCATTTGACGTTTCACACCATTTATGTTAAAGTCATTCTCTACCAACCCCAACTTCCTCTAGCTTCATCTATTTTCTGCGGTTTTATAGAATGAATTCTAGTTTAAGTTGGCACCATATACATTTGAAACAAGTGTGACTTCGGGAGCTTTTTACGCAAACTTTCAAAACCTAAGTGTTTCTGTTGATGCCCTATATTGTATTTTATTAATATCTTCCTTCTGACATATAAGAATAAATTTCACTGTGATTTCTTTTTGTTTTCCAATTAAGAGTTATGAGGCTCGAAGAATCATGATGACTATTATTCGGCGATGTTTTTGTATCTTGAAGATAAAGTTTAAATTAATTTCACGGAACGTTTCAACTTAGAAGTTCTAAAACTCCTTCGTTCGTTACGTTGACCAAGAAGAAATTCATTCATTTATTTGACAAAGATAAACTTTCCTTACCGTGCAGCGGCGTCCTGTTTCTTTGAAGGCTGTCCTCAAATGACAAATGTCAAACGTCAGTGGCACTCCCGAGTGGAAAAAGAATTTCGGCGCTCAAAAGAATCTGAGCATTCGCTGGAGATCTCGTAACTTGCCAACGCTAAGATTATGAATCAGAATGAGAAGCTCAGACCTTAAAACGTATAATTGAGGCTGTGCCTTATGAATTACGAAACGTTGAGATTTGGAGGAAAGATACCAAACAAACATCAAAACTCGTTTATACTCATCGTCATCAAATGCCATTGCATTATTATGCAGAATTTATGATAGAAGTATTATGCGTTATATGCGTTTATATATGCATTATAAATA
The DNA here is from genome assembly GCA_036926295.1 of Pachydiplax longipennis. Lineage (NCBI taxonomy): Eukaryota > Metazoa > Arthropoda > Insecta > Odonata > Libellulidae > Pachydiplax > Pachydiplax longipennis. Next base: position 817,140 of record JAVFKF010000054.1, read on the forward strand.
TTCGGTTGCGCTTTACATAAATTAATGGATGGCAAATTTGACTCAATGCATCAATTTCGTAAGAACTCCCAACTATTAAACGCATTCTGACAACTGCTGCCGTTTCATTTGTTAATTTTTCTTTCCACCATTTTATCTCTACCATCAAATTTTTCATCCTACGTAAAGATTGCGATAATTCAGGTTCACCTCAATGGTAACTTAAAGCTTGTATTGTTTAATTTTGTGTGCAATATATTGTACGTTTATATAATGAATGAATGGAAAATATATATTTGTGAAAGCGGCAGAAATATCCTCGTGCATGATTGGAGTGAATGATAAATAATTACGTAATCGACTCAATTAGAGAATTTTATTCTGATCATAAGTCGATGATGAGAATATAGCTGTTATTTTAATACGAGTTGTGGCGGAAGGAATAAATTCTTACTCTGAGATGCTTTTAATGTCAATCCCTTTACGATCGTGGGAATCATTAGTGTAAGCACGTGAGATAGTTCATCGAAAGATAAATGCCGACAGAAGAATGAAAATGTACTCTCACAAAACGAGAGGGAAGAGAAAGATTGCTTCGTTTTGTTGCTGAGTATTGGAAGAGTGCGTGAATTACGAGAAATGGATGTCGCATAGAGCGGTCTTTGATTAGCTAAAATAATCGTCATTATCAAATAATGGGTCATATTCGGGAGACTTTTCCCTTGTATTACGGAGAATGTCATCAAAAGATTTTTCTAACAGGACATCAACGAATTATTTCCTAAGAGGTTAATTCTCAAAAATGAACGCATGGCCGTAAAAAAGAGATTTCATTACTCAGAGAAGAGGAAGAATGAAAAGTATGTGCAATCAAGGAGAAATGTCTGCATAAAGAATGAGCTCAAACATCCATTGATGAGGATTCAATGTAGCATGAAAATATTCAGAACGATCCTCGTATGATTCCACTGGTACATACGCTTCCACATTCCATCAAATGCTATATCTCTCCACTTCTCGTGTTCCGTTATGTTGAATATCTTCGCGACGACCCTTTCACTTCAATGGCCTCAAATACAATGATTTTCTTACGAAAGGAAATCCAGTCCTTTTTAACGCTGTCATCAAAAACTTCTGATTTTCGAGAGCTTTCGTTTTTGTGTTATAAGAGTCAGTCCCTAAGAGAATGATCTGTAAATACTGGAAATAAATTAATTGGGATATTCTTCTAAAATATAAGGTTTCAAATATTACAATCCATTGCATAGCTTAAATAAGAGATGAAACCCAAAGAAGCTAAAATTACAAAGGAATAAAAACATACATGCAAAACTTGGAAAAGATAAGGGAAATTTTCCACGAAGAAACGATATTCTGTTTAATAACTTCATGCCAAACATCACAGAAGAATAATAATAAAACAAAAGTACTCTCGATCTTCAAGTGAAGAAGTTTACTGATTTATTTTCTGCCATGGAATACTGCTAAGTTACTCTTAAATCGGTGGAATTCATACAAGATTCAAGCATCCTAAATGAAAAGTATGCTCTTTGTATTAAATGTGTACTCTGTTCCTATATGCCGATTAAATAAGCACAAACTTCTGTACATTTGAAGGTATAGATACTTTTGTATATTTTACGTTGTGGGAATTGACAAATTACAGCTCCTAAAAGAGCATTAATATGGCAAAGAATAGTTGCTCCGGGCACAATTCCAACTATATCTCCGGCGAAGGGAGAGATGAATTCTCATCACGATAGGTCGTGGGAACGAAGGAGAAACAGGAATGCAACGTGTTTTAATAGCGGAGGATTTCCCCTAAGAATCGATTATAAAGGCGGCCGAATATCGCAATGGAAATCTCTGAGACAATGTGAAGCGTCACCGTGACACATGTGAAGGGTTTGGACGCGAAGATAAAAGGAAATTTTGGGGGAAAAAAGAAGAATTAATAGCATGGGTGACCAAAAGAGAGGAGGAAAGTCCTCCTACACCTGTCGCCGTACACATTGCGGGTATCCAAAGCACTTGATAGTGGAGGTCTTTATACCCAAAGTTTTTCCACTAAAATATGTCATTAATTAACAAAAACCATAGAGCCAAAAATTAATCGCAACATAGGTTTTGGAGTATATACCCTTTTTCAGCCCTTCGGCGGCGTTAAAAGAATATTGTGGAGAAGCTGAGATGAAGAAGAGGAGGAGAATGAAACAAGTGAAATGAAGTATACGCACCTCCGGTTTTAGTTACGCTGTTGTTAGGTGAAGATGACGGGGAAGATTTGGAATGTACAAGGGGAGGTCTTTCTAAGATAATCCCCTTCCAAAGGATTAAAATTAAAATGTTTTCATCAAAATAAATCAAATTAGATAAAGAAGGACATTCAAAATTGTAACAACCCCTACAGAAACACCAACAAAAGGAAAACTAACTTAACGCGATCTGAATTGAACATGCGTACTATCCGAATGGAGAAATGATCCTGAGTAATACCAGGGGCGATCACAATACAAATATATCGAATTTTTTAATGATATTTTCTCGCAGAGTCGAGGAAAATCCGTAAAATTGAAACTAACCGTGCACATGTGTGGGTGAAATTAACACCAGAACGACGAATTTGCCGAAATTCAATAAAAGGCCTATGTATGAATCGAGGAACAAATAAGCTAATGGGCAGATTCGTCGATAAACAAAGATATCTCAGGTCGTACAGAAGCCTAATTATCACCGCTTGAATAAACGGCGGGTTGCAAATAACGCAGAATCGTCGGAAAATGCGCAAACATTTGAAAGCCGAAAATAGCGGCCGCGAAATATTACGCCTCGAACGAAACGAAGAAACAAAAGAAGTTGGAAATTCGTTCCTAATTCACCGCGACATCTTCTCCCAATTAACCCAGATAATTAGAACTTACCCGTATTCGCCACGCCCTAAGAAAAACGTCCTCAAGCCCTTAATTGCTTCGGCGAAAGACAATATCCGAGCGCCGACTAATTGGCGCGTCGCCCTCATTAACTCCCAATCAACGGCCGTGCTTACACAAGAGAAAACTCCAAAGTCGAGGGATTATTATTGGAATATTTCTCATCGTGTATTACAGCTAATACGCCAAATTGGGCGACTAATAGATTCTGAGATCCCTCTCACGAATGGAGACTTTCATAATCTAACTACTGAAATAGTTCACCGGCAGAAACGTATTCTTCGTAAAAAGGTTTTATTAAATGTGAGAAAATGCGTGGTGAGAGTGAATGAGAGAAGTGGATTCACTGATATTGATGGAATAACTCGTTTGGATCTCTGGTACCGATATGGCGTATTAGAGACTGAAATATCATCAATCGATACATTTTAACCATAGGATTAAAAAACTTTGTGACTTTCACATAATTTAGAATTTTCTGTGACGACTTACTGTTCCTTCCTCTTGAATGCTAGTTCATGAAGGCCGGAGTGCAAGACAATACTGCAGGATGTCTGTGACGGAGTAAGATGAAAGGAAGCAAAACAGTGGTTGACCTTAAGATAAAGGGGAGGGGAAGGTAGAAAGATACCGAGAGATCAAAATGAAATATTTCCGCCTTTGAAAAGGCAAGTAATAACAAAATATAGCATCAGATAGTATGCATTAGTATCCAGAAGGGGATTGAAAGTGATTGCGGTTCAATCGACGGAATCATATCGTGGGATTTTAGAGAAGGGTAACGGAGTTGAACAGTTATGTAATGAATTCCGTGACATACAACTTGACGATGACTCAGCATTAAGTTCAATTTGAAACCGACGTAATTTACAAGATTTAAATTTCGGAGGAATTCATCGATTGCGAATGAAGCTTAAATATTAGAAAATGTACGAGACGAGACTAACAAGATGTGAGTCAATTCCAGCCATTATTTATCTTTTTAGTTAGAAAATAGGATTCGAGCAACTCTGTGACCTATCGTACGATCTAGGAAGAAAAAAAGCAAACATACATTTTCGGAAATTTATTCCAAATTTTTCATTATATAACAATTTGATTACCTCGGAGTTCTACTTCTCTACCGTTTCTACTTTTGTTTGCCATTTCTTAACAAAATTAATGATGCGATGTATATGGTGATATCAACTTTTTCCTCTGAATGAAAAAACTAGAGAAGACCATATTTTTTCTCATTTCTAGAAAAGTTTATTCTTTTTTCTGTCTTTTTTCTAAATATCGAGAGAAAGAAAAACAATAAGAAAATTTGGAACGCAACTCGTGAAATTAAAATCTTCCTCTAAAATATGTTCTAATTAATGCTAACAAAAGGGTGCAGAGGGGTAATTATCACAACATTATTGGAAGCCATTTGGTCGAAATTAACGTTTTCCTAAAGAGACAGAAAGCTAATATTTCCCTTTTCACCTACGAATGAAATTCAGATGGCCGCTTTATATAAACATGGGATTCTCGACTAATTAGCGTCTTTCTCTTGACATCCATTTCGCGGTCATTCGCCATTAAATCCCCGCCCTTCATTTTACCCTTTCTCGAGGAGTATTTCAAGCGCAGGCGCACAAGGATGTGGAAATTACTTTTAAAGGGTTTCGGGTTTCCATTATCATGGAAAAAGGCATTGCCATTGGCCCCTCTCTGCAAATTGGAAACTAATTTCGCATTCCCATGGGGAGAAAGGGTTTTCAGGGACGAAGATGATATTTCGAGATAAATGAGAAAGAGAAGAAGAGAGGGTTAGAAATTGTATGAAGAGCGCAGGAACATTGGAAAGAATTACGTTAGATGACTTAATCATATTTGAATATCTAAAATTTGAAGAATTGTATTTTAAAAATTTCTCACTAATCCTACGATTGCATATTTTGCAAAATCAAGAAAATAAGGGTTATCTTTTCGAGGGAATAAAATATTTTAGGCATTCTCGGTACACTCAATACACAATGTTAAAAAACTTCAGAAATAAAAGACTTTAGAAAGAGCAAAATTTATTTCCAAAAATTCATAGCCGTTTGAATAACGTCAAAAATTAAATGTGATAAAATTATAATTGAAATGTAAATTAAACGTATATGAATAAAAATCTATTAGAAGTAATTTGAAGCAGAATAAGTGCTTAGTTTAGCGATATCTAATGAAAATCCATTGTTTTATTAATAAAATATGCAAAAAATATCAGTTTTATTGTGGATTGTGCTATTATTGTCCTAAAAATTTTATAAATTCTAATTTTAAGGTTGTAGACGACTCATTTCAATTTCAAGTCTTTAAGTTCTTCAGGAATCGGGTGAAGTTAGCAATCAGAGGCAAAAGAGAAGTCCTTTTAATGGAACCCAGCAAGCGTCTGTTCGATCTTGTCGATGTTTACAAGTGTATTAATTATATGCCGAAATAGATCGACCCGAGAATCATATCCAAAATCTCGTCATATACAGGCTTATGCAAAATCTTTAAATGCAATTGGTTAAATAAGAGGGAAATAAATTTCTGAGGATAATATATAGCACATCCTTTTCCACCAAAATCCTCTTGTATACTAAATTTGGAATAGTAGGAGTGGTTTGCAATACAATATGCAAGTACTAGGTTTAATTAATTAATTCCTGATGAAGTTGACTTTGCGACTGAAGTGCCATTAAAACGGTAATTCCCATCCGAGTCAAAAGGCCCATTAAACATTTTTCACGAAGCTAGAATATAAACATATTATCGCAAAATTCTTCAACCGAGCTCAATCATATAGAGCAAGAAATTGCGCGAAGTTTCCGAATGTTTTTACTGCTGCAGCGAACAAACATTGCGAGCCAACACGCCACTTAAAAGACCTTTTTATTTGAAATATTAAGCAAACACGATAAACGCCGATCAAACAAAAAGCCACTCTCGAAGCATCCGTAAAAATGAAGCAATTGTTCAAACGTTTTCAGAGGCAATGATGAGCTACGAGGTCACGTGACCGTATGCAGCCAATGAAAAAGTAGGATGAGGGACATTGTTAAAGTGAATGTTTAAAAAGAGAACTTGCAATAGTGGCCGTCGATTGCCGACTTCAGTAGTGGACACGATTATACTAATCTATAGAAATGCTTAACGAGCGGTGTGCCGTGATATTGGTGTGCCGCAGAGGTATCCAACTCTACATCACATGATCAGATAATGGTGCTTCTATTTAGCTATTGTTATGGTACTTCTAAAATATTTGATCCTGCAATTAGTTTCATCTTGTCCATCAATTTGAAAATATAGTAAAATGACAACCTTACGATTAATGAGCCGCGAAGTTAGAACGCCATGAAAGAGGTTGGGAATCTCAGATTTATGAAATTCGGACTTATGTCTCACTTTAATCGGTGCAAAACTTTGTAAAATAATGCATCAATGTTCATTAAATGAGCTTTATTTTTATTTAAAAATGTGTGAATTATCAAATAAAATGAAACGTATCGACTCAGTATCACCCGATGATAAACATGTTTATCGTTGAGTGAGCGGATTTTTAGTGCTTCGATAGCTAAGGTCATTTCGCCCACCGCTTTTTTCAAGATATCAACAACGCTTCATAAGACAAATTTCGATCCATATAAAATAAGTAAATAAAACCAGATTTCGAGGTCTCATGTAAATTCCACAAATTCGAGAGTAATTTTGTAATATTCCACGACAGGAAAAGTAAATAAGTCGGTGATTTATTCATGAGGACACTACATCCTGTTCAATAAACTTCCAAAGTATTACAGTTTTAGAAAAAAAAAATCACAAGTGATTTCGATGCAGCATCTTCTAGTGAAGAGACTTCTTCAATGGTTTGCGCATATTCTGATTTGAAGAATAATTTAATCTGTTTTGCACATTTTTTCCGTTACATTGTTAACGTGTAAAACAGTTTCCAATTGGCACCTTCGTTTAATATTTGATGTTTTTCTACTATAGATTAATATTTTACTATATTATGTATATTTTGTATTAAGTCCCAGTTTAAGTCGCTAAACCTTCACACAAAGTATCAGCGGATTACTTCTTTGTACATTTCTCCACTATTGCCGTCTTTCAGTCCATCCGATTTCATATTTCTGTTCCAAAGCATCGCATCTATTAGATCCGCCCTCTCAGTGAAACATACTACTTGACCGTCAGAAATAAATCTCGACTCTCTCAGTGACCTCTCCTTTTGAGTCCCACAATCACGCCTCTTCAGATTCCTTACACATGGCTGTTAAAAAGATGCCAAAAATAAACTACTCGAGAAGCCTTCCGATAGCTAACGGGAAGATAAATGTTAACATCCTACGGATATCTAATTGGGGTTGCATTGCCAAGTTATTAATCAGGAAATTATGTAAATTAAGGCAAATTTTGCTTTTATGTTAAGCGTAGAGAGAATCTCATTTATTTTTATTAGCATTTAAAGGTGCCGCACGTAACTTTTAAGGATATTCTTATCTTCGATTGTTTAACACAAATTAACAGCTTACAACACACCGTCTCAAATTACAATGGACAAGCACATAAGTAATGAAAAATGATCGCAAATACAAAATCTTATGGATAGTGAGTATTTACTTGAAAATGTGGAAATTATATTATTTAAATGTGAAGATAAACAATTAATCCGTTGTTAAGGAATCAATCACTGGCCATGAGAACATTTTCTATTACAACTAATGTTGAGAACATGTATAATTAATATTTTAGTGACAACTTATCGTAATATCGTGAATATTTTTGTTTTGAATTGCATATTACCCTGAAGTTGTACGAGTGATGATTTCGAAATAAATAAAACCGCAACTGCTAACCTCTTATTAAACTGGCTAATAAGTACAGTTTTGCTATCACAAGTAGTTGCAAGAATACGTTTCTAAAGAATCTTAGTACCATCGATTGAAAGACTAAGCGATAGGTCGAAGCATAGATCTATCGATAGAGATCGATACGACTATATGGATCGACACATAGTCGCAGCGGAATATTCAGTTGACCCACTAGACATCCTTCTAATTTTTGTTGCTCTGGAGAGCCATCCCAAACACAGTGAAAGAGTACATTGACGTAGGTATCGGAGTGGATGGGAAGGGAGTGAGTGATTGCGGCGTCACGAATAGCAGTCGGAGCCTTTCATACAAGCTGATCCTTTCAAAGTGTTTCGGTGGAGTTGAACTCACGCCGCGTCAATCACGGAGAAACAGGCGAAAAATGTTCATTTTGAAACCTTTGGTCTCTAATCTATTCTACGAAGGTGAAAGGTGTCACAATACGGACATTTCGGGGAAAATGCCTTAGGGGGCGTAATGGAATATTAGAATAGAGCGAACTGACGAAGATCAGATAATAAGGAGAGTTATTTGGTTTGAGCGAGAGAAATATGAAGCCTTATTAATCCCATCCATAAGAATAAGGAAACCCGTGCAAGACTGCTGAAGGATATTTCCCTGAACATAACTCATGTAACATTTCCCATCGACTTGGATTATACGTCGAAATGGCTAATTTCTAACTTTTATATTCTCTGCAAAACAGTGGGATCGAGATATATTTGGAGCGATTACTAATGAATCACAATACTTCTCAATGAAGTGCCATAAGTAAATTGATACCTGAACAATAAGAAAGGTGTTAGTTAAAATTTAATTTTTTCTGATCTCTCTCTTCAGATCCTTTCTCTTATCTAATCTGAAATAACTTAATACATTCAAATTACCCCAATTATTGTAAAGATAAATCATATATGACTATTAACTTACCTACCTTTGAATTGTCTTAAAACATATATTTTAATACAATACGTATTTGTTGATGAATTTTTTCCGAATTTATGATTAGACAGTTGCAAGGCAAGTTTGAGAAAGTATCTTATTTAAATAAACCTTATCAAAAAAGAGGGTTGATATTTAGCACCGGAAGTCGATTTTTATAAATCACGAATCAATTATGTACTACTTTTGTGATAAGGACGTCACTCCATCAGTACTGTGTTAATCGAAGGGCGAATGGGACCGTAATGAACAAAGTGCTGCAGCAATTACTGCGACGCTACAGATCATCATTACCACCGATGCTATCTAGATTGAGTACATCCATATAAGGATAGTTCCGGGATGAGATTCGATTACTTTGATCCTTGCTATTTTCCCTTTCAGCGGATATTAAAATTCGGTTCCCCTTTCTTCTTCAAAATCTTCCGAATGCCAACATTGTTCGCTGTTCTCAGGAAGGGATGTCAAAATCAAAGAGCTGGGGATAGTCGTGTGGGCAGTGCATTTTGACTTTGCGATCCCGGGTTCGATCCCTCGTGCGAAATGGCCTCAGCAGTCGAAGCACTTTTAACAGTAGGGCTAAAATCAAAGAGCTGTACTAGTACATTCAAAACCTCTTCGCACAATACGCAAATGAGGGAATGCGCTTTAAAAGCTATCTATAAGATCTCGTTAATAGGAAAGATTGGTTGGATTTATTCCATATTAAAGTGAATAAAACAAAAACCACTTAAACCTATTTCTGAATAGCATTAACTGTTAATCTGCTCGTGGGCATAATTTGGTTATGATTATATATTTATTTAGCTTTTGGGAGGCAAAGTATCTGCAAAAATGAAAATGATGCGAAAACACGAAATACTCTTAAGAAAGAATGGCAGCCTAATTAAAGGGGACCTCATTGGCCCATGGGATGAAATTTCTAATTTGGTCCTCTATTCTGAAAGGTTTGACAACCTTAAGTATCACAGATTTAGAGTAACTTTGTAGCATCCTACAGGAGAAATAGATTTCTAAGTTATTGAAACAAGCAATATTTTCCTCGTGAAATATTTTCCTTATATACTTTTTTGGACATGCTGCTTCTAAACACTATGTTAAATAGGCTATCGCTCGTTTATTGTGCACTCGGATATCACCTTAAAGGGAATTAGCTCAAAAATCAATCTCTAAGAATTCTGTAGACAGACAAATATACGTAAGATTTATTAATTTATAAGGAATTTTCTTCTTTCTTTATAAAATCAATCTTCTTGGGAGATACTTTTTAGAATTCCATATCCTAGATGCGGGAGAAATTGGAGAAAAGTGTCCCCATTTATGAATCGAAGATTAAAATGTTTAACGTTCTTCCCCAACCGAAACTATTTCATAACTGTAGAATGAGTCAATGTTGTTTCAGTGTCACTAAAAGATGATCAATTTCCACTGTCATTCGCAATGTCCACTGGATAAATCACACAGAGAAATTCGCTAAAAAACCAACGATGATACACATTTCATGCAAATGATTAAACAACCCGTCCTGGGTTCGTAACCCAAGAGAAATGTTGTCCCGTTTTCGCTTCGCTACCGCGATTATCGCTGGAAAATATCCTTCCTTGCGTTTGACCTTTCCTATTTTTCCCCTCGAATGCCGGGAAAGGCAAATTAAGCCCATATTTCTTGCTCGCGCAGAATATCGCTCATTTTCCGCTGTACCAAGTCCAACCACCGCTTCTCACCGAATCGCTTATTTACCCTCATCGGGCACAAAAACGGGAGTCGTAAAACACGTCCAGCAATATTTGTTACATTCGTCACCGCTGGTCGTTGAGGGACCGGGATCCATTCAATTGGAATTGGCCATCTCCCGGCAGATTGTGCTATGAATGAAGTTGTAGGAATGAAAACAAAACCCGCTGTTAGAGCCTTAAGTTTGTCACTGAAATTCATTCTCAGACGCATCCCATGGCCGCCCTTCGCAGTAACTTCTAGTAAACGGGAACTTCGCAAGAATTTCAGTATCTAACTTCGAAGTCAAGTTTATTATCATCTTACTTTAGCTAATCTCTTCCTTCTATGGCAGCGTAGATATTTAAACCTTTTATAGATAGATATAGACCTTTTAGATATAGGATTCAGAAAAGAACCAATAATCGATGAATCGGACGGAGATATTTTTCGATGTTACATTCGTTGCAATCGCGTTTACGATACTCTCTCCCTTTATTATTTAAAGACAGCAAAATCAATGCCGTTAGTGATTTCCATCGTCCAGAGAGTCAATGATATTTCTCTCGAGCAAGTGGGCTCGGCGACTGTTTTCCCTCTAACATTTACGACGTTTTTTATGTCAAACATAAACGAAAAGCAGAAAAAATAAGCACGGGGTAATAATCCGACATTAAAGGCATTTAAATCGTGACTTACTTTCAACGGGGCGGCATGACAAATAAAAATGTTGCGTGGAAGAACTGGTTTTGGAAAGGAGGGCATCAGAGGCGTGGGTGGGGAGTAGCCCCGGGCCGAACGACTTTTGACCTCTGAAGGAAAGCAGGACGGCCACACAAGTGGATCCGGTTGCAAGCACTTCGCGGTGGATGCGCGATGATTAGCTACGTGAATCAAATTAGATGGATGTCCATGAGTGCATTTGTGATGTAAGCTTGGATATATCACTACTTATGGTATCGCTTCTCATTCACATGAAAACGTTTCCTCCTTCGAATTCCTTAGAGTGAAAAATTGAACGTGAATCTCACTCTGCAGTCACAAAGTTTTATGAAATCAATACTGACAACTAAATGAGTGCCTCTAGTTGGAATCACTATTATTAGTTATTACATAATCTTACTATACTTATATGAGTTTATTTAAATAACATTTAATTTACGATTTTTATTTTAAAAGTGTACGGTGTTTAAAATATTAGGCCTTCCCCTTTTTTGAGCATATTTTTTGTATTCCAGATTTTTCTTCGTGTATTTTGAATTTCCTTCCATTTTATTTCACTTTCCTATTTTGGCAGAGAGATTTTATATTTAAACAGTCTATAAGTATTTTACTGCGTTTCCTATGTTTACCGCACAAGGGGATATTAATTGTCAACATTCAGGAGCTAAAATTTAATGTCACCATGTGTTGCTTTTAATAGAAAGGCAGTCGTTATAAGAAAAAGGATTGAAACGCCTTATTCTCAATAAATTTTATAGTTAGTACTTCCTTAAAGGAAGTAACTGTTATAATGCATCTTCATACATTCGTTTTTCACCATAAAAATGATATCACCATAGATGTTCAGATGTCTTTGATAAAGATTCAAAAGAAAGAAATAAATCCGATTCGAATTGTGAAAGAAAACGTAGAGAGTGGCACACATTAAGCGGCTTTCTCTGTGATCTTGCGATTGATACAATGCGAATTTATTTGTCCGCTCGGACGTGATTTGTTGTTGTGATGAAGTTGTTGTTCGCATTGTTTCTCATGCGGTGAATTACGAATTAGAAAGAGATCTTAGAAGGTGCTCAAACGTATCTGTTTGATGAAAAAGATCGATAACGAGACCAACTACAGAATATGCACATCCGATTTAATGGATATAATAATTATGTAATTAATGATTAGGTAAAGGGAAATTTAAAGAGGGAATTAATAGTCAAAATTAATCTTCAATTGCTTATTAATCTTAGAAGTGATTAAGAGATTTATTTTTGAGGAAAAGTTACTGTCAGTTAGTAAAAAGCAGTTTACTTTTCCGCATCTATTTTCCATCTTCTGTTGATATGCTGACTCCTTCCATTGTATCAAAGATTGTACCGTTCAAGCTATAATTATCATTTATTAAAGAAACGTATCGCCGAAAAAAATATTTAAGAATCGATCTAACCCCCTTAACTGTTTGTGGTATTTCTTGAATTATGAGGCCGTACGTAATGATGCAATGCGGGAAGTACGCAATTTCTACTGGGTTTATCAGATACTTTAGTTTCTCAGCCTCGTGAGGTTGGCAAATTATTGGTCGAGATAACGAGTTACGGTTTTGTCACAAAAATAACGGATGCATGCCCTTTTTACTGGTATCCAAAATCCAAGGCAGATGGGCAACCTTCACTAAGTGTTCCGAAAGTATATCTATCCCAATTTATAAGCAGATCTAACTTAAGTTTTGATTCTCCTCAAAAGGTTCTATCATATGTCATGACTAATCCAGCAGTTCCTCCGAATTTCTACGACGAATTCGTAAAAGAAAGTTGGGTTTCATTACGGTCTCTCACACAGTCTGGAGAGTTTCTATTTCACGTTCACAGCGCTGACACAAGCCAAACCATATAAAATGCTGCGTAGAACTGGATAAACTATAGTAAGTGAGACAGAATCCGCCCCACAATAGCACCTCACGTTTTCAGCAACTGCCCATAATATTTATAATCAATCGGCGTTTCCCCGAAAATCCGGAGAAAATTTCCCTCCGCTATCTCTGAATCTCCTTCCTTGGGTTCCGCCTCGTCTAACTCAATGCTTCCAAACAATGCGAGAAATTCGGAATTTTTTATCTTCATCTATCGCAGGCCATTCTTGTCGCAGCTTTCCTTCGCCCCTTCCTCTCAAAACCGCTTCTAAGTCCAGTCGCTTAATTGTTTTCGATGGTGAAGACATCGCAACTATTAGTTTAGAATATTAAACTACGGCCTATTACGCGGAGATTTTTTTACTGTTATCCAGGAGAGATGAGGGAATAGACAAGATTCTTTTTATGACCCCAATTAAAGGCATTGCTTCCTGGATGAGATAATGGTGTGTATCCTCAATTATTCAGAGTAAAGCACAAAATAATCGTCGATTGTAAGGTTTCGTCCGTCACGCAATTGCGGTTCAATCAGAGATGACAGGTGCGACATCTGCAGATGGTAATTGAGGCTTTAAACGAATCGAATATTGCTGATCGTTTTAAGAAGTATTTAAAAGCAATCTTCGATTAAGAAGCAACTTAAAGAGCCGATTGACGGAATGGCCTTCGATCGATAGCTCGTTATCGATATCTATCGACCAATCGATGGTGAGGCTGTAGATCGAAGCGATAGGTCGACAGAGAACAACCTGTTTGCCTGGTTGGTCATCTGTTATTGTAACGCACGCTGATAAGATTCCTTCAAATAGAACTAAAGTAAATTCGTTCAAAATAGGAGAAATTCAACAACCAAACAACTTAAAATTACACTGCTTGATGCAATGTGAAATGCTAGGTTCCCCTCTTCTCACCCACCGTTAACAATAATTAATTTTGAATCCGAAAAAGACATGGGAAAGTAGTAAAGGTTGGAAATTAATTATGGAAAATCTATTAGAATAACCACATTTAACGAGCATTCACATGATTATTATTCATAATAATGCAATGATTCTTGGACGTAAGAGGGCAATTCGTTTTGGACTCTTCTTCATCAGGTTACATTCTAATATCCACGAAATTTCAAATCGTGGAATAAATGTGGGCTCTGTTATTTAATCACAAATCAAATTCTCCATCAATTAATAAAGGGCAGAATCCAATCTATTTAAGTCAATATTGATTCTTCGTGCACGATCATCCACCATAAATTCCGCTATGAAAAATAATATGAAATCATTAGCCGAGCAAGAAATACTGCGAAAAGACTTTGATAGCCGAAAAATTCATCGTCTTCTGCTCATCCAAGGTATTACCGTAATAGAAGAATTATGTGTAGCATGAAAACAGTTTCACGAATAAAATTAAAAATGATTTCCGAAATAGTAAAATCAAAGACATTTCGAAAGCTCGACTGATTCCGAATAAAGGCAAAATTAGCGAGAAGGGACAGGTGCAAAAAGAGGGAAAGAATCTATTCCGTCCGGATGAATTTTATTTCATTTTCATCGGAAATAAGTTGAGCGACAATTAAAAGCGCGCTTCCGCATCGCCGGCGTTGACCCGTCACTTAATGAGTCTCTCAGGAAGTCTTTATCGGCCATCGCTTTCCATCCGCCCCAAGAACAAAAGGAAGAATAGCCGCGGTAATTTATTTTTTCGGCGGAGTACTATCGGACGGGATCTTTATTGCGCACATGTGGCTCCGGCACGCCACGGGAATTTCCACGCCAAAGAAATCTCCGCTTGCTAAGGATCGCCGTACTTTCTATGACAGTTGTTTCCTTAGCAGCAAACGAAAGACCAGAAATTGTCAATCCTCAAAGATATTCTCTCCGATTTACATCGCGTATGTCAGGAAAGTATTGGGATTGATAAAAATGTTTATGCTGATTAATTAATGTTGGAACAATAAAATTCACTATGTAAAATGTAACTTGATAAATTTATTTAACGACTGGTTTCGAACAGGCTTAGTTCATCACCTGATGATGAATTGTTCGACACTAAGCGTAAATTAAGTTACCGAGTTTTACATAGAGAATTTTATTTTTTCAGTATTGGAATGCAAACGAGTGAAGGGAAGTCCACGGATGTTATTTTAATTAATATTATTGGTGATAACAGCGGATACTTATTTATAATATGTAAGTTATCTACACATCTGCGAATTTAAACACATTTAAGTACCTGCCAAGCATAGATCCTGCACCAATTTTAATAAAAAATTCTGTAAAAACTTCATAGGTTTGGTGAAGAGATTTTCCACTATCCATTTCCATCGACATTTCGAAATTATAAAACAATGAGGCTGTTATTATGTATAACTACTTATTTTCAAATATTTTCCATTTTTACTCGCAGTGATTTTATGGATATTTCATACGTTACTAGATGACACATTTCTCGCTTACCTCAACATGAAGAAAATCATAAATTCGTCCTAGTTCTTAGGATCTCCGAATTTCAGCTTCTACTTGTTTGTAAGAAACATTCAGTGTATTATCACTCTGTTAAGAGTTAATAATTACCAAAACAATACAAGATGTGCGCAATCTGCTAATATTAGGATGAATTCGTCTTTGCCAAATATTAAAGCATCGGCTAAGCAATACAATCAAAGAAGAGATGTGATAAGACCCGTGAACAACAGGTATTTGTAAAAGGGAAAGAAGTAGGGAATCGAACGAAATGCGGATGGAATCTGATTATTTATTTTAGCTACGGTACTTTTCTCCGAATGAAGAAGTTATCCAGCCACCCATGTAAATTATCATACATTAAGGCACTCACATAATTGGCTAAACCTTTTAAGATATTATTTTATAACGTTTATCAAGACAAATATATAAATAACTTTAATTTATATTTACATCTACTTAGTTTGGAGCCGTGTGCTTAAGATTATGGATGTGAGGCCTAAATCGATTAAATTACTATTTAATATCGTAATGAATTAATTTTTTGTACAAATAGATAAAAATCATAGGAAATTAGTCTAAGTTAGCTCTAAAATCAGACCGATCAGCAGATGAAAGCAAACAGAAATTCGTGAACACACACGACAAGTAGCTTTTCTTTTTCGCGTTCCAGTTATCATCCATTCCACAGTAATGTTCACTACTGTTGCGTCAAACACTTCCGAATGGCAAGTACATACAAGACAGGTAATTACTAAAAGCAAAGGAAGAACGGTACATTCCCTTCGCATCAATCCAACGATTTCCCAAAATTCAGCGAACGCAATCTGCGAGGACGACGAGAGCGCACCAAGATCTTGATGAATGGGAGCGATCGATTGTAAAACGAGAGGTTCTTTAGGAATGCATAAAGTGGCTGAATTTCGCATCAACCCGATTAAGTGACGGGCGTTGATATCTCCGGAGGGTCAGTTGTACTTTCCCATCCTATAAATATCCCTCCATTCTAATTACAACCGAAGAAAATCAGTTAATTTTAGAGAAACAATGTTGCGCGAGGAATTACCGGCATGGGGACAATAGGCTCCTCATCCCCTCTATCCGCAGCTGCAAAAACCTTTGGAGTGGAAATGGAATTTACTGGGCAACACAAAATTAATGCTTAATTATGTAAGTATTGAATATCCGATCGATTAATATGTTGTATTTCTATTTGATTGCATCATAGATTTATTTCTCTTTGGAGGATTGCTTGGATGTTCGCGTAAAGTCTCAAACTCTCAAGCATATTTCTACGAATCTTTGGTCCTCGGCGGTAGTGAAACAATTTCCTCAAGTGTAATTGAGGCAAAAAGATTGGCGACATTTTCCTCCTTCGCTGAAGGGAGGCAGGCATTCACCTCAGTTCATCCTTTATTCATGGGGATGAAACAAAGGCACCCATCGCATTGACAAATCCTGAGAAGAGGAAGATAGTCGTTAAATGAGACAGGAAGCGTGACGAATTCATTACGGTGGACGAAGGAGGACCGGATGTGGTTTGGATTGGCCATAAGGCTTTCCTCCGATGCTGGAAGAACACCACCTATGAGAGGGCAGGATATAAGTAAGGAGAGTCGATTATATCTAAGAAATAATGAGATGAGAAATTAAATTCGTTCTGAGAGAAAATCTGGACGTGATCGATTTTCAATAATCCGGGAAAACCATTTACAACGGGTTTTTATATATTAGCTTTCCTTATTAATTTATTTAATGTATTGTAAATAGTCAATTTAGTTTTATATCAGCAGCTCTATTTCCTCTTCACATTTCTCGGAACCTGGAATTCATTCTATACTCCACATCTAAACTCCCTTAACTTATTTAAGATTCTTTTTGCTTTTATGTCATTTCCCGTTCAATTAATGTTTTAATTAGTGTCATGATTATAAGAAATTGGCTATGACTAGCTGTTTTGAAAGATTTGAAACGCAGTTGAATTCAAAGTGGCTTGGATTATCAAATCGGCTGTTAGAATGAATAATGTTAATATTTTCAGTTAGAGACTTAAAGAGGAATGATTGGATAGAAAGAAAATTATCACAAGAAGAGAAAACGAAGTGAATATATGAAGAAAGAGCGAACTAATATCGGTTTGATCTACTCATTTAGACCGAAAGTAGAGTAACACACTATTCCGTGGGTGAGGAGAAAAATGACTTTTTTTAAGGGTTAAGGAGGGAAACCAATCAAAGATGAATCAAATATATTACAGCTACTGAACTCGGAGAATCTCCCTTAGAATTCATGAGAAATCAGACTCAACTTCATGTTTCCATATATAATGCACTGCTTTTCTTGCTGTATTAATTCAGACACCTAGGGGAATAAATGATTTATCTATGGGTTGATTCGAGCTCGTGGTCGATTAGATGTCGATGGATACGTCGAAATTAAAAATTTAATAATACAGTACTTAAAAAAGAAAAAACAACAATGCATTAGTTAGTTAAAGTCTGATTTTCTATTGTGCTACTACACCTGGAACCTTTAAGTTTTTGCACTGTATATTAAATACGGAACTTAAGTGACAAATATCTCATATATTTTACAAGGATTGAGTGGTTTCTATTCTTCTATTCTATTTCTAAATTCTGACATGTATCAGGAAGAAAAGTGATCGGTAAACACCCTTCCAAAAACAAGTATGCCATATACTGGCATGATCTACAAGAAGGTGTATCTCCTCTACTGATTGTGCATTACGAAAGGCGGGAAATTATTTTGACGAATTAGATATAATCAAATAAAAATGTAAAAATAAAGCCTATTAAATTTTACATTTCAATCGCGACTCAAACATATAAAATTCATATTTTAAATTTATCAAGAAAGCAATCTCGCGCAGATGTTATCATATTCAAGACCAAGATAACTTTCCTCCGAAAGTATGTACATGTTTGTTTTCTTTGTCTTTACTCTTATGTAATTATTGCGCCGTTGCTAAGAAGTTACGTTAATGGTAAATCTCCGGATAATTTACTAAAAGCAAAGATATTAAATAGTTATAATGAATTTCTGTATTTCCTTTGGCGGAAAGTATTCGTTTCTGTGAGTAGCTTTTTCTATGGCTGGAAATAAAATGCTGAAAATTACTACAGAGAGCTATTTGACGACAGCTTATGCGTAGTTAATTAATCATCGTAACATATTACTTATTTTTAAGTTGGTTTCAATATGAAGAGTTTTGGAGTCGCCACAGATTGTTCTTGCCACTAATAATTGTCTCCTTCTGATAACTTGCCCTTCGGTCGTCCAGAAGGTCGCCTTCAGCGGCACGAAAAGATTCCCCAGAGGAAGTGCGATTAGAAGGACACGGAGGAGTTGTAATTAGGACCCGGATGTCCACACGACAGTGGCAAATAAGACCATAAATCAGACCGGATTTAGAGGATGGTGAATTCGGAACGAGGAATTTATTAAGACGGTTTTTTTGACTGCGATCGCGTTAAATGTGAGCACGCGATTTTTACTGCCGAAAAAAGGAATCGATTTAAAAATGGGCGTTCGAAGATAAAGAAAAGGCTTATGTAAACTCTACAAATTCAATGAAGCATTTAACGGGGACATCAACGCTTTCCGATCCGAATTAGATATTTCTCTAATTGATTATGTCAGGCGAGTTCATGTCTATTAAAATACCGGTATTTCTCAAGTTTCATAAATTTATACTGTCAATCGTAATTTGGAATGTGAAAGCCTTCCAAGATTTCATTGATCCTCCATACCTTACGGAAATATAAATTAACCAACTCCGCAAGATGTTTCCTATAAGACTATTTCTTCATTTAAAAAGATATACATTAAAATGTTCATAATTTGAGATATATTATAAATTTTAGGAATTATATTTTCTAATCCCGTTCGATATATCTTAATCTAATACCTATACACAATTGGCCTAAAACATTGTTCAGCCAATCTTCATAACAAATATTATAATCTCCTGCATTTTTTTGAGTTATACTCAACTAACACAAACAATGCCCAAAAACCTTCAAAAAATTTCTTCCTAATGTTTAGAACTACGGAAGAAATAGCGTCACAAACTTTTCATAATATCCTATTATATAACAGATATACGAAACTAACCTCTGGATTCGAGAATAGTACTATTCATGTTCGAATATTCTTTATCTAAATGAAACTCCACTTGTGCCAACAAAAGTTTCGAAGCGTCCATTACGAAGGAGAACCTCCACTAAAACCACGTATAAATATCGAAATTGTTCATTCATCCAGACATTTCCTGTGATAATTCCAGGCGAGCGTGTTTGTTTAAGGTGGACCCAGTGAAAATCCCTCAGTCCAAGTCTTTCTGGGTGTAAAGGAGGCATTATTCGAAAAAAATAAATACAAGAAGGACGCAATTGGAGAAAGTCGGTTAGAGAATGGATAGAGGATGGTCGGGCGGGATTAAAAGACGAGACGTATGCAAACACATTTGTGTTGGTGACTGTGTAAAGAAGTGCGAGGACAGCGACGGTGGCGACTTAAGGAACTAAGGAGAGAGTAAACACACTCAGGCTCTTTCTTCGCGGCAAAATCTTTCCACAAACACATTTCCTTCCGATTCCGGATTACTGGACACCCCAAGCGCGCTTTGCTGTCTTTTTACTTCACACGTTACCGCAAGACTGTGACGTCAATGGAAAACGTGTGAATTTTATTTTTCGTCTGCCATTGAATCGCGTAAAAGATTAACTTTGATGAGAATCAATCGCACTGATCACAGCGGAGCTGACGCAGTTAAAGAGGTCCAAAAAGACGATGGAAAATAATCTCTTTTTTGCGTATAGGGCATTTGTAAGATTATATTGTAAGCTCAACAATTTTGAGGTTTTTTGCTGATGTATCCTAGGTTGATATTGTTCTTAAGAACTATTAAATCGTTAACGGAATTATTCAAGTAACAAAAAAACGGTGTGTGATGGTAAGTTTCAAGATAAATTTTCCTTCGGTGAAATTGATGAGTTAACACCCAGTTATAATGTATTATTCGAACGCAAAGGATGATCGTTACCTGTTCTTACGGTGCATAAACTTTTTATAAAACTAACCATTTTCTTAAATTGTAATACGAGTTAAATGACACATATAAGTCATTTAAAATTTTTAACAACATAACATTGGGTAGACAACACATGCACATTCCCACAGAAAAATGATAGAGAAAGTATATTTTTCGTATGGAATCATTACTCTTTATCCAAACCAATTGAAAAATAAATATCTATCAACACAACGTTTTATCTGCAGAATGAATACTAAACCTAGGTCAATAGGGAGCCACTCCTCATTAACGGGCTTAATTTCTATGTCTACAATAATTAAAGAATACTAAAGAAATATGCTAGCATAGCATCACACAACGATAGACGCCCCTTTTTGCTTGTCTAACCCATTCTGTTTCTAAATTTCAATTACAAATGAGCATGGGCAACTAGTTAATTGCATGTTTATCTAAATACCAAGTTTCCTGTGACTTGTTTATCGTCAACCGATAAGAAAAACAAATCAACAGTTGATGTTTTAAATATTCGTGGTCACGAAAAATTCATATTAAACCCACTGAAAAACCTATAAAAATGTTTACCTCGCAAACAACTGTTTGAAAGAACTGCTTAGGTGTCTATAAAAGAAATTCTGCTAATTTTTAATTACCGCATGACGAAGAAAACGTAAAAGAAATGTTTTGCGATAAGACCTGGATGCTATCTCAGATAAAAAATGCGAGAGTAAAAGACCGGCAATTCACGACACAAGGAAATAATCTCGAAATATAAATAAAAATCCGAAAGCTTGACATATTCGTTCCCACAGAGTTATTTCTATGGGACAGCCTTTCCGGGACCAAGAGAACGTGTCCTTAAGGTGACACTGCCTGGCACCAACCAATCTGCCCACTCAACGTCAAAGATGCTCCCCCTTCATTTGTCCGATTCCTTTATCAGACCAACGCGTTTTCATCAGAAAATACTTCAGCTTACGGAAGTTCAAGGAATGAACTTCAACCTTCGAAAGCATATGGAAAATGTTTCTTCCAACAACCAGGGTAAAGTTTTGTAGTGACGTTTACATTCCAGATAAAGAGCGAAACTGATTTCCATTCAAATCACTTTTTTGTACATGCATATATCTTGCATGACTTGATTTAATCAAAATTAGAAAATATTGGCGGATCCAGAGGGGGTCCTTCTCAATTTGCCTTGGATCTGACCTTGAATTAAAATCAGATTTTGAGGTTTTCCACGATCACTATACATCATCAACATTTATCTCGAAAAAATAGAGTTTAAAAATAGAATTTGAAGGTAGAGGAATTGAACGTCGAAAAATTCGTAAGGAAATTGTTTTCAATCGCCACTTCCCCTCGTAAAAATTTAGATCCGCGCATGATAGAAAGGATATTTATAAATGTTTGTATTAAAAGAATCAATTTGGATCCATTATATAAAAATCTGTTCTCTGTAATTTCCAATGTTCAGCCATTGTTTATCAGCCTGAATGTAAGTGGCTTGCATTTACATATATATACAGGAATAATAAGTACGCGCAACAGATAAAGAGTGAGAAAGTTCAACGAAACCAGCGTGTCATTAAAAAAACTCATAATTTTATTGAATACTCGACGGAAAAATAGATCTAAGAATAACAAGAATCAATAGTAAGGAGGAGCTAGGAAAATATGTGGGAGCCATATGAGGTACATTTTCCATGGACGTGAAATTTCCGAAAATGCAATCTTCCCTCACGCAATATTTCTACGCCGCCGACTTAACCTGTAATTAAAGCGTTCTTCTCGGAAGACAACACACGTTCTCGAAAGAAATGAAGGACGAAAGACCGAGGACCTTACTCTCGCCTTAATAACCTCTCCACTCAATCAGAGCGTGCGATAGCCAGAGACACAAATGATCGGTTCTCCAGACTGATCGAGACCCTTGTGTGAAATAACAGGGTAGCGCTGTCTGCCACTCCGCCCACATTGCGGCCACCTGACAGACCGCCATGTGGCGTGGATTCCCATGGAACAACATCTGAACATGGGTGCCATCCCAACAGAATCAAACTATCATAAAATAAATGGAAATAACCAAAATATGTCGATGAAATTGACTCGTACGCTACCAAAGGAGGTACTCAGGTTACCTTTTATGGTTGACTCACGATTATTCGTGATGGTCAGGTAAACCCGGTTGCAAAATCTAGGTTACTCTAATCTATATTTGATATGCACTAACATGAATCATTTGTTTGCGAAATTCCCATACTATTTGAAATTCATATTAATTGAACTAGATAGTATAAATATTGTTTAAAATATACGAGTATCAATAATAATATTGTTCCATTGTCCGCTCTCTTGCAATATTTACAATTCTAAATTACGTTTTTATCCATCCCGGTGTAATGTCGAGTTAATATGTTAGTAACATCAGATGGAAAAATGTTCCCAAGCCTCCAATTTGTCGGAACTCTTTCGATTGATTTGCTATTCATAGATTATAACTTTCATAATGTTATAAATATGTGAATAAATGGAAAATATTGGCAGTATTTGAGGATGAAAAGGTGATGAGAGAATAAAGAGAAAAAAACCGTATAAAAGGTTTGATAAACGATACTTATACGAGAGCAGAAACGTGGGAAATAAGGAGGGCTCAAAATGAAGAAGGAGAAAAGGTTGTTAAATACGAAATATGTGAACCCGAAAAGATATCCGTATAGTAGAAGAGAAAACTTTGAAATTCTGCGGATGTGTCTGAAATGTAAGATTTAAGCTATGTTAGGTAGTAGTAAAAACTTTAGTGCGAAACAAATTCGTGTTTAAAGGGTGTTTCAAATCCTATATTTATCTTGTCATTGGATAATAATATGGATTCCTGTTAAAGCGAGAAATTTCTTCTAGTAATGCAAATCCGTTTACAAATGATTACTAGTGTTATTGAAAATGTCATGTAAACTGATCCTGTATTAATCTCGGGATATAGGTATTCAGAATTAAGGAAGCATACGCCTGATATGACTTAAATAAGAATGAGATGCTGTTGAGATTCAATCGACGGAGATTGAAGAGACCAATACAATACCAAACATCAATACGAGACACATAACGGCGATTCATTGCAATACTTCGAATCGTAATCGCGCTATTACGACTCTCTTTCCCAGATTGTTATTCCCACTTCTATTTTACGTGGCGGACATTGAGAGGTTGCAAACACTAAAAGCTTCTGTAAGGTTTCAAATCGTGTGAGTAAACATAATATTTGGCGGAGAATACAAATAATAGCGAACAATGGAATGGGATGGCAAATTGTCACAAATTCGCTTTCTCATGGCATTGGAAGACCATTAACAGCGCTATTCAATCGTCCGCCAAAAAATAAAGAAAACAGCTGAGAGTCGTTATTCGTGTGAAAATTAACGCCTCTTCGCCTTTCAAAATAATAAGCACGCTAATTCGAGTTATATTCCTCGCAAAAACATAGTGGAAGCTCTTGTTCGACTACTTCACTATTAATACATATGGAGGCCTACTTCTTACAGCATTAAAAAACAGCAATAAAAGTACCTTCCATTCCTAGTTAGTTTTATGAGAAATTGCTAAAAAGAAGAGTCTGCTTGTCTTTCGCGTTAGGATCGCTTTGGAAGGAACAGCCAAGTATTGAGCTCCACCAAATTACCATGGTTACGCTATCTAAACTTTGAAATGTAATGACCGAAATTAGCACTTTTTATGAGTAGCATGTCGATGCGCTTTCAATGCGAATGACTCATAAATTGCGTGAAATACATGCTCGGAATAAATGAGGAAAATTAAGGGCCTCGTATTTGACGTTTGGGAAGATTTTGTTCGATTCGACGGTGAGAATCCGGAAAATAAATTTAATAATTATGAGAAGACCATTGCAATTTCCAATGAGGACCTCTCTGAGGGTGTGCCTTCTTTTATAAATGACTATTCGATACCAATAATCTTCGAAAATAGTGTTTCTGAAGCATGAATGCAAAGTGATCTTATATTTTGTGAACACTAATTTTCAATAGTATTCAATTCACTAAAAGAAGTTTAGAAATAGAATTATGATTCAGAGCATTTATAAAATCAATTCATCTAATTATCGCCTTATTCTTTGAATAATTTTTAAATTATGAATGGTCTTCATTTTAAAATCTTTCCAACCAAAATGCACCATATAAAATATATTTTCATGATTGCAAATATATGTTAACACTTAGTTTTTGTCTGTCTTCAATTTTTCCATTATAGGTTATATAGAAGAAGAAACTTTTAGTCTCAATCCATCCCAAATAAAAACATTTTATTATTATCACTTTAACCACTGTCGATTCAGGTACGCTCTTTATCTTTCACTTATGCTGCGACGGCTCTCAGAAATGAAGTTATATATATTTTGCGAAGAGGAAATTGGATTCATGTCAAAACACAAATAAAGTATTAAAAATCAGGTGAATGGTATTGATCCACACAGACACCGTATATACGATGCAGAAGAACTCCGATATCTGCTAATTCTATGGAGAACTTGTTTTTCCTATGAATACTTTATTTATGGAGCTATTTTAACCCCTAGAAACAGTAACGATGGTGCATCTACATCAGAAATCTTCTTATTTTTAATTTTTTTTCTTCTAATAATTCCCATGTTATGCTGATATGCAACTGAATAGAATTTGAACATGCATCTTACTACTTGTGCTCTAAAGAAAACGAAAGGCCCTACTTGAACCCTTTCTTGAATACATCCGCCGCACTTAGAAGGGGACTCAGCAAATACACAAGTCCCAAATTCACGAGTTTAATCGGCGGATAAAATGTAGGCACCTCGGATGCCGAAACGTCGCGTGCGGCGTATAAAATTGTTTCCTAGAAAGGACAACTCTCGGAAGAGCAATGGCCTTTATTTGACGGCTATGCGTCCCCGCAGACCCATAATTTCCATCCATAAAAAGTCAGTGGCGCAGAGACACCGTTTCCGACTTAGAGAAGCAATGGATGAATAGGAAGTTTGGACCGATGATTTCCTTATCGCCTACTGAATTCCTATTTACATAACACCCACTCATTACATATAAACAATCTCACAGTTTGCGGAGTACGGAATGAGGTGGGAGGGGCCAAATAGAAGGACCTCTTCACGCCCCGCCCATCACGAACATGATCGATACATCCCGAGTTGATTGCGGCGGTCCTCCGAAGATCTAGAGAAAGCTGATTGAAAGATGTATACATTACGGTTTAGAATGTTTTTGTACATTCGAGAATACGAAATCCGCAAAATTTATGATTGATCTTAATCTACTTCACTTGTTTTAAGAACTTCTGAATGTTTTTGTTTTGGAAAATTTTGTTTGTTACATCTCTTCCGCAGAATTCTATTAGTAGTTAACGAACAGAAGTCGACATCATAAGCTTATCTTGAAAAAAATATTAAGTATGAATATCGGACTGTTTATATCCAAAATGTAATTATGAATTTAGTGATAATGTTTACGTTTTGGCAAAATCCGTACACTTAAAACCGTGAAAAGCGAAAATATATTTGATAAAGGATTCCTGTATTCCATTCCAATTATAAAATTGATTCCTCCGTTCGATATCAATACCTCAGAAGCTTACGTTACATACGTAAATACTAGATAAGCAACCTTCGAGAAGGACTAACGAGTTTGGGAAAAGAGTTGCACTTTACAAATTTTCCAAAAACGAACTACGCTTCACAAAAATTTGTTAATATTTGTCCATACATCTTTTGTCATACATTTTCACACGGCAAAGCAATCGATTTTGGGACTTTCGAGGCCTTAGCATCCGTTCACATGCAATCACCAAAAGTAGATAAACCGACACTTGGATCAACCGACCGAGCGGACGTGGCAATCGAGAAATAATGCGAGGGTCTCCTTGACCCTCTGACACGGGCACAGCACCACCTGCTCGCTCCCCACAGGTAACACCTTCTCGTTAGGATGCCTGCCTTCCATCGATTACGCTCGAAGAAGGCAAACTACCAGTGGAGTCTGTTCCACTTCTAATTCAGTCCAGTTCCAAATTTCTTTTCTTACACTTAGGTTCATAGTTCGAATATAGTCTTGCTGTACTGTTACGATCCTGTCTCAGACTTGTATCGACTTTGACGAATCAATAATACATGAAAGTTCACAGTATCAGGCGATGTCTTGTGGAAATATGCCATAATGAACAAGAACAATTTGTACTTTCTCCACAATTTTTTATTATAAACAATAAAAGACAGTAAAACACACACGACTAGTTTCGGAGATTGATCTCCATCATCAATCTCCGATACATCCACCATCTTAGGATGATGGAGATCAATCTCCGAAACTAGTCGTGTGTGTTTTACTGTATTTTATTGTTTATAATAAAAAATTGTGGAAAAAGTACAAATTGTTCTTTTTCATTAATACATGAAAGAAATGGCTCTGAAAATCTCGAAAGAAAATAAGACAAGAGAGTCTTGGTGAAGCTCTTATTCTAGATTCAGGTTTATTTTGCTATTCAGAGAAAATATCCATTAGAAGAAGCACCCAATTCAGGAAGTATCAATACAACTTCTTAAGCGTTAGGACGGCTATTGGTTTAAAACCTCGAATTCATTGATTTTTTACAAGTTTAGTAAATAATTTAGTCACTCAATGCTTTACAATCTCTAGAATTATCCACATTCGTTTTTTAAGTGAAACGAAATAGGCATTCTTTTCAATTCAAGGAACGGATTGAGTCATTCGCCGTTACTTCGAAGAGAAAACAATTATCCGATCCAGGATTCGTGCAAAGTTTGATTGCAACAGAGTGCTAAGTTTTAAACTGCCTATGTAAGAAAAAAGTTCTAAGGACCGAGGATATATAGACATTCCGAATTCTTTTTAAAAAGTAGCAACTAATCTTACAAATCAGTGAATTATTGACTAGTTTCCATGTTTTGGAGAGTTTCGAGAGCAACGTGAAATTTGTCACAACAATTTCAATGAGTTAATTTTCAGAATATTTGCAGTTGGAACATAAAAATATTTACAGTAAAGCATTTAATTTCTGAATTAATTATCTAAATCTAGGGTTTTCCGCAAAATCATATCCCACGTAACATTTCAAGTAGTTATGTAAATGTGTCTCATCACGATGTCTATGGTTTAACAAATGAATCCATCCCAGGACTATAATATATAATACTATATTATATAAAAAGTCATTTTAGACATACGACTGCTTGGTAAATCTAGATTTAATATTTCCGAAGATGATTTAGGAACCTCGTCTGGTTGAAGTAGAGGGGCGGGAGGGTTTGTCGGTGGTGTGATGAGGGTAGGAAGGAAACCCATAATTTGAACAAGGGCAGCCCAAAAACGGAGTTAAGAGGAAATGAAACGCATAGTATGCAACCAGTAAATGGCATGGGAAGAACCACTTAATTGTCTCGGATTTGCTGTCTGGATATGGGAATTGGAGGCAGAAATACGAGGTGATGTATGTACGGGAAATATAAAATAATTAGTAATTATGTCATGAAACGTAGAGCTCCTTCTGGTAATCGCCGTATGATGAATACTGCCAACTTGACACTGCATTCATGCCCCCTCTTTCGACACAAAATGTGCTTATCGTTGAGTAAATGATTATTACATTGCTTCATTAGTTATATTTACTATCTAATGTTTCTTGAGAGTCCAGTCTGTTACAATTAGTATTGTAATTATTATTTTTTATTTTCACATGGAGAATCAACGAGAAGTACGGCTGGCTAGTGATAAAATGGGGGATTAATATCTTGTAAAGGAGAAATATTATCAATTTCTTACTGTCAATTTCATAATGGTTTCGTAAAAATTAACAACCCAAAAGTTAATAAAATTTTCTACGAAAATTCTGGTTAATTTGTTAGATTTCAATATTACAAGCTTATTGATTTCAGTTTGTCAGTAGCCAAAAAATTTAATTCGCTGCATTTTAAAATACTGAATGCCGTAAAACTATCACAATATTAGTGAAAGTTTTTTCGAGAAAAAGTAGATTATTTGACTGATGTAAGTATCGGATGGAAGGACGGGCAAAAAGTACTATTGTGTTTACTTTTGAGTTACCATATGTATGCATTCTAAAAAGTAAATATTCGTTTCAAGGACGACTGTTTAGAATGTCTTAACAAGGCAACTTTTCGCGAAAGCTAGAACCATTAATTACGAATTATTGTATCGAATCAAACATTCGGTTCGGGTACTTATTGACGCTAAATAAATTTACAGCAGCATTCGCAAGAAAGATGAAAAAGCGATGTTAACATATTTAAGATGTCATTGTGTGAAACATAATCGAGGAATGGCATACCTCAGGAATCACGACCTTAGTTCACATGGCAAAGGACCCGCTTCTTATGGAGCCGTTCTCAGCAATTAACGTGGTTGCCTATTGTCTCGGGAACAGTTGGTCAGATTATGACGCAAATCCCAAGTTAGCTCCTCTCACTCAATTCCGACGATGAAAATGAAATGTATTTCAGCCGAGATTTTCTCACGAAACCCTTGGAACTCCTGTCAGCACAAATTAGAGGAATCGAGCTTTGAAACCAGTTTCTAGTTCGCCGACTGGCGAATTCTAGGCGAAGAGTTTCCCGTTGTTTTGTGAGGGAGAAATATTAAGTAACGGAAGATTAGTGCCGTCGAACCCACTAATTAAATCATTGCCGATTGTTTCCCTGAAACTACTCACTTGAGGTTATTAATCTAAACCTTAAAATATAAACGAAGGTCTCCTGACACAAAAGTGGACGAAAAGTCTTCAATCACTCGAAAGTATTTGCCAGTAAGAAATAATTCGAAGGGAAATTTTCGAAAAGTATGATTAGCCCAGAAAGTCATTCAAAAATAAAGACTAGAATCGGCGTAATGAATAAGGGGAAATGCTTCTCTCAATTCCGCAAGAAGTCATCGCCAAGGAGTAGCAAATATTTCCGTTCAACTTTGAAAAAAATCTTCATTTCTTTCTAGTTTATCTATTTGCTGAAACAATTTCCTATACGTAATCTTCCAAAATTCTGAATCTGATTGGATACGTCTCCTAGAATGTGATCTAGGGGATGATTATAAATACGCTTTCTCATCTTAGCTCGATGCAAAAGGGAAACCACGAATACTGAGTACCAATATGAGACAGTACGGTGATACGAAATAATTAGCGTAGAATTCAGTAGAGATTACACCCTTATTCCCACCCGTTCCCAGTCATTATGATTTTTGTTGTAGAGATACCAAAAGACAATATGCTGATATGTCGATTTGTGTCGTAAACGGAAGGAAGCATAGCAACTGAAATAGCTTTGCTACGCGTAGAGACATTCCTGGACACCATAGGCAGCCATATCGAGCACATTTTGCAGTTTGAAGAACACCAACTAATCTCCTGAAATACGGAATTCGAACTTATATATAATTCCTTTCTCTCACTGTTCCTTCCTGTACGATCTTCAGCAGACAATCACACCAGGACTGCACAAATTACAACTATAGACGGGCATGAAAATACGGTCGCTGATAGCAGAAGAATTTTATGAACATAGTCATTATCAGAATTTTCAAAGGATATTTTTTAATCATAAAAATACAAAATCTTCCGGAGACTTGGAAATTCAAATACAACAGTACGGAGATACAATTTCAGAAACTTCCTCTTTATCTTTCAAAATTTATTATCTGTAAAAAAACGATATTGATAAAGTAGCGGAGATATTATCAAAAATTTTTACAGAAATGGTAGTTATTTCCCACCAGGAATAGTATTTTACACGTCATAAGCTGTATTTTTCCCTTGATTGAAATTGGACTAAGTTTGGATGGCTTATTTTTAAGAGCCATATTTTTTTTAACACAACCTTTCATTAGCAAACTTTATATAATTACCACTTTTAAATAATAAGGATAGTTTCCAAATATCCTTCTGGGGCCTCAGGGCCGCATGTGGCTCGCGAGCCGCACTTAGTGCAGGCCTGTAATAGAGTATGCCAGAATGATGGACTTACTAATATGAAACAGGATCTTGCTAAATGAATGTGGCGGATTCAGTTACTCATTCCTAAGCCAAATTCACTTCCAGTTCGTGCGATCGTATAAAACCGGCTTAGCACGGAATGCTTAATTATAGAAACCACCCTGATTTCGTTTTTGTCTCTTTTCGTTCCTAAGAGGCAGGTAATCAGTAGAGAAGGTATAACACACGGCTACTACAAAAGGGCACAAGACAGAGAGAGAAAAATACACATTAAATCCTGAGACAAAAGAGATACGTTTGAAACAATCATTACCGTGCAAATCTGCGGGAGTGTGAAGCGGTCGCTGAGAGGAATGTTGGCGGCCGTTCTGGAGGTAGGCGCCGATGGTCGAAAAAACCAGGAGGCTACGGACGCCCACTGTAAGTAGAAGAATAAGGGATTTGGGGGCGGAGAAGAATTAAGGGGCGTTCGAGCGGTTTTGGAGAAAATTAGCAATTTAAGGAGAAGACTTTCTCTTGAGATGGGTCGAAATACATTCTGAAACGGCTCTAAGCTGCCCGCACTTTTAATTTTTGTCGACCGGCGGTGGTTAGTTATTCTTTGAATGAGGGAAATTTCCGTGAAAGTGAGAGGAGCAGCCATGCATTCGAATGAATTGAATATCGCAATGCCGTTGTGTGACAAAAAGTAAAGCATGCTGAATGGGTAAAATACTGCATGCAACTATCTATGAAACTATTCAAGGGCAGATTTTATCAATAATACTTAAGCATTTTAAAAGAAAAGAAATGATAAAAGGAAATACGAAGCAATACAGAGTACATTCCAGAATATATTTAGTGTATACATCATGCGACGAAATAAATTATACATTTAACGAAAAATTTAAAGATTCAGTTCGAAGATATCTCAAAGATAAATCAGTGAAAAATCAATTAGATGGAATGGTTCCCGTTGTTCTCAATATAGTTCTTTCATTATTATAATGGTCTGCTAAACATTAATGTTTATACATAGAGGCCAAAAAATTACCCATTAAAATATCGAGCAGAAAATTTTCAGGAATCTCTTGGACGGTTCTTGAACGTTCCAATGAAAGTTATTTGAGACTATACGAGAATTAAGATAACTGACAAAGCCGTTCCTCAAATTGCTTATTCCAATGAAATTCAGTTCACTCATGAGTCTCAGATGAAACACCCTACTTTATTGCATTGCTGATTCAATAGCTGAATCCATTGGCAGGATATTACAGGTAATCGACCACGAAACAGCTTTACTCACTTTCCAGGACTGAAAACATGATAATAAATGGAATACTCTACTTTTGCTTACAAGATGATAGAACCTTTGAAAAATTATATAAGATAGGACATAAGGACATAGGACATAAGGACATGGTCTTATTCACAAGGCAATGTCACCTATTTCGTAAGAGGACTTGCAATGCCTTCGCTGAAACCCATTCTTCGAACCGCATGACGCACTTTCAGGAAGGAAAAAGCGCATTTTCCAGGAAAAACGCCTCAAAATAAACTTCCCGCCTCAAGAAAACTTACACCATTCCGAAAATAACAAACGATTTTTCTTAGCACAAAAATTTCGCATATTTTGAAAGAAACCCTTCGAATCCATGAGCTCTCATAATAGGAATCGCAAACTGCTCTTGCATTAAAGTTCATCTGCATGAGAATGAGGAATTTGTGAAAGTATGTAAATAAGAGTGCACGTATATATTTGAGAAAGGAATCGAGAGAATGGGAAGGAAAAGGGATTGTAGTTGGTGAAGAATGAAATTCGCGGAGTGGGCTTGAGAAGGTGCGAAGGAAAAATGACAGTCGGGGAGCAGAGGAATGTAAACATAGCGAAAGAGGGGTTCTCATTGAATCGAAAAGACGGGCCAAGTTCAAATGTTAGAACGCTAAAAGCTATCGGCTATGTGTCCAAATATAACTACTTCCAAAATATAACGCGTGCCAGGTATACAATCAAAAGAGAGTACTTGTTATTTAGAAATTATTTTCCTGGAATTTTGAAGAATAGTATTTCATTAGCAATGTCTTCGTGTTATTAATTTGAATGGAATACGAAAGCGTTTATTCTTTTACGTGGGATGATTTTTGGTACGAAACTCAGAATTTGTAATTCGCGGGGAAACTGTGCTGAGAAACGTTGAAGGATTATGCAGGAGAATTCTAAAGATTTGGGAACAATGCAGTAATATCACTCTTTTGTCATACTTTGAATTCTGACTATTATTGTCATCAATAATCATTGCGGTACCCTAAGCCATCTTTTTCTTTATCAGTTGCTTCATTCCCTCATAATTCTTAAGATTTACCAGCGACAGTCAGACACCCTTAATTAAACCTAGAACAAACTAATTATGGCATCATTATTTCCAAGTCATTCGACAGCTGAAATAATTTCGAAAGTGTGAGCTTCTCCGGGAATCGAAACCTGAACTTTTTTTCAACGAAGACGAATGCATTACTCACTTGGTTATCCCGAAGTCCCGGATGATCTATCATTCACAGATTTTTATAGAGAAAACTATAAACTATATACATAAGTGTTCTACCTTTAGATAGATCTGTCTTGTCCGCATTGTCTTGCATCTTTCCTTCAAACTACTTTCTTTATCTCCCTCAATATTTGACTTACTCATTTCTTCGATAAACACTCAATTACTTCAATTGAAACCCTCTCCTCCATCTCTAGTTCCTTCCTACCTCAAACTATAATCTATAAAAGGAGCACCGCTTTGGTGTTTAATACACATCCAGGTCTTACCGTGGCTCAAATGTTCTATGTTTAATCAAATATATTAGACAAGGAATGGGTAATGGGTGGTTTTGGAAATATATTAGACTCAAAATCTTGAGAGACGAGTGAATAAGGGATGTTTCGAGGAAATTTTGAACCTCATGCATTCGAATGGGAAATATTTCCAAAATACTTCAGCGAACCATGAAATCCTTCGAATATCCTCCGGAGTTAGAGGGGCAATGGAACGTTAAAAGTATTCGGCTCCGGTTATCTCGGAAAAGAATTCAATGAGAAACGAATGGCTTTTGGAAAAAGCAAAGGGTTGAGACGGAGATTATGAGCGACAATAAAATGGTCGCCGATGGTGAGGAAGAGAAAAAAGGTCCAAAATACAACCGTTTTTTTTACGATCCCGGGACACCCAATAAAAAGGCGGCCCGCTTAAGATTAGAAGGAGGGCACATCTCCACCCACCGGTAACAGCCATAAAACCCATCCAATAATAAACACTTAATATTCCGAATACTTATTCCGCATTTCCGCCGAGCGCACCGAAATTCCTCGCGATAATTATGCGATCTCGTCTTGCACGCCATCCTACGCTGTCGTAAAAAAGTCTTTCTTTCCGACAAAAAAGCCTGAGCAGGTGCGATCTACATTACGTCGATGACAAAAACGAACGACCGTCCAAGATGGCGCATTTTAGCGAGAGTAGAAATTAAAAATTTACGTTTTCGAAACAGCACTTCGTTTAATAATTAAGATATGAGTTGACTGAATCATTGAGAGAGTATATAATACAGCAGCACAAGATGTCAAGGAAAAGGCCTGAATGATTCATATTCATCGCTGTTTAAAGGACACTTAGGTTAATTTATATTTATTTACAATGTCAATTTTAGTCTCGATATTTTTAGTTTAGATTTAAAATCACGAGGAGCAATATCTAACTGAAAAGTTACATTACACATAAATGCAGAAGATTAGTTTACCTGATAAAGTAGAAGATTGGTAAATCAGATAAGATAACATTTCATTAAGTTAGGAGTCAATTTTATTTGGAACAAAATGTAAAACGGTCGAGTTTCAAATACATATAGACAAAGGATAAAACGGTTTCATTTCTCTCTTTTTTAAATGATCTTTCATTTTAAGAAAAATTTCGCTCCGATTGCTTCAGTAATTGACTTACTCTTTCGCTTTCTTTGGATGATCAATTCCCATATCCAAAGTCCATGCGGTTAAACGAGAGAAAAAGGTAGAGAAACGTGACTTTCGGATGAGAAAAAAGAAATAGATTGTATCTGTGAATCGTTTTGACGATTGTTGCCAAATGTTCCTTACAAATGGAGAGATATGTCTCACGGGAGAAGGCAGTGTTATACCGAGGCGTGAGACAAAAAAAATCTCGAGTTGCGAAAATGTCTCCAGGATTACAGGATCGACCAGAATTTCGCATTGCTGTAACACTCTGCAGACACATTTCACGCTACTTAAACGATTTCAAATTATCTGGAATTTAATTAGCTATCACACAATCTATGTGTCATAAAAAATTCAATCAAACTTTGAAAGCTCAGGGCGTTCTGTTCGTGCATGAAACAGTCTCTTAAAATATTATAACCATATCGCATTAATAAGCAAAAACAGGAATAAAATCACTGGAATAATACATAACGATCATGTTAAAAAGAGGAATTTTGTATTATACTGGAGGTAGGGACGGTTAAGCAAAGATCAGGCCTCCAATATGACTTATGGTACTTCATAAAATACAGGCTACAGAAACTTTAGTTGCTTCACTAGCATAAATATTCAATTACAAGTAGTATATACGTAAATTATTATGCTTGATGGATAGACTTAACATTATGTAGCGACATTAGCATATGTAGCATATTCTTTAAGCTCGTTATGTAGAGTTATTCTTCATAAAATTCTGTCCTGAAGCGAAAAACAAGTGCCCACGAACAAGTCGCACCACTAAAAATTTGAAAACCTTTTCTTTGTAGCGGAAAGTTCCCAAACACAGTTTTACAGAGGCCCTCAAATGGAACAGGTCCCCAACTAGCGCATAATTGTAATTCCGCCTCTGACCAGGATTTATAACAAAGTAATTCTTTTTCAATAAAACTAAGCAGATGCCATGAAATTTATGTTCGCATTTTTGGTGATATTTACAACTTTACGATGAAAGAGCAATGATTTTTACACAGAAAAGTTTTCTTTAAATGTGCTGAGAATGTGCATACAGCATAGAAGGTAATAAAAGAAATAAATTCAGCTGCTTTCTCCCCCCATACACGGTTGATATCTGTGACTTTTCATCCCTATTTCATGAAATATACATCCGTAAATTACCCATCTCCATTACCTTAATATGCTCCAACGATTTGCTTTCTCTGCCTCCGAAATATTATACCTAAAGGTGATTTAGTGCATCGTATTTGCTATCCCATATTGGTACGCTGCCGACTACGGTATTTACTATTCCTAAGCCCCCGTTAAACTAGAGCTATATTTTATCTGAATCATTAGGCGATACTTCCAGATGCTAGTAAATCTAAAATATATGTAAACATCTAACGACGATGCCACTATCCGAAAATTTCGGAATTCATAAACGGACCTTAACGAGTCATTTCTACAGATTTTTCAACTTCCGGATGTCCCGAGATGTTCCCTTCTTTTATGAAAAGCGAGGAATAAATTAGAATTTTACGTAGTAGTCAGCAAAAACTCGAGGGTTGGAATGAAAGGGGGAGTAATGGTTCGAATATTTTTTTTACGAAAAAGGGTTTCGGTTCAGTCATCCGAGGCCGAAAAGGGGTTAAATTAGTCCCCACTCTCGAATAACACTGGAGCTTGTCCAGACTCTTGGTTTTTGCCTCGCACATTCCTAAAGGCGTTTGTTTTGTGTGTCAGTCGAGGAAGACGTGTTTGGAAGAGAAACGCCTTCTTTAATGCAAACGGTAAGTGTACGCTTATGGACGCCACCGGGAAACATTATCTTTAATCGCCTTATTTTCATTAAAATTAGGGCTAACGGTAATTATTAGCACTCATTGCAATGGACCTCAGGAAATACAGCATCGATATTGAGAGATGTTGTTTAGACTTAGATTTGGATATATATTTATAGCCACCATTGGGGTGTAGTAACTCCAACATTATTATCTATTAGACCCTATTAGCTTCTTTAACGCTCTGCCATAAGAACGAACAGATGCAGCCACCTATTTCAACGTCATTTACTCCTTCCGAATTTGTAGGTTCCTTTCCGAGTTTGCTTCCGATGTGTACTGGATTTACACGAAGATTTATATCGAGTGACTTATTTGTTGCGTATTCAACATGGGATCTAGAAACATTGAGAAATGGAGTACTTGCATAGTGATGATAGATAAACTCATCAAACTAAATAAACGGTTTAAATTCAAGCTCCTAATCAGAACATAGGCAAATTGCTAGTACAAAATGTACCACAAAATCACGCATGGGGAGGTTGTTGCCCCTTCTCTTTGATCCACCAATTAGTAAGAATTAGACATTTAGTTCGCTAGCATCAGTATTGTCACAAATTATACATATTGAAACCTCTGGAGCAAAAAATCGAAAATTTTGCAAGCGGAAGAAAGCTCGGCATTGTTACTGAACTATAACTAAATAACCACTGAACTTCATGACATGTAACATCTTATTTTCAGTTATCCTATAAAATACTAACACTTGATGAATGAGATCAATAAATAATCTTCCTATAATGTAAGAAATTAAAGTGAAACTAAAAACTACTCAAACACCTATCGGCGTATGGCAGGGGGTGTAAACAACAGATGAGAGCCTTAATTATTTCTATCGCGAATCTCACGCGAGGGGAAAGTTTACGATTTCGGCTCTTATCTGTGGAAGCAGGGACTTATTGTTGCACTATCGATTAAATTTGTAGAATATTCTCTTCTCATTTCCGTATTTTCCGAGAAATTACGCAAGATGTATGTAGAGGTTCATAAATACCGAAATGACACATAATTGTATTCCATGGATAACCATGGATAAGGGCAAGATTAGCCGGACTGATGGAGAATCACTCGATTTTTTAAATTATATTTCTCCTTGAACTAAAGAGCCATTTGAAGGGTTCATACTATATATTCTAAGGCATCAAATTTGTTCTTGGATTTTATATAAGAAGGTGAAGGAGTTGTGGAGTATATCATGGTATATGAGTAATCATGGAGATCTCTAATTCAGATGCAATAATTAAAAATTTAATATTATATTTCATTTAGAATAACCAACGAGTAAATAAGCAGGACTTTAATCCCATTTAAGTAAAGTATTACGAATAACTATCTCATACAAAAGGGAATTGAGAAAACAAGGCAGATATTCTAGTGCAAAAGTATTGTTGTTATAAATACAAATTAAGCTCAATATCGATCAACAAAAATATTTCTTTGGAGGCAAATTGGTAGAAGTATTTCTGGGGTGACATTTGAGGATCTGGCGTTCGGTCGGCGAAGTTTAACTATGCTTACATAGCTAAATTTATGCTAGCATAACAATAAACTAAACATCTACCCCATGACTACCGTGCTGATTGCGATAAAGTGATCGTCTCTTTCGTATGTACTCACTCTCCTTCCGGAAGGCCAGATATTAGAAGCACATGGAGCAGGACTTACCTGTTAAGAGAAAAGAGAATATAATGTTAGAACTATTGTATCCAGTACATGAATGTCATATAGAATTCATACCTTTCAAATGCAAATGAAAAAGTCAAAAATTACGTAATGATCTAATCTTCAGTATGTATTCTCAAATGGGAAAAATAAGAATATATAATAAAACTTGTAATTGATAATGATAATACATGTTATTATTATCATAGTAATTCCATCTCCGCTAATCTGCACTAGTTAATCAGATCATGTTTATATACTAAATTCTCACCACATGACGTTGACGCTCAAAACTTGTGATGATGAAATCGTCTCGGAATTTAGTAAATGCGATGCACGCATTAACAAATGGGAGCAAACAATTTCACGTATTATTGATTTGGTTTCAAATGAATTGAAACTGGGATAACGAGTTTCTTGAACAAATTTGGTACTCCTAGTTGTTAAGGTGACTTGTTTATGAATATACTTTTGGTAGAGGAGACGTCTTAATTAAAGTTTAGGATCTCTATTACTTGGCCAGTGTAACGTTAGCAGCGAAGAATTACGATGAAGGGGGAAAGGAGGATAAAGAAAGTAAATGAGTAAGAGGTGGCACGTGGTCGACTCCGAAGAAGGCGTGATAATGGGTTGGCAGAGGGAACGAGGAACAGAAATGTTTGTTCCAAAAGGCTTCGACCGGCCATTATGAGTGGCCCCGGTCAATTTTTTCTAATACCGATTAGACGGAAAACCTTGGAAAAAGAATATTGGGTTAGATGCGGAGATAAGCTAAGAGAGAAAAGCTTTAAAATTTAACTTATAAAGTTATGGCTCTAAGATCGTGGCTCACTGACATTCTTCTAATTACCGAGCATAGAAATTTCTAATTATTTCCACAACTGGCAAACCTTAATATGTAATAACCACCGATGCACCAAATCAAGATTATTTACGAATGACTCCCTTGATGACGAACACAGATTAAGCACCATAGCAACCAAATAAACCCCCAGCATCATTCTAAGATTTTTTACTACAATGAGAATGCATTAACCCATGAAGCACTTAAATTTGTTGCCGAGATTTTTCGTCCGCAGATAAAAATGTGCGATGAATCCACTTTGAATTTACCCTTCGTTTAAGGTGCTCTGTGTCAATCGAACTTCGGGACTTTATTTTAATAAATTTCTTTAGAATAGCAATAACTCCCTCAGGCGAGAAAATTCTAACAGTTACAAAAATATTCGCGCTTAGAGGATGAGTTAACATCCAAGAAAAAGAGATTTTTTTGAGCTTTTAAATTTGGGTATCATTCCTAAGAAAATAAAAGTGGGTTGAGTTAAGTCTATAGGATTTCAAAGCAGCAAATGACAGAGGAGAGCGTTTTTGTGCCTTCCTTTGACGCACGACCTTAAAAATGGAGACGATTTTTATATCGATCGTCCGAGAAGAGTTCCTTTTCGTTTTCTTAAGCGGCGAAGGAGAGGACAAAGGGATTCATTGAGAAGAGAAGATGGCAGAAAGTGAGATAGTCCTTCTTGCAGTGAAACTGAGATTAGAAAGTCTCTTCTTATAGCTAATCCATGGACAATCAGTATTCGATTGAATTAAAACACTCGGCTTACAATGTACCCTGTGAGGGAAACGCTTAAATAAGCATTAAATGGATTTTAACGAGGAGAATTTATTTCGATGTTAAACGAATAAATTGCGATAATCAGGGGTGTGCACATACTCTAAAGAAAATTTCAACAATCAAAAGAGATGATTTAATCTTTGTAATTGTGACAAGGCTCTTTAGATGATGGTTAGATGGATTAGCATCGATAACTGAATTCTCTCTCGTAAATTACGTCATTAAAATATGACTATAATGCCAAAATTACATTGAAGAGGCAATTTATAACTTACAGAAAATATCAAGCGTTTAGCAAATCGATTGTTGCGACACAAAATAAGGCACTTTTCTCTTAGGAAATGGGTATAGATATTGGTCAAGTTGTATCTAAATGGTAAAAGTTTTAGTAAATGAGTCCTTCAGAGTGGTTCATCTTTGAATATGTGATCCTGGACCGAATGAGGTCTTACCGAGGTAGTATCAGTTCAGTCGAACTACATGATACATTAACGAGCGAATTTCGAAAAGCAAAGATGTGGCCGATATTATGCGCCCTCCTTGTTACATAGTTCTGATATTACGAAGAAGATCAGAAAAATATATTGCTAGAATCATTCGATTGGAGAACTCACCTTCTTGAGAGAAAGATACGCGAAGGTAATCGATAAGTAAAATAATTCTCATACCTAAAGGCAGCTTGCAGGGTAAAAATGTGTGTGTGTGTATATATAAGTAAATGAGAATTATGAGCGTAAGTGCTTCAATTGCAAAAGAAAATAGGAGTCAAAATGGAGAAATTGAAAATTTTTCTTTCCGAGCGATACCTTCTGAGCCGTGCGGAAATGACACGATTGCAGTACTCCGCCGTCGAAGCATTCTATCCGATAAACTCTAATCATTGGTCCATGAAATTTGGCGCATTATCATTTCTCACTTGTGCCTAAAAATACTTGGAAATGAAGAGTCGTTCCGCTAAACGCCGGAGGACGTAACGCGAGCAGCATAATTAAGCGAAAATTTATCCCCAATTATTGTTTCTGCCCAAAACGAAGGATTTTCGATACTAAGAGGACCCTCGTGATCATTCACGCTCCTTCTCCGGTGTAACATCTTTTGTGTTCAGGAAGGAAAACAGACTCGTTTATTACCACTTCTCTGTGGAAAATCCGTTTTTGTTCGGTTACTAAGTGATGCTCGTATGAAAGGAAATTATCGTATTCCAAAATGACGCATCTGGAGGAACCGACACGTCTTCGGGTTGTCACGCGTTATTCTTTACTATACTCCAAATATATTCGGATCACGTCAGAGTGATGTATGATACAGTGTACTTTTTAATCTCGTGAGACGCAAGTGCTGCCATGAAATACTTAAAGGGTTTTATATTTGGGGAAAATATATCTCTTTGACGATTTGCACATAACATATTCTGTAGCGGAGCACCGTTTGGGACGATAAACAAAGATATCATCGAACAGAACTGTCTTCAATCGGACTGCAATCTCTCCGAGCATATATTCTCTTGTCTCTTCACCAAGCTTTTCACAGATTTCCCCCTTCATTTTCTCTCTGAAGGCTTTAGTAACATAAGTTGCTCACAAATGGAAATTCATTTTAAGGTGTGTGGAACGTTAAGGTAATAATCAATGCCGTTTACAATACTAATTAATAATTCAAATTCTTTAACTATAGTTAGATTAATAGACCCGTATACCTTTAGGTTTAAGGCATAAATAGATTTACACTTAATTAACTAGAAGTAGAATGTAATATAATTAGGATTTGTGTTATTTGTTTTGCATTTGATCGGTGATGTATGTTATTGTGTGTTCTTTTTACTTCAACAGTTTTTCTTACTTCCAGATTACGATATAGGTTTCCCGTTTAACTATCTTTTAGTTAAGAGACAATTTTTATGTTTTACTTAACTCTCTCTCTCTGTAGGTTTGTGCAGGTTTTTCACACCCCCTTCGTTTTTGGTTGTTTTCCTACAGTGGATTATTTTTCCTAAGCTTCACTCTTCTTTAAATCCACAAGTAAATTCATCTTGTTCTCTATTAATTTAAATCACATATGCGCTTCTTGATATGATTTCTTTCACTAGATATCAACGATGGGTTAAATGGAAGAGTCTAAATTTCGTCCAAAGTAAAGATTAATGTTTCAGACTAATGCAATGAGAGGAATGGAAGGAAGGCCGTGGGAATGTAATCAATTCATTCGGCGACCCAACGGCGCATCGTAATCGGGCTGCTGCTAAAGGCGATGAAAGTAATAATGGAGATGAAAGAGACGCATATAGAGGTCTGTCACCACTCGAAAGGCATATAAGCAAGGGGTAGCCGAATATCCTGCGCTCTCACGAAGCCTTAAACAACTTTATAGTGTAAACCTTTGGAGTGGACGGCGCCGCTGTGGAATGACCCTAACTCAGTCGAATGTTTGTCGCTGAAATTGTGTTTAGTCGCCTCGAACAGGATAAGAGATTTCTTGTTGTTTCAGAGATTTAGGTGCCGCTTTGGAAGCCTCGTAGACGCGGAGAGATCTTTTTAAATATGCTTTATGCTCTTGAATATTTATCCTTGGGAGAATAATTTAGAGTTAAAACAAGTATACTTGAGTCGGAACTGGAATTAGCGCTGAGGTCACCAGAGCCCAAATGGGTTGGTGCTTAATAAGCACTGCTTATGCGGAGCGATTTTAAAATGTAGGAAAGACGGGTGATAATCATATCAGTGTTAAAGATTTCGAGTAACTATGAATTCTCTCGAGAAAATCGAAACTGAAATTAGACACTTTTAGTCTAATTTTTAGATATTTTCAGAAAAAATTTCGAGAAATGGCGAAATGTCGGAAACTTTTCAGACCACCCATGTATTTTGAATGTTAATCCCTTCACACTATGATTTTTAGTCGAAAATATTTTATGTCAGACTAATGAACATCTTCACATAAGGTCCGCCCATCATTTTCCATTACTAGAGTGGCTGGTATTTGAGAAAGTTTGAGGATGTAAATATTCAAAACATTGGTCATTCTGCCTTATTTATTTTCTTATATTTCAGAACATGCAGAAGCAGATAAATTACACATGGTAACTATCCGCTAAAAATGGAATTAATATGTCTTAGGTGCTATTTATATAGGGTTAGCAGATCTAAAAACAAAAAAATCTTGGACAGAACAGGAAGAAACTAAGGCATTATAATTTTCAAAATGAAGAAATTGAAAGAATTATTTGGGGACTGAAATATATTTCTATCGTTGTTACCGATCATTTTCTAAATGTTAATTTAGTTAATGACAGTATTATATAAAGTCATTTATTTTATTATCTTGACAAAATTTACACAACTTAAAAACTACAATAAAAAGTTTTTCCTTTATGAAGTGTTCTTTATTCTCTAGGATCTAGGACGGAAGAAAAAACACTGTAGGATGTCCGAGGACGCTCTAATAACTAGGAAATATCCTCAGAAAAGAGGAAGTCTGCTAACCCTATGTTTACAAGTAGAAAAATGTTTGAGGCGAATCGAGCTCGGGGATATATGAAAGCCGAATCGTAAAATGCGATGGAAAACGCTTGAAAAGCAAAAAAGGTTAGAAGAAATAGTGGAAAGGATGGCAAGGAAGGGAAGTGTCAAAGGAGGTTGGAAAATCGCCTTGAGGAAGGAGAAACAATGGCGATCTCTAGACAGGAATGTCCCGCACCTCGACGCCCAGGATTAGAATTCCGCGCAAAAGCAAACAGCGCAACTTTCATCAAAGTTGCTCGTTGTTTACGTGGAAACAATCGGAGGAGGGGTGCGACACTTGATTTAAAAGTGGGGATGTTGATATAGGGATGCGAGGGTGGCTGCGTAACGTCATTCCACGACAGCAACGGTATTAATAGACGGACAAGCGGTCCCCCTTCGGACTCCAGCCGAGGGCCCAACAATAACAGATCTCCTTCTGCAGAGCTTCCTTCTCCAGAAATAGTGAACGCAATAACTAGAGGACGGTGACGAAATGCCACCCACGGCGAGAGGGGAAGGATAGACAAATGGAAAGAGGGGACTATAAAAAAGAGAGTGATTTTGGCGATATGTAATTGGTAGACATGGAAGGGTAAAAATAGAGGTCGTTAAACACGGAGTATAAATGCGCGAACTTTC
The DNA here is from genome assembly GCA_036926295.1 of Pachydiplax longipennis. Lineage (NCBI taxonomy): Eukaryota > Metazoa > Arthropoda > Insecta > Odonata > Libellulidae > Pachydiplax > Pachydiplax longipennis. The sequence continues at coordinate 860,933 of JAVFKF010000054.1, forward strand.
ACGGGGTTTTATCTTCGAGGTAAAGCGGGGATTGATTGGATAGTAAATTATCTCCGACGAAGCGATTGTACGCCTAGGAAATCAGATGACCTAATCAAATATTCGTGAACTATTTAGAAAAGCCTTGAAGTAAAAGATGGGCCTATTGAACAAAAATCGATGCTTAAGTCCAAATTTTAGGGATTTTCAGTTAAACTTGAGGTTAACTGCTGATTTGATTCAAAGTTAAGGAACTGAAGGCATCTTTGAGTCTCTTTCTTAATTATTTCAAAACTCGTTTAAATAATTTTGAACTCACTTTACTATATTGCATTGCTGATGAATTTCAACATACAAATAAATGGGATGGGTATAAAATTTTCATCGTATGGGGCATTATACTTAACATTCTTTAACCTCTTTCCACAAGGAAGTGTTCCTACCCCATTCAGAATCTAATGTGGAACAAATAAGTCAATGAAAAGTTATACTTAAATCGGTTTATTGTGACTTTATCGGTGTGTGTGACTTTCTAGACTTACGGACAGACAGACTCTTCGTCATAGCCTTACTGACAGGCGGTTAATTGTGTCACTTCGACTTAATTGTAACTAAATCTTTGTAAACGATATTAGCCAATCTTCGAAATAGAAGAAACTGTTTCGCCTACTTCAATCTTTGATAAACCTCTGCAGATTATGAGTCTTTATGAAGAAGAAATGTAGCTCGATATTTAAAATAAGAATTACCATCTTTTTTCTCTTTTATTCAAATCTTTCAAAGTTATGATAAACATGAATAACAAGCATTTACGATCACTTTCATATGAAATGAAGGAAGAGATCATTCACCTGGGAGAACTTTTCTTGATTACAAATCATGCGACAAAAAACTATTGGATAAACATAAAAGCAGTTTAGGCCTGCAATATTTGGTACATAGATACTTATTAAAAACACATTAAGTTTCCGTGATGTTCATAGCTGTTAACAATTCGGACCAAAAGAGGTTAGCCACCTGGCTAGGATCCAATCCATAACTCATTAACTAATGTAATATAATTATCTTAGTTTATCACATATTTACTAATTATTTTGGGGCCGAAAAACCCAACTGGTTCATAATTAACGTTCCCAAAAAAATTAATAAAAGGTAATTTTGGAGCTAAAATGTGATTCTTATAGAATTAAATGAAAGATAATGTGAGTCAACACGGTAGAGGAGAACGCAATGCCATCTCTGAACTTGTACTCAGAATTGTTATTTTAGAAGTAAGGGAAGTGATGTCATTGTCGATGTCTCAGTCACCATAAATCCCGTTTAGAGTATGAAATATTTAGAATGCATTGATCTGTAACATTCTGCATAAAGGTAAGAGATTGCGAAAAAACTGGTAAAAGTGGTTGGATTGGTACAATTACTTTAATTTCAGTGCATAAGTTCCGTTGCATTTTATGCGTATATGTTAAATATTACATAAGATTAAATAAAACTGATTTTTCAGATGGCAATATGTACTGGTAAATGGCGAATACGTAATTGATTCAAATGAATCTTAATTTATATATTGTTTCTTTTTATCTCGACTATGAAATTATGGACCGACCTATTATATTAATATATCACGATAAAATCATAGAGCGAAAGTTATCGGACATGTTTGATCCTAGTGCTCATTCAATGAAGTATAAAGTCGATTTCTAAATAAAAGTGTCTACGGACAGGAAAAGGAAAGGTGACTTAGTAAAGAAAGAAACGTTAGTGGGAATGTGTTTTGACTGAAGAGATGAAAGGGTCAGATATTGCGATGGGATTGAGAAAGTAACTAAAGGATGAAAATGGACGAAAAGAACGGCTGTGAGAAGCAGAGGAAACGACGATAAATTTGGAAGGGAACATAGAATAGCTTCGCTTAATAAAGCTCTTTTGCTAGGACTAATTTGTAAGTGTCTGAGACACGCAACGTAAGTGCGGCTCTCTCGAATAGAGAAGGATATGTGAAAGTCAAACAAAAATGACCGGAAGATTTTTAGAGGAAGTCCTTGGGAAAAGAAATTAGTGAAGGTCGAAGAAAGAGAATTTAGCAAAGCGGACAAATTAAGCGAAAAACGCGTGAATTCGAGAAATATTCGGGGAAATTTGAGGAAAAAAAGACGAAAGAAAGGCGCACATACATAAAGGATCTTCCTTCTGAAGGAAGCCATTGTTGGAGAAACGACGGCTGTTTGGTTTGGCTAATGCGCCTCCCTCTTGTTGCACTGAGTTGTAAGTGGCAATTAAAGTTAATTTCCGATGTATGAATAAGACATAAATGTGGGCTAACAATGTCCGGACCTTGAAGAAAATGCCGCTAAGTGAGAAGGGTTGCGAATAGATGACATGCGGCGTCTTTGTTTATGAGAGCAGTAAAATCATTTGGGACGACGTAGATTAAGCTACGGTACCATTTGGGAGAGCTAGGGTTGCCAGAAGGTGCAAGTCGAAATATTCCTATGGAATCTATAAAAATCAAATTTGAGACAAGGTAAAGAAAACAACGGTAATAAAACTTCGAATCATATTCAATAATAATTAATAATATTCAGTATTATCCAAAAATATCAAAGTATTAAGGGACAAAGGTTCTCCAAGCGACGGCGCCTGGAGAACCTTTGCCTCTTAGTTCATTGACCGCCGAGTTCCTTTTATCTTTCTTATATCAAAGTATCCCAAAACTTTCAATTGAAATACATTCTGATACAATACAGACCATTTCTGAGAATCTCAAAGTTAATTCTTTTGCAAATTTACCGTGGGTAAAATGCCATAAGTCACTTACACAACTTTTATCCTACCTTGTGCATACTATTTTAAAAATATATCCTTTATATTTGTGAATTTTTCACATATATTAGTAATTTTTGAAAGTATTACTGCAACTAACAAATTTTTCCTCTGAATTAGAGAGCAATAGATGATTCCTATCATCTTTGTGCTGCAACCATAAAGCTAAATATACTATCACATACTTCATTGGTGTTTTGAACGGTATTGAACGATATTTAACAGCGCGAAATCAAAGAATGTTTCGGAAAGCGAAAAACACTCTGTCAATTCGGGAAAAATCCCGCAAAATCTCGAGACGACCCTAATAAGAACTTTTTCTAAGTTGAGGAGCAAGTAATTTCTGTTTGGTTTTCCAGTAATAGCATCAAATTCGGTAAACCGTCATTCATAAATTGGAGCCAAACAAATTAAATAAATATTTTTCGAATTTCAACCCCGTAGGAAATCTTTTCCTCCCGTATCCGTACTGCAAATTTGGACAAAGTGGGACTATCAACGTACGTGATGTGAACATCTGATCCACGCATTTTGATCGTGGTCTACAAGAAGCACTGTTATCAACCCTTTGGAAAATCGCTCAATCATCGAGTGGGGGGGCGCGTGGCCTGAGGGATCGCCGCCATCCGCAGACGGATGATCGCGGCTGCTTCTGTCACCTGCCTAATCCCCACCGAACACTCCGTGATGAGACGTCCCTGGATTTGCTGATCATAGAGGGGCAATTTGGAATGTTTAGTACTTCTAGTTCTCTCTTTAGTAGTATGAATCTACGCAAAAGATGTAAGGAAAAAAGAGTTACACTTTACAAATTTTCTACAGGATTTATTTAAATAGCTGGCTTCAGCAGAGAACGCCCATCATCAGGTGAAAACAAACACTGAAAAATTACACAAAACAGACAAAATTTAGAAGATACAATGAATGTAGTGTTTCCCCAACATCTTTTATCGTGGATTTCCACGCGACACAACTATCTGCAATTGATTTTATTTCCTATAAATTGATCTTGGCAATTGCCGAAATAGCGCTGTTATTTTTGGATAAACATAGGACCAATTCAATGCTGTAAAAATACAAGTCAGCATTGAATTCAGATTTATGTATTTCTTCGTAGGAAAACACTCGATTTAAGTTCATAACCATATATACGTATTCGAGATGTAATACGAATTTAAGATGAGAATTAGTCAAGAATTTCATGGGATAGCTTAAAGAGCTGCAGAGAAATGATCTTCATATGAAAAACCTCAAGGCTTATATTTTTGTAATTACATTAACATAGTAATTTTGTAAAATTACTCCGATGAACGTCCTCTAAGATTTTATGATATGAAAGCATTAAGGATAAAATGTCAATAAAAGATATTGGCGGTGTGACGTGATAATACCAACGTATGACTATCACCTTCATTGAGCGGTCAAAGAGTCATGATGGTCATGAACACCCCCGTCATTACTGCTAATATAGTTTGTATAGTAAATTCTGTTAAATATACTGTCATACTTGCTACTATCACTAAGGTAAGGAAAAAATTACCCTACTTCACATTTAATGAATTCTTATTAATTCAAGTTCGACAAATTTTGAACTCCGTAAACGAGAAAAAGGAATATGAAAGAACCGATTATTCACTGCCATTCTTTCGGCTCACTTGTTCATAATTTATTCCTGTAGAGCTTCGAACCTCCGTGATTCGACACCGTCAAAACAACGCCATCTGTCGCTATACCTATTTTTCTAGGATAACTCTTTTTGAAGAGAAGCAGGCAAATCACATCTGAACACGAAAAGGCGCGTGTCTCGATGCGGATTGCAGTGGTTAATGGAACGCTTCTGAAGGAATAGCTGCGGATCAGATGGCGTATTTTATATGGGCGAAAGAAGAAGTATTCCGGAAGACCATGCTGTAGCACCTCCGCTATTTGACTATCATTAATATATTTGAAGACAGATTTCGTATTTTGGCATTCTATTTATAAACCTTTCAACGGAAATAATGCCACGCTCAATCAAGATTTAGAAACTTACCAACGAAGGTGGTGCTTGCCAAAAATTTTCTAATGAATCAATCGAATCTCTAAATGGCATTTTATCGTAATAAATTGCGTATAGTGATCGTGGGAGAACTTTACAATGTGATTTGAATTCAAGATCATAGTCAGATAACGAAAATTGTAATTGAAAAACGAGAGCAGTGCTGTAGAGGAAAATTGCTGTAATGAAGGGATTTCTAATCGGGTCATTCGATGCCGTTTTAATATGAAAAAGCGGTTATAGCTGAAGAGGTAACACCGCTATAGCTAATAGCAACGTATACTTCTTGTACACGTGTACAAGAAATATATTTTGAATTTTAAGCAAAATAAGTTTGAGCCAAAGAAAAGTATCCTTAACCTCTTTTTTGTGTGGTTCTGTAGAAAGAAAAAGAATAAAATTGGCAAAACATAAAACATTCAACGAATTATCGAGCATATACGATAATATGATATACAAAAGGGTAAAATTTAATCAGAAACATGCCTAAGACTGAAAATTGAGCTGTAAGGTTCGTTACTTTGGACTGATTTTCCCGTTGATATGACATTTTTGGTAAATGGTACAGTTACGAATCTTATACGGTGATCAACGATTACTGAAACAAAATTATTTGATGATTGCAGCGATAACTCAAAGATACTAATTAATCAAGAAATGTGAGAGTGGTGATATTTAGTTATTACTTTGCAATTTCAAAGAATTCATCATCTCTAACTTCCATCACGTAAATTCACCTTACCAAACATTTCATGTTTCTTCAACAACCGACACAAGTTTGAAGCGAATTCGAATTTAATTTATTATCTGTCAAATTTGCCATTCAGCGAGGATGCCTGGAATTAGAAATGGAACAGATACAAGCGATAAAATTGAGAATACGTATATTTTATTAACGGGGATTACTTTAGCGGTTGGGTTAGAGAAGTGTTTGGTATGAAAGGGGAACCGTCCGCGCTCATCAATTTAAATCGCTTTGAATGTCGTCATTTCCGGCAGAAACAAGTACCGATCGCAACCCGACGTATATATTTCCCGCCATATTTTCCGATTTTTCGGAAGACTTAATCGAATCACAGTTTGTCGGCGATTTTATTTCCTTGACTTGAATTGTTAAAACATTTTTATCGTTTTCGCCATCCCACTCCCGCTATTTGCGCTTAACTGATAACAAATTTGGCGCTGGGAAAATGGTCCCCCGGCATGAAAAGGAATTCTCGATTACCCATTAGTGGATTTTTTATTCCGTGGGCCGACGTTAGCGTGAGAAGAGTAATTGGATGCCCGATGAATTCTCGGCGATAAAAAAATTGGATTTTTTTTAATCCATCCGCTGCGGCGAAGAGTGATGATTTTTTAATGTCGATGTAACAGCCTGTTTACCGCTCAAAATCAAACGATCCGAGCGCGTGCCTGCCTTTTGAGAGACACTTCATTTGAACGGCCCAATTCGATCTTCGACTATCCCAGTTTTTTTCCCTCTTCATTTGTTGATTGGCTACAGCAGCCGAGGATCAAAATCAACGCAGCCAATTGCCAGCTCTAAAAAAGAACTGACTTCATTCTATACAATACTAACTTGCAATTATGGTGTGATCCATTGTGTCTCCTTTATACCCTTTGATGACATTTGATAGCTAAAATATCGATCTTTTTCTTTGAATATATTCCTCTTGAAGAAAAATCTTTTTAGGGAATTGTAACGAAATTAAAAATTTAACGAGGCTTTTATTGAAGAAATGAAAAATAGGGACATGACTGGGACTCAAATCCAGGTCTCCCACTTACCGGGCAGGTATTATGAGAGAAAGCGGGAGACCTGAGTTCGAGTCCCAGTCATGTCCCTATTTTTCATTTATGTTTATTCTTCAGTTTTGAAGATCGCACGCTACATGTGTTTATTTTAACTTCTCCCATTTTTGAAGCTCTAATTGTAAGGAAAACGTTCTGTAATGTAAATGTAGCGAAGAAAAATGATTCGTAGACATTATGTAGGGAATTTTTAGATTTTCTGGACACAGAAAGAGTGGTCGAACAATATGTTAAGAAGAGATACGTAAAATAACCGTTAGTAAAAGTACGCTAGTGAATATACATTCTTCCTCTTAAAATACACGTAGGAAAGTATTTTTTCGAAAATAGAGCCTGGAATACATCGAGTAGGACACAAAGAAATGTCATGAACCTGAAAGCATTCTTCATTTCTCTCCTGAAAACATATTCTTTGGGACGTAATCGAGATGCAACAGCGAATGATCGAGGAATTCGGGTGATTTTAACAGCGAAGCAGCGTTACCGTGAGAAAGTTGGTATAGAGAGAGGGAAAATTATTCGATGCAAATGAATGGCCAGGTGGAAAAGGGCATAAAGATCGGAGGAAAGGTGCAAATGACTTTTCTTCTCTCAATGACGCGAAAGGTGTCAGGAGATCAATAGAAGAATTTCAGGAATTCTTTGATGGGCATGTTCAAAGTGTAAAAGATGTACTAAAATCCTACAAAAGGCATCATTAACATGAATGCGATGAAAATGTACTATCTATAATAGCAGGAGAGAATTGGGAAATAGATTTTAATTATTACCTATCATATCTCGTGGAAATGTTAGAGAGGACCTTAGAGGGATAACGCAAACAACTTCCTATATCTGAATTTATGTCTCGATATCATGGAAGCTGAGTAAATTTATGCAAAAGGAGGCAAATAAAATGTCTAACCGATTGAATTTGAACCAGCATTTAATGCGTGTCATATTTCTTCATTTTCTCCACTGAGTATCTTAATTCTCTTATATATCTACTGTTGTTCAACATTTATCCAGTATAGTAGCCTTATGCTAGACCCGTAGTACTTTAGAGAATCGTTCAGTTCCGTTAAACTTTATTCCTTTCAATTGACACTCCTTTCCTTGAAATTCTGTTAGAAACGTCTCTATATAAGCTGTTATATTTCTCTGGAGATTTTGCTCATGGAGTTTGATTGTCATCTTTTCTTTACCATCACCTGAACAAAGTAATTTTATTGCCATGTGAATCAATGTTATTTTGAGCATTCTCGATAAAAGGGTTGCTTAGCGATTCACCAGTTTTCCTTCTCACAGATTATCTGTTAAACTATCATCTCTCTCAACGCGGGACTGCACATCTGCTGTTTTGAGCGGTTATTTCAACCTACATTACATATGTACAAACACGTATTTAAATATGGAAAAGGCATTATGAATGGAGACATATTCCTTTTTAAAACGTATTTATTCAGTATTCATAAATAACAGTATGTAGAACCCTAACGTTTTTCCAAGTTTAGAGTCAGTTGTCTGCTATCTCCTTCTTTTTCACCTTAAGTCAATTTCTGTGTAATCTCTTACTTTTCTCATCTAAAGCGCTAAATAATTATCGGAAAATAGAACAGTGAAACCATAATGCGTCTTTCTAAGTACGCAGGCCGTTATACACATACGTAGTTAAGAGCCGGGTAACGCGAAGCCGGTTAGGAAAAATTATACTTCATGAGCACAATGCAGCATAAGTACCGCCCGGTGTTTTATATGCTGTCAGATGGTTTTAGGTCTGATAATTTTAATTACTATACCGAATAGTTCACACTGCCTTCAGATATAAAAAGGCACATCACCTCAATTTTAGGAGAATAACTGACGGCTAAGATAACTTTGGCGTCGGATTCTGCTTTATAGAGTCTCAAATTTTCCTCAGTCTGAAAAACTCCAGGTGTGGTGTGTATTGACCGTTCAAAGCAGAGTGGGACAGTCAATAAAGACTGTCAAAGACACGTTCACTTGGGGAAACCCTTTGTATCCTCCCTGTGCTACTCTTTGAAAAAGTCCACCTCGAGGCCATCTTTGATCAATAATTGCCGCAAGAATTGAAAAGGGGATGTCTCCCTCACTTACCCTCTATCTAATGAGCCCTGACAGGGCCTTTAACCCATCTCTCCTTCCGCCAAAGGAAACTTCTCCCCTTTATCTCCCTTTCTTCATCTACTCATATACCATGCAAACCTATTTCCTTCCTTCATATTTAATTCCAAATATTGCCAAATCCAGGAACTCAACTAGGAGTTTTATCTTTATATCATTGAATTCTTTACATAACGAGAACGCAACCAGCATTAACATCTCACGGAATCTATCTATTTAAACAAACTTATGAAGATTCCTTTTAGATTTTAAGACGTGAAGCACTTTTTAAAATTAGAGAGCCAAAAACTTCAATTTTGTTTTATAATGAAGAGGAAATAAAATTTTGTTTTAACCCCTTTACAAGTTATGCCGCTTATGATGGGGTTTGAAACTGGGTATCCAAGATCCCTTCCCCATTAACCCTTCACTTCCGGGCCCCTCCTTCGACGCCCCCGTTGACAAGTAGCTGAGAGTAACTGGTCCGGACGGATTGCATTTGCTGATGGAACGCCCAACCTAAGCGACTTCCTTCATACATCAAACTCTGTTTTAATGGCAGCCGAGTGACTGTGGGAATGCCGGAGACAACGGGATTCGTCGCTTCGCAATTTAGAGCCACGATCAATCAATCGAGAGATAAGTTTCGAGACAAAGTTATCGATCTTTCGGAAGAGATTAAATTAGAGCAATTGTCATTCTTAGTATTATTTTGAAGCTCATAGGCAGAGATTTTTATTCACTATTAATACTCTGGCTCTATGAAGAAAAAAAAGGAAGATCTTGCTAGGATGCCTCAAACCCTCCCATTAGCTATTGAATATATACAGATTTAGAATCTTTCTAGTATTCCATCTGATTACTTTGAACAATTACAATGATGAATATTTTCTTATTCTGAACATTATTGAGCCAGGATATTTCGTGATGGAGGTAAAATCGTGAGATCAATTGTTTTTTTATTGAGTAGGGCTTCGGAAAAAGAGGATAACATTATTGAGAGTTGATAAACACGGACTTAATGAAGTCCATTAATTATAAATCCTAACCTATGTGCAGCCCCTTGCGAACACTGTGTCTTACGAAAGCGACCAGAAGATGGCGTTCTGCTCAGAATTCGAAGCGCATTCCATGAAAGGGGAAAAAACCTGCCACGCCCCCCAAATTTGGGCCCTAATTGCGTCGCGATGCGCTTGTCTCGATGCTCATTTGTCTCTCTCCCACGTCATAATGATGATAATCTCAATCCATCTGCTCCGAGGAATGGCTGTTAATGTCTTTTAAGAGCCGAGAGTGTGAATTGAAAACGCCGTCTCTCCTAGGAAGATGAAAAAACGTCTTAATAAGCAGCTAATTGAATAACAATAGCCTTCAATAAGGCGGAGCAGTTTGTTTTAGGGCTCCGAATTAATTACGCTCAAATAGAGAAACGTGCTATTTGCCATTTCGATCGTATAAATATTTGCTTAGATGTAAATAACTCAAATCGCTAAGTGCAAGTGGAAATATAAAAGTTTCCCAAAAGACTTATTACATAACCGGTTGGACGTAATTAGCTCCGATGAGATGAGAGCTAATTTGAAGATAATAATCGTAATATGAAATAATTAAGATTTCATTAACTTTACATTGATTTCAATTTTTATTTTATTTATTTAACTTTGAATTTTTATGTGATTTAAAATGTGTATTTTTCAGAATAGGAAAGCGATTTCTAAGGAAATACATATGGAAGGTTCTACTTAGGCTGTCTCCGCCATCAGAAAAATTTGAAACTTGAAGGAATGATTCATATTAACTCTATCGTGATGAGTTATGAATGTTAGTTTTAGAAATCGTCCAACATAGCTATTCTTCCTTCTTTGAGAACACAACATTAATTAAATTCTTCTTACCAAAGTATTACTTGGACATTGTGTGAGTAAATCGTATGAAAAGGGATAATATGTACGTGCGATGTATTACATCCCATGTGATCGTGTTAATTAAATCCAATGGCTGAGTCACCTCTTGGAGGAAATCAGAAAAATGAAGGAGCGAATGAATTATAAATTCTGCGTGCGTGCCATTTAAGGGCCGTGAGCACGTCCTCATTTTTTATCTAAGGATTCCTTCGGCCGAATTGATAGATTGCGTTAATTACAGATTTAATGAAAGTTTAACAAGCTCCGAATGGATTAGTGTCGGAACAGAGCGACTGCTTCGACACCGATTATTTACGCGAAGACATCGCTGTTTTATACGAATCGAGAGGAAAAAAGACGAAAACGATCGTCACTTGTTTTTCTCGAGGATTTTTCCATAGCTCATGGAAAGGGTGAGTCAATAGGGCGACGAGGTGCACTATAAGTCGTGCGTAAGAATGTGTTTTATGATTAAAACGTTAAATGGATTAAAATCTAAAAATAAACAAAGTAAAGAAGGCGCAGAGATGCCTGTTTTTCATGCATACACGAAAATAAATGTAGAAATGAAATGACTAAAAGAAGGTCTTTCTCCAAAAAAAAACATACAGAAGGATTCAAAAGAGAGATAGAATTGAGGCAGTGACGAGAAAAAGCGTTTTAAGTATTCGATAGGTGAAATTCTTATCAACGGGAACTCATTTGTCCGTTCATCGACTTCCATTAACGAAAGGGTTTCAACTAATGAACTAATTAGAGGGATTCAAACCTCCCGTTAATTCTGTTGGCAACTCGAGTTCTTTAGGAAAAAAGGTCCCAAAAATACAAGGATCTACTATTCTTTCGAGAAGGGATGGGGAATGTGACAAAGAATGAGGAAATTAAAAGGAAAATGAAGTTGATAAATTCGGGAACCTCTGAAACGATGCTTCTGAAGGAATTGTTAAAGTCGATTAAGAATTAACTCGAAGGAATAATTTAGAAAGGGAAAATTATGAACGTAATATAAATTTCGAGCCTTCCAAGATTTTAAAATTTAATCTGTGCCCCTCATATTAATATAAATGAAAATAAGTAACGCAAATCTATTTTATGGACTATCCTGCCAAACGCATCCTGTCTGCATAAAAATGCACACAAGTTTCTTATCTGATTGGAGAAATCATATTTTGTGCTACAAATAATAAACCGAATTTTATGGTTAAATTAAATTAAATTTCATTGATCGGTATACTTAAATTTCCAATTTGCTTCCACGAGCTTCAGCCCTGTGCAGGTTACCACATCCTTACTCCTATGATCTCCATCTGAATCTTAGTTTTGTCAAATTTACTTTTATTTACAAAGAAAAATGAAATTCTCGAATAAAAGAAAGGAATAGTTATTCCGAGACGAGGTTAAACAGATTTAGTAAACCTTTTTCCAATTAGGAAAGTGAATCTTGCATCGTTGCAAATAAAGTAGGAACGAAATAAAATACGGTTTTCGGTTCAAATTCGGTTTTAAATCCGGAAGAAATTGTTTTATTCTTGTTTCGGTTTGGTTACAGTTCGATGCCCTCCTTGGGGATTCTCTTTAACTGATATTGACCTGCAATTCCTCATTATAACACAATTTGGCGCATTAAAATGTTCTCCTTCCGAACTGAACTTTGCTCTGCGATAGGCATCTCAAGCGATGGGAAAATAGGCGAAACGTAGAGTCATCGGATGATTAAATTGACTGATGTTCGCCTGCGTGTGGCAATCATCTCCAAATAGGAGGGCCCATTGAGTAGGCGCCGTTTAGGAAATACGAGAGTGCGTTCCCAGAGGAATGAACCGTTGATTCCCGTGGGTGACGTCCACCGCCAGTGACAATGGAGTCACTTGTCCGAGTGAGAGTGTGCGTTGAACGCGGTCATTCATTAAAATGCGTCGAAAGATTGCGGACGGTGTTTTAGCGTCCTTCGGAGAGACTGTGAGAGAACCTAAAAACTCATTCAGTAAGCTTCATTAATTCATCGCCAATATAACTGGTTGCAACGGACGGAGGATAAAATTTGTCCGTTTTCGCAAAAATGGATAACTGAGGAATGGAACTAGAGGATGTTAATGATCTTAATCTGTTAATGAGAGTCCGGGTATTAGTCACGGAATGCCTTACATTGCTTGAGATTTTCTTCCCAATGACTATGGACTATTTTATCGAAACAATTTTTAGAAAACGAAACAATCAAAGACAAACGGAGAAACGAATAAACTATAAGGAAACCGGTTATCAAACCCTAGTCTCCCGACGCCGATCGGGTGCTCAAGCCATTCTGGTTAGAACCAGAGATTTCTATTCGTGGAGATTCCTAGGTGTACATCCTAATGTGCCACATAAAACCTTTTCCTTGAGTTACAGACTTTTATTCTTTGTTTTTTTCCTTCTTATGCTGAAGCTATCTATTCTTCCAGTCATTCAGAACGATCATGACGATCTTTTGGGATAAGTAGGAAATATTCTCCTTAATTTATTACACTCTTTTCGGCACTTACTTGCATTCACTTTCATATTCTCCTCTACTTCAATGACTTCTTACCATTATATGTCGTCATTATGTACTATCATTTCCACTTTTACCCCCCTCTTACTTACGTTTCTTATTCTAAGCTAATGTTTGATAGAAGATAGATAGAAAAAGACTGACGTAGTCAGGGCTGAAACCCGAATCGTCCTCTTGCCTGTGTGCATTAGTAAATAGATCTACTATGGCAGAGAAATCTCTGGAAATGTACCAAAACTCGTAAAAAGAACCAGAATCAAATATTCCGAGCTAGAATCAACAGCTTCGGCCGTGACTTCGTGGTAAGTCGCCATCAGGAACAAATGAAAAGTCGAACTTTTACCAACCACAAATAATTTTATTACGAAACGACCTAGGTTTCGACTCATGGAGTCATCTTCACCTGAAGATGACTCCATGAGTCGAAACCTAGGTCGTTTCGTAATAAAATTATTTGTGGTTGGTAAAAGTTCGACTTTTCATTTGTTCCTATTCCGAGCTAGTCTCATTCAGGTTTGAGTCCCACCTAAGTCAGATATTACACATTAACATTAATCCTAGTAACGCACTCATTTCCATCCTGAACTACTTCTTTGATTTTTGCAATATTTGCGAACTTTCATCCAAATTTTAATCCCGAGCACTGATCACCCTTGTTGGCTTCCCAGTGGATACGTACAGGAAGAATGGAAAAACTCTCCGTAATGGCACAACCGGTCGTGACTCGAGCAAAATATCTTTAATCCTCCGACGCATTCCTGAGGACGCCTAGAGAACACACGTTCCGCCTGACGAGCTATTTAATAGGATTAGATGCCACCCAAGGAGAGGGAGAGACTTCCGAAAGAGATTACGTGAAAGCGAAATGCATGGAGAGATCGAAGCGATGGTACATTCTGCGAAAGCCGAATTAGAGGAAGTGAACTTCTATTTCCTTCACTTTGCTTCGTTGCAGATTTACAGCCAGGCACAATATGAGCTAGCTTACGGTCTATGAGGGACCACAGGAAGTCCTCATTAAAAATATTGAAGAAGACATTAAATAGAATTGCCATTTTATTCTACAAGGGATGCTCAAGAACTTAGATCCATTCTGCCTCAACGTAAAGTTTATGGAGAAAGTCCTGGTATTATCCCTGTTTAACTCTTCAAAATTGGAAATTATCCGGTTTGTTGCCATCGGTACGCTTTAATGATTTAAGTCACAGTTTCTTTCGTAGTCCAACACGCATTTTCGTTAAAAATGCATCAATTCTATGGAGTAATTTCCCGAATCTAAGGAATCTTCCATTAAGGTATGAGGTAAGTCCGGTCGAGTGTTCGTGAGGGAAAGAAACAAGTGCAGGTGTACAGACTTCCTTCGAGAACAATCGCTAATCAGAGAACGCGGACTACAGGCTCCAGTTGGCCGCTTAATTACTCTCCATTCCGATAGGGGGTGCTAATGGCACTCCCTTGTTAGGACGGCGCCTTCCCAGGACAAGTGCGCGCATTGGCCATGTTGCTTGCGCTAGGAATTTCAAATGAATCTTTTAATTGGGCCTTTTGGATTAACAAGTGACGAATGCATTTGCGCATCCCAACGGGGAGAGTCTCGCCGAGCAACGCTTGAGTGGAGACGAGAAAATTTAAGGAATCTTCCTAACGGAGGGAAAGACACAGTGCAAATAAACGCATTCATGCACATAGTATGAAAAATCGATGAAAGCATTGCGTATAGGTTCACGGGTATTAAGCAACTTGAGAGATGAATTTGTTCGCCAAGTAAAGTATTCTACTCCAGCGTCTGCAATTGTGATTCAATAACATACAAATATTAATCGTGAAACCCAAGGTAACCAAGGAGATTAACTCAAAACCTCCACACAAAAACTCGTCAAATATCCTAGGCAGAATGGAGCTCTTCTACTTTCTAATTAATAATGGATTGTTAATGATTTCGTAAACAAATTCTGAAAGGAATTCGAGGTCCATTTGTATTTTTTAGAATTATTTTATTATCAAGATTCAAATATGATAACTGAGGACGTAGAGGGCAGGGAAACCTCGTCCCTTAAAATATCCTGAATTAACGACAGAAAATGCCAAAAATTTCTCATGCTGAATTTCATAGGTGAGGGATTTAGAGTATATTATGTAAACTTACGCAGCATCTATAAAAATATTTCCTGAAGCTAAATACAAGAACCCGCGAATGAGTCGTACTGCAAAACAAATTGCACTGAGGCCCCCAATATGGATGAGGCCCAATTATAAATCCGCCTCTGGATGGAAATAAAGACCTAGTGGAAGGCCAAAGGATGGTGTTTTCGAACAGAAACTTCATCAATTCCCAATATCAGCAGGCTCTTTAAGAAATTGACAGTAATTTTGGTACACAACAGATATTTCATTGACAAAGGCTCTGAAGTATTGCAGGTACCAGGTGAATGAAAATGGCAAGCGTCGGTAGGGCGGAAAACGTTTAAAAACTACGTTAAATAAATAGAACGGAGGGGTTGTGGGTGTTAAAAAAGTAGTGGATTAAAAAGTGACGAACGTCCCCAGAATGCAACGCTCGAGCGGTTGCTCGTTCATTACGGAAGAATATTTGGATGACCTGAGAATGAAACGATTTCCGAGCAAATAATGGAAAGAGAGAAATTAACGAGACATCACAGCGGCCGATGCTATCGTTTTAATTTGGGAGGAAAAATGGGTAACGGTTTTTATTCCTCGGGACTGAGCGGCTTATCAGACTGGAAAATTGGTCGTATGAGACTTGAATGGGTCCTTTTTTAGAAATAGATGGCGAGAGTAGTTCTAAATTGAAAGTTTACGCTTGAAAGTGGAAGAGAGACAGTCCTAGAAGAGAATGCAATCACCGATAAAAAGTTTCCCTGGTTTTTACTAGGCCTTTTTACACGCGGTCTACAGTAAACCGGACAGTAATTGATTACATTTTTTTTGCCAAACTCTAATTATCTTTAATCATAGATTCAATGAACTATCCTCTCAAGAAGTATTTTACTGATATCTCCGACTAATTAAATTTAATGTAATTTTTAATCAATTAAGCCATTCGTCAAAATAGGAAGGAAGAAATAAATCGGAAGCCGTAAGAAAATGCCCAATCCCATCGAAATGCGAGATCTCTTGCATTAGCACCACTATGTTTATGCAATTAATCATATATTTGTAGAATTAATTCCGGTTTCAATATATTTGTACGCATGAGGACCAGAAACTTCACATCATTAATTCATTCCTCAATTGTTCCGAGGTCTATCGACCAATTATTATTAGACGACGTGTATACATACGTTTACGGACCGAATTTCCCGTAAACAAAATCAAAAATACTAGAATTGTACTATGAGAGATGACTGAATAAGAGTTGGCTGAAAGTGATCGATAATATAGAGGGGAAGATACTCTGCGAAATAGAGAAACAGAATGTATACCAGAAACTAACGAAGTTAAAATCGATAATAAATTGTATGTGAGCATTGTCAATATAAGGTAATTTGAAAATAAAAATAATAGAGCACAAAAACTATGCTGGTAGGAAATGTATAGGTGTATATGTAGCGCATGAGTACGTATTTATTAAAACATATCCTAATTTATGAATGATTCACACCTTGAAAGAATGGAAGCGGGGAGAGAAAGAAATCAATGAAGACTGAAAGAATGCTCGTGTGAGGATGAGAAGGTGGCAAAGGGCGTGGTGACAGCTAAGAAAGCGTTCGGGAGCGTTATTAAATCCGGACGGAAATAAGAAACAACAGAGGTACCGAAAAATGCCTCCAAACACGCAACTCTGAAAACATTTTGTGAAAATGTCGCTCTTTTCCAAGAGAATAAATTAAAAGTAAGGCCGAGAAAATCTCCGTTATTAGTTTTGGGATGAAAGTCGTAACTTCTTGGAATTCTATCGCAGAATTATGATGAAAGGAGCGCCGACTTCCTCGATTCAACATGAAATGATATTCTCTTTAAAGATCTTATTATTTGTACAGTATTAAAAATTCTACTGATTGTTCAATCGAATGAAATGGTTTTTGCGTTTTTTCCCAACTCTTTTCTTACAGAGAGAGTAAGTAGAATTAAGTAACTTTTCTATTCTCCGTTCACTATAGATCTGGTAAAGTATGATGGAGTAGTAACTAACTTTACTCAAAATTGTTACGAAGAAAAAACTTCACCGAATAATACTGAATATTTTCCTCATATTCGTATGTTTAAATTTATATCAATTTAGAATTTAGTGAAATTACAAGTTTATTAAAAAATAATCTTTGGTGTTGTGTCAGAAAAGTCACGGTAGGCATTACTCAGTTACGAAAAATTCTTACTTTATACAAGTAATTTAAACAGACCGCTAATTACCTCATTTCTACTTTTCGCGCTTCCAATTAGCATTTCGGAATGCATTAAAAAGTATGTCATACTTTGCACCGCTTCTGAAGTGTTTGCGCAATAGCATTTTCATTCATGAAACTCCGCCGTCGTAAAACATAGAGAGATGCATTAAAAATGCTGTCCAATATATTTAATCGGTCAGTGAGAATTGTCTAATAGAAAGAATTCACTTATAGAAGAGTATCGTTAAATAAAAGAGAAGATGAGACTGCTTCACTCAAAAGAACGTGATTACAAGTATAAGGTGATTTAATTTTATATGAATAACCCATGTCTACCTGTATATAAATATTCAACTGCTTTTACTTTTGCAGATATGTAAACTACTGGTAATACTTCAAAGTATGCTATATAGTAATTTATTATATAGTAATTTATTCAATACTGCGGTAAATATACTTTAATACTACTTCTGCATGGCAAATATAAGGTTGAAGTCTTAATCCTTAACATCAATTCTGAAACATTTCACGTGCTCATATTTCATACATACTTTCATATACTTTCTTAAATCTACCCAACACATTTACAGAACATACTAAATGCAAGTTTACGATACTTATTGCCTCTTTCGTTCAGCATAACCATTTACCAAGTTAACTTTACTTCCCAAATATACAGATTATGATATTAGCATTTATATTAAGTAATAGCAACTTTATATTATCTATAATACAATTACATCCATTATAATTACGGTATTATAATTACAGTGAAATCGTAATGAAAACATTTTATTTCTATCTCTAAACACCTTATTTGTTTTCTGTGAGGCAATAATACGCCTCAATCAATCGTAGATCATCCTCTGCCGATATATTATAGCATTTCCGAAGTGACTTCAAGCGATGAACTGCCTCATGTTCTTAGAAGTACGCGGTCATAACAAGAGTTGGAATTAAGCGAATATCAAAGGCAGTATTGGAGCAATTTCCTTCGTATAACCTTTGAAGAAGGCAATAATGACATAAGCGTCTAACACAAAGCCTTATTATAGAAGGAGATAAAGCAGCAGTCGATAGAGCAATCGAGGACGTGGCATTTCGAAGGAAACACATTATAAATTGGAAAGCGGTAATTGTGGATACTTTTTTGCCCCGACGAAGCTTCTGGTGTAAAATAAGGAGCGCGAGTCTTGAGAGAGGAAACCTTGTTTTTCGGAGAACGCAAAATTCAAAATGTCTAAACTATTTCTGGGGATGTAATGATGAATGTATCGTCTGAAGAAAGAAGTACTCGTTTGTTTTTCAATGGGCGTTTCTTCGAGCCAATTGCGAAATTAAATTACTTTTAATGCATCAAGTATCAGAGAATAAATTTTCATTTCTTGAATAACCTCGACTTTCCGGGAATTTTAGAATTTGATTTAGCTCTCGATTTCCAGAAAATAAGAAAAGTAAGCAACAAGGAATGTGTTTCTGGAACTCAGTGATTGCCCACGGGCATTGCCTAATCATAATCTAAAGAAGCATGGAATTAGATAGTCAACAAGGAAGTTATAGCATAAGTTTCGATTGAAAGGACGGTCATCATGTTGAGAGATGTTTCAATACACAATTTTCTTCCTTTCTTACAATACCTTTTCATCATTGAAGAGCTTTCTAGACTGAGAAACATTACCGCTTAAACATTATAAGATTTACCGTAATTAAACATTATAAGAATTCTTGAAAAAGCAAACGAAGGTAGTTGCTTCATGCCCTCATACTAAATACTATATCATATTCCTTATAGGGGGATTTATCAAAGGCGGGGACCTTGTTTTCAAACTTACAACTTACTTGTTAGTGTGAGTTAATTCCAAGGGCCTTCAAGACCCCCTAAATGTGTGTGTGTGTGTGTGTATGAGAACGTTACTTGGATACTCCAGGAGGCAGGATCTTTCGATGAAGAAAGATTCAACCAGAGACTTAATTTTCATAATATATTCCGAAAAAGTACGTTCGTAGAAGATGTAGTCGATGCCCCCTCTTTGTTATATTAACTGATTCTGCAAGGAAGATCAGAGACACGGATGCAAGAATCCGTAGGCTTATGAACTCTTTCTTTTAGAGAATAGTAATCGATCAGGAAAGTAGAGTCACGGCACCCCCTGCCACTCGCGGCTTTTATGGTAAATATGTGGATGTATTCACTCCTTGCATCAAACCGGTATAATAAAACAATTTTCCGAGACCATGCTTTAAAACCATTCTCGGTCGAAACGGTTATTACGGTAAACTGAGTGGAGTGATGTATTTAAACTGTGTTCAGGAGAAAATAGAGCTGGTATTAGATGTTTGAGGACTGTCCTTTCGATTTCCAATGATATAATAACAGCGTTATATATAAAATAATAAAGCATGGAATGCCACGGTACAGAATCGATCTTAGGGTGGTCTTCTTCTCGAGAGGAAGATGTGGAGTCGAAATTGGGGAGCGTAGTATGGTGTAAGTTGCATTCCTTTCCATGAATAAGTCATGAGGGACGAGTCCTTGTATATAAAGGAACGATTTCGCTATAAGAGAACCCCCGCACCGCCTTTTATTCCGCTGCTGAACCCGCACCGCCGCCGTCAGCTGTTTTTTTTCGTTCCTCGGGGCGACGCATAGAGCGTGCTCAGGTATGCGTTCGTGCATAATGTTCACTTGGAAGCCCTGCCTTGTTCGAGTATTCATGCTTCCGCGGGACAAGGATTTGGAATTATAGAGTGACCGAAAGAAAGTTAAGGAGATATTTTAGGATAAGTGCGCGGGAAATCAATTCGTGTCACTCCGTAAAAGGATATGCAAATAGCCATTAAGCAGCAACTGAAGAGTGCTATTTACATTTACCAGGTTAAATATATTAAGGAATCGATTAATCTGAGCTCGTTCGATGGTTATGAACGCGCTCTTATAATAAATTCATCTAAGAATGCAAATGAGTGAAGAATAAGCGTCAAAATTAATTTTCCTTTCGTCGTTGATTCGTCAAGGCTAGAGCTCATTAGCGAGGCCGCGACGGATTTATTGTAGAAATTATGTCAATGCACTCCATTTTGATTGACTTTACGAGAGTCGAATGTTAGATTACTTGGAATAAGGCAACGCCTTTTTAATGAAGAAGTTTTTATGCTTTGCTTAAAAATCCGAGAAAATCGGTTTAATGAACGCTGCTAATGGTAAAAAATGAAAAGAAGTCCGTGAACGAAATACTTTGATTCTAGTCTTACTTACTTAGTCTTAAGACTAGGTATAACATTTGTCCTATTTCTTTCAGTATATCTATCAATTCATTATTAGACCTCAAATCATGTCATTCTTTGTCCTTTCCTTTATCCATTTCCCTTCATTAATTTATTTTAAAATATTATGATCAACGACTCATCCCTGAGGATGGCCGCAGTGACAGCGGCCGAAACGTCGGCACTTCTGCCAGCACTGACCCGATTAGCAGCCCGTGAAGATTACCTTCAACGTATTTGGGCTCTTCAATAACGTGAATATGGTAAATTAAATATTATTATCTTGAAGTTTGAACATAAATGTCAAGCCTTAAAAGCTGAACTCTTTTATTTTACAAAAAAGTAAGACCACTCCTCATTTTGAAACAGATTTCGTACGGAACGAAGATGTTAATTATTATTTATATCTAATATTTCATTAACTGATAAACAGCACTGCTGCTAAACCCAGAAAGTTATTGTCTTATTAAAAGTGTATCTAATTTAATCATTTATATTCCATTTTAGATTCATACCTCTGGTGCAAACATTAAAAAGTGGAAAAATAGACTACTTCTTTAAAAACGAAGACTTGCAACGCAAATATAGTCTAATAAAAGCTTATGGGAGCATAGTAAAAGTAGTGAAAAACTGACAAAAGAAGAGCAGGCGTCTTAGAAAGACGAAAAGAGCAACTTTCGATCGCCATTGCAATCGACGTGAAGCGAAGATGACACCGCAAAAGAAACAAAGAGGGGCTAAAAGGAGGAAACTCATTACTTGGCTGATGCTCTTAACTCTTGTATTAAATATAGAATAGGCTTTCGAATCGATGAATGTCATCCCCGCGCATTAACGACATTAATAAGTCCACGCGTACTTCCTTAGCGAAAAGCGAGTTTGGAATAATCGTTACTTCGGAGGTGCTCTGCTTTGAGATTAAGACGTTTGACGAAGGGAGAAAATAGGTGAGCATAAGAAGAGAAAATACTTTGAGAAGGAAACTTTGTAATAATCTAGCATAATTCCCATATAAAGCTATGAACAATTTCGGACAAATTTTAAGTGAAAGACTTTAAGGTTCTGCTGAGTTGTGTATTTTAAGCAGTCACAACTTTACTGCTTAGCGTATACAAGTTATATATTGTTGGTTATATATATAATCTTTTATTTATACTTTATACCTTCTTAGCACTCCATCTTCTATGATCCGGTTACAAAAGCGATTTAGTCCCCAAGATTCTCCACAGAGGAAACAAAAGACGCCGGTTGAACTACCTGGAAATTATTGAAATTACAAATTTTCTCAAGCAAACCTCCCTCACCAACGAATTCCCCCATACCTCCTCTCGCTCGGCTCTTTCCCTCACCCTCAGATTACTCTCCTATCCTTTAAATAGGTGAAAGTAAGCTGGGTCTATAGAAAAACGAATGAAGAGGTGCTACCGATAGATGGGGAGAAAAGGGTAATAATTGAAGTTAATAGACAAAAGAAATGGGTGGGTCAAGTATTGAGAGGAGAGGGATTATTGAAGAAAGCGATCGAGGGAAGAATGCTAGGGAAAAGACAGAGGGGAAGACAAAGACAGAAGTTGTTGGACGAATTTAGGGGTGTGATAAGTTACGGGGAATTGAATGAGAGGGAACTGAATAAGGAAGCGGGGGCACATGAACCTACCGAAAGGTAGAACACACTTTAAATATCCTGTGTCCTATGCCAGAAGATGCTAGTCTCATTTAGCGAAACCGGTCACAAAATAAAAGCCTGTGGAAAAATTACTAAATTTTCCTTTTTCTCTATCTCTTTTAGACAATGTAGCGTAATTTCATTTTTATTGGATATAATGACATTTAACATAGTGCGGTAATAAGCGCCAATTGGCAGATGAAGTAATGGTGCAGCAAGATAATAAAATTCGGCATGGCATTATTCATTCCTAATAATGATAGTTATTCGATATTATTATTTTTTCACAAAGTAGAAAATCATTATGGTAGTTAAGACTTTTTCCTTTATTATAATTACAAAATTTAAGATACCTATGAGCGTGATTATGCGATTCGTTAATAAAATAAATTAAATTCTGAGAAAACACTGAAATTAAAAATTTAATTTGAGTTCCCCAAATGTCAGTCAAATCAATAGGATGCGCTCCACTTCACGAAATAAATATCGAAGTTGACTCCTACAGTATAAATTGCTGTTCGGAGGGAGAAAGCCCGAATCCGTAGAGTAAGGTTCACTCCAAAGGAAGGGAATATGGCGCCACTGGAGTTATTTTGGTACACCGGAGATTCCTATGGATTCCGCTGTAATCAGAAGAATGAGATGCAGCTCGTACGGCTCTAGAAAGGCGCAATTTTGAACTGGAACATTACTCGAATTAAATCGGGAACTATTGCCTCTCATATCTAGAGATATGTAACACCTATAAGAATGCAATCAAATACGTGACTGAGAGGTCTTCCCGATCAAGAAATAATCAGCAGAAAAAATCGTATTACATTAATGAGAGTTCTTAATATGAATGAAATGACCTAGCACTTAATTATAAATCCGCATCGGCACAATTAATGCGGTAAAACAGATCACTACTCAGTATTTTATTGTTTTAAGAGTACGTTCTAAATTAAATAAAATTAAACTAAATTATTGGCACCTTTATCGACGAACTACAACGTTATTGAAGTAAACTTACATGAACTGAATGCACAACACCTATGCTAATTGTAGAGGCGCTAACCTTAGAAACCTAGCGTTCATGTGATTTCACTGACAGAGGAGAAAAAATTAGCTTCATCACTTCTGGATCACTATTGAAAATTTATTTTGATCTGAATAAGAGAAATAGACAAAAAAGGTCTAACAGTACTGTAATATAAGTGATTATGACTTTGGAGAAAATAAGAATTATTTTCGGAAGTTCAAGCGAAAATAGAATAAAGCTGCGTATCTCTTAAAAATTAGAAATAGTTAACAACGAGCATCTATGAACAGCGTAAATCGATATTTCACACATTCAAAACGTTGATCCTGTTTAAAAACTAGCTGCATTCATAAATTTAACTTTATTTATTTTTTCTAATATGCGAGATACGAAGATACCTATTTTTCTCTAACCTTAGTGACTTAATTGATTTTGAGACGGTAATTTTCCTAAAACTCCTAGCAATATATCGTTGGAATTAGTAATCATATAGTGTAAATGAGAAATGGAAAAACAAAATGATATTTCGAATACCTGTTATCCGATACGTATCGCATGAGAGAGATAAAATAGCTCAATAAAAATTACTCAATCAAAATTTTAAAGCATAATAAACATTATTTCGGATATATTCAATTGATAACTGACATGAACGATCGGCTTTATTCACTTCCCGGAGAAACAAATAATTTGGAAATTAGATACATTGAAGCATGGGTTTCGACAATGACGACCAAGCAAACATTACAGGAACAAATAAGAGCTTTCGACACCATTTATTTGTTGGTAAACCCGCATGATTATCGGCTAAATGCCCCATTAATATTGAAGGAATGCTTATTGGATTCGAGCTAATTAATTTTCAAATCCACGCATCTTCCATATTTATATCCGACGAAATAAATTCTTTAATTCGCTGCATCAGTCGAACATTCATAGAACAAACGTGACTCCTATTACAGCTTATAATTTTATTCCGACATATTTATCATCGAATTAATTCTAATTACGGCGAACGGCAACCGGTTTATTTAGAGAGATGGATAGTCGTGACTCCGTATCATTTAGTTTAATACGTCTAATGACACACATTTAAAGACATAAACAGATTTGAGTGAGTTTGACTCGTAAATCATGTCGTTGGCTCTGGGATACGCATTGCTGTGTTCTCTGCAGTGTGATTCTCAAATCATTCGCGATTTTCATTAGCATTCTGTTGTATGATAAAGTGTCGCCGAACGATGATTTCCAAAGAATGCGTCTGTGAAGAAAACGGAATTTTTACATTTGATTCATAACTTTCTCTCTGATTTCAGTAAATGAACGCTACTATTAATTTCTTCGATAGCGATCAATCCATATCAATTTTCAACGCTAATTTTAATCAAGCTTAATCAGAGATATCACATTAATATGCGGGTACTTTTGTATAAAAGTTTGCAATTATATATTTTTGCACATTTTGAATGGCATATGTTCTAATGCATGTAATGAGTGGCTACCGCATAAATAGTGGACAAAATATATTGTTTAAAATTGCAGAGATGCGATTTAAGTATCTAATAGCCAGATTATCACTAAAAGAAGTGGAATTTGATATATGTACTTTGAAAGCAAACGTCTCTATAAAAGTCAACGACACAGCCAAAATTGATTTAATCGTCAGTATCTTCAGATATTTGTGTCTATGACGCGTATTTTTCCATGTAAATATCATGAGTCAAGGGTAAAATATAAAGTATCTCTAACGTAGCGATAGCTGTGGTCTAATTGTAAAATCAGATTACGTCCCAAACAATACTGTGCATCACGGTGAGCGTATACACAAGGAATAATTAAAAATATAATACAGGGTTAACAACACCCGGAAACGAAGCAGCATTTATTATAGAGTCGAGAGGCGTACATAAATACACATCATATGCCTATCCGTTTCGCTTAAGAGTTAATACGACAGGAAAACGCAAACAATTGCTTCGCTCGACATGTCAACAAGAATCATTCTAGAGAAAGTACCAACGGCATAATTTTCCCTTCTTGAAGAATCCCCAGGATAAATTATCCCGCATTTCGAATATATCGATCGAAAGAGATGTCTCCGACGGAGTAATGAATGCGCTGAACGAGTTATTTATGCGAAAAGGCAGAGCCCCAAAGGACGACACCAGAAAGCAATTAACATCGAGTAATAAGAGGGGGGAGATCAGAAAGCGCTTGTGATGAGAAACTTCTTCCTTCTGTAATACTAGTAGCTAATACAGCATTTACCGCTTTCGTTATTAATATTGCCATTATACGCAGTGAGTTAAACATACTCCTGGTGGATCTAAACATTCATTTTATTGATTTAAGATGAACGACCTTCTGATTGAAATTCCATTCAAGTTCAATTTACTACTCTCATATTTAAAATATTACAAATATTTCCATTTCAACTCAACGATTGGCGCATATTTTTAATATGTATAAATTCCTTCGGAATGATTCTACTGTTTAGCCAGAGTATGTTTTCCATTAAATCAACTGAGAGTATATCAATCTACCTGCATCGATGTATTCGCTCCTATTTATGCAATTAGTGATCCATATATTAGCAGAGCTGGATTTAAGAGAAAATTTTAACGTTCGTTAATAACCATACATATTATTATGTACCAATTTGAAGAGTTCTGAGATTTTCTGTTGTAGTTAGCAACGAAGGGAGTCGCGCAGGGCTTCATTAAATCTGAACACTACCCTGGATTCATGCAACTTATGGTATGCTAATGTGACCTAAATATTTGATTTTCTTAACTTGATTCCAGCAGTTTTCTATTTGGGCAACTGCTTACGCACTGAATCAAACGAATGTTACTTCTATTGGTTCTATTTAAATTTAGTTTATTTTACCCTGAGGCTTAGTTTCTCCGTGATCTACATATTAAATTGCCCTTATATCTTTTGTGTAATATTAATATAGACAGATAGATATTAAGATTAAGTAGCTTAAATTACTATTTCATTCGGAGTTAATTTATTTATATTTTTATGTAAAAATAAGCTGTGAGCTAATACTATAACTAATAGTCTTAATAAGCACCTTCTGTTAATGTGTAATGTGTATTTGCGACAATTGATCTCTGTATCGTAATTAATTAATTGAAAACAATACAATGATCAATCAAATTATCCCAAAATATCTCCTTTTAATTACCAATGATATCATCGATTATAAAAATAGCATGTGCAGCAAGAGAAACACACTTTGACCGAGAGAAATTATGAAAAGGAAATATCTAGCAAACGCGAACTTCCACTTTTGGTCATCGTGTTCAACTGCTCATCCCGCGTAAGAGGCATGCCCAATTCTGAGAAAAAACCCTCTTTTTCAATGGCTTTGAGGACGCAATCAAGAGAGTTCATGGCTGAGAAAAGGTCGAGGCAACATATCGATTATCCTTACTCTACTTTTTCCTCGCCAAAATGCGACACTTTGAGCATCGCCTTTCGCTAAATTCAAATGAATTCCTTACTTTGCTAGAACAGATTTCTATTTAAATTTTTCAGTTATTGTAAATAAATGCAAAGGTTTCGACGCTATTATAAATATAGAGTATTATCATAATAGGGTTTGAAATTAATACTGATACTTTAGACTGAATAATTAATAATAATTGTATCCTACTTCCACTGCGAGAGAAATCATTGGTTTGATAGTTATTCCTTCACAAAAGCTTTCAAGTTTTCTTTCCAGCACGATTTTAACGTTTTTAAGACAACAATCTGTTAAGAGCTATTTCATAATCAAACCAATGATTATTCATAATCCTAAATTTTATACCCGATGAATGAATTCGAGGCATCATCTCTGGACTTTAATGACTCATACAGTGGGATATAATGAATCAATCTAGCTGTCTCATAAAATTAGGCTTTCTTATTTACTTGCATTAAAATAGGGGTCACCATTAATACTGAAATATACAAATATTATAAGGTTATCCAATGATCTGACATGGATGCGAAGAAAGTTTTAAAAATGAAATTTCCATATCAGAGGAATTTATTTTCCATTTAAAAGCAGACTAAAAGGGCAAGATTTACATCTTTCGATTCCTTCTTCGTGAAGAAATAGTTCAAGTTACACGAAGCAAATTAATTTACTTATCGTTAAATTGGTTTTAAGCTCGAATACCTCCTATCTCCATAGTTAAGAGTAAATAATTCCAACTGAAAGCAGTCAAATTTTTATTGTCTATTTCTATTTGTTTAATTCACGAAGGCAGTGCATTAACCTTCAAAGCGTGCCTCCAATCCTGGCGTTTCAGATTATGCATTTTTAATTTAAAATTAATCTACATGGGTAGTCTGAAAAAATTCCGACATTTCGCCATTTCTCGACATGCTTTCTGAAGATTTCTGAAAAATCTGAGTTCTGAAACTTTTCAGACCACCCTCGTACTATTGTAAACGATCTAAATTAGAAGTAGTAACCTTCATTTGAAAACCATATTCTCCATTAAAACGTACATTTCTGATGAAAATATGCTTTGTTTGGTAATGAGCTATGCATCTAATATAGATTTTTTCGCAATTTCGAATCACTTGTTTGAGGTTTAAATGAAAGAATAACGAATGAAGGATAATTTTTCCGTTTACACGAAAAAAAATTCTACTTCCAGAAAAATACGCGAATAATAACTGGTCAGCGATAAATGCGATCTTTTCATTTAATTCAAACGAATTTCGTAGAATACTTTAGAAATACCATAAAATATTCTTTCCTTCTTCCGCATAAACGCTTTTCTTGCGTAAAAAAATGCTACTGAAGCAAAGGATCGATACAATTGTCCTGAAAGCGGTGAAAAAATTCACCGTGGTTGACTCTTAAACGCTTAGCACGACAGACTTTCCGAGGAAAAATTGCCACAATTTTTTCCCGATTTCTTCTCTCCGAATAGCCTTCTCTCTGCGACCTTTTCCTTCGCCTTAATGGCTTTTCATGCAGCATTTGTCAACTCCCCCACTTGAGGTCGATCGATTGTGCTGGAGGCGCGAAAACACTTTGTGAAAAAAGGGTTCTCCCCCTGACGATAGGCATCGATGACTCCAGATTGGCCCCTGAAATGCAACAGTAAGGTCGATGGAACCTTCCTCAACATCCTCAACTCAATGTGCAGGAACGTATTTATATATTAACTCACTTTTCACATAAAACCGAGTGACCTTATTATAGGGGAAATATTACTAACATAGTAAATTAATTACTTAAAAAAATTAGTATGAAATAAAAAAGAAACCACTTTTCACAAAGAAAACTACATCCTAGTTTATTAAATATAAAACTCTACAAAGAAATATTTTTCTAATAAATTAGGAACTAGTTTTCTTTGTGAAAAATCGTCCCTTTCTTATTTCTTTCATCGTCATGGAATATTACAAAGACAATCACCAATATAATGAGTATATATATGAATAACTTAGAATTATAGGAATAGCAAAAAAACACACTGTGATAAGAACTTGGAGTTTTACTTGGTGTGAATTGATATCGCCCGTGATACTTTGAAATAACTAAACTAAATAAATAAGTAAATTGGAAATAAAGAAATACACGTGCATTCCCAAAGGAGGTATTAAATTAGAAGTTATCCCACTGTGCAGTACCCTACAGACGATTTCTTATAGCATTCGTTGCATAGATTCTTGTTTCTGCGCAGGAAAATATTCTTAAATTACCATTACTAAGTTAATCTTAAGCTTATACCACTTATACATGCTTCAACTAATTCCTATGGTCGTATAAATGGCTAACCATGCATAGATAAACAATAAGGCCTTTTTCCGCTAAAAATATTACATCTCAGCCTTATTTCCATGACTTTCATTCACGAAATTGTTTTTTATTTTGTATGTCTTTTTCGCAATTACGAATGACCCGCCTTCAGATCATATTGGTACAGGATGATGGTGTCATCGTTGCAATATAATGTCAGTAACATAATTAAATACCATGTCTATAAATAATTAAATACTTATCAACTGAGACAAAGGAAACGTATGACCATAGTGCTGGGAAACTCAACCTGGTGCCCGAAGCGACTTGCACAGTGCTCGCCAAGCATCGCTTAAAAGGGTTTTTTTTTATTTGCTACAACAGTAATTCTTGAGATTGGGGGATAGAGTGGAGGTAAAAGATTTAAGTGATAGAATTTCCAAGGGATGGCCTGAATATCACCCTGGATGGATGTGGTTCCCGCTTTGCTTTCTGAAACGCATTTGGGCGCCAAGAAAGGTTGAGTACCCCGGCCATAGAGTAAGTATAATATGTACATTTCTATCTATGCTATGACCATATTAATTTAATGGACCTCCTTTGAGATGAGATCGATAATCACGCAAAAATGTTTTAAGAAACAATTTAGCATATTTTAAAAATCATTCTTGAGGCTATTCTCGATCTGGGTACTAATCCCAGTGATAAGGAGGCCCAGGGCGACACAGTTTGGTGGGCGGACGAAGAAATAATGGGAGGCGGTGTTGCTTCCTAAAGGCAGACAAATAATAAATTCAGCGCCATAAAAGGGTAATCTGTCTCGGATATAGCGAGAAAGGCGCGTGACACTCAAGGGCCGGCAGAAGGGTGGGGCGTATGGAGGCGGATGCCCAGGGATCCGCCCTACCACGTCACGCGATGGGCGAACGATTTTTTTAAGGATCCATACACCTCATAAAACACCTGACTCGACAGGCCCTGGTTTCTGGAACTCTTCAAAAGACAATTTAAACCTGAAACGTGGAGAATTTTATCAAAAAATATTAATCGACGAACTACAATGCTATTCTGATTATTCCAGTTATTTTTGGACTACAATTTCATAACTGGTAACTAATTCATCTACTATTATACTACTGATAGCTTCTCTAAATATACCTCGCTTGTTTCTCTATAAATGCAACCAGCATCCCAGCATATTACAAGGGAAGTAAAATAATAACTATAAATCTCTAAAGAGAATCTTACCTTATGTATACTCGTACATACCCGTACATCACCGATAAATAGGGCAAAATTTAAAAGATCTTCACCATTATATAGTATTATATTGCAAACTTCATAATTTGATTGGCTCAAAACTGTTCATTCCATCGTTCAAAAGTACGTTTATATTTGCAATTGACAAATACCACAAGACACGATAACATCAAGTTCATCCTAATTCCAATATAATAATTGCATGTGTTTGCTGTTTAACTCAGTGTAAAACGGTTTTACGCAAAGGTAAGATAAGAGCAGTACTAATTTAGTAGTTCCAGATTAAGAATCGACTGTGAAAATATTCCAACAACGTTCGATTCAGAAGAAAATATTCCAAAGGTTGAACATTTTAAATTGCGTACTTGGCGTATCCTTAGGAAAATAAGGTACAAATGGTCTTAAGATAGCGCGAATTCAATGCACATGTATTTCGTACTCCTCCAAAATCAAATTCCATGATATGTGAAAGATCATAACAGAGTTTTAGTATTCAGGAGTGCATGATTTCGGCGAATGAGATATCGGAAACTTGCTTACTGATAATCTGTTCATTCCAACTTGAACGTGCATTAATTTCCCCTTTCGTCACAAAGAAGCATTGCTTAGTTGAATAGAAGTAAAGCCATCCTATAAACAAGGCAGCGTAAAGAAGTTGGTCTTTGGTGCGAGCAGAGGAAAAAACAAAAGTGAAGTTTGCGTGACAGGGCTCCTTTGATGTCTGTTTCAAAATTTGAGAAAAGCGCCTCCGACGACACGCAAAGCCAATGAATATTCATTCGATATCCAACGTAAACTATGTCTGCTTTTAAAACCCTTTTTGTCCGCTCACGGAGTCCGTTTTACCTAAGACTTTCTGCGGATTTCGAACTTTATGTTTCAGTTCTCCATTCGGAAGTGAGTCTGAATTACCGATTGCAGGAGATTATCAGAGAGTAGATCAGGAAGTGAAAAAAGTTGGCGAAGCAAAGATGATGATAGAGTCAAGGGCCGGAAAATGCTAGGGAAAGGAACGATATTTTGAACGTCTTCAGTAATAAATATTGAGAACTTAAAAAGAATTTTTCTATCTTTACGCTCCAAAATTCGAAATCAGCGTAAATGTAGTTGATTCTAAAATATACATGGATAACACATTGCTTAGAAAAGAACATATGAAACTTTCAAAGGCTAAATTAACAAATATTGTGCCAAGTAAAATTGATAACTAAAAACAACCTTAGACTCTTTCAGACTGCCACTGGTCGCATTCTGGAAGAATGTTTGTATAAAGATTCATGTAAATAATTTCCAGCTGTAATCTTATTTTGTTTATAATTCTTCGAGAAAGATTTTGTTGATTTGTTTCTATCTCATGGATTCATGTACTATATTTAGTGTAATATTGCTGGGTTTATTTTTTGGTATTCAGTTTAAAATGGTGTCAACACTGTTTGTAAATATGTTGAATAATTAGATGTATGCGAACATTGTGTAAGTCAATAATGTGGCAGAAAACCCTAACCTCAGCTCTTAAACCAATCCTGAAGACTAATATAACATATTCTGTATAAAATAAGCGAAATACACCACAACTTACCCCTGCAATTCAAAGGAACATTGTTATGTTGGCCATAAATAAAGTTGGCTCGAGAGAAGAGTTGGACATTGTCGTTTCCACCTATAAAATGTAATAGATCAAGATTTTGTAGATGTAGAAGGTTATCTAGACTATCCAGATTCCAAACACTACCTCAAAATTTTCATTTTTCACGTAATTATATGAAAACACATGCATACCACTTAACGTTCATCATAATTCTCTCATGACGATGATAATAATCGCTTTTACATGCATTCTCAAACACATCGATTATGGACGAGATTTATATAAAAGATGTGAATTTTCTCTTTCTCTTGCATGGCAATAGCTGGATGTACAGCTAGTTCCAAAAAAAACTTACCACCTAAGCCGCAACCCGCATAACAGACCTGAAGCTCGATGAGAGCGAGTCTAGAGTTTTCCATGCATTCTATTGGCTCTTGGAAGGAGGAGCATTCAGACGGCGCTTTTTTAAACATTGTGAAACGCGTTGAACGTATTTGTATCGTCTTTACTAGCACGAAATCTTGTTTAAATTTAGTGTTACTTTTTACTATGTCAGCAGCATAGTATTAAAAAATGAATAAACATCGGATCTCCTTATTTCGGCCTGAAACTTCTGCGTAATTCACCTTTTTCTGGAGACATCGGGTAAACTTACTTTAGCTGCTTCAATTATCCAATAAAAAATTATGTCATTGCAAGATTGAAAAGGATTATATTATTACGTTTTTTATGCTCTTGACGCCTACAGGAGGAACTTTTAAATTTATTTAGAGGAACTTCACGACTATGACGCAAATAGAAACATGAACGAAAACTCTGCAAGGAGATAAAGAATACTTAGGTATATGAACACAATCAACTGTATTTCAACTAATTTATGTTGCAGAAGAAATGCTATCGAGAAGGGGAGCATGAAAAAACTGCGAAACCTACTAATGAAAGCAAAGATGAAAAGAAACTTAATCTGGACGAATACACTGAGAAAGAATCATTTTAAGTCAACCTGGTAAAGAGCTCTGAAAATTAGACCCAAAACATATTACAATAAAGTAAACCAAGTAAATTACGATCAACTACATCAGATAATTACATCAAATATTATAAAAATTTTAAATACCACCAAATCATATGATAGAAAGTAAAATATTAATTGCTGTGATATCATCATTTTCTAAGGTAATCGCTTAAAATTCAAATTGCTAATTTAGTATTTTAGAAAATAACATAGATATTAGAATAGTAGCACTCTTAATTTAAATACTGAGGACTACAATTTTTTTTCACATATCGAATAAAAAATTAATTTACGACGAAATTAACGCCAGCATTTCGTAACACTTTTCCGAACATATTGTTCATTGCCAGTCCCAGAAAAACCATCCCTTTAATTAAATCAAGTTCATGTTCCTTGGAAAATTATGCTGTCCCAACTTTTATCTGATGCTAAATCTCTTTCTTGCCCCGTGGTGCAAATTTTGACTCGATTTCTTCGCAGTTGAATTATTCTGCAATACAGAGAGGTATAAAATTTGCTTGATACTACAATTAACAGAGCATTAGGTAATTCAGAATATATGCATCAACATGCCATTCTGTTCTTACTTCCATCAGGCATTCGTGATGACAGTATCAGATGAAGCATTATGATTTTGAGATGAGATTTGGCTGTTTCTGACAAATTCGCGTCTGAAGTTTTACCGAGTCTTTCAGAGAGAGCGGAGGACCTCCACCCTGGCCCTAGGAGTATCCCCTATTCATTCCTTTGTTGTTTCTTTTTCTTTTGTTTCGTCCATCGAAAGGTATTATCTATTTTCTCAAAGGAACCATAAAACGGCCGATGGGTGAAGGTGAACTCAGAAGAAAAACCCCCTTTTCGGCATATTGTGGATGGTCGTATGTATGCGGGGTAGCGAATTTGAAAGCGCTAATGAGGATTACCGACCGCACCCCTGCTGAGCAGGTATCTAAGGTTAGGGTATGGTGGCGGCGACCGATCACAAGTAAGGTGGGAAATGGTAGATCCGCGATTTGTTATCTTCGCCGCGGGTATTCCCTTAGGGAATGAAGATATTCAACTCTATTTTTGAGGTAGACGACCTTTCAGGACTTCTTGCAAGGAATGCAGATGGTTAAGAAACAACAGTTAGTATGGCAAATCAGAACCTTAAGACTGATTTGCATATTGCAGATAAATACCAGGTTTTTGTATACTTGCATATTGCAGGTTTACACGTTAACATCTGGTTTATTTACATTTACATTAATACCCCGCGAGCCGCCGTATGACGTATGTCAGGGGGTGTGAAAACACCCACAACACGATTTCTATTGTTATACTGAAATGATTTTCAGAACTATGCACTAGGTGAAAGTGAGACTAATGATTAATGATCCCTGCTTCGGTTTCTGAATGCCTCAAGTAAACTATATAACCCGAATTGTTTGAATGGTGTATAATGATTAAAAGAAAAATCAGCGTCAATAATTATGAATGATGGGTAATATGAGTCATGGAAGAATACGCTAAAAATATAAACCAACGGTTGGTAACCGGAGTTACATGAGAATATTCCTCTAATTCTCATGATTCATACCTTAGCTGTTAAAATATTCTTGGTTCTATATGTAATCCATTATTCCAACATTCACTCCAAGGACCTTCGTAGCATCATCCTTCATCCTAGGCACATCATAATTCTCTACGAATTTTGCGAAGATGTTTTGAATTTTTTTAATGGTAATGCAAGGAAGATCATTCTAGTTGAAATAGGACCTTCGGAAAATTTGAATGATAACATAAAGTTGAAAATGTTTGGGTGCATCATATCTGAATTAGTATCTCTATATTCTGCTTTTAAAGTGAATGGCATAAACTGTATTAGCTTATTCTAAATAACTAATTCAACGACAAAAACGAAAAAATAAGTAATGTGCCTATCGTCCATTTATATAAATCAAGCTCCTCGTCAATGATTGTTTATTTATAAATATTGTTTTTTATGCTTTATTTTGTCTCTATATTGAGCTCAAAATTTCGTAGTTTGAAATTACCTGAAAAATTAATTAGAGAAATACCACCTAATATGTATTCTTTACGCTTACGAGAACCAAATCGTTTAACTTCTCTTACAACATCTATGATACAAAGCAGATAGAGCGTTGAAGATGATCTTACTAGATCGACTAAAGTTTCTATTATAATGTCACTAAAATATGAATTGAAACGTAAATACGGAATTGTAGACACTCCGCATATTCAATGTCGCAGAAACTTGAAGTTTATACGCCGAATACCGATAAATTATATCTCTAAAGTTATTTAGAAGAAAACATTGGCTTGCATAGGTAGTAATACTAATGTTAGCGATTTCTATTGGTTTAAAAAACCTCGAAATCTCTTTCCAAAATAAATTGCTGATAAGAAGATGGTTTAGTTACTGGCTTAGTGAACTACTCGAACTTTCTTATAGAATTAAGAGAAGGTTGCTATAAAACATTGAACATCGATATAGTATACAATTTCGGAGATCCTGGGAATAAACTGATGCATGAGAAGGAAATTTCTGAAAGTATGATGAGCCATCGACGTTATATCTTGTATATTTGAATGTTAATCATTTTTGACTAAGATATTACTTAAATTGGATAAATGAGTAGTTTCTCTGGAGGCAGTCATAAACGGAAAAAATATATGTTGGATGAGAAAATTGAGAAGGTGAGCGAGTGGGTTATACTTTTAAAAGAAGTCGTTCCTCCTACTCAAAGTAAACAATTGGTCGACTAGGAAAGCAAAAAATGCGCCTACCTATTGTGATTCATCCAAAAATCTGGAATTAACATACCTCTTACACTTTTGGTTGTTAAATTCATGTGAGTGTATGTATTACTGTTGCCGTCACTTCTCACTTCCCTATCTCTATCAAAACAGTCCCCCTCTTGAAGTCCTGGTGAATTCATTGCTTTATTCACTTCTTCCCATCACTCCTGTATCTTGCTTTTCAAATTTGTCACGGAATGTGGAGAGATGAAAAGTTTCTCATAGTCAATACATTTTAAATACGAAGGAATATTTTCAATATCACCAATCGATAAATATGTAGATAGACTAGCCATACCAAACCACCACCCATTCATCTCAATCATTAAAATTCTGTCGAAAAATATGAGAGTTACGCAGGGCCAGCCATCAACCGAGGGGAGCAAAATTTCAACATGAGCCTCATATGCGCTTCCCCATGTGATATTACAGGGTTGGAATTACAGGTAAAAAGGCCCTGGGAAAAACTATTTCACCACGTCCCTATTATTTTGCGTATTTTTAACGTTTTCTACATTATAATAATTGTAAACGTTATAATAAACAATTGAAATATAAATAATGTAGGTAGTTTTGTATACATTCAAAATTAATTGAAAATTTTACATTCATAGCTAACAGTAGCATTCAATGAGCATTATGACCAAACCTCATTCGCACTATCTTTTTGTGTATTTTAGAACTTTTAAAGGTGATAAATATTGCGAGAAGAATGTTTAAGAAGGTAATGGTTTGTGACTGCAACCATTTCAAGAGGAATCCACAGAAGAAATCAAGTTTATTCGATTCACACTTCAATGACACCGAAAAAAATTAATTAATTAATTCAACATTAATGTGAAAGATGGTAGTCTCGTGTCCGTCATCTTTATTCATTGAGGAAAATCGATTCTAGCACATTTTCTCTCAGTTGATTTGGACGGTATAGTAAAAATTCCAACTGCATAGATGATAAAATTTACTGATTTTTTACCGATCGAATTTTAATTTCGATGTTTATCAAATGAAACAAATTTTATCTAAAATACGCAGAGAATGCCTCAAAACTTCATACTATATATTTACTTATTGTTTTTTAATGTAGTATATTAATTACTCGTAATAGCCTAGATATGGCCATGAGTGTGCCTTACTTTACTTGTGTAGATTGCATTCACACAGGCTGTGATAAAACTGGTGATCGATGTAGACTCCTTTGGTATATAATTTTAAAGGCTAATAACTGCTCTCTTGAACGATGCATAATATTAGCTAGTATTATATTATATAATACCACCCATTATAACTGCAGAGTTTTGCAAGCGAAGGCGTCGAATTCGAGGTCTATACATTTTTGTTCCGACACCGATTCAAACTGCGCGGAAATTTTCTTTCTCCCATCTCAGTGCTAAACATAAGCTCAGAGCGGCTCAGAGGCAGATTTTGCGAAAATTTCCTTCGACTTGCTCGTGCCTTTCGCCCTCAGACTCAAATTTTATTAGGGGAAGGGGGTTTGCCTCGGTTTCCTAGGAATAACGGGACCTTGTGTGCGACGTTTCCCTCTGTGCGAGAAGCAATACTAGAATATATACTGATTCGTTATAATCATTTTATAATAACTGAATTCTTGCATTACGACATCCGTATTGTTATAATACTATTCTGCTAGGCCAATGCCACCAAACTCAGGATACTAATAAATCTTTGCAATATTAACAAAGCAAATAAATCCATTTCAACTCTGCAGGCGGAGTTATGACTCAAGGAGACCATCTCCGCCATGTTTTTCCTCTCTCTCTCTCTCTCTCTCTCTCTCACTTCTTAAGGCTCGCTCGGAGGAAATTCTCTGCCTGTTATGCGGGTTGCGGCTTAGGTGGTAAGTTTTTTTTGGAACTAGCTGTACATGTGCAATGAAGTATGTACACAACTGCATATAAACATCCGAAGAGTTTGAGAAGTGTTCAGCAATATGCATTTTATATATCTTTCGAAAGTTATCAAATTGATGGCTCCATATAATGGATAGAGTGTATTTTATACACGCATCGAATCTGCTGTAAATGCGATATTTTTGTGAAAACTTGATTTTGAGCTTCTTTTGGTTGGCAAATAAGGTTATTGATCCAATTAAATGGAAAATTAGATACTTTTTATACTGTTCAGAATCATATCTCACTTGGATCAGATTGTATGAACTGATTTACGAGGGGTTCGTTTTTTGAAGTATCAAAAAGGGTAGTGCAAACAAGGAATCTATTCCAAAGCACTGTCTTAAAGTGATTTTTATCCTTTCTTGAATCTCATCTCGTAATACGCTCGTTTGTGATATTTGTCTGAATGTCATCCTTTCCTGCGACGGCGTGAACGGGGTATAACTGTAAGCTTTTTCGTTTTCGCCATGGTTCAAAGAAAACCAAATTTTGGTTGCTTTCGATCTGCCGGCGTCGAACTAGTTCCAACCGATCTTCTTAATATAATATCCTTCTGAGTTTATTACTCTAGCTTTTTCATTACATTACACTAAATTTTAAAATACTTAGCATTAGTTGTAATCAATGTATTCTAGAGCCCTTCCTCCAATCACTCTCAATTAAATTGTGCTTTGTTGGAAATAAAATATGGGTACGACATGAATAATAGTTTTTGGTTTCGGTTCAGGGATTTTATATTTTTCGGTTCGTTTTTCGGCTAAATTAGCTTGGTTTCGAAGCATCCGAGACTATAGATTTTATTGAGGTGATCTTAAGAATCTCACCTCATGCACGAGATATTCGTCGGTGATACAACGGTATTCCGACGTCTCTCAATATGACCGTCGTAAGGCGCTAATTACACCTAATCTTCGTCGCGCCACTAAAAAAAACAACTTCCGAAAGAGCGACCGAGGGTTCCCATCCGCTCCTTCCAACTTTTGTAAAGTAGAACAAGGGAATCGATCTTTCATCTCGACAGAACCCACATCAAAGATGCATTCAACGTATCTCTCTTTGAGTTGTTTCAAAAGTTGCAGCGTCACTACCGAAAAATTCCGGATTATGCTTCCGAAGGTTTGATTCGATAAAAATAGTATAAATTATGCTGTCGATATCTTGAAAGATCCCTGGGTATGGCAGAAACCGAAACTAAATCCTACTGCTTACTAGTAATGGGAAATTACCAACCCAACCCACGAATGAGCTCCACGAAAGATTTTATGACAATATGTGGATGCTGTTTAGAAAAACCTACAAAGGAGTGTCTTTTTCAATGGTTGTGAAATAAAGACTTTAACAGAAGCAGATGCTACAAGATTAAATGCAATGGGCATGGGGTAGAGCAGAAGAATTGTGAATTTGGACAGTAGAATCTACTAATTCGATCTTCATTTTAAAGAAAATGGAGTTATACGTTTAGCATGATATTTTTATAACATCAACATGTTTTCGATGATGCCTAATAAAACCATAATAATGCAATAAAATTGTTGT
Organism: Pachydiplax longipennis; assembly: GCA_036926295.1. Taxonomy (NCBI): domain Eukaryota; kingdom Metazoa; phylum Arthropoda; class Insecta; order Odonata; family Libellulidae; genus Pachydiplax; species Pachydiplax longipennis. The sequence goes on from JAVFKF010000054.1 coordinate 900,285, forward strand.
GGTAAAGGTATAAGCGCTTTTTCGTTATTTTTCTTTATAATGTGGAAAGACTAGTTTAAATGAAAAAGTTTTTCGACGGCAGATGAAAACTACCGATGAAAAGTAGAGAAAATTAGAATGGGCTCACACTTTAGTTCTCCTGGAAATGTTATAAGAACCCATGGTTGAGCCAGAAGATGACTATGAGCGAGGGAAGTGACTGGTAGACAATAGGGTGGGATGACTTTATTTTCCTCAACACCCCGACTACGCCCTCCTTCTGTTGCTGCTGCATCCGAAGACTAGAAAGAGACGACTTCGAGATGCTATGTGATCGGCTGGCTGTTGGGGGGCCGCGCTACCGACTTTTGCCGGCCGACGCGGCGTCGCTCGCGGCCAACGAGTCGACCGAGAGGCCGCGAAAAGCGTTTAACACGCCTCCTATTGAAAGGAGCAATTATCACGCGAAGGACGTGAGAGCACGGCCGTTTAAGAAAGGAGTTTCCGAAGAAAAAAATTCTCCCCGAAGTTCTCACGACATTTCCAAGTATTGCCTTTTTCGGCTTTTTCTCTCCAATAACTTTGAGAGGCCTTTTAAGTCGAATCCGCTTGTCGGGAGTTTTTCTTTCTCATAAATCAAACTCCAAACTGTGCGGGGATCGGATCCGGACTATTTATACGTTTTACGCTCGGTTGTCATGGGGAGGGCTATTTTCATTTGTTTACGCTGGGTTTAAAAGCGACCACCCATACGATAGGAATAAACGGGCTTCTAATAGTGACATTAAGGAATTATCTGGAGCCAGAAATTCCAGTTTTTACAAATCCTTGATTAGAGCGACCGATACGTGTCGATTAACAAATACGCAATTAGAACCGAAAATCGATCTATTAGCTGCAAGGGCAAAGACGTTAACAGAAAAATTAAGGAAAAGGAAAAATAATTGAGAAAGAAGAGATCGCCATATTTAATAAAATAGTAGCAATCATTGTATCTAAAAGTTACTGGTTTGATTTAATCATTCATAAATTCTTATATGATGTTACTAATTCCTAACGAAAGGATACAACAATAAAGACTCTGATGGTCATTCTATTGTGCACAAGAGATTGTTTCCAGCAAAAATACAACACAATAAAAGTGAAATTAATATATTTCGTGTGTAGTTTTATTTTTTAATCTTTAAGTGGGCCCATATCTTCTCAGATAATGTAGTGCTCCGCATCTCACAGGATATTCAACTTAACAAAGAAGACAAGAGAAAAAACAAAGAAGAAAAGAGAAATTTCAGCAGCAACTTCCAAATAAGTATTATGAATTAATTTGAAAAATAATATTATACGTAAATAAATTATTTGTAGATAATTAAGTAGAAATATCAAAGTCTTTATTCCAAAGCGTAGCTCTTACATAGTCTTATCGGGCTGCAAACATCTTCCAGTAGTTTGAATTTTATAATTATTATTTGAAAATAATAATTTCATTTTTCGTTCACAATGCTACGTAAAGCGATTACAGTGGTTCTATTATCAAGGGCAATATTATTATTATAGCTTAATTTTTTCTAACAAAACTGTTCTAAAAAGCTGCGGATAGTAAACTTCTAATGGACAGCAGAAAATTGGTTGAGGGGTGTCATTTAACTCGATTACTTAAGGTGGTTTGCAGAAAATGTATATTCACCTATCACCTCCGTTATAATCTGAAACAGTATCAGAAAATTTCAGTAAATGAATATTTTCCCGTAGAAATGCCGATAAAGTGGGCTCGAGAGGAGCAGCAGCTAGGGAAGAGAGGAAACGAGACGGAGGCTTCCATAAAATAAACAGTGTCGTCTCGAGAAATTTTAGGCCAGACATCCTTAAAGATGAGCAACAATCGCTCCTTTGTTTATCCCGCCATCTTTATTCACATTGTTACAGACACCTCATTGAAGTCTACATTTGGCCCGAACTCCACCGATTTATGTAAAATATATATTCTCTCTTTGAAGAATATCCGATAGTGAATATCGATCTTCAATACTGCTCACTTATACTGAGAGAGGGAAACAAAATGATATTCAAATAATGATTTGATCAGAACTGTGTAATAGTTATCAAATGTATATCTCACGAAGTATTTTTAAGTATATCTATGCAGTACAGTATGAAGTGTATTTGGTGCCCGCGTTCCGATGCAGTTAATTTATTGACTTATCTAAAAGACTTAACCGGTCATAGTTATCATCTCTGAATTCATTATCTTTTCAAATAGTAAAATGTGTAATATTAGTTTGTCCATATTCATAAGAAACAGCGATTCCGATTCTCTTTTGGATCTGATATCAAGGTTACATAAAAAACTTCTTCTATTACTCCTCTCCCAAACCTAATGACAGCTTTTGATTCTACAAAAATCTCTACTAAAAACGGACATTTTAAATATACAGTATTCAGCTTTAATGTCTGTTCGAGTTTACTTGAATGGGTTCGATTTGATTCGAATATTTCACAACGAGAGACTTTTCTCTGAACGAATTAATTTTGGTGTTCTTCATTTAATTGACCTGAGAATTGCACATTCCAAAGGACATATGAACTTATGTTCAATACAACCAATTTAAAATGATGAATTTTCTCCGAAAGGAGTCCGTTACAAATCCATCCATTTAAAAAGCGAAATATGTTTACGAATACCTATAAAAATTGTAAGCTTGAGATTACTCATTTTTGTAGTCTACTTTTTTCAAATTAATCCAAGGAAGAAATGCGTTCTTTTTATCAGGTGCTTCTAAAATCTATTTCCTGATTGTTCTCGCAATATCTGATTGCAGTGAGAGACGCAAAATATCTGCCAAGTTTCCATAAACGTATATATCAATCATTGAATACGCTCGATCTAAGCCTTTCTTCCAATCAAAGCACTTTATATAAAATACACTTTTGATACAATATGTCCGAAAACTATGAAAACTGACGATTTATTAATGCGGAGATTGTATGGGATCCCTCACTGTCACTATTGTTCACTAGAGTCACTGTTAATCACCATCTGAACGTGAGAGAGCAGTAATTTTCGTCTGGATCATCTTCCGACTGCTCGGTCCGTTCTAATTTTATTTCATTTTCACTCCGTGACGTCGAAGAATCCCCGTAATGCAAATAAACATGCCAAATCGAACGATAGCTCACCGAGAACGATACTCCAGCCTATTAATAAGCCTCCGGAAAGAGAGACAAATAAATGGCACCATTTCTATCTCTAACAGATCCTTTCGCAAACCAATTGTTATAATTGTTGAACCGGTTACTTTGGTTACGTCCGTCGGTAAATAAAAAAGCCATCAGATTCGCCGGCGTGCTTCGGAGGGCAGAATCAATTTCCTGATTATCACATAAAGAAATAAGCTAAGCTATATATCTGGGCGATTAAGAATTAATTCCGAACGCTAAAGTTATTTAAATTCAACTTATAGATGGAATGTATGTGGTTTGGATGATGAGGAATTAAATTGTACTATCGTTACCTCTTTATCGTGAGTTGTGTTATATCACCGCCGATAAAACTCCCCATATTTATCATGCGCTCATAGTTCCTGCATTTCATGGAAAAATAAATTGTTCCTTGCTTTAACGGTTAGCCTCCTCCTCTCTTTATGGCCGACATATCATTTTAGTGTTCCAGCTTATTTCTCGGGAAATGAAAGTAAGGAAAGTTCCCTTCTACATTTATGAACGCTTATCATGAATGGCTGAGACAGTAGTAAGGCAATAAACAACGTTTCGTTGCCAGTGTTTGGTGAGAAGTGAGTAATAAAACTATCTTAGAAGTGTTAAACTGTGCATGGAACTCTCGTCAAAGTAATTTTCGCATTTTCAATTGAGCGAGTGACCGGGATGCTGAATACTTAGCGCGCAAAACGTGAAATACAAAGAAAGCAATTCGTATTTTATATTACGAGTGAAGTAAACTCGAGTGGTAATGAAAAGGCAAAGCCGCAATGTTGTAATGTGTTCACATTTTTAAATCATCAGTCACTAGATATGTCGCATGGCAATAACATTATAATGTTGGATCTTTTCTACGACGTACAGTCGTATTGCAGTGCTTCCAATTCTTTGTAATTCCGCAGTACACTTCCGTATTTATTCCAAATTTTCGGCAAAGGAAACCATGCGTATGTTGGCCCAGTCTTAATTCAACTTGAAAAAGAAGAAAACGCAGAATGCGATAAATTAGGAGCTGTCATTGAACGACTGAATATCTCGCAAAATATCATGAGTTTTGCGGACAAAAGAACATTTCGAAGACAAATCATAATTAAAAATTCGAGCAATATGAATGAGCTCACGTGCGGTGACGGTGCGAGAGATCCTAAATAGCAACCACAGCAGTGGCACGTGGGAGTGCAAAAAGCCGCGAAAAAATCGAACGTTTCCATTATTTTGTGGAAGAATGCAACCAATGGAACGCCTTGTGCGAAGGGCGTCTCAAGGGAAGATCTTCTTTTCATAAAATCATTTTCGCACCGAAAAGAACTGCGATATATAACGGACTTTTGAGAAATTGTGTGCTATATTATCGACTGCGTGATTTTTTATATCATACATTGAATTATTATTGCAATACATATTGTGTTACACAGTATATATTCATAAATTTTACAATACTTTGGCATGATTATATTTGATTTTTTTGCCTCTCCGATCCATCTTCACCTACTTTCTTCCTAAAATTTGGTGAACTATCTGTAGGTTGAGCAAGTTTTTCACACCCCCTTTTTGCGGGTGTTTTCCTGCTGCGCTGTTTTTCTTCTTAAGCGGACTTAGATCAAAGAACTTACTAAATATTCTAAATCTCGGCCTAAATAAAGTCGTATTATGTCTATCATATTATTCTGGCGTTCGCAAAATGCAACGACATGACTTCTTTGAAGGGGTGACGAATTGCTTTTTACTTCGAAGGTCATGACCAAGTCCCACTCATGAACGGATTATGAACGAAAGATGCATAAGAGGCCTACGTAAGGGGGATTAATTAATGGGAGATAAATCCCTTCCGAAGAGAGCTAAAATAATAATCAGCCCAATTCAAAAATCTTATTTATAGACAATGTGTTTAAATAGGACAAAGTTGTAATTTATCTTATTCATGATGAAAATAATTCAACAAAATCGATAGAACACTAACTTTTTAATGGTAATTTACTTAAAATATTTCTTGTGACTACTGAATCGAATTAAATTTTTTGAGTTTATATATAAAACGTGTGAACGTAACTCAACTCCCTTCTTGAACCTGGCAATCGAGATGTTTTCATAACCGTTGTTACCGTTAAATGGAAATTATATCCTCTCAGCAGCTGCTTTTATGGATTCAAACCAAGAAGAATTTAAGTAAGATATCATACCGGCTGCTGAAGGATATCCATTTTTACCAATGTCTTACCCCCGATAAGCAAATCTTGGTTGAACACCAACACTGCGTACGCCAGTGAAGAGGACCTATATTGAGGTATTGCTAAGAAAGAAGTTATATGAGAATACTTTGATAAAAACGCTATCGGAACTTAGTCTATTCGTACACTTTGAAACATTGGGGAAGTAAGGGATATTTTGGAATTAGATGCAAGGACTATTCGATTTAGAAATTCATCTTTTTTCTGAGGGACAACAACCGACTGTGGAAATAGAATTTACAGTGGACGTAACACCTGCCACACACCAAAATGCGGTTGGAGGGGAATATTTATAAGAGTAGCTCGCAACGAGTGAAACTGCTTGACAATTAACGATGTATAATTATCCATATTTCCCGTTTGAACGGGACTGTCCCGGTCATGGTCCCGATTGATTTTTCCACTAGCTCGATGACGATAAAATGCAACATACGGAGATTTCACTGATCACTTGATTTCCACGGAGTATAGTGACGCCGCACGCACACACAGTGTCACAAAACACGAGGAGTTGTCAGTCGAATTTATAATGCAACGTCCTGAATTTACCCGCTTCCGAAGTTTGTAATTCCTGTCATCAAAATCTGGTAGCCGTAGTTATAGTTAGTTTTTCATTACGTGACATTAGAAGTAACTATAATTCGCCTAGATTTGAGGACGCGCGATTTGGATGGAAAAGGGACGTGAATCTGAGGACTTATGAATTTAGTTTTTTCCGTCCGATTCGAATTGTGAGAGATCTACTTCTTTACTCCAAAATCAGCTTTCAACTGATCGACGGATACGCGAAAATATTAATTCAGAAGTGGAATAGAGTGAAATCAGCAATTAGGGATTCTGTAAGTAGAGCGTGACAAATACGCCACGAGACGAGGTCACCAAGAAATTCGTTTAATTTGGATAGCAATGATCAGCGAAGCGGAAGTCAACCAACGCCGTACTCACACCTTCAAAAAAGCCATTTTGAATTGGAAATGCATTATTAGAGGTAAAATACTAATGAAACTCATAACAATGGATTAATACCCTGATATATGTAGCAGTCATAGATGTTATTAGTGAATTTACTAATGCTCGGAAAATACCTGTATGCCGGTGGAGAATCGATATAAAAAATAATTACTCTTATAGTAACCATGGCAAAAAGGTAGGAAATCACATTTAAATTCTTGAACTGAAGCTTATAATATTATATTGACAGCGACTTATTTTTGTTTCATTTCGTTCAATATTTTACATGTTCTGTTACGTGGATCTCCTCTAAATACTCGAAATAAATATAACGTTTGATTTATGAGTAGATCAAATAAACATTAAAGTAGGTTAAATAAATAATTAAATTCCATTCAATTAAATTCATAAATTAAATTAAATCAAGGAATAAATTGGTAAAATGTATGTAATTCCTGAGCTGTTATCATATTAAAATTAATTTGAGGCATTTTTGTTTACTTTTCAGCGATATTTTTTCTGGGTTTAGCAGCCTTCATGCTACTTTTTCACGTATATAGCAATCATTTCAAGAACGAATCGGCATCAATGGTTATTAACAGGTCATCAAGCAACATAATTTACACTGAAGTAATAACTAGGCTTCATTATCTGACCTTTTGAAAATGACATGCATTTCCCAGTAATACTGGAGGAAACGTTCAATATTTCCTAGTAAAATTCCCGCTGCAAATAATGTCCGGGGATCGAAATTCTCTGCCAAAATATTGTGTTGGTATTTTCTTAAACAAGGAGTGAGGACAATCTTCAGTCAGTAATTTATGATTCCATTTAATTCAAAGAGATAACATTTTCCGCGGTGTCATTGGGTTAATTTGCCCTGCGACCGTCTTTCGACCCCAAATTGTTTAGGGAAACTTCCGGTTTTTCATTGCGTGCCCTTCGCTGCCCCGCGATTAAAATCTACATTTTCCACTTGTCCGAGAGATGGGGGAGATTTTTAAACGAATCAAAATCGAGAGAAGTGCTCCTCATTAAGGAAACTCACGCATTTAGATCGCATATTTTTGCGAAGGGGGAGCGTGTTTCGGGGGCACTCATTTTCCTTTCTGATACAATTTGACAAAGTATCTGCTGATTCCTGCCGATGGGATCTTTTTATATACTTATGAGTTTTAGCAGTAAGTTATTCACAGTTAATGAATAGTACAAATCGTTATTTAATTCTGTTGCGGGGTTAATAATACTTGAATAAATACCGCTGATTAAATTAATTTCATAACTATCAAATTGTGATTTCAAACAGTTCGTACTTTTGCTGAATTGAAATTTGCATTCCAATAAACAAATCAAGTATTGATTTCTCAATTTGGAAAAGAGTTATTTAAATGTATTATTTCCTAACCACACATGGCCTGGATATATATATTCACCATTGTAAGATTAAAATTCAAAGGAATAAGAGGATTTTATAATTGATATATTATATTTTATTTTATGCATGTTCTCACTGAATGATCGATTAGTACTTCCATTAAGGAAATATTTTTATAAATCTGAAAGATTGAACCCTCATTAAAATCGATGATTTCTTTCCTTTTCTCAAAAATATTTTCACATGCCGCTCAGCATCCCACAAAAACTCAATTTATTTCCAATCGAAATCGGGAGATAATTCATTGTGGATCGAATGGTCTACCATTCAAACATCTAATTGAGTAGTAGGAAAAATAGGACTTTCCACGGATTGCTCATACGTGTACAAATTGAATTGATCATGCCAGGGGGCCTTATCTACTGATTCATTCATTTCCAGTTACAAAGCAGGAATTACTGTCAGTCTTCTATGTGTATGATAGCTTCAACCTGCAGGAATAAGACCTCACGCCAAATTTACACAAGAGAAGCCTTTCAACGCAAACAGAATCCTACGATCAGTTTCGCTTATACTAATTCGAAATATTCGAGAAATGTATGGCTCCTGCATTACAGTATGATTATAAAACAATGTGCGAGTGTTAACACGGGAAGGACAAAGAATCCACTCGTCGATCAAAATAGCAAGTAACTCTTACGAAAACTGAGATTAATGAGAAGGGAATCTGCTCTCATTCCCACTAGTGAATGTGGAAATTAAATTCCATGCTGTAATTACCTTAGCACGGAAAATATTCAACGTGTAGAAATAGGATCTTACTTAATCATGTACTTCGTGAAAGGAAACCATGGGACATAGAAACTCATCAAACCGGGTTTCATCCTCAACTGATTCTATCAAATCATTCGCAAGGATTTACGCAAATTTGAGTTTCAGTCACTTGCATTGAATCAATTCCAGGATTTATCTCTACCTATTACTAGGAAATAGACTAAATAAAAGCATCCATTTCACCGTAAGCTTTTCTAAAACACCAGGAGCGATTACTTGCACGTGTAATTACACGTATCAAGCGAAGGAAACCGAACATGTAATTCATCTTCTATGACTTAAAACTAATCAAATTCCTTTCCGTGAGGAAGGTGTCGGGATTTTTTTTAAAAGCACCCATTTAATCAAATTTAATTATTCAAGAGGTCCTGCCGTTACTCTAACGGGGTTCATAGATCAAATCGTAATTTACTACTCTCTTCCACTGATTGCACATTACAACCATTCGGAGGGATGCACGGTATTGATGAGTAAAAACCCTGGCTGTTCTAGGCAACTAAGTTAATGTTAAGTCGATTTTTTCAATTTAAAATGAATCCGCTACGCGACACTATGGTTGGATGGACGACATTTGCAGAACCCAACAGCACTTTACCGGAGGAATTTTCCTCGATTATGCAAGGATTGAGCGATATCTTCATTCATATTACGGGGCGATAATTCTGATACAACCCATTCGACCAAAGAATGATATGTTAAATGCTTACAGTCAGTGATCTAATTGTCTCATTAATTTAGTCTCATATGGTAAAACTGCTTCTCTTGATAAGTTGCAAGATTTAAAGTGGAATCCTACAGTAAATAAATCCACTATGTAGAAGACTGCTGCAACCAATGAATGATATACTACATAAACTACCTCATAATCCCTATCTAAGTAAAATCATATATCATAGGCAAAGTCAAAAAATCTACGATTCATTCTGAAATAAATTTTCCGCTAGTGGTTCTAGAGAAGCTATAAAATACGTTTTCTCTAAAATCCTAAGCAAATTCAATATTTCAAAGGCACGATGGAAAATAAGGTGGTTAGACAAGAAGGCGCTTAAGGGAAGTTGACATGAATTATTCGGAAAACAAGATTTTCATGGGAGTGGAGATTGTAGGAAAAGAGGATACTGTACAAATGGGATTGATGGCACATGAATATAAAAATACGGAGATAAGTAAAATCGGATGTAAAAAGGACAGAGTTAAGTTTGACGAGTAATTGGTTTGACATAGGAGGCTTAGAGATTATTTGAGATTCTATGAAAACCAAACAAATTAACTTATAATTATATAATATTTGTGATAAAAAACTCGAATGGCTTTGATAGAACAAAGGAAACTCTTGTACATAGTAAGCATAAATTAAGCATCTGTAGATTTTAGTTTATAGGGAATGTGTACATTTAAAATAATACGGTTTCCAAACCGGGAAATAGGAATGAAAGGTGTGATTCGGAGGGATAAGAACGTGACCGTGAAGGTTCCGGTTCGAGCCTCCGCGACGGAATCATGAAGTGTTTAAGGTGGGCAGCTGTGGAAATGAAGGGTCCTCATTGTTTGCCGACCGCAATGCTCGCCGAGCGCCAAATGGTCCCTCCCCAAGGGACACCTGCAACACGCGATACCGCAAAAGAGATGACGCATTTCTGGCGACAGTCCCTCTAATCAAATGGCTCTCAATTATCCATCTTTTCATGAATTCCCCTTTTATCCCTTTCCCTCAATAACTCTCACATCTCACCTGCTTTTCGATTTTCATAAGGGAACCTATAATAGAATATACACACAAATTTTTCGGTAGAAAAATTGGTCATCCGAGGCAATTATTGGAGAGTGTTTTGGCACTCTATCAGGAGATTCTAAGTTTGCATATGTCTTACCATCTTTACTAACTTAACCTTTTTCTGTTGTAATATACGAGCAATAAAGCAGAAATAAATATTTCTCGAGCAAAAAGACCGCCACATTTAGTGCTCTGTTTTTGCTAATTTATTAATGTTCCCAATACAGGATCTAGTCTGCTTTAAAAAAATTGATTCCTATATTTTTCTTATCATGGATATCATATCCCGATTCCATTAAATGTGATTATTTTATTAGACAGAGGCCATTAACACCTTAAGCGTGATAAAATATCAATGAAACTTTGCGAACAATTTCACGCACAGAAACTCTCGACAATAATAACTAATTTTCTATCAAAGGTATTAAAATTAAGTTGTAGTTAGCAGCAAAATATTTATAACTCTCATTCATGCATAATGAGGAATATTAATGATCAAACAGTAATTCACTATCGTGAGTAATTTAGTTTGTAATGAAGTAATGTGTACAAGAGCCCTTCGATGAAAAATTCAAGAGAAAAATATTCCTTGACGCAATAAAATCATTGTATTTGTAAAACTGTGTTCCCATCTCGAAAAAACAAAAGATTCGATGTCATTAGAGACACCCATCCTTAGATGAGAAGCGATTCCTTACCAAGCCGAAAACAACTCCCAAGAAAATAATACCCCTATCAAATTTAAACGCCGGCGCCGCGCGAAAAATACTTAAGAAATCATAGCCTGCATCTAAACTCAAAATTAAATCTCTTTCAGCACTTTTTCAGGTGGAGCCTCCGGCCACTGTCAAGACGAATGTGGGGATAAATCATTTATCTTCCTACGGAAAGAATATTAGAAGCCCTCAAATAGGACATCAATCTCCATTGAAAATGCTCTCTGAAGTAACAGACTCTGTCCACACGCAGGGGATTTATTTTAATTAATGTAAGGAGGCTGGCTAACTCAAGGGGATTAATACGGATATCTCCTTTCCGACTGATGCGGAAGGAATTTGAGGTGCTGAAAATGATCTGAAGTTGATAAGGGAGAAACCTATTTGGAAGAGACATGAAGTTGTATAAGACCCAAGATTAGCCTCCCTCGATGAAATCGAAATACCATTCGGCCTCAATTATTCCCAACATCCGTGATTAAACCCGCAAAATATAGGAGCGAATCGGACTCCATTGTGGAACTTATTATTCTAAATCATCATGGAGATACTCTAACGAAACAATGACACAATCCAGATATAAGATGGAGTAAAACTGTCTGCTAAAATGAGATCTTGTGGAAGAACGCTCACCCTTAAGTCGTTTTATTGATGGAAAGAAGGAATCCAGATTTCGGAAATTCGCAAAAAAATATAATAATAAACTTAAGACTCAAAAGTCAGGGAACAAGAAGAAAAGATTCTACCTCGACGGATTTTGGCCGTGATAACTAATGATTAAATTAAAATTCAAAAGATGCAATGAACTAAGATAGCGTGTCAGTAGGCGTCATTGGAGAGAAAATATATTCATTATAACAGCAATAAAATGTTCCTTAATTTAAAAACAGCAGATGTTCATAGAAGATTTTGCCTCTCATTTTAGCTGAAATTTCTTCTTCGGAGAGCAGTAAGACTTGGGTCCCTGCTTTATTCCGGCAACCATTCCACCGACTATTGAAACAGATATAGTTTATGAAATTATATATATATATATATATATATATATATATATATATATATATATATATATATATATATATATATATATATATATATATATACACAAAAGGAAATTAATATTTATAAAAAGTGGATTTTTTCCTTTGGATGAACTACATTCTACGGATGGTTTCACGAGAATATCACTAAAAACTTTTATAAAACTGAAACTGTTCTCCATTCTCAATTATCAGCTCGAATTGATGATAAATCCTACCTTTTATTACGCCGGTGTTATTGACGGAAATAAAGCAAGAAAGTCCTTTTAATCCTGGCATAAATAAGCTGAGCGCAAAACGCTAATTCCACAGCCTGAAGGGTTATCCTAACGAGCCCCTGAGCCTGAAAACTCGTTCCAAATCGCACCTTGCTCCTTCTAAGCTCCTGACCACAGGTTATGGTAAACACTGATATCCTCGATGGAAAACAGGAAAGAAGCTGTTGCGCACGCTTTAGATAATAGGCGAGGCTGCCCTATAGCACTACGTTGCCCTGGTGGGGAAGACCTCAGGAGAACCAGGTCAACATCCCTTAAGCGTACGAGTTAACTGGGAAACACTCAGGAAACCAGAATACTAGAACACTTTTACATTAACTTTGCATTTACCACAATGTGTTGGAACTAAACACGAAATGGAAGGATAGAAATCAATAATAATTTTTCATCAAAAATTGTAGCAAATGACTTCATTTTCTCTGGCTGCTCTCCTTTGTCAATAGCCAATTTCCATTTCAACTTTTCTGCCACCTTCTGGGATTGACCTTCCTTTTACCCCTTGACTTCCTTTGTTCCAAACTCTCCCTCCCCAAACTTCCAACATATATCTTTTCCCACGCTGCTTCCTTTTCATCTGATGACGTTGTTGAGTTCGAATTTAGCGCAGAGCTAATTGAATCAGGTTCTAGTTTTCTGGATTTCACAGTATTTCCTTTGGTAATGGATCATTTATAATCGGGACTCTTTCGGCGACAGACATTCACGGGACACCACCCTATGATGAAGTGCAAGTCAGGAACCGACGACCAACCGTACGCAGGGTTCAGAGGGGAGTACCCTGAGGATTACTTGGTCGTCGGTTCACCTGCACAAACGGAACTCACGTGGAGAGGAGCGAGGCGTCGAGACGGGAAACATCGGGCGTCCGACATAATCATCCGGGAAGGCGGTGGCTGCTGTTGGTGGTGGAGTATCATGGGGGTGTCCTGATGTCCTTGGGGCTACACCTCTCCCCCCCACCACCACATATCACCACACTCACACCTCCCGGGGGGGTCTCTCCATGGAAGAAATCACTCACACTCACTCACACGTGCAGACTCTTGCGTGTGACGACAAGTTGTGTGTACCCCTAATTGATCCCCATCTCAACTTTTAGGCGGAGATGTACGAGATCTCCCGACGCATAGTCGCAATTTGTCGGAAGAGAACTGTGTGGGAAGGCTATCTCGGAGGAGTTGACCTGTGGGAGGGGGGCTTACCACTTACCACTTCCATCATGAGTCCGGCTCCGTTTGTTGTGGCGAGTTTCAGCTTGGCTGGCGATTGGTCGTCCCCCCTGCTCATGCGCGCAGCCGCTGGCATCTTAGAGTTGCTCTCCCGCGCTGAGGGGCTCCCTCGTCCCTCACCTGGAAGTGAAACAGAGAGGTGAGAGGGGGCACTATGGCGTCCAATTACGCCATTCTCGATTCCCACCCCTTGCCAAACTTCGGGGACAAAATATTATCCGTGATGACCAAAAAATACCTCAGAATAAGAAATTCATTACGTGAACTCGTAATTTACTCTTTTTTACAGTCGATAAAATTTTCATCGTGAGTAATATGAGCGATAGCGATAAAACAGCGGATATTAAAAAATGATCTAATTTTATTTTGTTATGACCCTTCGAAGTCGCACCTTATCCATTAAATTAAAGGGAAATCAATGAATATTTTTCGGAAAAAATTCCCGGATCGCCTAATTAAGACCGGAAGTGCTTCCAAATTAATTTTCACGAATTCGTCAAATTTTTCTGGAGCAACAGTTTCTTACTACGACACGCGAATTCGGAATAGGGAAATATTTGGAAAGGGAAATTTCCCTATTTTAAAAATGTCGGGTGGAAAACCAACCTCAAATTTATAAAAGCCTCTATAAGTCCCAACTTTTCATGCTACACCTATATTTCCCTATTTTACAAATGTCGGAGAGTTTATTGTCCTAAAGGGATTCTAAATATACGCATCCTTTACTGTAAGGATTTTAGCACGGGTAACACATCGGCTAAATATACTGCACTCGATGAACTCTGTTATCGAGGATGAGTTTAATAAATATAGAGTGGATGAGTCGGAAAACATTTCGTGAGAATTTGCGGTGAAATCCGCGGAATTCGGTTCCGTGGTCGGAGTATTAAAGTAGAATATTAAAAGTCGAATCTTTTTGAAAGCCCCAAAAAAAGTCGGAGTAGATGGCCGAAAAAATTAGTAAGTGGCCTCCAGGAGGTCTCGCTGACCGTTGGATCTCTGGAGTGGAGCCAACAATAGCATCGCACAGACACCCGATTTAAAAATAATACCGGCCTATTTCACAAGCCTCTCACGATGGCGCACGGGATTTTGTCAACGAATAAGTCCACAGAAAATTCGTACCGTACATTCCAATAGAGGTGTGGGTCCATGGGAAGACACGGTCGCACTGATTTGGTTGGAAGGACAGGCATTGGTAGGCAAGGCTCATGCGTAGAGCCGGCGCCGACGACACGGGGGGACACGCCCATAGCGACATCTAAGCATTAAGAAAAGGGTGTCCTCTGATACGCTGATATCGCTTGACGGCGCAATGCTGTCCAATGGGAGGCACATGGAATGTCTCCGTATCGCACCAGTTGGGCGAATGAAATGCGTTCTCACGCATTACTGAGGAAAAGGAAGGAAGATTTTAATCGAACGTCCTATTGATCTCTGATTTGGGAAATGGAAAGAGTAGAAAAGGTGATCTTTATTGGATACGATCACGTTAAAGAACTGCGTTTTAGCACTAGGAATGTCAAATTTGGAAATTTCACGCGCTTAATTCGCAACTAACGGTTGCAGTACACGGCAAATCACAATGACGCATTGTCGGTCCGGATGTGACCAATATGTGGACAAGTTTAGCCCTTTCGATGATATCGTACGGCCCAATAGATTGTTTTTCGTGAAGGTTATATTCACATTTCTATGGAAAAATCTATAACTGGGATGCAAAAAAGATCTATATGCAATCTACACTGAAAAAAATTGAACCATTTCCCATGTAACGGGGCTATAAAAGGAGAAATTAATAGTTCTTCGACAGCTGGGGTCATTTTACACGTTATAAACCACTCTGGGAATCGAACCCGGGACCGATTTAACAAAAGGAGAACTCACTGCTCGCTTGGCTGTCTGGGATCTTCAGTATAAAAGTAGCACAGATTATTATTAACCTCAAACTAGAATAGAGTCCGATAAGTATAAGTTCGGACATTCCTGATCTAGTGAATAGTAAAAACTATATATAATAATAAAAAACTATAAATAATAGTAAAAACTATATATAATAAAAGTTTAGCTTTCTTATTAATTTTTAGAGTAGAAAAGAATTCAAAATCGAAGCAGAGAGTAAGTCAACACATTAAGGTTCCAATAAGTATAAAATGCCATAAGTATGCTCCGAAAACAAGACACTTTCGAAGGCAGAAACAATCGTTTTACTAATACACTTTCAACTAATAGATCCCGGAATGGGTGGGCTGAACATTCCCTCACTAAAATTGGCGGCACTTGGCGTGGGAGGGAAAACATCTCTCATTATGAATTATTCACAGATGACGGAAATCACACGCAGTCCTTTTCCATCAAGTAATATAATAAGTAAGGGGGATCTAACATTTTGCCTCTTGGACCAGATATGGCATATCGAAATAATCGAAAAAAATAATGTTCAAATCATATGAAGTTTATAAACGTTATAAGGGTTCTATTTGAGAAGGACACCAGGTTCCTTTATTATGCAGAAAAAGCCAACGGACAAAAGTGTACTTGCTGAACTGATAATGAAGAATTGATTTCATTTAAAACGTCAGGGATTTCGTTTTCTTTTTTGTCATTGGTGTATATCTCTTTGTATTTAAAACTGATCCTTCGCAATTCATCGCAAACATTTTCTAAATCAGAAACCTTATCAGTTCCTAAACGTGAGTCGAAAACGTGAAATACTACAGTGAAAGGATTTGAGGAAAACTAAATGAAAACAGCCATCGCGTCAAAGGCACAGTAAGAAAATGTGTCAAACGGAAATTTTTCTCGCCAAATATTCTCAGCTCTATATTGCGGCACACAGAATCTATATCGACCGAAGTACTAAGAAAACTCGTAAAAATCCCTCGTTAAACTGAGACTGAACTCCACATGGGCTGAGAATTTCAATTAGATACTAAGTATTTTTCCACAGTTAGACAACTAGTATTTTTCAATAGTCATTCCGGTTCTGAAAGCATGCTCACATCTTTAGGTACAGATCAGTATTAACTATTAAGTATGAAGGTGACTGTATTATTCTATCACATCGAAAATTGTTGTGAATGATATTTCTCGAGCAGCAATAGGAAATTCAACCGCGATGGAAGTTGGTCAAAGAAGCTAACGTAATGAGATCCTAAGAAGGGATTGGACGAAGAGATATTTGGGAGGAAAAAAAACCATTGGATGCGGCATCGAAGACGACGGAAACTGATCATTCTACGGGAATCCGGATTTCAATTCACTCACACCGTGGAAGTCAAAGCCGCGTAATATTAACGCGAAGAAAGTCGCCGAGAGGACGAAACAGAAGAGCATCGCGGATTCCGTGGCGAATCGGAGGCATAAAATCATCGCAAACTTGGGAAGAATCGTTAATCAGATCTCTTGCACTCCCCACTCCACATGACCCCGCTTCTCCCACGCACCGATAGATGGAAGCACTCTCCCCGGCGGCCTTCGAAGCTTCACTCACGAGGGAATCGTTCTCACCAAAACATAGAAATAATCCAAGCACTGGAAATGCAACAAAGGAATCCTGGAAATCACGGTGACCCACCTATGCCCATGGTGTCTGTCTCCTTGGAAACCATTCACGGGCCGTATTCACAACAACACAAGCACGTCGTCGGCGGCTGCGAGATCCCGGCGATGCCCTCCTCGTCGTCCGACAAACCGGATTCCCGAGAGCGGCAAAAAGGACGTGAGGGAGCGTTCCTTCCCCATGCCACCCCACACGCAAAGTGCTTCTCTGGCGTAGGACACAGCGTATCGGACCTGCGCGCACGCTGAGACACGCGCCGTTGTCAACGTCACGGCAGTCACTGAGGAGGGAACGGCTCTTCCCTTCCTACCGTAGGGTGTCACCGTCAGAGAGGGCGAACCAGAGGCTGGCAAAGTAGAGAGGGCGGTGTCTTGCCAGGTGAGGAGAGGGGGCTCTCGTAATGATGGCCGTTCCTCAAGCGGACTGAGTTAAATGCTCACCTTCGGCCGTTATCATAATGGTACGGCAAACGGGGCACCCGTATTAGATGCTCGATGAATAGAAATCGCGTAGGAGAATCAATTTTGATTTTGGCTATTGCAAAAGGACGGTCCGCTAGGAAAATATAACTGTTCAGTCATGAAAATGTTATTATATTCTCGCGAGATTTCAACGATATAACCAAATATATTGCAGATAGAAGAATTTTGAGCTTCTACCGTCAATGGCATACTCGTTGTTACTTTCCTCTGTATTACATATACTTGATACATGAGTACATATAATAAAGAATTTTTCTCGTTAAATATTTGTAAGCTCTATATGGCGGCATACAGGATCAGCGAATTACTGAAAATGAATAATTAGTACCGCCACGGAGTATTCACACAATTTTCTTAGTTGCCTCTTAATACCTCGTTCATTTACTTACACATACGTCTTTTCTTATTATGGTACGGTTTCCCTGTTTACCATCTTTTAGTTAATTCTCTTAGTTAACACCCCCTCTCTCGGTAGGATTTTTCTGGGTCAGCTGTAGATTGTTTTCCCTAAGCTTCAAGTAATTTTTTTTGAAATCCCTAGTTTATTTTATCTTAATCTATGAACTTACAATTGCATTTTTACAAGTTTCGTTTTTCCCTGAAATAAATATAATGTGTTAAAACTGTCAAGTAGAGTCAAAATTGGACGAAGAAATACCTGAACCTATTCTACTATTAGAAGAAAGTTGGCGATGGCTTTTCCTATGTCAATATTTACATCCGAAATCTGTAAATGTGGCAACGTCGGAGGAAGAGTAGAGAGAGAGAGAGAGAGAGAGAGAGAGAGAGAGAGAGAGAGAGAGAGAGAGAGAGAGAGAGACTCCTGCAGAAATAATGGAGAAAGAAATGAAATAAATTTTAACTTTCGATATTCCCTATCGAATGAATGTATTTTTTTTGTAGGATTCCTTTATATGTGTTATGAAGAAGTGAGAAGAGATAAAGCATTTTAAAGTGCTTTAGAAAGGCCGCAGAAAGTTTTCTATGCAAGAAAGGAACCAAAAATTTGAGAGATAAGAAAATAATTTAAAAATCTGCACTGAAGCGTTCCATATGACGCATATGAAAGCCTCCAAATGCCCAAGAAAACAAAAGAAATTATGGATCCAGAAATTGGAACATTGCCTTTTTTATTCTCACTTCTTAATATCATACGTAACAGAATACTTGTATATAATTTGCCCGTCTTTCCGCCTCCCTTTTATTTCGGAAACGGAATGAAGTAACTAAAAGAATGTACACCCCATCCCATAATCATGAACAAACTGCATAACGAAATACTCATTTAATTCTCTATTTTCTATGGCAAGAAATACTGGAAACCTTTCTAAACAAGACTTCAAGTGACATCAGATGAAACTATAGATTTCTTCCAGCTCCAAGTGAAGTAAAGCTTAATTCAACTTCATGTTGGTTCTCATTTGCCGAGCGATATGAACCCTAACATATGAGGAAATAACTGCATTTCCGCCATAGTTCTTTAATCAAAATCCTCTGATTCAAATCTAAATTCAGCGCTCAATGATTTTTCCTTCGCAATTCATTAAAATTCAATGTCTATCTCATTCTCAATCTCAAAGCCAATAACTCATTTTTAGAGAAGGTAACAAAAATATTTGGCCTGATAGGATGTTCGGGAATCATTAAATATTTCCTCCCTTAATTTTTATGAAAACGTTTCTCCATATTTTGAAATCTGTAGCATCTGTTGTCATTTTCGTTCCAGATTTCACTTCTTCATTTCATCTGATTTATCAGTATTCTCCTCCCCTAAGAATTTCACACTAAAAAATAAACTAAATTTCTTGATAGTAAAAATGTGTTAAATAACTTTCACCGCTCATCCTTAGATGCCATTTCCCTCTGTCATACCATCACGGCTGTCCAAATGTGGCTAAAGGATTTAATTCTGTGCGATTTTATTTAAACAAAAAAATCATTACTTGAATTAGCCAATTTCTTGCTTGCTGCAAAAAATAAAACGAGAAACACTGATATAGCATAATATGAATGAATTTCTGTTTGATAGTAACGAGCATTGAGTTTCGAGGCGAACAAATGAATGAAATCATATTTCTATACATTCCCGTTGACTTTCATTGAGTATTTCTCCGGCCGAGATAATCAAGATTCTGCATTAGTATTATTTAATTGTGACATCATCATAATTGAAAGATAAGCCGTATCGAAAACTGTGACATATTTCCATTAAACGCAACATCATTTAAGGATTACTCCTAGCCTATTTTCAATACAATAGTAGGAACATCTATCGTGTTAAAATTACGCCCATCAACTCTTTAGGAATTCTTCTCAGCATTTACATACAATCAACCATTACTTTATGTTCTTCAAGGTGCCTTTTTCTTCCGGGAATCGTGAAAAATTACATTTATGAAGAAATAATTAAAAAAGGATTACGAAATCCAGCGATATTTATGAATCACTCTCGAAGAAACAATTTTATTCTGAGGTGAACTCAGAAATTGAAATGTAGATAACTATAAATATTTTTCGTCTTTAAGTGAATGTTTTCACGTACCATCAATAAGCGAATTGTAGTACATTTGATTCAGTTGCTTAAACTCATAAAGTATTACTAATTACCTCAAAGTAATAGATATCTGCGATTAAAGAGTGGTTACCTTTCGAAGCACAAAATTCTTGAAGAACTTGGAAATCTGAAAAGAATATTTGTGAGTTTCATTTTTAGACTATATTGGATTTCCTTTATTCCGTGATAAACAGATGAGATCTCCGAAAAATGTTTGTACCATTCCCGACGAAGAGAAATAAATTGAGAGAAAATAATACTATTACTGATGCCTAAATATAAAGATTGCTGCATAGATATTGCATAAGACTCGTTCAGTTTGTTTTGAATTAATGTTAAGGAAACTTTTAATTACGAAATTCATCGGAGCATTCTATCTGGTGCTTCTTTTTTCAAAGTCAAGGACCAAAATGCCAATCTTTGTTACTTCTGGTTGCACTACATGGAACTTATGCATACTATTCTTCGTAAACGAAATTTTGAACCTGTTGTGAACGCCGCTGTGTTAAAGCAGGCTCTCGTGAGATTTGAATATATTAGAGCATCCATTGTCACTTCAATGTTTGTCCTGCATTTATCGAGCAGCCGCTTGTTGAGTTCAGTAGGTCGAGAGCAATGTTTTCCCACCGTTTCATTCCTCCGGAGAAATTCATCAACGGTTCTTTGTTTTAATCACATCAATGATATTCAAGCGATGCAAGAGATTCCGTCGGAATTGAACGCTGCAAATTCTCGTTTTATTCGATACTAAAAACAGAAGAACTGCATTTTCATAATCGAACGATACGTATGATTTACCCCAAACACCGGTTCAGAGTGGATCAACGAATGGAATGACTTCAACTTGTGGTTGCATTGCATCATTATTTACTACGCTAGTGAGAAAATGGCAGAACAACTTCTTATTTCGGCCCTTGATTTATGTCTTCTATTTAAAATTCGGAGAATTTAGGCGTAAAGATGGTGTCGAACAGCACGTGCCCTTGACGATCGTCGAAGCCGTGCATTTAGAAATTAGAGTAAATTAGGATTTCAATTATAAGAGTATATTAATTATTTCGAAGAGGAGAAAAAGATTTCCTGTCATTTTCCATTTTGTTGAAAAGAATTCGCAGAAATAAAATTACGAGCCTACGAGTGTTTCTCAATCGGATTGATTCCTCTGACAGATGACTTTATATTGTATTGTCACGACCAGAATATTGATAAATGTTAAGATATTTATCAGTACTGAGAGTGGAAAGATTTTATGGAAGACGGAAGAATTTGCAACAAAAATGAACCGCAAAAAGAATTGCCGTAAATAATTTGTATCTCAATCTCTTAGAGCGTCGCAAACTATAAAATTTGACTTTGATATTTATTTCTTGTGACAACGATGTCTAAAACTTTGCAGAACTTGGAAGCAATGTTATTCAGTGATGACCACATAATATATTAGAAAAAATAATGATTAAATGAAATACATTAGAAAAAATAGCGGATTATAAATTACTGGAACTGAGTAACATGTATAACCTGAAAATTTCAAGGACAGAAACAAAAATTAGGAATTATCCTTTGGAAGTGACCCGATATACAATAGGTTTCCCATCTTTGGGATGCGACATAACATACGACAAGGAAAAAGATCCATTCTATTAGAAATTATATATATATATATATATATATATATATATATATATATATATATATATATATATATATATATATATATATATATATACACACTCTATTATCCATTACTAGAGATAGATACGAATTTTGTGCAGTAATTAATTTTGTTTTTCATTGGGACACATTTTGCATTTTCCCACTTTTGGATGGGGCAAATACGCGGAAGAAAAAATGCGAAGGTAATTCAACGCGATTTGAATCTTCATACTTAAAATCTTGCATGGATATGCAGCCTTCAGCTGCTTTAATTTTAATCCTATTTTCGATAATTTTCCTGCGCTTAAACAACAGCTTCCCCACACATTCACTACAAAAGACACTCTCGAGGTCCTCTGAACCCAAAATCAGGGTCTCGGCGATAGAGTTCCTTCAGCCATTTCAAATATATTTCATTCTCTTAAAAAAAGCGAGGTACAACGTGATGCTATTGTGATCGAAATGACACGAGTCACGAAGGCTCCATCTATGATTTAACGATGGAAATACCTCTGCATTCCTCGGCTGCAATTCCTCAATAGGCCACGTTTGGGCGCGCCGTTCGTCTAATTAGAGCCCAAATGGAGTGTCCGATAATTATATATCCGCCGGGTTCTATTTTTAGACCAACATCACGTGAGTACAAAGATATGGAAGCTGAATAAAGGCCGGAAAACATTGTATTTGGAAAATCGGATTTAAAAATGAAAATATAAGGATGTGGTTTACTGTAATACGAGTTAACTTTAAATAAATTTACGCTACTGATAAAATATATATTTTATATCGGGTACTTTGTTACGAAAATATAGTTTATTGGAATGGTTAAATAGCACCAAAATATTTAATTGAGATCAATTAGCCATATGGATAGATTTTATTTTTTTAACGTATTTTCTCACCTCAGTCTTCCATATTTATAAAGGATTCGTGTCACAATCTATATTTCATACGTTATCATAACGCATGGCCGAGTGGCATGAAAGATCCTCATGGAGAATATTCTATTGCAATCGAATATTAGTAATGTAACCAGATTGTTGCATCAAAGTTGTTATTATGGGGCTGAAGTCAATTGAGAGGAATAAAAAACATTTCCGCTTAATTTATGAAAGTATAAATGGATCAATTACTTAAAATATCTATAAAACAGAAATACGTAAGGTTCTCCATTAAAATAAAAAATCAGTAATTTTATGTCATTATATAAATGGAAAAATTGAAATATCGCTGAATCGCAGATCTTTCCCACTCTTGATCGTACTTTTTCTTGATTATCTTAATATTGCGAAATAAAACCATACCATATTGATGGAAACATTCTCTTGAGTTTCAATGAGCAAATAATAGAAGGCATTGTTAAATGCGCCTGTGTTAATTGCATTGCTGTAATTAATCTCCCGAGATTGATGAAGAGTCCAATGATTTAGAGTCATAACCAGCAATTGCGTCTTTTGGTGAGAGCGAATGAGTTCATTCTTTAGATGGCAATTCTTCCAATTAAAAACCGACATTGCTCTCACAAATGAAAGTGCGTACTAAAATAATTGTTGATGTGTATGCACTTTAATATTTAATTTATCAGGTATTATTGTTCCCGGAGAAAAGTATTCCGCCAATATTTAAAGATGAATACATCGTTTTATGAGGCATGTAAAGGGAGATGAGAGGAATCCCCATATTTAACAGTTATTACTTTTAACGAAGGAAATACAACTTCTATAAAAAGTTGTATCATTAATCGTGAATTACTAAGCCTAATCCTCCACGATATCCATTAAAAAATATTACGCGATGACACAAACGAAATCTTCCACTGTATTTTTTGCCTCTGTTTTGCACATTCATTAATATCCTAAATTTACACCGTTTTTCAAGAAAATCATTAACTGCTTCCACATTCAGCATTGCGTAAAAATTGCTATAGGCCATCGTTTGCTTTTCTTGAAAATCAATGGTCTAACAGAGATGATGTACCTCAGATTTCGTTATATTATGATAATTAATATTTAAGCCTTTCTAGCTTCATCTGTTGTTTCGTCAATTGCAAAATCATGATGCATTGAGGAAATTAGCAATATTAGTATTTGTCGGCTTTGGTTTGTAAAATAGTATACTCTTTCTGAAATCTAAATCGAGTTGTCCGCCCTTATGCTGAAGAAAATGAAGGCGAAATCTGCCCTTTATTTATCTCATTTTCCCTCAATACGTAAGCTTGTCTATTTCCACTAATCAGTCATAAGTTTATTGCTGGTAAACTAATTACCTGCCGTTACATTACGTCCAATACCACAAATTGGTAAGGTCAATATTTCAACAACCCCACAAATACATTGAATTCCACAAGTATCAAATATTCCTGGCTTACTCAAATAAATAACCTTAGCTGGATTTATAATCTTATATTTTAATGTAATACTGTTGTGGTTTAATAAACGTTTTTCATCGGGTTTTAATTACGCAGGATTTAGATTATATGTTTTCGCTGAATCATTCTTCTCATCTTACAATTAGGCGAGAAACAGAATTTTTGTGTTTTAGCTAATTGCTGATAAAACGGAAGATTTTATAGTATTGATCCATTGAAGAATATTACAAGATATCTAACTCTAAAATATCTCTGCAATAAGACGGCGCAATATAAACCTGACGCCGAAATGGCGATTTTTATTTTATTTATACCGTTCTGAATGCGTTTGTCCTGAATTGCTTCTGCTGCGGTGAATTCCTGTGCTTCCCACTCATTTCTCAGAGTCACACGAGATAAGTGATACTCGTTAGATTTATGATCCGCCGCGACAATTACGGGACACGAGAATGCTTTCCGATCAATCTGCACACGTTTTGAGTTGGACAAATTCATCAATTGAGGAATTGATTAACAATCTCACATGGGTTCAGGGGCAAATATCGAACTGAGACAATCATCAGAAGAATGTCGAAAAGAGCAATGGAAAGATTGCACCAAAAATTTAATAATATCATACTTATATTAAACCAACAATGGGAATTCATATGACTATCGGAAGTAAATGCACAACGATTAAAACATATCTCACTCGCCGACCGCGTTGGCGGAGTGGTTAACGTGCCTGCATGCTATCGCTCCAAAGGTCCAGGGTTCGAATCTCGATAGCCGGATTTTTCTGGCTATGGAATGGTCGCGTGTGTTCGTCAATAATGTTAATTATTAAAATAAATGTAATTGGGGTCTTCCTGATTCCATTAAAGAAATTATTATTATATATTTGAAAGAACAAAAAGGGCGCTCTATCGAATGAGGTGTCTAATTGGCCAAAGCGGGACGGACGGACGGACGGGACGGACAGACGATCTTGTATTAATCAATTTTATCATGCGTTTATTGTGAAAGAAATTGGAAGGGAGAGAAAAAGAGCGTACTATGCGGGATAGCGTCCTAAGCAAATTTCCCTGTGTTTAGGAATATGTTATTTAATTACGTTTACGTCTGGTACTTGAGCGAAGAATGAGAAAGATCTGAAATGGATGATCCTCCGTCGTCATGAAATATTCGCCAAGAAAAAGAAGCACAATGGTGTAAGGGAACGGACCTTCCCGTGAACCCTTTCGGCCGTGCATGACGGCATCACAGAAAGAAAGTGTCACCACGAAAGCGATAATTCACAGTCCTTCTATATATAGAGTCCACTCAAGCGCTCTGCTGTTCACGTTATCTCCCTCTCTTTAGGGACTTCAAAGGCCTCTGTCAAATGGATTTCTCACTTCCGCGTTTTCTCTCTCAAGAGACGGTAAGATTTAGCCTGACCCTTTTGCTCTCTAACATTCCCTACATCCAAACTTACATCCATCTGCTACTTGCAAGGCAGCTGTTTAATTGATACTGCGAAATTTAAAAGGATACTGTAATTTTTTCTGACAATTCCTCAACCTATATTATTTGTATTAACCCTTAAATGGTTGCATCTGGTCATATTGACTTTATAGTCTCAATCTCATCCTAAATAAAGTCCTTTATTATTATTATTGACCGGTTTTTCTTCGATAATTATCGTAATAGAATGACGCCTTCTCTCACTTATTTCTTGTCCTTTATCACTAAGTAACTCTGATTTGCAAGATGATTCTTTGTTACTCTGAAATATACATTGTGACCCTATACTAGATAATTTGGCTAGAGTTGTTCGATTTTCCATGACAAAGTTCTAAAGCTAACTAATTCAATTTGATATCAAAAACTTATGGTTGTCGGTGTTAGTTTATATTTCCAGCGTAACAAAAGTTTTTAATACAAAATTGCTGTAATTCAGTCGTATGTTTATGATGTTTTTTGTGTAAAAATAGTGGCTGTATTTTAATAAAAATATATTGATCTAATATGAGGAAGTTGAATAATCAAAAGAAGTTAAATTCATCCGAAAGTATCGTGAAAGCATTTTGT
Source organism: Pachydiplax longipennis (assembly GCA_036926295.1). Taxonomy (NCBI): domain Eukaryota; kingdom Metazoa; phylum Arthropoda; class Insecta; order Odonata; family Libellulidae; genus Pachydiplax; species Pachydiplax longipennis. The sequence goes on from JAVFKF010000054.1 coordinate 926,573, forward strand.
TTACTACATCTCATTCGTCTAGGGTCATAATGACCATATGTGTAAGTTTTTGGGTGCGACCAAGGGTTGATAAATACGTAAATTAAACAGTGTACCTCGAGAATAAAGGACAGATTCATTGACAAATGCGATTTCTTTTATTTTTTTTTTAAGCTAGGCTAAACGAATTCAGAGTGATATGATGTATATCTTAGGGATCTTTGAAATGCTTATATGCTGTGTTTTAATGTATTTTCACAGCAATTTGCATTTCGTTTGCAATTTTTCCTATCGAAGAATGGCCAAAAACCATTGGAAAAATATCCGGTGTCCCTGATGAATCAATAATTGGTGCATCATTCACACACACCATTCTGCGCCAAGAAGTACTTCAATTTCAACTTCATAAGATCAGCTCAATATGCGCCCACGTTTCATTGGATACCGAGTTTTAGTTTTATTAGGAGATTTTAGATCAATTCGGAATACCACCTATCTAATGAATCAACGCTCTCGATGACTTCGATTTCTCGTATAAATTGACCTCTCTAGCGTCGTAAACACAAAAATCGGTGTTCTGATTCATTAGAAATCAGACCTAATCGCAAGGGTATCAGCGATCGCAAGTTTGAAATGACGGAATTTTGTTAACATAGTTGGTCCCCATTTCACCTGCATTCGTTGATCAGCATCTACATTACCTCTAGTTTGCAACTTTGGACTGGAGACAACGCTATTTGAAACTAAGAGTAATTAATTATGTCACCAAAACCACCTAGTATCCTTTTCGACCGGATTTGTGTACAAACTTGCCCTCATTTAATTCCAATAGTATCGCCATTTCCCGCAGCTAATGTTTCCCATCACTTAGTTTTTTTCTCGAATTCTTTCGCAACGTTATCAACTCGTTCCATTATTTCTAATAGCGATCTGATATCTTATATTGGTAGCATTTTCAATACTCTCCTTATACCAAACTAGGATCAAAGAAAATACTCAAACTCGAACTACTGGTTTCAAGGAATTCCGGCCCGAAGGCCCATATGATCAGTATTTTCAAAAAATTCAATTATTGGGCCCCCGAAGAAGCACTATAGATAGGGCCTTTTTCTCTCCTATTTGCATCGAACTGCTCAGGAAGGACACACCAATTATTATCTATTCAAAATTTTTGCTTCGGTGACTAGTGGCACCGCCAAGTTAGTGAGAGGCCCAACTACATGAAAACAAATGACACTCAAAATACAACCAAAAAAGTTGTAATCTCATTAATTTATTGTATTAACGACGAGGACCTCCGCTTCGTTGTCTGTCTTAGACATACGCTCTTAGGCATATTCTGACCCATAAGAAATGTTCCGTTTCAAAGTCGCCTCAGTAGTCAATCAATAGGAAGATTTGGTCCCTTTGCACACAAAAGTTTTCCAGCTTAAGTAATTGCATCGAAAATCCTCAGAAAAAATTAGCCTGTTTTTCTATATATTCTGCACACTAATTTTCATTTGCACCTGTCATGGAATTAATGTTTTTTTCCTCATCGTAATAATGACTTAAGCGTGAGCTGAATAGTTTTCGTAATTAATTTGTGCTCTTACTATATAAGTATTTCTCAGAGCGCAATCAGCACAATATTAAATACTTTCAAAAGGTTGATACATATGCTATCAATTTGGCCGAATCATCAATTATTACGTCAAATACATGAACTGCTTTCAATTATTTCAATTTTTATTGGTATTGATGAGAGGTATTTGCGTTTTGTTTGTTCAGTATATAGCGCAGTTATTAGGAAAAAACGTTCAATTCACAAGTCGACTATATTTTAAAATATGCAGGAAATTATTTGACGGAATAAAGCCGGAAAACGCAAAGGTTACAAAGCTGTCAGATCGTTAACAAGGCATTTTAAAATTATGACAAATTTCTTGTTTGAGAGTTGCAGAGAAAAAAATATGCGCATACTTTACTTGAGCTCTAATTTTGCATTTCTAAACGGTCAAGGTTACCTTTCTCAATAAAACCACAAGTACGGAAGCAAAAAGCAATATTTGAAGGCCCCTCATTCTTACCTTTTTCGTATTTGCATTGCTTGTCTTTAATCTGCCTACATTTTTATTGCTTCTTTAATATATTTTAAATTGCAATATAGATCCATTCAAGACAATTTCTGCTCATGATGATTAAGTTTCATATATCCCGCATCATTTCTCAATAGTTGTCGTTCACATTTTTTCAGATTAGTGAGAAACAGAGACTCGAACCTAGGTCTCCGAATTTCCGGGATTATAACCATCGCACAGCGTCGATTCTTTCAAGCCTTCTTGTGCTAAGTAGAACAACATTTTTGCATGGAATTCGCATTATCCATGTTATTTAAACCGATTTATCTCTTTATTTATCCTTACACAAAGTTTCCAACTTGTGTATGATCATTTGCAGGAATTCCTTGTAGTGATGATATTCATTCATAGAGGCTGAACATTTTTATACGGTGTCGTCTGTGAATTCTAACTGGTTCAGTTAATCTTAATTATTTGCCAGATAATCTATAATTTCTTGGTATTTATTATGTTGATTATCCTTTTAGTGATTCTTCAGGAATTTGTAACTCTAATGAATGATACTTTCTATTTAAAATGTGGTTTTGAATAGCGGTGATCGAACTAAGAAAAAGGTGGACACTTGTGATAAACGAGACCCTCTGTCACTTCTTTCCGATTGACATCTAAAGGACGCCTCCGCTGATAACTCTCTTTCGGCTCTTCTCTCCTTCTTACAAACAACATTCTCAAGCACTTTATATCGTCTGCGAATTTTTATCTTCTCATATTCTAACATTGATTAATAGCAGATAAACAATTCTATATATTTTATGGCTAAACTCCTAAACTCGACTAACTGGATCAATATTGCTGGAGTGACTAAACAATCTCTACAGCAATATTGATCTCTTCCGTAACACTTAAAGAAAAATTTTAAATTCCTTTCGGGTTTTGAATAATGTTATTTATTTTTCATCTTTCTTTTTTCGACTATGGTTGTTGCAATCGCTTTGTTTAATTTAATTTCTTCAATGATATGTAAACTCCTATACCTATTATTATACCTGTTTCATTATGAAATTGTATGTTACTAAATCAAACTCCGTAGTACAAGTTTGTTTTTCCCTCTACTTTTTTTCTTTAATCATATATTCTCTTTGTATAACAATTATTTTATTGTTTAACTTATCTTTAGTGAAATGAGCGACGTAAATAAATAATAGATACAGTGCAACCCGTTTAAGATATCCCGCTTAAGATGCTATTCCCTTTTATACTCGGTGGTCAATACCACACGAATCTTAAATTAATCTCACCGTTAGACGCTCTATTTACAGCGCGGATTTTTCCGTAACGCGCTGCAACCGTGCTCTGTGACGATTTTTACCACTGCTGTTGACGAATACTGTTATTCTTCCCTAATTGACTATCTGCTAAAGACGACTTAATTGAAAAAAGAACAAAATGAAGGAACACGAAAGTTTTCTGTCCGAGAATCTGATCATTCCTCCAAATTAACAATACTTCGCAGGCGGTGGAAAATAAAACAAACTAAACTAAATGACACTTCATTTATGTTTTGCATTGAAAAATAGGATAAACATTCCATATCCCGGTTATAATTATATCCCGCTCATTGCAAAGCTTTGATTCGTTCCTCTAAAAAGCGTCTTAAGCTGGTCTTACTGTTTTTCTTTTATTTGGAATCTCCGTTAAGAATTTTTATTGGTTTTGAGCTAACATTTATACTCTCTCATTCGACGTGGGCTTCGTTGGAATTAAAAATAAAATGCTGATTTCGAAGAAATTTCGTATTCATCTACCGGAAGATGATGGCGAAAGATGAGTTTCGTCGAAACTGGTCCTCTTTTTACTAATGTTTGTAAATTGCATTCATTTAAGCCGATTTAAAATCATTCTCTATTTAAATCTTTATCGCAATGAGTTATAAACCGCTTATAATCCTTCTCGTTCGCATACAATAGTTTTCTCCCATATTGTTCTTTAAATTATTTCCTTTTTATGCATGACATGACATGAATTCAAAATACCATATAAAAACCGAGTTTGATAGGAGAAATCGGTAACCTTGGAAAAGTACAATTACTTCACAGTGTCTATGATACGGTAGACTCCGCTCATATAAATTCGCTTCAAAAGAGTATACAAACTCCTGATTAAATATGCAAAGCATACCCTTGGTATTTTACGATTCTTACCCTTTCTGCCTCAAGTAAAGCGCGCCTTATTAGCACTGGGAAAATGATGGATGTATTTCTTCGGGACGTAATTTTTACGCAACTGACAAATAAATCAGAGGACTAAAATAAACGGCGGAGAGAAAATTGGCTGAGATCGAGTTAAACGGGCAGAAGGATGCGATGACTAACCCAAATCTAATTAATATTTGATGGATTCATTATTTTGAGGTATCGGCTCTTTTTGAACCGGCATGCATTAGCCCTTTTCCACCAAACAAATTCATTTCTTAACTTAACCAATCGAAAACTGCTAAGCATTTATTTTTCCGCGACAACTGAGAGTTATTAGTAATGAAAAAAGTTCGTCGATTCAGAAAATTAATTATGCTAATACGGATATTTTACCGTGGTAATTAGGGAGATAGAATTTCTAGTTCAGTCAATGCAACGGAGGGAGTGGGATTTTGAGGTGAATCAATGTTCATCCTTTAAGTATAGTAGGAAAAAAACATGTAATTTTCACAGTTCGTTAAATTTTGCGCTAGCCATTTTGAGTTGTATCTCAAAATGAAGTAAAATAGTATCTGAAATAATCGAAAGAGATCTTGACGACATATATACACCACATAATAATGCAGCATGCTTTGATTTAAATTTGCGTAAATGTTACTTGATTGATGCAGCGCAGTTTAAATAATGATATTTACATACCTCCCGTAAAGGATGATTTTCTTCAACCAAATTAACACTTGTCAATCCACTTTTTCTCAATTTTTTATCTCATTGCTTCATGTGAAAAATCTTTCATAAATCGATTTTCCTTAGTTGCACTTGTCATCTTCAAAGGATATTCCCGTAAAATTAAGAAGCGATAAAATTGCGGATTTCCTTTTCGCAAATTCAGATCATTGAGTCCGATTGCGCAGCATGTGCATTTTAGAGCTAATAAGCTAATCAATAGAAAGGAAATGAAGTAATTTCAAGCAAATGTCTTTGTCACGCAATTATAATTTTTGAATTGGAAATTGGAATTGAAAGCAATTTTTCAATCGATAAATAATTTTCTATTTTTAGTGACTTTGTATTTAAATCTTTTATGCCTTATCTAAAAATACTTTAGGTATAATAAGTTTTACCCTCTGTTTTCTTCTGAAATGTAGAGAAAAATTAATTTTCCTCGTGGTATTACAATGAGATAATATTTACTCACGCGGAGTAGATTAAATTATCCTGGAATATATAGAGCATATTTAATTTGAAAAGGAGTACGTTACTGAAAATTTCTTAAATATAATTTTCTTGTGTTACAGAGAAGATCTATCTAATAAGCATTCGATATTATAATAGAATAATTTATGTCTAAGAAAGAAAGAGAGAAAATTCTAATCAAGACTAGGAATCAAAATCTCTCCATTTCAATACATGAGCAACGCCAAAAATCTAGGGAAGGATCTTATGCTTTAATTGCAAAAAAGCAAAACTTACTGAACGTAAAACTATTGCATCAGCTTCTAAATCAGAAGGTAGGTGTCAGATTGAAATATCATGGTTTTGTTTGAATTGAGGATTTTTAAGCATGTTGATACATGGATAATTAACCGAAAAGACGAAATTTTTCATTTATTTTAATTCTTAGGTGGCCAATTAATTCTGGTAGACATGATTACTTCCATTTTGTTTTACTACGATTTTCATTTTTTTCTGTCGGTCATTGGCCTCCTAGTTTAAGCATCACAATTCCTCAAGTCGATTATTTAATTCATGATCTTACTTCTGGGAAACAATTATCTCTTCTAGTAATGGATTAAAAAAACAGAGAATATTTTGCTTTATTATTTTACATTTTTTAATTTCCTTATTTAACCTTAAGCTGTTTTAGAGAGCAAAGGCGTTTAAGTAACACTCTGTACTGTATACTGTATACCACACGTACTAATGAAATGTCGGCAATGATATTTTCTTTGTGGACTGTTTTACTAAAATAGAGATTCTCTATGACATTTAAGTCTTTGTCTATCTTTTCTTCCTTCTATTCTAATTAAATTCCTTACCTTTTCTATCCCCTTTACCGTCGCCATGGTTTTCTCTTTCGGTTTGAAAAGATCGATGCGTATTGATATGATTAATGGTGAAATTTTTCATTATACTTGATTCTAAAAGTGCGTTATATTTCGATTAATACATCTATTTTCCTCGTTTTAATATAAAAGTGATAGTAATCAAAGCAATAAAAAAAGCCAAGAATACCAATTGACAATATGAGGAAGTAGAATATCTCGATGATTTTAAGAATATTTCAAGTATTTAAAGAGACCGGCCTCTAAACATATTTGTAACGACAATTCCAATCTTCATTCACGGCCTCTGTTTAGACCCCGGAGTATTGGTCTGACTCGGGAGCCGCTCTTTTCCAGTCTGCAGTAAAACGTTGCTCCCATCAACCTCATCCTCCTCCGGTTGTCATGGTAATGATGCAACCATTGCGACACTGTCCCATTGCATTGTCTCACAATTAGCAAGGCATTCCGAGGCGGTGCCGAGTCACTTATTAGGCGTCAATCAGAAGAAGCCCGTTAAACAGCCGCCTCTGCACGAAATTGTGCAATTTTTAAATTGCGTTAAATAAATTTAATTAATGCAGAGTCCACACCCCTTCCACAGTTTACAGGATTAGTTTTCCTCCTAATATTATTATTGTCTACGATAAGTTATTTTTTCATGTCATCTCGTTGTTTGTGAGATATAGCGGTATTCCACATATACGGTAATTCCTAGATCCGCTACCGATTTCGAATCCGCGGCTTTCGTTTTCCATTTATGGAACTAATCCGACGCTCACCCACGTTTTTCGGAGAGTTTTTCGAATCTCTTATCCATTAAGAGTTCCAGTTTCTTTTCTTATTCACTTAATTGTCCTCTTCTGTATAGTTTGAACCGTATACAGTTTACGTACATTTGCTTGGTGGCGTCAATAGCTTTCGAGGGAATAGTTTACGGTTAATTCGAACGAAAGAATTAATCCGTAATTCAAAGGGTGTTTCGTCCGTCTTGATTTTTAATGGCCTTCCTGTCAAAAAGGTTGTATAACTCTGCCTCAGCTACACAGCGATTAAAACAAATGATATCGCGTTTCAAATGGAGAGCGAAATCCATCCGAAGTAGAGGAGGAATTGGGGGAGTTTAGACTATAGGAAAAGAGGGATCTCACCAAAAATACAACGCATCCAAACAAACGCCACCATTTGGCCCCGTTTTCCGATATCTCTTTCACATATTACATTCACCGTACATTCCGCACTCTTTCACGTATTCATGTAGAAACGCTATGAATGTTTTAATATAGAAAGAATAAAAAGTAATAAATCGCGCGGGCCAGACAGTATATCCGGAGAATTATTAAAAATGGGTTCGGTGAACATGGTTTCCTATTTAAGAGTATTGTTTCATGCGATTCTAAATAACAAAATGATTCCGCAGGATTGGAAGAAAGCTACAGTTGTCCCTATTTACAAAGACGGAGTCAAGACAGACGTGGGAAATTACAGACCAGTCAGCTTAACGTCGGCGGTATGCAAAATAATGGAGAAAATAATAGCAGATTATTTAAGAAATTATTGGAGGGAAACCGAATGGCTCAGTAAATGCCAGCACGGGTTCAGAGGAGAGTATTCATGCGAGACACAACTTCTAGGGTTATGCCAGGATATAGCAGATTCGCTAGATGAGAGAAGAGAGGTTGATGGTATAGTCATCGATTTTTATAAAGCCTTTGACACAGTTCCACATGATCGGTTGTTTACAAAAATAGAAAAATTAAATATAGATGACAGGGTCAAAAGGTGGTTAAAAAATTTTTTAATAGGAAGAACTCAGCGGGTTAAAATTGGCGAGAGCTTCTCCGAAGATGTCAATATTACTTCCGGCGTGCCACAGGGAAGTGTAATTGGGCCACTACTCTTCTTAATTTACGTTAATGACTTACCAAAAAATATTTCGTCCAGTATTCGGCTTTTTGCAGATGATTGCATTGTTTATAGGGAAATAAAAACTGAGGAAGACTCAATTGCACTTCAAAGAGATTTAGATATGGTTGAGGAGTGGGCTAAATGTAATGGAATGAAAATAAACACAAAGAAAAGCAAACATATTACTTTTACAAACAAGAGGATGAAAAGGCAGATTAACTATATGCTCGATGGAGAACTTATTCCAAGGGTAGAGGAATGTAAATACTTAGGTATCATACTGACAAAAGACTTAGACTGGGGACCTCACGTAGATAAAATTTCGTCCAAAGCGCTGAAAACTTTACATTACGTCATGAGAAATTTGAAGGGAAGCAGCAAAGAGGCAAAGGAATTAGGGTATAAAGCAATAGTTAGGCCAATGTTAGAGTATGCAACCAATGTCTGGGATCCGCACGACAAGTCAAATATTTATAAGATTGAAAAAGTACAAAGAAAGGCTGCAAGATATGTGTTGGGTAGGCAAAAGAAGAGGGACAGCGTAAATGAAATGCTAAAAATACTCGGGTGGGAATCATTAGAAAATAGAAGAAAAATAAACAGATTGATAGGTATATTCCAGGTTAGAACAGGGGGTGATGCTTGGGAAGAACTTAAATCAAGAATGCAAGGGCCAAGTTACATAGCTAAAGGGGATCACGAACTAAAATTAAAATTAAGGAAACAAAGGACAGATATAGCAAAGTATTCTTTCGTAAATAGGGGAATAAAGGAGTGGAATAGGTTACCTGAAGGAGTACTTAAACCCTTGCCGGAAAATATAAAGGATTTTAAAAATAGATTAAAAAAGATACCTGTAGTGTAGTGTAATAAGTTTTCTGTGTGTATTGGACAACTTTTTTTCTTTGGGGAAAAATTTTATGCTAAAAATTATCTAAACTGTATGTGAAATATTTTTTGTGTTGTGGTGTATTCAATGCTCCATTTTCTGTTGTCTTATTCATGATTATTCATTGGGTTGTAATGTTTCCATTTATCTGTTATCTTATGCCATATTTCTCTTGCTATTTGTCTTATGTGAAGGTTGTTGGTAAATTTTTTTTTTTTTCATTTGTTATTGTATTGCAAGGGACACTGCCACCTGGCTAATAGCCTATCTGCAGTAAATTTGTAATAATAATAATAATAATAATAATAATAATAATAAATGAATGATAAACCAAAGAGAAGGGGAATCTCATTTCATTCAATCATTCCGAGCGTGAAAAGAAAATGTTAATATGTTAAAACTGTTCGCGTACGAAAATAGTTCAGATTCATTAGCCTCCATCGTTGCAAGAAAAGTATCTAACTAATCTGATCCGTTTATAGAATAATTGATTCTCATTTGTTCCTTTGCTCACCTATCATTCATGTCGCTTAACTTAGGGAGAATCGAATCATAATTCCCTTTTTTGAGAAAACCGCGAAATCAATTGTTTCACGCATGAGATACTTTTCTTAGTTGCAATAGGCGTACAATATAATATTTTTGCATACTTATTAGCAGAAAAAAGAATAAGCGATAGCTGATTACCATTTTAAAGGCCATGATGAAGCTCATGATTATCTGTAGAATTGTGGAATACTTTAACCGTCTAGATAGTATTCTAAAACTTCGCGAATGCTGAAAATAATTAATTATAAATCATTCATCGTGTATGAAATTCTTTTTCTAAGAGGTTCCTGCTACATGAGAGACAATCTATAACCATCCAATCGGTGAATCATTTCCTAAGCATTTCCCCATCAATTACTTCCATGATATTTGCTAGCTAAGACTTCACGTTCTATAGTGAAGAAATTGAGTAATCTATGACATTTTTTATGTGCATTATAAGTAAAATATCGAATTTTGATTCCAAAAATTCATATCGGGGGCCTTGGTGAACTCCGCATAGAAGATCGCCTTAGGACAGTATGCAATTCTGTTGTTTTTAAATTTTTATCGTTAATTTAGCTGACTAATTGCAAATGTAAGTTTAACTTCGGAGTAGAGAATTCTTTCTTTAGCCTCTCACCCTGAAAATGAAAGGATCTAGCATTTTAGAACTTCCTCCTATCGAATAAAAAGATAATAGCAAGTGGATGCATTGAAACATTCTTCTTTCTATAACACTTGCATTTGCATCTCTCCAACCGGAGCGTAAAAAAGGGAATGTTACTGCTCCCACACTCGCGTCATGTAAACAGATGAGCGTCGCCGCACGTGCGGGAAAAAATAGAACTGAAAACTCTGCTCTGGGATTTGTTTGACACTTGAGCGCGACAAAGCGTATGATTCCACTCAAAGAATTCGTCAATTAACAGCTTAATGAAGCTCTGCTCGCCTTTATTTATTTATCACGACATGGTAACAAGAGCATTTAACCTAAATTACCTTAGTTCCGGTTGAAATAATAATACAAATATGAAACATATATAAATGTTTAATAATCAAAAATTTATAATTGTTTTTGCACTCTAAGAGGTTGCGGTATATAGCAGGAGGTCGAAACTAACGCAAGAAAAATGTTAAGATAATCCAGAGATATTCGATTGAGGAATTTCTTTAAAGAGCACTCGATTATTTTAATATTGGTATAATTTAGATAATATACATTTATACATCCATATTCCCACTATTCGTGTGGTTTTCCCTGAAATTCGCACGCCGATGGCAGTATTACGACATTTCATGGTGATTCTCGTTGGAAGGAAAATCAAGGTTTGAACAAGATAGATGAGTCTCAATTGAAATTATTGCGTCTTTGCGGTAAAGAGGCCGAAAAACGTTTACCAAAAGTGTCTTTTAAGATTCGAATTCACTCAAATTCTTTAGGGATATCTTTTTCCGTTATTTAGGTGTATCATTATACTAATCTGAGCAGAAATTTTATGCTGGCTTTTCTCAGGAAAGACATATAATATTCTTTAGGAATCTTTTTGTTAGAATCCACAGCTTCGGCCGTGACTTCGTGGTAAGTCGCCATCAGGAACAAATGAAAGTCGAACTTTTACCTAACCACAAATAATTTTATTTCGTAACGACCCTGGTTTCGACTCATGGAGTCATCTTCAGGTGACCTCAATTTCAATGTATCCTAAAGATTGACAGGACCTATTTTATGTGACCTCTTTGGGAGAGTTGGTTTCTGCAGGTTATTAAAATGATTAGGGTAAATAATGATTAAGAGCACTCGTGTAGATTCATATTACGACTCCTACAAATCTATCAAATGCTGACTTCTTTCGACATTGTTTCTTTAATTTACCTAATTTGTAATAATTTCCTATCCTTTTTATCTTTATAATTTAGTTTATTATGTTTATTTTTCGTATTTGCGTAACTATATTACTTATTAATTTAAATATTCATTATTAATATTTATACTGAATTGAATATTATTTATTAATGTATTTTACTTATTCACACCAAATTGGGTCCCTATAATACCCTTATGTGATAATAATAATTATTATTATTTAGAGAATTTCTCTGCTCCTCTACTGAGTTAAGGATATCATTATCAAATATTAGCATAGTTGTCAATCTCCAATTAGGAGAGAAACAGTCATTCTAAGTGATCGCCATTTTAATCAGTCGTAATATGACTAGAAAGTGGATCTTGAATTGAATGATGGATGTCCCATTCGTGGAAATTCCAAAGCGATACATTCAATGTATTCGCTTCTTATGTTTTCGTCTATTTTCCATCCATCGAGGACGCTTACAATAGACCATTGCGCCGAAGGCATACCCAAGGAGTTCCATTTATTCGTTCGTCACATTCGCTGTTTTAGGAAAGAATCTTTTAAAAATGAACCAATTTATAAGCTCAGTTAAAATAAAATAATGTAAAAGTTTGAAGAAATCTAATAGTTCTCCTGAAAAATAAGTAAGAAGACCATATTTTCCATTTGTAAGACTGGAAGAATCATAGAAAGTAAAATTTTGACATTTTCTCTACCACTGAAAGATTCTGGCCTCATTTAGAGTTTATTGTAACGCATATTATATCGCAGAAATGACAAAAAAGTCTTACATAACTTAATTAGCGATGTTTCAAATACTTGTCCAATATTGATGATACTTTTTATACTTACGTCGCTTCGGGTTTTTTCTCGATCGATTAAAGTTACGATTACTAGCTCATAGAAGAAATTTTCAGCTTCAGTTTGCTGCTATCGAACTGATTATAGTGCACTCCAGTTTTTGTAATAAGTAGTGAGGGATTATATGGAAACACGTATGCAAGAATAGCCTTTGAAATTTTCCAGTTTTCTGTTATGAAACTGACTTGAAAAACTTGAATGCAATATAGAGAACGGGCTGTAGAAACCGAAGCTTTTTGGGCAGCGCTTTTCCGAGAGTCATCTCTGGACCGTCCTTTTCCACTCTCAAATAAAACGAGAATTCCTTTCGGAGGACACAATAAAGGCATCTCTCAGGAAAGAGTCAACCCCCACAAAAAGGCGCAAAAAATCCCTTCCGAATGATAATGAGTGACGACTTTAATGGCCCAATAAAAAAGAAGCATCGCATCGCGACAGAAGACTGCCGCGCATTAAAAATTATCTCCGAGGAAAAAAGAACTCGTCCTTGACTCACCTCCGACCCTGGAGATGCTATCCCAAAGGGCGTAACCCTTTCTTTCTAAAAGGGTATTTTTTGCCCCATCTAGGTGCGAAGAGGGAGGCGGCGTCTTGTGAACCGGCAGGGTTGCCAACTGTCACGGAATTTACGGCCCATTTATTTTTTTAACCGTCCTCGGCGTCCGTAAATATTTTAGGTGCCCGTCAAAACATTAAAGTTTTAACGGTTGTAAAGAAAATACAGTAAAACGTGGAGGTGGAAATCTGTCAAAGGGTGACTATTTCGATGTCCGGTACGGTTCCATGTTTTCAGACGACGCTCATAACCTAATAAAATCGTGAGACACTGTTCGACCTGCCGAAAGACTTAACATCTTTTTTAATCGGTTACGACAAGGAATCGAACTTAAGCGAAAGCAAAGCATTCCAGATGACTCAATCTGTCGGTTTCGAGCGCTTACCTGAGGAAAGGCTTCTTTTACTTCCGAAAAATGAACTCTTCTTTGTAAGAATTCGTGATAACTCGCATTTGAAAGTAATTATAGTCACGTTAATTTGTTATTAAGAGTCTACGCCCCGTTTCTTTTAACGTATATGTTTGATCTCCGTTTGACGTCCAGAGACTGGACGAGGCAAAGCGTTTCCAAATGATGGTTACTAAATTCATTTTAATCGTTTGCAGGTTATATTTCTATCGCAAAATTAAGTTAAAAGGACCATCGTATGAACTTGAGTCAGTTTCGAAATAGATTGAAATTCGATTAAGTTTCACATTCATATCCTAGATTTCGGTTGCAAATTATGAAAAATTTGAAGGGATTAAAAATTTTCGTGTTCAACCTGTCCCTCTGACTTAAGTTTATGCGAGAGAAGTTAAATCCTCTTATTTAAAAATATTATTAAATACGCTCTTACTTCCTTCTTCTAATTTCTCCGTTGAGAATCAAATTTCCAAAAAGATTACACACTATTTGCGACTTTTAATCACAATTATACTCCATCTTACTGTACTAGTGAGTACTGCTCGGCGATTTGGGATCCGCACGAAGTGGGTTTAACTTCCAGCCTTGAAATGGTTCAACGTAGGGCAGCTAGATTTGTTACGGGAGATTTCAGATTTGACAGCAGTGTTTCAGCTATGATAGAATCCCTCGGTTGGGATTCGCCTAGTAATAGAAGACTTGATTACCGTAGGAAGCTTTTTAGTAAATTTATCACTTCGGATCTCGGGGAGGAGGTAGTGGATATTGTCATACCAGTTAGTAGCGTACGTGATCTACGAGACAAAACGACGAAGCGTTACAGGGAAATAGTTGTCAGGACAGATAGTTATTTCTGGTCATTTTTTCCGCGAAGTATTAGAGAAGCCAACAGCAGTCAAAGGTAGATAGGGTTTTCGGTGTTTCACACCCCCTGCCATGCGCCAGTGGCGGTTAGTAGGGTCTATATGTTAATGTAAATGTAAATCTTTTTCTCTTTGTACTCATCTTTCGCTTCGGGAGCAACAGTACTTCTTTTCATACTTTCAATTTAGATGATTGGCCTTTCACTGCTGGTCCAATATAGAGTGACCCGTGAGCCGATGTTATGTTTTTATGTATACCAGACCATCGTAATAACTATAAAACTATGAAGAAAGTAAAGAATAGCTGTACAGATCATTTCATAAGCATTTCCCCATCAATTACTTCCATGATATTTGCCAGCTAAGTCTTCATATTCTATAGTGGAGAAACTGAGTAATCTATGACATCTTTTAAATGAATTATAAGTAAAATATCGAATTTTGATTCTAACAATTCATATCAGGGGCCTTGATGAACTTAAAGACCCTAATAGCTTACCCTGGTAGTTTGACAGATCTCGACCAGTGCTAACATACTAATGAAGTAAAAACAATGGTGACCATAAGGAAAGGAATTGAATAAATAAGTGCTCAACTTGAACTCATTTTCGATATAAAATTATAAATATGTAAATAGGTGCAATAGGTGACGGTAATTCAGTAAACGACTACTAAGTGAAAGAAGAATAAATGATGCTCCAAAATGAAACCCATCGAAATAAATTCAGATTAGATAGCATTTGATCATAGTCCGAATGTTGCAATGGGAGGCGACGGAAAACACAATCGATATTGTCACTCAGAAGTATGAGAAATTATAAGGCGTACAAATTTCTCTCGCTAATTTATTTTTCATACCCTAATAAATAACACAACCTCGGAAACAACTCGCTAGTATTCCTAATGGACCTCATTCATTTGTTGTGCAATTATTATTCACTCTATCTCTCCTATTTTTGCCAATCATTCTCTTCATATAACCTAATTAAAGTTCTTTCGGTTAATGTGATACATTTTATAATAATTTAAAAGTATATTTCCATCGGTGGAGATATGAACGCATTCCGTCGACTGATATTTTTAATTGAAATGTCTACATATCGTTTACGAAGCTGAAGATTCAACATAAATTGTTACTCAAATAATAGTCATCAGAGTACAGTGAATTCTCAATTAAGCGTTGACGGATTAGCCGTAATATCATTAAGAGATTTGAACGAATTTAATTGCATAATTTTGAGGAAATTGCGGAAAATTCTCTCGAAAATAAGTTTCTAATGCAATCCGATTTTCCGTTATCCGTGGATGGATTATACGATTAGCGGATCATTCGCTCATATTTTCTTTTTCTTTTGTTTACTTGGTCTATATAAAAATATTCGATCACAAACACTACATTAGTAATCTCTTGTTCTTGTTTCCTTCTTACAAGCAGGACTTTCATGAGACCTTTTCTATGCAGCAGTTGGGATGACATTATCTTTGCTGGTAAAATGAGCTAAACGGATTCTTAAATAAAAGTCTGGAAGAACCCCTTAAATAATCGAAATTTGAAGACTATACACTCAAATAATAATAAATTGTTTAATCACGTACATTATGAATATCATAAGAAAAAAGTTTTGGTTATCCGCATTTTCTGATCTTCTATCCTATCATTATCCCGTATAACATTTATTTATATCACATTAATTCTTAGTTAAAACGGTTTTCGGGGATCAGAATGAAAACCGCCTTATACGCGGGATAACTTTATAACCGGGATATTGCAAATCTTTCTTTATTTCACATCAGAAAAAAGTGTTTTTTTTTTGGCTTTTTAATTTTTAAATGAGTGCTTTACATCTTACAACGAAAAGGAATCTTCTTTATTTCTCTTTACTTGCTACAACTGTATTTATCTATAGATCCCGTTATGTAATACTGGATTCCCTCTCACCATTACTTTTATTTAAGAATGGTCACCTTTTCGCACAAAGTCTTCCTGAGTTACTTAATTTCGGTCATTTTCTCTCTAAACGAAGCAGTTTTTACCATCTAGAAAAATAGGAAAGAATCATGGAAACAGCTATCAACGGTGGATTTTTCCAGCGGGTTGCAGCACATCAGAGGACGGGAACTTCAGAAGCGGGCAGCGTCTTAAGCAGTTTTTTGCGGGCAAAACGGTGTTCAGTGGAAGCGTTTTAAACGGGTTTTAGTGCATTTTACTCGAATGAGACTTTCGAATCACGTTCTATTCATCATATTTTATGGATCAGCTCGAAAACTCCAAATCAAACTTCAAAGGAATAGTATTTAAACTCTTCTTTAATTCATTTCAATAGACACTCCATTGAACATCGTAAAACATTGGAATGCGATACAAGTTGACTCATATTAACCATTGTAGAAATGGACATCGATCGTTCGCTCATTACGACTGATTAAATGATTCGCATAGTGAAAATGAATTGATACCGTAGTAATAAATGCGAGTAGATGGAATTAGCGGTGGTTTCGTAAGAGGAATTCCTTTCGTTTCTGAGGCGTGATCACACAGCGTGGGAAAGAGAGCGCCCCTCCTATTCCTTAAGGACATTTTCTCGCCATTTTTATGACGAGATTTTGCATCGCCACGTGATAAAACAACCGGCAGAGCAACTTTTATAGGCAAACAACACTTTCTTATCTCTACTTGATGAATATACAATAAAGATGCTTGCGGATACGCGTATGCTACGCACGGATTCAAGAATCAGGAGTGAAAGCTACATCTTCTGGTATGTGAGACAGGCTCAAAATAAATATCTTAAAATGAGAAGAACTGCTGTGACGTGCCGAGAATCAAATTCCATACTTTCTAAGGATAAATAAGAAATGCTCTATTGCTAATGACGCGCATGGCGAAACATCATCCTAAGATGTTGAACATCCGACTTCGTTCTATTTTACACTGTGGATCCAATAAATCTACCAACTTTTTCCTTGAGGGATTCCTTTCCGCTTTCAAATAGATGGACAGTCTACTAAGATTTTCAATATTTATATTATTTTAAAAGTAAATATGCATCAAATGAAAGAGGTTAGGAAATCAAGGAAAGTGTATAGTTAAGGGAATATTAAAATGTGCATCACTTGCATTATCTTTATTAGCTAAGTACTGCTTTCACCGCGAGAGATATCAACGACGTTCGAACATACTCTCGAAACTCTAATTTATTATAACTTTCTAAGAATTTATGTCTTCGATAATCACTGCAACGTATTCGAGTATACAGAAGTAGAGAAACGTCATTTTTATCTATATATACATATTTCTGTATTTCTAACGAAATATGAAATTAATTGGCCAGACTTCCATATATCTCGTAAGGTTCTCACGCTACCGAGACTCTTACAACAATTTACTCTCCATACACATCTGACGGTACACAAAACTTGAAGACACGGCATCGAAATCACGCATGGTGATGTATTTTCACATCTGTTTCCCTAGGGAACAGCTTCTCCTAATTATTTGCCTTGTGGATTTACTTCTGCTATTACAGTAAGTTTTAATGTCAAGCAAATAGAGATAATTTATCAAGAGTTATCAATGGCGTTCGAAAATACTCTCCATGAATATTTATATATATTCTATTTGATGTAAATGCATCTAATATAATTTCAAGGGAACTCTTTTAACGTTGATTTTATTGGATCAATGTCAACGGAGGACAGATTTCTTACAATTCTTGAAAGAGAAAAAAATATGGCCATAGTCATCTGTGGTTACGGAAAATATGAGCAGATGTGATTGAAAAACGTCTATGATAAATTCAGGGTTAGTTTTACTTTTGTTAGAGACAAAAGTGATTTTACGCTATTAGATGAATAAGAACCAATGACAGAAAATGGACCAAACATACATCATAATTGGTATGTGATATTGCCTCATATCGGTACATAAAAGTAAATGAGAAATAATTTATAGTTTAATTCGTGGCTAATGAAGTGGAAGAGAATATTTCCATCTCAGTCCCAATGAGATTCGGGAGAACTTTTATCTTTGTGATAAGCAAATTGTCTCTGATGACAAATAAAATGGGCTGCATGTCCAAAGTTTACGTTCACTTCAAATAATTTTCACTACGTCTTGTTAGCTCCACTACTTAAAAAATACTTATACTAAACTTACTTACTTAAACAATACTTAAAATTAAAAAAACTAACGAAGTGAATGACTAGGAAAATGTGGGCAGCGCGGTCAACTTCAATGGAAGCGGTCTCGGTGGTGCAAAACAGCAATTTAATATCACTTCTACAGTCTGAAGAATAACTTTAATCTCAGGCATTCGCAATTTACTAATCTGAGGTAAGATAATGTTTAATCCGAAGGCAATCCCTTAGAGTAACGGAGACATTTCAACCATGGATTACTGTACGATTCAATTAAATGATCCCATCAATAAATGGAGTCAAGTTTTGCATTTATTTCGCTTCCGCTTAACGATATGCATACGTTATCATTTTACTTTACATACTACTTTATTTGCATTTACGTTTCCATCAATAAACTTGACGTGGCTTTAAACAGTAACTTAAAACTTCCGACGTTTAAGCATAGCGGTAAGCGGGCCCTCAGGTAGTATTAACGTTATACTCGTCGGACGACAGTAACGTATAGGGGAAAACCAGCAAAGATACTTCTAAGTTTAAAACGAGCATCCTATGTTTAAAATATTTGAAAGCTTAAAATCGCACCCACATTCCTCGTTGAATCGTTTATATGATACGGTTATTAAGTGCCTGTGTTAGATTTTTGATTATAACGCAGAATCATATATCTTAAAAATATCAATCTAGGAAATAGCTCCCATTTCTAATTGGAATCGCAATGCCGCGTACAAATCTTTGAATTGGTGTTTATGTTCTAAATTCCAAACACAAACCGGAATGACATCGAAAACCATCGCCGGCCATAGACAAGGGTGATTTTGGGTTTGTTTTTTCAAAGGCGTAAATGACATTTGTAGTGGAATTGTTTTAAATCCATCTGATGTATCAGTCCCCCATAAAAGTATGTGCATTGGTTATAAGAAATCATTAGGAAAAAACACCCGAATTATTGCTTTGTTTCAGTCTTAAATTATAGAAAAAGCAACTTCAGGAGAACGTATCACTATATCCTTGATTCATTATCGAACGGATAGCATTGATAGCTCATCCCTCCTTCGTTAACATCAAGTTCCTAAATAAATGGACATCAATGACTTCTTTGATACCAGTTTCATCGTTTCTCCATTAAATAATTAAAAGTATAATTCCTTTTATGTGTCCATCTCGGAACCGCATAAATGGCCCTTGATCCGACCGAGGACCCAAATACTTTCTCCACATTTGCTTCCTCGTGAAAATTATTTCCGTAGAATTACGTATAAAATGTTATTATTTAGCACATATTTATTCAATGTAATATATAATTGATTATATGTATGATTTTATCATAAGGAATATTAATAATTTTCAAGAGGCAAATATGAGGAACTTCTTTAGGTGAGGTGTGTTCCTGTGTCACGATTCCTCGGGATAGTCTCAGTATCCAATTTCGGTTAAGTGCTTCGACTTCAAACTTGTACCGTCAAATTACTAAAATAGGAAGAATCCTCTCCTGTGTTTCTATTAAAAATATTAGTAAATGAAAAACTCAGATGATAATTATAACAAGGGAAATGAAAATGGTATTTCTAACTTACTGCTATCTTCCCATTAATCATTCTAGCCTTGTCGTAGTTCTTTTTACATGTTGTTCACTTTAACCAACACCAAAACGTACTCCTGGGTGCGGCATACCGTCGCTTACGGTGTTTCTCCGATGACTCAGTCCATGAGGGAGGGAAGGGGGGCTTTGGGGGGGACAACCTATAAAATCCTAAGAAGTGGACCGCCCCAGGCCGTTGTGACGTGCTATAGGGTTCACCTCTATGCCTAGAGGGCCCCCTGCCACAACTTCAAGGAGAAGCTCCGACCTCATAGACAGAAAGAACGAGCAGGTGAGAAGTGAGTGCTTAGTTACCTCACCCCTGCAAAAGAAGGTGAAAGAAAGGCCCCTGAAATAGATTCCTGCGAATGTAGGCCTGAAATCAGGCTAGGTTTGTGAGGAATGCCTTCCCCACGCCCCCTACAGAGCAGGTGGTTAATACATTTAATGTGCACTACCTAAGAAAACTACTGCCAACTGTTGACAGACTTAATGTAGCATTTAATTTTGTTCTGGCTGCAATAACCCATCATTCATGTTCATAGTTAAAGGGGTAACATTATTAGTTACCTCGATTCTTAAATTCTCGTCTATTTATAAAATTTTGAGGATGTTTAAATTTGGGATTGATAATTAGCGCCTAGGCCTAAAGATATAAGTAGCAGCTATTATAGGCACAATACTTGCTTGAATATCCTCTGAAATAAAGATTTGCTCGGTGAAATTAAGGCTTTAATCATAAAGAAACGTTTTTTTTTTTGAACCGTTAATTGTTAAGCCTAATTCTTTAGTTAATATGGACATTTCCTCAGGTGTAGATGTATTGACGAATTTTTTCGAGAAAATCGTTAAGTTTTCAATTTCTCGGAATTTAGTAGATCCGAAGTTCAGTAAAAGTGAAACATAATTTAAGTTTAATGTCATTTACTTGCAATTTGTACACCCCAAACATGCTTATAATTTACTTAAGGAATAGGAAGGCGTTCTGCGACGTCAGGATGATCGTGGGACTTCTTGACGAATTCTTTAGGTTTGGTAAGTAACATAAATTAATGATATCTGAATTATTTTTAATAATTCAATGTTTCTACGCCACAGTTAATATCGTGAGATGTTTTCCCTTATATATGTAACTACTGTCTGGGATTTATTTTAGTAAATTCATGTGTTATTATATTTTTGGGTAGCTGCGAATAGTACTGTAGGATAATATGTGTATGTAATGAATAATGTATATGAATCGAGCAATGAATTCCAGTTATGTTCGTCTAATTTTATCCGATTTCTGATTTTGACGATATTTTAGATATGAAGACAGGATTCTGAAGTTTTGAAGACGCTATCTGAAGAAAGTCAAAATTAACGCATCGAAACTTTTCCGCGGCCGGTTTTAATGTTCTAACATTGGCTATTCATACCCAGTTTCCAGAATTTCCGTTGTAATCCTTTAATTGTAGCCTTTCCGCTAACCGGTATTTTAACGGAAATGAACGTTTCAATTTTTAAGTTTGCGATTATTAATTAATTATATCGATTTCATTATATCTTTGTCTTAAATGCTAATGCTAATAATTGCAGCTAAACCTGTATTTTAGATCTAATTTCTTTATCATTCATTACGTACTTTTATTCCTAGCTAAACATCGCTATCACTTAGACTTATCGAGCTGAAAATGTTTCTCAAATTACAATAAAAAGATTGAGTTACGACGTAAAGTGAAAAGATTAAACTACTATCCAGTGGACTTATTGCTTGAGTAACATTTCAGCAACTTTTTTAGATTATGAGTTGATGTTTAAACCGGATGTGTAATGGACCTTGTATTTGAATTTGAAAATTGAAATTCGTATCAGCATTTAGAATTTTAATCCCTTTTTAAATAATCGATACGCATATAAGGTGCATCTAATTTTAAAAATTTTAGTTCTCACAAATTTGAATCCTCACTAAAGAAGGTTTACTTTCAACGGATATCAGCAAGATGCTTCTCATAACTGATATGCGTGATAAATGCATTGAAATTTCAATCATTTAAGGGTAATGTTCACGGTGTAATTCAGTAATAATCGATATTCATAACGGAAATAGGGCTACGAATTTCAAAATTTAATTAAATATTCAGTATATTCAGTATATTCAGTTATAAAAATTCCTAATTTATCAATAAGTTCCTATCAATTCTTCATATATTTTTAGATCGAGTTTTAATTCTTATTTCAGTTAAAAATTTCTGGTAATTGTAGGTTTGTCACATGTACATATTACCCTTTTAGTTTATGTCCTTTGTTTTGTTTGATCGATTCAATAAAACGTGAAAATATCTACTGTAATATTAACTATGTGGAATAGGATATATTTTAATAAGATCGTAACCAAAAGCATAAGTTGAATCATCATCATTGGTGATTGCTTGCCATTACTAATTTACAACACAATACTACCGCAGATTGTGTTCAATACTCACCAATGAAATGATTTGTTGTTTCTAGTTCACCAGATAAGACTACCTTCTCTTCAAGGTCTATTTTTACCAGTGAGTTTCTCCTGTGTGATTCTGGAAGGGCTCCGAAGAGGTCAAGGATAATCGCAGAGCAAATGGTGAGGTCTTCGGAAACAGTTAATAATAATCAATAATCTAAATTCCGTATGCCTCATATTAAAATCAGATCGTCTGAGAACGAAGGATGAAGATTGACCTTAAATAGATAAAACGAAGCGCTGTATTGGTATCTTCTGTCATAAGTTAACTTATGTTTATTATAACTATATACCTTTGACGTTTATTAAGCCGTAGAAAGACAAAGAAGACGGGAGAATGGATATCCTAACCATATCAATGCCATTTCCTGACAACGAGAAAAATATTCCAAATAATACATTATTATTTGATTCTTATTAACTAGTATTTAAATTATCCAAATACAAATATCAATAAACGTTACCGACATATCTATGGAACAAAAACGGCTTTATTAGACATTTTTATTAATTAAGTAATTTAATCGGACTTTTATCATCAAACGATGGCTATCTCAGTTCCCTTAATTTATCCTGGATCTATTTTTTCTTTGTGCGTGTTGGACACAGTGTGCATTAGAGGTATTACCATTTTTTCTTCATCACCTTCGAGTTCTATAAAATCATTAGATTAAAATATATTTCTGACATACTATTTAAGATGTAGAATAGCACATTATGATAAAATCGTAACAAAAATCTTTATTTGAATCATCATCCTTGGGTACTGCTCGCTGTTATATAACACGTAATTACTTCGGATTATATTTGCTATTTATCTATAATTTAATTTGGTGTTTCCATTTTTCCGGAATCCTTCATTTCTCGGCACTTCCTGGGAGCTTCCCCTGTATCATCTTTGAGGAGAAATAAGCAGGACCAAGGAGATCAGAAAATGGTGAGCAATTAAGAATTATTTTCTATTATTCTATTTTCTATTCTATTCAGTATTATAACTGAAACTTATATCTTAGCTAGTTGTATTTTCTGATTTTAAATATGTGAGCAATACACTGGCTGGTAGAAATGCATTATTGGGCCGTTTCTTCTCGCATAACAGTCAATCTATATTAATTCAATTTAGAAAAAACGCATGACATGAAAGAACGGTCAATAGGGAAACATTTTTTCCGTAGGAAATAGATTTCAACATAATTATCGCAGTAAAGACATTAATATTTTTAGAGCATATTCGAGTATTTTATTTTTAAATGCACATTAAAAATGAACACTCCGTAATCAAATTGCCTTTAAAGTTTTCAAAGATACTCTTAATAACAAATATGCAACACAAAGCGAATGGTTATGTGGAGGTTTACTACTTAATTTGCTAGGGCACAAAAAAGATATAAATTATATGATCAGATAATCAAAATAGATAAAATATAAATATAGGTAATCAGAAAGCAACTTTTCGCCACATTTGTGTGTGTGTCTTACATTTTTCTCATTTTTATTATCGGCAATTATGAGATCAGTTGTCAAATCCAATCCTCAATGTACAATCCTCTTCCGGACGACCTACGTTAAATATTCATATTCAAGGAACTCAAATTGCGCTATGAAGTTATTTGCCGAATACTAAACGCGTTTGACGCGGTCTCTTTTGTTTGGCCCACTAGATTGCACGTTTACCAATGTCCAAACGTAACAATGTCCACGTAACACGTGGTATTTTATTCGCTAAAAGAAGTCTCAGATTGAGAGTGTTATCATCACAACTGCAACCCTTAAACCACTCTCGATGAGATCTAATTGAATGAATTGTGGCATCTAATGTGCATAAAATGTGAAGAGCAACAGAGAGAGACGATCAAGAATGCGTTTTAGAAGTGATTTGTAAATCATTTTACGCGTAGGGATGCTGCGAGGTTCGCGGAAGTGTCGTGGACCGGAAACGTATTTAGACGAGAGCGCCACCGCAGGGCCCAGTTAGTGGAGGGGAGTGAATTATAAATGAGATGCGAGATTAGAAAACGGCAAAGGGAGCTAATAAACATGCAGACGAAATTAATTCTTCCGGAGAAAAGTGTGAATTGCGTCGAAAAATAATTGACAACTTCGTTCGAAAGTCGTGAATGAGTTTAGTTATAAGTCACTGGATTTATATTAGGAGTTATATTAGGAATAAATAGCAAGCTTGTTCCGAGAAGATAACTTTCTGTCGAGGAAAATATATAAGCTGAAAAGACAAAATATTAAAAAGTATCCTCGCCACATGACGTAACAATATACTGCAACGTTTTCATGGCATATGAATGGATCGATGAAAAATCATAGTAAAACCAGTTTAATACACTCCCGCTTGATACGCTATCCCGCTTAAAACGCGGTCCTTGTCATTTCGTCAGTAAACATATGGTAAGAATCTCTGATAAGACGAGTTTTTCCCGCCCCCAGATGCGCTGCAACCTGCTATACCCAATGCTCCACTGACTGTTCTTATTTGCTTCATTGTAGAGTGAAAAATAACCTATTGTAAGCGACCAAGGGTGACTCTTTGTATAAAAAGCTGACCATTCTTAAAATAATGTGGCGAGAGGGGAACCAGTATTACACAAAATTACACGAACTCTATGGACACATACATCTGTGGCTGCTAGAGTAAACTAAAGAAGATTCCTTTTCGTCCTAAGGTGAAAATGTTTTATTCTAAAATTAAAAAGCCAAAAATTTCCCGTTTGCTTCAAACTCTAAAAGAAATAAAGATTTATATTATTGCGATCACACGGCTATCCCGCTTCACTGGGATCTCAGAAAAGCGTGCTAACCAGGTTTATATGTAATTTAACTATCCTCCTTTTTTATTATCTAAGTAAAACTAAATTTTCCAGGAGAAAAACATCGAATAGATGGATTCAACTGTAAAAAATCTTCAGGAGATTTTAGGAAAACTATAAATTCGAATTTTTTGATAATGTCTGTCGCCATGCATGATTGCAATCTCAAAGACTCTCTAAGCTATAAATAAAGGCAGTCCCTAATAACATCCTTGAGATATTTCATTTCTGGGTTAAAATTAAAATAAGTACACATTAACATGGAAACAGTGAAATGCATTCCTTTATGGAGACGAATAAGATTCCCCCATAATCCTTTATGGAGACGAATATGAAAGAATACCTTTCCTTGTTTGTTGGTTTTATTTGCATAAGAAAATCATCATTCTTTAATCAAAAAGGAAGTATTTGGTATAAATCTCTCGTTTTCTTGAAAGAGGATGCCTACGGAACTCTTAAGGAACTAAGTTTATTATTTTGATAGTTTTGGTAAGCAGATAATGAAACATGTCCAATGCGATCTACTCTTCACATGCAATCAGAGAGTTTCAATTTGA
The DNA here is from genome assembly GCA_036926295.1 of Pachydiplax longipennis. NCBI lineage: Eukaryota > Metazoa > Arthropoda > Insecta > Odonata > Libellulidae > Pachydiplax > Pachydiplax longipennis. Next base: position 952,293 of record JAVFKF010000054.1, read on the forward strand.
AATTAAATGCCTTATCTCCAAATGTTGCGGATTGAAAAAACTATTGCGAAAAAATCTCTCTTTTAGTTGCTATCAAAGCAGTTGAAGAAAAGGCTGTACATAAGCAATTGGGTCTTCAGTGTTAGTCGGCATATTGTGAGTGCTAAATACCTCACACTTCTACTCTAAGCGATAATTTGGTGGTTAAGATCGACTTACGAAAAACACCACCTTCTCGTAATTGATCCATTTTTTGCGTAATTCGAAACTACTTGACAAATAGGTGCGATAGTACTGCCAGCGGACTGCAACCCGAATTTCGCGATTGAGGAGAGAAATCAGTAGTCAATATTCATAAGATATTTTTATGAACCTATGCAGCACGTATGCCCGCTACCTCAATAATGTTTCATAAAATTAATTTTAGATGCCTTACTTGGTGAAACTGTATTATGGAGGAAATCAATAAGCAAAGTTTCACTAAATGTTTTTATTTAATGTGACCGGACCGGTTTCAACTATTTATAGTTATCATCAGGCCACGAGTACATTCTGTAAAACTGTCAAGTAATTTCCACCATAATGTATTTCACCCCTTCTACGGACTAAACCCTGACGTGGTGAAGGGGCTGGAATTTTGTTCCTGGTGGGGTCACTCATGCCAGAAAGGTCAATAGGTAGGGGCCAGACGAAAGGTAGTCCACGCAGCGTCTGTACCTCAGTGAGGCGGCCTATATGAGTGATGGTGTCACGTTAAAAACACTGTTGAGGAAGGCAAGGGGAGACCACCTCGACTATCAATCCCATGATTATGATGTGCCAAAATACTGATATTGTCACTGACAAAAACGGGACTCAGCCCTCTAGGGAGAGTGTCGTGCCCTGCAGGGATGGTGGTAAGGCCACCCCAGTCATCATTCCACGAAATCCTTAACCAACGACACAAGAGAAGAAGAAGATGACCAAGGAAACAAGAGTAGGGACCTGGAACGTCAGAAAGATGCTTAGAAAAGGGGAATTAGAAAACGTCAAGTTAGAAATGAAGAGGTCCAACATTAACATTCTGGGGCTATGCGAAGTACGGTGGAAGGATGGGGAAGATTTCTGGAGCGATGATGTGAGGGTTATATTCAATGGAGGAAATGATAGCCAGAGAGGGGTTGCTATAGTGTTGGACAAGGGAGCGGGAAATGCCGTGATAGCCACCGAACTAATAAGCGACCGGGTACTGTCTGTGGAAATTAAGGCTGAACCAGTAAACACTGTGATAGTGCAAGTGTAGTCGCTACTAGCGATTACAGTGAGGATGAAACAGATTTAGTTTATGAACAAATAGAAGAGGTTATTGGAAGTGTCATAGGCAATAAAAACCTTACTGTAATGGGTGACTGGAAGGCTGTGGTTCGGCAAGAAAAAGATGGGGACGAAGTAGGTGAGTTCGGTCTAGGAAATAGAAACGACAGAGGACAAAAACTGGTAGATTTTTGCAAGAGGAATAACCTCTGTATTATTAACACTCTATTTCAGCACCAGAACAGATTGAGGTACACATGGAAAATTCCGGGGGACACAGATATACCAAATCGACTATAATTTGGTAAGGAAGAGGTTTAGAAATAGAGTTAAAAACTCGCGAAGTTATCCTGGTGCTGATGTAGACTCGGATCATAATTTAGTAATGATGAAGAGCGAGCTTAGATTTAAAAAGATTTATAGGGCAAAAACCGAACCCAAATGGAACGTAGAAGCCCTCAGGTGTAGGAAAGCTAGAGAGTTTCAAGAGTCAGTCAATAGGGCTCTTGATGGTAGAGAAAGGGAAGTCACCGTAAACGAGGGATGGGAAAAGATAAAAACCAGCATCAAGGATAGTGCCCAATGAACCATTGGGAGGGTCAATCAAAGCAAAATCAGGACACCATGGTGGAAGGGTCGATCTATTATATAGAAAAGTGAAACAATTAACGAAGAATAAAATTGGTAATAAAATGGCCACTATCAGGGATAACAGGGGAAACGTCTTAAGGGAGCCAGCAAGCATAAGGGGACAATGGAAAGAGTATGTTGAAGAATTGTATTCTAAAGACATGAAGCCTACCCACATAAAGATAGAAAATATACAAGAAGTAGAGGAAAACGATGTTGGACCGAGTATACTAGATATTGAACTTGATAGAGCACTGCGGGACATGAAGGGGAAGAAAGCAACGGGTGTGGACAAGATTCCAGGAGAATTTCTGAAGAAGGGGTAAAAAGCAATTCTATGATTTATGCAGGAAAATTTACGACGAAGGAAAGTGGCCAGAGGATTTTACAAATTTACCTGATTCCGCTATAGAAAAAGAATAATGCCTTAGAATGCCGGGATTACCGCACAATTAGTTAAATCTCTCATGCGGCAAAAGTTATTCTTAGGGTCTTGAATAGAAGAATCGAGGGAAAAACTAAGGAATTCATAGGAAATTATCAGTTCGGTTTTCAGAGAGGGAAAGGGACGAGTGATGCAATTGGGGTGATGAGGGTTCTCGTAGAAAGAAGCTTAGAATTTAAAAGGGACGTTTGTGTATGTTTTGTTGATTTTGATAAGGCCTTCGATAGATTTCAATCGCCAAAACTGATGGTGATACTAAAGAAAATTGGCTTGGATGGGAAAGATAGGCGTTTAGTGCAAAACTTGTATTTAAATCAGAACGCACGAGTAAGAGTTGCTAATGGGGAATCGGAATGGGCAGAGTTAGGGAGGGAAGTAAGACAAGGCTGTCCTTTATCACCATCTCTTTTTAACATATATGCAGAAGAAATTATCAAAGAAGCTTAGGATGAAGTAGATAAGGGAATAAAGGTTGGTGGGGAACTAGTGAAGTCAGTAAGATATGCAGACGATAAAGCTATTGTGTGCGATTCTGAAAGGGGTTTACAAATCCTACTAAATGCACTAAACGATAAAGCAAAGGAGTTTGGGATGAAAATCAATGTAAGAAAGACTAAGATTATGAAGTTTTCAAAGGGATAAAAAGCTATGTTAACGATGAGGGTGGATGGGGAAAAACTAAAACAAGTAGATCAGTTTTCATACTTGGGCAGCCTTCTTTCTAAGGATGGAAGATGTTCGACAGAAATTAGAAAAAGGATAGAATTAGCAAAGGAAGCATTCATGAAGCGAAGGGAACTGATGACAAAGGGACTTGATAAAGGAATCAGGAAGAGATTGGTAAAATCCTTGGTGTGGAGTGTAATGTTGTACGGGTGTGAAACATGGACGTTAAGAAGAGAGGATGTTAAAAGATTGGAGGCTTTTGAGATGTGGGTATGGCGTAGAATGGAGAAAGTAAGTTGGGTCGATAGAAAAACGAACGAGGAGGTCCTAGAGATGGTTGGGGAGAAAAGAGTAATGATTGAAGTAATTAAAAATAGACAAAATAAATGGGTGGGTCAAATATTGAGAGGGGAGGGGTTGTTGAAGAAAGCGATCGAGGGAAGAATGCTAGGGAAAAGACAGAGGGGAAGACAAAGACAGAAGTTATTAGACGAATTAAGGGGTGTGATAAGTTACCGGGAATTGAAGGAGAGGTAATTTAAGAGGAAATGTGGGGGCACATGAACCTACTGAAAGGTAGAACACTTATATATAATGTGTTTCAATAAAGGTATCGAAGCAGGAAGCAGGAGATAATAGATAAATAAGAAAGAGAAGAAAAATTATAGATTATGGAAAGTAAGAAATTGGAAATCATCGACTGAGAAAGTAATATCAGAGTGTTCATTATGTAGCGACTCAGACCAAAAAGCACGATAAAGCAATTCACAATTGCAACTTGTTTAATTCACTTGTTCACCTCATCTTTATTATATTATTGATTTAAGGAATGCGTTCCTACGAAAATTTTTCATCCGTCGATGATTTTTTTTACTCTTCTTCGATATTCGTGGGAATACGTGTGACATTATATCTGCAAAAAAGAGATCCGCAGTCGGGGAAAAAAAGTCTGAAAGAGTCGTACAATATCCGCAGATAATGATAAATTGTTTATTTGCGATAATTCTGAACACTAAAAGATATAAAAGTGAAATTTTCGATTATCAGTTACCTAATCTAATTATGTATTCGTTCATCGTTAGCCTACTTCGTCGAATGGTGGAATTAATTCCTCTAATGGAAAATGTCCTCTATAAAATTATTTCACCAATATATTCTGCGTCAATCACCCAATGAACGATGAGACACAGTTACAACAAGTACTCTTTCACTTACATGGTGGAAAACAAGAAATCTCGTTGAATACCTCTGGGCTTAATCGTTCAACTGAGGGCATTTATAATATGCAAGAGCACTTTATGAGCGACTACTAAACGCGCGTCAATTATAAAGAAAACATTTCTCACAGATTCCGCCTATTAGCATAGTGGATTTAAGTATCATAGGTCACGAAATATTTGTCTCATTATAGTACAGATCCGCTTTTTTATAAAAAGAGGTATTTTTACGGACTATTAATCGGCGTGAGAACGAATCGGCAGATCAAACAAATGGAAAGTAATAGCAGTTAGGTGCGCAGGTAGATTCGCAGCTTTTCCCAGGGGCTGCTCTGCCTCGGGGGCACTCCTCCCCCAGAAGCAGTGGGGCCCGAGGGGGCGTAACCAGTCTTTCACGAGGATCATCACGGCTGCCAGGGGCGGAAAGCGGCTCTTTCGCGAGAAATAATCCAGAAGGCATTCCAAGTGATTTAGCGCACGAAAGTGGGTGGGAAAAGAGAAGGTCCACCCAGTACAAGCACGATGCATCCAGAATCACCGGCTTGAGTTATCTGAGAAGAGTTAAACATTCTCCCTAAATACTCTCTGGACGACACAGCGAAAGAAACTTTGAGATTCATTGACTTTGAAATTAATTTCTTCATAAAAATGAAATATTATGTTGCGCATTTAATGGTATGCATCCTCAAAAGGCTTCATAACAAAAATATTTACTACAACACAATAATATAAACACGCTATATTTTCAGATAATGGGTCGTGTTTATGCAATTGTTTATGCTTATTGAAGCAAATAGTTTTGTCATGAAACAGTTTTCTGTAAATGAATACCGCTAAGTAAAATCTTTGTCTTCATTCCTTATTCTTATACAACCGGATCAGATCTGACCCAAGGAATCGAACTGGAACCAAACCGAAAACCAAATAATATTGATTATTTATTTGTAATCGCTCAAGTGAGGACTGAAACGTATCCGGAAACCGAATTTTTTCTTAACTCCGTTCCAACTTTCGGTACCCAATAATGCATGTGTTACTTGCGTGGAGTCTGAGTGAGGTTTACTAAAATTACTGTGGCTTGAAAATAACTAATGCTCAGTTTTATTACAAAATAATATGTAATACAGTGTTCAAGAAAAATAATAATATGAATAATCAAACAAAAATCAGAAAGTTACAATTTTACGAAGAATGAAGCGGAAATATAAAAGTTGGAAGTTGACAGGAACGGAAGTTTGTTTTCTTTTTTCATTGAATCAGAGCGGAATGAATAATATTACGCTTCGAACAGGTCTTATAACGATATGAACAGTATAAACATAAATATTCATTTAGTCATCAAAATCATCTGCAAATAGCTAACAACAGGCAGCATTATAAGACTTAAGAACGCAACTTGCGGTAAATTCAGAAATGAAACTTAATGAAACGCAATTGAGTGATTCGATAGAAACCAAATGAAATGCATAAATACAAGAATTTTGGATTAAAAAGAGAGAAGAGGTGAAAATCATTTGATTAACTGCATTTACAGTCATTCCTAGTCATGCACACTTTGCTAATAGTAGAGCAATAACCAGCCATTTACTATAAAAATATATTGAATATCTTGCATGTTAAAGATGTCTCAAATTTGGAATGTATAAAACTTTAAATTTAAAAATGAAATTTACTTTCCAGCAATGTGATCCCAATTCAAACCAATTTAACTGAAATAAAACGAGGAAAACCATCAAGAAAGCATAATTTTGTTGATTTGGTTAATCAAAATAGATCATTCGCTTAGACCGTGACACTTTTATAAACCGTGGAAAATTCGTATTCTTCTTAAGAATGACTGAATGAATCTAATCAGCTGCGAGATACCTTCTTAAAGAAAATAAGAAAACGAATAGAAAGGAGCTTTATCTCCTTTATCACGACAGACGATAATCTCCCACTTTACAGTGTAATAAATATCCATTTTCTCGATCGGCAATAGAAAAACAACTCGTTTGTTCCAAATTTTAAAGAGAAACAAACAGATAAGATGATTACACTACGAGTAGTTTCCTTTTCTGGAAATATAGGTTAATAAATGGCTTCAGCCGCAGGATTGAAAAATCCATACAAACGGAAAGAGTTCATTTCTCGAGTGGGTAATAATAGATCCTTATTAAGTCCGATGACAATGAATTCGCATGCATGCGAAACACCTTTGTTTTTTATCTGTGAATGAATGGACGACGAGTAATTACTCTAATTGGCCGCCGCGGTACGTGTGTCACGACAAGATCCTCATTTCGCTTAGCTTTTTAGCAGCTTTTTCCCTTTGGCACATTCGGACTCACATCCATCCGCACGACTCAAATATGATTCATACTCAACTTATCGTAATGCTTAAGCGGATTGATTCGTTGTTCAGAAATAGAGGCGTTAAAGGTTACGCAATAGCTTCTCAATTCCTCGTAGATCATCATGATATTCTATTCTCAAATGTTGTTGCTTCATTTCCTTCCTATCATATGTAAATCCCTGAAATACGAATTATACATAGAATGGCATAAATGTAATGGTAGTAACAGGGCCGGTCCGACGATAAACCAAGTACTGCTTGTGGAGGCAAAGTTTTGGGAGCGAAGACTCATCATTATTACATGGCATTTGCACTTGCAGAGTACACTTAATATGGTCACCTTAATTGTTTCACCCAAAGACTTACGGAAATGGTAGCGTAAGGTCACCCGAGAGGCATAAAATCCAATTAACAATTTGTTTTCACGATACTTATGCATTACTTTTACGTCTCTTAATTGACAAAATTCCGTATATTAGATCAATGTATCTTTTTGTTCAGAAATAGGCACTGTTTTATGCACAAAAATATCCTAAACGTAGGATATGAAGTACCGCAATTTTATTTCAAACGGACAACGGCAAAAATTAAGGGAGAAGAATGCCTGAAAAGGCCGCTTTATGTCACAAAAATTATCGAAGCAAATACGGTCGGGTGAATATGTCTCGGAGCGATCATTTAAGAATTTAATAAGGTGTAAATCACTTAGGGATATATGCTAAAAGGCAATTGTATGAATCGAGGATGGATGAACCTAACATATCGTAAATATAACAAATTAGTTCCACACACTATTTCTTGGAGCTTCCCGTTTTGACTCATAGATTCATGATCAGACAGTAAAGGAAGTATTTGAGGGAACTCACTCCATGTGATTGTATGTCCATTCCTGTTCACAATGTCGTCGCTTGATTTTACTTTCATGTCCTTATGTGCAGCTATATCCAAACACGTATTAAACAGACCGTGTATTTTTCTCTTTTTATTTTCTATAATTTTATAGAAAAACCTCTATAGACTTTTACCACCAAAATATTTTATTTTGACGTTTTATCAAACAATACTCTTCTGTAACTTATTGGGATTCTTCTTTCTCTAATTTGAATTGTTTCAATCTCAAAAATAGTATTGATGAGGGAGAGACAATTTTTACGCCAAAATATCTTGGGAAATTACTTGGGAATTATGTCTTATCTTTTAGCAAAACTAACCTGTGTATACAACCAAAAAGTCACATTATAATTGCTACCATGGTTTCGGTCATTTTCGAGGTATTAGCATGAAGTCTGCGGTTTCATCTTCATGTAGATACGAGAATTGTTCAATTACCTCCATAAAGCGAATTTTTACTTCAAATTTCCGTTTTTTACGTTTGTTTATATTCCGTTGTCTCTAAATTATGGTGGTTGTCGAACATTTGATATATTTTCTGGTATCTAACCAATTATTATTTCGATAAATTCAATTTTTAGTGTGTATATAAAGTTAATTTGTATAAGTTTTGCTATGATTTCTTGTGAGATAATTTACTGAAAAGACTGCAATTATTTCTCTCGTATATCGATCGACTTATTCTTTTTTTCAAACTTCGTGTATAATTTGGTGTACAAATTGGTGTTATTTATTCTCGGAAATTTACATTTATACAACACATTTCACATATATCCCTAAAACCACTTTATCTATTCATCCAAATATATTCAAATTTATAGAAATATATTTTTCCTTTTGAAAACAATTTTAAATATATATTTTCGCAGTAATTGGTTCATATTGGTATATTACGGGCTAGAGTGCTTCGAGAGCTGAGGTAATTCTGCGCATGTGGGCCCCCAACGGAAATAGAACCCAAGATCATATTCACTAGAGGTGAACGCGCTACCCACTTGGCTGTCTTTCGGCTCATATTTTACGCATTTATCACCGGAAATTTGTTTTCGTTCGAGGATCCGTTGTCGATGTCATATTTTATAGAGCACTCCATATTTAAGGTGCAAAAGACGGGCTAAATTAGGAATAAATCAGACTGATGATTAAACAAACAAGTTTAGCTAAGTGATATTCCCAGAACCCAGTTCACTGAGAGTGAGTCCGAAAAAGGAATGCAACGAAATTAAAGTATAATTGCCCTAAACCGCTGCTAAAAATTGAAAATATAAAAAATCCTTCTTTAGAAACCTTGCTGATTACAAGAATCGTTTTCTTCGTGATAATTTACTTGTTTTGCAAACAGAAGTATAAATAGAATCATTTTCCCTATCATCTCAACTCGTGATAATCTGCTAATTGCTTTTCGCTAATGAATTGGACACTCATCCGAGTGACCTCCCTCAAAGCACGACTGCGCAATTTGCATACTTCGAGACAACGGTCAACGCACACAGCCAACGGAAACAGATAAGGGGAAATTGAAGTCAGAAATGTGATATTTAATATCAAATTAGGGTTTTGTTTTTGATTTGAATGTAATCGCGACGAAATAAAATATTATATTTATATAACTCTGAATAATAATTAAGCTTAATTTGGCCTTAAACCAAAAAAAGATTCAGATTAAAGATGTTTTAACATTTTCCATATGAGGAAACTCTAATATAATGAATATTCTCTTGACGCTCCTAATAGGAAACTTTGCGAGAATTTTTTCATGAAATGGATTCAATAACCCAAGAATAGACTACATCATTACTTTTCAAAACCTAACAAAACGAGGAATGTCGATTGTGAGATCTTTTAGTTGCTCTGAATGGATTCTCCGATGTTGAGATAATGGGTCGATTCGAAACTTAAATCATGGCATTATGAAATAATGCTTATCCATCTAAGCCATAGTTTCGGAGCTCTTTTATCAACTTCACCATCAAAAATGAGCAAAACCTTTTGTATTTAAAGAAAAAGTTCAAGATATGAAAATGATGATTATTCACAATTTTCTTTTAGTTCCTACTCTCAAACAAGTACGTCAGTGGGTGTCCAAAATCAGTGTGCCAATGCCAATTATGTAATGTAAACGCGTCATTTGATTCAAATACTCTCTCGTACAATAGTACAAAAGTCGGTACATTACGGCTCGTCGTCACTAAGCAAATATTTTCCAATATCTAAGATAAATGATACAAATAGAATAGCTGGTGCTATTTTGTACTCATTTTTATATATGACTGGCAAATAATTTGGCTCTTCATTAACGATATTGACTTTAAATATCAAAATATCCGATAAAAATTGATTTTCGTAACTTTTTCTATCATTATGACTGCGTGTGGCGATTTGGAATACAAGATTTTACCGCCTTCATTGGTATCATTTGACATTTTGATGTGAAATTATACGTTGGCGGTGAACTTCTTCTCCTTCTAGCCTCGTATATCGTTGTAACATTTACAGAGATGAATGAAAAACTGAAAATGCCGAGTGTGGGAAAATTCATCCTGACACATAGAAAGAAAATACTCCAAGTTTCGGGAAAACACCCACAAAGTAGGGCTGCCATATTATCTAGATATATTATAATAAAATTATTGCAAGAGACTGTAAATACGGAAATCTTACTCTCAATCTCATTCGCCAAGTGAAACTATAATCCGCTTTTTGGCATGGATGTGAGAATGCAGAACATTCATGAAGACGTAAAATTGTGAGATTATAGGGGTAATTTGGTCCCAAAAATAGTAAAAGACAGAAACGTAGTCTCGTGAAAGGCGGAGACGCAACAAGTTTCCATTTAACGATTCAATATATAATTTGAGCTTATCAGTTTCTCCGAATCTCTGCTTGTGTTTCTTTCTTGTTCTTATTTAAGTCTTCCGAAACAACGGTTTCAAAAGGCCGAATCCGAATCCGTGAAAATAATTCGTGACCTCGCACGGAACACCCACAGTCACTAGCCTACAGCTATCTATTGGACAGAATGGAGATGTTTATTTCGACATAAGCAGTAGAACAGGATTATCCAGACTCGAATAAAGAGGTCCAAGTAAGGATATGGAAATTACCAGGTGGAGTGAGTTTCCTAAAAATATTCTTACTATTATCTGATAAGAAGATTGGAATCATTCTGAAGCACAAATAAATAAAATACAAAAGTGAATCTATAGGCCTACCTGGTAGTAATTTAGCTATAGCAGTAAAGAGCCTGTAAAGAAGAATACCTTTACGTAATGATTGAAACATTTGCGTTGAATATCAAATCCTAAACTTGATGTAGTTTGGATTTAAGGTGTGCGCAAATTTCTTAATGAATCCGTTCATAAATTCACTCGATTAATTGACTTCGAGCAAGAACTCTTTTCCAGATTCTGTCCGAATATATTGCGGTAGTATTGAAATCATTATTCGCCTTTATTAATGAGATTTCTTATATATACCTTTCAGATATAGGCGGTTCTGCTACTGGGAGGAAGATTAGAGAAATAGATGCTTCGGCCAATGGATTCGAGAATTATTTTTTTCCGTGAACAATACTCGAAAGTAATCTATTAGAAAAATAGAGTCAAGGTGCATGTAACCCTATCACTAGCCGAAAGGTAGCTTACAAGGTAAATGTATTTATGCAAGATATGCAGATTTATTAATTAAAACTACCGATCTCGGGCAAACACAATTCGATCCGAAATATTATCTTAAGGACTATAATGTCATTACTCAGAACAATATGTTTAGAATATGATATACAATAACAGAAATAGAAGTTTCTTTATAAAAATACGATAAAATAGGAGCTGATTGTCTGAAGGGCAAAGAATAAGTTATAGATTCCAGAATTTGAATTCCTACCTGATTTATAAATATAATATGTAAAGATATAATAAAACGCAAACATGTCTGGCAAATAAATAGAGAACAAAGCTAAGACCTGAGGTATTATATATAAGAAAACTTAAAGGTATGAGCGAAAGGAATGTAAAAGTGATTATTAACAAAACACTCGCTGATGGGATGGACCTCTCACGCCGGTGGGGACAACAGCACCAAATAAGAAGTATTGTTTTTTATTATGAAGTATTGTTTTTGAAGAAGAAAAGTCCCAATGTGGCGAACTCAGTGAAATGCAGCGCGATCACCGTGAGATTCGGTCCAAAGATGACCAGGAGTTGGGACCAGGCAGTTGGTATACCGCTTTAATGAAACTTCTCTTTATAGTTTAAATACCTTTTTCACTTCCTTTTTTATATTTCGTGAAAACTGAGAGATAACGCCATTTCAGTGAAGAAAACTCGTGGTACATGCACCCCCAACCACACGCCAAAAGGCAGATGCCAGGATACTTCGACCTACGTCATGAAGACACCACGTACATCATATGGCCCATGTATGGATACATGTGTGTCTATACTTTTCTCATGGGGCAATGGCGCCTATTCCGTGAAAATTAGTCAAGTTTGACGCCTTGACGCACCTTTTCAACGATAACGTAAAATAACAAACGTAAATGTAAAATTCAATCTTTTCTTCCCAAGTCTCAAAGAACCACTTTTGGCCTCTTGGCCAGCTTCTTTCGATTCTAGCCCACTGTGCAATCATTGGGTCCATCTTTCAAGAAATAAAGTCTTTGCTGGTATCAAACTCTGCCTCATTTTATCCACCAATGTTTATGATTAAAAAAATTGAAAGCGAGTGTATGTATAGATAGAGATGTATGTACATATTGTTGATCACTTCATAATGTGACGCCACATTCTGGTAAGGGACTAGGAGTATTGAATGTGTTTTTTGATGATTAAATATCAAATGCTAGGAAGAAGATGGAAAAGAGCAGCGAAGATAAAGATGGAAAAGGAGAAAAAGAGAGAGAAAAAGTGGTATCGGTGAGTTCGTGAGGTCAGCTCATTTTCCTCGGGAGACTTGTCCCTTGGAAAATCACGGATGAGGCGGATATAATTTTGGGAAATATCTCGCTCGCATTCCAATTGGAGGAAGCAAAGCGTTTTCTCGACTCCCTGAAATGATGGCGTGTTACCCTCGCAAATAATTACGGAAGTGGTTGATTGTGGAGGAGTTGCCAATGCATACCGGATTCAGGATTTGGGATTCGCAACTCCCATGGTCATTACGAAGGAAGCTCTTTTCCATCTTGGAAATTTTTTAAGCAGAGATTTGAATAAATCCACCCTTAACATGTCACGATTCAAGCTATTTTGAGACCCCAATCATTAGGGTTTCTCCATCGTAGCAAGCCAAGCGTAATGGAAACATAAAGAATTTAAGAAGTAAAACCCGTTTAAGACGCTATCCTGCTTAAGACACGCTTCCCTCCCTTTCACATTGAACACATGATACAAGTGCCGCTGTAGAAGCTCTGCTACCCGCTTAAGAAGCGGATATTTCGTGACTTGATGTAGCCAATCGTTCGCCTCATTCGTTGACCAAAAAGTTTCCTCTCCTCTAAAAGAGTGAGCCTTGATGAAGTGATGAAGAAAAAAATGAAGATCTCTCTCATCGTCAGAGTCGATACGAACTCCCAGATAGCGTGAGATCTCTATGACGTTTTTCTCAGGTCAGAATGTATGTCAAAAAGTCGCTTTTCGGCGTTTCCTTTCGTCACAATATAAAAAGTTAACATATCAAAATAAAAAGGTCCTTATATAAAACCTTATATAATTGTATACCTGGTAAAATCTATTCCTTTAAGACGCGGTTTCCACTTTGTCCTCCGAAAAGCATCTTAGCCGGTTTTTACTGTACTTAAAATTACTCCGAAATCTGGCAGAAAGCAAGTTGCCAATTTAGCGATTATATAGATTCAGCGACTTGATTTGGCGATATTATATACCTATGTTAAAAGCTTTCTTCGAATCTCGTTGAGACAGCGCAACGCTCATAGCTGTTGAATTAATATAGAATGAATTTGAACTATAAATGGTATTACTTTGAAATTCGTTAAAAACGGTATATTCGCTCAGAAGTGGAAGAACTGAGTTTGAGTTCCCCGCATTGCCTAACATTTTTGTCTCCATTAATCTATGGGGTAACGGGTTTCAAGAATACACAAAGAAAAATATCGAAATGACTAAAAGTCAAACGTAGGTTTCCTTGAATTCGAATTCCAGTCATGTTTCCCCTTCTGTTTATCCTTATGGCGCACAAATTACAACAACACTTTATCTTTGCTTCTCATGTTTGGGTGAGACACCTTTTGGTGGAATCCTTTTATAAATGTCACTCGCATAGAAAACCTAAGGCATTTCGGGTTTAAACCACGTTAGAAGCGGAATCGCGTTATAACTGGTGTATCACAACTTTTTATTTTTTTATCACGTTGGAAAAATGGGATTGTATATCCTTTAATTTTCAATAAGTATTTTAAAATTTAAATCAAGAAAGAATCTTCTTTATTTTGTTTTATTGCTGCAGTTTTAGATGGGATGTGTGGAGATCTATTTTTGTGCTATGCTGGTTGCTTTCTTGCAATATTATTGAAGAATGGTCAGCTCTTCAGACAAAGAACTCTTTTGTCGCTTTATTTCGCGCATTTTCACTTTATAACGAAGGAATCTTTGTCAGACAGACGATTAGGGAAGAAAGACGAATTTTTACTCAAATTTAGAATTGTGCATTCACGTATTCAATAACTGAACTTTTTATTCACAATACTGAATCGATGTCATTTTTTATTTTTCGGCAAATTCTAGCAGTAGTCGATGATTTATGGCGACCTTCTTGTTAATTTTCAGCGCTTATTTAAGGACATTTAAAAATAAATTATCATCTCTAATTGAACATTTCAAAATGCGGCATCAAAATTAGGCAATTATTTGCAACCGTTCAATTTTAACGAAAATGCAGATTATGTGAGGTCTAATACTCGAATTGATTCATTTAAGTGCTACTCAATTAGGCGAAAGAGTTAATATGAGAATGGACAATAACATAAGAGCTCTCATTATGTCCTGTAGTGAATAATTTATGGCTTGCATCCTCGTGTGTACTTGTTGAAGAAACCAGTTTTCGGCTTCAAGAGAAAGCAGGAGAATTTCACAGAAAAATGAATCATACAATTAGCGAATCTCTGAACCAATCCGGTTTTTCTTCTTCCTGCTTTAATTTTCTCGTTTTACTCTGAAGTTCATCTTAGCAATGGAGATCTTCGATGGCTATCGGATCTGGTAATGAGTATTATTTTCTTCTGGTGCCTGACAACAATCAGCATTAAAAACTTATAAATGGTATAAAAGTATGATGAAGTAATATTCACGAGTTGAAATTCTTACGACACTATTGTCCTTGCCACTTGGTGGCCGTACATTACGAAAATGTTTTCAGCTGGAAAAAAATTCATACACGTGGTATTTTTATGTAAATATTACTGATCATCATTCTCAGGCATATTATAGCAGCTAAGAATTAATGAATTGAAAGTTTATTTTTCTTCTCGTAATAAGTAGGGAAACAATAGGCAATATTCTGTCTGTTAATTTACAAAACACTCTCTCTCTCTCTCTCTCTGCCTTTATAGTTTATTCACCTCACAAACATTGCCGAATTCTCCAAGACAAAGATATTCTAATTGCTTATCAAATGCCAAAGTGTTTTGGCATCCCAATATTTGTTGCGTCCCCGTCAGTATTTTTTATTATACCATTATAGCAAGAGATAATGATTGACGAAGTTGAGCAAATATTTAAATTTCCTGGAAACGGTATTTTATGAAGGGTTTACTATCAAGTAAGGGAAAAAGGGAAAACTCTTGTTGTGACATATAGCTACACTCAGACAGTGAAAAAAACAATTTTCCTATTTCCCTTTTGCCTCCTCTATAACTGTTATATTTCCGATATTCTTAATTATTTTTTACGTTCCTTTAATTGGCTGGGTTGAGAATGAAACAGAGTAAGGATATTGCAATTCAAATATTCTCCGGAAGAATTCTGCAGCTCTAAGCGATGATTGTTTAGCTCGTAATGCCTGTTGCTTATGTAGAACAATATTATACAGTTGACTGTGTGATCTTCTCAGAGTTAAAATATCTTTTTGGTAAAGGGTTGATTTGCAATATGCATGGCTTCCTTTTTATAAATCAAAGAATTTGCTATAAAACCATTTGAAACTGAATATTCCAAGATATGCTAAGTGTGATTAGGATCTCAGATCACTCATAAAATTACGTTTGTGATAAGGAAGAAAGCTAATGTGACCTACAAGGAGGAGAGCTCATTTGTTTCACTCTTGAATAAGTAATTAAATTGTACAGACGAGCAATTTAGTAAATAATGATATACAAGTAGTATGATTCTCAAGATAAACCAATGCTATATACAAATCAACTAAATAAATAATACAATCTCGGTAAGAAAAAAGGGAAATTAATCTTTTCACGACGTAAGGGGGAAAAGTAACTGTCTTAGTTCCAGGAGCAGATTTTATTATGCAAATTCAAGAAATAAAATACCAAAGTTGAAAATAAAATATATAAAGAATTCCCTTCCCTTCCTTCTCGCATTCCCTAATGTAATTCCAGTTATTAACAACTACTTCTACTGATTTATTCTCATTTCAACAATTCGAGATTCAATAGCTGGCAAATTAAAGTAAATCAACCTTGGAGAAACAAATTCAGAATAAAAAATTCCATTTGATATCAAGTGGAACTTTACATAGCGAGTTGTTTTTTCGAGTAATTCAGTTCCACCAAGTGAATAATTAATCCATAGATCTTAAATCAACCTCATTTACAAGACCCAGAACACTACGGAATGGGCGCAGAATAATGCTAAAGGAGAGCTTTCCCAATACAATTAGAAATCTAGATAAGGTTTCGAGCATTCCTGACTTTAAGACCTGTGCGTCGTGTAAGCCAAAGACCGAAGCAGTACACAACCGGCGTTTGTTTTCCCTTCCCTTGGAGACAGAAATCGAGGGGAGCGAATTTTCCACACCATTTGAGGGGTGGTGAGATAAGGCGGGTCCCCCTCCGATCATGCTTAGGATTATCACCTGCTTGTACATGAGTGGCCTCTTATGGTGAGAAATACCTTATTTCATAGCGGAAATGATGTGTATAGCAATGGCGGATCTTCTACACTGTTGTCAATGTTTCTATAGCCAATAGCTGTACCAAAAATGATGGTGGAATAGGAGATTTTCAGTCTCAATATCGCATGAATAAATATGTTATTTAATCATTACTTTCATTATTGCTACTATTTTAATATCTCTATTACTATTATTTAATATCTTTAAATTATGATACATTTAAATTTCCGTCTCTAAGGGTGGATGAGCACAAAATCAACATTAATACCCTGCAACCCGCCTTTCGGCGTATGGGAACATTGCTTTCTGTAATTTTGAGAATTATTATTGCTTCCATCAAAATGTATAACCCAAAGTGTCCGATAATTTTACTTTCTAAACGACATAATGCCTCAGTTTATATTTAATCGCCCTACGAGAGTCGTAAAATCAGTGTTTTCGCTGTTTTTTATAAAATGAGCAGCTTATTCATAGATTTAGGAAGCTATCTAAATCTTTCAGACGGTTCATTATCTGGAAATAATTTTTATTTTCTTTAACTTTTTAATTTTATACTTTTATTTTAATTTAAAACGAGTAATATACAATAGTTCACGTAGAGAAAATTCAAGACGTATTTTATTAATGATAAATAAATGAATGTTATCAATAAAGCTCATTGTTTCAGGTATTATTTTATGGAAATATTTCATGACAGGAAAAAATGAGACTGTAAACTCCGCATTAAAAGCGGAAGATATATCGTCATTATGTCGATATATTTATAAATGTATAAAAGAGCGGATTCTGAGAACAAAAGGAAATTATTATTAATTAATCTTTATCTATAATTTATTGTCTTTCAATAATTCCTCTTATTAATTTTTCTATGCCAGTCCATTTATTGCAATCAGTCGGCTTTGGTTATATCTCACCCTATTCCCTTTCCAAGGGAGAGAGACAATCTTTTTCCCATCAGAGAAGAAGAAAAGCGTTGGTCAAGAATCGATTTAGTGGACAGATCGTGTGGCGAACGCGTCGAAATAACAGCGCCATTGTGAGGGCGTGATGGATGATCCCTCAGTGTGGGGATTTATCCCCTCCGTTGGAAAGATTAATTGGTATTTAGCGAGGAAAACAGCGGGTTTAAACGCATTCGTGCATGTTAAAGTACAATAAATCCGTGCGTCTTCTGGTTTTGTCTGCTATGCAGTTGACAAAACCAATGCCTCTGAGATGAATACTCAGAGAAAAGGCCCATCGTGGATTCCAAAATACGTTACAGAATAAGATATTGGGAGAATCCCAATGAGGAATAGACTTTAAAAAATACCCATTTATTTTAAGATATTGGGAGATTTGAGGCAAACTGGATAGATGGATATTTGGTCGATAAAGTATTAATATAGACATGTTTCGTTACAACGAGTTGAAATTAATGATCATCATCAGCCGCCTCTCAGAGTCCACATATGATTTTTATAATCTTTTCCAGTTGGGGCTGTGCCAGTTAACGCCATTAACATTCTGGTTATCTTAATACGGTATTCCTCTTGGTCTCTTTAGATCCACTCTTACATCAATTTAATCCATGATTGGTCGTTTTTACTTCACGCAATATGACCACCATTTCAAGGTGGTTTATTTCCTTATAATGTCAGTAACTTCAATTATCAATCTAATATCCGTCGAACTATTTTTGCATAACTTATATTTAAATATACAATGATTAAATTTTTAATACTCTAGATTATATCAATATCTATATCATTATTTGTGATGAACAAAGATAGCTGAGAGAGAGAGAAGCTGTTTTAATAGCGAAATGAATAAAAACCGGGTTAAGCAATTCACTCTGAGAACTCATCTTCTCGTCACTGAAACCATATTAGCATTGCTGGAGTGAGCAGATGTGTTAATTTACCGTTGAAGATATTTAAACTTTCATAATTATTGTACAGAAGATAACTCATTGATCATCATAATAAGCTGTACTCGATGAAGCACGGTTCTCAATAAGGAATTAATTTAACCTGTAATTGTCTTTGCGAATTCTGGAAATTTCCTTCCTTAACTTGTAATTGATTAATTATTGACACTCACAATTGAAACCGATGTCAATAACAACTTGATCATCCATAATTACACAATTTCTTCAAGTCGAGGGCATTAGCTATTAAGTTATTAAATTAGAAGTTCAGCTAAGTTTAGAGCAATTTATTTCTATTTTCACTTACAACACGACATGATATAGATTGAACTATTTACAATCAAATATCAAATTTAAATTAGAAGAGGTGAAACTGTAGAATTAGTATTGCTACACATAGTCTTATGGACGTTCCAATCCTTATCTTCACTTATAATGCGCGATAGTTTTAAATAAATAACTAAGATTCATGACCTATTATTAAATCTATTCATGAAGCCATTCCGCTGAAATTTCTTTA
The DNA here is from genome assembly GCA_036926295.1 of Pachydiplax longipennis. Taxonomy (NCBI): domain Eukaryota; kingdom Metazoa; phylum Arthropoda; class Insecta; order Odonata; family Libellulidae; genus Pachydiplax; species Pachydiplax longipennis. The sequence continues at coordinate 971,259 of JAVFKF010000054.1, forward strand.
AACAGTAATATAGCAGTAATAATAACTGATTCTTCTTAGATATGCCTTTACTGAGCCTCTGTATCGTAATGTTTGCTCAAACACGGTGCAAAACACCCCAATAAACTATTTTGAAATTGGGGGTTTACTATATCAGAGGAATAAAATAATGTGAAACTAAAATTTGCATTGACAAATGTTTGTTGCGAATTTCCATTCCTCTGTTCCTGTATACCACGATTACTTTCATTCCACAAGGAAGCAGTTTATAAACGTCCCTCAGAGTAAACACAGAAATCTGGTCTTATCCACCCCCTAAGTGGTTTCCTTCCGCAAATCTCAAGACGCATCCCCCCTTCGCTTTAATGGCTAATTTCACTCTCCCCTACGACACACCCATCCTCTTAAAACACTCTTTTCATCCCCTCTCCACTGCTTCTATCAGGGCTTTTCATTTGAACCACTGCCTTGAAAAACTTCCCTTCGTCTAAAATAGAAAAATATAATAAAAGTGGAAAACATAATCTGCAATGCTTGAAATAAGGTCGAGGAAGGAGGATCAAAATATAGATATATCATAAATGAAGACATGACATATTTTCAACATCAATTATATAAAAGAGTGAACGAGAGCCACACGATTCCATCAATAGATGGATTGATAATCGATATTAGTTAACTTTTTGGAATAAAATCAGATATCAGTAATTACAACAACTATTGATGTAGAATGAGCCTTTTTGTGCTCTGTAACGTGTTCTAGTCAGCACTTTTCAAACGCTCTCCCTCCTTAGGCAACCCCTGAACACTCCAGTTGATATAAATATTCTTAGCAATCGCGTAATTTCTCCTGCTGACTTTCTTTATATACGTTCTGTTTTATTAATTAGTCTAATTACTTAAAAATTTCTCGTCGAAAGCGCTAAGCTTGCAATTTTAAATATTCACATGACTGACTTCCCAAATACACAAATAGTCTAAATATTTGAAATATTATTTTCAGTATTATTCGCCACATTTTATATATTATAAGCCACGTCGTATTTTCTGTATATTTTGGCTCTGAATACAACATCCTTCCAATATAAATGAACATCTTACCTGTTCGGCAAAATGTTATATCGCAAACTAGAACCAAGCCATGTTAGCTTTCCTATCCGTAGGTTTTGCAGGTTTTTCACACCCCCTTCTTGAGGGTGTTTTCCCGCAGTGAAAATTTTTTTCCTAAGTACTTAGCTTAGGTTTTTAAATCCACAAATTAGTCTTCTTCTCTGTTCTGTTTTTTAAAGCTATCTCTTTTTTAATTTTACATGACGAAGGGTTAGATGTAAGGGGAGACTTTATAGTCTCAATCTCGCCCCAAATAAAGTCTTTTTAGTATTATTATTATTAGCAAGTCGTGAAAGTTCTTCTCTAGTCTTTGAAAATCTGTACCTTATATCCGTAAGAATTTAATTATTTTTGATAATAACAATAAGCGCGATAATAATATAAGCTAAAGTGTTAATAATTGTGCATTTTAATGCATGTATGTAAAATATTAAGACGGTTTGTCAGCACAATGCGATTAGTAATTGGAAAAATCTCTAGTATGAAATAGAGTTAGCAGCCGTGGGAGGAAGCAATCCGTTAAATTGCTGCTTTGATCCTTAATAAGGGACAATCCTCCGGGTGGCAGAGCTAAAAGAAACGGTGAATAGCTAAGGAAAGGCACTTTTGATGTCCCCGCTGAAAGAAAACATGATTTCCAAAGAGCCGCAAGTCCGGGAGTTTCTGGTCACGTGGGTGCGTCACAATGGGTGCTCGCTTCGATGGAAGGGAAAAATGCGCATGCGCGGACGGTGCCTTTGAAAAGAGCAAACGGGCAAACGGTTTTCATCGAGATTTGAGTGCAGAACGCATTTTTGGGATTGAATGGATGCCATTTGGTATGATTAAAAGGGAAGGCTTATTACGTCAATGATGCTCCTTTTCAGTGTCGTAGCTTTTGAGGCCATCCTAAATACGCCCGCTCTTTCCGAGTATTCTAGCTCGTTACCCTCTCGAATACTCCAATATGTTAATTTTAAATAAAACAGCGGAAAATTACAATCCATCGGAAATGTGTGCAAAATCAGAGTTTCACAGATATAAACCAATGCCTGAGTAAATCATGGTTCTCGTACTCTCCTTCGAGAATCACAAAACTCAATAATAAAAACTTACTATACCACTATCTATCTATTTAATGGAATAGTAAAGATTTTACCATGGAGTTTCAATTATGTTACTGATCATAAGATCGAATTTCAAAAGATATTGAAATCTTTAAATTAAATATACTTAAAAATTGTTCGAAGACTTAAAAATGATGACTTTGGCATAAACCACTAAATTTATTATTCTGTCATGATAATGAAAGAAAACTTTCGGCGCTTGGAGATTACCTCTGTCTCTGTTCTGCTAATACCGAATTTAACCGTCCTTTAACATGACTTTGTTTAGCTCCCTTTCAATCACTATTATGAGATTCGCTTTTGTTTATTTTAGTAGAGAATTCCTAAATTATTTGTAACGTAAATTTGTAAGTCTCAAAAATGAGACCTAATGAAGAAATGTATAAGGATTGTAAAATTCATATTATTTATTATGAATATATATATATATTATTTTTTTATATGCTACAGCTAATTAATTTTCGGTTGATTCTCCAACGCCCTGTACCTTCGGATAGAAGGAACCTCAGTAATAAAAGATAAAAAATATTTTTACCCCAAGGATAGCTTAATTTTAAATTTTTTTATAATCAAAAATATTATTTCCCGACGATTCTCCAAACCATACCATTATCAATGCGTCTTCATTCATTTATTCAGAACGAAATTTCCTTCAATAATTTCAATCTTTTTGAATTTCGTCACTCTTACCTGTTTTTTTTCATTTTACTTTGACCACTTGAGTCAGGCATCGTCCTAACTTTCATATACTAATACATATTTAGTAGATAAATATCAAACTGACAATGGATATCAGCTAGAAGAGAAGTCCTATATGAACTGTCAAATGAAATAGCTAATCCAATCTAATCTAAATTTATTTCATGTTTTTTTCTGCCTTGAATGCGATGTGGTCCACCCCTTCATCCTTTTACATCCATTGATCATCCTCTCTGAAAGAGGCCGCTTTCATGTGCTATTCGAATGCGTTTAAAATACGATATTTGGGTGCATTGAGAGGACATTTCCAGTCGCTAGGATGTAATGGACCACTATCCTGATTAGAAAACGCGCGCTACTTGATTAGGATTTGTTTCTGGACCGATCTTTTCTGGACATTTTAAATTGAAACCCTTTTCTGGTTTGACCAAAAGACCAATGAATGGCATTAATATTATACTGAATCCAAAGGGACCTCTTAATTGACCACTGATCGCTGAAAACGAAATTAGTGAAAAATAATTTTGAATTCACATCAGTCTTTGCCTTTAAAATATACAATGATTTGCGAAAAATGGCGTACTTCGAACGGATGGTGCAAGGATGAATCTTGTGGCATCCTATTGACGGACACACGTTATATTTGATGGCCATTTGGCAGCGGTTGGAGGGGACCATACCATATTACTAAGACATTCGCCCTCCCGCAGGCAGTATTACATTACATTAATAGATACATAACATAGTTACATAATAACAAAACTTAAATATAGAAAGTGTATATACACAATATAAACATATAAAATAATAATACATATTGAGTGATTAAACTACATTAAAATTTACAAATGGTTTTGAGCTTATTTTTAAAATTTTTTACATAGATAAAGGAAAATTGAGGTGTCGTAGAATTAAGTCCGCAGATTTAAAAAAAAAACTTTGTAATATTCCACGACGAGAAAATTAAATAAATCAGAAAAATTTTTCACAAGGAAGCTATATCCTATTTGATATATATGCAAAATACTACAGAATAATTCTGCAATGTTATTAAACATGGTTTAGTTTCCTCCTGAAAAAATTTCCCGATATATTTATTCTTTCCTGCTGCAGGAAAAATACTGATATTTTCATTCCTGTCAGCAGATCTTCTATAGCAAATCATCGCTAATCTGAGATATATGTTTGCTTTGAGCAATTATCACTAAAAGAGGCAATTTATGGTTCTCCTTTGTTACTTCACTGGTAAATTTATATGAAGCAAGTACCACAAATTTTGGACAACTCTAAGTTCGAATGTACCAGATCATTAATGATGAATGTGGTAAGGATTCAATTCTTAGTAGGAAATCTTCAAACTCGTAAAACTTTGCTAAACGTCATCTGCTGACAATGAGTGCACTCACAACAAAGTGACCACTTGAGTATTATTCCTCACAATACGCAATGAGTGGTCCCTTGAGTATCTTTTACAGTATCTATGAGAGAAATGAACTCGCTCTAAGAAAGGAGTCAGAATGTTCAAAAGAAGAAATAATCTGAAAATACCAATGCAATCATGAATAGCAACTTCTTGTTTGAAGCATCATGAAAAAATTCACGATTTGACTTATTGTTTCCAAGTTTCAAAATTAAATATATATTTTTCCACTTTAATTATACTTTGAATCGCACGTGTGTAATTTGATAGAAAGCGGCATCGTTTCGGGCCTTCGAATATATTGATTCTTTCAAATTACAACAATTAAGAATTGAAATGACTTCTAGAAACGAATTACCGTATATTATTAATTGGCGTTATACCGTGTGTAAGACGCATTTATTTCGCAGAAAAATTAGATTAAAAGATAGGTCGAACTTCATTTATGATGGATCAATAAAAGACCTTGCCGCGTCTTATACGCGGATATATACGGTAATTTCGAAGAAGGATCTGTCATCGTACTTAACTTTCCAAATTTTTCAATAGAACATTGCATTAGAACGCTGAGGTGATCATGCAACGAAAACATCCTGAAAGGGGGACTTATAGAATATGATATATCAGTATCCCTGTAGTTGGCTGTCGCGTTAACTGAGACAATGTACGCTAAAAGTCCTCATCATATGTGGAAAACCCCCTCTCATCATTCCTGCCTCAATCGATTGCCATTTCAATAATGACCCGTGAAGGGCGTGGTAGAATCGGGGGGGGAGTTGATGTACTTTTGATGGGGCGATACCGCTTTCGAACCATTAAATGATTATTCCATTGGGCGGTAGAGGGCAGGGACGCTGTCTCATTAGGGACTCTTCAAAGATGTGATCATACCTCGGTACAAATATTTTATGCGAAAAATCAATTCTCTTAATGAATGAATGTGGAGAGAAGATCCGCGAGATCATTAGGAAATGTTTGAGTTTCGTAAGTTTCGACGTAAGAGAGAACGGACGAAGGCAAAGACAATGTATGAGAAAATAAAAGAGAAAGAATACTGTCTGAAATAAAGGATGAACTTCTAAATGCAGTGAAACAAACTAATCATCGGATTAAATGATAACCATCACGTCAAAAGCGGGATAGTGTTTTAACAGGGATATGACAACGTTTTATTTATTGTGCCTTGGAAAACAATAGGGAATGGTAATTTTGCTCTTCTTTCATAAATGCTTCGCACCTGAAAACGAAAAGTAATCACCAGTTAGCATTATTTGCCACAGTTGATGATGGGATATCTAAAAAGTCCGCGTGTTATTGCCGTGTGAAATTGAGTGCCTCCTCATATTCGCGAAGAATAGTCGGATTTTCGTACTAAGAGACCAAATTTTTCTCCTTTCATCCTTCTACATTTTTGCCACATTCAATGAATTAAAAAGCAATTATTACTGTTTCTCCTCGAAATGCGAGATCGTTTTTCTGTTTTAAACGGATTTTACTGTATATGGTAGACATATACGGAATGTATGATGATGTTTAAAATACAGTAACATTTTATAGGCGATTACTTGAGCTTGCAACACCCCAACAGCAATTCGTAAGTAATTTCTTAATGTACATCGAAAAATGCTCTTTATATCCAATCATAATTTCTTCACGTGTGGATCAGTAATGTCTACATATAATCCGAAATCGAAGTCGAAACTTTATGGCTAAAGGTGGTTAAATTTGAAAATTACGGAGATTAGGCTCTTAAGGGAGGTAATATTGATAAGGGAGATTGAACTTTACAACTTTATCACTGAGAATATGAATATTATCCTGTGAACTTCTCAGAACAGCCGTTGCTTTAAAGTCCTAATTTCATAAATTGATTGCAAAGAGATGCGGATTTATGTACAGCTATAGTTTAATTTAAAGTATCATTTTTGTGTAGCTAATGTAGTTAATAGTACTCCATGAATCACTATCAATTATTTACTGTTGTATTCCCATTAGTTTTCTACCAGAGGTGCTCGACGCTTGGCCATACAGGCTGCGCAATGAGAAATTCAAAGTTTGCAGTGAAGGATTTCTTTTCATTTTTATGTAATTGTCCCCATTCATAGTCCAGAATACGTTACATGTTATACAAATTTTTATAGCGGATAAAATGTACTTGTAGTTTAAAGCATTCTGTTGCATTTGGTATAATTCTTCATTGAGGAAAGTTCGTTCGGAAAATGAGGATGTGATAGAAGAATTTTTATCGAAATTTGCAAAAACGTCCAAAACATGCAGAATATATCTGTTAAGTGTGTGAACAGTGCATTAAGAAGATGGAACGTAAGTGGAAAATACTAGTATTTCATAAATTTTCAATTGTAAATAAGATGTATACATAATTTAAAGGAAACACTTTTTATAAAAGCATTCAAGGTCTCTTCGGTATTGCATTCGACTCTCATATGAGCTGATTTTTCGCCGTTGTTAGCATCGTTTTTTCATTAGTAAATGCCACTTCGAGGAAAACTAACGACTAGATCACAAATATATTACTGAATTCTTAGAGCTGATATTGTATGTATGATAACTTGTTACATGCGAAATTCATTATCATGACAGTACTTAAATTCTTTTTACGCATTTTATGGAAAGTTCTTTATGAACCGAGTGATTATAAGCATTAAGCAAACCGTTCAACAAATAAATGGATTTGTTTTAATTTCAAATGAAAGAGGTCTGCCAAGTTAAGACGCTTCTAAGATCGCGGGTTGGATGTTTGTTATTTGAAGAGCATCTTAGTTACTATATTTAAGTTATTTTTCACTCTGCAATGAACCAATATTTGCCAGATATACTATTAGGCATATGGCATTTTTAACAGCAGTGATGAGCACGATCTCTCCAAGACTACGACCAGAAAACACTCCTTCTCTGGTTTATCCGATACGTTTATGACTTGAGATTTAGACGAGTGGAAATACAGCTTAGCGAGTTTTTATTCTAACGTACTGCCTTGAGAAAAAGTAATAAATAAGATCTCATTTTATCTAAGAATTTGTATCAGCTCCAAATTGGAATGGAGATCGTTCTGCTTCGCGATGCCTTAACTCACAAAACTATTCATCCCGAAGAAAGAATTCATAAGGAACTATCGTAGAGATAAGGCACATATGATGTAAATAAAATAATAAGGCGAAATATTGACTCAATTGTGAGACATGGCACCTTAAGTGGAAAGTGGAGCCGCTATCTTTGCCGTGTGTTTCGTATGAAAGGGACTGAAACAGGGATCGGGATTTACTGTATTGGTTGAATTAACGTTTCCTCACGATACAATCTCTGAAATACTTTTCTATGGAAATCAAAACACATTTTTCGTTCTCGGCGCGGCTCATCAAATCCTGTTGAATCCTGTGATTATAAAATGCGCTCAAGAAGAATGTTGTCTATCAGAGTGAGAAGGGGAAGAGGAGGGAATGTAGGGCAGTGGGTATTGCTTTGGCGTTGCTGAGGGAGGGGTCCGAAAACTAGACGAGAGGGGAGATGAGGGGGATTTTGTTGGGGGAAAACGGTGGCGGAGTACTTGTGGAAGGAAAGAGAGCCACCATTTCCAAGTCTAGCTGCCAAAGATGTTTACCTTCACTGTGAACTCAATTACGACGTATTTCCCATTACGACGGGTGGTTCGTTGCAATGTGAAAATGCATTCATTCTCTAACAGGCAGATGATGATGTAAAAAATGAGAAAAATAAACTCGGACATTGTTTAATGGGTGATTATAAATACAACTTATTGTATAAGAAATCTCCGTAATTCGAGAAAGTTAATGAAGAGTCCGCGAATAAAGAAAGATGGTTCATTGACATAGTTTTCGACCTCTCATCAAAGTATCCCTCAAAACGTATAAAATAAATCAAACAAGAAAATAATTCGCTAAGCAAACAGAACGACGATAGATATCTCTCTGAATTGATTTTTGTGACATTGAAAAGATATTTAATGAATTTACTAATATATTATCCATAATACTTTTCATAAACAACAAATTTCGAGGCGAAATATGATGATGGTAATTTTCACTTATGTTCTTTACGCGAATTCCATCTTCCTTCAGCCAAATCTAATCAAATAAAATTTATCCTTGTCAAACCTCTCTGATACAAAATTGTGAAGTTTTTAAATCACTTCTGTGGAATTATTTGTACTATTTCATTAAAGCATGTTATTAAAATGTGTAAAATAATAGACAAAATTACAAATGATTATAATATTTACGGGTTTGGTGGGTTCCTTTTAAAAATCCATACTACACATTTTCCACCCTTCTTAAGCCGATATCTGTTTTATTAACAATGATTTCGATTTCCTGCTGTACAGGAATTGAAGGAGTGAAGTGATAAGAGGGAGTCATGGGATTGGAAGCATCGGAGGGGAACGGGGCTCCCCCTTCGGGCATTTGTCACTGCACTTCACTCGGGTCCATTACTCCGCAAGAGAGGGGAGATGAGGAAGAAACAACCGCAGTCGCTATCGAATGCGTACTGTTGTTCCAATGCCATTCTGATCTGGTTGGAATGTGTTCATTTTGAATTGTAATATTTTAGATTGCATCGCTAAACGCAGTCTTATACATACCTCGACTGTTTTTACAGTGTTACTTGGCTCGTGTTTATGATACTACTTTCGTTTCAATGTATGTGATGTTATAAGTACAACTGATGCAGCCTTGATGATGTAGAATTCCATGATAATAAGGAGGGCATCGTTCTTTTTCTGCATGAAAGAGCGTACTACTTCTACTTTTCCTGTAGAATAAGTACGATAACTTAATTATTTTGTTGTATTCAATGTTATGCTACTTGTAATTCTTGTCTCTTTACCTCAAAGATAAATTGTTTACTTTTTTCTACTTATATACATTGAATCTTATTGTTTTTCATTCTATAACACTTTTCTAAGTAATGATGGTGTCATATTTTGTATCATATAATGAATTTACAAATTTAACCGTGTTAGTGCCGTCAGATATCCCTTAACAAGATTTATATTATTCAATACTAGTTGCCCCGCGCGAAAATTGCGCAGACGAACACTGATACTCAATTTCTCCTCCCAAATACATTTAAATAAACACTCAAAATTATCACTACAAAAGAATATGCAAGAACTCAAACATTCCTAAAAATCACACCTTCATATCTTTGTCCGTTTTGATATACCTCATTTGAATCGATATCTACGCATCCAGTAACTGAACGCTATGGGAAAATGCAATCTAGCTTTTTCTAATGCCTTGCCGCTTGGACCTAAACAAAATCCCTGATAAATTAGAGAGCGAGAGAATGTAAATGTTACAGAATGTTTTAGAAATTCTCTTTAGCAATATAGTCACAAATAGTGCGCGTCATTGCTAAAACGATATGTGTATCTTATCCTATAACGAATACCTCGATTAACTCAATGCATTTATCACATAATGAATTTTAACAAAAATACAAAACATCACTGCCAGCTTTACGTAAACTCAGCCGTTCTAAATTCCACTTCATTTTACGCCGACATCGATGTGTCAATACATTGTCTATATTATCATTTGTCCATATTATCTATTCTGTAAGTGAAATATAAACGATAAAAATCATTTGATATCGGGTTAAGGGATATAGATAATTTGCAACAGACGAAAATTTCACCAAAATAAACACCAAAAAAAAAACGATCTAATTATCTTGATCGGTGTTGGGTAGTCGTGTGACTCATGATTAAAATTTCAATTTTTCTATGAATAGTACAAAATCTAATCATGATACTCCAAATAGAATATTTTAATATGGTCGTCCTTATATAAAAAAGAACAGCAAAAAATACGATGCAACGCTATTCAAACATACCACACGATACTACCGTGACACAAAAATCCACATTCGGCAATGCTTATGTTTCTGTATCAGTCGTTCTGCTCCCAAGAGATGCATGGTGGCCGGTTTTATAAATTTATGGTTGTGGATAACGTCGAGGTTTTCATTTCTTGAGATTAAATATCGCTTCCGAAAGCTGTTTCATTCATTATAAGAAATATGAAATATAATTGTCGGGTGATATAAACCATATAAACTATTAACAAACGTCGCCAAGTTAACAATAATAAGTAATGATCTGTATAGAGCAACCCGGGTATTTTTTCGTCCAGGACGCAATAAGATGATTTAAAATATTAATTCGATGTTTCTAACAAATGGTGGATTTTTTATTTGTCTATTTTTAGCAGGAACCTGGAAATTCATCTTTCAGATTGTCTTTAATTTATATGTATTGGTGGAGTAATAAGGGAGAAAAGCACCGGTCACCAAAATTGTATGTTTTAAAATAATATATAGAGGATTGTAAAAGGCAAAGAATCTACGACAAGCGAAGCAATTATTATGATCAACGAAGGAAGTTCTAAATATGTGGAACTCCATCAGGCGATAAGAAAAAAAATATTAGTCTCAAGTGGAATTGAAAATTCTGAAATACTTGAATACATATTGGCACAAGTTCAGATGGTTAAAATATCAGGAAGGGCATCGATGTGTTAACTGCACATTTTCATTCGATTATTGAACAAGTAGGGTACTTACGGGTTCAAACAAAAGCAGGCGTTATCGCTTGAGACTTATCTGCCATCTCATATTTAAATTAAGGGGAGTTTCACCTCAAGTAAAGGCTGAGTTCGTAGAACACCAAAGTTAGAAAGATTGCGCATTTATGGATCGACGGCCAAAAACAGAAAATGATGTTTGAGAGTGTAGAAATGAGGATCCTGGATATACGGTCAAGTATTTCGAGTAGTTAAAAAATGGTCTTATCGACTGTCAATGGAGCGCATCATCCAAAGATAGTTGATAGACAATGTAGCGCCTTTGTGACCTTTCAGATACGCCAACGAAGATTACACGAAGGGCCGTCGGTGTGCAACTTTCTAAACTGCTGACTTCCTTTGCCTGTGAATTATCTCTTAGACAAATGCGTAATGCTCTGTTGAACAGTTAAAAATTGGCAAGATGAATACCTTGTTTAATCGACCTTATTTACATTTCAAATTACTCAATTTTTGATCCATCAAGCAGTAACAATCGCACTAAAAGAATGGAACTCTTCTATGGTTCTTAATACATATAAATAAATGGATTATGTGTAAATGAATTTAGTCGCTCGGGGCCGATATGACCCTAGGCAATGTATCTCCTTGAATGAAAGATATTTCAACCACTTAATGAGTATGCGAGTTTCTGATTCTCGAATTTTTATTACAAGGTTAAAAACGTAATATAAATTTGAGAATTTCGTCAAATTGGCAAAAGTAATGTCAAGTTCGAAGTGAAGAACTAAGGGTTAGTTTAATTCAGAGAACTTTTCAAGTAGTAAGAATCTAGAAAGATAGTAACGGTACAGAATATTGTGTTACACAATTTTATTGCTAGTTGATTTTCTCAAGTTTATGTAGAAATACACAATTATAATGTTTTCTACTTGAAAATGTTAAAACTTAAATTAAGTTTGCTTCAATACTGAAAAAATACCTTCTCAGAAGACATATTAAGTTTTTGCCGTATTGCGATTCAAGAGATTAATGCCAATGGCATGCAATACTCACAGCGACATATATTCATGTGATATAATAAAAGTAATGTAAAAGGTGCATGTACTTCCTGCCAAGACGGTGAACTGGGTTGGATATCCTAAATGGATACCCCCCTCACTTAATTTGTATTCGTATGAATATATTGAAAATGGGCTCCCGGATGTGTGCAGCGCTTTCGACTTCAATAAAAGCAGTCCCGGGTTCGATTCCTGGTGGGAGCCCACGTGCGATATGACCTCAGCTGTCGAAGCACTTTTAACAATATTACAACTAGATTGGAAACAGAAAACGTTTACATAAGAAAAAGTGCTTGAATTGATATTTTGTGAATCGAAAGTTAGATATTCAAATTTTATATTGAGGTACTCTCTTTATAGTGCAACGGATGGACTTTTGCATCACAACTGATTAGTAATTGAAATCCTTTTCCCTGAAATTTGTGAGAGACAAGCTTAGGTATGGATGTCGAGGTGTATGCATTGGGATTGAGAGCAGAGGATTCGTGAGCAGTGAAAGAGATAATTTCAGAGGAAGCAAATCTGAGCGGTCGTGAAGTGAACAAGGCGCACGTCCAAATGAAGTGGTAATTTGCTTATAATTTGTTTGTGAAAGCATCTTTGAGAAAGCAGCGCCAGAGCAGTGCTAACTACACGAAATGTTTAACTTGAGCAATCTACATGCACTCATCGAACGGACTTTTAAAATCAAGTTTCCTGATTTGTACAACTTACAAGCTAATACCAACTGCAGTTTTGCATACCAAAAATTTGATTTTCTTTACGAATTAGTGTTTATTAACTAATAAGTGTTTTTGCCTCTATGCCTCTCACATTCTGTCAAAAAGAATAATTTATTGATTCATAACACTTATAGACATAATGTCTCATCTTATTTTCTGCTATTAATATGTGTGTGTGTCACAAAACACTCAATATAAAAACCCACCATTTAAAGTCTCACAATCCTGCATTTACTCGTTTTTTGGTTGTCATTCTAAAATTATTTTTTACGACACTCGCATCCCAAAAGATACCTTTCTTTTCTTCCACCATTTGCACTTAATATTCGCAAAGGACAAAAAGTATAATCCCTTAATTTTGATTTGATCATAACCTTCTACAAAGTGATTTTCTCCTCAAAGTTAATACGATTTACATTCACATCTAAATGATTTTTAACGGATTAACGTATGTCATAATTTCATCTAATATGAATTCCTATGTAGATAATTATGCGGAAGAAATATTGCGGATATAATATGTCATATTTATCATTCATTGGCTTTATTAATATTAGATAACTTTCATGCTCTCTTTATCACATGCGTGTAGTAACGCAAACCCTTTGCGTACTTGCATCATCGAAGCCAAAGTCCAATTTTCCCATGCAGCCACGGTCAGAGGTGAATACAGCATTCCGAATGACCAAATCGTGATCATCTGCATGCAGTCTGGACGTAGATTGTTTTCGCGAAAGCCATACTTTCTTCTCACGAGAGGGAAAAAAAGACGAATCGGCAAGCGCATGGAGGGCGCTGTGAGTGGTGCGCCAGAAATGCGTCTTCCGTAAGTAAGGAGGAATGGCCCCCTTTTCCTCGGACGAGGTAATAAAATGCTTGTAAAAAGGCCTTAGAGAGGGAGTGTTAATGGAGGTGATGGAATGGCGCCGAAGGAGGAATACTCCGCTTTATGATAACAAAGCAGATTAACCTGATTTTGCGTTACATACACTTCCTTCTGCGACTAGGCGAAACAGAATCCGTCCTTGCTTCGTATAGAATCACTTTTAGCGAAACTTTTAAAATACACTTCTTTACTATCTTCTTCTAAGTTACTGTATCATAGGCTCACAGGTTCTGTACCATTTAGCCTTTTACTATGTCTTACGAAAAATTAGAAAAGCAATTCATTCAGACCAACTGCAGATCTGCGATTCATCATAAAAGGTGTCTGCGAACTAGTGTAGCTCGAGGGATTATCTTTCATAATCGAAGCATGCATTCAACTTTCACTGAATATTTCATCCTCACATGTACGTTGGCCTAGATGCAGTCGACAATGAGGGCCAATCAAGCAAAGTTGGAAGCCCTAGAGAGCAGTGTTAGGGCAAGTTGATGTCTTCTTTCAGCTACACCTCACCTTCCGTCGGCAATTTCCTTTTCTCACGACGCCATCTGACCCAATGGTCCTCTCTTCGCCAAGAATAATTGAGCCTCTTGCGAACTCAGAAAAACCATCTTCCTTACTCAGCACACTAACGATGGATTATCTCTCTGACCAATACAAATCTTATACTCTTTGCGGTTACCAGTGATATCAAACATACATGTTCCAAATAAATGATACGAACATGTCACTTATTTGGAAAAATGTAAAGCACTACCCTACATCATATAAATATCCGGTTCTCATGACGACATGGATTGTATAGTCAGTAATGTTATCAGGTGGAACCTCAAACCCCCATCATTACCTACAGGAAACCCTGTATAAAAATGAGGCTTGCGAGGCAAAATGAGGAGTGAGGTAATTTGCTCTTACTCACCCACAATTCTATTACTTTACCATGAGAAAATAAGCCTAGGTTGACAAATAATTTGGCTGACCATACCTCACGTTTTCGTATTACAACTTTTAATACAACTGTCACGTATTCGAACTTCTCCAAAGGACTCTTTTCGAATGTCGAAATTTACATTATAAGATATATTCTTATGTTGTGATTTCAACAAATTCCGTTTCAGTGAAATTCTCACTCACACTTTACCATTAGGTAATGGAGACGCTGCCTTATTAGATAGACCAATACCCCATTCTTATTATTATTAGTACCAAGTTCAACCTTTGCTGATCGTTGACTCCATCAGAATTTTATAAAATATTCATTGAAAATTTTCATATTTTAACCAATGATTAAATTACTGAAGTTGTTTTTAAACTATTTTAACCACTGACAAGATAGGTAAAAAGTTGAAAAATAGAACCGAAGCGGTAGCACGTACTCTTTTTTCAACGAGTAAATTCCAATGACTTGAAGCTTACTTGTAAAGAGGTATTGAATCCCTATCGATTCGCAACATATTCTCCATCTATTGACCATCCTCTTAAACTCTTATCCTCTGCAGACGTCTAAATCCTTTCTCCTTGCTTAGATGCACGCCCCTCTAATGCACCTCTTTCCGATAAACCCTTTCCTCCTCTCTCTTTCTTACTAATTGTCGTTGTGGAGACAGAAATGTGATTGATGCGCCTTCCACTTCATGCGAATCATATTCTTTTTATCGACAAATCCCTCGAAAACTCTCTCGCTAGATTATATACATTCCTTTATTTTCTATTTTTCGATCTTTTCGCTAGTTGAGCATTTGTTCGAGACTTTAATAGAATCCATGCAGTGATAGAATTCAGCCGATTCTCATCGGTTCCCGAGTCTTTAACGAACATTATACGTGTAGTCATTATAATCCGCTTGTACATACAAAGAGAAATTAACTTTAAAATTGTACTTCATTCTTTCCGAAAGATTAGCAAAAGTGAAAAATAGCAACATGACTCGAACAAAGGGGCTTTCAGAACACTCTATTCTTCAGCCCGAGAGAGCTGGGTTCGAGTTCCAACTATTTTTCATTTCTGTTTATCCTTCGGTTATACAGATCGCACACCCACATTTACAAAGATATTTTTCCTTACCTACTTCGTTTTTGCAATACCACAAAGTTTCGTAAACAATTTTTAAAATTAGAATTCATGCATAAGTGTTCTACTTTTCTATAGGTTCACATACCTTAATTTTCCCTATTCAATGATCATTCTTTTGTTCCTTGATCCCAGCCCTCAAGTCATCTAACGGCCTTTGTATAGTAATCCTCTCTGTCTTTTCCCTTCCATTCTTCCTTCCTTTCTTTAGTATTCCTTCTCAATGTTTCCTCCCATTTTCTCTCTCTATGCCTTATTAATTCATTAAGTCCCCCCCAAACCATCCCTAGAAACCTGTGTGTTTGTTTTTCTATCAACAAATTGTAATAATTAGGGAAAATGCATGTATCTACTTACAGCGTTGAGAGGAAAGAAGAGGAGAGACTGCTGTTAGGACAATATCAGCACAGAACCAAAGGCGTAAGAAAAAATCATAGGCGTTTATTTCTGTATTGAGACTGCTGTGCGGGGCTGTATATCCCGCAAGGATAATCATCTATTCATTAAGCTTTTGAATCTCACCGCTGAATCGAGAGCTTTCTTCGATTTATTTTCATCCAGATCATTATCGTCAATTTAATGGCATAAAATAACTCTTCTACGGTAATCTTATCGAATTCTGAAGTGTATCTCATACATTTTAAGGAGATTAGGAGAGTTTAATATGCATGCAGTATGTTCTGAAGAGTAGTATTCACGAATTAGGAGAGGTACAACCAAAAGCAAATCATTTTGTTAATAATTTCTATGGTTAGTAGATGAGCGGTGCTCGGATACTTCAGGAGGTAGGATACAAATCTATAGAAGGTTTAATCAAAGTCTTAATTTACGTGATAAATGTTGAGAGAGAGAGAACATAAGATGCAGCTGAGCGCTCTCTTTGATACATTGGCCGATCTGATACTGCGAGGAAAATCAGAGAAACAGACACTAGAAGCGGTCGATTCCAAAATTCGATTTTTCCGAGAACGATACGCGAAAGTAATCGATTGGGAGTACTTGCATTCCTTGCCATACGACAATGGATTATATATGTTGATGAAGATGAGTATACAATGAGAAAAATTAATATAGTGTTTTGATTAGAAGAACTTGTAACTAAATGCGGGACTATGTCGAGATTAAAACCCGTCATCAGACTAATCCTTGTTCGTTTCGAATCCCACAAAAAGAGTGAAATATAGGCGATTTCTGATGTTTGTGTTGAATAAATGATGGAAGGTGTGGTATCATCTCGGCTTCCTTATTGCTCTCGTTGATGACGATTTCGCGTGCTGTCCCTGAAAGAGAAACCCAATGATATTGATACACATCCGAAACTGATATTCGGTCGCTGATTATACCGCGTGTGATGAGATGTGCAATGATATTTCTGTGTTTGAACCCATTACTCAAGTCAGGGAGACGAATAAATACTTATAGATATTTCAAGGGCGAAGAACACTCGATTAAAACTCGGATTAAAAAATTAGATCTCCTTACTATTATTAGATTATAAGTATCCACTAGAGATAATTACCTAGGATATCTATCCATGAAGAATATACCAACTTGAATAATTCAACGTAATATTATAATAAAAGTGAATGTAGTTGTATTGTAGCTAATGTAATTTTACTATGTTCTTCAATTTTATTAAGTAAACAGTGAGAAAAGTAAGTTAACAGTGACACTGGATCTATCCGTAGATAGTGCTGTAATAGGTTTATGATTTTTTTGACAGAGAGGTGAAATACAAATTGTTAATAAACAGGTTGTAAAATTAGTAAATATGTTTTCATTTTTAAGATTAAGGGGTAAGACATTTGCATGTGACTGACTGACATGATAGCGTCATACTGCAGCAATCTCTAATTAATATAAATAAATAATTCTTTTTATCATTATTTAATTTAATTATTATCTATCATCAGATATTCTATAAATATTGACTGCTATTTTTATCTCTATTTCTTCTTATATTTTTAGGATTTCACTTTATCCCCTGGAAAGCGTCTTCATCGGATATTACTGCATCTCTCTGTGCACCATCGTCATTCTTGTGATCGACTTCACATCTGCTGAGAACTCTAATCCGAAGAAAGATCTCTCCGTGACGTTGACAAGAAAGGCGTCATCGACACTAATAAGTTTTTCTGCTTCCGCCATTGGATCTGCAGCCCATAAAGGGTTCACTTGATTGCTTTAGACGACAACTGCATTCAACAAGCTATGACAATCAATCCAACACTACCCTTTCTTTCACTCTCATCTACTGATAGTACAGAGGTGAAGGAATAAAACACAATGAATTATAGGTACTAAAAATAATAAAACGAATTTATTCGGGCGAGATGTAGACCAATTATTCTCATCCTACATTAACCCTCCGTCATATAGAATTTAAGAGAAAGATAAAGGAAACTACATTTTATGGCTTTAAAACGTAAGTTTAAACTTAAGGAAAAGATACGCCAAAGCAAGACGGGGAATGTGAAAAGCCTGCGAACCTTAATGATAGGTGGCTAAGTAATTACAAAAAAGCAGGTTAAGATATCTGAAAGCGAAAATAAACAATACACTTTACACAGCTAACTGATCTTGCTGTTTTTAATTCACTGTTTATTATTATAAAATATTTCAGTTTATTGGATTATCTTAAATAAATATTTATCAACTCATAATTAGTACCAGAAATGGAATGGTAAGTTTTAAACAAAAATTTCCAAATGATCTTTTCTTAAATCTGAAATTAGGTTGAAAATTATCCAATTCCGATGCTGAGGTAAACCGATTTCGATGTCACTCGCAATGCATGCTATGATTATACGAGTTGATGCAAGTCTCACAATGTATGCTGGTGTACTATGATAATACGAGTTGGTGCAAGTCTCACAATTATTTTCCTCATATTGAGAACGGGGATGTAAATAATTTCTTTGTTAATTTGGACAACAGCGGAATTCAATCAAGGTATAAAGGAAATATCTCCATCAATTATTTGCTCTCTCTTCCAGCTCCAGAAAGAAACCTAATTGTCATTTATTGATAGAACCGTATTTTCTCACCCAAGCGCTTTTCCCGACAAGTTCCTTATAAATGTTAACATGCTCTTCATAAAATAGAATTCCCTCGTCTCATTCTTTTCTCATGCGTCTCACCTCAGTCCCATAACGTGACTCAACGCCGTTACACACTTCATCCGATCCCCCCTTACTCGGGGAATTTTTTCTCTCAGTCTTTCCATTAGCCATTTCAACTAAATTTGCAGATCAATCAAATGTCCGATCTAATATCGCACACGCCTCTTGCGTAGTACGCGCGTTCCTCGATTTTTGCAGCGTTTTGGCACTTATTTCCCCATAATTTTCTTTTATTTTGGTGATTTCCTATGATAATACTGTTTTACCTTCTGATAATCGTATGTAAGAATTTGCAACAATTATCTGGAATCCTTCCTTGGTATTCTCATCTTCTATTACTATTTACTTAAATTGGAGGGAAGAAATAACTGATACTTTGTTATCCATCAGGAATGAGGAGAAAGTGGAGAGAAAGGGCTATCATTCAATTTTTCCCTTCCTATTCCTACGACTATTTATAAATGTGTCTATAAACATATGCTAAGCGTTGAAACATTGGTTGTAAGATTCATGTGCTAACGAAAGTTTTATTCCTCTCTCGTCATGAAGCCCAACTTAAGCGCGAAACAGTGGGTTTTGCTCTTTCATCTTAATTCGCTTCTAGTAGGAAGGAAAGTTTATTATCTAAGGGCTCATTGACTGTTTACTTCCTTCAAAACTAGGGTAACTACCTTTTTCTGAGCAGATTCTCGAACAATCTTTGGGCTGTCCGCGGTTTCAGACACATCAGTGAATGTTATCGAAAAAGAAATGAGAAAGGAAAAGTCAAGAAGCGATGATGATATATAATTCTTAAATGTATCTTCGGTTGAGAAAAATTATTTCTATTTGTCTGGACAATGTTTGTTACTTACGTGATATTAACGCTAACAAGAAACACATGAAAATTAAAATATGTATGTTGAAAGTGTACTTTGTTACAGAAATATATTTTCAGTTCCTATTTTCTATACTTTTAATTGATTTTACCTCCTTTGGTTTATTTTTCGTAAAATGATGGAATTCCGAGAAGCAGATCGAAATTTAGTTTTATCTTTAATTTTGCTTTTAATTTGTAAGCGATTTCTTTGGTCCGTCCATATGCTCCCTATGATTAATACAAATCAAGATCAATTGTAATCGAGTCAGTGTAAATGAAAAGTTCTTAGATTGCTTTAACCAATCGAAAAAACTACAGCCCTCTTCACGACTGCGATTTCTCCAAATTAGCAACATATTTCAGCTACAGATAACGGCCATCATCAGAAGCGCATGAAATAAAGACCTAGCAATTGCTTTAATAGTACTTAAATTAGCGGACAGTCCGGAAGAGCCTTCAGCCCGGACGGCAACTCTATTCTAAATCGTACTAAAAGGGCTATTCAAAAAGAACAGGAAATATTCCACAGATACTCAAAGATTCCTAAACTCCCCGATGCTAATTCATAAAAGATGTCTAACGAGTCAGCGCACCATTTGCGTCCCACAAAATGGATTTTGGAAGAAATAAATCTCCTTCAGAGCAGAAAGAGAGCAGCGCCTTGCAGCGGCACGAAACTTAATTATCCGAGAGATTGGTGTATATCGGAGGGGAGAAGATGGTCATTAGAGGAGCACGTCTTTGGAAGGATCGATTGGGAATGGATGAAGACAACTTCTATTCCGAACTACATACGACTATCCATATTTACGATCAACATCTTTTAAACCATTGCGTCAGCAACTAACTTCACGTTCAAATCCCATTTTCCCATTAATATTGAATATTTATGCATTTGAATCCGCTTCTCTGACAAATTATTTAAATAAATAGACATGAAATACGAGTGTTAGAGACATTTTTAAAGTATGTGCCCAACTTTTGCCTCTTAAAAAGGTAGCTAAAGCGGAATTTTTTGTGATAATGAGAGTCTAATTTCTTATTGAAAGATCGCCTGGTGCTAGAAAATATTTTAAGTAGTTGGTCCTTCTCTCTAATATTTAAGAAGAGATTCAATGGAAATGTTTCAGTGCAAATTGTGTTTTCGATCAAATAGTCGCGCACCTACGGAGAAGGCCGGACGTTTGACACACTGAATGCCACATTGTATGTATTTTTTGGTACTTTCTTATGTTGAGAGGTGCTGTATTACCTACAATAATGGGTTGCTCATAATTTATATCCGACTCACGACCAAAGTGAGCAATTGCTCAGAATGTAATCTTCAAGTCGACGAGTGACTGTCATTCTCTCTCGTAGTGTTTCTTAGACTTCACTCGTTTTCAATAGTTAACTTAAAATGATATTATTCCAGGAGGTTTATGACGTGTACCATTAAAAGCTGTATTTATTCCAAAGGTTTGTTGTTTTTCATTTCTATTTTGCCTGCTATGTATATCTACTTGTCGGAAACGCATGTGATGCCTGATGGAAATTAGTATGTTTGGAAACACTAGTGCAATCCCGGAAAAGCGGGAGTATAAATGCTGAAGAATGCAGTTTTGATGACCCCCAAGATGTTTGTTGAAGAGGAATGTTTTCGAGAAAATGGGTGCTGAGAAATCCATTGCCATAAGTGCTTGAAATTTCGTAAAATATGAATGATTTCAATTTCGAATGGAGAAATAAAAGGGAGAAGTCGCTTGAAAGAGGAAGCTCAACAGTTAAAGCTGTTAAAACAGAAAAATGTCATATTATAGAATATTACAACATTGTTTTCTTTTCCGTTCTTCTTCTAACATATTTATATGGATTTCTTGAGAAGCTAAAGCATGCAAAGTACAGAATTCGCGGAAATGGGAACGTCGTGCGGATATCCATCATACCAAATTAATAAAAGTCGTTTCAATGTTTCCAACAATATTGTTGTTGCGACAAACAATATAATTGCAGCCATGTGTGAAATAGCTGGGGAGAAAGTTTGCTCTTCGTTTTACGCTTTTCACTAAGTGTTACCTCAAATATGAATAAAAGCTATGTATGTACATACCTTACTGAAATTGTACTCTCGATGAAATATTAATGTGAAAACGGAACGAAAGATGAGAAATTATAAGAAATATCAGTGCGCTTCCGTTATCGTATGCTGGAGCTCACAGAATAGGAGTAAATCACACGTGATGGTCATCTGGGAGAAGAAAGAGGGGTCTGTCAGAAGGGAAGGAACGATAGCTTTTGTTTTTGCTGTGAGAAGGGCGCTCGGGTGCCATAGGTCCCAGATCAAATAGGGCCGCCAAAGAAAGCATTTGTCTCTGACGTGATAAAGAGGCGGGGCGAAAGAAGTGCTATGTTTTATAATTGTCCCTACTCGAGAACGGAGGCGTGACCAGGATTAAAGGATACACTACAAAGGATACCACACCGTCATGTAATGGAACCATTTCTTATCGATCCCTCATTTATAACTGCAGAAAATCCTAGATATCTCAAATTCCTATACGCATGGTCATCGTGGATTGTATAATTCTCTTGTAAAAATTCAATAGATGAGTAAAGAAGTCGATCAAAGTTACAATACATTTTTGTTCGTGGGCTGTTTAAGAGCAATGACAGACAAGCATACTAGAGGGATCTGAATAAGAATTCAGCGGAATTTTTCTTTTCGTGCAGATAATTAATAAAACTTGATGGATGTGTACAGTTCCCATCGTTAATTAATGAAAGCTTCAAAGGCAATTTCCATTTTGAATCCAAACATTTTCCTATGACATTGTTATATCTTTAAACATTCATGAGTATACACTAAGAAAATAATTTTACGATAGTATCCGTATTTCTGAGAAAGTTTAAATGGCGCTCAAAAATGTATGCCAAATAACATTCTAAAGTTATTGATGGTAATTAAGTTAATCGTTTTGCCGTAGTGATTTTAATTTCATTCATCGTCTAAACTGCATTTCTTTTTCATTACGGCGATGAAAATAAATAGATTTCCGGAGAAATATTAGTAAACACGGAAGGAATCCATGATCTTTTAACAATATTTTTTACATCAATGTATTCATCGCAACATTCCTTTAAATTATTTATGCATACAAGTAAATATACATGCGCGTAAATGAATATAACCTTAAAAAAATACAATCCTGTTATCATAGATCTCATAGCTCTAATAAATAATTGATGAAGTTGAAAAACGGAAAAAATCTTTTCATTGGTGAAAGCATTAGATATCCGATAAGCTGAGGATGACTCCTTCTGAGTCCAGCTCTAGATTAACTTTCTTTCGATTAATTCTGAAAGATCAGTGAGCAGGTTAAATTTGTAACGGACGGCATTCCGTCAGTATTGGTCCATTGATTTAACAAAATATCCTCTGAGATAACGTTCATAAATTAATCATTGTCAGCTTATTATTCAGCCTAATCAGTCTCATTCCTTACAGAACTGTTAACTTAATTATTACCGAGTTGAATTCGAGCTAAAATACAGGAGAAAAGCAAAAAAATTAAAGAATGTGGTAAATAATTAAATATACGTCGCGTGGTTTTTTATTATCCATGAAAACAATGTATGAAACTACCGTAAACAAATGTTTACACCCGTCAGTTTGTTTAGAACGCATTTGCTCGCGATCTCTTGGAGCATATTCATGCGGTAAATTGCTTTAAGAAGAACTATTATTCGCCGAATGAAGTTTTTAACAGTGAGCTGCAAGAAAACCATCGTGACCCCAGGACAATGGAATATCAGAATTAATCGAATTTATTTCCAAAGGGAACTCTCAAAAACAATATCGGTAGAGGCCATTTTAGGAGGTAAATATTGATTCCGAACAGTTTGCGCTGACATCTTTTGGTCTGAGAACATCAATCAGATCCGCTCCACTGAAGAGGCTTGGATTTTGTGCGATGTCACTCTCTGTCCGGAGTTGGTGATGAAGTGAACCCTTGCAATCGGCGAAATGAAACGATAAGGCCCTGTTGACAGGCGAAAGGATTGCTCAGATCAGTCAGTGTCAATGCTTCCCCCGCATTTTTACTGCATTCTGTCACTATCGAGACAAAACGGACACCTCTCCTTGCTTAATTGGTTTTCCTTGCGTCGATTCGGGAATAGGACGCTGTTTACCAATTTACAGACAGTAATATACTGAGTTTATGTACACGAGATGAAGACAAGATGTACTGAAAGTGGTAAGAATTACGTAGATATCGATAAGGAATGCGGAAATACAAGATAATAAACTATCATAAAGCGGCTGGTTGCCTTATTTAACTCTATCAGAACATTCTTACGGTATGGAGCATGGAGACATCCTCAGAAGCAATAAATATAATGAAAGTTATCATTTATCGAAAAGTACTACCGAATATTACAGAAAATTACCGAGATTTCTGCCAAAATTATCGAATATTTTCTCTATTTATACTTACAACGTATCTCACGTGAGTTAACTAGCTTATTTTATGGTATCTCAGATTATTCAATGATAAAGGATGATAGATAAAATAAACATGCGTACATGAATAAATACGTGCTGCTGCATTAGAAATGAAAACACCAATTTGTCATAAGCACATTGACCTTTGATTATTGTTTAATGAGTGCTTTCGTAGAAAAATAACAAAAGGAATAACCGCAGGAAAACTGAGGTAAGAAATGGTAACAAAACAGGACTTTCCCCTATCCTAGCACGTTTCTATATGTTTGTTACAGATTTTAAATTTTTCCAGGAATTGACTTTTTTCTTTTATAATTTCCCGAAACTTTCTCATGAAAGAACCGTATGCTTACGCACGACTTTTAAATACGAGAAAATAAATGAGGCTTACGTAAGTTGATTATGTTTAGAATGAAGCTGACTCATTCGAAATCGTGCAATAAGAAATCCAATATTCGAAGGTGCTGAGTGGCATCCCAGAGATTATCCTCAATAAATAAATATATTTATAGTAACCATTTACATTATTTAAACATTGTTTTAAGAATTGTTGTCACGGATAAAGGTAAGATATTCATCGTAAGGCTCTTAAAAGAATAGGTTCGCGGAATACTTTGGAACGAATGAACTTGATTAACTGAAGCTTATGGAATATACCCTCCATCCCTAAGTATTATCATATTTATCGGCCGTATAAATTGATATTGTGTAAAAGATCAAGTATTGTTTTTAGTTCCCAAAGATTTCGATCCCACATGCAAGGGAAGACCAGTGTTGAGGGGATGACCTCAGGTGGTCAACATTCCACCCCCACGACGGAGGGTGAATAGAAATCGTCGCATCTCCCTCCCTTTCTTACACTCATCTTGTGTTCCCCTATTTTATCGCACCCTTTCCATCCTGCTCTACTGGATTTATCCACCAATCTTAGTTTTCCTCTTCCGTCACATCTCAAGAAAATAAATTTATCCAGGGGTGTGATAATTAACATTTTATCAACAACTAACAGACCCTGCACTATCTAGAGAAGTCATCTCATTATGTAGATGATTCAAAGTATACTTCCATATGCCTAGAATTACAATAAAGAGATGACTCAAAGCTTTTATAAAAATGTGTTCATGCCCCTTGCTAATGCCAAGGGACTTCGAATGTTGTCTTAATGAGAGAGCTTTTGTATAAAAAACGTAAGAACCGTTCTCACCAACTTTAAACTTGGTTATCCGGTATGCCAAATTAATAACATCGAATAAATAACATTGAATTATATCCTGAAATATATCCTCTTATTTAAAAGCTCGCTCTACTGTGGCATGTGGTTTGGAATATCTATATATCCTCCACATGTATAATTTTAAATAATGAAGAGTGTCCCCATCCCCAATGGACTAATTTCCGTTGTTCATGACAATTGCGAAGCAAGTCACGACAAATGGAGCCTATGAATGGACATCGATTCGGCTACTTTTAATTACGAAGGGAGTTCATAGTAAAACCTGCTTAAGAAGCGGTTCTCCCTCACATTAAAAAACACATGTTAAAAATAGAACTTTAAGACGCTCTTTACAAAGCAGAATTTTCTATTCCCCACATCTACTGGGAAGGAAAAAAAAGAGAAACAACTTTTCACAAAGGGAACTAATTCCGTCTAATATAATATAACTATGCAAATTACACACAATTGAGCACATGACATGTTTCGACGCATGGAGCATCATTTTCAAGTGGCACTGCAAATAGAAGCGACGCATTTCAGGGAAAGGAGGGAAAGGAATATGGAGTGAATGTCAGAGAAACATTAACTCGGTGGACAACTGGAATATGGAAAAGCAGAAGAGCATGGAAGAGCTGCGGTTAGTAATGGAGGAAGGAAAAATATATTCATTGGTAAGGGTATAATTAGGAATTAGGTTCTTTTGATTTATCTCAATTTTTTAAGATATTCAGCCTACTCCCCTTCTGTGCAATTGTAGGATTTTAGGTTTAAAATTGGAGGAATCGTCAGCGGATAAAAGATGCTTCGCGAAATGCGAATGTTGAGAACTGTTTTAGAAACATTTTTCATGTTATGTAGCCCTAAAATTAAAACATCTACCACTTTGTCCAGTATAAATGCAATCACAATCCGGGCAAGAAAGTTGATAAATGTCTGACTTCAAAGACAGACCTACAACATCTTTACGATTGCAGAGAAAGTTCTTAAGGCAGAAATTATTGTAAAATGCTGAACGTACGCGACTCTTAGGAAAAAGCAATTTTATAAGATGCCCACAGAAGCTTAATTTACGCCAGCAAAGATGAGTAGAGGTTATTGTAGTAGATTAAATCTTTTCTGTTGCCAATTTTCTAACTTTATTTTCTAGCATTCGATTAACTTATGTGTGTAATTTGAATAGTTATTAAAAACGGAATTAGTTGCCTTTGTGAAAAGTTTCCCTCTTTTTTCTTCCTGGGATGGATTACCACAAAGCTACTCGCAGTTCGGTGGATTTTATTATTATTCAAACTATTAACTTTTGGGGAGAATGTGAACAAGTATGAATGTATCTAGAAAGAATAATTCTAAACTAAGACGCTACATTGATTAAAGTTAACGTCAGCATACAAATCAGTTGATCGATATATATTTTACAAAATTAATCTTAGAACTTGGAATTTGTTTGGATATTTAGAAAATGTAAAAAAAAGATTCGCTAAGAGTTCGAAGTTAAGAATGAACAACTCCAAATAAAATAGGAAAGTAAAACGCGCTTTTGTGGGGCTTTATCGTGGTCAAAATCAGAGCAACATACCTCCTCAATCACTCCCCACTTATGATGACAAACTGGGATCAAACGGAAAGAAGAGTCATAAATAAGAGAAAAGATACTTGGTGGGGGCAGATAAAGAGTGGATAAGAATAGGAGAAGGAAGGAAAGAGGGAACAAAAGGACAAGTGACGTGGGGGAGAGGGCAATGAATTGGCAGTCGAGGGAATTGGGATCGTGGGTTGGAAGTGACGATGGAATAAGCCACCCTTCCTTTCTTTTCTCTTTGGACGTGAGCGCCTTCTCTACAGCGACCATTCATTCTTATATATACTAGAGTTAACAATACAGCTCACCATTCCTCTCTTTTATAAAATAATATAAGAATTATCATTTCACGTCTTTTCTTGACAAATTCAAAACCGCTCTCTCGAATTCGTACGAAATAAAATGACGCGTTTTTCGCTCGAAATGACGAAAAGTCCCTTCTTTTTTCCTCTATTTTGATTACACGAATCTTTGTTTATTATGTTGTACTAGAAGTAATAATTCGGACCTACTATGCTCTTCTCTGCAGTGTGTTATAATAAACCAAAACAAGCAATGTATTTTAAAAATTAATTTGCACAATTAAAAGAATCTTTGTAAACATGTTTTCTGTGTAAGCTGTAAATATGCTGGGTGGATATAAGTTATAGGATGTATGAAAACACGTATGGAAAATGTATATTAAAATGTTAAATAGTTGATGTTACGGGGCCCATAAGGCTGTCATTTCAATTCTGTGACACAGCAGTGACATTTTAATAAATATATCAACTATTTTATTATTACGAATAAAAATTTTCTCGAACTACAAACAAATTCAAAAGCTCCAGGTTTTCTATTTGATACTTACTTGATACTTTCTATTTGATAGAGGTAAATTTAATGGTTTACAATTTCAGAATTGAGTATGAATATACGATTAAAAATATTATAATTGACGAAGGTGCATGGAGTCTCCGATTATTAACCCTTCGCTTAATGTTTTATTGTAGTTTTCCTATTTGCCGTTTATTTAGATTACAAATTTGGCTAACGTACATATCTGTTAGTGCTCTACGTTACTCTCATCATCTTCTCATTACATATTTTCCTCTAGTTCGCCTTTTGCTTTGTCATTTCGCACCATTTCCTCCCCTCACCGACAAAGCCATCAACGAGCGATAATTGACTATCGACCTCTCACACCAAAAATCGATACATCGCCTTCTCTTTCTTCCTCTCCCAAACACTAACTCCCAATCCCTTTCACCTGATTTCGATATCACTGATAATCTCTTTAAAGTTAGCTTAATTCTTAATTTAGCTAAATTCTCAGTAGTTGAGGAGTAATTATTTTATGTATGGAAGTGGTATCAAAGCATTAAAACTTAAAATTAAACTGCTCAAACTGTATTTGGCAGAATTCCATCGTAGGAAATAATTTGTTCTATCAGTTTACAATAAACGTAGATTACTTGTAAAATACAAGAGATTAATAAAAGCAGCACCGCTTTCGATGGTATTCTCTGGATAAATAAGTGAAGATCTTTCTTCTAAACCGGTCATGTATTTACTAATCAGTGGTATATCACAGGTTCTTTACATTTATTGTTAACAATTTTCAATAAATAATTCTATAGCTGAAGCTTATTCTGCGTCTTTCTTGCAATGTATCATTTTCAGGCTGTTTTCTTAGTGCATATCTATTATATACAACTAACTCTCCGGATATACCTATACATATATAGGGGATACAAACTCTGTCCATGTTCCACTAGCGTCATCGACGTGAAATTCTTACGACCCACTGGCCCCACCCTGTAGATGCCAGAATAATTCAGACATCCACGCTAGCTATCATGGGTGCGATACCAGAGAGTCCAAAAAATCGGAATTTCCCATAAGAATGCATTTCGTGGATATTTGAAAACTATTTTGAGGCACTTATCGGTTAGATAGAAGAAGAAAAAGCTTGAAAGTTGAAGTTGAGGTTATCTTCTGTGGTACCAATGGTAAAAACGTTACTAATAGATCGTGAGTTCGACGCTAGATGAGTGTGAAAATCCTCCGTAAGTAATGCATTGCTGAGATTTAAAAAATTTTTTTAATGCCTTCTCGATAAGCTGGGAAGATAAAACCCGGAATGTAACAGACGCGTCTAAGAAGTTTTCTGCAAAATTCAATTCTTTCGACGGATTTCACGTATTACAATTTTATAATTTCATAATTTTTAAATTTGAATCAATAAATGAGGTGATAAAATCGGAATACCTCGAATTTAGAACCTTTCATCATGCGAACTTCTTTCTTTCTTCATTACGATACGTAGTTAATTTCGATGTTCAATTTCTTCGACAAAGCATATCGTCTATGTGAGCTCAAGTACTGTAGCATTTATGTATGTACAAGCGCATGTAGCTTACCAAACAACTAACCTCTCCCTGATGAAACGTTTTGTCTATTTTGACAACATCTACAACAATTTAGACAATTTTATCAATTTATCGGCATCGCCTTAATTTTTCTTTAATAGAAAACTAAAGAATGATAATGTGACCCCTTTGACATATTCTTTGTTAAGGATTAACAAGCTAAGGTGAGAGACTCGCAGTTAACTTATTCTTAGCTCATTTTATAAACAATATTTATGCCGATTGTTCTACCAATGTAAGGAAAATACGGCATGAATGATTTAAACGTGTGAAACTAAAATCCGATGTATAAAAATAGTTGTGTACAAACTTTTTTTCAGAATTTCCAAGACAGAATGGATCAATTAATTTTCCTCATTATATATATATATATATATATATATATATATATATATATATATATATATATAATGAGGAAACTCAGAAAAACTCGAAGTTCGCACCTCCTCGGTCGGAGGAAAGCAACGCATTCTCCTTTGTCATTCTGCCCTTGGCAAATCTTCGATGCATAATTCATGAACAATTTATGCGCGGAAACCGTGAGATCCTCTTGAAATGCCGAGAATTTCACTAATTGCGCCATCCCAAAGCGGCGTTCGCTCATGACACTTTCAAAAGAGCAGACAGTTTATTTCGAGAGACAGAAACACAGACGCGGACGAGGGTCTTGTCCACTTTGAAGAAAGTCGCGGGGGCCCCTCAACGTGCATAATTTAAGGGTTCCCCAACAACCCCTGCCGCTACTCCATCTTCCGCTTTATTTTTTCTCCCTTCCAAAGCGGATATTTCCCCATATTTCACGTCCTTATACCTGAAGTTGGAGACAGGGAAACTTTGGCTCCGAGATATCATCCCTTTAGAGAAAATTAATGGTTTATGAGATCCGATCCTCGGCTGGCGTAAATTGTCGATAAAGTGCGTGAACTAAAGTTCAATGAAAGTACTCCAATATGTACATTTTATATATTCCTTCTTTCTTACAAGAGATTGTTTTATCTTCTTGTAATTTTAAACTTTCCTAGAAATCCCAAAACAGCGATGGGAAACCTCTTGTGGTTCGTGCGACAATTATTCAAAAGTGTTTTTATTGCAGATATGCCTCCAAAAACACAAAAATAATAATGCATTATGAACTATGATAAATGTTTCTATAATGCGTTTCAGCTTTTCTATTTTGAAATTATGGGAATGAAATCCAATGTATTATTACCGTAAATATTGTCTAATAGGTCGTCTTTAGACGGTCCTCCTCAGTCTGGGGATTAAAATTACGATTCATAGTCAACATAAGATTCCTACTATAGTTTTCATTTAAAAAACTGACTAGTAAGCATTATAGGAAAGCTTTCTAGAATAGTAAGGCCAGCAAGGACCTTCATGTAAGTATTTTTGTGTGTGTTTACATGTGAAATATGCAAAACATTTATTTATACATTTCTCTGGGATTGTTGCGCCACTTGTCGTATAATCAAATAATGCTTCACTTCTATGTAACTGTATTTAGAAGTGTATTCCTGGTTGCGTATGACGGAAACATTGGTTTTCCGAAAGAAACATGTGATCGTGATCAAACAATCTCAGGACAAATGGAATGATATATTTAAAGAAATCGTCCTCGATGGATGATTATAAGGATGTTTTTAATAATAATAATAACGCTGAAAGTCTTTCCTGAGGTAGGGCTATTTTAGTTGAGGACATTTCTGACCAAGGGATCGATTCTATCTACTGCTCATGTTGGTCATTTTAAGCAACGATTACAGATAATTGATAGATTCGCGAACAATAGGCTAATTCAAGGCTCATTACTTCTGAGGAGTGAATTTTATTTAATTTCTATGCCGGGATCCTCTTCAGAAACGTAAGATTGATTGAAAAATTAGCTCCAGAGCTTAATCAAGTGAACGAAATAATCTTTGATTTAAACGCGAAAATAAGGCCGATGATACATTCTAAACTTTGAAATATGAATAGAAACGATTCAGAATCTAGATTTGTCGTGGCGATAAGTTCTTCAGCAGAAAAACATAAATGTATTTCATTAGGACAAAGTGTAAATACCCTGTATTTATCCACTGGTGAATTTATCGAAAGTTATAAAGGAATGAATTTTTTACTTACCCTTTCGGTAGGAATGGCCAATGGTTATACTTCGGTAAGCCATCCGCGTTGAGTCTTTTCTTCGGTGATTCCTTCTGTAAGGACTGCGGCCCATATTTCTGCTTCAACGCCATCTGCAAGGAGTGAACATAGACTTTGCTAAGAACATAAACGGTCACTCATTACCAGATGCACTCACAAAATTAACAATTTTGGTAGACGAATTGACCAATAAGATCGTTCTATTCTCTATTATTTTTCAACGAGGTCATATTCCACCAATGATGAATAGCTGTAATAAAATTGTGTGTATCAAAAGCTATCAAATATTTGTGAAAGTATCATCTTTTCTTAACGCAATTGGAGAATTTAACATTTTTACCACACGTCCGTACTTAACCATTCGCAGAAAATAAACTGAACGTTGGGAATACTTGAGGACCAATTGCAAGGCATTCCTCGAATTCTCATGTCTAATTTTTGAGCTTTGAGAGGTCGTTTCCTGTGCATCCGTAAAAATCAGCTGATATAAATACGACTGATCAAAAAAAAGAACCATTTTTTATTGGAGAAACCGAAAGAAATGATAAACAGTCTTTGTGGTCCTTGGGGTCGTCGCCTCCCAATCAAATTTTATTGCAAAAATGCAATTTTTTGCTAGTATTACTTTCTCAAACACGGGAAAAGATATTTTTAGGCTATTAATTAAGTTTTGGAAATATTTATAAAATATAATAAGAATATTACAATTTCTAGATTCGCCTTTAGTTTATATCAGACTCCGATAGGATGAATGCTCGTAGATACTGCCGTTTCAGACGGTTTTGATGATGAGCCATCTAAAAATGACAAAATCCATATAATCCATAATGTGGATTTTGTTATAATTACCACAAAGTTACGCCTGATTTCGTGTTATTCATCTAAAAATGACCTGAAAAGATTATCCATCGTTAGAAATAAACTTATTTACATTAAATAGTAGCAATGATTATAAAATACTAATGGTCGATTCATGATATTCAATAAATCCCAGCCAGTTTTCGGAATGTAGGTCGATCGGGATGGTTTAGCATAGGAGAGATAAGTTTTATTGTACCATCAAAGAGAGCATTAGAAATACAACTTGGTATCTCCCACAATTTAAATGTCAAAACTGCTGAGTCGTATCTTTTATTCCATTGCGGTCTTCCATACTGTCACGCCTTCCATATAATTCCCGTTGATTTATCTAATATGTTAGTGTTTAATTGAGGAATTCCATCATCTTTCCCTAACATCCTATCACGATGTTCAATCTAATCTGCATCAATCAATGTGTAAACAGCACCAATCTTGACCCACTTGGTTGCAGATGAAACTCGTGGTTTGTTAGCTTTTCGTTCGCCAATACGAGTTCATTGGAGAGATCAAAGGCAAAGTAAATGGTCCATCTTCCCTAACACACGACACGACAAGCCATCTTCCCCCACATTCCATTCATCCCCTTTCAAACCCACATTTGCCTTCCATTCCATACGACACTGAAATATTTCACTCGTTTTTTAGGTTGGTTTGTTAAACGAATCAGAATCCTATAGCGGGGGAGGAAAATAAATATCCCTGGCTATAATTATACATATATTTTGTTTATTCGATCATCCCAGAATCTGGTCCCCATATCTTTCAGCTTGGGAGAAATCTAGTACATATTTTGTCCAATCAAAGAATTTTAAAAAAAGAAGCTGAGTTCATTTCAATCTCCAAGATAAAATTAAAATGAGCTTACTATAATCGTTATATTAAATATCAACAAGCAGAAGTATATATAAGTAGAAATATCTCTTAGTTATCTTTTAGTATATAGTTTAGATGAGCAGGTAATAAAGGACCTATACTGTGACATTTCAGTGCTTGGAAGCCGTGTCATTCTATATAATGCTCATACTGAATAAGGTTTTGACTACAAACAAGTTTTGAAGTTGTCATATGGAAACTTTATTTTTAATTATCATAATAAGTTACATTCATATTTTCTTAAGTGTAAGTAGTAGTAGTATTTTGATGAAGCGCTTTGACCGCTTAGGTAATTTCGCTTATATGGTTCCTCCGAGCCCTGGTCCGCTTTCAGGGACGAACGAAGAAGAATGTGCTACCCATGAGTCCGTCTTTAATGTACAGCTAGTTCCAAAAAAAACTTACCACCTAAGCCGCAACCCGCATAACAGACCTGAAGCTCGATGAGAGCGAGTCTAGAGTTTTCCATGCATTCTATTGGCTCTTGGAAGGAGGAGCATTCAGACGGCGCTTTTTTGAACATTGTGAAACGCGTTGAACGTATTTGTATCGTCTTTACTAGCACGAAATCTTGTTTAAATTTAGTGTAACTTTTTACTATGTCAGCAGCATAGTATTAAAAAATGAATAAACATCGGATCTCCTTATTTCGGCCTGAAACTTCTGCGTAATTCAACTTTTTCTGGAGACATCGGGTAAACTTACTTTAGCTGCTTCAATTATCCAATAAAAAATTATGTCATTGCAAGATTGAAAAGGATTATATTATTACGTTTTTTATGCTCTTGACGCCTACAGGAGGAACTTTAAAATTTATTTAGAGGAACTTCACGACTATGACGCAAATAGAAACATGAACGAAAACTCTGCAAGGAGATAAAGAATACTTAGGTATATGAACACAATCAACTGTATTTCAACTAATTTATGTTGCAGAAGAAATGCTATCGAGAAGGGGAGCATGAAAAAACTGCGAAACCTACTAATGAAAGCAAAGATGAAACGAAACTTAATCTGGACGAATACACTGAGAAAGAATTATTTTAAGTCAACCTGGTAAAGAGCTCTGAAAATTAGACCCAAAACATATTACAATAAAGTAAACCAAGTAAATTACGATCAACTACATCAGATAATTACATCAAATATTATAAAAATTTTAAATACCACCAAATCATATGATAGAAAGTAAAATATTAATTGCTGTGACATCATCATTTTCTAAGGTAATCGCTTAAAATTCAAATTGCTAATTTAGTATTTTAGAAAATAACATAGATATTAGAATAGTAGCACTCTTATTTTAAATACTGAGGACTACAATTTTTTTTCACGTATCGAATAAAAAATTAATTTACGACGAAATTAACGCCAGCATTTCGTAACACTTTTCCGAACATATTGTTCATTGCCAGTCCCAGAAAAACCATCCCTTTAATTAAATCAAGTTCATGTTCCTTGGAAAATTATGCTGTCCCAACTTTTATCTGATGCTAAATCTCTTTCTTGCCCCGTGGTGCAAATTTTGACTCGATTTCTTCGCAGTTGAATTATTCTGCAATACAGAGAGGTGTAAAATTTGCTTGATACTACAATTAACAGAGCATTAGGTAATTCAGAATATATGCATCAACATGCCATTCTGTTCTTACTTCCATCAGGCATTCGTGATGACAGTATCAGATGAAGCATTATGATTTTGAGATGAGATTTGGCTGTTTCTGACAAATTCGCGTCTGAAGTTTTACCGAGTCTTTCAGAGAGAGCGGAGGACCTCCACCCTGGCCCTAGGAGTATCCCCTATTCATTCCTTTGTTGTTTCCTTTCTTTTGTTTTGTCCATCGAAAGGTATTATCTATTTTCTCAAAGGAACCATAAAACGGCCGATGGGTGAAGGTGAACTCCGCTCTGAAAAAGAAAACCCCCTTTTCGGCATATTGTGGATGGTCGTATGTATCCAGGGTAGCGAATTTGAAAGCGCTAATGAGGATTACCGACCGCACCCCTGCTGAGCAGGTATCTAAGGTTAGGGTATGGTGGCGGCGACCGATCACAAGTAAGGTGGGATATGGTGGATCCGCGATTTGTAATCTTCGCCGCGGGTATTCCCTTAGGGAATGAAGATATTCAACTCTATTTTTGAGGTAGACGACCTTTCAGGACTTCTTGCAAGGAATCCAGATGGTTAAGAAACAACAGTTAGTATGGCAAATCAGAACCTTAAGACTGATTTGCATATTGCAGATAAATACCAGGTTTTTGTATACTTGCATATTGCAGGTTTACACGTTAACATCTGGTTTATTTACATTTACATTAATACCCCGCGAGCCGCCGTATGACGTATGTCAGGGGGTGTGAAAACACCCACAACACGATTTCTATTGTTATACTGAAATGATTTTCAGAACTATGCACTAGGTGAAAGTGAGACTAATGATTAATGATCCCTGCTTCGGTTTCTGAATGCCTCAAGTAAACTATATAACCCGAATTGTTTGAATGGTGTATGATGATTAAAAGAAAAATCACCGTCAATAATTATGAATGATGGGTAATATGAGTCATGGAAGAATACGCTAAAAATATAAACCAACGGATGGTAACCAGACTTACATGAGAATATTCCTCTAATTCTCATGATTCATACCTTAGCTGTTAAAATATTCTTGGTTCTATATGTAATCCATTATTCCAACATTCACTCCAAGGACCTTCGTAGCATCATCCTTCATCCTAGGCACATCATAATTCTCTACGAATTTTGCGAAGATGTTTTGAATTTTTTTAATGGTAATGCAAGGAAGATCATTCTAGTTGAAATAGGACCTTCGGAAAATCTGAATGATAACATAAAGTTGAAAATGTTTGGGTGCATCATATCTGAATTAGTATCTCTATATTCTGCTTTTAAAGTGAATGGCATAAACTGTATTAGCTTATTCTAAATAACTAATTCAACGACAAAAACGAAAAAATAAGTAATGTGCCTATCGTCCATTTATATAAATCAAGCTCCTCGTCATTGATTGTTTATTTATAAATATTGTTTTTTATGCTTTATTTTGTCTCTATATTGAGCTCAAAATTTCGTAGTTTGAAATTACATGAAAAATTAATTAGAGAAATACCACCTAATATGTATTCTTTACGCTTACGAGAACCAAATCGTTTAACTTCTCTTACAACATCTATGATGCAAAGTAGATAGAGCGTTGAAGATGATCTTACTAGATCGACTAAAGTTTCTATTATAATGTCACTAAAATATGAATTGAAACGTAAATACGGAATTGTAGACACTCCGCATATTCAATGTCGCAGAAACTTGAAGTTCATACGCCGAATACCGATAAATAATATCTCTAAAGTTATTTAGAAGAAAACATTGGCTTGCATAGGTAGTAATACTAATGTTAGCGATTTCTATTGGTTTAAAAAACCTCGAAATCTCTTTCCAAATAAATTGCTGATAAGAAGATGGTTTAGTTACTGGCTTAGTGAACTACTCGAACTTTCTTATAGAATTAAGAGAAGGTTGCTATAAAACATTGAACATCGATATAGTATACAATTTCGGAGATCCTGGGAATAAACTGATGCATGAGAAGGAAATTTCTGAAAGTATGATGAGCCATCGACGTTATATCTTGTATATTTGAATGTTAATCATTGTTGACTAAGATATTACTTAAATTGGATAAATGAGTAGTTTCTCTGGAGGCAGTCATAAACGGAAAAAATATATGTTGGATGAGAAAATTGAGAAGGTGAGCGAGTGGGTTATACTTTTAAAAGAGGTCGTTCCTCCTACTCAAAGTAAACAATTGGTCGACTAGGAAAGCAAAAAATGCGCCTACCTATTGTGATTCA
The DNA here is from genome assembly GCA_036926295.1 of Pachydiplax longipennis. NCBI lineage: Eukaryota > Metazoa > Arthropoda > Insecta > Odonata > Libellulidae > Pachydiplax > Pachydiplax longipennis. Next base: position 1,008,294 of record JAVFKF010000054.1, read on the forward strand.
TCCAAAAATCTGGAATTAACATACCTCTTACACTTTTGGTTGTTAAATTCATGTGAGTGTATATATTACTGTTGCCGTCACTTCTCACTTCCCTATCTCTATCAAAACAGTCCCTCTCTTGAAGTCCTGGTGAATTCATTGCTTTATTCACTTCTTCCAATCACTCCTGTATCTTGCTTTTCAAATTTGTCACGGAATGTGGAGAGATGAAAAGTTTCTCATAGTCAATACATTTTAAATACGAAGGAATATTTTCAATATCACCAATCGATAAATATGTAGATAGGCTAGCCATACCAAACCACCACCCATTCATCTCAATCATTAAAATTCTGTCGAAAAATATGAGAGTTACGCAGGGCCAGCCATCAACCGAGGGGAGCAAAATTTCAACATGAGTCTCATATGCGCTTCCCCATGTTACAGGGTTGGAATTACAGGTAAAAAGGCCCTGGGAAAAACTATTTCACCAAGTCCCTATTATTTTGCGTATTTTTAACGTTTTCTACATTATAATAATTGTAAACGTTATAATAAACAATTGAAATATAAATAATGTAGGTAGTTTTGTATACATTCAAAACTAATTGAAAATTTTACATTCGTAGCTAACAGTAGCATTCAATGAGCATTATGACCAAACCTCATTCGCACTATCTTTTTGTGTATTTTAGAACTTTTAAAGGTGATAAATATAGCGAGAAGAATGTTTAAGAACGTAATGGTTTGTGACTGCAACCATTTCAAGAGGAATCCACAGAAGAAATCAAGTTTATTCGATTCACACTTCAATGACACCGAAAAAAATTAATTAATTAATTCAAAATTAATGTGAAAGATGGTAGTCTCGTGTCCGTCATCTTTATTCATTGAGGAAAATCGATTCTAGCACATTTTCTCTCAATTGATTTGGACGGTATAGTAAAAATTCCAACTGCATAGATGATAAAATTTACTGATTTTTTACCGATCGAATTTTAATTTCGATGCTTATCAAATGAAACAAAATGTATCTAAAATACGCAGAGAATGCCTCAAGACTTCATACTATATATTTACTTATTGTTTTTTAATGTAGCATATTAATGTAATAGCCTAGATATGGCCATGAGTGTGCCTTACTTTACTTGTGTAGATTGCATTCACACAGGCTGTGATAAAACTGGTGATCGATATAGGCTCCTTTGGTATATAATTTTAAAGGCTAATAACTGCTCTCTTGAACGATGCATAATATTAGCTAGTATTATATTATATAATACCACCCATTATAACCGCAGAGTTTTGCAAGCGAAGGCGTCGAATTCGAGGTCTATACATTTTTGGTCCGACACCGATTCAAACTGCGCGGAAATTTTCTTTCTCCCAACTTAGTCCTAAACATAAGCTCAGAGCGGCTCAGAGGCAGATTTTGCGAAAATTTCCTTCGACTTGCTCGTGCCTTTCGCCCTCAGACTCAAATTTTATTAGGGGAAGGGGGTTTGCCTCGGTTTCCTAGGAATAACGGGACCTTGTGTGCGACGTTTCCCTCTGTGCGAGAAGCAATGCTAGAATATATACTGATTCGTTATAATCATTTTATAATAACTGAATTCTTGCATTACGACATCCGTATTGTTATAATACTATTCTGCTAGGCCAATGCCACCAAACTCAGGATACTAATAAATCTTTGCAATATTAACAAAGCAAATAAATCCATTTCAACTCTGCAGGCGGAGTTATGACTCAAGCAGACCATCTCCGCCATGTTTTTCCTCTCTCTCTCTCTCTCTCACTTCTTAAGGCTCGCTCGGAGGAAATTCACTGCCTGTTATGCGGGTTGCGGCTTAGGTGGTAAGTTTTTTTTGGAACTAGCTGTACATTTCATGATATATACTGCAACAAGCAAGCAGCCTATGTGGCAGAATGGTATCATCAATAGGAAACTGGAAATCGGGAAGAACATAAGGCTTTAATAGTAATGAAAAGAAAGCTGTCACGGGTACCGTGATTGTGCCACGTATGGTGCATGAAAAACATCTTCCATTAACGTTGAAAAGTATCAACCGAATAAATCGATTGTAGCAGAAATTCACTCAAAATAAGAAGATTTGTTTGGCCTCGTAGGGTTCTTTACCTCAAGAAGATGATCAAAAGTGCTCATCCATGCCACATCAATGCACTCATTGCGCGTAACTCGAAATTTCTTCGGAGAGACAAAAGGGACGTGATTATGTTAGAAAGAGAAGACGTTTTGGGCGTGGCCCTGATGGATGCCCTATGGACCAGCCAGCTGACCCTTTCCCACCGATTCCACTTACACCCTTTTCTCTTCTTTCCCTTGTGACAGAATAAGCTCTCCTTCACACCCTAACGAATATCTCCCTTTTATTTTCCAAGGAAACTACTCCGCCAATTCTTAACCGTGTATCCTCATAGCTGTAGGATTCTGTTGCAATATATAAACGCGAGAGTAATAGTGAACATTGGAAAGTACCAGGAAAGAATTGTTCCGGAAATATATGTCTCAAAAATAATATTTTTAGTTTCTACGTTTCAGGAGGGAAGAAAGCGTTTGCGTTTGTTTTTCTTTAGGGATGATAATAACATATTGCGTACCATATTAAGGAAACAATAGTCCAATACGAAGAAAAGGGTTAATTATTAAGAAATAAAGCAAATTATGCTAAGGATTTTAGGGTATAAAAACTCACTGAGAAGTATAGGACAGATGAAAATTAAAGTGCAAAACAATGGAATATTTTCAAACGCAAAACTGAAAATACTTATATTAATCCCTGTGAGTAAATAGAGGTTTTCAGGGATATTAACCAACCCTCTCTTTTCAAGTTATCCAATCAATTTCGGTAATTTCATTGAGAAAGTAAATTAATTTTTAATAGGATATTATAAAGAAACCCTGTAAATTAGGGTTTAATATTTGCTAGAGACAGAACACTATAATTTGAACTCAAATTTATATACATCCAACTAATTCGTTGAATAACTTTTTGAAATTTGAAATGAATATATGGAATATTTTATTATGTGTCTTTAAAGAACTTAACATGCTAATATTAAAAAGGGGAATGAACAATCTAATTATCAAGGTAAATAATGGATATTGAGTGTGTTTCCATTGCATATCATTCATAATGAGCAAGATACCATATCTAAACGAATCTTGCTAATCATAATTACACCAATTTTAATGTTCCTCTTCAAGGACGAAATTAATTCCAGGAAACTGTACGCATCTCATATTTAAGAAACCTATCGTTCTCCATACATGATTAAATAAACCTTAACCAGAAAGAACCCAATGATATTCAAAATTTTCAAATGACTGGAGCATAGAATATGTTTTTTGTGTCTTCCAGTTAATTGGTGTTATCTGGTGCTAAGAAATGTTTTCTTTGAACTTTTACCTTTAATTTTATTTCGATCGCTTAGAATCGTATTTAATCACGTCGTTTCTTCTCAACCTCTTCATATTTTCCTAAACTGAGATGCGATCAATGCATGAGCATGATTGGATATCTCCCAGTCCAAGTAAATATGTCAAAGGAAATGGCCAAGCAGAAAGGCTTTTTGACCTGTGGTCTCCTTCTTCATTTCCGCTTATCAACTGAACACCCGATTTGAGGGACCATATATCAAATGGAAAGTGGATCGTATACCACAATATCTGTGGTTTTTGTATTCTCCGAAGAAGTATCTGCATAAGGAAAAGCGACAGCTCTTTTTTGGAATACGATGAAATGTTCTATACTCCGTCCCTTAATTAAAGAGCACAACTTCTCTTCGTGAGACCTATTTACATACTCTTCGTTGGCGACTCACGTGATCCTCAATAGAATATTGAACTCACAACACTGGTTTTACTTCGAGGTATTCATTCTCGCAAAACTGACCAATAAAACTAGGATATCAGGCATTCAGAAAAAAGTAAAAATGGTCACCGTAATCACGAAATCTTTTACTCGATGAAAGGTTAGAAGAAAGTGACTTGTCACGGATCGAATATTCTCACGTGATGGATTGACCTTCCTAAACTTCACTTTTCGCCAACTCAAGATCCAATTTTGGTATCAAATCCATTTCGATATTCATGGTCCGCAAACAAGCACAAAGACAGCAATAAATGGACTCATCAAACGCAGTGACAAGATCACGAGCATATAGTCAAAGGCGATCTCCCTCATTATCTCTCCTCAATTTACTTCCCACGGCCCAAGCACCCACTCTTCTTCCTCAGTAATTGGGTTTTCACCTTGGGGCTGTGTGTCTTCAGACGCGGGCCTCCTTTGTGTACGCCTGGGCAATTAATCGAATAATTGAAGCTGTCCCTCTCGCCCCCAGGCCGGTCACCATCTGCGCAAGGGAGGAAGATGGAGAGGCCGCATCTAAGGATGCCACTGGAATGGATGACGTTCGCTAAAGGAGCACATCCCGTTCCTATCTTCTCAAACATCTAAATCTACAATGTTTTATTAAAATATGTCTTTCGTAAACGATTCAAATCATTCGGATCAATCCCGTTATACAGACTTTTAGAATAAACTGGCTGGTCAAGACAAAGTTTTCGAAAGCTACAAGGCCTAGGTTTTTGTAGGTTATGAATTTCATTTTTTCGTATAAATTCGATGTTAAGCTATTTTAAAGTTAGTTATATAACACTACATTATGGCATAATGGTTTAGCGTGTGGTTACTGGCTTATTAAGACCAAGTTTTCGAAAAACCTGTACCCTATCTTCTTCATGGATGTTATTTTAAACTACTGAATTCGAGTTTTACTCGAAATGAAGTGTGGGCGTTTCGCAACATCCGTTTGTCTGTTCCATTTACATCTTTATCCTTCCCATAATTCCATTTCAAGCCATTTGATGTAACATTCGGTTGTGCTTTAATGGTATATGCAGTCTTTAACCGATAAAACACTCTCAATTGGCTTGTAAAAGTAGTATATATGACAAAAAAATACGCAAATTAAATGTGAATAGAATGAAATCCGAGTCTTTTATCTACCGAAGGTGATGTTACATTGAATTTGAACGTAACAAAACCATTGAATCAAGATATAAGAAAAAAAATACAGGTCTAACGACAAAATCACTGAATTGGCAGTGGTTACGGTCATGTGAGTTGGGTTACAGGGCAGGTTCTCCTTCGCAAGATAATTCGTAATGTTGTTTCATTATCCTGGAGTTTGCGATTTCACGCATGCAAGTCTTATAAAGAAGATATTATAGAGATGAGGGGACATTGAAAAGAGTTTTGTTGATAATTAGTGGAGAAAAGAAGAAAGAATGTTGGATGGGGTGGATGTGAAGAGTATATCTGCTGATAGACTCATTCGCTCTATAAATAAAGCGCTTCTAATGCTGAGCGTGCCTTTGCGTGTTCAATGCGAGAACTGATTTATTTGAGGACTTCATGTGATGGCCTCTAACACGATTCGCCTTCATCACTCTATTTGTCACTCTAATATTTTGGGCATTTATATAAGCTTCAAAATCACTTATCATCATCACTGTCCTGAATCGAGAATATAACATTTTCCTTCGCTTTCCATTTATTTATGAATTGTGTGTAGCCCTAGTACTTCAATGTTCCAGAGAGTTTTTATGTAACATTTTTGTTTATTATTCTCCCATTTTATAATATTTTGTCTCCTATTTTTAGGTACGTCTGGTATAAAACGATATACGTGAACTGCATAATTTTCTACTGCGAACTTTTGAGATATAACTTTCAAATAATCTCTTCGTCCACTCATTTTCCTCTCTCGATTCCAAACCCCAATTCCGAGGAAACCATTCCTCCTGCATTCCCCTCCATACTTTTAATTCCCTCCTCTATCTTCTCCTGTGGACAGATTTACGAGTGGATGTCGTGACTGCCCTCCGCTGAGAGTGGACTCCTCTTCCCCAACTGAGTTATTGACACTCCTCCTATTGCGACACCCTCAACCGGAGAGATATTTTACGTGACATATAAAAATGTATTGCAAATGATGAGACGCCAATGCCAAGTTGAACCCTCGCCCTTATTTTGGTGCATAATGAAAATGAAAATTCAGGGAAATTTTTAAAAGAAAAATGGCGAAGGAATAACCATGAAAATAAATGACATTGGCCTTGATTTCGTGGAATTTCATCTAAAAATACATTATCGATAACTGATCAGAGGCCGCAAGCGCACTCCAAAGCCCAATTACGAATCATGAGAGTTAAAATCCTATTTCTTCGTAAGAGTCATTAAAGAGAATACGAGAGATATAAAAGACTACGTTCCATAAGATACTCATGTTTATTTTATTATTGCCATTTTCAGGTGTGGAATTTTATGCTTTTTGTAATTTTCTGCCTGTTTTTCAAGCATGTTTTTCTCTATTCTATTTAAGTCTTGCGTCTTTTGAATATTTTCCCCATTTAACTAAAATTTTCATATATTTGCAGTGTAATTTTTATATTGTATCTTTTTTCTGATTTATTTTTGCAGTATTTTTATCTACCTTCTTATTTGTTGTTTTACCGGAAAGTGGGGTTTTTCATTGTCTACCTTAAGTTGCAAATATTTTTCCCACACGATAGACGATGGGTAAATCTGCCAGTAAATCATACTAAATAGGTCAGATCAAATTATTCTATTTATTTGCATTTGTACATTTGGAGGTTTATCGGGTAGATTTGATGATATCATACCCTTGCAAAGGTTTACTAGTTTCATTCCATGAGCCTTACAACACATCACAATTTCTGGTATTTTGATTACCAGAAATATTCACGCATTCATAGGGTGCTTCCCGGAATAACCTAAATTTAATTTCTGTCAATGGTAAGGAAAAAGAAAATAACATTCGCGTAGAGATTTAATATTTTAGTTTTAATATGTTATCCCCAGATTCATAGCATTCATTTTCCTGAAGTGTGATGAATTGCAACTAATATTTTATATATTTTTAGGTAAATGCTGAAGGGTAATTTTTCACGTAAAAGCGTGCATTTAGCAAAATTCTCGAGAAATATTTGGCATGAAAAGCCTGACAAGAGCTGGACTAGAACTCGTATTACATAAGTGAAACCAGTAAATGGACTCATTGAAATCATCTCGAAAAACCAGTCAACTCTTTAAATCTATAGTATACATATGTGAGTTTCCTAACGCAGTGGCCTTGTTAATGGTATATGAAACAACCCTCACGAAGTTTTCAGGGTTTTCCCTTCCGATTATGGCTAATAGTACCGGCCTTTGATGTTTATTTGCAGGATTTTATGTAAAAAATTAATTTCGCATGGTAAAGGAAATTTTTGTCCTTGATCATAATAAATTTTTTTTTTAATTTTCATATAACGCGGGTAAGTTTCGCGTCATAAAACCGGATTAATTTACCGCAATAAACATTCCGGGCACAGAAAGTGGGACTCTTAAATTCGTAACAGTGAAAAATGTAGGTCGCAATTACGTCGTTTCCAATTACGGAAGAGACATAATCTCTAAAACAAAACAGACATTCTTGAGGGAGAAGAAAGTTGACGGAATTGCAAATGCCAAGGGTGGAGGAATTCAAAGGAGCGATATCTCAAAGGGGAAGAAGTGAAAAAATGAGGGATGGAAAACAATTACAGTCGCACACGATTTAATTAAAAATCCGCGTCCCCTCCGAAGAAACACCCCTTCAAAGTGAGCCCCCCTTTTCTTAGCTCATGATTCAAGCCGCGTCATCCCCAAGCCTCAAACTGCAACTTAAAGCAGCTTTTACTTTCATCCCCATTTAAGCGATATGTCGCTCGGATTAAAAAACAGATGAAGGGCGAAAATGTATAGCTTCTCGGAGATTGGATCCGCGCAATTAGCGACGCCAGGGAAAAGAAAAGTGCGCTATTAGAGAGAGAAGCCCACCTTAATTACGGACCAGGATTAGAATAGAAACGACTGCATTATGTCCAAATGGCTTCTTTGCGGCTAATCTCACCCCATTGATTTTTTTTATGTTAGCAATATACGCGGTAGAGCTTAGCACTCTCTTTCCATTTTAGGAACAAGCGTAAACTGTGTGCGTAGAGCAACTATAAAAGTGCGAAGAAAATACTTTGCGATGAATGTGTCGAGGAGAATGAATCGGCACGGAAAGCCTAAGAAAGAATTTCTTTAATTTGCTTCCTTTCATGAAGAAATTTCAAAGAAAGATGAAAATGAAGGCACCGTGTGACCTGAAAAGTTCTGCTGGTAGTGCCGAAATATCTATTAGTTTCATTATATTAATCCGTCATTAATACATAACTCGCTAAAACCTCATTGAAATTTAATCAACAACAACAAAACGATCACACCTTTACACTGGACGATACAAATATGTTGAATTAACGAAACAGAATCAGGTGTAACTTTGAGGTAGTTATTAAAGTTAAAAAACTCCATTTCGACAAATCTTTCATTTGGTTAAGTGAAAGACTTGTTGGAATTTTGTTTTTCAAAATTTTGAATTATTTGATGAAAAAATTTGTCTATTTTATTACCATGTTTTCTGCTGTTTCTTCATTCCCTTATTGTGTGGGCGTTTCCCAGCATCGCGGGTTTTTCTAAGGTCAGTTGAGGGCTTTCTCCCAGCTCTTTTCATATTAAATTGCCCATAGATCTAGCTTTAAACTATTTTTCTGCTTATTTATCTATTATTTTATGTGTATTAGACTTCACAAATTTTATACGTTTTATATCTTTTATTTTCTTTGTATGTGATATTTTTCTCTTGATTTGTGTCTATTATAGATATTAGTTCTGAATTAGTTTACTATATCTTCCTACTATCTTCTAATTAAATCAAGATTTTCCTGATTGTGCTTAAAATACGGAAATCATTTAGAGAGGTAATATTTCTAGTAAATTACGAATTACAACTCGCTATTCCAGTTAAGCACAGAGGGATTCATCGTGTTTAACATGGATAAATTCCTCCAAATCTCCAAAATCCAAACGGGATATCAATATTTCAATCGATTTACTATTATATATGCGCAATGAAGTTAAAAAGGATGGAACAATCGTCTTCACACCATTATAGTAATACTTTCTGATCTCCAGAACCGTCTTTCTATATAATTTTCTTATTTTTCGCCATATTTTACTCGGTATAGATATATAATATTGAAACGCCTCCTGTAAAATACAAGAAGGATGATTGAGAATTGGTTTTGAATTAAATGCGACTTAATACTTACCCATACCTGATAATATACAGGATGATAACATAATCTATAACATTAGAAAAACTGAGGAGAATGATGACGTAATAAATTAATTTCAGCGGACATAAAAATACTTTTATACAACAACAAAAAGGTAATGTATACTCAAAGTCTGAATCTGTAGATTCAACCACAAATAATGAAATTAAAAATCATCTTAGCGGCTCTCGTAGTATTTAATAAAAACAGTATATGCGACAATGATAAACAAATTTATTTGTTCCTTGGAAAAAGATACGTATGTATTGAAAAATGAATATGCTGGATTTTAATAATTGAATTTACATTTTATATAAATATGGGAGACAAATTTATTTGTTCTTTAGAGTAAAGATACGTATATTTTCTTAATCTACAAATCCGCGCCATCTTTCAGTTAGTGGAGAACGTTTGTGAGATATCGATTTCTATCTATTGAAGTGCTGCAAGTCATACGTACTTACGTAAGCGTATGTCTTTACATAGAATGTGAAACATGTTACTCACGGATTGGTAAAAAAACAAACTATTTATCCTAATGCACTGAGCAAAATTAAATGGGGCAAAGAATTCTGAGATCAAAGTAGAAGAGATGAGTTGAATAGGGGAGGAATTCGAGGTGATTAATCTCTTGGGAAGTGAGCGACACATTGAACGGCGGGAGAAGATTGCGACCTGCGGAAAACCATAGCACTTGGGGTCCATCGACCGATGTCCTTGTAGCTGAGTAATGGACGCCCTAGACGTCAGTTGGGGTGAAATGCAGACCGCCAATTGCCCTGTTTCTGCTTAGTTACACTCGGCAATTTGTCTCCGACCAAAAAGCAGCGGCTCAAATGGACCCAGCGACGAGGTGATGATGCACTTTTCGGTTATTTATCAATGCTTATAATTACGTAAGCAGCGCTTGTCCTGTGCAGGAACCGTGATTGATTGTCTTCTTCCGATTTTTCTTAAAAACTTCCGAGCATCGGCAGCGCCGATGGAATCCGCTTTGGAAATGGAAATTCCTGATCGATTTGTTGTTTTCATGACTTCCGAGAGCAAGTTGATGAGGACATCAAAATAGTAGTGCAGAGAAAGATGCATTTGTATAACACGACCTGCATATTGATTTTATCCCCCTCTAAGCGTATCCTATTATTTTACATACGTTTATCATGTATGCATTTATATTATTATATTTACATTATTATATAATATTTGTCTGAATCATTTGTCAGTCGTCTTTGGCCCAGGATAGAAGACGTAATGATATCTCTCAATTGCTTTCATCCCAATCCATTTCATGGTTGTAATTATATATAAGTTACGGAAGGACGAGAGGATTATGTCGTTGATTATGTCAAACGTGTTACTCATAGATTCATCGTGATTCATATTCGAAGACCCTGTCAAAAAATTCAGGCTGCGAGAGAAAAGAACGGTTAGTGTGACACCTCATTCCTCCTCCAAAGCTCAATGGTGAGGGATTCAACCTGTCTGCAGACTGTTGACTCTGCAGTCAGTGATTCTCCAAATATTTATTGATGTATCATATCCGTTAAAATTAAAGATAACAAGAAATGAAAACCAAGTATGTATGAACTTTGTAACAGAAAAAGAAAAACTATGATAAAAAAATAATACCAGTAATGGTATCCCTCGTTAACTAAAACATCATGGTTTATTACTTATTATAATGGAACCCTTGTCGATTAAAACAATAAGATATAACAAACTGCGCGAGAGACAACCTTAAACCTACTTCTCAAATAACTGAATACATGTTACTATAAGAATCTTATGTAATAATCACTTGTGTGATTATTTATTTATCCGATCTCAGAAACTCCCATAAGAAATACATGGGAAAAATCTTTACAAATTAATTTCACGCGTTTCCGACGTGATAGGATTATACATTTTTGGAGTCGTTAAAGGTCCAAGAGTTACAAAGAATGTCCAAAGAATCCTTGGTTCGATTCTGGGTGACGCGATAACTCTCCCATAAGAAACGCATGTATATTTCATTTGGATTTCAAATTATTTTGTTTTCCAAAATTTAATCAGAAACAATAGTCCTACGAAATCGAGGCAAGTACCAAAAGAAAGGAAGTTAAATGTAAATTATAATTTTGTCGTAGAATATCATATTCGAGTCTAAACTGAGAGGATTTAGGCAAAATTGGCGAAAAATTAGTGTAATTTTGCATGTATAAAGAAACCGCACCCCTGACGGCAAAGGAGATTGTCGCTCTCATAAGAATGTGTGGGAAAGAAAGGCTGAAATTTATGTGGAAGGGGAGCCGATTGGTAAACTCAGGAAATGGTAATTTAGCAGTATATACATGCGAATAATGTAATCTTTAACACTGAAGATGGCTTGAAATTGCACGCTGTGAATCAAAGTTCAAATGATAAATTATTTCGTTGTCAAAATTGTGGATAATTTTCGTCGAGATGATTCCGAAGGTAACAATATAAACAAAAGATGAGATTTTTTAGTAACACAATAAACAAATACTCTCCACAGCTGTACTGTGGGGAGCATTAACTTCAAGTGGGACAGAATTGAACCTTTTTGAAGAATAATTCGGTTCCGTATCCATTTTCAATATAAAACTGTGTGTAAGTGAAGAGAGATTAATTTAATTGTTAACTATTCTCAAGGATCAGATGTATGCGATAGTAATACTATTTAGTAGTTCATTTTCTATTAATTAAATTTATTTCTGTCATTGTTGACGGATTACAATACAACTAGTACAATAAAAATATGAACTAATAACTATGTCAACACGTCAAGCACATGTAAGAATTTTAAGAAATCCATAGAATAAACGAGTGTAATGTTTGCTTATAAAGAATCGATAAAACATTTGAGAACAATTTGCTCGATATGACACGGAAATTGTGTTAAAATGAGAGAAAGACGAATTAATACCTAAATTCAACGGAGGCCAATTTTAATAGATAGATGCTATCAGAGATTGTTTCTCACACATCAGGGGAGACATTTGTAGATTCCCATTCCGAAAATTTCCCTTTGAAATATCAGCTCCAAATGAACCCAGGATCATCTAAAGATAATATAAGCCTCTCCTCTTCCGACTAAGAAAGCTTTTGCGTTATCAAACGATTACGAAACTTGGCTGTCAAAACATTTGCCGATCACGAGCAGTTCCAAGACAACAAGAATCTTCCTCCCCTCTTGCTCCTCGGTGACAGGTTCGGGTAATTAAATCCATCCCTTGGCACAAGTTATGAAACGTAATAATGTAGCAGTGGTTAATTGTCGTTTGGGGGTCCGAGGCGATGGGGGAGAACATTTTCGTCCCATTCCTGAGAGGATGGGGGAGAAAGCAGACCCTTAGAACATTTTCGTCCCATTCCTGAGCACGACCATGTGACCATTGCAATTACGCTTCCTAAATTAACTTTGTTCCAAAATTAACCATTTATGAATGGCTTTAGACTTGGCCCCCTCGTTTTTAATTTGAATTTGATTTTATTGCAACTTTAACTGCATTAACTTGTATTATGATTTTAACTGTGTTAATTTTATTTTTCTAATTTTAACACTATATTATTCGCGTTTTAGCAGATTTTTTCAGCTTCCTTCTTTGCAGGTTTTTTCCACGCAGTGAGGTTATTCTTCCACAAGTTGAGAAGATATTTCCAAATCAATCTTCTTTGTGTTTTACCATTCAAATTTAAACATGAATATTCAGACCCGGTAAAATGGGACATATGGTATCATTTTTAATAATTATATAATTAATTTTTATTTGCCTAAATATTCTGTCTGCTCGCGATTGGCTTTGATCTCATTTTATCATGTCAACAGAAAAAGAGATAGCAGCACGAAAAAAATCATAGAAACTGACATGTTTTCATTTCAACGCAATGGCATTGTAGTTACACTAAGATCTGATGTCATCGTCTGACTATAATACAAAGAAAACAATAGTAAAGTGCGGCATTCGAAGTTGAAGGACCTCCTCTGTCTTAGGATATCCCTGCCAATTCGTGTAGAGCCATCAGCACAGGGGCTATTTGAACCCCTCCAACATTAAAAGGAAATGGAACTTACAAGGCGAAATGGGGAGTGAGGGAATTACTTCCTCGTTGAGCCAGAATGACGCAAGCGTAGGACGTACACGGTAAATGCAGCTCAATAAAGAACATTCCTTATAGCAAAATGTATGCCATCATTCAGGATCAATCATAATTCAGTAATTATCACAGCTGTGAACATGATGAGACAAGAGTGAACGAAAGATGGATTTTTCTCTGCCCTTTACCAAATTATTAGTATAAAATATTTCTGTCATTTATATTAATATATCCTTATGTAACATCGATATTAATACATCCTTATAAATATACCTTGCAAGGTGGGGTGGATATCAAAGACTCTAGGCCCAAAGATCAGGCCTTCACTATGAGAGTTAAATTTAATTTTTTCACGAAGTACTTAAAAATAAATGCCATAGATATCTCAGTTGATTCACTATAGCAACAGCAAACAAACCATTGAAATACAAGTAATACTTCCGTAAATTAGTACTATCATGGATAAACTTTATATTGTATAGTGGCAATAATAATGTAGTATATTCCAAGGAATGGGTAATGGGCGATTTTGCACTTTGGGGCGTGCACCCAGGAAAAATCCCAAGGAAGAATAGACTTGAAAAAAGTCCGACGGGACCGGGAATCGAACCCGGGTCTCCGGTCGGGTGCTCTGACCGTTGAGCTATCTCGCCGGAACATTCCCTCAAGCCATTCAGGGAGACTTTGTGGGCGTTGCGAGTTCGTCCGCGTTGCGTCATCGTTCATAGAATATTCCTCAAACATGCTCTTCGTTGACCCCTGAGCATTCCGAACCTTTAAAATTTGAAATGTGCGTTATTGAGAATTTATAAATAAGTCTAGTTAAGGCCCACGAACGGATGGGACCATCAGATAACCCCAATTTTGCTTTCTTATAAATTGGTGAAAAGTGCTGTTGACTTGAGTACAGTTACAGAAAAATCATAATGATAATCATAAATCAATGAAAAATGTACAGGGACGGAAATAAGTAACATACCCCTTGCGTTCTGTCATAAAAATGAGAATATAGCATACAACCGGCTTAATTGTTTCTTCCCCAATCGTCTGATACAATAGACGGCTTACACTGTGCATTTCAGCTGCTGTCGCAAGAAAAACGCTTCTCGTGACTTTCTTTTAATGGAAACAATTGAATTCCATGTCTTTCTCTCTCATAGGGAAGAAAGGAATGCTTTCCCCAAGAATCTTTCTTTCTCCGCAATCTCATTCCCCTCCGACCCCGAGCACAGCACTTATCTCCTTGACACCTTCGGAAGAATGTTATTGGAAGACGAGAAAGTTTATTTCTGCCCTTCGTCCACAAGACAGCTCTCTACAAATGAGGAGCAAAATAAAAGACGATCGACAAACGCTATATTAATTGCGATGTCGTCATTTTTCTGAAAATCTTTCAACTTAGCGAAAATAACTACGAATTGCGATTGATTTCCGAAATCTAAAGGAGTGGGATTAAAAAAGGAGTTTACTCTTTGGATTAGTTGGTTTGATGAATCTCCTAGGAGACCGATAACTCCGTGATAGTGATTTTACTTCAAAGAAACATGGCTCTAATAGACATCATTTCGCCCAAAATTTTATTTTAATTTTTGAATCCGAAGGCATCATATAGATGAATTTTGCTGACTCGTAGTCAGACATGATTATGAATCATTACTGGCTTTTCTAATGATTATAATTGACAATTACAATCATCGTCATTCTTTAAACAAGGGGAGAATGTCTTCAAAATCTACAAAAATTGCTCACAGATTGCCGCAAGAAATTGAAAGCTCCAAGGTTGCTTTATTCTCAGTAAATGTCACCTTTAAGAGGGCTTGTGGGCTTCAAGGAGACGGCAATTAAAGTCAGTGGCTAAAGACCTCTTCCAAAGTGTTTATGGGCAAAAAGGGGAAGACGAAATAGAGAGAAGGTAAGAGATGCTCGAAGCCACAAAGAAGAAGTACAAAATGGCTGAAAAATAAATGCTAGTAGAAAAAATAGCATACTTTAATCAATTAGAGTATAGTATTTGTATCTCAAATAATTAATGAATCGCAAAGCATAAATATCCTGCGTTATATTAAACTCTTAAAATTTTAAGAGAAAAGAGTAGTAAAAGCACGCTCTAGATTCCAATGAACAAAGAGTTGTTTAGAAGAAAATCTGAGACGTGCACTACAGCGAAGTAATACCGCTCAATACGCGAGTAAATAACTGGAAATCAAAACCGTGCAAACATACTCGTTGAATATGGCCCTGGATAAAATATGAATTCACTTCATGCATTTTGTATTAAAATCTATCAAGGGTTCAACGGAAGATCTATCTAATCAATCTAATTTCATTGTCTTTATTGCACATAGAGTATTATGGTAAAAATAAAAGTCAGTAATAAACTTAATGATATTTTTGGAAGTATCATATTTTTGCGGAAGCTATTCTCTCACAATCTCAAAACAGCGAATATCTGAGAATCATAATAACCTAGACTGTATTAATCAGGACCTCGGCTGAAAATACGGACTTTATTCTTCATATTAACAAAATCAATTGCAGGTTTGATAGCCTCCTTTCATGAACATACTGTTCTAGGGTTTACAAACACGTTAATTTTGGTGACAAAGATGTCACTAACGTTTCGATCTCGCATTTTTCATCTCCCTCAGGGGCTTGACGTTTTCACCTGACCCAACTTCATACGGAGGCGGATTTGTACGATAAAATACATCACAGCAAATTCATCAGGCTACCTTTAGTGCTGCAAATAATAAAATAAGTAAAACTAAATCTCAAGGAGTATTAGTTAAACCGGCGCGAGTGGAGGACAGTGATAGAGAATGAGGTTGGACTTAATAGCGTCGTTTACTGTGGTTTCTACGAACATGCAGTTGCGGGGAAGCCCTGGGGTTTCGTTATTTACGCCCTGGGGACTGCCCTGGGCCAGATTGGTCCACTTTCCGAAAGGGTTCGTGGGGAGCAATGCGTCTTTAAGTGCAGGAGCTTAATCCCGCGATTTCATCCCAGGGGATTGCCAACGAATATATATGGAGAGGAAAACCACACTACGGAGTGATCTAAATCGACGTTACCTGAGAATGAAGACATGTATTAAGCTGATAATTGCAAAGCAAAGGAAGGTGGGATTGCATCCAATGGGCGGATTTAAGATAATCTCATTTAAAGGAAGAAATTACTGCAGTTTTTATCTAATGGGTGTGTATAACTCAAGTTATCTCTTGCAGCATCATAGCAACTGGATGCCAAGAGAATGCCACAAATTGCTCTATGTATATACTATTTAATTATCCATTTATGAAATGTCGGTTTATTTATTTCCCGATTTTATGGGACATTAAAAAAAAGATGACTTAAAGAAACAGTGGTGAACAGGGAATGAGTGATGAAAAATGAAACAAAACTTGTTTGAATTGAAATTGAACAATTGAAAGAATTTTAGTAGAAAGATTAAAAGAGTTCTATAATTAAATATTTTAATTTAATAGATTACAATATTACAGTGGAACCGCTACTGTAATAGTTAAACAAATTGGATGTAATTAAATGTGAAAATAAGAAAGGAATAACTGCTACAACCAGGGATGAAAAATGAGAATGATAAAAGAATACTGAAACGTTTGAAATCAAAATCAAGGATGCTTTTAATATTTCTATTTTAGAAGAAAATAATGTCATTGAAGGGATTCATATTGCTGTGGTGGCTTTTTATGAGTCTGGTCAAACTTGGAGAGCGGTTATTCAGAGGATGATTATTTTTTGATAGAGGGAGAAAGGATATTGAGTAAGACCAATACCATTAAGTAAGAGAGTTAAATCTATGGAGGAAAACTATGAGTATACGAATATCGGTTGATTATTCAGCAGATGTTCTAACAAACTTTGAAGATTTTTCGGTCCTTTTACAGCTATTCTCGAATATAAAATATTTTCTTGATCCAAATTGGTTTTACTATCTCTTTCCCGAATACTAGTACTATTCCAATTCAGACTTTTGCGTGTTTCAATAACTTCTTTAGTCACAGATTAATAGTCTTCGATAAATGATGCGCACCTTACGTTTAATTAGATAACTATTAAGTAAGGTAAGTAAAAAGTAAATAGTAGATCATCAATCTTGTTATTTCTAACCCTATCGACTTTACAGTTTTTTTTTGCAATTTAAAGATCTGTTATAATTTGGAAATATTATCTTGTTAAGTGGGAATCAGATGTGCGTGTATTTACACAATGCATTCATGAATCTATATAAATCTATAATAAATAATAAATCTATGTCAATTACGTCATCCTTTGAATTCCTTTGTATTTTAAAATCCATTGCAACTATCAGTTCATCCTTCCACGCTTTAATTATAGTTAGAGAATTTCAAATGAAATGATACGAATGTTGTCATTGAAAAACTACTATACTTAAAAAATATTCTTAGAAATAGAACTATCTCCACTTTCTCAATAAACAGTATAGAACATTCAAGACTATGGAATCAGAATGTAGAACGAAGCCAGTAGTTACCTTAAAGAAAATTTATAATAATTTGAATTTCAATTATTGGTCGAATAATTGGTTTATGTATACGTTCAAGATTTTTTTAGTGGCGTTATAACTAGTCAATATTTTCAACAAGAGAAGTACATATCTGGCTGTGTAAGTTTTAATTGATAGACTGTGCGAAATATCCAACTATAACAGCTTTTAGCTCATAAGAACTTTACTATAGACAACTGATAGATATAGAGGAGAATCAATTCTATGCAGTTTTCATTTCTTACTGTTTTTCGAACAATTTTCTTATCGAAGTACATCCTTTTGAAATCAAATGAAAACACTAGCAAATCTCAAGAACATTGCTGTATATACATTACTTTCATTAAATTTTCAATCTATTTGGGTTCATCTACAACAGGAACTGGATTCTACGGAATTTATGAGGGTAGAGATTGTATATTTTCTGTATTTAAAATCCGTCAAAAAGAGACATTTTAATGTCTGCTTAAAATTAAGATCTAGAGAGCAATGCCTCCACATGTAGTTAATTTTCTCATTAATTTGAAACTAAATCGGCTCCGAAGTTCATAATTAGCCATTAATTAAGAGGTAAAATATTTCCTCAATTATTTTAGGCCGTAAAACGGCGTATTTATCAAGGATTCTTTGATCGACTCCAATCTTTGCTCGATCGGAAGAGTTCCCAAAATTGGCTCCACCTTTTCAATTCCCCTACGCCTTGTTTATTGTCGCGCATAAATTAGCTCCCTCTGGTGACAGAGTAATTAAAATAAACGCCCCCCTCTGCGAAGGCTTTTCCTTCGTGTAAACCATCAGATGACGATTTAATGGAAGATTTAGAGAATCGTCGTCACGCATATTTCGGGATTCTCTTCTCCTAAAAGAACGGTTCCATCGGAATTGCAGGGTGATCGGATGAAAGGTAATCAAATATTTATAATTTGGAAAGTATTCACCATTTGAAAGGGAATCTCTCAAAGATTTCTTCCATTCCTACTCTGCAATCTGTCCTTATACCTGGCCGAGAAGAGCCCAATGCTTGGCCTCCGTTACACCATCATATTTTTCCTATGAGTTTATTTGAAGGACATTTGAAAACCCGCTGTGGCTACGGTAACACCCGACATTCAAACGATGTGAAGTGGGATAGAATTCGAAAGCCAAGAGACCAAAAATGGTTCTACGGAATGCATACTTGTTGGCTACTTAGAGAAGTTAGTAGGATAATTGTTGGTTAAGGTGTAGAGCTATCTGTTATGTAATTCTACAGCGAGATTTAAAATAATTTCTATCTTGAACAAGTCTAAGCATAGTATATATTTTTACTCGTATCAAAAATCAATATGTTCATCCTGGAAAACAAGTTAGTCTTACCTCTTATTTGCGACCACATTTTCGGCTTTAAATTCCTACATAACATTTCATATATGAAAATCCATTTCCAAATGTTTAGGAAAATATTTCGAAAAAGAAAATAATTCTAATTCTTCACTCATGGCATTGCCAAAGAGTAAAAGTATCGTCTCTTAATATTTTAGTTTAATTTTTTTCTTTATTTAATACTTATCTCCATTTCTCAAAAACTATAGTACTTTTCACAGAATGCGAGACAAGAGCTCGTTCCTTCCAATAGTTGATGATAATCTGACCGCTGATGAAGATTGATTAAATTTACGCAGTGGAAGTTAATATTCATAGTGACTTAATAATGATGTAACAGTTATGAGTTCAATATTCTTACATTAGTAATAGTTCTGATCATCATGATTACCATAGCCGTAAAAATGGATAAGGTACATTACTACATTTTCTAATATTTAGAGAAGATACATATATACTTTTCCCAAAAAAAGCAATACAAATTCATGATTGTTGATATGATAAATATTCCTATGATCGATGTTACAACCATCTAATTAAAATATAATTCTCACTGATCGTTGAGCAGGACTATTAGACTAGGTCGCTAAAGTTATCCATCTATTGATTTGAAATATAATCCGACTTATAACATGATTTATCGTTTATTTAACATAATAACATGTGTAACTTATGTCGAAATATATGTTTTTAGCATAAACAACGACAAAGAACGTGAGGAGAGTGAGGATGGACTTATTAGAGATTTCCCCCTGATTCGGGCGGCACCAAGAATGCAAAATGCAAAATACGGAATTAAACGCGTCATTGTTTAAACTTCCGCTATCGAGAAAGCAAAAGCACGACATTCGTGAAAGGGTCACGTGCCTCTTGTTTTGTTTTGCTAAGCGATGCGTTTCGGGATATAGCCGAGGGCTGTTCTTTGCGAAGCAGAATACCCTTCTAATGACTGCAAAGAAATTCTCAGGAATTCGGAACACTGAAAATAGCGCCAAGGATGTCCTCTTTCAGGTGATTCTATCGAACGATTTCTTAATCCGAAGACGCGTGAATAGTAAATCACTAGTTGCCCTGTACTATAATACTCAATTTCCCCACCCAAATTTCAAAAAACACTCCTGTCACTACAAGCAAATACGCAAACACTAAAACATACATAAAAATCGCACCTTTAAATTCCTTATCTGTGTCCGTTTTGATATAACCACGTATGTCCAACAACAAAACTCTGTGGGAAAATTCAATCTAGTTCTTACTTATGCTTTGCCACTCGAACATATACAAAATCAATAATATATTAGAGAGTGTGGGAATATAAATTTTATCGAATCTTTTAAAAATTTTCTTTTAGCAATCACGTGTATCATCAATGCTGTAACGATATATGTATTTATCCTAATCCTAATACCTCAATTCGCTTAATGCATTTATTACGTAATGAATTTAGAACAAATACAAAACATTACAACTACCTTTTCGTAAACTCTGTCGTTCAAATGCCACTTTCTTTTATAATGTTTCACTTAAAGTTTCATGTTTTATATATATAGCCGAGATAAAACAACAATACATGCCTTCTGCATCCACGTTACATACTTATTTTCTATTTTTCTCTTCATACACGAAATATAAAAATAACTACTACTCGTCTGTAGAGAAATTGCATTCACTGAGTCAGAGTTACTCAAGCAAAAGGGGAAAGCATATTTGGTTTGAATCTCGCTTTTATACATTGTCAATTAATGATTCTAATATTAACACGATATTTTGGCCAAATGGTGCATTTTTCATTGGCCTGACTATTTTAGCAGGAACTGGAAAACCTTTCTTTCAAATGATCATTCCTTTTATATGTATTGATAGAGTAAGAAGGGAGAGATCCCCAGTCACCACAAATGGATTTTCGAAATAATATATAGAGGATTGTACTATTCATGGTGTATTTTATTTCTATTTTAACTTTTAAAACTGAAGATAAATTTAGAATAATGTTCGAAAGCTTCTTACGCTCATACTTATGTAAAAATTAATAGCTGTGAGACAAAATGAGCCGATGCATGAGCCTCATAACTATCCTATAATGTATGTTTATATTGGAAACAGATATAGAAATTGTTCAAAGAAAGACCGCAAATTAGAGCACAGATGTAGATGCACACGAGCCTAACACAAAGTAAAATATCCTTTTCACTCATTATTGTTAAAATTCTCGCAGAGTTCTGCAATTTTTTCCTTTCTTTACCTGCCCTTATGAATCTCAAAAATACACAAAAATAGTAAAAATCAATCCTTACCTCGATTTCTTCTGTAAAGAGAAAAACATTGTGAGTAGAAGATTTTTGGTCCTGCCAGTGGGGCATTTATTGGTTGATTTTCATTGATAATATTTCCGCTATAAAAAGGGTCCTTAAAAATAATTAACCGATTTCTCTGAGCTGTAAATAAAGATAAGCTTCTATTAGGGTCAGTACACTTATTTCTCCTTTTCTTACGCTCAGATGTATGTGGACAATAATTTATTATAAAGGAAAAGGAGGAATAAATGTTAAAATAGATTCATTAATATCGCCTGGACATTAATTTATATTCATTAAGACATCGAAAAATTAAATGAAAAATATGACATTTTGGAACGGAATTTACAAATAAACTGCGTCAGGGAAGAGATCAATTATTCGAGTGTAGAATAATTTTGCTCGAAAGAAATTGTCGAATGGTTTCAAATGGGCTTGCAATGAGAATAGTGAGTTTGGAAGCACAAACAGTAAAATGCATGAAGAGGAAAAGGGAGGATGCAGTGAGACGCCATAAAGGAAACTGTATCTGTCGGCAGTTATTAATAGCTCGTTGGCTACGTGTTCCAGAAGAAACAGTGAAAATGGACAGACTGTTTATTAAGGCGAGATTTGGACTGTGAAGATCTCTCGCACATCTGATCGAGACTTGTGACCACACGCCATTCTGGAAACTGGAATTTTCATTAACTACTGTGTCCGTTGACCTCATAGGAGTTCCAATAAATGCTGCCCATAGTTCAACTTGGTGGCATTAAGTTCAACAACCCCATCAACGTAATGCAATGGCAGGAAAAACACGTGGAGAAATGTCGGTCGATTAATCATTAAACTTTAAATAATCATGCAGGAATATTCTCAGATAGAGTGCTTCTTATAAAATAATAGAATCTATAGAGCATATTTATATTGTGTAACCTATATATATATATATATATATATATATATATATATATATATATATATATATATATATATATATATATATATATATATGGTTACACAATATAAAGGAGATATACCAAGTTTACACCAGTAAAAACATTTTGCTCACAGTAGTTTTTAGCTTAGATTACCCTTACCATATAAAAATCATTAAAATTAGAAAATTTCCCATGGATTTATAATATAAAAGATCGCCGACCTCAGAAGTAGTCCAGAATTCAGCCAACCGTTGGAAACGATCTTTGAAGTTTTTAAAGTCAACTTCCTCATTGAAACGCTTCCGTAAAGGAATAAGTTGGTTTTCTGTCCGTGAAGGCTCTCCGGAGGATCGGAATCGGTTCGGTGGATATTTAATTAACTACTAATAGAGCCCACAGAAAGTCACGTACTGTCGACTTCGCATTTTTTCGCCACAAGTCCCGGTCATCCGATGTTTCTCGCGAATTCTTACGGCGAACGAACAAGGAAATTAGCTCAGTGCTGCCATTAAAAATGGCCAACGAAATTAATGACCGCTCTCAACTTAAGAGTCTTCTCTTGTCAGTTTATCTTTCTCTTCATAACAATGTAATTGTTACGGGCTGGTTTTGGAGGAACATAGCAAATACCAGCCATGGATGAGATGTGAGAATTTGGATGATTCTTTGAAGGGAAATATTTTGGGAACTACTCTTTTACTGCCTCTCCATTGTAAATCACAAGACTTTTTCTTCTTCAAGGAGGGAATTCAAGTATGGAGTTCTCAACATTTATTCTGGCTGACTGGCGTTGCCTTTTCCCAAATTGATAAATTCTTATCGGATGAACAAAACGAGTACCATTCCAAAATTTTAATGATAAAATTACTTGCTTGGAAAATATACAAAGGAAACAAAGAAAATTGATAATACAATGTAAAGGCTGAAAAATATAATTGTTTAATTCTTTTCTACGGATCTGGTCAATTCAATGGCCAGTTTTATTTATGTATCGAATAATTGGAAAATACTATTAGTCCGATTTTATAACTTTAGATATTGTTATCAAATCAATCGCAGTCACTCATTATACGCAATAATTTCTCTTAAAGTTATTCCCTTGCTCTGCTCATTCCAGCTTCTTCATCTCTTCAGCCATTGACACAGTCGCCCCAATGTCGCTTCACTTTTCAAACCATCCGTACAATCATTTTTTCAGCCAATCGAAATGGGTTTCGTGGGGCTTTATTAGAGCGACCGTTTTGTTACAACAAATTCCTCAGTTAGTGCTGAGTAAGGCTCGGACTAACAAGAACACAATTAGCCGCGCTCCATAGAGGTGTCGCCTTATTGAGCTTATGAAGTCCGGATTCCAGGGGTGCAGAGGCATGAAGAGGTGGATTCGATTCGTCTTCGGGACAATGACGCACTCTGGTGGAGGAAAGCACAAAGGCGTAGTGGGAAACGGACCGGGCTTTCAGTGGAAAAAGAGAGGATATCTGAGAATGGCCTTGCCTTTTCGGAATGGGAAACTAATGAGTTTTGTTGATGCCACTGAATATGATCCGATGGTCCAATGTTTTCGTTGTAGAAAGGCCTTTCGAAAACGCGTTAGATGCGCGTCCTAACGTCAGATACAGTAAAACCCATTTAAGACGCTACTCCGCTTACTGCGAGATTTCTTCCCGGTCCCGGTGACACGAAACATGCGGTAAAAGTACCACTTAAGACGCCCTGATTCCCGCTTAAGACCATCCCGATCCTGTCCATATGATCAAATGCTTTTTGTCCCGCTGAACCCGTCACAAAAACTGTAATATTTTTATTACATTCGATTGCAAAATTCAGAGGATACAATGAAAGAAAGGAATAAATAGTTAAATTATAAATCGCAGGAATTATGGGAACTTCACCTCTGTTTATGATAAAATTGTAATACACAAAATGACCAAGAATTCTTCTAAATAACTTATGCCCTGACGAATGAAAAGATCGCTCAAAAACTCCAGCGAAAACTTTTATCTCTTAATAGGAAAAGTCCCATTTTGTAGTATTTGGGATGTATGGATGGAAATGGTCAACCAAACAATAGGTCAAATCTCTACAGTAAAGTGAAAAAACAAAAGTTTTGAAATATTTTTCCTTCCTTTACCCAATTAAGAAATCTCAGCGAGTGTTTATCGAAAGTGAGAATGAAATGTATTCCTCATCATACCTGTAAATAAACAAGGAATCCCAGTGACAAAATTTTTAAGCGTTGAGTGTCATTCCTGAAAACATTCAATTTTATACTAACGAAAAAAATAAGCACAATTACCAAAATTCTACCTGGGGTCAAAAATACTCTTTTTGAAAGTGATGAATTTTGACAAAATTTCGATCTGTTTTATCAAATTTGTCTCCTCAAACCTTTTCAATAATATTTGGACGAAAATATGAAATTAAGCAACCATCCCTAATACATTAGTGATATTGCATTACCGCGAGGTTAATGATCTTCCGATGAACATTCTGGGATTTCACCTGTAAAATCACGTGTAGTTTGACATCCGCTAATGAACATGCATCGAAAAAGTGACCACGTTTGCCATGAGTAGGCTTATACGCTATATGGTTTTTTTCTGCGTTTATATGTGTGTTTATAAAACACAAATTTAATGGTGTAGATGTGGAAAAAAGATATCTAAAATACGAGTTTGGGACCACAGATATTTCTAGAAAATGAAATGAAGGAAGAGAACGAAATTATTTTCCGTTCTCATTCTTTTAATTTCTTTTCCTTCACTTTGCAAAAAACATTCAGGTATAATTAATGTAGCAATGAACGTTACGGAAAGGTCATCGTTTGACGATGTTATACGAATTGTTTCCCTGAGGAGTAATAAGTGATTCATATTTACGAGTATATTAAGAAGACACTAACATTAGGAATAGTTCAATGTATATTAAAATGTGATCATTATATACTATCTGTTATCATTCGTTATATTTATAATTTGCTTATTAATTATTTCCGGACGTCAGCATACTCTGGTATAATTCACAGACGTTCTCGAAAAGTTTTTCTTTTAGGTAGGCCTGGGGCACATTTGTAAAGAAAATGACAAACTGAATTTCTGCTCGTTAAAAGCAAAGAACTGAGTTCGCAGTAAATCCACCAGATTTTATTCAAGAATATAGTATTACAAATAGATATGTCTTGCGTATAATTATACGAATATTGAAATGTTAGAGCAGGTCACATACCCGTTGAATGCGGTGCCTTCGTATAGATATTTCGATGAGCAAAGGACGAAATTTGGAATGCGCAAGAAAGAAAGATGACCACGGTCAAGCAAGTGTATCTTTGGGGGTTTGGAAATGAGGGAGACAGGGCGTGGAGTGGTTGAGAATGCAGACAACAAATTAAATGGGGGAGGAATGGGATGATGGATAGTGGAGGTGGAGGTGCCTTGAGTGGCAGATTCATTTGCTGCAGGCGCCCTTGCTTTGTTTCATTCTTTCCTTTTGCCGACACATTTTGCCTTCGCCTCATTTTCATCCCCTTATCACCGCCTTTTGTGCTTCTCTCTGACCACTTTTCTTCATATCTCTGCCACTTTTACGGCGGACCTCTTTTTTCTTGAAAATATCACAATATTAATAGAAGAGCACCTAGATTCGGATGAGATTGACCTCTCTTCTTGCTTAGGAAAGAATGCCTCATGGCACCCGCAAGAAGGGATGCGGAAAGCGTGCAAAATCTACCAATAGTCGAAAATATCTTCCGTCTTCTTCCATATCTTCCGTTTTTACCTACTAATATATGTCTTACATTAAAGAGACCTCTTTTCTTATTGGATCAGTAGAGAAGGGTATCATGCAATAGTGGGATTTGAATATTCTACAAAACTTGTTAGTAACAGATTCTTTCTAATCTTAAGCCTTCTCTTCTTACACCCCACGGAGTATTCAGTTATACGTGCATAATTTCTTTACTATTCTTATTTAAAATGTGTTAATGAAATTTTATTATGAAGCAAGATAAAGTATTTCATGACAAAATATTAAAATTACGCTCACTTTGTAACAAGAGGTAACTCTACGTTTATTTTCTATCTATTACGAGGGCTATACGAAACCGGTGCGATCCCTCCGCTTTTAATGTTATGTCCCTTCTTCACTCTCTCCGTACGCTGAGATTAGTAAGACGAGCGTAACTGTGGAATCATGTTGTGCACTCAATTGGCATTTCCGTCAAATTCGAGGGGTTGCCCATACCTCTAAATGCTGTAATAATTATTCTCTGGAATCATGAATTAACTTTCCATATTCCAGAACCGACAATCTAAATTTTTTTAAATCCCCTGGAAAGTTGAAATACTCTAGATTTTGTTTTAACCTCACATTTACTAAAACTAGTTCACACAATTTGCTGTTCACCTTGTGTAATCGGCATTTAATAAGGTTCTCTAATCTTGTTTTACTGGGAGGTATTTTTATTTTCCCAATTCATCATAACCTTCTTAATCCTTCTTTCTTATTAGTAGCTAGCGATAGCATTTCTGTATCATTCGGACCCAGGACATTGAGAGGCTGGTCTAATCATTCCAGCAAAGCGGTCGGCAATTTATTTCCTCTTTAAGTGAAGATATGTGGAAACTTAGCAAATTGCGGCACAAGACTTAAAAGCGGCCAGTGGACCACAGTTCATACACGCACATCTTCTCTGCAGGAGATCTCCTTGGAGAAGCGTGAGACCCATCTCACTGACGGCCGACAATATAAAGGCATCCCGAAACGTGAAATGAGATTGGAGAAAGTTTTTTATGCGAGAATTTTATCCAAAATAAATCCTTTTTACGATCGGATTTCACGCGAGGAAACGGAGTTTTCCTTCTTTCAACGCAGCCGAACAAATAAAATAACGAAGACGAATGTATTCATAATGACGTGTTAAAATAAAGTGTAACAGATTCATTCCGACGGCTTACTTCGTTTCAACTTAAGGATCGATTTGATCTATTGTAATCATAGTTTGCTCCTCTCGTTTAACTGATCGGTATTTTCATTTGTATCAAAAATTATTTAGCATGTCGCTTATTAATTTACTTTAGGTGTTTATTTGGTTTTCAATCTTGAGATATGTAATTTTTTTGATCGGCACTGTAATTTGAAAAAAAGACCTTTTGCCTATAGAACCAAAACCTAAGAGATTACTAATGTTTACACATACATAAAGCTGGAATATCGAATAATTAGAGGCAACCAATCATTTTAGAATCATTATTTACTCAGCAGCGTTTGTTGGAATAAGAAACAAACTGATTGATTAGGAGAACCGATGCTTCGCTCAAATGCAATGTGTTGAAGATTGATTAGTTTTGTGTATGCAGTGACTCTTTCGGAATAAAATTATCATGATATAAGTAAACTCTCGATTACAGAAGTGAGATTGAGTGGCTCGGTAGTTCAATGGATAGAATACCTGCCCGGAATGTGAGAAATCTGGGTTCGAGTCCCAGCCAAGTCATAATTTTTCACTTTTTGTATAACCAGAGTTGCATTCTCTTAAAACAGGGGCGAGAGCCTTTATCAATCAGGCCTCATTTACATTCGCATTCTCATATGATGTAATTCGACCAGAATTATATAACCCGGTTACAATACTATTCGGCTTTCCGCTTCTCGAAAAGCGTCTGCATTTTGATTGGACGTACGTAGTTCTGACCCTTTTATTCTGGTTGTCCTCTTCTTGAGACGTACGGTTCCCTCGGGAGGCTGTGCACCCTCCCCGCAATCCCCGTATCAATAACCACGAATGCCTTTTGGAACCCACGCCTCCGCACGCCGAATACTAATGCCCTTCTCCCCAAGATGCTTCTAAATGAATTGCATAGATCAAACATTGAATCTATCAATTATCGATGGATTTCTTACGTATTTCTTCAAGGATATAATCCTCATTTCAATTCTTTTTTTCACGTCATAACTTAAAGATGAGCCTTTTTTGTATTAATACTATTCTTTTGTCCAAAATATTCAGTTAGTAATATTTGTTAATCATAATTTCTAGTTTTTAGTATATTATAGTTAATATTAGTTATAACTATTGGTTACATGGACCTTATGATACCTTACGTAATACGTAAGGTGTAAATTACTTATAGACAACAGTTTTGAATTAGTTTCGGATGATATCATGTAATATCTGAAAATGATGGATCTGGCTTAATCTAAAAAGAGTACAAAATTCATAATAATAAGTTGGCAATTGTAAAAGCTTTTGAATAAAGCGCACAAATTATGAAATAATGATTGATATTCTGGTATAGAGATATGTTTAATGATATATCGTCTTACTTTTATCGTCTTTTTTTACTTTTTACGGTCATTTTTGTAGTATTTCTTAATGATTCCCGATGAATGAAACATGATAATCATTTTTATGGCTGTTTCTATACTTCAAAGATGTCTCCTCTTTAAAGATTTTATAAGATTCATAAATATTCTCTTTTTTTATAAGGAAAGAAATATCGGAATCATTATTCTCGGTGATAAATTTATTATTACTATGAAATCAGAATTTTTCTATGCAAAATTTAAACCAAATTTCATAAATGTCATAAAAAATTGCTGATATCACGTCATAAATAATTACTAATTGTAAGACTAAAATGAATGAATACTATAAAAATCGTTCTTAGATATATTCGTTGTTGTCTCACAGTCTTGTAATTGATTATGCAAATTCTTTACTAACTAAATATTAATTCAGAGAAGAAAAATTATTTCCCTCCAAATGGATCATAGAAAGTTCGATCTTTTATGAAGCCAACATTCTGCATTATAATATAGATCTGGTAGATGTAAAACGCTCTATC
The DNA here is from genome assembly GCA_036926295.1 of Pachydiplax longipennis. NCBI lineage: Eukaryota > Metazoa > Arthropoda > Insecta > Odonata > Libellulidae > Pachydiplax > Pachydiplax longipennis. The sequence goes on from JAVFKF010000054.1 coordinate 1,037,549, forward strand.
AAACGATTTCATTTACAGAACTGTAGTGCCAAACTTAAATAAGATAACCGCTGATAATATAAAGGTAGTTGTGAATCTTCCTCATAAGAAACCTTGCATCAACCAACCATATTTAGAAGCGGAAAATTTCGCCGCTGGAATTTATCACCAATTGTTTTCTTTCCTATACTTAAGAGACACTTCAGTATTTCTCCAGCTGCGTCAAAAATGCCACCCCTTGGATTAAATGTTTCATGAGAAGCGTGTGTTATAGCGATAATTCCAAGGAAGAAACCCTTATAAAGAAGATCCGGCTGACGCATGATTTGCCATCTCATGAAATTCTCGTGCCTTCCATTTACTTGATTATCGAGAACACTTGTTCGTGCACGAGTCTCACGCGTGCCGTTTGCCAGCGACAACACTTGTCTCGAGTGACCTGCGATCTCGCATTGTTTCCCTCCGGGGCCCGAGGTCTTAAGGGGCCCCTCCACTGGTGGCTAGAGAAGATATCGGCCCCCAAGGAGATGAAGAAACGAGTAGACTCTTAAAAAGGCCCAAACTGCTCAACGCGTGTACTATGATTTTCAACGGTTATGACTACTGCGGGTAAGATAATGCTTTTCTTCCTTGCGATGTGCCCGGTGGGGAAGAGATGGAAGTTTTATTTCAATCCATTTAGCACTTTTTGAACTGAAAGAGGAACCAGGGCTAAGGATGCTTTGGGAGGCAATGTACATGTGTCATAACATGATATCCAATATAATAAAATTAACACATTCTTAATATGGATTAGTAAATAAGAAACTACATTGTGTATAACACAATGATAAACGATAGTATAAAGATGATTGCCTCACATAGTGCTATGTCCTCGAGTGTTGACGACACTTTTGGATTGTAATCTTTTGAGTTAAGTTTTAAGTATTAAGAAATTCTTGATTTTTTCTTAAATGAATATGATGAAAGTTATTATCATATGTACATTATGCCATTAATATTTTCCCGGACATATTAATTAACCTTTACAAACAGTCACATTGTACATTCACTGAGTTCTATAAACATGTGTCTATATTCTTGTATTAAATTTTACCTCAGTTCTTTCACTAATGAAGCCATCGCAAAATTTCGGACTAATATTTCCACGAAACATTTTTGAAAGCTAAGTTACCTATTCATAGCTATGTAATATGTATCGTTATTTTTGTGTTCCTTTGAATGTAATCCGGCTAATGAATTTATGGCGTTTATCTCTACAAACCTAGGTTTTAATTTTTACCCATTTTTTTTAATTTTTGCTGAAAAAGATACGCATTACCTACCGTTATTTTCATTCTTTCGTTTACTTTTTAGTAAAAAAACAGTTTTAAGCAATAGATTTTTGAAAGTATGCATTAAAATCTGCAGCCGTAAAGGTGTGGAAGACGATGAAAGCCAGTTGTTGCTATAAAGAAGAAGTTTGCTCGCTTGCCTATTATCGTGTTAATTTACTACTGTTTTAATAATTAGGTGATGTCCCACAAGTGAAGTTGTGATAGGAATGAACTGAAAATTATCGGAGGATGGAGAAGAGCAGCAACGACCATGAAATAAAGAGAAATTATGTCAATGGGTCCCCAAAAGTATGACAGAAAAAAATTAAAAATCCTTGGTACCTTCGAATGAAATACAAAGACTCAAAAATCATTAGAACTGTGTTTTAAAGCATGGATGCAAAACGTGGCCATTTAGAGATCAGGACTTTCTAGAGGAGTTAGAGGAGTTGGACAAATGGTTTTGAAGAGCTAAAATTGGTCGGAGAAAATGTTATTATTGAAGAAATAAAACGGAGGCGCGAAGAATTGGTGTGCCTGATATTGAAATAGCACTGATTGTTGAGGTAAGTGACTGAAAGAAAAACTGATACAAAAGAAAACGCATAAGAAGGGGGTTAAGACAGAAGTAATGGCATCAAATAATAGTGCTAATAATGAAGTAAGCAATCCTTGTTCATAAAGAGCGTATTCCACATGCCCGTCCGTGTCCGTGCGATCCATCACCAGTTGGGGCGGCAATACGTGCACATCTTACAAGTGGCGCGATCTTTGTGACCCGAAACATATCACTCCCCTGAGATCCACTAAGCGACCCCCGCTTACCTTAGAAAGCATTCGCCGTAATGCCAAGGACGAAAGTCATCAATATTTCACACATGTGAGTCTCACAAGTGTTAAACTAATGCTGGATTGCGTGTCGTAACAAATTACCGCATTACTTGAATTTTAGAAAGGAGTATCAATTTGCAAGAAATGTTCCATCTTGTAAACCTGATTATACGATCGATATAGGGTTTTCCAGTATATTCTATCACTATCAGCTATCTATAACTCATTCATTGTTTTGAAAAATAAAATACGAATGAATTTTGAGGTCTAATTTCCATTCTAAAAAAACATCGCCGCAGCAGATGAATAAATTCTATGAGAAAATTTATGTACGCACATTTGATTTTATTAACTCGTACTGTATGTTGCCATGCACTATTTACTACTGTATATCCTATAATCTATAGCTTCGGCCGAGATGTGGAAATACATAACTGAATACAGATTTTTACTTTTCCACAAAAATGGTTTTGGATTTTTGCGGACTGTATATCCTTCTAAATCTACTCAGTCAATAAATACATGTATGTTTTATCTATTCACTTTCAATGAAAATCCGTTATCTTAAATTTGAATATCATAGAGATAGTTATTTGACAAGTAATAATAACCCTACCATAACAAATATTAATTATTATACTAATTCTTATGAATAGCAAACATTCTTTTGAAGAATAATCAAGTCTTTAAATTACGGTCATCAAATGATTTTACGTCTAAATTATTTTATTCTTAAAATTACTTTGACGAGATTATGTAAAGATCGTTTTAAGTGATTTCTTATAGTAAGGAGTGAAAAAAGCAACGATAATTTCTGTACATTTTAGTACTTCTTTGAGATTGAGTTTGTCATACTGAAACGCACTCTGAGGCCGGCGAAGATATTCAGTTAACTCTTTGCACTCCAACATTCCACCAACTAACTCAATCAAATAAAGCCCTTCCAATAAAATTCAGCCCTTCAATACTTGACTTCATTCCTCTAAAACATTCATATAATCCAAACCAAGTTATATTCCATCAGCTTGCGATAGTTTACCAAAATACTTCAAATCTAATGTCATGTGGTCAGAGATGAATTTAAGCTATCAGAAGATCACACCCCACTACGAATTATGAAAGTCAAAATTTGATTTTTTTTCATAAAATATATAGAAATGCATGCCATAGACCATGAGCCGTATTTTCATAAATATCAAGAACGATGGATATGAATTAAATAGTGACATTAATTATGTGGTAGATTCTGTAAAAATACTATTATGTAAAGTCATATGAAATTCTTTTCTGAAGAGAAAAACAGGTACCCGTGAAAATATTTTTTTATAAAAACTTGTAAGGAAAAATTGTGGAATATTATTAAGAGTTGATAAACACAATGATTCAGGCGCCCTTTTCTTAAATCCACCCCAATTTTGGCAGAGAAGAAGGAAGTATTCTTGAATCTAAAAGACGAGAATGGCATTAGAATTCGTCGTCCGTCCCAACGTGTGGAAGACATCGTAACGATAACGGTTTATCTCCCGCACGATTATGGCGATATTGAAAGAGCATTAGCGTGCGTTCAAACGCCCTTCCCTTTTTCGTTTAGTCGCTTGTCTGGGTGCCACCGGGTGCACCGGCTGGTGATATTCACCATCACTCAACCGGTGAGAACCTTTTTCCAAGTGTCATGAAGTCGGGGACGTGGGTGGCCTTTATTTAATATGCTCCTTCGCCACCTGCCGCTGTCCTCACTCCCTAATCTTATCTGCTTCTCCAATTAAGCAACGTGCAATTTTTTGGGTCTTTATTAGAAATCCCTGTGTCCTCGAAATTATTGTTGCATTTATCTCGGAGAGTCATCGATAAGGACTTTCATTACACTTAATTAAAATCTGGGCTCGTGAAAAAGTTGCTCGGAATTCTTCACGAGACGCTGATTTTGAAGTTTTAATTATTTGTGCGCGGAATTTTCCTCCAAACAAGAGCTAATTTTTGGAGCCCCAATGTAAATTCATGAAATGCCATCTCATTAAAAGCGTGGCTTCCGTGCCGGAACTTGAAAAATGTGATGATTTTAGGGTTTCGTATGAAGAATAGGGGATAAAATAGGATATATTTTTTACAAAAACGTCCACCTAATAAATGTTTTTCCACGACGGGCATTATTTACGTAAGTAGTTCACAAATCGATATCAAAGTATATTACATTTCCTAATTTTATTGCTTCCCTTGTCACCAACTTAAGAGCTATATTTTCACTTTATAGCATATATTAGTAACTTCTTATCTCTTTTTGAGAAAGGAGTAAATTTCGCGAGAAATACTAACCGTTTTGCTATTCCCTTATAATCTCTTTAATCGCCAAATATTCATATATTGCAAGAATAGAACTATAACCCTTTAATTTCACAATAATATAAGTGCTTTTTAAAAAACTGGCTTTAACACCGGTCTTAATTCTCCATGTGTTCTAATGGGAAAATTAAACGATCGCATTTTTCGTTACTGGCTGGTTTACAACTTCAATTTATCTGAAGATATTCGTATATTTTATCAAAATATTCGCAATTTTGATTCAAAAACGATATTCCACCGTCAAAATAAAAAACTTCGTTTAATTTCCCTTCTTTCGGTGATAGTTTTGATTTCGTACGGTAGTTTTTTCTAATTTAATTTTACACACGAAATAAAGCCTGAACCCGATAAAAGTGATGTATAGAAGTGTACATCTTATGGGCTCCTGACTTCGAAGCCGAGCCTGTGATGGGAATTAGTTTCCCCTGGAAGTTTCTAATTCGCAGTACAGCTTGTTTCGAATCCCCAAATTAAACCGTTTCTGAATAAAAGGGGACGCTGATTATACTTATCGCAGCATACAATAATAATCTCTTTAGGCGTCCTCAGGTATGAAATGAAAGTGGAATAGGAGTCAATTATAATTTGACCCTGCCATAAATTTCTTCAAATCGTCCACTTTAACAGGCATTCTGGGTATTGTCTGGGACAACCATAGGAACATATCCTTCAGAGATATTATTTCTAATTAGGGTTGTTATCACTGGTATATAATTGTTTTTAGCATCTATCATACGATTAGCGTCAAATCCATTACCTTTATTTTAAAAGTTTTTAACAATTTTATAAATGTCATCATAAGAAGACTCAGAAAGAAATATACTTTCCAAGAAGCACTGTTTATTAGATTTATTATATTTTTATGCACAATTTAATTTTAATTTACTTATACTATCAGTGAAACGAAACACAAAATCATTACATAATTACTTGAAATTGCCAGTCTTGCCCAGAGGATTTTTTAACCATGCATAATCAATTTTTGCATTAGCAGGTTTTCTCCTTAATTGATTGAGTATATTCCATGTTTTCCTTCCATTCTTAGCTAATTAATTTCAATAATACTATTTTCATACTGATTTATCCTTTTACTTAAATATAATTATTTCATAATGCTCTTTTTTCTTTATTTCTTATGCAAACCTTATTATCAGTGTAAATTTTTATTTTCCATGTAGATGCATATATTTAACGAAAACAAAAATTAAAATTAAAATCGACAAAATTGAAAATAATTTAACGGAAATTAAGGAATTCACTATAGGTAACCAGCGTTGTCAATGATAATATTAATTGGTTTTTCTAAATATCAAAGTTAAGACGCAATTGAGGAGTGAATTTGTAATTAAGTCAATTCTGTGAGGACGTGAATACGACTCAAGAGCACAGTCGAGGAAATACGGCGAGAGCATTCAAATTGTTATCATATTATTTAATTTGTACTTTTATCTCCTTCTAAAGTAGCTTCCGTGGCGCGAGTCCTCCTTATCGCCTTAGAAATCCTCGGAAAATATTTTCACAAAATCTCGAGGACTAATTATTTGGGGCCCGAAATATTTGCTCTCCAATCGGCGTGTGCAGGCGTGCATGTTGTGTGACCGTGATCACTGGTGCGATTATTCTTGAAAAAACCGTAATGGAGGATTTTTAAGCGTATATGTGTTGGTCACTGAAGTGAAGGAAGACCGTAAACCACCTGGCGTTGATTACATCTCGGTCATCGTTCCTTCATAAATTTTATTGCTCCCAGCACGGATGGCGAATCTTCTCTGAAGATGACTTCTTTTTTACCCAAATACGTTGGGCGATTAAACAAGATTTTGCTCATCTTGGCGGTTTCTTTCGATCAATCATTATTCCATTTTAATTCCCATTTTTTATCGATCAAGAGTACTACAGCTAAACTTAAAACTATTTTCTAATGAAGAGAAAATCTTAGGTAAAACTTTGGTGAAAGAGGAAAGGCTAAACTTTGAGAAAATATAGTCAGCATGTATTGGCAGAAAGTGAGGAATCAAAGAGGAAACCTATGTTGGATTGCGAGAGACAGGTCAGGAATCGTGAGGAAATAAAAGGATTGACAGGAACTTAGAGAACTGTTCTGCCCTCAGATTTTTAACCTGTAATGAAAAGGGTATAACAAATAATGAATTTCTAAAGAATGCAAACTTCTGAAAATTTATTTCCAGTCCCTTCAAACAACAGGATATATTATTTATTTTTCTTTCCGATCTTTTTATAAACAAGGGCATAGTTTTTACCTTTTCATTCATGACCTATTTAAAGTTTCTTTAGTTCGCTCCTGTGAATTAGAATCACGCCTCGTAAATTTAGAATTCTTAAAATTTAGAACTCTAATTAATTTAACTCTCGAATGACAAGAATTACTTTTCCTTTAATATTAGCTAAATTTTAGTAGTAGTAGTAGTAGTTGTTCAAATTCCTTGAATTAAATGAAAAAAATGGTTAAAACATTTTTGCAGTTGAGCAGTTGTAGATGCGTGCTATTTGAATGATCAAATAAGGGAGGAAGTGTGGGAAATCGATCATACATGTGGCCAACCGTGTTGGTTGATTTGCAGATATTCAAATGCAACCCCTAAAAATGAGGAATGGAATATTGGAATGGAAGTACGTGAGCAAGTATAAAACCATTCTATAGGCTAAGTTAAGGTGTGTACTTAACCTATAGAATGGTCTCATTCAAAGACAATATATCCCAATGACAACTATTAATGATGGTTTTGCAGGAGTAGAGAGTTTCACCGGTAAATAGTGCGTGACATATCGAGCATTTTTGAAACAAACACAAATGAGGGCTAAACCGTGCTCATTACTATTGTATATAAATAATATGATATACGATGAACGGGGATATAAGTGAGCAGTAGATGATATATTAGGTAATAACTTGTGCAGAGGAGAATCTAATATCTCTCACTTAGGTTGGATCAATGAAAATGTTATCCTAAATGAAAAGTTTTATATTTTCTAACTTATAATTTGAATCCAAATCTATAATCCACGATAAGAAAAGGAATCGTCTTAGATTTTCTTTCTTTAGGAGTTTCCTCAACTGTGTAAGGTGATTCTCCCTTGGGATATTTCCTGGGTGCACGTCGTCTCATGTAATAATTACCCATTATCTTATGTTTCTTTTGAATGTACTTATTAAGAGAGCATTGCTTAGCTTCATATTGAATCCTATAAGGTAGAAAATTTTGATGGAGACGATACTACTTGCGGTTTGCTCACGAATACAAAAGATCGCCCGTATAAAAAATGAGACGTTTGATTAAGTCATCATTTACTCGAAATGTTAATGTAATACACGGTATTAGACGATTAGGGAAGTAGAGTCATGGTTCAAGCACCCACTGCCACACGCCAAGAGGCTGCACGCAGTATACATTAATCAATTTAAAGTTTTTCCAGTGTAAATCACGCGTAGTAGCTTCATTATTTTCAAATAGAAATGGCAAAGTCGAGGTGATAAAGAAACTTTCCCTAAATGATCATACGATGCCTCCTATGAATCAACGCTGCAAATTGATCGTAAATGCAAATACTGAAATTTCAGAATCTTGCTTGCTAAGTACATATACTATCATTCGTTTTTAATCATTACTTTCATATGGAGCTAAAATACCCTTGCATTCTTATGGGAAAACGCAATACCTCGGCTTCAACAATCGCATTCGTCGTCAAGGGGACTCGTTGTTTATAGCCTCAAAATTTCACGAAATTTCCATTTATTTAAGCCGAATTCTCGCCATTTCGATTCGATAACGATATTTCACGACCAAAATAAGACTCTCTATTCATTTCTCTTTCTTTTGGTGTTTGTCTCGATTTCGTAAGCCTATTACTTCTAATTTAATTTTGCAAAAGAAATGTAGCCTGCAACCGATAAAACTGAGGTTTACGTGCATTTCTTATGAGAACGGTTTTTCTTGTCTGGGTTCGAACTGGGGACATTTAAGTAAATGAAAAGTAGCCTATTATCTGCGCAGGGAGTACATTTAACAATCGTGAAAGTTTGAAATTTGTGTCATTTATGGTTTTCGAGTTTTAGGCGAACATACATACATACACACACCTTATTTTATTGTATTAGATAATATATATATATATAATAAAAGGTTTAACTTAAGAACAGGTTTAACTTACTTAAGTTAAACTTAAAACTTAAGTTTAACAGTTTAACTTTTGAAGCAAGAAATTATTCAGGTTTACTTAAAAGTTTTTTAGCTTTCGTGATGATGTTAAATTTGACCTGAAAGGAATTTGTTTAGAGTTGACTACAGAAGATTTGTGAAATTCTGTAGTTTTGTGTGCTGCAAAGTAAAAGTTGGTGTTAAGTCAAGAAGAAACCTCCTATATTTTGCATAGTTCGTGTCGAGGCTTAGGTCAACTTCCTCGATTTAAATAAAGAGAATTAAAGAAAGCAAATCTGGTATTATATTTTCACCTAGTGTTTCTCTATATGGAGTAATGTTCTTTCTACGATGGAGAATAACTTAGGATAGTTATATTTAAACTAAATAAAATACAAAACTAGACTTTACCATAATTTTTGTGAACCCAGTCAGGTTTTATGTTTCTGTCTCTCATACATTAATGGGTTGCATAGCTTCATTTACTTGATTAGGATATTTAAAATGTTTTCGTGCTCCCCTTTGAAACCTAGATACGTCACTAGGCGTTGCTATGCAAAAAAGTTCCCTAAAACATATTAGACTCAACTCCAAATAGTAAGGAAACGTTACAGATATTTAAACGTGAAATAAATGTGAGGGAAATGCGACCAATAATCGTGTTACACCGTCGCTCTTAGCTTACGTTCTATTCCTATCTCACGATCCTCTCCACACGCACCTTTTCCCCGTGTGAGGTCCGCCTAATTAATCGCCTCCACCATTCAGAGGCTCTTCCTCCGCATTCTGATTGTCATTTTTTTCCCTTTAGTGCACCGCTCGCTCGTTTGAGGCCTCCCGACAAATGACTTCTCCGATCCGCGTCCTCACGATCGCGCTGCCATCTGTCATGTCATCCGCACCCAATGGCCCCTTCTCAATACCCACTTTCCAGGATCTCGCCGTGATTGGCATTTTAAGACTTTCTCGTCAATATTTATCTTGTCCACTGAATGCCCAGAGTTTGGAGTTTTGTCATGGATTCATGTGTTTGTCCAAAGAATGTTGTAGAGTATGGGAATGATTGAATGAAAACTGCGAAGGAATAAAAAAGAGAAAATCGCTAAATGCTCTTCAGCTAAAAGAGGCAAATCAGGAGGAATAAAGATTGGTGTGGCCGTTTGATGGCGGTAAAAGTGTTGAAGCCAAAAGAAGGAAGTACCGTGTTTTCCCAAGCAGTAAATATTTTTATGGAACTTAGTTCATGATGTTTTCTCCGATTCTCACAAAGTCGAAGACGGGTTGCCAATTGGTACGATTAATTTTTTGAAGAGACGAGCAGAAGCAGTTTCTTAGACTACACCTCTCTCACAGATGTTCAAAACAGTAGTGGCGTAAAGAGAAAAAAATTTCAAGAGAGAATTTTGTTGGCTTCTTATTGATACAATTAAAAATGTTCATGTGCGACAGATGCAAAAGGCAACTTGTGAGGAGTGTCGGTCACACATTATACTAATATATTTAGTATGTACATTTCAGTCAATTAAATTAATTTTCACAAGAAATATTCTAAGTAAATCGACTTGAAAAGTTACTAATTTTTTATTTTTAAAAAGTATTTTAAGCACGAATAAGGTAAATCATAACTTTATCTTATTTATAGGCATTAAAAAGAGGACTAAATAAGACTTTTAAAGCAGTAATTAAAATTTTAGCGTTTTTCGAATTTATGGGACTATGCTACGCCACTGGTAAAAAAGAGACGATTAATAGAATTGCAAATACTTCACAAATCAATGAGGATCGAACTAACGGTCGGGATTAACTCTTAATTACTCTCAATTTACATGATTATGCTATCTTTTGAATCCCTTACAGCCGTTCCATTCTTCTCCCTTGTCCTCATTTCTTCTTTTTATTTCTTTTATATCGATTTTCTACAAGCAGCTCTATTTTAACACTCATTCTAACGACTTTAGTACCAGTCTAAACTAGTTATCAGGAGAAAAATCTGAATTTTCATCTACTTGCATGCATAACATAATCAGAGGAAATTGTTATTTGCCTAAAGTTACCAACATCACATCAATGATTTGTAAGTATTAATCAAATAAGCAATGGAAGATATAATGTAATAAGTTCGTAAGTCATCGAAGATTCACTGTCTCTTCCACAAAATACTTGTGTTAAGTTACATAATATAATAAATGAAAGGTTGAAAGCTCCTAAACCTGTGAAAGTCAGCAATTCATATTATACATACTACCAAGAAAGATTCTGTGTGTGATATGAAGCAAACTTCTCAATATATTTCAATTATTCGGAGGATCAATAAATGCTGTCTGATGAAGTATAATACGAAAGCCGGTAGTATTCTCAACCCAGCATTATTTACTCAAAGGTTGGGGAGAAAACAAGGCATTCTAGGAAAATGGATTGATGCACTTTGTCCTTATTTTTCTTGCAGACAGAAAACTATGCGTTGAACTATTCCAGGTATTCCGAATGATCAAAATATAAATATCATATCGCATTGCATTCGATAAACAGTGATGTCCCGAGTAGAATGCAATTATTCAGCATTAGTCAAGCCGACAACTTCCTTGTACTTACTTCAGACTGAGACAAAAATAAATAAAATACTCACTTTCCCCTATTCTGTACCAAAAGACCGATAAAAAGTATTCCATTTATCAAGCTGTGGTAGTAGGTAACTGTAACGTCAATAAACCAACAGAAAATCTCACCGTGTTTCAAACGAAAGTACGAAAAATAATTGAAGCTTAATATGTGTCGGATTCCAAACGAAAGATTTGCGCTTTTAACGCTCCCTTTCCTCACCTCATTCTACATATGTTTTCTGAGGAATTCTTTTCCTCCTCCCAATTCGTGTCCCATCTTCCGACTCCCTGCCATTCGTTATCCTTAAGACCGCATTAAAATGTTAGTTATGGGGCAATTACCATGAAATTATGAGATTAGGTATCGCCTCTCGGAGATTAGCACTTGAGGCTGTGGGAAGAGAGGCTCTCCAGCGTATAAATTCATGGGGAAGGGGTTGAAGGTCTGGATTACGCCGACCACGCTAAGGGTCGCCCTTTACTTTGCGGTAAATCAGGGGATGCATGCGACTCCAATTTCCCTGAGCCTGAAATTGTTTTTCGAAATTATTATCTAAACTTTTAATGAAGCGTTGTTTTTTATGAAAGTACTTGAGAAGATTTCTTAGAGGAAAGAAATGCCTCGTTTCGACTATGAAGAATATTACTCTCTGCCGAGGATAACTCATAAGATGACGCTCTTAAGATGATGATTAGAAATTAAAAAAGACTTTATAGTATCAATCTCGCCCTAAAAATACCATTATTGTTATATTAAACTATCTTTATAATGAATGATTCACATATTATAGGATCAACTGTTCTACTCTATACAAGCGAATGATGTCCAATGACAAATGCGGATTAACGGAAAATGAAAAAGACCGCAAACAGACATTCCGGTTCAGCTACAAGAAATTAAGAAACAAGGAATAATGAAGTAGCTAAAGGAAATTTAATTTTACTTCATTTTGCATACGGAACATGCCCATTTCACAGAAGATAAGTTAGAAATTAAAATAACAGTAATACAAATTGAATATATGACGGGGGAAAAGAAAGAGAGGGGAAAAAAGTTTCAAAACATGATGTTCTAGTACTATAAAATATCATAATAGAGAAGGTATAATAAAGGAAGTGATCACCAGGAAAGAAATTAAAATTCTAAAAGAAATAAAGCAACTAAAAAACTGTGGATTCAAAATAAGACAGCATGATAATTAACAGTTAATTGAATGGTTCGAAAGAAACTTTTAATTTTTCCATTTACAATAAATGAGAGATAATCGAACTAATCGTTTGCGCCACGAGAAAAAAATCTCGATTTCTAATCGATCTCGGGGTGTACGCCGATTAGAAAATAAAATTTGTCATAGATAGAGTTGAAGATTGAAATACCTGCCCTATGGAGAAAAATAGATATAGCGAATCCCTCTACCAGCTGCAGATAATCTCAAATTGGATATTTTTACATACCATCTATTGATTTTCACTCTTATATTCACTTCCCACTTGTTTTTCCTTTTTCCTACTCTTCGAACGCTCTTTACCATTTGTTATCCTTCATTTGTTTTCTAAAACGTTGGTTTTCCATCTTTGCTAGCCATCAGTTGAGAATAAATCTCCCCTCAAACCATCCCTTTCCTTAAACACCAATATTTTATACTGTACAAAGATACTAAGCTTTTGAAATGGGCTTGTTCTTACCCCTGCATTCAACTCGCCGATACAGATTCATATAACGATGCTGAATAGTGTTCGACTTTCGGCAAGAGATAGAAGAATTCTACCGAAACACTTTTCGGTTAGTTAAACAAAACGGGCAGTTTAAGTAAATGAACACTTCTTAAAATCTCATTTCCGCAGTTTTGTCCTTATCGGGGAAGGTTTGAGTGAAAATCTCCTCTATTGTGTGGCGCCATCTGCATTACGAAGAATGCTTTCATTAAAGGCAGTCTTATGGAATGCGATGGAATCTCTAGAGAACTCTGCATCGGCTAACAATGAGGCATTAAGTTGCGCACAACTTGTCATCAGATTGTCTACTTTTGTGGGATCATTTCCTATTGTCTTAAATCCCTGTATCGCCCTTACATTTTAATAGTGTTACGAATTTAAATATGGTTCAATAGAATACTTCTTTTTAAGATTTTTGCTTATCAGGCTGGAAACCTTTCTCCGAAATATTTTTCTTATTAGAATCATGTCGAAGATGAATTAAATTATCTATTTATTTTTGTATGCAATATAAATTACGGTATAGAAAATATACGTCCAAGATTTAATGCAAATACATTAAATCGTGCTTGACATTGGAATCACCCGGCATAACTGTTATGGATGTTATTGCACCGATCCTTTAATTTCTTCGCCTGATGTACTTATACCGTAAATCCAGTGCAACAATTTTTCTTTAGCTCGCTCTTAATATGGCCTAGCGGTTGACCTTTTGCTTAATGGATTGATTAAAAAGATTAATATCGTTACAAGATTAATTAACTTAAGATAGATGAATCTCCACATTCTATTATCAATACGTGACCTTAATTGAATGGCATATTAGAATGGACGTCAGAGAGAAAGGCGAATTGATTTAGCAAAATATAGCAAATACTTCTGGGATTGCAACCCTCCATATAACGATGGCTAATCTTTGATGACATTCTTATTTTTATTCGAATACGATTATAATAATTAAGAATATATCAGAACTACTTATGACTACGAATAAGAGAACCAAAGATTAATTTGAAGCGGATAGCAACTGAAGAAGATTCTATGAGGAGGTTTAAAATCCTTTTTCAATGTTTAAAATGTTACTTCAGCTAGATACAAAGATACTACTTCGGGAATACGAATTTTGTTAGTGGTTATCATTTACATTCCGCTTATATATTTAATGATTCCTCAGAAAGTACAATATATATAGATGAAAATAGGAACTTATTCTGCGTTGCTTTTTGAATTTGTATTTCCATGATACCAAAATTTACCTGTTGAAAATGACATCAAAGGTAATTAAAAGCATATAATTTGAATTTAACAGTTATTTAAGAGAAATTATCAACTTATTAACATAGCTGACAACGAAAAAAGTCTGAGCAGGGAAATCGAGTGATACCTTACAAACAGGAATTGCATGAAAACCTTCTTCTATTATTAAAGCTTCAGATGTCACCAAAATTTCTGTATGAGTTTGGGTTTTCTCAAAAATTAATATGATCCTTCCGCTGAATGGATTCTGTGCCATTTACGTAGTAATAATAGTAAACAAAAGTGTGTAATTGTGGCAATAATGGCTGATCAAAACATGGTGGCAAGCGTCTCTTTTAACTTTTAAACATTCCCAGATAAATACATGAGAAAAATGTTGCATACTATTCATAATTTCCCGATTATAATTAAGTAATTAAGGAGAAAACGATGAAAAATATATATTTGAATCGGATGATTATAAGTCTGTTTTCTTACATTTGAATATCTTGATAAAGATAAATATAATCAATGTATAAAGCCTCATATAAGATGATATCTCGTTACGCTATTGATTAGCCGAGAAATCTCCTCTTAACATCTCTGGAACGAAAGAGGGATACCGAGTAAATATAACGCTAATTAATCCCACTCCAAACTAAACACTTATCTTCATCCGATGTCAGATTTACCTTAAAAAATCAAAATAAACGTTTTTCTCCCTTGAATAATTACCAACCCCTTGGAATGCGTCAAGCCCTAAGCGATCCAAATTTATTATTCCAAAACGAGTGTCTTGGAAACTTCAATGAGTTAAATGAGCTCCTCCTAAGCCCCCCGTTTGTTGTGACATTTGAGCGTTTGCCCCGAGGGGTTGAAACGCCGTCTCCTACAGCATGTCGCTCTCAATGTTCCTACAAGAAGCCCGTAAAGCGTTTTTCTTTCACTTGGCTTGGAAAAGGGGGACCCAAAAAACTCCCCTCTGGAGTGAGAAGCGGCAGGGCGCCCCGGATGAAAAATGATTCGTCGAAAAGGGAAGTGGTGCTCTCGGATGAAAGAGTTTACCGCCAAGGTCTCTCCCCAACAATCACTTACTCTCGGCAATCCCTCCCCAAACAATCGAGCAGTGACACCATCTCTAAATAATTATCGACGGCCGGGATTCCCGTGTATGACGAGGATAATAAATGATAACACAAGCGGATAAATATTCGATAGCGAAAAATGATGTCGAAGGCATTTAAGGGTTGTTTAAGCGCGATTGAAATCGGAGGCGTGTCCGAATTGAGAAGCTACTGCGGAGGATTCGAAATAAATCGAGGTTCCTCTCATATTATGCCGAAATAGAATCGAAATATAACATCGATTGATGCAGGATGTCAAGTGTCCCGCGTAAACTCTCGTTTGAATTGCCACGATAAATCGAAATGTGCTTCTTGTTAAAGGATCGAAGAGTAAAACGATGTCGTTAGAACGATAAATCGATTAATCGAAATCAATAGTAACTATCGTTATTAGTCGACCGATCGATTAATCTTAATTAATTGATATTTCTGTGGTAAGGAGAAGAAAAATCAGGTAAAACCTGCTTATCTATTGTTTATAATATAGAAAATAAATTGTTTCGCGATAAACATGATAAATACTATGAATACGCTGATATTATATGGCGAGAAAGATTAGGAAAATGTAGCTCGATTCTCAGGAGGAAAATATAATTTGTTCTGATCAGTATTTTATTTATTTAATCAAACTAATCGTTTCATAATACTTGCCAATGTGGGATTGGAAATTAATAAGAATGATGGTAGCGTTATAATTTTTAGGACCTTTTTAGGTGACAAAATTCATTATCTTTAGTTTTAGTTTGTGAAAATTTAGTGAAAAATGAAATTACTTAGATGATTCCAAATTGATAGGCCTAGAAGATTTTTTCCAAATACTTCAAAAAATTACAGCAAGGTGTTGCGAAAAGAGAAAGAAATCTCAAAATTAAACGTCTTTTTTATTTCTTTACACTTACTTGTCGGCTACAAAATGATCGAGGATTGGGACAATTTAAACACAGCGCGATTTTAGAAAGAGTCAGATATATTGGGTCCTTATAGAGAACAGAGGTGCCAAATTAATGAAAGATATACTTCACCAGTCTGAAACCTGGTTGCGTGCATGGTGAAGGCGTAAAAGTGAAACTAGTTAAGTCCTACAAGATTGCAGGAATACATTTGCCATAATTTTCTGCTTTTCCGAAACATAGTCACTCCTACTTTCCAATCTGGAGGATTTACAACAAGTTGCCCTCAGTGTCATTCATGAATTCGTAAATTTTCTTAAGTGTAGGTAGAGTACTCAAACAAATTTCCATATTTTTAGTTACTCGATCCATTAAAGAGGGTACAGAAATATTCTCTCGAAGATACCTGTCATAAAGTAAGGTTGCCCTCCGAAGGGCAATGCATTATGGGAGACACGAAAATACATTACCTCTTAACGCAGCGTACGAGTGTCATGAGAGAGGAATGTGATGGACCAAATATAAAGATTGAAAGGAAATAAATTATATCGTGCAAATACGGAGGTAGGGAAGGAAAGGGAGAGGAAATTCGTTTTGGAGAGGGGGGGGTGAAGGATAGAGGGTGATGGAGTGGATAAAAAGAGAAGAAGTGGCAGCGAGGAAATTGATAAAATAAAGAAGGCAACGTGTCGTTTGACAAAAAATCACGTGACATTAACTGGTAGACAAGCAAAGATATACAGTGAGATTGAAGAATATTTGGTGTTCATCAATAATCGATTCGTGCACGGAGACGGACCGTGAATAATGGAACTATCCCTCTAAACTGTTCACCGATAGCATAGACAGGAGCGCACCTTTTACTTATCGACACTCACTAAAAAGATTTAACAACGAAAACCTACGTAACTTACTAAAGTTGAGGCAGACTACGTTCTAGGTAAATAGCAATTAGAATAAAAATTTTAATGAAAGGCGGGATGATAATTCAAGCGACCGAAATATCTTCGTTTCTATATAATGAAAAATGTTAGTTCGATTCTTTCGCAAAATTCGATTAGTTTAGAAATTAAAAAAACTCAGTTTATTCAAGAGAATAGTTTGGAGGAGAGTCCGCGAGTGGTGTTACTTTGAGATAGCTCTCTCCTCCAGTATGCATGCAGTGTATGGAACAGAAAAATGTTGTATCCGCGAATTAGAAAAGATACAACGAGAGGCGGTTAGTTTTGTAAGGAATTGCTGCGGTGATCGTTATTAGGAGGAGGCAGGTTGGGAACCGTTAGAAGATTCACACACAGGCGTCGTTTGCTTCAGAGAGAGAGAGAGCCGATTAAATGCGTCCTATCTGTTACATAGGCCATTCTGATACTGCGAGAAAGATCATGGAAAAATATGGTAGAACTAGTCGATTCAAGAATTCATTTATCTCGGTGTGAAAATTTAACTTATGGTTACATGCCCTCCCCTGACATGAGCTGAAAATCATCTTACAGGGTTCATATGTAGACGTACATTTATAATTATAATAATTCTGTGCTTTAAGGAAACTAACTATCGAAATAACAACTTAAGAATCAATTGCTTATATGTTCCAAAGCATTAATTTCTATTAGAAGAGTATGAAAATAACTATGCAAAAGGTTCCACAAGGAGTTTCTATTAAGTTTGTAGAGACAGATAGGATGTGCTTAGATTAATGCTTGGCCCGATAGACTTAACACTAGGTGATATTTTGGTATTTTCAATTACCACGTAACCATCCACCAACTACTTTCTTCCACGTGATCATATTTAGGAGTTCCTTAATAAAAACCTTTGTGGAAAAGTATAAATCTATGTTCAGTTATGTCTTTCCACAACATCTCGGCCGAATCGATCATTTCCGTAATATTTGCAATGTTATATTGCTTGCTTGCTCGTCTTTATAAATTAATTACATATGAAATGAAATAAAATACTTCGTAACTTCCATAGAATGTATTTTTACATGTGTAAGGCACAAAGGAAACAGAAGCACGTGCATTTCCTTTGTGCTTGATGATGTCGATGTATTGATGGAACTGGTTGCCAATTTCGAAAAATACATTCTGTGGAAGCTACGAAGTATTTTATTTCGTTTAGTATGGCTCCCTTCCACAGAGTTGAGCTTAGTCGAAACAGATTCAATTGCATGTTTTTATGACGATTCGTTATTATTCCTGAAAGTGGAAAATCATTGAGCGTCATTAACTGTGTGATATATATGCATTTCCCATACATCGGTGACTTGAATGTGCCCGTATTTAGCTCTGGCAGAAAAGCAGGCAGGATCCCGGAATTGCAATCACTTTGCCGACTTCTTGAGGACAAAATGAAAGCAGTATGCAGCATCTTGGATTCCCCCGAGGAAAGAGCAAACAATCAATCAATCACAACACTTTTCCCCTCACGTCCCTCTGATGAGTGCCGAGACCTGATTAGCTCTGAACCGGGAGACCGGAAATGACGCCTCTTGTGATGACGCCCACGTCCTTCGCACCTTCCTAATTACTACTCTCCTAATGTCTCGGACTGCACCCATTTATTTCCTTCCATGCGGATTCTGCGACATATGCAGTTCAAAAGAACAAAAATTGCAACATTGATTATATAAGCGACTGCATGATTTATGTGCTTTAATTTGGGGACAGAAATGAAAAAAGTCCGCCGCAGCCGGGAATCGAACCCGAAACTCCTATTTTCCGAGCGGTTACTCCAGCCAAATAAGGTACTGGGAGAATCTTCCCTTACGGTAAAACACGGTTTGCTCCGGAGGGTAAACCAACAGAAATTTAGCATTTCATCCCAAGAAAAAGATATCAGTTACGTTCAGTCATCTATCTACAGCACAATGCCGTACATTATCATTACAATATTGTAATTTTATACTATATTATAAATAATTTAAATTCACAGAAACTTTTAACATCATCATCATCTTCGTTTCCTTCCAGCGAGCCGGGTAGGACGTTTATTAACAATTTGCCTCCATTTTGTCCTATCTTGATATACATCTTGTTTTGATATTTCTTCCCAGTTTTCCCCTCTAGTTTTCAGATCTTCCTTGATCTGGTCCAGCCATCTTTTCCTGGGTCGTCCTACTGGTCTTTTTCCAGTCACCTTTTTATCCAAAGCTTGTTTTGGTAAACGGTTATCCTTCATCCTCTTCACATGTCCAAACCACTTGAGCCGTGAGGTACTGAGTCTCTCAGTCATTGACAGATCCACTTGCATCTCTCCTCTGATGTCATCATTCGTAATTTTATCTCTTCTAGTCTTCTGCAAGGCTGATCGCAGAAACTTCATTTCACATGCTTGGAGCTTGCTCAGTTCAGCTTTATTAATTACACAGCACTCCAAGCTGTATGTCATGATCGGCAGGAGATATGTTTTAAACATGGTCTTTTTGGCTCTCACAGGGACTCCCTTATCCCACACAAGATTCTGCACTTGATGAAAAAAGTAAGATCCCTTTCTTACTCTGTCCTGTATTTCCAGTCTGGCAGTTCCATCCCTTGATACTGTACTTCCCAGGTAATCAAAAGCTTCCACACATTCAATTTTCTCTCCATCTAGCATCAGGCTGCACTGGGTAGATATCCTGCTCATAACCATTGCTACAGTTTTGCTCTTGCTTATAGTCAACTGATACTCTTTAAACTTGGCATTCCATTCATCTAGTTTTCCCTGTACCTCTAGTTCCGTTTCTCCCCATATAGCTACGTCATCAGCAAAAACTAAAGCACTGAGATCACCATTTCCCATCTCCTTAATTTCCTTTATTATCACATCCATAAGTGTAATAAAGAGTAATGGGGAAAGTGCACTACCTTGTTGCACTCCTCTCTCTGTCCTGAACCAGTCCGATCTGCCATTACCCACTTGTACACAACTTTTGAATGTATTGCTTTCAACACTAGAATTTTAACATCTTTCTCCTTATTTATTTTCGGCTTGAAGTCATCTCCAGGTAATATATTCCATTCCTAGGCCCCTCTGTCCAAGATGACATTCAACCACATCAGTCTTTCTTTTCCTAAACTTTCTTTGTGATGTGCAGCATTTTTTTCAGGTTGTAACATAAAGCATTCTGAAAAATTTTCCACGAGTTAAAATGAATCTACCACAGTTCAATTGATAATAGAGAAGGTAACGATATAAAAGATATGAGCTATTGTATTATTTGATTGTATTTAATATTCACATTTAACTGCTGCTAACGCTATCATGCATTCCTTATAATTTCCTAATTATTGTCTTGTTTAATGTATGGTAATTGATATATCTAAATGAATTCTCTGTAATTATAGCAAGCCATTGTGCATTAATTTAAAAATAATTATTTTAAAGATAAATCGCGTGAAAACCGGATTTCTGTCTTACTGTGACTCTAATAAGTATATAAATAATTCATTCCATTCTTCGTCAACTTTTTTTACATGAAAAGTTCCTACTATCGTATGTATTAGAGTTCTTACTTTGTCTTCATGAAGTATTTTATATGTATCAATGATTCATCCAACTTCCTTCTCAAACACAAAGAGATGCCACTAAATATCCCTTCCATTATTAACTCCTGATCGATTTGGCGGCCAAATCCCAGTCTGCCTCTAAGTAGGGGATTTGTGCGTGCCCTCAATTAAGAGTGGTCCAGGGAGAGATAAAGACACACTGAGAGTGAAGTTGACGCTAAGTCCATCTCCCGGAAGGAAAGAGAATGGATCCCATAAAGTGACGTTTCATTGATCGAGTGGGAAAAGTTAGGGCAAAAAGTTTTGGGGAACATAAGATGCGTATTCTCCGGAAGAATGCGGTGGGATATTCGTGTGTGACTCCATCGAAGGCAAAGGTTCCCAAATGCATTTCGGAGGCAATTAAAATCGCATCATCATCAGTGGCGTACATTATGGTAGTCGCCCTTCAAATATTAACCACGATTTCCTCTAAAAAGCATTCGCTCTTTATTCCATACAAATATCTCTCTCGCTTTTGTTCCCACAAATTTATTTTTACTGCGTCTTTTGCAAATACGTTTCCACCAAAAAGCAACATCCTATGAAGTCTATATGAAGGTTTCATCAGAACTCTCTTTCTCTGAGTGAAAGTCACTCTTTCACGACAAACCTCACCTAATAACAAGTCAATAAGAAGTAATAGTAGAATAAAAGCAACATTAATAGTTTTGAGATTTTATCAGTAACAAAGTAAAAATATCTTCTGAGTTCACGGCTCCCGCCCTTTTGATTTACTAAGGTTTGAAAATAGAAAAGAGAAGAGAACGGGAGTGTAGAAACTAGAGATTATGATATTGGCAAGTTTATGAAAGGGGGGATATTAAATAATTGAAATTACATCAAACAGGTGCATAAAAAGTGGCCAAGTAATACAATAATATTATATCTTGTATATCAATCACTATACATAGTGTATGCTTTTTTTATCATGCATATAAATAAGTTCTGTTTTTATCAGTTTATGCATTAGATGTGCAAAAAATTCTAACACTTCGAAATGTACCAAAATGTGCATGGAAATCGTGTGATCTCGACCAACTCTTCTGTCTTATCAGTGGTAAAAGTTGGCTCAGTTGTTCTAAAGTTGGTAGTTACTGAATCTTTACAAATGTTTGCTTTCGGAATAGGTACACAGGATTGAGTTACCTTTTCAATACATGCCTGTGTAAATGCTGATTTTACATTCTATCTTATTCAAAAATCGATGCCAACCTTCCTGTAAGCTTCATACATCTTTGGTAACATCCGTCAACTTTTTTAATTACTTCGTTTGAAAGAGGCGAAAAGGTAGGAAACGCCTTACTTTCCAGACATTCTCCTCAATGATTTAAGTAGTGAAATATGAAAATATACTAATCAAATTTATTGGATCTTATTTCTAATATCAGATAATATCTTCATTAGTTAGGTATTTTAAGCTAGTTGGAACACATCCTACTCTTGACCACATTCCTATCTTGCATAAGTTTAAATAAGAAAACTTAATCAGGCCATTACGAAAATTGCTTTGAATGGGAAAAGTAAGTAGTGTGCATCGGTCAATTAGAATATAGGGTTTAAGTATATGATAGAGAAATATCTATAAAGCAGCTTTTGTCAATGGGAAAGTATTCTGTGTATTTTGTTAGACCTAGATATTCTAAAAATGTGATATTTACGGAAGATAGAATGATTTGCAACAGATAACCTCATGAGATATGTCACATTCAAGAACCGTATTTGGGGTATATCTCAGAAATATCCTAAATAATGTGGATCTCTCTAATCGCCGAATTTCTCGGAAGAGCCGTGGAGCACTTGGATATTTAGGATGGATTGAGACAAAGAAAGTCATTCTTTGCGTCTAAACTTTAGTCATGTGAAATTTAAACAGATAGCTTGGAAAAGTGCACAAAAGAAAATCAAGTTATGAAAAAAGACATAAATGATAAGAAGCTCAGTCTTTCAGACTAAATTCAGAAAGGAGGATGCTGAGAAAGAGCCTTGGAGTAAAAGATTCCTCGGATCAATTAAAAGATATAAAGAGAGCGAAATTTTAGAGGACAATAAACCTTTCACAGGGAAAAGCGATAAAAAGATGCCATAATATATTTGGTGGGCAGGGCCGAGAAATATCTGATTCTAGGAATCGAGTGGAAAGCGCACGAATAAGAGTAAGAAGAAGGAATGAGAGAAAAAGCGAAACAAACGTGCGAGTGGAGAGTGTAATTTGGCGGAGACGTGGCTGACATACAGAGTCGAGGGGTCAAGTGGGGAGAGATTTTGTGGGCGCGGTGAATGGACAGAGTGATTCCAGACGGAGAACGTTCTTTCTAAGGAATCTATTCCAAAGAATTTTAGATTTGAAACCGGTCTACGTATAAGAAATTATAAATAATATATTATAACCTTTAAAATATAATACATATCTCATTGAAAATTGCCTATCTCGGGGTTTATACTATATGCCCTTCATAGCAGTGTTCGAGGGCTTCAATCAGATACTTTAGAAGCGATTAGAAATCTTCCTACGGTTACATTTATGTGGTTACAACTTAGCGAATAATCATATAATAATCATATCTAATTAATTCATCAGTAAATTCTTTCATTAAACTCCAAATTCCCCCAATACTCTCACTTCAATTAACTAATTCTTTTCGCCATAAACACTTAGGAAATATTACGATAAAATTAATCTCCTTCATGCAGATAGGCTACGTGATATTTGTAGCTAATAAATTATTAAATTATCAAATATATAATTTTGAGGGTATTATTCTCAGTATCTAGAAAGTCAATTGCTCCTAATTACCCAAATAAAGTCAAAGGATTGATATAAATACAGTCGAGTCAGCTAAATATCTCGGAATCACTCTGCAAATACTTACACTGGAGCACACACATTCGAAAAATCTGAGGCAATTAAAAGGATTCTTTATAAAGCGCATTGGCGATGGATATGAAGATAATATCTATCTATCTATATATATATATATATATATATATATATATATATATATATATATATATATATATATAGGAAGTGTCATCGGTCCTTTACTTTTCCTAATGTACATAAATGACCTGCCAGATTGCATTAAATCCAGTATTAGATTATTTGCAGATGATTGCATCATTTATAGACGGATAAACAATAACGAGGATAGGGATGCATTACAAAGGGACTTAATGTCGTAGAAGGATCTAGTTCTTTCCCGGCGGATGCTATGCAGGAAGTCTTCTCGGGAAACTAGCCGGGTCGTCTCGTGGATTGGCTCCGACATTTCGGCCGCAGTCTTCGCAGCCATCTTCAGGGATGACTGCGAAGACTGTGGCCGAAATGTCGGAGCCAATCCACGAGACGACCCGGCTAGTTTCCCGAGAAGACTTCCTGGATTTAATGTCGTTAGAAGAATGGATTAATGAACATAAAATGAGCATTAATGTGAGTAAAAGTGTACACATCACATTTTCAAATAAGAAAATATTTTCACCCCACGTATATCATCTCAATGGAGAAATTATACCAACGTCCGATCACTGTAAATATTTGGTAATTATATTTACCAGAAACCTGAATTGGGATAAATACATAGATTATTTAATAGTGAAAGCGTTTAGAACACTACATCACGTCATGAGAAACTTAAAGGGAAGCAATAAGAAAGCAAAAGAATTGGGGTATCTAACTTTGGTTCGGCCGATCTTAGAATATGCGAATACAGTGTGGGATCCTCATGAGAACTGTCGTGTAAAGAAATTAGAGAAAGTACAAAGAAAGGCAGCTCGGTATGTTATGGGTAGGTTCAGAAAAAGAGATAGCAATGCTAAACGCCCTCGGATGGGAATCACTGGAAAAGAGAAGGAAAATAAATAGGCTACGTTGCATTTATCAGATAGTTTCAGGCAGGAAGGGATGGGAAGGATTTAAACATTTAATCAAAGAGCCTGATTTTTTAGGAAGGTGTCACAGCCAGAAAATAAAACTTAGACCGCAGAGAACTAACATAGCTAAATACTCATTTGTAAACAGAGGGATAACAGAGTGGAATAAGTTGCCTTAATCGCTTTTGAAGCCCTTTCCAGCTAATCTCAAATCATTTAAAAAGAAATGTGATAAAATATTGTAGATGTAGATTATCAATAGGTCAATTGGATATTGTTCTCAGCATTTTTTGTAAAGTTATATAATTGATGCATATGTATACGCTGCCACCATTAATTAATAACATAGATATTTTTGTTAGTACTATGGGTGACTGATAATTTTATATTGTAGTAAGGGTTGTAAATCTGACTGTGTTGACTGAATATGTTTAAATATCTGATTTTATATTTTCTACATATTTTTATGAGTTGCCACCGGACAGTTGTCCACTTGTAACTTAATATTGTAAATAAGTAAATAAATAATGTTTGAGAGCGATGTTATTTTACCTTGGTTGGGTCACATCTGCGGTAAGTATATGGCATTCAGCAGGTACCCGTGAACTCGAGAAAGTGCAAAGTGTCAAGAAATGCTTCGATAGAAAGGCGAGGTTATGAAGATGTTCTCAGACGCAGGAATTCTTGAAAGAAAGAAGATTGACAAGCTATGTTGCGATTGCTTGATAATTTAGTGAAAGTACGTTTTCAGAGGATGTAATCGGTATTATGAGACTCCCATGATATTTCGACCGATCTCGTGATGAGCATAAAGCAAGTTAAGACAAGTTTTAAGAACTCATTATTTTCGAGAATGCTATAGAAGTAGATTCAACTTTCTGTATTTACTCCCCCTGCCACCGCTCCAAGACGACTTTCAACGTATTAATGTAGATGTAGAATGTATTAATGTGGATGTAGAATGTATTAATGTAGATGTAGAATGTATTAATGTGGATGTAGAATGTATTAATGTAGATGTAGAATGTATTAATGTAGATGTAGAATGTATTAATGTAGATGTAGAATGTATCAATGTAGACGCCAAAAGGACTTACCCTAATGCGCGATGTCCCTGATTTTTACTTATTCCTTTTAACTTGGAAAACGTCAATTTATCAAACATTGAAAGGAGTCAATTGCAATAAACGAACAAACCCAAGCATTTCCTAATAATCTGTATAACCCAGAAGCTTGTCGATAGCATACTAAACCTCCCCACAACGAGGTTAGCAAAACATATTCACGATATGTAACGAAAGATTTTTTAAGTGCAAACTTGAGCATGGTTTTAGTTCGCTCGCAGTATTGTGCGTTGTGACAGAGCAATATTTTGTAAAAGAATACGTAGCGAAAAGAGAGGTTGGATTGTAACGGAGGAGAATTGGAGATGGATTTGAGAGATTGGTCGTGCGAGGAACATGGAGAAAAACGCCGATCGAACAAATTAAAATAGTGACGGTTTGAACGACTTTCCTTATTTGGAAGGATGAGATTAAGATATGGAAATTTGCTCGCTGACAGCGCTCTAATGACTGGGGATTTTCAAAATGGAGAATTTAATCGTTTCATAAGCATCTCGGAAACTATCGTAATGGACCAAGTTGGTCGGTCAACCCTCCATAGTTAGCTGGGAACTCACGTTAGTAGTAATACTAGAAAACTCAATATGGTAATAACCATTTTAGAAATTAATGTAAAATTGATGCGGTAATGTAATACCTTTTTATACATACTAACACTCCATAGAAACATGTGAGGTTACACAAGTTGCAGCTTTATATTAAGTTCCCACATATAAGTTTCTTTGTTAACAGTGAAAATGTTTTCCAGATAAGTAACTTGGAAATCTTAAGTAATTGATATTACAACAGTAAAGTAAAAACAAGATAAATTTTGGCCAAACGCCGAATGGCGGCTTGCAGGATATCTGAGGTATTATATAAGGATATCTTTTTAACATTATGTTATGATCCTACTTTTATGTTACTTTATTCATATTTCTTCTTTTAAAACATTTCATGAAATCAATGCCTTAAACTCTGTAATGCAATCATTACAAATACTAAGTTTGCACTGTATATACCTATATAGAGGTACTTGTTGCCCAACGACGAAGTCTTTCATTGTAAATAAGGACGATGCAATATCGATATTTATTTGGTATTTAAGAAACACTGTGCACACTGTGTGAAATCTTAGAGCTGTCCTTCACTACTTCATTCCATCCACAAACGAGCTCTACGGGACAACATACAAAACCTTTAATATTCTCATACCAAATTCAAATTGAAGAAGCTGCAAAGGACATTTTAAACTTCTCTTTTCATTTAACGAAAAATGTTTCGCGTAAAGTAAAATCATTTGAGTCATGCAAAATTTGAAGAATCCTCAGATATTATGCCAAGAGCAAATATGCTGCGACACACCGGTGGGAGTAAATAGTTTACCCAACAAAAAATAACATTAACGCGCGTATCTTACATAAGTAGATTAGGTCCCGGGTTTAAGTTCGGGGGGAGTGGGTGGTTATAGAAAAGATGTGTGTTCGACTGCTGTTACTGTAATTGTCCTATAAAATGTTTCGAGAGTAATATGAAGTAAATAATACATTATGGAAGATTCCGGGAAATACAGAGTGTCTTTTTCTAACCTCCCAGACTTTATAGGAAAAAATTACAGTAGAGGTGATACTGAAATTACACAATATGCTAGAGTATCTTAAAACATATATTTAATAATTATCAGTACACCTCTACCTGAGAACCATTTATAGTGCAGCGAATATTGAGTCTGTATCCAATTTAATAATTATTAAATAAAAGTTTTGATAAAATCTAGCATAAGGTGCAATTTCATTATTACCTCTGCTGTAGTTTTATTTCTCTGGGTCTTTAAAATGTGGGAGGTTTGAAAGAAATACCCTGTATATACCTGGGCCTGAATCCAAAGACGTCAGGTGGATGCAAAATTCTTCCATAAGAAACGCATTGCTGAAATCTTTGACGATTTTTTTAAATGCCTTCCCGATTAGCTGGAAAGATAAAACCCGGAAGGGTGACAGAGGCGTGGGACCTTCCCGATAAGATATTGAATCGAAACTTTGGAACAAGTAAGGATGGCACTTATCTAATATTATTTTGCTATCTTCTCTCACGGAAGGGTCCTGAGTCCCTATATATATAATAGATATATATATATATATATATATCTATTATATATAGCTAACTCTCCGGATATACCTATATATATATATATTTATAGGGGATACGAATTCTGACCATGTTCCACAAGCGCCGTCGACTTCAGATTTTTTCGACGTACTGGCCCTACACTCTAGATGCCAGAATAATTCAGACATCGACGCTAGCTATCATGAGTTCGATGCCAGAAATTCCCAAAAATCGCAATTTTCCCATAAGAATGCATTGCGCGGATTTTTGAAAATTATTTTGAGGCACTTATCGTT
This sequence comes from Pachydiplax longipennis, assembly GCA_036926295.1. Classification (NCBI taxonomy): domain Eukaryota; kingdom Metazoa; phylum Arthropoda; class Insecta; order Odonata; family Libellulidae; genus Pachydiplax; species Pachydiplax longipennis. The sequence goes on from JAVFKF010000054.1 coordinate 1,065,645, forward strand.
AAGATAGAGTAATCAAAATCTCGGAGGTTGAAGTTGAGGTAGTCTTCTATAATACGAATGGAAGAAATGTTACAAAATGACCGTGAGTTCGACGCCAGGTGGGTGCAAAATTCTTCCATAAGAAATGCATTGCTGCAATTTTTGAAATTTTTTTTCAATGCCTTACCGATAAGCTGGAAAGATAAAACCCGGAATGGTAACAAAGGCGTTTGAAAGCATTCTTTCATGAATTTTACCGTTCGTCTAGTGGTCCTTGGTTCGATGCAAGAGGGTCATTCCGATTCCACCATGTATTTCAAATGGGGAAAACGGAATCAAATTTTAGGACCTTCCCGATCAGATATTGAATCGAAACTTTGGAATAAGTCATAATGGCACTCACCTAATGTTAATTCGCTATTTTCTCTCACAGAAGGGTCCTGAGTTCGACGCTAGGCGGTCATTAGCGCGAATTTTTGCAATCTGTTTCGAGGCCGTTCTCGATGCGATAGAGCAATCAAAATTACGGTGTTTGCAGATGAGATGGTCTTCCATAGTACCAAAGGAAGAAATGTTAGCAAATGACCGTGTGTTCGACGCCAGGTGGGTTCGAAATGCTTCCGTAAGAAATGCATTGGTGAAATCTTGGATGATTTTTTTATAATCCTTCCCGATAAGCTGGAAAGATAAAACCCGGAATGGTGACAGAGGCGTTTGAGAACATTCTTTCATGTTATTCGCCGTTTCTACAGTGGTCCTTGGTTCGATGCAAGAGGGTCATTCTGATTCCACCATGCATTTCAATCGGGAATAACGGAATCTTATTTTAGGACCTTCCTGATAAGATACTGAATTGAAACTTTGAAACACGTTAGAGTGGCACTTATCTAAGATTTGTATGCCATTGTCTCTCACAATCGGGTCCTGTGTTTGACGCCAGGCGGTCATTTACGAAAATTTTAAAAAATTGTTTTGAGGCCTTTCTCAATGCAGGAGACTATTCAAAATCACAGCCTTTGCGATTGAAGTACTTTTCTATAGAACCAGTGGAAGAAAGGTTACATATGACTGTGAGTTCGATGCCAGATGGATGAATAATTCTCACGTGTGAAATGCATTGCGGCAAGTTTTAAGAATTTTGCTGGATAAGCTTCGAAGATGACACCCGTAAGGGAAACTTATTGTAAATTTTCACCAATTAGCTTGCAGTATGCAAGCAACTTTTACTCGTATATATATATATATATATATATATATATATATATATATATATATAGAGCTCGTTATAATTGACTATCCGATCACACAAATAATGTTTGTCAAGATTTTAGAGATGCTGGTATCGCGATTGTAGGCACCTAACCAAGTCAAAATGTTACCAGTCGAACTTTACACATCATTTAAAGCACGTGATGTCTACTGAGAGTTGCAACTTTAAACAGACTCTGTTTATGTCTGGAACTCGAGGGATCGTTCAAAATAATATGCATTATGGGAAAATCGACAGGCTTACTGGAAGTAGAGTCTTTATATCAATTATATTTCGAGAGCAACGCCAAGCGCAGCGCCTAAGATTCACGGCGAAAGAGAATCGGAAAAAGACACGGATTGGAATCGATTATCGATTACCAATGAGAAGGGAGTCTCAAAGTGCTCCCAACAGTGATGGTGTCGGTGGGTGGGGTAGGAAAAGTTAGAAATAAAGGGAGAAAATGATTAAGAACATAGGAGAATTGTAAAGAAGGGAACTCGATTGCAGACTATATATAACTACGGCTGTAGTTTGAACGTATAAATGCATGTATGAATGTTCGCATAAAAGTCGAGATTGTTTAATGTATGTACTCCCTGTGCAGATATTAGAATACGTTTTATTTAACTAAAGGTCCACAGTTCGGATAAGAAAAACCGTTCTCATAAGGTATACGTAAACTTCATATTTATCGTTTTTTGGCTACAAATCATTTGAAAAATTAAGTTAGATATAAATTTGGTAAGAATTATTCATGGAGAATTGACATGTATTTATTGGTCTTCGATTCAAGAACAAGATTCTCCAGACCTAAGTTCCAGAGAGGGAGAGAGAGAGTTTCATGCACTCTCATAAGAAATCCATTTTAAGTTCATTTTCATCATATTCAGGCTGTATTTATATTTCAAATTGAGATTTAGAAGCCATCTTATGCACTCGAGAGAATGAAAAACTCACGATTCATACGTAGATTTAATATTCTTTACATAAAACGCAGTCAGCAGCTTCATTTAAATTAAATAGCGTTGGCAAAGTTGATCTGATTACTAAAATTTCCATAATGGTCGTGCCTTGTTTCCTGAAAATCGACAATGGAAATCGGTTCTAAATCCAAACTCTAAAATTGGACCTCAATCACTAATTATATCATTCATCCCTTTCATATGTATCTAAATGGCGAACGTATTTTATCGAAAAAAAGGTCCGTTTCAACAATCGCATTAGTTATTAAGGGCATTGGTTTTATACTGTATAGCCTCAAAATTTCTCAAAACAGTCGTTATCCGAATTCTAGCCATACCAACTCGATAACGATGTTCACACGACAAAAATAAGGGTTTTAATTTATTTCTATTGGTGCCAATCTCGATTTCGTAGTTTGTTAAAGCTATTATATCTGATTTCATTTTGCTTTAGATTTTAGATAGATTTTAAATAAAACCCATTTAAAAAATAATAGCTTACCCAATCCAATCGTTTCGATGAAACACTTTGAATATAAAATTATGAAAATAGCTATCGATAGGATGTTGACCTCGGCAGTAGTTGGATGCCAAAATGCAAATATTCAACATCATCTATCTTAATAAAGTAAGATGTGTCTGTATGTTTGTATGATCGCTTATATTCGAGTACCAATATTTAAGTCAAAATTTAGATGACGTATGATGTATTCCATTCGCAGATAATATATTTTTTTATCAATTGTCCCCAGATCGAGCAGAGTAGAGAAGAACAAGCGCTCTGATTAGAAATACAAGTAGACTTAAATCGGTTGCAGACTACGTTTCTTTTGCAAAATTAAAATATAAATAATAGTCGTGGGAAATCAGGAAAAGCGAAATGCTTCGCCAATAAAGGGACAAAAATAAATAAAATCTTCAAGCAGTCCTTGATCCTTTGAACTTCGTTCCTTGAAGTTACTATAAGAACTGTAAGTTTTATATTCGGACGAGAAATAGAGTAAAAGAGCTGAAACATAAACCAAAATGAAACATATCTTTAGATGGGATTGGCTTAAAAGTATCTTTTTACGACTCAGTCAGCGATTCAAAAGAGTGTGTATAGATTTGATCATCCGCTAGTGATATACAAAAAAGGTTATAGAATCCGTGATGTGGAAAGATGCTTTGGGTGGGAAGAGAATCGGTTCCGCGCGTTTTATCACCGCCCCAATCTTGGCATTAAAAAGGCTGTGTAATTGACAAGTGAGGTTGCGTGCGGGCCCGGAGCCGTGGCCCGGAGGCAGATACCCGGAGGCGGAGTCGCCCCTGGAAAAACCGGTCCTCAGGGCAGTTATCGGCGTGCGTGAGGTCACAGCGCATTCCCCTGTCAGAGGAGAGGAAATGGGCAGCCGGGAAAAGTGTAGAATCACTATCTATATTTTTGTCTCGAATACACCAGCGGTCCAATTGGAAACAGGGTGAATGACATACCTCATTTCTCCTAGTGCGTCTCATTCCCTGTGAAGTACTGGATGCAACAAGCTCCAGGCGAATTAAACTGATGTCGGTGAATATTTTACGAATCATCCTACATAAATGTATAGCATAGAAAACAGCATTCAAATAATGAGTATCTCAGTTCAAGATGTTCGAGAGAAAAACTTGAATATGAGAAATTATAACTATAGGTCCCCAGATATTAGACTTGCTATTATAACTTATTCTTTCGGGACCTCTACTTCATCCGTCGAACCAGGATCCATGAAACAACTTGTAAGTTGAGTAAAAGGTGTAAAGAACTAATGTTGATATCCGAAAATGTGTATTGAGTAAATAGTTTGTACATGAAACTGCACTGTTTGTATGGGAGATATCTATATTGATATAGTGTATCGTTCTAGCTAGAAGATATATCTTCTGTTATAACCAGTAATTTTATCGTAAATAATTTTATCACTCACCTTTGTTTGATTGTTATCACCATCGCCTATCTAATGAAGTATTCTCTAACTAGTAAAATGTAAATGATAATTCATTATTGGTAAGAAGTAATTGTAAAATATGTCAAAACCTTGCCACCAAATATATGTACAACTTCTGCAGAAAAGAACGAAAGTGAAAAGTATTGTAATAGTTAGCGTTGTTACCGAAGTATTATTCCTCCATACCTCTGAATAATTCGTAATTTTATAGGAAATTCTCTTGCATTATTATGAACTTCGACTTTTTCTCATGTTTCTTCATTAAAATAGGGTAACAATAAGATGATAATAACTTAATAAGTAAATGATATCGAAGCATTGTATAGGAGAAGAATTTCAGAAAATTTTAATGTAATTTATTCTCATACCTATAGTGCACCTAGAGCCAAGAAAGCTCCCAATGGCGACCAATTAAAATCAATTTTCCATTTACATTTAGCAAGTAGAATTTTAAAGTGTCCTTTTCGGGTTCCTCAGTGCTGAATGAGTCGTCTCTAATTTGCATCGGCCCACCCGTTTATTCAACCACCTAACGAAGTCCTCCCGTTAATCGGAACACGAGATAAATCTGAGGAAAGACTGCCCTTCCATACCTCTTAATGACAAGATGGCGGATCTCGCTATTCTATGCTTACTTTCAGAGGAAAAGAGTCTCCGTTAAAAGTGTGATGAACTTTACGCTGATTTGCCAATGCGCGTGCATCATCTGTAGGATTTTAGCTTTAAGATCAGAAACTAGAACAACTTTCATATCAATTTTTATTACGCAACTAAAGGTAATATATTCTATATATTATTATTAGTTGTAAATATAATAAGGTATATGAATAACTTAATGTTGTTAATTATAGTGTTGGTCATTCTGGGAAATAATGAGGTCCATTGAAGATCACATCTTTGATGCCTCCAATGAATTTGAATTTTTTAAATTATTTCCAAACAGCACATTTTCTAGGATAGTAAGACACATTTCTCAGCAAATATTACAAAATATACATCATGGGTTTCCAGATCTAGTAAGCAAGCCTCCAAAGTAAATAATGATAAGTTGAAGTTCATAATACTAATATTAATTTAATATTAATTACACTGGTAAACATGATTTTTGTCTCACGACCACCAATATGTGTACTTAATGCAGTTTTTTATCCTATTAAAAATTTTAAGTTGCATATATTCATCAGAACAATGCCACATCTGAGCCTCACTTCCTGACTCTAGAACTTCTTAGCGATTTCATATGAGATTTAAAGTTATTCCAAAGACAGTCAGACATGCTTGCTTCAAAAAAGAAAAGCAAAGACATTCTTTTCATGTTACGAATCATATTTTTCATTCTAAATTTAAAGACTATTTATCTAAGAAAATTGCCAATTGTTTTGCAATGATATTTCTTCTTTTATGGAGACACTTTCCTTATGAACAGAACCAAACAGAATAGCTCTAGCTCATCGATTCCTCTAAAAATTAAACTGTCAAAAATTTATGCTTCTGTATAATAGAAATAAATTCCCATCAGTAACTATGGTTTACTCTGCTAATGCGAAAGAAACATAAAAAACTTGTAATTTATTTTAAAAAAGGCAGTGTATGAATGGAATATTCAGGGTGATTTGAAGGTAACTGCATTTATTCTTAGTCTACAGCTTGATTATACTTATATATATTTTGTGTTAATGGGATAGTAGGGACAGAAGAAATTATTTCTTTAGAAAAGAATACGCAAATCAGTCATTCCTGAACAGAAAATTGTGAAACATGACTCATTGTCGTAATCGAAAAAAATGTATATTTACCTCCGTTACATTTCAAACTAGGATTAATAAGATTTTATTCAAAGCCATGGAAAATACCCCTGGTTTCATATACTCCGAAGTCTCCTAAAATTAGTGATGGAAAAAGTAAAGAAGGAATATATGTGCGTCCACAAATACAATCACTAATGCATGATGAAAAGGTTGAGAATCTACTGAGTCCACTGATGCACGCATTCAAAAATGTTACTTAGTTTGAGAAATTGAAAGGTGGAAAATTACTATGATATTGTCAATGATCCTATAAAACATTGGCTCTTAAGAATATAAATATGTTCTTTGAGTACACTACCTGCAATCGCAACCTAGATTTCTTCCCAAAAAATCTTGGCTCAGGGAGCGATTAGCATGGGAACACTTATATTAGGAGACTTCAGCAATGGAAAAGATGAATCTAGGAATCATAATATGCTGGTAGATTATTGTTGGAATATGAAGAGGGATGCTCCACAGGCAAAATATATTGGAAAATAATCACTTCTTACTTTCTAAGAGAATCACAATGTTTTAATATTGTGTAGTTAAGAATGCAGAAAGTATTGAAATGTTTGAAAGATGCCTGTCTCTCAGAAACCTTGGGTGATTGGGAAAAACCGATAACATATTTGAATTTAAGGAGTAAATATTATATCAGAATAAAATACATATTTTCTTAGATAAAATATATTTTTGGTAAATTGGTGTCGTTATTAAGGTGTCTATATTTTTTCCTTTCACCGTAGCATAATCTAATGCATGTTAAATATCAAAGGTCATATCTCAAAATATTCTAGTCTGGATTACTTTTTGACTGTTAAATAATGCCATAGTTTTCATTCAAGTACGCTGTAAGACAGAAGGAAGCTGGAATCACAGGGATGATAAACATATTGAAATGTAGAAGAGATTTTCTTGTGGCGTTTTTATGGGGGAAGTTGACAAAAATTTAGCTCGAATTCAAGAGTAGACGCTTTAAGTTTGCTGAAATCCGCAAAAGGATATAACGTGAATTAAACTTTGTAAATCTCACAAATGATTTTAGGATAATAATTAATATTGATTAGCATCCTATTGAATATTTTATAAGATTTACATAGTTCATTTCGCCATGATTAAAAAAATAGTGATTTATATTAGAGTCCCCATTTCGGGGACAAAATCAATAAAATCTTTTCTGAATCATGTCGGTGAGCCTATTATATTTCTAAAATTAAGATCAAAAACCTCCTGTTCTAATTCCTCTCCTTTGGATAATAGTTTTCTTCATTTATTTATCAGATTCCCATAGTTTTGTCACAAACTCATCGTACGTTCCAATAACATGAATCAACCTTGCTGAGGAGAATACATCAGCTCTGAGAAGGAAGGTGATGTGAAAATTACCACCCGTTTCGTGAGCCAAATAAGGAATCGGGAATTAAAAATTCAGCACCAAAAACGCGTACTTATGGAGGAATTCGCAGGCTTAAATCGGAAGGCGTGCGCTTTGGAAGCGTTTCCCACGGAAGTTGTGGTCGTCGTGCACTTCTCATGATTGGTCCAGAGGATGTTGTCAGTGAGGTGGACTCACCGCGCCCTTGACTGGGATGGCAAAGGGTGGGCTACAGTAATCGGGGATGTGGGAATAAAAACGGCCAATTGATAGAAGACACGACGCTTCCAAACGCCCAAATTTCTTCCTCATTTTTTATCGAAGCGACTTAAACGGAATATATACCACCGCCTTGATTATACCTTGATTTCGAGCCTCTTTCCTTTTGGGAACTTTTTATGTCCAGGACACATACGAGAGCGTTTATTTCTCCCTTAGATAGATGCCTTCATCTTTACGATTACGAAGCACGTTCAGATGCTATCCTTGTATTACATTAATCTCCAAGTTCTAAATTCACCGAAGGAGGAGCAAAAAATATCGACTGGGACTCGATCCCAGGCCTCACATTTTCCAGAAAGGTATTCTAACGACTAAACTACAGCATCAATTCCACCAAAGTGAACTTTGAAAGCGAAACCAGTGAAGCTCCATGTAGCGGCACCAACCACCGCCAGAAGTCCTCATGAACCCCCAAAAATCGATGATAGAGCAAATCTCCTCTAAGGATAGACACGGAGTATAGGTATACTTGCAGTGTTATGTTATCATGCAATTTTTTGAATGTTTTTTTATGCTTTCAGATATCTTAACCTGTATTGTCCATAAAATTTGTCTTTAACTATCTGTATGTTATACAAGTTTTCCCAGCACTTGAAGGTGTTTCCTTTCTGTGGGGTAATTTTTCTTAAACATTATTTTAGGTTTTTAAACCTATAAAGTAGTTTTCTAGCTCTTCTGTGAACTATCTTAAGATCTAATTCTTTCAAAGTTAATATGACGAAAGATTTGTCTGAATCCCACCCGAATAAGAGACGTATTTTTCTTCTTATTATTAAAGATTTGGAAAACTTTTTTCAATTTTATCGTGTCTTAAAAACCCAAACAATAAGGCAAAATATCTGCAAAAGGCGGCAACAGGGAGCCTAGAGGAGGGTTTGAGTCGATATTTTTGTTTTTCTTTTGCATTGCAATAGTTCAAAAGTTGTACCGTATCGTTTCCTTTTGTTATACATTCCGTTTGGACATTATTTCAGAAACAATGAGTATTCGAGATACTACTCTAAGAAAGACTATGTGAAGGGAAATTATGATATGTCACCATTTAAAAATCTAGATCAGAGGAATGATTGAAGGTAAAATAGGAAAGGAAAGAGTTAAGAAGGATTTCAGATGTGCGAAAGAAGAGAGCTATCCCATAAAGAAGCACAGAATAGGAAAGAAAGGAGCGCTAAATGTAACATCTCGGAAGCACCAATCTCTTCTATCTCCTGAGCAGTGTAGGTCCATGAGCGCTGAAACAACCAACTTAACGCTCTTGATAACCATTCTCTTTTCCTTTATCACCTTCATTTTGTTTGCAGCTAACCTTCACCTCAGTTAATATTATTTCTCTTATAACTTTTCGATACACCCATTTATCCGTTATTTCAATCAAAACTAATACCCCTCTCACCATCTTCTCGTATCCTAGAAACTTTAACAAGTATATACCTAGAATTTACTATGTTGGCCTTGACTTTGTGGTAGGCTTCCATTATGAAGAAATGAAGAGTATAAGAGAAAGAGAGTATATAGCTATATCTTCAATAGTAATGCTATGGAATGCAGTGATTATCGTAAAATTAGTTTAATATCTCACGCGGCAAAAGTAATTGTAAGAGCCCTAAATAAAGGAATCGAGGGGAAATAAAGGAACACATCGGGAATTACCGGTTCGGTTATCAGAGAGGGAAAGAATCCAGGGATACAATTGGGGTAATATGAGGCTACATGTAGAACGAAGCTTAGAATTCAAGATGTTTTGCTGATTTTGAGAAAGCCTTGAACAGAGTCCAATGGCCAAGGCTAATGGTAATACTAAAGAAAATTGGATTAGACTGTAAAGATAGGCGTTTAGTGCAAAATTTACACTGAAATCAGGCCGCACGACTTAGGGAGTAAGACAAGGCTGTCCTTCATCACCATCACTATTTAACAAGAAGAAGAGCAGAAGAATTGGTTGAAGAAGCTTGGGATGAAATAGATAAGGGAGTAAAAGTTGATGGGGAAGTAGTGAAGTCAGTAAGATATGCACACGACAAAGATATCGTGTGTGATTCTGAAAGGAGTTTTCAAATCCTAGTAAATGCACTAAACGATAAAGCAAAGGAGTTTGGGGTGAAAATCAATGTAAGAAAGGCTAAAATAATGAGGTTTTTGAAGGGAAAGAAAGCTAAGTTAACGATAAGAGTGGATGGGGAAAAACTAGAACAAGTAGATCAATTTTCATACTTGGGCAGCCTTCTTTCTAAGGATGGTTCGACATAAATTAGAAAAAAGATAGCATTAGCAAAAGAAAAGTTCACGAAGCGAATATTGACTAATCTTGTCAGAACAATTTCATTTCAAATTAAATGAAATTTTTTACATAAATATTAATGGGAAAGACACTTAGATATAGAAAATCATGAGTAAGGGAAAGGAATATAAGTGCACAATACTGAGCATTATATTCAGCGGCAAATATTTTTCGAATAGAAATTAAAACTCTCACAGATTTCAAATCAATACGCTTATCAACCGACAAGATCGATTAAATTTACAAAAATCATTTATTAAATAACGAATCCAACATTCTATAATCTGAATGTATTTGTCTAGAATTCAAGGATAAAAAACAGCGAATGAGGTTAATTGGTAGAGAAATACATCTCGTGTGTCGCCTAGAGAAAGCAAAGAAATCAGGCTTCTTAGACAGCATGAAATGATCATAATTTTAATCAGGATTCCATTCTTTATCACGGCAAATACATTTCATTCCTTTTTTAATAACTTTTTAATGTATTAAAACATGAAAATTCAGCTATTTTTTAGAATAATCATTAACATATCATCCTAAAAGAGGCAGTCAGAGGCCCTAAACGCAAACCGATCATGACATAACATGCATAACATGAATTATGATAGTTAAAATTAGGTTTTTACATAAAATATACTGAATACATGCCATATATTACTGAATTTCTTCACTACGGTAAGAATAAATATTGTATTAAGAGTGTAAATAAATAAATAAATACATAAATTTGTAATGAATGATGCAAAGGTTTTTAATGATATGATGAAAACTATTATGTATTATACTTTATAAACATATAAGGTTGACTTACTATATATAAAATTCATTTTTGAAGTGAATAGTAAGTATCTGTGAAGACGTCGTGTCTTCGAAACATTGCAGTATACTATGGAAAATTCATAGAAGCAGCCTTATCGAGGCCTCCAAATAGAATGCGCTAATAATCGTCGCTTACGATGACGATCAGAGAAATATGTACCAGTCGGTTCAGGAATTTATCTTTTCTGAGAACAATACGCGAAAGTACTCGATTAGGAAAGTAGAGTCACGGTGCTCCGTGCACCCTCTACCACACGCCGAAAGGCAGCTCTAAGAGCAAAAATGTAGATGTAGATTATAAATCCTCCCATGATCCGATTCCTGACAAGCTGCACAGCTCTTCTAACAACGATCCTGGAACTGGACAACTAAAGAGCTTCCATCTCTAATTTCTGCTCAAAGTGAAAAGAAATGCATTCCGTACGGTAATCTCACTCCGGCGATCTGCTCGTTAGGAGAGGACCTCTTTTATCAGGCGTCGTCTTAAAATCGGCCTTAATCAGATGCCCGCATGTGCACACTTTCCCAGAGCAGTTTATCTGTAACCACGGTTACGGATCCATTGTCCCGTTTGAGCGCTCCCTTTGTCGATAATCGGAAAAAAGAACTCGAAATAATTGACCCTTTCCATCAATCGAGCTGCCTGTCACTAGCACGCGTTGTCGCGCAGACATAATCTCAATTTTTCTCTGCTTCCGTGCCAATCACTGTTTCCCTCAATTACGTCCACTATATCGGTGGATAAGCAATCATTCGCGATGATATCAGATAGCCTCTGAGTAAACTGCGGTGCCAGATTAATTCCGCACTCCTGTTTGCGCAAAGGTGGAATTATTAGCTCTACCTTTGAGCACATAATAAACAAGTCTTCTCGAAAGTTTGCTTTGTTTCCATTAAACCGATTCCTGGCCGTCCTTTTACTCCGCTCCTTTCGTGGAGTAATACAAGCTTGATTTAACATTTTTTGCTATTAGCTTTCTTTATTGTATAAATATTGTGCTCGCCTGATTTATTATTTAATGTAAATCATAATAATGTGAGTTAATAATCGCCGCGAATACTCATACACAAATCAAAAGTTAAACACAAAAACATGATGAACGTGACGACATGGATTATAGTTAGTTTTAACAGACAATTACAATTTATTCTTGAACTATGATTGAAAATGCGTTTTTTATAGAAAACCTTGAACTTATCAACTTCTATGAGGGTCACTATATACTACGGGTTGTTAGAGTATGATTCAAATTCTATTCTACAAATTAAAATTTAAAAAGTAAGTTCAAATCGTAAACCGTAAATGATAACGGTGCAATATAATATATTAAAACTTAGGAGAATAATATAAGAATTTGACGGAAGAAAAAATTCAATAAGGAAACATATTATACATTGCAAAAATAAAAGTATTTATTTGTCAGGCTAAATCGGGACTAGGGGGTCCCATCTTCCATTTGTCAGAATTTAATACGAAATACATTAAATGGATTAATGTTTTACAATATTTCATGAAATATTTTATATATACGGATTTTTATCAAGTAAATTGGCATTAGAATAAAAAGGTGAGAATGACTATCACAGCATTATTATTTGCTCTTACCAGCACTTGAAAGTTCGCGCCGTTGAACTTTTAAGCACTAATCTGGAACATTTTGGGAAACCCATATTATTTTTGCTATTAGACTTTATTTCACTCCATATGAAACGATTTTGATCATTCTCACGTCTTTTTCATTTGTTTATTGGCATTTTTCAATTTGTCACTTATTTTATTTTTATTCCTCTTTGTGAGAATAGATAACGTATGGCTAATTACCCAATTATCAGAACTAAAGAGCCGTACGAAGTGCAATCCGTGTGTATACAAAATTAAGTGGCGAAAGGGAGTAAGTTAATGGAGAGAGGGGGCATGGATGCGGTTGGAGGAAGAAGAAAGAAATTCGCTAGTATGAATGGAATGTGTGGCGATGAAGAAGAGGTTCCCTTTTGGAAGATAATGGGAGAGAAAGTGGAGGAATGACAGTCCTAAGGTTGGTCGGCGAAATGGAATTTTTTAGGGAAGCACTTGCACGCTTAATAACACTATTCCCCGTTTAACCCACGAAAGTTAAGCCATTGAAATCCAACTCGTAAACATCCGATTTGCTGGGACATTCAATTCGGTATATACCATTACATAGCTGGGATTACAAATTGAGTTTGGTGCCAGCCGCTGGGATTTTAAGGAGAGGACCTTGCCGAAATTATAACTTGTCTATGAAATTAATCATAAACCTAAACACAAGGAAATAAAAGACCTTATCAAAGTTCCACAATTTATATTCCATAAATCTACCAGCTTCAAACGAGAACTCTTTGTCGAAATTGGTAGCCTTATCTCACCTAATTTATAAAAGAATAAACCTCTGAAGCGATACCTGGTGGTTTTTCCACTATTTCAAGCAATTGATCAGAAATTACTACAGGAATATGTAACAGCACAGAAATAAGGAATTTCTTACCGACTAGAATTAAAACATTTCTTATGTTGTTTCTATATACAATATATGACTACAGCGATTTTTAGTAAACAATAAAATATGTTGGATTTACAATCTTCCGTTGGTAACATACTAGATCTTCGTTCTTTTAAGTGTATCACAGGGAATTTACATCGATAGAATACATCACTATCGCTACTATTACTTTCGTAGGAATATGGCCAAAGCACGACTTGAATATTATTCCGGAAGCCAATAGAAGCATTCTATTCTCCTCAGCCGTCGAGATTTCTTGAGAAGCGCGATGGAAAGGTGAGTCCTCTCGTCGATTCCTCGCAATCAATCTCTGTAAGACTGGACATCCATCAAGCGATGTCGGGGACTCGAGTCATAAATATGGCCACGAAAATATTTGTCTTAAGCGACGCCATAAAAGAGCGCGGTAGCTGCAGATAAAAGCGAAATTTGTTGCCCGCTTGAGTGAGGCTTTTATTGCAAAAACCGGAGCTACCATGGATTTCGTAGAGAGAGAGAGAGAGATTGCTTTGCGTCATCATAGAGAGATAAGAATAGTTAAGAGAAGAATACGAGGCAATTCTTGGGTGAGAAGAGAGACCAAAATCCCTTGCGAAATTAACAACAACCCAGGAACAGAGAAATATTAACTCAAAACTGAATTGAAATAAATGCAGAGACCAAGATAGAAGGAAGAGGAATAATACTAGTTTAAGTAAAGCGCCGTCAAATTTGTGATTCCAAAGAATATTTTTGTGGCAACTTTGCTGACGTCAAAGCACCATCTCATGTACAGAAGGATGAAAGTATAGAGTTATTTCGCGCCAGCAGGAATTAACTCTGAATGAATTCTGTTTTTAGCATCTCAAATTTCCAAAACTCTCCTATATTATCTTGGATATATAAAATACACTATTAGAAAAATACGGATCTCTATTAAAATGCGTGGATAACTTATAAATCGATTAAATTTGTTTAATAAAGAAACTTTCTTAGAATGGTTAAACTGAGTATACTCCTCAGATTTTTAGCATCCCAGATTCACGAGCATCCTTTAAAATTCCAAATATCCGACTGCTCCAATTACACGGCCTTTAGAAATAGTGCCAAGGTCCGAAATGTTTGGAACGAACTCAAATTAATCAGCGGAAGCAGAGGTAAACAGACCATTCAGCATCTCCCTTTTCGCATAATTTCCGATACTTGATTTTGTGCTTCAAAATAAATCGTGAATCGATAAATTACAACTCCTAATTATTTTTTCCTTACAAAAATGGTCACGATCGATTTTGCATTTAGTCAGAGTTAGATAAAATTCGCCGTTTGACAGTTTATAAACGAAAGAGAAACTAATTAAAGTTTTAATTTTCAATGAAATTGTTAATCATATTTAGTACGTGGCATTATCATGTAGGGGGGAAGTTTGCCTAAATCTCTCCAGTTTTGGAAAATCTTATTTCAAAAATATCTTTAAATAACATAATTTTCAATGCAAATGCAGTGATTGAAGTTGAACATATCTCAAATCGCACTTTTTCTTAAATCGTGTATTGAGAGTTAAAAAGACAATAATAAATATTGGCAATTCTTTCTGAAGTCAAACTATTGAACTATAATCATACTAAGTCTTGAATTAATTTTTTTAACTTAAGAAAGCAAAAAGAGATAGGTAAAACGTTTATAACATTCACAGAACCAAATAGCTCACAGAAATATTTAATGTCCTTGGGAACTCATTTACCTTATCTCCTATCTATTCTCCATGTGATCTGATCATGGAAAGAAGAACTTAAATAAAACGTGGTGAGATTCATTCATCCACATTTGATCATTCATTAGAATGGATCTTCGTTGCGATATCTAGGATCAGAGGAGTAAAATTTAATGAAGAGTATCAAAGACGATTTAATAAAAAGACAAAGCGGTTTGCACACTTGCGAATAAATTCAAAATAATCCGACCCGAACGCGAAAAGAGGTAAGAACAACAAAACTGAAAATATTTGACAGCTATTCCAAATTGAAATTACGGTGTGAGAGGACAGTTTGAGATGGCCGAAACGGCAATCCGCTAAGTCTTGCGTTGAACATATGTGCTTTATCCAATCAATTAGAGCATTACTTTCACGAAGAAGATTATCTTATCTCTTTTGAACGTTGAGCAATCGATAGGCACGAGTAGTTTTTGACTAATTTCACAAAAATAAGTGTGTACTTACATTTGGGCCGCCCTGTATTGCTCTCAAATCATGAAGAGAATAAGAAAGTGTCTAAAGAGTGAGAAAGAACGATAAAAATTTGAATAATATAATTTCAAAATGCGTTTTAGTAAGTAGCTTCAGGAATAAAATGGAATGAGGGATAGAAAAAGGAGAAAAGTATAGAAAGTTATACAACGACAGGAAGTAGAATTGTGGATTAACGAGGCAAATCACGAGTTGACCACCTATAGTCGGATCATTTCAAACGAGGAATTCATAAAAATCACTCTATAGCGCACAACCCAAATCGAACGCGAAACTTAAGTTTGTGCAGGATATACAAGAGTCCCTTGGATGAAACCTCCTCGAAGTCGCTCCCCAAGGATTTATTTTTACTTTCGATTGAAAGGGAATTATCGACGCGCCTATAAAAAGAGGAACGGACACATAAAAAAGGAAAGGTTCAATAAACGAAGGTATGGCGACATCCCAGCGACGGCTGGAAATGTTCCAGTGAGCTCCTCTAAACTGATCTGATACGTGACGCCCTAAGCGTCGCTAATGGTCTCGTGATTTCTTTCCGTCACACGTCCAATGGACGATTGCAGACCAAAACGACGTTTCTAGAGGCGAGCGAATGTTAGGGAGGGAAGGCCGCGAGCGCATGTGAACTGAAGAGACGACGGTTGAATAAATTATAATGATTCAGAGATGCTAATTCATAGTGAAGATAACACAAAAAGAGATGATGTAATTGATCATAAGATAAAATATAAAACAAAATAATTGTTATATGATTAAGAATAACTATGAAAAGATATAAAATAGTACGCTTGGTAGTATCCACTGAATTCATTTTTTATTTTTTCGGCTCAAGCCATCTTCACATCTGAAGATGATTTATCTTATCGCATTAAAAAGAATTGTTCTGTGGAAACTATCAAGTATTTCATTTCCTTTCTACCGCGTTCCACCAAGTAAACCTGAACCAGATATATTATAGAGAAAGTACTTTTTCCACGCGTGTATTTGTACACTACCAGTTCAGCTAATGAATTCGGGTGATGGCAATCATTCGCTGAAATCGGCGTTTTATATATTGCAAATGAAATAGGAACCGAAATATTCTTCCTCTAGAATGTTCCATTTTATCCCCAGTGAACTAAATGTATAGCTTCCACACAAAATTTCGATGTGGAGAGTATTTGCTTATTTGGTAGCTGAAACAATTATGTTCTTCGGGATCATTTCGACGAAAATTATCCATAATTTTGATAACTTATTTGAACATTTATTCACAACGTGAAATTTTAATTCATATATAATATAGAAAATATTTGAAAAATTATGTTGCTGAATTTAGATTGATACTAATGTTTAGATAATAATAATATTAATATAATATATAACAATAATATTTAGATACTAATGCTTTCCTTAAAATGAAATTTCGGCTATCCTTCCCCATACTTTTCATATGGGCCTATCTTTCCCATACATTCTTATGAGAGTTGAGTACAACAATCGCCGCTAGGGGGACGGGTTGCTCATACCCGCAAAATCACACGCATTTCTGGTATTTTTGTGCGAATCCTCTCAATTTCGACTAGAATACGTTATTCTACCACCAAAATAAGAATCTGTATTCAATATCCTTTCTTATGGTACTTGTCTCGATTTCGTAGGATCATAACTTCTGATTTAATTCTACAGAAGGAAAAAGTTTGCAATCGATAAAAATCTACTGTACATGCTTTCTTACGGGAGAGATCGAGCCATCCAGAGTCGAACCAATGATACTTTAAACAGACAAATATGAATACGTGATATTCCATTTATCCTTAACATCTACCAAAAATATATAATCCTATCATCTCCTGAAGCGCATGAAGTTAATGATCCAATATTTATCCTATGTATTCTTTATTGGAGTTAACTCACATCAGATAAATAAATATGCACATATCGGTGATTATTATATAAGATTTCTATGTTTTAACGAAAATTTAACTATTATTTTTAAGTAGGTTTTACCTAGCATTCTGTATTTACAATGGTTGTGGAAAAATTTCGTAAAAATTCTTAAAATTTCTAAGCTCTTTATCTAAATGATCACAAACATTTATTTCCGTGTAATTTAGTTGCAGAAGAGTTTGTACTCATCTTAATGCAGAATTTGGAAGAAGCAGAATCAATCGAGAGAATTTATTTGACGAATATCACAGAGAATTCGTTCGCACGAGTAGACAACAATTATGATGAATAAACAACAAAAGCAAGTACTCTGTGTGAGAGCCTGCAATTGATAGTGTTTCTACAAACATTACAATATTCATTTCGCATCGAGAGAATTAATCAAGAGATTAATTAATAGATTATTGTTAAAGAAATGAAAATATAATTGTAAATAGGGTTGTACAATCAACGAGCAAACTTTGCAATCTTCGTTATGAAGCTATTCAGTTGCAGGGCCTCCTGTGCCTTAGGCAGTAACATTTGGGGCAGCGGAATCTGTTAATACTTGGAAGGTATGAGTAAGTAAATAGGCGATATCATAAAGTTGTATAAGTTGAATAGAATTAAATTTAAATAATTGTAAATAAAACTAGAAAATAAATTTAGTGAATAAATATAAAAATTGTATTTTTATGTATATCATTAACTGTGAAAACTCTTCTCATATCTGACATATAATCGCTAGATAAACATCGCAGCTCAAAAACTATCCGAGTTCAAAAACAGGCTGCTCGATATCTTAAAGTTCCTCTATAAAATGTTCCTTCAAATTCTCTAATTCAACATCCTTTCAGCTACATTATAACTTTCAAGTAACATAGTCTAATATGATCATTAAAATAGTTCCCAACACTGTATATAGTTAAATAAATCTAACTAGGAGATTAACTAGAAACGAGAAAATTCAAGATTAAATAGAAGGAGAAAAACGAACAAATTGTTGCCTCAGACAGATCATATTCAAATTGTAATTTATATTTGTCGTTACAATTATCAAGATTAGGTGCGCGACCCTGTGGCAGTGGATATACTTCAAAATATATAATGGCAACATTTAATGACATACCAATAGCATCTACTGATTTGGACTAGAATTTGCGGTAGGCCTCCATTAGAAAGTATGTAATATAAAGAAAAAGCACTTATACCTTTACCTCAATATTTTTATCATACTACCATAGTTTCGACCCTTTAGGTTACCACCAAGCAAAGGTATTAAGCTTTTTTGTCATTTTCATTATTTTATGGAAATTTAAAGCACGAAAGTACATGAATTGGTAATGAAATTTATACGAATGTGACTTCAAAGTCTCTTTGGTTGAATTCCATTTCACTCAACGATTGCTACGAAATGGATCGTCCGTTCGATTGTTTTTGAATTCCCATAAAAAAACTGGTCCAGTGATCGCTCTAAATAATTAGAAGTGCCCTCTACGTTAAACATGAACCTGGTCTGAACTTCATTCTTCCGTGAACGTTGTTTAAGCGCGCCTAGAGAGCCGTGCTTCTACACAAAGTATTCTCAGTTCGATGAGCACTGCCATTCTAGGAAATGTTTCCTGCGAATAGACCAAAAATAGAGAGAAGGCCCCGCCGGCGATTTACTCCCGGTTAATGCATGGATTTGAATGCTGCCACTTCAATTAATTCGCGCTGCAGGAAAAACATTCCTCTCGCCGAGAACAGACTATCTTTCGATATCGCTGACGTGAATTTGAATGTCGCATATTGGATCGCGAAGTCATTCGCCATAAAATTAGGCATATACAAGACATAGATAATCCATTTCTACTTTTAAAATACGGTAATAAATTAAATTGGATCCCTCTAAAGAATCTGTCCTGCTTGATACGTGAATTTTTTCTTCCTTTCTCACATTGTAAAAATACCACTCAAGAAGCTCTGCTACCCGCTAATTAGCTAGAATTTTTCCTTCCTCAACTGCTCTATAGAGAATAACTGCCTCAGTTGATATATCGATAATTCTTTGCAATAATAAAATCGCCGTAGTTATCACTCCTATTTTGTCTTGTCTCTAATGGGGGTGCTTTTGACTCTCTTGTTTGTGATGGAAAAGAAAACGAAGAATTGCGAACGGAACAGTTTTCATCATAGTCGACATTAGCTCTCATAAATATATGACAGGAAGAGACAGCATAATCAATCACATACATTACGTTTAGCGAAAATTGCAAGGTTTTCTAATTTTCATCATTGAGCTAAAAAATCACGCTCAATGGATTTTATGCCTGTTTTATGCAAATCAGAAATTTCAACTTTGATATTTTTCACGCTAATGCTCATCTCGAGAACTTGAAGAAAGAAAATTATTTTTTAACCGATTCTCCTGATAGCTGATATTTTCCAATTGACGGTCTGCAAATGGCAGTAATATCTGAATTAATAGTCACCCTCACTTATTTACTGAAAATTGGCAATGAAAGAATCTCAATCAACAAACGGTAGGTTGCAGTGGTTCAATAGTTAAAGAGAATGACAGAAATCAGACGAATCAGAGCAAATATTAAAAATTACGATAGATAGTGAGTTATTTGCATAGATGTTTCTAAAATTCTTCCTTTTCACAATTCTAAGAAACGATCCTTTATATTCTTGCTACATTTAGCGCAGCTACGAGTGTATACAACTCTATCAGAAGAAACGTTTACCAAAAGGAAGCGTCATCAATCGCTAATTTCATTGATTTCGCCGATAAATTAATTCACCAGATTAAAATGAATATAATTTCAGAATTTATTTCTGCATTCCCTTACACAGATTCATTATATAAATGGAAGGAAAAGGAAATGGTAATGAAATATTTGTGGCCCACTTTTTGGATCTGTCATTAATCATTATCTGGGAAACTTATAAGGACATATAAGATAGCTTTAGGGTCTATACTATGAATTAAATTAAACCATTCAAATAACTTTATTACAGTTATTAAGTATTATTAGTTAGTATTATTATTAATCTATAAATTTTAATGCCAATCTTCATGGGTTAGGGCAATCACCTAACGCAACTGAGGAATATTCTTTTTTGAGCTCGGCAACACTGGAGAGGAACGTGAAGTGCTTAATCTTAATCGGAAGCTTTTACAGGATAAAAATGTAACAAAATGCGTTAAAAACTAGTGAAATTATTCGTACTTTTCATCAAGATCTTCTCAACTATTCTCAAAGTGTAAATTATTATAATAATATATATTAATTAATTACATATCATCTTAGAGAAGGACTTTCGTAGTTCATTGGGCTTCATGATTATTATCTGAGAATCTTAATTCACGCGGATCATACCCATGTAGTATATCCGTGTATTTATGTATGTTCGTCTTCCACCGATAAGGAATCAGCTACTTTCGGAGTTAAACATTGAGCCATCTGGTAAATATCGAATAGAACTAACTCGAGTGGACGCGTTGTCATATAAATACGGAATGCTGTTGAGAAGGGAATGGTTTGACTTTGAAAGAAGTATCCACCACCCCCTATTAACCATAGCATCAAATAATTTTTTTATTTTAGTCGCAATACCAGCATGAAATAACATCGCAAATTTTGCTAACGAGTACCATCATGTAATAGTTTGCAAATACACCTGAAACAACAACTTTTGGAATACATCATTAGTATAACTTAATTATTGAACTTCTATTGACTGTGCCACTTGCGTACCCCTTGGGGGCATATATAGGAACCCCTGATCCGTAGGGTTAAACACAGAAAAGACTAAAAACTCTATGCGCACAGACCTCAAATGCAGACTCTTAAATGTGCTGATTCGATAGATCGTCTGTTAATTGGGATCAGTGTTGGTCTCAATGGCGCCTTTTCGACGGCGAGTAAAAATACACCTCCCCCAACACCAGAGGCCTCCAGCTGCCACCGACACGGCTGCACCAAGTTTATTGTTTCTGTCTCCTGCGGAGGACTGGGGGAGGCCGATTGATTTGCTTCCCTTTGGACTGCCGGTGACAAATACGATGACGTATTCAGTAAACAAGGTCTTTCGCAGATCTACCAGCAACTCATCTAATTCGAGGAGGAATCACACGTAAGTAACCGGACGACTTTTGTTCGATAGTCTAAATGCCTATGACAGTGAAAAGAACAAACTGTAATGATGAAAATTAAAGGAAATTTAAATCTCAAGCGCATTGAGAATTCACTAATGGTTATACAATATAATAAAACTATAACCACCGTGGTGTACATTTATTTATGCGATCCTTGCAACTCCCATAAGAAATATTAACATAGGTGGCCTTCGTCAAAAAATAATTTACTACAATTCCAATATTGAATAGCAGTGGGAGACAAGAGCTCCTAGCTAAAGATTGAAATTCGTCGATACTTTCACAAATACGGACTCGCTTTGAATCTGGACGACTTTAAAATACTCCGATAAAAAAAGCATGCGAAATTCGATTATAGATATATACCTCTTTTAGACTGTAGCTCCTTTGCAGAGTTAAATCAGAGATAATGGTCCTACGAAATGGAAACAAGCACCAAAGGAATGAAAGCTTACTAATATTCATAACTTAGTCACGGAATATTTTTTGCATTCGGAATTTTGGGAACTAAAATTAAATATAGGCAAAATCAATGGCTCTAAATCAGTCCCGTAAAAGGTAAAACAGCTTAGGATCATATTCTCTTCTTGGTACCCAAAAAATTCAAGAGAAAATATACTGGATATTCGTCACATGCAAATGACTTTAGAGACGTATTATGTCTATATTCAACACAAAAAGCAGCGACAATTTGAGAAAGGACATTTAATGGACCTTCGATGGGCAGTCCCTTGAATACGAAGGGGATATTCACCCATAAGATTAGATGGGGGATTCAAAATTAATGATAATAAGACGTCTTTTGAAGGGGAGGCTATGTCCAGTATTTCTATTTGCAATAAACAATTCGCAGGGGCGAAAGAAACAAGACAAGGAAGGATAAATACTCTGTACATATATGTAGCACCTCAAAAAGCATTCCACTTTTTACGAACGTCATTTGTAGGCCGAAAGTGAGGGTCATCTTCACCTATCATACTATAGACTTTTTTCGATCTAAATCAGTTCCAGTGCATCTACTAAGTAATGGAAATACTCGAGAGAGAAAGTAACGATTTTCCCGTGCGGAATTCTGGGGATGTGTACCATAAGTTTTCCTCTGCCTACGGATGCCTTTCGAAGCAAACGGATGGGAATTGTGTCGGGGGTCACGAAGAAGATGATTGAGAGCTTCTCCTTCAATTTTTCATGCAATCGTTCCTTTCTTTCGCTCATATTTCATTCAAAGACGAAGCCTCTCGAGTGTGCGGATGCAAACATTGATTTTTATCTGTTCCCGTCCGAAGGTGTTTCGAAGGCCCTTTGAGCAGCCGCTGGATTCCTCAGTTCCATTTATTAATTATCACTCAAGAAGCTCGTATTTGGTGGATGAGAAACGACGCATTTGATTGTAGCTGTTACATTCGTTGTCTTTCGTAGAATTGGCTCATCAAACACAACTTTCAGTTTAAAACAAGATGATTCCGATTAACCCATGAACGTCCGGAGAAATTTTCCATATAGCCTCATGTTTTACGCTAGTTAGGATAGTTGTATTATTAGGGGAAAACATTGTTTTTCAATGATTAGATGTTTAATTTTGTCAGACTTATCCAAAGGTAGGTCTGGGCAGTTATCAAATGAGGTAATTGTAATAATGAAGAAAATTCATTTTTTGAAGTAAACGTTAAAATTATTAATAGGTGAATATTAAAGTAAAATAGAGTAGGGATAGAATATATGCTCAAATTTGGTCTAGCTTTTCATTAGTATTCGTAACTAAGGCGGGTAGCTAGCTTCTATGGAATGCAGTGCTGGAAAAGTATGCGACAGACAGTTTCTCCTGTATGCCTTTTATCTGAAGGAGAATTCAAGATGTCTGTAACAAAGATTCTTTCTGCTAGCATGTACTGTTCTCTTTATAAGAGAAACCCGTTAGTGCGCGATATGTACATTTGCAATAGGTCGAGAATGTCTTACTTTGAACCATTCTACTAGAGTGAGTGCTAGGGTAGACGGTATGGTAAGCGAATAGTGTAATATATAACCAGGCTCTTGTGCAGCTTTATCTTAGGTGTTTTTATTTTACATTCTGTGTTTACTTAAACCTCTGATTTTGGATTCACATATTACCTCTATACACCGGTGTACGTTTATATGATTTCACGCCAAAGTAGGATTTCTCTCCAACATATTAATGATTGCAGATCCATCATAAAAAAAATTCAAGGAGATTCCAGAAACCCTTGATTAGTCCATAAATACTTAAATAATGAATAGATTTTTGCTGATTTCAATCAAAAATGTTCCATTTCGATATATCTATATATATCGATATACCTGGTAACGATTTCTGCACCCAAGTTCGAGAAGGATTTTGGGAAACATCAGAATCTATTGAGTTTGATATCAACGTATATCTAAATGCCATGGAAAACAGTGAAATATCAATCCAGGGGACAATTTTTCAGGTTGACGTTACCTTAACTCTTAAGGACTTTAATAACAATTAGAGAAAAGAAAACCCACAAAAGATGTTTGTTCTTTTATTTCAATTATTTACCGTGCTTCACTTTGTGGAACACCTTAACGCAAGCTTTTAAACAGACGTTGCTCATAATTTATTAACACCGGAAGGTTACATAATAATATATAGACGGATAGTGTGATTAACGCAAAAATATCTGTGGAATCTTTGAATAATGATTGAATTTAAGCCTTTCTTTTTAATTTCTATTCGACTTTTACTATACTCCTGATTATTATGTAACCATAACAAACATCTTGGTCATCCATCCCTCATGAGATTATACTTCAAAATGTCCTTTGAAGGCTTGAGACATCGAAAGTATTGCATATCCATGAAAATATGGAAGACCGAATAAGGAGATATCACAGAAGATAAAATCAACTGCATGGGGTTCATGTTTTGGTTGAACATTTTTACTGAATATTTCAAAAACAACTTTTCCTATTCATTACTATTGCAACCCTTAATGCTTCACAGCAACCTTGAGATTAAAGTGGACGTGAATATGTCAATAACAGCATTAGATTTATATTTAATGAAGCCAAAAGATAAGGATAATCATGAAGTCCTTTACATGTCCTTTGTCAATGACATCACTCTTTTATGGATTGAATATGAGCAATTTCTGGATCTAATAAGTGTCCGAATCACGTGAACAAATCCATTTTATTTTACTTGACAATTTTTGGGTTCTCCAAAGATAATGAATGGGACTATAGTTTAGCATATGCGTACATTGGCGCTCGATCACAACCACGAAGTTTTACAAAATCTTCCTCAATCATCATGCCCTCAACATTCCTAATCGAAAATGATATTCCGCAGCCAATATAAGTGTTACATTTAAAATCATAAAGGAGATGAAAACAAAGTTTTCTGGGCTCCTTTCGAAAGTATTTTCTTGTCTGAAGTAGAACCGAGTCTTTTTCTTTGAAAGTAAAGAAGAGTTCCAATAATTTTTAGAGCCTCTTACGAATCTTATAGTTTCATACTTAATTGCAAACATAGGATGGATAAATATGCATATGACGGTGAGTTTTATATTACAGTAGATTATTATTCTATATAGTTAATAGAGTTATATTCTAAGGAAATGAAATTATTCTTGATGCTTCTAGAGATTTACATTGGCTGTAATCTTTATTCTTTGACCAATCCATTATTCTTTCTCCTCCTATTCCTTCACTTGATCCATCTCTTCTACCATTATAGACTCCCAAATCTATAATGTTGAAAATACAAAGTTCTCTTCTCCCTCAATGAACCCCGTTTTTCAGGAGACCACATCTTAAGCTTGGGTTGTTGCCTTTTCAAAGAATCGTATGCCTACCGCACAAAGAGAGCCTCTCAGCTACCTAATCTTCTTTCACTCTACAATTAAACATTTTTAGCACCTATGCAGGGAAGAAGGACGATTTTTATTAGTGGTGAGAGAGCATCATGATATCTTCGAGACTACGCCCAACAAACACTGCACTCCATTTCTAGTTTATTCGGTATTCAAGTTGAAATTTCGACGAAGAAAAACACCGAAAAGTGGATTTTTAATTGAACATTTTCGTGAGAAAAAGTGATAAAGAAGATCTCACTCTATCTCAGAATTCTTATCATTTCCGACAGGAGGATGGAGATTCTGCTTCGCAATTTTATTTCTGAAAAATTTATTACAAATAAAATATTTCTAGAGATAAGATGGAGCCTGAGAGGACAACACAGATTATGTAAAAACATTTTGGTCTATCGAATAAGAGGAGTGAGCCTGGAGATGAGAAAAATCCGCGTATTTTCATTGCTTTTTTTATACCCAGGCTAATATGCTTGAACTCACTTGAAAATGCTTTCGCGTAAGACAAACCGGCCTTCATAATTAACACTTCATGGAAAATTACTAAGTTTCTCATTTGATACTGTGGCTTTCCATTTCCACATAGATTCATTATTAATCATGAATTGAATGGTATACCTCATATGTAAATCGGGCACTGACCCGTCGTGTATTGTTTTCTAAATACATGCGGTGCAGTACATGTTTATTTTGAGATATTATATCACTCAGGTAGACTCGCCTTAGTATGCCAAATTGTGGATGAGGGACAGACAGAAGGGTGGTGATGGATGGCTGAGTAGTGGACGAATTAAAGAATCAAGGCCACGAAGCGAGATTAATGTTATCGACGGTGGAGACGTGCTGAGAACATGGCTCAGCGGGGGAGGACTTTCCTATGGGGAGGAGCGGTATAAGAGGATTGCCGGGAAGGTGAGAGAATTCGGGGGTATAATTACGGTCGAAATGATTGGTAACTGGATCGGAAAGCGAAACAGTAAAAATGAGAGAAGCATGTGATGATTTCATTTATTACCATACCCCTTCGGCAGTTGGGGATAGATTCAGTGAATTCGTGGAGTTAAAAGCAAATTTTAAACTCTTCCCATGGTAATTCTGAATTTCTTTTCATATTCCGCTGATCTGTATGCAATTATAGTCACTACTTTCTAACAATAAAATACAAACTCTCCCGCTTTAGAGTCTGTCCCGCTTAATATTTTCCCTTCGCTGCAATTCACCACCGCCGTGGAAATTGGTGAATGAGTGAACATGATGAAACTCAAGGAAAACGCTCTCTTTGTCCGACCATTCTTATAAAATATGCTGAGAAAGCAACCAGTAGTTCGCAGCAATAGCTCTCTTTCCACCTACGGCTGAGATGAGTAAAGGAAAGTAAAGAAGAATCCTGTTTTTTGTGTGCGTAGAACTACATAATTTAAAAATTAAGTTTCAAAAAGCTCTTCCCTTCTGTTTTCTAATGTAAAAGAAGCAAAGAAATTTGTACTACCCCACTTATAAGTCGGTTTCATCCTTCGTCTAAACCAGGTCATACTGTTTTTATTGACAACTTCAAATGCTATTGGAATCCATACATTTGTACGGTTGAGTACGGTTTTTTTTCCTTAATATATTCTGATTTCACAGTTATACTTTGGTCATCGTATTCCACAAAGTAAGCTATTCTTCAGTTCAATTTAATTTCAATAACTTAGTAAGTACTTAAATGAACGTAAAGTTTTAGAATACTATACTTATTAAACTCAAAAAGTAGAATCCATTCATAAACTATTCACTTACAAAAGTAACAAGCGCTTTATGAAAGGACTCCAGTAATTATATTTATATTGGAATATTTTAAAATATACCCTAAGAAAGCAATAAGACGAAGTTATTTGATGAACTATTGTCGCAAGACGTCCCAATCGATTATTATTTACAGAGAGTCGGAAAATCTTGTTGTGAAGTAATTTAATGTTCAGTACGTCATGCGACTGGCTGAGAACCACATATCTGGATATTATAATCTTTTTTCAAAGGGCTTTTGAGAAAGTTATCGCTCATTCTAACGCTGGGCGAGACCAATTCCCAGATCCAGTTTCAAAGGTTGTGGCATTTTGTTGAAATTGCGTTACCGAAGTCGCAATAATGAGATGGCGCCACAGATCATTCGTCACGTATTGAAGAGTGGTCCGTAAGACCTCCAGAGTCGCTTTGTCCCGCTCTCAGCGTGCTATCGCTACACTCATCCTATTTATTATATCCAACTCACCAATCCAGTTCAGATTGGTTTTAATTGTGGTGAATCTCAAAATAAATACACTCGTTTATGTTCGGTTCTGCTTTGTATTGAAATTTTAAATTGTTAAACAAAAAACTAATTTACTGTCTGTCACATCAATTCCACGATCGCCTTTGATAACCGAAGGGCAACAAATGGTACGTAATTTATGCAATTTTGGTGATTTACTTGTTAATAAAAATCCCAAAATGCCTATGCAATATTAGCGATGCAAAGTGTAATTGTATTGTTATTTTTGCTTTTAGAGGTCGTAATCTGCCGTTTTCTTAAAATACATCTCTAGGTTTTGCAGGTTTTTCACACAGCCCTTCTTTCACTGCTCTGGTGTATTTTGAAGTAGCTAAAATATAGCTATTATGATTGAATGCCATATGATATCTCACAAATTATTCTGCATTTAAATACTGAAATCCACGCAATAGTTTATTCTAGTAATCTAACAATCCAACGGTGTTAGTCTATATTTTTTCCGAGATAATATATAAGATATCCTTACGAAGCGGTATCTTTTCACAGAGGAATAAGGTAAGGCAAAAAGAATTAGATCCGTCTTATACGAAAAAACTGTTAAAACAAGCCAAAATGGAGAAATTTAAGAGGAATTTCTGTAATTTATATCCTCTTTCCATCCCCAACGGCATCTAAAAATTTTACGGGCTTAACGGTTACTTCAAAGGTTTTTTGCGCATCTCCTTAAATGTTGGAATCTAGGAATACTAAAGCAGAATAGTCCTAAATACTTCTCTGAAAGAAAATCTATTATCTTGCGTTTCTGGATTTCGTCGAAATTTTTATTCCTCACGGATGCAGAAGAGACTTGTGATATGAATGAGATATAATTGTCCCTAACATCCACAGGTAAGCTTGTATTACTTATTCATGCGAAATTGTTCGAACTTTTTTAATTTCTTTCTGTGTTGTAAGAAAAATTTCTTTTATGTACTCAAAAAGTTTTGCAGCATGGAGGACATTTGACAGTATTTAAAACATTCCGGAGAAATATGAGTCTTCCTTTCATATAGAAATTCTCCATAGGGGATTAAAAATTCAACGAGTCAACTAATAGTAACTGCAGATTTAACTGAAAACGCTACTAAGATCCTACTTTGGTATGTGGATGTATTGGGAAGACAGGGAAAACAAAGATTTTTCATTTACTAATTTTTACGAATAGGAAAAAATATAGAAGAAGGAAATTACAATTAATGTCTTAAGTGAATGTGACTATCGATTGCAGAGCGAGTTCATTAACCGATGCAGCTTTCGTGGCCAAACAGTCTCCTCATTGATTTGAAGTAATTTTGGCAATTTTAGAGTCATTAAATTACTTTTCATAAATAAAATTGCTAAACATGTTACTTCTTAATAATTCACTCTTGAGTACACAAGTTAGAAACATTCTTGGGTGTGGAATACAACTCTATGAAAAGACGTACAATGAACTCTGAAAACAGCGTTTTTCACGGAACTATAATGAATGGAATGGGATGTGTACAAAATGTGTGCTAGGAATGGATATTTTAGAATTTAATATTTAAAAATGTTCTATTCGACTTGAAATGTGAAAGAAAGGTTGAAAGCAGAAACGTCAAAAAGTGAGTTCACCATAATCACTAAATAATAATTTGATAGATCGAGCCAAGGATATAATAAGGTATGCTTAGGAATCAAAGATATTCACATATGCAGTGAAGAGTCAAATATCCGGGATAATGATTGGAATTATGTACACGTAAGTTTGTAAGAATAATCAAAAAGGAGATGATCCAAAATTTTACTTTTACTTCTTATAATCTTCTTAATTCACATAACTGAACAATATATTGTTAGAGAAGAACTTAAAAAGGATTGTACTTTTACCACAGATTTATTCATCTGTGGTAAAAGTACTATCCTTTTTAAGTTCTTCTCCAATATGGTTTACCACAATACCTAGCCTGATTCTGTGAAATTTAATATATTGTTATTCCTGCATATAGTTATTTTGTTTCACGGATTCTCTGAGAGTTTCCCTCAAACCACAGAAATTAAAATCAATTCTATTTCTTTGCGTTAGATGTCTTTTAAAAAGATCGTCGGAAATATCGTATAAGGGTAAAGAATCATGAATGGACAATCTGCAAACCGGTAATCACATATTAATATATGATAGGGATGATCGAGAGTTTACTGTAAATGCGTAGAAAGATGATATTTCGTTCATTTTTTCTTAAACGTAAAAACGGAGCGCATCATAAAAATGAGGGATCTAATACTCCATATTTTACTCGGTAAACTATTATTTAAGTGATGCATGCTTCTATAGACGGAGGATGGCAATGTAGATAGAAAACAAACCACCATTGCCTGTTTTCTATTTTTTGACGGCGATATAACGAAATTTGAGATTCTGCACTGCTTTTAAATCAGCGAACTAATTACTCCCGTTTGTTATGGTCTACGTCACTTCATTAAAGGAGGCTCATAAATTAGGATTCTATTTGAACCCACTCACATATCCCATCACAATGGCTATCTTTGAGCCAAAACCGTCTCCTTCCTTACGACCTCTAAATTATAGCGACATTACGGGAGAGAGCAATAAAATCGCATCTATTCCGGAGTCGCACAGTGGACAGAGGCGATAAAAGCGGTGACCGTGAACTCGCCTCTCTGTCGCTCCGAGTCCTGGGTCCCCCTTTGATGAGGGACCGCCCCCCGAGGGCAGAGACATCTGCAATCTCACTAGTCAACAGAGTTTTCCGAAAAAGGATGTGCGGGAGGACTAATTAAGCGAAGATTCCTCGATGGATTGACGTTTTTTGCGGGGGCTACTTAACCTCATCGGCGGTTTACTGCATAAGCAGCATTACTCGATGGTTAGATACTTGCATTAAGGGCTCAAAGAGTTTATTTGAATTCCGTTCCAGCTGAGTTGTCCCTTCCTTGAGACATAACCGAAGGTATGACGCGAACCCCATTTCCTATAGATATATTTATGACTATATAGGAAATAAATGCCCTCCTTAAGCTCCCTTGCTAAGAAATCTATTCTTTTGTCTTTAAGAAACGTCTCCCTTCTCTATACTATATAATGGTCTTCTATATTTCGATGTACTCCTTAAGAAGCTTCTTAGAAGTTCATAGAACAAGTTAGACGTGCCGCATCTAAGCAATCATCGTGTAAAGCTCTTCAAATATGTATCGTGCTTAATGGTTAATAACTGAAATAGATTTCATATGTAAAAACATGCATACAATTTAAATACATCGGAAGGAGGACACCATAGTAAAAGTATTAAATGACTCATCATGACTGTGTACTGAGAATAACATATAACAAGCTCGCGAGCCACATTGAAACCTTTCTCAAGAAGGATTTGGCGTAGAACTCATGATTTATATCGGCAAATAGCTTAACTCATTATTTTCTAATAATGAAAAATCTGTAAGCGATACTCTTATGATAGGTGACATATTTAGTAAATGTTTGGCAGGAAAACGAAGGCTCTATCAATTTAGAGTTAGTATGTTCTTGGAAGAGTTCGCAGATAATATGAGTCTGTTAAACACTCGTATCAGATGAAAGAAGAGTCAAGGAAACAGAATGTACGAGTCGTATGATTAGACGCATCAAGAATTTCAGCAGACGATATACGACAGTCAAAAAATTACGTACTCAACAATTTGCTGAAGATGAAAAAAGAGATTTCAATTTTCAAAAGTTAACGGTAATGTTTGTTGGAAGAAAGTTAAACTTAGTTTTTTCAAATGTTTATGTGTGTAGAGTTGAAAAGGAACTCCCTCGATTTTTATTCATAATATAAAATATAATTAAATGTCGATGATATTTCCAGCTTGAAATGCAGGTCGAAAAAGGCAATCGTCCAGAGGTGGACGAAGAGAGATTATATTGATTGGATGCACTCACAACTTAAAGTAGCCTACTAAGCAGATGTTGTGATAAACGACGCAAATATATAATTGAAGTTAATTTAAGCTAATTCAATTTGTACTAATTGATGGAATTTGCTGATTACTTGCAGATGGCTTCGTCCTGTACTAACAGAGTAAATAAGGTTTTAAGTTTCCTCTTTTTCGGCCGAGCGAAATGCAGTTTGTTCTTCTCATTTGAAATGGAATGAGCGCCGTCACGTGACTATCTCCCCATTCACATCTGGTTTCGGTCCAAACGAATTTCATCCAACTCTACGAGTTTATTCGTCCTTACGTGTGTTTTGCACCTCCATTTATATCCTTTCTGTGGTTGCAACAATTTCTGTTGAGGGAGAGTGGATTGACTAATTATTTATCCCGAGAAAGTTATGTGAAAGACATTTTAAGGTGCCTCAGATTCAGAACACTGCAACGCGATGTTGAATGGTTAACAGATTATGAAAATTACTTGAAAAGTATTTCTGTATTAATAACTTCAAAAAGTATGTAAACCGATCACGACTGAAAACAATACATTTGATTTTAAATAAATAAAATATTCAATGCTACTAAATAAACTTAAACCTCAAAAGAAGAAGGACCAAGGTATCATAAAATAATTTTTTTTTCGTTTTTCTGCGGACGTAATATCAAAGCCAATGGCAGTGAAGAATATGCTGCTATATGTAAACGATCACATTGATTCGATTTTCTAATTTTGGAAGAGAATCTGAAAACTTCTGTGAATGATCTCTTCGATTTTAGAAAGCTGGATTTAAAACTTGAGGCTTGAAGCTGTTGCAGTCACAGACAATATATTTATTTGATTCAAGTACAAATGTGTACTGTTCAGAAAGGATTTATTTAACTGAAAGAGATGCAGATATATAAATTGTCTTAACTGCAAATACAATCAGTTTTTGTTTCTCTTGTATTAAAATACGTTTCTTAACGAAGAACATAAAATTTTTCTTCTTTTACAGGAGGATAAATTGAGCAGTCATTGAAAGACGTCAAGACTTGAATAAAGTATGCGACACAGTCGATGTAAATTATTTTCTCGCAGGAGTAAAATGTAAATCTGAGCGATTTCAATTCTATTATAGATCAAACTATTTCTTCTCACCTTCTTAAGAAGGAATTCATGAATCATGTCCGAGTTCAAATACAGTCAACCCCTCTAAAAACTCTTTTCAAGGAACTAGCTGAAAATCGCGTTGTAAGTGTATTAACCTGAATATGACAATGCTTCATATATTACGATTTAAAAACTATATAGAACTGTTCACTAGCACTTAAGAGTTTGTAATTAAATAAAACACCACCTTGAGACTTTATTTCTAATAATACACGCTTATAACTAGAATCGGCTCCTACATTGGAAAGGGATATTTTTCTCTCACGCAAACGAAAGAGTAAAAAGGCGAGAGGAGGACGGCGACTCCACTTTAGAATACCATTTAGAAGCGCATCTGGTAGCAGAGCGTCTTCAGCGGTATTTCTGCAATTTGTTTTGTGTGATAGGGAGCGTGAGAAAAGAGATTTTTGGCGGAATAGCGTTTTTAGCTTTGCGTTTAAAGGGATTTTTCTTTATTTTTAAGTAGAAATTGATATATGAATTGCGTAAACCTCATTAATTGTTTTACCGAATATCAAAATTTTATTAATAAAGTCATAATTACAATGTAAATGTTAAAGGTGTGTCAAAGGCTGAAGTCATTTCGTATGGAAGTTCCCAACGGGATTGGAACACGGGACTGCTTTCACAAAAGTCGAGTTTGTTGCTCACTCGAAGGCCCACTAATATATAAAAACCTGAAATTGTGTAAGAAATAGATATTGATTATGAAAGTATTCCAGTACATATGCACTCTATTACCACAGATTTGACTAAAGGGTGACATTCTCTTCATTCTCCTCCCTAATTCGATCCTATTCTGTCCATTTTCGGGATTTAATCGACGATATAATTCATATTTGATCCGAGACCTCCATTTGAGATAGTCCCATCTCGAACCCTCCTTCGATGTCAAGATTCGTGAATTCCGTGCTTTTTTAGGTGAACATATGGGACGGTGTCTTCGGATTCATTTACGTAATTTAAGTTGCGGCTATGGAGTTGACAGTCATCCACATTGCGTGGGATGGACGTTTGACGTCATCCCAGAGCTCTCGTCGCTTTGAAATCGCCAGTTAAAATTGATGACACAGTGGGAATAGACGCACAGGCGGCCAAAGTAAACCCCAATGAAAACTCTTAATGACGCAAGCCATAATTGACAAAACGCGTACGCATTTATTCCGATCTCAAAATATTGTCCATGGCGAAAACCTGAGAAAATATTCGTTCGCCGTAAAGAGGAAGAAATACGACGTCGAGCGTAAGAGGCTGAGTAAATTGTCGCCGTAAATGCTAAAAATATCGCCAGTGCGTTATTAAAGGAGTACTATCTGTCACCAGAACGTAATGGCTGAGCGCAGGACGAATTTTACGGGTGACAAAAATACAAATACGCTCGAGTGTTTATATAAAACCGAAGCGCTTCCGTCGCTTGAAGAGGGGATAAAGCTGAAAGATATATGTTTCGAATGAAAAATGTAGCCAAAGAAATTGGAACAATGAAGTGTCACACAAGAATCGAATAAATGTAGCACTGGGTGATTGTGTTCGCTAAAAAAATTCGCTACAGCTAGTATTTGTTTTTGTATTAATACATCAATTATATAGTACTACCATCAATAGTTGCACTATCATGTTGACTTTATGATTCTTGCATTAATAACTTAATGATTCTCGATTTAATCTGGTAGGTTAGAAATAAGAGGATCTAGTTATTCGATTCTAATTATTTCAATAGGAATTTTTCTCTATGGAAGACACAGTGGTGCTATGTGGGTTATTCTCATTTATTCTTACGGTTTGATTTCTTATGGTTTCATTTGTTAATTGTTATTTTTTATATTATAACTATAATTTTAATTCGTGTCATTGTCCAAAAGCTTTGTATCATAGAGGATCCATATCCATCCATCCATCCATCTCAGAACAACACTATGATCTATTTTATTGCCTGTCGTCAATGTAAAATATATTGGTAATAATAATAATCAAATATTCATAATGTATAAGTGATGTCTTTCTTCTAAAGTAAAAAGTCCCGAACCATCTAACACACCGTCAATTTTTCTAAAATTCTATAGAGAGAAAATTTCTTGGAAAGGATAACGAAAGAAAAAAATTTTGGGATATGGAAGACCTAAAAAAATCTAAGAAAATAGATTCCACAGCTGGCTAACGCACCTTGAGATAAAAATACCTGCGCCAAATTACAAATGGCAGTAACTAAAAGTGTCAAAGCAGGAACTTGGTCGATATTTAAAAGAAATGCAGTAATAATACAATCCGCAGCGAAAATAAAAATGCATTCTCCGAAAACAAGATATGCCAGTTTACTTTAACGCAAATAATCTGATAGAACTGGTGTTTTCCTAACACTTTGAACCATGTTTCAGAAAAATATGATAAAGAAATAAATGTTATCAAAGTAAGATATTATTCCGCTAAGTGCCATCACTTCATTTTCAGAATTTCACACGACCACTAAAATTATATAGAGATTTGGTCTCTGTGAGTTGGATCGGTAAATTAAAAAGGTCAATGCATTTATTCTGACTATGGAGTAATTTATATTAATAAAGGTAAATATGTTAGGGAATTTGCGTGACCTCAGTGGCAAATATTTTTCTTAAAATATATATTTAAATTTATGATTAGGAACTGTGAACGAGATAAGGTTCTTGAATTATGCTTGAAATATGATATGTTAGAGTAAACAGGAAATTGGATACATTTTAGTAAAGTTTTCTTGCATTAAAACTAATTTACTTCAACAGATATGCAATGAAATAATCGATGCATTGGATTGAGTTCTCATTGAAATTTGGAATTGAGGATCTCTAATCGAGGAGGTCGCATAATTGGGCGGAGGAAACTCATTCCAAACTATTAATACCATATAATGAGATATAACTACAGAACAACACGATTAAGTCGCTTTTCGGGAGACAACCACGTCATAAACGGGTTTTTGAGGCACAATGAGATAAAAACGCAAACGAAATTTACATTTAATTTGTTGACATTTAAATTTAAATTTTTGGCAACAAGGAGGAACAGTCACTGGAGGTAATGAATATATTATTATTATTCCTACTATTAAGCCATAACTTACGATGATAATTTATTCTGATGATTATGTTGGTAATTAGTGAAGAAAATGACTTGAATGAAGAATGAATTCTTAAGGCTAGGAGACTTTCATGCGACTCACCGGGATTTAAATATAAATTCGTAAATTTACCTTCAATGCCGCCATTGACACCGATTATCGCATCCTCAATTTGTTACCTTCCCTGCTTCTCCTAGAATTAAATTTCCGTCCTAGCGAATGTTTCCTTGCTTATTCATTTTCTCTGAACAATTCTTAGTTCTTGGACTGAATCAATCCCTTCCGAAAGACTTCATCATAGCCAAAATATAGTTTCCGAACGTGATATTTTTCAAGAAACAGAACCGCTCCATATTGGGTATTCATTTATTGCATAATCAGAATTAATTTTAGCAGTATTATTTTTAAAATTGCTTCGACACCTAATGTCGTCTAGAACATAAGTAGGAACAGAAACAGCGACCCCTGTCTCAAAACGCGCACACGGCTATCTATAAACCCAGAGAAAATGATTTTCAGCAAAATGTACCCCCTAAACGTTCAATACATCCTCACTTCATTCGCTTTTAAACCGCAGTTTCATAATATAAATGAATCAAAATAAAGATTTCCCTCTTGAAATTCTTCTAGATCCACTCTTGTCTGCAAGGAATAAGCATGGCAAGCGCACCATCATGGTACTGACGAACTTTTGGCGCCCTGAATATGCTCTCACTTATTATTGCTATGGAAAGAGGTGTATTCACTATGTGGGACGCCAACGTGTGACTTTGAGAAAGGACCTTGTCCAGCATCATGAAGACACCACGTAAATCTTAAGGCACTGTGTATTCCTTACGGGAATTGTGATTACTTTTCGTAATGTTCTATCATATGGAAATGAATTTTGCTCTATGCTGTATATATTCTAAATCAATTCTCAGCAAAATTATTTTCTATGCAAAAGTCTCAACAGCTCGTGCCATTTTCCAATAGGTAATAAATGGGGTTAAAAGATTTACGTGGTCTCTTCATGACGAAGTACAGGTCGCAATGAAAACCTGTAATACCATTCACCAGAGAAAGCAGATAATGAGCATACCTGGAAAGAGGTATCCCAAGTTGATTAGTCTTGAGATGTCCTGCACTAGCACTCGCACACACCATACATTTCACACTGAATATTATACACACTCTTTCCGCGTCGGGATGGTCCTCTTTGACCCTTCAGACCTCCGGTTGAATCGCAATTCAAGGGCTTTCGATGCTTGTGACCTTCTATATCTGGGAGGACTGTAAACAAATATTTAAGAGAGGAATCGGTGAAAATTGTTAAATAGAATGATGAATGGCACTAGTTCACGCGTGAAAATGGCACCTAACGAAAAGTTAGTGCTTATTTTTTGAGAATCATTTGTAACATATCTTTACAATTAAACTTTTCTGCATCATATAGTTGACATTGGGGTTTTGTTTATTATATAAGTATGTTTTCCTATATATTGTTTTCCTATTCCTATAACTATATTGCACGTATACAAAACTTGCGTTGAAATCAAATCTAGTTTCGAGCATTTGAAAAGCCGAAACCACAATATGATAAGCCATATATTTTGTTAATCTATTTTACGTTAAAAGTTAACAGTAATATCTCTTATTTCTCATTGAGATGTGTTCAATTTACACTGGAAATAATATTTGTATTTATATTATTTTCATTTAATATAACATTTGATAATATAAGGTGTTTATCTATTAAAAGTATAACTTATATGAAAAATAAGAATTCAGTTTTAATAAGGCATTAACAAGTGACTTACAAGAAGGCTCAAAATATGTGAAATTATCGTTGTTAGAAAAGAAGGATCACAATTAACAAAGTCCACAGTAGTAATTGCATAAGAATCAACTCCGCGTCCTAGGTTTCGTTTATTTATAATCTTTTAATACGTATAAATATTACCGTCCACCGCTCTTTCTTCGAAAGTTACGTATTTCAGGTTCAGGAGGTCTTTCGGATTCGTCAGCAGCGATGTAAATTGTAAGCAAAAACATATACAGTTGAAAAAAATCATCCGTGTAAATGCAAAATACTGATTCCCTGACTAGTACAATATACGATATGTGGGGTGTAGAAAACACTGGCTCGTCTTCACAATATAAGAAGGAAAGGAAAAGTGCCGAAAATTGGAAAGCGCGGCTGTCCTTTTTGTCTTCTACGAGACACTTTTGGCTCCCGTATTGACTTCGCGGCACACTAAACCACACCAATTTAAAAATAAGAAAAAAAGCTTGGAATGAAATATTTTAGAGCTTTCCATTACGAATTCTCCCAAGATATAAAATATCTGGTAAATTATCATTATATCATCATATATATCATAAAAATAATTTGAAAAGTGTTTTCTTCGGGAATTACGAAGCAACGGCATTGCAACCAGTTGGGAAGCAGTGTAAATTAAATGCTCTTCATGAACCCTAAGTTTTGACAAAGTTGGGACTGATAAAAAAGGACAGACACTTCACTGCATCAGTAGCAACTGTATTTCTGTACCTTAAAGCTTACTTTAGTCATAAGTAGTCCTTTACTTAACTTTATTCCTGTTCTGTGAGAGTGCGTACTATATTAGAAGTATGATTTTATATTGAGGCATTACATTTACTTTTTTCGTAAACGACTGTCAAACAAAAATAAAGTAATGGTAAGATTTAGTATTCCTCAATGTGTAATTAATCCCAAAACTATTTGATCCATCGCAATTCACATTGCAGTTGAAAAGAGTGCCGTGAAAAAGTAAACCGAATTTCTCTGCGGATTTACTTTCGTCGAACATGCAATTTTCTCGCTTCATATGAATGGCAGATCG
This sequence comes from Pachydiplax longipennis, assembly GCA_036926295.1. NCBI lineage: Eukaryota > Metazoa > Arthropoda > Insecta > Odonata > Libellulidae > Pachydiplax > Pachydiplax longipennis. Next base: position 1,104,272 of record JAVFKF010000054.1, read on the forward strand.
TTACAATCATGGAAATACATATTGAAAGAAAGTTGAGTTCCTCCGGGATTTCTTCCTACGAAGGCAGCGCCAAGAGGAATTCAGCAAACTTCAGTGGCTGTCCATAGGGAAGGGCATAAAAACTTCTTCGAGCCCTTTCTTCTCCGGACTAATTTTCTCCCTCTTTTTCCACATCAACCAAGTGAAGGGAAACATACCACTTGCACATGTCATTCAAGTCGTCGCGACAGGAGGACCCGCATTCCTCTCAAACCCGTAGGGGTCCACGGGAAAAAGGAAAGAATGACACACGTAAACAAATCACGCAGCCCATGAAGAGATTTAAAGGGAAGACGAAAAGTAAATCAGAAATGCGTCTTAATTGGAATGAATAGTGGATGGGGTGTGATTAATATGAGTGGAATTGATTCCAGAGAGGATAGGAGGGAACATATACCCCGCTGTGATCACTCGTTATGAGAATACAGAGTGTATAAATTTGTTCTTTAGTTTCCTACATTAACCTTCAGAAGCAGTAAATTGGACTACGATAGAAGAAGAGGAGAAACAATCTATTATAAAATTAAATGATCTGTTGTGACTTTCGCAGTAACCATCTTGGAAAGAAAAACACTTCTACAGCAGATTTTTAATTCGACATGTTCCATCAACGTGTTGACATCTTGACGGAACATGTCAAATTGAAAATCTACTGTACAAGTGTTTTTCTTTTCAAGATGATTTGAAAAATGGATGTTTCACCTCGGACCATTGTTATTTAATCTATTTATAAATGATATTAATAAATATTTATTTCCTTTGTCTTTCTCATTACATGCTGATGACCTAGAGATATATTGTACTATATAATTAAATCAACGGACGATTGCCATATTCTACAATCTTGTTTGGAAAGACTGCCTACATGGTGCACCAAAAATCAGATGATACTAAATCTGTCAAAATGTCAAGTTACATCCTTTAATAAGGTGAACTCTACGATTAATTTTGATTACCAAATAGGCCAAAACATATTAAATACGGTAAACTCTATTAATGATCTAGGAACATTACTACTCTGAGTTTTCATCCTCATTTTGACAACATTCTTACTTATTTACTTCGAAAGCCAATAAACAACATGGATTTGTGTATGGAATTACCAGAGATTTCAACAATGCCATTTATAACAAAACAAACAAATAGAAAATATTGCTATTATTTGCGAATACTCCATGCAATGAGAATGTATAGAGCATGGACTCCATGCAATGAGAGTGCAATGTGCTGTGCAACGAAATCGAAATTTATCATGTTAGCTTAACAACTTTAAGAAGAAACCTGAGATTACATTGACTTGTTTTCTACTTTGTTACTGTATTACTTTGTTATGGTATTTTATTGAATGAATCTTTTTCTGATTGTAATTTATCGATCAAACTTTTTTGATTGTTTTCATTAATTGAATCTTTTCTTTCCATTATTTATTATTTTTCTATTTTCTAGAGTGTAGTATTTGATTGTATTTTCCGATAGTGTCATTTATATATAGTACTTTTATATTTCTTATTGTGACGGCTATTTATATGCTTATTGTAAAATATAAATGGGGTTGTTCCCGTAATCAACAATATTATTATTATTATTAAGCGTAAACATTCCCCTGAACTCTAATTAGTTCAATTTTATCAAGTAATATCATATTCATAAATACATTTCTATGGGAAGTACAAATTTCAGACATTAAAGCATTTAACGATACTCGGGATACGCAAAAGATTTGTATAATCTTGCTCAGCTATCTAAAATTAAATTCACATTAGAAAATTAAAGAAAATAAGAGATATTACATGAGATACATATCACGGAGGTATAGTTGTAAAATTTATACTTAAGATTTTGAATTGTTCAGAAAAATGTACAAAAAATAATTGCTGCATAAGTTTAAAATAATCAGATGAAATGCATAAAATTATAATTACTTTTAAGAGAGAAATAAAAGATAAAAAGGAAGTAATAAAATTTAGAAATAAGTTTTTCATATATATAAAAATTTCACGTACCCAACTTTCGATAATACCCTTTCTAATTAGATTTCTTCTTTCCTCGAGTATATTTATTATTTCCTCTGGACATAGATTATTTTAATGCTCCACACAATATAGTATCCGTAAGAAATTGACCTGCTGGTGAGGCGTTTTATATGACGATCAATTTTTGGAAAACAGGCTGAAAGGAAAGAAAATATTTGGTATTAGAAGGAAAGAGTGATACCAAAAAAATTCGTGTTAAAATGAAAGAGTGATACAAAAAACAAAACTGAATGCAACAGATTTCAAAGGTTATGTTTGTGTATGCGAGGATGAAGTGACCATCGAGAGGCGATGCAAGAATTATAAAACGGAGGATGTACAGCGGGAATTTTGGCGACTATATGAGAATGGTATGCCGAAGCATACAAGAATTAAGCACGGCTCGTGAATACCGCGTTCTCTTTTCGTTGAACTGCACTGCGCTAACCCACTTCTTCTAAATTATCATAAATTCGCGTGACGCAGCATCATTCATTTGCAGCTCTAGAATCTTGTTTATGTAAATACGCGGAAAAAATGATTCGCAAATATTTATGTGCGGTACGGTAAGAGGTTTTCACAGATTTTCGCTATATTTTAACATTCCTCTGGTTAAAACAAAGTCAATATTGCCTTTATAAGTAGATATAACCATTTATTAAGAATTTCTTAAGAAGAATGCACGCTATGTCGTAGATAATATTTATTTCACACTTTTATCAACTTCCTCATATTCGATTGACAAAAAACACAAACCTATCAGCCTCAGGAAAATTTCGATCATAGGTAGAATTTTATGAAATTTTAACTTCGAAAAAGAATCATCAGCTGATGCCACTTCTATTGGCATATTTAGGATTATTCTCAACAATATTTCTGTATTATGTTAGTCGAAATTTATTTTTTGATGGCGATCTCCACTGGAGATTCTCAAAGGTTTTAAGAGCCAGATGCATCTTAAACACCTTAGCCGATCCTTCAGATCGAATTTGAGGAACTTATTTAGATTCAGAAAATTTCTCAAATGTAAATTAGTGTTCTCCAAATACTATAAGATTTCATTTGAGTATTGTTTAGAATATATAATAACTTCATATAGAGGAATATCCACTGACGTTTTCAAAATTGTACTTTCCATTTCATAGAATATGGAAGGAAAACCGTGTTCCGATGAAACCTTGAAGTTTTGAAGTCTCAGCAGACTTATAACATTCCGACCAGTTTTCGAGCTTATGAATCTGAGTTACGCGTAGCTTAATATTGAATTATAACTAGTAGATCTTTAAAAAGAAGAAAAGTTCATTTGAATATAAAATCAAGAAATTCTTCTTGAAGCGACAAATATCATGAAATAAGCTACGAATTATCTCAAAGATCCTTCAGATATAGCTCATTTCCCGTACCTCTCTGTATCGCCATTATAACGAAGCTATGAGCGCATGAAAACAAATGTTTCAACCTTTTCATTTATTTTACCAGTCTCACACTCCCTAACACACATCAAAATTCCCTTTCAAATGCCGCAAACTTTTACAAACTGTTAGTTTCACTGCTGAGTTTATTTTGGCAACTTTTGGAAACCTTACGGTTAATTCGAATTAAAAACAGCTTGAAATCTGTGAAGTGATGTCAAAGACCTTTCTTACTTACGACTGAAATACTAAATAATGATCTGGCCAATTTACGATTCTGAAAGTATCTTAAATTATGGAGAGTCTATAATTGTCCCCAAATCATCCTGAATTGGTCTGAATTTCGCGATGAACCGAGATTTATTCGATTCTCGTAATACAGTAAGACCTGCTTCAGATGATTTACAGAGAACCAAGCGAAAACCACGTTGCATACGAGATATTACAAATGATTATTTATTTATATCAGGAAACAAAAGGGAAGGGGGCTCATTAATTCTTAAATAAGTGCTTTACACCTTTAAAACTAAAAGGAATTTTCTTTAGTTTGCTTTACATACCATGGATGTAGATATTCAGAGAATCTGCAAACTTTTACTTTGCAGATTGCTTTCTCGTAATAATTAAAAAAAACGTCTAACATTTCATACAGAAAGAGCGTCTTCCTTCATTATCTAATTCTGGTCATGAACACTATAACATTCACTACAATGAAGAAATGTTTACCTGCTTGGCAATTAGGAACGAACAATTTAACGAACAATTTTTGTTCTATTAAATGAAGTAGGACGAGAAAACTCATGAGAGATATTTTTAGAATGTATTTGGTGTGAAAGCCGATAGAAAATCGCGTATTAAGTGGGAAGGTTCTTAATCGGGAGCGTTTTAAACGGGTTTTACTAAATCTAGTTCGAAATCTACTCTACCATCGTAATTAGTAGTCCATGGCCAATACCAATGATCTCGTCTTCCGACAATCATTAAATAGAAATAATTTACATTTATTCGTGACCATTCATGCACAATTACAAACACAATACGATATTGTTTTAAAACATGTATAAAACCAATTAAAGGTTATTTCATCCTCGACTTCCTTGAATGTATGTTTGATAATAAAATTTCTTTTTGGTAAAAATAAATTTTCAATGTGGATGAACATTCTTAAAAAAAGTTGGACCTCAATGGTTTCCAGAGATATAGGCCTAAGGGTTGCAGATCGTCCTGTTTAAGAACGATCTGCAACCCTTTGGAATGGATAAACCAAGTTTAAAATATGCTGATATAATTTCGTTATCACTAATAGTTAGGTGAGGAAATAATTACCTACTCTGAGAAAACTAAAATCGTTTGCCATTTCTTCCCATATTCAACCCCTCAGAGGGAAACAAGGCAAGGATTTTGTTTCATTTACCCACACATCTCCATATTTCCATCGTTTCCTATTTCTCTCAGACATATATATAAATCCTCCTCGAACATCTCTTCTTCCCGAAATCGCTTATTTCTTACTTTTTGGCACGCGAATCGGGAAAGGTTCGCCGTCACTTTTCCTAAGTCCTGCGGAATGTAGAAATCAACGCGGGAGTGTTTTATGAGCGGAAGGCATAGAATAGCCAAGGGTCAAAGAGTGTCTCTCCCCCGGAAGTTGTCTTACCCTTCGTGGAACATTTTAATGTGATTTACGAGATCTCCTACTGGAAGCACGTCTCGCCGCCATTGTGACTTACAGTCTCGCTTGTCGTGTGCATCCGTTTAAAAAGATTCTCTTTTTTTTAGAAGATCACGCTTCCGCTCCGGAGATCGCAGTCAGTTACCAAGATTGAAGAAGGAATTTTTTGGAAAGTTTCCTTGTTATCTAGAGAGGCTCTTTAAAGCACGTGAAAGAAATCAGATCGCGAGCAAAAACAAGAAATTACGTTCAAAATGACACCCTCAATCATGCTGGATTAATATAATCCAGCGTTGTCATGGGTTTTCATTCTATTTGTGCTTTCGATCCAGCAATATTCTCAGTCACGAGAAATAAAATGATGGAAACTTTCGAACGTATCTCTTTTGTCCGTGAAATCATTTTACACTAAAATGTCAGAACTGTTTTAGCGAAATGTTTGTGCAAGTGATAATTGTCTAAGCGTATCTCAACCTTCTTCACATCTTTTGTAAAATTTCTCATTAAGTATCTTGCCGTTCATTTTATAAAACTTAAACCATAGGGCCCCGGAACGAATTTTGTTATACTTTCGAAGTATTTTGGCTAAAATGGATAGTTCATTTGTGATGAAAAATCATTGATTCTATCTTCAATGTGCTAAATAATGGTTTAACTCTTTGTTTATTGCACTACATTCATCTCTCTTATCGATTTCATTGAAGTTTCTAGTTGCTTTTCCTCCAGCCAATGAAAACCCAATCAATCTCTTTAGAAATAATAATTATTTTAATGGAACTTTATAAATGTTGGCTCGCTTCATCCGAGAGTTGAGTATTGTAAATAAGTATTTTATATTACTTAAGTATTGAAGTCATTTTTTACTTATTTAGATGTCTTAGATTACTTCAATTATTTTGATTATCTCAACATTGGAAGGGGAGGGAGGAATTGCCGAAGAGGCAACCTAAAGCTTTCAATTTTCTTCTATGAAATATTTCTGTATTCTTTTCTTATTGATGACAAAAGAATCTATCTATCTGACTTATTTACTTGATTGTGACTATTTATTATTACAGTGAATTCATTTCCATCCGCATTTTCATTTCTCAAATATACTACTTGGACGAAACACTTATCAAGTATTAAAAAAATAATAATCATTGAAATATATTTACTCTCCTGAGCCAAATTCACCTGAAAATCTAATTGAAATAGCGTGTCCTCTTTAAACAAATTACTTCATAAATACATTTATTTTTCCTAAAATTGACCGAGATGATCATCTTTAGATGAAAATCGTTTCTTTGCGAGAGTTTATCCATCCTTTAGAACTTCGCTTATTTTTCATTTTCCATCTTTAATGAATGAAACTTCTAGAGCTTAATCAATCAACTTGCTTAAGTTTACACCCTCCTTCAAACTACTTCTTCATCATTCATCTATAGGATCGTAATCAGATGATTCCTCGAGTACGTTCCTATTGCACAAGTAGTGAATGAGGTAATTTGGGGAGAATATATGAGCAGAGGGATTCCCCTGTACTGGGATGAACTCGTCCATTTCAGTGGAAGAAGGGTGACTTTGTTTTGACAGAAGACCCTACGTTGGAAGGGGAAGAACACGACGGACGGCTGGATTAAATGGTGGCAGCTATTATACTTGTTTAGGTTACCTAAAGACGAGTACTTCTTCCTAAAGTTAACGAGGGATCTTGCAACACCTGGCAGCGGAGTGCAAGGAACACGCAACCAAGTTTTGATAGAATAGGCCCTTGCTAAAGTGAAGAGGCTTTTAACATGATATTATAATGATAAAATGTCGCATAGAAATTTTAAAGTTATTTTTGAATCAATTGCCGAAGTTATTTTTTCACTTAACAAGGATAATTAAGATCACTCAAAAATCATTCGAGGATGTTTCTTAAAAATTAACCTTGAATGATATTTTCCCTATAAATAAATGTAAATAAGAAAATACAAAATACAAGATACAAAACGTAAATAAGAAAAATATACCACAGCTTATTACTTTTATCTTAAAAATCTGAGTAGAATCCGTTTTTTGCGCGGCTCTTTTTTATATTTGAAGATATTGAAAGAAATTCTTCGTAGAAACAAATTTAAACTGCATGTAATTTCAAATTACGTTCAAACAATTTTTATAGACTATTTACTCGTGAATAGATTACGTAACAGCTGCAAAATATTTAAAATACTAGGCTTTCATTGTTTTCCGCTGCTTATAAGTATATGACTTATTGCATTACTTTCTTAAATTTAGCAAAATATTGGCGCATTTGGTGAATAAGAATCAGAGATCTTAAACAATAAAGTTATATTGGTACTGAATCCTCTTCTTATGATTCATTATTTTTTAATCCCTTGTTTATCACCCGGAAATTCGTTCAAATCGACTTAATGTTTAATCCTAAAGAAGAAAACTGAGAATGCTGTAAGGATGGAATAGCACATGCTTGGGTTTCATACATTAAACATTTATTAATTCTTTTTGAGATTCTTTATTAACATCCTTTAGATCACAAAACATGAAATTAACTTAAGAGAGTATATTATTAAACATGCTTGCAAAATATTCATGAGGAGATTAATATGAAACATCAGCAATATAAACAGTTATCAAAATTTTAAATTTCAATTCAATCGAAAAATTGCAGCAAATCGGATGATTATAGATTAGCGTTTAATTTAATATTCTTCGCCTGATTTCGTCGTACATCGGCCAGGATCAGTCGTATCAAGAATATTATTTATTCTACGGCATTTTAGTATTCAGAGGTCCTAAAAAAGTAAAGATTTGAAATATCTCTTCTCAACGGACACTGAAAACATAGTTAATTGTTACGATGGATGAATATGGGAAAATATATTTATAATCCAATAGAATTTACCGTATGAATATCATTAATTATGTTTCATACACAACGCTCAACTGATTGTTGTTTAAGACCGAAATATTTATTTATGTATTTAAATATTTATAACTCATTCGTATCTCCTCGTGGATAAAATTTATGGCTTTCGTTGTCAATTTTTTAAAGTTTTTCTATATGATCACAGAAGAAGTCTAGATTCCGTCTCTTTCAACATCGTAACAGAGCCTCTCTTACCATCAACTACAGATTAGAAGTTACCATTACTTAAATTATTGTGACTCCTTAAGATCTCCAAGTAAAAAGACTTTAAATCTAACTTTAAGCTTCGGTTCGTTCCTGGAAAATTTCACTTTTATTTATAAAAAGGAGAATTTAACAAATAAATTTAATTACTATTGTAACTAAAACCATTTAACACTGACTGAATCCTCTACGTACATTACGCAACATTTGGTAGCATTTTTGAGGTTCAAAATCATATAAAAGCTATCGTTATTTTACACTAAAAAATAAGGCAAATGAAAAGTAATTGATGCAGATTGTAAAATGACGAATATTCATTTCCTGAAAACCGTACATCTTCAATAAGCGCGATCAGAGAAATGTCCTTCCATTGCATCTGATTAATTGATAGTTAAACGCAAAACTCTGCATCCAGTAATATAAAATCCACTCGGTCAGCAGAAGGATGAGTCATTTTCAACAGGGAATTGAATCATCTCCTCCGGACGAGAAAAAACTCAAGGATAACGGCAGCATCCAAATTAATTTCCTAAACTTTTACAATGGTTCTTTGGTGTCTATCAGGCGAATCGCTCAGGTAATGTGCCAAACGGGAAAGCAGCGCTCCAAGCGGATGGCAGATGAAAGAGGGTTAAGAGGCATAAACAAATGAGTGAAAGGAAGCGGTGTGAGGAGGCTGGATTGTCGCCAAGATGACAGGGGGAAGGCCATGGCGGCAGAACGCTCTTGTGTATACCAGAAGGGGCTATTTTAACATCCGTGCCGGCGCTAAAGCCCTCTGGACGCCAGCGTTGTATATGCGATAGGATTCCAGCGCCCCCCCTTTCTCTCCTTATAATGCCCCCCACTGGGACCCCACTATCCTAACAAACCCTGTCTTGCCTTTGCTGACGACATCGCTCTAATTCCTGATCCAGGAATGGACCGCGAAAAATGGACTGCGTGGGACGCTTTCTGAACGCTGCCGTGGGAAGGCCTGAGGAAATATTTGTTTGGAGCTCACGGCGAAATGACACCACTCTTTTCCTTCTCGAGCTATTCTTAAAACATGTCCTCTTTTTGATGACTGCCGTGATTCCAGAGGATTGCAAACGTAGCTTGTATCCAGACGGTCGCATTCTCCCGATTTGGATCTTCTTTGAATTTCCCGCTGTTGAACATTAACTTTCAGAATTCTAATTATGGTTCTTCTACAGGAAAGACATAATTTAACTACTGCTCTAAAATTTATAAGCGAAAATTTCAGTTATAGCAAAATCTTTCAAAATTCGAAGAGAATTTTACATCTCTCTTCGTTATGGATTCCTTAAAAATTTCTTGGATAAGGCAAGATTTAAACACGAGTAAGAAAACTGAATTTGATTCTACTCAAGATGAACTTGCGAAAGACCAAATTATTTACTTTAATATTCTCTCAATATATGAGAATGCAATTTAATGACAATTTATTTTATATAATTTTAATGCCTTGAAGTTAATTCTAATTTGTAGATGTTTACTCATAGTCCTCCTGCTTTGTTTCAACTTCAACTTTTAGCAAAAGGATAATGCCTAAGAAATATCCCAAATTAAACTTCCAATATCTGGCAATACATTTTGTAACCCAATTATGAGCGAATTTGAAATTTGCTAATTAATATACTCATCTAATGCCTAAGAATCGATTACGTATTTCGGTTGGAAAGAGATAAATTTTGTTGCAGTTTTGCAGTAACTTGCTCACATTTTATAGCGAAAATATATTAATGGAAGGTTCAGCATCCGATCGCCACATTAAATAGCGCATGAAAATAGACTGAGAGTTTTAAGGTTAATTTGTCCTAAAAACACGCTCTACAGTAACAGAGAATTCAATTTTCGTCATTTCGCTACATCTACATATGTACCCTGCAAGCCGCCTTTCGGCGTGTGACAGGGGGTGCAAGCACCATGACTCTACTTTCCTATTCGATTATTTTTGCGTATCGTTCTCGGAAGAAATGAATTCTTGAATCGACTGGTTCTAGCATCAATTTCTCTGATCATTTTCGCGGTATCAGAACGGCCTATATAACAAGGAGGACGCATAATATTGGCTACATACCAATACTGGCTTCGTGGGTGAATGCAAATGCTTGATATAGAAATGTTTACAGTAAATGCGACGGTATAGTCCTCTGAAAGGCATATTTTCTGTCAAATCATAAGTAAAAAAATAAATTTTTAAAAAGGTAGCAAATGTGGCTTACCATACACAGTTGTATCACAGAGTAGAACTCCAGTTAAGGAAATTGATGCTTCACAAGGAGGAATCGCAAACGGGAAGATGGGCACCATTCCGCCATGTATTTTAACACTCCCAGAAGTATATCCCACCATAAAGTAGGTGGTTAAAAACTTTGTAGCTGAAACCTTCTGTTTCACAGAATAGAAATAATCGAAGTATCACTACTTCAATACGCGTGTAGCTTTCAGCCGTGTGAATAGAGAGCTTAAACTTTTCTCCTCTATGTCCACTGTGTGACTGGTTTGCAAAATTCTTGGAACCCTTGGCAAAAGGAACATCTCACGAGCATAGTATGTAGAATACGGACAGAAAAGAACCTTAGGAAAGGAGCTAGCTGATTCTAGAGTATTCATTTAAATTCTTTCCTAGCTTAAGGGAAGTTGTTTATCTTAGAAAATGTCTTTTAGATAACATCAGCATTTTGAACCGAAAAGGATCAAATGTACCCGAAGAATAATTCGCGTGATGTAGTGGGGATCCAATTAAACTGAAAAGAACGGAAATGACTTCGATGAAACACAGCTAAAATAGATGTATTTGGGTATAATGGGTGGAAATCAGAGTACGAGAAGTGAAGCATTTATTCAACAAAATTTTCTCGTATATAAATACCATTGATTCGCTGTTAACTTGCAGTATTCCATAGCAGAAAAAGAAATAAATCGAGAAAATGTTTCATTAGGAGACCATATCCTGCTTTGCAAAACACTACTCGGATATTGCGGAGCATTCAATATCAATTATACCCGTTTATAGAGTTGGAGCAGTCAGCCAGCCTGTGCTTTTTATGTTAGTATTAATCTTTCCAGATAATCCTGGAAACATTTCAGTTTAGGCAAAAATTCCTTCAGGTATATGTCTATGTCTCTATGTAATGCTTTAAATGAATATACTCGCTAGAGAAGTAGATTACATTGCGCTTAAAAGTTCGAGTGAATTAGCTAAAAACAAAGGCTTTTCTTACCTAATTACAAATATATGGCCCCCATTAAGAGTTTTATTTTAGAATTTCTATATTCTTGTGGTATATAAAATTAGGAGGGTGAAGAATTTTTATCTTCTGAGGTCTCAAATATATTTTTCGTGCCAACCAAATTTATATATTCATTTGATTCAATTTTAACAGGCATCGCCGTTTAGAATTCTCACCGGAGCTCGATTCCCGACCGATGCAGTGAATATCATTTATTCCTTAATTTAACACTCCAATGATTAATTTAAATTGAGGATATTTTCAAGAAATTTCCCTCCTGCATTCGCTGACATTTTTCCTCTGCTCATCTATATATTATATTCAGGATGTCCCAAAAGTGATAGAATTGTCGCATTGTTTTACTAATTGGAAAGCGATCGAAATGGTTTCCCAAGCAGATTGCCGTCATTTTCGGGATGATTTTCACGGACAATCATATTCCTCGCAATGGGGACACAACCGCAGAAGCTTCGCTAAAAGTAGTCGAATCGGAAACCAGCGACCACACTTATTGTTAGCTCCGTCCCATTCTTATGCTAATTCTTCGAGATCCCAATTCTTTTGTTCGCCGACGAATAAAAAGATTATCGCGATTCCTGCAATTATTTTCGGTAGAAGTTCGTCACTGCGTCGTGCCCCGCAATTACAGTGCCCTCTGGTGAGATACTCCGCCACCTTTTCCCACCCCCTGCCACTTTCCCATGGAGAATCCACGAAGGACAACCCGGTCACGGAACTTTTAAGCGGCCTCAGGAAGCGTGATTCCTGCTCTTCGCTCTTGAATATTTCGGCGGACTTTCTTGAATCTTGAATTAGCCGATTTCCTTCCGGATAGAGGCGACCGGAGAAGATTCCGGTGTATTGTTCTTTCTGGTGAATGAAAATGTGGGAGGGTCAGGGAGTACATAGAGGAAGCAGCCAGTGACGAGATAACGATCGTGCTCGAAATTTGGTGCAAAATATCTTTGGGATTAACGAGTGAATTATTAGTTACACAGATGTTTGCCCTTCTTCTTCTTAAAACAGTAACCGAGTGTTTGTTACTGGTTGGTTGGTCACGCCGAAATTCGTTCGAATCCACGCCATGTATTCGTTTTAATTTAAAACTATAATATTTAAGCAAGCAAAGGACAAAAGGAAGTGAATAATAGCGACGTTACTCGAGCCCAGAAATTGCGAAATCGAAAAGTTCCCACTTTTGCCCTAGAACCAAAAATTCGAACCGTAAAAGTTTTTGTTATGGTTTCCAACAAAAATAATCTTTTTCCGGTAATCGATTCGATGCTCTTCCCAGAACAAGTATGGGAACCTTTTTTATAAGAATTCCATAGTTGATAATTATAAAGAGTGCCAATCATGAGTGAGGAGTTATCTATATTGCTATGTCAGATATGGGATTAAGATATAGCAGATTTAAATATTCATTACTTATCATATATTAATGAACAGAACTCTCATTTATTTAATCCGGGGTTGATTGATGTATACATAACATTGATAGTGCCGTAAGAGTGGTATACTCTCGGCTGCCACATTGGATTCACAGGTGCCCTAGAATATGCCTTAAGTTTCCGATGCGAAGGTAAATAAAACTCAACCAAGGTCCCTGCGCGGTGTGCAATTCTATTTAATTAATTCATGTTGAGGTATAAGTTGAATCGTTTTCTTATTCTCCGTAATTATAAATGATTAATAGAAAATCTCAAGATTGTCAATCACAATAATGTCTCTTGCTAACGATAAAATTCTATTTTTCTCTTCTTTCTATCTGTCTATTAATTAATATTATTTAATTAATATTATTAATAATTCTATTTGTCTTTTATTTTTTACTGTAAAAATACCAATTTATAATAATGATATATAAGATATAAATAACAGAAAAAAACAAGAACAAAAAGGTCATACATGAAATAAAAATAATATTTTTAAAAATTCATTTACTCACTTATATTTAAGCAGGGACAGTATTACAAAGACGTGTATGTATGTTCATGAACTATGCAGAGGTCTGTCGCCACTGCATTCTGAAGTTCTTCTATTGGACTTGTGATCAAAATTATACCTAAATAATCCATATATATATATATATATATATATATATATATGGATAATGATTCTTGATGTTTCCTATACGAAAAATGTATAAATGACTAATACATCGTAAGACTCGATTATGCGAGAATTATAAGTTCAGAAAATGTTTTTATAAGAATAGGATTAATTCTAAAGGAATGGGAAAAAAGAGTCGCTATTTACCTTACCCTCTGAGAAATCTCCATTGAGAAAGAAATAACACCCCAATGGAATTCACATTTGTCAAAACAATCGCCTCTCCTACACGCTTTTTGTGTAATCGGAAAAAAGGGAAAAAGCTGGGGAATGCAGAGGGGCTTGCTTTTTTTAGCCGTAGGGGAGGACAAAGGGACACCAACCCTCGGCACCAACCTGTTGAGCCCCTCAGATAAATCAGGGGTCTGTTTAAGTGGCTGTCGAGTGTCATGTCGGCCGGTGTCGCGCATTCGATAAATGCTGGGGAGAAACGCCGTAAAATAAAGCAGACAATAACTCGGCTCTTTTGTGGGTGACGTAATAGGCTATCTTAAGGGTCACAATCGAAGGCGATTAAGAGATATAGAAAATATTTATTGAAGGAAATGATAATGTTTACACTAATTGATGATCTTTTACTATTATTACTCCAAAAGGAGAGGTTCGACCATCTCACGTACGCTTAAGTATTGTCTAAAAAATATTGCCCCAAGGGTTTTTACTTAACACTGTATATAAGATTAATAAATAATTGAACGGAAATATTTGAACGAGATTCCACCATTTTCATCCAATAAATCATTGTACTGGTAAATTTGAATGATTCCTGTATTGACAGCAGATGTTTATGTGCACTGTCCCCAGTCCTATAGTGCCTTGTTATCCAGTAGCTAAATATGGGAATGGAATAGATTTTTGCTCCTAAAACGTCTTATTGCATGCTGTCTTAACTATGCAAGCACAAAAATATACATTTAATCATATTAATCCATTATCCTGAATCTCTAATGTCAAAAATACATTTATTACGCATCCGTATGGCTGAGCATCTCAACTTTTCCTGAAAATCGTATCACTACCATAATCCCTAAACTGCAATTAATGTATTAGCTATACAAAAAATTGCTAATGTTCTGCTAATTTTAGATGAATATCTAACTATAAGATTTAAAAGGAAAGAAGTTTAAAAAATAACAATATCGAACCGAAGATAAAAAAGCTTGAAGCTCGGCAGAAATTAGTAATTCTCACAATATAGCAACATCATTCAATTATGAATTAGTTATAATTTCCATGTTTTGAAAGAAAGAATGCTTGAAAATTTACTTTAGAATGACAAAAATAAAATAGAAACCCTAAAAGAGATTAAAAATGCAAAATATCACAATGGGAAGCAATGAAGTTTCTTTATTTCCGGTTGATTCCGACCAAATGAATGACGGAAAAAGTAAATCTCGGGAAATGAACATCCGCTTTCTCAAATCATCACACAAGATTGAAGATCACATTTGCTTTTATTGGAAGTGAAACAAATAAAGATGTCGATATTCGTGTTGATAGTGACACCGTTACTGGACTAGGGATTGATAAAATGCTATAATAAGGTTGAAATTAATTTCTTAAATTAGTTATTTATTCATTATTATTCATTCATGAAATTATTCATTCTAAGAAATATCATTTGATAAGAAATATTGATAAGTGGTGTTAATGCTAGTTTAAATACATTTTAAGGTCATATATGAGGTATTAATAATAAACATGCTCTTCTAAAGTTAATGTAATATATATCCCCATACCCGGTATTTAAATATGCAATGATTCTTAGGAATTGTTCTATTTATTGTTAAATTCAAATTTATTATGTGGTTTTTGTGCGTTAGATTTCATTATATATCAGTTTTTAGTACCATATAATTGTTTATATCTTAAATTAGTTTAACATCTGAAACACTGTAGCTGATGCAGGTGAATTTTAAAGACATGTTCTGTAATTTTATACATAGAAATTTGTTATATAGTTTTTGTTTTTGTAGTCTAACTTCGCCTCTTGTCCTGGTGAGTAACTGCGACAATATTTTATATGACAGTAGAAAAAGAAGCTGTCCATACGTCCGCCCTTCCGTTTCATGCAGACCGTCCAGAATTGTACTCGGTACCGTTGTGGTCTCCACCAAAAATTCTCCTATGAATTCAATTGCCAAATACAAGATATCAAACTTCGGTGTAGTTCCAGTACATAACAAATTGAAATATAATTAATGTCAAAGGATTTCAATGTAAAGTCATGAAGATAATTAAATTCACGGAAACTGTTTAGTTTGGCTTAAGAATTCCATTCTGAAAATACTTGTGCTATGTCCCTCCCAATGCCACAATCATTCGACTTCGAAGAGAAGAAGGGAAATAAATTCCAACACTTATCGATTCTTTAATTAACTTTTCCGGAAATTATAGCGACTTAAGCTGCACCACTACTAGCTACGGGACCACACAAAACATGTTTCCCTTACCAAATGCCATAGGCGGCTGGAATATTGTATTCGTAGGCGTAGATTCATAAAAAGATCGCCAACCTTTCGCCTCCATTTTTCTATTTCCCATACAACACCAACCATTGACGTGATACTTAAAAACCTTTCTCAATTATCTCCGCATCTGATCTCTCGGTACTTTATCGGAACATTCTAATCGCTACCACGGAAAATTAACTCTGTGCGGAACGCAAGGCATTGCCTCCTAATCAGTGCTATGGAGGGCATTCATTAGCCGAGCAACAATAAGAGGCAGTATCTCTCACAAGAGTCTTGGAATACCTGCTTCTATCCCATTTATCACTTACGAGAGATTTGCCCCCAGAGTTCATTCCTTGCAAAAAAGTTCATCGTAAATCGCTTGAGGACGTCAGCGGTATTTCGCTCCACAATTGGATGACAGTACTCAATATCATTACGCTTGATTTATTCCTTTGGTTTATTTATAGTCACAATATTTATCTCCAAAAATATCCACTTTTGGAGGTAAATATTTCGGAAAAGTTGACGTTCTCTTAAGACGTGAGTTAATTTCATGTGGTTATGAGACACTTTGAATAGGCGCAGCGTCCCTACCTTATCAAAATTCACGTTTAAATGATTGGGATATCTGAAATATTCGTAATTTACATGATATTCTTTCTCTAAGTTCTCCTATAAAAACGAAAAAATTGAAAACTTGACCGTGTTTAAATCAGGACAGACCCAGTCAAAACGCGACTTACTTATGTCCTTAAATAGGCAAATTTGTCTGTTCATTAAGTCTGAACTTAGTAGGTCGATTCCGATAATAACAAAATAGTTTGGCAATAAACGTAAAATATAACAAATATGAAATCTGTGAGTGCAGTACCACTGAGAAAATCAGAAAATTATATATCTCATCAATGCATATATGAAATGCTTTGTTTAATCTCCGAAAAATAAATGTTTCCGAAGAGAAATGCCATACCTATGATATAAGTCTATATGTTAACAGTATCCGTAGGTTTAATTGTTGGTTAATCTCTCCTTGCATTCGTAAAAGGTTTTTCGCTCCTGATAAGCGGCATGATTTAAAAGTAACTCTGTGAGAAATAAATTCCCTCCAGAGATCTGACAATTGACAGCAAATATCATAAAGTTATTCATCAGTCTAGCGATGCATTTAACGTCACCTTTCCATTCCTCTCGAATCGGCATCGACGAACATGAGTTCGACCCTCCACTATCGTGTCCTTTACAAATGATGGCCGATAATAAGCGTCCGCCCACACTCTGTGGGAAGGACATTCGATAATTCTATTCGAAGCTCCTTTTCTCACCGTTTCCCACACTCTTCTTTTTCCCTCATTTGCTTCGCTGTCCTGCTCTTCGTGACTCCCAACTGAAGAACCGCCTTTTTTCTACGCCTTCCCAATATCCCTCCGCCGATCTTTCACTCCTCCCAAAATACTCTTTCCCTATTCTCTTTTCTCTCATATATTTAGTATTATTTTCATCTCTCCCTTAGAATCATTTACGTTTTTACACCTCTATGTATTATAAAGGTGAAAACAAATGTTAGAAAACAGGTAAGAGAATAAGAAAAATGGAAGAGAATATGTGTCGTTTCTGACATTTGCGAAGAGTTGCTATTACAGTAAAACCCGGTTAAGAGTCATTTCAGGGAAAATCGCGTTATACCTGGGTTATGACCGATTCAATATAAATTTTGATACTTCTGCATTAAAAAACAAACAGGAAAGGTTTTTTATGGTTTTTTAATTGTGAAGAAGTGCTTTATATCTTAAAAACGAAAAGGAATCTTCTTTACTTTGGTGTGTTTGTCATAGTTGTGGATATCCAGAGTCCGCAAACTGTTGTTGTGTAATATTGGTTGTCTTCTCGTCATATTTTTTTTAAATATTGTTATGATCTCCATACAAAAAGAGCGTCTTCCTTTGTTACTTAATTCGGGTCATTTTTCATTTTATAATGAAGCAATTTTCACTAGATAGACAATAAGGGAATGTAAACAAATTTGGGTCTGTCAACTGAGGCGAGGGATTGGTCGGGTTGCAGTGCATCTTGGGACGGGCCTTATAAGTGGTATTTTTACCTTGTGTGAAAGGATCGAGAGAAGAAGGCATTTAAGCGGAATAGCGTCTTAAGTGGCAGCATTCAAATGGGTTTTGCTGTATTATTATTTTATTCTGTTTTCGAGATTAGGTCGGAATGGACTCTTTACCTTTGAAGTTATTAAATAATAAAAGTTAAACTGAATCGAAAATAACTGAAAACAACTCACATCAATCAAAATTATATCAATACACTCAAAAAAGCGCAGAGATTCTAATAGCAGGGAAAATCTCCTCAACAGAATGACTTCACTTTTCTCGGCGAATGAATCGACTGACAATCCGAGATGATTTTATTCCTCAAGAGATTGTCGACGGTGAAAAACCAACGAAACGCAGTGCCCACGCCCCTAGTAGCAGGAGGGAATCACCTCTAAGCCGGCGGTAATAAAAATATAACACGCAAAAGTATTGGTTTGATAATTAACGCTATTACTAACAGTATAATAAAAACACTATTGCTAATAGTAAATCAAATTTAATTAAAATTTTAGTACACCATTGATTTCCAAATCGATAAACTAAGATAAAACTTTATTATTCCATTTACTAGTATGATTGCTCTCCAGGTAGTCCTCAAAAAAAGGTCCTCTACACAGGTAGATTACATTACTATTGGTAATATGAATTTACTATAGTCACACCATGTGAAATAAATGCGTCGGTAAAAGAGGAGAGAGATACCAATCATTGATTAAGTAAAAACTGGAGTCTAGTAACAGATCATTACATCCAAATTACACTTAATGGTATTACTCTTCATTTTTCTAAAGTCATATCATAACGTGTAAGAAGGAAACCTCAATTTCTAAGTGTAATGACGATTTAATAGCAACAATTCAATATTTTTCAATACTTAAAATTAAATTTTCGCTATTTTTCTCGATCCGACAATTATATTACGATTTTTGTATTCCATCTGATGTAAAACTAAATCAACTCCAAAGGTTACTAATTCTTATCTAGATGCGACTCAATTAAGCATCCCACTATTTCAATTAACTGATACGGGATCAAGCTTAACTTTGTGGTCAATTAGTAGCAATGTTATTTACATGAAAATGTCATTTTGTTTGTACGTAAACTTGCCTCTTAATACTGCAGGATACTCTCATGATATTTCACCTAATTTTCTGTACTTACGACTTTGTTTCGATCCAAAAACATTCTTTAATGTTTTCGTCCATCTTTTTCCCATTTATTCCTCTTCTTTTTCTATTTTCGAATATTAATTAATTTTAAGTAATGTCTTAGGTGTAATAATCTTCTAGATAAATATTTTAGGTATAATGAGTATCTAAATAAAACTCTTTGAATAAAAATCTTTGAACGCTTTAAATATATTTCTACATCACATTCCTTCCTGTATCTCGATATTTGCACCAAATTCTGGCATTTCATCCAAAGTTCATACTGACAGAATCGATCTATTCCACAATACATACTTCCTTTGGCTAACGCTTTTGGAACATCAGCCTATAAATGGAATAAAACGTGAATTGTACGGACATTTTTATAATCCCATAGCAAGCGAACAAAAATATACTTCTCAATAGTTGTATCTTAAGTTACGAAGTCACGAATCCAAAGATCGGGGTAAAATCGCGGCATAGTTACGCTGACTTATTCCGCTGTACATCCTCTTGCTCTCCACATTCTTTCCCCTTCCTAACGAGGGAATTATTGCCTCTTTCCTTTTGGAAAATCCAGTTCCTTCCTCCCCTCTCAGCTGTGACTCTAATTAACCCTCCAAAGAAATATGGCCGCCGCCGTTTTTCCCTGCATTCGGTGCGAAATTGCTTCGTCCGGCCAAATCATTCTCTTTTAAGATCCGTTAAACGGAAGATTTTTATCGATCCGCAATACAGATTCGTAATCGATTTGAAAAAATCCAAATCTTATCTTCTATCGGTATTATGATGGGCATTTAATACCGCCACTAATGAGGATTTCATTCGATATTTCGAATATTTCCATTTAAATAGCTCCAATCATTTCTCCAAATTTAAGGAAAGATAAATAGAAAAGTCGAATTCGTAGGTGCTGGAAAATTAATTTCGAATGAATTTCGTGAACTAAGCGATTTGAAGGAAACTAAAAATATTATTAGAACCTAATTCTTCACTAAAGTCAAAGCCCGAGGGCTTCTTGGACCTTTCATAGTGCCCTCTGGAGAGGGAATGAGGCTTAAGATGAGAAGTTGGGTATATATTTTATTTTCAATTGCCGAACTCGGGTATTGCCCGAAATGAAACATCCACTTCGCGGAGTGGGCAGATCCATTTCTGCAATAATCGAAGGAAGCTTTCATTTCGGTCATATCTGAAAGAAATGGTTTTAAGATCGGATGGAATTTGGAAGAAGTTTAGCTGGATTATGTTGAATTAGGTTGGGTTTGGGTGGGAAATTGAATTTAGGACTGTACTTAAAATGAACTGACGCAAATTACGATTGAAAATCCCGACGATGTTATTAATAATGTGGAGTGAAACTATTATTTGCATTAGATAGTTATAAATACAATTCAAAATAAAACCCAATTCAACCAAGCCAAAGTTATTAACTAATGCTGACTTAAAAAACCATTCAGATACTGCGAAAATGGAAATGCACATTCTGCGGAGTATTTCAATGTGGGCAATGCCCGAATTCGGCTATTGTGAATTCTATACATTTATTGCTTTCCTGATTGAGCTGAAATACTCAAAGTGGGGAATGTCGCCTGTTTTCTATACAGTGACATGGAAGCCCCTTCCCACAGCAATTAATAAAAAGTGACGAAAGACATTGCACAGCATCACTGATACTTCAGTTAATTTCATGGCCATATCATAACCAAGAGCAGAAGTAAATGAAAGAATATTTTTCCTCAATTCTAATTCAACAGAAAAAAATATTCTAATTATCTATGCGTAGAAGAGCAGATTTTGATGGAGCAAGTAAGTAAATCAGCTTCTAGCAAATTAGTTGTACAGTATTCGACTTTCTGTAAAAGATACAAAATTGGACACATCTTCAAATTTCATTGGAGAATGAAATTTGAAGATATGCTCAAGAATGCAACATAGTACCTGATGATCTCCTCTGTTCACAAAAAATTATTCCACGATAAACATCCGCATTCATCAAAGACGTTATTTTTTCTTTTACGAGAATTATTTAATGCACAAAGAGTATGTTCATAGAGATGTGCGAGGCATTTTAACACTCGAGTACGTCGGCTTCAGTGAGATATTACCTCGGAAACTAAACTTTCTCTATTCCGTGGCTTCTTAAAAAGGGATCCAACACTTTCCACAGAAATGAAGATGAGATTGAAAAACATAATTGGCCATCTTAGTAGAGCACATCGAGGAGGACTTTCTACCGAGAGAGCCCATTTTGGGAACCTTCACCTCTCGGCCACGACGTCCGATCCCTCGGGCAGCCAACCCGCCCATTATCCCGTATTAATCATATGTGTCAACGGCGCCCCCCTAACATGTGGGACGAAAGAATTAAACTCTTCCTGGTCGTGAGGAGAAAAATGAAATCATTACTTGGGATGGGGAAGGTGGGGGAGGCGGAGGTCCTTCAAACAAAGGATGAGCCTTCTTCGAGATTGGGAAAGAGTCTTTCCCGCTGTGCCACCAACTCCGGGCGGTCCTATTGCCTCCAGGCTATCAATTACCAACCACCCCCTCCGTCCCGAAAGGATTTTCAGCGCTTTTTCCACAAGAATGTCCCTTCTAGCCATGCTCTTTGGTCCGTTTAATATTGAATACAAGAGTCCAAAATCTTCTTTTTCGGAATATGCTCGGATCTGAACAGGCGGAAAAAAGGTCTAAGTTTTCAAACCACATTTTCACCTCGTCCTTTGAATGTTTTGAATCACGTTAATGAGTTTGAAGTTCTCTTTAAAGTAGCATATCTAAATTTTACGATTGCCACAGATTCTGTTTTGATTTTATCCATAGGGATATGAAATTCGACCAACCGATCTCTTCATACCCTGGATAGACAAGTGGGTATAGTGAAAGTGGAAGGCGACTCCCGCTTGGGTACGCTACCTTAGGTGTCGAAATACTTTTAACGATACAACTATAGGAGCTATCAGGGGTCAAAAATTTCCATATTTACTTCACTTACTTATTGAAATTACAATTTCTCTATTCAAACATGTGATAAATCTATTAGAAGCAACGGTGTTCAGCCATCATTAATATTCCAGATTCCCAAATCCCTAAGTAAATCAAAGTGCTCGAATTTTCTTATACCAGAAACCACAAACTGATACCTCAAACGATTGCCTTTATTCATGTTATAGAATATGACTAAAATTAAAAGAATTTTCACTGTTAATGTGTAAAAAGTCGTCCAGTTATTCATATATTATTGCTAAGGAGTAAACTAAGCTATGCTTATGCGATGATGAATCGAAGGACAAAATATACTACCTTTTAAATATAAGAGATTTTGCAGTAGAAAAACGAATAAATATCACGGTCTTGGACTCAGTATTACAATGGATAGTCAGCCGAGAGCTTAACTTTAATCTTCAGGTCAGCAAATTGTATATAATAGATAGTTAATATTTAAATGGCAGTTAAGATGATGGTCAAATCACCTATAAAATTCATTCAAACATTTAAATTTTAGCCTTGTAAATAACCGCATGGATGTAAACAAACAAAATGGCAGAGAAGTGCAGGAGAAACGTCCTAACCCCAGTTAGATTCTAATTAAAATATATCTTTATCCTAGTAGTAGTAGTAGTATTATTTACTGCCAAATCTGATAGTCAAAGTATAGATAGTCAAATATTCAATAGGTTTATAACTAAAGTGTAAATAATTTTATACTAAACTCGATGAGTTTATTACAAAATGAAATCGTATCAGGTCAGTTAACTCCATGAGATATCGTAGATATCCATGAGATTCTATCAGGTTTGTTAAAAAACAGATTTATTAGACATTACAATATCCGGACTTAACAAGGTTTTAACATCTGTCAATTTGAAATTGAAAAAAACTAACTGATACGTTTATTTTTCTTCTTCTACATTTCCAGAAATTATATCTACGAAAGAACAATGGTTTATTCTTTGAGAATTATTTTTGGTGCGCGGTATTATGTATATATCCATTGCCTAATTATAAAAACCCATTAAGAAAGACGTATTTTAAACTACTCGAAGGCATATGAGCTCATAATGATGAATGTTGAAAAATACATCCCGTTATAGCGGATAAGAACCAGTAAGTACTATTTACTATCCACCCCCTTGGTGTGACTAAATGGGGAAAAATATAAGTAACTAAGTTTATACATACCTACCGCTTTTTTTCCATCTATACTAGCAAAAGGAAGATTATGGTTATGGTTATCGAGCTTTCGTTGATGAAGATTCAAATTTATGTTCTTTAGTGGCGATCAGAAGCTAAAATCCACTCCATAGAAAATGGAGTTGCTGCATAGGAAGATAAGATCGATAATTATAATGTCGTACTCGCATTTCCGTATCACACGTTCATCTGGGGTTGCTTGAGGTGTCATTAAAAGGCTAATCTCAGAAGAGAGATAATAACGGACGGTAAATTCCAACTTTGACCCCACTACCACCCTTGAGGCTGCAAATACCGCTTACGTATAAATAGACTTGATTGGTTTTGAAAAATGACAATTTGGGCTCAATCTGTTTCGCTCAAAATGGAATGCATTCGCTCACCTGCTTCACGGAATGCTGTTTCAGTTGGAGATACGTGGATTGCTACAAATGGTAATCTTCATACCTATCCGTCCATTGCTTTCATTAAATGATTGCTGATACAAGCAGTACGTTCAAATGAAGTTCATGGTATTGAAAAGGAATTACTTAAAAGTCGAAATAATTTTGTAAAATTGATCTTATCGCTGATAGAAAATAAGTTTAAGTCTTAGGAAAGAAGGTCAAAAACAGCTAAACCGAAACGATGGCATTTAAGTTTCAAACTTCATCATTCGATTCTAAATAGAGTCAAGGAACCAGATCATGATTCTAATATGTATTATAAGGCTTAAACTATTTCCCTCAGTGTGGTATACATTGGCTACGAGTTACTAAGGGAAGTAAAAATAGACGAATGGCGTAGGCTTGCAACACAGTATAGTAATTAATTTGCAGAAATAAATATTTACTTTAGGAAAACGCATAAAGTGTCTTTATAATTTAGAAATCGCATATTCATATATTAACATAATTACCAAATACTTATATACCATTTTATTTGAAAATATTTGGAAAAGACACGGCCTCCTGTAAAGGTTTATTATATACAGTAAAACCCGTCTTAGACGCTTCTATAGATATTACTCCGCTTAAGATGCGATTTTCTCACCTTTCCGGTCCCTTTCACACAAAACACATACTAAAAATACCGCTTAAAACGCCCTCTTTCTCGTTTAAGATGAGGATTTTTCCCTTTTCCAGATGCACTACAACCTGCTTTAACCAATCGTTCGCCTCTTTTGATAGACCAGTCTTTTTCATCATCAGTATCGTCATTTCTTCACAATCTTAAGAAGTAAAGAAATCGGGGGAAAAAACAGAAAAGGAGAGTTTCGTGTTATGTTGAGCGTAGTCTCAGAGAGATGCACTCACACCACTGCTGTTAAAAATTGTCATTCTTACCTGTCTACATGATAAACACTGCTTGACTGTAAAGTAAGAAATATTAAGTAACTTAGACTCCCTCTTTGTGCGAAAAGGACACCATCTTTCAAAAATATTATGCAAGGCAACAAGCTTTAGAAACCTGGTCATTACTCTTATAACACGGAATTCGCTTGCTTCCCTGAAAAGCCTCTTAATAGGGTTGTACAGTATTTAGATATACATTATTGAAGTGCCCATTGAGTATTAACGGGGGAAAAAGAAATAAGCAGTAATAGTTTAACAATATTTCGAAATAAAAGAATCCAACATCATCAAATATGACGGGTTATCCAAATAGCAATTAGAATCAATTTCTCTTAATTTTTAATGGAAGTCATACATCGACAATAAGAATATGAAACTGTATAGAATTTCCCTGTACTCATAAATTGGCTCAAGTTCGTCCAATTAGTGTTTATCTTTCAATTTTGCGATAGAAATAGAACTTTCAAGGGATAAAAATGCACCTTATATTTAATTTTATGGAACGCTCTTCCTCACCTGTTGACGAATCTCGGATTAAATATACACGTTGAAGTAGTTAAGTCGTCGGATTTCAGTAATGTGCAAGTTTTTCAACTAATCCATTTCGAATTTTAAGCGAACATAGAAAGCCACGATTCTACGGGAAGTGAAAAATTGTGACTTGGCTGGGATTCGAACCCAGATCTCCCACTTTCCGGGCAGGTGTTCTAACCACTGAACTACCGAGCCACGCATTCTCACTTCTGAAATCGGGAGCTTTTATGAGCAAAGTTACACTATAGAAGTGAGAATGCGTGGCTCGGTAGTTCAGTGGTTAGAACACTTGTCCGGATGTGGGAGATCTGGGTTCGAATCCCAGTCAAGTCACAATTTTTCACCTCTCTTAGATCCTTGGGTGAGACGCACAACTTCGTGTTTCATTTCATTGCATCCATAGAAATCCACACTCAATCTTTTAATGTGAAATAGCCCCTTGACTTCCCATTTCTAATGGAGACTTACTCGATTCTCTCAAAAACAAAGGATACCCCGTGGAAAAAATGAGACGTTGAATAAAGTTTACATTTTCTCGAAATGCTGCTAGTACACGCGGAATTAGCCAATTAAGGAAGCAGAGTTGTGATAAGTCCACCCACTGCCACACGCCGAAAGGCGACGCGTAGGATACATATGTAGATTTAAATATTTTCATCGTAAAGCACACTTAGTAGCTTTATCGTATTGAAATAATGTTGGTAAAGTCGAGCGGATTAAGAAACTTTCCCTAAATGGTCGTACGCCGTTCCCTGCGAATCGACGCTGCAAATTCTTCATGACTACTAATGCTAAAATTTCTGAATATTACCTTCTACTCATATATTCTATCATTCATCCATACATTTCAATAAGCCTAAATTACCCGTGTGTTCTTACGGGAAAATGCTTGAGCTTGGCTTCAACAATCGCTTTTGTCGTCAAGGGGACCGGTTGGTTATAGCCTCAAAATTTCTCAAAACTAATATCTATATATTATAATATATGTATAATATATGTATAATATATGTATAATATATGTATAATATATGTATAATATATGTATAATATATGTATAATATATGTATAATATATGTATATCTAATCAAAATTCTCTAAATTTCGACCCGATAACAATACTAAGCGACCAAAATAATATATCTTTACAATAAATCTTTACTGAATTTTCCTTTTTTTGTGCTTGTTTCGGTTTCATAATTTCTCTAATTAAATCATGCAAAAGAAATAAAGTCTGCAACCAGTAAAGTGAACTTAACATGTATTTCTTATGAGAAGAGTTTTCCTCGTTTGGGATTGAACCAGGGTCTCATATCGGGATAGAAAGTAACGTTTACGTCACTCGAGCTCATAGACCATCTTCCTGTCGAATTTCACCAAAATCCGTGTGGTAGTTTTTGCGTGATGCTGTTTCAGACAGACAGACAGACGTGACCCTCCTTACAGATCCATAATATAGTATCTATTATATATAGCTAACTCTCCGGATATACCTATATATAGGGGATACGAAATCTGACCATGTTCCACAAGGGCCGTCGACGTCAAATTTTTACGACGTACTGGCCCCACCCCGTAAATTCCCAAAAATCGCAATTTTCCCATAAGAATGCATTGCGCGGATTTTTGAAAATTATTTTGAGGCACTTATCGTTAAGATAGAGTAACCAAAATTTCGGAGGTTGAAGTTGAGGTAGTCTTCTATGCTTCTCATGGAAAAAATGTAGCCAAATGACAGTGAGTTCGACGCCAGGTGGATGCAAAATTCTTCCATAAGAAATGCATTGCGGAAATCTTTTTAAATGCCTTCCCGATAAGCTGGAAAGATAAAACCCGGAATGGTGACAGAGGCGTGGGACCTTCCCGATAAGATATTGAATCGGAACTTTGGAACAAGTAAGGATGGCACTTATCTAATATTATTTTGCTGTCTTCTCTCACGACCGGGTTCTTAGTTCGTCGCCAGGCGGTCTTTGGCGCGAAGTTTTAAATTTGAGCTGAGGCAGTACTTGGTATGATACTGTATTCAACGGATAGCTTGCAGTATGCAAGCAACTTTTACTCGTATTATAATATTCTTAAAATGTACAGACTGTCCGCAAATGTTATGACTTTTTTATATTGCATTATTTACAGTAACTCTAATTTTTTACGTTATTAAAGAATTACGATCAATATTATTTAGGTTGTCTTGTTTTCTCTATGATGGCCTTTGTTGAGCAGACCAAATCAATGTATTCCGACAGCTGTGTCAGATCATAAAACTAATTTCCGCTCCAGATTTTTCGTAAATAAATTTTGTTCGTTTCATTTCCTTCCCATTTTCAGTGACCGACAATTAAATCCTGTTCTCTCTACATTAATACTGCGTTAAGTGGAATAATTGATCGCTATTTCCTGCGCCGGAAAAAAATTAATTGCCATTCCGAAGAGTAGCCTCTTTATAGTTTATTACTATTTCCGTTCAGGTAATATTTGACAGATATCGAGTTTATGTATCTTAAAAACGCCTCTAGTAATTTAAACGTTTAATACTAATTAAATTAATTCAGTATCTCAAGTTAATGGACCAAGAGATATTTGGACATAACCAAATTCAGAACCGCTGATTTCTCTATGGCAGGGTCTCCAAACATTTTGCATTAGTTAATAAAAAGAGTTATGCTATCCGGATCTATCTAGGATCTTCATTTTATAACTGCTTTGTTCTTAAAATTGAATAACTCTTCATGTGTAACTTTAATGTGGGTGTAATGTTTAATCTTGAATTCCATCAACAAAACTGTGTTAGAGTTAAACTCTGCGCTCAAGATATGATGGAAATCTATCCGTAAGGAAATTTTAAAAAACGATATTTAAGATAGAGTGTAAAGAATTTGGTTGAGTACTGTATTGGTCCATTTGGGATGTTAGAAAGGTAAAAGTCAGTGAAATTAACCTGTTGGTCAAACGGGGTCCCTTTGGACCATAGTTGACTATATATAGATCTGGACAATTATTATGTCTGCTTACTGTCAGAAATTTTCAACCTTGTTGACTGTCAATGATTATCAATGAGCAAATAATCTGATCTAATTCTTTATATTTACCTAGCAAGCCGCCTTCCTATTAGTCTTAGAACGGCATATTTAACAAGGACGGGCGCATAACTTTGGATTACTTGAAGTATATATTACTTGAACGGAAATAATATTAATTTTTAGAAAATATTCATGAGATTAGATGGTAAAAACGAAGTTCCTCTGAACTGTTTTTTTTTTTTGTTTTACAATTTCTTCGATCAATTTGTGGTATTTCCCACAGTATGCGTAAAGATGCTCAAATACATGCAACGTCGATTCATCTCACATTTAGTCAACATCAAACTCAGCCATTGAGTCAGAGATTTACATTACGAGGAACTCCTTGAAAATCAATCAGAAGCTGCTAACCGAATAGAAACCCGAAAATGATTTTGTTCTATACTAAATTAGATTGAAATGAGTTGTATTTCTACACGAAGCCGTATGAAGCGCATTGAAAAACAAAATACGCAAGAAGAAACAGATAGGATATTAGTGCAAACCTCATCGTTAATTCCACCTATTGAGGGTGATTTTTTTCTATTCCTGCTGCTATTGCCAACATCTGGTCAAGAGTCAGGAGACAATAACAGCAACGGACAACCATTACCTGATCAGAGAAATCTGATCAGCTGGGATTCGAACCCCGGACCTTGGGGTCCGAGCGATAGCACAGCTAGAACGCTAAAAACTCGGCCACCAAGGTCTTGAAATGAAAAATATTTTAAAACCAACCAGTAGCGTTTAAACCAATAACGAATTAAATTCTAACAATGGTTAAATGGAAGGTGGAACTATCTATTCCTATTTTTCCCGATAAAGATGTTTTGAATCGCATTGTATTGCAGCGTCCTATTTTTAGAACACACGAGTATGTCTATTTCCCCAAATAATACTACTACAATTCACACATTGCAATATGGTATCTACGGTCTACATTCATGCGAAGTAACTACTGCAAAGAGTATATTTTTAGGAAAAGCCGAAACAGTAATTATAGGAGAGTCCCTCGCTTTATCCCAGCAGCCGTTGATGTATCAATCCGGACACAATCAGGAGGCGTAGAGAAAGAGAGGATCATCAGGAATTCCATTAACTCCCACTCCTTCGCAGAAGAAAAGCTCCATTTCCAGAGAAACAGGGCTCCTCGTCCGAGAAGGAAGATTCCCTGGGAACGGACAAGTCCTTCGCAACCCAATTGTTCCACCTTTTTTACAAAGCGACTTCTCGTGACTGAGGTGAGACTCACACCGAATGAATACCACCACAACATGTTTCCAATAGAAAGGTATCCCTTTTGTAAAGTTTATGTGATTTTCCTTTTCCTTTGCGTAAGAAGTAAATAATCAGTACTAGGAAATCTCAAATGCATCTATATGTTGCAGTGAAAAATGCTGGTGATAATAGTATAGGATATGTAGTGAAATGAATATTATTGCATGTTGCTCGAATTATGAGAAAATATCCACTGAACCATCCCAAAGAGCTTTCTGAATAATATATTTTTGCTTAATAAATGTAGAAACTGCGGAATACAACAGCGTTCAATAAGATCGTTTCTGCACTACTTTAAACACATTCATGTCATGCCTTAACCTTTACAAACTCTAGCATTTCTCAAAATTGTGCTATTTTTTTCTTAAACTCAGTTTAATTCGTCCCTTCATTTGAAAATAAATTGATACATATTTCACATTAGTCTATGAAATGTTTGAGAATGTACATAATCGAAAACAACCAGATAAGGTCTGATGAGGTCTTAAAAACTCTTACAAATATCAATAAAAATTATTCACCATTATCACGGGAGGGAAATCGTTCATAACATAACAAATAATTTAATCTCCTGAATTCGCAAGAGGGTTCTGACTCTTTCGGCGATATTTTGTTAATCCAATGTTTTACTTTTTAGGAGCATAATGTTATATGTTGGTCGCAAAATACGAGCCCTGAAACGAATAAATAAGTCCCTTTGCGTCCAAAATATCTAAACACCTTGTTGAAGATGTTACCGCAAATGCCGATAATTTCCCGACGATCCACTGCATAGCCTTGGGTGTAACACGGGAGGGTGAGGAGGCATATGACAGGGCATCGGAAAAGAGTCGATGTCACCATGACTTGCAGTCGAGGCTTCCCATGGATTTTTCCGCCCCAATCCCATCTCATGCAGATCAAAACTCTCTTCCATTATCGGTGTAACAAAGATGCCAGCAACTGAGAGCGTTCCGAAGGCGTAAACCACCAACAAGCCAAGGGGCGAATCTGGTCACTTATTCAAGAGAGAACGGACTTTTGTCTCGTGTAACAATAACGTGGTAAAATTAATCGCAATATTCTAGTATATGAAGAATATATTTCAGTGTGTATAAATCACTGATAATGCATTATTACAGTAAAGGAGTTTGAAGACGTTACCCTCCAGCCCTCTATTAATGAATAGTAAAGTTAGCGTCGTGGTCGGTGGTCAATTTTATTTCTGATGGCAGAAATCCCCTTCCACTCGGTGAAAACCCTAAATGTTTCCCCCTGCCATGTGCCTCTGGCGGCTTTTGGAGTACTAATCTAAATCTATTCTAATGTTGGCAACACACAGTATCAATGCCAAAATATTTTTGTTATTTTATTACGTGCTCGTATTTGTTTGCCACCTCAGGCAATTATTGGTTATATTGCACACTATATTTATAGAAGAAATAGAAGCGTAAATTGCTATAAATAGAATATAAAATTAGAGAGTGACACGAATCTATGCTTAGTTCTCAGATTACTCTACAGAAATTATAAAGAAGGCCATTTTTCCCCCCTCGTAAATCGACGATTAACAAGCGTGACAAAATGGAATAACGGAGCTTTCGGGTACAGATATGCTTTGTTTTCAGATACTGTAAATCATTATCTACACTGTGTACTGCAGATCATACAATTCACAGTTGGATTGGCTATTATTTCGGGATTTTCTATTGATTTTTATGAGGACCAAAATATTGGCGGATGTAACAAAAACGATATAGCTCAGCAAAAGAATCCTCTGGAATTATGATAATAGTGGAATGAATAATAGTTGGAAGCGATGAATAAGGAGATGCAAGGCAGAGGATACACTGAGGGAGACAGGAGAAATCGATGCAGAAAAGTTTATCCCCAAATAAAGCGTATTTAGAAAAATAATTCCCGCAATTCCATATTTGGAAAAAATCAAAACATCCAGCTTTGTTTCCCCTTTAAAAATACCCTGGCATGCCATTCAGAGGGCAGTTTCAACATTATCTGGTATTCAAAGCATCCACTGAGGAGACTCATCGATTCTCATACAACCTCAGCAGCGGGCGGATTATATAATATTTTCGAACCGAAATCGGGATGTTTAGGAATATTTGAGGCTGCGTCACAATAAAATTTATTCGGAATCCCTCCGCCCCCACCTGCCCCCCTCGTTAAACTGCGGCCAGCAGAGGGAAATTACTTCCCCTGAGGTGAGATAGGAGATACTGAAAAGGTGACGAAAAGTGACACGAAGATTAAGTGAGGGTTTGAAATTAGAAAATGAAATGGTCCGAGAAGGAAACCTTGAAGGACTCGCCCTGCAATGTCGGCGTATTATGAATGCTTGAAATGATACAGGCAGAAACGCGTGACGCAGCATAACGGAATGTAGTGCTGCAATTATATCCTAATTCAAAATGGGTGGAATTGAATCGTAATGGTGAGAATATGCAGCGAAATTTTAGATGAGGGGACATAATAAGGGAAAACTTGCTAGTTTGGCATTGTATGCTTACTCAAACTCTGGTTAAAGGTATTTTCACACATTTCATTTTTTGTTTTCTTACTGTAGATTCTTTTTTCCTAAGCTTCAATCAGGTTTTTTGGACCCAAAACTAAAGTCTTGTCCATTCCTTATTCAAACTTAAATCTTTCATTATTACATAACAATTTGATCTATTTTATATATTCTATAGGTTAAATGGAAGAGGATACTTGAAAGTCTCAATTTTTCCCAAAATAATAACCCAAAATAATCACACCATTTATTAATTTATAGAAGCCCTCGATTCTTGGAGGCGCGTTTTAGTTACATAGATTGATTTTGGAATGTATTTAGTGTATTTAGAAATACTATCTCAGCTCGAAAGGGAAGAAAAAATGTGGAATAGATGAATTGTGGGTGCCGAAAAAGGAAGGGAAAGAGAGGTGAGAAAAGAAAAGATGACGCAATTGGAAAAGAAAGGCAGAAGAAAGAAGAGATGCGAAATGGCGCGGAAGATATGGAATAATAGATGGGAAGAGAGGGAAGGAAAGAGAAGAAATATGCGTGGGGAGAAAAGAGAAAGAGAGATATCCCCTCCCTTTCTTCTTTGGCAGGAGTCGTTATCTGTGCTTCTTTCTCCTCTGCCCCGGGGGACCCTCCTAAGAAAGAGGTGGGCGGGAGAACTCGAGCGATGTGCAATTTATCGCCGTCCTCGGCGCGTTGCTGCCCTTAGTTCAATAAGTTCCCTCCCCGCTTCGGCCCGATAACACCCCTCCGACTCAACTCGTTAACTGCCTTCATCCGACGCAAAAAAACTCCCTCTACCGACCAAATAACGTTGCCGAACCGAAATAGATCAAAACTCGAGTCACCCATAGCCGAAATCAGATCTCACGCCGCCCACTGCACGTTGTAACACCTACAAATGGATGCCATCTCCGCTTCGGGTCAGCGATATGGCCAAATTCGCAGCAACACGCCATATCTCGATGGGTTGGATTCTACAATTTATAATTTCAAACCTATATTCTAAGATCCGAGTAAATGCCAGATGAATGAATTAACTCTTCATTAGGCGAGGTTATGCTTCTCTCTCACCTAACCTCAATTATTTATGCGTAAGTCAAATTTCAAAGATGGAATTAGAAGAACAAAATACAGGACTAAGAGATTAGGACAGTGTGGCAATACTTCTAAAACAATCAACAAGGTGATAACACCAGTGAAAACACATATCATATAATTTAAAGAGGTAATATCAAATTAATAAAATTAATATCCAAATGCAAGTTAAACATTTAGTATAACTGTCTAAGTGAAATAAAAATATTTGAAGCTATAGTCACCTTTGCATTATTTTTAACTCTACGATAAAATTATTTGCGTGTTTTTTCGACATAAATATAAACCAATTTCATTATTAACCGTTCCTAATTTTAGAAAAGGCGTCTGTGTCTTAATTCCTTATTTTTATTCAACTGTAACAGCAAATAATTCAAGGGAGCATGGATATATCCCAACACGCTATTATATGGCTCATTAAGCGATATTTTCTCTATTCTTACCCAAGAACATTATTATTTCGTTCTTTAATTGAATATGGTTTATATTGTAATGGAAGAGATATGTGTAATTAATATTGTAATGAAAGAGATGGATTTATATTTTGTAGCTAAAATATTTTGATTCAAATGGAATAAATTAACTTATAGATAAATTTTAGCAGAAAGATTTTCAATCCCTCAAGCACCGCCTCCATAAATTCCTTTCTTCCGCATCATATCTAAGGACATCCCTTAGAAGAATAATATATACCTGGCGTTATCTAGTTTTCAAATACTACCATAACTCTAGTAATATGGAACGGTAATTTTAGAAATTGTTTTGCTTTACTTAAGGTTTTAGCGTAATAGAGATATTCCATGAGCAAGATGAAGAGTCCAATATACTTTTCGGCTCCTATTCCTGTACTTCGTGCACCCATCGGTGCGTCCTCGTGAGCGGTCACTTAAAGCCGAGAATGCTGTCTGGATTTTTCCATGGGAACCCCTCTTAAATATTCTTCAAAATCGTAACCTCTTCCAATAATTATCACCGTGGTAACAACATGGTTGCATAGGCATTGTTTATGAAAAAAGACGAGGTTGGCATTGTCGTGCGATCGATCAAGCAGCGAGAGACAATGGCGGCAGTGGGAGTGGCAGAGGGAGGCCACCTGTCCGCACAACCTCATTACGAGCTCCTCCTTGCATAGCACCGGTTCGGTTCCCGGCTGATCACGATCTGAGACTGAGGAATGCTGCGGGGAATCCGCCCTTTCCCCATTAGCTGCCCATAATATTAAGACTCCCTCTCAAACTATGTGATTGATCGCACAGAAAATGGAAACGTCACTCCGTTTATGGAATTCAGACTGAATATATTCCGTGAAATTGAATTCGAAATGCGTCGTTTGAGAGGGACGATGACAATCGCTACCTCAGCTCCAAATAGCCCGATACTCCTGGAAATTACACCTGTGTTTTGATGTATGTTGCATAGGTTAAACTAAAGCATGCACATCCGAAAATCTGCGGTAGAGCAAGTAAAAAGCTCGGAATTATAATGGGTTAGTAGATGCGATGAGCAGGTTAGAGAACGATTATACCTAAGTAAGGCACTATCTTAAATACGCGGCAAGTATATGAATCGAGGGGATGAAACGGGTGATCGACGGTCAGATGGACAAAATCCTTTCTAGGAAACAGATCTCAGAGAGTTGTGTTAGACGGAATATTATCCGAAGAAGTTAGTATCACATCAGGTGTTCCGTAGGTAAGTGTCTTATGGCCGATTTTGTTCCTTATCTACATTAATGACGTAGTGGATAATATAAAGAGCAAAATTAGATTGTTTGCCGATAATAACCTCACATGCTTAGAGGTTCCGTCAAAAATGATATATTATTATTAGTATATTACAGAACGGCCTGGAAGTTATATCAGGATGGTGAAAAGATAGGCAGCTTAACCTAAATATAAGGAAATGTGTTGCTATGAATTTAACGCGTACTGCACAGTACAAATTTTCAGGACATCCCTTAGAGTTCGTGCGTCGCAAGAAATATCTAGGAGTCACGTTTAGCAGTAGTTTATCTTTTAAGGAATATATTAAAATGTAGTGGGGAAGACGAATAAAATGCGGAGACTAACAGGTAGAACGCTGAAAGGATGCTCATCAAGAGTAAAGGAAATAGCTTTTTCCCTCATTCGACCTAATCTCGAATATTGTTGCACGATTAGCTTTGGTCTCAGATTTAGAAATGGCCCAACGCAGAGCAACTCGTTTTGTTACGGGAGATTTCAGGTTCGACAGTAGTGTTCCCTCGATTGGAATTCGCTTCAGAAGAGAAGAAAAGATTGCTGACGGAAATTCTTCGAAAAGTTCCTCGGTTTTGAACTTAGGGACGAGATGAGTGAAATTCTGATCCCAGTAAGTAATGAGTGCGATCTCCGAGAGGCATCAGCAAAGTGTTATAATCGCAAGGACAGATAGTTATTTTTGGTCGTTATTTCTGAGGGCTGTTAGAGAAACTTATAGGGTCGGATTAGTAAACGACGGTGTCATTAGACCTCCTGCCATACTCCTCTGACGGGGTAGAAATGTAAATTTAAAATTCGAGAAAGTGCAGCACAAAGCGGTGCAGTAGTTTCTTTGAAAATACTACTATAAAAAGGAGAGTATTAAGGTGTTCTCAGACGCAGGTTGGAAATCGTTGAAAGAAAGTAGACAAGAAGGAAAACTGCGATTAATTAAAAAAATCACGTTTGCAGAGGACGTGATTGATATTATATAACTCCACTTCTACTACAGCCGATCCCACAATGTGCATACAATAAGAGAAATAGATAATAAGTCATTTTAAGAACTAATTATTTTCAGGAACGATACGAAATTACATTTTATAATTTTAATAGTGAATACCCGGCAAAAAATGATGGAAATCAATTTAATTTATAGAAAATTGTACTACAACTATCAAATATATCTGTTGCGGGTCAAAATACCCCCTAAAAATGTCAAGATTTACTTTCAATGTATCTGTAATTATTTGGCATGCAGTAATCTACTTAACCAACGTTTTTGTTGAACTACTATATAACCTAGTTCACTCATCATCGTCAAAATGGCCGAGTGATTAGTGTCTGATACATATCTCCAAATTCAAATCTAAATGTCTATCATCAGAGATTCGGTTCCTCCTTAGGGAAATTTTTTTTCGGAAAATTAAGTTTAATGTTTGCTAAGAAGCTCCCTTAAAGCTAAGAAGCTTGCTATTCTTAAGAAAGTGATTCATTACTTGGTTACGTAACTGTTTATTTTAGTGACGCAAAATTACATGGATATTCATAAAAACTTTTTCATTTTCATATATTTCGTACTCTACAATGTATATAACGTTCAATTAAGTTATAATTTCGTCTCATTTCTTCATACATCACACGTTGTCACGACTTGTTTACTTCGACAAAGCAATCCTTCCTATTATTAAATGAGTGAATGGGGTACTCATACCTTATTTAACTATCCGTAGATCTACATACGTAACCACATTGGGCGTATGGCAGGAGGTACGCGCACTCAATTTCATTAATAGATTTTAATAATCCTAGAACAAACTTGCTTTAGTATCTATTTCCCTTCACTCACTTTATTATTGCAGCCTATGTAACATCGATTTTTCTATGCATATATTCTACGAATGCATAAGCTCGGATTCAACAATCACATTGGTCGTCAAGGTGACGTACAACGGCGAAATCTCGCGAAATTTTCGTTTAATCTATAAAAATTCTTGTAATTTGAAATTTAAACCAATATTTCATGAAAAAATAAGTATCTTTATATTATTAATAATTTCGTTTGTTTTGGCACTCGATTCGATTTCGCAGGATCATTGCTTATAAATTTATACTGTAAAAGATTAAAATTTCTCCAATCCATCAAAATGACCTTTACATGCATTTCTTTTAAGAGCTTCTCAAGCCCTTTAGAGTCGAACCAAGGATATAATTGGTAGAAAAAAAGATATCTGCTATGTTACTGATCCTCTAATGAATCTTTGAATGTTATCTCGACAGTGAGTGCGTGAAATCGATTTTCCAGTATTTCTTCTATGTATTTCTTAGAGGAGTTACTGACATCTGATGGTTAAATATACACACATCGGTGATTATTATATAAGTTAGATTAAAGTTTATTTAAGAACTGATGCTCGAAATGAGCAAAGTATGGGAAAATATTTTGAATTTAAATTAAACATAGATATTTAGCAAATGTTTCAGGTAAGGTAAAAATGGGGAAATTTTCATTTGAAATTCTTGTAAAACCAATTTCGGAAAAACAGTTTCATTAATTAATCAAGCGCAAGCAATATGGATTATTAGAATGCTTTATGTCAAACAATCAATTTTCTTCCTTTTATGTTAAAGATTATAAAATTCACATCGTCTTAGTAATTGCCCTATATATATATATATATATATATATATATATATATATATATATATATATATATATATATATATATATATATATATACATACATACATAGTGATTATTTATATATTATGATAAAATAATAACTCTTCAAAAAGGTGGAGTAATTTAAAAAAATAGACTTAAAGTATTATAGAAGAAGGCAGACCAATGAGGAGTAATACACCTAAGGCTGGATCTGTTTGCTGCTTATGTCTTTACCGGTCCTGTCTTTTACTTGTATTCGTCTGTATACTCAACGAATTACGTTATGCCGACATAAGAGGTCATGAGGACTCACTCAGGCTATTTATGGGCACATCAATCCCTTATTCTTCGTTATTTCTGAAATCTCATTTTTCTTTTTTGCAAAGCAAAGCATTTACTCGGAAGAATCGTATCTTTCAGGAAACGGGTATGAGGAAATTGAAATTTCACACGCTTATATCATTTTATAAAATAAATCCTCTTGATTTCATTCCCTTAATTCCATTCATAATATATATAAACATAGACAGAAATTGAAAAAGGACTTGAAAGATATTTTATGTTGCTTACTCCAGCTGACAAACACTTACATTGTGATATTGCTCATTACTTAAGTAGGATATAATTGTGTGCCTTTTAACTAATGATAAAATCTATATTTATATTTTGGTAATTTTGGGATACTATCCAAGAACTGAAGTAAAAATGATGTATTTCTTTTTAAATCTTCGGGTCATCATCATTGCACATGTTTTACTGATATCGTAACATCAGTGTTCTGCGTATGGAAAAATACGAAGTGAAGTTTAATCAAAGACGTTATAGGAGGCAATATTTTTAAAATGGCCTATAGATACTTTCCTTGAATTCAGAAAATGTCTGCGAATTTAATGTGAAAAGAATAATATTTAACAAATTGTGAATTCAATATACGGCGCAGTTGAGTACAAAAGAGAATAGGAACGGCAATTGAAGCCAAAAAGAAGCAATGAATTTAAACACACAGATAACAAAACTCGTTGAATAGTTTTCTATTGATTCCAAAAGTATTAAAACGAGATATTCAACCTACTTTAATACTGCCGTATGTATTTATGAATTTTAATAATTATCGGTAAAAATTAATTTCGAGAATTATAAAAATTATCTTAAATTAATACTATTTTAGTCATTCATATTAACAATATATCTTAAATGACTTCTTAATAATATTAATTAATTAATATTCGAAAAATTAATGAAGATTTCAAATTACTATTTAAATGGCCATCTTCAATAAATATTTTAAATGCATAGTAAAAGAAAAAATAAATGTTGTAAACAAAAATTGAATATAAAAATACATAATAAATTTTCCAGATAAATATTTCAAATAGATATTGTAAATAGATGCCTTAAATATTTATTTAAAATGGATTTCTCAAATAAATATCTATTATAAATATCTTAAAGAAACATTCATGTAAATATTATGATTAAATACTATAAAAATAAATTTTTTGAATTAAATTTCAATATGAATATTTCAAATCAATAAACTAAATTAACAGTTGAAATATATAAATAGTAATTTAAAATATTTATTCATAGTGTTTTATTGTTAAACCTTCGAATAAATACTTTAAATAAGTATTTAAATAAATATTTTAAATAAGTATTTTACTAAATATTTTAAATGTTTGCTTTAAATAAAATTTATATATTTAATGAAATCTTAAAACATATATTTTATTTTAAATAATTTTAATACATTTTAAATGAATAACCTCTATGAACATGTTAAGAAGACATTTTAAATGAATATCTTAAACAAATTATTAACATATTCTAATTTAAAAAATCATTGAAATATTTCAAATAAATATTAAATTAATAATTTAATAAACAATTTATATTAGAATTTTAAATTGATATCTAATTTAATAATTGACTCAGAAATTCTTTAATTAATGTTTTAAATTAATACCTTTAGTAAATATTCTAAATAATTATTTTACATGAATACTCTAGCTAAATAATTTATATTAATTATGAAAAAATATACTAATTTAAAAAAATTAAATTAGATTTTTTGATAAAAATTTTAATTTGTTATGAAATTAATGTTTCAAATATATACTTTAAATTAATATATTGATTAATGAAATACAAATTAAATTAATATCATAAAGGGATACTTTAAAAAGACATTTTAGTATATATTTTATATGAATATTATCAAAAATTGATATTCTAAATAAAAATATTATATGCATATATGTTTCAAATAATTATTTTAAATTTATATATTAAAGAAATATTTTACTTCAATATTTCAAATTGAAATTCTTAAATTAATAACTTAAACATATCTTCTGAGTAAACTTTCTAAGTAAGGTTTTCAAATTAAGTTTTTATATTCGGTTTTTATAAATATTTCAAAAAATTATTTTTATTTTCCATTAATATGTTTAATAAATATCTAAAAATATATTACGTATATATTTTAAATCAGTATTTAAGAAAATATTTTTAATAATTATTTTAAGTAACTATTTTAAATAATTATTTTAGGTAAATATTTTAGATAACTTTTTAACTATCCATTTAAAATAATATTTTTGCTACCCTCCTGCTATTGCCAATATCTGGTGAAGTCCTCCTGAGCCTAGCATACCTCGACAGGAGGTGCTTCACCAATACAATAGCAGCAATGGACAACACACACAACTATACCCTGATTGGAGGAAATCCAATCTACCGGAATTCAAACCCGGGACCTTGGGTTCAGAGTGATAGCGCAGCTAGAGCTCTAACCACTGGGCCACCAAGCCGGCAATACTACAACAATTAAGTAAGTATTTTAAATTAAATCAATATTCCATACTGTCGAATTTTTACATCTAGAATCCTTATTCCTAAAGAATAATATGTATTGATTGTTCGCTATTATTACTATTATCACTAAATTATTTTAGTGATTTAGTTCCTTTTTGGTTTAGGAACACATTACAGATTAGACAACGTCATTCAATGTTAAGTATTTAGTTGCTTTCGAGTCATGTCAGAATATTATTCACTGTCATGTAAGGTCCTTGTATATGCTTGCCGTCGCTAAAAACCAAATATCTGTGGTTTTGAACTATAATTAGTAATAACTGAGCTGATCTGGATCAGGAAAATAAGAGTAGATAAAGAGATATGATATTCTTCAAGAGAGGAGTGTCTGTTACAATTGTCACAATGCTAACATGGAAACATATATGTTTCAAAATTTAGCTCAAAAAGTTTCATTTAAGATTTAAAAATCTTGCGAAGATATGACCTTATTTGTATTGTGTCGAAGGATATCATAAGGTATCTGGGGACGTCTTGGGAAATGGCAAGCGGGCGCAGGGACACTTTGGCGAAAAGGTAATTAAGCAAGGATATGACTTATAGGTCTACTCATAGAGATGACTACGTATATATTTCATTCCCTCCCGGTATTTATTCCACCCGGTATTCCCGGTAACTTATTCCACCCCTTAATTCGTCTTACAACTTCTGTCTTTGTCTTCCCCTCTGTGTTTTCCCTAGTATCTTCCCTCGATCACTTTCTTCAATAACCCTTCTCCTCCCAATATTTGACCCACCCATTTCTTTTGTCTATTTTTAATTACTTCAATCATTACTCTTTTCTCCCCAACCATCTCTAGAACCTCCTCATTCATTTTTCTATCGACCAAACTTTCTCCATTCTACGCCATACCCACATCTCAAAAGCCTCCACCCTTTTGACATCCTCTTTTATTAACGTCCACGTTTTACACCCGAACAACATTACACTCCACACCAAGGCTTTTACCAATCTCTTCCTGATTCCTTTAACAAGTACCTTTGTCATCAATTCCCTTCGCTTCATGAATGCTTCTTTCGCTGATACTTTCCTTTTTCTAATTTCTGTCGAGAATATTCCATCCTTAGAAAAAAGTATGAAAATTGATCTACTCGACCCCTAGGAGAACCATCATAACCCCAATTGCATCCCTCGTCCCTTTCCCTCTCTGATAACCGAACTGGTCATTTCCTATGTGTTCCTTAGTTTTCCCCTCGATTCTCCTATTCAAGAGCCTTAGAATAACATTTGCCGCATGAGATATTAAGCTAATTGTGCGGTAGTCCCGGCATTCTAAGGCATTATTCTTTTTCTGTAACGGAATCAGATTAGACTTGGTAAAATACTCTGGCCATTTCCCTTCGTCGTAAATTTTCCTACATAAATCATAGAATTGCTTTTAGCCATTCCTCCCATATTCTTAAAAATTTTTCCTGGAATCTCATCCACGCCCGTTGCTTTTTTCCCCTTCATGTCCCGCAGTGCTCTATCAAGTTCAATATCTAGTATACTTGGTCCAACATCATCTTCCTCTACTTCTTGTGCACTTTCTATCTTTGTGTGGGTAGGCTTCATGTCTTTAGAATACAATTCTTCGACATACTCTTTCCATCGTCCCCTTATGCTTGCTAGCTCCCTTAAGAGGTTTCCCCTGTTATCCCTGATAGTGTCCATTTTATTAC
This sequence comes from Pachydiplax longipennis, assembly GCA_036926295.1. NCBI lineage: Eukaryota > Metazoa > Arthropoda > Insecta > Odonata > Libellulidae > Pachydiplax > Pachydiplax longipennis. The sequence goes on from JAVFKF010000054.1 coordinate 1,146,498, forward strand.
TAATTTTATTCCACGTTAAATGATTCACTTTCCTATATAATAGGTCGACCCTCCCACTTTCAGCCATCTTCTCTATTTCGTTACACTGTTCCTTCCACCACAATTCTCTAGCTCTGTTCGTTTCTCCCTCAGTTCGTTGTTCAGTGCACTGGACATTCTACGCCCGTGTTCTGTGTTAACACTTCCATTTCCTTCTTTCCTCCATTTTATTTATAATTTCAATCGTCACGCATGGTTTCCTAATCTCACGGCATTTCCTGCTCCCTTGTCCAACACCATAGAAACCCCTCTCTGACTATCATTTCACCCACTGAATATGACTCTCACATCATCGTTCCAGAAATCTCCCCCATCCTTCCGCTGTACTTCGCCTATCCCCAGAATGTTTATGTTGGACCTCTTCATTTCTAACTTTACGTTTTATAACTTCCCTTTTCTAAGCATCGTTCTGACGTACCAGCTTCCTACCCTGGTCATCTTCTTCTTTTCTTGTGTCGTTGGGTAAGGATTTCGTGGAATGACGACCGGGGTGGCCTTACCACCATCCCTGCCGGGTACGACACTCTCCCTAGAGGGCTGAGTCCCGTTTTTGCTCCCGCTATTGTGGCACATCATGATCATGGGATAGATAGTCGAGGTAGTCTCCCCTTGTCTTCCTCAACAGTGTTTTTAACGTGACACCATCACTCATATAGGCCGCCCCACTGTGGTACAGACTCCTTTGCAGTCGCCTCACTGAGGTACAGACGCTGCGTGGACTACCTTTCGTCTGGCCCCTACCTATTGACCTTTCTGGCATGAGTGACCCTACCAGGAACAAAGTTCCAGCCAGTATAGCTCTCGTAGGAACACGCAAGCCCTTTCACCACGTCAAGGTGTAGTCCATAGAAGGGGGGTGACTACGTGGTAATGGAAAAAATAAAATGAATGAATTATTAATAAATATGATCTTATTAATGGTTTTTTATTAGTCATCATATTAATATCTGAAGAATTTACGATTGCTAAAAAGATAAACATCGCTATAATGTTGTGTAAATAGTCGTCGTACGAAAGAAATGTGAGTAAATTATGCGTTGTGGAGTATGGATGCAATAAGGGTTATATGTACGATGTAACACGATGGAGTATATATAAAAATGTAATTTAATGTGTTTGACTCGAAAATAGTATACGAGAACTGAGAAGTGAAGACCAAGTATAGTGAGCAAACGAGGTTCTTTCCAAAGGGAGTCGCTTGAAATGTATGCTCATGTATATTTCTGCATGTATTTGTGTTCGTTCGAGGAAACAAATACATTTAGCATCATTATATGATTCGATAGTGCTTTGAAACAGAAATTCTAAGCAACGGAAACCTATCACATATCCTTATCATTATTAGCTGGTGTTACACTGACGTCAGTTGATACCCCCTTAATAATATCACGCTTAATGCAAGAAAAAATTCAACGATCCATTGCATTAAAAGTATTAAGATATCAGAATTACATCATAACCCCCCTGGTATCTCTTCTAATACTGTTACACCACATCCGAAGTCAGTTTACATAGGTCCTTCGGATATGTCATTACTAAAAAATAAATCACGATCAAAACAAAATTGCAATACAGAAACATCCAATAAAATACCCATTACAGAAATACAGCCCAAAAATATTTATGGAAACACACGCATAAGTACTACTTCGATAATACCAAATAAATTAAATTTACATTCATACTAAGAACATAGCAATTCGTTACACATGAATACACATCCACACCATATTCAGCTATTGGAAACAATTACCCATTTTTATAAAATAATTCATTATTTACAGTATGCCATACAGACATTATGATAATGCTTCCACATTCAAAAGACATTCTAAACGACGGAAATATGGAATATTCGTATCCTGTAATTAAATCAACGAAATATGTCGGAGTGTAAGGAAAGGAAATGTACTGGGTGCAGAATTAATCAGGCAGCGCCATTGGCGGCAGAACAGAGGCAACCTCCTTCGTATCGATCAAGACGAGCATCTCCGAACCACCACGCCCTCCATCCGCGTCTCCCTAATCATACAAATGTTTTCCTCACCTCACCAACGCGTAAGGTGAACATCTTTTCTCAAATATTATTACCCATACATTTCACTCTCTTCGAGGAAATCGACAGCCTCTTTCATTATATAAGTTCTGCGATCATAGCGAGTATTTGGATATCACAGAGTAATATATCTATCATAAAAAAGGTAACTAACTAGGGTCAAGGGTTCCTCACCAGCTGTACCCTTAAGGGGCACCGGAATAGCTGGAAAATAATTGAGCTAATCTATTGGAGTGTTTCAAAATCAGAGCAATTAGATCAGAGAAAAGTTATGATTTTTTCCATGTTATTCCATGACGGTACAGTTTGCAAGATTAAACTGAAGCCAAATGCGTACTCTCTCAAAGAAAATACATGGAGAATTTAAGAATTTATTTCTACTCACAATGAATTAAGGGTACGGGATAAGGGTACTTAAAGCCAAATGGAAACAGAGAAGTAAAGTAAGTAAAGTTTGATAACCCCTTAGAATAGATAGAATGAAAATTATTTGAGTACAATAAAGAAAAGGTATAGAATTAAAAACAAATTACATATGTACGAAAGGCTTTTAATAATAAACGGATTCGAATTTATATCAGAATAGTTTAACTTTGCCATCAGTAAATAAAGCAGTGTTAAGAATGTTACAAATAAGAGGGTGGATCGTTCTGCAATTCGCTCAGAAGCCTTCGCATGATATATATACTTGCAAATGAGTGAAAAAAGAAATAATATCGATAAAGCATAAATGAATATTTCTAGCATTCCACGATTACCGTCAGACGTAAAAGCAATACATCGGCAAAAATTACAATACATACTTTCGATCAGAGAAATGACTGTTGATTTATAAGCCTCAACTTTTATAATGCAAATTTCTTAGAAGTATAACTATTGCTTAATCGAAAATTATACAATAATAAAGCGTAAAATGTTTTTTTTCGAATCAGATACCTATTTAAGAAATCGATTTGACTGCTTTTCTTAGAATTTCATTAAGTGTACGATTCAATATTATTAAATAAACAATCTAAATTAGCTTAACTTTTCACTTTCTATTATTAATGTGATGCCAACACACATAATGAGACATTATCATGCGCAACATTAAAAGTGACTGATACTACTCCATGAATGAACTTCCTATTTAACGAGAGCTATGCATACATATGTGAAAAAGCAAATAATTTTATACTATAACATGAAAAAGACTTTCCCCATTCTTCAAAATGGAGAAAATTTGTAGTTTTGTAATGATTAATATAAAGTGATAGTTGTACTAAACCGAAAAATAAAGGAAATGATTTATATTGTAAGTACTCCCTAAGTATTTTACGTATATTAAGAATCGTAGGTCCACAAAGTTTTGCCCAAATCGGACAAGTATTTTGGTTGTGATTATGAGTTCCTTCTCTGAAGACGTGCGGAGATATATATATAGATCACCCGTGACAGAAATGTTTTTCTACGGATCTGATGGCGCTTCTCGCCTCTTCGCCACATTCCGATTTCTTTTGCACGCTATAATTTTTCCCTCACCGCCGATTTTCCCATAGCTGTCGCCGCGTTGAATATAATTTACAGCGTCGTGAGAGAGGGCAGTCGCCGAATAGGACGCTATTAAAGGATGTGTGACGTTCATTCCATTCTACACAATCCTCAGACATCTCTATGTAACCACCTTTGGGCATATGGCAGAGGGGAACGCAACCAGTCCGACTGGTTCTTTCCAAGCTCTGCTATCTATTGCAAAATTTCTTCTGTCTATGAACACGCTCTTTCTGTTATCTGCTACTTTTTCATTTTCCAATTCAGACCGTATACCCGAAATCTATCACCGTATTTTATTTTAAATTCCACGCACGTATTAATCCATCCACATTAATGAATTTTTACCGTAATGATGGTATAGATTATGCGAATTCAAAATCTACTATTCAATTTCCTATCCTGTACGTGTACATATTAGAGGTTTCTTTTTGTATCACGTATGGCGAATTTCGTTTTGAGAGGACAGAAACTGTGAACTGGAAGAACCTATGTTACCTTGATTATAAATATTATTTGTACCTTTTTCCTTATAGTTTCCATTGTCTTTTTCAAGCGGCAAACTTTTCATCATTTTCCAATTTAATATGTATACACGACGATTGCATTATCGACTAAATCTCGGGAAAAAGCTGTAAAGAATTTAAAACACCTTTGTTGCACAGAGAGAACAACAAACATGAATTTAATGAGAAGATTAGAGAAGACAAGAAATGGCTCGTAATCTTTTTGGGTCATACACTGAGGAGAAATTATGATTTTTCCATGATATGATATGAAAATGTGATACACGAAGGAAAATTCTGTAAGAAAAGAAAGTGAAAGAGTGAAAAGGAATTAGAGGAAGAGTATGAAATTTGCGTAACAAACAGGAAAGAACAGAGTTAACGATAGGAAATTTAGTCCTAGAGGGTAATATTGTCTTTGATGAATTTAGAACATCTCCGAAGATGATACAGACGCGTCTAGACGTCGACAGTCCAGATCATCATCAAAATAAATTATTTCATTAATTTAAATTGATTTCAAATTAGTTTATGCAGTGGAAATATTTTATTACGCCTTTCTATAAAGTTTAAAATGTGAAATCGACTACGGAATGTATTAAAATATGAAAATTACAATATATTGCAAGAAAGCAACTTCAATTAATGTATTTTCCGCAGGTTAAATTTAAAATAACCGGTTTCAGCACAGAATCATTATAGCCCTGATTAAGGCAGATCTACGCTAAAACCAGTCCTTTTAAATGAAACCCGTGGAAAATATCTAAGCTAGAGTGTAGAACATGAAGACAATTTAGGAAAGTAACCCTAAAATATATCACGTGATAAGTGGTGTTAATGGTGGTTCAGGAATATGTATTATATAATAGCAACGTATATTCTAGTTCATTTTTAAATTAAAATGGTGTATTAGTTTCTGTAGACTATTTATAATTATTAAGTAATATTGTTTGTACATTGTAGCCTTTTTAAATTGTAAATTAGGGTAGCTTGTGAGAGCCTGTAGTTAATGGAAGATTTTTTAAATAGTCCTGATATGTAATTGAATACGTAGGTAATTATTATATATATCATTTGTGATTTTTTAGAGTAAATTGACGTTGCCCTGGGGGCTATCTACGGCGAGTACGTATATTATAATAATAGAATAGACTTAGAACTTCTTTCATTATAATTCTTTTACTTTAAATTAATTCCTAAATTGCCGCCTTTGCTGTTAAGTGTGATTACTTCTTAAGATATCTTTGTTTTAAATAGTCTGCTCCAAAGGCGATAAATTTACGTGCAATCTAGCCTTTTTATGGCATTTGTTTCCACATTTCAGACGTTCGTATTTGCGGCAAAGCAACGTATTGTGTGGCCGCCTGACTTTCTGTCTAAAAGCAGCAGGAGAGTTTTAAAATTAATAAGAAGGAGAAAAGTGGATGGAATATGGCGAATGCAGGGCAAGAAGAAGACAAAGAGAGGCCGATGGTGGCCCCCCGGGGGCAGAGAGCCCCGCGGCTAACGAATCCCCCCCTCCTCGTTAGCGGAGGTCTTCGCACATCACTTTCCCGTTATAAACGATGGCCACCTAGAGACCGGCGACTGGTTTCCCAGATGATGGAACAAGTTTGACGATGTTTTGCGGTTACTCTGATGTTGGTTGCTTGCCGCCCCCTCGCTATGTACCATCCTCACGACCGCGCTACCTACGCCCTCTGCGGCCGAACTGTGAGGAATAAACAAGATGGATGGCCGCTTAAGGAAGCTCCACCTATATCACATCCTGAAGCGCAATTAATAATGCTAAATTTCGTGCCTACAACTCTTGTAAACTGCACTCTTCAATTCTGAAGTTCCGATCATACTATGCCAGTTACGCTTGCTGGAATGCCGAAGATTCCTTATCTCCCTCCTTGCACTGGATTTTCCTTAGGCCAACATCATGTGTGATGAGTAATCCTCAGTTTGAAGCGCTCCTTTTAAATCATCGCGATATTCTAAAAGTCTTCGTATTACACAGTACATTGCATTTCGTTGTGAATTCACTGAAGGGAAAATCAGACCGGCTTAAAGAATTATGAAAAAATCAATGCTTAACTCGAAAAGACATAGAGGGACTGCAAAAGTTGCTGACATTAGAAAGAAAGTAACCACCTTGAAATGGCTAAGTGCACGAAATTAAGATAGACTAAATTGGTGTTAGAGACCAAGGGGAAGACCATCGAAAGGCTGACTGATAAAGCACAGCCCAAGACCTGGAAAAGATTATTTAACTCATATCTGGACTAAAGACGTTAAGAGGACTATAAGAGATCCTCTAGTGATTGATATGACTAACGTTGATTTTGATTTTACGAAGACAGCAATAAAATAAACTTTATTAAATTGTACTTTAATAAATAGAACTTTAGTATATTCCTATGATATAATGCCGAAATTCCAATAACAACAATAGTGATCATTACTATTATTGTGTTAAGTTTGCTCAATTTAACACGAAATAATTAAACATAAATGAAAAATTGGTGTCAGAATGGTTAAGTGACGCTTAAGTACTCTAAATTGATGAGAAAAATATAATCATTTTTATACAAAATGTAAACATGGGTGGTCTGAAAAGTTTCCGACATTTCGCCATTTCTCGACGTTTTCTGAAAATTTTCTGAAGATTTCTGAAAAATCTGGGGTCGGAAACTTTTCAGACCACTATCGTATAATATGGTATAGTCTCTCTATTCTTCCCTTCAGCTTTTTTCTAATTTTTAATGAAATGTATATGCTCAATTTTGCAAGAAAGTCATTACTTCTAGAAACATATATATTACACAGTAAAGAGTGCTAATGATGAGGTAAGACGTTGACTAAAGGGACTAATATCTGCTATTCTCATAATGTAACTGACAGATTCGTCAACACTCCCGGATTCACCCGGAGGCTCCTGGATTTGGAAAACCATTTTTTCGGATTTTAGCTCCAGCTATCACTCATCTCGGAAATATTGTGTGATTAATGTCATATGTTGTTGGTAAAGGGAGGCTCTAAATTACTAAACTACGGAAGGTATGCGTATTACATTGGTTTCTTTCGACTAATGAGGAGTTTACCGCGGATTTGAAATTAATAAAATTAAATCTTATGCTCAGATAGACATCCGATGGGTATTGAGAACCCTTTATGCTAGTGAGTTCCTAGGTGACTTTGTAGCATTAGCAATTGGAAATAAGCTATAAATCATATCTGTGATGGAAGCGTAATGGCCTTTATTATTTTATTATATTTGTAAATTAGCTTATATAAATATGCAGGGCATGTATGTGCATTATGATTGAAATACCGCATAGTTATACCTAGGAGTGAAATGTATTTTCGTATAGTAGATGCTTTAACGTTGTAGTAAGGGTTTATTTTTGTAGGTGTTAATTGTTGTAGGTAGCCAATATATCTTCTTTAATTGCACAATGGTGTTGTATTATGTAAATTGTAATATTGTGCTATTTCTCTAGTTTTATGCTATTGTATAAATTGCCATTGGGCTGATAGTCCATCTGCAATAAATGTCTCCTAAAGTGAACTCTGGACGCATACAAGAGTCAATAAAAAGAGAAAATGAGAATTTCACTTCCCTACCAGGAAACGGACATGACGAACTGGACATGCAATTGAGGGCGTCGCACTTTTAGCAATAATCGATGTTGATTGTTGGTAGGCATGGCGATATAAAGCGAGCAGTCACCACAGCGTAACATCTGCAATTCCTCTGAAAATAAATTGAATCGAAGGCTATTTGAACGTCGCCTAAGGCGAGGTGATTCAAGATGAAAGTTGCCGGTTGAGCAGAGAAGAGGAAAATGCTTTCGAATTCTGATATGAAAATTCCGGAACGAATCACGTGGGTGTTCCTAATGTTGAAAAAGGCAGGTCAAAACTTGGCTACATGAAACCACTCCGTAGAGGAAATTCCATCCCCGATTCCGATTTATAGCAAAACTTTAATGCCTTCAAATATTGAGTGATATTGGCAATGAAGTGAAACAGGGATAACTGATAAGATTTGACTCTAAATCCAATTAAATTAAGTAAATGTGAGTGTTTGGAAAGAAATGGCGTAATTGAAACGGAGACTTTCTCTAGATATTTGCGCGAGATGAGAAAAGGCATCTTTCCATTTACGCTAATCTATAACACGCCTTCTTTTACGTCTCAAAAAATGTAAATCTTCGGCTTCATTTTTTATGAGATAGAAAAGTTAGAACTATCTCTAAATATTCATCTCATAATCCATACTCCATGCAATCCATAAAGCATATGATTCTACAGAATTTACGGTGTATATATTTCCAATTAGTGATATTTCATTACAATATCTGCAAATAACACAAAAGTAACTCTGTTTAACCAAATTTTGTGGGTTGAGGCTCACATTAGCCGTCAAACAAATGGCGGTCAAGTTTTCATTTAAATAAATCTAATTTCCTAATCAAAAATCTAGCAATGCATGCATTAAACTAAAAAGAATTAATAGTTTCAGTATGACACGAACTCTTGAAAGGATTTTGAATGCAGGAAACCAAAAACATATGTGTATGCCACTGTGCGAAAGTTAACATGAACTGGATGATGTAGGTTAACTGTAAAACTGAAGATGCCGATCACTTTCACAACTCGGATTCTTTGAATGCCACAGACGTCCGTGGGAAAAGAGGCCTCTTATGCGTGGGTGGAAATCAACCATTAAGTTTCGCCACTACTAAATTTTTCTATTGGCAAAGCTACGGACGGGAAGGACTAAGCTGGGGAAATATCTTAACCAGAAATTCTGGATTTCCTTCTGAGTACAACACGAATAGTATTGCGGTGAAAATAAAGGTACGATTTCAATCCTTTCACTCTCGCTGATATTAAACAGGTTAAGTTATTATTGTAAAAGAAGATGAATTTTACGTGGGTATCGGATCACCTACCGACTCAAATAAAATTTATGTGAAAAATATGAGGAATTATTAAATGAAAATCGTACAAAGAAAGAAAGGAAAGGTAAAAATATGTTATTATTTCCATAATTACAGATAAGGTGACTATTTATGAATGAATGCCTATTACTATAGTAAAGTATACTAATAATTTCCATTCATACGTACTGAAACTTCTAAATTTAAATTATTTCATCTTTCATTTAATAAATTACAAAGTCTGACTATGAATTCAATGTTTACACTATACAATTAATTTAAGATTTTAGAATAATGTACAGTTTTATAGTAAAAACGGTCATGTTCTGATTTGGTTATTGCATGTCTTAATTTCTTCTACAATTTTGATTGTTCACTATGTTTCAATCTTTCTCTGTCTTTCGGAAAATTTCGCAAGTTTTTTACGCACTCCTTCTTTTTGCGTATGTTATTTGAAGTGGATATATTTTTTCTGTGATCAAAACTATCACAGTTTTTCTCTACACCAAACCAAACTTTTTTTCTTCTGTACATACTGCATTTCGGAAATCTAATGTTACTTAAATCTGAATTCATATATGTACATACATACATACTTTGAGACAAAGGTAAAATGGGATTTCTTAGTTCCGATTTCGCCCGAAAGTAAAGACGTTTGTATGCGTGTATATTATCCGTCGTTGCCAAAAATTAGTATTCCGATGAAATCCTTTAACATTGGTCTCATATTTTTCTTCCGTATTCAAGCGTGTACCCTCACAAGATAATTACATCCCACTCCTGGAGCATCGAACGGGCGTCATCTCCCCTTTCACACTTAAATTTCATCCTTCATTCACTTCATCAACCGTTTTTTCCCTGCATTTTGTATCTCTTTTGCAAATAAGACGAATCGGATCGCAAGCCTAATTGTGCCTCATCGTGGAAGAGAAACGGTGTGTCCCCTCCATTGTTTATTTGCCTCGGAAACGAGAGAGCGAAGATTTCTTTAATCGCGGGTTGCAAAGATGAAGAATTCAGACATTCCTCAACTCGAAACCCTTCTAGAAATATTAGTGATATCAGATTTCACTTTTCGTTCATTCAACATTATATAATATAGCAAGTCCTTGTAAAATTCTTTTAATAGTTATGATGGGCCAAAAAATAAATGATTCGATTAGGCAAATAGTAATCAAAGATACCAAGCATTATAGTAGTAGCATTGTTAAAAGTGCTTCGACAGCAGAGTATAATTCTAACCGTGAATCCCACCTGGAATCGAACCCGAGACCACTTTCGCCAAAGTCGAACGCGCTGTATACAAGGCAATGAAGGATTCCAGGAACCAAGAATAGATAAGGAAAAATTAATGGATATAGGAAATGTTGATTCTTAACTATGAATTTAGAGTTTTCGAGAAAACCCATTAAGGAACTAGTAATTATATGTTCCATTATTTTACCACTCAATGAAGTTAACGAAATGGGCCTATAATTCAATGGATCATCTTTTACGCCGCTTTTAAAAATTGGAGTGACATTCGCAATTTTCCAATCATTCAGGACTCAATACGAGTATGTGTTCATACAGAGTATGGGCGCTTAGGGAAAATTTTTAACTTTGGTTTTTAAAAATGTCATAATCTTTAATGAATAGTTAATAATTTCTTTCAACTGCAAGAAAAGAAAGGATACCTTTTACCACTTAAATAACTGTTTTCGGTGCCCAGATTTTGGACGCGTCACATCATCATTAGGCAAAGGTTTCTCATTTTCCAAGAAACCAATTTTTGATTTCAGTTAGATGTATGTGAAATTGGTTGCATATCTAGTTGCAATATATTTCATTAAAAGCACGAAGAATTCAGCATACTCAGAAACTGCTCTCTTTTAGACCGACATCGGTGAAAAAGAGCTCAAGCGCTCATTCGGGTTGTTTACTTAGTGTAATCAAAAACTTTGAAGATAATGAGTTATCCGTACTCAAATGGTTCACTTCCTCGTTGCTGATCAGGTTTTTATTCGGAATTAACATAGTCATGATTCATGCCGTAAATGGTATCGATAAAAATATGCATAATCTATATGTAAATAGAGATAGAGAGGAAAATTTAATGAGTGGATGTAAAAACATAATATATTGAATAAAAGATCCAAAACATGGAAGCACGCACAAAGGAGGAAGGTGTAAAACAGATGCAAAGCTACTGATAGTACTAGCATAAAGATGAACTATGTACAATATATAAATTACAAAAGCAATACTAGTAAAAGAATTACATGAAATAAATCAATTATTGGACAGGAAGAACTGTATACAATATATAAATTACAAAAGCAATACTAGTAAAAGAACAACATAAAATAAAATCAATAATTGGACACATTGAATCATTCACTAAGAAAGAGAAAACAATATAAAAAGAAGGGAATTCGCATTTCCAACCTACTACAGGATATCCAAATATTCACATCGATGATGAATTAAAAATAAGAATATTCAGTTATGAGCAATCGGCTTATGAAAGCTTGAGGAAAATAAAAATGCAGAATAGGGCCTATAAAAGTCTTCAAACATTTAGTAACAATTATAAAAGATCAAATTCAGGAAAAGGGGTTAGAGAAGACCGTATTCGAAACCTCTTTATAAATCGTTTTTTACGACCACAAATGTTTTCGTAAGTACTTGGCTTTGAGTATGAATTCTCCTTCCCTCGTGCAAACGCGCCTGCGCCAGAGGTGATGTAGAGGCTTTCATGTTGGAGGTCTAATTCCACGCACAGAAATTATGCCTGCATTCGCCATGATCCGTGGGAGTTTATTCAACATAGCCGTGAAATGTCTCATGAGCGGTACCACACAAGAGTCACGAATGATTAGTGACATCGTGCGCGAGAACAATTCCAGAGCAAATGCCCACTTGTCACGTCCATTCTTAATGACACACACGACAAAACTTTTGTATTTTCAGGAAATAAAGCAATGGGGATTAACATTAATCACTTGGAGCTCTTCGGATGAATTTCGGAGACCTGAAAGAATGCAAGTAGAGTACTTTGTAGATAGAAAAATTTATTTTGTGATAAAGTGACACAAGTAGTTGACGATCCATTTTAATTTCCTAAAAGAACAAATTTACTGTAAAAAGTAAAATTAAATTAAAATAAAATTTTTGCGTGAAAATGTCTCCCTGTATAAGAGCTATTTTAACAATAATCTTTTTCATGAAACACTGTTCCGTTGCACTACCTGCACGCCACATTCTACCCACGACGATTAAGAAGTAGCATATCTCTCTACAGGTAATTAAACCGTAGGAGTCTTATAAGTCATACATACTTTTATTATAATTATGCTTATACTAAATGGACAACTGTTGACCCCCCAGTTGTGTTGGCTCGTCGAATAGAACGATCGTGCACATCTGATCTCCGACGTCAACTCGAGCTATCGACAAGAAAAATAAAAATTTTAAATTAAACATATTTTCCGGAAAACTTCCTTTTAAGGAAAGATAATATTCATTATATTACGGTCGTCCCAGAAGTACCCGACGTAACAAAAAAGAATCAAAAAATTTGGGAAAACATATATTTATTTCTCAACATGGTCTCTTTTCAGCTCGATATACTTTTCCCAGCGATGTTTTGATACCTTTTTATAGTGAGAACCGTTTAGTTCCACAAAATAGCTATCAATAGCAGACTTCATTCTTCATTGCCGGCAAATTTTTTACCACCGAACAATTTTTTCAAGTTCGGAAATAGAAATATTTCCGAGAGGGCTAAATCTGGCATATAACAAGGAAGCAATTGGTACTCAAATTGATTGATATTGGCCACCGCGATAACGGATGTGTGAACTGGTGGATCGTAGTGATTAAACAACACTTTCTTCTTCGCCAAATCCGGCCTTTTTTTCTTGATTTCATCCGTAAAACAATGTAACAAGTTGACTTAATACACTCTGTTGATTGCTATACCTTTTTGAAGATAATCAATGAAAATTATCTCACGTGCATCCCAAAAAACTGATGCCATGACCTTGTCAGCAGATGGAACTGACTTCATCTTCTTCGGAGCCGATTCTCCCCTTGCAGTCCATTGCTTCGACTGTTGTTTCATCTCAGATGTGATATAATGTTTTAGCAATGGTAATGAATCGACGCAAAACTCGGTTTTATTGCTGCGAAACATCGCCAAACTGAAACATCCTCACGACGTTGTTTTTGATCCAACCCATCTTGCGCACTGTTTTCTCATGTCCAAATTTTCGGTCAATATGCAATGTACAGCACTTCTTGAGATGCCTTCCATGTCTGCTAACTCGCGCACTTTCAGCCGACGGTCATCCAATACCACTTTGTGGATTTTCTTGATCATTTCTGGCGTGGTCACCTCATTTGATCGTCCACTGCGACGTTCATCTTGGCAGCTCGAACGCCTCGTTTAAACTGTACCACAGTTTATTTTATTGTCATAAACAAGAGAGCAGATTCTCCCAGATTAGAATACAGCTCAGCCTTGATATCCGTTGGACTGAAATCTTTTAAATAAAAGTATTGTAAATACAACGGTGACCATTTTTTTACAAATTCACTGAGAGTGTTTACTATTGTTGACTGTCAAACAAATATTTAATAACTTAGTGTCTTCAAAACTCAAACTTAATCTTGATAAGGTTTGTACTTTCAAACAGTAATTATTTTTTCAGGCAATAATCACCATTTATACCTTAGGTCGGGTACTTTTGGGACGACCCTCGTAGCTTTAAAGTAAGCGTGTTGTTTCATAGCTCACAATAAGGTATTCTGTTTTACCATCTTTTAGTTAACAACTTCGGTAGATGTGTGCAGATTTTTGTATCCCCTTCTTTGTAGGTGTTTTTATACTGTGGATTATTTTTCCTAAACTTCATATAGGCCTTTTTTTTCAAATGCACAACTATTTTTTCTTATTCTCTATTAAAATGAAATACATCGTGATAAGATTTCCTTTATATTAGCAATGAGTTAATTGGAAGTGGAGACTTTTTAGTTTCAATTCCGCCCAAAATAGAGACGCCATTTATTTATTTTTGTTAGAAAAATTACTATGTAAAAGACGTTAATGTTTAAGGAAGCGAGGGAATCAAACAAAAGCGTTATTGACAATATATGTTATAAAATGATTCTTGTATTTATTTGCAGGGGTACTAAATTTGTAATGATTCAAGTAAAAGGAGTGACTATGTTGATTACAGACGTCAATCGCATGAAGAGTATGCGAGTATCATTAATTTCCACACATAAATCCTCATTTAACATCCATAATGCCAGTATTTTTCTACTTTTACGGACAATTTCCTATCTTGATTGCGTCACCATTACGCAAGATTATAGAGTCTAGATTTACCTTACCAGCGTAAGTTGGTCAATTTTCTTTACTATGCCTCATATTCAATAGTGTGGTATTCAATTTCATATCTCTGGCACCTATGTATTTTCGAACCTGTCATAAAGGATTGCTCAAACGAACTCGGCACCCAATTAGCAGAGTAAGCCGAAGACCAAGCAAGGCTCCTTCACAACCCAACGGCCTTCGATAGAGCTTTAGATTGGGATGAGTTTTCTCATTCAAACCACCTATTCACCAACGAATCCTGGACCGAGAATGCCAATTTGAGTATTCACTGCTCCAACTAATGTCGAAACATAATACTCTTCAGTATTTCTTCCTCGATTAAATGGTCGATAATAACATAATTTTGCCCATTTCTCAAACGAGATTAAACCTACATTGTTCATCACATCTGCAAAGGAAAATTACTATCATTTAATTAGCAGTGGAGTTATAACCTACGTTTATGGCATTGATATTTACGTTCTATTTACAGAGTACTTTACTTCAATTGAGCTTAAAATAGCCGTAGTTCCAAAGATGAGGCAAAAACATACACTCTCCTTCGAAATTATAAATACATATTTTGAAAAGTTTATTCAATTGTCTATTTAGTCCAATTCTAACGGAACTTATTATGGCGTCTTCTCTTAATTTCTCTGGTCTTCCTTCTCTTTCATTACTCTACGTCTGTCCGTACGAAAACTGTCACTATTTTCAGAATATATTCAATTTCCGACTTTATCTTTCAATAAGAGCCATTTCATGCCCCTCTTAAATCAATCCTAGGTATGGTTTCATTGATCCATGTCATTTGTCTTAACTGTCTCCTTAATCGATACAATAATTCTATACTTTTCGTTTGTTATTTTTACTTCAGGTAATTATAAAACTGTTGATTTTATTTATTTTATATTGCTAATTGTCTTTTATAATTGGCCTATTGCTTGACGTGGATGTGTTTTTAATTCATAAATAAATAATAGTAAAATGCGCGTAAGCCGTTATGTTTTATTTAATTGAACGTTTACCGTATTTACCCTAGGTGTGAGCTTTGCTTTATTCTATTTATGCACTAATGATTTTGCTTGGTAGAGAAATAGTAGACAATCCGACATAATCTATCCTTTCTTCAACGCACAGGATAGTTGATTGGTAAAATTTTTATCAATGTTCTAAATCCACGCTCGATTCAAAGATCATCGATGTCTCATTTCCAACTATCTCTTTTCCTCAACTTTTTCCTTTGAAATTCTCACCCGCCTCTCCTTCGAGATTGAATTAACGCTCTCCACTTCCTAGTTACCTACGCTATTATTATGTTCTCTGCCATTGATAGGCCTCATGACACACTGAAGAAAGAATTCTCTGCTCTGATTGGCCGGCGCACTCTCCTTCCTAACTTTTTCATACTCCCTCACCAAGGCGATTGGGAATTGATTATTCGGATTAATGGATTCCCTTCCGGATGAGATGCTACGCATTGACAAGTACTCTATCTTCTAAATTAAACGAGTCTTTCATCGGAGATGCTAATTTCCTTGCTTAGATTCACGGGACATGTTACTCCAATTAGAGAAAAGGAAGTAATTAGACCATCTCCAGTCATACATTTCCACATTGTCAGATTTAGTCAAATCTAATAAAATCTAGCATAGTAAAAGTAAGCCTGATCAGTCAAATAGTACTTATGCCTCCTCTTTCGACGTCGACTTCAGGAAATTTGGGGATATGAATTTCAGCTTAGTTATTGTAGAAAATGACAGAAGAATTTAATCCTTATCGCCGTCGTAAATAAAATTTCAAGAAAAACGCCGAAATCCTTGCTAATTAGAAGTGTGTCTCGGGTTGGAGTTTCAGCTGATCGTGATTTCTCCTGGTAATAGAATGCATAATGATATTAGTTCCTTATTAAGTACCTATCATCAATTAAATGAATGCTTGTTAGAGCATTGAAACAAATAAAAAATCGAACAAGGAGCTAGAATTGAATATATCGAGCACTATAGGGAGGAACTTATTCATTTATTTGTTTGTTTAAAAAAGTAAAGAAGAATATTATGTTGAGCTCGGTACCCTAAAGGCGGATAGAGATTAATCCCCAGCTACAATAGTTCATCTTTCTCAAGGGATTTTCAGGAACTTGATGCTACATGTCGAATAGGTATACAAATGTCAGAACGAGAAGTAAATATCTATTTTATAGTGTGTAAAGGCTTTAAAACGTACTGCCTATATTATGGTCATTGATTATGTGTGAGGGTAAGTAGTTGATCAGAAATAAATGTATGAAACTAAGAGATGAAATTAGAGTTACATCCGTTTAAAACGCTCTCGCTTAATACACGATTTTTTAAAAAACCACGTATGACGCTGTTTGCCTGCTTTTAAGGTGGATATTTCATGACCCAGTTGTCAGTCAATACGTTTTATCTCTGTAAGGGTTCCTTTTGAATTTCTCTTTTCCAATGACTAATTTTATGAGAAGAAAATAAAAATGTCACGATCCCACTATTGGAGCTGAGATTGAGAAAATGAAAAATAGAGTAACAAATTGATTTGCTATCTTTGTTCAAAAGGCTATGATTCTCAAATGACGAGTAGGCAACCAGTATTACACAAGAATAGGCTTTCTTGAGAAGATACTTTATCTAAAACTGCAGCAAATAGAGCAAAAAAAAGTACTCTTTACGTTTTAAGATGTAAAGCATGCATTTTTAAATTCAAATTAAAGAAACAATATTAAAGAGCCAAATTAAACGTTCCATTTCGTTTATCCAATTCGTTAGAAAATAAAAAATGCCATATCCTAGTTGAAACGCCATTCGACTTACTCGTTTGATAGTTTTCAACTACCTTGGTGTTTTTACATCCATTCCTTCTAACAACTCTCCATTCTATTTCTTTTTAAATCTGCAGTGCTTATGTTTCTATCGATATATATATATATATATATATATATATATATATATATATATATATATATATATATATATATATATATATATATATATATATATATATATATACAACAGATTAGATGGAAGAAGGGAGTTTTTAGTTTCAATATCGCCTAAATAAAGATCTTTACGACCTTACAATGCGTTTTTCACTCGGTCCAATGAAAAGCGTTTTCACCGGCTTTTGCTGTATCAAGACATTACTCATAAGAAAAGAAGAAATAGAAGAGTATGAGAGAGATATCCTGAGTAGGACGTCTTGTCTGATGAGCGATATTAGAATCTCTCTCGCTCGGCGAAGATTTTGACATAAAAAATGCCATCGACGCTTCGTGAGTTGCTTTTCTTCCTCTCTCTTTTACATCATCGTTGGCGACGTACGAGACCATATCGCAGTAGAATGAACTCACCTTTGAGAATTCCGCATCCTGATGACCTTATCGGTAGAATATATTCCCGTGATTGAGCTGTTTTTAAAGCTGGTTAAACCGATTAAGAAACTTCTTGGTGGGCCTTAGTCTCGGTATTTAGTCGAAGGATAAGTAAAAATCAAGCTGATCAGGAATGCAATGAAATGCCTTCTTTATAAAGCTATCCGAATCGAATTAAAATACACCGAAAATTTCATCCATTAATTTACCAGAATGAAAATGAATACATTTCCTCTCGTTTGTGCCAAATATTTCTCCATATTAGGAATTACTGACTTTTATACCACGGTAATGCAAATCGATACAGCATAATACATATACACAGGGATAAAGAACAGCTCCTATGCTGAGCTTTTGAATCCGGAGAAGGAAATGTTGTCTATTTTCAAATGACAATGTGTGCTATTCGGTTCATTCGGATAATTAGGTAAGATACGAAACTAACCGTATTTCATGTTATTAGATCTATAATAACGAGTAAACCTTTTGAAAATTTTAATATTTATAGGGATTTCTCCAAAAAACCACGAAACAATTCCTCACATCCTAATTCAATTTTGTAGTTAACTATTCTCCTTGCAAAGAGTAAGAGTTATATTGGCACTGTTTGAATATTGTCTATATGTAATACAGGCTCATTTTCAATGCTTCAATGAAGCAAACACATCTTTATTTGCTATACTTACGCAAGGTAAAGGTGAGGGTAACTTAAATGCGTGCTCTAGGAAACTTCCCAAGGAAAACCAGACCTGATGAAAGTCTCATAGGATCTCGAACCCGGCGGGTGATTTAGCAAACGAACCTATAATAAAAGAAAATTAAATTACGACCGTTGATGAAATAGAAACTACAAACATTTCTTTAGTTGCTTCTCTTTTTTCCAGGTACCGAAGGACTGGGGAGTACTACTAATCCCTGTCTTCCCTTTCTTACCTAGAACAAACACTAACGGATTGTTTTCAATCTCTACAAAATTTTACCAAACTATCCAGATTAACTATTAAACATATCGTTTAGGGACACTTAGTAGGCATGGGATCGGGAAGGTGGATCATTCGCCTCTCCTAAAACGGTATATCTGAATGTTCTCGCTCAATGGACTAAAGAATTCGCCTTGTTGAAGACCCGGGTTCGAGTACCAGTCCTGTCGAACATTTTTCACATTCCTTTTTCCTTGGAAATGAACTCCAATTGGGAAGCGGGTAAAAGTGAAAGCAATTCCGGATTCTGTTCCCAGAGGGAGCCCAATGTCCAAGATGACCTTGGTCGTAGCACTTTTGACATTACAACTAATACTGTGAATTATTCGTATGTTTCACTCAATTTCCAAAACATAAAGCTTTTTTTATACAACTGCGACATCGCTTTGAGCTTTATCTATTCCTCTTGTTATGCAAACCAAAGTAATCTCTACACGACTTCGCTTTACTCCCTTTCTCTCCCCTACGCATATGCATAAGTATTACTTTTACGACTCCGCAGCTGCCTTAAAGACGCCATCTTTACGGAGATGATTTTCAAAACGATTTCCCGCTGATCTTAACACATTTCGCGGCGAGAGTTTCTCCGAACACATATTGATCCAAATAAACTTTCACTCTCTTATTGAAACAGCTTTCCGGTTTTTTTCGTCCTTTTGCCGGTGAGCGCGTAAATGACGAGACTTTCCTCTCATTTGCAGTAAAATTCCTTCGGAAATATCAGAGTAATATTTCAGCAAGGTTTTAGAAAGCGTATTTCTGAGGATATTCTGCAGAATGGAAGAAATACTTCGTGATGAAAATATTCTGACGACAGAAAAATGTAAGGATATCCCTTTTTGAGACACAATGTTTAAAATTTGATGCGAAGGTTTACTCTGATGTAATGTTTCTGAGGTGATTCGGGAATGATTTCAAATAACTTATCCATACATTTATGATTCTGTCTGGTTTTTAATGAAGTACGCCCATAATAAATGCAACAGAAATTCACATCGCTTCTAAGACAAAACAAAACCACAGTTATTTAAGAAACAGAATAAGTTCGGAAGTTGTCAACTTAGAATCTCTTGCTGAAAAAATCTCCCGCTAAGTACTACTACTCATTTTTAATATCATGGTATGAATCTGTTTCATTACAATAAAATTCAATTGAATTTTTCTCAATTAAATTTAATGAAATGAATTGAATTTCAATTCATTTCATTAAATAAAATTGATTCAATTCGAAAATTTTATATTTTACTCCAAATAATTTCTATATAATTCATATTTTACTGTTAATCAATCCAGTTTTATTTAATTTAAGATTATTAAATATCTGTTCGTTAGTTACATTCATTCCCTGAAAATAGTAAGGAAAAACTGTTTATGGATCATTACTATTAAACGTAAGAAGACTGCAAGTAGCTTATATTACTTTGCTAAAGTATTACTCAAGAAGTTACCAGTAAGAGATACACCTTTTAAATATATCGGAAGTCATTCATGACTGGCTATTAGTCATTTTACTAAGCAAATGGATTCCTTAGGGAGGATATGGACCTCTTTTTGAAAATAAATCCACTAAAATCGCAAGCCATTATTATCGGATATCCCACGTTATTAAAACGATTTACTGGTAATATCAATGCAAAGATCATCTTGGACAATACTGAGATCCCATTCTGTAACTCTGTTAATAATCTCGGTGTTTGCATAAACAATAATCTTAAGTGGTTGGAACATGTCGTGAAAATTTGTAGAAAGGTTTATTCTTCCATTCATTCCCTCAGATGCTTAGGGAGTTTCCTAACGCCCTCTGTTAAAATTCAATTGGTAAATTCATTAATCATGCCTCACTTTGATTATGGTGATATTGTGTACAAAGATTTATCGCAAGAATTAGCTTCTAAGTTGCAACGTGCCCAAAATGCGTCTGTTCGCTTTATATTTAACTTAAAAAAATATGACCATATTTCTGATGCGTTCAAGAAAATATCTTGGATTAAACTCGATTCTCGTCGAAGACTTCATGTTCTTAAGTCAGCTTTCAGCGTCTTGCGAATGCAAACTCCGGAATACCTCTTCTCTGAATTTGTCAGCTTAGAATCTATTCACAATTGCAATACTAGGGGAAAAAACAACTTACTCATTCCAAATCATAGGACGGAGATGTTTCACAAATCATTTGTAGTAACTACCATTAAGCATTGGAACGCACTTCCACCTCATATAAAATCATCTATTTCAACCCGTTCTTTCAAGAAAAAATGCCTAACTCATCTTCTAGCGAATCAATCACCCAATTGATATTGCTCCTTCTATCCCACAATATAGCTACTTCAGCACTGATCAACACTCGGATAACCGTTCTTTCTCACTGCACAATTATAGATTACTTGTCCTTTGTACCTGTTCTTAGGTCTTTTGATATAATTATATTTCCATTATTAATGTATGTATTAATTAATTTGCCCTTTTAATTAACTTCTAAATTTCTCATATGTCATTTTTGCATGTTTTTATTTTTCAATGTTTTATTCTACTATTTTATGTGATATTTATTATTTTCTCACGTATTCCTGCAACTTCCTCTTTTTTGATTTAATTTTATTATTTTATTATTACTTTTGTATTTTAGTTAGAATGTTTTATTTATGTTTTATCATATTTTTTATTTACTTTGTTTACTATCTCATTTTTTTTTTCTTTTTCTGATTTTATTTTATTATTGTTTCTGTAATTTCTTTATAGTACTGCTTTTCTAATTTTCTATTCTTACAAAGTTTTCTTTCATAACTTTTAGCTTGTACTATCAGTAGGTTTGCGCAGGTTTTTCACACCCCCCCTTCTTTGCGTGTTTTCCTGCAGTGGATATTTTTTCCTAAGATATCACCTTAGGTTTTTTTTTTGATCCACTCCTAAATTTTTCCTCTCTATTCCGCTATTCACATACACATATCTTTTATGTATGTAATATTATTGACGAAAGGTTAGATGGAATAAGAGACTTTTCAGTCTCAATCTCGCCTTAATAAAGACCTTATGTTTTAATCCCATTTGAAGTGGCTACGCAGCGATAGCTTCGCTTCGCAATCATACATTTGCGTTTTATTCCTGCGCTATGGAATCTATGATCTTTCCGACCTGCGAATATCTCATCAGAATTTCCTTTGGGTCCGTCGACTCTTTTTGCGTCCTTCGGGTTTCACGGAAGCGTCGCCATTCAATCTCCATTCATTTGCTACAGCCTCTTATCATCTTCGCGAAATGAAACATCACACCCTCACGATATATGCATTAAGGACTTCTATTGGGTGACCATACGTCTGGGCTTCCGAGAACGGCTTTTAGGTGTCCTCGTGGATTATTCTTTTCTATCTTAGTTTCTCTATGACAACTCGAGATTTATATTAAGTTTACACTTTTACTCACTCTGTATACATGTAAGCAATAAAATTAGTAGTTTTATAATAAATATTGTATAATATAGTATATATATAATGATAATGAATAACCTCATGATTGAAATTGAGTTTTTGTATTTATCTTTAAAAAAATCTTTATTTATGCTCCCTCCTTGTTACATAGGCCTTTCTGATACAGCGTGGAAGATCATGCTAAAACCAGTCGATTCAATAATTCATTCTTCCAAGTACGATTGCAATCTATCAATAAGTAATAGAATAAAAAGATAGAGTCATGATGATCACCCACTGCCACACGACCAAAGGCGGCTCAAAGGGTACATACGTAAAACTAGATGTACATGGGTGGTCTTCCGACATTTCGCCATTTCTAGACATGTTTTCTGAAAATTTTCTGAAGATTTCTGAAAAAACCTGGGGTCGGAAACTTTTCATACCACCCTCGTATATGTTATTTTATCGGAGGAAAGTTCTATTTTATTAATAATTAATATAACGTTTCTAATTTTAGTCAAAACAAAAGTTTGAGATTTCCAACTATTATAATTTTTTTAATATGAATATCATAGTTTGTCAGCCTTAATCAACTTTAATAACACCGAGGATTGTTTCTCAACGTCAAATTAAACGCAACAATCTCATGATACTTGCGACTTGAATCTTCAAATACTTAGTTAAATTCTTAATTTAGAAATTTTCTGTATTTACGTATATTCATTGAGCATTATCAAGGACTGTGTAAATTTTATGATGATTCAGAAATCCTCTCAAAGCATCAGTGCATCAAACCGGAATCAAACCGAAACCCAAAAGACCTTTATTTTCTGAAACCGAAGCCAACAAATTAAATTCTTGAACGCGAATCGGAATTCCGTTCCAATTTCTGGTTTCCAAAAATGCACATTTTTCTTGCATTAAGTAGGAAGAAGTTTTAGTAAAATGTGTAACTACGAGTTTTAACCAACTATAGCCATAGAATAAGTACTCTATGCTGTAACTGACATTTACTATAAAATTTATTGTAATGTATTGTAAAATAAAAAAGTTGTAAATAATAAAACCGGAATAAAATCCAATTCGAACCGGTTCGAAGGGGTTTTATGGAGTAAAACAAGAACTGAACAGATATTTGTTATTTTTCGTTTCTTTTGGGGGGAAAATCATCGGAGAAGATCAGTTTGCAAGTATGCACTGGAAAATGCAAGTGTTAAATTTAGGTAGTTAGAAGGTATTTCAAACCGCTTAGAAAATACTACAAATATTATATTATTATTCTACTCGTAGCATTCATTCGCCGAGAAAAGTTAAGGACAACTCATGTGAAGGAACTAATGGCGAAGAAGGCCTTTCCGGAATTTTAACGAGAATCTATCGAACCGTGATTTTGTCTTCCCAGCAGCATTCCAGTTTAGGAATTACAGTTTAAGATCGATAGGTTTACACTGGTCTTTCACGAAAATGGTTAGTCCGTGATTGTGTCACGCAGCACCCTCCACCGTTATTAACGCGCCTCCGCTTTAATATTCCTCCTGGAGAAAGCTCCACTTGCGCCTTCCGGCACTTGGCTCTGCGGGAGAAGTAACCTTTGACCTCGTGGGCGGGGGAGACAAATAGCACCAGTCACGACTCTACGCACGGCTGCGACTCCAAAGAAAAGTTTTTTTGAACTGATTTCCGCGGAGTTTCTTTTTAAGACGAGTTCCGTTTCGAATGAGGCCCTTATTTCGTTTCCTCATTTCTACTACTCAACTCGCTTAAATGCCTATCTCAAAAGATTAGAACTTATTTTTATTGTGAACTGCAAATATTGGAAGCTCCAATTTTCAATTTGAGTACTGAGTGAAGATCGCAAAATTACGGATAAATGGGTAATAGAGGAACAAATAATGATTTATTTATATATCCGAGAAATATTTTACCATATGTTATGTATAAGAGACAAAGGTTTCTCCAATGCATTGAACCCCCTGTGATCATGAAAGCATTGCTTTCGAAATGCGCATTAGGGAATTCTGAATAACTGGTGGTCGCCGGACGATTATCTTCTTCCGAGGCATTGCCCTGGACGGCTGCCGCTGCCGGCGATTGGAGAAACCTTTGTCTCTTATTCATTAAACGCCGAGTTCCTTCTTCTTTCTTTCTTATGTTATGTGTTAATGTGTCCCAGAAATAGTTTATAATTATTGAGAAATTTTATACTTAATCCAACTCTAATATTTGTGCATATAAAAACATACAAATAGATACGTTAGATATTTGTTTTTACATTCCAATATTGGGCAATCTCAGATATGACGAGACAGTTAATGTAAACGGAACGCAACTTGTTTGAGAGAGGCGAAATCCATCAAATGTGATTCAGAGCTATAAGAATAAACAGGCAAGAACCTGATAGCAATGAACTGCTTCAAAAATAGAACATTGGCGGAAAGTTAATAAAATGTATCAGTTAATGATTTTGGAAAATGTGATAAAAGGTATATTCTCTGTCTGTCTTCAGTAATATCCATTGCATTAAACAATAACTAGCAGCCGATACAAGAGTAGTTTTTAGCCGGACGTTTTAATTTCTCGTGGGTTTCGAAAAGGTAAACATCGACAAATCAAAGGAGTATATCCCTCCGCTGAAATTTAAACTATAAACTCACCGCATTTAAGAAAATATCATTTTCTTGCTATCTAAACCGATCAAATCTAGCATGAGCCTATCACTCTCTGTTATAGTTTACTTCCGTGGAAATATTTTGCGATAAATAATTTTCATGAATTGTATTGTAATTCAAACTTAGATAATTAATCCACATATCTTGGAGCTGGAATAATTAGTACTAGCTTACCAATACTGGACAGAACAAGAGACTTTTTATACTCAATTTCACCTAAATAAACATCTTTAAGACCAATAACTAGATCCCGTGCCCAAGTATACAACCGACATTAACTATTTTTGACTAAGAAATGGGAGCTCAATGAGCCCATGTTCACACGTGCTATTCGTGCATCCAATAAATGGATGTTTCAGGGAGTAAGAGGAAATTGTGGAATGAATTAAAATGTAAAATCAATTATGAGAGTGTAATAGTTTCATTTATTTACTCAATTAATTCGTTCAGGAAAAACTACTTATTATTTTTTGTGACAATTTCCTCGGTATATCGTATCAAAACTAGTTCCGCACCTTCATTTCCGATAATTTTACTTCTTGAGGCATCACTTTTCGTCCTTATCACACATCACAATCCTTTTCAAAATCCATAAATTCGTAGGCCTATAATAGGCCTCTGAATGATAAAAATATATTCTGCTTTGACACAAACGAGATACTGAAAAATATTTAGTGGTTGAAAATGATCAAATTTGTGGTTTCCAATTGCTATTTCAATTACGCGTACCTGAACTATTGACGTCCAAAAATATATTTTAAATTTCCTTTTCTTCAATTGCAACTCTAGGCATGTAGTGAGCATCTCCGGATTTGATGGACTACGTGTGCGAAATGCCGCCTGAACACTTTGAAAATCAAAACAACAATTGATCTGAAATCCATTTCCATCGGAAAAAGAGGTTTTTCTCAAGGATTCCTGGTTAAAATAATTTTCTTAAGTTATGTCTTTCGTAATGAAAGTAATATCCCTTATGAAAGTAATGTCAAGCAAAACTGGGAAGCTATTTACAGAGCCAAGAAGATTGGAGATAGTATTTTTCAAGATAGTAGAGAAAGAAAGTAACAAAGACATGTTTAAGAAATGAGCTGGAACTGATTGTAACGGAGGAAGCGCTCAGTAAAGTTTTTGTCATTCATGGATCGATCCACATTTTTTGCTTCAACCACAAACTCGAGCCCCGTTCACTCGATATATACTTAAGAAGGCCACATTTCGAAAGATTATAAACAGAAAGACCACAGATTCCGCAACCTTAAACCATCTCCGTAAAAAAGCTATTTCGCGAATCTAGAATGTTTCTATTAACCTTTTGAGAAAATATTTACGGAAGGAAAAAAATTTTATACAATATAAACAAGAAATATGAATCAATTTTTTTATGGATCTGGATGCTACGATAATGTTATCTACTGCTTTAACTCACGTTCTCATACATTTAGATTAATTTATAAATTCATGGATCAATAAATTTATAGACAAATTTATACTTATTTTCGATATAAAACCCTCTTTAATTTAATATTTATTTATATGAAAATATGTTTAATAGCATGATACAATTTATTGCTATTGTTGTATCTAGAAATATAAGTTTGATATCCAAGTTTATAAAACCTATTATTTATAATCATCTCCATACTTTTACTTTTCTTAGTCCATATTCATTCCTTTCTCCCCTCTTTCATCAAAGTGTATTATAATGTGATCAAATTTTGACGAAGTAAAGTCTTTTTGAATTCTCTAATATCTTCACCACCATTTTTACAAACAGCTATGCTTTCTTTAAATACTTTTGCCATACTTTTCTTAAGCACTGCGTAGCGACTAAATGACGAAAGATTACTACAATTAAAATGGGATTAAAAGAGTATTGGCATCGTAAAAAGAAGGTAATTAGCATCGCGACTCGTTTAGAAAGGAATTTTGTAAGCAAAGGCAAATGATATCGCTTAATTAACAACAGGAAGATAGCGAACGAAACTTGAGCAAATAGAAACATTACGTCACGAACAATGCGTCGCAGATGTGAATCGATTCAATGAATGTGCGCCGAAAAGAGCGGTTATCTCCTCTGCCACTACCTTGTTCTCAACCCTTAAATGCTTGGGTAACTAATTAAACGTGCTATGGCATGCCCTTGATCTGTTAATTTACATAAGAGATTTCCTTTAAATCCATTTCTAGAACTGCTCGTAAAGCTTCTCCCTATAGATATACCAACTGCTAACACGCTTCAAATTTATGTCGAATTGTCGCTATTATCACATTGATTACAATTGGAACTGGCGCTAATTAATACATCACCGGTATTTCAAAACATGATCGATCGTTCCTGGATAAATTGAAACATTATGCAACGACTTGATACAGAAAATCTCTCCAACCGAAGATAAACAATGAAAATGTAATACAACGGGAGAGGGAATGACTTAAATTTAATTTCATTTATTTACATCCATTGCTCGTCTGGTTGGATCACAGTAATGATAAATATAATTTTTACCCTAACTTTGTGGTCGGAGTTGATAAAAACGTGATAAAATCCTTTCTAATCAGTAATGACCAGAAAATCCTATTAAAATGAATATTGTACATGGCAAATAAATCGATTATGAAGTATAAGTAATTATGTTTAAATACTTGAAAAAGTTAACGTCGGAACTTTTAGTAATCTGGCATACAGCATTATAGACCTAATTTTTTTTAAACAGATAGAATTCATAGATATTTGATTATTTTTCCGATATTTTATCCACATGCACATTTAAAATCTATGGAAACTTTTTCCTAGAGACACAAATACTTTTACAGAATCTTTGGAGTAAAACAAAATTTGGCAGGTTCTGAGAAGGAAACAAATCGGATATGCTATTCCGATATGAAATTTCTCCTATCAGAAAACCGTTTTCACCAATTTTTATAGTGTGTGGCGACACTATGAAGAAAAAGCCAGGTGACATCACGTGCATCATTAAGATGGATGAATGACGGCCCCCACCGGGAATCGAATCCGGGTTGCCAAGGACTAGGCTGTTCGGGGACACCTTTAAATACTAAGGTAAAGCGAATTAAAATGATTATACAAAGAACATATCAAGAACTGTCTCTTATAAGAATAAAAGTCGATTCATGAAGAGTGAACTCTCGATTATCCGGGCTAAGGTTGGGGAGAAGTTGTACAGATCATAAGACAACACGGATAATCCTTTTAACTTTCACTTTTATTTCTTATAACGTTGATAATTTATGAAATTAAATTATATGTTGTTACTTGCGCACAAATTCTATTATTCCCTGGACTCATTAAGAGTTTTCTTCACCTGAACGCTGACCTTTTTTGTAGCAATAATATTGCCCTATTCTCATTGCTCCATATATAAAATAGTCTTCATATAATTTTATATGTCCTGCTTAAATTAGAAATATATCTTTACTAGTTGCCCCGTGCGAAACTTTCGCAGACGACACTGATACTCAATTTCCCACCCAAATACACTTCAACAAACACCAATCGTTACAAACAAATACACAAAAACTAAAACATACCTAAAAATACATCCCTTAATATTCTTTATCAGTGTCTGTTTCGATATACCTCGTTTGTATCGATAGATATCGCTACAAACTTGTATATCGAAACTTGCGTTTTCTAACGCCTTATCACATGAACCCAAACAAAATCCCTATTATATTAGAGAATGTGACAGTATAAATGTTACCGAATGCTTTAAAAATTTTCTTATAGAATAATAATCACGAATAGTGCACGTCATCACTATAACGATACATGTATCTTATCCTATACCGAATACCTCAATTCACTCAATGCATTTATGACTAAATGAATTATGGTATAGATTGAAAATATCACTGCCAGCTTTACCTAACCTCTGTTGTTATAAATACCACTTCCTTTTATAACGGCAATGATGTGTCACTTAAATAACAAAGATAAAATAACGAATTTACCTTCTGCATCCATGTTATTTATGTTATGTTCTTCTCTTCATACCTGAAATATAAAAATAACTACTACTCGTATGCAATGATTTGATCTGGGAGAAGGAGAGCTAGAGGAGAAGCTATGTGTCGCACTTTCATACGAACATACATTGTGTTACATCGTCAAAGCGCATAACATTGTCCCCGCATTCATTGAAAGTCTCGAATAACTCGAAATTCTTTAAAGTTAGTTTTGCTAATAATAATTTTTAAATTATTTATCTAACATCGTTAATGTGGCAAAATAATACTACATTTTTGTGCTTCGGAGATAGCGATCGGGAATAAAGCTTGGGCTTTCGTTACGCTTGTATTCCTTGTTAGTGAGTTTTCTGAAATCGCAGGTCATCCTTTTCTATACACAGAAATATGATTAAATGTTGATTATTATGTATTCAATGAGTGAAATATAAACACTAAAAATCATTTGATATCAGGTTTAGATATGTAGAAAATTTGCGACAGGCGAAAGTTTCACCAAAATAAATTTGAATACTCGGAAAACAACTTAACGACCTAATTATTTTGATCGCATGACTCGTAATTAATTTCTCTAATTTTTCTTTGAATACTCCAAAATCTAATCATAATACCCCAAATCGTATTTTTAATATTGTCGATCTTAAGTTAAAACTACCGGGAAGTAATATGAGGCAAAATTATTCAAACCTACCACACGATAAAACCGTGACGCAAACTTTCATATTCGGCAATGTTCATGTTTCTTTGGCTGTCGTTCTGCTCCCGCAATATGGCTTACTTATTAAACTGCGGTTGCGTATAACGTCGTATTTTTCGTTCGTGGAGACTGTAATTTTAATTGCGAATCATTTTATGACCGAGAATAAGAGCTTTATCCAATTTAAAAACTTGTTTACACTCATCGCTAAATAAATAAATTTAATCTGTATATACAGATACAGCAACCCGGGCATTTTTTCGTCCAGGACGCAACGCGATGATTAAAATATTAATTCAATTTGTGTAACAAATGGTGGATTTTTCATTTGCCTGACTATTTTTCGCAGGAACCTGGCAACTTTTGCCTTCCAACGGTCACTCATTTATATGTATTGGTGGAGTAATAAGAGAGAAAAGTCCCGATCACCAAAAATGCATGTATTAAAATAATATATAGAGGATTAGAGAGCACCACGAACTCTCCGAGACTACGCTCAAAAGCCGACAAACCACTCCTTTGTTAGTTTTTCGTTATATTTAATCCTTAAAATTGCGACGAAAGGAAACAGTGAGTTATTAATCTATGGTCTATCTTACGAAAAGAGATCTCATTCCATTTGGGTACGCGGTATAAGCTGGCAGCAGAGCGTCTTAAAAGGTATCTACACTATTGTGTTTCGAGTAAAAGGGACCGTGAGAAAATCGCGGATTTTCTGTATTTGGTAACAAAAGATGGGAATGAATGAGTTAAGAGAACTCTGGGACGCAAAATAGAGGATGATTAAGGGAAGGAAAAGATGGGAGGAGAGAAATGAAAGCGAGGGGAAGGAGAATTCGGAGCATAACTTTAACACATTTAATTTGAGTCATTTCATTAGCGCGCAGAATTGAATTGCGGCAAAGGGGCGACGGTAGATGGAAAAATCTGGCTCAACAGCTGTCCTAATTGTCGCTGAGCAATTGGAATTTGTGAATGGAAGAAGGGGAAGGGGCAATTCAGAAAACTGAAATGGAGTTAATGGCATCTTAGAAGGATATGTGCAAGGACAAAAATTATACGGCGAGTCACTTTATAAGGACTTCGACATACTATACGGTGGGTACTGCAAGTTCTTTCGGGCTCCACCGCGATGCGTTGTCTTCATCTCGACGACAGTTTCGCCAGCTGTCCTGCAGGGGTCTTCAGGTCGAAGTGTGGGAGTGCAATTTTTTTGGTCGTCTATATATACCTCCTCCGTGGCTCCTTTCATTATTCCGTGATTGGCGTCTCCTCTCAGCTTCTCTGGTTGGTCCGAGTATCGGAGGGTCCGTCTCCATGTGCTGTGGAGGCCTTAACCGTCGTCTCTATTGAAATTTGGCGTTTTCAACATTTCAATCGATTCCCTTACTAGGCGGGGAACATAGCGTCTTTCCTTCGTGACCAGTTTTGCATTTTGAAACTGGGCCTCGTGTCCTGGCTCGCTCCAAACGTGCTCGGAGATGGCGGAGAGATTCAACTGTCGATGTTTTATCGCCCTTTGGTGCTCCTTAAGGCGAACGTCCATAGCCCTGCAAGTTTCTCCAATATATGATTTCCCGCACGAGCAGGGGACTTTATATACTCCTTCTTGCAGGCCCTGCGGGATTCTGTCCTTCGATCTCGGAATTGTATCCCCGATCTTCGTCACGCAGCTGAATCTTGTGACGACGTCATGTTTCTTTAGAATTCTGGATACTTTCTCCGACGTTCCGGACACGTAGGGAATGACCGCATAACCTCTAGGTTCTGATTTAGCCTCCTCTTCGGTGTTATTTGTGGGTCCGTTTTTCCGGCGTCCTTCCGACTTAAAGATGGCTTTTTTCACCATGTCTCCTTTGTAGCCGTTCCGTTGCAGAGCAGTTGTTAGGTGTCTCTTCTCCGTTTCTAAAGAGTCCTCATCCGCGATGTTATAGACGCAATGAACAAGTGTCGCTACCAAAGAAGCCTTCTGTGATGGGTGATGGTGCGAGGCGGCGTGCAGATATCTGTCCGTGTGGGTTTCTTTCCTGTACACTGAATGGCCGATCGTTCCGTCCGCTTTCTTTTTTACTAATATATCCAGGAAGGGAAGTTGATTTCCTTTTTCCGTCTCTATTGTGAATTTTATCGAATGGTGCTGTCTGTTCAGGTGTTGAAGGAATTTGTTTAGTTCAGTTTCACCATGCGGCCAGATGACGAATTTCTCATCCACGTATCGTAACCACAGGCTTGGCTTCTTCTCGTATGTTTCGAGTGCCTTCTTCTCCAAATCCTGCATGAATTGGTTGGCAACTACCGGGGATAGTGGTGAACCCATGGCCGCTCCCTACGTTTGTTCGTAGTATTTTTCGTTACACAGGAAAAACGAGTTCCGAAGGCAGTACTCTACTATCTCGGGAACGTCCTCGGGTATACCCGAAGAGATGAGATTTTTGATGATTTCCACCGACTCCTTGATTGGCACGTTCGTAAATAAAGACACTACATCAAAGCTGACTAATATGTCGGTCTTGCTTAGAGTGACTTTCTTAATAATCACGATGAAATGAGTCGAATTTTTGACAAAAGAAGGTGTTTTTCCAACATACGGTTGCAGGGATTGGGCCAGGTATTTCGCTAGTTGGTATGTTGGGGAGTCAATTTGACTCACTATTGGTCTCAATGGTACTCCATGTTTATGAGTTTTTGGTAGGCCATACAATCTCGGCGGCTTCGGAGCAGACATGAACAGCTTTCGTTGTTCTTCTTGTGGGATGGAAGACTTCTTGATAATTTCTTTGGTTTTTCTAACAATTTTTGCCATTGGGTCTTTCTCGATCAATCTATAGGTCGGTTCTTCCAGTATTGCGGAAATTTTCTTTTCGTATTCAGCTTTTGTTATCACAACCGTTGCATTGCCTTTGTCAGCCGGTAGTAGAAGGATACCTTTGTTTCGCCGAATATCCGCAAGGGCACGCCTTTCTGCGGCCGTGATGTTCGACTTTGGTGGTCTTGAGCTGCGCAGGATGCGTGCAACGTCTTCTCGTATTTCGTCTGCATTGCTTTTGGGAAGCTTCCGGATGGCGCTTTCCACTTCAGTAATGATAGTTTCCTTCGGTACTTCAGTAGGAGCGATGACGAAATTCAGCCCTTTTGATAAAATTTTGGTTGTGGCGTCATCTAGATCGATATCCGTCAGGTTAACGACTGGCTGGACTTGGTTGGATGTACTGTTGTTGGCAGAAGTACGTTTTCTACAGCTTATCTTCTCGAATTTCTTTTTCTGTGTCTCGCGGGTAGTGGACTCAATGTTGCTGGACGACTCAAAAGTTATCCTGTCAACTGTGTTCCAGTCTTCCGCGTTCAGGAAAAAAAATTGCACTCCCACACTTCGACCTGAAGACGCCTGCAGGACAGCTGGCGAAACTGTCGTCGAGTTGAAGACAACGCATCGCGGTGAAGCCCGAAAGAACTTGGAGTACCCATGTAACCAGCACCGCGGAAACCTTCGCAGCCATACTATACGGTGTTTTGACGACAATCGAATAAGAATCTAAAGGAAAACTTTAATATCTTCTAAGCTTATTTATTTAAAGAATACATTAAAAGATCTGATGATTGTATTTCGGAAAAGCTCACTGCGTGAGAGAATGTTTGCGGATAGCATGCTTAACTAAAGGAATGAAATTTGCATTTTAAGTTCTTTGATAGCTGTTTCTTCTGTTAAGATGTATCACAACTAAACTAATCATCATTCCCTCGTGTATGCAGTGGCAAAATACAGCGATAACAGAAATAGTTTTAGATTCTCAAGAAATTAGAATCTGAATTAGTATCTTTAATTGGATGATTGCGGTATCTAATATGATTATGACGGTGAGTAAAGAAATGAGAACGATGATATAAAAGTTAGGCATTGAAGAAAATAATTTTTCTATATGTTTAAATAGGTCTTAAATTGTCTGAAAAATGCATTTGATCCGTTTTATTTTATTTAGACCTGGCCTGACAAAGGAATCGACAGCGATATACTTGTCGAACATAAAATATTACTCCGTTGATCTCAATGAATCTTATGTCAAGAACTTATGATATAAATTTGAAATTGTGCTGATAAGAATTTATGCAGTCTTAATATAATTGCAAAATTGGTGGCGGAGTGTGGCTCCGACTCCTGTAGGCTATTTATACGGCAAGGTGCATGAATACAAAAATTCAGCGTGCACTTTTTGAATTCGCAGCCGGTGTTGTGTAGAATTGGTCCGTCCGCCAGCCAGCAACTACGAGCTCGCCTCGCAGCGCCCCGACGCTAAGGTGGAAGGAGAGTCTTGGCGTGTCACGTGATGTTTTTGAGTGGAGCGCCGGGAAGACAAGGAGCTGTGCGAGAGATGTGACTGCTTATTGTGACGACGAGCATTTCGCTACGGCTGAATAGACGTTATCTGGTGTCATCTTTCGTTGAACAAATCAATTGTCCTTTGGTGATGTATTTTATTGTATGTCATTCTGTGTTTGATGAATAATATTAGATTTGATGCTTATTCTGACAGTTTATTGTAATTGCGCCTCATTGTCGGTATCCTCTGCTAGTTGCTTTACAAAGGGATTTCTTCAAAGTCGACTTGTGATTTCCGACACTTATGTAAGTTTAGGAGTCTAGTCCAGCTCAAAGAAAATAAATGGGAAATAATGATAAGTATTACTAGGAAGATGATAAGTCAGCCGACAATTTTTTAAGAAATCTAATTCGCTTAGAATGGCCAATGACTGAAGTGGCCTTTAAAATATGAAAAGATCGATTTTCGCAGATATTTTATAGTCAAACTTTGGGCAAATGTTAAGATCTCTTTTAGTCGTCACGAGTGTGTTGACTTGAGGGTTGTATTTGTTTGAATAACACGTATTCATAGATGTCGTGTTTTATGATGCTCTGTCTGATAGGATGTGTATGGATCGTACGCGTGAAGAATTTGTTTTTCGCCGTTGTCACCAGACGGTTGTTAAATTATGATTAGTTTAATGATAACAAAAGAGGTGTGCCATTAAAAGAAGAATACTACTGCATTTAAAACACTGATCACAACTAAGAGATAAAGGTTCTCCAAGCGCCGAAATAGCGGCGACCGCCTATTGCATACACTAATGCATTGGACCCCCTATGAAGATGGAAGCATTGTTTCCGAAATGTACATCGGGATTCTGAAGAACTGGGACCGCTAAACGATTATCCGTTTCCCGGTAATCGCCTTTAGACGGTCGCCGCTATTTCGGCGCTTGGAGAACCTTTATCTCTTAGTTCATTGACCGCCGAGTTCCTTTTTTCTCCTTCTACTGATCACAACTCTCTAAAATATTATCGACTGATATGGAAAAAGTACTGGTAACGTCAGAAATACTCAGAATAGTGGTTTAAGGCAGACGCGCTTAAAGAAGTTAATTAGTAAAGCTACGTGTAATACTTTATTTAAGGGGATAGCAATATACAGATATTTACAATTTCAATAAATTGCATCTTTGCTGAAAGCTGTCCGGGTTCGATTCCCGGTGGGGGTGAGAAATGACCTCAGATTTCGAAGAAATTCAGCAATGCTAATACTAAATTGAGTATATGATATGGAATTTGTTGACGTTTAAAACTCCTTCTCTCTAAAAACCAATGCTAAAGACTACATCATTCCACCCACGCCTCATTTTCATAGGTGATTGAAATCTCTTATGTCGAATGAAGACTTTTGATACAATTCAGAGATCCTTTTTATCGTTATTGAAATAAACCATGTGAGAAAGGAGATAAGCGGGGGCTTTCCTTCTAACAAGAAAGAAAAGGGGAGATGAAGGAAGGAATCTTAATTTGGCAGACACCCTTTTTGGGGGCTATTACGGAGGAATGGAAGCGGCAATTACTCATTTATGATGTTTGTAATTACGCAAAAAGATAAATAGTTCTTTGGCTATAAAAGAGTCTGCCATCTGGGCCCCATATTCTTTCTCCTGCGGCCACTGCGGACGTGCTGAGCAACCTATCTAACAGTACAGCACAGATATATACACAGTTATAATTTATTTCCGGTAAAATCCTTCTATTGACAAAACTGTCACTTGATCACATTTCCACATCTACCTTGCGTTTTGATTTCTTCGTGAGTGATCATCAATGTGACCGATTAATCGTTTTTCAAATGTCATTGACATCGATTAAACCAACGTCACTATCACAAATCGTCCTTTCATTGGCATTGAAAATCGGTTAACGCGAAAACGGATGACACAAAAAATCGGTTTTCAGCATTTTTATGTTCGATTATTATTTTAACGTTTACTTTTTCGTGTTAACCATTTCATGCGAAACAACACGATAATATTATACTTTCCATTCGGAAATGGTTCCTTTATGACGGTGGACAGACTTTTTAACTTTATATCGTCTGTCACTGCCTAACTGGTAATTTATTTTAGTAATTCCTTCTTCATATTGTCCTCATTTTTTCCTATTGATTTTCTCTAGATTCCTATTGATTCCTAGTAAGTTTCGTTGTTTGATTTCATACGTCCTAATATATTTCATAACGGAATAATTTTTTTGAGCCCTTCCCTACAAATCCATGGAGTTTTCGAATAGATTATGTAGTTCATGTAAGGACGAGTGACGCTGACGAAGTGCAGATGAGTTGTGGAGTGATGTAAATACATTCGGTGGGGTCTTGAGACCGCTACGGTAGCCTTGAAGGCCTACCAGGAACACTGAAATTACTTGTATTACCCTTAAAGGATGCTTAGTAAGGAAAAAAGTTAATGTACGCAAATTTCTATTTAGTAACTTAGTTTTATGTAAATATGTATGAAATGTAAGTGTATTTGTATGTGCTGTAATATTGTAGAAAGTAACTCTTTGTTTCATAGTAGTTTGTCGTTGCAGGTAATTGATTTCTATTCTGTAACCAAGTTATTAGCATAAAAAATTACTGTAGAAATTGCCACCGGACTGATAACCAGCTGCAATGTCTTTCCACGAAGTCACGCCTGCGAATATCGATTTCTGCAATGTATATGTATTTATGGACTAATAAATGCGTATTATTTTTTACATATCTAATTTAATGCCTTATACTTCATTGGATTCCTTGATATAAATTAAAAAGTTATTAGAATCCGAAAGTCACTCTATCATATAATCTATATATACTAGTTGAATTGCCCGCTGATTCTCAACGGGGAAAATAAATGTAGAATTAAATTCCTAATTCTGTTTGTGTAGAAGTGAAATTATCCTCTCCAAAGATTTTAGAAGCAAATATAGGGGGTCAAGACCCTCCGACCCTCCCTCCGTTTGTATATAGGTATGCATTTAAGCTTTGATTCTATGAAAATGAACCAGGAACAATATTTATAATGTTTGGATATTAAATTCTTAAAAATATAGCCCTAAGATTTTATTTCTATCCATTTAATGATATTGATAATATGATTTGATGATAATATGAATGATTTGATAATATGAAGACCCAAACAGGTCCCAAGCAAACCTTTACTGATAAATTCCAGTGCAACTGTTTCCTAATACTCCCATTCCACAAATACTTTACATTACTTATTGGACATTATTTAAATCCAGAGGGGTTTAAATCTCCTGGAGGAGAACTTCGTATTATCATTATCTTGGAAACTGGAAAGTGCTGAGATGTACATACATAAATCACTTATGCTATTATCATAATAGGATTCGATAACCAATAATTTGGAAATTGTCGCAATAAAACATTAATGAGTCTGTAGTCGATCGCATTCAAATTTTGATGGATACCATTGCATGTTACGGGAGCGTCGAATGCATTCTTATGGGAAAATTGCGATTTTTGGGACATTCTAGTATCGAACCCATGACACCTAGCGTCGATGTCTGCATTATTCTGGCATCTAGAGTGTGGGGCCAGTACGTCGAAAAAATCTGACGTCGACGGCGCTCGTGGGACATGGTCAGAATTCGTATCCCCTATATATATCTATATATATAGGTATATCCGGAGAGTTAGCTATATATAATAGATATATATATATATGCAGCAATGCATTTCTTACGGAAGCATTTCGGACCCACCTGGCGTCGAACACACGGACATTTGGTAACATTTCTTCCTTTGGTACTATGGAGGACCATCTCATCTGCAAACACGGTGATTTTGATTGCTCTATCGCATCGAGAACGGCCTCAAAACAGATTGCAAAAATTCGCGCAAAAGACCGCCTAGCGTCGAACTCAGGACCCTTCCGTGAGAGAAAACTGCATATTAATATTAGATATGTGCCGTTCTGACTTGTTCCAAAGTTTCGATTCAATATCTTATCGGGAAGGTCGCAAAATAAGATTCCGTTTTCCCCGTTTGAAATGCATGGTGAAATCGGAATTACGCTCTTGCATCGAACCAAGGACCACTAGAGAAACGGTAAACCTGATGATGGAATGTTTTCAAACGCCTCTGTCACCATTCCGGGTTTTATTCTTCCAGCTTATCGGGAAGGTATTTAAAAAAATCGTCAAAGATTTCAGCAATGCATTTCTTATGGAAGAATTTTGCATCCACCTGGCGTCGAACTCACGGTCATTTTGTAACATTTTTTCCATTCGTAATATAGAAGACTGCCTCAACTTCAACCTCCGAGATTTTGATATATATATTAGAGCATAGATTAGTATCACCAAACACCTCAGCGATTATCTGGTTGGACCATTACATAAAGAGGTCTTTGGAGATTAAATGAAGCCCTCACATTCCTCGCTCACTCGAAATGCTACTAAATCCGCTAAATGGAATGACCCTATATACAATACACTTCATGGAATAGGATTAAGAGTGACCAAGATGATCCAGTAACTTAGCATCGAGATATGTGCATTAGCAGGAATAATTAATTTTGGGAATCAAGGCAAATTTCCATCAGATCTGAAGAATAACTATTTAAAACAAGAAATCGAATCTTAACTGAATATCAATAAAAATCTATTCGTGACATGATTGTAACCCTGTTCATAATAAAATATGCGCTAATGGCTTTTTAATATTTTTCGTCTACCGAGTAATAAATACAATACCTGAGATTTACCCGAAAGAATTAACTAAAGACGAGAGATCGGCTCTATTAGGGGAATCCGAATTGGACTATTCCTTTCCGAATAAGTGGACTCGCGGACATATCCTGCCATCTATGGGGCACGCGTAACAACTCCTGCGTGTCTTACGTTGATCTACTGCTGTTACAAACTACACGCAAATGATGAAAGGAATGTTCCTACGTAAAATTAAAAAATGCACTTAAAGGACGAATTCCTCTCCGTAAACCACTCACTCGTGAGCATGTACCGTGATTCTATGTTCGAAGCATCTTGCATAAATAATGTGCAAATCGTGTATTTGCACTTCGAATCCACTTGTTTGAATTATTCGAATTTTGATTCAAATGGAATAAATATACCACAGGATGCTTTTTTTCCTGCAAAACTTCCTAACTGACCCTTCTGTGAGAGTGAATGGCAAATTAATATTAGATGAGTGCCATTCTCACTAATTCCAAAGTTGCGATCCAATATCTTATCGGGAAGTTCCCAAAATAACATTCCGTTTTCCCCGTTTGAAATGCATGGTGGAATCGGAATGACCTCTTGCATCGAACTAAGGACCACTAGACGAACGATGAAATTCATGAAAGAATTTTTTCAAACGCCTCCGTCGCCACACCGGGTTTTATCTTTCCAGCTTATCGGAAAGGCATTGAAAAAAATTTTCAAAAATTGCAGCAATGCATTTCTTATGGAAGAATTTCGGACCCACCTGGAGTCGAACTTACGGTCATTTGGCAACATTTCTTCCATAAGAACCATAGAAGGCTACCTCAACTTCAACCTCCGAGATTTTGGTTCCTTCTAATTACCGATAAGTGCCTGAAAATAATTTTCAAAAATCCACGCAATGCATTCTTATGGGAAAATTGCGATTTTTGGGACATTCTAGTATCGAACCCATGACACCTAGCGTCGATGTCTGCATTATTCTGGCATCTCCAGGGTGGGGCTAGTACGTCGTAAAAATCTGACGTCGACGGCGCTTGTGGAACATGGTCAGAATTCGTATCCCCTATATATATCTATATATATAGGTATATCCGGAGAGTTAGCTATATATAATAGATATTACTTTCGCAAGAGTATAGTGAACAGCATTTCTCCGAGTGTTCTATTTCGTCCTCCTCTGTAGGATCAGATTTTTCTCCATGTCTTCAATGATATTTTGAAGACTATAAATTTCAAGCTTAGCGAAATAGGAATGTTATTATTGTGATCGCAGCAAATGTAAATAAATAATTTTAAAGAGAAGGGTTAGATTTATAAAAGGTTTTAAAACTGGCCATGCAAGATGAAGATTCGACAGTTTCCTTTCCACGATTTCAGAAGTAAAACACTTTCATCTAGAAAAACATCATCCTCTAAATTTATCAATAAAGTTCCTTAATTCCACTAAATATTTGGCTGAGCTGGAAGAAATCATCACGATACTACTCGTTCATCCAAATGATGTAGGATCTGATTCTTTCCCAGTGACTTTGGCTGAGGTAGTTTGACGGGATCCAACCCAGGTTCGAAACCTTCCTCAGATGTAATGATTTCTTCCGAAATCTTGTATTGTTCTGGAATTTTTCGCTTATCATTTCAAACCATCATAAGTATTCTTCAACAATATATTGAATGTTTTCATTAGATTATATTACTTGTGTGGCTGTATTTGAGAGCAATTTAGATAAATTAGTAGGAATTTACGCACTGAGATACACAGTGAGAAAGTAGATTGAAGTATGAGATGTAGTTGGGCGAGAGTGGAATAGCAGAGAAAAGCTAGCAGAGTGTTATCTGTTTATTGTCTGACTTAATCAAGTAAATGGAATCTCTGATTGAGCCTTCTTTCTTGCAAAGATCCCCATTCCGCATCCTGAAGCATCTGAGTAAAACTTACCGATTTATCATAGCAAATGTTTACAAAACGTATTGCCTTTCCTTGTACCTTTTCTAAATCCCGAATACAACACTTTTCAGCGAATACACTGCATACAGCCGCGACCTCAGCGCTCACTATTCTTTTGAAGAATCCGAGTTTTTTAAAAGCTCGCCCACCTATATTATGGATGTGGATACCCCAAGATAAGGTATTCGTGAGGGTTATCCCAAGGTATTTTACTGAATCGACTGTTGATTACGTTTTCCTTCGAAGGCTTTACGGATTATCATTAGCGAAGTATTTTCTTTCGAAAAAGTTAACTACAGAACATTTGTCTACGTTGAGTTCCAATTGCCAGGCGTCGCACCATTTAATAATTTTATCTAAATCATTCGACAGGTTTAATCTATAGTCATTACTTTTTATATCTATGCAAATAACCGTGTTGTCCGCAAACTAACTTCACTGTCGATGTGTTTATTAAGGTCGTTAATGCATACTAAGAATAATAATGGTCCGATTACGCTTCCTTGTGGGACGCCTGAGGTCACTTTGACTAGGTTGGAAGTAATACCATCTAATACTACTCGTTGTTCTACATCTCTCAGGAAGTCTTTTATCCAACTTATTACTTTCTTATTATATTCTTCGTTGATGCCCGCAAGTTTTAATTCGTATAACAATTCATGATGTGGGACTTTATCGAACGCTTTCCGAAAATCCAAAAATATCGCATCGACTTGTCTTTTACTTTCGGCAGATTTCAAGATATCGTGAAATAATAACGCTAAATGTGACTCGCAGGATCGTGTCTTACGAAAACCATGTTGATTCTTAACTATGAATTTAGAGGTTTCGAGAAAACCCATTAAGGAACTAGTAATTATATGTTCCATTATTTTACCACTCAATGAAGTTAACGAAATGGGCCTATAATTCAATGGATCATCTTTTACGCCGCTTTTAAAAATTGGAGTGACATTCGCAATTTTCCAATCATTCGGGACCTTACCTTCGCTCATATCAAATGAATTAAAGATATCACCTTTAATTGGGTTCATAAATATAGCATCTTTAATTTATTTAAATAAAACTGTAATGCTACGAAAACATAGAGGAGTGCATACGAAACATAACATGATGGATGTAGTGCTAAATATCGATGAGATTTTAAAAATGAGAGATGGAAAACTATGGAAATAAAAATCGTTGCATTGGAATTTAAGGTTGGTACCACTCAAATATGATATGTATTATATGTAAATTTCTCTCAACTCGTCTTAGATTTTTACTTTTGAATTACTTTAGACATGAAATCTTAGCTACTCCCGTCACTTAACAAGATAGTAATAAAAGTAACCATATTCAGGCCCTTCAATTATTTGCGTATCATATTTAGAAGACACTCAAAATGACTGACCTATGATCTGTTAAGAAAACTTGGAGTATCAACACACAAATGATGTATTCATATTCATTTACTATTATAGAGAATCCAAGCAAAGATAAAATGCTCACAACGGAGAAATATGTTTGCTCGAATAGAAAAGAAAAATCCGTTTGATAAGTTTTTACTGAGCACAAACTGAAGTGATATAAAGAAAAAGATGAGCATCAAGTAAGGCAAGACGTGAAACTCATCAAATTCCAAAGAAAAAGTAGGCGACTAACGATATCGCTATTCCAGTGCAGAGTTTACCTTTTTACGGAAATCATGAAGTACTTTTATGAATCATAAATTATAAAATCGCAGTGTAGTAATTCGCTCAACTGTATCAACGGAAGAGAGCATTACTTGAATGAAGGAAAAGAGCTACGGATTGTCTGGAAAAGCCCTGCAGATTCCCTTTCCTTCTTTGGACATTATCTCTCAATCTCTGACTTAATTAGCAGCGTTAATTACTCTTAATTAGAGCCCTTTCCCATAGGGAATCAAAACTACTGAAAAGATTACATGCGTGACTTTATTGGATGCGAAAAGATCTCGAATTTATAAACGAATAATGGAGAGTATCTGTGAATTTGAAAGTAAAAATAAGTGATAATACGGGGTCATTTTTAAAATCTTTAATAAAGAGAAAAAGAGTTAAGAAATATTTCTGAAAGAAGATGACTTTGAAATTCTATGAGCTAGCAAAAATTCAGCTAAAAGAGAGGCATTAATTAATTTGGCCTTGTTGAATTATTTTTCCAATCGCAGAAATTCTCCCGTTAAATGATTACTCGAAATACAACCGGTATATTTCAGTTATTTCTCGAATATGCTATTTCCAATTCTGTGTTGTTACTTTAAATTCTACGAATTTGATATTCTATCCTTTTTACATTATGTATTGTGTTTTCGCATTGGTTAAAACCCCTTTCTTTCGGTGTTTTCCCTCACATTGCATTTTTCAACCATTAGTTGAGAAGAAAATCTCTTTAAAAAATTATTTCAAACGCCTAAAAAAACAACACTTCACTTCACTAACAATAAACAGGTAGATAATAAAGCGATTAACGCACCACAAGAAATAGTACAGATACGATCTAGGTTTCGCAGAGCAGCTACATCATCAGGTCTCTCCGCTTCGAAATGTAGGTCGTGTCTCTACTATTCTTGTGGTGTAGTAAACCTTTATTACGAGTCCGTTTAAGTCTAAGAAAATTTAAATTAAACGAGTCCAAGAAAATTTACAGCAAAATGAGTACACCCAATTTTCACTGAATCTTATATTCGTTTCTCCAGCTGTCCCTCCATTGGCAATATTTGTACTCGAATGAATGTCAATCAATACTATCCAAAAGAATAACAATATTCCATGTAACATAAATCCTGCGATTCATCGTACGACACTAGCTCACAATGCTTCTGCAAACTCTCTAATTATAGGATTGGAAAAAATTTTTCACGCCTGGAAATTTCCTGTGTGATTCGGACTCCTAAAGTGCTTTAGTTAATAAGGCATCACAAAGTTGGGAGTTTCGAAATTCCGAACAAACGAATGAATGACTTCCGACCGGATATATTCCGAATTAAAAGCGAAGTTTCTTTTGTGGATTCTATACGGATTACTGCGCAAATTCAACATTAATGGGAAGTTTCCTTCATTTAGGACACAAATAAACATTACTATCGCTTAAGGAACTATCGACCGGATCATGAAATAAAAGTCGTTCTCAGATGAAAAAATATAATGCCGAAGTTTGAGAAAAGAAATTCTCCCGGATATGTTGAGGCCGAAGTTTTTGTCCCTCATTACGTATGTTTTTCTGTTAAACATCAGGTACTATTCGGATAATTGCAATTATATTTCCGATATTACCTCTTGTTAACTTTGAGCAAATCCTATTATGAGGTCAGGCCGCCATATCTGCTGGTAAACGATAGAGTAGTAGAGTAGTCTAGGAAGAATTCATGGATCCCACTAATTAATAAATATTATCGAATTAATAAAAGACAATTATTAATTCAAAATTCTCCTGGAGATCGAATTGAGAATGAATATTTAGATTTTCGATAAAAAATAAAATTTAAAGAAAAGCTTTAATTCAGCACAAATCCTACAGATTTGCGAGTATCTTTGCAGCATTTCATGAAAATATAAATCAATCGATTTCCGAATTTCTAAGTATTTAGGAATTTATAAACAATTAGGCTACCATAATATTAAAGCAATAATAGTATTTTATATGTAATATTATTGTCGATGGTATTCTGCAAAGTAATAAAAAAGGGTTCCTCGTTTTTCAGATTTGTTC
This sequence comes from Pachydiplax longipennis, assembly GCA_036926295.1. NCBI lineage: Eukaryota > Metazoa > Arthropoda > Insecta > Odonata > Libellulidae > Pachydiplax > Pachydiplax longipennis. Next base: position 1,190,752 of record JAVFKF010000054.1, read on the forward strand.
CTCTTGATTAAATTTAAAATTTAAAGAGAAATTATCAATAATATTACGTACGAAGTTAGGCGGAAGAGCAACTATGTTGACCCTTCCTTCGCTTATTTCTGTCAAATCAATCCGTCAGTCAATTCACCGTATCCATAATCATTTGATACTTTTAATATATTGATTTGATTATTCGATTAAACTATACTCGCTGCAAACGAACGAAGGAAATCTGTTGAAAATAACACGAAGAAGCATAGCATCAAAGATAAATTAAAATAATACTATATAGATATATGTTGTAGGAATGTGGAAGAAATTTCCCCTTTGGAATCATGAATACTTGGTCGCGACGTTACTTCAAAGATTCTTCTCGTATGAGTATCGCCTCTTCATAAATACCTATCGTATGCCCTGTTTCGAGTGTCCACGCTTTGAACCCAAGTTCAACGTTTCATTGTCCCGATTTGTTGCAAGAGGAATTAAATAATGTCAGATAAGGAGATTGCAATAATAGAAATAATGTAAACGTAATATTTTCTTAAGGTGTTGGCACCGTTCCACCAAGTGAAGATTAGGCACGTTAATTTTAATCTAGTAGCATAATTACAATGACCTGTCGTGTCGTAAACTAATATTATAAATGTTTCTTTAGTTGAGGGTCGAGAGAAGGCAAGGAATGAACTTTCGGTTAGTGAAGGTGTGGTTTACAATAACTAAGCGTGGATGTCATACGGGTTAATTTCTGAGGCACACGATATTTTATGAGAGAATAATACGAAACGCCTGAACAAGGACGTTTTATAAAGTAGAAAACGCGAAACTTATTCGTCTTCATCAGTTACCGGATTCACAATTCTTGTTTCACCGATTCAGGTGATGTATTACGGAATTCAATAATCGAAACAATCTCAAGAAATTGTAATTTTCCCACAAAATTTAATTTAAATAAATAACACGCGAAGACTCATGTGGATAATGACGACTACTTGTCCAGATGAAGACAAAGCCGGTCGTGTGTTAAGATATTATTTAGAAATTATACGGTGTGGAAGAAGTACAATTCTTCGAATTCCTTTCCAATTCTTGTTTCATTGAAATTTAATTGAAGTGAAGAATTCTTATTTCGGCTTATTTGCCGAGAAAGTGAATCACACGTGAAGATGGCCACCTAATCCCGTGCCATTCGACCACAAATAATGGAAAGCACCGCTCATCTGCGTTGACATTCCTCGTTTAATTCACGCGTGTTCCGCCGGAAGAAAGAGCTCTCTAGTTTGTACAGTGCGACTAGAGCATGGGCGGAAGTGCCTGTCATGATTATACTATCTAATGATTATGTACTAAATCTAATAGATTTTTCTACCGCCGATTTTAGTAATTGATTTGAAGACTGTCGGACGAGTAAAATTCAAATAAATTAACGATAGAAGAGCGAATAGTTTCATCGCATACGGAATTCTGTAAAAACATTTATCTCTAGTGCAAATTCTTTTATAAGTTTTATCTTTAACTTTCTTATATGCATACATATGCAACACTATCTTTAATATTAAGAATCGGTTCATTTAATTCTACAGTAATTTATGAATTGCCTATTCTTTCAGTGGTATTAAAAATGCTGGTAAAAAAATATCTTCAAGGCTTCAAGAACTGAACACAGAAGGACAAAAGTTAGGTCTCAGGATAAACGTAACGAAAAATTGGGAATGTATAACTCTTTTGCAGTTAAAGAACCAATCAAAATTGAAGGGACGCCTTTGGAGGTCGGCTCAGAATACACAGACCAAGGAAAATTATTAACAACAGGAGAGAACAACAGGATGAACGAAGTGAATAGAAGAACTAAACTCGGCTGTAGTGCCTTCGGAAGAAATGCACATATTCTGAAATCAAAAATGCCAGTGGTTTTAAAGAGAAAGGTCTTCAACCAATGCATTCTACCAGTGTTGACCTATGGAAGTGAAACCTGGGTGTAAATAACACAATAGAAGAAACGACAACCGTTGGACAAGGGTAGTTCTGAACTGAGATATGTGAAGAGGCCAATAAGAAGACCAAAGGACCGATGGAACAGAGAGATCACTTAGGGGTGACATGGCAAAGAGGAGCTCAGTATAGAGAGAATTGGAAAGCGCTTGGGGAGGCCTATATTCGACATCGGATTGGAAATAGCTGATGATGATGAGGGTGATGATGAGGGTGATGATACATATATATATATATATATATATATATATATATATGGGAGAGATTTGGGAATCCCAAACACAAAAGTCAAAAAAGCTTAAACGTGTTTCATAATAAATGGACGGAAATTGCAGAGGATGTTGAACAAGATAGTAAGTTTTTTAATTATTACCCGATAACAGCACAAACGATCACTTAAGCAAAAATACGATAAATGTTAACTATATGAAAATTGAGTAACTAAATAGGTCCGTTGCTACGGAAGAGAAATATCTCAATCCGGAGTATCAATTGACTGAATCATTTAACTAAAGCATCCAACTGAAGGATCGAACTGAATTCGTGAGCGAGTTCTGGTGTGAAGGGGCACTTGATGTGAACCCGCTGTGCAAAGCAGGCTCAAGGTAATCTTTATATACTGCGCTTTAGCGTATAATCTAAGGGAGCCCTGATATCTTTCGGTACTTTCTCAATGTTGAGGTGAGGGAATTCGGCGTCGAAGCCAATTATTCGTCCCTATTGTCTCCGAAATTTCCGCCTTTCGTCTGGGATTCCTCCTGAGGAATGCGGATCCTTTGGCATCAAACACCTGCCGGTGACAAGTGCCCACCATAAGGGCGACACACTACATACCCACACCCTCAGATTCTCGCGATACGCGCTAATTTATTTCCCCGAAATACATATTAAATGAGATAGTTTATCAACCGAAAGCCGAGATAAATGTAGGTATTGAAAGGCATTCGCTTCCATTGCTATGGCCTCCCGATAATTCTAAGAACTCTATTCGTCAAAAATACACTCCATTAAAAATTTTGTTAGTATTTTTAGCGATTGAGCTAAAAAAGTGTAAGATTACTAAGTGTAACAATTAAAGCTATGATAAACACAATTATATTCAAAGGAATGGTTAATTTAAAATCCCTCATGCCTCAGAAGACTTCATTTCTTCACAAGTACTATCCTGCTCAAGTAAGAATCAATAGTAAAAGTGGATATATTTTCACTATTATATTCAAATAGACATTTACAAATTTTATGTCGAATGAATAGCATTGATTATATTGATTCATAGTAGTCAACTATTAATGAGGAAAAAAATCAAGCAAACATACAGTGAAAGTAGTATGCTTTACTGAGTAAATTGAATATGATTCTAAATGTGACTATGTGGTATTCATACATGGAGGAATTAAGGATTCATCAGGCCTTTTTTAATTAATACTAAGAAAATTTTAAGCTACAGAACACTTTCATAGACACTTTTCATTCATAGCAATCTAAATATAGCTCTCCGGCAATGAGTATAATAGGTGAGCGAGGAAAGCAACAAAAGGCTAACTCATCTCGCATGACAAGCCTCTTTTCCAAAAAGTGCGTAAATTAAAGGCGAATTTCTACCTCTAAATATATGAAGTAACAGAATGACCTCAATGATATTAATAAAATGAAAGGAACGTAAAATCAAAAGAATCACAAATTACCATTCATTTTTTTGTGTCTGTAAATTTCATTACAGCTATATGAATCTAGCTGAAGTTGAGATTTTGAAATGAATCAAGTAGTTCACAACGAAATTCAAAGGCATACCCTGCCATTACCTTACAGTACCCAACTTAGATTTAAAGCAAAATAAATCACAATAGTCTTTTATCTACTTGCTAGAGTAATCATACTTACCATCTATCCATTTACGTTACGATGGCATTTTAATGTTTTCTTTACAGACTTAGACTTTCGTAGAAATAGTGCAGATTCGTGTCAACACTTGCCTTCGTTTAACCTCCAAAGAAAGAAACAAGCATTCCCAATACTCAATGCCACACTTTGAAGAACTCTTCGCCGATCATAAATCTAGGATTCTAAAGCATAACTTTATCATGGTATTCCACCCACACTCACAGCACATGCTAAACATAGAGCGATTGATTTTCCACTAGATAACACAGTCACAAAACTTCTAAAACAACATGCCGAGGACAAATAATTAAAAGTTGAATTTCATGGAAGCACGGGCGAAGCACGTCACGAGGTCTTAACATGTTTCTGCGCTTTTCAGAAGAATTATGGTCTACAAAATGCTGACAAACAGAACTAGTTCCTCGTGCCACGCGACCTTCGTATCTCAGTTCTTTGTTTCGCTACATGGTTTGTGCTTAAGATGGTGCCATTTGCATTTTGCTATGAATACAACCAAGAGTGGAATGGAGTTTGTGTGGTGTAAATTCGACGTTTCATTTAGTGATTTCTTTGGAAGATTTGTGATTGAGCATCAAAAGATGGCACGGTGGCAGTACTTTTTTTGAGTATGGAGCACCTGTAAAAGCGACGGAAACAAGAAATTGTACTTCCAACTTGCCAGCTTTAACTTCTTTTGTGCGGGAAAGCTAAGGTATGAGACCTTCCTCAGACTGTGTCATTTCAGTATTCCTCGGAGAATTCGAAAGACTAACGTATGACTTGTCAATATGACGAATAGGGTTGAGTGCGCTATTTAGGGAATTCAATCACAGTGGCAAATCATCCACTTTTTTCCAATATTTGCTTAAAAATTAGCTTCCACCTTTGAAAATGAATACACAGAGCATTGCAATACAGTGTTAACCCCAGAATGATTTCTCTTGAAGCTTTCGAAATAAAATATCTTATATCTATTTTCTTCTACCGCCGCTTCATTAATTTAACTGACTCATTCATCTTCAGTCCTTTTTTTCAATTTGGGCTTTAGATTTAGGATATTCTTCAGATAGAACTTCTCTTATCGTAACTCTCATAATACGAAATAAATTTCTTATAATTACACGTGTAAAAGAAACAGAGAGATCGAAAGATTATAGTTTGAAAGTATAGTTAGAGAAAGTTATAAGTAACATCAAACGTCGTTTCTTTCCAAATTTCCGTAAAATGATTAGAGATTAAGGTTAAAAAATAATCTGAATTTAATTGGTATTCATATGATCTCATTATTTGTTATCTTTATCACATGAGAAGGAAAATTAAATAAGAGAAATTAATTTTTAAAATTAATAGCACGTAGTCATTCCGTTAATTATTTGTTAATTCCATGGCGTCATTTCACATACCGGATAACTCTCATTTTCGCATACCATTCGTCGAACAGACGTCATAATTACGTCACACGGAACTATCACATATTTTACCTCAAATTTTTACGCGAAGATTTAGAGTAACATAATTTTGTCAAGGAATTTCAAATTGAATTTAAATTATGTTTAGATTAGTAAAAATTTAATTATATATATATATATATATATATATATATATATATATATATATATATATATATATATATATATATATATATCTTCTTCTTCTTCTTTGTTCTTTCTGTCCTAGGACAGGTTTCAGCGAAATTTGTGTCTCCACAGCATTCGGTTTTGCGTATCTCTCTTCATCTCGACATATGTCCTTCCTTCTTTGATGTCTGTTAGCATTCCATACTTCCTCCGTCCTCTTCCTCTCTTCCCTTCTATTTTCCCTTCTATTATCACTTTCTGTATTCCGTTCCTCCTTAAAATATGTCCTATCCAATTTGCCTTCCTTTTCCTAATTTCTTTCAGAATACTTCTTTCTTCCCCAATCCTCCTCAGTACCTCTTCATTACTAATTTTATCTTTCCAACTAATCTTTTCCAGTCTTCGCCAAAGCCATGTTTCAAAGCTTTCTATGTACTTTTCTTCTCTCTTTTTCAAGGTCCACGTTTCGGCTCCATACAGTACAATGCTCCATATGAAGCATTTCGCAAATCTTTTCCTAGTGGCCACATTGATTTTCTTTGCTGTTAGCAGTTTTTTAATTTTATTGAATGCTACTTTTCCTTGCCCAATTCTGCTTTTTATTTCTGTTGTGCAACTACCATTTTGTTCAATTAAACTTCCTAAATACTGGAATGAACTTACTTGTGTTAGCTTTTCTTCTGCTAACCATATATTTAAGGGTCCTTCTGACTTGGATATCCTCATTACTTTTGTTTTCCTTATATTTATCCTCATTCCATATTCTTCGCTCTTATTCCATATCCTTTCCATCATATTTTGAAGTTCTTCTTGATTGGTTGCTATGATAGCCTGATCATCCGCGTATTTGATGGATTTTATTCTCTCTCCTCCAACTTTTACCCCACCTGTGTCTTCCAGAGCTTCTGACAGTAATTTGTCTGCATATAAGTTGAACAAACATGGTGACAGACAGCATCCTTGCCTGACTCCTCTTCCTATGGTAGTTTCCTTTGTTTCCTTGTCCCCTATTCTTACAACTATTTTCTGGTTTACGTACATTTGCTTAATTAATCTTCTGTCTTTCCAGTCTATGCCTATTTCTCTCAAGATTCTTAACAAGACATCCCATCTTACCCTATCAAAAGCTTTTTCATAGTCAATAAAGCAGACACACATCTCGCGGTTCAACTCTAGCACCCTCTCCGATAACATCCTCATACATCCAATCGCATCTCTCGTTCCTCTACCCTTGCGGAAACCGAACTGGTCATCCTTCAAGTTTTCTTCTATTTTCCTTCTCATTCTGTCTAGTATAACGTTGGTAATAAGTTTTCCCACGTGTGAAATAAGACTTATAGTTCTGTAGTCTTTACATTCCTGTGCATTACCTTTCTTTGGTATCGGCACCATTATCGTTTTAAGTAAATCTTCTGGCCACTCCCCCGTATCATAGATTTTATTAATTAGATTAGTAAGCCGATCAATACCATTCTTCCCCAAGGACTTCAGAATTTCCACTGGTATTTGATCTCCTCCAACTGCCTTCCCATTCTTCATTCTTTTAATTGCCATCTCTATCTCCTCTTTCATTACTTTTGGACCTTCATTGTCCCTCTCTCTTTCCTCATAATTCCTCAATTCTAGCTCTATTTCTCCTCCTCTGTCATTTGTACAGTATAGATCTTTTATATATTTCTCCCATATTTCCTTTATGTCTTCGTCCTCTGTTCTAATCCTTCTCTGCTCATCTTTCATACCTTTCTTTGATATAGCTCTTATTTTTCTCATAGTCAGCCTTTTCACGGTATTGTACATTTCCTCTAATTTTCCTTCTTTTTCCAGTTTTTCGATTAACTGGCACTGTTCCTTCATCCACTCTTCTCGAGCCTTGTCAGTCGTTCTCCTCAATTCATTATTAATCTTTCTATATTGCCTCCTTCCTTCTTCCGAGCTGACTCCCTTCCACTTCCGCCTTTCTTCCATTTTTTCCAAAATATCTAGATTTATCCAGCTTTTTCTAGCTTCTTTCTTGTTTGTAGTTCCAACCTCCTGTTCAAGCACTGTTAATATGCATTTCTTCAGATCTGTCCATTCTTCCTGAATACTTTTCTGCTCTTCTCCATTCTTCAGCTTCTCTTCTAGAATTTCAGCAATTTTCTTTTTATCATCTTTTAACTTCATCATGTTCCACTTCTTTGCTGGATGACTTTTCCTCTTCACATGCTTAAGCCTAGTGAGTATGTCAATTATCAGCAGATTATGGTCTGTGTCTGCATCTGCTCCAGGTAGTGTCTTTGCGTTAATAACACTATTTTTAAACCTTTGGTTTATTATTATGTAATCGATTTGATAACGCTTGTTATCACCTGGGGCTTTCCACGTGTACAGCCTTCTCTTATGATTCTGGAACCACGTATTGGCTATCCAAAACTGTTGTTGTTCACAGAATTCTACCAATTTCTCACCTCTTTCGTTACGTGTTCCAAGGCCGTATGCTCCCACACTTTTTCCTTTCCTTCCATTTCCTACTACACTATTCCAATCACCCATTATCACCGTTCTCACCTGCCCTTTTCCATTCTCTTCATACACTTGCAAGATTTGTTCATATACCTCTTCAACCTCCTCGTCTTCTGCTGTTGTCGTAGGCATATACACTTGAACTACCAAGGTATCTACTGGTTCACTCCTTATTTTTAAAGCAATTACTCTTTCAGAACATGCTGTTACCTTGCTTATCCTATCCGCAATTTTCTTTTTCATCATGAATCCAACTCCTCTATTCTTGTTGCTTCCACCCTTGTAAATTATTTTGAATCCCTCATACATGATTTCTCCCTCTCCTTCCCACCTAACTTCGCTAATTCCCATTAGATCTATTTTATTCCTTTCCATTTCTACTTTTAAGTTTTCTAATTTACCTTTTCTATTCATTGTCCTTACATTCCAGGTTCCTATTCTCAATGAATTTTTATTATTCATCCTCTTGCTTTTCTTCTCCTTGCTCCACAACTGTCCCATAGTGTTACCCACCCGGAGATCCGATTGTGGGTAATTTTTACCTCCGGAATATTTCATTATAGAACTCGTCATGCTGCAAAAACATAAATTCGTACAACTAGGGAAACCATATGGTTCATTAGTGCGGTGGTTTCCCTTTTGCCTTCCGCACCCTCTGCCGTTGGCCAACCATGTAGCTCGTCCGCCTTTAGGATCCATTTCTAGATCCATGGACAAGAGGATGCCCAGTCCCATCCTAAGATGGGGGGAGGCTTATCCCGGCCTTTACTCGGTCTCCAGTGCCGCGTTAGCCACCATTAGGTATATATATATATAATAGATCAGAAAGTGCCAGGTATTGCAGGATCTTTCATCTGAGCATTAGTTACCACCTTTTTAATATGATATTTACTTTTCAGCAGATAAAAGCATTAAAATTACAAGATATGCAAAGGAATTAAACTCTTACTTCATTACATATTAAATCGTTAAAAATTACAAATTCAAGCGCATTATTATCATAAATATACGATATAATTCTTACTCATGGGCCGACAGATTAAAAGGCACGTTTTAATAGAAGGACGAAGTGTAATATAATTTGTGTTTACACAATTGAAATATTTTAAGAATTACATGTACCTCAATATCCCCTTAACGCAATGGACGATCGCATTGTTTATTAGAGACTAACATAGAGTGAGATACTTTATGTTAGAGGCAACAGAAGATATATTTACTCGATGCCTCTGATTCTTAGTCACCGGGAAGGTTAAAAGTACCATTAAAAATAATAAATTAAATACAAATCTTGGCGAAGAAAATGTGTTCTACGTACACTATACTTGCTCTTAGACGTATTTTATTATGCAAATTTCGCATAGAATTTAATTAGAATTGATACCATCAAAATCTATTGGTAGAATAATTTCGCATCTACACAATTACACTGGATTTTTCGCATAAATGTGCAGCACTATGATAAGAAATAAGTATATCTTTTCCGGTTGCTAATACTTTTTCTGTTTGCCTCATCCATCATAATCTACAATCTTCTTTCAAATGCTTGATCTTGCCATAAAGAACAAATTAAAAGGAAAAACTATTCATTAAAAGAAGTTAAATTAAATTCAGCAGGAAAGGAATTACAGTGTAATTCCTCATAACTGGCTTCGCATTAACCGGCCGTTGGATTTACTTTTCCGTTTAATAAATACATTCTGAACCGCCTTAATGCATAGAAAATCGGAATGTCAATCAATTTCAGTTTGCATTTTCCATTCCTCTACAATTATTTGGCATTCTGTATATTATAGTCAAATATTATGCATTGAGAGATTCAATGAAGGTGCAAAAAAATAACAAAGATATTGATACTTGTACAAAAATGAATATAAGCATTTAGATAGATACTACAAAGTATTGAATTTATCATGAAATACGTAGTCATCAGGGCTCTAATTATTCTTTTAACTGGATATAAATTTCCAATTAATTGTTTAGGCAACATTTGTACGTCAATTTAAGGTTTACTTTAGTTTGAAATACATCAAATGATTTCTCAGGCCCTTTTAACCTACAGAAAGCGACTATTCGAAATTTCATGCGGGAAAATGTTACAACTCATTTCGTATCGTATGTAGCTCAGTTGGATGGTTTTTGACGAAGGGGGTTGAAACACACATGAGGCAACTTTGTAACTCTTCAGTCTTGGGAAATAAGGGTTAAGAGTTAGTTTTTCTTCACAGAATATAGACATTGGTGCCTTTGTATCTTATCGAACATGGTTGCACATATTTTTTCCAAGTGATTTATTTTGAACTTCGTGTGATCATGTTCGAAGAAAAAACAAGGTTAAAAGGGGACAACTTGAGAAGCAGTGAAAAAGAAATAGCTTTTGTGGTTTTGACTTTTTCAAAAACTCCCTCGACGTTGTCGAACCTTGTGTAAAAGTCCTCAAAATTAGTCTCAGATTTACAGTGTAACAAAACAAGCGAACTGAGGCGCGTAAATTGCTCCATCAGAAACTAGAATAGTTACACAGCTATGCAAAAATGTGATGTACTTCATTTACTGGAGATTAGTTAAGGATTTTTAATAATTTTTATTTTAATGAGAAAAACTATAATATTAATTCATATATACTTCTATTTACCCTTTTGAGAATAAAATCTTCCGCAAATCAATTTTAAAGACAAATATCGTATTCATATAGAAATGTAGAATGTATTAAATAACTCTATAATGTATCGAAAACACATTTTAAGATATATTTTGATAGCTAGAATTATTATCGTATATTGAGAGATAAATTGCAATTTTATAGAAGTTTGAGTATTCTTCTCGCAAGATTATGCCATAAATTTTATAAAATACAATAAAGCATAACTTATTGTATAAAGCATTTGAGGTTTATGAAATAAATTAGGGATAAGTAGCGGTTCTTTTTCTAACTCCCGTAGAAGATTCATTTAATTGAGGGCTGTAGCAACGTTTGAGAATTCTTACATCGTATATATAGACCAAAATCATAGAGTGGAATTAAGCGGAGCGATATTTTCTTCATCACAAAAAATAATTTCAAAAGAAGGAAATAACATCCACATCGCAAGTAGTATGGTAGTCGGATAGAGGATAATACAGCTTATAAATAAGCTAGAAACTCTGTATGCGTCTGTATAACTTGTTTGTTCTTCTAAAACTCTAGAACCAGAAGTTGCATAGCCTTAGATGGAGTTATCTTGAAACGAAACTATAATCTATATAAAAGTAATCTATAATCTGCGCCAAAGATTAAAGAATATGTTTCGTCGATCTTTAAGACCCCGGTTCGAACTCCGAGGAGAGTCAAGGGGTTCTCTTAAGTTGAATGGTAAATGATGAAGATGAATACGATCTACAGCAATTTCACGTAAGAATACATAGAGAATTTAAGACCAAATAGAAGTCATGATAAAAATATAATCTTCTAGAACAGACGTGAGACGTCAGGTAGAGACTTGAATTTTTACGGACATTTTCGTGAAATAAAAGGATTCATATATTAGTCTGTAACGTCTTCTCTAAATTCAAGGGATATTCAGGACACAACCTGGTAAATCGAGGACGATTCCAATGCTGTCTGCTGGCTTTAGTCATAAATTATATATATTGTATTGTCCTATCTTTTGCGGTTGACAAAAATAAATGACTTAATTATGTACAATTGAACGTTAACACCTTATTTCGACACTAGCTGAAATACTCTTTATTTCCCGAAAATCAACTATCTAAATGAATTCATACATAAAGACGAAGGTCGACTGTATGATATTTTTGGTAACAGAGTCATTGATGAGCTTCCGCTAAAAATAAACGCCCATTCCGTAAACAAAGTTACATTTCGAGAAATACGGATGTGTGTTAGACCAGAAATTTAGTGTAAAACAAAGCCACTGCAAATGCCATTTCGATACTTTAACGCCTTTGAAACCGCAAATTCACTGACAAACTCAATGTCGTCCATGGTTTATGACATAATCCGGTTTGGGTTTGGATTTTTCAATATAATTACCGGTTCTAAGACCATTAAGAGATATTGCGATTCCATTTTAATTGCAAGCTAAATCCTAAAGATTTCTTAATGCAATTTTTCACTTCCGACTGTTCTTACGAATAGAAAATTCTTTCCATTGCGTTATTGGTGCCAGTTTAGACTGCTTTCCTTTACCACAAAGCAACGACATTTGTGTACTACCCAGCTGCAGCTACCTGCATTCACAACATTGATTTCTGTTATTCAAAGTAAGCGAATCATTTTCCATGAATGTTACTCTTTTGAGCACCTCATAATGTTTAAGATGAAAAAGATTATAACTGTGCGATATAATCTCAAATGTAGCACTGGTCCATAATAACTTTACTTCATAAACTATTGAACGAGGGACACAGGTACTATTTCAAAATTCAAATATTTTAAACTTAGAGGATGCTCGATTCAATCTAGAAGTATCTTCGCTGGTATTCCATAATATTATAAAGCCGACATGTATTGCATTGATACCCTTTATGGCACCATCTCTCCTTAAAGTTAAAAATAATTGCAAAGTTAAAATTGCTGGACATCTAAATTGAAGACTTGATTGCGTATTCGATACCCTTACAACTAGAATTAAATCGTTATTTAAAAAATTTAAAGCGCGGACAAAATTTAATAATAACAATACTCTAAAATCGGTACGTTTTTAAAATTCCATAATTAAGGAAGATAAAAATATTATATGAATTAAAGAAAATTCTCCATTGCATTATGATAGTCGATTTTGAACGGCCAGTAATTCTTGTTTAATTTTACAAAAGACAAAAGGTATACCACGAAATGAAAAAGCTTTTTTTAGTTAAGTTACTTACATCAAATTTGTAAATTATTATTTATATATACACGGCTGTGATTATGTCATAAATGTCAAAGTAAATTCCTCTAGCATAATTCCTCACTAAGTTAGTGATCCATTTTTCCCTTTAAAGAACCTCTTTATCAAGTCACGCTGTATCATTTGACGGAAAAATTCTACTGTTAAACTGATACATTATTAAAGACACCTTTTAAATGATTGAGTACCATTTTAAACTTGCATAGAGATTATCCAGGATTAGATTCAAGATTAAACTTAAACAAGGTTAAACGTATATATGTTCGTCTTCTCGAGGGCTGAAATCATAAAATAAATCACCTTTAAATGTGATACTGAAGTGCCATATTTCCCCATGCATAGGATTACGATATTTTCGGTTCTAAAAGAGTTATATAAGTTTGCCGTAGAATTATTTGAACAACTGCTACGATAGTCTAGGCATACAACCGCGATATGGACGTCGTTGATAATAGTTTTTGCGTTATTTTATTTGAGCGTTGAGCTCATTCTCTCGCACTAATAAAACTATGCTTACATACTCATTTACATTGGTTACGAGTTCCAAAATCAAGAATTGCCTTATGCATGAGGAACATTGCAATCACATGGTTTCCGTAAAGGTTCCGTAATCTATAACTGAAGTCACGTTTCATGGTCCTAAAATTGCTTATTAACGGAAAATAATTCAATACTGCCATATGTATTTGGCCTGCAACTGTTATTAAAACTTCAACAGTACCTTTCTAGAAATATCATTCGGTTATCATGAATTCTAAAGATCCACTTAACCGATTTTAGCAGAACTTGCCTAAAATATGCAAAATTAGACTGTCTATCGTCTAACGTGGGAAAATGTTGATCTTGCTCATATTAATGAAAATATTAAAAAATATCATCTTTATCAAATAATTTTACTTTTTGTTTAAATGCTTAAAAATTATTATTCTTTGAATTTTATAAGTCATCCTCATCGGACGTAAATCAAAAGCTTATAATATAGATTTTAAAAAATGTTTAAATTTAAGCATGGTATACAGCTGGAAAATTGTCAACGAGCCAGGTATGTTTTTCTTTTGAGCGTAATATTTGATCCGTCATATTTACTTTCCAGTTAACCTTTCAAAAGGCATTTACATTTCTTTACTGGGCTTGATATTCATATAAACGTTAACTGAAATAGCTTTCTCTCTACCAAAAAAGTAATTCCCTCAAAAAATTGAAGTAACCAATGTAAAAACGGCTGGGAATGGTAATTAACCTCTTAAGATAATAATTTAAATCGTATTATGATTTCAGAGCAATATAAATTTAATCAATAAAACTTATCAACTAATATATGAAAAGCTATTATAATATATTTAAATATATCTTAAATAAGTCGGACCGAATCTGCACATGGGCAGAGATGGGCTCACTAATAACAAGAGAAGATTCGGACGTTTCGGACCATAGAGACTTCCTTCGATCTATTCCTCAATGTCTTCACCTTCTCTCTAAATCCCTTTCATCAGATGGTCTATCGAAGCACTCCTTGGTTGTTTGTCCTACTCATGCTCGTATAACGAACATCTAGTAGAGCAAACATAGAAGTAATAATAATAATATTTTTATTTTCACTTACAAAGAAAGAAATACATGCTTTCTAAATATTAACGAATGATTCGTGATGCTCTCCAGAAGAATACCAGCAGTGTGAGCCAAATTTGGCTGCAACTCTTCTCATGCCCAAATCCTCTGATAAAATCCTCTGAATTGAACTCCATGACATGCCAGAAATATTAGAGAGCTCATCAATTGTTCGGCGACGATCTTCACGGACTAGGGTGTTGATTTTTTCAACGTTGTCGTCAGTTCTTGAAGTTGAGGGGCGCCCGGAACGAGGTTGGTCTTCAATCGTCATTTCGCCCCTTTTAAACCGCGAAAACCAGTCGTAGACCCGAGCTTGACTCAAAGCATCAACCTTGTAAGCTGTTTGAAGCATTACAAGAGTTTTCGCAGCCGTTTTCCCCAACAGAAAACAAAATTTTACCGCCGCGCGTTGCTCTCGAGCGTCAGCCATCTCACGTTTTCGCCACATGGGAAAAAGTTACTTTGATAAAAGAAATGCTGCGCACAAACAGTTGCTCTCACGGCGACGAAACGTTGCATACTGACTCATGAGAGTTCCCGCCAAAATACCCTACCAACCAGAACTCGGTCCCCTGACGTTCCTCCCCTCCACAGCCCGGTTCTAGTTACTTTTGGGTCCCCCCACGTATATATATAAGAACAATTGAGTTCAACCTAGCCATGGATGACTTAATGCGCATTATTCATTCTATAAGTTTATAAGTTTAATCTACTGTTTCTGGAGATAATTTATCACAAGAATCCTACGTTAGTTATTAGGTAGATGGGAGACTCATTTTAATATCGAAAAGAGCAAACGATAATCTTATTGATCTGCTCCAAATACCAAAGTCTTATAGTTCTGGAAAATTTAAATATTTTCGATTTAGATCAGTAATGAAAGCTGCAAATGCATTTCCATTCTCAGATAGTAATAAATAAATAGTTAATGCTTTTAGTTACAGAAAATAAGTGCCTTCCTTTATGAGGTAAAAAGCTGACAATTCTGAGCTTAAAAATAACTTAGATCACTCTACCTATATCACCTATTGTGGTATCACTAAAATTCTTTTTTTACAGCTGTCGTTTGTTTAATTATCACCCAGAATTGCTTCTGTTGTGTTGCAAAAAGCGTCGAATTCTGAAGAGTGCGAGAAAAGTGGTCTAATACAATCAGAGGTTGTTTACCTTTGAGAGGGTGGCCGTAACCAGATATATAGACACATAACAATTTCCCCTCTGAAGGCGTATCGCAGTTAAGAGAGGGCGTCACCGCGCCAACGTCTCCTTAAAATGCATCAATGATTCTATTAGCTTCCGTCGCGCCTTTACTCATTCTCTGTGATTTCGAAGAATATTCTCCCTGATGGCACTAATACATTTCTATTTATATGGAAATCAATCGATGAAGCCGTATTTTTTTGCAATTCCATCCTAGGTAAGGAGAGAAATGACTTCGCTAAATTCCACCGTAGGTTTTTATTAATATGGCAACCGGTTTCGAACTACAAATTCATAATCAGGCACAGAAAAGCAAACAGTTCTCAGTATATATGCGAGAGGAGGAAAAGACAAAACCAATCAGGGTAAGGGTTGGCATAGGAAGTGAAGGGACATTGGATGCCTAGGAATTCGGGGGTGAGAAAGGAAGCAGGTTCACAGTGGACAGCAGAGGGGAATGGCTCGGGAAGAGATGCATATTTGAAATTATGTTTAAGGTGTTGTATTATTTCCGCGTGTTCGAGGTAAAATAATTTTCGGCCTCCTTGTTGGTAATGTAAAAGAGTGGTTGAAAAGTCTGTATGGATATCTAAAAGATGTTTAGCGAAATGTGACGTGTGTGAGTTGTTTACGAAAGCGTGTAAAAGTTCTTTAGTCCTTATCTGTAAATTTCTGGAAGTTCCTCCAATGTAAGTGTCGCAATCATTGCATTGTAATTTGTAGACACCTGAATTTTGTGTGTGTTTGAATTTTTCCTTGTTGTTAAGTAGTGTTTTTCCAATGCTGTACTATACATAATATAAAAGAATAGGATTTAGATTAATTAATCTAAATCCTATTCTTGTTATCTCTATTATACCTTACGAACTCCGTAATCTAAAAACTCATTCAAAAATTATTTCCCGCGAAAATTAAAATAAGTTAAAGAACTATTGCTAAGATTAACCGGTTGAAAGATTGATGTTTTCATGAAGTATGTGAGATAGTTTCTGATAGCTAAGGGAATTGATTAGTTCAGCCACTGCCACACATAAATGCGATCTAACAAGGATCTTTCGATGTAGATCAATGGATCAATTTTTGAAAGAGATTCGTGTGCTTAAATTCAATCGTCAAGACTCGAGATCACTCCATCACTGGAAGGAAATATCATTCACGTTTTGATTCGAGAACAAAAAGCAGCTCACGCAATGGCCATTAATAACGGAGGAACATTCGAAAGCAATGAGCGCCCGTTGAATGGAATTATGAGAAAAATGAGCGCTCGCTCTCCCTTTTGGAGATTTTAATTTGATGGCCATCACCGCGACCGAATACGAGGTCGCTACCCTCGACTGGACTCGAACCGAGGACAATGATTAGAGTGATACTTGGGGTGGAATGATCGCATCCAAGGTCTCAGGGCTCGAACCCGGATCCAGCAAAAGTGAGATCCTTCAGCCCTCCATTTGTCCAGTAAGCGTTTAATATCTACACCGTTAGTAAGGCAGGTTGTTTTGAAACCATATGATACATTTTCATCTATTGTACTCGTGGCGTGTGGCTTAAACACCATGCGTTAGAGCTACGCTATGAATGAAAAGTATGCAAATTCAAAGCAGCGAGATACGGTCGATCTCTCCCTGATCATGTCAGATATTTCGCCTCCGTTGCCCTTTAGGAATTCTGCAAACAGAGAATTTTCACCGTTGGATTTCTGACTTCCTTAGGCGTTGAACCTGTTGCGAAAATTCCGTTTTCTTTTTTTTCCGAAAAGTCACCGCCCCCGATATTTGGCGTCCTGGGCCCACGGGCTTCCCTTTCCGAAGGGAATTTATATTTCCGTCTTCTCATCCATTACCTCGATGGCCAAGCGCAAAATTAATAACAGGTCTCAAAATTATAATAAAAAGAGACTTCCTCTTACTGTCTCGGATATCTGCAAAATGTAAATAATATGAGCGTAGAGACATGCGTGTACTAAATGATCAGATAATTTCCGAATTCACATCTCTCTCATCTTGTTAATCGACTCATCTGATACGAATGACTAAATATCGCGATGAATTAGTTAACATCTGTGATTCCTGAAGAGATAAATGAAGATTTTTTCTAAGAGAGTGATTTGTCCTAAGAATACAAGCAATAGGCTTGTCTCGTTCGAATAATATTCAGCTTTCTACTTGTTGTGGTCATTCAGTCAGAAATGCGGCCTTTTTGGGCGTTCACTCATTTTCGAAGCCTCTCAAACAAATGCCCTTTTTTGAATTATTTAGTTTCCTGATCTCGCTAGTAATATTAAGCCAAACAAAATGATAATGCACACTCCCTTTTAGGAAACTATTGAATTCATTTGTCTTTTAATACACGTTTTCATTATGAAACTCTTTTTATGTAAGAAACACGCATACGCGACCGAATGACACATACATGTGTGCTTCCTTTCGTTTGGAAAAGGTTTCTAATATCTAATTTCTAATTATTAATAGGTTTATCTTTCGTTCCGTTTTGAACTGATTGTCCGATTCTGGAAATAAAGTCAAAGACATTCTAAATTTTTTTCCCGATTTCAATGAATAGCCTACATGAATTAAAGTACTGTAGATTCAGAGGCATAAGGGAAAGTTAATTTAAAGATAGTAATAATATTCGGCCATGAATTATGAAAAGCCATTGCTCTTCTTCCACATCGATTTTTAAATAAATACGTGGTAAACACACAATTCTCAACTCATGATTTCGCGACGACTTATGTGAAGATTATTTTCATTAAAACCTGTCGAGTGTTTATTAAAACTGTCGTAAGAACATTAAAATGTCTCATATGGATTCTTCATGATGGATTTAAACAAGACATAGCCCTTTAGAGTGGATTTTTGATGAATATGCGACATTGCTCACGAAATGAAAGTAGTATATAAATCCATAAAATTGCCCCAAAAATATTCAGAGCAAATTTCTGCTATCCTGCCGATGCAGATCTCTTCAAAATTTCATTCCTCTCGATCAGAGATGTATAAAGATATGAAACTAAGCGAAACACACGTTAATATATGAGTCATCAATCAAAATCTGAGAAGCGGTTGGAACGACAGACGCAATAAATCCCATCTGAGATGTGAGCACGACGAAACCGACTCTTAGAATATCCTCGTAACGGGATTCTGCAAGCAAAACTCGTGCAACGCTCAAACCGTCAGATAAATCAGGAGAAAAAGATAGCAGCGCGACCCGAGCGGAGCGAATTTTTCGCCTAACAAAAGAAGAGGAGGCAAGAAGAAGACGTTGATGGAAATCCAATAGCGCGGGCGAAGCGGATGCTCTCGGTGGTCACTGAACCTGCCGTCGTCCCACTTAAACGCGGTGATGTCATTTCTAGCGGTATAAAACGCCCGCTGTGATTGTCCGAAGGGAAATTGGCCATGTTGTGGTGTCCTGCGATGCCCTCCGGCCAATCCTGCAGGTGGCGACCGCCCACCCAACTGGAACGCCAAATTATATCTTTTTTCGCCTATTTTCGCGAAACTTTCGGTGAAATTATTTAGCGCGGAGAAACTATGGATGCCCGGAAAGCATCCCGCGGATTTGAATTCGACGCGGAATTTTTTCTCCCCCGCCGCAAGAGTTCGTGAGATCGTAAAGGGGTCCTGTTTCCTTTTTATGCGTACCATACCTTCAGGGGTTTTTTCGGAATTCTCTCGCACTACTGCGGGAGGGACGTTCGAATCCGCGGATGGAAACATTTGTAATCTTGAGCCGTATGATCTGAGGATGAAAATGTCACCATAAGTGGAATATCTTTCAGTAAAAAGCAGACCACCCTCAATAAACCTGTATTGCCAGTCGGTCCTTTTTCCCTGTCAATAACGCTTTACCCATTTTCCATCGAACAGGCAAACATTGACATCAAAGTTTGTAATTAGGAGACAAAAGTGTACCAAATTAGAGGAAAAGTACTTTGGCTTTCCGAGACAAGGACTGCAGTATGATGAGATCATAGAAGAATTTTTCCACCGAGGTCGTTTTTTTTGCACAAAAATCTGTTTTCTGCGACTCTCGCGGTCTTTACTGGTGAACTTGGAGGTCAAAACATCTATTAATTCAATAGTTTCAAATGTATATGTTTTCCAATATGAGTCATTTAAAGGGACCTTCTTTATTCCATCAAGTTTTCTTAGACATTGAATACACGGAAAAATCGGTTACTTACACTTACGACGACACTCTGGGCGCTAGAAGTATCTTATAAATGAAACTTTCTGCGCAGATCTCGCTGATTTGACTTAGACAAAACTTGTCATGTAATTATTTTTTTAATGACTATTTTTCGAAGGAATTAACTGGATGCTGAAGATGAAACCTGTATTATGTCACTCTAAATCCATCCAAGATTTGAACTACGTATTTAGAAAGGAGTAAGGAAAAAACAATCCTCACTGTCGAACCTCTTTCCATCAGAAGGCCACATTTACCAATCGAATACATGTAATAGGCCACTCGAGAAACCATCGGCCTTCACTCGAAAAATTTATCATCGAAATTATACATGATAAACGAATTAAAAGGGAATATTATTTCTTCTGTTTACATTTGACGTAATTATCAAGATTAGTAAACAAATTTATTTAATTTGATTCAGAAATTGACGAAAGGGTGTATTGAACTTTTAAATGCGTCTCAGATTCCCAATCTCTGATTTAGGCAATTTAGTTCATTTCATTTGACGTAAATTTTCATGTAAAAGGAATAGGATTAGGGTAACTTTTTACATAAGGACGTACATCCAGGAAAATGTAAAGGAGATACGGAGCTGGAAAAAGCCTGACGGGACCAGGAATTCGGGATTTTTCTCTATTCGGACGGAATCTCTCTTCATTTTAAATTTTAATTGCTACTGTCAGCAGGTTTCGCAGGTTTTTCGCCCCTTCATTTGGGTGTTTTTCTGCGAAGTTTTATTTTTCCCTAAGAAATTAATAAGGTTAATTGTAACCAAAAGGTTTTCTGTTTCTCATCCTTTTATTTCCCTATAAATCCTTTTTTCTATCTATCAAAACATGGGGTTAGCTGTAATAAGTCTCAATGTCGCACAGAGATAGTTGAGACGATTATTCATTTACTTATACAGATTAGTTGAATAAATCAACCTTCCGGAATAGAGAAATATCTCTGGTACGATTCCAACTCCCGTCCGACATTTATAAGTCCCACTTCCTTTGATTTTTTTCATGTAATCTTAAACAGTGAGAGTGTTAATTATTTAGATGTTTGGCTGTGGAGAGCGAGTTTCCCACGATGTCTTGTGGCAATCTGTGAATGAGCCGCAATTGAGTACGGTCACGCTTGCATATAAAGGCGGCTCAAAGGCACATTAAATTGCGTGGAGTGCGTAGGCGTGATGACCCCAATTCCACTGGTCACACAACCCGGAATCTGCTTCTTTATTTATGACCAGATTGGATCAGAATTACGCATTCATTATAAACTACTTTCCTATAATAACATAGCTACAATCCACACTTTCATTTTTGAAGAACAAGAAAAATGTGAATCTTTAGTATCGTTAAAAATGCTTCGACGCAAATATGGCCCCTTCCGGGAATTGAACCGCTGTCACCTAATGCGAACGCGCTGCCCACTTGGCTATCCGGGAGCTTCTCTTCTCAGATTAGTGTTAAATTATCCTCATTGGATCGGAAGAATTTCCATTCTTATAATAAGGAAAACGGAATTGAGAGGCCCAAATCGCCCGAAGATCCTAAATATCAGTCCTCTCTCTCTAAGCTAAGACTTTAGCGTACGAATCAGTGGATGAGAGAGAGGATAAAGTAAGTGTTAGCGAATTAAGTGAATGGCAGAGAAAGGAATTGGGGAAAGAGGCTTAGGAAAGAGATTAAGAAAGGGAGATTTGTGGCATCTGGAGAAAGAGAGGAGAGATAATGGGAAAAAGATCCAGAATAGAAGGGAATGAAGAAACCGAATGGATTAGGAGTGATTCCCATTGGAAAGGTTAGGAGATTTATGAGAGGTCGACTCGGCGGTCATACGTTTCGCCCAAATGAACGCAAAATATAGAGTGCGCGGGTCATTTGGATGAAAGAGACTTTCGCATTTCACTTGGCGCTGTTCTCTATCTGGAGAGTAAATCATCAACGGACGAGTCGCAATCATTACCCATTTTCATAGAAGAAATTTCCTTTTCCGTTCTATTGGCAAAATCCAATCCGGAGGGTGAATTAGATCAAACAGAAATATATGTACTTTTCACAAAACGTTTAATAAGACTATCGGTTACAGTAAAACATGACAATCTTCAGTTCATACAATATGGACATGATGGATATCCATGACTTCTCGGCCTCTTTTTTTATTTAGATCCAACTAATGGTTAATAATAATTTATTTGGCCGTCTGTCAGTAAGAAATACCATCAGTCCGAGGCGCTCTCCATCGTAAGCATCATAAGAGATCGAAAAACTAAAAGCAGACAAAGTGAATGAAGCCTCAGATAGAGAAAGAACCAGAGGATTACTGAGTATATAAGAATCACTCAATGCGCGTTTTGGCCGTCATCCTCAGGTGACAGAGGCAAAAATTAATATTATTTTTCCTCTTTTCAAAGAAGTGACCCTTCATTCATGATTATTCGTTAGTAGCTGATTTCCATTTTCTTTTCTTTCAATAATAACAATTAATTAGGGGAAAGGAAGACATGAAAACTGAGCAAGTTATTCCGTGCTTACGGAAATTTTACGAAATCTAATATGACGGTGAAAAGTTGTTTATTAAGTCTGTCCTGATAGTCACGTCTTTAATTTCTACCTGAGACTGTACTTGCGTTAAGAGACACATCAGATGTCGTTCATAAACAATGTCGATTATCGGGGAAGGGAGAGGATGTGCGAATATTCGGATGCGAATTATCCGAACCTCCGCTCTTATTACTTGTATTGCCCATAATTTACATAAATAAATAACTTATTTATTTCAATAATAAATAAATGTTTTCAATATAAATAATAAATTATTATTTACGCAGATTTCCGATTGTTTCATTAATAATAACTTCTCTTGTCCACCCACCTTTTCAAGTGCGAAAATATTGTTGTGAAAGTATTTCTGATGCTCTATAGAAAAGATCTTATTCAAGTCCGGCCTGCATTACAGTGTCAGTTCTTATTAGCTCATCATAATTGATATCCTTACGGAAGGATGAGAGGCCTACATATTCCTTGTATCTCATTTGTACGTAATTCATCCCACCCTTTAAGTCATCTTATATCTTCTGTCTTTGTTTCCCCTTCGTTTTTTATCTGAACATATTTCCCTCGATTGCTCTCTTTAGCAATCCCTTTCCTCTTAATATGTGGACCTCCCACTTTTTCTGCTGACGTGTATTTACTTCGATCCCTCTCTTCCCCAAACATCTCTAGTACTTTCGCAGTTTTTCTATCGATCCAGCTTTCCATCCTAAGCCGTACTTTCATCTCAAAAGACTCCTATTTTTTATGTCTCCAATTCTTAAGTGTTTCACACCCATACAGCAATACACTCCCCACCAAGGACTTTACTAATCTCATCCTGATTCCCATATCAAGACCCTTCGACATCAGTTCCTTTATTTCGCAAACGCTATTTTGGATAATGCTGTACCTTTTTTATCCTTTTCTTCTAAGTTCCTTGGTAGAAAGTGTTCGATTAGAAATTACTGCATGTAACTTACATTTGAAGATAACTCAGAAATTAAGTAACATTGAATTCAGATCTTGGGAGGCCTTCCTACATAAAATGCACATTGTCAATAACATCAAGTACCAGAATAAGACCCAGAAACTTGAGAGGAAGTTTCTGAAATTAATTAATAGATCTCGTAATACTTCCGACACCCTAACTTTTAACCATGATCCTGGTTATACACATCCTGACTCATTTGAATATGTTAAGAACCTGTCTACCGTCAACCTCAGTCCCTCTGAGTTGTCCTTCATCAACCAGGGTTTGAAGTTCGCCTTCCCATCAAAGCTGCCCCCTGTGGAGTCTTTGGTTGCACACATTGAAAATGCCGTCTCATACTTAGATGAGAATTCAAAGAATTTCTTGAGATGTGCATGTTCTTCCCAGATTAAGAAGAACTTAGCAAAGAGGCATATATATCCTACTGCCAATCACATACCAATTGTTAAACAACTCAGAGGGAAGGATTGTTTTTACTTAAAAGCGGACAAGGGCAACTCGGTTGTGATTTTGGATAGAACACAATATTTTAGTAATAGTGCTGAGTTAATTAAACAGGGACCTTACTCGACATTAAAAACTAACCCCATTAATAAGTATACAACACAAACCAAAGAAGTATTAAAACGCTGCAGTAAAATTAATTAAAAAGTAAAATTTTCCGTCTCAGTTTCCAACCCCAGACTTTATTGTCTCCCTAGGATACATAAAAATAACAAAGCCATGAGACCTCTGCCATCAACTGTCCAACTTATTAAATAGCACAATGGTTGAATACACAATTTAGAGCTCTTCCATTTGAAGACCAACATTCTGTCATCAGTTCGTTTGATTTGCTTAAAAAAAATTGGAGGGTATTGATTTCAAGGAGTCTGATTTATTAGTGTCTTTTGGTGTGTCCAGTCTATTTCCCCATACCTGAAACCTTAAACATTTTAAAACAACAACTCCTTCGCTTTAATTTAGATGACGATATTTTTCACGAATATATTTTACTAACTAAACTATGCATGGAACAAAATGATTCTCAATTCAATGGTAAATTTTATTCACAGACTCATGGCACTTTATATTTATAGACATAAAAACATATTAATGAATCAAGACTTAGAATTCAACAAAACTCTATACAGGTTGGTAGATTTTAAAACTTGACTATCGCTCTTCAATTGTTTTCGAGAGCACATTTTTTAGCTTTACAGTTCTCTTTTATTTCTGACCGAAGATGCGCATCAGACTTGTGAGTTCCTTGATGACCCATTTACTGTTTAACGTGCTGAATCCACTCATGTCACTTCATCTCAATGCTAAGAATCACCAAGAATAACTTTTAGTATCCACGAATTTTACTGAATGGATAAGTACTTCATTTGCATTATTGTGTTTTGGTTCCTTTTCACGTTAACGATTTTTATAGACAAGTTTAGATCATCAGAATGTGAATCATGTGTGATTTGTTGACGGAAAAAATAAACATCGAGGCATTTTTAAACAATATTTGCATTTATATTTGGCAGAGATTCATTGGATTTACTCCTCGAAAGCAATCACAGATCATGTTTCGTTTAAATGAATATCAAATGATCATATACTTAATATGCGATGTGATTACTAATATTAATAATATAATTGAAGTTGTAGTGGAGTTTGAGTAAGCAAACTTCATTTTTGTTGATATTTCTATTAGCAACAATCGTGAATACGACATTGTAATAGAGTGAGATCAATTCCACCGCCCAAATTTCGGAGTACATTTTTAGTGTCGTTATTATGGAATTGAAGCGGATGGTCAATGAAATCCATGGTGACACCAAACAGAGATTTTCACTTCACTAAAATCATTTTATATCCGCATAATTCAAATTTGAAACACTGACGGTGTTCGAATCCAAGTTTTGTAATCTATTCATATTTTTTTGCTATGATGGGACGAATGTTGGAATCACGATAACCTTTCGGATCGCCAGCTTTCAAAGTGGTCAGAAAGGCTGTCTCGATCAAACCCAGGTCGTGATCGTGACGAAGGATCAACTATTACCGAATCCTCTTTTATAATCAGCGCCTCGAAAGACAGATGTCAATGAAAATTACAGCCGCACACCATGTATAGTAGATAATCTTAACTGGTGTGGAGAAAATTTCATTCTCTTGTAAATTTAAATGTTTATTCAGTAGGCACTAAGTAGTACACACACATACATATATACAACTCTATTTCATGTGAAACAACTGCTACATAGTCTTAATTTCACCCATCGATTGTAAATAACAATTATATGAAAAGAATTCGATAAAAAGTAAGTGCAATACTGAAAGCCCTTGTTCAGCATCATCCCTGCCTCGTATCATTTTATTGTTATTATATATTTGATCCCGGATAGCAAAGTGAGTAGCACGTCCGCATTCGGTATAATTTATTCCCTGGTTAGATTCCCGGCAAGGGTCCTTATATGCGAAATCACCTCGGCTGTTAAAGCACTTGAAAATAAATTTAAAAAAGGTTTTTACCCGTACCAAAGGAACGACAGCAACCTAGGTTGCTCACTTTTTCCTTTCTAAGTCATGGATTCCTGTCTCAAAGTCATGCCTACTGATACTATAAAAAATACTATTAAAATGATAAGGAAAACAAAAATTATTAAGAAAGAAATAAAGAAAACGGAAAAAAATAAAATATACAGCTACATTTACTCCATGTAAATATAAAAAATATAATCAATAAAATATGTTTAAATACAATATAATAAAACATTGCATACTGAGATTATAATAATATCGATTCCTCAAAGAGAGGAAAAGAGATTCAAAATGTAAGCAATCATTTTATTATAAAAATATATAATTAAAAAGGATAATATAGAGAAGAGGAAGAAGTCAGTGGAAAGGAAATTTTGTCAAGGAATATGGAAGTTCATCGCTGTGAAGGATTTAGTATTAGATGTAAGCAATTACTGGTTCTGTTAGTCCCTAGCGATTTAAATCGAGATTTTAATTTTACCTTTTTAGACCCAGCATTGTGAAAACTATGGTGAACCAGAGCCGAAAAATGATTAATAACGGGAAATAACAGGATGATATTATGTAACAGGAAAATTTACTTATAGAACTTTACTTAGGTTATGCAGAGAAATAGTGGTTCACATCAGTAATGTAAGAAAGAAAATTCATAAAATGGGAGAGTAAATATTCAAACAGAGTTTCGAATATCAGCAGCATAAAATCCTCGAGTACAATATCCATGGCAACGGTTCTCTAAAAAGATTTACTCCAAAAATATTGAAACAATGGCTATGAGTGTCAAATCTTTTACAGGGACTTTGAATGAAAAGCTTACCGGGATACCGCAGAATATTCATTGGCTATAGAAGTACAAATACGCCGTATTTTTTCTATGAAGGAAAGATAAGAGCTTGAGAGACCTTTGAAAACTATCATTCAAGCCATACATACAAATGAATAAAATAAATAAAAGATATTTATTTTGGATCAATTGGGACTTCAAAGCCTTCCCTTTTACCCCCAATTAATGAAAAGAAATCATATGAATAAGTAGTAAAAAGGGCAAATTAAAATTAACATGAAAATATATAGCATACAGTAAATTAATATAATGCGCAACTTCTATAAAATTGCAATTATTAGAATTACGGATTTCATCGAATCTATGAAAACAGTAAATCTGCACAGGAAAATGATATTATCGAATGCTGATGTGAACTTTGGATGGTCTGATTTTGTGGAACGCCATCTAAAAAAGTCAAGGAAAAAGAGTTATACAAAACTCATTTCCAATGAAATGAGCGTAGCAAATCATCATCTTTCCTTAATTCTTATTAGAACTATTATGATAAAGCTCTATGGGAATATCTCAGAGCAAATAAAATTCATTAATTTGAAATATTGCATCATGAAAAAGTAAGAAAATCTTTAATTAGGTGTCTTTAATGGATTTTAAAAGTATCTAAACGGAAGGTAAATGAGATCCTGCCCAGGGCGGCAGCACACCTCGGGTCGACCCTGCAAAATCAACTTCGCATGCTTTCACTCCTCCGAATCCATAGAATAGCTGCTCGTCTCCACTTCTCAGCTTCCTTTCTCTCTTTGCATAAATCTCCTCGCAGTTTCTCATAATTCGGCCTCTTCCGGCACACTGCACCGCCTCAAGCCATCGCTCTCCCTGGGCGACAACCCCACTGCGAGATTCAGATTACAAAAGAGAGCGCAGCCATGTTGTGTACTAGCAAGATGCACCTTCCGAGGTTTAAATCAATACTTGTTGAGATGAACGGTCACTGATTCATTTGTCGCATTGTGATATTTTCAACGAGATTGTAGGATGACAGTAGATTGATAGAGAAATATTCTCAAAGAGAATATATGAGAAAACTTTATTATACACCACGGCATCGATTTGAATTACGCTTTGTTCCGGTTTTCATCGAAAAAAGAATTATTATCGGTTCATTTCCGGTTTCGTTCTTGCCAATGTCGAACCAGTTCAAATCGGTATTTTAACTCCACCGAGTACACTTATATTACATACTTCTAAAAGGTCTCTTATATTATTTCCAGCTATATCATTTACATCACTTTTTCATTTTACAACAGAATTGTTTTCCCCCTGCCACACGCCGAAAGGCGGCTTGCAGGGTACATATGTAGATGTAGATGTTTAGTTGCAAATCGAAGTATCGCATGTTCCAAAAGCTTGATTTACTTATAATTAAGACAGTATTGTTTTGAAACTAAAATCGGAATGAGATAAATAACGCTTTCGGGTTTCGCTTCTTTTTCGGTTCGGCATCGATTATCATCGATATCTAAGGTAATAATAACCGTTTTTCAGATCGGTCCCAATTCTATTATCTGTTGTATAAGAGTTAATTTTGAACTCAGTCATCACCGAAGGATTTAACTTCAGATCATCGAATAAATACGGATAAACAAAGCTCGACTATTACGAGATATCCACAAAAAATGGCTTGTATAAATTAATTATACAAAGGTAAAATACATGGATATTTACGGCTATTAAATGTGCTGTCTACAAAGTTCATTAAAACGGGTTTTCTCTCTGAGTTAGCGAGGGTTTTCGCTGTTTTAGAAAGTCTGTTGTATAAAAAAAATTAGAACAAAGTAATCGAATAATTTGCTCTCGTTTGATTGCATTTAAATTTTTGCATGCTTCACTTTCATTAATGGATTAGCGATTGCTTCCTCATTTTTATTCCTATCAATGGAATGTTGCATGAATCTACTGCGCGTGAAATCATAGCGAAGGAAAGCCTGAACAAGCAAAGCGGATGATTTGAAATGAATTCAATCACCACTGAATGCTTAGACTGAAATTTACTTACAGAGAACTTTTCATTCCCAGCGTGTATATCTAATATTCTGATTTCTTTAATCGGAGAAACTCAGCATAGACGCTTTATAGCGAAAACCGCGTTTTTAAGGTGATAGCCTTATAACCTGAACATTACAATATATTATATTTGTACCTTATTAAACAAAGCAGAATTTTTTCCTTTTTAATTATTAAATAAATGCTTTACACCGTAAAAACGAAAAGGAACCTTCTTTAGTTGACATTAATATGCTACAGCTGTAGATTCGTAGAGAATCTACGATCTAATTATGTGTAATACTGATGCCTTCTCTTCACCTTTCTATGAATATAAAGAGATCGTTTTCCTTTGACATTTGATTTTGATAATTTTTGACTCTTTTTAAAGCATTTTTAATTTAATGGAAAGAGAAATAGGGAATGATGTTTTCGGTCTTCCCACTCAGGCGGAGGATAAGCGATGTATAGATCTTAAACAGTATTTTTACTATGTTTCTAATGTGAAAGGGACCATGAGAAAACTGCGTCTTAAGTGGGGGGGGGTTTTACAGTAGTGAGAACTCGAGCAAATAGATGTATGAAAAGCATTTTGCATGCTGTAGTACTTTCCAGTCCATTTCTTCGATGTGACGAAGAAGTCATTAATTTTCGAACAGAAGTCACTTTCTAAACAGTGTGATTTCTGAGTGAGTGAGTGGCAGAAGTGAGGGTGGACACACCATCTCTTTTTCACTCCCTTCTTACTCTCTTTTCTTCTCTAACTGAAGCAAATCTCTTACATATTAAAACCAATAAATAGCGTGGTAGTCGAAATGGAAGATTATCAAATAATTGCCGCATATCGAAGAAAATTACCAAACGCTAACTCATGTAACTTATGAACTGATCCTAAGATGAATTGTTAACTAATTGTGGCATCAATGCGTTATTTCGTTTTATTCGCGAATTGCTCTCAGTACTTCGTATTTGTTCCGTGACTGTAAATGCTAAATCATTCCTCTCATCTTCTAAAGGTGGACCTATGTTGTTGCTCCCATATGTCTCTCAATTCTTATTTTTTTCAAATCCTTACACTTCATTTAATGATTTGTTTCTTAAACTTCCTTTGACTTCTACTTCCCCATTTCCCATGTACTTTTCCTTCATTATATTTTCCAGTAAGTTGTTATGCCGCAAGACATGTTCATCAAATTAAAGTTTCCTATTCTCCATCTCTTTCATGAAATTTTTCCCCTTTAATTTCATTCAAAACCTCGAAGTTGCTATTCTTGTCCATCCATCTTTATTCTTCACCAAATCTATCTTCCCCATTTCTATCCTTCTACAAATGACAATTACAACTTCATATAAGATATATCGTAAAGAAAGATTCTAAGTAAAAAGGTGAGAGTATGACCAAGAACTTCCTCCTTAAAAGTTACGTAAATGGGAATAAAGTAATAAAATGTAGAGGATGGCTGAAAATAGAGGCTGTTGGAAGCAAAAATAAGACTTGCGATTAGAAAATAAATGAATGAATACTTAAAACTCGGGCTTCGAAGGAAGATGTGCCTAATTTATCTCAGATCCGCCGACGTTGATTAAGTAGTCATTAATCCTTCAAGTTTTTGATTCGTAATATAATCTCCGTTCTCTGGATCTCTTGATTTATGCCCGGATAATGCTGTTCCCATTGCCGCGTGATTATCCCACACTTGTCATCGCCCTTGTCTTCAGTGGAAAGCGGACGGAGAAACGCCTCAACGGCATTTCAATGCGATTGCATTTGCGACGACGCCACTATTAAATATTCCACTAAATTTAGTCAATTTTTAAACTAATTGGAAATACAAAACCAGCTCATACAAAACGTAATATTTTTATGTAACCTTAATGAAATACTTGAAACGAAATTCTATGTTCCAGCTTCTTCTTCTTTAAGCAAACTTATGAAAGAATTAACGCTCTAGCAGTTTACCCACGTTAGATACGGACACTGCACTGTAACTTCTAGAACTTACCTTTCTTCAAAATCTTGAAATGCTAAATCATAAGATGAAATCATACGATCAAATCTTGAAACTATCTTGTATATTTATTTAATGTAAAATTTAATGCTATCATCAAAGTATTAGTTAATAATGTGACAATTTTTCGCCGTAATTTCAAAGTAATCCACTGTCAATAGTCTGTCTGAATTAAAAATTATGAATTAAAAGTCTACTCAATTTTTGTCTGTGCAGTTGGAATTTTCACTTAATAATCATTAAATGAATAAAAAGCAAGGGCGTTTTTTCTGAATACGTTAGAAGGAGACATACGAAGTGAAAAAGAACAATTTGCACATTAGAAATATTCAGATTATTTAATATCGAAACTGTAGGAAGAAAACAAATTCAAACCAAAATAGAATATGTTGCATTCACTAGACATAAAAAAAATAGATTGGGGCACCAACTGATTCAGATTGCATCAAAAATGACCAAAAGGGTGGTGCATTGAACAGCATAGAGGGTAAGCAGCCGACTCCCCAAATTGTTCTAAACCGTGGGAAATGTCAACATTTCTTACTTCACCATGGCTAGAGATACACGTGGAGGACATTTCTTAATGTCTCTTAATTTTGGACTTCAAGAAATTAATCGGCATAACTTCCAGAGATTGCCAGTTTCGCGTGCAAAATGAAAAATAACCCAAGTTTAATATACTTAAATATTCGTAAGAATACGCAAGTCACGAAGGGCGAAACTTTATTTGGATGAAGTGAACGCCAGTGGCGATTCGCATTGACTGAGCGCTTTTTAATATGATACCTCGTTAAGTTTTCTAAATATTATATGTTATATAATCGCCGTATCTGACGGGCTGCCATTAACAAATGTGATTGATCATCCCGAGGAGAAAAGGCTATAAAACGTCGCAATATCCATGATAAGCTCAGGAAAATCCGAATTAATTTTCCCCTCCATTAGAGTCAACCTTTTCCACCCACTGAGAGGAATTTACCTTGATAGAGATTCGCTGATTTGTAACAAAAGTACTCCTAGAAAGAGCTCTAAATTAGGGGTTGTGAGGGATATGAGATTAGTGACTATCTTTGTGATTCCGTGACTACTGACTGTGAACGGGTGACCTTTCCCCTTTCTGTTAAACGAGACCTATTTTCAATACTTATGTTTCCTCAACACCCCGAGGCAAGAGAGTCCATACATGTTGTTAACCCCATGCAAATTATACTTTCCACTACAATCTTTCAATTCATAGCTTCTAGTAAAATACTTTTCTGGCCACTGTGAAAATTTCTCTAAAAACAAATACTAGGAATCCAACTGCATTATTGTCTATATTCCTCGAATAAAAATAAAAAAGATATTTCCTAAATTTTCTCGCTTTAAGTAAGCGGAGAGGATAAGAAAAAATACTGATTCTCCTTGCAAGTAATTCTACTTTCAAAATAATGGACAAAAGAAAGGAAATTATAATCGATTCATCAATGTGCTATCAAGCTATTTTGGCGAGCCCTCACCATCATCAGGAATAAAAATTAGGTTGCACAACATAACTTAATTTGTCAAGAGCAAAATATTTAGAAATCTAGGATTAACGTAGACAGAAGAATGAATTGGGCGAATAATAGGATGAAGCCTACAGAAAAACGACAAGAATTCACAAGATAGTTTCGTTGTTTCATTACCTCCGAAGTGAAAAATAGAAAAAGAATAGAAAGGAAAAGAAAGTAATACGATCCTAAGGCAAACATTACTCTGCATTTATCTGTTCCGTATAGATTCCACGATATACAGTTTAGAATAGGTTTATCATGAATTACTCGTTAAATATGATGGTTAGAATGACTCAAATCACAAGCTCTTCATCATATGCATTCAGTTACATAAACAATATATTCCTCGAAGTAATTGAATTTATGAAACTTAGTTCACTATGTGCGGTGCGATTCCTTATTAAGGGGTACCAGCAGAATAAAAAATAACACATGAAAAATTATGCAGATTCTGCAAACTTAAACCAGCGCTGAAAATTCTCTTTCCGTGCTACTTGACAGAGAAACTTAATGATGCAATCTTTAATCGATCAGTGGTAAAATTATCATTTAACTCCATGTAGTAAGTTTCTCGTAAAATTACGCAACGCGTCATAACAGGTAGTTAATTTCCTAGGGTTTTCTATGAGAAATTAACAGTGAAGCATAATAGAGATGTGTATTAAATAATTGGCGCATGTATAAAGTAATTTACACTACTTCTCAAATCATAATTCAATCGATATAGAGTCTGCGTATCGCAGAATTCAGAGTTAGTAATCACTGGATAAATAGTGAGCGTGTATTAAAGGAAAAGCTATGTAATCAGCATGAAAGGGATGCTTTACATTAGTTTGGACATTTAGGAGGGATAAATGGACGCAGAAATAGAATATGAGAAAGATTGGAATGGTTCTCAGAAAAAAAGGAAGACTCAGACAAGCTGTTTGAATGTATTAAATGAAATGTTGAAGAGATGGACGAAAATTGAAAAGAAAATGAGAGATGTCTGAAGAATAGATTAAGGATTGGAAAGTGCAGGAGAATATTGTGAATATACGAAACAAAGAACGGAAGGAAACGGTGTGAGTGAGATACATGTATGAGTGTATTTTTTATTGTCGACGTATAATATTTTCTGATGGAAAACGACTTACAATATGGGGCCAGTAACGAAAGGAGGCTATGCGAAATGTGTTGTGACAACTTGGGTATACCCAACAAATCTTTATAACGTTATGATTGTAATACATATCCAAATAAGAAATGTACGAAAGACTCAATTCTTTCTTCTTACATAAAACAAACCCCGTCAATACCAACTTCGCATGAATTTATCAAACAGCGGTAGTGGATCCGAACACAATTTAACTATTTCTTCTAGAAAATTTTGGTATCATTGAAGGATCGTTTAGAGTAGCTCAATTGGTTTTACCCGAGATAACATTTAGTAGCACTGAATTTAGATAATGAGAAATGTTTTAAAATTGAATTAATTATTGAAAATCTTGCTTAGAGAAGATATATCGAATCGAATTATGTTGCGCGAGAATTACAAAGAAAGGTTGAAATTAAGGTAACAAAGGATTAATGTGCCTAAATCTCGTTTCTTAAGAAATGACTAAAAGAATCGAATGTATTAGCTGAAGTCTATAATTTATTACCAAAAACAAATAAGGTGTTTTGAGAAAGAGGCAGAAAATTCTTACTTAAATAATACATTTTATAAATTCCTCTTTATTATTACTAGTTATAATGATTAATAATTTGCTACGTTTCGTTAATTATTGGGATAGGAAGTAATATATACTTTTGAATGTGGAACTATCTGTGATGAGATACGTAATATAGAAAAAGGTAACGCTTGACAGGAGGAGGCACCAAGTATTGTAAATTTGCATTTAGTCCAAGCAATAAATTTTAATAAATGATAATAATGTTAATAATGAATGTTAGCTAGATGTAAGGCTTTGGTAGTATGTATGAACATACAAGTAATTATTTTCAAATATCTCAGAGTTGATGAGGAAGGGGACTGAAAGTTGAAGTTAGTCATTTTGTGGTAAAATTTAAACAAGTAAATAACACTCTGTTACCAGTAAACGCCCCTCCTACGGACTACACCTTGACGTGGTGAAGGGGCTTGCGTGTTCCTATGACCTAGAGAGCTATACTGGCTGGAACTTTGTTCCTGGTAGGGCCACTCATGCCAGAAAGGTCAATAGGTAGGGCCCAGACGAAAGGTAATCCACGCAGTGTCTGTACCTCAGTGAGGCGGCCTATATGAGTGATGGTGTCACGTTAAAAACACTGTTGAGAAAGGCAAGGGGAAACCACCTTGACTATCTTTCCCATGATCATGATGTTCCACAATAATTATATTGTCACCGGCAAATACGGGACTCAGCCCTCTAGGGAGAGTGTCGTGCCCGGCAGGGATGGTGGTAAGACCGGTCGTCATTCCACGAAATCCTTACCCAACGACACAAGAGAAGAAGAAGATGACCAAGGATACAAGAATAAGGACCTGGAACGTCAGAACGATGCTTAGAAAAGGGAAGTTAGAAAACGTAAAGTTAGAAATGAAGAGGTCCAACATTAACATTCTGGGGATAGGCGAAGTACAGCGGAAGGATGGGGGAGATTTCTGGAACGATGATGTGAGAGTCATATTCAGTTGGGGAAATGACAGTCAGAGAGGGGTTGCTATAATGTTGGACAAGGGCGCGGGAAATGGCGTGAGATTAGGAAACCATGCGTGATGGTTGAAATTATAAATAAAATGGAGGAAAGAAGGAAATGGAAAAGTGTTAACACAGAACACGGGCGTAGAAAGTCCAGTGCACTGAACAACGAACTGAGGGAGAAACGAACAGAGCTAGAGAATTGTGGTGGAAGGAACAGTGTAACGAAATAGAGAAGATGGCTGAAAGTGGGAGGGTCAACCTATTATACAGAAAAGTGAAACAATTAACGGGGAATAAAATTATTAATAAAATGGCAACTATTTGGGATAACAGGGGAAACGTCTCAAGGGAGCCAGCAAGCATAAGGGGACGATGGAAAGAGTATGTCGAAGAATTGTATTCTAAAGACATGAAGCCTACCCACACAAAGATAGAAAGTGCACAAGAAGTAGAGGAAGATGATGTTTGACCAAGTATACTAGATACTGAACTTCATAGGGGACTGCGGGATATGAAGGGAAAGAAAGCAACGGGTGTGGACGAGATTCCAGTGGAATTTCTCAAGAATCTGGGGGGAAAGGGTAAAAAGCACTTCTACGATTTATGTACGAAAATTTACGACGAAGGAAAGTGGCCAGAGGATTTTACTAAGTCTATCCTGATTTCGTTACAGAAAAGGAGTAATGCCTTGGAAGGCCTGGATTACCTTACAACTAGTTTAATTTCTCTTTGGGCAAAAGTTATTCTAAGGGTCTTGAATAGAAGAATCGAGGGAAAAATTAAGGAACTCATAGGAAATGATCAGTTCGGTTTTCAGAGAGGGAAAGGAATGAGGAATGCAATTGGGGTTATGAGGGTTCTCGTAGAACGAAGCTTAGAATTTAAAAGGGACATTTGTGTATGTTTTATTGACTTTGAAAAAGCCTTCGATATATTTCAATAGCCAAAACTGATGGTGATACTGAAGAAAATTGGGTTGGATTGGAAAGGGCGTTTAGTGCAAAATTTGTATTTAAATCAGACCTCACGAGTAAGAGTTACTAATGAGGAATCGGAATGGGCAGAGTTAGGTAGGGGAGTAAGACAAGGCTATCCTTTATCACCATCTCTTTTTAACATATATTCAGAAGAAATGGTCAAAGAAGCTTGGGATGAAATAGAGAAGGGAGTAAAAGTTGGTGGGGAAGTAGTGAAGTCGTGAAGTGAAGATATGCAGACGAAAAGGCTATATCTTAGCCTATTAGTCAAGTTTTTCTTTTATAACTTTTCCTGTGGGATGAACTCCAACCGGTATGGTTATTTGCTCAAAGAGCGACCGGAGTTAATTTCCCTTCACTAACAAAGCAAGTTCCAGAGGAAAGAGTTAAGCGTTTATCGCCGTCATAATCTCCTCCCAGAGGCGTAAATCATCAAAGAAAACGGGACATTTCTAAGATATTTAAAAAAAAGGCAGCGCTCGGCCGTTAAGGGCAATCGCCGACGCAATTAATTCCCGTAATGCGGACGCCGTTTCAGTGGACAATTTGCCTTAATTGTTTTTTTCCTTCGCGCATTGTCCGCCGGAAACACTCGCCAATTCCACGATTCCACGGCTATTTCATTTACATTTTGAATTCCGGATTCTATTTCTCATCGCTTCCCTTTTTATCGCCTCTGTTTACCAAACGCGTCTCTTCAGAACTCAAATATCATCATTTATAAACTTACCTCCATTTTGCTTCCCATAAATTCATCGCTTTAGCGTTACATATCTGTAAACTGCGACTATGTAGCAACTGTATTTATGTAGTATAAATGTATTAGATGGGGTACTAGGGGGATCTTCAATTAATTAAGCTTTGCAGTTGCATTTTTTAACTCTAATAATGTCATTTCCGAACGTTAATCTGTACGAGAACTGTAGTGTAAGGGGATTAATTGTGTGTTTTTATTTAAATAGAAAGGTCTCTCACCTGACGACGGTCAAACTGCAGTAAATAATAAATAAATAAATTTAATAATATATTGGCATTTACCTGAGTAAACGTATATTATGAACCCCAGAAATAAAATTAATCTATTCGTACCCAAGGCTTTAAACAATTAAAGGAAAGAGAAAATGGATTATGAAGTTCCAAAAGTCCTTATAGCTTCGACATAAGACGTTAGGCAAATTACAGTCATAGCTAAAGGTTAAGGTTAAAAATAAGTTAAATAAATCACTATATTTTATAAATAGGAACTAAACCATTTAACTCGCAAAATTATATATTTCACTTGCGGAAAAGCCTTTATAATTTGAAGGATCTACATTATTTATTTCATCAGATTTACTGTACCGATAATTTAGGACTACTTCTGGTTATTTCAATGCTTGTTCATTTTATAGTCTAATAATTCGTTGGCTATGGATGAATTGCACGAAAATTTTATAAAAATTAACAAATATTACCGATAAACTCACATTAATGATTATCATAATTCCAAAACATTAATACAATAGTTTAAGGCTTCACCTTTAATAGGCATGAAGTGTATAGGACCCAGACAAGTGTTCTATTCACAAATTGGAAAAAGTACGCCAAAATGTTTTTATAAAAGAGGTTATATAAGAGGATACATTTTGTCTGAAACTAACAAATCAATGAGCGTTACTATTTAACTATTTAAACTGATTCACTGAATAGATGCAGAGAAAGTACATGTTTGGAGGAGGAATTCCTTTTACGTATGCCCTTCTGATACTGAGAGAAAAATCAGGTAAATACTAGATGCTAGAAACAGTCGATTCAAGGATTTCAATCTTTCCACCGACGAAACACTAATAGATTAAAAAGGTAGTCATAGTAAATACACCCCTTTTGTTATGCGCACTTCATTCTGTCAACATTATCAGATTATAGCGTGAAAATTTATAAATACTTCATGGCTTCATACATACTTGCAAAAAACTGAAATGCACGTGCTTAAATAATTTAGTTCTCTAATTGCCTTGATTACGTAAAGTGAAAATGAAATGGAAGTAGAATCGATTGAATTTAAGTAGTATCCTCCGACCTAATGTTTTCATATACGGCTTATGGTATTCTTATGCTGCAAATGATGCAAGCCGATTAAATAAGGCTCACCTGACGGTACTCATTTAGCCTCAGTTTCTTCCACTGACGCTTTCTCACGTTTCATGTGCTCCGTATTTTACGAACTGATCGCGACTTTGTAAATGTCGACTAAATCACGACCGGTTTCCGCTTACAGCTGGTATTTTTTCAAGCGATCCGAGGTCATTTCGCACTCACGGGCTCCCTCAGGGAATCGATCCGGGGACCGCTTTCACTCAAGGCGAACGCGCTACCTACTTGACTATTATTTATCCGCCGATAAATTATGTTCGTGAATAAAAAATGTCCTGGAAATCCATGGTTATCTTTATATTACATTGAAATACTTCACCGCAAGATCCGTAAAGAAATTTTCATAAAATCTGTTTAGTATTACCCGTCTTTTCACTGTAACTGTTCACCAACAACTTCCAAATTGATTCTTCCAAATTCATTTCGCTTTTCAAACATCTTGTACCTAAGGCAACTACACTTCTTCGTGTTCATGCATTTAGATTACTTCTTGCACACTTTTCCCTCCTGTATAGACTGCCAAACCTGAACTCCCTCCATAAGTCCTTTAGACAATCCGTGGACGCATTCTTAAAAGAACGTTTGTATCGATATTCATGTTAGCAATCTTCTACTTAAATCATATTTTATAGTAATTTCTCTGAGTTAGTTCTTGTTGATTTTAGTTTATGAATTCATTTATATTTACTATGAATTTATTGCGCTTTATCGTTCGTTATTCTCTAGAAAATCGAGGCATCTATCAAATGAATTAATTATTTTACCCACTCTCTCTGGCTTTCTCTAATTGTTCATGCGTTCATTCGATACATATCATTGAGAAATACATTCTATATATACATCGATGGTTTCAAAACTCATTTTTAACGCCTTTTGCCGTGAGTAAATAAATCCCACAATTTGCTCTGCTCTCCTCTTCGGCGGCTCTTCGCCATACCAAACGACCTTTTTTACCCGTACACTTCCTTATAAACCATCCTCGGCCATTGGCGGTGGTGAAATCCGCGCCGCGGCATCGCGATCGGGGCGTTAGATGAATGCATCGTAAAGATGCTCTCCTTTGCTGCTTCCGCCTCCATTGTTAGGAGGACACGCATAAAAACACGCCTATGTCCTCAACGTTTATTGCTACCTTTTCTAAAGTGGGTTCGGCCGTCCCATAATAAGCAAAAACTATTGTGGGCTCTGCCGGTGCAAATGGGCCACCTTCTTCGATTCTGCTCAGAATTCCTTAGGAATCTCCAATGCAAACTTTACTATGTTATAAAATTTGCCAGACTTCCGTTCCGAAGGAGGCATAAAATTGTTTTCAGGGCGTTTGCATCTCCACGTCTTTCCACGCATCCTGATCGCAACCTTCTTTGATTCCTCCTCCTCGCTTTCTGGAAATCTGAGGCTACCACTGGAAATCACCCGTTGAGGAACTTGTCGTTAGTAATATTCGGATAGAAAAATATATCCTTCAAATTTTTTTCTTCGTAGAACTTCCTTCATGGACATCCAGACAGCCTTCCTCAAGGACTGGGAACAAACTCTCAGCACGGATTATAACTCTTAACGCTCTCACCAATCTTTGTCCTCTTCGACTTTTGAATTTTTCATTTACAACTGAATTTCCAAACCCTCCCTTGACATTAGTATTAATATTGTCTTTATGGCCATCTGAGATCTTCGAGTCCTTCCTAACAGTCGCATCGGTGGAGTTCGGATATATTTCTCGGAATCAACCCTATCAGCATCCATGAAATAAATCCCTTTTCCAATTCTGGACGTTACTTCGCCCATCCAACATTGGTGAAAAGTACGAGTTCGTCCCTAATTATCCAACTATTAAGAATCTTTCTGCAATACTTTGTCATCACAGTACAATTATTGAAGCTATATGGAGCACTCCGAGATGTCAATATAAGCAGTTGATTGTAACAGTTCAAAGGTGTTTTGGAGAAAAGCTTTAGTAACCTATTAGATCATATTTATTGCATTACGGAAACTCTAAAGGGAAAGATCAGCTACATCGTCCAGCAGATTATGGAAGAAATCACAAACACGGATATGGAAAGGTCTATTGTGAAATGATGATCTGTAGTATTCGGATTGGAAAAATGAACAATAAAGGAGCGGACAGATAAAACGAATCATGGATAGGAATTGAAAAAAAGAGTTTATAGAAAGGGAAAAATCTTGTAAAAAATTGTTAAATGTCTGAGTTCTGCGACCTTGGTTGTCCCGTAAAACGACGCATGTATTTGAGTTCATAACTGAAGTAGAGCTCCGATACAATTAAATGATGATAATTACCAAAGATAGAAAAGAGATCTGCAATAAACCACTACTAAAGCCTTAATAACATTCTAATACAGCTAGCATAAAAGGACGCTCGTTGGAAAATATTATTTTCACAGATTAAAATCATTCTGAGAGGTAAAGCTGATAAAAAAAGAAACGAAACTATAGTGGAACAATACTTTGGATCCATTTATAAATATGAGGAAAATTCAGAAAGTCAATTTCTGTTGTCAATTCAGAAAGTCAATTTCTGTCAATGTTTCTCAAATCAAAAAAGGGTCAACGGTTCACATGCGTGCTTTTAACTTAAAATTCGTGCAGTTCTTTTCGAATTGTGAGGATTTAGATTTGTATTACAATAGATAGACTATATAACATGCAGTGTCAATTATTTATACAAACATTATGTGGTTCATTAGATTGTTGATATATTAAGATAGATTCCTCCTTTCCGTGGGTGCGGGTTTAAAGTAAAAATTCGAGTTGCTTGAAACGATTAGAAATGCGCGGTCTAAAAAATAAAATTGAAATTCACTCGATATATAATTTACCATTTTATAACAAATTGAGTATCTAGAAACAAGTAAACGAGGTGTATAAATAGGTGCAAGGCTTATTGAGAGCATAAAATCATCGTAAGAAATTTAAAATCATTTATTTGCATTTCACTCTTCATTTGTCAATTTATCTACACAAAACTATCTTAGCTTGTCTTTATAGACATTACACAGACACAAAATTGAGATCGACGTATAATTCAATATCCCTCAGAATATTTTTTTTATTTCAACCATTTTTCGTCTTGAGTCAGACCGCAATTAAGAGAAAGTAAAAAAGGCACTGATAACTATCCCTCTTATTCTTATTTGCATAGAATGGTATCAGCTAACCAATGTAATGTGCAAAAGTTGAAGGAAGTTTGATAAATAACCGAAGAGTTGTCGGCAACCGGGGATCGCGTTGATGACATTTATAGGAAATCTCCAATTTCCAAGCAATATTTGGAAAGGAATAGGAAACGGAGTTTCATCGTTAGAATTTCTATAATAACACCTTTTCTATTCCCGTTTAAAATTAATTTCTACCCCACTGATAAGAATAAATGAAAATATCTCAGTCAAACCCACTTTTTGTGTATGTTATTTTAAGATCAAACAAGTTTTTATTTCGCAGCTCATTCACGGATTCAAATTTAAAACTATAAACACAAAAATGTATACAAATGTTCTCTAACACCTTATTACACATATTAATTATCCATATCTAAGCAAAATAATTAGGGAACGTAGGGAAAGGTAGCTCAGTAGAGGAAGATAGAGTACATAGGATACACAAGTATTTCACACCTTTTTTCTAAGGACAGGATATATGATGATGTAGAATGATGTACAATCGCTAACCAAAGAGGCTATTAAAGTATTTAACCCGAAGAAGCGTGTTTGTGCGAACGTATTAGTCATACGAAAAGCTTACGTATTAAATATTTTAGCGGTTTTATACTTTTTGTACTTGTCTTTGGCAGTGAGTGCAGAATTCAAATGTGCGATAATTTCACAATGATTTTATAAACATATAAACGAATTTTTGTGAGTTTTTCTCATGATAAGCAAAGCCTGTACTGCAAAAAGTCAACTTGGTAATGATACTCTAGAACATACATTGGTAATCAAAATATAACTCACATATGACACGTAGAAAAATATTTCAAATACAAAGCAAGAAATCGTATTCTTCTAGTAAATTCTTGAAATAAATATCATAACATTTTTTAAACCCCTTAAACAGTGATGCTGTATACTTCTGTGAGCTACAAATATATACAGTTAATTTAGCAATTTTCCAAATGAATCTTTTCTTGTACATTGTC
This sequence comes from Pachydiplax longipennis, assembly GCA_036926295.1. Classification (NCBI taxonomy): domain Eukaryota; kingdom Metazoa; phylum Arthropoda; class Insecta; order Odonata; family Libellulidae; genus Pachydiplax; species Pachydiplax longipennis. Next base: position 1,232,910 of record JAVFKF010000054.1, read on the forward strand.
AAAAAAAAATACTGATTATCAACAAATTCACTGGACCAAATAAACTGGTTATATACTTTTTAAATTGGAAAAACAAAACTTTTTCACTTTGAAATTTGGAAAATATGAGCATTTCAACTACATTTACTTATAGTAGAACCCGTTCAATACGCTCTCGCATAAGAAAACACTATCCCGTTCTGTATGCGCTTTCTCGCTGTCCCGGTCCCATTCATATGAAAAACCGCTTAAGAAGCTCTTCTACCTGCTGATAAAGCGAATTTTTCCCGTCCTCAAATGCAACAGATTGCCAATCCTCATGTTACTCACTAAACATTGTTTACGCAATATCTATTGCCTACTCCTCCTCTAATCACTTCCTTTGCTCTGCATTGTTCTTAATTGTCCATAGTAAAAAATTTTTATAGAGTGCATATAACATAAATACGGACACTAGGGATCGAATTTCTCTTATTCCGAAAATCTGATGAAAACAACGACGATAAGACACCCGATGTGATAGCTCGCACATTAGATATCTCCAACTGTGGCAAATAAAACAAATTCTTTAGTCACCAGCAAATCCTAAGTTTCGCTTTAAAGTGTGAAACACTTCTTTAATAGTTGAAGAGCAAAGCAAATTTTTCCGTTTGTTTTCGTAAAATATAAACTTTTGGCATATCTTGGATAAAAGACTATCCCGCCTATGTTTTCAGTCAATTCCTGAAGAGCGACTTAACCGGGTTTTCGAGCGACATCACATCGAAAGCAGAAACGGCGGCGATAATATTCGAGAAAATCTTTCTCGGTGTGTAAAAAGAGATGCGACTCTTAGAAAGGACACCCGGATGACCTCTATGCGAGGGTGTCACCGAACTGGTTTATCCCCTCGGGGCCGTCGGCACACTTAAGTCCTTTATCGCTGATCGCGGCGAGTAACAGAGCGTGACGGCGAAAGTAGTCGAGATGCGGTCCCGCCGTTTCGCAACACGCTCCATACGTGCCGGAGCTTAGCAAGGCATGATGGGAAGGTGGGAGAAGAATGCGGGAAAAAGAGAGGGAAATATAGCGATGGGAGTTATGTCAAGCGCAGTTTAACGGCCCTATTTGAACGACGCCATCTTTGATATTCCCATTTAACTGCGCGAGAAAATTGTTTCGATGGCTGAGGAAGACCATAGAAAGAAATGTTTTCTTAAAATTGGGAGTTGAATTTAGAAATGTTCATCACAAGAAGCTCACGCTTACTGAACTGATACTCAAGGATGAAGTTGTGAACTTGTAGCAGCTCCGAGAAAATTTTTACATGGTACTCTAACGCAAATTTAAAAAAAAAACATTTTTCTAGAAGAAGAATAAATTTTAAATACATCATGCATATGTGGGTAATTCAATTTCATTTATGTGAACGAATTGATATCGCGATAATTAAAGTTAGACAACTTTTTTTTCGATGAAAACTATCACCTGCCTGTGGTCTTCACCCAACATGAAAGTGAGTTAGCGAATAACAGAAGATGTGAAAAGAATTTTCTTTAAAATCGTACCATGCTCACAGTACATCTATTTGTTCCCATCATTCTGATATCAACCCAATATCTTAAGGATTTTCGCTCATACCGACAAACAGATAAAAACATTCGATGAGCTGCGATAACTGACTTACTATGAGAATTACTGTAACAAAAGTATAATAACTGCCATAACATTTTTGCAAGAGATCCAAGACAGATTAAATGGGGACTACTTATAGGCAAAAAGATTTAAAATGATCATGTATAATCGTAGCATAAGAAAGACGAATTTCTGGCCCTCGGCAGAACAAAGGGATCTTAAGGTCAATGTGGCAATGATAGTTCCAAAGCATTTCATAAACTTTTCTCTTTGTAACGGCATCAGGACGTTTATGGAGTCATAATTCTATGACATAAGACTGACATCGAACGATTACTTAGATTCCAAACTAAAAACCGACAAAAGGGAAATTATAACATTTGAAAGAATGAATTATTTCCATTAAAATTTCAGATTATCTGCTCTCAGTATTTCTTGGTGTATTAAGATGTAATTTAGACGCTATATTGGGTTCCGAACGAATATCATCGAAAATCCAGCCATATAAAATGCACTATATATGCTACAGATTGAATTGAAACTTTTACAGTCATCCTGAGGATGACTGTACGAAATTCAATTCAATCTGTAAAATGTGTATATAATAAATAAATAGATATATCTTGCGAAAGGCACCAAGTTTGGTCTTCTCGTTATTTTAATACTTCGCTTCCAGTGTTGGTGTAGGTGTTAGAGCGCATTCATACTTGTAAAGGATGCAACAAGGAGAGAAAGTCCAAGCGAAGCGGAACCCGACGCAATGTGCTGGGGGAGGGAATAAGTAGAGCCCAGATCGGCAGATATTGGAGGGAATCTGGTGGCCTCTGCAGAGGACACCGCGGGGATAGAATCTGGTTTTCGCTCTAGGGAAAGTGATTGAAGGAGCGCGATTCGTCTTTCCAAAGGAGTTATTCATACACTAATCACTATAATACGGACTCTCGTTCGAGAATGGCTAATGGTCGCGAATAATGCGTTGTGAGTAATGAGTTCGGAGAAAATGTACTTTAACTGGACGGCTAAATCATAGTGCCCTTTGGATAAGTAATTACTGGCTTTTTAATCGCGTTTCTGTCCCTCCATCGCGAAGTTAAAGGATATATTTGGACAAAGAGCGTTCCTGCTTTCACCCTTGCTCGGATTTGCACTCGGATTCTCGGATAAAAATACCTTTGGCTTACGTCTCCAAGATAATCATTTTCACTCTCGTTATGAACTTTAAAAGGCGTTGCCGTAAAGTAAACTTCGCACGCCTCGGAAATTGTTTCTCATTACTTTCAAAAATGAACAATTTATGGCCATCGCCTCTAAACTTAAGTCGGAAGGTTGAAATCTTTAATTAACCTAAATAAACTAAGCTGTGTATTTCTTCTATGTAAACTTAACTTCATGGAGATCGTATAAGATGGTAAATTCATTACACGTCTATTTATCAAATTAATTAAAAAAGACATTTTGAATGGAATCTTTTATATCTTCGAAAAACACTCCTACTCATCAGGATACTACTTGACATTCAATATAAAAGTATACGTAATATGTACCAATATATTCGAAAGGTTTTTACTTCAGCAGGTATAAATACAATTAGAACAAGCACATTCTACCAGAAATACTCACTACACGACCGGTTCCGGGATAATCACGGTCGTCAAGAGAGTGTTTCTGCCGGAATATATTTGCTACGAATGAATTTTTATACTCTCACTTAATTTTGCAGAAATGTATTAACATATGGAATAGGTAGCCACATGTCCTGTTTAGACTGATTCTTATATCAATAGTTCGACTGCGATCATCCTGCAGCCTACCCGAAATATATCTGTAGCAATATTATTAAGTTAAAGTTAAATCATTTTATCGATATCATTGCTTCAATATACCTCTCAGATGATCAGTACATTGAACTGTTTCGGTATTGACTCAATAATATTGACAGTGTAAGGTAGACCTCAAAATTAAATTCAGATTTTGACAAATGAGCTTGTTTTCCCCTTCTTTCCCTTCCCAACAAACTCTATGCATCCTGACGTTCTTCTATCAGACTAATTATGGCATTCATGGGTGTTCATTACGGCCTTCTTTCACTTACTGAAAAATACTCCAATTTAAAATTTTTATAATCTTACTAATGAAACGTACTAAATATAAATCTGGAAATATTCTTTTTTACTTTAATCAGCGAATGAATTCGTTTTCGCTGGTAAAAGTTCGATGTTTACCTATCTGAAAGTATGTAACACCTAAGACAAGAGTGACCCGAAGGTTACACTTGCGGGATTTTTTATGTGATCGAGTGCTAAATGTAGTCTTCTGGTGATATTTTCATTCCTCCCTTTCATCTTTTCTTTCTTGGTATATTTCGTTATACTGCAAAGATCTCCTTAATTAGATCTACTGTTAAAGTACAAAGCGTTTTATTTCCAATGATGCGACATCATTGATAAATAAAGAAGATATATCAACTATTTCAACCATAACTATAATGAAACAAAAACCTCCTTACTACAATATTATAATATAGACAAAAATATTACAAAGCAGTTGAAAGCAAGCTACAACTATATAGTATTCCAATCCTAATAAACTACCATTAATACATAATCACATAAACCTAACCTACAAATACAAATTTACAGACATTTACTATTTTCTCTCGGTAAAAATTCTTTATTAGTCACAGAAGTTCTTATGGTTCCTGTTAGGCCTTCACTGCCATCGCAGCAGTCTCCGCCAAACAATGCATTACTCCACCTGAACAAATGATAATATTTTACTCATCATGGTACGGTGTAGACAAAATTGCGCTACAAAATGAGTTATACTTGTGTTCTGTATCAAAATTGCGAGGAATTTGTCTTACAATCAGAAGTGATGATCACAATTACGCTCAGAATTAGATTAAAGCATCGAATAGCATTAGAGTCGCTCCGCAATCTTAATGTTGGCCATTTGATTCAGAAATAAGTCTCCCATGTCTCTGCCAATATCGTAGCAGGCGAAAGCAACAGACTATTATTCTCGTCCAATTTAATCGCGAGGAAACCGTTCTAATTGCTTCGAACATGTCACGACTCATCACGTTCTAGCCCCTACGTAATTACGAACACCAACTCATATACGCTCCCGTTCATATAAATTAACCGATCCGTTATTCGCTCCTTCCTTCTCACCCTTTTCCTCCTTCGCACATTTCGATGCCTCTCTTATATTATTCGCGATATTATTCAATAATAATAATCTTGTGCAACCTCGTGCAGAGAAAGACGCATCAAACACATAGTTAAAAACAAATATTTTTGCAAAAACAGGATTCATCATTGCCATACAAGAGAGAATAATAAAAACGAAAAATTTCAGAGAGTTCATAATTAAGGAACCAGATGTGATAGACAAATGACGAAGAGGCAATATTCACACAGAAACAATAGAGCACATTACAAGTCGTTGCTTCCTACTGACAAGTATGAAATACACCAAAATGTATGATAATTTATACGAGGAAATATACCTTGCTGTAACTAAAAAATGATTTATCACTTGAAATGAGGCTTTGGTACCTAATTGCACCTACGTCATTCATAGTAAACGATTTTAATCGAAATGTACTGCTAAAGAAACCTCCTAACAGGTCGATCACGACCAAACAGCAGAATGGATATAACTTTTAAGATAAAACAGAAAAGAGCAACATATCTAATAGATAACTAACTCCGTACCAAACCCAGTTAAGAAGGATCCGAAAACAGATTAAGTATATACACAATTTGTAGTGTAACAATTTCTGGTAAATGTAGTTTAATTACCCTACAAATAACTCTTTCGTGCCATTCGATAAAGAGAGGCCTGAATCAACGACAGTATTAAGCATTATCCATACATGAGTAGCTTTAAATACCATTCTGGCTATGATAATTACTAAGTATAACAAAATACATTTTTCTCTATCATTTCATTCAAAACATGTTCTTATGGGACACTGAGGGATTAAAGAGTCGATTTATGTTTTTGCTTTGGCATAAACCAATATGAAGAAGTGTAATTCAGGCTAACTAAAAAGCCTTACGATATCAATCGATAGGATTATACATAGCCTGTTCTCCCATAAAGCATGCCTAATTCAAACTACTGATAAGCATCAGAATCTCAATGCTTAAAAAATGAGAAACATCATCTTCATCGGCAATTTTCAATCCGATGTCGAATGTAGGCCTCCCCAAGCGCTTTCCAATTCTCTCTATTCTGAGCTTCTCTTTGCCATGTCACACCTAAGTACTTAATGATGTCTCTGTTCCACCGGTCCTTTGGTCTTCTTCTTGGTCTCTTCACATCTCTTGGTGTCCAGTTCAGAACCGCTCTTGTCCAACGGTTGTCGTTTCTTCTCGCCACATGGCCTGCCCACATCCATTTCAGTGACCTTACTTTATCTATGATGTCTGTCACTCCGGTCTTCATCCTCACCCAGGTGTTGCGTTTCCTGTCTCTTCTTGTGATCCCAAGCATACACCTTTCCATACTTCTTTGCGTTGTCTGAAGTCACTGGGTTATTGCTGCGTTTAACACCCAGGTTTCACTTCCATATGCCTACACTGGTAGGATGCATTGGTTGAAGACCTTCGGCTACAAGACACGCAAAGTTAATTATACAGTATATTATCATACAGGCTATACGTTTTATAATTTTAGTCTCTTTATTTACAAAACCTCAGTATGATTATTTCCTCCTCCACTTCTCGCACTTTGTGCAACAAATCTCCCCGAAAGCATCTTCACGGATTTCTCCTTTCCCACTGTTTCGTAAGTCATTAAATGAGCGACCGGTTCTCTGTCCGTGGAATCCCAGACAATGCGTAATGTTCGGACCATAAAGCGGGTCTATGGGAGAGACAACCAAGATATGCTTACAAACTAATTTAGGTATACGAAAATACACATACACTCATAATTAACCATACTGTCAATAAAACGATCAATGGCGTTGTGCTACTACTATACTATAAAATAGTTGAATGGAAGTCTATTTCATCAGTCCGGTTTAAAATTTTAAGAATCTTTGGAGTCGTTAGGCGGAAGGCTGGTTGAATCCTCTACTGGTAAAGCATCTTTCTCTAAGATGGAAAATATGTGACCTGATAGAGATAAAATATATTACTCTATGCGTATATTCCATTCAACGTGAAGAGAACTCACCTGCTAGAAATCCATGAAATCTACCTTCCATCTTAAAATCACCAAGAATAACAATCAATTACAATAAAAATTGGAAAGATCCCTAACCTAAAATTATTTATTTATTTCTAAGGGAAGGGATTTTTTGCAATTTAATTTTTAAATTTCACATCTCAAAACGAAACGGAATCTTATTTAGTTTATTCTACTTGTCTCAGCTGTAGAAATATAGATAGTTGTATTATATAGGTACTGCGCGAACAATTTTTGCGTAATATTCGTTGTTATATTGATAGTTCGTCTTCCTTGGTTACTTATTTATGAGTCTTTCACTCTGCAATGAAGTAATTTCTACAAGGTATACTATTAGAATAGAATAATGTATTCCTTATCCATCGACTGAATTAGCTATATCGATGATGAATCCGCGTCTTAAGCGTGTAGCAGAGCGTATTAAGCGGGCTTCATTTCTTTACTTTCCTGTGAAAGGGACCGAGAGAAAACCGCGTCTTGAACGGGTCTTACTGTGATTGGAAGTAACAAAAACTTCCAAATCATTATTCAAGAAATAAAAACGAAATCACTTTCGGATTTTAGCAATCCAAAATTTTCAGAATTCCAACTGAATATGACCTTGTGAGTATGTGAGCCTAAGCAAATTAGCACCTAGTAAAATCTTAGATATTAGGGGCACATTCAAAGATATGATATTTCATCGGCCACGTCGATAAAAAGCAGAATTCCGTGAGTAAAATTCGATTTCCAGGTGGATGGGTGGGGTGAGAAGTTGACTACACGTAAATCAAACGATGGCCCATCTCGTACATCCGGGCGGCGTTTACTGCATCCCCTGCACCTGCTCTCCATCCGTAAGGGCTATAAAGTACGTGGTCAGATGAGAACCCACCGAAAAAGCTCATCCTTTTTTCCTTCAAGGGTAGAAGATGATCATCACGGGTGCGCACAAGATATTGGCACTCTCTTAGTGCAAGGAATTTGGTATTGAGATTAGGATCTAATCTGCAGTGTGATAATAATGTATTTCCTCCAGTAAATAGTATTTTTACAACGAATTGGTATTTTCCCCACCACAAGTTGCAAGAGGGAAATATTTAATGAAAACTTCCAAGCAGAAAGACCAGTCAACTAGGAAAAAAATAGCTGGCAGTAAATTTGAAGACTTTGAAATATTCAAATTGAATAAAATTTATTACATTACAATAACATATTTACATCTCGAAACTTATAAAAAAAACTTAAATATAGTATCGAAAAAGATATAAGGTTGAACATTAGCCAAGGATTGATAAAATTTTGATATTTGAAGATTGCGTTCATGAGAATTTTCATGAAAAACAGTGACTGAATATTGATTGGACTATATTAATTATTTGGCTATACAATGGCTTTAACTTCAGTGGAGGAGAAAAGATTAATTAATAATGGTGATGAGGTATTATAGAATAATGAAGAATAGAATATTGACATACCGAGTAGGTAATTAGGTAGATTAATCGAAGAGAGAAGTCAAGAATAACCATAAAAGAATATTTTAAGTGACCATACACTGACGCAGTATTGGAATTAACGATGCAAGGAAGGAATTAGAGACTATGATTGCGTTGAGAGTGTTGAGGTGATGAAGCGATTGTCAGGGTTTGGATGACTTGAGGAGTGGCTTCATATAGATGATGAAATATTTGAAGCACTCTAAAAGCCACTGAATCGATTAATGTATATAGGTTGCTTTCACTCGATTACTTTAGTCTACGTGATTAGTTATTTTAACTTTCTGTTAAATCACTCCCTTAGCAAGGTATTGTTATAATATCATATTACATTGTGTTGTGTTGTTTTGCATTATATTAAAGATTCCATTGCTGGAGAATATCCAGCAATTCGTAACTCCTTTAGCTCCCGAGTTGCACATCCGATCGTCCAATTCCAATTTTTATCTAATTTTCAAGAGAATTCAATTCGAGACTCACAGAACCCGCCGTAGCGACCAAAAGGTGAGGACGCATTGAAAGTCGCCATCAATCACACAAGACAGCCTCTCACAACACCTTCCTTGCTCCAAGGAGTGCGTACTGAACCATTCATCCCGCTAACGATAACTAATGGATCGCTTTGCCATTTCCATTAAGAAGACGCTATGGATGACGCGATATCGAATGAGGATTTCGTCAAGAAAGGAAATCTCTCTCGAAGACAAGTTTATTTTCTATTCGTTTCCCATAGAGCTATGGTTCCATGTTTTGGCTTGCGAAAACGCAATAACAACGAAATAGAATGATATTATGTATGCAGTAATCACCGTTTACATTTACTATCCGATGTCTGTATCTCCCGTAAGGAATACATGGAAAAAACCGTTGAACATTAATATCATGCCCTTACAGACGAACACATAAAACGCAGGACGTTCATGAAAACTACGTGTGAATTAAACAATATACTTATTTGTCCTCCAATTACTATCCAGCATCGCTAATTTGTGTAAAACTGATTCCTGTTTAAAGTTTCAAAAGTAGTGAAATCTCTTATCTTTTCACTGGAAAAACTATTTATTTTTAAGTGGTAGATTATCACAGCTTATGATGCTGACACATTATGATTACTATATTTTCCACACGGACTATCATTTTTACATATACGAAAAGATCATAGGAGGAAAACTTCGGAGAGAATTTATTTTACAATGCAAATTAAATGGAGCTTGTTATGAAATTAGGAAAAATGGGTATGACAATAATGATTATCGTTAAAGATTTCCTCAGATTTATGTTTTATAAGCGTAATAATGGGGACTTTTTCCCTTAATAAAAAATGTATACGCTATAGAATCTGTTAATTAAAATATCAATACTCCAGGGCTATGAAATTTTTCTAAAGAAAGGGTTTTCTTTTGAGCAAATTGAAATATTAAAATCCCTTTCCTTCTCCAATACCCTTTCCATTAACGACAACCCCTCTCCATTCTCTCTGCAGCAGTGAAAATTCTGTGTCCATCAATCCAACACAACCTTCCCTCCCTCCTTTTAATATACGATACACGTCTTGTCGCCTAAGAAGCGAAACCATGGCCGCATCATAAAATATTGCTTGTGAAGATACAATTACTTTTTACTCATTTTGTCTTTATAACGTTACATAAATATTAACTTAAGAAGTAACTTGGGTATGAATATGATGCTTGCCTTTCTAGTGATAGACAGGGTTTTTCAAAAAGAATGAACCGATTAAATGGCGTATTTTACTAACACTTAATAAGCGATATTATACTAACTCTCAGAAAGATGTATTTTAATATTACTTAAAATTTCCTGAAACTATTTTCATTAAGATTAAAAATTGGTTCAATCTTTTCATGCTTCTAGACCATGTAGAATAAAAGAAATGTCATTGGGAGTTAAAAATATACAGTAATTGGTAGTAATATGTTCGCCGTTGTGCGATAATGTAGGTGGTACTAAGTTAAAATAAAGTGTGGTAAAGATTAGATGAGCCTATCTAATGGACAATGCGAACAACGGATGAGAACAACTAATGAGTCCTCATCAGAGTAATGACTGAACATCGAATGCATGTGCCTCAACGATGCCCATTCTGCAGAGTACTTTTTGCCTCTCTTGTGATTCATTGTATTTCCTCTGAAAATGCACGAGATTTCTCTAATATTCCGATAGAAAATACCTGAAAAAATGATTTCTGCGATTGGAATACAAATTTTATCAAATCTGACACCATGACTACGCTAGCGCAGAATTGGCTGACATTTTCTTTAGTTTATTTATTTATTTAAATTTCCGTTGCAATTTGGCCTTCTGAACGGGCTGCAGAGGAGAATTATCCAATGAATTTTAAGATTGCATTTTCCCAAAGTGGGAATGGATACCCCTCCTCATCAATTCACAAATTACATAATACATAAGAACATAATTAAATACAAAAATTTACATTAATTATTACTCTAAAATATATGAAAGACCCATATAGTCAGATATATAACATAATTCAATAGCACCTGATACAAAACACTATAACACGGCAATTCATAAAAGATAATGAATAAAGTATAAATACTACATTTTACATCTTATTATAATCACATAAAAGATATCTAGTTTTAGTCTTATTTTTGAACAGTTATTCTCATCGCCTTCGAATACTTACGTAACCATACTACAAATTTATATTTTTAAAAGCTTATAATTGATTTTTCTTGATGTGGTAATTTTATTTCACTTATAGCTTTACTCACATTATACAATATGTTTGATTCCTTTACCTAATAGTCAACACGTGTCAATTTTTCAAAAATATATATGAATCGCAAATTCGATGGACTAAAGCAGAAATGAGTATTTTTCCTACAAAATATTGAAAGCGAAGGCGATAAAACTCGACCACATTCGAATCATTAGGAAGTGAATTCCTTGTCAAGTAGATAACATAAAAGATTTGAGAAAATACATAAATGGACAAAAGGGCATAAGGCTGCCATTTATGATTATACTAGGTATTGTTGAGGGGTATTATGGGAGCTTATGGGCACGCTGAAGTAAAATGAGATTGAAGGTATGAAAGGTTTTTATTTAGGCGAGATTGAGACTCTCTTCTTCCATCTAACTTGTCGTCAATAATATCCATTAAAATATAAACGAAGTAAGAGTAAATAAAAAAGAATAGATAAACTTTAGGAGTGAATATTAAAAATCCTAGGGTATTATCTTAGGGAAAAATCCACAGTAGGAAAACATCCTCAAAGAAGGGGATTTAATAAACAAAGCAAACCTACTTATAAACAAAAAATACAAAGCCAAATTGGCTTTAAATCTTTATAACATAGCATTATAAAATAGAAATCACAAAATGAAATTATAAATAAAATAAAAATTAGTTAAGATTGAATCAATAAATGGATTAATTGCAATAATTAACTAATAAGGAGAAAACAATAGAAATTTAAGAATTTTAAGCACAATAAAAATATATCAATTAAATTAAAATGGAGTAAAGAGGTTTCAATCCGAGGCAGGGTCAAGACTAAGACCGATCCACTTACCTAGAAAAATTCCCCAGAAAACTGCCATCAGTCAAACAAGAAATATTTTCTCACTCCAGAAATGATGCACCGTTTGCACTCTACTTGAAAAACGGAAAGCAATAGAAACGTAGAACCATTGGCTGCATTTTATTTGATAACCCAAGCAAAAAGCATCGAACCCAACATTTTCGGGGAGCTCTACGGTATGATATCATTTTTAAAAGAAGTTCGATAACTAAGGACACGTTTTTTTAAATATGCTAAGATAAAAAGGCAAGCGTTACGAATATGGTCTCCGAAGCAGGTTGTAAATCTTTAAAAGAAAGGAGACTGGAAGCTAGATTGAGATTGCTTAACAAATTTAGAAAAAGAACGTTTGGGCCGTGATGCGACCACTCTATTACTCCAGCCTATCCGTATGAGCGTAAAATAAGAAAAAAAGGAGAAGTCGTTTTAAAAACTCATTATTTCTGTGAATGATTTACAATAAAAACAAGCTTAAGAGGTAGCCATGCGCCAAAAGGCGAATTGCAGGACGTTTATATAGAAGTAGAAAGTCATTTAGTATGTATGGGTTCCCACGGGGAATCGAGCCCAGGACAACTTACACCAAAGACTACCCTTTACTATACCTATCCAGGAGCATTTTTTCTTATGTAGCCTGTAATATTTCTCCAGATACAATATTTTGAATATTTTCTCCGTTTATCCATATCTTCTCAATAGTTGTTCTCTCAGCTCTTTTGCGTTTCATATATTTAACCAAAATCGATGTCTCCATCATTCACTCCTCGTTTGTTAACATTCCAAATCAGCTTACTTCTTCCTATTATATCATTTCCTTCCTTCCATTAGGCCAAGATGAAAGGAGAGTATACAGTTAATATTTTTGATCTATCGAAAGAAGCGAATGACTGGCTATAGCGGGTTGCTGTGTCTTCGAGGACGGGAAAAATCCGCGTCTTAAGCGGGTAGCAGAGCGTAGCTATACCATGTGTTTCGTTTGAAAGAAAAGCGTTGAACTTCAATCTCCTTTTTCTAGTCTTTAATAGGGTATCATTATGTAAACATGAAGTATTCCATCGCTCTTCAGTAGAATGAAAAGCGGCTTCCTTCTGCAAGAGTCCATCGACCCTTCCGTGTCACCTCGAAATACCACTCTCCTTCACATATTCGGCATCCTCTTGCATAATTCGGAATGAAGAACGCCGAATAAACGGCCTCTCCAATGGAATTTTTCGCATGCAAAGGACATGTTACACGAAGCTCTTGCGTTTTAGAAAGTGGTTATGATTAACGTGCGAAGATTGAGAAGCTTCTGGAAAGTCGTGCAGTCGCTAAAGTTGATTTAACTGAGCTAGTGGGACTATAAAACGGTGGACCGACCGTTGTTAATTTGGAGACCTTATGGATTGAAGTCGTCAGAAAAAATCGGCGATCCGCAAAATCCTGACCCCAGTACCAGAAAAAAAGCAATTTTTTTATGAGTTGAATAGCTTATTCAAAGAGTAAAATTTGCCGACTTGTTAATCAAGATTTAGGCAAATTTCGCGGTGGTTGGAGACTTTTTCAGGAAGAAAACCTCCCCAACGACGACACATTGAAAGAGTACTAATGTTCAGTGAACTCTCGGTTTTCTGGGATAACGATGGGGAGAGGATGCACGAATAACCATAAGTATCCCAACTTTCACTTTAATTTCTTACAATAATTTGCGTAAATTAAACAACATCATTTATTCGGATGTATTTGATTGTTCGATGGACTCATTATGGATTGTCTTCAGCCGAGCGCGGATGTTTTTGGTAGCGATATTGGCATAGTATTCCCACTGCTTCATCTTCTTCACTTTTGAAGTTATGCATTTCTGCATAACTTCTGCATATGCAATTGGTATGAGATATCAAAAAGGTAAAATGTTCTATTACCTAATACTCGTATTAACAAATGAGTACTTCGCTGTATCTGTATTTTCTACTCTCGTTTCTTTATTTTTAACTGTGATATCCGCATGAAACGTAACTAGAAAGTTTAAAACGGGCTTGTAGTTCAAATATCATTATTATAATCGATGAATAATCTAATAATTGCTCTCTTTTGTAGATTAAGCGGTTCATATTGTAATATCCATCCTCAAATATCACCATAATCCACTGCTCTCGACTTTCCCCTAAATGAAGCCAGCAAGCCAAATGAAATCCTCCGACCCTTGACGTGATATAGCTGCCGAGCTATACAATGGGCGAATCGTGCATTTATAAAACAGAGAATCCGCTAATTACGTCTCAACGGGTCGTTGGATCGCATTTCGGGAGAGAACTTTCGTCGCGATTCGCCCACGCTTTGCTTCGGAGACAATCTGCGACGTCGTTAAGGAGGATTAGTCAGCAGAAAACGGGCGAAGATAGAGTAGGCGTTGGGTTCCATTTCACCAATCTTTCTCCACTCAATCCGTGCTGTTCGGCCAAAGTAGTTCGAAATGATCTGTAAAGCGAGTACGCAATGTATTTCTCCATGAAAATACTACCAGCGAAATATCCGTACGTAATGAATCTTACGTTTTATACATCAACGTGGCACATAAATGAGAAAGAACCCTAAAAACTTTACTGAAAAACTGAATGTATGTCATTTAGTAGGATATGAGTAAAAAATGTTCATATTAGGATTTCAGCTATAGTGTGCTATAATTAATGAACAAGTTTATTATTGAGTGTAATTGTTTCTTATGACCGAAAGTTCATTGTGTATTCGTGTGTATTGATGGGTGAGGGTTTCCCTTTGTATCTGATTTTAATGTATATGTGACATTCGTGCGTGTTTCGATAACGATCTTGCGCAAATGAAGTATAAAATGATGCGATGCAAAAGATATAGGATAGCGATGTATTGATGTTGGTGATAATCAATATGTGATGCCACAAATACTTTGTGGACTATGCACGGGCCTTCGACTCGGTAAGTACTTCCTCTACACTAGAAGCTCTGGAATATCAAGGAGTAGATGCAGAGTGTATCCATCTTATACGCAGCATTGACAAAACTGCCATGCCATAATGCTGCATGAAGAAACTGAAGAATTCAAGATGGACAAGGGAGTTAGACAGGCTAATTCTTTTTTAAGCCGTATTGGAGGAAGGTCTTAGAATCCTAGACTTGGAGAGGACGGGGCTAAAGATGAATCCAGATTATATCAGTCATAGGCGTTTCGCAGATGATATTGCAGTCTTAGTAATGAACGGAGAAGATCTACGCTAATACGCTAAACCTAGACTTCAAGAACTGAACACGGCGGAGCAGAAGATTGGCTATGGATAAACTAAGCGAAAACAAAGGTAACATAAAATTCTTTTGCAGCTCAGGAACCAATCAAACCAAAAGAGACAAATACTTTGCGTTTTTATGTTTCAATTATTTTAAAATGACAGAATAAAAATATCAAGGAAGAGTGAAAAATGCAGAGATAATCGGGAGTACACGTATGGGAAAAGTACACCATATAGGCTTACCGTTTTGATCAGAATTGTACCAGTTTGAAGAAAAACTACTCGAAGGAACATAACGGAAGATATGGAGATTTCAACGATAGAAATCATTCGGAAGCTGATTTTTATAAGTTGCGCTGCTGCAAACACTTAAGTGTATTTTAAGCCTGTGAAATTAACAAGGATTATTTTTTGATTAGTATTTTATCTCGGTAACACCGGGAACTGTTCTAGTTCCTTTCGATAAGAATATGGTAACCCTACTGCAGATCCACACACAGATACAATGGGATCTTTACTGCGGCGAATTCTCCGATGCATTTTCTCAATTCAATCGGCAAACCCTTAATCTGCTTCATCGCCACACTTTTATATTCATCTCCATCCACACCCATACGAAAAGGCGTCCAAATATTAAGACATATATCCTTCGGTAGGAGCTGCGACTCCCACGGCAGTGACGTACGCCCCAGATAGCGGCACTGTTGCTCACGAAGTGCGGGAAATAAATGAAGCCTCCTCCGTCCGTGGATTGGCCATCATTCTCGCCTCGGCCTCCCGCTGACTTCACGAGCACAGCTCTAGTTTCGTCCCAACGCATCTCATTCCTCACCGCTACTCCCCCGCGCGCAACTACGCGCTTTTCATCGCTTTTGCGATTCGGCGGTTGCAGTCGCCGCGGGTGTGTTTGCGGGGGTCTATTTATTCGGATTCAATTCCTCTCTCTTCGCGGAATATCCTCTCAGGATGATGTTTTACGAAGCGGTCTGGTTCCTTATAACTTTAAACCTTCATAAACTTTGATATTCAGATCCATTCTACATCGGTTCTCAAATATCTTTCGCCTTATTAATCGATCTAGGGTGTCCAGATACTATAAAATCAATAAAAATAATAAAAATATTGACATTTAATACCTGCATATTCACTTGAAAAAATAGTGCATTAATAAGAATATATTAAGGTGATTATAAAATTATAATTATATATTTACTTAGTCCCGCCGCAGTTAGACCGAAGTCTGGTGGCAACGTCATATATATATACGATATTTTTAATAATAATAAGTAATATTTAACAATTCACCATAAATAATATGTAAAGATAATAAATTTAAATATTTAAGTTATTATGAATTAAACTATTCATAATTTAAGAAGCAATTCACAACAATGGAAAATAGATTACTAAAGTTAAGGAAAGGTTATGTAAAAATATAAAAGAAAAATTATTACGCAATAATTAATAAAATAATTATAAATATTTAAAGAGACTACGTTCCAAGAGATAAAAAATTTTATTCTTGTTATATTGTTGTTATACGAGGAAGAAATTGCTCGAGGACGTCCAGATACGGATTAAGTAGATTCATCAAAAATATCTCGAAGTTCCCGCTCATAAATTTATAAATAGAAATAAGGAACGAACCTTTACGTACTGCAAAGTCTAAAGGGGGTATTGCAGGATAATATTTAGGGGCAAATAAATAAAAACAATATCCCTGCCTGGCATTCGCCCTAGTCGGGATAGTCTAATTATTTATCTAAGATAACTATTCTATTACAACCATATTAACAATTCTGCAAACCAATTCCACTTTACAAATTGTAAACATTAACGCATAAATTATAATTAGTACAATATACACAAATAATTTAATAATAATAATATACTATATAAGAATAATACACTGCACAAATAATGTACACATAACAAATTATAATTGAACCTATGTATATAACTATTCATATACCTACAGCATAGAGTATTACATTTTTCAGTTCATAAAATACACCTAATTATTTGGAATAAAAAAATAAAATACAAAATAGTAATAGCAAAATATAAGCATATAAAAATAAAATTTGGAATGCAGAACTTTCGAGATTTATTTTACAAATTTTAACATTTTTCTGCATTGGAATGAGAAGATCACCAGGTAAGTCATTCCATTCCCTTATACCTTTATCAGTAAATGAATATTTCCCTAAATATGATTACTGTTTGCATTTCATTTTATTATTGTTATTAGACAACGAAACCTCCTCCCGCGTTCGCGCTGCTAAATATTGCACAACAGGAAACAAATGAATGAAGGAATAAATTCCAGTAATTAAGAAAGTCGTAGCCCGAGCGTAAAAAGCGAGCAAAGGCAAAGCGATAAATAAGGGACGTCTTGAAGTTCTGCAACATAGTGTAACATGCTGTTGATGCTCCGTAAAAAGAGACTTTTTATCATAACGTCCACGGATTTATCTAGTGGAACCGAGGCTGCAGACGTGGTCGCAGGGTCAGTAACTGTTCGCCCTCTTTCTCTTGCTCCCCTCAGGGTGACAGGATGTAAATCGCCGAGGCAAAAAAGAAATGCGACATCCCGGCGTGTCACCCGCACTTCCTCCTTTCTCTTCTTCCCACACTATCCAACTTCAAATGCGAAAATATTCGCTTCAAATGATCGAACCGGTCCTCTCTCACACTTTCTTCTTATTGTCAACTCACATTGCATATCTACAGCATTATGGTTATCTTACGAAAGTGATTTTCAAATTCTAAGAAATTTACTAAACGATGAATCAACGGAGTTTGCGATAAAAATAAATATAAGAAAGACTAAAGTAATCATATTTACCAAATAATAGCTATGTTAAGGATCAGGGAAAAATAGAACAATACTCGTCTTTTTCTATGGATAGAACATACGTAGCTGAAGTGAGGATAATGCTATTTCCTAAGCGAAGGGAACTGAGGGTCTTGAGAAAGGAAAAGATTGGTAAAGTCCTCCGTATTTCTGTTTTAGCGTAAAAGGTTGACCTTAAGAACAGGAGATATCTAAAGATTTGAGGGCTTCCGAGATATAGGGATGACGTAAGTTGGGAAAAGTGAGCTGGTTCAATAGGAAAACAAATGCAAAGGTGCTAGATGGCTTGGTTGGGGATAAAAGAAGAAATGTGAAAATAAATATCTTTCTCATTCGCCCTTTCATTCTCACTCCTGCTCGTTCTTCCGAGAGCAACCTTTTTCTTGCTTTCTCTCCTTTCTTCTTTCTGAGTCTGTTTTCTATTTCTTCATCCCGCCTTATATTTTCTCCTTTTTTATTTACTCTTTTCTCTTTATATCCTTTGCTCTCCAAGTACTTCTATCATCATCCTCTCTTCCTTTTCCCTATTCTCTTCCTCATTTACTTATGCATTCCTCCGTCCTTCTTCCATTCCCTTTTACCCCCGACTTTTACCTCTTCTTTCCTCCACCCTCATCTCCATCTCTCGCTACCTTATTTATTCCTCCCATCCCTTCTCCTTTTCGCGATGTCGTTCCTTTTTCTCTCTCATTATTCCTATGCACTCGGCGTGTCACCATAGATCTACGATATTCAACCAGAGCACGCCCTCTATATTCTTTGACAGATACCTCTTAATTTGCTCTTACGAACCGTTATGTTCTATTACTTCTCTCGCTCGATGGAATGACCGCAGGGCTGCCAACATAGGCGAAGTTCAGAATCTTCGCTTCCTATGTTCATTTGTTAGCGAACCAACGCAATAAAAATGGTTCGTCGACAGTTGATCAATGAGTGTGGAATATATAAACGAATTCATAGAAGATTCATATTATGAGATACATTTCTAAAATATTTACTACCCTTCCATCTTAAGAGTTTTTTACCTAATAATGATGAATAATGCTGTATTATAATTTTTTACTATGAGATTATTGAAAAAATACCACTTAGGAAGTTGTAAATTGTGAAAATAAACACCGAACATAAAATAATCGAGAATTGCTCTCTTAATGAAAACTAAAATACGGAATTTATCAACTTTTCTCACTACGCAAATAGAGTAAAAATAACCAGGAGTGTATTTCTTCAGATAACGAAATAGCGATCCCACTAAAAATAGAGGCATTAACAGTAGTTCACGGAGAATATTTGGATAACTTAACGACCGAATTATTCCGATGGCTTTTCCATGTTCACCTTTACGGACACGAGTCGGTCATAATGTCTTCGAGGAACTCCATGAGAGAGCTCTAAAAAAAAAGTCGATCGAGGGCAGTTGTGTGAGAGTGCAGTTGCATTTTTGTCAAGGGGAATTATTACTTAAGTGCGGCTGTTTTACCATAACCTGGCTTATACGGCGGAGTCATAGAAATGGAAATGCCGTCACATCTAAGAGCGCATTCTCCTAGGAATGGTGGACTCGAAGTCACGTTCATTGGCCGTTCAGCGGTAACAAAAGAATGGGAGAAAGCGTAGCTTCCGCACTCATGAGTTGCAGAAGATTCGTTTGAAAGGGAATCATCTCAAGTGTATATGCGAGAGCAATATGTAAATGAAGTCATCTTGATAACTTCATCAATAAAACGTCTTTTTTCGGCTGAGATTGAGACTAAATACATAGATCATTCTTACCCTTCGTCAAAAACCCTTCGTCATTACATCTGAGAGAAAGGGGTAGCTTGAAGAAACTCAAACGGAAGAAAAAATTTTTCTACTCACAATAAGTTAGGAAAAATATCCCATATATATATATATATATATATATATATATATATATATATATATATATATATATATATATATATATAAAAGAAGCATAACACCCTTAAGGAGAGGTGTGTGAAAAACCTGCGACATCTGCAAGTAATTAAAAACTAAAATTTACCGAAAGGGTAAGTTGAGGCATCTGAAGGCTCTACATAGCAAATAAAAAGAAATACATTTTCATAAAAGATGAACAAAAAGTGATCATTATGAAATAAAAAATATGTTACGAAGTACGTCTGAATGAATAATAGCAGCATAATAAGACTAAGATGAATAAAAAAGAAAATTAAAATATTCACTTTTAGTAGCTAGCTTAGTCCGTGTTCTAAAACAAAATGATTAGAAAGCACATAGCTTTACCAACGATAGTTTATTAAGCTACGATGATCCTAATGATAATAACCAGATGATTCGAAACCATGGTAACATAATAAAATATTCGTGGTAAAGGTGTAAGTGCCTTCTTTTAATCGAGACCCACCACATAGTCGAGGACAAATTAAAAGATTCGATTTTCCGTTTTCATTGGTAAAATTAATTAATAGACGAGTCTCGGCAAAAACTCTCACAGAGCATGAGATATTGTTAAGAATGTTTTCTAAATTCAGCGATGAAATTGCTCTCTGTGTTGGCACCTGTGTTTGTCCTTCCATTCGATGCATATCTAACGCAACTGCGGAAAACGTCATTGCAGGAAAAAGCATTTTTCGATATAGCGGTGGTGTCTTTACCTCGATTTACACTACTACTTTTTCTGTAAAGAACTTCTCGAATGAAATTACAACACCACGACATAACTGCGATGCAATGAAACACGTCACTTCTGAAATATTAACGCATTGAATTAGCGCTTTCTGAATTCTTTGAAGGGGCCATCTGGATTCAGAACTTGATGAATTTCGTTAATACTTCATCACAAATCTACTGAACAAAATAACTGGACATTAAAAAATATGAAAGGAAGGCCGTGTGATAGCAAATGCCAAGGAGAAATAATGTGAAAATTGTCGACATGACTGGGTTCGAGTCCTAGTGATGTCGACGATTCTTCACATCTGTTTCACCTATTGTTAAGAAAGTTATCTATGAGGATCGTTGATGTGACTATTATTCTTCGAATGCCATCTCTGTTTTTAGAGATTAGCTATCTCTTTGTTGAACCGTCCACAAATAGTGGCATGCCTAGGCAAACGTCAGACATGTCCATTGTTTGACATTCAGGTAGCAAAATATTTTCTTCTTCCTTCCAATCTATTGCTTTAGATTTTACCCTAAATTATTATTTGAAGAATAATGTGTTTAAGATAGTTGAAAGTGGGTGAAGGGAAAATAATGATTGAATCACTATACTCAGCACCTTGGAATGAGGAATTAACAAAAATGAAAAATGTTTAAAACTTGGGTTAAAATCAGCAAAGACGCATGGGTTAGAGCTATAGTTTATTACAAAATATATATTATAAAGTATTCACAGCATAAATGTAATATTGGAGGAAATGTTGTTGTATAGATCGTATTGGAAATAAAAAATAAATAAAATATGGAATTAGAAAAGACAAATATAGACACAATAAATGAAAAACAATTAAGTAACGAGGATCTAAGAAGCGATGAATCGATTATGTTTGGAATCCGAGAAGCGGCAAACACTCTTCATGTACTGTAAGATAGTTTTTCTCTTCGCAAATTACATGTCCACGAATTACATCTGTAAAGATAAAGATTTCCCAACGATTCCGTGTGCTGGATATCCGAATCTGTATCGGTGAAAGATTTGAAATCATTCTACTATTATTACATCTGAACCGCAAGAACAAATTATTCATCCAGAGCGTCGATTTGTCGAGCGGTGGATAAACTGCGGGTTTGAAGATTCTATAAGTATGAGAAATATTCAGTTCCGCAAAAATTTGTGACGGCGAAGTGTCATCGGTGGAACGTCCCAATCCCTTACGGCGACACTTTGAGAGTGAAGCAGAGGTGAAGAAAAGAAGTTCAGATGAGGGTGGACAAAGGATGAAAGAATAATGGAAGAGATATTTTTAGAAGAGGGCAATGATAATGCAAGAACGAAACGCGCCCATTTGACGACCATTTCATTGGGTACATCTCAAAGCGGAGGAATCTCGACGACAACTAAGACAGCTATATCACAAAACTTGAAAATACAGATATTTCGGGTCCGAATTTATTCCTCGCTCTAACTTGTATTGTAAATTAATAATGCTGATAACAATCATTTATGGTAACTGTATAAGAATATTTATTATTAAACGCTTGTGATAAACATTTTATGAACAATTATTAATTGTTATATTAAGAACAGTCTTATGGAGACTTCGCTTTCCGAACTATTTTTATCGAGTATCGACATTTCTTCCTCCACACTATACTAAAGAATTGAAAGATTGTGTAAGATAATGAAAAATAGCCACTCATCAAGATATGGTAGCCATAAATATATCACAAATTAATGGTAGAAGATTACTCTTCAATGTTTTACCAGCAAAAAGCACTGTACCGCTACAAGTATGAATATTTGTTCATTTTCCCACTTCTTTTCCTACCCAATATTTCGTTCAAAGTTTTCCTCGCCCTGCTAGGTCCTTCCCCACATCTCACATATAAGTCCTAAAATTTTGCATTTATTCACTTGTAAATGTTCTTGAAAAACTTGAAAATTCACATGTTGACGATACATATAGAGTTTCAAAACTACTTGGGAAGTTACGAAGTATTTTCTTTTCAAGATGAATATTAAAATTTATAAATCAATTTCTCCAACCGAAATATTTCCGGATTTATCTCTTGTCTCCGAGAATTCTCGGCTTTATCTTAAATATATGATGTGGATGAAATTGAGACTATTAAACCTCCGCTTCCATTAAACCCATAATATCTTCATAATGGGAAGAACGAATATTACGGAGATGATGCGTTACAATTAAGAACATGGCGTAACAAGAACGAAAGAGAAGTGTTCCATCCGTATATGGAGAGCGCTCTAACCTTTCAAAGTAACCCGCTAATGAAAGCATTTTCCCTTTCCTCTGACAGCATCTCGGTAATGTATTCAATGTGTCACATCGATAAACAGTTTAGCTCAGCTACGACTATTGTATGCAGCCGAGGAAAAAGTTATAATCGCGACGTCAAACCCGCATCGTGGCTCTATCAAAGTCCTTCCTATTAATTTTCCTCATGTCATCGCCGCATTCCACCACTCATCTCTCACCTCTACTCATCCCATGCGTTCTATCATCCACTACACCGCTCATATCTAAACAGGATCACAAAGGAGATTCACTACCAATCCGATGCCGAAAAAGTCTTTTCTAACTACTGCTGCGACACTCGCTTATAGATCAACCTGAAAAAGTAAAACATGAGAAACTCGATCTGAAACATAAATGGCAACTAAGAAATTTTCAGCATACCTATCTTAAACATGTAAACATCTTTACGAATTACCTGAATAGGGGTACTTATCATTAAATCGACCCGTCCCGAAACAACAAGTTTGAAGCAATATTCATTATATTTTTGACGTAAAATAATGCATATACGTATACAGGGAATCATAATGATAGATTCATTACAAGGTAAATAAAATAATGCATAAGTAGACGGTATACAGTAGTGCATATTATACAAGGTACACAAAATAATATATAAGACCTCGTTTTTGTTCACATAAATGATATATAAACCAATGTTATAATAATACTGACGTGATCTATCGGATGTTGATAAATATCCACATATACGTTACATATGAGAAGGGTTTCACTCCTTTGGGCAATTCCCCTCCTACTCCTACACAATTGGTTGTGTTTCTTTGTATGTCCATGTCCCACATTATTTGCATATGTCTGTTTGATGTTTAGTATTCTGGTAACGTGATGATGACTATGTTGCAGAAACCGGTAATTATTCAATAAATTACTATGGAATGTGATTTTCTGTGCTTGAATTGAATGAATTATGTCCAATTAATCCAATGAATTATATCCTACAGTACTTTTATAGAAATTATTTCCTACCCGTGGAAATTACAAAGTGTTTTCTAATTTTTATATACGAGGGTGGTCTGAAAAGTTTCCGACCCCAGATTTTTCAGAAATCTTCTGGAAATTCTCAGAAATTTTCAGAAAAAATGTCGAGAAATGGCGAAGTGGCGGAAACTTTTCAAACCACCCATGTATTGATAAATACATTGATAAGTTTTGATAAATATTATGATTATAATAATAAATTAATTGCGAATCTTAATGAAAAGAAGTCTGAAAACCCTCTCAGCGCTACTATACCTCTTTGATATATAGTAAATCTATTTACTGTCGTCCTTTGAGAGTAGCAGCTGTAAAGGTGCGCGTTAAACACGTAGGAGAGTGATCGAACAATTTTCATCGAACTCATTTTAGGTTCAAGCAAGTAAAAACGTTTTGTGCATCCCTTACCAGTCTATTTAGTGAATTAATGTACTCGAGGTCAATATATCTGCGAAGAGAAAAGAGTCACATAAATGTCTAGCGATATCACCTGAGAGGAAAATGAATTCAAGGATTTCCAAGCACTTTCTTGAATTTTACGATTCTATCCCAAATTTTCATTTTCATTGCGCACTTTCATTCTTCCTGCACTCGAATTCCTGCCTGTCCGGAATCCGTGGGAAAAAATGTGTTTCGTAATGACTATTTCGATTTGCACCACGCCCTTTTCAAATCAAGGTGACTAAAAACTCGCTCAGCATTTTGCAAATTGACTTATTTTGTACACACGCTGATCATTTTAAGGACAGCAAGTGCAATTTCAATTACTCAGCCTTTCATTACGTTGGTTTTCGTTGACTGATTTTCATATTAAGCTAATTTAAGAATTTTTAGGTAATTAATGATCTCCCAGCATAATGTATTAACTTTGACTATCGTCTAAAAACTAGACTGACCATACATCCCGTTTTTCAGGAAATTCTGGTCTTTGTGTCCGTATTTTCGATAAGTCATTCGTCCCGTCAAATTTTTCGCCAAAAATCGTCACATTATTTTGGAAGCATAAAAAAGGAAAATAGTTCCTGATTTGTTATGAATAATACTGCTTAAAATTCCAAGGAAGAAAACAATAACACTTTGCATAATGTTATTTATAGTAAATAAGAAAACAGTTTCCCCTGAAGGAATAATTACTCATTATATTTGTCCATAGTCAAGTAATACCACCAAGTCACTCGTTGGTTGATTGAGTTTAGTCATATTATTTATTAAATTCAAGTCAAAATACGAATAATTTAAATTTTCAGCTACAGATAAACAAAAAGAGTTCGATCAAAATCAAAGGTGAAATATGAAATGCACTAAACTTTTGTAAAAACTGTATATTGACTTGTGGTAAATAACTTATGCTGCCAAAATTGACACGATGTTACCTTTAAATTTTATTAATTTCCTATGTATCACAGTTCATTTGCGAATAGGAAACAGGCATATCTTATATCTGGTTGAAATAATCTTTCATTCAACGAAACAGCCAAAAATTCTTTCCACTAATTTCTGCATTGAAGCTAAGAAAATATCCATGGAGCGGGCAAAACTGTCCTGTTCGCAACCAGATGAAATATAGCCAGACTAGCTAAAAAGAATACATCTCCCTGATCCAAGAAATATTCTCATCAATTTTAAAGTCCAACCAGAGATTTCTACTTATACATTACTGTATCTAATTTACTTCGCTGGTGAATGAGAACAAATTTCAAAACGATTAATCCATGAAACAAGGGTTTATTGTATATTGATTATATAACAATATAGACCGTAGTAGAATGACTCATTTAAGTCGTAAAATTTTAGAAACTGAGAATATCACGAGGAAAATTCCTTCATAATAATTACACTCATAAAAAATAGCAATAAAAATTCTACTGAATCTGGCAATGTATTTCTAGAATCAGCCAACCTAGATCAGGACAAAAATTCTCCTAGAATTCCGATATGAAATTGTCAATGACGTTTGGTCTGATAATAATTAATATTTCCACACCCATTGTTTACAGTTCATTAAGGTATTTTTATTCATCTACCTAATTGTTCCTAAAGTCAACAGACGAATCCCCTCTATTACTATCAGTCTAAAGCTTTGGAGAGAGAATGAGGCTTCCTAGGCGAGGTGAGGTACTCTGCCCTTAAGTTCCTTATTGAGCTACGAGTATGCTAAAAATGGAAAGAGTGCACCCCAAAAATAAGTGTACGTCGAAGATAGCATGATTCTATGTGTAACCGCTTTTATTGAATTCGATAAAGAGACAGTGCAATACTGAAAGCTCTCGTTCAGCATAACACCTTTCTCGTATGATTTTATTGTATATTTGATCCCGGAAAGCCAAGTGTGTAGCACGTCCGCACTTGGTGTAATTAATTCCATGGTTCGATTCCCGGCAAGGGCCCATATACGCGAAATGACCTTGGCTGTCAAAGCACCTAGAGAATAACAACTCAATCAATATTACAATTCGATATTCAATCTTTATCACAATTCCATATATTATTATTAAATTTTTGTAAAAATATACTGAAGAGGTTCCTTTTGAAGCCGTTCTCACGCTCATCGAGATACTGCTCTTCTAAAGCTGTTTGAGGAAATCCCGTGTTGGACATGAAATAGACAACTTTGACTTTTGTTCGGGTGCTCTACTTGTAGTGCAGATTAAATCTCGAGATCGTGTATATGTGAGAAAATCGTGCAAGGGAAGTGAGAGTAAGCAGGGTAACGAAGGACAGTCACAGATGAGTTTCTAAAGTCGCCCACCAAATGAGGAGAGAAAGAGTGAGTTTGAGAGGAAGATGTCACAAGGTCTCGATGTCGTAAGAAACTCCGAAGGACGAGGGAAAGGCTCGGTGAATTAATTTCCTCTTCTCTCAGAGATGCGTCTATACTGCCAAATGTCCAGTGTCTTGAGGCACTCCGCTCAAATGAGTTCAAAGAAAGGCCCTTTCTCATCTGCATGAAACTGGCTATGATAAATACGCTTAGGGTCGTACAGTTCAAGTAATGTCTTGCAATTAGATTAGTTGATATAAACATATGAGTATACGAAATTATTTCAAGCGGAGAAGGATCAAATAGCCCTGTATTACATTTAATCCATTAATTATATGTAAAAATAATAAAGAAAACTAAAATTATCAAGAAGATCAAAAGAGGGGAAACAAGACAAACATGACATACAAATTCAGTTACAATAAAAATTAAATAATTATGTATCAAAACAACACATTCTGAAATCATAATTGTAGCGGTTCCACAAATAAAGGAAAAGAGAATCACAATATAAGCAGAGATTTTTACAATATAAATAATATAAAATAATGAAATAAAGAAGAAAGAGGAGATAAGGTGGAATAATTTGATATCAAGGAAAAACGGAGCAAGTTCATCGTTCTGAATGATTTAATTGGAGTTTTTCATGGCCAATGAAGAATTGTTTCAGAATGAGATGCTAGTATTGCTGGTTCTTAAATACAGGTAGTAATGTAATATATATTAAAGAATGTCGCCTTCCGATCTAATAACCTTTGTCCTTACGAAGTGATGCTGTATTACCCTTGGTGATCAGTAGCTATAACTATGCTATCATCCTTAGGGGTTCAACGAGATGCAGAATTAATCGAAAATGCACATTGAATAATTCCTTAAATCCGGGACTTCCATCCCTTGGAACTGATCCGAATAACGGCCAGTTTTTCAAGACATTTATATGTTGACTGTAAGATTTGGGTGACCAGATGTCCGGCAATAGGATGACATGTCCTCTTTTTGCTTTCCTCTGTGCTTCAACTAGTTGAGAATTTTGGGATTTTGTCCGGCTTTTTCCGGTAGTTATAAGTAATCAATTAACTTTATTTTATTATTCATTAAAAGCCGCTTTCCAATTTCTTTTCTTTAATCGTCTAACTGAGCATTCTGACTTCTTCAGACAATTCCTTTACACCCTTAGTTCCATGCTCTTCCACCAGCGCTAGCTTTCCTTCAAAGATGCGAATCGTTTGATAGTATTCTTACATTCCGACGAATCCCTCCATTCCATATCCCAGATTCACTCGTCACCGGCCGATCGAGATAAAATAGCTGTCGCTTTTCTTTGACCACCTCCTAGATGGCCTCCCAATCGCGCAACTAATTGAACGGTGACAATCCAAGAGACGAAATGGCACAGCTGTTATTACATCTGGTGCATAAATATCTCGCGAGTGCACGGGGAGAGTCACAATGCGGAAAAGCCGTTGGAATGAACGACGTCTTCACTGTGAAACACTTCAGTACGCGACGCGGAGTTTCTTCGTTTGCTGTTATTATGCTGTTAGTATGCTGTTTGCTTTACCGTTAGGCATCGCTCTAAATATACGAATATATTTTAATACTACAGGTCTATCAATAGGAAAACGATCCCTCTCTTTCAGAATTCAATTTTCAACTATCCGATAAAATATTTCTTCCAATAAAAACCTTGATATATTTTATCTCCCACTTAAATCCCCACTCTCCCCTAAGTTCAGCTGCAACCCATGTAATTTGTCTGATCTAAACTGTCTGCTTAATCCATGTAAATAATTCTGTAATTTTCTTTTTCTTCCTCAATGGTTTAAGTTTCAATCATAAGTAAATACAACCATAAAATTATTGATATACCAAACCTACAGAGTGTAAGTATTGTATTTTCTTAATTCGCAAAACACTACCTTCTTCTCATAAAATTAAACTAAAACATAACAGAAAGGGGAAAAGGCTCGAAAACTTCAGGTAAATTGTTCCATTCGGTTATCCCCTAATTCAGAAATGAATATTTACAAATATCTGCCCTTTGTATAAGAGTGGACATCTTATTTTCCTTTTATATTTCACAAAAAATTCTCTCATTCTTCCACCTTTCTCGAGAAAACAGTTCACACCCTCCGTAGACGAGAAAGTGGAGGACGAATAAAATGAGGAATAAAAAGCGGAATAAGGCTGCGATTCAACGCATTCATCTTTTCGCAATGCGGCATTCACTTGTCACCAGCGCAATCCTCAAAGAGAGCCCTTTCCTCCACTCGCACTCACCGAGACGCAGCGCAGAAGAAATGATCATTTTATAATTCTCTTTTTCTCCATATCGAAGGATGACGACAGCAATGTCACAATTTATTCCTACCACGAACATTTTATCATCATAAATGCGACGAAACGTAAAGAAAAGTCAGCATTACTCAGAATAAAATGTAATTAGAAAGAGCTTTCAAGTTTTAAAGTGAACAAAAGATAAGAAACTTTGCTTAGATTTTTAGCCATTTCCTTCTTCTAGAGAATATTTCTCTGCATTGGTGACTTTTTGAACAGTTTTGTGTCATAGATTCTACTAGGTATGTAACATGTTTGAGTTGTTTAAAAGTCAAAATAGCATTAAGTTTAAGACTTAAAATCCACATTATTCACTTAGTAAACGAGTATACCAAATGAACTGATATTCTATTAATAGAAGCGTGTTTATGCTGACTTATTTTTTAACGATATTTTTCTAAACTTACTATTTTCAAAAATCCTTTTACATGTAGTAGCTCTATCTATTTCGCAGTTATACTCGCGGAATTTCCTCCATTTATGATCGGTTGTATTAAATTGTCTTCCACAACTCTTTTATATCTTCATTTTTTAACACTTTCAAACAAAATTTGGACTTTTTCCTCCTTGATTTCCATTCTATTATACCATACGCATACCGAATCATGTAACAATTCTTCATAATACATAAGACCTTTACCTTTGTTCATTTAAGAGTACATAACTTATAAGTGTCATAAACAACGCTGAACGCTAAGAGGTGTAGTCGGCGATCTCTTTTTGTTTCTTCTAAAAAACAAACACTTGGTAATTTCAGATAAACCTTCAGGTCAACACATTGACAAAATGTGTCAAATTAAAAATCTGCCGTCGAAGTTACTAAATGTTTCTACTTTTAAAATGATTACTATGAAATCCTACGAAGTGCATATTGACGATAGTGATTTTGTTCTTTTTGATGTCCTTATTAGCAACTTCTTTTCACCGTGAGATTAGTGACTGTGAGCTGCACTGACATATTTCGGCAGCGGGTGCATACATCATGACTCTAATTTTATATTCGATTACTTTCGCACATCGCTGTCAGAAAAAAATTAATTCTTGAATACACTAGTTCTAGCACCTATATTTCTGACCTTTTTCTGCAGAATCAGAACGGCCTATGTAACAAGGAGGACGCATAATATCGACTATGTCTTCTACCAACTCTAAGAATGTATAAAGTAAGTCCTTTCATCTAAGGATCCTTCTTTCTGTACCTGAGAAGGTGACATCCATAGCAGAAAAAAACTCTCTCTCTCGGCCCACAAATAAAGAGAGAGCTGCGCTGCCCTGCGCTGCGTTCGGAGGATGAAACGCGGTGGAGATGAAAAAGATCGTGTGTTGGAGATAGGGGAGGCAGTATCTCTCTAGCGAGCCTCTCTTCTCTTTTTTCGGAGTCATCGGGGTGGCATGTGGACTAGCCTCCGGCAATGGATGTCCTCCCCTTACAATCCACAGTCTGCATTTTTTGCCTCGGCAACTCTTCTCCTGCGCTGTCACCCAACAGAAAACGTGTCCGGTTGGTCCACGGTGCTTAACAGTTGACATCACCACTGCCTCCGGCCGCAAACACCGGTCTCTCCTCTCTGCCATTCCTCTGATTCTAGACGCAGATTAAGAGGAATTCGAATAAATATCGAATATCGTTTGACTGACGTCGAATTTTAGTCCGCCTGTGATTCACTTGCTGTACATTCAGAAATACACGAGTTTGAATCTCGATGAAAATGATCTTTACACAGACCTTGAAAAGCGCTTTCTCCATCCACGTCATATCAGTGCTGCAGCATTCATTTACATTCGAATTTATGAGGTGAGATAGTAAATCCTAATTTTCTAATACTATTGCTCTCATAAGAAATGCACGTGGAATTCATTTTGACCGATTGCAGACTTGGTTCTTTTGCAGAAATGAATATTGATAATGAATGAATTCATAGAAATCTTCATAAATATCACTGTGGGTAGGTACTAATGAAAAACGTACAAATATTTTAAATGCACATGCATATCAAATATTATTATCGGATATCAACGGCATAATTAGTGTAAAATCGATAAAATACTGTCCTTGGGAGTTTTGAGAAGTAGTTAAACGGGTGGAATTGGGTTTAGTGAAGGATTTTCAAAAGAAAAGTCGAAATTAATTTTTGCGGCATTCGGATTGCTAAAGTCGTTAAATCCGAGAGGACGACCACTTCGGTCGTCGACTTTCGGAGGGACCGAAAAAAAAAACAAAATATGAAGTCCTTTAACTAGGTATCGTCTGGAAGATATACACTCCATGAAATGCAGAGGATATCACGAAGTCTGGATGAAAAAGCTCACCTTCGTCTCAAGAGGAGTCTTAGCAATTTTTTTTTATAATTATGGAATTCAACCTCAGGTTATTTAGCGACTGAAATCGGCGTCTGATCTTTCGAGCAAACTAGCCGTAGGAGTCAAATTCTCTTTCAAATTCAGAATCAGACTTATCACCAACTAGATATATACCTTTATCATATATGAAAAGATTTAGGTAATTTAAAAGATGTATAAAATTTTAATCCTTTGAGGAAAAGATAATAATACATCTTATCCTCAGAAAGTTATCCTGCGACTAGCAGTTTTGCTGTTCCTTAGCTTCTAAACTATATTTTAATTAGCAGAAAATTACGTATTTACAAAAAACTTTTATTTAAGAAGTTTTTTGTCTTGATTTACGATTACTTTACATTATCATGTAAATTGAA
This sequence comes from Pachydiplax longipennis, assembly GCA_036926295.1. Taxonomy (NCBI): domain Eukaryota; kingdom Metazoa; phylum Arthropoda; class Insecta; order Odonata; family Libellulidae; genus Pachydiplax; species Pachydiplax longipennis. The sequence continues at coordinate 1,264,617 of JAVFKF010000054.1, forward strand.
AGAATTTTCTTTATCATCCTATTTTCAGAATGATTTCTGTTTTGTGATAAAATGACTTATAATCAATTAAATTGCGCTTTATATTGACTTTATATTGACATGACTTGTCTATAGTAAGTACTAAATCAGAAAAATCATTGGAAAGCCCTGAAATTTTTTACTAGAGTTCAAATGTATACCGAAGAATTCAGTCCATTCTTGTAAAGAGATCTGAAGTTTCTTTTACTCCATCGAATAATTGTCACCATGCTTATTATTTACATTACTACAAATATCATGCTTTATTTCGTGATCATATTAATGCGTTCGTTTTTTGAATTTAGGATCGTATACTTTGATTCAAATGAGAACGACAAGAAGGAGACTTACGCTTTATTTTCATCATTAAGTGATTCTTCATACTGTGTACTCGGAAAGAAGATTCCTCATACTATATCCACTCTCTCGCTATATTGAAAAATTATTGTAAAGGCCATATCTACTCTCATAAGGGTAGTTAATAATAAGACTCCATTAGAGGAAGACTCTGTTCTAATACATCTTCATCAAATGATAATCTTCAGCTATATCGTTGTGATAACAGAGGCAAGGTTGAAGAATATCCTGAGGCCTTGAGATGATCAAAATAGTTCGCTTGCGCTCTTTTTCACACTCCCACTTTAATAATAGTTTTTGACCCTTTGTAATACGACCTGAATTTACAAATTGCAATCAATCAGTTCGCAATCTAATCAAATATATCATCTGAAGCTCGCCGGAAGTAGATGACTAAAATGGACATAATAAGGAATCACTAGGTATCACTTAAGTACACTATTTAGAGTATTTTTTCAATACTAAATCGCCAAATCATAGCGTAATTACATGTGTTATCATAAAAGTCAGTTTAGAAGGGCTAAACTTTATTACAATAAATTGTGGTACTCACACGAATTCCAAGAGTATGACAAATGATTTATTGAAGAGAATGTAAAGGTTAATTAAAATTAATTCTATTACCTTCCTATATTCTTAATTTATGAAAATCCAAGTAATAGAATATAAATTTCATGTTGAAAGGAAAACTAGATTAGACTCACATGGCTGTCATCTACCTTTTTTATTGTTGATCATTAATTCTTGTGTAAATAAGCCAGCCAGTAACCAGCACCGAATAAAGGAAATTCATTTTTCTACTTAGACGCGATTTCGTCAGACTTCTTCACTCGGACTCATCTTCCTCGAGTCGCCATCAGATGTCCCCAACAAGCGTTCGCTCTCACCTTTTAGCGCTTTGCCAACTCACTCCTCCGCATTTATCATAAGTTTTCTCGATGCTCAAGTTTTTCACATCTCGAAAAATCTTCATTTTGACGCCGTATGTAATTGGAACTTCCTCAAATTCTCCATATCTTTATATCATATCTTCACATCGTTAATTCCTTACTTTCCTTCTTCCTGATAATTTTTGTTTTCCTTATTATTTTTAATTATAATTAACAGGTTGGATGTCAAACTGGAATAAATAATATTTAGCTCCAATTTCACTTGAAATAAAGTTATATGTGTGTATATAACTTTCTTATTCAGTTATTAGGACATAATCAAACATTGTCAAATGTAAGGTCAATTCATTGTGTGGTTATTACAAAAATGAGAGATGTGTTACTTGAATTTCCCGGAGGATATTTGAATTCAGTGGAGATGAAGGGCGAATTGAAAAGCTTCTCTTCATTGCACGGAATTGCACAGAAAACCGATTTCAAAGATAAGTCATCATCAACAGCTCTGTTTATGGCTTAGACCGGTCGTGTAAATTTTGAAGATGAAGTACAGAAATATTTTTACTTTGCGATGAACATATAATATCCTGCTACATTATCTTGTTTAATATAATTTTTTCATTGGTACAGGATAAAGAAAAATTTCTTCCATTTACTTTTATCTCAGCTATGTATATGGCTGCGAGATATGAATACTAGTGAGGTATGGGTGATGATGGATTATATTTATGTTTCTCCTTATGGAAAGTGTTACTCATTGAGTTTCACTGACAGAGGATTGATAATCAGACTCAATTGGCGCTCCCATGCATTAAGACAGTGTTTATCAACTCTCAATAACGTCCTACGATTTTTTTCAATTATGTAGACATTGTATACATGTTTATAGAATATAACACATGATTAATGTTAATATATAATGTAAATTCTATCCACCATTCATAATAATTTATGATAATACTGCTTATGGTTCAATATTTTGCTTATTCTTGCAGCAGTGAAGCAACTGAGTTTTTATATGTTTTTGACTGAGCTCTTTATTCATAGTCTGATCTTTAATCCTCCCCTTCACAGCAAAAGGAAGGCAAACTACCTCATCTTGCATAGTAAGCCTCATTCCTCTCCTCCGCTCTTGGTGGCTGATGGTAGAGGGAATGAGGTTCCATCCGGTCTTCCAACTGAATACCTCGCAGACAGATGAACTTCTAGAAGCCAACTCTGTACATTTCATTTGTATTTGATGCGGATTTGATTCCTTCTTTCCTTTTAATGCGTGTATACTTGCATGGGATAGTCGGTAGTACTAAAACATCTTCAACTTCTTTTACTGGTGATCTTCGGGCGCTCCTTGAGCTCCAGTGACCGGTTGCATTTAAAAAGATCGATCTCATTCGTTGAGATGTTTCCAATGCTCATCGATTTCCATTATCAATCCGGAGCGCAACTTTGTCCTTTTTGATAAACCCATTCTCTCCGACGTCATCATCTAATTACCCAACTCAATTATTCTCTCTTCGACTTTCTCTGCGTGGATTCCTCAGGCTATATCGCTTCCATTCGAATGATCCATCGAACCCATGCTCCTCCACGCCCAATGACCTCATCGGCAACAGGTGCGTTTCAGGAGAAAGTCCACTTGGCAATCCTTTTAATCGCTTCTTAAACACATTAAATCCGCAACTTCTTTCCGTCCTTCCTCCATCATAATTCGTGACTCGCAGCAAAAGGCCCTCTCACTCATCCTGTCACTCACTCCAACGCGAAGACACCCCTCCCAACCACACTTATCGTTTCCTGTCATTTATTTCAATCAAACGGCGAAATTTGTATTAGAAAGTCCGGAGCAGAAAATAAACGCATTATCGCATGTAAGGAACTCGTAACTTACTTTCGATATTTTTAAATGTATCGAATCTAATTAGGCGCTTTAGTAAAAAGTTTTTCATTGATCAAACGCGTTTATACATATCGCCAACTCGGAAAAGACTTTTGGTCGTGCAAAGTATTCTTGATGCATATCCACGAAGAAACAAAGTAAAGAGAAGCTGTATCAAAAAATACTCTGAATTTTGAATTACAGGTCCGAACATCGTTTGTTGGTCTTCTAGGTAGTGCGGCACCTTCAAATGACAGAGATTACGGACTTCAAAGACCCACAGACAACTGTAGATGTCATTTAATAGCAATAACCATTGTGCTACAGAGACACTCATATTTGTGCGAATCTAAACAAAGCGCTATTTAGTAGATGGTGAGAAATTTTTAAGAACTTCTAACGATTTTTCTTCACGTCTTACGCTTCTTTTGCAATAAGTATTTTAAATAAGGATATAATGTTACTCTTTTAAAAAAAATTGAAAAATAGAACTTGCTAGACGTGTGTACTTTTTGCTACATCGTTCTGTGAGATATATGTAAAGACTTTGTAGAGATATTCTATGCCATTGTATTATGTAATGTAGAAAATGAGTCACTATTTCAACTTTTCTGTGAATGATAATTATTGATAGTTGACACTCATACCTTAGGAGGCGAGATGCTTTGTTGGATTAAGTTTGTAATACTATATATTTGGAACACGAATTTGGTGTGATAAATATTGTATTAGATTAATAATATAATAGGGTCCCTCCCGAAAGTCGACGTTTACTAGGAATACTGCAAGTCCACAGTAAGGATTAGTGTTAAAATGAGCAGCGTTTAGTACAGATTTCTCAAGTAAACTCCTCTCTTCCTGCGTATGATCTTCCTTCTGCACTCTCCTCTATATATCATCACATGACTTAAACTTTTTACTCTCCTTCCGTGCATTCACGGATCGTGAGGGTGGACTTAGATGCTATATAGGAATGTGTGTACATATTTAGAATAATTAGGTAATCTAAGCAAGAACTACCTTTTTATCAGAAATACCAAATTATTTATGTCTGTAAATGACTGAATGATTCTAAAGAAATGTGGTTGGCTTTTGAGTATTACAACATGAAATCGCTTTGCATTTACTGTGCTTATGGTTTCATTGAGATGAAATTTATTTTAATGGTTAACATCGATACGAAATATGATTTTCATCTTCTACCTCAGGAAGAAAAAATTGGAAAATTTTCCCCTAGAGATGATTTCTAAGGGAATAATGTAAGAAAAAACGTTTTGTTTTAGGGATTAAATAACCTAATACTATCCTCATCAAATCCTCGTGTGGAAGCTATGTATCTTCATTAAAGGGATATAATAATAGAAATTTTCAGAAGGAAAGAGTTGGGATCGTCCTTCATTTGCAATATAAAAAACAGCACTATAATTGAAAAGCAATGATTTTTATTGTCGATTTTTCAAAAGGATCAGATGTATTCTACAATACATATACGATACTATATTTATTTTATTTTCGACGGAGGAATTACCAATTGTTATTTGGAAATGTATCATTTTGTTACGAAATGTATCGACTTTAAAACCAACTGCCTACGTCAACAAAAGGCGAGACATGGCAATGGTTCTTTTCTATTTAATAATATTATTATAAATCGTTTAACTGATTCGGTGTTATTTATCGTCATACGAAAGCTTAAGCTGACCGTCCTCTCTTCGTGCACTACGTAGCGAACGCCGTACCTTTGTCGAGATAATAGATAGGCAATTGGGAGAGGAAAAAAGAGGTCGCAGAGGTGTAAATACCTCGTCTTCCCTGCGGAACTAATTGCCGACCAAAGGCGCATTTCGTGCAGACGCCAGAGGGCCATCCAATTCTCCCTATCGCTCTCCTCTATCGGACGGGCCTTAATAACCCTTACCTCGGGTCACGCGGAGTGGGCGGGACTCCATAATGGGACCTTTCGTGATGGGGAATCTGAGAGATGGACCATCACGTGGCTGGAATTCGCCACCTCCGTGGACCTCACCTTTCAGGCACTGAGTGCTTCGGGGAGGCAAATGTATGTTAAACAATTTAGTAACGTATTATGATTCATAATCTTCTACATTTCGTATTTCTGTGATTTCATAATTTTACTAACTGAAGTGCCCAGTGATTCTCTACAGGGAAATGAAAATTTATATCTACCTATCTTATATCTAATTTATATCTATATTGTACAAATTGCGTCTTTCATGTTGATATGACACGTTTTTAAACCTTTGAGATTAATTAGAATGAGCGATGAATTCCTCTATGGAATATAGGAAATATCTCCCTGCGATTTTTTTCATGATAATATCTCTATAAGATTCTTTATCTTCTATTTATTTGCATTTCCTATGTATCGTCAGTCAATAACAGTTTCTAAATCAGTGGATTCCATAAAGAACGCAGGGGGTGGCGGTGCTTGAAATGCTGTGCTCGATAAAAGCTAAAGAGAAAACAGACGTATAAAAAGTCTCACGAGACCAGAACCCGGATTTTCCACTTTTATGGAGGACGCTATGGAGTATCTGAGGATTTATATTGCGTTAAACAGCTACACTCACTTTTTAGGGGCTAATGGAAAATCATCTCCTCAAGCAATCATGAAATAAGATATATATATATATATATATATATATATATATATATCTTTTGTATTGGAATAACAAAAAACAATAAAAGAATTTTCCTCAGTTAAAATATCTTCTCAAAAGCGATTTATATCGATTGCAAATGTGATTATTTACCTCTCGGATGAATATGTGCACAAGTACTACGAGGAAATATTTTTTTGTTAGAGATGGAAAAAAAATTCAGGTCCACATCATACAGGAAGAAACGTTTCAAAATCTTTTCATAGCCGATGAAGCAAGCATATTTAGCAGTGAATCCTGTCCTTCTTCTCGAATAGAATTCACTAAAATTTGAATCGATTTGAATAAATGTTCGATTACATACATGATACTTCGTCCGTTTGTTTCTCGTATAGTTCCCAAACTGGAGCTTTCTTCGACTGCAAGTTGAAGCCGTTATACGATAGAGTAGAATTACAAATTTATATAGAAATATTTTAGGATTTTTAATAATATGATTATATAATTGTAAACTAAGTTTTATTTATAAGCGTACTCATATGATACGTACCATAAAAATTTAAATCAGAAAATTCTAAAACGAATCAAAAAAGGGGTAACGAAAACAAAAGTTTCCACCATTTAGATTTTTATTCCATGTTTTATTCTATTAGTTTTTATAAGTAGATTTGGTTCGAAATTTTGAATATTTGAAAACCGCTGATATTTATTTTACGTTACTCTATTGAGGCAACCAAGTACGTTCAATTGTAATCATCTAAAAAAGTAGACCAAACGAATACTTTTAGCTATTCTACTGCTATTATTCTAGAGCTATTCTACTGCTAACATTAAATATTAGCGATAATAGTGATAATAGGAATTTTAGTTGAAGCTATCAGATTAAGGGCTTTGTTATAGCGCCTCGCAAAGTTCAAAATTATTCTAAAATTCTATTAGAATATACTAAGATTTTTATCGCAATTCTTATCATATTACAAACTTTAATATCTTCAGTACAGAAATACATCTCTGTTGATCTTTTAGTTTTCATATCGAGATTTCGAAAGTATGTCAGTAATGAGTCTAGTCCCGTATTTTCTTCTTTATTATGAGCTTTTAAATTTCCGAATCAGATCAAACACTCAAGCAAGGTTCATTTATATCGTTACATGTGAAAGATTTCCCTAATTGATAATAATCTCACCTTCCCACACTGAGTTTGTGAAAGATTTCTCTAAACCGACCTCAAAAGCGAGTTGTCATAAAGTAAATTCCAATAGTGGATTGGAAGGGGATGATTACACCTAAGTTCATTCGGTTGCAGAATCTTTTCAGCGAACCAAGGTCGGATTTTCCAGCCCTCTCCGTATCAGTGAACAATATTTTACCTTCAAGTGAAAGTGTCATTTGTCAACTTCATTTCGCTTAAAATGGTTTGTTGTTTATAATAAATATTGTATTAAACATGTTTTGACAGCAAATAGGCAACAGAACAGGTGATATCATTCGATGGGTGAATAGAAAATTAGAAATCTCTTCCCGGTATTCACCAATACCCCTCAAAAGACCCCCTAAGGATGTACGTCACATAATGTTATTACTTCCGTAATTTAGTTACTTCCAAATGGAATAGAAGAGAAAAAAATGGAACTATAAATAGAAGAAAAATGACTTGAGCAGTGAAATGTATTAGGATGGACAAACTATGCTTCTGAATTTCAGACCACACGCAGAGCTGCAGCTGGTCGCTGTCGTTTAATAAGCTTCTTAAAGGAAACTGCGTTAAAAAGGACATTTCGGGTCAATAGTTTTCCTTCGTAAAATATTCCTCTTTAAAGGAAAAGGACGGCGGGAACTTGTCGTGAATGTAGCGGACGACGCCAAACACAAAGGAGAATGCACAGGACAGTTGTACTGCAGCCAACGCAGAAATCTGGTTATAGATTTTCCAGCTAAAATAGAGCATAAATTGGAATAATGAGCATCGCGAAAATAATTAAGCACCATATTTATTTGAATTGTGCTAGAAGAAACTAGAGTTTTATTTACAATTGGGACAGACATAATAATGATAGGCATTCGTATTATTGGAAGGTAATATTTCTGATTTAAAAATTTAATTTCTATTCTGTTGTGTACTTGACGAGGACACGATTCTACTAAACCATACTTGACTGTGTTACGTTAATGGTTCATTAATTTTTTTGTATAATTTGTATGAACCCTTCCCTGCTTCATAAGTTTCATCATTGGAAGTCATTGGAACGACTATGGAAGATAAGGACATTATACTGACAACTTGAATATAAGCTTTGGGGGAAGAAAGAGGCTGGTGACTACTTTTCTAAGAAAAGAGATACATAATAATTTGCATACCTTACTCTTAATATAAAAAACGGTTTATTTTTACAAAATAAAAAGCAACAGCATATAAAAATTACATTGACTAAGATGAATTAACTCAAAAATAACCCTGAAAAATCACACGTTATAAGTCGTATTGAGAAGTGATGTTAATGCTAGTTCAAGGAAATTTTAAGGTTATACATAAGGTATGATTTATGTGTTATTTGAGTCAATGCAATTCATACACTCAAAAAAATTGTAGATATAGGAAAGTTTTCTGAGGAATCGTTATAGCTAATTATTAAAATTTAAATGGTATTTGTGGACTAAGTAGATTAATTTTTTAGTATTTATCTATTTTTTACCTTTTAGCTGTTCAAAGTGTAAATTAATTTACAAACCTTTTGAAATCGTGTAGTTAATACACGTGGGTTTTGAACAGCTATGTTCTGTAAATGTATGAGTAGAAATTTGAAATATTGTTTGTGTTATTCTCGTGTAAAATTGACTCCATCAACTGTCCTAGTGCCTAACTGTGGTGATTTTGTACTTTTGCTTACGCAATTGTTTTATATAAATACACAAAATTACATAAATCGGTAGAGATACATCAATATACATTCATAATTATGTCATTAAACTCGATACATTGATATACATTCTGATAGAATAAATACATTAGAACTGCTTCATCAAAATTCTTATACAAGATGAATACACAGTCATATATACTTTTTGTTTAACCACTACTCCATACTATGATATGATAACATATAATGATAACGCAATTAATCAATAATAAGATAGAAACTCCCAGGTTCTCCTGAGCCATTGGCTCATCAGGAGGTGCCTTGATTATGTCGAACATTAAAATACCTCTGTTTTATATTTGTCTTTTTTCATAATTTTTATACACAGAATTTTTAATTATAGTGTATCACTTTTTAACAAGAAGTTTTTCATTTTTTTTAACATCACTTAATGAAGTTAAACACAACAAATGAATTGGCACTTTATTAAAAATATTGGATAAAACACTAATTAACCTATGAGCACCATGTTCATTATAACATTTAAGTACATCATAATTTAGTATTCTCCTTGTTTCCATACAGTGATCCTTTGATTTTATTCTTTTGTTCTTATCAGAAAAATAGTTTTCAGTAATCAAAATATATTTTAAGAGTTTTTCAATTGGCAGTATCTCAAGTGCAGCATAAATATTTTTAACTCTTTTCTTTAGGGAAAGTATCATCTATAATTCTATGCATTCTATGGTTGTCATAAATTAATCATATAATTCTATTTTATAAAGAATAGAGCTTGTTTTTATGAGTCCTATAAGTGTGCCCCCAAATAGTCAAACCATATCTTAATATTGATTCTACCAGTGAAAATAAATTATCTTCTTACAATGAATTGGCACTATATTCTTAATATGATACAACTGATAAGCAACCTTTCTTAGTTTGTTACCCATTTTCTCAATGTGCTCAGAGAATTTAAAGTTTTGGTCTATAATTATACCTAGATATTTATATTTAGACACTTAGTCAATATAATTACAATTACAGGAAGATCTTACAATACCTCTATGTGGGCAGTCATTCTTATGTATGCTTAGCTGCTCACTTTTTAACTTATGTGAGTAATTTACAATATGCGTACACTTTGTTTTCTTAATATTAATTGTGAGGTCATTATCATGAGACCATAAGGAGACAGTATCAAGATCCTCTTGCAAATTTGAGATAGCAGTGTCTATATATTGATGAGTTTATATTATATTAAATAATGATAATTTAAATTAAAAATTTAAAGATTATTAAAATTTGTACGCTGTAAACTTAATATTTTCTTATATAAACCATGATTACTAGATTATGGGTTTTCTGACTGACTTTTTATGTTCCTAACGCAATACATATCCGGTTACTGTTTCATTCCAATGCTGATTTCAACCATAAAAAGCCAATTTCTCTGCAAGAAAAGATAACAATCGGCATTCATTAGTGGGTCCTCATGCATTTGGCACGTCGCACGATGCTTTAATTTAAACTTTCAGATGTCTATTAAGCGAATGCTGTTCGTTGGGAGATTTATTTTCGCGAGGGTTCACTAGGAATGCATGTGATACAGGCTCTCTCGACTCGTTTTCATTTTTACGTCGGGGTTAAAAGGCACGTTAGAAAGGGAGCAAGTGGATGTTCAACTCCATTGCTTGCCCTCGAAACAAATGGCAAACTCGTTCTCACGGAAAAGTTGCACTAAAAACATTCTCCTCTGCTTGTATTGAGCGATGCCTATCTCTCGCTCAGCGTGTATTAATATTTTAGTATTTTAATGCACTTATTCGACCTTTGCCATCTGTGATGCTGTCACAATATAAATTATATTACCACTTTTGACCTATCTAATATGTTTCAAATAACTTTAGAGTGTAGTGAACATGCTGTTCCGATAGTCTTTAAAGTGTTTAAAACTCTCCATTGCGTACTGACGGACTTAAAGGGAGTAAGTAAAGAACTGAAAAAATTACGGTACAAAGTAATGGTAAGACCTGCATAAGAATATGCGACCAAAGTATAGAATTTGCACGATAAATCTGATTTAAATAATACTGAAAAAGTTTAACGAAAATTTACTAATTATGTATTAGGTAAGGCACAATATAGGGGATGGTGAAACGGAAATCGTAGAAATTGTCGGATTAGAATCGTTAATAAAAATGAGGAAGGTCAATAGGCTATTAGGAATTTTTAAGTAAAGGAAGTTGGCAAAGTATGGGAGTAGTTAAGATTGGAAAAAGCGTATGACGTCGTACGTGGCGATCGCAAAGAAAGTTAACACGAAGAAAACAATAGGAGTAGTGATACTTATTTCTAAACAGAGGGGCAAAGGAATAAAGTATGTTACCTGAAGAGGTCTTCAAGAGCAAGCCAAAAACAAAGAAGGAGTTTAAGGAAAGATGTTAAAAGACTTATCAGGATGTGAAAATATTAATGATTAATAATTTAGTATCTAATCATAAAATATTAATAAAAATTTAACTAGGCAATGTATAGCATTGTAGATAATGTATATTAATTATGAATATTCATACTACTCCGTTATAAGTTGCTAATATCGTAAGTATTTTGCTTAGGAATAATGTTACTTTTAATTCTGGAACTCTCCATAAAGATTCATTTATTATGTTAAATGGTAATTCTAGAGAGGAGGGGGTAATAAGTATCGTTATTTTCATTTATTAAAAGGTGTAAATATGTTGGCTACATCTTAGGTGTTGCATGTATGCAAATATTTTAAAATATTTAAGAGTATTTACAAATTTAAATATTAATATTTTATATTAATATTTAAATTTATAAATACGAGTAATGTAGGAAAATTTTAACTCATATCTTCACCTAATCTAGAGGTATTGAACGCTGAAGTCGTGCAACAGTTACGAAAATTTTTATTCCATGAATGGAGACTGGAGGGACAACTGGTTATTGTAAATATCTAGCATGAACTCGTACAAAACGAAGTATGGACCACAAGAAGCTGTTTTAATGCAGAGTACGCGACCGGCCTACGTAGGCTGAATCTCTTCTCAACTTTGTGAAAATTTTAGCCGCATTTTTGTATTATATTTGTAATTCTTGTAATTTAATGTAAATCTTCTTATCATTTTTAGTTTTTTATGCCTCAAATCTAGAAAATTCTTTCATTTCTTTTAGTATCAATAATAAGCAGACGATTTGTTTTTTCGCGATCGGATTTGTTAAGCAGAATTCGAAATTGTGTTTTGATTTTAGGAGTTTATTAATTGGGCATATATTTATTATATTATCGAGTACTCGATCCACTATTTCACTAATTATATGACAGAGTTTTAGTAATTATTTGATAAAACACGAGTTTTACTGAAATGATATTAATAGGAACTCAAATTTCGCTCTATCAATTAAACGTCACATTCATTACATTTTTCTGGGAATGGTAATAAATCCTAGGAATGATTGGAATGAATTCAAAAAATGTAGTAGCAAAGCTCTGAATATTTAATGACAAAAAGTGCATTATTTCGATACAGTTTATTTCAAAAAGTCTAGTTTTTTAATATGGATTACCCGTCTTTTATTAAAAACTTATTGTATCTACCGCATCAACTTTCACTATTGCATGAATAAATAAAACGAAAATTCGCTAGAATTAAATGCATTTTATTTTATAATTTCTTAATTTTGGCAGAATTATTTCGACCTAGCTTTGGCGCAGCACACGTCATCCTCTCGCGGAAGGATACTTTCTTTCGAATAATCAATTAATAGCAATAGGTATTAAAAATATAGACTAAACTTAGGCTTTCCTTTACGATTTGAGAATTATATATTATTATATTAAAAGATTAACTTTCTTACACTATTTAGAGCGATTAACTATGCTTTATTGCTTTTATATTTCAAGAGCAAATCTCCCTCTTTACTTTCCTCATAGAGCCGTAATTCATTATAAAATCGAGCCTTGCCGAAAGATGACACCCCGCGAACTCATGGGGCTATCGGAAACCACCGGAGCCTCGCCTCGCACAGACCCCCTTTTATATACGAAAAAGTGTCTCCTGATTGGTCGATGGCTTTTTATAGCAATACATGCCAAAGAGAGTATAGTAGAGACTCTGCGTTGGTGACCATTACAGGAGACTTAGTTGACAGATTATGACGTGCCGTTTGTTACGTGGTGATTAGTTTGCCAGTTTATCGTTCCCTTTGTTACGTTAAAATAGATTGAACAAGTTTAGTGATAATAATAACCTGTGATATATGCGATAAGGGAACTATTAGCAATTATATAGTGCTATTTGTGTTCATGTGGAAGATGTAAGGGAGCAAATTTTACCACCGATAACTGCCCAAAAGTACCTACGGTTGCTGACGTCGGAAGTGGCGAAAACGTAAGGCAAATCACTTAATTCTTTATCAGATAGATTCTAAATAACATTCCAGTTTTCAGTGTACATTAATAACGATATTATAACAAAGTATATTCATCATATCTCGTAAGAGATTAGGCTCGTTATATCTTTCTATCATGATATAATGGTAGTGGATTTGCCATTTGCCTTTGGTATAAATGCCTCGAGGTTTTTATAAATATGCGAGTACATCGCTTATTTAAACAGAAAATCCGTTCATTTCAATAATCTTAAACACTCTTCTTTAGCAACGTTTCATTAGAAAGTAATGTTAAAGGCCCAGAAAATAGGAAATTATGGAATACCCAATATTTCCAGTTAATTGCGGATTAACGTTTTCTCAGGTGACCTCCGTATTTAGAATATGGATAATCAACTGGGTAATACGTTCAACTTTGGTGAACTCGGTCCCGGGTTCTATTCCCGGTGGGGGCTCACGTTAGAAATGGCTTCAGCAGTCCTTCTTAAGAATCGGTTAGATTTGTAAATGGAAACAAAATTTATCGAAACAATTTAAAAATTGGTGCTTTAAAGAATTTATAACAATCAAGTATGGATTTTTACTATGTACTCTACAATGTACGTATGTGTGATAATTATGTATGCATAACTCTCTGCTCGGGTTCACACGGTGCAATCAAATCTCGGGCCATTTCTTGTTAAATCCCATGTAGTTTCCGTGATCCAATTGACTCCCAAACCAATAAAAAAGCACTTAAGTTTCCGTTATAATTTGCAGAACATAAAATATGAATTTTTTAAGGCTCTGGATTTTTCCTCGTCGCAAACAAATGAATCCAGCGAGAACATAAAAGGCGATCTCCTCAAACCGCTTGTAATGAAACTCAATGGAAACTTATTCAGCGAAAATTGATGGCGATGTATAAGAAGAGAGCCTCTCGTCCGGCAACATTCCGCGACACACCACTTTATGACAACGGGCCTTAGGAACACGGCAAACTCCATTAATTAAGCTTTGATTACCGACCGCCGCTAAATCAGCTCTTCGCATGAAATAGATCACGCACTCCCCTCTCGACAGGGGCCTTCCTGGCTTACCCAGGGACAGCCGTTCCTCTTGCGAAGGTGGCAGTAAAGCACGCCCGAGCGGACATTTATTCCGAGTACAGCGTGGACATGCGCCAGTGTCACGAAGTCGTAAATCCGCGTCGATCGCACCACCCTCCCGCTGGAATTTCCTCAAGGTGCACTCGAGGGATTTGAAGGTCGCTTAAGACAGCGACCCCATGGGAAGTTTGTTAGCATCGCTGCTGCCAATGCCAGAATATGATTCCTGACCTATAAACCGGGAATGCATAAAAGGACGGGCAAATCCGGAAGAATTCTATCTAAAAGCTTCTTCAAATGAATTTTATACTTACTTTTTATTAATTTGATAAAATTATAAAAGGATCGATATTTGGTTTTGAAGAGGTGATTGTACTGCTCGCAATGTTAATACAAAATTCGTAAAGTTCGGCCTGCAAGCAAATGTTTGTGCACCTATGCTAAATTAAAAAAATATCGATTTACGTAAATCGTTCTCCGGAGTCTGAGTCTGGTAGAAATGTAATTAAAAATTGTAAAACTGAAATAGAATTTCATGCTACGCTATAAATTGTATCTTGAAAATGATACTAAAAAGCAATCCAAAGAAATAAGGTAACCGAAGGTTATGTTTACATGTTTTATAGTTAGTACCTAAATAACTTCAGTCCTTTCGTATGAGAAAAAGAGAGGTACGCTAAGAAAGGAAAGACTTAAATGTTGAGATTCTTCTATCTTCTATTCTATCACGAGTGTACCGTCATAATAGAAACTAAATAAACATTTTATCGGTCTCTCCACTCAGTGGAGATCACCTAAATGTAAATGATAATCTATCTCCATTTATACCTTTATGTCTTCAAAGTCTGTAAGCCAATTTATAGGAACCGTTAGAATTAATAGCAGATTTTTAATCAAGAAATTCCTAAGAAGACGCATTAACAGCAACACTTAAATTCTTCGACTAAAACAAATATTGTAGAATCTGTTGCAGAAGACCCGATGAAATTTATCACGAACCAGAAGCCTGAAGATACGACCCTCTTTGGCTCAAAATGACCCTGTTTTCAGGGGACTCCAAGTTACAGCCCATAAAAACTACTTCTGCTTAAACACATTGGATGTTCCTCTCAGAAGGCTTTCAATATTCCTATTGATTCCTATTTCTTGCAGATTTAATAATAAAATTTTATACTTTTGCATATAAAATCTAGTTAACTTGGTGTAAATAATTTAAATAATCGTTACCACATCAATGGTCATTAATATTTGGCCATACGAGCGCTTCCATGTAATCGTGTGCTCTGACCATCAAAAAGTTTGAGATAATGATTGGTGCAAAAATATTGAAGAGACAGCAGCCGTCAGATAATATCCATAACACTTACAGAAGGATTTCAACAGTAAAGTAGTAGTTCTATTTATGTAATTCTAGATTAAAAAACTCTCCCCTTGCAGAGAAGAGTTTTTGATATATCAGCAGTAAATAAAACTGCGATGGTTAAATATTCATTCTGAAATTTAGATTAATATTTTTAAATTCCAATATAATTCCAATATAAGAATTCGAAATGTTATACCTCAAAATAGACTCAAATTTCTATAAAATTCGCTTCAGTTATCTAGCAAAGAATCTGAAAATAAGATATGCAAGATACTCGAACTATTGATAGAAAAAATAATCATTAACGGAGTAGAGGATTAGTGTTGGGAATCGGTAACAGTGGTTATTGGAAAAATTACGGCATAAGATCAAAATCATAAAAAACAAGTTAAAAATAAGTGTATTCGTGTTTATTTTTATATTTGGACACATTTGACTATTATTTATTTAACTAATGAATGACTTTCCTCTTACCCCGGTTTCTTTTCCATTATTTAGATAAATTTGCTCAAAATAAAAAGTGCAGCTATTAAAAAGGCCATCAGAATGTTGCCGTCATTATTTATTTAAAATATTCATAATATCTATGGGTAAATGAAAACGTGAATGTAAAAAGGGCTTTGATGCAATAAAATAAGATATATTTATGAATCATCGTTATCATCTTCCTATTTATATCTATCTATCGACATATGCTTTCCAAAGCCTTCTCTTATAGATGACTCATGACTCTCTTCTTTATGCTGATCACAGGAATTTTGTAGCTATCTTAATCCACTTTTCTTATTACCTTAATTCAATGGATTTTCTGAGGTATCCATCACATTGAATTTCAAGCATTCATCATTTCTTTTACTCTAATTGTTAATATGAAATCTTATTCCTCCATTTTTTCCACCAATAATATTAAAATTGCTTTGACGGCTGAGTTCCTTTCTATTTCTTCAGTTGGCAGTTATTCTATTACTTGTATGTTTTCTCCTAATCGAATCGTTTTTTCTCCAAATTTCTTTGGGACGTAACTGTCGCCGTCTCTCGTCCTTTCAGCAGCTTAAACAAAATTAATCTAGTGGAATTCTGCCATCTCGAAACGATGCCGCTAAGTAACATCACTTGAAGATGTCAACTCGCTGACGAACTGTATTTGGTGATTTCATTGATGTGTACTTTTAACAGCTCTTTAAGAATGGAGAGAGTTGAGGTTAAACCATCCGAAAGTATGTGAGGTAAAACAAGTGGAGATTCTTGGCACCCTCAGGCGGAGGTTGCATCAAATATGTCTTTTCCCAAGAAATATTTTTAATTAAGGATCCACTTCCTTAAATGAATTTAGAAAGGAACGTTCTTAAGAACCAACATCTAAGAATAAGTCGTGTTTTCTCCTACAAAGTCTTCCAAGTGTAGCATTGGCTTATAAATGGCTTTGGATATCGAGTGATATGTTTTGAAACCTTCATTCGTATTATTTTATATTTTCCACGTCATATTTTTGATTGTATCGCATTTTGGAATTCATGGATCGATTATGTAATAAGACAACTCGGAGGGCGTGGAAAAATCTCTTAGGTATTGACTTAATACACACGTATGCTGTCGTAATTCCATTATGCGTGCTGAGAATGAGGGCCCATTTTTAATATAACATGATTGAACTGCGAAACAGAAGCAAAAGTTCTGAGGTGTGTTGGCAAGACGGGGCCAGAAAAAAAACTCTCTCTCCGTTGCAGAGATTGCTAAGCCATGGATATCGAAGCCACATGGGGTGAACTCTGGCTATCCAGATTAAAATAATAATATAAAATAAATGTTTGTGACGCTTCTGAACGTGAACTTGTGTGTTTCCGGGTGTAGCAGTCTGAGCTACGAAATAAACAAATCGATACTTTATCAACCTCAATCCCGATATATCACAGGCTATCATGATCGGCTATTCTAAACTACTTAACTCCGTAAGTATGGTTAACCTGCCATCCCTCGAACTAATTGTAAGTGGTACTCCAATTCCGTTTGTCAAATCAGTTAGTAATCTCGGTCTCCACATGAATGAAACTCTTACGTGGTCTAATCATGTCCTACAAATATGTAAAAAAAGGTAATTTTTTCGCTTCACTCTCTCAGACGAACAGGGAATTTCCTTTCTCCTCCCGCTAAATTACATCTAATTAACTCTTTGGTAATGCCACATTTCGCGAATAAAAAATTATTGTATTTTGTGACAAAGTAGAATAATGAATTATTATTATTATATACATAATACAAGTGATACGAATTAAAAATGGTTTAAATTAAACAATAAAAAATCGTATACAAACTGAAAATAGATATATTGCATCAAAAATTATATCGTTCATTATCTCAGAGATAGAATTATATTAGGAGATAAAAAATCAGTCATGACATTCAGAGGATAGAGATTAAACTAATTTCTAATCCGGAATTTAGGGTTGGGCTCAGTAATTAGCATTTTTTCTTTAGCTCTACTGTTTGTTGAGTGAAACAATTTACGTCAATCTAATCCTACGATTTCATATTTCTTAATTAGATTAAAAAACCGAAAAGTTAATAGTAGTACCAAGCTATCATCAGGCACAATGGAAAATTTTATAATTAGCTAGCGCTTAAATATAGTTCTGATGTATGAAGCACAAAAAAATCGTGGTGAACCGTAAGATAGTCACTCTAATAATGGAAAGTTGAAGAAAATAAATTCGACGTGCGAAAAATCCTACCGAATTTTGCAGTAAAGAAGGTTAGACCACTATTTCCGCATAGGAATTGCATCTCAAATTGACAGTTGTCATGGAAATGATATAACTCCGTTTCCTCGATTTCCACAGAATGAAAAATAATCCGGTTTCTCAAATGGTCTTTAAATATTCATTTGCGTGCTACCAATTGAGAGGGATAAAATCATCCGAATTGGTATTTTACGACTTTTTTACGACACGTAATTTGCCCAAAAAACTCCGCTGCGTATTTTCGCAGCAATCAATTACCAAATCTTATTTTATATTTATATCCACCCATAAATATATAGTTCAGACATTTACGTTTACTTTTTGGGAGGCAAGCTTCAAAATATTGACGATAGAATGCTGTGTACAAGTATTTTTTACGCACTACATTCTGGAGCAATAACTTTGATTGCTGTAAAAATTATATGCATAAAAAATTCTCTATACTGTTTCATCATGAAAATTAGCGCTTTTCCATGGTGAATGGGTCTTATTAAATAACATGGGCCTTCAAAGTAATTTACTTCGAATTAACGTTAATATAATGATTCATAAAATAAAGTGAACAAGTGAATATGGGCTACTTTATCATTTGTATCAGGTTCGTTTGTTGGACAGATTGACATTTATTTAACACGAAAAAGAGACCCTGTTTGAGACAACACATGTTATACTTGTTTATGTAATATTCACGCGTAAGAAATGGACATGTAAGCGGGTCGTTCTGTAAATTCCCGGACACATATTCTTAAATAAAGTGAAATCTGAGAGACTATTTTCTATTATAATTAGATTCCATTCCACCGCGGTCAGTCCTTAGAACAGCAGTCGATATACACAAACAACATTACGAATTTCTACGTAAACAATTACAGGACATAACTACTTGAAAGCTCTCCCCATTAATTAAAACGTTTCTCAAACTGCGCTAATTTTCAATTTAAACAGCTTTAATGTACAATAATAAAATAAATCATAAATGAACAACAACCACAAACACCATTTGAATTTAATTATTAACGATTCCCCAAAAAGCTTACATGTTCTAATACAGGATATGAGTGCACACATTATATCAACTTAAAAAGAGCATGTTTATATATGACCTTAAAATTTATCTGAATTAGTATTGACGCCACTTGTCGATATCAAGTGAGGGGTTCCTGAAAGGCCCATAACGGCCAATAAATGCCCATTCTATCTATCAGACGATCCCCCACTCATCTCACATTTCTCACTCATCAAGTTATTCATTTTACTTAGTCCCTTAACAAAGCATTTGACATCTTTTGGGAAATACTATAGTATTTATAAGATTTCAGTATACAATGCGATCTTGGTTCTTTTTTTCGGGTCAATATAACACTATCCCAGCATAATTTATGCATAGACTCTTGAGACTTAATGAGTGCTCCCTGTGATATTACTTCGAATAAAAATTTCCCGATCTGAAAAATAATTAATGAATATCAAACAAAAGCAAGACATTGCTGGGAAGTGAACTTAGATTGTTGGTTACTGAATAAGACGTCACATTTCGTGAAGGGTTGCACCTCCTAAAAATCAGTTGAAAATGTGTCTTTTTTAAATGGGAACCTTTTTAGATTTTGAAGTATGATTGCCCGAAAGAATTAGATTATATGGCTAAGAAGTTGTTCGACTAAATTTATTCATATTTTATACCAAATAGAATATAAGAGTGGATGACATACCACAGAAAACACCTCAATGGGATATTATTTTCTGATAAGTTGCATTAACTTCTTCTGTCTTTACAGACGGTTTTGCCTTAATTTTTATGATTATGATATCCTTAATAAATACACTAAAAATCTGGTTAAGACGTTTTTTAGGAGACCAAGTGAAATCCGTGTTATAACCGCTATATAACCGGGATGTTACAAATTTTTATTTCTTTTCCATTAGTAAACAAAATGGTATATTTGACTCTTTAATTGTAAAATGAGTGCTTTAAACCGTAAAAACGAAAATAAATCTTCTTTAGTTTGAAATTGCAACTTCTGTAGATATCTAGAAAGTCCGCGAACTATTCTTGTTTAATACTGCTGTCCTTCTCATAGTATTTCTTAGTCTGCTGATAAAGGAAGCTTCTTTATCTATGATTTTTTTCAGATGGACAATTAGGGAAGAAATACACTTCCATCGATCGGCAATGCATCTGGGGAAGCCACATTACAATTGTGTGCATCCGTGGTTTTTATCTTCTGTTTAAGTTTTAAGATACCGAGAGAAAACCGCGTATTAAGCGGGTTAACATCTTTAGCGGGAGCGATATAAACGGGTTATACTGTATACATATATAAATAAATGCACCAAAGTTGCTACTAATGATTATAGTATTTTATTAATCACACTTTCTAGGAGTATTCCTTCCTGTATCTTGCAATTTATGTATCCTGTAATTTATATCTTTATATTTATTTCATTCCCTCACGATGTTTAAATGTCTGTTGTGTTAAATACATCTTTTGGCTTTTATCATCCTTACGTTTGTGTAGATTTTACCACTTTCCATCTTTATTGGGTTGCCGATCTCCACTGGTCTACCCTTAGGTAATTTATATTTCCATTGGAATGACTTTAAGACCGAACATGATTCGACGTGTCGAAGCATTAACCCAAAGATAAACTCCTTATATTCAAAATCACAATTCTCAAATCCCAGAATAAAAGCTTCTCAAAGACAAACCTTCCACTTTCTCATTCATACCTATTCCAGAAGTAATAAATCAAACATAAATAACTTAAGCCGGAAGAAGGTTTTTGGGAAAATATTTGTTGAGTACAAGAGGTAATTTGATATTTCAAAGATCCCCTTTTACTTTCTCCGCATGGGAACTCATTCGTGTGGTATTTATGCCGTAATAAATGTACCGTTGGATATCTTGCTGTGCATTTCTCCTCCGTTTCAGATAATAAGAGCAGAGCACGAAACCTAAAATCAGTGATTCACCGCAAATTGTCTTACAATGATTCTATAACTAAGCGCAATATTTTGTAGCAAGAAGTGGATTAAGGTCGGTTGACGGTAGAAAAGAAAATATTGGGCTTCTTTAAAATTTGTTATCTTTGCTTAAGTCTCTATAGTAAATACTATTCAATCGTCATCCCAAATGATTAATTTTTCATACTTATTTTTTTACTATGCTGGAAACGCTGTAAAATTTATTTTCTCAGAAAAAGATTTATCGATGAAGAGATGCTCAGAACTATTACAAGTCCTGTGTCAAAATCGCGATTTAGAAACAAAATTCAGAAGTTTCTGAAAACTTTCTACAAAATCACGCCATTAGACAAACGCGGGATAAATTTATATTCTCATAAAAGTATTTCATGGCGAAAATTCACTCAGAAGTAATCATAAGTTCTACGTTAGGAACCGTGATTTTAGCACGAAACTAGCTGCGCAACGGAAAACGTGACAAGAGGAAATGTATTCCGTCGGAAGTCGGATGGTTATCGTCATTTTCAGTGTGCGGTTTTTCAGTTACACCTAGGAAGTAGACTTTCATCTTCATTATCTCCCCTTGACCTTTATCTTGACTCTCAGAGTCGATGACCGAACAGTGGCCACGCGGTGAGAATCACGCTCCGGAAGGCAGCGGCCTTTTTATCTGTCGCAAGCATCGCGGGCAGATGACGAGATGCCCCATTAAGTGAGGTGGAGGAACACGGTTGGTAGAAGAAAAGGATGTAAAGAAGGTGAATGAAACTAGAGTTAAATGGAAATAAAAAAAAGGAACGTTGGTGAAAAATAGAAAGACTTATAACTGGATAAAGTGAAGAAAAACATTAATAGATTAAGAAGCTATTATTGGTGTGGTTTGATATGTCGGCCTCCCTTCCACTTAACCTCGTATGTCGCTGTAATATTTATAAATATTTAATTAGAGAAAACGTACAGCGTGGGAAAAGTATTTGCAACTTTGACAAAGAAAACGCCACTCTTCCTTCGGGAAAACACCATCGAAGAAAGGAGGTTCATAAACCCGCTAAAACATATGGAAAATATATAAACGCAATATGCATTATAAAAATGAAACTATAAATATACAGAAAGATCAACCAGAATGAAGAGAATAAAATTCAATACAAGGCTAAATAAAGAAGAAAGCAATACAATGGAAGAGGTGAAAGAAATTAGACAGATTTCCGAGTTCATTATTATATCAATGAGTTATTAATTTAATAAAGTTTTACTTCGCGTCATACCTACTATGAGTAGCGTAAAATGTTAGCAGGTGCAAATGTGCCATACGATGTTCGTATTTTGTTCCTCTCCTGCTTATCGTCGTCGTCCACTTAAATAGCACAGTAAATTACGAAAATAAAATACGTAGTATTTTTATTAAAAATTAGATAAAATTTCGAAATTTCAGTCGTTATTATTAGTAATATAATTTTGGTAAAAAGTGTACTTACGAGGGTCGGAAATCAATCGTGGCGCAGCTATATATTTACAACTAATACAAAAGAGATACATGTTACCATGTTTTACTGTCTTTGAATGTACTCACCTACATTATGTTGCCAGCGACGAGGAAGTTTTCAGCGAGGTTGTTTCAGCGTGTTGCGTTGATAATTCGAATGGAGCTGACAACTGGCTATAGAATCTCTGGAACAGTTGTAAAGCGAATGCCTCGACCTTAGGAGTCACCAGGGCTTAAGTCCGCTGGATTAGATGGCATAGCACTTCCAAGACCCATCGATCGAGCAAACCAGTCATCCGGCCGAATATTGCCCTCCAAAATGATATTCTGCAGAAAGTGCCTTCTTTCTCAAAACTGATCGCAGGTTATGTTCCAAAAAGGGATAGTAATATTAGGAATTGACAGTCCGCTGGAAGCGGTATACGTTAGGGTAACACCATCACAGTCGTACAAGAATCACCATAATTTTCATATTGGTGGGGTTCTGGCGATCTTTGTGATGACTTAATAGGCGTTTCAGTTGTACCATTTGGATCATGTCTCATCTTTCATCATGATACGGCGTAAGAAAGCCTGATTACGAGCAGAGTCGTATCGTACTCATTCCTGTATTTCCGTCAAATCATGTGGAACCCACCGTGAAGATAAGAATGTGGAATCATATGCGCTATCCTGTCCTGCTCAGAAATCGTATGGCGTCGATCACTGTCCAGTAACGCGGCACTTTTTTCTTCACTGGCCGTCGACAAAGGCGTCCTTCGTTTTTACCCAACTCACCGCTGTTCTGTAAGGCAAGCAGATTCCCAGAAAGCCTCTGAACACTTAAATGAATCTAGCGGCCTGTACGACCTCCGGCAATCTTTATCAACTCCGTCGTCCCTAGTTCGAAAACAACACTACGTTAATTCGCCAGCCATAACACTGTTTTGTTTCTCTCTTCCTTCCACGTGATCTGGGAAAGAAGAGTCCATTTGCTCTGAGGTAAAGTAGGTATGTAACATGTGGTATAAGTGAAATTATTTGGTTTCATTGCATGGCGTCTCCACCGCATTGTTGCCAATATTTTAATTCCAACCCTTGCTTGTAAACAAGCACGCTTTGTAAGTGTTCACAAGCTTTAATTGGCACATAAAATGGTCCATACAAATATCACGTAGAAAAATAGAAAACGAAACAGAAGGAAGAATAACAAAAACAATGTTTCTCTTCTTAAATTTGAAGTTGATTTTATTCAATTCGAGTGGTACCGATGTGGATCGAAATTTTTTTGTACAAAAACGTACTTCGCGTATATTATTTCGTATATGTGTTTGGTATATAACTAAAACACGTTTACGCAGATGTTAGAAGCATTGAACAATTATAAATGATAGCCAAGTAAATCTTACTAAAGCAAAAACTGCCCAAACGGTCACACTTTGCCAATTAATGGATTAGCTGGTGAGGCAGTGAAAATCACACCATTTCTTATTCTCTGCAGTCCTAAGGCTTCCCCCCTACCAAAATTCCGCAATCACAACTGTGGACCATTCGAATTCATCACTTCCTCTGGCGTTTTGACGAATTTTATTTCCATTTTTGTATCATGATTTTGGCTCATTTGGTAACAACTTTTTATGCATTCCAAAAATGTGGTGCATACATTGCAAATATTACATTATGTTGTGGTTTCATTAGGAATAATAATGAAGAATTTCGCCCCAAAGACCGTGGAAGCATAATTTCTTTTCTTTCTCTGGAAGGATAACATTCGGATACTATTTCGCTGATTTTAAAAACACTTTAGATTATTAAAAGTGGCTAATTTTTATTAAAAATCACTATTAGTGGCTGATATTGCTATGAGAGCCGTGCCATTCTAGATACGTAAAGTATACACAACCCTTGTGTATACTTTAAGAAAACTGCATCACTTGATTACGGTCTGAAGCCTAAGACAGTTCAACATCGTAACGTTTACGATCAGAGTTACACTTACATAAGTTTCTCCAATCGCCGGCATCGGCAACCGTCCAGGGCAATTCCTCGGAAGAGGATAATCGTCCGGCGGCCACCAGTTATTCAGAATTCCCTAATGCGCATTTCGAAAGCTACGCTTTCATGATCACAGGGGGTCCTGTGATCATGAAACTGGACGGTTGCCGCTGCCGGCGATTGGAGAAACCTTTGTCTCTTATTCATTGAACGCCGAGTTCCTTTTTCTTTCTTTTGCACTTACATGTTGCCTAGCTGTAAGTAAAAAATAAAACGAGTCATTTCTATACATATCATGACGTAATATTTCATAAAATCCACATTAAACGACATTAAACGATGTATCATTATATTGCGATAGATAAAATTACATTATATTAGTGGAGACGAAAGTCTGAAAACTTCGTTGGTAAGAAAATTTAAAAAATTATCGATATCCGATGATCATAATATACCAAGGCTCATTTGAATAATAAATTCCATAAATAATTGAAATTCAAGATCTTTCCTATATTTCAATTGCAAAATTTATACCATAACCCCATTATGCCATTGATGTTATTCGTCATCGTGTTACTATGAAATCGGATGGTTCGTAGCATAAAGGGAAAGAAGGATTAGGAAGGTATTAAGAATAGGAGAGAAGCATAGGATGATAATTGCGATGCCCCTTCAAAGACTCCGATGAGATTCGGGAAAGTGCTCTTCTTAAGTGCATCTAAAAAAACCAAGCTCATATGTAAGCTGACGAATTTAAGGCAGGACGCAACTGAATACCAGAAATACTGCGAAAGCATGTTTGTGGGCTGACAATAGGCTGCTTGTCCAAATTTAAATGATCTTATCGACGAAAATCAATAGATAAATAAACTTCACATACTTTTATAAACTAGAAAATAAATATTTTATTTTATTATCGACGAAAAAACCGTTTTGGTGTTAAGATACCATCGTCTGGTCCGCAGAAAACTCGATTATATATTATTGATAGATTTTGTATTATTTTCTATTATTGATTAAGTTTATTAAACAATAATTTAAAGATGTTAAAAATCAAAGCGCTTTAATTTCTGTGTTACTTCATTTATAGGTTAGTCAGTTAAGCCCGACTATACAAGATACATTATATAAAAATATAAATGTATAGATATACTCAGATATATATAAAAGGTTTAAATAAGATACACTGATGTAAGTTAAAATGTAAGTTATCAAGTCTTCCGATAAAATGAGAAGCCTTAAAATCCACTGTCATTCATTATACTTATTCATTAGCGGGTCAGAGATACTGCAAGTACTCTACCTCAGCTTTCATGAATATTTTCGGAGTCAATAGAATGCGATTCAAATGCATGTTATCCGATTAATTCGATATCTACAGAATTTGGAATGCTAATATCAAGCAATGTTCTCGCACCGCCTCCTGGATTACTTCGAATAATCTCCATGGTTCTACGTGCAATTGAAATTCCATTGTCAGCAGCAGGAAATCCAACTATCTGCTAGAATTAGCTAAATTCCTTGCTTTCGCTCAGAAATCTGATTCATAGGATTTCGTCTTTTTTATGAAATATCCAATCGTGTTGAGACGGATGCTGTGCAGATTCTGGATTCAAATACCAATGAATGGTGAAGCTTTGTGTTGTTAAGTATAAAGGATTATCGACATAATTTCTTGTTTTTAACTTGGATACCCCACTGCTGTATATTGTCTTTTTATCGGATGCCAGGAATTAATTCTATCGCTGAATGTAGCCGAATGAAAATGTTCCCTTAAGGATGCTTGATCAGGTATCCCAGTCTTTTGCTATAAACACAAGAGTCAGTCTCCTTCTGAAATCGATAAAGACTTAAATAATAAATGATGGAGTCAGCAAATTGCAATATCTTAAATTTTGTGTCCTATGTAGCCGAACATGAAGGATAGCTAATTTCAGAAACTGTGATCACTCATTAAATTACACATTCATACACTCACTAGTGAACTCTCCCATTAAAATAGGCGCAATTCAATTCAACTAATTCTAAAATGGATAACTATTATGGCTATACATAAGACCCTGCTTACTTATTACTTGAATTGAGAGAATATTTTGATATCTTTCTGACATGGGCCTAAATTTCCTATATTCTTATGGGCAATGGGTAAGATCGAATTCAACAATTACTTGGGGGACGAGAGCGAAGTTTCATAAAAAAAATCGTTTATTTTATCATAATCCTCGCAAATTCGAATCTAAAAGGATTCACTACTCCTAAAATAAGTATCTTAATTCCAACTTTGATAGTTATCTTTATTTCGTAGAATCTATATTTCTAATTGAATTTCATAAAGCAACTGAAGCTTGCAAAAGATTAAATGGAACTTAAGTGAGCTTCTAATGGGGTTGTTTCTGAGCCATTTAGAGTCAAATCCAGAATTCTTGATAGCGAATGAGGCCTTCTTATGAATTCTAAAATTTCATACTTTTATTTTACAGAGAAATGTAGTAAATTATGTTTTAATTTGTTTATCCACGTATTTTTATTATCGGTTTAATTTTCTAACACTAGTAAATATCTGTATAGATTCCGCGATTCGAACTCAAATAAACTATTTTTCAGGCCCCCATGTGGGGGAGTTCAACGTTAGAGAACTCCACCGGAGTAATTTTCATACTATGAGACATATGAGTCATGTACACTGATAATTATGTATGATAGATTTTTTCATATCATAGGAGTGATTTTTATTGATCGTGAATAATCCGATTCCACCCAACCACTGTCTTGTTCTAGAGTTAAATAGATGACTGAAAATTGACGTCTCATTGATTTACCCATTCTTGCATCCTTAAAAGGAGAATTTCTATGAATATTAGTAATCTGTTAAAAATCCAAAGTAACTGATATTCTGCAAGTTTAGGTAATCATTACTCTCTTCTAAAGCGGTACTGAAATATACCTCAAAATGCGATAATTTCAAAGCTGTTACGGTGTAGCAAAGTAGCTGTCTGGAGAGGCGACGAACTAGAAGAAACTTAATTTAATTGATGCTTAGCTGAAATTTAACCCTAAGTTCCTATGCAAAGTAATGAATGAATCGATTAATTATTATTCGACGCATCCTTTTCCAAATGTGATTGCGAACAAATCTGTTCTTGGTTCGAGACCCTCACTAATGACTAGTTTTAGGATTTGTTGAATATACCATTTTACAATTCACGTGGTAAATGTATATAACTGATCTTATCGAAGGTTTTCAACGAAAAAATATCTTCTCATAATAATTTTGAGAATCAGAGGCGTTCTTTCCTTAGATCTTATCAGATGGATGTTAATATTTCTTTCATCCACTGGTGCCAATATAAACGTGCTAGTGTAATACCCCACTTATTTCT
Source organism: Pachydiplax longipennis (assembly GCA_036926295.1). Taxonomy (NCBI): domain Eukaryota; kingdom Metazoa; phylum Arthropoda; class Insecta; order Odonata; family Libellulidae; genus Pachydiplax; species Pachydiplax longipennis. The sequence continues at coordinate 1,292,638 of JAVFKF010000054.1, forward strand.
CGTCTATGTAATATTTTATCTTTCTATCCTAAAAAAATGCTATACCATGTTCTCCCTGTATTTTTTATCCTTTTCCAATCCCTTATTTTTGTATTCCTTACTTTCTTATCTTCTCGAGTACATACTTGAGTAATTTATTCTTTATCGTTCATAATTTTTGTTCTCTTACTTCCGTGGATGACCATTTTTCGCTTCCGTTCAGTAGCACTACTATTTAAGCTATATTTTAGAAGCTGTTAAAGGCATAAAAATATTCCATTCGCATTCCATGATAAACTTATTCGTTACAGATACTAAATTCGAAGATGAGAAATCGTCAGCCCACAACACTTCTTTGGATATACGGATCTTTATCGCTCACTTGGTAAGTCATTCCAATCCTTCTGTGATTCCATTAATACAACCTCGATCAATCGACTTATACTATGAATCCGAAGATACTGAAAAAACGGACAAAATTGTAGATACATAAATTTTGATAGTTATATATATTTCCATTTATTCACTACATAAAGCCTAAAAAATATCTCAGGGAAAAAAATAGCAACATGAAAGCTTTAAGTTGCCTCTGAGGTAACCTTAGTTGATCCGACCTTAATATATAAATATGATTTTGGTTGTTTCCTTGCAACAATTTATAAAAATTAACAAATTATACTCTTAGCAACATTATAAATATAAGATGGAAATAAACATAACCATTTAAACTTATAATAAACTTAAATCAAGCTTTAATTGTTATTGGTCGAAAGCCATGACATGGAAACATGCTTCGCTTTATTTCACCATTTTTGATGTGTAGTGGTGACATGTTGTAAATTTGTATAATTTATATAGCCTCATAATAATATTATGACGAACCGTTGTATATTTGCATTGACAGGCTGTGCGGTGCACTTATTTTCCTCCATCGGAGAGAGGCTTACAAACGCAGATCACAACCCCTCATAACTATGATCAAATATTTTTACTTCATTGTAATTCCGCTCTTCGCCACTCACTTCATACGGCTCATAAAAAAGTGGATTCGCGTCTTCTCAATAAACGTAATCGAGCTCCCGTGACATGTTTCCCCCTTCCGCCACTCTGCCAACTACCGAGAATTTGTCAACATTTCCATAGAACGAGATTACGTCTTTAAATGCATCTGCAAACTCGTCAAAACTGAAAATTTATTTGAATATAATTCTCGAAAAGTAATTTAGTGATGAAATTGATTTATTATATCTCAATCAATAAGAAAATTGTCTTCCAATTAAGTACTAAGGAAAATTTTGGTTTCATGCATCTGGTGACATTACCTGGTTAACGTTGCGGCGATACTCGTTTCCACGTTTTTTTAACTATGTAACGCCGAAGGTATCGAAATAACAACATGACTTAGTTTAAACACAAAAGTGGTAGAAGAGAGAAAAAGGCACTCGGCGGTCAATGAACTAAGAGACAAAGGTTCTCCAAGCGCCGAAAGCGGCGACCGTCTAAGGGCGATTCCCGGGAAACGGATAATCGTTTAGCGGTCCCAGTTCTTCAGAATCCCGACGTACATTTCGGAAACAATGCTTCCATCTTCATGTGGGGTCCAATGCTACATCATTCAGCATTTCTTTGAGAAATTTAGCGTACTTTATTTCATACTTTTGAGGACAGGAATGATCTTATGAAATCATAGAATGATTTGACTAAAGCAGACTCATCTACGATAATTTTGGCTGATTGTGGACTACAATAGATAATGGATATTTGAAAATGACCAAATAATAATTTTCCTTGTCTCATTGCCGTTTCCTTTTTCGAACCGAATGCCGTTCTATAGTATTTAGGGCTTAAGGAAGATAGATAGATAGATTTTGCTTTATTTCCTTATATTCTACATCTACATCAACATATGTACCCTACAAGCCGCCTTTCGGCGTGTGGCAGGGGGTGCAAGCACCATGACTCTATTTTCCTAGTCGATTATTTTCTGGCTAAAAAGGAAAAGATGTCGTTGATCCTTTTAAAAACACTGCGTTAACTTTCCTCCCTGTATTTTATGGACCAGAAGATTTCATTGAAATAAAACGATTGATGATACCGTTTTTATTTATTAGTTTGTTGAATCGCCCACGGATCTACTCAACAAACGTTCCGAAATGTTGTCTCATTGTTGATCAGTTACTCTGCGGAGTGAGTAAATATTTCGAGTGGTGCCCGAATTATTGTGAATAACATACAATGCTCTTTATAGTGCATAGTAAACAGTCAGAGATAGTGAAATCTTCAGTAAGCCACAATAATAAATTAACCTGCGATGGATTTCAAGCAAGTGGGCATTTCCGTTCACCCTTTCGCTCTGTGATAAATAGCGTACATGTTAAGACACCATCTGCGTGTGTATTTGCGTTCCCTCTTTTTTATTCGCATCGGCCGTCCTTTCGCATCAATCTCCGCGTTGAGGGCGCTGCGATCGCTCCGAGAAAAGCGCTCTCAATCCCGCCATTTTTCCCGGATTCGGAATCTCTGTTACAGAGACTGTCCATTCACCGGAAAATAACTGCAGGGAAGATTAATTAGATCCTTGAATGACAAATCGATGGAATGCAAAGGAATTAATTGATTAGGATATATAGAGTGGATTAAGTCCTGCTTGCGAAATCCCAATCACATGAGTCATTAGGGTATTTATTCATCTTATATATCTTTTTTATGCATTTAATGAAGAAATCCAGTGCTACTTTCTGTACTAATAATTTATTAATCTTGCAATGGCTGCAATCCTATATCAAATGCTGCTATACGATATTGAGGCAGTGTTACTATCGGAGCAAAATGAAGCGATTGGTAAAATTAAAGAAAAGATACTCTTATGAATTCTTTATATAAAATATATATATATATATTTATAAGATCTGTAGTATTGTCTGTTTATTTCAACCTCCGTTGCTTAATAAACAATTTCCCTAATGACCACTCCCGCTCGACCTATTAAGTGGTATACAAGAGTTAGCAAGTTTGCGAGTATGGCCGCAAAAGTATATTTACACTTTCCAGAATTGGCATTTACCTCATATATTCTTATTATGAGAGAAAAAATAATCAAGAAATATAGAATTATTATCTGGAGGCGTAATGGTGAAATTAGGAAAACTGGAAGAATTCATTTTATCCAATAATTTTAAACGATATATTTATATGATGATGTTCATTTTATCATTTAAGGATTTCGATAAATGTTTTGAATCTTACTGCTTTTAAAATAAAAACAATCATAAGATTGGAATACCGATAGCATAGTATCGTTGCAGTTAAGAGAGGAATGATGAAAGTAAACTTAAAACAAAGTTTCATTGTGAAAAATGCAAAATAGATATTATTACATTTAAAATTCACCAAAGAAGAGATTTTTCCAACAATAATCTTCTTCGACAAATGTTTCTAACATATATTTCCTCGTGATCTTAAGAAGTTAAATTAATTTACTGTAATTTGGTGATAAAATAAATAAAAATTATAACCATTGATATATTTTTTGAACAATTTGAAATGAATTGAATAATTATTTTCATAGGAAGGTAAAGGACAAATAGCGAATAAATTTCCCCCAACAGAAATTATTACCTTGTAGTGTAAACATTTTGGTATACAAACGTTTATTCAGCATATATGCTGAATCTATGAATATCTATTAGAATGTACTTAAGATATATTTAAGATACGTGTACATACAATAAGGTATATTGCCTGTTTAAAATCGATAGAATAAATTATCTATGGATTTGTATCTTAATTTACGTCGTAATAAAATATTCGTGAAAAGGTTTTGCGGGATATTTGGTTATGTTTATCTCCTCAAAGAGTGAGAGTTTCTTACAGCTTAAATTTTAGAGGACTCTTTTGCAAGAATTTTTATTGCCCCTGAACACATGAAACACGATAGAGGGCTTAAATCTTAAATTATAATAATATAATTAATTTTGGGGACTCTGATTCTCAGAAGAGTAAGTATATACTTTGGCTTACCATAGCCGTATAACATTAAATAAATATTCTGATAAATATTGCTCCATCACTACATTTGATTTCACAGAGAATAAAAAATAAGAGAAGTAGATGATAATCGTTTTAAAACGTTTTCTTGTTTATTCTGCTTGACCGTAACACACGAGGAAAATAACTGAACGGTGAATTCACCACCTGCCACACACCATAAAATTAATATTAGGGTTGGTTGTTGATGACGGTAGAATAATTCATAGCCTAATTATATGGCTAATCTAATTATTTAAGCCATATTATTTATACAAATCTAATATAATAAAATAAGGTGTGTGTGTGTGTAAGTGTGTGTGTATGTATGTTCGCCTAAAACTCGAGAACCATAAATGGCACAACTTTCAAACTTTCACGATTGTTAAATGTACTCCCTGCGCAGATAATAGGCTACTTTTAATTTATCTGATGGTCCCCAGTTCGAACCCAGACAAGAAAAACTGTTCTCATAAGAAATGCACGTGGTATTCAGTTTTATCGGTTGCAGGCCACATTTCTTTTGCAAAATTAAATTAGAAATAATAGGTTTACGAAATCGAGACAAGCACCAAAAGAAAGAAAAATTAATAGAAAGTCTTATTTTGGTCGTGAAATATCGTTATCGAGTCGAAATGGCAAGAATTCGGTTAAAATAAACGGAAATTTCGTGAAATTTTGAGGCTATAAACAACGAGTCCCCTTGACGACGAATGCGATTGTTGAAACCGAGGTATTTCGTTTTCCCATAAGAATACACGATGATTTTAGGTCCATATGAAAGTAATTATTAAAAATTAATGATAGTATTTGTTCATAGCAGGCAATATTATGAAATTTCAGGATTTACATTTACGAACAATTTGCAGTGTTGATTCACAGGAGGCAACGTATGATCATTTAGGGAAAGTTTCTTAATCACCTCGACTTTGCCAACTCTATTTGATAATAATTAAGCTACTACGTGTGATTTACTCTGGAAAAACCTGAAATTTATTAATGTTTACTGCGTGTAACCTCTCGGCGTGTAGCAGTGGGTGCTTGAACCACGACTTTACTTCCCTAATCGTCTAATAACGTGTATTACAATAGCATTTCGAGTAAATGATAACTTAATCAAACGCATCATTTTTTACACGGGCTATCTTTTGCATTCGTGAGCAAATCGCAAGTAGTATTTTCTCCATCAAATTTTTCTCACGTATAGGATTCAATGTGAAGCTAAGCAATACTATCTTAATAAGTAAATTTAAAATATAAGGAAATGGGTAATTATTACATGAGACGACGTGCATCCAGGAAATATCCCAACGGAGAATTACGTTACACAGTTGAGGGAACTCCTAAAGAAAGAAAATCTAAGACGATTCCTTTTCTTATCGTGGATTCTAGATTTGCAATCAAATAATAAGAAGTTAGAAAATATAAAATATTTTCATTTTGGATTACATTTTCATTGATCCAAGCTAAGTGAGAGATGATAGATTCTCCTCTGCACAAATTATTACTTCATATATTATCTACAGCTAATTTATATATCTCCGTTGAGAATTAACGGGCGCCTCAGCTAGTCCTAAATAAATGTAAATATCAAGCATTATAGAGGCCAAAATTATTATGCTTTGCTTTCCTATGCATCGAATGCAAGAGGAGATCGAATTGATATGACCTACTTTTGTCATAATTCAGAAAATCAATGAATAAATCCATGGAAGGGTCCTAAGCTGTCTTAGGGCTTCAATTAATATATACAGTCTTTTTCCTTCACTATACTATTTATCTTGATATTTAGTTCAATAAGTTTACTCCAGTGATATTGGATCTTGAATATATATATGAATATCTTGAACCTATGACAAAATTCTCAAATATCTGTGGTACCATTTACGATCATTTACGACTCGCTAATTTTCTAAGTCCTCGCTTTTTTAGAATAGAAATCCAGAAATATTTTAACTCAACAGGATCATTGTTAATAGAAATAACAAAATCACTTCATAACGTTCGGCTGATATGATCCCGACATATGATATTAATGCGCGGTGATCAACAAGCTCGCTTAAAACACAAAAATGTTATTTGAGTTTAGATTCTGAAGATTCTCATATTATTTTCGTTAAATATATGCAAGCTACAACTCAGGTCATCTTAGATGGTAAAAACTTTCCATTTCTACAAAGAAAATTTGACTTGGAAAATCGAAGTATTATCATCCATTAGATATTTATTTGAAGCCAAACATTGCGAGAGAGAGCTCCATAAGAATAGTGAGTTATCTATCTTATTATACCAAAAGCATTCTTTGGTATCTTCAAAAGTAATATCAGAAAGAAGTTTTATTCGTGACAAAACTATATAAATGAGACATAAAATAGAATGTCAGTATTTGAATGGGTTTTGAGAATTGTTATTATTATTATTAATTATTCATGTTACAATTGGACTATTAGTCCGGTGGCAGCAATTAATCTAATAATACATATATTAATCCTACATATTTACATACAAGTTTCCATATACAAATTAAACAAGCATATTTTCAATACATAAATTTTATTTCCTATTTCTTGTTTTTTCGGGGTTCATGACAGGCCTTCTCGGCTACCGTAGCGGTCCCGGGGTAAAAACCCCACCGTACATCACCCTGTCAACCAATCCCATACTTCCTCCAGAAATCCCTACATTACTAATTACCCTTACAGCTATAATACATTTGCACGTTTCTTTTTAAACAATTTAGTATTTTCAGGCAAAGGGCTTAAGAGTGATCCAGGTAATCTATTCCATTCCGTAATACCTCTCTATTGAGAAAAGAATATTTTGTGATATCTGTTCTTTGCGGACGCGGCTTTATTTTAAATTCGTGGCTATCCTTTCCGCGGTATTCTGGTTTCTGTTTAGAATTTCCAAAAGCTTCCCAACCATACTTTCCCGAAGTTATGTTATAAATATAACCTACTCGATTTATTTTTCTTCTATTCTCTAGTGTTTCCCACCCTAAAGTCTTTAACATTTCTGTAACGCTGTCCGTTTTCCTAAATCTTCCCATTACGTATCGAGCTGCTTTACTTTGTACTTTTTCGATTTTTTTGATTCGACAACATTGATATGAATTCCACACGGCTGTCGCGTATTCAAGAATAGGTCTTACGATCGACGTATATCCCTTTTCTTTTGCTTTCCTGCTGCACCCTTTTAGGTTCCTCATAACGTAATGCAACATTTTATAAGCATTCCCTACAATTGAATTTATGTTTTTCCCAGTTAAGATTTTTAACAACGTGACTCCTAAATATTTGCAGTGATCAGAAATTTTTACGATGGCACCGTTCAAATGATAATCGTGGCTATATGGTGACCTCTTATTTGTAAAAGTGACGTACCTACTCTTATCAGTATTATACTCATTCTATTGTTTTTTACCCATTCTTCAATCCTAATTAAATCTTGCTGCAGTACTCTTCTATCTTCATTGGTTCTAATTCTTCTGTATAATATACAGTCATCTGCAAATAAACGAATACTTGATTGGATAATCAGGGGGAGATCGTTCACATATATAAGAAAAAGTAAAGGCCCTATAACACTTACCTGCAGAATTCCGGATGTTACTTCTATGTCATCAGAATATATCCCATTGATTCTTACCCTTTGAGTTCTATTGCTGAGAAAATTTTTAATCCAACTGACTACTCTTCGATCTATGTTAAGTTTCTCCAGTTTAGCTATGAGTATGTCATGCGGGACTTTATCAAATACTTCTATTCTATTACGACTGCATCAACTGTACCTTTATTGTCTATTGCTTCGACTATATCTTGGTAAAGGCCCAAAAGTTGTGTTTCATTTGAATATCCTTTTCTAAACCCATGCTGGCAGTGACTAAGCCAATTGTTCTCACTCCAGTAATTTCTCAAGTAATCCGCAATAATCTTTTCCATTACCTTGCAAACTACGGAGTTTAAGCTAACTGGTCTATAATCGACTCGAGAATCGTTTCGAGAAAGGATAAAGTGATCTATATGAAAGTTTGATGTTTCATTGCTGATTACTTCTCGGGAGTCAACTATGGGTCAACGGGAAAAATTATAAGAGCTAATAATGAAATTAGTATTAATTCATCACTAAAATTATTGTTTTTCTTATAGCGAAGCAAAAAATTGTACGATATCGGAGAAACAATACGAAACTGACCTAATACAAAAAGCACAAGCTGTAAAATAAAATATTCGAAAATCGCATAAGCGTCGAATTGTTTTTCCTATAATAGTAAAAGTAAAGTAGAGGGGGTCGATGAAGAGGGTAAAAATCCTTTAAAGGTTCGATTTTAATAAATGTTTCCGAAGTCATAATTTAGAGGAATATATACCTTTCAGATGTAACCAATATATTCGAAAAACGAATCAAATCATATTATACGACGGATTAGGGTTTCGGGCTGTGTTCGGATTCTCTCCTTAATCAAATCACTCAATCATCAATTAATTATTAGTTTGATTATTTCCCATGAAATTTCACGACTCTCAGCGACTGAATTATTTCAACTTCCTGAAATGTGGCAACCGGCAATACATTGCCCCGTAATTTTATGCAACCGAATTGGCACATTTTTTTTTCTTCCTAAAAAATAAAGTATGTAGGTTTGTCCTATATTCATGGCGACCACCACTCCATCAGTCCACAACACTTTTATAAGCAAATGATACCAGGATTGGAATTTTGAGAAGGATATCCATGTCAAATGTTCCTACTTTTTCCCAGCTGTTACGTTCACGTAATCTACTGTTTGGTTTAGCTTCATTCACAGAGGCTCTTTTTAACCTCTACTACCTACTACTAACTAACAACCCGAAGAGCGATTCGCAATTCTCGCAGCAGAATTTTAAATTGAAGATCACATTGACGGCCAAATTTAAATCTGCTGTGTGAGTTACGAAGTGTTTCTCTTCTTAAGATGGTTGCTATAGAAATCTGATTGATCGTATAATTTATTTTACACCACTAAATTTGCTTTGGTAACATTATTTTCAAGAATCACCTGGTATATTATTGGCCTTCGTTATTTTTCTTATCTTACTTATATGAGATGAAAATTTCACTCAATTTAACTTTTTGTAAAATCCAGTCATTACTTTTCAGTGTGGTTTTCCTAAATGCAACCCCATCAAATATCTTATTATATAAAATTATTTATTTCCATGAATTAGATGAAATTAAACCATCAGAATAGAAGTGGGAAATGTAACCATCGACGTAAATTCACTTAGAATTTCACGCGGGTGGGTCATTTCTCCGTATTTAAACATTTTTAGCCAAATCTATTTTGTTAAGGTTTCCTCATTCTTTAAGAACGTGGTCTCAGCTCGTCATTGGACCGATAGCAGGGCTTTTAATCTTTCAATTCACAGCTTTTATTTTTAGTCTTTTCTCCGTCACGAAGGGTCGTTAATGTCCAGAATCCATTAAACGCATACAAACAAGTAGTAAATTTGCCGCATGAATCGAGATCGAGGGGAAGGGAAAAATGCCCCTTTCCTCCGAGAGAAAAAAAAAGAAGCACGCCCGGCGGCGGGAAAGCCGATTAAAATGCCGTTTACGGCCAAAATGCTGAAGGGATTAGAATGGGGCGACACCGCAATTCCTGGTCGAACGTGTAAATAAATGAAGACGCACCATGCGCCCTTGTTATGTTTGATTCACCAAGTATGCTGACAATGCGACGAAAGGAAATATAATCGTCACACGAATCCTTAATACCTCTATTGAATGATCTTCACGTGGTTTGCATCGCAAATAATATTCGGTATAGAAAGGAGTTTTTGATTCCCTTAGTAAAATAATTATATAAAACGAAGGAAAAATGATTTACAGATAAAACGTATCGTTTTGGTCCGATATGATAATTATTTCAGAGATAGGATATGCGATTTTATCGATATTTTTACATTTATGCTGTATGTTGGCAGGGACTACTCTTCTATTTAATTGAGTAATCGCCTAAAATTCTCCTCTCGTCTATACTTTTCTCCGGTAATTGAATTGTGATTACTAAAATCAAACTCTCCTTAAAGGCTTGTAATTGCGAAAAACGACTTAAGACTGAGTTATGGAACATTGAATCTTTAAATAGTCTCTATTTTCTATCACGTTTACATTCATTACAATTTTATCTTGTCAATTATTTGATATTTTGATTGTAAAGACATAAGTGAAAACAGAAAGACAACTTCTCTTTATGGACTAATTTTATCCGACTGACCAATTAGATAAGCATATCCCTTAAATGTTGGACTTGCATTCATCCATTCGATCATTTGCAGCTTCAATTTTCTATCATAAGGATAGGTCGTCTTTAACTTGTGGTAAATGAAGAGCAACGAATAAATGTTTGTGCGTAATTAACTGCACTTTGGCTCGTCTAAATGGCTTATATTCCTAACCCGTCAGGTATTTAAAGTTATTGATATTGAACTTTAAAATTCAGGAATAACCTTTAGTAAGAAACTTATTGAAGCAATTTAGAAAATAAATTTCAGCATATACCATAACACATAAGGTGTATTAGCAATTTTCTTGGATGTTTATACAATTCCCATCCAAGCCTCTAGTGAGTAATATTTTATGAGTATAACATAATAATAATAAAAGTATTAATATAATAAATTCTCATACATTAACAATCCAAGCATTCCGGCATTGTAGGAGCAGGTTTATACTATGATAAATCTACACTATTAAATAAATAAATTCCGTCATTTTTTATAGAGTTTAATCGTAAGGAATTAATATGTTTATAGATTGGAATAGCATCCATATACTGATAAAATTAGGGAGGGATTCCAATAAATGTAAAAAATCAATAACGTAATAAATATTGTGATAAAAGTCTGGCAAATAAAGTTCCATAATTTTTAGGAGAGAATTAACCAGTAATATAATATTAAATAAAAGATTAATCAACTTCCTGTAAAGTAATCCAATCCGACTTTCAGTCTTCGTTAAACTATAAAAACAACTTTTGAAATCAAATTTTAAAACAGCTTTTGAGCGTCTTTAGGATAATTCATTTGACATATGCTTTTTAAATATTTATTAAGCATGGAAATGTTTAAATCGTCACTGGTTGAATCGTTATAGAAAAGGCCCCCCCATGGGATTTAAAATCCGATACTGCATTCCACATGGGGTTGTCAATGGCAGCCTCCAATAAGCGTCATATTTGGGTTTCCCCTCGAAAAATGTAATTGCCACCCGAGGAATGCATGGACCGTGTTTGCCGAGCTCCCCCGTCAGAAATCACTGGAGCGGCAGATATTGTATACACATGGTCCCGGTGTCGGAATGCCTCTGTTCCCGGATTTAATCTCGCCCTTGTCTCTCCACCCCCACTTTGCGGGGGGTCGGGACAGGTGTCTGGCTTAGAGGTCTGCATCATAACGGAAGGAAAGAACTTTCGCTAATCCGCGTTTTTCCTATTGCTCCGGCCCTCGTCTCTCCCGATGAGATTTGTTATATCAGATCGCGGCTAAGTTTGGAGAATTATTGCCGCGATTGCGGTCACCGCCATTTCAAGAGCGGACGAGAAAACGACCGGAAAATATTTCGAAAGGACTTGTGAGGGGAAATACCGGGCATTCGTGGAAGCCTCAAACATTTCTGCGTTTCGGTCGAAATTTCAGCTGCCCAAAGGACATGTTTGAATTATATTGAAGACGAAGCCTTTCTCGCGAATTCGTGATATTTTCAGGTGGAATGATGTAACTATTCAAAGCGGTTTCCAGGGGAAATTCTCTTCTGCGAATTATTATTATTACTATTGAACTGCGGTTAGGCTTTAAGCCTGGTGGCAGTTTTTTCCTACATAAATGTAAGATATTTATGCAATAAATATACAATATATTTATGGTGTAACGAAAATATACATAAATGACATGAATGAATAGGTGTATATAAATAATATTTACCTAACACCTCAGTAATTCATACTAATACGTAATATGTAACTTTTTTTTACTGGAGTTTATGAGAGGCCTTCTCGGTTACCGTAGCGGTCACCTTATATCACCCTGTCAAGCAAGTCAAGAAACATTACTTTTTGAACTGTTTTTATGCTTCATTATTTGTATCCAGAAAAATCTTTATTCAGAGGACACATTTATAGATTGTGACAGATATTCAGGCCAAGTGGAATAAAAACAGTCGTTCTAATTTTGATGATAAATTTATGTTATAGCTTTTTCTTCGTAATGAAATGAGAAATATATATTTACTTTAACTATGTAAGAAACTTTATTTTTGGAGGAAAAAAATATTAGTAGTTAGTAATCCTAATGATTGATATTTACAAATAAGGAATCATTGGTGTCAGATGGATGGTTTGGTGAATGTGAGGACGTTACAGCTACTTTCTAACACATTTTAATTTATAAAATAAAATGGAATGATGTTTAATACTAAAACTAAAAAATATCATATGGTAGTTCCTTTTTATCTGATATATCATACTTTATGTTTTATAACAAGTGACTCGTACTGATCTTTAGAAAAGTCACCTGAGATGCGTATCGGTGATAAAATTATCAGTTCGAGATACACTCTACTTTAATCTTTAGAATTATATATATATATATATATATATATATATATATATATATATATATATATAATTCTAAAGATGAAAACTTAAATTAATCGCCGATTCGATAATTTTGCATGTGCATGAAAGAGAGAACCAATTTATTAACTTGCCAACACGCGAAACTTTCCGATTTCAGGATATGACAAACTTCTCCGACCCCTTCTTATAATTATTTCGATATGCCTATGTTTATGCGTATGCTTTACTTTAACTTGCGGGAGTAAATTTGATAATCGTTTAAAGTTCAATTCATAGACTACTTGTTTTTTAAATGAATCTAATCCTTAAAGGAATTATCATAAAAATAATAGTAATCAGGCAATGAATAGAAAGGATTTCACGCATGTAAAGTTGTCTAATACCCTTACGATATTAATATTTCCGATTAAATCAAATTTAATTTCTCCTAAAATATATAGAGCGTGTTTCGCATAGATAAATACGACGGTTTCATATTTATACATTTCTGAGTTTTCCTTAATATGATGATGTGCCTTCAGCAAATTCTGAAGCCATCTGAATAGCTAAACCAATTAAAATTCAGCAAGAATTCTCACCTCTCTATATCCAAACAAGCGTTTCATATTAATTCTCCATAAACCACTTAAGGGGCGTGAGAATATATCAACGTAAATACGTGTATCAAAAAGGACACGGCCCTTTGTTCAAATGCCTTCACCCCTCGCTGAGCAACATCATCTCATTTCCCTACTTTTCCTTTGAACTTCCCGCACAATTCCCCCCTGCGGATGCATTGTGACGTTCCCTTTTCATCCTTGTTCGTGGATCCCAAAAGAGGGCCTCCTTGGAGACAGCATTTTTTTCCTTCCTCTTTCGCCTGCTTGTTTCACGACTTCTTCCTTTTCAAACCACATCCTCTTCTTCTACTTATCTACTCTATGTATCGGACGATTAATTCCTCACATCTATCCTTGGAAGCGTTTATTCAATATTTATGTATCTTACTGCTCCTATTTTTATGAATTTGTAATATTTTCTATTTTCTTTCTTACAAAATGATCCGTATTCATGACTGATAAATATATGTCTATGTAACGGTGATGCTTTGAAACATCATTTTTGTATGTCTCGATTAATTTCGCCTTATAGTATCTTTGCAGCATTAATAAATAGTGAAAAAGGTTTACTGACGCAATAAAACAGATGTAAATGTTCGATCATTGCTAAAAAGTCCGAAAACAGGAATATTAATCGTAGTTTTAGAGAATTGGATTTTAAGAGAATTATTACTGATGCGCGGAATAATATGCGAGGAATAAGATATTAACGCGTAAACCTAAAATTCTTGCCAATTCTCTTCAGGGGTCTTCAACATTTTGAGCCGCATAAGTTCACAGAGAAAATTTGGCGAACTGAATCTTCGAAACTTTTATAAAAGCAAGCGATGGGTGATTCGTACTATAGCAATAAAATATCATCAATTTATGGTGTTTTACCAATCATCTATCGTTTGGTATTCAGTAAGTTTATAATGGAATCCCACCATATATCAGTTTTAATTTTAATTATCTAAGTCTTAAAATTAGTAATTTATCGTGCGTAATAAGCAGCACCTGAATGTGATTTTATGTGTGATTTAAGAACATCAGAAATGAAAATAACAAGCTAAGAATATTCACTATGATCATCAAGTTGGTTCGCTAGCCGGATTTGGTCCGCGGAACGTAGTTTGGATGAACACCAAGAGTAAATAATATTAATTAATGCTTTTGATAAACTTGAGTTACTCTCCAGGACGGGCAATTAATTTATTCACCGTGCACTTCATCTCTTAGCTTTGAAAACTTCTCCTCGACTAAAGAATTCCTTAGATTAGCTCTCTTCCCCACCTATATAAGTGACTTATTTTTAAGTCATTCCAAAAGAGATTCTGTGCCGCAATCTCTGGTGATTAATCAGGAGAAGAATATATGAATCTTAAGAATAAATAAATCTCGCACCTATGACAGCACGTACAGCCAATAAATGAAGCTATAAAGAAATTTTTTATAGCCAAGTGATTATCGGTAATGGCACAATTCGTACATTGTAAATTATAAGAATTTATAATTAATTAATTTAGCAATTTATTATTAATTTATTCAGATATTTAAAATAATTAGGAAAGTGAGAGCAATAGAAGTAGCGGGAATTGGCGATACATGTTTTGTAGTCTTTGCAAAATCTTACCTCAAGAAATTTTCATTTATATCTCACATATCTCAAAAATGAATATATACAACATCCAATTCAAAAATAATATCCACAGCTAAGTTATGTCCAGAAAAAAATTAGAACTAAAGCAAAAAATAAGGAAAAGATGTAAAAGTATACATTTTAAGAAATATAATGTGTAATGGGTAATAGAAAATGAAGACAAGCATTGTTTAAAACTAGAATAATTCATAGAAAACCTCCGATTTTTTCATAAATATCATTTCTGTCAGAGTTGATTTTTAATAAAGCGTACGTCACACACGCGACGCTTTTGCTGTTAGTTCCATCGTTGACGTTAATCATTTCAAAGTAATAAACTACGTTTCTTGAAAATTGGGGAAAAGAGATCCCTCGAGAGAATCGAGAATTTCAAAGTCCCTATTCAGACGATCCACACCCAATTCCCATTAAACTTCTAGGCGCGGACGGTAGAAAAGAAGCGAGATTTGCAGAGATCCACGGCAGAGGGCAAACAAGCACTAATGGCCAATTTGACCCTCCCTCCGCAAAAAGGAAAGAGCCATTAATCACGGCCCGCTGCCCTCTTCTATATGCCAAGATTGACCTCTGGCCCATCATCGGCGGAAATATTAGTTCAGCAAACCATCCTTATTCCCTTAGTTTTCTTGAGGATCATCCTCAAGGCGGTGCACCCTAGGAAGGGCGCCTTGGGAGCCATCCGATGGACGACGGCCGCTCCCGAGGGCGCCACTATCTGCTCATACGAGGATCTCGACGGACTTTGATCTCGAGAAAGGGTTCCTAAGAGGCAAACGGCTCCTCTGATTAGGTTCCTCTCTGCCAAGGAATCCCGTTTCGGCTAATTAACGTCCCTGCACTTTGACCCCCGAGGGCAAACCACCGCCAAAGTCCGAGAAGTGGCTCTTTAATTAATCCGAGTTCCTTCGCTCGCCTTTGCTGGGATTAACCGCTCGATTGGGCATCAGGGGACAATCTCTCTCAGATAAAAATGGGGTATCGTTTGAGGATGCACAAAGAGAGAACTCGCTCCCTCATTGCCCGAAAATCGTACGAATAATTTTCTCTGGGCTTATTTCCCCAATGTACGCAAGTCGCATAAATTATTTACATAAAGCATTTACATAATGACCCTACAAGGCGTGTGGCAGGGGTGAAAATACAAGGAAATCTAACTCTAGCTGCTATTCTATCCTATTATTTCTCCGCGGAAAAACGACCAGAACAGTTGCTAGCTGTTCCTTGTTACTTTTCATCGTTTTCTTTTGCAACTCGCGAACGCTGTTACTATTATTACTGTTCGATCCTTAATTGGCAAGGATATGTTGTTCACTGGAGTAACAAAATTAATTATTTCGGACGAAATCTGCTATGATATTTTTTTCGAATAACATCCGTCAGTAATCAAGTCTGAAATCCATAAACGAATCCCACTCGAGTGAGTATCACTTACTCTGTTGAATCTGAAATCTCTAACAAACCTAGCTGCTCTACGTCTAGATATATCTACATCACCAGATACACCTTCAACGAAAGGTTGTCAAGAAAATAATTCAGGATATTGTCATTTGAGCGTAATTACTCTATTCAGTAATTCAGGGGTTCCCAGCTCGTGTACCACGGCACGTCAGCATACCATGACGAAGTTATTAATGTGAATTTGTGACATCCTTATGAATAATTTTCAAAGAGACCGTCCATCTGTCTGTCTTTCCGTCATTCATTCACTTCAGAGATGTAAGACAAACTGAGATGCCCTGGGTTCGAACCCATGATACCTTGCTGTATGAATACATTCGACCTTTCCAGACAGCAGTGTTTTATTCTTTAATTTATTATAATATCTAAATGTGAACGGATTTCGATCACACTAGATGCATTTGAAATTATATTATATCTTATTTTTGCAATATAATAATATATTTCACCAATTTAAATATGAATTTTTCCATTTATGTTGGAGATTATTTTCACATTACATACTGTCTATCTTACGATGTTTTTGGTAGGAGTTATTTCAATGATAATATTCAGATATGTACTCTCAGATTGCAATCCTCTCTTTTAACAATTTGAATTCACAAACGCTTGGTGCGTCGAATGTGACTTGATTCATAAAATGCCATGGTATAGAAGGAAGAACCGCAGTAATCTATATTGATTCCTCCGTAAAATATTATTAAAAAGGATTAGGCAACAGTTCGATCGATCATCGATAGACAGATAATCGAAAAAATACTTAATTTTCGAATATTTATTACGTCATGGATTATACATCTTCGTTAAATTAAATTCAAAATAAAATTAAAAAGCTTTGATTAAATGCTAAATAATTTTATGAGATGCAGAAATAGCGACTATTAATAATCGATATTAAAAAATACTAAATTTTGCTACTCTTAAACAATCGCGGTCGAAAGATTAGTATCAAGGGCGCTTGCAATAGGAAATACATTGGCCGTAATTGGCAAAAATCTTCAGAAATACATTCAATTCAACTTTTATCCTCACAAATCTCTATATTCATATAGTATTTTCACGTTCACTCATGAATTATATTATTCACTCGCTGTAAATATTTTTGTAGCAGATTGGATGTATTGAAGGAAAATTTAACATGGTAAGAATCATTCATCTATTTATTTGGTTGAGATTTGATAACTTCTTAAGTAATCAGATTATTTTATAACAGTAAATTATTCCGTATTATTGATATCAGATGTTCATTGAAAAGTAAGGATCGAACGGTAAAAGAAAGATCTGGTACATGCGAATGTAAAACGCGTTGAAGGGGCTTTCGGCGGAAAAAGTTACGTATAAAATGAGTTTTAGTTTGCTTAATATTTATTTTATTCGCTTATTTTATTATGTGAGTGTACACAAACATGCTGGAGGCGGATCAGCGGTCGCATCCAAATGCAAATATTTACCATTAGATGGTTGTTTATGAAATATTGATAGCCGCTGATTCGACGCTTAATTTTCTCACTCTACGGAATTCTATTTGCTCTCTCTCTCTCTCTCTTGATGCATTTTTAAAGCCGCTTTAATGACATATTTGCGCGCATTGCGGGAGATCAAAGGAGCTGATCTTATTCAAATGCTGATGTCATTTTGTCATCAAACAGCATATAAGCATATTTCTGTGTCTTTGCTCTAGAATCAGTAATTAATAACAAAGGAATATCTAATTTGGTGTTAAGATACAATAGAGCAGTGACTTTTTCATTCGTATTTCTCTTAAGGGGTATGCTTCGTACATTACAATAGTCTGAGAACTTCATTAATTTTTATTGCATCGATGTTATGACGATTTTGAAAATAACTAGTATATGGATTATTTAAATATTGCGTAATTAAGTTTTTTAATTTTAAACATTTAAAATAAGATTTTAAGTACTATTTTGATGAAGATGCGTAAGTAGAGCATAATTTTTAGCTAAATCTCTTCTGAGCACTTTAGAGGGCCATATGAGTACTAATTCAAATATTCCAAACGGAAACTATTTCATCCCCTAGAGATTTGGGTCTTTAACCCCAATTGATCTGTTACAGATTCACAGCATCCGCATAGGCATCGCAAGGGTGTCTGTCAGCCAAGAATCAGTCGGTGAAACACGATTGTGTGTACGTAAGAGGCTGAAAAAGGAGCCCTTTGTCTTTAGAGAATTGGGGAGAAAGTTAAACAGCGCCTCAGTCTTTGATATCAGTCGTTTTAATTAAAAGTTTGTTCTGTCGGGGGTTGCGGGGACTATAATATGTGGGCTGTTTGTTTAGACCCCTGCGATTGATTCAATTACATTACGCGTGTGCTTTGACGCAGAAAAGAAGAGGGCGGGGTCGATCCCTGAAAGGGGTTCCTGGCGTGTGCCGGATGGAAATATCAGGGGACCCACGGAATGGGGAATTCTTAGCGCTTCTTTTCCGTCGCTCTAAAAGTACTTCATTTGCATGACAAAACGTGTTGAATTGGTCCGCACTTTTAAACGTACATCTATATCAGTGTTCGTACTCCAATAGCCATGTTAGCCAGAGGCATCAAGGCATTAAAATATGTTTGTTTCAAAGGAGACTAGAATCCTCTTATTACCTTTGATCGAATAAAAAGAATTGATATTAAAATTACCGTAAAGTACCAAGTAAAAGTATTGAGTAAATATAAAGTAATGGATCAAAATATAAATGTGAATTCGAATGCAAAATATAAATTTTATTTATTCA
This sequence comes from Pachydiplax longipennis, assembly GCA_036926295.1. Classification (NCBI taxonomy): domain Eukaryota; kingdom Metazoa; phylum Arthropoda; class Insecta; order Odonata; family Libellulidae; genus Pachydiplax; species Pachydiplax longipennis. The sequence continues at coordinate 1,311,698 of JAVFKF010000054.1, forward strand.
TTTATATATATTTCCACAGTGTTGCCACCATTTCATAGTGAATACTAAATTACAGATGATAATAAATTTGCTGATATATGAATGAATGTACTAAAATGGATGACTAATTCAATGGATATTAAATCTATGAATCGACTAAAGACTGATAAACAAAAACTAAATCAGAGAAATATAGTTATAAAAATGTAGTTAAATGGAAGAGTGAAATGAAGGGTTAAATAGAAGGTCCATTGGGTCTTTATGAAGACGAGCTTGAGACTGAAAAGTCTCTTCTTCCATCTAACCTTTCGTCAATGTTATTATATACGTAAAAAGTTTGTATAGGTCAATAGAAATTCAATGAAAGGTCAATGGAAGGTGGGATCTTTCTATTTAGTTACAATTTTTCAAAAAAATGTATTATGTATTGTATAAACGAAGAGAAGGAGTGCCCGTGTATAGATTCAAAAAATATACTTGATGATGGAAGAGTTCTGAATTCATCGTATCATGAGAAATCTGAAGAAACGTCATCTTTAGTGAATTTTTCAGAAGGATGAAAAATTCTCTGCGATATGCGAATAGTCTTTTACATCTCATGAAAGGCATGCTGCGTGCTAATTATAATGCTAAAGACAAACAGAAGTATTTCGGAAACACATTAAATTTTTAAAGACTTTTACGATACTCTAATTTTCAATTGAGTTATTAGATCATGAATAATGACATTACGTCGGCGAAGTGAAAAAGTTCCCGTCTCAGCATCCAGTCATTTCCTTCAAAAATATTCCATAGACGTCGAATAAATCACGTCTCGGATAATGCGAGACGAATAAATAACGCAAAATAATGGGTGAGGAGTCATATGCTGTCATCGACTTTACTCGTGCAACGCACATCCGATATATCCTCAGATGTATTTCATAAGAACAGGCGTCGCTTACAAGACGTTAAGCCCGGCTACCAACAAATAAACGGGGATTTTAATGGTTATCCAAGATGGAACCGCCTCTGCTAATATGAATATATACTCGCGGGGAGGCACATTAGGGTGTTTGCTTTACAGAGAGAGCGGGATCAGCATTAAGAGTATCGCAGCGGGAGAGTAGCTTTAATAACTGCGCCTCCGGATTTTATAATGGAGAGAGAAAAAATGAGAAAGCCGCCATTACGGGAAGGGCACCTCTGTTTACGCCCTTCTCCGCGAGATGTCTCGCGAGAAGGGTCTTTTTTCCCGCCTTCGCGAAATGCGCTTCGTTAGACGTTTTCTTTTTTTCGTTAGTTCGCGCGAAACCAACTTCCGGGTAAAATATCCCCGTAAATTAAAGACTTTTGTGCCGAAGGAAATGAGCTGATGGAGAATCACAAGATATCCGTGACGCAGGATAAAACCAAATTATTGTTGCCCTAAGCAGGGCTTCGGATACGATACACTGACATATGTATGTCCCTTAAGTCTGCAATTATATTTCCAAATAATATTTAAGTGAAAATTTAAATGTCATATCGATTGAAACAAAGTGGAGTATTGCAGTTAAACTTTAAATTCGAGACATATTAAAACAAATTATATTCAGTCAAAGTGTGCGATAGGATTTTAATAGCATTCATTTTCTCTGGGTAGTTACTGTTTCCCGAAGAAAGAACCAAGCTGTACCAATCAATACTTAAAATCCAAATTTTAACATTATCGTTTCTAATGAAAAAATGTAATAGCAATTCTTCACTAAATTTCCAGAGACAAATAGTAAACAAAACATCCGATGTGCCATCTAGTGAGATGTAAAGTTTACTATAATTGGATAAATATCTTAAACGGGATTAACCGAGTACTATGTATAACAAATATTATATTTGTCGAGTCAAAATTTTAATATGAAACGTACCTCATAGTACACAAACAGTATTATAAATTTCTAATTATAAAATTACAGAAAATTGTTTCCTAAAAACGGCATCCAACAACAATAATATTCACCAGCTTCTCTAACTTACAATTTGACTGCTGTTATGTACAAAAATAAATAAAGAATAAAACATTAAACCACAAACACCACGTAACAATTAACTAAAATATTATCGTTATTGTTATAACTTATTATTGTTGTTGCGTTAAAATAAAACAGTCTGTGTACAGTATTAAAATTTGGACTCAAAAACGTAATATTTGTTATAAATACTCGGTTAATTCCATTTACGCTATTTATATAATTGTGTGCATAATTCAGATTTTTTACATTGAAATTTTTTGTGCATATTCTCGTAAAATTTCTTTTAATTTAAGGAGATAATCGTGCTTTAAAATCGCACTTCGATGAATATTGCTATATTCGCATGGCGTTGCTTCTCCCAAACAGCAAAGGCGTCCAAAGAAAAAAGTGATCGTCTCCTCGGCTAATAAGACTTAATGAAGGGATAATGTCCCCGCGGCGTTTTTACGACCGAATGCATTTAGTCTCCCCTGTGAGAGGAACCAATATATGAGCTAAGGAGCTTTTTTATGGATTCACTTTCCTTTGGCCATATATCTCCCCTAAAACATGTCCAAAGTTCACGCCTCTGAAGAAGAGAATAAAGTAAGGTACGGAAATGGCAGACTTCCTTAATTATTTCATATCAATATTGTACACACATACTCTTAATCAGCACGAGAAGAAAAGTAAGCTTTTCTCAGCGGATAACATTTTAGAAGGGAGAAATACTGTGTGTGAAATTAATATGGTTATACGATTTTTAAATCTTTTCCTCTTATTGTTAGTGGTGTTTTTTAGTAGTTGCCCGGAAAGAGAGAGTCCTCGGTTCGAGTCATGTCGATAGTTCTTTTCCTGATGTGCCTTCTCTTTAGCCTTATCAATCTGATATAATAATCATCGATGTGTGTATATTTTTTTCCGATGTCAGCAAACTATCGCAGGGAATACATGGGAAAATATTTGGGAATTAATTTCACCCACTTACCGACATGATAGGATCTTCCGGGGTTGTTTATGGCCCAATGGAGTATTCCATGTTGTTGATATTTGTCTGTCCAAGGTATCCTTGGTTCGAATCTGGACGACTCAAAAACACGCCAATAAGAAATGCACGTAAAGTTCATTTTGATCGATTCCAGACTTTTTTACAGAATTGAAAGAGAAATAATGGTCCTGGGAAATCGAGAGAAGTACCAAAAGGAAGAATATTGATTACATATTCTTATTTTGGTTGTAGAATATCGTATTCGACTCGAAAATGAGAGAGTTCTTACAAGAACGACAAACAAATCGTACCCCTGGACTCAACTCTCATAAGAATATATGGGAAAGAATGAAATGCATGTGGAAGAAAAACCGACATTTCATGGTAAGGAAAGCATCAGTAAACTTTGAAAATCTAAAATCAGTAACATAAATTTATGCGCATAAAATGGAACAAATTTAAAAATTCAAGTCCTCTTTCATTAACAATACAAAGCTGTGTAAGTAAAGATTGATTAATTTAATGGTTTATTATTGAGAAGGATCAGATGTATGCGATAAAAATAGTACATTTCTATAAATCGGATTGATTTTTGACGGGAGAATTCACTAGATTACATAGAAAAAATCCATAGGCCGTAATGATATCGTGACTAAGGGGATATAGTTGTTGGAGCAAGTCGGTTCTAGGATTAATTTTTTAAGGTCTATTTCTGTAATTGAGTGCGCGTACCTCTTCCATGGGCCCAAAGGAGTTATGCATGTAGATATATGGATAATTGAATATGATAAAAATACCCCATTAATTAATTTTTAAGTAGAGAGTGGGAATATTTTGTTAAAAGAACAAGCCGTGGCAACGCGTAAAAGAACCAAAGTAAACGTTATATGCATTTTTGAGTACGAAATCGACTGAAATTGTAAAGTTACTATGAATATCTATATATCTATGTAATTGTGTGTCATTAAAATGAACCATTGCGTAACCAAGTAAAGATATGCTTTATTAAAACAAAAGCTAAGCTAACACGTGATATATGATAAAATTAAACAATATAAGAGCATGATATCGGATTTAATACATTTTAGACCTTTACGAAAAAAACATTACCGTTCTGAATCTATAGTAATGCTTATGAATTTATACATTATATTAATTATATAATAATTTTCAAATTAATTTTATATTCATTTGTGCGTACATAAAATATATATTATATGTATAGATGAATACTTTATATTATAGATTTTAAGTTATTAAAAGAATTAATGATATAATGTTGCATATAGATGTACCTATTATGTTTGGTAAAACACGTATGAAAAAATGAGACAAAGTGAGAACGAAATTAGAAGTCTTATGAATTTTATAGTACGAGAAAAGTGTTCATATTGGAAATATATGAAAGTGTTATAATTATAAATGTATTTTCACGTATTTAAACTAAACAAGACCTTAACCATGTGGAAACTTAGTTTATTAAAAGAAGCTGAGAAAACCTCTCTTCTTATGATGCTTCTCAGCAAACCCGAAGCTTAACTTTCCGGAAAAAGATTTCCAGAATGAGGATTTGACCCATTAAGAATAAATATTTGGATTCAAGTATGGTATGTTAGTACCTTGAAAACTTAAAGTAGTCTCTAACCACTCGGCCTTTTAATGATGTTGACATGAAGGTTATAATTTAAGAAAACGGTTGATTAAGTTAAGTTACACTGTATGCGAGATAATGACAGACAATATGACAGATACATTCTGTCATATGTTATTAAATTTTGCAATATATTTTATACCTCATTTATATAATATTAAACTTCACTAATCACAGATCATAATGATCAATAATAATCATTAATATAAATAATTATTAATAAATTAATGATAGATAATCTAATACAACATTATATATATCTATTATATATAGCTAACTCTCCGGATATACCTATATAGATATATAGATATAGGGGAAACGAATTCTGACCATGTTCCACAAGCGCCGTCCACGTCCGATTTTTACGACGTACTGGCCCCACACTATAGATGCTAGAATAATTCAGACATCGACGCTAGGTGTCATGGGTTCGATACTAGAATGTCCCAAAAATCGCAATTTTCCCATAAGAATGCATTGCGTGGATTTTTGAAAATTATTATGAGGCACTTATCGGTAAGATAGAGGAACCAAAATCTCGGAGGTTGAAGCTAAGGTAGCCTTCTATGGTTCTTATGGTAGAAATGTTGTCAAATGACCGTGACTTCGACTCCAGGTGGGTCCGAAATTCTTCCATAAGAAATGCATAGCTGCAATTTTTGTCATTTTTTTCAATGCCTTCCCGATAAGCTGGAAAGATAAAACCCGGTGTGGCGACAGAGGCGTTTGAAAAAATTCTTTCATGAATTTCACCATTCGTCCAGTGGTCCTTGGTTCGATGCAAGAGTGTCATTCCGATTCTACCATGCATTTCAAACGGGGAAAACGGAATCATATTTTAGGACCTTCCCGATAAGCTATTGAATTGAAACTTTGGAATAAGTCAGAATGACACTTATCTAATATTAACTTGCCATTTTCCTTCACGAAAGGGTCCTGAGTTCGACGCTAGGCGGCCTTTTGCGCATTCTTTTCAAACTGTTATGGGGCCGTTCTGGGTGCGATAGAGCAATCAAAATCACGGTTTATGCAGATGAGATGGTTATCTATTGTGCCAACTGAAGAAATTTTACCAAATGACCGTGAGTTCGACGCCAAGTGGGTGCAAAATTCTCCGGTATAAAATGCATGGCGGGCAATTATGACATTTACTTTTATTGCTTATCCGAAAACCGGGAATGATACAAAATGTAATATACATAGGTGTAATTCATGTGATTCATATACGCAGTTCGCCGTTCCTCTTACGGCTCTTGGTTCGATGCCTGAGTGTCATTTCTATTCTACCGTGTATTTCAAAGGGGGATAGCGTATTCTTATTTTAGGAACTTCCTCATAAGATATTGAATCGAAACTTTGGAACAGATCAGAATGGCACATATCTAATATTAATGTGCAATTGTGACGCCCGATCGGGTCCTTAGTTCGACGCCAGGCGGTCATTTGCGCGAAGTTTTGAACATTGTTTTAAGGCCTTTCTTGGTACGATACTGCATTTAACTGATAGCTTGCAGTATGCAAGCAACTTTTACTCGTTATATATATAGCTAACTCTCCGGATATACCTATATATATATGTATGTGTATATATATATATATATATATATATATATATATATATATAGGTTAGGTAGGATAAGCTATCAGTTGAATGCAGTACCGTACCAAGAAAGGCCTCAAAACAATGTTAAAACTTCGGGCAAATGACAGCCTGGTGTCGAACTAAGGACCCGATCGTGCGTCACAATCGCATATTAATGTTAGATAAGTGCCATTCTGACCTGTTCCAAAGTTTTCATTCATTATCTTATCGGGAAGTTCCTAAATAAAAATTACGCTATCCCCCTTTGAAATACATAGTAGAATAGAAATGACGCTCAGGCATCGAACCAAGAACCGTCAGAGGAACGGCGAACAGCGTATATGAAATATATGACATGCCTCTATGTAAATTCCATTTTATATCATTCCCGGTTATCGGATATACATTCAAAATAATTGTCAAAATTGACCGCAATGCATTTTATACCGGAGAATTATGCGCCCACTTGGCGTAGAACTAACGGTCATTTTGTTACATTTCCTCAGTTAGTATAATAAATAACCCACCATTTCGAACCCACCTGGCGTCGAACACACGGTCATTTGGTAACATTTCTTCCTAAAGTACTACGGAAGACTATCTTATCTGCAAATCCCGTAATTTTGAGTGCTTTATCGCACCGAGAACGGCCTAAAAACAGTTTGCAAAAAAATGCGTAAAAGACCGCCTAGCGTCGAACTCAGCACCTGTTTTTTCACTCTGTTTTTAGGCCGTTCTCGATGTGATAGAGCAATCAAAATTACGGTGTTTTCAGATGAGATGGTCTTCCATCGTACCAAAGGAAGTAACGTTACCAAATGACCGTGTGTTCGACGCCAGGTGGGTTCGAAATGCTTCCGTTAGAAATGCATTGCTGAAATCTTTGACGATTCTTATAAATGCCGTCCCGAGAAGCTAAAAAGATAAAACCCGGAATGGTGACAGAGGCGTTTGAGAACATTCTTTCATGACGTCCACTGTTTCTCCAGTGGTCCTTGGTTCGATGCAAGAGTGTCATTCCGATTCTACCATGCATTTCAAACGGGAATAACGGAATCTTATTCTAGGACCTTCCCGATAAGATACTGAATTGAAACTTTGAAACACGTCAGAGTGGGACTTCTCTAACATTCGTATGTCATTGTCTTTCACGAACGGGTCCTGTGTTCGACGCCAGGCACTCTCTCGCGCGAATTTTCGAAAATTGTTTTGAGTCCTTTCTCGGAGCGATACAACAGTGAGAATCACGGAGGTTGGAGATGCCGTGGTTATCTATTGTCCCAACTTAGAAAATGTTACCAAATGACCGTGAGTTCGACGCCAAGTGGGTGCAAAATTCTCCGGTATAAAATGCATGGCGGTCAATTTTGACAATTATTTTGAATGCTTACCCGATAACCGGGAATGATATAAAATGGAATTTATATAGAGGTAATTCTATTGTTTCATATACGCTGTCCGCCGATCCTCTGACGGTTCTTAGTTCCATGCCTTGCGCGGACTTTTGAAAATTATTTTGAGGCACTTATCGGTAAGATAGAGGAACCAAAATCTCGAAGGTTGAAGTTCACGTAGAATTCTATGGTTCTTATGGAAGAAATGTTGCCAAATGACCGAGAGTTCGACGCCAGGTGAGTGCGAAAATCTTCCATAAGAAATGCATTGCTGCAATTTTTTAAATTTTTTTTAATGCCTTACCGATAAGCTGGAAAGATAAAACAAGGAATGTTGACAGAGGCGTTTGAATTCCTTCTTTCAAGAGGTGAACCGCCAACCAGTGGTCCTTGGTTCGATGCAAGACGGTCATTCCGATTCCACTATGCATTTCAAACGGGGAAAACGGAATCTTATTTTGGGACTTTCCCGAAAAGATATTGAATCGAAACTTTGGATGAAGTCAGAATGGCACTTATCTAATATTAATTTGCTACTTTCTCTCACGAAAGGGTCCTGAGTTCGACGCTAGGCGGACTTGTGAGCGAATTTTTGCAATCTGTTTCGAGGCCGTTCTCGATGCGATAGAGCAATCATAATCACGGTGTTTGCTGATGAGATGATCTTGGGTGCAAAATTCTCCCGTATAAAATGCATGGCGGTCAATTTTAACAATTATTTTTAATGCTTATCCGATTACCGGTAATGATACAAAATGGAATGTACATAGATGCAATTCATATGTTTGATATACGCTTTCCCCGTTCCCGTGACGGTTCTTGGTTCGATGCCTGAGCGTCATTTCTATTCTCCCATGTATTTCAAAGGGGGAAAGCGTGATCTTATTTTAGGAAATTTCCGATATATATATCATCATCATCATCATCATCATCATCAGCCATTTTCAATCCGATGTCGGATGTAGGCCTCCCCAAGCGCTTTCCAATTCTCTCTATTCTGAGCTTCTCTTTGCCATGTCACACCTAAGTACTTAATGATGTCTCTGTTCCATCGGTCCTTTGGTCTTCTTCTTGGTCTCTTCACATCTCTTGGTGTCCAGTTCAGAACCGCTCTTGTCCAACGGTTGTCGTTTCTTCTCGCCACATGGCCTGCCCACATCCATTTAAGTGACCTTACTTTATCTATGATGTCTGTCACTCCGGTCTTCATCCTCACCCAGGTGTTGCGTTTCCTGTCTCTTCTTGTGATCCCAAGCATACACCTTTCCATACTTCTTTGCGTTGTCTGAAGTCGCTGGGTTATTGCTGCGTTTAACACCCAGGTTTCACTTCCATATGTCAACACTGGTAGAATGCATTGGTTGAAGACCTTTCTCTTCAAGACCATTGGCATTTGTGACTTTAGAATGTGTGCATTTCTTCCGAAGGCACTCCAGCCGAGTTTAATTCTTCTGTTTACTTCGTTAATCCTGTTGTTCTCTCCTGTGGTTACTAGTTGTCCTAGGTATGTGTATTCTGAGCAGACATCCAGAGGCGTCCCTTCAAATTTGATTGTTTCTTGTGCTGCAAAGGAGTTATACATTACTTTTGTTTTTGTTAAATTTATCCTGAGTCCTATCTTCTGTCCTGCTGTGTTCAGTTCATGAAGTCTTGAAGCTAGATCTTCTCCGTTGGTTGCGAAGAGTACTATATCATCTGCAAAGCGCAGATGACTGATGTGTTCCCCATTAATCCGCAGACCTTTCTGCTCCCAGTCCAAGGTTTTAAAAACTTCCTCCAGAACAGCTGTGAAAAGAATTGGGGAAAGGCAATCTCCTTGTCTAACTCCCTTCTCAATCTTGAATTCTTCAGAAACTTCGTGTAGCATTACTGAGGCTGTGGCATTTTTATAAATGCTGCGTAGGAGTCGGATGTACTCTGCATCTACTCCTTGTTTTTCCAGAGCTTCTAGTGTAGAGGAGGTACTTACTGAGTCGAAGGCCTGAGCATAGTCCACAAAGCATAGTACTAGTGGCATCTCATATTCATTCGTCCTGCTGATTATTTCTTGTAGTGTGTGGATGTGGTCCATAGTACTGAAGCCCTTCCGGAATCCTGCTTGTTCTCTAGGCTGTGCAGATGATAGAATAATCTTTATCCGTTCAGCTATTATCCTCATGAATGTTTTGTAAACAACAGGAAGGAGACTGATGGGGCGGTAATTCTTCAGCTCTTCCTTGCTTCCTTTCTTGTGCAAAAGGACTATTCTTGCATGATTCCAGTCCTGGGGGATTCTTCCTTGTTTCAGGCAAGTTGTGAATAACTGCGCTAAAACGTGTGCAACTTCTGTTCCACCAAGTTTTAAATATTCTGCTAACACTCCATCTATGCCTCCTGCTTTTCCGTTCTTCGTCTGCTTTATTGCTGCAGTTACTTCTCCTGGGAGAATAGAGAGGGGATCTCGTTGGTTTTGGCTTTGTTCTTGGTTTTCCTCTTCAGCATTCTCTTCCTTCTTGTATAGGTTGCCAAAGTATTCTGCTACCGTCCTTAGTATTGCTTGTCTGTTGCAAGTTCTTGTACCATCTTCCTTCTGTATGGCTAAAATCTGTTTTCTTCCAATTGCTAGGCGTTGTCTGGTCTTCTTCATACTTTTGCTGTTTTCTATAGCCTCTTGCACAATTCTCTCATTGAATTTTCTCACGTCTTCCTTAATTGCCATCCTGATAGCCTTACTAAGCTCGGTGTATTCGATGTTATCCTTTTGTGTATCTGAATTCTTCAGTTCCTTACGTCGTTTCATCATTTGTCGGGTGCTGTCACTTAGCTTTCTATCTTTAGCTCTTCTTGGTGTGCTTGCTACTTCTTCTGCTGCTTCCTTAACAGCTTGCATGACATTGGTTTCTAGATCTTCTTCTTGAAGTGCTGAGAATCTATTTTTTAGCTCAAGCTGATATTTATTCTTGTTTTCCTCTAGTTTTTTGATGCTTATTTCATGTTTCTTGCATGAAATCAACTTCTTGCGTTCCATTTGGGGATTAATCTTCAATCTGCATCTTACGATCCTGTGGTCACTTCCAGTGCTAAAGTTATTCAAGACTTCACAGTCTGTCACTGTGTAGAGTTTATTAACCAATATGTAATCTATTTCATTTTTTGCTCCGTTGGGTCCTCTCCAAGTCCACTTCCTTTTTGGGTTCTTCTTGTAATATGTATTTGTTATGTACATATTGGTGCATTCAGCAAACTCTACCAGGCGGTGACCACGTTCGTTTCTCTGGCCCAGTCCGTATTGTCCTGCGACGGTGTCATCGGCTTCCTGTTGACCTACACGAGCGTTAAAATCGCCCATAATTATTTTATAGTAGTGGGCTTCCTTATCGTGCTCAGTGCCCAAAGTTTGGTAAAATTTTTCAATTTCTTCTTCGCTGCTTGCTGCTGTTGGTGCGTAGACTTGTATGATCTGAACAGAGTAACGCTCATTTATCTTGAGTATGAGCTTGCAAATTCTCTCAGATATACTTTCTATCTTCTGTACATTGTTTCTCCATCTCTTGTTGATCAGGAACCCGACACCTCCTAGTCTTCCATCCTTAGTACCCCTGTAATAAAATAAATTACCTTCCTTGAGTGTAATCAAGTCTTCTGATTTTCTTCTAACTTCGCTGAGTCCGATGACGTCCCAATTTATCTTCTCTGCTTCATTCAGTAGTTCCAGTAGTCTGTCTTCACTCTTCAAGCTGCGGCAATTGTAAGTCGCAAAGTGGAGGGTGGTAGCTCTTTTCCTCATGATGGACCTCTGTAATGCCACCACCTCCCGGACATCCGAATGGGTGGTGCTTTTACGTCCGGATAAATTTCCATTACAGAAGCTCATCATGAAAATTGTAATTGCATTTGGGGGATGAAGGACATTAATTCACCAGGCTGTCCTACTGCCGGTTGGTGAATACCACTTTCACAATTTGGCCGGAGATATTGTTGAAGCCTTCTTAGCATGGTTGAACCTGGGCTATGCATCGCCTCCAACCTCCGTTAACACCCCTCCGCCCCGTTGAGGCAATGAACTGTGGCAGTGTGAGGAGGGGATATATATATATATGTATTTATATATGTATATACACATATAGTATATACATACACACATGCAAATGTATAACCTATGCTCTGGATGCTTTAAATTTGTATTATATGATTTTAAATGTAATAAACAGCAATAACATTTCTTGGTTACCTTACACTTTATTTTTTGGGTAACTCTCATATATTAATTTAAAAAATTTTATTGAATTTTCTACTGGCTTTCCGTTCATATTTTTAGTTTTCCTTCCATCACGATAGTTCTCTAAATTTTAATTTAATATACCAGAGCAGATATTTACATCTACATCTGCATGCACTATGCATACAAAAACCCTGCAAGCCGCCTTTCGGCGTGTGGCAGGGGGTGTAAACGATTGCGCTACTTTTTTAGCCTAATAGTATAGCGTATTTTTCGCGGAATGAATGAGTTCTTAAATCGACTAGTTCTAGCGTCTATTTCTCTTACTTTGTTCTCATTATCGGATCGGCCGAAGTAACAGGGGGGGCCACATAATATCAATTACGTCCTTTGCTTTCCCTAAATTTGTTAAGCAGTCGAAACTTAGCTTCTAATCCCCATTCCTTTAATTATTCCTAACCTGTGTCTAAGAGCATCTTTGTAATGCTTCCTTTCTTCGTTGCATTTTATATCAAAACGTATCGTTTGCGCTGAACCTTCTCTGGTGTACCCGTTTCATCCGCTGGATCCCATATACATGCCGCGAATTCAAGATGGACCAAGGACAAATAACATGGCTCTCTAACCTTCTCATTCTACCGACAATACGCTTTTTTAAGCCAAGCTTTTTACTTGATTTACCGCAGATTTTTACAGATGTGAGTGCTCCAATTTAAGTTATTGGTAATAGTTATCCCAAGAAATTCAACTGCTTAGAGTACATTTATGATTATTCTGTTCATTATGCGTGGGTAATTATGAAGCAATTCTTTCTTTTCGAAGAAATTAACTACGGAGCATTTACTCACATTGAGCTCTAGTTCCTTTTTTCGCACCACCTTTGAATCGTAACTAAATCGTTAGATAAAGAAATACGGTCGTCATCGTTAGATATTTCTCTATATTGACCGAATCATCCGCAAATATCCTCACATTGCTATTTATCTCTTCACTCAAGTCGTTAATGTATGTTAGGAATAGAAGAGCTGCCCTTAGATACGCCTGAGGTAACTTTGACTCTGTTCGAAATAGAGCCATCAAGTACTACTTGTTGTTCCTGTTCGTAAAGAAAGTCCTTAACCCAGACAATTACTTCTTTTATAATTCCCGCTAATTTTAGTTTGTAAATTAACTTATAGTGGGGGACTCTGTCGAAAGCCTTCTTGAAATCGAGGAATATTGCGTCTAATTGCTTTCTACTCTTGGCAGAATTTAAGATCTCGTGGACGAATAGCGCAAGTTGTGTTTCGAATGATCGCGACTTTCTGAAACCGTGCTGTTTCTTACTAAGGAAAAGGTTATAATCTAAAAATCTTGTGAGTGAGCAGACAACGATACGTTCCATAACTTTTCCAGATAGCGAACTTAATGAGATGAGTCTATAATTTCCTGGGTCATCTTTTAATCCACTCTTATAAGCAGGTGTTACATTCGCTAACTTCCATTCTATCGGGACATAACCTTCGTTTATTGACTTGGAAAATATAATTTTGAGATACAGGGCAACGCTCTCTGCCAGTTCCTTTAATACTCTATCCGGAATACCTTCTGGACCCGGCGACTTACTCGGCTTAATTTTGCGTAAGAGTTTAATGATCCCATCTTCGGTGAAGGATATACTCGGCATCGACACGGATGTATTAATCTCCGGGAGAGTGTCTGTCGTACTATCGGACGTGAATACGCTTCGATATAAGTCGTTTAGAATGTTCGCTTTCTTCTTCGAATCGCTACTTAAATTACCTCCACTATCCCTTAGTGAGCTTACTGTTTGAGACTTTCCCTGTACCTCTCTAACATAAGACCAGAAAGCCTTAGGGTCCTCGTCCAGGCTCTCCCCTAGAAATTTCTTTTCGAAATCACGGAGCGCGTTACGCATAACTCTCTTGGTGTCGGATTTCGCTTTCTTGTGCTTTTATTTATGCATATTTCATATGTTAAATTTAGTCCCGTCATTTTTGATGGGGGAATTCACTAGTATAAATATAGTTAACCTGGGGAGAAATTAATCTCATAAAAGCTAGTGATACCCAAACCAAATTGAGTTTCTAAAACGATAAGTGATAGTTACAAACTAAAATGCACCTCTCTTACACGCCACACCGCTGCTACTGATAGGGTTTTCATCTTAGACCAGCTCTCAGACGGATCTCAGATTAGGTCAGGAATGTCATAGCCGAACATAATAGTCCGTTCGTGGGAAAATGTGAATTATCATTGATTCTCTCGAGAAAGAAAAATTCATCGCTCGTAGAAGAATCCTCGCAGTCAGTAACTGTCCTCCACGAAGTACGTTCCGGAATTCGGGCATACTTTTAGGTCTCTAGATGTAAACTACAAATCTCAAAGGAAACAAACCAGCAGTCTATTACTATAGAGGATTTTCGAGGCATGTTTCTAACACATGTTTGGCGAAAGGAAGGTGGGTCCCGCTTTAAAACAGCTCCCGAACCAGTGTTTTTGCCCCATTGCGGTCGTGTCGAACGGGCGTGAGAGTCGAAGGCCGCCCTTATCTTTCCCCTCCTTTATTACGGAGAACGTGAACTATCTTCAGAAGCATCGTTCCATTGCTTTTTTCCGCCGAAACGATTTGAAGCGAATTATTAATTATAATCGAGGGTTTCTTACGGACACATGGACGAAATGGTATTATGGGAAAAGCGATGGAGCGAATCGTCCTTTCTTATGTAATATGATGAGAATTGATGAGTATATAGAATATCCTTTAGAATGCTCGAAATCCATTGTCAGTAATGCTCCATAAGAAATGCATTGAAGGAATTTTTGAAATACTGTTTACAAGATATACCAAAATATAAAAATCCTTTAGCTATTTCGTAAGATATTTTTTCAGTGCCCATCAAAGCCTCTGGCTAATAATATCTTCTTAATATCAAAGTAATAAATATGATATTATTTTACAGACTTACAAATGTTATAAAATTAGGTAAACTAAATTATGTCGTTTTTGACGAGGGAGTATGCTGGTATGAACATAATTAGCAGCATACGATATACGATACCTCACTATTTTCTCTTTAGGAGTACATTGCCACTGCAATGAGATTATGTTGAATTCTCAAAATCAATTCCACGATAACAACGTACTTTCAACTAAATAGAAAATAAACTGGGCCTTTTACAATTTTCGGCTTAGAGAAAATTCCGTTCGTGAATATATTCCTTCTTTAAACCGTACCTTCGGCCGCTATTCAGTGACAGAATATTTTTCTCAGGAGGCATAAAATTAATTTTTAAATTTGCTAAAATCACTCAGAATTTAATTAAAATATTTGCCTATGGTAACGAATTCTCTTGTTGTAATTACGGAAGGCTTGATCAGCAGGTTTGTCGAAACTTATTTTTTAATTAATTGCTATGCAACTTTGAAAAGTATCCACATTATTGGACGCAAATATTTGAAAACTGAAATATTCAAACTTATTAAATATTCAACAATTTATATGCAAATATAATTTCTAAAAGAAAAAGTCCTATATTCATTAAAATAAGATATATAATAACAATTCTTTAATTTAATTTAATTTTACTTTATACAACGTGCCCATTTTATATTATATAAGTTAAAATATAAAATAATAGTGTGATACAAGTGTAAGTACAATTATACATGTTAAAGGAGGAGAAAGAGAGGTGAAAACAAAGTTTGATGTAAGAATGATAAAATCAGTTAAATAACTGATTATTGAATGGTACGAAAAGTGTTTTGAATTCTTCTACTTGAAGAAAAACCAAGATCATGGAAGGTAAGATTACCAATCATCACCAAGTATTCGAAAAACAACTGTTCTGATCAACAGTTACTCCATGCTTGCAGAATATAATATAATAAGTTTTATAAGGAATGAAAGACCGTTTCGTACACTTCCACCGCAATTTTTATTCTGGAAACATGTTTCGCTAGTATCAGGCGAAACGTGTTACCAGAATTAAAATTGTGGTGGAAGTGTACGAAACAACCTTTCATTCATTGTAATGGCCTTCCACGAGGTAACGCCTCACCACATTGAAGTTTTATATGTATTACAAGACTTCTGGGAGATTGAAAGAGCGTGATATATGCCGAAGACATTGTATCATACAATAGATGAGATAAATCGGAGAATTGGAATGTCCCTCTAGTACGGGCGGAGGACCAGATAGAGGGGTCAAGGCGCTGGCAGCAGAGCGTATTATCTCCGTGTGGAGATCCATCAAAGGCACGCAACCTGCGACCGCGAATTTGATCTTATATTCGTTCCGGTTTCTGCTCATCATCGGCCATGATCAAGCGACGCTCGCTTTGAAGAAGTCACTACGGTGACTGAGGTTGCCTACGAGAAATTACATGCATTTCCGGAAAAGGCTCACGTTGTTTTTGAAACCTGATTTTTAATGGCAATGATATCGTTTTATCGTGAAATGATCTGCTTGGCTGAAATAGAGATTTTCCTTTAGTGTAACTGGATGCGAATCAGAAGAAGTTGCTGGTGTATCTTTTTATGCTGCACTGTGAGTAATTTCAACGATGAGAATCTACTTTCACTCATGAGTTATTTCATTTAAGAAATGGAAATTCTAATTTTCGATCTATTACTGGGAACGACTTCTTCCCTACACATCTAAGGCAAAAGACGAAATATATTCATTGAAAATTTCCTTCGCTTTTGTTACATATATTATAGATATATGTTTTTTCTCATTCATTTGAGATGTGAGAAATTTTCTCATTCATTCAACCCCACACTGGAGTATCCGATATAATTGTTACCATAAGGTTCAATTACATTATGAAGTCCTTTAATGTTAAATTAATATGGAAAATGTTAACAACATATGGACACGTTATGTATGTACTTTCGTCTGAGTGTGAATTTTTAAATGACTCACTGTTGAGAGCGATGAGAAAGTGAGGGGAATCGACTTTAGAGTGAATACCTAGAGAATAATAGAGCCACAAATAAAAATTCTTTCATGAAATTCAGCTCGCATTAAGCAACCGTATTCAATTTTTCAAAATTATAAATGAATTCATTCCCTCTCTATCAGGTTGCAATGACGAAATTATTGTATATCTTTTTTAGTACGTCTTGTCATTATATGTGACAGCTTTTCCTCTTTCTGGCATATTTTTTTAACATAAAAGACGTTTTTAGGAGCTTATCCGCCTACAATCTCCGTATGATCGTACTCTTGTGACGAATCTTCAGATTCCCCACCAAGAATTCTTTTTAGCTAATATTATTTAGGATAATCAGTTTGCGGCTGTCCAAAAATGGACACTTGTTTCCGGAATAACTAAATGAATAGTTGGGGTTTACTTTGCTGTAAACTTTGATGTCTTATGCAGTCTCTGACGATATCATCTTTAGGGAGGTCCGCGAATACGTGTGACTATCGTTCCGTATATCCTGCTTCTTCCTCAACACTCTCATGTTTCAGTTTTATTCATTGTTCCCTTTAAATAACAATGTACTGCTATCGCTCCATAACACATTTACTAAGTAAGATCTTCTAAAATTTCTAATTGTGACAGCAATTATATAGAGTAAAGGAATGCCTTGTTATAATTGCGATTAATCATTTAATTTGAAGGAGTATTTCCAGAACGTGGGTCCTAAACGTGTGCTACGCTCAGGGAAGGTGTTTTAGGTACCATATTATAATAGTTTTTGGGGAAAGTTTAAAATAAATAATTAAAGTCGATATTCGCAATATTTGGAGATCTTCAATGGGTGATCTTCAGGCCAAGGAATCTTTGGAATCTCTGATCTGCAGTATTCTAGATTGAGTTCTACCTAATATAAACTGAAAGGTAATGGAAGATAATCTGTAGAACAAGGAATTAAGGAAAGCAAGAATAGGGCACTTCTACAGGGCAGACTATGTGAAAGGTAGACGACTGCCTAGGGGCGAAATGGGTTAAGGGGCGGTCAGATCCAACTGAATTATCTATTGAAGTTCAAATTAAATAAATAGGTAAATAGGCTAGCGGTATATATATGCTTTGATTTTTTTGCAATTATCAATTCAAAGACAATAGAAATGTAGAGGTCTCACTCGAGCAGTAAAATGATAAATTCAGAACGATTCACATCCGTATACAAAAATTTCAAAGATAATTTCGTGCGATGCTTATTTGTGGAATGTATTACATATGGGAAATAATAATCATGAAGAATTACAAATCTTTCATTTAAGGATATAAATTAAAAAGAGATGACCTTTCGCAAGGGAAAATATACAACAAACAAAACGCAGAATTACTCTATTGGAAATATTATCTCTATAACCAGTGCGGGATAGCAAGTGGAGATGATTTTGCGAATCAGTTCCGCAACAGATTGTCAAAATAATAAAACCTTCAATCTTGACGGAGTGGAATTTTGATCTTGAAAGAAAAATACTTGCACGGTAGATTTAAATTGGAGTAATCTACTGCGGAAGTTACGAAGTGTTCTTCCTTTCGAGATGAAAACATGATTTCAAAGCAATTTATTCCTACTTAGGAGTTTATACAAATGATTTTGTCATTCTAACAACTTCTGTACGCGTCTGAGGACAACTGTATAAATTGTTAGGTGTCTTCCCTAAAAATAAGAAACCTCAACTCGAATTCAAATATTTTCGACAAAAAATCCGATGAATCCGCGGAAATGATCCGATTTAATTACCTCTCTAACAAAGTAAAAAAAGGATCTTCGTAATCTCATTCCGAATAGCGAGAGGAGCTATAAATTCGAATTTATCTCCATTAAAAAGATTCTGCTCATATCCAAGGCATTGTTCTTTTCCTTAAGATGCACCCATAATTCGTACCCCTCGGCTTTCTTTATCCCCCATCGGCGAGGAGGGGGCTTAAAGTTTGGGGCAGAAGCGTTATCTGCTTGGAAGGAAGAGTGCGGAAAGGGAAGATGAGGTTTGGGCGCGGCTGCCCCGGACCTCAGACCATAAATCATCGACCAGAAGATGTAATCACGGCGCCGTGTAATAAATTGGTTGAATTATAGTGTCCGCCACAACGGCCATGTTGCCTGACGTCACCACTAGAGGCGCACGCAACCACTTTTCCCTTTCCTCCACAATTATTCTCGCGTCTCCTTTATCTTTAATTGCTCTCACGATCGAACATTCCACTCTATTGACCCAGTGTCATCTTTTTCAAAAAAGACACATTTCGAATTATTGTTATATCGAGTGGATTTGTTCAAATCGGGAACTCTTTCATCTCCGATCGCCTATTAACCTTAACGGTCAAAACCATGATATTGTAATAAAAATATTATGGTAAAGGCATACTTGCTTCCCGTCATTTATTTTTATATACTACTCTCTCGTTATTTTCAACCGAAATGTCGAAGCTGAATAAATAGATTCTATAATGAACTCCTTCAAGCATTACTACTGTCTGTACTTTAAGAATCCAATGAAGACTAATTCCTCCGTTACCACTTCCCCATGAGATCTTAGTAAACAAAAATTCGCCGTTGAAAAATAGTCTTATTTTAAGAAAAGCTAATAATTCTACCGCTATATTTCGCTTTTATGATTTGACTATCTTGACAAATGTCATGATATTTTAACAACGGTGTATC
Source organism: Pachydiplax longipennis (assembly GCA_036926295.1). NCBI lineage: Eukaryota > Metazoa > Arthropoda > Insecta > Odonata > Libellulidae > Pachydiplax > Pachydiplax longipennis. The sequence continues at coordinate 1,331,094 of JAVFKF010000054.1, forward strand.
GGTTATTACAATATTTTTTCTATTGTCATTTATTTAATTTTTCAACATCACTTTCATCGATAATGATGAAGGATTTTCAGGGCATTTATTTCAATATAAATTAGTCGAATTTCTAATTTATTCCTCACTCCTACCATCGATTTTCTTGGCACCGGAAAACTTCCTGTTGTTGCATATACTCGTATATTGCAGAATTACAGAATTCCTCTTAGCGTTCTTTTTTAAGATTTTTAAATTACGCAATCCATGCACCAATAAAACCAATGGGAAATTTAAACTTAGACAATGCCATAGACCAGGTTAAAACGCATTCTTAGTTAGGATATCTCTACTAGTCTCGGCTTAACTTTGTTGTAGTCCATATTAACTATAAATGAACCTAAAGATGGTCTGAAGGGCCGAAAACATGGTCGTAAATAAAAAGTTTTAGTGTTACGGTATAGGTATATAGTTTCATTTATAGTTAGGTTATCTCCTCATTTTTTATGGCTAAATTGATCATATGTATTCTAAAATCACTATTTTCATATTGAAGGTGATTCGATGTATTTCAGACACAAAAATGATAGATAGAGAAATTCTGATAGTCATTAAAGTATGCAAGTCATCCGAGGTATCCTTAAATATTTCTTTTTAGAAAAGTCTCTTTATTCAACCTTCCTTTTACAGTAAGGAATCTATGTTGCAAGTAGATTGGGAGTCATCGATATTCCTTCCTGATGCTCCTATCTCTTTGATGTGATAACCCGAATCCATGCATTTTAGCTCTAAACTACTCCTTACTTAATCAATCCTAATTGTGTTCCGCCCTCTTCACTCAAAAGAGCCCATTAATATTACTAATAGCTGAATCCCGGCTATTCATCTCACCTTGTCACTTTCTCAAACCAATTCAGATCTCCATTCTAATATTTTGCAAATCCTTACGATTGAACTCCATCATCAGTTTTATTTTTTATAAATATGTTACAATTTGACGAAAACCAGGAGAAACCATCGTCATAGAGTTTACAAGGATCCAAAAATATCTACTAATATTACAGAAATACATATGTACATCTTGCTACGCGTATTATACATACTATTATTACATATATGCTAGCATAATATGCATAAATATAGAATACAGAATACGTCACCGTAAATATTATCACCAATATCAATACAACGTTATCTTATATCTTTTACGCCTTATCATTTTAAAATCGTGATCAAATCATAATTACAATACACAAACAATAATTGAAAAATCACAATATGCCAATCACCCAGCACAAAATGCAGAACAACAAGAAATGTGGAAACGCACATGAATTTCACATATACATTAAATACAGATACATAGGAAAACCCATACACACCATCAGTGCGCATGAATACAGAATGATCCTTCAGTTTTTAGGAAACAATTACACATAGTCATAAACGAGTTCATTATTTACAATGTATCATTACTACATTCATAAAATTAAGTTTTATTTTATACAAATACTATGAAATTACATATAAATTCTAAAACGATAGTTAAATTTTAAACAATATGTTTTGATCTAAATTTCAAATCTTTACTTGTCTTTTCATTTTCCTTACCAAGTTTTAATATATTCTATCCTTTTCTATCTTTAAAATGTTGACAATATTTCCTCTCCCATCTTTTTTTCCTTATATCAGTAGTATTTTCAAGTGCTTATACAGCTGAGGTCATTTCGCACTTATAATACCCCTCTGGGAATCGAACCCAAGACCACTTTCACCGAAGGCGACCACCCACTTGACTATCCGGGAGCCCTTTCTCTCCTACCATTCATATCATCTTCAATTTCCTTTATTTGCAAGTAAATATTTTTTGTTTGTTTTTGTCTCGTCGTCAAGTTTTGATAGCATTTCTTTTGCCTTCCGTCAATTCTGTGGAAGTTAATGTAACCTCGGGAGTGCCTCAAGGAAGTGTCATCGGTCCTTTACTTTTTCTAATCTATATTAATGACCTGCCAGATTGCATTTAATCCAATGTTAGATTATTTGCAGATGATTGCATCATTTATAGACGGATAAACAATAACGAGGATAGGGATGCATTACAGAGGGATTTAATGTCGTTAGAAGAATGGATTAATGAACATAAAATGAGCATTAATGTAAGTGTACACATCACATTTTCAAATAAGAAAACATTTTCACCGCACGTATATCATCTCAATGGAGAAATTATACCAACGTCCGATCACTGTAAATATTTGGGAATTATATTTACCAGAAACCTGAATTGAGATAAACACATAGATTATTTAGTAGCGAAAGCGTTTAGAACACTACATCACGTCTTGAGAAACTTAAAGGGAAGCAATAAGAAAGCAAAAGAATTGGGTTATCTAACTTTGGTTTGGTCGATCTTAGAATATGCGAATACAGTGTGGGATCCTCATGAGAATTGTCGTGTAAAGAAATTAGAGAAATTACAAAGAAAGGCAGCTCGGTATGTTATGGGTAGGTTCAGAAAAAGAGATAGCAATGCTAAACGCCCTCGGATGGGAATCACTGGAAAAGAGAAGGAAAATAAATAGGCTACGTTGCATTTATCAGATAGTTTCAGGCAGGAAGGGATGGGAAGGATTTAAACATTTAATCAAAGAGCCTGATTTTTTAGGAAGGCGTCACAGCCAGAAAATAAAACTTAGACCGCAGAGAACTAACATAGCAAAATACTCCTTTTTAAACAGAGGGATAACAGAGTGGAATAAGTTGCCTTAATCGCTTTTGAAGCCCTTTCCAGCTAAATTAAAATCATTTAAAAAGAAATGTGATAAAATATCGTAGATGTAGATTATCAATAGGTCAATTGGATATTGTTCTCAGCATGTTTGTAAAGTTATATAATTAATGCATATGTATATGCTGCCACCATTAATTAATAACATAGATATGTTTGTTTGTACTATGGCTGACTGATGATTTTATATTGTAGTAAGGGTTGTAAATCGGACTGTGTTGACTGAATATGTTTAAATATCGGATTTTATATTTTCTATATATTTTTTATGAGTTGCCACCGGACAGTTGTCCACTTGTAACTTAACATTGTAAATAAATAAATTCCCAAGATTATCTTCCTAAGTTCTTCTATCGTAACAGATATATCGTATAGACGTACAAAGTTCGTACTACAATTTAATGTATTTAAACATAATATTTCAATAAAAATGCATGTAATTGTATTGTAGCTAATGTACAGTTACTATGCTCTTAATTCTTGCTAAGTAATGTTTGCGGTGGATGTATATATAAACAGTGTTATAATAGGTTATGTTTGACAAAGGGAGGCAACGACAATTAAAATTACGAGTTCGTATAATTTGTAAATATGTCATCATTCAATTTTTACGATCTAAGATAACGGGCTAAGGTTCTACCCATCTATCGTCATACTGCAGCAATCTTTAATATACAAATAAATAAACGATTTCCGTTAATTCCATCTTTCTCTCTTTTACTTTTTTCACGATACTTCTCTCCTTCGTCTACATTCTAGTCTATTTTTCATCTCCTTCCATCTTTACTTAGGTCTTTTCTTTTTTATCATATCACGACTCCCATCCACTTTCCTTCAACTATTTCCGTCTCTTTCGCTTCGTTGTCCCATCATCTTCTCCTTCATTTCCTTCCCATCCCATCTCTCGTTCCCCGAAGGTGATTACCAGTGGAATGCCAGGTATCCGGGAGTTTGGCGGATGGCTATGACATTTAACCTCTGGAGGAACCAAGGTAGTTATTAGGGGCCCCGATTGCAGCGTCCGAGGGACAGAGGGCCGTTTTGGATTGAAGACACGGAGGGGGCGTGGCCTTTGGGGTGTCCGTTGGAACTGCAGGCATGGGAGGGGGGTTAAATTATTACGCTACACGAAACACAAAGGGAAAGAATTGACCTTTACTCGGGCTTTCACTGGTCGTAAAAACTCTCCTTTTACCCCTCTTTTTCAAATTCCCTTACCTTTCTCTCTCTTTTTCCATCCTTAATTTTGACAAGCATCGAGTCGTTATTGCGTGCTGAATGTGGCGGAACAGCATTTTGCAGGAGAATCCTCGACTACGGCGATTGTTTTGATAATGGATGGAAGAAATGGAATGTATTGAATGTTTGGACTTCTTTGACGTAGTTAAAAAGGATATGGACATCATAGCACTTCTGTGATGTATTATTAAACAGTATCAACTTTCCTACACCGATGAGGAAGAATTCATGTTCACGCAGAAGCGTTGCCGAAAAGCATTTGACATTACATGGAAAAGAAAAAAAATTAAGACTCTCTTGATGATTTTTAAATAGGTCCTAAGAAGCGTGGCTGATTCATTCGCCTATACTAATGTTTCAGATGATAAGGTATAATGAAATGAACCAAGGATATAGATACTAAGGAAACCCAATTAATTCTGCGAACGATACGAGTTAATGGACTAATAAATCGCACCCACACACAAACAGACCACTATCAAGGAACATATCTTGGAGTAGATTTAATCTTTCCACTATACATAGGCTAGGATCATTCCCCTTAACAAATATCCGATTCGGGCATCAAGACAAATACGAAATTGTTTATTATTATTTTAGTAAGTTATAATAATGGTATTTATTATTTTAGATCTGATGGAAATCCATGCAATTCTTTATTTGTTTCTGAATGATCGATTCGTAGAATTAAAATGCTGAAAATTTATAAATGACTTGTAACCTTACAAAATGCCATTAATCGCTCAAAATCCGTTAATTAACCGATATTAAAAAGTAATTATAATATTTAGTATCCACGATCATAAATTATCAAGTGCAAGTAATAGATATAATGGTGAATTGCATAAATTTCGATACTAATGAAATCCTCTAGGGTGATAGTACTAATGAAAATGAAATGCCTTTGACGGAATAAATTCTGGTGATGTAAAATTTCAGGAATATATGTTACATTTTTTTGTTTTAAGTTAGAAACGATTTCCAAAAATTGATAATTCACGTTCTAATGTTGTAGGAAAACGGGGTCAGATCGTGATATGTTCCGTATCGATTGAGAACATGCCAAGAGACAAAAGCTCTTTCAATTAATTGCAATAAGATTTTGACATTTTCTTGCAAATGTCATATTTATAATTTTGTGTGATTCTGCTTGGTAAACTCGGCTGCAATTACAAAATATAGTTTCAAATTAACTAGTTTGAGAAATTGATAATCTAGCATTGGAAACGTACAGAAAATATTACTTTCTTACTTTACTTTTATGTAAAAGTTTATGGGATGCGTTTTCAAAATTTAATACTTGAATGGAAGAGAGGTAGAAAACTTAGGTGAATTATAAGATTCCTGTACAAAGGAAAATGTGTGCCTACCATCCTTTTCAGCACTTTGTAGTCGTTATCTTTTCTTCGTATATTCCGATCGTACTAAACGAGATTTATTGTATACTTGAACATAAACAAGATAGTTCCTCATCCACCGATACGACCGATAGAATTCACCCATATATGTATATATAGGAAATATTTTATTTCATCATCAATAACGCATGATGAAATATATTTATTTCAATACAACTCATGTTTTATTAAAAGCTCTATTTTTCCCAAAAATTGACAAATCCATGATCTTTGCATTGGTACGTAACGTAAGAATCATTACCTAAATGACCAGTAGTAAAATACATGGATAAGCATGAATAATTATACGATATTACGGATATTAATGTCGAATAAGAATGCTTCTTACTTTTCATATTTTCTAATCCAAAAGAAAAATCAGGAATGAATGAGTACCTAGTATTACAGTCTTTCTCACATCTACTCTCATTGGGGAAAAGAAAGACCTCCGTAAAAAAAGGCATAATGCGACAGAATGATCTATAATGAATACGAATCGTGTAATTTCATCATTATATTCTCGGTAGACTTTTTCTAGTCACGCCGGTGTATGAGATAATGCCGTTTCCTGAATCTCAGACTAGTGAAGTGAAGATAATATTTTTTCTAAATTTTAAACAAATTTGAGAATCATTACTAATCGCGCAGACGTTGTTTACCCTCGATTCAGCAACTATGTAATTTTATTCTCATTTTTCTTAGCACAAACGCAGCCCATGAGATTTTTTTCATCCAACCGTTTAAATGGCATAGAAAAAGTTTTTTTAGCAACCTGAGCTGTAGCTCGTTGATCTTCAAGGATTAGTCCTGCCCATTTTCTTCAAATATCTGCAATATTCACTTAACTTGTCTTTGAATTTCTTAAATTTTATATGGATGATGGGGAAGTAATTAATTCTGTAAGATATGCAGGCGATAAGGCAAGTGGGTGTGATACTGACAAAGGTTTACAAATCCTAGTAAATGCGCTATACCATACATCGCCAAGCGTCACGAACAGACCACGTAAAGCTTATAGCCCCGTGGATTTTTATGATATATATGGGTCAAGAAACTTTTCAGACCATCCACGAGTATATATTTTTATATATCTATTATATATAGCTAACTCTCCGGATATACCTATATCTATACGAGTAAAAGTTGCTTGCATACTGCAAGCTATCAGTTGAATGCAGTATCGTACCAAGAAAGGCCTCAAAACAATGTTCAAAACTTCGCGCAAAACACCGCCTGGCGTCGAACTAAGGACCCGATTGTGCGAAATAATTGCATATTAATATTAGATAAGTGCCATTCTGACCTGTTCCAAAGTTTTCATTCAATATCTTATCGGGAAGTTCCTAAATAAAAATTACGCTATACTCCTTTGAAATGCATGGTAGAATAGAAATGACCTCAGGCATCGAAGCAAGAACCGTCAGAGGAACGTCGAACAGCGTATATGAAACATATGAATTGCCTCTATGTAAATTCCATTTTATATCATTCCCGGTTATCGGATATGCATTCAAAATAATTGTCAAAATTGACCGCAATGCATTTTATACCGGAGAATTATGCACCCACATGCCGTCGAACTCTCGGTCTTTTGGTAGTATTTCTCCAGTTAGTACAATAGATAACCACAGCATATCCAATCTCCGAAATTGTCACCGTTCTATCGCTCCGAGTAAGGACTCAAAACCATTTTCGAAAATTCGCGCGAAAGACCGCCTGGCGTCGAACACAGGACCCGTTTGTGAGACACAATGGCATGAAAATGTTAGATAAGTGCCACTTTGACGTGTTTCAAAGTTTCAATTCAGTATCTTATCGGGAAGGTCCTAAATAAGATTCCGTTATGCCCGTTTGAAATGCATGGTGGAATCGGAATGTCCCTCTTGCATCGAATGAAATGCAATCGAATGCAATCTTTCATGAATTTCACCGTTCGTCTAGTGGTCCTTGGTTCGACATCATTTCCATGTATTTTCCCGAAAACTCTCGGTATTGTTATAGATTTTTCCAAAAAATTCGTCGACAAAATTTAAACAGCAAAATCTATAGCGTAGGTGTAAAGTGGATGTAGTGTGAGTGCAATGAATGAAAGGGACCGCTTCTTAAACGGGTTTTACTGTATTTTGTTATTCTACTTCCATCCTCTTGTACGTAACACATCTCAAATGGCCGGCTAGGACAGTGCCTTCCCTCGAGAGAAAGAAGGTTCTTCCTCTGACCCCATTCCTCTGACCCCGTGGGATAGATGGGGTCCAGAATGATCAGACCTATCCTGATTTATTTCCTTCTCTTCGTGAAAACCGCGAAAATATATCGCACCCTCAAAATTACAGATTTGGCGTAACGTGAGGAGTGCGTGTGTTCGCCAGCTACCGATTATTCTTTCCACTCAAAATGGGAATTGGCGGTTTTGCTTTCGCTGCATTCCTTTCCTGACCGCCAATAATATGCTCAATCTCTCCACTTGTACAGTTTCTGAAAGGAAACGTAGTGAGCCTCTGAGATTGATTCTGGTCGAAACAGGCGGACGCCACATATATTAGTCCTGGGAAATCCACGAATGGAATATTTGAAAAAATCGATATGTCCTCTCCTGGATCACGAATGAGGACGTATTTAGCAGCAGTAGTGTTTTAAAAAGTTATTTGACAGCTGAGGCTATTTCGCAAACATGGGCTCCAACGGAGACTCATGTTCTCAACGCTATTTAACCTAATACTGAATTAAGAGATAATAATTAGTAACCTTCAAATGTTTTAAACATTAGTTAGCTAAAGAGAAAATACTCCTCCATCAATCTCGGGCTGTTTTCAGGAGGTTTTTGAAGGCTTCAATTACGCTGGATCCAACCCAACAGTACTAAGAATCTGACTGCTGAGGAAGTCTGAGCACACTAAGTTCTCTTTAGAATATGGGTAATGTGATATTTATAACAACTGTACTGTGTGTTCAAATGTCCAGTTTCCTCAAGTTAAATTTTTCTCTATAGGATACATTTCTTTTGATCTATAATTTTTTATGTCTTTTGTTGTTCTAACCTATATAAATACATGTTTCTGTGACGATTACTTTGCTGTATTTTCGTGGAAATAGAGTTGAACATTTCTAAAATGCTTATGATAAAATATTTTTATTTATCTCCATAATTTTTGCAACGGTGTTGATTCTAGCATAATTGGCTGATTCAAAATCGCATTTCAACTCGGATATAGATTTATGTGTATTTTTATGTATTTTATATGTATATATGTATTTTGTTCTACGGTAATGACCGTCATTAAAGAGAAATTAAACGTAAGATACATTTGATATATCACAATATTCCATCGTAAACGACAGATTGTTGGACGCATACAATATGACCTCAACTTGCTTGTAGCTGATAATCCATATTCCTCTTTGTTTACAATCGATGCCCATTAAATAAGCCATTCACTCGAATTCTTTGAAGCGTGTCTAATAAATCCCGCGTGACGACAATTTCACGAACGTGAGCGAGCGAATATGAAGTAACAGATCCTGCTTTAAAAACGTGCTCACTCTGGTCTTCTTGTAAATATTTAGCTCTCTGGGTATTTATGGAACCATTGTCCCCTTTTTGCAAAGCTATAACTCTCCCGTAATCACATAATCTCCGATGCTAATTTAGAAGCTGACAGTGGCGACTCTATTGGCTCCAGCACTCACAAAACGTAAGCAAGCCATGAATAGCGAAATATGAAAGGTTTGGAAACTGAATATCCGATTTTCTCCGCGTTGGTAAAATCATATAAATGAAGGTTTTTCTTTCAATCTCTTTCACAGAGATTTTATTCGGAGTTGCACGGAAAAGTTATTTCATGCCTCACTGTTTCGGTCTCTTCTTGTTTAATGCTCGGAATTTTATTTTCAATATTCAAAAGTTCGGAGTGTATCTGGAAAATTCTTTCCTGCTTCATTCCCAGGAATTTTCTTTGGTGTTTTTGAAACGAAGAAACTGAGATTGCTACTGGTATTTTTTGCAGTTGATAAAATTGTGTTCACCATTTGAGTGCTAAAAATGATGGACGCGTCACTAGATACCCTGCCATACGTCACAGGCGGCTCACAAGATGTAAATCTAAATATAAAAACGATTTCGTACTCTTAACAAATACTAAACACTTAAAAAGTAGTTACTGGAGTTAATTTTATACTTAAGAAAACATACAATTTAAATTCGTCAGAAGTGAATAAAAGATCGAGAAACTTACCTTGAGACTACTACGTCAATGAAGCGTCGGGACTGTTCCGGTGAAAATGGGATGAATTTTCTGCCTAATATACCATTTAAGTCGTATATATAACACTGCAGTAATCCCAATTATTTTATAATTCACGAAGGAGCATTGTTTATGAATAGGCTTATTATACGTCCCGTTTTGACAGGGACAGCCGCATTCGGTCCTAATTTGCACAAAGAGTTCGGTAAAAATGCCTTGCAAACTCATCAAAACTGCTGAAACAAATTTTTAATACCACATTCGGGTCGTTCCCTGATCCACTCTTTTCATAATTTGATATGCTCCTGATTCTGGCAATGGGGGTATGGTAACCCTATTTATAAGGCATCTTCTTTTTCTCTAAAGATTCCCCTCCTGGTTGCTGAAGCATCTGAGCAACGCTCACCGATTTAACTTAGCAAATCTTCACAAAACGCGTTGCCTTTCGTTGCACCTTTTCTTATTCGGGAACACATATTCAGGAAGGAATCAAATAGCATCCTAGAGATTAGGTAAATAGATGCAATGCTTAGGACTGAGTGGACCACACACAGTGCCGTAGGAATGGCGTAGAGAGGATAAAAAGTTGATTATTAAGGAGTAGAAAGGAGAGAGGTATAAATATGAGGAAGGGAAGGTGAGAGAAGACGGGGTATAATTCGCGAGCGGAGCAAGTGATCCCACGAGGCCACTCCGCTGTTGTTAACTTACATCCAGTTTTAAAAATTAAAAGTGAACGCCCCCTGCGCTTTGGAGGCCTTTTTTCAGCCGCATAAACACTCTTCCCCTTTGTTTTGAACCCCTCTCTCCATTGGGAAAACTCGGCTAAAGTAACTCTCCCTCTTCTTTTTATATATCTTTACCCTTTAGGGCTTTATGAGAGGCATAACGACGCTTTGCTAAAGGACCCTTTTCACTTATGCAAATGAGTTACGGTCACTGCGACTCCAACGCCTTTGTTTCCTTTATTATCGCGAAAAAATTCAAGACGTTCTCGGATAAGACTATGAAAGTTTATAAGGAGATGAGGGTGTAAAACATGGATGTCCTGTGAGTGAATATTTCATACTATCACACTTATTATGCACCTCTTTAGCCTTCCATCAGCAGATTTCGCGAATTATAGAATCGCAGTTTTATATGGGGACCGTTCGTTTTATTGCGCTGAATGTTTGCGTAAAAAAGGAATTGGGAGAATTTTACTACAAGATACATTTAATCCACAATACAAGTACAAATTCCACAGAAATATGAATCGATTACACCAAGACCGGTAGTGGTAAACTATACTATTATCAAGTGTGCCCAGGAAAAACTAGCATCAATTTGAATGAAATAGGAGTCACATAGATATTTGTGAAAGAATAGTGACTCAATCCCATGTTTATTTAATTATATGAAGTCATCGTAAAATGTTAAAAAGGAAACCTTATGGTGGCATAAAGAGTTTCATCACGAAAGAGTTCCATGTGGCATATCTTCTCGAACTCCTTCATGAAATGTCATTCAAAGAGTATTCTAACTAATATTGCTGACATCTATTGATTCCTTAGCCTTATAGTTCCTTTGCTCTTTCAACTCATACACCATCTTTTTCTTAGTTATTTTCTTTCTTCCCGCTCACTTTTACTTTAGAATAAAGTAAGAACCTGCATTCAATCTTCCTTCCTTTGGTTCTTCAGTAAACTTTGCTCGTCTATTCTTTTTGATTCAATATTACAAGAAATGGGTTAGAATCGATCAAAGTCAACTTTAGATCTATTTTCCGTGGGATTACTTTCGATTCGTCTCGAGTAGAGCCATGGATACTCTTTTTAAAAAAATATTAGTAAGTGTAATAGCCGATTGACCTTCTAAGTTTTCCTTAAATTTCATACTTCTATATCCCCTCGGAAGACGTGTAAAATTAATTTTGAAAAATATGCTTCAATGCATTCCCTATAGAGAGCTACTGATATCGGTCAATTAAAACTATGTATATATTTACGATGGTGATTATTATATAGATTTTTGGGTGTGCGAAATATTACCCTTTGTTAACCGTCATGAGAAATGGATAGGATAGATTTGAAAGAGCTTCCAACATCGCCTCCGGAGAGAGACGCTCTGTTTGTGAAACATTAAAATGACTCCTGAACACGGAAAGCGACTCAGAAATTCATAAGGGAGAAGTGAGGTCGATTGAAAGCGCCTTCTCCAGATGAAAGAATAAAAGATTCGTTCGTCTCAGTGACGACGATCGATTTGATTGAACGTGTTGAGAGTTAAAAGAATTAAATCATTTGCTTCCAGTTGGAAAGAATTAATTGACAAATCGATTGATCCTTTCTGAAAGAACGAATTTGTCAAAAGGGAACTGTTATAGAACAACGATTAAATCCCCCATTTCAAATTTTAAACAATCTTAAAATGAAAGTATATTGTTAAAGTTTTTGATATTTTATCATGGGTACTAAACATGGATATAAAAGCTTTTATCCCCAGCGAGGATTAACCAAAGACTAAAGTAGTTAATCAAAATATTGACCGAAATTTAGTGGAACCTATCAATTTCGAAATGAAATAAAACATAAAGCTTGAATCTACCAACACTTCTCCTAAAGAAATTATCATTTTATTGACAGAGTCAATTTTTTAGTTTTGTTTCGTTTACACTGGGCTGGATTGAATGTTAACAAATTAAGGATATTCTCAAGTTGTATCCGGTAGCATTACATTCTAAACTTTAAGAGAAACCAGCAAGATGGTTTATATTGCTTACCTTGAAGAATTTCTCCAACAAAACTTCCAATGGGAAAGCTTCTAGTATTACTACTACTACTACTAGTACATTCAACGAATATTGTTAGTCCGTCATAATTACGTCTATAATGTGACTCCATACCAGTGACCTGCCTTGGTGCCACAATGATCGGAAGTTCGAGTTTTTCTGATATCGATGTATAAGATTATGCTCTGTTCATCTTTCGCTGTGATTTTTCAGTGAATAAACGTTCACGGAATATTGTAAAATAGGAAATTCCCTCAGGAAAGAGTCTTCTACGAAGGCATACAGCTCTGTTTTTGAGGCTTAGATCCTATTACTAAGGTAAGGTTCTCAACCCATGGTTACTCCCAGTTTGCACTGGGAAATATAGACAATTAAAACTGATTAATTATACTCACCAAGAGTTCGAGAAGTTTTTGCTCAAAATATTTGTGCATTGAAAGTATTTTAAGCAATGAATTTGCAGACTCTATCAAATTTGAAAAAAAGTAAACATGCGTGAGTTGATTTACTACCAAGTTTCAATTTTTTTATTTAAGTCATTAAAACGTATCTTCTGCTTTTTCGATATATTGAATTCTAGATATTGTTTCTAAATTATTACATACACATATCAATGTAATAAATAATTCAGTTTTAAGAAGTAATTTATCAATTTAATAAGCTCTTCTTAAGTGGGGCCAACAACATTAAAAATAACTTCTGTGCAAAGATTGTGCGCTGAACAGAATTACTGAACCTTGCAAGACATATTTGAGGAAACAGACTCATTCTAATGATAAGTGAAAGTTATCTGAAAGAGTTATAAAGATTGAGAAAAATCTGGTTTATGGTGGTGGGCTATTTAATGAAGAGAAGGGATTAAGTGTCAAAGGGAACGAAATTAAGATTTGAATAAAAGTCTATGAAGAAAAAATTCGATTTAAAGGATAAAAAAGTATGGTTTGTGAATAATCGAAATTATTATTGCTCTTTTCTTGAAAGAGTGAGTCTATTTTAGGTTGATTAAATATTTCATGTTAGTAAACAATGAGAGTTTTAGAGCTACCTTAGATCCATCAAGACAAACATTAATCAGTGGAATTTCTGCGCGTCGAGAAAATTAAGGTTCGATTAACAAGTAATTCAATCAACGAATCCAAAGAACAAATCATCTTATGTTATTAAACATAATATGGAATTTGCGGCCTCTTCCAGGGTTTATCTGAAAAATCACATTTTGACTCACTGTAGGTGGTGTATAAGCAAAATATCACAGTAATAAAACGCCGTAGGTGAGGTTTCTTCACATTTCGAGAACTTTTTACTGCTATCCTTTTTTCATCTAAATCGGAAATGGCATTCTCTTCAACTCCGCCTTTTACGATGATGATAATGAACTTCATTATTTTCTTCTCTTCTTATCTGTCACCATTTCGTGATTGGGCAAAGCATTAGACGACGCGGAAGTTAGGCACCACTCTAACATTTGTCTCACGAATTTTTTCCTAAAGGGACGAAGGAATGGAATTGAGATTGAAGGGACTTCGTGGGATTGAAACGGTACTCTTGATTCTGTCTCGATTTCTTTCTACCAATATCTGTAAGTTTAAGGCGAGATACAGAAATTAGCATCCTAATTATCTTTGCCCAGAAAAAAATTATTCCTCTTGTGCATACTTAAGAAAGTTAGGATCAGTGGCTTAGTAAAGAGGAGAGCCCCGGGCGGTATGTGTTTTGTTAACTGCGGAGGATGGGAAATTACCTGAAATGGGAACAGAATTAATATGGTTGAGGTAATGAAGGCCATATAAACATAAAAGTAAAATTTTTTACGCATTAAGATTGAATTCGAGGTTCCCCTACTATTTTTTCTACGTGTATATAACCCATTTTGCTGCCATTCTCCTATGCGTAAAGCACCAAGCTTCCAATGAAATACCAGATGAATTACCGAAAAATTAGCTTATCCTTTTACAGACGACGAAGATACTTATAAAACAAAATTTTAATAAAGGTTTGATGATGTTAGCTAATATACGTACGCATAAGGTATCGTCGATGATTAACCTAAACTAGGAATAGCCATTTTCATCCCTTTTAGAATGTCATTACTAACCGAAACTAATAACAATATATTTACAATTTACAATGAGTTCCCCTTACGGGTGTCACCTTCGAAGCTTATCCAGCAAAATTCTTAAAAATTGCCGCAATGAATTTCTTACGTGAGAATTTTACATCCATCTGGCATCGAACTCACGGTCAAAAGTAACCTTTCTTCCACTGGTTCTATAGAAAACTACTTCAAACGCAAACGCTGTGATTTTGAATAGTTTCCTGCATTGAGAAAGGCCTCAAAACAATTTTTAAAAATTTGCGTAAATGACCGCCTGGCGTCGAACACAGGACCCATTTGTGTGAGACAATGGCATACGAATAATAGATAAGCACCACTCTGACGTGTTTCAAAGTTTCAATTCAGTATCTTATCGGGAAGGTCATAAAATAAGATTCCGTTATTCCCGTTTGAAATGCATAGTAGAATCGGAATGACACTCTTGCATCGAACCAAGGACCACTGTAGAAACGGCGAATAACGTGAAAGAATGTTCTCAAACGCCTGTCACCATTCCGGGTTTTATCTTTCCAGCTTATCGAGAAGGATTTTAAAAATATCATCCAAGATTTTAGCAATGCATTTCTTACGGAAGCATTTCGAACCCACCTGGCGTCGAACACACGGTCATTTGCTAACATCTCTTTCTTTGATACTATGGAAGACCATCTCATCTGCAAACACCGTAATTTTGATTGCTCTATCGCATCGAGAACGGTATCAAAACAGATTGCAAATATTCGTGCTAATGACCACCTATCGTCGAACTCGGGACCCTTCTGTGAGAGAAAATAGCGAATTAATATTAGGTGAGTGCCACTATGACTTATTCCAAAGTTTCGATTCAATATCTGATCGGGAAGGTCCTAAAATTTGATTCCGTTTTCCCCGTATGAAATGCATGGTGGAATCGGAATGACCCTCTTGCATCGAACCAAGGACCACTAGACGAAGTGTGAAATTTATGAAAGAATGTTTTCAAACGCCTCCGTCGCCACACGGAGTTTGATCTTTCCAGGTTATCGAAAAGGCATTGAAAAAAAATGACAAAAATTGCAGCAATGCATTTCTTATGGAAGAATTTCGGACCCACCTGGAGTCGAAGTCACGGTCATTTGGCAACATTTCTTCCATAAGAACCATAGAAGACTACCTCAGCTTCAACCTCCGAGATTTTGGTTTCTCTATCTTACCGATAAGTGCCGCAAAATAATTTCCAAAAATCCGCGCAATGCATTCTTATGGGAAAATTGCGATTTTTGGGAATTTCTGGCATCGAACTCATGATAGCTAGCGTCGATGTCTGCATTATTCTGGCATCTACAGGGTGTGGCCAATACGTCGAAAAAATCTGACGTCGATGGCGCTTGTGGAACATGGTCAGAATTCGTATCCCCTATAAATATATATATATCTTATATATATATATATATATATATACGAGTAAAAGTTGCTTGCATACTGCAAGCTAATTGGTAAAAATTTACAATAAGTTCCCCTTACGGGTGTCATCAACGAAGCTTATCCAGCAAAATTTTTAAAATTGCCGCAATACATTTCTTACGTTAGAAATTTTCATCCATCTAGCATCGAACTCACGGTCATATGTAACCTTTCTTCCATTGGTTCTATAGAAAACTACTTCAAACGCAAACGCTGTTATTTTGAATAGTCTCCTGCATAAAGAAAGGCCTCAAGACAATTTTTAAAAAATTGCGTAAATGACCGCCTGGCGTCGAACACAGGACCCGTTCGTGAGAGACAATGGCATATGAATGTTAGAGAAGTGCTACTCTGACGTGTTTCAAAGTTTCAATTCAGTATCTTATCGGGAAGGTCCTAAAATAAGATCCGTTATTCCCGTTTGAAATGCATGGTAGAATCGGAATGACGCTCTAGCATCGAACCAAGGACCTCTAGAGAAGCAGCGGACGTCATGAAGGAATCTTTACAAACGCCTCTGTCACCATTCCGGGTTTTATCTTTCCAGTTTATCGGGAAGGCATTTTAAAAAATCGTCCCTGATATCAGCAATGCATTTCTTACGGAGGCATTTCGGATCCACCTGGCGTCGAACACACGGACATTTGGTAACATTTCTTCGTTTGGTACGATGGAAGACCATCTCATCTGTAAACACCGAGAATTTGATTCCTCTATCGCATCGAGAACGGCCTCAAAACAGATTGAAAAAATTCGCGCAAAAGACCGCCTAGCGTCGAACTCAGGACTCTTCCGTGAGAGAAGATAGCAAAATAATATTAGATAAGTGCCATCCTTACTTGTTCCAAAGTTTCGATTCAATATCTTATCGGGAAGGTCCCAAAATGAGATTCCACTTTCCCCATTTGAAATACATGTAGGAATCGGAATGACCCTCTTGCATCGAACCAAGGACCACTAGACGAACGATGATATTCATGGAAGAAAGTTTTCAAACGCTTCTGTCACCATTCAGGGTTTTATCTTTCCAGCTTATCGGGAAGGCATTTAAAAAAATTTTCAAAGATTTCTGCAATGCATTTCTTATGGAAGAATTTTGCATCCACCTGGCGTCGAACTCACGGTCATTTTATAACATTTCTTCCATTCGTAATATAGACGACTACCTCAACTTCAACCTCCGAGATTTTGGTTCCTCTATCTTAACGATAAGTGCCTCAAAATAATTTTCAAAAATCCGCGCAATGCATGCTTATGGGAAAATTGCGATTTTTGGGAATTTCTGGTATCGAACCCATGATAGCTAGCGTCGATGTCTGCATTATTCTGGCATCTAGAGTGTAGGGCCAGTACGTCGAAAAAATCTGACGTCGATGGCGCTTGTGGAACATGGTCAGAATTCGTATCCCCTATAAATATATAGGTATATATATATATATAGGTATATCCGGAGAGTTAGCTATATATAATAGATATATAGGTACGAGTAAAAGTTGCTTGCATACTGCAAGCTAATTGGTACAAATTTAACAATAAGTTCCCCTTACGGGTGTCATCTTCGAAGCTTATCCAGCAAAATTCTTAACAATTGCCGCAATACATTTCTTACGTTAGAAATTTTCATCCATGTGGCATCGAACTCACGGTCATATGCAATCTTTCTTCCACCGGTTCTATAGAAAACTACTTCAAACGCAAACGCTGTGATTTTGAATAGTCTCCTGCATTGAGAAAGGCCTCAAAACAATTTTTAAAAATTTGCGTAAATGACAGCCTGGCGTCGAACACAGGACCCATTTGTGTGAGACAATGGCATACGAATAATAGATAAGCGCCACTCTGACGTGTTTCAAAGTTTCAATTCAGTATCTTATCGGGAAGGTCATAAAATAAGATTCCGTTATTCCCGTTTGAAATGCATGGTAGAATCGGAATGACACTCTTGCATCGAACCAAGGACCACTGCAGAAACGGCGAATAACATGAAAGAATGTTCTCAAACGCCTCTGTCACCATTCTGGGTTTTATCTTTCCAGTTTATCGGGAAGGATTTTAAAAAAATCATCCAAGATTTCACCAATGCATTTCTTACGGAAGCATTTCGAACCCACCTGGCGTCGAACACACGGTCATTTGCTAGCATTTCTTCCTTTGATACTATGGAAGACCATCTCATCTGCAAACACCGTAATTTTGATTGCTCTATCGCATCGAGAACGGTCTCAAAACAGATTGCAAATATTCGCGCTAATGACCGCCTAGCGTCGAACACAGGACCCGATTGTGAGAGACAATGGCATACGAATCTTAGATAAGTGCCATTATGACTTATTCCAAAGTTTCGATTCAATATCTTATCGGGAAGGTCCTAAAATAAGATTCCGTTTTCCCCGTTTGAAATGCATGGTGGAATCGGAATGACCCTCTTGCACCGAACCAAGGACCACTAGACGAACTGTGAAATTCATGAAAGAATTTGTTCAAACGCCTCCGTCGCCACACGGAGTTTGATCTTTCCTGCTTATCGGGAAGGCATTGAAAAAATTTTCAAAAATTCCAGCGATGCATTTCTTATGGAAGAATTTCGGACCCACCTGGAGTCGAAGTCACGGTCATTTGGCAACATTTCTTCCATAAGAACCATAGAAGACTACCTCAGCTTCAACCTCCGAGATTTTGGTTTCTCTATCTTACCGATAAGTGCCTCAAAATAATTTTCAAAAATCCGCGCAATGCATTCTTATCGGAAAATTGCGATTTTTGGGAATTTCTGGCATCGAACTCATGATAGCTAGCGTCGATGTCTGCATTATTCTGGCATCTAGAGTGTGGGGCCAGTACGTCGAAAAAATCTGACGTCGAGGGCGCTCGTGGAACATGGTCAGAATTCGTATCCCCTATAAATATATATATATATATATATATATATATATATATAGGTATATCCGGAGAGTTAGCTATATATAATAGATATCCGGAGAGTTAGCTATATATAATAGATAGATTATTACACCTAATTATGTCGTATTTCATATTTATTTATTTTAGTGCAAGCTATCCACGGTTGTTAATGTAGTACCATAGAGTAAGTACTCTATGTAAATATATAATTTTCTCCAAAACTCTATATACTCTATATATAAATTCTCTATGGAAACTGTAATTATAATACAAGAGGCAAATTCATACCGATAACACATGTTTGCATCCACATTTATATATGTTACTAGCAAGTCGCCTTTCGACGTGTGGCATCACTATGTTAGGTATTTTTAAAATTATGATACTTATTTATTTTAAATCATTACTTTGTGTTTCATTTATGCTTTAGTCAGTTGGGACCCTCAGTGAGGCGTCCATGTGTTAATCTGCTCTCGGCCGACACGACTCCATAATATATAAGGTGCTGCCATCTGATAAATCGAGGAGGAACGCCGAGAGAGTACTCCGATCGAGTCTCGATTTTTTAAATTAAACTATCTCAGTAAATTAAACGATCTCAGTATTGGAATTATTCCGACGCCGATTTTAGTCGGCGAATGAAAAAGGATACATAAGCCGAGAGGATGTCAAAAGCCAACTGGAGCTTTGGACTTTGTAAGCGTGTCATGATCAAATGTGATGAAATTCGTACTTTATCGGAGCGAGTTCCTTTAAAAAGGTTTTATACGTGTTCGTCTTCATTTAGCGATGTATTTTTCTACATTGGATGAGATTTATTGCTCGGAGAATTCATTCGATTTTGTGTTCTTCTTATCCAATTTTCAAACAATTCTCTGCCAGGAAAAAAATTCACCCTGTATCTTTTATTCATACATTTAGTTCTGCAACGAGCATTGTAGATGAACATCACCTACTCTCTTGATGTGCTCGCTTTTATACTTAAAAGCATATTCCTTTCATATAAATATAAAAATATACCATTTTTATTAAATAGCGAATGTAGGGGCACATGAACCTACCGTAAAGTAGAGCACTGTGTGTATATATATATATATATATATATATATATATATATATATATATATATATATATATATATATATATTGGTCTATTTAAACCTTGTCTTCTCTCCCCTATTTATTTCAATTACTGTATCGTTAGATCCTTCAATATTACGACTGCCACAGTAAGTAGTAACTGTTTCCATAATATCAACATTAACCGTTCCTACAGTACTGTCATAGAATGGCTACATTAGTGACTAGTATTTAAAAGAAACGGAAATCCGAGAAGATGACAAAGATCACTTCCATCAGCTGTCGTTAAACAAGATGGCCGCCCCCATCGCTGCTCTTCACGACCATAAAGTGGGAAGTCGTGCAGCTCGGAGGAATCGCCTGGGGCGAGCGCTCGGATACTTTTTCGAGTGAAGCAAAAAAGCGAGGGAAAAACGTACCTGTTCCATAATAATACGTCACTGGGCGCATAACGAGCCGCTTTACGTCCTCAAACTGATTGCTTTTTTACCCTTCCGTAATCTCCCCACGCAAAAATGGATTATATTGTCTCTCGAGCTAACCCGTTTTCTGAAGGGGATTATCCTAAGCCGCAGCCAATTCTATATTCTTTTTCATGAAGAAAGGAGAAAGTGAAATCCCATTTCACTAAATCCCATTGCACTGTGCTCTTTCTTCTTATGAAGGTTCTGTGGGAAAGATTCCCGAAATCAATTATGAGCGGATCTTAAATCCATACCATTGCGGGCTTTTAACTGTGGAAAGATTTTCGGAACGATCGAATGTGGATGCATGAAGAGCTAAAATTTAAATAAATGAAGCATATAATCTGATGATAAATTTATAGTAAAATGACATTGAAGGGTTTAGATGTAATATGATGCGGCATTTTGTTACTTACACTTATCGTTTGCTGTATTATAGTTGTGCAATGTTACGTTTCTTTATTTTCCTCAATAAAGGTCAATACATGGTGTAACTCCACGTATTTACCTTTATTTTTATCACTATCTTTTCGCGGATTTTTCCCATTTTCTCCGTGGGTGATTTTTTCGAACATGGGTATTTTCTCTGTTCACATTCAGTGGCATATGTTTTTTCCCAAATTATATCCCATTTTCCATCATTTCTTCAATTTTTTCATTTTTCATATGTACAGATATTAACCTTCAGTTTATATTTGTACATATTAAAAAGACATACGTGGTTAAGTGGAAGAGACACCCATTTTTTGTTTGTCAATGTATATTATGTTAAGTGTTAATCCTTAAAATATTGACTGCTAGTAGTCAAGGCTCACATCAAAGTAGTACCACAGCTTATAACTTTGGTTCTTTGCTAGTAGTGGTGCCTCTTTCCGAAATGCAGGGAACATTTTTATATGTTGGTTTTTATTAATTAATTTCGTGGCTGTTTAATGAATAATTTTCTAAAACAAGCGGTTTAATTTTTCCTTCAATGCGTTCAATAAAGATGTTAAAAATTAATCTGCAAAGCAGCACAATAAATCAATGAACATGAGTTCACCAAAGATTATCTTTAGGTACTTATTATAATAGAGTAGTAATATTTTTAAAAGAGTTTCTGAGATAATTGCGCACATATGAGCGGGGAATTGCATCGTTCTAACCAAGGCGATCTCTCCTTCATGTCTTATAAATTGATAACCTAATACATATAAAATACGATAGCTTACTGTTCAAGATAATAAAAATTTGCTATAATCTATCTACTGATGAACATAAGTTTAATGGACCAACCATTAAGATACTGCGGAGATACCATTTGCTGCTATGTTAAAATTATCATAATATTTTATTTTACATTTGCATAACGACAAAACTATTGCAGTTATACAGACGAAAGGGGAGGTAAAAATATTCATGATAAATAATGTGTGTAAACTCCGATTTTGAAAGTCAGAAGCTTAATTTTCTCCTTTCACGCAGTTATGCGATGACAGCGAGAGTAAAGACGACGCTTTCCTCGCTGAATTACTTATTCTAAGAGGGTAAAAAACTTCATCTCTGGTTTATCGTGCGCTACTTCTCCTCAACGAGACTGACATTTAGGAATAATTAACATTTTCATTTGCGCTAATTCGGGCGGTGTGTCTCCTTCCCCTGCGATTACAGTGACGCCAACGACTAAGCCGGGAACACTCTGATAATCATGCCGCTCCCATTAACCCTTCCATTTTGTTTTCCCCTCTTTACAACCCCAGAAAAAAAATCACTTAAGTTCTCGGGTCCGTCCAGTCACACCCCCAAATGCTGTACCATAACTTCGTGCACTGCTTAGTTATCTATTCAGAATATTTGTGAATTGCATTTGATGTCGTGAAATAGTCACTAATTTTAGTCCATCGTCATTTATACTCTCTCTCCCATGAGAAATAAATTAATCGGGAAACAATTCAACAATTCTTGCTATACTTGTGAAACATCCATTTTTAGCGGAATAACCAACGTACACAATACGACGGTTTAGACGCTTTCCGAGGAATCGAGTGAAAACTGTCGTATTCTGCTCAATAACTTTGGAAAATACGATCAGGGTATACTTTCTTCGTGAAAATATTTCTATTTTCCTGTCCTAGAATACCACAATGTTACTCGCGAATCAGTGAAATTTATTTTCTCTCTTCATACTCCTTTTACTTCTTATATCACTAGCCAGGGGAATTAGGCGGTTCAAACTAGTTTGAAAAAATAAAAAAATTGAATATCGGAACGTTCGATGCTATGATTTGAGGGATTGAACCAGAAAAAAATGTTTTCCTCCGGAGTGAAAGCCGAACAGGAACCGGAAAATTAAAATCATAAAACAAAAAACGTAAGCAGTTATTTACCCATTCAAACTTTTCCATTTCTTATAATAATAATGCTGTGTGTACATTTATTTATCCGATGTCTGTAACTCCCATAAGATGTATGTACATGGGAGAATTATTGGAACATTAATTTCACGCACTTCCTGACGAGATATAAATATGAAATTTAAAGATTCATTAGGGAATCAGTATTTTTCTACCAATTGTATCCTTGGTTCGACTCTGGACGACTCGAAAATGCTCTCATAAGAAATACACGTAAAGTCAATGTTGATCGATCGCAGACTTTTCTCTTCTGCAAAATTATATTAGAAATAATGGCCTTACGAAATAAAGACGAGTACCAAAAGAAAGGAAATTCATTAAATTCTTATTTTTGTCGTAAATCATTGCTTGGATTCCAAATTGCGAGAATTTTGATAAAATAAACAAAAATTTCGCGAGATTTTCCGGTTGTATATGATCAGTCCCCTTCACTACCGATGCGATTGTTTAATCAGAGCTTATGCATTCTTAGAATATGTAGATAGAAAAAATCATGTTACATAGGCCGTTATGATATAGTGAGTCGAGGGAAATAGATTCTAAAGCAACATGGTTGTAGGATTAATTTTTTTAAGTCTCATTGAAGTTCAATGAAATTGAGTGCGCGCACCTCCTGCCATACGCCCAAAGGGGTTACGTATGTAGATATACGCATAATTAAATAAGATAAAGTACCCCATTAACTCATTTAATAATCAGGGAAGGAGGATTGCTTTATTGAAATAAAGAAGCCGTGGAAACGCGTGATGCATTAAGAAATGACACGAAATGAGAACTTAAGTAAACGCTAGATGTGCGAGGGGCGTCCAAAAAGTTTCCCTATTTTTTTCTCCGCGTAGAATTGAGGTAGGAGAGAACCATTTGTATGGAGTGTTGGTACAGATGTTGTGATACTACTGAGTAACGCTCAAGATCGCTCGACTCACTGGATGTTAGTATGACAATGGTTTTCATGGAGACACCATAGCGCGTTCCCGCCAGCTACGAAATTCGGATTATTGTTTGTTTTTTGACAGAAAAAACGAAACAGTAGTGTAAATTTATAGACAGATATCCTCAATCGTCAACGATGAAGATGCAATATGTATTGAAATGGTACGTCGCTATTGTTCATAAGAGGTAGACAAACTGCTTTTGACGTATACCATAGCGGCAGGCAAATGACGAATCGTCAAGTTGATTTAAACGACGCGTTTGTAAGACCATAGCACTTGATAAACGCTTCACTTTTGGACGAAATTTTTGCTAACCTTCCTTCGAAGTTTGAAATCAGCCTATCATCACTGCAGAGCATTATCCTTGCAGGACAGAGAAGTTTGAGCAAGTTGGGTGCCGTGCTAGCTATCGGCCACGACAACGCCACATTCTGCTCATGGAACTGTACAACTGCTAGAAAACCTTAGTTGGGATGTCTTTGGTCATCCAGTGTAATCATTTGACATTCCCCTACAGATTGAAACCTATTCCCTATGCAGAAAAAACATCTTGGAGGCTGGCGATTATGAATGCAAAAATGAAGTGGATTGTTGGGAAAGAAATCTGGCGGGGGAATGGCGTGATCTTAACTTTTGAAAATGTTACCAATACATAAAAAATGCATACAAAAAGAAGGGGATTGCGTCGATAAATAGAGAAAAGATGAAAATTAATGAATTAATTGTTTTTATGATTTTAGGATAGATATTTTATTTTCTGTAGCTCAGGGAAACTTACTTTTTGGACGACCCTCGTATTTTAGAGAACGTTATGTATTTTAGAGTACATAATATACGTCATCAAATTAAACAAATGTGTAGCCAAGTAAAGAATTGCAAAATTAAAACAAGCAATCTATGGATACTTCTTAGCTCCTTCTTATGAAGCTTCTTAGCAAACCTGAAACTTAATTTTCCGGAAAAAAATTCTCGATACAGGATTCCAACCATTATGGATGAACTTCTGGCTTTGGAAATTTAGGAACCATCGGAATGTAGAATCAGATACTCTGACCACTCGGCAAATTCCATGATAATGTATGATCAAGGTTATAATTCAAGAAAAAGTTTGGCTAAGTAGACTACTGTATGCCAGATAATGACAGATAATATGTCACATACATTTAAAATAATCCTTGATATTTTTGACGGTGTATTTGACGTACATCGCATGTATGCGATAATAGTAGTACATTTTTCTAATAATTAAATTAAGTTCCGTATTTCATGACGGGAGAATTCGCTAGTTTCAAATAAGTGTAAATGTATGAATCTATACTAAATATATGTAACAGAGACAACTATCTACAGTGATTGTTTTACGTTTATATATATATATATATTAATAATTGATGTAATTTTAGTATCGTTTTACTGCGAATGTTTTATTCTAAACTTTTATTTCTTCTTGTGTAATTATATGAACTTTCCCTAGTCGATTACTATCGCCAATCATTCTCGAAAAATTGAAATCTTGAATCGGATAGTTCTAACTTCTATTCTGTGATCTTTCTAGCAATATGAGATCGACATACGTAACAATGACGGTGCATTGCATCCATATTCACCTCCAGCGAACGTACTCTCTCTGGATTAATTAATAAAGTATTTGATCGAACATTCTTTCTTCGAAAGATTCCCATCCTGTGTCCAATACAACATTTTCATGCTACCATTTATTGAACACGTACATTTGTGACGTTAGGAAGCAAACGCCGAATCCTGCTTTCGGTTGGAATATTCTTTAATCGATTGGGCGGGCGGCGTTGATATATTTGTAATCCTTGAAAGCGATTAGAGCGGAGTAGATTTGGAAGAGTGCCAGCGTAAGGCGATCATGTTACGCCACCGTTGATTCGCCGCCATTTTATAAGCCTTTGCGAATCCCGCCAACATAATCGTACATTCGAACGACTTTTATCCTTCGCTCGCATTTGCAAGGATATCCCTATTGTGATTCCCTATAGCTAATGGAATTGCCATCCCGACCGAAGAGACTAAAGAAATGTCGCTTTATACATACGTTCAAGATGTGAACCAAGATCTCTGTTTTAAAGTGTATGTGATGGGAATGCTTCGTTTTAACATCTCTGAATCCTAAACAATTTTAGCTTGAAAAGGTGTTATAAAAACATTTCACTGCAAATTTTTTTAATATTTGATAAATTTCATTTATTCTTTCTATTCATTGAATTGAAGTACTATCCATGTAGTTAAATATTTTTATGCGCATACATTTAATATCTCGTGATGGTTTATTCCATTCCTCTACGATGAATAAAGCGCAATTTTTATAATAATTTCTTTCTTTCAGCTGAGGATAGTGTATTACCTTAGATTATTCATATATATACAGTATAATTCTTTACTAGCATTGGATTAACCGGCGTGTTGACTAAGTGTGTGTACAACGGCGTATTCACAAAGGAAAACCGATACACAATACTGTTATAGCGGATATAATGTATAATTTTTTGCCATAAGAACATCCTCCCAGTTCAACCCTTCATTCTTGACACAAACCGTGCAGCAATCCAACCCAATCTGTTACGCCAAAGTTTGAAAGGTTCTCGATACTCATATAAATTTACTCCGAAAGGCTACCTACTGCTATTAATTTAAAAGTCTAGATTCCAATGAGATTGCTTAGATCAAAATTAGTATTCTCAAACAATTCAAGTTTATATCTGAAACAACATCTTCCGGTATCCGTTATTTCTAAAGATTACTAGAAATTAATTTACAGGCATTTTTGGATGATTCACCGGTTTAAATCAAACTTCATATTCCCGAAAAAGTACTGCTTTAGTGTAAGAAACTTCGTTTTTGATCGTTCAAAAAACTTATTCACATTTCGCAAAAATGTGAATTTAGTCCTTGAATTCGCTACCCCTTTGGTGTAACTTTCCTTGATTCATTTCAAGAGGCTATTAATTATGCGCGACCTCCTCCTTTGGTGTAATTAGCCTCACATAGTCCTCCAATACTCGCGCTATATTTCACCTAAAATATCAAGAGGCTCGTAACTGGATGCTGCTTCCAGAGTACGTTTCTCGTTGGAGGAATCTAATAATAGTAAAACCAGTTTAATATGCTCCCGTTTAAGATGCGGATATTTCCCTTTCCCTGATGCATTGCATGCCCATCGTTCGCCTCATTGAAATGTTTAGTTATTAAAATCTATTTTTTCTATTTTTTAATTTTATAAGCACATATACTTAAATTAATCAATTATTTTGAACATAAAGTATGTATTCTATTCATTATTTATTCATATGCATTATCTTCCCATTCTAAATAAGTTTTATTATTTTCTTACTAGTGGATTCCCACTTTAAAAATGACGAAACTTAATTTAAATCATTAAGAGATGTTGCTTTATCAAAGTATACACCTTAAAATGAAAATTTTTGAAATCTTAGTCTATAAAAATTTAATTTATTCCTAATTTATTATATTAAAATTACATTATATTAAAATTTTAATATATGAAGGTATATCTGGCCATTTAGGATTATTAAATTAACAATCAAAACATCTTTATATTTTTCTATTTATTTGCAATACTTTAGTCGATTAAAAATGAAAAATAACATAGTCACAGCTTTAACTAAATCTATTTCGGCATTCCGCGTATACATGTATGATACTGAACATATGAACAGTAAATTATCACGTTTGTAACATATATCGCAGTAAATGTCCATAAAATGCAACGGAATCCACTTTTGATAGAGAAAAACTGGACCAGTGATGATCCAACGGGATCGAATGTTTGATTCTAACTAATCCCACAAATAAGCTCAATACATTAAAGTAATAATTCACGGAGCACCTTCGGTTAGGACACCGCAGGATGGAAGTCACTCTAATATTCATTCGGGAGTTACTGCGGCCGCACCCTTCGCACTCATTTGCGGGGGATTTAATTACGTCTGCTCCTTTTAATTCAGCCCAAATCCACCGTTTAATAAGCGCGAGTTATGGCACACTGTCCGAATGTTCTTGGGTTGGACATCGTGAGGTTAGGCTAAAGTGCATTATGACAGAGGGACTTCGGGTACTAAAGTAAAGGAACTGAGGTAAGAATAATTTCCATGCATCGAAATATTCTCCAGATGGATATCGACAGAATTTGAATTGATCGGGTCTAAATTCATGTTTATTATTTGCTCCAATTTTGCCAATACTGTTCTCATTACCAGAAGGGGTAACTATCACCTTTAACTATAAATAATAATATAATTTATACCATCTAAAACAATACGCAAGTTAAAATTAAGATACTCTAAAAAGTGGAATTAAGCACTTCCGAAGTAAACCTTATGATTGCGATCTCTTTAATATAATATATATAATCACTGGCACATTTAAATGAAAACTTATAGAGATGAATTGGAAAATGAGCACAAAAACTAGGATTATAAAAAATTGGAGTGCGAATAAAAGTTGAATATAAATAAAAGATAAAAGCAATAAATTTACTTCAAGTAAACTTCAACATCTCTTTGCGTAAAAAGCCGTTCCCTGAATCAGTGAATGAATATCCTTTGATTACACACAGAAAAAACCCTTTTGCAGTACTGAAATTAATTTAGGTGCAATATATGTATAAAACTAATTAAACATCACAACATTAGACCTAGGAATTACAAAACGAAAATTTATTTGTAATCCCTGATCATGAAGCAGTCTCCTCGAATAAATGTGCACCGATATCATCTTAAAAGTGTCATCTGTGTTCATAAAATAAATCAATGCCTCCCCAAATTTAACTTATTGACTCTTTACAGAGTGAGACAGATATGCTTCTAGTTGAAATTCTTTCATAATTTGTATCTGCTTACTATCCAATAACGAATTTTCGATTACGTTTTACCTCTAAGTACTTCAGGAGCCTAAAACGATCAGTAAATGTTTTCATGCTACCTTTAGGTAGAAGCAATGTTAGAGATGTCCAGAAGCGCTGTTTTGTTCTATATCTAAAGAGTAAGATGTTGCATTAGTTATATACGTGGAGTGAGTCTTTGGCAGCTTTCGCAGTCTAGATGTTTATATCACTACAACGTATTTTTTTAGATATTGTATATTTTCCTCTCCGAAGATATCAGGATTAAAATGTGCAAGAGCGCTTAAATTTTCTTTGCCAAATACTTTTCGACAGCCTTTAATAGTGGATATGATAAATATCTAACTGAAATATTTTAGGAAATGCTATCAAATATCAAGTGCATTTAATTGTTCATTTACAAACAAATATCAAAAGTATTGACAGCAAATTAGAAATTCTCATGATTGATTGATTGGTTAAAATGTTGTTTGAGTAAGAATTTTATAAGAGAATAAAGTAATTTTTCCGTTGTAAAAAATTAATGAAATAATCTCTTTTTGTTGTGAAGTTCAATGCGGGCGGTGCACTTTCACCATTATCACAAATTCTCCTGTGAAGAGGAATGTGAAAATGATGCTGCTTGTAAAATGTAACACTATGACAAACCCGAATCTTTTTTTTTAAATCCCAAAACGCTTATAAGTCATACATATTTATATGAAGTTAAGTTACTGAATGTAAATTCGCATACATTGACTAATTTAATTTGCTAAACATCTTTTATTGGTCACACAAATATTTTCAGGGTTCCTGGTGTGTATCTGTCAATATGAGTTTCTCGGTATGTCGTAATAATTTCCCTTCGGGTGGATTCATCTTCAGACGTAATGTTTTCCATCCTCCTCATCGTGATTCAAGTACACTCGATATCTCGGAAAATAATCTCATGATTTATTCCGGGAATGCCGGAATTCAATCGGTTGATGGCCTACCCTGTCTCCCTCGGTGGTCCAGCAGGAAGAAGTGGCATCCTCTCGAGGAGTCAAATGTAGGGGAGCGCGCTTTGAATGAATGGAAGTGTACCTATCGGAGATAATGTTTGTTTTCTTAGAGATCACGCACACTATTCGCTGAACTGATATGTTTGACCCTTGCATCGATCGGAGAAGTCAAACCTGGTTTAACAACGTTTATATGCCTCCAACACGGACACATAGATGGAGGTAAAACAAAATGGAGCAACCATAATATAACATAAGAGCATAGTCGCGATTAAAACTATTTCTGAATTGATATATTGAATGAGATCCCGATTCCCGAGGTACTTGTGTATCGGATAACTGTTCTTTGTGTCCGCTCATACACCTGTTATAAGGATATCAACAGCACTCAAGCTGCCACTTGCTTGCAGGAATGCTGTGAATAGTACTACGTTCAATGAGGAAACATTTGAATACATTCATGACGACATAGCAATTTTGCATATCTACATGCAGCTTGTCTTTATCCGCATGCGTTATTGTCGACTTTATCAATTAATCATTCACATCATCAAGTGTTGAACACTGTGTATAATTGCAGTGAAAAAAATTATATCATAAATATATTTAATTATCACTTTGACTCTACACTAGAGAAACACACGGTAATAATAGACAATTAATGTAGATTGTGAATGAATAGCAAAATCTCCTTCAGGGCGAGATAGAGACCTCTTAGTCTATTCTTAGATCTATCCCTTGGCAATTAAACATTAAAAAATAAAAAAGCTTATGGGAGTTAAACAGAAGAAAAAGCAAAAAAGAGGGAATTACTTTATGACTTTAAAAAATTAGACTAAAAAAAGCTCGCTTTGAACTCCGGTGAAGAGAAAACTTAGGTAAGGACCATCCCAAAGGCGTGTGGCAAGGGGTGCGAAAAGATCTCTAACGACTTTTACTTTCACTAATGCTCTTCGTTTAAAAAACGACCAAAAATAGCAGTATGAGGAGAATTTCTTATAACGCTTTTTCGTTTTCTTTCGAAGCTCGCGAATGTTGCTAACTGTAATAACAAATCAACTATCTTGTCGACGAGATCTGTACTAATAACTTTTTCTAAGGCTAAGATGGCTAAAAGTAGTCAAAATTAGCCACCGACGAAATATCTGTGGATAATTAAAAGTTTCTTTCTGTTTTATGACTCTTTTATTCGGAAAGCTACGAAGTATGCAATTTTTAATTTAGTTCCGCCATTTTAACGGGGTTAATCACAAACTTAAACATATTAAGTTAAAACTGAATAAAGAGATTTAGAGGGTTATATCTATATACTTCTTGATATCAATATACATGATGATATAATTCTTAACATGGATATAAATCGCTATAACTCCTGATATCGATGCATGGGCGCTATATCCATAAAAGCGGAAAATGCGGCAGAGGGAGATTCTCACGTGCTCATGCGTGGCGCTTGTCATAAATCTCAGCAACTCCGTGAGTTAGTGAGGTGAGGCTGCATCCCCAAGGTACGCCACAACCCGAGGCACTTTATTGGACACCCCGCGAGGATAAAACATAACTTTTAGGAGCTCACCTTATAACCCGGCTGACGTACGGCTTTCTTCCGGACACAATTTTGAGGGATAATTTGCGATTCTCCCCATCTGCATCTCTTTATCGGATCGAATTGATATTTGGCGTCAATGTTTCATCGGGGGGAGGAGATGCACAAATGGATCGTTAAAAACTATATCGCGATCGAGTATTTGAAGAGCTGCAAAGCATGCTGCCAACCATTCGCCCTTAATAAAGTATTTTGAGGAAGTTACCTTGGAATGCACTAGGATTTCTAGCTTCTTGAGAAGCCTATGAGTTGCGTGGTTTTCGAAGCTGTTTCGGGCCATTGACCCATTTTTCGATCCTCATGTACAAGGAAATCACTTAGACCAGAGTTTGCAAACCTCTTCTTCCCCGCGCAATGCAAAGAGTAGAGCACACCAACGAAATTAAATTTTAGTTTTGCAGTTATATAAAAAGTATATGCTCCTCAAGGAAATACGTTTTGTTATACTCAGCAATGATAAAAAGGCAATCGTAACGAAAATGCTCTCAGACGCAGGTTGGGAATCATTGAAAGAAAGGAAGCTTTGTTGCAACTGCTTAATAAATTCAATGAAAGTGCGATTGAATGGGAATGTATTATGCGATCCCCTGCCGATCCGAGCGTAAAATAAGAGACATAGTTGTTAAGACGAGAGCGCATTCTTCCTCGATAACAACCAAATAAAGAAATGGCTTGAAAGGTTTTTAATCCCCTGCCAAATGACATCTTGCAATGCAGACAAGAGGTTCGAATAAGTTGCTCGAAAAACTCTTCGATCCCCGAATATACCAGTGAATGTCGGGCCAATTCCGCGAAATATAAGAAGCCGCGAAGTAGCAGCCTTCTGGGAATCACCCAATGCGCATTTCGGCGACTATGCCGCCATCTTCAGACGCTACATACACGTAGAAAGTTTTCTACCACGTCTTTTCAACTAACGTATTCTTATCTCTCTGTACATAAAATGGTTGGATACTTAATTTCGATAGTCTAGGAGAACCATTGTATTCTTTACAATTTACGTCCTTCAGCTGCTTCTTATGAATCTTTGAATTTGGTTTCTGAATATTGAATGCTACTGCTACAGAGATAAACATTTCGGGGCGTCGTTATGTGAAATGACGCTATGCGAATGATCTCCGTCGTCTCTGCGAGGGAACAAAGAACCGTTGGGGTTGAGCGAGTAATTTATGGGCTCGAGCTGGGGGAACCTGTTTCTGAGGTTCTAATTAATAAAGAAAGCACGATGGAGATACACGCCAAAAATCCAATTGTTTCCTATCCCCGGCGTGAGGAAAATAAAATGTCATTACACATGGAGTGCGAAAGGAAAGTATCTCCGTCAATGCCACGGCTTTCGTATTGAACAATTGAAAAGCGAAAAGCAAATTCATCGATCTCTCTGAATAGGAACTCTGAGCAGAACAATGATGTGGACCTTAACTTCATCCGTGAATTAACTAAAAAATTTAACGTATATTTTAGTATACAATACAGTTTATCTGCATTTAGTCTAGTTTATCTTCATTTAGTAAATTTTATCTGCATTTAGTACGGTTTATCTACATTTAGTATTCATAGGATCATTTTTGTTAACTCGCTGTTTTTTTTGTAGGATGTTCACGTATTTTTGATGACCAAAAGATATTCGAATTACAGCCAAAATTTAAGTGAGGGAATAGTAACCATAATCTGCAATATTAGACGAGAATTAACTTGTAGAAATACTGAACACGTCATACCGATATTTTTACTGAAATAAATTTCTTCATTCTTGGTAACTTGGTAGAATCGGAATTATAGTCGATTTTATGTAAATAAATAGTACCATAATTAGGTTATTACAGAGTATAACATTGATTCAAAGAAATATACATTTTAATGCGACATAACGTTAGACTGTAGTTAATATGATTTTTAATGTAATACCAATTTCTACATTTCCGGGGCAGATTCATAATTAGGCGCAGTAGACGCTTGCTGTGGCGCCCTCTATACTTGATTATAAACTCTCAATAGCATTCTCTAATTGTTCCAAATATTTTTGAGGTGCGACGCCTTCACGGGTTCCTGTTTTTTGCTTCAGGAAAGAATTACTTATATACTAAGTAAGACTGCATTATATTTTTTTAGTGTTTAATATGCAATTTATGTCACTATCCTCTATATATTATTTTAAAACATGCTTTTTAGTGATCGGGACTTTTCTTCCTTATTACTAGACCAATACGTGTAAATGAATGACCGTTTGAAGGTAAAAGTTGTCAGGTTCCTGCTAAAAAATAGTTAGGCAAATGAAAAATTCACCATGCGTTGAAGAAAGTGAATTAATATTTTAATCATCGCGTTGCGTCCTGGACGAATAAATGCCCGAGTTGCTATATACAGATTATATTTGTTTACTTAGTGAAGAGTGTAAACAAGTTTTAAAATCGGATTAAAGCACCTATTCTCGGTCATAAAATGATTCACAATTAATATTACAGTCTCCATGAACGAAAACTTCGATGTCGTACGCAACCACAGTTTAATAAGTACACCTTATTGCATCTTGCGGGAGCAGAACGACAGCCAAAGAAACATGAACATTGCCGAATTTGAAAGTTTGCGTCACGGTTTTATTGTGTGGTATGTTTCATTAATTTTGCATCATATTACTTCCCGGTGGTTTTAATTTAAGATCGACAATATTTAAAAATC
The DNA here is from genome assembly GCA_036926295.1 of Pachydiplax longipennis. Classification (NCBI taxonomy): domain Eukaryota; kingdom Metazoa; phylum Arthropoda; class Insecta; order Odonata; family Libellulidae; genus Pachydiplax; species Pachydiplax longipennis. Next base: position 1,364,975 of record JAVFKF010000054.1, read on the forward strand.
GATTTGGGGTATTATGATTAGATTTTGGAGTTTTCAAAGAAAAATTAGAGAAATTAATTACGAGTCATGCGATCAAAATAATTAGGTCGTTAAGTTGTTTTCCGAGTATTCAAATTTATTTTGGTGAAACTTTCGTCTGATGCAAATTTTCTATATATCTAAACCTGATATCAAATGATTTTTAGTGTTTATATTTCACTCAATGAAAATATAATATTCAAAATTTAATCATATTTCTGAGTAAAGAAAAGGATGTCCATCGATTTCAGAAAACTCACTATTAAGGAGTACAAGCGTAACGAAAGCCCAAACTTTTATTCCCAATCGCTATCTCCGAAGCACAAAAATGTATTATTTTGCCACATTAACGATGTTAGATAAATAATTTAAAAATTATTATTAGCAAAACTTACTTTAAAGAATTTCGAGTTATTCGAGACTTTTAATGAATTCGGGGACAATGCTATGCGCTTTGACGATGTAACTCAATGTATGTTCGTATGAATGTGTGACATATAGCCCTCTAGCTCTCCTCTCACAGATCAGATCATTGCAGACGAGTAGTAGTTATTTTTATATTTCAGGTATGAAGAGAAGAACATAGAAAATAAATAAATAACATGGATGCAGAAGGTATGTTTCGTTGTTTTATCTTTGTTATTTAACTGACACATTATTGCCGGTATAAAAGGAAGAGATATTTATAACGACAGAGTTTAGGTAAAGCTGGCAGTGATATTTTGTATCTTTACCATAATTCATTTAGTCATAAATGCATTGAGTGAACTGAGTTATTCGGTATAGGATAAGATACATGTATCGTTATAGTGGTGACGTGCACTATTCGTGATTATACTACTATAAGAAAATTTTTAAAACATTCGATAACATTTATACTCTCACGTTCTCTAATATAATAGGGATTTTGTTTGGGTTCATGTGATAAGGCGTTAGAAAACGCAAGTCTTTTTATTTGGCCATTGCGTTTAGTTACTGGATGTGTAGATAGCGATATCTATCGCTACAAACGAGGTATATCGAAATAGACACTGATAAAGAATATTAAGGGATGTATTTTTAGGTATGTTTTAGTTTTTGTGTATTTGTTTGTAACGATTGGTGTTTGTTGAAGTGTATTTGGGTGGGAAATTGAGTATCAGTGTCGTCTGCGAAAGTTTCGCACGGGGCAACTAGTTAAATGTAATTGCTATCTACTATTCCTTGTAATTTGTAGAAAAACTTCTTAGAATTCAATATTTTGTTACCCTTTTTCTTAGAGAATTGGCTGAGTTTTCTATAGCCAGTATTTTCTGTTTGAAGAAATGATTCCAATGTTTGCTCCCATAATTTTTTATGCATACCTCAATATAATCTTTGTATTTAAAGCTTCTGGTAGTTTAAACCCGGCCTTGGCTGCACCTGACCGAAAAGTATCACCCATTTTGAAAGAGAATGCTTTTGAAGACGTTGCATCATTTATTATGATTAATTTAATTCATTTATTGTACTTCAAGTAGTACTTCAATGAGGTATTTCATATTTCAAGCCTCCCTTTCACAGTATCGCAAATTTTCATTTAGTCCACACACGAATTCCTTACCGTCACTGGTTCATCACAGAGGGGTTCCTTGTGATGTGGCGTGCAGAGGGCGCTTCCGGAATTCGTACATTTATTTCTTGAGAGCGGTTACCAACGCATTACCTCTCCCTCCCCATCCGCTGCTCTTTGTCACTGTCCCCCACCCCGTGTTTCATTCCGGAACTAGCGTTTAATTTCCTCAGGGACACGGAATACATTTTCTGCGACTCCGATGTAAGTAGGTTTCCTCCACAATCTCCTTATCCCTCCTCCCCTACGACACCCCCTGGCTTTCATTAGCCTCCTACGCCCCCCCCCCCCCCAACTGTCCGAATCCATTACTGGAACCACGGCAAAAAACTCTTCTTCAAAGCGTGCAACCGTAAAAAGTTTTCGCGCCGAAGAAAAAAGTGGAAATTTAACTTTAATCAGTTGCGTTTGTAGAGTCGGGACTCATTTGAGGGTGTTAAGACCGCTGGCGAAAGAACTTATGACTCTTGATCATTTCTCTAATTCGTGTTTTTTACGTGAAATTCGTTATGAAGATGAGCGTCGCTTTGGTGTACAAATGACGGCTGCGCACAACAGATTAGAAACTCTCTCCGCATTTACATAATTAAATACAATGAATAAAACCACAATTCCATCATTAGAACATACGCGCTCTTACCTTTTTATCACTAGAAGGATCTTGAAAATGTATTCGTTAAATGAAACTGTAAATTGTAGTCTTTGAGCACATGTACTTTGGCTGATAATGCTATTCATATTTATTTGGTAAGTCAAAAATCAGCAGGAAGTACATGAGCAGCGTTTAATATACGGATAAAAGAAATCAAATGAGTACAAAACTTTCTCTCCGAAAATGCTACTTGATACTCTAAGCCATGGAAGCGTATAAATAGGCTCTTATAGTTCCAACTATAGTATCCTCTTACAATTGCCACTGTTTTTGAGTTGAATATATACTATGCAGTAATTTATCAATATTATAGGTATATAAAGCTAATTAAACGTGAAATTTTTGGGGGGTCTTAAGACATAGGGGCCCTAAGATATATATTGTTTAGTTTACGCATAAAGTTGGCGCAGGTGAAGAATATTCAAGGAACGTAACAAAAGCACAATAAAATGAAATGAAATCGCAAAATGAATTACAAGGAGCTCCCGTGAGCGAATTATTACGAATCATCCGGGGATTATTAATACAGATAGGACCTTTTCTATGGAGCAGTAAAATTACGACAAGGATAGTAATATTTTTGCTCTAAGGATCATCGATCGGGTGGAGAAAATTCTTATTAAGTTTATGAATTAATGTAAAAGGACTGTGTATGCATATAATAATAAATTGTTTATTTGCTTAAATTATGAACATAATAAGTAATAAAATGAACATAATAAATAAAATAGAAAATTTGAGTTATCCGCGTTTTCGTACATTTATACCCATCTATAGCCCGGATATAGTTTTCTGTAAGTCATAAACCTTTCAGCAACTGATAATGTTTTTCTTAACTATGTTCATCCTTCCCATCAATTCATCATAAATGCCTATATAAGAACAGCATAGAAAGAAGGATGTTTTCTGTCGTGCTTACTTAAATGACGGGAGACACACCTGGATAAGGGCGTTGGCCTTATATAGGAAATTGAAGCCTTGGCTTAACCCCCTGTCGTAGGCATCTCATATCCGGCCATGCACTCCCTTCGAGCGACAATCTCGGGAAAATGTTCTCAACACGTCGATGATACTATCACAGCCACTTAGCCAAACGAAGTCGCTCTGCGTGTGAAATTAAACCAAACCAATTAATTTACTATACATTTAATGTGTCGATGCTAGGAATAAATATGGCACTACAGTTAAATCCCTCTTAACCGGCCTTACACAACCGGTCGTTTGCCGTTTTGGCCAGTTTTTTTTACGTGTGCCTACATACGAATACTATGTACATATATCTGTCGTTCGCAGTACACGATTTCGGTCAATTGATAAAATCTTATGGCCATTTGGCGGGATATTGTTGTGTGAGATATGAAGATATTGGTAGAGATGTAATGGTATAAAGATGAGCTTGGGAAAATGGGCAATCGCAGACGGAGCGTTAATCTTGGACAGGAGCATCCTGCATTGACAATTTTACTCCCTCAGTCCGAAGATGTCACACAGTGGGGGATTGACAAAGCACGCGATATCGACCGGGGAGTGCAGTGAATAAGCGACCATCCACAGCAAAAAAAATGCCCCTTGTCGGGATCCCTTACATCTCCCGGGCACCCCCTTTTATCCTGCCTTAATCCTTTCCGTGTCACCCCTCCGCCATGGGGAAGGGAAGGCAACCCAACCCTTGCATACATCTTCCTTCATCGCCACCGCGGTCCCGGTAAATTATTTAAATTTAATCGCGTTGTTTCGGTCCAAACTGAATTACGCGCCTATTAATGCGTGAAACTTGATTGTTTAAAATATTTATTGCCCTTGCGAAGGAGATGTCTCCCGTATTGGGAAATGCTTTCCTTACCTCAAATCCCCTTCGCCGTGGGAATGCACCATTCCTTTCTCATTTTTCTATCTCGGCTTAAATTATATTATCGATAATAGACAAAAGAAGAGTAAATCTCACTCCCTGTCATAATTGACTTTGTAAGTTTTTCGCAGTACAAAAATAATATCGGCTTCGCAGTATGATAGGAAAATTAGGCCGAGATCAAAATTCTTTCTGCGCCGTAAAACTATATTCAATGCAATAATCAATTACAATGCAATAGTCTTTGCTTAATGTAAATAAGGCGGTTGGTTGTCAGAAAGTAAAGGAAAAGACTCCAAGTAGGCATCAATAAACTGCAGTCTTGAAAGAGGATTTAAGGGATAATTTTCCTTCCTTGACTTCCGTTACAGAGCTAGAGAATTGTGGTAGAAGTGTAACGAAATAGAGAAGATGGCTGAAAGTGGGAGGGTCGACCTATTATATATAAAATTAAAACAATTAACGAGGAATAAAATTACTAATAAAATGGCCACTATTAGGGATAACAGGGGAAACCTCTTAAGGGAGCTAGCAAGCATAAGGGGACGATGGAAAGAGTATGTCGAAGAATTGTATTCTAAAGACATGAAGCCTACCCACACAAAGATAGAAAGTGCACAAGAAGTAGAGGAAGATGATGTTGGACCAAGTATATTGGATAGTGAACTTGATAGAGCACTGCGGGACATGAAGGGAAAGAAAGCAACGAGTATGGACGAGATTCCAGTGGAATTTCTTAAGAATAAGGGGAGAAAGGGTAAAAAGCACTTCTACGATTTATGTAGGAAAATTTACGACGAAGGAAAGTGGCCAGAGGATTTTACTAAGTCTATCCTGATTTCGTTACAGAAAAAGAGTAATGCCTTAGAATACCGGGATTACCGCATAATTAGTTTATTTTTTCACGCGGTAAAAGTTATTCTAAGGGTCTTGAATAGAAGAATCGAGGGCGAAACTAAGGAATTCCTAAGGAATTATCAGTTCGATTTTCAGAGAGGGAAAGGAATGAGGAATGCAATTGGGGTAATGCGGGCAGTCGTAGAACGAAGCTTAGAATTTAAAAGGTACGTTTGTGTATGTTTTGTTGACTTTGAAAAGGCCTTCGATAGAGTTCAATGGCCAAAACTGATGGTTATACCAAAGAAAAAATTGGGTTGGATTGGAAAGACAGGCGTTTAGTGCAAAATTTATATTTAAATCAAACCCCACGAGTACGAGTTGCTAATGGGGAATCGGAATGGGCAGAGTTAGGGAGGGGAGCAAGACAAGGCTGTCCTTTATCACCAACACATAAGCCGAAGAAATGGTCAAAGAAGCTTGGGATGAAATAGAGAAGGGAGTAAAAGTTGGTGGGGAAGTAGTGAAGTCGTGAAGTGAAGATATGCAGACGAAAAGGCTATTGTGTGCGATTCTGAAAGGGGTTTTGCAAACCCTAGTAAATGTACTAAACGATAAAGGAAAGGAATTTTGGACGAAAAAAAATGTAAGAAAGACTAAAATTATGAGGTTTTCAAAGGGTAAGAAAGAAAAACTACAGCAAGTGGATCAATTTTCATACTTGGGCAGCCTTCTTTCTAAGGATGGAAGATGTTGGATAGAAATTAGAAAAAGGATAGGATTTGTGAAAGAAGCATTCGTGAGCGAAGGGAATTGATGACAAAGGGACTTGATAAAGGAAAATAGAATAGAATTAGGAAAAGATTGGTAAAATCCTTGGTGTGGATTTTAATGTTCTACGGGTGTGAAACGTGGGCGTTAAGAAAAGAGGATGTCAAAAGATTGGAGGCTTTTGAGATGTGGGTATGGCGTAGAATGGAGAAAGTAAGTTGGGTCGATAGAAAAACGAACGAGGAGGTTCTAGAGATGGTTGGGGAGAAAAGAGTAGTGATTGAAGTAATTAGAAATCGACAAAATAAATGGGTGGGATAAACATTGAGAGGGGAGGGATTATTGAAGAAGTGATCGTGGGAAGAATGCTAGGGAAAAGACAGAGGGGAAGACAAAGACAGAAGTTGTTAGAAGAATTAAGGGGTGGGATAAGTTACCGAAAATTGAAGGAGAGAAAACTGAATAGGGAAGTGGGGGCACATGAACCTACCGAAAGGTAGAACACTTGCATAAGAGGAAGAGCCCGTCAGACATTTTTTAAGTCTGTTGTTTCTTGAGATACTAGGGTTTACAAATATTGTCATTATTAACCTTAAAATTGTTCGCACTCGAAAAAACATACTATTTCAATTGTCGCTTAAAAGAATAATTGAATGATCTTCCGATTTACATAAATTTCATTCCCTGCCATAATGAGTGAAAATATGGCATAGTCATAAAAATGTTTGTGACTATGTCATCTTTTCACTCATCATGTCCTCGATGCGTTTTATATTTTGGTATTCGACAAAAGTATTGATTTAAAGGTATAAATAAGTAATCAAATGGAATAAAATTAAAGTTTTTGATAGTTATATGTCATATCTATTGGTGTAGGCGAGCTATCTTTACAACACGTTAGTTCTAAATCTGGTTGGAGAAATGATGTATTGTAGATGTTAAATTATTAGCGTGTTGTCAGGATTACATTGAAGTATTTATCTGTATCAGCGTATCATAAATATGATCTAACTTGAAAAATGAAATTCAAAGTATAAATTTCTCCATCGTTGAAGTTGTAGAAATTTCCATTCTTAAGTAGTAACAATGATGATGAAATTTCCTGTCGCATAGCGATAATACTAAGAAGTTCTACATAATTTCCAAGGCAGCATCAAATGTTTAATTTCGAAATGCAATGGTGTACAACATAACATTATTGTCAGCAAGGAAAGCGATTCTCATAAAATACGAGCATAAATGAATATCTTGCCATTCTCTTTATGGGTATAATGAGCTGGCCGCATGCATGTCAGCTTTTTACAACTTTTATCTACATCTAAGTCTTCATAAGTACCCTGTAAGCCGCCTTTCGGTGCGTGGCAGGGGGTACTCAACATTCAAATATCAATCTCAGAAAAAATGAATCCTTGAATCTACTAATTTCCATTCCTTCTTCGCAGTATCAGAACGGTCTATGGGCGTATAATAGAAGCAATATTTTCTACGAACTCACTCTCTCTAAATTTCTTAAGTAAATTTACTCTTTGTTTTGCTTATCTTCTCAAACTACATTCGTCTCTTTTCTTCAGGATCTCTTTACCTCATTGAAAGAAAAACTGTAGTAAAAACCGAATTGGTACGGAAAGATTAAAATTTTTGAATGGTAACCGGTACTATCGTTTCCAATTGTTTATTACGATTAAGGTTTCCGCCCATTTCGGGAATCTTTTTCGATTTCCAGTTTACGAATTCCTAGAAAATGTGGTCGGAAAATCTGGAAATTTGATTCTCGGAACCAAATAATACACACAGTGGGAACTATTGGGTACTTATGAATTATATTTTAGAAATATATGAAAGTAGCTCACTCAGTTTTCTCACTCTCGATTGGAATACTCTTCTTCTGCATTCTTTTATACTTCATGAAGAGACCACGTACATCTTATAGCACCTTGTATTCCATACAGGTACATGCTGTTCATACTGTTCCATCGGAAATCAATTTTACTCTATGCCGAATGATTTCAAAATCAATTATAGCCAAATATCTTTTTCAATGATAGTCGCAACATTTGAATCGATTATATGTCCCTAAAGAAGGATAATGATTGCCTAGTGTTTCTTAATGATTCTACCTTCTGGGAATAACTCGGTAATCCTTTCTTCATTCGAGGAATTCCACTGCAATATTCGGCGGAACCTTACGTTGAATATTGGATCGCGGTGTGTCAGCATTTTCTCATAACACTCCTTTTTTTGCGGGGAGCGACATCTTCATCGGAGGCAAATGGAAGGCGGGAGATGTTTTTAGGGGAAGGTGAGTTATGGGGGTGAGAAAAGAGGGATGGAATGAAAAATGAGGTAAAGGGGAGAGGAGGGATCGATGCCTCGCGAGAAACTTATTCCCAAGATGAAATAAAAGGGCACATAGTGTAATGAGGATGGAAGAGAAATATACCCCTAGATATCGTCGTAATAGTAGTAGAATTGTTAAAAGTACTTCGAAGGCTGACGTCACGTGAGGCACGTGAGCCCCCACCGGGAATCGAACCAGGGACCGCTTTTACCAAAGTTGAACGCCACTAGGATTTACGGAGTCGAGGTTATTGTCGTCATCCATTTAAATAGCATAGGAAACTTAAAATGAGGAAATTTTTTCATTGGGTATAATATCGTAACTACGGTTATCTTGTAAAAATACGTTGTGGGAGGAAGTGTTCTTACATAAGTGTGAATACAGTAAATGGAAAAACGAAACCAAAGTGAATAACAAAAGCATCAATTTCTGCCACTTCATTTTTTATTCAATTTTTGCTCCGATCTCATTCAATTTTGGTTTTAGAGACGACGATTTGGTTAAAATGAAAATAAAATAACTGAATTCGATTCGAAATATCGAATTTTTGCACACCTCTTCTCAATATACGTTCGTAGTACATAGTCAAACTAATAGACCAGTTAAGTCATAACAATAAATCTGTTATGTATATAAGGAATGGTTATGAATAAGTTAAAAACTATAAATCCCAAATATAGGTTAGACAGTGCCTTTCGAGAAACCTTCCTCTGATAGAACACAATTAAAGCAATGAAGTTAAATGTATAATCCAAGACAATAACTATCCAATCCTCCAATAAAGAGTCTTAATTCAAAATCACTTCCCAACCTCGTTAACAAAAAAAATCAGCTTTCAAGCACATAATTTGAAACGGAATCAAGCATATTCCACTTCCGCTCAAATTAAAATAATTTACTCTACTTATTAAAATAATTTACTCTACTGGGAATGAATGGCTCGTTTCTCTTTAAAAATTACAGAATAATATATATAATAGAGTGAAAACCGCGCTATATGCGGGATGGCGTTTTAGCAACTTTTCAATTTTGTTCGTTCGTTTGATTACAAAGTAGAATGTTTTTTACTTCTGGAATTTTTAAATATCTGCTATACAGCTTTATAAATATTTTATTTAAAATATTCCCACACGGTGCAGACACCATTTTACAGTGAATACCAAAATAAAAGAACACAACGAAATCTCATTAACTAAGCATGAAATAAATATAAAAGCAAATGAATAAAAACCTTCTCAGACAAATCTTATAACAAAATTCCGTTTTTTACCACTTGTATACATTTTTCAGTTTAGATTTTAAGATTCTTTTAACTAGGGCCTAACACACTATTTTAATCCTTTCTCAGGGTTTTCCTAGGCCCGTCTACAAAGCAAAATTTTCTCTTGTGTCTGCAACAAACCGTTAATGAGACAAAGTAGAGGGAGACGGACGGATAGACATTTCGAAAATTAAAATAAATAAGAATGAAGGAAGCATAAAGATAAAACACAAAGGAAAGAATCATACAAAAGTTCATATTCTTTCGAAGCAAGAAGTATTTCTTTTCAAAGAGAAATATTGCAACTTTTTCATCAAACATAGAAGCAATAGTAACAAATAAAATGTATGATTTTATTGAAAATAATAATTTATGATTCGATGTTGAACATTTTTACAATGGTCTATTAATGGCATTTATTAAAAATTAAATTTTACGGTTAATTTCATATTTTCGGGGTCAAAAGTTGTGGCGTTCTTTTACTTTTAAAACGTTTTTTCGGAAAATATCCATCCCGTAATCCGACACACCGAGTGAGGTTTCCTTGTCAGATGAAGCTTTCGCACCTTCCATATTTGACGATTTTTCCATTTTTATTTGCTTACAGACTATTTTAGATTTTCTCATTCTTTTAATTTTCATCTACCGTTTTATGCTTTTTCGTAATTTCTTTGATGCACTTTTGCTCTGTCTACAAATGGCTCTTTTTTTTAAGATTTCCGCTACTAAATTAGAACTACTCCTTTTCTCTCTCTCTCTCTCCCCCCCCCCCCCAAATAAATGCCATGGAAAAGAGCCACGTTTACGTATCAATTTCCTTTTTTATGAAAGGATATAAATTCAAGAGAGTGATCGGTAATAATTTCAAAGCGTTCAAATTCGCGTGACTTCCTTCCTTCTCACCAAGGGTCTTTCCCTGATTTCTACGGAGTGACGCAAACCAGGTCAAAGGATACGTCCAAATAAAAGTAGTGAGATCTTTCTCACCGCAGGGAAGTGTGCTGCTCGTGTCCGATAATGCATCTCTAATTAGTATGCAGCCTCGCCTTCCCCACGCCTTATGTCACGTCCTCGCCGCCTGAACAGATACCTATCGCACACCCACGCTTACTTTCAACTTGCTGTTACAAATTCGGCACGCACCCTTCATATTTTGCCAATTCCTTGTCGCTCTGTTTCACATGAAAAAAGGTAAACTAAGCTAATTATCTTAACTAAACTTTAAACATAGGTAAGCAAACTATCAGGGTCTTTAATTGAGCGAGATTAAAATTTATGCTCGTAATTTATTAATATACTATTCCCTTGATATCCGAGAGAGATACCTTAATATATAAAATTTAAAATAAATGTGCATATTTCAAAATAAGAGCCTATTTAAATTTCGCAAACGCTGAAAGTGAGTAAAAATAAGAAGCCATTATTCTTACATTTATGTTGCCATTTAGTGGAAATCAGGTTGCAATATCATCATACATTTTGCAAAGCTCCAAAATATTGACTAATATTAGGATTATATATATATATATATATATATATATATATATATATATATATATATATATATATATATCTATTATATATAGCTAACTCTCCGGATATACCTATATATATATACGAGTAAAAGTTGCTTGCATACTGCAAGCTATCCGTTGAATACAGTATCATACCAAGTACTGCCTCAGTTCAAATTCAAAACTTCGCGCCAAAGACCGCCTTGGGACGAACTAAGAACCCGATCGTGAGAGAAGACAGCAAAATAATATTAGATAAGTGCCATCCTTACTTGTTCCAAAGTTTCGATTCAATATCTTATCGGGAAGGTCCCACGCCTCTGTCACCATTCCGGGTCTTATCTTTCCAGCTTATCGGGAGGCATTTAAAAAGATTTCCGCAATGCATTTCTTATGGAAGAATTTTGCATCCACCTGGCGTCGAACTCACTGTCATTTGGCTACATTTTTTCCATGAGAAGCATAGAAGACTACCTCAACTTCAACCTCCGAAATTTTGGTTACTCTATCTTAACGATAAGTGCCTCAAAATAATTTTCAAAAATCCGCGCAATGCATTCTTATGGGAAAATTACGATTTTTGGGAATTTCTGGCATCGAACCCATGATAGCTAGCGTCGAAGTCTGCATTATTCTGGCATCTAGAGTGTAGGGCCAGTACGTCAAAAAAATCTGACGTCGACGGCGCTTGTGCAACATGGTCAGAATTCGTATCCCCTATAAATATATATATAGGTATATCCGGAGAGTTAGCTATATATAATAGATAGATATATATAGATATCCGAATGGGTGGTGCTTTTACGTCCGGATAAATTTCCATTACAGAAGCTCATCATGAAAATTGTAATTGCATTTGGGGGATGAAGGACATTAATTCACCAGGCTGTCCTACTGCCGGTTGGTGAATACCACTTTCACAATTTGGCCGGAGATATTGTTGAAGCCTTCTTAGCATGGTTGAACCTGGGCTATGCATCGCCTCCAACCTCCGTTAACACCCCTCCGCCCCGTTGAGGCAATGAACTGTGGCAGTGTGAGGAGGGGTATATATATATATATATATATATATATATATATATATATATCATCAGCCATTTTCAATCCGATGTCGACCTCCCCAAGCGCTTTCCAATTCTCTCTATTCTGAGCTTCTCTTTGCCATGTCACCCCCAAGTACTTAATGATGTCTCTGTTCCATCGGTCCTTTGGTCTTCTTCTTGGTCTCTTCACATCTTTTGGTGTCCAGTTCAGAACTGCTCTTGTCCAACAGTAGTCGTTTCTTCTCGCAACATGGCCTGCCAACATCCATTTCAGTGATCTTACTTTGTCTACGATGTCTGTCACTCCTGTTTTCATCCTCACCCAGGTGTTGCGTTTTCTGTCTATTCTTGTGATCCCAAGCATTCCTCTTTCCATACTCCTTTGCGTTGTCTGAAGTCGCTGGGTTATTGCAGCGTTTAACACCCGGGTTTCACTTCCATATGTCAACAGTGGTAGAATGCATTGGTTGAAGACCTTCCTCTTCAAGACCATAGGCATTTGTGACTTTAGAAATATGGGCATTTCTTCCGAAGGCACTCCAGCTGAGTTTAATACTTCTATTCACTCTGCCTCCAACCTCCGTTAACACCCCTCCGCCCCGTAAGGAATGTATAGGAATAAGCAGGGTTTGAATTTTCATTAAATTTTTTATGGACCTTGTCTCGATTGCGTATGGCCATTATTTCTGATTTAATTCTGCAAAAGAAAAAAATCTGCAATCTATCAAAATTAACTTTACGTGCATTTCTTTTAAGAGAGTTTTCGAGTCATCCAGAGTCGAGTCAAGAATACTTTGGACAAATATCAAAATGTAATTCTCTATTGGACTATTTATATTCCTATCACGTAGGGAAGTGCGTGAAATTAATTTCCAAACATTTCTCACGTGTATTTCTTGCGGGAATTTACTGACACCGGATAGATAAATATACACACATCAGTTATTATTGCGTAGGAAGATACTAAAACATTATGCATTAAAATAATAGAACACAGATTGCGTCACTATAACTACTATCAACAATATCGTTATTTATATTTACGATATTTATATTTTACCTCTGGGTAGTTTATAACATCGAATGGTTATTATGTCTGTTCCAATATCCCAACTCTTCAAGTGGTTCAAACCCTGCTCAGGAATTTTTTTTCTGCTATGTATCCTGGTTCCTTTTCTTCCAGTCATATGTATAAAATTCTTATTCTTATATTATAATAAATGGTTTTAAATTAAGTCCAATCGTTCAATTTATTACAATCGCACGTATTTTTAGGGAGGATTCAGGAGGGTTTTCCCTCCCCTCCATAGGCGATTCCCAGACAGTCTTGTGATTAATATACTGCGCTACCATCGAACACTGCCACCTGGCTACATAGCCAAATCTCACCATGAAATTTCCCAAGGAAGAATAGACTTGAAAAAAGTCCGACGGGACCGGGAATCGAACCCGGGTCTCCCGATTGCCGGTCGGGTGCTCTGTCCGTTGAGCTATCTCGGCGGAACATTCTCTCAAGCTATTCGGGAGTGGGAAATTTCCTGGGTGCACGCCCTTACGTGCAAAACCACCCATTACCCATTCCTTCTCACCATGAAATGTAAATGAATAAATGTCATTATCACCAAATTGTGATTAAAACTACAATTCTACAATAACCATTCACAAATCACCCAATACAGGACATATATGTGTGGTTTGAAAAGTTTCCGACATTTCGCCATTTCTCGACATGTTTTCTGAAAATTTTCTGAAGATTTCTGAAAAATCTGGAGTCGGAAACTTTTCAGACCACCCTCGTAACCAAACAAAATTTGTGGAAACACGCTTGAATGTCACATGTGCATTTTTAATCACATACATAAGAAAACGCTCACCCTCATGCACCATCAAACTTTCTTACTAAATTTTGCATTGATCAAGCATCCTTAATTACATATATCGGGCGTTTATTGCGAGAAATTCTCGGAAATGCGAGTCCATAATCGCGGATTGAAGATAAAATAATTCCGCGGATATGTCAATTCACAAATAGAAAGGTTTGCGGATAAAGAAGGAGTAGTTTACATCAATTTTGCGAATATATCTGGTTTTGTTGCATTATGCAAAATAAGCATTACCTTTAATCACAAAGCGACATTTATACCTGGTATGGAGATTTGCAGAGATTTTAGATGAAGATGTATAAATGTTACTAATATGCTATTGATGCAAGATAGGAAATTTTGGAAGAAAGGAGTTTACAGCTTAGATGAAGTATCTCAGAACTTTTGAAAAAGTACGTTAGCGAAGATGTATCCGGTTATTGTTAGGATAAGGGAAATGGTTGCTAATAGCTATCGAGCTAGCACTCCCTGTTTATAACCAAGAAAAGAGACAGAAAACTATAGTGTATACTCCAGGAAGTCACACACCCTTCGAAGTAAATCTTGTTCAAAGATTCTTAAACTGTTCAAACCTTGAAAACATTCTCCTTCTCTTCTTTATCTTCAATATCTCTTTGTTTAAACGTTTTACCCTTCCAGCTCCTGATATTATCCTCTATAAGAATAGTCGCTTGCTCCTACAAATAAAATATCTGATGTTACTAATTTGTCTCTATACTAATCTCTACACTGATCTTTCCTTTTTCTAAACGTGGCCTTTTCCTAAAGTTTTTCTTTTCCAAATGTTATTTTTCCTCAAAGAAAACCTAGGTTTGCAAACCCGCATTTATTTTCGTCTGGGTATTATTTTCGTGCTATTCCTTTCTCTTAAATTTCATATGAGGAATAGTTGGATTTAAAAAGAATTTCATCAGTCTCAATCTCGCTCCGAGAATAGTTGTTTATTATTATTATAAAGAAGAATCATTTACTCACAAGATTAATCGTACGTCAGATGTTCGTCCACTAATAATATGATGTCATATGAAAAGATGCCAGAGATGCAAACAATAGCACGGCATGGACCTTTTATTCAAATCTATGAGAAAGTTTGAAAAAGGTAGCAAATACTATAGAGGAAGGAACATATCCCACTAGTTCTTCATCCATCCCTTTCCTTCAAATTTTTAAAGAATTTTTAACGTTTATTTATGACCAAGTTTTGGGTCTAAAAAGTGAAAAAGTATCAATCCTTCCCTTATAAAGTTGTTTTATCATTATGATTAATGCCATATTCCGAGTGAATATTTGATAGAGGACTAAGCAAAGGGATTCTACATTTAATAAATTGCATCGGAGATTGGTCAAAACGTTGATTAGCAAATTTTGGAAATTGATGATTGAAAAGAGACTGTTTTCTCGCATTTGTACTCGGCAGCTCCATTTGGGTGCTGGAGAGTGAGACGTAAAAGATAAAGAAAAGGAGACATCCCGAGAGGGACAGTCCCTCGCTATCTGCGGCAGGAAGAGCCATCAAGACAAATTACATCCTGTTGTACCTTAAAGGAAGGCATTCACCGATTCCCACGTTCCCCTTCCTTTCACCTCCGCCTGAATTATCTCCAACATTTCCCTGTCAAGATAAATTGCCAAATTACCAAGTCTCTATTTACCCGAGTTAGAAGCAACTTGTCGATTTTCCATTATATAATAATTTTCGGGAGATTTTATTTTCAAAAATTTCCAAGTATAAACATGGTTAACAATATCATTTTCTTTCTTCTGAAATTGTTAAATGTTATGTTGAGCTACGACATTATTTCTTAAAATTGAGTTGGTCCCTCTCTCGCCCTTTTTCGGACTCTCATATTATGTATTTATTATGATTTCAATTACTATTAAGTAGTGCTTTCATTGCATTGATTAGGACGGATCGCGCAATCCCAGTGATTGTAAAACTAAGGATTAGGAAACGCAGTGCTGGGAAATGCAAGGGTAAAGTAGCCGAGAATTCCTTAATCCCAAATTTTCACATCCGACATACTTATAGGAATTCATCATGAGATGATTCTCTTTCGGTACCAATACACTCGGTGCAAATACACGGTGGTAAAAGACCAATTGGTCACAATCGGTAGTTTCTTCGTAGATTTTTATCAAATTCGTGTGCCCATACTTGGTATTATTCCACACCTAAAACAGAGGGATTGCAATGGCATCGAACCGTAATATATTTTGCTCTGGTTCAAACGATGAACCAAATATCGGCTCAATTCCGACTTCGCTCAATCTGTCAATGAGTAACCAGTTCTGTTGTTTTTTTATTATATATAATATTACATTATAAGCATCGCACTTCATTTAACTCTAGAATCTGGTGACAGTTTTAAAAAATTCTAAAATTTGGTTATGAATCACTGACAATTAACTTCGGATATTTGGAAACTGAACCAGACACAGTGACCACTCGATAGTTTACGCTCCGTTTACCACAGAGCAACGCTTCCTGCGTATATAAACGAAAAAGCGAAATATAGCGAAATTCGTTAACCATAAATTAAAATCTTCAATACAGTATTATTTTTGAAATAGTAAAATATCAAGGAAAGAAACTTTAGAGTTCTATTATTTAAAGGACTAACAGAAGAAAATATGATATTAAAGGTCCATTTTTAAGCTTCCTCTTCCTAAAAATGAGGAAATTCGGAATCTTCAAAGATGAAGGAAAATGACCCATCCAGACCTATGCATTGAATGGATTTCGAATTTTTATACATTTAATATCAATTTTTTAATAATTTAGCTGAGTAAGGAAGATACGGAAAAATCATGGATAACTATAGAGTAAATGGAATTTTTCAAATTTCAGGATTCCTATGTAAATCTACAATAAAATAAATTAACTTCTTAAGTGCATTGCACTTAAGAAGTTAATTTATTTTATTGTAGAAATTTATAGAAAAATGAGATATTTTCCGATACTCTTTGAAGATAATAATCTTACGTGGTATATTGTTCCTTCATAAATTGTTATTCAAATTGCTCTAATCCATCGTTTCTATATCTTATTATTAAACATATATAAATATTTTGACGAGCATTCTCCGTTTCATCATCGTGATAATTTTACCCTGGCAAATGCATTATAAAGTACTCGGAAGCGTGAATAAAGGCGGATGCTCAGGATTTTACAGTTTCGTCTGATTTTTTTTTTTGCTACATATAGTAATTGCTAGGTATGAAAACTCAAGTGAAGGTATTTATTTGTAAAAGCATGCAAATATGTTGCATGCTACAATCTTCCTTAGTGTAAGATTATTCGCGGATGTCTTATTTAAACATTTTTCGAGTAAAAGACTGAGTTTTTCTACGGGAAAACAATGTACTTCACCGAATTTCTGCCTCAGCAAGATGACTTTGCTGCATCTCCATTAAATGCAATTTTTAAAACCGAAGTTACATTCCCGGAGTCAGAGAAGAAAGGCACGTCCGCATTAGTTAACCCTTCTGTCCACATAGAGAAGAAAGAAAGTAGTTGGAAGTGTCAACATAACGTATGCTCGGGTCGTAATCAGCGGAGTCGGAGGCACACGTGTGCGAAAACATCTCGATGGAAAAGTCACGACATTCACCTGGGCGAGTGACACAGTCCTTAATTCTTTAGACGTGCCAAATGAAAAAATCTCTGCGACAAAAGCCCTTTTCTTGGCCTCCTCTTCTGCTATCGCCATCTCTACTTAGCCACCTGTCCATTTTTAAGGTCACTCTTCAAGGACTACCTGCACAGTCATATTATACACAGTAAAAGCTGGAAATCTTGCAAAAACCGCTATATAAGTGGGATAACCGGGGCCCTAAAAATTTATTTCTTTTAGAAAACGAAAGGGACAGGTTCTTTGGCTCTTGAATTTTTAAATAACTGCCTTAAATCTTAAAAACGAATAGGAATCTATTTGTTTATTTATGAAAGATGTAGATATCTAGAATTCGCGAACTATAGTTGCGTAACACTGATTGCCTTGCCGTCATATTTTTTTAAGAATCGTCTGTTTTTCGAACAAAGCTGTTCCTTTTTCACTCCACAATGAAGCAATTTTCACTAGATTGACAATTATGACAGCAACAAATTATAATTCTTTATTATTTTATACTATTTATTTCTATTATTTTATTATTTATCATTATTTTATTGATTATTATTATTATGTTAGTAATTATTTTCATTATATAATCACATTTTCATTCGAAAGCGAATAATCTCATTTCAGAATAAGTATGGAAACATCATCCATCGAACATTCACACTAGGTTTTCCCCCGGGAGCATGCGGCTTCAGCGACCCTTTGATGGCTTCCATAAAGGAATACTATTATTTAAATAATATTGTTTCCCTGTCTTACATAATCGCCAGAAGTTTATAGGATCTTAATTTAAACAATGATGCACTTCGGAAATGCTTTCTACCATTTCCTCAGTGTTTTCATCCAAAATATTCGTCTTCTAATAGGCCTCGTCTTCCTTCAAATTTCCATTTTATGTTTCACTCTGAGTCTATACTCGTCTTCATATCACATTATGAATCCGAGATATTCTAATTAATCTTCTCTTATCATCAACAACAGCTCAGGTTGAATTTCATTCTCCGAATGACTTTCTCATTTATCTTATGATCAAGACTGAATCTCAGACCATTAAAAGCGCCTGTGTGCAGCACCCAAATACACAAATTCTTCAGTATAGATACTGAAGAATAAAGAAGATACTGAGAGATACGTTCCATAGAATGTCACGAATACTAAAGTTGCAAGTATCAGACCTCATCTTTGAATTCTATCTGTAGGATTAGACGCTAAATTATGATATTAACCATGCAAAAACGGCAGTTTCAACATTTGTGCATTATTTAGGATTGAGTTCTTCACTATGAATTCCAGAAAACTCAATCATTTGAATTTGAAGAGTATTTTATCGGTTAATATCATGTCAGTTTCTTTCCAGCAGGACGGAATTCTCAGGTACATATAACATTATAGGAGTCAATGATGTGGGAAGCTGTACTTTATACTTCAGTTTCATCAGCGTTGAAAGTGAATTTCAAAGAAGTAGTATTAATCACAAGTAGTTTATTACGTACTAAAAATAAAACTCCGATAAAGAATTAGAACTTTAGAATGCATAAGAAATTCGCGGATAAGCGAGTCCATGTTATCGGATATTGGATAATGAAAGATAAAACCATTACGCGGATATGTGAATACGAGAACGGCGAACAAGGTTGTGGATAGGTAGGAAGTAGTGTATTAGTTAAATGTAGAATTTCTTTATCTAATTCTTCTCAAGGCATGAAGTTAATAAGATAAAACCAGTGACTTACACGGATGATACCAAGGAGTAAAATTTCGATAGGATCTATTCGGTGGGTAATAGGATTACTTCCCATAAATAATATAGAAAAGAACGTTAAGATGTGTTGCAATTTATTATAAAGTTATCCATATATCAATTAAATATAGATCAATTCATATTGTCCTGGATATCCTTACAAACAAATTTTATATACAATAATATTATTATAAGTATGTATCAGATTCTTATATTTAAATATTATGTTTAAAAAAGAAACCCAAAATAATCCTAGTGCGAGTAGCACTATTCTCTCATTATTCTAAGATCCGTAGCTTGTTCATCTTTATCAAAGAAATCTCATACGGATCACACAATCTTTTTTTAGTTTTCTACTAGAGAAAAATTAAAGCGATGCAGTAAAATGTTGTCAAATTGTGTATTGTTGTGAATTCTGTCAAATCAGACAAAATTTTGCATCGAGAAGAGTCATTTTCATGCGTTTGCGCAATTATACTACGTTAATCAGGGTCATAAAAGTACCACAGTTCGTAATAATTCTTATCTCGAGGTCATAATGAAATACGGAATATGTTCGTATGCTGAGACGTTTACTGAGAATGGGTGTCAGTTGAGAGTATGATGAGGTAGCGGAAAAATCAGGGCTTCGTGACACCGCCCATATCGATCCAGACCATTCTTTATCCGGAGAAGAAACGCATGGCACGAAAAATACATCGGCGGATAAAATGCCTACATTGGTAGGCCTGCTTTAATTTCCTCATCCTGAGTTCCTCCTTCGTGGAGGGCGCATGCTCATAAAGCCACCATTCCGTGGAGTCGCGATGTCCTCACCCCTCGTGTCGCCAACACACTGTCATTGGATGTCCTCCAATTGCGTCCACGCAAACTCCTCTCTTTTCCACCTCTCCCTGAGCAGAGAGGAAAGGACCTTTTTATCATAACCATGGCGATTAAGTCTTAGGATTATATCAGTATTATTATATTATAATCATTTGTATTATGTGATTACTATTATTATTACCATAACCTGCCGTCAATGATATTAATTAAAATATAATAAATAATGTGTAGGTAAATAGAAATAGAGAGGAAATCCTTAAAAGGAGTGGGAAACTTAGGGTTTTATCTTAGCACAAGAGACTGATAGTTACAATGCAATTATTCCAATGTTCTCTTATATAAAATCAGAGCATCTTTGAAGAAATTTTAATGAAGGAAAGAGATGTGCTTCCGGTTAGCCAAGTGGGTAATGCATTCACCATTGATGAAACCGGTCTCGGGTTTGACTCCCGGTGGAAGCCCATATGTGCGGAATGATCCGTCAGCTGGATGAAGCAGCTTTAAAAAACTATTACAACTGAGCAACCAGAATTTCATAATTTAAACCATTCCTAACCCACAATTAGGAAATGACCTTAAGATAGAAATCGGTTGATTGGAATTATATAAATACTTTCTTCTTTATTTCCTATCATATAAGGAACGCAACATTAAATTCTTTCCCTACTTTGGAACGACTTTCTGAGAATTTGGATAAAAATTTCCTAAAACTAATTTGTTTTGTTAAAAGAAATTTCAATCCAAAACAAAACTTGAGCAATTTTATTTTATGAATTTTTGCATAAATAGCAGTTTATTATCGATAATAGTTCAATTAATAAAACTGCAGCAACTGATTTTTCCATTGACCATTGACCATTTATTGACCATTGCTAAATAAAGGTTACTCTCATTTCTTCCTTCATACGAAGGCCTCTCTTTTCCATAAAAATAAATATATTTCACCACCTAAGGCTGAAAAGTATTCCCTGAATATTCCTTACATTGTAATTTGAATATTTATTTTCCCACCGAACTGAAAGGAAGATGTATATTTTGTTACGTTCCACGAGTTAAATTGTTTACTTTATTAACATCGGGTTAAGGAAACTAAAATATTATAGTATAATTCATAAACACGATGCAATACATCATCACGAGGTTCTTTATTCTGTCTTCATATCATAGAATTGTACACATATTTTGCAGCTGCTGACTGAAGCATGACAACGGACTCTTATTCACCATTAACAGAGTGACTGCTTCATTGGCATATATTTGTAATAGGAGCTCGTTTATGATAGATACCTAATCACTCGATTAATATTCGGCCATAATTTCGCGTTCAATTTAAATCTCCCGAGAAGGAAGGAGCAATTATCGATTCCCAGAGCGTCAGTAATAGGGATGCTGTGCTGTGCTCCATAGGGATATCTCCCTTAAGAAGTGCGTCTTGCCACTCCCTCCGCAGCTGGGTCGATCCCTGCTCCCTGATTGATCGCTGCCCCGGAAAAGTGCTTCTCGGACCAAAGCAGGTGTGAGGAAAGCACAATCCTGTCGACGGAAGGCATCGAGAAGCGAATATCCAGTTTAGTTCAATTCACAAGGTAAATTTCCTTCTGGCCCAATTAAATTTACACATAAATGCACTATTTAAAAGTAATTATTTTATAAACATGGAAATAAGGCGATTCCTTTTACCACCCTCATTTGTTCACTTCATTCCGTAATTTAGTATCCTTGTAAACATCATTCCGGAAGTACCATACTAGTACATACATTGTTTTCTGATTACGTTAGTACCTTTTCTGCCGAAACTCATCTTTAATATACAACGAATTATTACAAATATGCGAATTATTTTACTCCCCAGTTTCATAAAGTTACTCATAAATTATATATTATAGAGCCTAGCTCGAGTTACTTTTTGTATCGATTCTTGTATTGATTAGGGCCGTTTTAGCAACTTTTTGATTCCTTCTAATTTGACCAACACTAATCTCACTATCCATGTGCCATCTAATTGAAAAGGGGGCGTTTCCCATCACCAAAATGATGCAAAATACTTCTTCTCTTTTCAAGATGTTCTCATTACTTCAATGGGGATATAATTTGTAAGAATTTGGGGGCATATGGGTGTTTAAAACTTTATTTAAACCAGAGTTAAGTACCCCCGCGATGATTATCTCTTGGAATTGCTATATAGTTTAACTCTCATGGTATCGAAAATTTTGATTCTTTTCCTACTGAATATCAATTATTTTAATCGCTTTATCTGGCAGAGGCTTCGACGGGCAAAGTAATTTTTTAACGATATGGACATGACGGACTATTCTGTCTAAAACGGAGCAGCCTTCATCCAACAAAGAAAGAATAACCTGCCAGTTACTGCTTTCAGTGAATCATAATTGGTTATAAGCATTATAAGGTATACGGAGACTTCTCATCGAACTTTCTTTAGCCTTCGTTATAGCGCAACTCAGTAATTCCATAAACACTCCAAAGAACCAGCATAAATCTGTGCATTCGATCCACTTCGAAATCATCGTTACATTAATTTGTATAGGAAGTTCGAACTACTAAATTTATAGGTCATCTCTCTCATTTCATTCAATGCTGCTATTTCACCGAATTCATTTCAAGTTATCATCATATCCATAAGCATATTAGAATCAGTTCCTAGATTTTATTCTAAGAGAAGTAAAACATTGACCAACAATTCTGCCTTCTTTGCGAATCACAAAGTAGCTGAATTTTTTAATAAATAAGTATTTTTACTTCTTTATGTTACTATCCTCCATAAATTGATGGTAGAAAGAATTTATTTAGGTTTAAAGACTAAGCATCTCTAGCCACCATGTTTAAAATCATAGGGAATTTTCCACGAACAGCAAGTAATTCTTAAGTACTGGGATTAATATTAAGATAAAGATTCAGCACGAATCAGGTGAGGGAGAGAAGAGGCAGGCGTATAATTAGCGAAGGCTTGAAATATAGCGTTGCTCAGGTGTATTTTATCGGCTGCTGGTCCACCCCCACAACACCTTTCAACCGCGTACTTTTACACCGCTTTAATGATTCATTGAATGCTTCCTCATCACGATGCTTAGTTATTTATTCGCTACAATAAAGACGTCATACGTTTATTTCAGTGATGCCTATTTGTTAACTCTGTTCATAAAATTATTAATTAAGACAATAACACAATTGTAACGGATAATCTTTGGCATACCATTTAAATACGATGGTATAACGAGCGATTAATCATCACGCAATAGAGTAAGTGCAATGAATAGTAGGTGCGAAACATCTGTAGGAAAGAAAAATTCTGATAACCTTATGACTGCAACACGTAGTTAATAAAAATGCCTCTTTCGAGTTGTGATGAAGATATATGCAGCTATATTTTAAAACAGGAGCAATAAAAGTGATATATTTCTAGTTTTGCCACAATAGCATATTACATTAAATTATTGTAGCGAAAAGGGCAAATTTCATTTTTCATAACAGCTATGAAAATGGATTTCCACCAACGACAACGAACTTAAGATTCAAATAATACTAACTTTTCAATATTCAGTATTCGAATATTTAAGTTGATTTCAAAAGAAAAAATAGTCACGACTAAATTTCATAATTCTATTCTAATTCTATTCTAATTTATTCATAATTCTAGTAGACCTCAATTTACTTGTTAAGAACTTTATATCAAATAATGTGTCATAAATCTAGTACTTTAGTAGTTAAATAAAAATACTTTTGATATGAAAATAAAAAGACAGTTCGTTGTTTGGTAATTATAGATAGAATCGTGAATAAATAAAAAAAAATTACGTACTTATTCAGAAAGGGAATTGTACGAGTAAAATTCATGTTAATGAAAACATCGTTTCATAAATGCCACGAAAGAAACTGAGAAAGTAACAGAAACTATTTTTAGTTTTTCTTCTATAAAGAATACCTAAAATTAAGCAATACAAAGAAGTCGATGTTCCTTCGTGGGTTTTCGCCCAGGAAGTTTATTTTAGTGTAAATGTTCCTCAAACATCTTATTTAAAGCATGGAAATATAATAATCATGCTATGATTCAGAATTAATAGGCTCAGAAGAAAGAATATCTCTTTCTTTCAGATGGATATTCCATTATTTTCATGACTATCTGCAATTAAACAACCAATGTGATGAAACCCATGGAAGACAAGAAAATTCATAATATTTTTCATTGAGATTCACTTCATCTCGATTAAACTCGCAGCATTAAACATGGCTTGAACATCAATGCAAGTGTATCAGAAGTATCGAGATGTTAAATGCTGCAATGTCGACCTTCAAAGCTCAATGTGTTGCTCACTTGGCAATCCGGGAGCCCTTGCGCAAAATCGTTAAGAATTTTGCTTTTAAAATATTCGTCAAAGAAATCGTAATCCCCGATGTTTATGGTAAAGAGATTTTAATCACGATATGTAAATGAGGAGAAGTGAATAAGCTTGAGAGGTGTGTATTTTGGAGATAAAAACCGCAAAAGAGAATTTGTCCGTAAATCAGTGGAAATAAAAAGGCGGACGGACATGAGTAGCTCACGGCGGATGATCAGGGAAATAAAAAGACATTGTGTGCAACAACTCTCTGCAGACTCGTCTGAAGCCCTCTCGTACTCAATATTCCGACGTACGAGCCAAGAAATACATGGCTTTCTTAAGAGCACCCAGGGATCCTAATAAATTCACTACGCCTCTTTTCACGCGCTCTAATTGAAAGGGGAGGGTCTATCTTCCACACCTTCCTCTTGCCCTCATTTTTGTGCGGAAGAACGTTTGGTCAGAAAGGCGAAAACGTCGTCAAATAGAAAGCATCGAAATTAATCGTTAAAAATAATGTCGAAAGTTGGTCATACGTATCAGAGAATATCTTAGCATTTGAATTTAATTTTTGTCAAATTGCGTCTGCATATATATTTTCTTAAGACTTGAGAACCAAAATTTCATGTTTGGCGCAGTATAAAATCTCCTCCGCTGATGTTAGGCTATTTTTCATGTACCTCACGGTCTGCGTTTCGATCCCAGATGATTCTCATAAAATTGTATTCTCAATTTTTTGCAGCTATAATTCTTTTACAGAATTCAATTGGAATGTACCGCCGCAACACTAATACCGCAAGGAAAGATTATACACTCTTCTCCTTTAATCTTATATTTTCTTACAAATTTCAGTCCCAAATCATGTAAGCTTCCATAAGTTACACCAAAATTTTCGTTTTTGTTGGAATTAATCATTTCCAAACCCTGCCACCTTTACGATAAAACAAAATTCACAGTATTGTACATTGGTTTCAGCTGAGATTTAAGTGTCACCTTTACCTTAATTATACTCGAAGATTAAATCTTTAAGTTTACTTTCTCGTCGTTCTCAAATGATCACTTGGTGAAATAGCCCTGTGGTGAATAAATGGTGATAGATGATAAACTCCAGATGTTCAGGCCGAAATTTGTGGAACGGCATCTGGAACAGACTAAAAAATACTTAGTATTTTCCACAACTTTTATGTAAACCACCGTCTTTGATCACAACGGCCATCTTCAGTTACCTTACTTTCGGAAATGAGAGAATTTAGAAGTATTTTTTATTTTTAACAGCAGGGAGAGGGCATTGTAGATCATGCCATTGGTTAATTTGGGAAAAATTTTATGGTCTTTTTTGATGCTGATCTTTCTGGTCAAAATCGGTCGTTTAAATTAGAACTGTGAAAAATACTAAGTATTTCTGTGACTTGGTGCCGTATGAATTGCTTTTTGTCCCGCAATTTAATCTTTAATCCTTTATTAAAATTGTAATAAAACTGCATATCTCCTTTATGTATGCTTTCTATTCATTTAATTTATTTCCATATATATTATGACAAAAAATAGGCATCTACCCAGATTAAAATCAGAATATATAAAGGAGGGGACAACTTCCAAAGGAAAAATTGAGTTTTTTCAGTTCTTTGAACGTTTTCTACGAACGTTAGCTAATTTATTCAGTCACTCAAAATTATAGACGGAAGAGGACAAATTTCATGTATTTGTATTTAAGAAAGTCAAGGGAAAATATACCTAATTTTACCTACTAAATCGTTGAAGTTTTTATTGAAGTAATACGGAAGAAGAGGGATACTCCGTCCAACGTCATGAAGACACCACGTAAAGCATATGACCTCAGGTATTTCTTAGAGGAGAACGGCGCGCGCTGTTGCTACATTTGCAAGGAAAAAGAAAGTTGACAAGGACTTATTTGGAAGCCATTCTGCATGGACAAAAATCAATACTTTATGGCACAGTGCGATTCAATCCAGGTTTAATATTGTCATATGAAGGGAATATGAGAAAGTAATAATTTCAAGAAAATATGCATATTCGAATTATTTTGAACCGATGAATTTGGGATTATCATTCAAGAAACAAGATTTTTCCTGATATCAAAAAATTGTGAGGACCTCGGGTTTTGGTATTTATCCTGGGTAATAGCCCGCACCAACTTCTATGGACTACACCTTGACGTGGTGAAGGGGCTTGCGAGTTCCTATGACCTAGAGAGCTACGTATACTGGCTGGAACTTTGTTCCTGGTAGGGTCACTCATGCCAGAAAGGTCAATAGGTAGGGGCCAGACGAAAGGTTGTCCACGCAGCGTCTGTACCTCAGTGAGGCGGCTGCAAAGGCGTCTGTACCCCAGTGGGTCGGCCTATAAGAGTGATGGTGTCACGTTAAATATACTGTTCAGGAAGGCAAGGAGAGACCACCTCGACTATCAATCCCATGATTATGATGTGCCAAAATACTGATATTGTCACTGACAAAAACGGGACTCAGCCCTCTAGAGAGAGTGTCGTGCCCGGCAGGGATGGTGGTAAGGCCAGCCCGGTCGTCATTCCACGAAATCCTTACCCAAGAACGACACAAGAAAAGAAGAAGATGATCAAGGAAACCAGGGCAGGGACCTGGAACGTCAGAACGATGCTTAGAAAAGGGGAATTAGAAAACGTAAACTTGGAAATGAAGAGGTCCAATATTAACATGCGAAGGCTATGCGAAGGGGTGGGATTAGTTAGCGGGAGTTGAAGGAGAGGGAACTGAATAGGGAGTGTAGGGGCACATGAACCTAACGAAAGGTAGAACACTTTTATAATAGCCCGTACGTGCTAAAATGCCGATACACTTTTCCTAGCGGTTAAAATTTCGTCAAACATTATGACAGCTTTCATCTTCGAATTGATTTATGTCTATGCTGAATGTCTTCCAAATAAGTTCTCGTCAACTTTTTCTGTGCAACAGCGCGCGCCGTTCTCCTGTAAGAAATAAATTGGTTTATATACTTTTCGCGGTGTCTCTATGAATATGGACGGAGTATAGATAGCTTCTTAAAAGGTTGAGATTCTTTACTGAAATTTAAATGAAACCTACGCATGGATCCATATGGCATCTTTTCATTTTATAGTTACGAAATATTACGTAAACAACCGCAATAAATGTAGAACGCCCTCCCAAGGATAAATAAGCGACCAATTAAGGAATTCATGTACATAGTGCAGAGTTGAGGCGACTTCACTTAATGCATCCTTTGAAACCCAAAAGCTTTCCGAGTTGTTTTTATCCGGACAAGGTTAAATATCCGCAGGAGTCAGAGGCCAAAGGGCTTTTCAGGGATTCCGTATCATACTCTTAGTGCTCCAACGCAGAAAAAGAAAATGGCCACCAAAAAGAATACATCTCTTTTCGTAGGGCTCTCTTTTATAGAACGAGGTTCCCTTTGTCGTTTTCGCTCCATGTAAAGTGAGGCCACCAACATCATCATCAACCATGGCTTTCCTTCTCTTTTTGTATGATGGAGTGGTGAAAATCAGTCGAAGATTTGATGTGCATGAGTAGGAAGCATGAATGCCAAAACAGTCGTTTGATGGTGCGACTTCTTCCTTGTTTTAAAGACTATTTCAAGGATATCCGTGTACTGTATCCAGCATTTTCTATTACGTTTTCGCTCCTCTCTGATATTGTGGTATAGCACATTTTACCTTTATAAAAACCAAAATAACGCTTAGGAATACTTGACTTTCAAATTATTTGTTTTATATGTGTGATATTGATGATATATAATAGGTGCAACAGGGAGATGCAAATTAAGACAGCATTATGTTTTTCATCCGAAATTGACAGTAAATTATAATATATATTTTAATCTTATGTAATTATAAATTATTTGTACATAATAAAATAACTTTTGGAATGGTATAATATTTTATGGTCGGAGCGGAACAAACTGCCTTGAGCCCGTTCAATATTGAAACCGAAATTTGCTTTTTTCATCGAACCGGAGAAAAACAGATATAAAATAAACGATTACGAATCAATGTTAGCACAATAGCTGCAAGACGAGTCCCATTTCCGCTCATTCTTCATTCTTTTAATTTCTGTTTTTATTCTGACATATCTTGTAACCTAAATTTTTTGTATGCTATAATGTTAATTTTCTGTTTATTTTTTATGCAACCGTATTTCTTTGTGTATTAGCCACGTAATGTGTACTCGCATTGATTGATTGTTTTAGATTCCTCAAAATTTTGTTATTTTTTATACCTATGGGTTTCACAGGTTTTTCACACCCCTATTCGTGCGCGTGCTTTGAGGTATATTTCCTAACTTAGATTTTTGATCGCAAAAATTAGTTCACAAATTAGTGCACATTTTCAATCTAATTTTCAAATGATACATGATGAAGGGTTAGATTAAATAAGAGATCCCCTAAATAAATGAGTATTATTATTTTAAACATTCAGACGCAGGTAATTTGCTCATCCATTCCCTATCAGTATAAACAAAAATTTCGGATATTTATGTTGATTTTATCCTCATTATGTAACTGTGCAATTTTTCTACGGTTGCTATAGGCATAGATAGTCCAACTCCAGCCTCTTAAGAAATGAGAGATTTGAAAATAAAGCGATCGAAACGGAAGTCCCGAATTATCAACCCGCATTTCAATGCAGATTGAGAAAGAAAAGAATCTCCTCGTGCTAAGAAATGTTGATGATAAAACTCCCCCGAGGAAGATTCCGATCGCGAGTGACCATTTCGCGAGGGAAGATCGATTTTCGCCCCATCTGCATGCCATCAATCCCAGCCGACACCCTCTGCCATCAATCTTCCGCCGCGACCGCCATTTCCAACCCAAATGAAGCGAACAACAGCCTAACGATATTCGCCGACCCAGAAGGTGTTTTTTCTTCTTTTCCCTAATTGCTCGGGGCGCCTTCTGCTCCCACGTGGGTCCAAGTTTTAATCTGGCGTCTCATATTATACCCCTTCCTTCCCTCGACAGATTTCCTCGCATTAGAGTGAAAAATGGGAGTTGCGCACGGTTTTTGCTTGTCACCCATCGAATAAATATCGATCTTTCACCACGTCTTTTCGCACTTTGTTTTATCCGCAGTGGCGATGGGAACTAAAGGATTAAAATATTCTGACGAGACGCCAGCTCTTTGCTTATTTTTTATATAGCGATCAACTG
Source organism: Pachydiplax longipennis (assembly GCA_036926295.1). Lineage (NCBI taxonomy): Eukaryota > Metazoa > Arthropoda > Insecta > Odonata > Libellulidae > Pachydiplax > Pachydiplax longipennis. Next base: position 1,394,436 of record JAVFKF010000054.1, read on the forward strand.
CTTTTCATCAATTTTATCTCGTTCTTAGAACTGTATCTCTATACAAAATATTAACGTATCTCTCGGCCTATATCTCATAAAGGAAATAATCTCTTCTAGTAACAATAGTGTTAATTTCTTCGACTGCTCATAACAGGTTCTGAGGTATTTTTATAATTCTAATCAACTGATCTCTATCTTCATGTAATATTTTCACCAGGGATTGGGAACAGCTTGTATAATTCTGCTTAATAATATCGTATTCCCAGTTGTGTTTCAAAAGTGATCGATAGATAAGGTCAATTAGGGGGAATCGAACCCGGAATCGCTTTCACCCTTTTTAAAGCGGCATTTGCCATTTTGGCCAGTTAATCCTACGACTCACTTTATAGATGTATGCATTTCCATAGGGAAAATATTTTTCCGAGATATTTTGAATAAGAAATTGAGCAATGAGTTATTTGGAATAAAAAATTAGTAATGTTCCTTTTATTCCTTCTACATTCACACATTATAATATATAAAAATCAAGCTTAACCTTTTTCCAAACAAGTTTAGAGTAAATTCTGGGAACATTCTTTAATCCTTTTCCGTTATTTTTTACTATCGGTGAATTTTTTAATGTGTAATCTATTTTCTTATTGAAAGTGCTTCATAAATCTCGGAAAATAGAATCTGTAAATTGAAACCAGATTGCATTGCTTCTTTCCACGTGAGGATCTGTACAGGCGGGTTAATCGGCATCCGATTGAGTGGAATCGTATTTAACGTCAGGGAAGCGTCATTTTATAATGGATAAACGATTCAGGTGTTACTTTGTGGTATTCATGAGTAAAAAACTGCTTCATTGTGGATGTCAACGTTTTTTGAAGCTTCAAATATCTTAGTCATGATCAGATAAAATTGTTATCCATTTCCTCAGTTTTCTCTGGTAAATAATTTCTCTAAATATAATTTATGCATAAATTATATAACTAAATATATAAATATAAGTAATTTATCCATAAAAATATCCAAATCGACTTGGAAGGGACTAATTCGACGAAAAACTAACTGCAAACAAGCAAAATATATGAGCAAAAGGCTGAATACACAGCTTCAAAACAATTTGCTACTCGCGGTCCTCGGCTGAGTCAGCTTACATTTATCACCTGTCAAAGGAAAACCTTTTGCCAAACTTTAGAAATACATAGCAATTTGGCAAATTTTTCCCGGGAAACAGTGAGGAGAAAGCCAACTAATTTTTGCTTTGGTGCTTAGAGATGAGGAGGCCATCCGAAGTAATGGGAGTAATAGCTGAAGAAGCCGGCAGATGGACAACGCCAGGGAAGGTAAGAATCTGGGAGCATCTGTCTTAATTAGTGTCCAAGGGTTCAATTTGAGATCGACGGTGACCAGCAGAGAAAGCGTGGGAATTGCAGAGCTACTCATTCCCATATCGACACTTGGTGGAGGATCCGAGAGCAATTTTCAGCGAAATAAGTAGTCTTATCATAATCGCCAACAATTCCACTACTGGTTGAACTAATAGCAACTTTTGCAGTTCCTTAAGTTACATTGGATATAATAAATAACTTTCGTGATAACCTGTATCAAAGATATCGAAAAAAATTCGTAATTTTCCGCAGCTACTTTACGTCACTACTGGTTTCAAGAACATGCATACATCTTCATGTTCAGAGAAAGCATAAGAGTTTGAAATCATCTGAGCCTGAAGATCTAAGTGACCGATAGCAAATTTAAGTCCCTGTCGAAGTATTTTCATTTCTGTAACGTCTTTCCACGAAGTCACGCCTGCTAATATTGAAATCTACATCACGGTTGTCTAATGGACGATCCAGATGAAAGTTGTTCAGTTCGCCAGCTCCCTAAATATTTATCCACGGACTGTTTTAGGAAGTTGAAGTTGGTGAAAGACAATAGCCACCTTCACTTAAAGGAGTAAGTTTAAGATGTCAAATTAAATCAATTATAATTGAAACTTTTATTTTTTGTCCGATAAAAAATTTTTAACTTAATACTTATAATATCATCGCTTCTTAAAATTAAATCTGCCGAGGTCCCTTTTTTAACATTTTATTGTTTCGAGCATTCCCAAAATTTTGAGTTTTCGCATACTTATTGAGATTTTATATACTTTTAAGTATATACAATTAATTACGAAAGGTTTCCAATTGCAACATTTTAATCTATTTAATCAGTAAATATCAAAATTATAGAACACAACGAAGTTGAAAATCATATTTATTAGGACGAACTTACTTTCGGACCCATGTTTATGAATCGCTGCCATATATCATCCTTATATTAAATATTCATTTCAGTTCATTTACTGTAATAACATATGTAACAAAAATGCGTAAAAGTTGTTTAGCTAAAATACGAAAGAGCATTGCGAAAGGAGGGTTTAGTTAGGAGAGGTTGGTATTCGTGGCCGATTCGAAAAGCTCGGTTGGTCTATTCCAGGTGATGAAAACCATCTATTTTCTATCTCGTTCAGCAAATGGAGTTTCATACTATCAAATAGTTGAGCATCGAAAGTTTATATAAGAAAACACTCGTTCGCAAAGTAAAATGAAAGCATTTCCCGCAACTTTTCTCACCTAAATTTACTAACAAGATTGAGAAACAAAATTATTAAAAATACGGGCCATTGTTTCAGGAGCCCTGGAAAACTTTTGTGCTTGTTAAAATAAAGTAAAGAAAATTATAGATATATGTAAATTAGTCTTTAGCCATTCAGCTTTATGTATATACATGACTGAGTGTATCAGGATAGATTTACTTCATTGTTTTACTTGGGTGTCAGACGTGAGTGGTTAATGTTGTAATATTGCAGCAAGGACGTATCTCTATCATAATAGTTCGTAAATGTAGATATGTGAACTACCTTTCGTAAATGGCAACGATGTTGTATTACGTACAATTTTGTAATTTATACTGTATTGTGCTCTGTTATTGGTCTCTACCACTAATGTAGAACTCTCTGCTCACTTGTTTCTTGGAATTCTGATTTCCTGGAATAACTAAGATAATCATCCTTTCCCTCAAAATTGTTCGTGTCTTCAGTCAGTCTTTCTTATATTCTTGTGTTCTCCTATATATTTCCACTTGGTAGGATCGTAAACGTATCAATAACTGAGTTCTATAGAGAAGTACTGTTTTAATTAAATACATTTTAGAAAACCGAGCGTGGGTTTCAAAAGATCTATCGGGCAAAAACCGCACCGAACGTAGAAGCACTCAGGGGTAGAAAAACTAGAGAGTTTCAAGAGTCAGTCAACAGGGCTCTAGGAGATAGCGAAAGTAAACTCACAATAGATGAAGGATGGGGAAAGATCAAAACCAGCATCAAAGATAGTGCCAAAAGAACCATTGGGTGAGTCAAACAAAACAAACTCAAGAAACCATGGGTGACGGTAGATATGAAAAATAAAATTGAGGAAAGAAGGCAATGGAAAACGGTCAACATAGAACACGGACGTAGAATGTACAGGGCACTGAACAACGAACTAAGAATTACTAAAGAAAATTGGGTTGGATTGGAAAGATAGGCCTTTAGTGAAAAATTTATATTTAAATCAAACCCCACGAGTACGAGTTGCTAATGGGGAATCGGAATGGGCAGAGTTAGGGAGGGGAGCAAGACAAGGCTGTCCTTTATCACCAACACATAAGCCGAAGAAATGGTCAAAGAAGCTTGGGATGAAATAGAGAAGGGAGTAAAAGTTGGTGGGGAAGTAGTGAAGTCGTGAAGTGAAGATATGCAGACGAAAAGGCTAATGTGTGCGATTCTGAAAGGGGTTTGCAAATCCTAGTAAATGCACTAAACGATAAAGCAAAGGAGTTTGGGATGAAAATCAATGTAAGAAAGGCTAAAGTTATCAGGTTTTCGAAGGGAAAGAAAGCTAAGTTAACGATAAGAGTGGATGGGGAAACTAGAACAAGTAGACCAATTTTCATACTTGGGCAGCCTTCTTTCTAAGGATGGAAGATGTTGGATAGAAATTAGAAAAAGGATAGGATTTGTGAAAGAAGCATTCGTGAGCGAAGGGAATTGATGACAAAGGGACTTGATAAAGGAAAATAGAATAGAATCAGGAAAAGATTGGTAAAATCCTTGGTGTGGATTTTAATGTTCTACGGGTGTGAAACGTGGGCGTTAAGAAAAGAGGATGTCAAAAGATTGGAGGCTTTGGAGATGTGGGTATGGCGTAGAATGGAGAAAGTAAGTTGGGTCGATTGAAAAACGAACGAGGGTAGAAAAGAGTATTGATTGAAGTAATTAAAAATAGACAAAAGAAATTGTATGGGTCAATTATTGAGAGGAGAGGGATTATTGAAGAAAGCGATAGAGGGAAGAATGCTAGGGAAAAGACAGAGGGGAAGACAAAGACAGAAGTTGTTGGACGAATTAAGGGGTGTGATAAGCTACCGGGAGTTGAAGGAGAGGGAACTGAATAGGGAAGTGAGTGATGACGCGCACTATTCGTGGTTATACTACTATAAGAAAATTTTTAAAACATTCGATAACATTTATACTCTCACGTTCTCTAATATAATAGGGATTTTGTTTGGGTTCATGTGGTAAGGCGTTAGAAAACGCAAGGCTTTTTATTTGGCCATTCAGTATCGTTACTGGATGTGTAGATAGCGATATCTATCGCTACAAATGAGGTATATCGAAACAGACACTGATAAAGTATATTAAGGTGTGTATTTATAGGTTTGTTTAAGTTTTTGTGTATTTGTTTGTAACGATTAGAGTTTGTTGAAGTGTATTTGGGTGGGAAATTGAGTATCAGTGTCGTCTGCGAAAGTTTCGCATGGGTACTAGTATTTATTATATCAATTAATATATATTTGAATACTTAATAATTAGCTCAAGAAATAAGCTAATAGATACTAATATCACATTCGAAACTCAAAATTTAAAATTCAGGGGATATTGTAATGAGTAGTATGTAGTAGTTTTATCACCTGGCACAATAACGCTGCATGTCAGTTGGACACTATCGCTACCTACCGCTGAAGCTAAGAACTAGCGGGAGATTGAGAATCTTGGCGCGGAATATGAGTTCAATTGATTTCATCTTATTTTTCACTGACGCTAAGAAAAGAATATGAAAAAAATATTTTACATGAGAATAAGAATAACTACTTGATGGATTTTAAATATTCACCGAAATAAAGATAATACGTAAAATGAATTAAAATCCCAACCATACGATTATACTGGTATGTATTTACATTTACATATAGACCCTGTAAACCGCCACTGGCTCATGGCAGGGGGTGTGAAACACCGAAAACCCTATCTACCTTTGACTGCTGTTGGCTTCTCTAATACTTCGCGGAAAAAAGACCAGAAATAACTATCTGTCCTGACAACTATTTCCCTGTAACGCTTCATCGTTTTGTCTCGAAGATCACGTACGCTACTAACTGGTATGTACAATATATGTAAATTGTACATATATTTTCCAAGATTCTATGTTATTGCTGATAATTGATATTTAACAGGTAAAATTAATAATTTGTTAGAGTGATCTGCAAAGCTGCAAACCTCTTTTGCTTCAAACATACCCATACATCTTTTCATGCACGCTTTTAATCTTTACTTTATTCTTAATTTTTTCCTCTACTTTAATATTTTTCGGCATCTAACTTTCCATTTTACTTTATGTTTCATCTTCTTCTATCTTTAGTGTTCTTCGCGCTTTCATCGTGATCCATTTTAATTATACTGATTTCCTTTTCACCCGTCCAATGAGAATAAAATACTCCTTTTATTAGTGCCAAAGCGATTCTCTCAGTCCCTCATTACCGAGTCATCTCGCAGAATAAACTAGGTTATGCATTTTCCACCATTTTATAAGACTGTAATTTCAGGCCATCTTCAGGTGAAACAATTGTATAAGAGACTGGAAGAGACCAAGGCAGGGGAGGGCATCTTGTAAAAGAGGAGAAATCGACTTTTCTTTTGTCTCCCTTTCAAAATTAATTACTGCTCTGGACATGCGTTCACAATAGAGTATTTCGTAAACATTTTTTGCTTAGATTCACTTCTATAGTTACGCCAAAACCATAGTTGTCCTTGTCAACTAAAAGTCGCTATCGAAGTCCGGGAATCCATTGTTTCCAAAATTCTTACGCCAGCACATTCTGCCGAATTTTCACCCCTTTCGATGCGTTCGTTATGTAATCGAAAGTGAGGTCAGCCACTCCCGTATTTCCTAACGATTAATCAACTATCTTCAAATGAGCGAGAAAAGGATCCTATTCTGATACTTTTTAAGGTAATTTATGCGCCTTGTATTCTGTTGAAATATACATCCGATTGACTGACTGGTATGTTACAAGAGATATAACATATTGTAAAACTTGTTATAATTTATAGAAAAATCAAACTTTATCATCGTGTACTCGTATATTTATCTCATTGTGATTCTATATCCTCTGTACACTTGCTTGCAACTAAAAGAGACAAATAAGACATCGAATTTTCAGCATAATGGGTTCATATGCTGCATTTTCAAGATGTGTGCAATAAATTCAGCAGGTTTTCATCGTTTGTCCCATTAAATATGTGATTGTTCTATTTTTCATGTTATTTTTTAAAGATTCATCATTTTTACTTTACATGTTTTTATTTTTCATTTTAGGACTGTTTTCGCCGGTTTATTTCTCCTCTCTTACCTAGTCTTCTTTCTTTTTTTGGCATTCTTAGGACGAAAGGAGATTACTTCCATCACACCTTCAACACTAATAATATCTGTTTTACTAACTATTTGTCAACACCCTCAGTAGATTTGTGGGCCTTTTCTTGTTGTGAATATTTTCCATAACTTCACTTTCACTTTCAAAGTTTTTAATCCACAACCAAATTTATCTCATGCTCTATCAAGTTTTTTGTTAGTGCTTAATCGCATGATTTCTTTTATACTAATAATATTTTCATTGGAAGTGGAAACATTGTAGCCTTAATTTAGTCCATAGTGAAGACGCCATTTGACATTTGTAAGGATTAAACGACATAACGGATTGCAGAGAGACCTATATGGGCCTAACCTCAACTTTCTATCTATTCATTTAATGATTAGAGAAAATAGCTTTGAACTTGAAATTCCCGATGTCTAAATCTCATGTTAATCTCGTCGTGTTTCATATGAGATATGAATGAAGATACATCGCACAAACCAAGAAAACCATATCTATCCGAGAAAAATCTAGCAGACTTGCTTGAGATTAAGTCATTATCTATGTAATCAGAAGAGATATGAGATCATGAATCTCTCGCTGCAGGAAGTTGATTCCTCGTTCAAATTCTATGGAATAGTGCCAGTACGATATTTATCAAAAATCCCTTGTACAATTCGCCAACTCAAGCCTATGACCGAATTCCAAGGTCAGCAAGAAAGAAGAAAACTGAAATTGGAATTATTCATTAAGGGATGAATATTGGTTCGTTTCATTTGACCATAATCATTTACCATATTATTACAAATCGAATCAAAATTAGGCTAATAACGAAAAAATGAAGTAGCTATTAAGAATATTTGATCGCGATTTTACTCTATGATTACCAACCATTTTCTTCATTTTGAAGCTCGATTGCCTTCCATAACTGCTTTTGTAAGATTTTTATTTTTTTAATGTTCCTAAAATTCTCTCGATTCCGCCCCACTCGTCATCTATGAGCCTCTGATATGTTAGAAATTATAATACAATTTCATGAAAATCATGCGGTAAATTCGTTTTTCTGTTAACCATTAGCTCTAAACGGCCGATCTTTATTCTCGTGACAAAATTTAAGTCTTTTACAGGTTAACCTACGTTCATAATCTCTAAGCTGTCCTCAGACAATTGGTAGAGGGTAAATATCCATATTTATTTTTTTAATTTTATACTTTAAATTAATTAAAATGAAAACAAGCAAAATAGCACAAAATCGAACAATAACAAAAATAGTACAGTGTTTTTCCAATAAGCAACGGATTGGATGCTATGATATCAATTTGATATTTTATTTAAACGTTACTGGTGAAATTCGAAGTATGGATTCTTATATATATTGAGGAAATACTGAGGAAATTAGTATTCAGGAATTATATAAAGTATGTACATTGGAAGGCAATAGGTTTTGTAAAAATAATTGATATGACAAATCTGTGAGCGTTACTCGGATGTTTCAGGAGGCAGGATCGAAATCTTTAGAGAAAAGAAGGTTCAATCAAAGTCTTATTTAATAAATTCAGAGAGGGTACGTTTGAGGAAGATGTAGTCGATATTATACGCTCTCCTTGATACATCGGCCGTTCTAATGAGAAAAATCAGGGAAATTGATGCTGAAACAAGTCGATTTCAGAATTCATTTTGTCCGTGAATGATACGCGAAAGTAATCGATTAAGAAAGTAGGATCATCTTGCGTACATCCCCTGCCAGACGCCGGAATGCAACGTATAGAAGTGGATATATCATTTATGTTCAAATAAGGAGTCATTCACGTCAATTGTGAATTAAAATTAGGCAAATATTTTGCTAAAGAATAGCAGCGTTGAAGTTATCATTATTTCTTATTGCCAAAGATAGTGTTTCAAAAAAGGAGGATGGTATTTGTCCTTGTTCCCAGTATCTTCAATGGATTTCTGATGAACGAAAAACGATCATCGCCTGACAATTATTCTTTCGATTCAGGAAATGAAGTAAGTCGAACTGTCTTTAGGATTTCATTTTCTTGAAAATTTTTATTGTCTTGAAATTATGAGGAAAGATCCATAGAATGACTCATGAGAACGTAATTCCTAGCCATCGTTGCCCCTTCATGAACTTATATTCGTGAGATTGCAGTGTTGCTAGGTATATAAAGACGAAAATATATATATGATAATGGGTGATATATGATAATTTCAAATCAATCAAGGAAACCATTAAAAACATTGGACTTAAACCTCTCTTGACTGACGAGAAAAGTGAATACGTAAAAGGGTATTGAATCCGTCCATTGCAACGGCCTGAAAATCGCTCCAATGCACAGTGGGCTGAAACCGATCAATCCATTCACCGCCATCAAGGCATTATTTAAAATACAATGTAGCCGGTTTTCCCAACGGTAGAAAATCGACATTTGAATAAAAATATCAAGTTGGTCAAAATTGTTTGGAAATTTATCAGCATTGAGTGTAAGTGATGGAGGATATAACAGTGGGATTTATTTTAGGTTAATTTCTAACATAACTGTGAAACAGTTACATTTCCATGAAAGACGTACTTCGGTTCCGGTTTTGTTCGATCTAATGCTTCTCTATTTCAAGTAACTGGGAAATCTTTGCATCATTTTCTGATTTTGATCGTTTTCCTTGCGTTTTCGTTATTCATTTTGCTGGCAAACATTTCTGCAGCACATGTTTAATCTGTCATTTCAGTCTAATTCAATTCCTAATTCAAGCGACCTTAATCGATCACGTTCCAACAGTGGAAGTTTATCGCATTAGAAAATACAAACTTCAAATATCTGATCTGAAGGCTAAACGCATTTTGCACGAATGGGAACTCACACATGTGTGATTTTCGCTGAACTGGACATCCGCCTGAAAAAATGGCCTACAATGTGAATGGACGAGAGATTCCGCTCCAAGGAGACAATGGCAATTCAGTGACGGCTGGGAATGGTCAGAGCCTAAATTAACGTCTGAACTGAAGACAAGATTGTCCAAAATTAGTTAAGCGATCAAGCCATTTTCAACTTAACCCACGATTAGTGCGGTAGATAGGTTCCGAAAAAGTGGCGAACGAATAAGAATCGGAATATCGAATTAACAAGATGCTTTCACGGAAGTTGATAAAGTATCTTACTTGTCGATAAGGGATCCCCATCTAATTCACGCTGACTTCATAATAAACATCCTGGTAGCTAAACGAGTAAAGTACGTTTTGGAAATGCGGGAGGAGGAATTCCACCAAATATTTGCTCCGTTTCGAGAAATACTCCCACCACCGTTTATACTTCACTCTCCGAAGTTGCATATTTCAGTCAGTCGAATTCGTCAGAAGGTTCTGCGACGAAATCGCCCGTGTTTCAATTCAAGTATAGCCGTAAGCTATTAGTAATCTAGACTACTTGTTCATTCAGCGAGTTGGTTTATAAAGAATCGGACGCAATTTGTGAAAATTTCACAGTTCTAACCCTGAGTTCAAATCAGTCGGAACATCCCCTAACTGTGTATTCTCATGGTATATGAAGAGTTCCAGTGATATCACGATCTGTCTCCTTCGCGAAGAACAGCGTTTCTCTCTGTAAACACGAAAGAAAAGACTACTTTTACATTTAAATACACATTTACATTAATACCCTGCGAGACGCCGCATGGAGTATAGGAGGTGTAAAAAAAACCGTAATCCCTAGCTAATCATCTGATTTATATACTAAATAGTATCAAGAAAGAGGGACCAGAAATAACTATTCGTTCTTAGTTTAATCTCGCGAAATCTCTTTGGCCTCGAAAACATTTGGGCCCATTGGAAGAAACAGAATAGGCTGGAAAATCAAAGGATTAATGACAAAAATAAAGGAGAGACAAGGATATAGATAAAAGAATCCAGCATGAGTCAGTGTAAAATGGAAGGAAGAAGATTTGAAGAGGTGGTGGAACAGTTGTCAGCTGTGTCACGCTTTATATCACAGCTACCATTCTTCCGTGAAATGATTATTCGTCAGAGCAAAGAAACCAAAGTAACTTGGGACAAGAAAAGTAAATGCGCACATGAAAGGAAGCTTTTATTCAAGATAAAATCACTATCATAACCGATAGTTGATAAAAGTTAGAATCACCATCATAACTGCAAAATTTTAAGACAAAAACGACTCCTCGTAATTGATTAAATAACTAATAAACAAACTAAATTCCTATGCATGGAAAATAATCGGATTCGACTTGGCATTACTTCTGTTAGAAAAAAGGAATTATAATTACTGTATAAAAATTCTGTAAAAACTTATAAAATTGATCTATCCCGCAGAACCTGTTACTATCGAACTCATAGAGGGGAAACTGAAAGCCTTGAAACAACCGTAGTCTTGAGACTGAACTAGTGGTACTCTTACGAATACACTACTTTTTTAGGAGTTTTCCCTTAAGATACCAACTTTCCTTGTTCGCTTCATCATGCACGATCGCCACCATACATTACTTATTCGAATGTGAGTAAATATATTAAATATAGCGCCCCCATTTTTCTCGAGTTTTTTTCACCTCACGCAAGGATAACCTCGCTTTCTTCCGTCCCCAATTCCTTTAAACTTGACATGCCGATTTCCCGGACGAACCCATTGTGATGCCCCTGATTCGAGAAGTTTGTATGAAAAAGAGGTTTTTCCAAGAATCTCCTTAAGAGTGGACTGACTATTGTTTTCCTGAGGAAGTTACGCGCAGTGTGACGTAGAAAAGAGCGATCCTTAGTGTGAAAACATGCTAAATGAAGAGGAATGCTGAAGGCAAAGTAGGATACTAACTCTCCTTTTGTTTCGGGTAATATATTAACCTTGACACCCATTATTCAATGTCTCGTTGAGTTGCACAAATTAAATAAGTTGCGTAGAGGAAGTACGTATTCATGTCACTTTTGAGGTGTTTTCTGAATGAAATAATTCGTGAGTTTTAAAGAGGATTTTCCCTCAAAGAAATGAATAACTAACTGGGTTTTATATCAATAGCATTCCAAACTTCTGCTTTGTTTTTCAAAAGCATTCTTAGAATTCGACTCCAATTTTTGAGATCATTACGCTTCTTTAAACAGTTACGAAATTCTAAGTCTCAATTTATTAATATATTTACTTTTCATAGGCTTTGCATTTATATATACTATAACATAAATTTCACCTATATTCAACTTATTAATTCACTGAAACTAAAAATCATAATTTTTATGATGCGCAGATTCAATTATAAGTTGTTTTCACCATCATTCATTACATCGAATTTTTTATTCAACAGTTGACATTTCAAAATTTTATTGTGCATAACTAGTATCAAAGATAACGATGAAAATTTTCAAAGATAGATCTTATGTACTTCCTTTGCAGAATTAACAACAATAATGAACAGATGTTTTCGTAATTGATAATTTTGCATCGGACATTTTTCAGTGTTTCCATGAAAAATCGTCTCTAAAACCCGTTTTCTTCTTCACTTAAACGCACTTTTTACAAAAAAATTCCATCTCCTATCTTTCGACTCCTTGCGATAAACAAATTGATAGCAGCGGTGGATTTCAGTTCTCGGTCAGTGACCAATAACTTGCACCTTTAGACGATGATGAAGGAAAAATTTTTATTAAATTATTAAATACCACTAAATCAATCTCACGTCAATAAAATATCAAATCCATAGCCGTATCTTCCCATTCGAGGGTCGTTCGCCATCCAAATGCGTGCAAATGAGTATTGCAGCGACGCCTTCCCACTGCCACTCGCGGGCTTCATCCAATCCATTTCACCCGTTCAAGTCATCATACCCTCTGTCCTTTTGGCTGCGAACGTAGTACCTTCTCCTCGATTGTCTTCCGTCGTCCTTCACCGTCAGACTCGTCCCCACCTGCACCGACCAAGGAAGAGCATCTCTGGAGGCATATTGCCGGAAGGGGTCCACGTAAGACTCCTGCACATCGCTGTAAGCAGCGGATTCGTCTGCTCCATAAAGCTGCTGTCGTTGGCGGTAGATCGGGGCATCCCTATAGGACGAGGGCTCTTGACGGTAAAGTCCTCTGACGTCTTCGGCGGGATAGCGACGGTGAGGGTCGTAGGAGGTCGATTGGGGCCATCTCACCCAAGGGTCGCCCATGTCGATGATCTTGTAGCGAACGGGAGAGACAGCAATGGTGGGGGATCTTACGGTGGGATCGAACCCGGATCCTCCGCGGTAGGAATCCTCTCCGAATGAATTTTGCTTCAAGAAAAACTGTCGGAAGTAGGCATCGGAAGCTCCTCCCCTGGCGAAGGGGTCGTAAGACCTTCTGTTGCTGCTCTGCTGCTTCGACTTTCTTTTCGATGGAAGCGGTGGAGTGTGGTCGATGGCGTTCTCGGATCGCAGGGAAGGTCTCTCGAGACCTCTCGAGGTCTTCCTCTTGTTAGATTTCCCTGGTCGCGGCACCCTCTCTACTCGAGATGTAACGAAGGGCATGGAAGCAGCCTCTGGTTTGGAGGTGAGGGCAGTCTTTTTAGACCATAAAGGAGAGGGCGTGGTGGTCGTAGAAGTGGTCCTGCGCAGAGAGGCTGCATTGACAGAGACTGCAATGGCAAAGATGACGAAGAAGGCTGATGGAGCCATTGCGATGTCGTGGAGGCCTCTGCAGAGAAAGAAAAGATTCCTCCTTAATTAGTACATAGGGTTCCTTTTTTCTCACTAGCAACTTCACTCGCATGCAATGAAATAGAATGAAAATCGAAGCATTAGAAAATAGAAGTAAATCAAATTTATGTCCCGGACAATATTTACGGATAGTCTGTTGTCTGCAAGACCATCATAGTTACTGTGGCGTTCAAAGCCGTAAATAAATTAATGGATGATTAATGTTTCGTCGATTTTTGTCATCACATACTCCAGGTAAATCATAAAATTATGCGCACTATAATACTTTGTATTTGAGAATATCTACACGATTAAGATAATTGAATCGAAAAACACGAAACCGCACCCGGTTGCGTAACGTATAATGGAATGGCAATGCTAAAATAGTACATAAAGTACAGCTCATCAATTGCTTCAATATTTACAGATTAAGTAATTGAAAATTAATAGCACATGAGAAAATATTTAGCAGGAATAGATATTCCATTAACCCTTAAACTGCGGGGAACGTTTAAAAACGTTTTCCTAAGCGAACTGCGGGAAAACGTTTTTAAACGTTTGACCTGCTCTTCCATCCCCATACTTGGCCTTCCCCAATTTTATGGCCCTGCCTGTGAACGAGACGCACCCTCGCAAAATCTTTTTCATTGTCCTAAATGTGGAAAACCCTATCTATGGGATTTCCGGCCTCCGGGTAATTCCAAGATTTGCAGAAATTGAAAGTGCATACGTACTTTCATATTTCCAAATATCAATGTATCTACTAACTGTTTGATATCAAATTAATCAGCAAACAGCGACGGAAAGAAATAGGACACCAATTTTAATCAAAAATCGTTAATAAACAATGAAATCATTGGCAGTTGCTTCTACGTTAGAGAAGCAACCAAAACAATAACCGTTGACCGCAGTCATCGGAAAAAGGTCTACCCGGATTATGGGGGTTTTCTACCTGCTGCGACTAGTCGGACGCACTAGGAGAAGGGACGGTTTCTCTAACTTTCCTCCCGCACACGGTTGTCGCGAAAAAATATACTCCCGCATCTTAAGGGTTAAGGAGCAAAATGTAAATCGACATTCTCCGTTTCACATTGATACGTCAGCTTATTTTAAATCTAACTCCGAAATTTCACGATGTTTAAGTACATACATGTGATTGAGTCATGATCCAGAACATCGCTTTTTCTGGTGACGAAGAAGTACACTGGTAATTTTCCACACTGTTTTATTGTCGACCGGTTTCGCTACCCGGAGTAGCGTCTTCTGGTGATGATACTCCAGGTAGCGAAACCGGTCGACAAAAAAAAACAGTGTGGAAAATTACGAGTTTACTTCTTCTTTACCATAATGGCTTTCCACAAAGTAACGCCAGAGCTAGTAGATTTCCACTCTTTTTCTGGTAGTTATCTTAAGATTTGGTCTCCATATTACTTGATATTTTGATAATACTTGATAAACTAAGATTATTAAGGCAGATAAAGGCCCCAAATCTGAACTAACCTGCTAATTTAAGGTATAATGCTTGTGTTTGAATTTTTTACGAACCGAAACAATAGCTTCTATTGCAGCTTGAAATGAGTGAAATCCAACTAAGACGCTTTTCATTGGAAGTAAAGAAAACCGGGACAACAACATAACACATTACAAATTTTTATTTCCTTAACATTAGACATCAAAAGCAAAGGGCCTTAAGATTATAATAAGTTTTATGCACCTTAAAAACGAAAATAGTTTGCTTTAAATATCAAATTATTGACACATCAAAAGATATTGCATCTATGATGTTATAATAGTGCCCACATTAAATACATGGTACGTGACTAATACATCATACATCTGTGAAAGAATAAAATTTTAATTAATACGGAAGCATTAATAATACAATTTTACGAATACAATACAATACAATTTTACAAATGAGTAGATTTAGTCTTAAAGTGCCTCAAGGAAGGAAATCCCATAAAACTTTCCTCAAGTAGCTCGCTATCTCTAATTCTTCGGAACATAAATTGTCTCATAAAACTGATACGTATCGATGTACTAAATATGCGATCACCCACATCAAAACTTGGATCCAAAATTTAGTTTGAAAGTCTCAACTTTCGAATGTCGGTCAACGGAAAATAAACCGCAGGAGAGAATAGCTGACGGAAATCGGTCACAATTTTAGGCGAGAAAAATTGGATGAATGTGTCACTGAATGGGATCACGGCGAATTCGAAGGTCGACCGAATGCAAATACGTGAATGCTTCAAAGAAGAAAGTCGAGGTGAATATCAACGCCGTGTGTCCATGCAGCTAATTTGGATCAGGAGTGGGCAAAATTCGTTTAACCCTTAAGAATGACCCCAATGAAATTTTTATACATTTGGAGGTTTAGTACGACAACGAGAGCAACGTAACCCTTTTGTCTATTCTTATTTACCATTTTGTAGAATCGCAATTGATGACAATTTTCTGTAAACATTTTTTCTCGTACCTTTTGATCCGACGAGAGTGTTATTACGTCATTAAAAATTTATTTATTCATGAAGTATTAAAAATATAAATTTCTCTGAAAACCGCTGTTCTTGATATATACAAAGTTTCAATTTATTTTTAGCTTTCACTATCCTTTGCAGTTATGTATGGATTAATCCATAGGTAAACAGAGGTGAAAATATCTGGGTTAACTTCCAGAAGGAGCGATAATTGGTATCTTCGTTGAACTGAAGCAAAAACGGATGGAAAAATAATACAGTGCGGTGCCCTGTTTGTACGTCACTGGTGAAGATAATGCTCATATTTTTTCATCGTTTGTCATTTCTTTCGTCAATTTTCAGTTATCATTCATCAGTTATTTTTACCTCAATATAATCCGCAAAAATCTGCTTATCCCTATCGCTTCCTATTAATATTCCAATTCCTTTAAATTCTGCTTTAAGAGGACTCGTGTATTCGATACTCGTATCGGTTCTAAAACAGTCAGAAACCGAGATTATGGAGTAGCAGCATAGGGAAGAAAGAATGAGAAGACAAATAAAAGTAAATAAAATTACACTTCAATGATATCATTCACTCAGTTGAAAAAAATAGCTGTTTCCTTTTTAAAGAGTGGAGAGTGGCTTCCGCGATGATCAAGCGAGACGATGTCGGTTCCGCCGATGGACAATCGATGAGGACACACTTTTGAAGTGCCCTTTCTTAAATCGCTCGCCTGTGTTGTTACCGTCCACGGTAACACGTATATCTAAGGTTGAATGGATCATGAGAGTTAAAATTCGATTTTTACATAAAATACGCAAAAATACATGTCGTGAAAATCTCAGTTGCTTCGCTATGGCGAGAGTAAGCAAAATTTTGAGTTATAATTAATATTTCATAAAATTACTATACATCGTGAATTATAGACCATTTTTCCTGTGCCAAAATTTCGCGCATATGGTCGCTGGGGTGCATGCAATTTTGTAAAAAGACTTAAAATTCAACAGTTTAGACTCTTTGACCATTAAAATCATTAGTAATTGTTCATAAAATCGCCATTTACGCAACAGATAATTATAACCTAACGCTACGTTTCATAGAATGATCTACCACAATTATTATCCGTTTATCGACGTAACGATGAAATGAAATTTCAAGCTAGCGTAACCACAACTTCGTACTTGTCCTATTTTGCTTATTTTCCAAGATTTTATGCGAAGCTTTTGGCACTGAAACTGCTGGAAATGGGCTAACCTTGCGAGGGACCGGAAAAGGCCGAAAATTCGTCCCGCAGCCTCACATTTGAAGGACAAAAGGCTTCGTTCACATAGATGCCTATCAATGGTATCCCTGACATGACTTGTTCGGTGGTCTTAAAGTTCACAGCGCATACTTCCACAAGAGGATTAAAGTCATACGGGCAGTAAAGACTTCAAACAAAAAGATTATGGAAAAATATACGTGGGAAGGAATAAAATATTTATGATTGATTTTGTAATGTTCTCTTGACCTGTTTTTAGTTTTGCCTAAAATCATATCCAGGAAGGAGTAACTGGTATGCGTACGAAGAATTAATCTTGTAAGATGTGCTCCTAATGCAAAATTTTAAAAAATAAGACGAATCCACATTTTGCAGTATACAGTAATAGAATTTTATTTAGAAATGATTGTAATATTTACATATAAAAAAATACTACTTCTTACTACTTGAAAATTTTAGTTAACAGATTTGACGTTGCAGACAAATAAATGAAAAGAAAATATCGTAAAGAAGAGATCAGACAATTTTTAATAAATTTCTGTTAAATCATCAATGATTTTATAATAATTACGCATTCTTTGGTATCCTTCTAAACGATCTTTCATTATCTACTTTGCAGAATAAATAATCGGAAATCATCAATCGTTAAAGACTTCCTAAAGATTTGGAGATACTTTTATTAATAATAACATGAAATTTTATCATTAATTACATAATTTCAAACTTTGCTATTACTTATTCCGGAAGAACACGAAAACCTTTCTGAGTTAAAAGTAATTAATGAAATGGATGAAAGTTGAAGAGGAGTTTTCTGCCCCAGCTACGGTGTCGTACAACTAATATCGTACCACATTTAGAACGAAAATAATTATGAATGGTATTCTAACAGTCTACTTCTAAATTGATTTGATAGTTTCAGAGTCATGTTTCCACCCGAAGGATCGACCAAAGAAAGCGCGAAAGTAAAGGAGGTCTCTCTTTTAGAATTTTCCATCGTGAGTAATTTTCTCGTTATTTATTAAAATCTTTGCAACTTTAAGATTCAATCGATTCTTCGATATGAACACCTTAATTTCTGTCATTAGATTTACATGGTGTGTGACACAGATATCTCGTCCATGATTCGTGATTTTCAATTCCTTTTGGAGATTTAATCGTTGCAAATAAATGCTCGGACGTTTTTCGACATGAAATTAAGCGACAGGAAGACAAAAAAGCGTTAATGTGATAGATTTACATTCTAAAACTACAGATTTGCTGGTAATTTTATTTACTTCACATTGGGTGAGGATAATTTTGTGCGCTAAGGGATACGCTTAGGGTAATTCCCGAGGAAAAAAGAACATGAAACATCCCATTCCTATCACACTTTTTCGTTCATTTTTAGATATATTAATTTTAAATGAATCCATATATCGTACACCAATTCTTGAACAATTGCAGAGAGGGATGACTAAACCAACAGACCCTAATCAGAAAAGTACCATTTAGCTGGGACTCGATCCCAGACCCCCGGTATCAGCAAATTAATTGATAAATTATGAATGCTTTTATGTTTTGTTTATTTATAGGCAGTGGAAACATTGATAATTCGTTTAAGAAAATATTTCTGAGGAGACGTGTGCATATTTTCTTAATTCGAACTTTCTTTTTTCAATCCGATTACGTATTACCGAAATAGCAGTAGTATTGCTAAAAGTACTTCGACAGCCGAAGTAATTTTGCCTGTGGGCTCCGAACCCGAGTCCGCTGTTATTACCGAGCCAGAATTTTCCATACTACAGTTATACTAGATATATGCTTTACATCTCTCTGTATAAAATACATTTATCATGCCTCTCGCTTCATAGTTATGATATCTATCTATCTTTTCAGCAATAAACTACTCTCGTAGGTTTACTGTGATGATATCTTGGATTCGGCTTTATACTTCCGAAGAAAATGAATTTTGTGTGAGACGAAGCAGGAATATCAAAAATCAAAGGATATGACCCATTTTTGGAGACCCTCAGAGATATGAAGCGAAAGTCGTTTTTTCTTTTCATTTTGAATTTTTCTCAGCCTTGACTTCCATGTTTTTTCGTCTACGAACAGCGGCCAAGGGCAGGAGTCTTTCGATTCCCTCTTCGTTGGCAATGGCCCTTATCTAGTTAAACATCTCGTATGCTAATTCATCATAAACTTCCTTCCTGAATATTGACACATTGTTGAAGGAGTGAAAGGAGGTCTGATTGATTCTTTTTAATAAGATGCACTTTTCTTTTGTTAGCATCGACACAAAAACCTGGAAAGGACCTGTTTTTTTCTGTCTGTTGTTTCTCTACCTCCCTGTTTCCATTCCTAAAAAGGATAACATAATAATTATTGAAATTGCTTCCTCTATTCAGAAGGTTGCTTTATCCAACTGAGCTATCCGGAAGTCAGAACATCGATTCCAGTCAGACTTATTTCGAGTCCATCTTTCCTGGGTGCACGCAAAGATTCCTAAAACCTTTTCCTGAAGGATGGTTATTCTTAACACCACTTTGATTGGCCAGGAGGTCAATTGCAAACAGCAGAACGAAACCACACTTGCCCAACGAGGGTTTCTAAACGGTTTTAGGAAATTTTATCGAAA
The DNA here is from genome assembly GCA_036926295.1 of Pachydiplax longipennis. Classification (NCBI taxonomy): domain Eukaryota; kingdom Metazoa; phylum Arthropoda; class Insecta; order Odonata; family Libellulidae; genus Pachydiplax; species Pachydiplax longipennis. Next base: position 1,414,103 of record JAVFKF010000054.1, read on the forward strand.
AATGCTGACAAAAATCAAAACATTTAGAAATTTCTCATTTCTAAATTGATATTTTCTCAGAAATAGGTATTTGAATTTTTCTCTCCGTAAGTGGCCTCTTTTGGACTTCTAAGCTAAAAAGATCTCTCTTAGTATCTGAACATTTATCAAATTAAATAGAATTATTTTAGCGATACCTGATGGAACTTATAGATGTTCAAACGAAATAAAAACAAAACTTAACACAAACTACTCTTGTTCAGGTCCCCGGATGATAGCCTCCAAACTGGTAGCGTACTTTTAAATAAATGATATTTTTCTGGGAACATTCGAGATTTGTTTTTTTATGCCTTTCGTTATTAATATTCATTAAAAAGCAAAATACAATGAAGCGAGAGGAATTATGCTGTCTCCAAGGTGTTCGTGAAAGAACGATCATAAAAAGGGCCCTGGCTAATGATGATGGTCATGATCATCCATAGATGATGGATAATCTAGATCATCTAGGCTAGAGAAAGAAAGGGAGCATAAATATCCAGTCGAGTGAACATGAAGAAAAGAGGAAATGAAAAGCCCTCTCTCTCTTTTATGTCCGTTCTGTCGTAGATTCGCATTAAAACGGTGAATGTGAGGTGGAGGAGGAGTCTTCCGCATTGTGGAGAAGAAAAGGTCTTAGAGCGGAAGGAGTCTTTGAGACGTCACTCTTAACTGTATTTAAAGCGACCCAGTTTCGAAGGGATTTATGAAAGGAAACTTCTGATTAGGACTGCTGAATTCTCCGGGTTGTATATGGTAGCACTACCCACAATTTCCTGCGCAAATCCGTGAAAAGTTCTTCTAGCTTTTGGAGTAAGAATATGGGCAGTGTTTTCCGTGATAGAAAAATGAAGATGAAAAAAGAGCCTTTAGATCATCCGATTTCAAAAATTAAAATCCACTTTGAGGATTCGATTTAAAGTATTAATAATCTGAAAAGATACTATGCGATTAGAAACACCTAACCTTATCCAAGCCTCGAATATACGTATATGAACTGAAATCAATTTGTACTGACTGAAATTCTGTGAAAGTCAATTTAATAATTTAAATTAAAACTTTTGGTCATAATATACGATTTCATTAACAGCAAGTATGAAGTCAATTTCAATAATACTTTATTTACATAAAATAGTTTTCCATGGAGATTGTAATTAAATTAGGAATCGAACATTTGCTGTGACCATTGGATGGTGGTTTAATTGACTTATTGGCCTTTTAAAGATTATATGATACATAAAATCGTTGAAAAATTTTACATATTATGTATACATATTAAATTTGCAATTATTGAATGGAATTTATTGTTTATGAACGGATGAAGCCACCTTCTTTGGATTCTTTATTTTGGAGAAGATTTGAGGTTCGATTAACAGCAAGTTTGTGCAATATTTGTGGAAAGTGTTTATCGCAGTTAAGCAGAGATTTAACCGACCGAAACTAATGATAGAAAAAGCCTAAGTTACCCATTAAGAATGCATCCTGGAGTTAGACGACAGAGGAAGCGCAGCAACCTTGGCCTTGCAGAAGGGGAAATTCCTTCACAAGTATGCTTTCTACACGACCAAACGCTATGACGCTCATAATCATGATTATATGCCTCTGGAACCCGGATATAAAAAATCTTTAAAATATATTTGATACTGCTAAATACAGCGAAGAAAAACTAAAGGCCCTGAATATTGTTATAGTTAAGTAATCAAGTGGTTTTTCCGTATATCGACCGTTACAAGATATTTAATTGCTACTGAGAAAAATCTTTTAATATTCGAGACTGTAGTAGACAGAAATTAGTATCTACTCCAGAGTTATAGTGTAACCGTGATTGTAAAATATATAACTACTTTATATTAATTTATTTATTATTACTATATAACTGCTTTATATTATAATCAATATAACTTGTTGAGATGTGCTATGATGTGCGAATGCTATATAATTACTTGTACATACCAGTAAATAATACAGTTAAAAAATATAAAACGAAAATAAGAAGGTAATGAATGCGTTATAAGGCTGTGTTTACCCTACTTGAAGAGTCTCCGGAGAAATTTCCATTGTTACTGCCATCTTTCGGTGTCTTTAAGGAAACTTCGGAATCAAATGATAGGTTTCGATCATATGAGTGCATTAGTAAGAAATTTGTTGTATTCGCTTGTTGAGAGAGTTTCTTGAGATATTTAATAATTTATCACAATTTGTAATAGTCTTTGCTGTGATTTTTTATGATTGACGATGGTATTTGGTACTATTTTATATCTCGTGTTATATTTTAATTATTCTAATTTGTGCCCTAATACGGCTCGTCAAATAAATAATAATATATGATGAAAATGGAGTAATACAAATATCTGAAGGTTGATTATATGTTCTGCGCAAAATTCAGAGCAATTAAAATTGTTAATTAACCTGTGATGGATATCGAGGTGTATTTATTTGGGGAAAGGAAGTGGTTGATACCTTCCGTTCAAAACTTCAAGTCTTTTTCTTAAAAAGGAATTATGCATAATTTTCCCTCGTCATAGATAAACAAGTAAGAATCGCTATCTCCACAATACCTTATATCATCATCATGAATTAGTTTGTCGCAAATTTAGGAGTAACCCCCCCCCCCCCCCCCCCCCCGATGCCTTTTTAATATTCTCTTAATTCCTAACTTAATTCTCTCACGATTCTGTAGTTCCTCCTCCAAAATTCCTCTTTTCCACCGTTTCTTTCGATATTGTCTTCAGGAAACAAAATTTCGTCAAAACTTTTCTCAGATTTATTTTATGACATCGAAAAAATTAGAATCGATTAGTTACGTTGTAAATTCATGAATTAAACGAGGGATGATAGTTTTCTCGAAATGATTCAACCAAATTTTGCTAAAACTGCTTCAGACAGCTTTTTACTGTCCATAGTGAAACATAGTGAACGTTTAAGAGTGAAATTAAATAAAAATGTAACTGAAATTGATATAACGAGAAATGAAAATTCAACTTAAAATTAACATTTTATGCTAATATATTTGAAATAATTAGAAGAAATCCTTCATTAAAAAAGAATAAACATTTTTCATTATATCGCAATTAAAAGTATGGAGATATAAGTAGGTTTTCATTTATTCCAAGCATTCTGTTATAAGATATATTTTGATGATTTACTTGGGAATTCCATTCTTCATCTATCTACTTGATAGTTTAATGAATAGATCAGTGAACATACTTAGAATTTCTTCGGTTAAATTTTCTCTAAGTGAAACTGAAAACGCCTTCTATGACTTTCTAATTCGTTGATTCTTAGAGAAAAGATAGATTTTTCGAGCAAATCTGTGATTTTAAAGATGAAAATCTAATTCAGAGAAAATGTCCCTCAGGATATACTGGGGTTAAAAATTCTGACTAGACCAGGACTCTAGCCCTCATATTTTTGTCATAAGGATCTAAGTTGGGAATCCTCGAAAGAAAAAAAAATTGAACTCGGCTGTTAATGAATAAGAGATCGAAACACTCTCCGTAAGCCAACTATGAAGCGTGTCGAATAAAGAATTAGGATTAGGCTCTCCGTTTCTCTCTCTATTCGAGAGGTCGGCTTTGCTTAGAGGATGCTTCATTGCTGGAGAGTGTTTAAATCTCTTATTGGGAATCCTTAATAAAAAATTAATCAGAATCAAGATTTAGGTAGTTAAATGATTTTAAAAAGAATATTCTTAGACGATGGGGTAATACGCAATGTTGCCTCTACAGCCAATCCAACAATGAACATAAATAAAAGAAAGAAAAAAGTAGTTTACCGTTTCAAAAATTCGTATTCTCGGCAGAATATATGCGATGGTCACAAAAGGAGTATAGGTTGTAAAATAAAATAGGTTGATGAATTGGTGTTTCAGTTAGCCACATCTATTAGACGGATTGCAAAGTGTGAACTTAGGTGTGGATAGAAGGAGAAAAAAGGAACTCGGCGGTCAATGAACTAAGAGATAAAGGTTCTCCAAGCGCCGAAATAGCGGAGACCGTCTAAGGGCGATTACCGGGAAACGGATAATCGTATTAGCGGTCCCAGTTCTTTAGAATCCCGATGTACATTTCGGAAACAATGCTTCCATCTTCATAGGGGGTCCAATGCTGAATGGGAAACGGATAATCGTATTAGCGGTCCCAGTTCTTTAGAATCCCGATGTACATTTCGGAAACAATGCTTCCATCTTCATAGGGGGTCCAATGCTGAATGGCAATCATTCCATTCAGCATTGGACCCCCTATGAAGATGGAAGCATTGTTTCCGAAATGTACATCGGGATTCTAAAGAACTGGGACCGCTAATACGATTATCCGTTTCCCGGTAATCGCCCTTAGACGGTCTCCGCTATTTCGGCGCTTGGAGAACCTTTATCTCTTAGTTAGGTGTGGATGAAAGCATCAAATTAAAGAATTACTAATTCTCATTTAATTTCTTTCTCGCTCGCGACTGATTAGGCTTCTAAGGCTTTTAAAATGTAAATCACGGTGATCAAATAATGATTCGCCGCTCAGACTAATGTGACACACGCCCATTTTGGGTGGAGACTTAGAGAATTCACTGCTTCCACTAACAACCCTACCGGACGTTCTTTTCACTCCATTATAAAGGATAACGCCTCACGTGTTGGACGTTTTCCTTATGGTTACATTTACGGGTATCTCGGCAAATTATAGACTTCTCTCCAGAGAATGGATGCCGAGGCAAAAATAAAATTATAATAAAGAGCAATCAAAAAACTGAATGTCAGTGACTGGAGAGCTAAAAGTTTTATTGAGCAAAAACGTGTTTATTTAAATATGAACAAGTTATTCAAAAGAGCTCTTAAAAAGTAATATTTTCTGAAAATCACACCTTGCGTAAAATCGACCTTCGTCAATGAGATGCAGGACGAGCTGAACAATTTTCCTTGAATCTTGCTCTGCAACAACCGTTAATGTTACCATTGAAAACTTAAAGACTACATAACTGAAAGTGATAAATCAACATGTAATATGCTGTACAGTGAAATGGCTCGAATCCATTTCGGAAAATCATTTAGCTACAGACATCTTGATTCACTTATGTTCGAAAGCTTGGGAAGAAAGGAAATAAAGCCGTTTGATATTAGATAGCACGTTGAATCATATTTCATAGGGCAACATAATCACATCAACCGGATATTAATTTAAGCAAATGATATTTTCAGATTTATCTAAAAATTTTAACTCCTACTTCTTCATCCTCTTCGAATTTAATTGAGATATTTAGTAATAAAGATGCTGTTCAATACCTTATTTAGTTTTAATAGTTGTAAAATAAAAATTGAATGAGTAGGAAGTATGCCTGATTTGTTAATTTTACTATAAAAACATCGAACAGATAGCTTACAAAGTTGAAAGTTAAGGTATCATTCACGAATAGATAATTATTTTTCTAATGATTTTATTAATGCAACTGCGACACTCTTATAGAACTGACATAGGATATCTTAATAAAATTAAATCTTTTATGTTATTAGTGCTTTCGTTTGAATTTTATAGAGTTGGCCGTAAATATGGTGAGAGATTTCAATCATATCCTAAGACTGGAATATAATTTGGCGAATTTAGTGTTTCGTTGCTAACAGAACCCTGCTGGAGCGCAAAATAGATCCTACTACGAATATAAATATTTCAAAGCAAGATTTTTCATCGGTAATATCAGTGTGCGAATCAACGGGGGGAAGGGGGGATTCGCAGGTTCGTAAAAATGTTTCCCTGGCCGATGATAGCAATATTTATCCCTGCTAGGGAAAATTATTTATTTTGATCTAGATGCTCGAGTCAGACTAGCTAAATATTTCCCCCTTAACAAGAAGTTTGATTCGCACTCTGGATAATATTCAGTGTTTGTCAAGATATTGTTCATAGAAGTTAATTTTCCTCCAAATTCATAATTGTATCGTTGTCTGTTTGACTGTGTTATCGATGTAATTTTAATCCTTTATACGATCACCTCTTCAATAAAATTATTCTGGAGTATAAAGAATGATTCGATCGGTAGGTTAATGGGAAATTTTCCTTTTGCTACTAATGATTGATCAAGAGCTTAAAAATTAGCAAAAAATGTAAACCTCAATGGCAATACAAAATCACGGTGTTTGTCATCAAGGCATGAAAATATAAAAATTTCAACGTTTTAATTTCTTACTTTTCACACATTAATTCAGTTAGAATTAGACTTCAATAGAATATGAAGCCATACCGATACTACAATAGATTCTCCAACTGCGAGAAAATAGAAAAATTTCAAGAATTTTTACGAGTTACTCTAACGTCTCATTTCTGCAGTAACGCTTATTTATGGCCGAGTTCGATTGAATTGTTTTAGAATCCACTGATAGAGCTTAAAACGATAAATTTAAATATCCTCTTATCCTCGGAATTTTAGATCCCTTCTTAACAACGTATTGTTTCCGGGAACTTCATACTATACGAAAATTTTTGCTCCCGCCTTCTACCGGAGAAAATTTATGCACCAAAATTCCTTCATAATAGCAGTTACTTTTAATGAATACATCTCAGAGAGGATCAATAAAAACTATTATTGTTTTGATAAGCTATAAACAATCATCTCCGGTAGTAAGTTTCATACACACAATAAATATACTTCGAACGAAATTAATTCGAATTAATTAAAAGAGGATAAATAATGTCTGTTGAAAATCAAGACTTAGTCCTGCTCTTAAGGCTTTAGCAATATATTCTGTAAAAATTAACAAGGAATCAAAAATATTTACTCTCTGGCTAGACAATTAGAACGATTGGTAATAATAAAGAATTCTCTTCCTTCGAGTTAATTCATTAAGACATTAAAAATTAAATAATAAAGAGTTGGAAAACAGAGCTAGCGGATAACACTCAGTTAGGATGAAAATTTTTTGGCGTGTCTTACCTTCGTAGGCGAAGCTGAATCAGTTGCCTCTTTGTCGACTATCGAGTTAACACTGGTTTTCGGTGAGAGCCCCGCCTTCCTTTCAGAGAGCGTGCTTCCGGTAGGGGTGAGAACCTCTCCTCTCCACCAAAGCGATGCTCACACTCCGCTTTCCGAAGCTACTTTTTCGCTGTATGCGATTTTGGTGCCTTTCAGATATCGAGAAAGCAATAGGACAGCCCACTTTTGGAGGCCCCTGTAGATTTTGAAAAGTAGCGCATTGCTTTAATTGACAGAAATCCATGACAGCAAAAAATGACCGTTCTCATATATTACTGCTACAAAATATTCCAATGATAATTAATAATTTTTTATATCTGGTCTTGTAAGCGATTCGATGTATTTGAGGCCTCTCTAAATAACAGACCCAAGAAAATGGACCTTGCAGAACCCCATACGATAGTGACTACAAGAGATGTACTATAGCCAATGGCCCCTCTAATCTTTTTACTTCATGAGACTCCATGGCTAATCGGAAGCTCTCCTTCAAATAACACTCCCAATTCTGATATCACTAAATTTACTATCATAAACCAATGCAGCCCATTCATAGGTCCCCTATGTATACCATCAGAAAATTCAAAAGAAACTCTTCTGACAATGAATTGACCAAACTTTGATGAGGGAAAGGTCACTTCTCATGCATCTGGAAAATCAAGAAGAAGAGTAAAAGTCCTTGGCATGACATCCCTTTAAGGGATAATGCCTAGCCAGGTGGCATTCACTGTGGGTGACACATGGTCAGCTCATCAACTCAACCCATGCTGCCATATTCTCACACATTTTTCATGGTGTCTGGTATCTTATTATGAATATATGGTTTTTCATTTTTTTTTCTCTTCGAAAGAACATTGATGAAGTTGTTAAATGATAGTGAATTTTTTAAGTTTTATTTTCTCTGTATTCATACTGGTTTTTTTGCCATTTTCATTTATGACATTCTGTATATTGTGTTTTTTATCTCTTATCTCATGTTTTCCTTTTTATTAACTGTTATTCTTTTATGGATTATTTCTATATGCAGTTTGAAGTGTAAATATGTTCCTTGCTTTTTGATTCCAGCGCTTTCTATAAATTTCAGTTTCTTTTCTTTCTGTAGGTTTCGCAGGTTTTTCACACCCCTTTCTGGGGTGTTTTCCTGCTGTGGGCTATTTTTCCTATACTATACTCTTTCTTACAAATTGACGAAGGGTTATATGTAAGAAGAGACTATTCAGTCTCAATCTCGCCCGAATAAAGACATTTTATTATTATTATTATTATTATATTCAGCTTTCAAACCAGAGCTGTTTATTCAGATAGATCTAGTCTTGCTCATCGTGATGCTGGGTAGGCACCAATAAATGTCAGCTCCCACTGGGAATTGAACAAGGGTCATTCCATAGATGACAAATGCATAGCCCACCAGGCTATCTGGGGGTTAAACCAACAGGAAAGAGAAGTGAAAAATATCACTACTCAGTATTTAGGATAAATTAGAGAAAGAGTTGGTTTCAATCTGAAAGGCAAAACATGATTTTGCCTAAGAAATTAGATTTAAACAAATGGTATTTTAAAGTTATATGAGTGATGGAATTACTTAGCACATGAAGTTTTGCTACTAAACCTACAGTTATACGAGAAGTGAAAAATTGTGACTTGACTAGACTTCATTGTTGGGTTTCTCAATCTTCCTCTCTTCCAATTCCCTCTTTACTTTCAAAATGTATCTGAGGATTCTTCATAACTCCTGAAAATAAAAAAAAAAGCTGATAAAGATAGCACTAATTGCAACTTACCCGATGATCATTCAAACAATAGATGGTTAATGCAATAATGAGATATGGAATTATTTCATTATTTACTGGAGGAAATAATATGATACATGATCTTAAACAATTATAAAAACATAGTTATATAACATACACACTCCTGTGTACTCTAAGAGGTGACTGGCATACATCATATATAGATGAAGATTTAAACAATAAGTATATTTAGTAGCTTTTTTATTTGAAAATCCCGCTGAAAATAGACCCGATTAATATAACATTCCTAAATGGTCATATCTTCATCCATATGATTTTCACTTTGCAGTTTGCAATTCCTTACATATCCTCTATATATAATTTCTAAAGATCTATTTTTGGTGACCAGGGCTCTTCTCCCTCCACAGATCATCAAAACATATGAATGGTTGACCACTTGAAAGAGAAATTTTCCTGGTTGCTGCTAAAAACAGTTCAACCAATGAAAAATGCACCATTTGGTTAAAAATATCTAGTTAATATTTTAATTTTCAGTTTTGTTAATGGGTGCATAGATATCAGCATTGTCAAGTTTGTTATTTACTTGGTGATATTTGTTGTGTTAAATAAATATTTTTCTCATATTTATCTCGGTCTTCAAAAGATTGAAACTGGTAATGCATATTACCAGCAGATTTTTACAAGTTTTATTATAGTCTCCAAAAGTGAAAATTTTGATGTCATATATAACCATAAAAACATTTTAATTAATCTGCCGCCTTGCATCTTTTGGGAGCAGAACGACAACTGCATAAACATGAGCATTGCCGAATATGAAGGTTTGTGTTACAATTTAAGCCAGACAGTCATTTCATTCAAATGACTGCTATCCTTTAGCTAAATTGCATGCAGCCCAGTGACCATTTGCAGGAAATTTTTGCATGGGACAACTAGTATATTATAAATTTGGCAATATTTTCTTTCCACTTTAACTAATTTAATGTTAAATAATTACAGTTAAACAAGCCTAACATCTTAGAATGAACAGTGTTGATCATTTGTGAGCATTCAAGCTGAACAAGCTAATTATTCATTGATCAGATCGTGGTTTTGTAGTATATTTCCTTGTCCTTGTTATAACCATTGAGTAGTCCTAAAGCATTGTTTTCACCATCTTACCAATTATGTTATCTTATCTGCTGGTGTGAGATTTCAAAGACTAGCAGTGAAAATGATTGTTTTTTACTATTTTGATATCATTTAAAATTAACTCTTGATAATGTCAGATAGTAAAAGAAAGAGGCTAACAATTATGGAAAAAAGTGAGAACCATTTGAGAAGTGGAAACAAAGAAAGAAAATCTACAATAGAAATTTAATTTTGCACCACCATCGCTCGATTTTCTTGCATAATGAAGAATAAACCAATTATACTAGATAAAAAAAGTGTGGATTTGGATCAATTACAATAAAATATGTCAATTATTGCCAGATAAAAAATAGAGTGAATATTAAAATGTCTGCAAACCTTCTAATCAGTTGTATAGTTATTAAGGAGTAAGTGAAAATAGTGGCAAATACAATTTGATCAGAGAATTTTGAAGTTTCGAAAGGATAGCTGGAAGAAGTAGCACGGGTTTAAATGTGAAAAGGTGGAGATATTCATGTTGATGAAAGATGAGCTGAGAGGGTGACATTGACTCTGTGACTTTGTATTTCTCTGTTCCAAATGTGGCAAAGGAATGGGCTTAAATTAAATTGACAGGATCAAGCTTCATGGAATTTCACAAAAACATCTTAGAGAAGAAAAGTTTTTGTTTCTTTTTAAGATGAATAGATTAGCAAAAAGATGAGGCCCACAAAAATCAAAGTATAACAAAATTATGTTGTCTATCGCAAGATACTCAGTGATAGGGTTAGTCAGAGTTATTTAAAAAGTTATATTTATAGCAGGTCAAATTGGATTTTTGTTGTTCGACCTTCTCCAAGAAAACCGTTTGAATAATATTATCCATATTCAAACAATTTATTTGCAATGGCGATGAGTGATAGAAAAATTATTTTCCTATTAATAAATGTCCAGGTTATAGTCAAAATGCTGATTTTCTGTGGAATATTTAAGAATTGTTTTATGCTAGCTGCACTAATCATCTGACTTGACTTGGACATTATTCATTCCATAAAAGTAGAATTCAGGAATAAACTACTACAGAAAGCAGTATTTTATAAAGAAATGAACAAACACTTCAACCAAACATCCTTCAGAGTATGCATATGATAACAACAGCTTGGAATTGAGTCAAACTTCCAACAGTTTCAAACTGCTTGATTATATATACTCTTCCTGAGAAAGATGAAGGCAAAGAATTTGTGAGATGAATCTCCATTTCCTACAGCCAAATGGATGCAGAAGAGCATGAATGACTTTTTTAAATTATGATTTAGATATTGCATTATGCCTTTATTCACCTTAATACTACATTACTTAAATTGCTGACTTACATTTGTTTTATTTTCAATTTTATATATCTCAACCAATAAATTAAATGTGAAATTTTTGACTTACAAACTCTCTTCTAACTATATTATGACCTCTGAAATTATACTGCAATATTGATACTTGAGGTACCTCTGCATAATTAATTTTCCCACGTATCATTAATTTCAGCATTGCTTTCAAAGATATAGGAATTATGCACTTTGATTCATAACATAGGCAACACACATTTTGAGGACTCTTGAGGAGGTTGTTAGTCCTTCCCCTGAGCATTGAGGCTCCACTGATTCCAGAAATTATATTAGTTTTGCTCTGTCAGCTCTATTTTTGTAAATACAGTATAATCATCATATGTGCTACTTGTACTCACTGCATGTTAGAATTAGGGAACATATGGCATGTTGACCTTAAATATTTATATTACTAGTATTAATTTTTTGGAATTTTAATTTACTTGTTCTTATAAATCAAACAATTTGATTAATAACTGTGAATCACATTACTTCTCATCAAAGTGTTAAAATTTTTCATAAAATCAGTCAGTTAATCAACATGCAACAAGTTTGAAGCCTTCAAAATTCCTGTTTTTAGTTTCACTTTTGTAACTATGGCAAATATATGTACATAATATACACTGGAAGAAGAAACTGTATTTCTTTAATGTGCTTACAAATTGCTTCCTCTAGCCTAGCTTAATATGTAAAGATATAGAGTTACTCTCTTTTCAGCAACTACGGGAATATATTTCACATGGTTTTCTCTTTCAACATCTACAACTATCTCTTTAGAGGCCAATGCTCGCTTTTGGCTCTATTCCACTGGCATATAAAACGGATACTTTTTGTAGCCACTTTTTTGATCAAGGAGAATATTCACCATCTTCAGATCAACACAAATTACCTTTGAATTTTTTCTACCTCTAAAGAAATTTTCTCATATTCTTCATTCATATAGGTTGAGTGACCACAAAACTTCAAATTATTTCTTTAACTGTGAGTGGAAAGTCGTCATCCATCTGATCTGTATTTTGGTAAACCTAACACTGTTACAGAATTGTAGGTGTTCTTCTACGGCAAATAAGAGCAACAAATCCTGTAGCCAATAAAATGTAATATTTATTTCAGGGAGAAGTAAGTCAGTTTCTTTTCACAGAGAAGATTCTTTGGAAATATTGATTTCTCTAATTAGATAATTCATTTAATATAATGAAAACATCAGTTGTTGAGAAATTACCTACAAAATCATAATAATTGTTTCCATTTTCATTACCTTCTCTTGTATCAGACATGGAGGATTATTCTTCAGTGAGTTCTTTTAAACAATGGAATGATGGAGCACATGCTTCATTTGAGTGTGCAATCAGTCTCCTATCTTGGTCAGGATATGTCCACTTACTCGACAATTTTTTTCATTCTCACCACTGATGTTATCCAGAGAAAAATAAAAATCATAAGAATGAATTTTAGACTCCCTCCAAACCATAGGTATATCAAATTTTAAGCAACTTCTGTCATTCTTCCACTCCTGCAAATGCTTCATGAATCTCTTTCACACCATATGAGGAATCCACAAACAATCTTCATGTCCAAGCTTAATGTCAAATTAACAATTATACTCACTACAAGTATACTCATATATACTATACTTGTAGTATACAAGTATACTACAAGTATACTCACTTAATGAACTCAAAAATTGATTCTCTTTTTCACCTGATAGTGTACTCAATATGTATGCAACAAAAGATGCTAGATGATTTAAATACTACCTTCTTGAAGTCCTGTGTAGAGTAATACTATAATAATAATAATAATGATATTATCAAACAAAGTATCGTAAAATATAGAATGTGATATTTTATTCATAAATTTATTAATTTACAGCCAATGAAAGCATTTGAAAAAGTTCATCATATGCAAAAAATGTAGAGTATTTTAATAGGCTAGTTTACTTCATAGTTAAGTTAATGAAAACAATTATTTCGTATCTTTAAATCTACAGCTGATAAAGGTAAGCTGATATAAATTTAGGAATCAGCAGTCATACAATACCAATAATCAGATCTAAAACTCCAGGCACCAAAAAATATTTTTGCTGTTTAACATTTTCTCAATTTTTGAAGTATAAATAAACTGCTTCTTCCTAAATTATGCTATCTTTGGTACCATAATTATTTTCTCTTTGTAAATTTCCTCCCTCAAGTCTTTTTGAAGTCATTTGACATTAGGCATTTTAAACTTAACTTGGTACCCTGTCATTGAAACAAAACCTTTTATCCTCTCGTCAACAAATCCTCTTGACATTCTCTTTCTTAAGTTTATTTTCAAATTAGAGAAAATTAAGTGTAATTCAAGCTATTTAATTTTTTACTGATATTCCCAAGCTTGAAGGACACTAAGAATACAAGATATTTCCTTTCATCACCAGCACTTACTTTCATTACTTAGCATTACATTAATCATTATAATTCTTATTTTATTCTTTTATAAAATGACACATTAATTTTTTAACCAAGGTTCTCATCCATATAAGTTGTCAAAAAATTTGTAAATAATATGAGACAATATAAATTATCATAGAGGAATATGACTGGAAAGCTATTAGAAAAACTCAATTTTTGTTTTTTGACAGTTCTCCAGAGGTAAATTACCATTTCACAATTTTCGCTCGCTCTGGTACAAATTAAATGTAATTTAAATGCTTTCAAGCAATCTTTTACTATTACTTGTCAATCAATGTTTTCACAACTACTACAAAATTATATTTGTTTAGATAAAATTATTTAGTTTAGATGTACTACAGGAACCAACCACAAGATGCACTGTTGCTGGGTGTGTAAGGATGGACAGTAGCCATCAAATCTCCCACTTGAACCCTTTACATCACCCATAAAAATCACATTTATGACGAAAGCAGCCTCCTTACTCATTCCATTTAGTCCACAAAAATGAAAAATTTCAAACAGTAACATAGTTAATATATAGCTGTTAATAACTGTAGTGAAACATCAAAAAATTAAGTTAAATTATAAAAGGTCTAGATTACACGCATAAAAAGAAAGACGATTGTGTCAATTTTTATTAAGAGCTTCGGGTATAACACAAGGTTTCTGTACAAATGGTGCAAGTCTTTCGCAAGCAGACAGTAAAAATGTAGTTCCACAGAATTATTCTTTCGAGATACTACCAGAATAGACTCCAACTATTTTACAATTATTACTCATCCAAAACAATAAAAATTCTGACACTATGTCCAGTAGGAAAAGAGAGCACGCTTAGCATACTCCTTATAACTAGAATGTACGTAATATTCCTTAATATCTGGTGTGACTAAAGTGTCAGGTGGTAGGGACTTGTATATGGGATCTCCATAGTATTTTCCAACTTCCCATCCCTCCACATTCTCCATCAACTTAGCTTCTTCCTCCCGATTACGGCGAAGTTGTAATAAAAACCTATACATAAAATACAAACACATTAATTATGACTAAAATATAAACGTTTACTTGTAAATGTACTCGACTTACTGTCTATCTCTTTCTGCCAACAGCATTGGCATCAAGGCGAACCGTGAACTCCTCATCTCAATCTCTTCCCTTTTTATTTTCTTGCAAGTAAGATAATAAACGTATATAGCAGCGGTTGTCATTCCGGCAAAACCCAAAAACATAGTATATCCTAGTAAGGAAGAATTACTCTAAATTAGAACAAAAAACCAATCACAAATATATGGTCTGAATACGTTAAGATTACTCTTCAAATATATTTTTTAAATGTGTGATTTAATCAATTACCACTAAAATATTGCTTTGCAGGATTTCTAGCAAAATTGATGGGCCTATATCCCCCCGGAGGGGGCATATCCTGGGCTTTCGCAGTGGAGGCCATTGTTACAGGGGATGGAGCGAAGTTTCGTACTTCGACTGGGAACTTAGTCACGTGATTCAGCAAAGGAGGAGCGTAAACATTGAGAATCTGAATTTGATTTCTGTCTTACGTTAGATAGGTACAGTTAGAGTTATTCCTGTTTGTAGTCTTATTCTGTGCGCATTAAACTACTAAAAAGAAACTCAGAAAAGAGGAAATTTAAATCTTAATTGATCTCGCTGTCAACACAAATGAATATCTCCTCTGATTAACTATATTAATGTTTTTTCAAGGAAAGGGTCGATAAGAGTTCATTTGCCAATGAAGTGATTATGTCATATAGCGAGAAGCAAAGGGAAGAAAGACGCTCTAGGGGAGTTGTAGAATCAAGAGATAGAATTGAGCTGGAAACTTCATCCAGATCTTGCAGTTACAAAAAATCTAAGTCGGATGCCAGAGAACAGCGACATAATGAATTTGAATCTAGACAGTTTAGTTTCAAAGATTTTAAGAACGAGCTAAGCTACGTATTTTTTCGTAGCAATAGTTTAATAACAAATGGCTCTCAGGAATATTCTGATTTTTGGCAATTTCTGAAAAAATACGAGACGATGAAAGACAAATCTGTGCGAGAGGATGGTTAGTTGAGTTCATTCATTTTTGGCTCTTTTTGATTATCGCTTCTTGACAAACAATTTTCATGTTTCTTTCAGATTCGCAATCCAAACAGTCAGGGGATTCAAAATCCTTTAATCGATTATCTCATGTGAACATTTCATTCGTGGCAAATGTAGGAGAAATAATGTCATATCTACCACCGATGGACAGGGAAACAGGAAGATGGCTATCAGAGAACCAAATCGGCAAGTTTCAGGAAATCCTCCGCCTCTATTTGGATTTTAAACAAAAAGAAAAGTTTAGCAAATTAAAAAAGTTACGCAAAAATCAAGACAATTTGCCCGTTGCACAGTTCAAGTGAGTAATTATTCTGGCAATTTATTATTTATTTTACCAATTCAATATACAAGTAAATGTATCCTTTTATAGAAAAGAAATCGTCGATGCTGTTAATTCAAATCAAGTTGTTATCATTGCTGGTGATACTGGTTGTGGCAAGTCTACTCAAGTCCCTCAGTATCTACTTACGGCTGGATATAAAAATATAGGTAAATGAGACCTTTTGTGCATGCTCTGTATCTAATTTATATTTTACTAATTACAAAAATAACAATCTAGAATGCATTATTTCTATAATAATTCACTACTTCTTACAAATGTAGCATGTACACAACCCAGAAGAATTGCCTGCATATCTCTCTCGAAGAGAGTTGCATATGAAACATTGAATGAATATGGATCGACGGTCGGTTATCAAATTAGATTTGAAAAAAGCAAAACTCAACACACGAGGATTGTATTTATTACTGAAGGACTGCTTTTGAGACAGGTATGTGAAAAATTCAGCAGAAGTTTGGTCTCTACATTATTAAGGTAATAAGCGAATCAATAAAGTTCATTACTTTCTATTAAGCTTAAATATAGTAAGCAATCTTTTTATTAAGTACTGTTCTAGAGGATACACTTATTCATTTGCATATTTATGTACAGTATATTTATTGACATTATTTGCCTCATTTTATGAATTATATTGTTGATATTTTAGTTTTTTCAATTAGCTGGATTTGAGGTTGATTTATGTTTTATAATATGAGGAAAGAGTTTCATAAGCTTCACTTTTTACAAATAGAAATGCTCAGATTTAATTAGCTAAAAATTGTGCACCCTAATTGGAACCCTCCATCCAAACTCTTCTTGAAAGGCATGCAAAAGACTTCAACATTATTAAGCTCTTTTTGAATGCATCACTACATTTTCCTGCTTACAATACTTGAATGCAGTTCTTTGCAGTATATAGTGACAGCTTTTTATTACTCCTTTTCACTTTAATGATAACATTTCTCTAATTTTGAATAATCTCTGCCATTCAGGTTTCATCTGACCCGACCCTTTCATCCTATGATGTTATAGTGTTAGATGAAATCCATGAGCGCCATCTGCCTGGAGACTTCCTTCTGGGTGTTTTGAAATGTTTGCTTTACCAACGCAAGAATATGAAACTTGTGCTTATGTCTGCTACCATCAACATTCAGCTTTTCCAGGATTACTTCCTTAATGAAGCCAAAATAATTCAGGTGTGTGAAAACATTTTAATGAAGAAAGATCATTGCTATTATGTTATTTTGCCAAATATATCAATGTCCAATTCACAAAGTAAATTTCCTAAAGTACCTAAGAAGTGATGAAAACTATATTAACTAGTAGTGTAACTGCATTAACATTTTTTTTAAATGGAAATTATTATTGTTACCAAATGTGCATATTATATTAAGTATGTTCAGCTAGCTCACATTCAAGTTATTTGTTGATTTTGGTGACCCTTTTCCTAACATGGTTTGTGCATCAGATTCATTGTAAATAATTTTATTACTAATCATTAAACATATTTATCAGAATTTTATAAGAATATTTAGATGGAAAGTAACCTACACTTTTTTCCATGTAAATTTTATTTAAGAATACTTTACCAGTGCACAAAATTTGATGAAGAAAAGATTCCATACTAATTGTATGTATTGGCTACAACTGTGCATATTTTGAATGATGTTTTCTATGGGACAGCATTTTTAGTCTTTCGTGGTTCTGCATTCTTGATTGTATTTCAAAAATCCATTGTATTGCCCCTGTACTGTAAGACATCAAGTACCATCTTTTGCAAGAAAAACTTCTTAAAACTCCAGATTTCTTGACAGAATAAAAAAGAGCATATTTCATGTTATAGTTTAACTTGTTTTGTGATTTAGCAGTGCTGTTTCCTATCACGTTATAGTTAATCATCCAGCATACCATAAATTGATTTTTTATATTGTGAGCAGGTTCCTGGACGACTCTACCCTATCAAGTTGAATTATTACCCAATTTCCATTGAAGAAAAGACTTCCAAATCTGAAAGAATCAATCCTGCTCCATATGTGCGAATTCTTCAATTGATTGATGAAAAGTATCCCAGTAAGTTCCGCATGCATCACTTTAATTTCATCTACATAATAACAATAGCAGCTTTTTGGCTTATCATATCAACTGTTTGAATTATTATCCCAGCTTCACATGTTGCTAATAGGAGAAATATAACAAATAAATGATTTAATGGATTCCAATATTAGTATCTTTGAATATTTTCTTCAATATCTTCTTATGAAGCTTGAATGTTCTCTATTATAGCTGATGGTATATATAACATATTGTTACCGTACTTAGATTTCATAAATTCTTTTCTGCTTGTAGAGAATGAGCGTGGAGACGTACTCATTTTTGTCAGTGGTATGGCTGAGATATCTACTATAGTTGATGCTGCACAGTTGTATGCCCAGCATTCTCAGAATTGGATAATACTACCACTCCATAGCACATTGTCAATTGCTGACCAAGACAAGGTAACTGTATTTAATGCCATACAGATATCAAGTGAGCTACATTTCACATCCTCTAACCTCATAATCTTAGTCTTTCTTACATTGATTTTCATCCCAAACTCCTTTGCTTTATCGTTTAGTGCATTTACTAGGTTTTGCAAACCCCTTTCAGAATCGCGAATTTAGAATACCCTTGGCAGAATTTCAAAAAAGACTTATTATAACAATGTATCAATAAGTCAGGAAGAAATGTATCTATTCTTATCCAGTACTGCCTAGAGAAATTTTTCACTTTGAAATTCTCAATTTTTTTTACCTATTTATAGAGCATTATTATTATTCCTTGAAGATCTTAAGCTCCTTTACTGTAGGTAGCAACAAAATTGTCCTGAATCTCCTTATGACAGGACCAAATTATATTATGAGGGAATTTATTTCTAAATCTTCTCTCCCCACAATGGTAATGTTTTGTTTTTTTACCTTTAAAAGGTCTTTGATTACCCTCCAGAAGGCATCAGGAAATGCATTGTGTCAACCAACATAGCAGAAACATCAGTTACCATTGATGGTATCAGGTTTGTTGTAGACTCTGGGAAAGTGAAGGAAATGAGTTATGACCCAGTGAGTAAAATGCAGAAATTGAAAGAATTTTGGATTAGTCGTGCAAGTGCTGAGCAAAGGAAAGGAAGGGCAGGTAATTGTTTTTTCTTTATTTTCTGACGCATCTTTCTCATCCTTTATTTTAGAGTATGCATAAATTAATGTTATACATTGGCTTTACTTAAATTTTCTTTTCTTTTTACTCAAATGAAAAAGGTACTTCACTAATGTAATTAGCATTACTATTTAGCTAATACATTACCTGAATTTCATTGGAATAGTGTTGAGGAAATTTTTATTGGGTAAGCAGGAAGGAATTTTCTGATCAAAGCTTGTGAACGTTTTTAATCATTCTACTTCACTACTACTCAGTCAGTGTTTTGTTATTCATTTCTTGTACGAGTAAAAGTTGCTTGCATACTGCAAGCTAATTGGTGAAAATTTACAATAAGCTCCCCTTACGGGTGTCATCTTCGAAGCTTATCCAGCAAAATTCTTAAAAATTGCCGCAATGAATTTCTTACGTGAGAATTTTACATCCATCTGGCATCGAACTCACGGTCAAAGGTAACCTTTCTTCCACTGGTTCTATAGAAAACTACTTCAAATGCAAACGCTGTGATTTTGAATAGTCTCCTGCTTAGAGAAAGGCCTCAAAACAATTTTTTAAAAATTAGTGTAAATGACCGCCTGGCGTCGAACGCAGGACCCGTTCGTGAGAGACAATGGCATATGAATGTTAGAGAAGTGCCACTCTGACGTGTTTCAAAGTTTCAATTCAGTATCTTATCGAGAAGGTCCTAAAATGAGATTCCATTCTTCCCGCTTGAAATGCATGTTAGAATCGGAATGACGCTCTTGCATCGAACCAAGGACCACTGGAGAAGCAGTGGACATCATGAAAGAATCTTCTCAAACGCCTCTGTCACCATTCCAGGTTTTATCATTGAAGCATATCGGGAAGGCATTTAAAAAAATCATCCAAAATTTCACCAATGCATTTCTTACAGAATCATTTCGGACCCACCTGGCGTCGAACATACGGCCATTGGTAACATTTCTTCCTAAAGTACTATGGAAGACCATCTCATCTGCAAACAACGTGATTTTGATTGCTCTATCTCATCGAGAACGGCCTCAAAACAGATTGCAAAAATTCGTGCAAAGGACCGCCCAGCGTCGAACTAAGGACCCTTCCGTGAGAGAAGATAGCAAAATAATATTAGATAAGTGCCATCCTTACTTGTTCCAAAGTTTCGATTCAATATCTTATCGGGAAGGTCCCACGCCTCTGTCACCATTCCGGGTTTTATCTTTCCAGCTTATCGGGAAGGCATTTAAAAAAAATCGTCAAAGATTTCTGCAATGCATTTCTTATGGAAGAATTTTGCATCCACCTGGTGTCGAACTCACTGTCATTTGGCTACATTTTTTCCATGAGAAGCATAGAAGACTACCTCAACTTCAACCTCCGAAATTTTGGTTCCTCTATCTTAGCGATAAGTGCCTCAAAATAATTTTCAAAAATCCGCGCAATGCATTCTTATGGGAAAATTGTGATTTTTGGGAATCTCTAGCATCGAACCCATGATAGCTATTGTCGAAGTCTGCATATATATATATATATATATATATATATATATATATATATATATATATCTATATCTATATATATATATATATATATATATATATATATATATATATATATATATATATATATATATCAATCATCAGCCATTTTCAATCCGATGTCGACCTCCCCAAGCGCTTTCCAATTCTCTCTATTCTGAGCTTCTCTTTGCCATGTCACACCTAATTACTTAATGATGTCTCTGTTCCATCGGTCCTTTGGTCTTCTTCTTGGTCTCTTCACATCTCTTGGTGTCCAGTTCAAAACCGCTCTTGTCCAACGGTTGTCGTTTCTTCTCACCACATGGCCTG
This sequence comes from Pachydiplax longipennis, assembly GCA_036926295.1. Taxonomy (NCBI): domain Eukaryota; kingdom Metazoa; phylum Arthropoda; class Insecta; order Odonata; family Libellulidae; genus Pachydiplax; species Pachydiplax longipennis. The sequence goes on from JAVFKF010000054.1 coordinate 1,435,175, forward strand.
CCCACATCCATTTCAGTGACCTTACTTTATCTACGATGTCTGTCACTCCGGTCTTCATCCTCACTCAGGTGTTGCGTTTCCTGTCTCTTCTTGTGATCCCAAGCATACACCTTTCCATACTTCTTTGCGTTGTCTGAAGTCGCTGGGTTATTGCTGCGTTAACACCCAGGTTTCACTTCCATATGTCAACACTGGTAGAATGCATTGGTTGAAGACCTTTCTCTTCAAGACCATTGGCATTTGTGACTTTAGAATGTGTGCATTTCTTCCGAATGCACTCCCGCCGAGTTTGATTCTTCTGTTTACTTCATTAATCCTGTTGTTCTCTCCTGTGGTTACTAGTTGTCCTAGGTATGTGTATTCTGAGCAGACATCCAGAGGCATCCCTTCAAATTTGATTGTTTCTTGTGCTGCAAAAGTGTTATACATTACCTTTGTTTTTGTTAAATTTATCCTGAGTCCTATCTTCTGTCCTGCTGTGTTCAGTTCATGAAGTCTTGAAGCTAGATCTTCTCCGTTGGTTGCGAAGAGTACTATATCATCTGCAAAGCGCAGATGACTGATGTGTTCCCCATTAATCCGCAGACCTTTCTGCTCCCAGTCCAAAGTTTTAAAAACTTCCTCCAGAACAGCTGTGAAAAGAATTGGGGAAAGGCAATCCCCTTGTCTAACTCCCTTCTCAATCTTGAATTCTTCAGTAACTTCGTGTAGCATTACTGAATCTGTGGCATTTTTATAAATGCTGCGTAGGAGACGGATGTACTCTGCATCTACTCCTTGTTTTTCCAGAGCTTCTAGTGTAGAGGAGGTACTTACTGAGTCGAAGGCCTGAGCATAGTCCACAAAGCATAGTACTAGTGGCATCTCATATTCATTCGTCCTGCTGATTATTTCTTGTAGTGTGTGGATGTGGTCCATAGTACTGAAGCCCTTCCAGAATCCTGCTTGTTCTCTAGGCTGGGCAGATGATAGAATAATCTTTATCCGTTCAGCTATTATCCTCATGAATGTTTTGTAAACGACAGGAAGGAGACTGATGGGGCGGTAATTCTTCAGCTCTTCCTTGCTTCCTTTCTTGTGCAAAAGGACTATACTTGCATGATTCCAGTCCTGGGGGATTCTTCCTTGTTTCAGGCAAGTTGTGAATAACTGCGCTAAAACGTGTGCAACTTCTGTTCCACCAAGTTTTAAATATTCTGCTAACACTCCATCTATGCCTCCTGCTTTTCCGTTCTTCGTCTGCTTTATTGCTGCAGTTACTTCTCCTGGGAGAATGGAGAGGGGATCTCGTTGGTTTTGGCTTTCTTCTTGGTTTTCCTCTTCAGCATTTTCTTCCTTCTTGTATAAGTTGCCAAAGTATTCTGCTACCATCCTTAGTATTGCTTGTCTGTTGCAAGTTCTTGTACCATCTTCCTTCTGTATGGCTAAAATCTGTTTTCTTCCAATTGCTAGGCGTTGTCTGGTCTTCTTCATACTTTTGCTGTTTTCTATAGCCTCTTGCACAATTCTCTCATTGAATTTTCTCACGTCTTCCTTAATTGCCATCCTGATAGCCTTACTAAGCTCGGCGTATTCGATGTTATCCTTTTGTGTATCTGAATTCTTCAGTTCCTTACGTCGTTTCATCATTTGTCGGGTGCTGTCACGTAGCTTTCTATCTTTAGCTCTTCTTGGTGTGCTTGCTACTTCTTCTGCTGCTTCCTTAACAGCTTGCATGACTTTGGTTTCTAGTTCTTCTTCTTGAAGTGCTGAGAATCTATTTTTTAGCTCAAGCTGATATTTATTCTTGTTTTCCTCTAGTTTTTTGATGCTAATTTCATGTTTCTTGCATGAAATCAACTTCTTGCGTTCCATTTGGAGCTTCTTCCATTCCATTTCCATATATATATACATATATATATATATATATTCTCTATATATATATATATAGAGAAAATGATGTATGTTAGAGAGAGTGTAATTATATTGTTTGTATTCACATCTCTATTATATATAGCTAACTCTCCGGATATACCTATATATATATATATATATATATATATATATATATATATATATATATATATAGGTATATCCGGAGAGTTAGCTATATATAATAGAGATGTGAATACAAACAATATAATTACACTCTCTCTAACATACATCATTTTCTCTCAAACTTTACCTTGCTTAGGATCCCTACTATCCCTTGGACTCCCTGCTTGCTGACACCAACACACTCTTTGTAATTACTTAATCATTGCATCACAGTATCACTTACCTCCTATTGAATTTTCCTTTTTTATGTATGGACCAAATTTGTTTTAATTTTGTTACAAGATGATGGATGTGTTCTTTGAAACTTGTCTTTTATTCAGTTTTTATCTTACGTAAGCTGGTGATTCTTTCTATACTCTATTTTCCTTAAAATTGAAAAGGATTTTATGTAAATGGGCTTTGAGATAAGCTTTTCTCTTTGACATCCATAGTGTAGGAAATGTTACTTTTGCCTAAGAAGAACACTAATGCTAAGGAACCATTGTCCTCAACTTCAGTTTCTGTTTTCTGAGAATTTAAATAATATTTTTAATGAATCTCAGAATTCTTAATTATGGTAAACTATTGAATTACCTCATTATTTATGAATGATGATTGTAATCACTCAAGGTTATCATCATCCTTCAAGTATACTTACATAGTATTTGTATATGTCCAAATTTTTGCCAGCCTTGGTACTACTAAGAATACTTGGTTCAAGTGCTGGCTAACTGTAGCTGTATTTTTGTGAGCCCTTCAAGGAATAAGTGAATATCAACATATAATTATAAATAAACTTAATTTTTTATTACTCATTGTAATATAATTAAGGTTTTTGGCTTTGAAATGCAGAGATAGTTGGCATTTCTTGAAATAAAACAGTTTTTGTTTTCCTGATAGTTACTGTGTAGCAAATACATTTTTGTAAAATTTATCCTAAATTTACTTATGGTGGTTATGGTAGTGATCTCCTAATTGAGATATTCATAGATTTTCATCATGTTTTAAAAGCTTTTATCCTTTGAGGAAAATTTGTTTTCTTACAGGACGTACAGGACCTGGAGTATGCTTCCGTTTGTTTTCGGAGGATGAATTGTCTACTTTGCAGCAGTATTCAACTCCAGAGATCCAGAGGGTTCCACTGGACTCTCTATTACTTCAGATGGTTTCTATGGGCTTGCCTGATGCCAGGAAATTTCCTTTTCTGGAGCCTCCTCCACCAGAGAGTATAGAGCAGTCCATTTTGACTTTGAAAGAACAGGTGAGGTTGAATATTAGCTGAGGGAACTATCTAAAGTAGGGTCTCCTGATTGGATGCAACCTACTTGTGGGACTTATGAGCCTGTATGGTTGGATGATTGAAAATGTTTATTTAAAACTCAATCTTTCATTTCTGATTCTAATTATAAATCTATTTATATTTATTAATTTAATTATTGATAAAACTGAAATCTATATACCTTTATAATGCTTTATGGTATTTAATATGATTCTAATTGTTATTTAATTTGCCTTTTTGCTACTTATTCTGAAAGTAGAACTTTGAATGGAATTTATTATAAGTTATGGAAGTTGATTGGAAGTTATTATAACTTCTCTTTTTGAATGAAAGTGAATGATTATTTAGTTTTGAAGATAACATTTACTTACCAAAAGAAAGAAGGCGAGACTGAAGAAATTATTTAGTTCATTATAATGTAAGAATTTTAACACTTAAACATAAATGGCTAGGTACTTAGGCAATTCAAATAAAGGGATATCCCCCCTATTTCATGGTCTTTTGTATTAATTATTCTGCTAATTTTTTTATAAATTAACATATTTTTCTTGTTTGTCTCCCAAGTCAATCCGATCACTACTTATGGGTTAAAAATTTGGATTTAGAAAAAGTATAGGTATTCAGAAAGCCAATTTGTCCTTGAGTCTCAAAATGAAAAAGATAATTAATGATGAAAAAAAAGACAAAGACCTTCTTAGCTTTCATCAAGTTTGAGAGTATTTATTTTATTGGTGCTGTGAATAAAATTGTTGTACCCCTTCTCACAATGGCATTTCCTCCAACAAATTGTTCATTTCCTTTTGTTGAAGATTCCACCTCATGATGGTTTAGTATACAATATCCAGGAGTGTTCTCTCAGCAGGGAAATAATACTTTGGTCTAAAAAAACCCAAAATCTGCTTCACTGCATTTGCTATAGAGTTCTCATTTGCTCGTAATTTTATAACTGTGTAGCTATACCTTTTTCTTGGTTTTTTCTGTTATTGACCAATGTTTTCTCCTAAGTTCCCTTCTGAATACAATGCATGTAAAAGTATATAGTCAAAGAAAGCCATCTGAATTTCATAATCTCAAATGAAAATACTAGGCTCTGTCAAGAAACATATCTTTGTAGCAGACATTTGTATTTTGTAACTCTTGTGTTGTATTTCTTTCCAGAGTGCTTTGACAGACGATGAAAAATTAACAACAATAGGAAAGGTGTTGTCTCAACTCCCTGTGGACATAACATTAGGCAAAATGCTGATAATGGGGTCACTGTTCCACCATATTGAGCCTGTCTTATCCTTAGCCGCTGCTCTCAGTGTCCAATCACCATTCACTAACAAAGCTTACAGAGATCCAGATTGTGAGGTATAACTCCTGCTTTCATTTTGTCCACTATCCATCTTCTGTGATTTTATTTAGTATACATCATAACCAACATTCAAGCATCATTTTAGTTCTTTTATCATAGTTCATTTTTCAATTTAGGGCTTGTTGTAAATTGGTTATAATCATAATGCTGATGATACTGTAATAGTTATCATAATTAAAAGGGATAGTAATCTTTATGAAAAGTTTTGAATATTATCCCAGAGGGTGCATGCACGCGGCTAGTCTATCTATCTATCTATATATATATATATATATATATATATATATATATATATATTTATAGGGGATACGAATTCTGACCATGTTCCACGAGCGCCCTCGACGTCAGATTTTTTCGACGTACTGGCCCCACACTCTAGATGCCAGAATAATGCAGACATCGACGCTAGGTGTCATGGGTTCGATACTAGAATGTCCCAAAAATCGCAATTTTCCCATAAGAATGCATTGCGTGGATTTTTAAAAATTATTTTGAGGCACTTATCGGTAAGATAGAGGAACCAAAATCTCGGAGGTTGAAGCTGAGGCAGTCTTCTATGGTTCTTATGGAAGAAATGTTGCCAAATGACCGTGACTTCGACTCCAGGTGGGTCCGAAATTCTTCCATAAGAAATGCATTGCTGTAATTTTTGAAAATTTTTTTCAATGCCTTCCCGATAAGCTGGAAAGATCAAACTCCGTGTGGCGACGGAGGCGTTTGAACACATTCTTTCATGAATTTCACAGTTCGTCTAGTGGTCCTTGGTTCGATGCAAGAGGGTCATTCCGATTCCACCATGCATTTCAAACGGGGAAAACGGAAATTTATTTTAGGACCTTCCCGATAAGATATTGAATCGAAACTTTGAAATAAGTCATAATGGCACTTACCTAATATTAATTCACTATTTTCTCTCACAGAAGGGTCCTGAGTTCGACGCTAGGCGGTCATTAGCACGAATATTTACAATCTGTTTTGAGACCGTTCTCGATGCGATAGAGCAATCAAAATTACGGTGTTTGCAGATGAGATGGTCTTCCATAGTATGAAAGAAAGAGATGTTAGCAAATGACCGTGTGTTCGACGCCAGGTGGGTTCGAAATGCTTCCGTAAGAAATGCATTGGTGAAATCTTGGATGATATTTTTTAAATCCTTCCCGATACGCTGGAAAGATAAAACCCGGAATGGTGACAGAGGCGTTTGAGAACATTCTTCCATGTTATTCGCCATTTTTGCAGTGGTCCTTGGTTCGATGCAAGAGTGTCATTCCGATTCTACATGCATTTCAAACGGGAATAACGGAATCTTATTTTATGACCTTTCCGATAGGATACTGATTTGAAACTTTGAAACACGTCAGAGTGGCGCTTATCTATTATTCGTATGCCATTGTCTCTCACAATTGGTCCTGTGTTCGACGCCAGGCGGTCATTTACGCAAATTTTTTAAAATTGTTTTGAGGCCTTTCTCAATGCAGGAGACTATTCAAAATCACAGCGTTTGCGTTTGAAGTAGTTTTCTATAGAACCAGTGGAAGAAAGGTTACTTTTGACCTTGAGTTCGATGACAGATGGAAGTAAAATTCTCACGTAAGAAATTCATTGCGGCAATTTTTAAGAATTTTGCTGGTTAAGTTTCGAAGTTGACACCCGTAAGGGGAGCTCATTGTAAATTTTCACCGCCTAGCGTCGAACTCAGGACCCTTCTGTGAGAGAAAATAGCGAATTAATATTAGGTAAGTGCCATTATGACTTATTCCAAAGTTTCGATTCAATATCTTATCGGGAAGGTCCTAAAATAAGATTCCGTTTTCCCCGTATGAAATGCATGGTGGAATCGGAATGACCCTCTTGCATCGAACCAAGGACCACTAGACGAACTGTGAAATTTATGAAGGAATGTGTTCAAACGCCTCCGTCGCCACACGGAGTTTGATTTTTCCAGCTTATCGGGAAGGCATTGAAAAAAATTTTCAAAAATTACAGCAATGCATTTCTTATGGAAGAATTTCGGACCCACCTGGAGTCGAAGTCACGGTCATTTGGCAACATTTTTTCCATAAGAACCATAGAAGGCTACCTCTGAGATTTTGGTTCCTCGATCTTACCGATAAGTGCCTCAAAATAATTTTCAAAAATCCACGCAATGCATTCTTATGGGAAAATTGCGATTTTTGGGAATTTCTGGCATCAAACCCATGATAGCTAGCGTCGAAGTCTGCATTATTCTGGCATCTAGAGTGTAGGGCCAGTACGTCGAAAAAATCTGACGTCGATGGCGCTTGTGGAACATGGTCAGAATTCGTATCCCCTATATCTATATATATAGGTATATCCGGAGAGTTAGCTATATATAATAGATATGGATATATATATATATATCCATATCTATTATATATAGCTAACTCTATATATAGCTAATATATATATATATATATATATATATATATATATATATATATATATATATCCATATATATATATCCATATCCATATATATATATATCGGGTCGAAATGGTGAGAATTCGGTTAAAATAAATGGAAATTTTGTTAAATTTTGAGGCTATAAACAACGAGTCCTCTTGACAACGAATGCGATTGTTGAAACCAAGGTATTGCGTTTTCCCATAAGAATACACGGGTATTTTAGGTCCATATGAAAGTAATGATTAAAAATGAATGATAGTATATGTTCATAGCATGCATTATTCTGAAATTTCGGCATTTGCATTTACGAACAATTTTTTGTGTTGATTCACAGGAGGCAACGTATGATCATTTAGGGAAAGTTTCTTAATCACCTCGACTTTGCCAACTCTATTTGAAAATAATGAAGCTACCACGTGTGATTTACACTTGAAAAACTTTAAATTGATTAATGTATACTGCGTGCAGACTCTCGGCGTGTGGCAGTGGGTGCTTGAACCATGACTCTACTTCCCTAATCGTCTAATACCGCGTATTACCTTAGCATTTCGGGTAAATGTTAACTTTATCAAATGCCTCATTTTTTACACGGGTGATCTTTTGTATTCGTGAGCAAACCGCAAGTAGTATTGTCTCCATCAAAATTTTCTCCCTTATAGAATTCAATGTAAAGCTAAGCAATGCTCTCTTAGTAAGTAAATTTAAAAGAAACATAACAAAATGGGTAATTATTGCACGATATGACGTGCACCAAGGAAAAATCCCAAGGAAGAATCATCTTACTCAGTTGAGGAAACTCCTAAAGAAAGAAAATCTAAGACGATACCTTTTCTTATCGTGGATTCTAGATTTGCATTCAAATGATAAGAAGTTAGAAATATAAAACATTTTCATTTAGGATAACATTTTCATTGATCCAAGCTAAGTGAGAGATGTTAGATTCTCCTCTGCATAAGTTTTTCTTTCTCCTCTGCACAAGTTATAATATATTATCTACTGCTTATTTATGTATCCCCGTTGAGAATCAATGGGTGCCTCAGCTAGTAATCTTTAATTAGTTAAAACACCATACAGAAAACAGAAGTGGACCTTGTCAAAAGAAAATAAAACAAATATATCATGATACATAAAAGAACTCCCGTATGGAATGGAAAGGATTTCTGAGAAACCAAGATGAAAGAAAAGATTTAAAACTATCAACTGGTTCAATTTTTAAGTTCTTTGGTAACTTGTTAAATAGTTTTACTCCAGTAACCTGGTAATGTTTGGCTCATAATTATAATTTATAGTGGCTAATTAAAGATAAAAATATTTTCCTTTACCTTCAGCCTGTCATTTTCATGCTACTTTCTTACAAATACCATTTCCTTTTCAATAAAACTCTCATCAAACAAAAATTAAATATATTTAAAAAATTTAAACTTTACCTGAACCATTTGTACAATATAATTAATGGGATGTGATAACTGAAATGAGAAAAAGCACATTTTGTATCCTTGTATCTTTGAAAAGGAGCAAGCTATACTCATTGTAGATGTTATTGTTACTTAATAATGAAATCAGCTGTCATCATTTATACTGGGTATGAGAGTTAAATAATGTGTTACTGACTGGCTCCAGCTAGGGATTGCAGTCCCAAATTCCAGAACCCCATCCAACATGCCAATCTTATAGAATCAATTAGGAACATATTCAGTTATTTGTGATGTTTCAGCCTTTTGCTAATAGGGATATTAAAATGCACTGCCACTGAAATAAAACACAGCTTTAGCTTAAATTCATTCAGTGATTATCTGCTTATATGATATGATATTAAATATTTTTCTACTTTACTATAACTTGGATGTTTTTTTTACATATAGATCAATGAATGACTAAATATGTGAGCTATAATTTGCTTTTGAAGGGGATATTACAAAATGCTGTGGATATGTTCTCTTTGAAATGCAACTTAAAACGTGGAGTTTAAAAAAATATGGAATGTGGAACTGTGAGTTTGTTAAAATATTCTTCAGTAAATAAGTGCTAAGTGGTAATCAATATTTCTTTCTATTTTTCCAGATTCAGTATATTATTTAGGATTCTCTTTGAAAAAATCGTTTTCATTCATGCTTTGTAATAATTTTGGACAAATGATACTGCATTGGATCCTGGATAGAAAATTATCATTCTCTAATAATTATTGTTTTTTATTTTATTTTTCATCTCCCCCATCCCAGAATTTGGGAAATCAGAATCCTGTAATTCTACGATTGAATAATTCCTTTGGGATTGGATTCCCTAAACCAGTCCCTCCATAAATTAATTCTTTCATACATTAATTCTTACATACATAATTTTGCTTTTTCTCTGGGCAAGCATGCTCATTTATTCTTAATACTAAGGAATGATTTTGTAATCCATGGAACTTCTTAGTTTCAAATGCATCCAGGTATCATTCAAATAAAACTCTTTTACTCATCAACCGTGTCATTTACTGTGAACTCCTGATTATGTTTTGCAGATTATCTATGCATGCTTCCTTTACTCTTTATTGATATTTTCTGTGTTTATATTTGTTGATTTCCTACCCGAAATCTTTGTTAGACTTTTTCTATGGAGTGGTGGGGATACAACTGCAATGAAATTATGTGGGCTTAAGAAAACTCTTAGTGAGTCAATGAAAAAGTCAAAAATAACAGACTCTATGCACAATTAATAATGAATTATTGTATAAATCGCAAACATCATAAGAAATGAAAATGGAAGTTTGGATTATCTCCATTTCTGATTATACATGTATCCTCTTCCCAGGCTGTATAATTGTGAGTTCACTGTACTTAATTCCTTTCTCTTCAAGTTCTCATCCTTCATTGCCATGTTCAACCAGCTTTATTATGGTATTTCTTTTCATTTAGGACCCCAATAATCTTATTGTGAAAGTATCTGTCATTCCTCTTTCATCCATTCACTCTGTTCATCCAAACCAATTTAATACATCCATTATACATTGGTAAAAACATTACTGAAGTTGCCCTCTGCAGGTAATGAGGAGACTTTGGACTTCTTGATGAAAGAAATTTTAATTTAAGAAATTGAATCTCATATTGAATGAATGCAGACTGCCAGGAAATCATTGGAGTCAGATCATGGTGATCCACTGACTCTTCTGAATGCTTTTAAAGAGTGGTTGGAAGAGAAAAACAAGCCAGGAAGCAATTCCAGGACCTGGTGTAAAAGGAGGGGACTGGAAGAACAACGTTTCTATGAAATGACTAAACTTAGAAGACAATTCAAGGATCTACTTCAGGTATTCAAGTTTGATATCTTTACTGGTTAAAATGACTGAATAAGAAACATCAAGGGTATTTGAAGACAGAGAAATCCTTTTAGATATCCAGGCAAGTGGACCTTACTAGTGAGCTATTTCCAGAACAGAGGTTAAAACTTTGCCAAGTTGAATCTAGAGTGTTGAAGTATTAACACTATGTTCAAATTGGCAAATTAATACTTCAACACTCTAATTCAACTTTGCAAAGTCCTCAGCTGTAGTAATAATATAAAGGATTCCTTAGTAATGTGATTTATAGCTTTTCATTTAGATTGATGCACCTGCCTTCCAAATTATATAAAGGACAGCCTTGTCTTACTCCCCTCCCTAACTCTGCCCATTCCGATTCCCCATAAGCAGCTCTTACTCCTGCGGTCTGATTTAATTATAAATTTTGCACTTAACGCCTATCTTTCCAATCCAACCCAATTTTCCTTAGTATCACCATCAGTTTTGGCCATTGAACTGTATCGAAGGCCTTTTCAAAGTCAACAAAACATACACAAATGTCCTTTTTAAATTCTAAACTTTGTTCTATGAGAACCCTCATATCCCAAATTACATCCCTCGTCCCTTTCCCTCTCTGAAAACCGAACTAATCATTCCCTATGAATTCCTTAGTTTTTCCCTCGATTCTTCTGTTTACGACCCTTAAAATTACCTTAGCAGCAGGAGAGATTAAACTAATTGTGTGGTAATCCCGGCATTCTAGGGCATCGTTCTTTTTCTGTAATGGAATCAGGATAGATTTAGTAAAATCCTTTGGCCACTTTCCTTCGTCTTAAATCTTTCTACATAAATCATAGAATTGCTTTTTACCCTTTCCCCCCAGATTCTTGAGAAATTCCACTGGGATCTCGTACATTCCCGTTGCTTTTTTCCCCTTCATGTCCCGCAGTGCCCTATAAAGTTCAGTATCTAGTATACTTGGTCCAACATCATCTTTCTCTACTTCTTGTGCACTTTCTATCTTTGTGTGGGTAGGCTTCATGTCTTTAGAATATAATTCTTCATCATACTCTTTCCATTGTCCCCTTATGCTTGCTGGCTCCCTTAAGACGTTTCCCCTGTTATCCCTGATAGTGGCCATTTTATTACTGATTTTATTCCCCTTAATTGTTTCACTTTTCTATATTATAGGTCGACCCTCCCACTTTCAGCCATCTTCTCTATTTCGTTACAATGTCCCTTCCACAACAATTCTCTAGCTCAGTTTGTTTCCCTCCTCAGTTCGTTGTTTAGTGCCCTGTACATTCTACGTCCGTGTTTTGTGCTGACCCTTTTCCTCTGTCTCCTTTCCTCCATTTTATTTATCATTTCAACCATCACCCACGGTTTCCTAATTTTGCTTTGGTTGACCCTCCCAATAGTTCTTTGGGCACTACCCTTGATGCTGGATTTCATCTTTTCCCATCCCTCGTTTAGGGTGAGTTCCCTTTCTTTACCATCTACAGCCCTGTTTACTGACTCTTGAAACTCTCTAGCTTTCCTACCCCTGAGAGCTTCAACATTCCATTTTGGTATGGTATTTGCCCTATAAATCTTTTTGAACCTAAGCTTCGTCTTCATCATTACTAAATTATGATTCGAGTCTATATCAGCACCAGGATAGCTTTGCGAGTTTTTAATACTATTTCTAAACCTCTTCCTTACCAAAATATAGTGGATTTGGTACCTATCTGTGTCCCCCGGCTTCTTCCATGTGTACCTCCTCCTGTTATGGTGTGGAAAGAGAGTGTTGGTGTAACGGAGGTTATCCCTTTTGCAAAAGTCTACTAGTTTTTGTCCTCTGTCATTTCTATTTCCTAGATCCAAACTCTCCCACTCCGTCCCCATCTTTTCCCAGCCCTACCACAGCATTCCAATCCTCCAATACAATAAGGTTTTTATTGCCTTTCACCCTTCCAATAACCTCTTCTATTTGTTCATAAACTAAATCTATTTCATTCTCACTGTAGTCGCTAGTAGGGAGGTACACCTGCACTTTCACAGTGTTTATTGGTTCCACCTTAATTTCTACAGACATTACTCGGTCACTTATTAGTTCAGTGGCTATCACAGCATTTCCCGCTCCCTTGTCCAACACTATAGCAACCCCTCTCTGGCTATCATTTCCTCCATTGAATATAACCCTCTCATCATTGCTCCAGGAATCTCCCCCATGCTTCCACCTTAATTCGCATAGCCCCAGAATGTTAATGTTGGACCTCTTCATTTCTAACTTTACATTTTCTATATTCCCTTTCCTAAGCATCGTTCTGACATTCCAGCTCCCTACCCTTGTTTCCTTCGTCATTTTCTTCTTTTCTTGTGTCTTTGGGTAAGGATTTGGTGGAATGATGACATGGGTGGCCTTGCCACCATCACTGCCAGGCACGATACTCTCCCTAGTGGGCTGAGTCCTGTATTGCCTGGAACAATATAATTATTGTGGCACATCATATTCATGGGATAGTCGAGGTGGTCTCCCCTTGCCTTCCTCAACAGTGTTTTTAATGTGACACCATCACTCATATAGGCCGCCTCACTGGGGTACAGATGCCTTTGTAGCCACCTTACTGAGGTACAGATGCTGTGTGGACTACCTTTTGTCTGGCCCCTACCTATTGTCCTTTCTGGCATGAGTGACCCTACCAGGAACAAAGTTCCAGCCAGTGTAGCTCTCTAGGTCATAGGAACATGCAAGCCCCTTCACTATGTCAAGGTGTAGTCCGTAGAAGGGGGACTAACTCGTTAAAGCTGCTAAAATCATTCCAAAAATAATTAGAGAATGGTTATGGTCAGTGCAATAAGCATATTCTAGTCATAATTTAATAATAAATACAGTAAAACCCAGTAAAGAGGTTTTTCCTGGGACCAAGTAAAAACCGCATCTTGAGCGGGGTGGCATTATAACTGGGTTGTGTAATGCTTTTCATCATATTTTTGTCTGTTTTTCACTCAAAAAGAGTATCTTAGATACTTAATGTTGGTCATTTTTTTATTCTACAATGAAGTTGTTTTCGCTTGATATACAATTATGAAAGAATAATGAATCTTTTCACTACATATGTGAGAGGTATCCCCAAGCAAGATCTCTCCAGAACTATGCTCAACAGCTTAGAAAAACCATGTTCTCTCTTTCTGATTCATCAGGTATATTTTCAACATAAGATTCTCGGGAAAGAACACACTCCAAAGCAAATTTTTACATAATTTGAAATCTTACATTCTGCTTCGATTCCAAGACAAAATTGATAGAGAAGATTTCATCAAAATTCATTTCAGGTTCAACAGTAAGAAGAGGTATTCCAGCTTTGTGATATCTTAATTTTATTCTTTCAAAATTATTCATTTCAAACACGAAATTCACAAGGAACTATTCTAGAGGTATGGCAAATTGTGAAAGGATGACACAGATGAAGTGAAAAACATTTTGATCTATCAAATTATGTGAGTGATTGGCTATGGCAGGTTGAAGTGCATCTGGAACAAATCCACATTTTAAGTGGGAAGCAGAACAGTTAACTTATACAGTTTTTTTCCTAGTTTTTCATGTAAAAAGGACCTGGAGTAAATAATATATTAAGTGGGAGAGTCTTATTGTATATTGTCAGTTGAATGTCTCTTGTGTTTCTTAGATTCTCTGCTATAGTCAAGAAGAAGCCTCAACCAGAACATTGGCTTCTTTCTTATATTACAGGAATCAGGTCTGCTTGAAAAGTGTGAAGGAAGTGACATGGTTGCAGCCACCAGTGCAGAACGTGCTATTCGTCATGGAGAGATAAAACTGCTGCGCTCTCTGAAACGTGCTCATGATCAGGCTGGACCGCGCAAGCGTAAAGTTCTTCGTTTGGATCTATTTAATCTGGAGGCAGGAGACAATGACACTGATGAGATTGATATCAAGGATGTTGAGTTCCGGTTGAGGAATGACAGTTCTCAAGTTCAGGTATATTAATTATCATTTTTTTTATTTCATTTTGTGCTACATAAAATACGGATATATTGACAAGCACTATAATTATTTTGATGTTGAATATATTTCTCATTAGTAATGGTGAATTTGCTCAGAGTTTCCTAATGTTTGTTGATTTCACCCTCTTAAGATATCTTTGTAATTCATTGCTTTCTTTTTATGTGAAATATCCTGTTATTTTAGCATCATTTGCTATAATTTGATGTTTTTTTACCCAAAATAATCACTTCTTCAAAATATGTTATTATTCAAATATTGAATTCATTTCTTGTCCAAGGAATTATTTTATTTTGTGTTCTTCACTCCTCTGTTGATAAATACATTCAAATACCTTCTTATAAATTGGTAAACACATTAAACTCCAAGTAGTAAAAATGAGATTCTTTTCTATATAAATTTCTATGTTACTGGCATTCAAAGCTTTTTCAAAATCAAAATATTATTTATTAATAGTCTATATTCATTAAATTATTTTTGCATTCTTGTTTTTTGAAGCATATGCCTTTGCAACTGTTTATTTATTTCATTGTCTCGTTATTTACTGCCATTTTTAGATGGGAAACAAAAATGAAACTGGAGAGTAAATTCATCAACAGTTATCCTAAGTGAATGAAGATGCTATGCCTCTCTAAATTGTCTGTCATTGCTCATTTAACGTAGACTGATTATTCAAGATCTAGAGTGTAGCAGCAGACCAATAATGACCAATTTGACGTATGTGATTGGGGTCATTCATTTGATCACTGGCATTGGTCTACCAACCAACGTTGACAATATCCAAGATTAACCTTTAATATTAGTCAATTGTCTCCTCACACCATTTTTACTCCTAAGCTGAAGGTCCCCAACTTATGATCATCCAACTTACAGCCATCCAAAGTTATAAGCAATATCTTTTAACTCTTTGGTGTGCATCTAACTTTACATACATTGTTATTATATTTTATTTATTTTAATTCATTTTTGATATTGCACAAACCCTATACTAATTGTAAGTATTGTAAATATTTCATATATTTTTATACATATTTGAACTAGTTTCTCTGAAAAATTAATTCAATAAGTCAACATCAAATAGGAGTGTTAAAGACATTCTCAAGGCTGACGACTTGCTGTTTTGCAAAAGGAAATTTATTATTATAAACTGTTCTACCTTTCGGTAGGTTCATGTGCCCCCACATTCCCTGTTTAATTCCCTCTTCTTCAATTCCCGGTAACTTATCCCACCCCTTAATTCATCTAACAACTTCTGTCTTCCCCTCTGCCTTTTCCCTAGCATTTGTCCGTCGATCTCTTTCTTCAATAATCCCTCTCCTCTCAATATTTGCCCCACCCATTTTTAATTACATCAATCATTACTCTTTTGTCCCTAACCATCTCTAGAACCTCCTCGTTCGTTTTTCTATCGACCCAACTAACTTTCTCCATTCTACTCCATACCCACATCTCAAAAGCTTCCAATCTTTTGACATCCTCTTTTCTTAACGTCCACATTTCACACTCGTAAAACATTACACTCCACACAAAGGATTTTACCAATCTCTTCCTGTTTTCTTTGTCAAGTCTCTCTGTCATCAGTTCCCTTCGCTTCATGAATGCTTCTTTCACAAATGCTATCCTTTTTCTAATTTCTATCCAACATCTTCCATCCTTAGAAAGAAGGCTGCCCAAGTATGAAAATTGATTGACTTGCTCTAGTTTTTCCCCATCCAACCTCATTGTTAACTTAGCTTTCTTTCCCTTTGAAAACCTCATAATTTTAGTCTTTCTTACATTGTTTTTTATCCAAAATTCCTTTGCTTTATCATTTAGTAAATTTCCTAGGATTTGCAAACCCCTTACAGAATCGCACACAATAGCTTAATCGTCTGCATATCTTACTGACTTCACTACTTCCCCACCAACCTTTATTCCCTTATCTATTTCATCCCAAGCTTCCTTGATCATTTCTTCTGCATGTATGTTTAAAAGAGATGATGATAAAGGACAGCCTTGTCTTACCCCCCTCCCTAACTCTGCCCATTCCGATTCCCCATAAGCAGCTCTTACTCCTGCGGTCTGATTTAATTATAAATTTTGCACTTAACGCCTATCTTTCCAATCCAACCCAATTTTCCTTAGTATCACCATCCGTTTTGGCCATTGAACTGTATCGAAGGCCTTTTCAAAGTCAACAAAACATACACAAATGTCCTTTTTAAATTCTAAACTTTGTTCTATGAGAACCCTCATATCCCAAATTACATCCCTCGTCCCTTTCCCTCTCTGAAAACCGAACTAATCATTCCCTATGAATTCCTTAGTTTTTCCCTCGATTCTTCTGTTTACGACCCTTAAAATTACCTTAGCAGCAGGAGAGATTAAACTAATTGTGTGGTAATCCCGGCATTCTAGGGCATCGTTCTTTTTCTGTAATGGAATCAGGATAGATTTAGTAAAATCCTTTGGCCACTTTCCTTCGTCTTAAATCTTTCTACATAAATCATAGAATTGCTTTTTACCCTTTCCCCCCAGATTCTTGAGAAATTCCACTGGGATCTCGTACATTCCCGTTGCTTTTTTCCCCTTCATGTCCCGCAGTGCCCTATAAAGTTCAGTATCTAGTATACTTGGTCCAACATCATCTTTCTCTACTTCTTGTGCACTTTCTATCTTTGTGTGGGTAGGCTTCATGTCTTTAGAATATAATTCTTCATCATACTCTTTCCATTGTCCCCTTATGCTTGCTGGCTCCCTTAAGACGTTTCCCCTGTTATCCCTGATAGTGGCCATTTTATTACTGATTTTATTCCCCTTAATTGTTTCACTTTTCTATATTATAGGTCGACCCTCCCACTTTCAGCCATCTTCTCTATTTCGTTACAATGTCCCTTCCACAACAATTCTCTAGCTCAGTTTGTTTCCCTCCTCAGTTCGTTGTTTAGTGCCCTGTACATTCTACGTCCGTGTTTTGTGCTGACCCTTTTCCTCTGTCTCCTTTCCTCCATTTTATTTATCATTTCAACCATCACCCACGGTTTCCTAATTTTGCTTTGGTTGACCCTCCCAATAGTTCTTTGGGCACTACCCTTGATGCTGGATTTCATCTTTTCCCATCCCTCGTTTAGGGTGAGTTCCCTTTCTTTACCATCTACAGCCCTGTTTACTGACTCTTGAAACTCTCTAGCTTTCCTACCCCTGAGAGCTTCAACATTCCATTTTGGTATGGTATTTGCCCTATAAATCTTTTTGAACCTAAGCTCCGTCTTCATCATTACTAAATTATGATTCGAGTCTATATCAGCACCAGGATAGCTTTGCGAGTTTTTAATACTATTTCTAAACCTCTTCCTTACCAAAATATAGTGGATTTGGTACCTATCTGTGTCCCCCGGCTTCTTCCATGTGTACCTCCTCCTGTTACGGTGTTGAAAGATAGTGTTGGTGTAACCGAGATGTGTGTTTCTTTACAAGTATTACTGTCACATTCTTATAGAGAAAACTGGATGCTTGAATAACCTAAAGACTGATATCACAGTTTCACTTCTTTTCATTCTGAAATGTATTTTTTGACCTAACTATTTCATCCACATTTTTGTTACTGTTCCTTGTACTTATATGGGGAAAAAGTTGGATGGCTAGAAAGTGATACTTACAGTAGACTCTTCATTGCCAGCAAAACATCAGTGATTAGATAACGGGAAAATATTCAAAATTAAGCACAGAAATCCTCTATATATTATTTTAAAACATGCTTGAAGGGAAAAGTTGTCAGGTTCCTGCTAAAAATAGTCAGACAAATGAAAAATCCACAATTTGTTACACAAATTGAATTAATATTTTAATCATCGCGTTGCGTCCTGGACGAAAAAATGCCCGAGTTGCTATATACAGATTAAATTTGTTTACTTGGCGGCGAGTGTAAACAAGTTTTAAAATCGGATTAAAGCACCTATTCTCGGTCATAAAATGATCGAAGCAGTTTTCATAAAAGCTAATCTGCTAAACCAGCACTACAGGAAATGCTTCACAGCAGACAATGGCCAAGTTAATGACTTTCCTGTGCGCATTGATTCAGAGATGAGTCCCATAGTGATATCAGCTGATGGAATTGCTAAGTTATTGCGAGAGATTGAAAGGAAAAAGGCGCCAGGACCCGAAGGTATTCCCGCTGTTGTCATAAAAACTTTAGCCGACAATATTGCCCCCCTTCTTCAGGTATTCTATAAGAAATCACTGGATGAGGGTACTGTCCCAATGTCTTGGAAGAAAGCACACATCACTCCGGTGCCTAAGAAAGGGCGTACTGTAAAACCAGACGACTATAGGCCCATATCACTAACTTCTATATTTTGCAAAATTATGGAACATATTATAGTCAATTATGCGCTTTCTAGCTGAAAATGGAGCAATCAGTCAGAGCCAGCATGGATTCCGTAAGGGTAGGTCTTGCGATACCCAGTTAGCCCTCTTTATGAATGACGTATCTAAGGCAGCAGATAAGGGAGTTAGATCAGACGCAATTTTTCTAGATTTTAAGAAAGCCTTCGACACGGTGTCCCATGTAAAGCTTATACAAAAGTTAAGTTCCTACGCGATTGACGGAAAGGTGGTCAGGTGGACAAAATCATTTCTAGAAAACAGATCTCAGAGAGTTGCGTTAGACGGAATATTATCCAACGAAATTAGTATCACATCAGATGTTCCGCAGGGAAGTGTCCTAGGGCCGATTTTATTCCTCATATACATTAACGACCTAGCGGATAAAGTAAAGAGCAAAGTTAGATTGTTCGCCGATGATACTCTCATATACAGAGAGATTTCGTCAGAAAATGATATACATATACTACAGAATGACTTGGACGTTATAGCAGGATGGTGTAAGGATTGGCAGCTTGATCTGAATCTTAAGAAATGCGTTGCTATGAGTTTCACGCGTTCTACAAACGTTATTCCCGCACTGTACAAAATTTCAGGACATCCCTTAGAGTTCGTGCGTCATAATAAATATCTAGGAGTCACGTTCAGTAGTAGTTTATCTTTTAAAGAACACATTCGAGATGTAATAGGTAAGGCGAACAAAATACAGAGACTAACAGGTAGAACGCTGAAAGGATGCTCATCAAGAGTAAAAGAAATAGCTTATTTTTCACTCATTCGACCTAATCTCGAATATTGCTGCGCGATTTGGGATCCACACGAGGTAGGTTTGGTCTCAGACTTAGAAATGGCCCAACGTAGAGCAGCTCGTTTCGTTACAGGAGATTTCAGGTTCGACAGTAGCGTTACGTCCATGATAGAATCCCTCGGTTGGAATTCACTTCAGGAGAGAAGAAACGATTACCGAAGGAAACTTTTCGAAAAGTTCCTCGGTTCCGAATTTAGGGACGAGGTGAATGAAACTTTGATTCCGGTTAGTAGTGAGCGCGATCTCCGAGAGGCATCAACCAAGCGTTATAAGGAGGAAATAGCAAGGACAGATAGTTATTTCTGGTCGTTCTTCCCGCGAGCTATTAGAGAAGTTAATAGGGTCGATTAGAATACTAAGATGGTGTCATTACACCCCCTGCCATACGCCACTGGCGGCTTGCGGGGTACTCATCTAAATCTAAATCTAAAAAATCAATATTACAGTCTCCATTAATGAAAACTTCGACGTCATACGCAACCACAACAGTTAAATAAGCAAGCCACATTGCATCTTGCGGGAGCAGAACGACAGCCAAAGAAACATGAACATTGCCGAATATGAATGTTTGCGTTACGGTTTTATCGTGTGGTATGTTCGAATAATTTTGCATCATATAAGTTCCCGGTAGTTTTAATTTAAGATCGACAATATTTAAAATTCAATTTGGGGTATTATGATTAGACTTTGGAGTATTCATAGAAAAATTAGAGAAATTGATTACGAGTCATGCGATCAAAATAATTAGGTCGTTAAGTTGTTTTCCGAGTATTCAAATTTATTTTGGTGAGACTTTCGTATGTTGCAAATTTTCTATATATCTAAACCTGATATCAAATGATTCTCAGTGTTTATATTTCACTCACTGAATAGATAATATTCAACATTTAATCATATTTCTGAGTAAAGAAAAGGATGTCCTGCGATTTCAGAAAACTCACCAGCATGGAGTACAAGCTTAACGAAAGCCCAAGCTTATATTCTCAGTCGCTATCTCTGAAACACAAAAATGTATTATTTTGCCACATAAACAATGTTAGAGACTTTCAATGCGGGGACAATGCTATGTGCTTTGACAATGTAACACAATGTATGTTCGTATGAAAGTGCGACATTTAGCTTCCCCTCTAGCTCTCCTCTCCCAGTTCAGATCACTGCAGACGAGTAGTAGTTATTTTTATATTTCATGTATGAAGAGAAGAACATAGAAAATAAATAAATAACATAGATGCAGAAGGTATGTTTCGTTGTTTTATCTTTGTTATTTAACTGACACATCATTGCTGGTATAAAAGGAAGTAGTATTTATAACGACAGAGTTTAGGTAAAGCTGGCAGTGATATTTTGTATCTTTACCATAATTCATTTAGTCATTATGCATTAAGTGAATTGAGATATTCGGTATAGGATAAGATACATGTATCATTATAGTGATAACGTGCACTATTCGTGATTATACTACTATAAGAAAATTTTTAAAACTTTCGATAACATTTATACTCTCACGTTCTCTAATATAATAGGGATTTTGTTTGGGTTCATGTGATAAGGCATTAGAAAACGCAAGACTTTTTATTTGGCCATTGAGTTTCGTTACTGGATGTGTAGATAGCGATATCTATCGCTAAAACGAGGTATATCGAAACAGACACTGATAAAGTATATTATGGTGTGTATTTTTAGGTATGTTTTAGTTTTTGTGTATTTGTTTGTAACGATTAGTGTTTGTTGAAGTGTATTTGGGTGGGAAATTGAGTATCAGTGTCGTCTGCGAAAGTTTCGCACGGGGCAACTAGTTTCTATTTAATTCAATTTATTTGTATTTTGTATAAGTTTGTAAATTCATTTCAAACCTTCAAACATGTATTATTACATTATGAATTCCAAATTACCAGATTAAAAATCACCAGACCAATCCAAATTATATAATTTAGAAGGCCTTGTTTTTGACTATAATTTTTTAAGAAAGATACAGAATTATCTATTGGTATATATATCTTATATAGACGTATTTATCTAAAAATATACCAATAGGATTACAAAGAATACTCAGATGAGGTGTTACAAAATAAATTAAAATGTAATAACAAGTAATTTCTCAATTAATAGTAATGTGTCCATTAGATATAAATTTGTACTCAGAAGATACCCTGTTCCTAAGTCAGGGAAGTAAAAGTTCATGCAAAGTGGGTAGTGCACTTTTTATCAAAAGACCACATGGGAGCTGGAGGACCTTCCCAGTAGTTAGATTTGAGCAAGCCATGCTTCAACTTTTCTTCAATTCTTCTCACCATGTCAGATAATTGACTAATGATAACAAACTGTATAGGGAAGTGGATTGATGGACAAAGAATGTGGTAGTGATAATGGAAGGGCATTGGAATTGAGAAGCTGGTGCTAAGATACCAAAAATGCCTCGAAAATAAGAGGTTAAAAAATAAAACGATTAATAGTCATTTATTTGATTTTGAAATTTTTAGATTTTATGTTGCACTGAAAAACTTATTATTGGATACTCCTTGTAAATTTATTGAATATTCTTGTTTTGGATACTCTGAGAGTGATATCTTCTTTAATTTTTTGGCTCTCTTAAATGCTTTAAATGTGAGAAATAGTGTGGAATAAAACATTATATTTATTACATTTATATTTTATATACATCGGTAAGAAAAGAACAAAATGAGATGGGTAATGGAATTAAAAGTTGATAGTGTTGGGAACATGTTAATAACTTCATGGTTTTCCAAATTCAACTTCAAAGTGTAGATTAAATGTAATAGAAAAGATGCAATCATTTGAATGCAGTTTTATTTTTATTCAAATTTCATAATATCTCATATATATTTTTTTAAGTTCTTGACCTATTTCATGGTATATATCAGTGGTTCCCAAAGTGGGCGCTACCGCCCCCTGGGGTGCGGTGCTCTAGTTTATGGGGGCGAAAAGAGCCAAGTATTACGTAAGAATTATTCCTTTTGCATAAATGTGCTATGAAAACTATACCTTTATTGGATTATATATAAACATTTGATTAATCATTGTTTTTAATTTAATTATTACAATGTTCCTCGTCTGGTTATTTAGCCTATGATTCTGATTATTATTATAAAGTTACAGCTTGGGGGGCGTTGAGTATTGTTTTATGGATCCAAGGGGACGGTGGCTCGAAAAAGTTTGGGAATCACTGGTATATATAATTAACTTTCACATCCTTAGTCTTTTCATCCTATTTTGCCATCATCAAAACTGATTTTAGAAACAAATACTACAAGTGTAGTTAGCAACTTTGTAGTAGATGTGTTCATTCATCATGTCTATTTTATGTTTAAATTTTACATAATGTCAGTTAATTGGAAAATTTCAATTTAATTCTTGAGCTTTAGAGGATTTATCTATGTTGACTAATTTTGCAGAATTTACTCACTGGAAGTTCAGCCTGCAGTTACAAGGATTTTATGGTGCTGAAGGTTATATTATGCAGTGGTCTTTATCCACAAGTTGCTATTGCTGATGAATTCAACTATTGCAAGGTAAGGATAGTCTTTTGGAGACTCTGTATTCTAATTATTTAAGCGTTTCCCTCTACATGCTCGAAATATTTCTGAAGTCTAATGTTTATTAGATTTGTTTATTCTTTGATGATAATATCTGATTTTTATGTCAGCTTTTTATGTATTATTTCACTCTGTATTTACATGTCTATGGGGTAATGTCTTTGTAAATGAAATTGTTATACGTTCATCTACTTGCTAATTTTTAGTATGTTTAACTACTGGCAAAAGGTCTCTGCCCTGTTTATTTTATGCCCTTCAAATACTTATGATAATTCAATTTAACTTTCTCTGATAGTCTGCTCCAGAGCAACTATTTCATACAAAGGGGAAACCTTATATTGCTCTGCATCCTATGAGTTTCTTTGGAAACCATCCGAATGTTCTTCATCTTGAAGAGGCAGACATAATCACCCCCAGAACCAGAACTTCAAAGCTACCAGTCAGCTCTAAACATCAAATTCTTGTTTTCCTGTAAGTCTAAGGTTATATTTCTGATTTTTTGGATATGCTAAGCAAAAGAGGTTTTCAAAGGAGAGAGGATAAGAGTTTTGTAAGTAAACAATCCTAGTTACTTACCTTAAATTAGAGAATAACTTCTAACAGAAACTTAGTAATCTATGTTTACAAGTATATGAATATTGTTTTTTATTGTTCTTATGTTGTAACAATTGAAATTTGGAAGGCACACTAACTATTTGTGTGGACAAAATATTCCTTAAAGTAATTTTATGTTATTAATTTGGAAATCATTTTGTATTGATTGTCAGGCTAATTTAGTAATGATTTCAATGTCTTCAACACCCGAGTATCAATTTATACCTTCTCTAACTAATTGTACTCTCTTGCTAAATTTTCTATTTACTCTTGGTCTGGTAAAATTTGGTAAGGTAATTGTTTTCAAAGAAGTTAAAATTGTGTAGTCTTTCCAATCAATGATAAAGAATAATGTTGATATTAGCAAAAATATTTTATGAATATAAGTAAGAATCTGAGAAAGTAAATTGCAATAATTTGTGGAGCATGAGTGGATTTTTCTGCAGTACCAATCTACAGCTTAGAGAAAAATAAAGAAAATTGTGATAATGTGTGATGGACTGCTTACACTGATGTTGTGTCAAGTATGGAGTGAAAACCACCAAGGTAAGCAGTCAACACCTTGAATTTGTGCAAGTAATTCACACTTGCAAAATGAGAGCAAATAAGAGAATTGGAAGGTGCTAAGAGAGAGGTGTAGGCTCAAACACGCAAACTGCATAAGAAAATAGGAGAAAACTTGGACTATAGAGGAAATCAGGGTTGGAGTGAGGAATCTGAGAGGTAGTGAGAGAATATACTCACACCATGGTTTTACGTGAGGCAAAACATTTCAGTGGTTTGCCACTGAACTTTAAACTTTGAGGACTTTAAAAAAGTGGAGATATTCTCCATCTTTTTCTAGAAAGGGTCTCATTGCCAAAATATAGCGCTGGAAACTGTAAATTTCCAGAGAGATGTTTTAGCTGGTAACATGCTTATGAGATATTCTTTCTGTTGAGGTATCTAGTTTTTGTGAGAGTAATTTACAATATTTATTGTTGTTCATTCATTCCTGTATAATATGCAGTTCAAGGCAAGTCTTGTAGCTCTATGTCCTCCATAGTATAGATGCTTGGGAAATTCTGACATGTTAGTATATGTTCCATTGTTTGAGAAAATTGCAGATTGGTCTAATCTGGTTCATCATTGTTATGCCATTTACCAGTTTTCTTTTGTAGCAGGGCTTTTGGATAGCTAAGTGTTCTTCTTTGGTGAAAGCAGTCCTAGGTTCGATTTTTGGTTGGATCTCATTTGTGTATCGTGACCCTAGCTGTTAAAGCTCATTTAACAACACTACCACTATAAGGTCTTTATTAAGGTGAACTTACTACTTCTTAATTACTTACTTCTTAATACTTGTTCTTTTGATGCATCCAATTAAATTATGCCGATTGTTTTCCAAGGCAACTACCTTTTCAAACAATCTGGAATAAGAATCATAATTGAACAAATTTTAACTTACCACCATGAGTTTTCAAAATACTTTTATATATATTAAGCTTAATTACCTTATGATACTATTATTATAATCTTTGTATTATTATTATAATTTCTTTGGTGAAAATAGGAGACCCCTATCATATCCATCTGAATATAAACAACTTTCACCCACACCACAAACCAGGGCTGTGGAGTCGGTGCACAAACCTCCGACTCCGATTCCAACTCCTCTTATTTTCTACTGTCCGACTCCAACTCCAACTCCTCATTTTTTGTACTATCTTACTCCTTAAAAGCGGAGTCATGGTGATTAATTATAGAAAGGTATGATATATTAACAAATGATAAATTAAAGAAACAGGATACTTCTTGAATAAAAATGTTTACGAAATTAAGAATAAATAGACCACAAAATATACGTTTGAGCAAATTACCTGAACAAAATAATGCTGTCAAATGACAATATACATTAAACTGTTACATACTTAATATTTTTAATACATTTATGAAGAATTGGTCTTCAGAAAATGAATAGCCTCTATCAGATCCTTCTTCATGGATGCCCTCAAATATGATCTAATTATTTTTAGAGCAGAGAACAACCTCTCAGCACTAACTTGGATTGGTGGTAAAGCAGTAACCACCATGGTAACATCTCTCACAATTTCAGGATATAAGGGAATGGCTTCTTTCATTGTTAGTTTTGATGAACAATCAAAATTTTCCATTTCTTTTAATGCAAGTGAAAACTTTATCTGAAACTTATTCATATTGTTTTCTTTGGGTTTGGAGGAATCCTTTTCTATGCGGCAAAATTTTGCACCTTCCAAGTGATTCAAATATTTTCCAAAATCAAGTTCATCCTCAGTTGACGAGGGGGAAGACATGGCAGCATCACCAACTTCTTTTTCCTCCTCACATTCCTGTATTCCATTCATCCTGACAGCTACCTCAAACAGAGCATCTTTGCCATTATAGCTGCTTATAATCCAACAGAATTCGGTGCATGGGGTCTACATAAACAGCTGCCAAAAAATCTTATTATCTAATATTAATGACTCTCTTCGTTTCATTGAAGCAGCAATACCATCTGCAACTTACCCTCCCCTTATGGTCTAACAAAATATCAAGTTCCTCCACTCCACAATAATAGTATAATACTTATAAATATGAATATGAGTTTCCACAAAAATAATTGCTAGCGATGTAGTTAGGTATTTAGTTTCTCTTTCCGCCCAGGCGCGGCGCTAGTAGCGTGGACCAGCCTAATAAGTATTAAGTTTATAATAAAACAATGAAATAAAAGTTTTACTCTGAAGCAACAGGAGTCGGTAAATTTCTGCCATTCTGCCGACTCTGACTCCGACTCCACCCAAAATTGATTCAAACTCCGACTCCACAGCCCTGCCACAAACAACCACCACCTTGGCCCAGAAAAACCTGGTTAGCCAAGACTCAAAACTGGGACCTCAGTGTTAGAAAGCTAGCTAACCATTCTGCCAGTAAGGCCAGATAAGAAAGCTGGCCAAATTTGTCTTGGTCAGTCATGTTTGTCAGCCGACCACGGTGGCGGAGTGGTTAGCATGCCTGCATGCTATTGCTCCAACACCAAGGTCTCGGGTTCGAATCCCGGCTAGCCGGATTTTTCTGGTTAGGGAATGGTCATGTGTCATAATAATAAGTATTAAAATGGATGTAATTGTGGTCTTCCTGTTTCCATTGAAGAAATTATTATTATCTTAGCTATCTATTAGGCTCTGAATGATGAGATACACTTTGTATTACTTGTAATAGTGATTGTATATTAAACTCTCTTTTTTGTTGACCAACTGGATTCTTTTCACTGAAAATTTATATTCAGCCTGTAACATGAATATGTTTATAGTGAATTGGCAAACATTTTGGTTGAAATGAAATGTGTGTAGATTCCACAACTTATGAGAGAGAGACTGTAGTAATATCCTAATAAAATGTGTCTATGTACCTCCACAGATCTCTTTTGGAAACTACTAAGCCATACCTAATGAATACCATGAGAATGCCTGCTGCACAAACATTACTTCTCTTCTCACAGTCCATTGACACTAATTCCTCATTTTCGAGGTAATTATTTTAAATAGAAAAAAATATGTAATTTTAATGAGTTGATTTGCTCTAGTTTTGCATAATAAATATTTCTGTATGCCAATTCTTCTAATATTTCATAGGATTGTTTGTGACTCTTGGCTTGAGATTGAGTTTCTGACTCCTGAGGCTGGAGAGTCTTTAATTTTGAAAGTCATCAAATTGAGAAACAAGTTGGAACGTCTACTTCATCTTAGATTGAGTGGTGAGTTATACTGTAAGTTTTTAAATTATTTTATTGCAAGCTCTCAGTGTGATCTATCTTTAGTTATGAGATTTTTATGTCTTGTACATCATGAACGATTATTCTTCCCTACTTTTCTAAGTAATAATTCCTAGAAATAGAGAAGTAAGGACTGTTAAAACTTTTACTTTGTGAAGTTTTTGACTTGAATAAGGATATAGTTTCAATCAAACTAAGAATTTTCTATAACTCTTTTGCTCTAATAATTTTGGCATTATTTTTTATTTGTCAATATAACACAAAATACACTTTATAGTAAACTTAATATTAATTTTGTTAGATAAGACTTTCTATTATCTATTGAAGTTATCTTCATGGCTGAAGAGAAGGGGTAAGAAAAATGCCATCTTAGAGCATAGGAGAAAGAATTGTCAAAGATGAGTAGATTTAAGCAACAAATTTGGAAATGGTGGTTATTTCTTTTGGGTCCCTTTAGAAATCAATCTCTCTTAGCTTTGAGTTACCACATATAACATATTTCTGTATTCCTCTTTTAATAATGTATTAGTAAATCTTAATTTAAATAATTTCGTCAACCTCCAATTGACTCTTGATCTCAAATCAATTCTAAGTAACATCATATTGATACCTGGGGGTCAATTACATATTGCATGAAAATCTGTTGGTGTAATACACATAGCTATGCAGAATTGAGAGAGAATCATTTCTTATGGAACACTAGATAGATATTCATATATAGTTAGTCTCTACAAATTTACAAATAAATCCTTTACTCCTGTTTGATTGATCTTCCCTCGTGTCCTAAAATAAGGTTTTTCCTTGCGCCTACTCTTCATCTGGGAAGATAAGTTTAAAGACATATGGTTGATGATGGTAATCAAAGCTTATCATTTTAAAGCTACTCAGGTAAAATTTCAGCCTAAGTTGTAGCCTAAGTTTCCATGAAGTATTGTTGTTTAAAACAAGAGTACTTTTATGATCAATATTTTTCTGGAAATTGATAGAAATAATATCTATTAAATAAGATCAGATGCATATTAAAGGATATTACTAACAAGAAAAATGTAGGAATAACCCTGCTTCAGAATAAAATAAGGGTAAACCCAGAGGAAAAATAATTAGTTGACCTTTACATGAGAGAGGTATTTATTAGTTAAAAATTATTATTTATTTTCTGAATAAAATTTCTATAAACCCTATTATGATCAATACATTGAAATAATTTAAACAAATTTTGATTAGATAAAGCATGAAAATACTTTGAATAGAGCAAAATCTTCCTCAGCATATTACTTAAAATCTTCTTCTTGACAGACAGTTTGGCAAGTGTGGAAGCAGCTTTGGAGAACAGGGAACAGAAGAAAACTAACTCAAGAGAAGCTTTAGAGTTGGAATGTGACCTCTCTCAAGATATGGTTCGCTTAATGCATGCAGAAGTATTTTATTCGATCAAGAGATTATTGGCTGCTGATCAGAAATGCCTTTATGTTGGAGCAGGAGAAAATGCCAAATTATTCTCAGGAAGTGAGGAGTTTGGGAATCCACTAAAAGAGAGCTGGGAGTGTAAAGAAGACCTTAAGAAAGGAGGAATTCGTATGACAGAATATTTGACTTACAACTGGTGAGTACTTATACTGTTATTGCATTTTAATTACTTCCTTTGGAAATATTGTCTTTCATGCATATGTATATGCTACTATAGTTATGTCTGTTTTTTATCTATTTGGATAGATAACAATGGAGTGGATAAATGAATAATGGTTTTATGCCATGATTGTCAATGTATATTTTACAAATGCTATTTTTATTCTTAAAATGGAAGTATTACTATTAAATCCCAATTAATGTTTGGAATGATATGCAGTGAAACCTCTCACTTATGGACATTAACAGTCCTAGAAAATGTGTCCATAAATGAGAGGTGTCTGTATGTTAGAGGTGACCCAAAGAAAACCTTATTTTTATGAATTCTGTAGAAATTAAAGGCAGCTGAAAGAAATTCTTTTGTTTCTAATATAGCTTTTGAATAATTAAAATAAATTGGAAATAATAAAATAACGTAACACATTTACTGAGATATGTATATTTAAAATTCTCACAGCATTTTCACATTTCAGTATATATAGTATATACATACAATTATAAAGCTAAAATTCGCTCACTCAATTATATAGCTTAAAAAAAGCTAACTTAGATGTGAAGAAATCATTTATTTTAGTTTGCTTATTTTTATGCGTATGAATCACAGGCAAACACTTTCTCAAGGGTCCTACGTGCAACTGGTCAAGGTGCTCTTTCGTTTGGGATTAGCATTTCCAAGAATGCACTTCAGGACACATTTTCGTTCATTTCCCTATATGCACATTATTCACTGGTTTTACGATTTATGCTGTCCTCTTTCCCCCAGCTATTCATGAACGCTATTTCTAGAGGAAAAAACTTTCCATTTTTGAGAGATAGTTCAGAAAACCCAAGGCGATGGTGTCCATATAAGGGAAAAATTCTGCTAAACAAAGTGTCCACATCCATAAGTGGGAGTGTCCGTATACTAGAGATTCGATCCTTATACGAATGCATATCCTTCTGCCGGGGAATTGAATACTATCCTTAAGTCAGAGGTGTCCATGAACAGAGGTTTCAC
This sequence comes from Pachydiplax longipennis, assembly GCA_036926295.1. Classification (NCBI taxonomy): domain Eukaryota; kingdom Metazoa; phylum Arthropoda; class Insecta; order Odonata; family Libellulidae; genus Pachydiplax; species Pachydiplax longipennis. Next base: position 1,465,230 of record JAVFKF010000054.1, read on the forward strand.
TGTATCATATTTTATGCAAATGGCATTTTAAAGGTAATGTTCAATGACATCAAAAAAAGTTTTAATATTTGAGGTAATCTCCCTAAAAATAGCTCTTGAAGGATTAGTTTGGGTGACATTAGAAAATGCATTGGGTGGTCACTCAAGCACCCAGATTTAAGTGAATCCTACAAGCCACCTGCGAGTATTTGATAGGATGCTTAGTAATACCTAATAATGTAATACCTGATTTCTCTTTTCTATTCTTGTCCATTGCAGAAAAATGAATTTTTCTTTTATTCAGCAAAAAATTCTTTTCTGAATCAGTTGATCTTAGCATCTTCTCTTAACAATGCTGGTAGTTCTGGTTTTTTTTACCACCTGGATTTTCATTGTTTTCAGAGGAATAAATAGTATTTACTATCTTTCAAGAGACATGTTTTGATAAATTGATGAAGCAGGTTTAGCCTTATTTTTATACTTTTTTCTTCTTCAGAATTCTCATAGAATATCAGTATAATAGCATTTGGTGATGCTTACTCCATTACTCCTGATATCCATGTGTAGTGCTGACCCAAATTCTCAAGCAGCCAGCTTCATTATCCTTCAGCCAAAACCTATATTCACAGTATTGTGCTTCTTTGTGGATATTTAATGTTTTAAGTTTGATTGTATGCTCAAGGAAATTTTAAAGTTTCATATTAATGAGTCCTTGCAAAAATGCAGTCATATGTGAAGGGTTAATGAGACATCTGGCCTCACTTTAGAATCTCTTCCAACTCAATTCATCACTTCTACTTCCATATTTTGATGAATGGAATATTTTTCATTTATCTTTTGGCACATGATAGAGAAAATATATCTGAAATAACTTGAAAGCTACAGAGGATGAGTGTTCCCAAATGATTGGTTTTGTTTTTTGTCCACTCTATTTATTGAATACTTTGAAAGGCAGCATTCAGAGGGACATAGTGTTACGCTTTCAAGGGCATTTTCCTTTTGTACAATTCTTCAATTAAATAGGGGAAAATTACCTCTCTCATCACTTTGACTAGTGAGTTTCATTCCCTCATAATATCTTTTTATAGCTTCAGGTTCAAAGAAGCCTTTAGGATGAGTGAATTACAGGAAGACCACTCAATCATTTGGTTTGACATGGTCTTATTGAATCTTTATTTTTAGAAATTTTGTCACAATAGATTTTAATAAAAGTAAAATATAAAGGGTAACGAAATAAGTTATCAGTTAAAAAATCTTTGTTTTGACTTTATTGATAATTTTAATTTTACTATTGGTCATCATATTAAATAGGAATATTGAGCATTAAGAAACACTTTGTTTAACATAATGTTTAAAAATTTAAAATCTGTGGTGAAAGTGGCTGCTGTTTGTTCTGCAGTCAAGAAAGTAAGTTTAAATCCAAGTTAGCAGACAAATAGTCTCAGTTCGTATTTGAAAATTTATTCCAGAGTTGATTCTGGATATATTTGATTTTCATCTTAATTCTGCTGTTTTCCTTTCTTCAATTCATCAATTTCTCATCAATCCATTTCCCTTTAGAGATTTTCTAGTATAATACTTTCTCTTTATTTCTGGCAATACTTTCTTATCATCAAGATTCTCTGGTTCACTATCCACCATTTTCTTTCTAACCTACATATCTTTTCTCTTCATCTTCTCAGCAATTTCTATTAAAGTTGGCGTGTTAAAAGAAGTGTTTTTTTTTCAACTGAATTCTTCTTTTCATTCCATCTGATAACTTATTTGCATGAGGCTACATCTCATCAAGGTTGGCATCTTTTGTGATTACTTTTTTCATAATATCAAACAAATGTTTGAGCAATTCAGATAATTTCAAACAACTTATTTTTCAAATTGTTTTGAATCATACTCAAGTGGAATAATCCCAAGGAATAAAGAACAGTAAAAGACGTCTGATGAGACTGGGAATCTAATGCAGGATCTTCCTCTACCCTGGAGGTTGCATTAACCATCTAAGCTATGCAGCCAGAAGATTTTCTCACACTGTTTTGAAATTTCTTTTGTATATTTCCTGGGTGTATGCCCTTATATATAAAGATACTAATCCTTTACCTGAAATGAAAAAATACCCTTTACCCTCCTCGTATTCTCTTTATTGAGGCTAATATCTGTACCCAATATCTTACTATTTGCAGTCTAATTGATGCAGTTGTGGAAGAGGAAGACATGTGGAGATGTCCCAAATGTGACGTTGCAGCTTGTCTTAATGCAATGGAAAGGATACAACATCGTGCTATTTGCAAGGGCGATGATAATAAAGGTACATATTCTTTGTTAGTTACAAATAGTGCATTTTCCATCAAACAAATCAATCTGTCAACTCTGAAATTCTGAATCAACTAACTTCTAGACCTTTTTTGTTGATCTTCCAAACCTCAACCTATGATTATAGTAATGTTAATGAAAACTTGCTTTAGGCTAGGACTCTCTCACTAGATAATTTTGTCTGTTAAAGGTATTTCAATTTAAACTAGGTAATATCTTTAAGAGAGATATACCTCTATATATTTTCTTTAGAAAGTTGCGGATTGTTATATGTGAACAAATTTGGGGTTAAATTAAACTACTTCTGGCTTGACTTGGTGTTAGTGATTAACATTGAAATACATTTTTTTAAATTTTGCAGCACAGTTTTATCATAGTGTGGTGAAAGTTTTAAATACATTTGTAAATTCTGATTATATTTCTAATTTAAAGACTACTTAACTCATTATTTAAAAACTAGTGAATCCCCCGTCAAAAGATATGGAACTTAACTTGATGTATTTTTATGATATTATATGTTTATTTGCTTTCTAAAACAATAATGCTTTTGCTACCTTTGATAACATTTTTGGCAAAATTTCCCAAAATTTTGAGAACAAAAACATTTACTTTTTGAAATATTATTCACAAACTGGAATTTTGAGCCATAAAAAGCATAGTAAGTATTATTATTCATAAATATATATTACTGAATTTCAGTTTCCAAAGTATACTAATGCCTTCCTATCATGAAATGTCAGGCCTCCTTCCCATACATTTCATATGGGCCTACCTTTCCCATATATTTATATCAGAGTCCAGTTAGACATACACTTTAGTAGTCAGAGAGCCTGGATGTTTATAAACATAAAATAGATTTTTCATCTTTTTGTAATCCTCCCAGTTTTGAATCCTAAATGACATTCTACAACCAAAATAAGGATATTTATTTTATGCTCTTTCTTTTGGTGCCTGTCTCAATATTTTAGGACCATTGTTACTAATTTGATTGTACTAAAGAAAAGAAGTCTGTAATCAAACAAAATGAACTTTATGTGCATTCCTTTGGAGAGCATTTTTAAATCCAGAGTCGAACTAAGGATACTTTTGGCAGAAAAATATCAATATGTGTTAGGCCACTTATCCTATTATAAATTTCCAAATTCCATATTTCTATCTCTTCTGGAAGTGTGTGAAATTTTTCTTCAAAAATTTCTCTCATGTACTTTTTACAGGAGTTACTGTCATTGGATAAATTAAGATATGTATATAAAGGTGTTGTACCTTTTGGTAGGTTCATGTGTCTTCACACACCCCATTTAATTCCCTCTCCTTCAATTCCCGGTAACTCATCCCACTCCTTAAGTCATCCAACATCTTTTGTCTTTGTCTTCCCCTCTGTCTTTTCCCTTGCATTCTTCCCTTGATCGCTATCTTCAGCAATCCCTCTCCTCTCAATATTTATCCCACCCATTTCTTTTGTCTATTTTTAATTATATCAATCATTACTCTTTTGTCCCCAACCATCTCTAGAACCTCCTTGTTCGTTTTTCTATCGACCCAACTAACTTTCTCCATTCTACTCCATACCCACATCTCAAAAGCCTCCAATCTTTTGACATTCTCTTTTCTTAACGTCCACATTTCACACCCGTACAACATTACACTCCACACCAAGGATTTTACCAATCTCTTTCTTGTTTTTCTTCTTCTTTTGGCACTATTCTTGATACTGTTTTTAATCTTTTCCCATCTCTCCCATTTGATTTATTGTTGATACTGTTTTTAATCTTTCCCATCTACAGTAAGTTCTTTACCATCTAGAGCCTTGTTAACTGACTCTTGAAACCGTCTAGCTTTCCTACTCCTGAGGGCTTATTAGTTATATTTGGGTGCCATTTTTGCCCGATAGATCCTTTTTAATTTAAGCTCGGCTTTCATCATTACTAATTGTAAGTTATGATCCAAGTCTACATCAGCACCTGGATAACTCCATGAGTTTTTAACAATATTTTTAAACCTATTTCTTACCAAAATGTAATTTGTTTGGTACCTATCTGTGTACCTTGGCTTTTTTCATGTGTATCTGTCTGTTATGGTGTTGAAAGTGGGAGTTAGTGATACATAGGTTATTCCTCCTGCAAAAATCTATTAGTTTTTGTCCTCTGTTGTACCTATTTCCTAGTCAGAACTCTCCCACTTTGTCCCCATCTTTGACCTGCCCAACCACCACATTTCAGTCCCCCATTACAACAAGTTTTTTATTAGCTTTCACCCTTCCAATAACCTCTTCTATTAGATCTTAACTAGATCTATTTTATCCTCACTGTAATCGCTTGTAGGTAGGAACACTTGAAATATAACAGTGTTTACTGGTTCAGCCTTAATTTCTACTGACAATACCCTGTCGCCTATTAGCTCGGTGGCTATCATGGCTTGTCCTGCTTACTTGTCCAGCTCTCTTGTATCATTTCCCCCACTGAATATGACTCTTACATCATCGCTCCAAACATCTCCCCCATTGTTCCACCATACTTTGCATAGCCCCAGGATGTTAATGTTGGACCTGTTCATTTCTAACTTTACATTTTTTAGCTTTCCTTTTCCAAGCATGACTCTAAGATTCCAGGTTCCAACCCTTGTTTCCTTGGCCATCTTCATTCCTCCCTTTGTTCGTCGGGTGAGGATTCATGGAATGATGACCGGGGTGGTCTTACCACTATCCCTGCCGAGCATGACACTCTCCCTAGAGGGCTGAGTCCTGTATTTGCCAGTCTGTGTTTTCAAGGTGACAACATCACTCATATGGACCGCCCCACTGGGGTACAGATACCAAGTAGACTACCTTTTATCTTGCCCTTACCTATTGACCTCTCTGGCTTGAGTGACCCAACCAGGAGCAAAGTTAAAGCCAGTATAGCTCTCTAGATCATAGGAACACACAAGCTCCTCCACCAGGTCAAGGTGTAGTCCATTGAAGGGGAAAGGGTAAATGAAGATATAAAATTTTAAATATATATATATATATATATATATATACACACACACACACAATTGTGATTATTGTATAAGATATAAAATTTGCAGTATGACCTACATTGTCAAAGTACTTTTAAAATTTCTATTACTTACTTTCATAGATAGTTTAATGCTTCTATGTGTCTAGCTTGTTAGTATTCTACTCATGGTAATTTTCCAACCTCAAATTATTGTCTACTCTGTTGTCTTTTCTAGTTAAGACATTCAAAATCAGTGATATAAAACTGAGAGATACAGGTGTATTGGAAAGAAAAACATTAAATGGATATTTATCCCTCTTAACTTTAAAAAGCAGTTGGTACCTTGAAATAAAGGCTACTAAACTGTAGTTAAACTTTTTCTATCACCATAAATTTTAAGATAAGAATGATTTAATATATGTTTCAGATTTTTATGATGATATTCATCTAAAATAAAATAAAACAAAAAGAGGATTTAAGAATGGTAAGAGCTAATGGATCTCAGAGTTTCTTAGAGGAAGGTTCACGTAAGAATAAAATAAACTTTGGCTGTTTAATATCATTCAGTCCTACTTTCGCCAAACAGGTTAAGGGGATTAAATACCTCGCCCGAAAATGTGGTTTCGGACTATTGGTTCTGAAATCGCTGCATTGGTATTAATAAAAATTAAATATCTACATTTACACTATTCGACACTTAAAGGATGAAGCTACACCTTGAATTTTAGTTAATGTAGACTGGCAGCCGCCTGGATGATGATCTTTTTCCGAGGAATTGCCCCTGACAGTTGCCACTTCCAGTGCTTGGAGAATTTCTTTGTCTTTTAATCTGTAAGCATTTTGTAGAAAAAATTAGTATACATTGGTAAAGATCGATAATTTTTATTCAAGTATTGCTATGAGAGGCAGTACAAAAGTTAAGTTTTAACCTGGGTCTAGCTCAATTCATTATCTTTGAATGCAAATATCTTATGAGAACATAAGTATAACAGTCGCTGTAATCGTGTAATGCTACAAGAAGATAATGAAGAATTAAAATTTGAGAGGGAGTAAAACAAGGCGATTGCCTCTCCCCAATTCTTTTCACGGCTGTTCTGAAGGAAGTTTTTAATACCTTGGATTTTAAGCAGAAAGGTCTACAGCTAAATGGAGAGCACATTAGTCATCTGCATTTCACAGATGATATAGTACTCTTCACAAACAATGGAAAAGATCTAGCTTCAAGACTTCAAGGAGGACAGAATATAGGACTCAGGATAAACTTAAGGAAGAACTTTTGCAATACAAGAAATGATCAAATTTGAAGGGACGCCTGGGTATGCTATGAATACATATACCTTGGACAACTAGTAAAAAGAGGAGAACAACTGGATTGACAAAGTGAGCAGAAGAATTAAATGTGGCTGGAGTGCCTTCAGAAGAAATGCACATATTCTGAAGTCAAAAATGCCAAGGTCTTGAAGAGGAACCAATTTGTTCCTCTTCAAGACCTTGGCATTTTTGGCAAAACCAGTGGAAGTGAAACCTGGATATTAAACCTGCTGCAATAACCCAACAACTTCAGAAAACACAAGTATGGAAAGGTGTATGCTTGGGATTACAAGAAGAGACAGGAAACGCAACACCTGGGTGAGGACGAAGACAGGAGTGACAGACGTCATAGATAAAGTAAGGTCACTGAAATGGATGTGGGCAGACCATGTGGCGAGAAGTAACAATAACCGTTGTACAATAGCAGCTCTGAACTGGACACCAAGAGACGTGAAGAGACTAAGAAGAAGACCAAAGGACCGATGTAACACAGAGATCATTGAGTACTTAGAGGTGACATGGCTAAGAGAAGCTCAGAATAGAGAGAATTGGAAAGCGCTTAGGGAGGCCTACATCTGACATCGGATTGAAAATGGCTGATGTTGATGGTGATACTACATGGCCTGAAAAGTCCCGAGCCTAACAAATAAAAAATCCTTTCTATTCTTCAGTATAATCTCCATCTAGAGCTATACACTTATTCCACCGGTCCTCGAGCATTTTGATGCCTTTCGAAAAAAATGATTTCTCAAGTCCTCCAAAATAGGCCTCTGTTTCAGACATGACTTCTTCATTTGACGTGAATTTCTTCCCCTGAAGAAATCTCTTCGTGTTTGGGAATAGATAGTAGTCGCAGGGTGCCAGATCTGGTGAATACGGGGGATGTGAAACCAATTCATACCGCAATTCACTCAATTTGACCGTCGCTTTCATTGACGAATGAGCTGGTGCGTTGTCGTGGTGATACAGCACTTTCTTCTTTTTAATGTGTGGCCGTTTTTTCTTGATCTCGATGTCCAAACGGTCCAGTTGAGCAACGTAGTAGTCGCCTGTGATTGTTTTTCCCTTTTCCAAGTATTCAATCGTAATGATTCCACTTGCGTCCCAAAAAACACTCGCCATAACCTTCCCAGCTGACTGTTGGGTCTTTGAACGCTTCGGACGACTGCTACCCGCTTCCAACCATTCTGCAGACTGCCGATTGGACTCAGGAGTGTAATAATGTATCCAAGATTTGTCCATCGTCACAAATCAGCGCAAGAAGTCCTTTTTGTTTTTTTGAAACAAGGCCAAACCACGCTCGGAATCCTCCACACGTCTTTGCTTCTGATCCGGAGTCAGGAAACGCGGCACCCATCGCGCGATAAGCTTCTTCATCCCCAAATGTTCATGCAGAATATTTCCAATGCGTTCCATCGATATACCCACAGACTCTGCTATCTCACGCAACTTTGCTTTACGATCGTTCAAAACGATCAGATGGACTTTTTTTATATCTTCTGAAGTGGTGGCCTTGGAGTCCAGGGCGTTCGGCGTCTTTGGTGCTGACACGACCATGTTTAAAGTCCGCGAACCACCGTTTCACTGTCGCTTCCGAAGGCGAGGATGTTGGGTAACATTTATCTAACCAAGTTTTGGCTTGGACAGTGTTTTTTCCCATCAAGAAACAATGTTTAATCAAAACTCGAAACTCGTCTTTTTCCATCGTTCGCGAAATGCCTAAACTTCGTGAAAACAATCAGCTGCCATTCGGGAACTAATACATGAATTGTCATGAAATTAAAAACAGTGCCATCTTAAGGTTGGTTCTCAAGTGAAATGTGCAGAAAAGTTACTAGTGGCGACATCTATGTTAAGCTCGGGACTTTTCAGGCCATGTAGTATGTGTATTACCCTTTGAGTGTATAATTACTCTCTTACTAACTAAACATGATCTTTTTCAGTTTAAATCCATACATTAGGTCTTAAAAATTCAAATTATAATGTACAATTATATGTTATAGTATTATAGCATATAGAGAGGAATGGAGGACTGCAGTCAACCAATCTACAGATTGAGTTACCTATGTTGATGATTATAATGTATACAAAATTCTCTTATGTGCCTTGTTTGAGTTTGTGAATTAAATTTCCTCCTCTACATTTGATTTATTATATCTCTTTTGTCAAGGTGAAAAGGAAAATAAGGAAGAGTCTTCAATAATGGCAAGAAAACCAAACTCTCAACCATATGAATGTCCAGATTGTGGTGGGAAAACTCTTTATCTGACTCCAACTGAAATATTACGGCACAAAAGAATGCACAAGACTTCATGAGAATGAATTATAGATTAAATTATGTAAGTAATATTTTTAAAAACAATTAATCCTAATGAATCCCAAGGAAGAATAAACTTGAAAAAAGTCCGACGGGACTTACCCTATTCGGGGACGGGGAACCCTATTCTTCCTTGGGATTTTTTCTGGGTGCACGCCATCTCACGTAAATTCACCTAAAATCCATTCCTTGTTTAATCCTTCTGATATTTTAGGTGCTGAATTTCCACATTGCCTTAACAAAATTAAATGTAATTTACTGAAAATTTTTGTGAAAATGCATAATGATGGTAAAATAATATGAACATTGATTATTATCCTCCTCCTCTTTGTTGATATTGGAAGATTTTACTGTAGGAAGATTGAGTAAATTAAGAAAATAGTTCAGTACTCACGTTACTTATGAAGGAGGGCTTTTACTTTAGAAAATGGGAAACCTCATTAGTCTTTAAATTAACTATGTCTTGTTTATAAAACCTGAGGTTGTAATTCCAATATTTTCTTTCAAGAAGACAAGAAGAAGCCTGATGTTACACATTTAAAGTGGCTAGTGACTTTTCAGCATTTTGTTTAGAGATCATTTCATGCACCAGTTATTCCACCTTCTCTTTTCTTAGTTAAATGTAAAACTAATTATATTTAGCATTGCTAGAGATAAATTCCTTCCTGCTTCATTTTCCTCTTCTTCTTCTTCTTCTTTGTTCTTTCTGTCCTAGGACAGGTTTCAACGAAATTTTTGTCTCCACAGCATTCTGTTTTGGTATCTCTCTTCATCTCGACATATTTCCTTCCTTCTTTGATGTCTGTTAGCATTCCATACTTCCTCTTCCTCTCTTCCCTTCTATTATCTTTGTATTTCGTTCCTCCTTAAAATGTGTCCTATCCAATTTGCCTTCCTTTTTCTAATTTCTTGTAGGATACTTCTTTCTTCCCCAATCCTCCTCTTCATTACTAATTTTATCTTTCCAACTAATCTTTTCCAGTCTTTGCCAAAGCCATGCTTCAAAGCTTTCTATGTACTTTTCTTCTCTCTTTTTCAAGGTCCATGTTTCAGCTCCATACAGTACAATGCTCCATTTGAAGCATTTCGCAAATCTTTTCCTAGTAGCCACATTGATTTTCTTTGCTGTTTGCAGTTTTTTAATTTTATTGAATGTTACTTTTCCTTGCCCAATTCTGCTTTTTATTTCTGCTGTGCAATTACCATTTTGTTCAATTAAACTTCCTAAATACTGGAATGAACTTACTTGTGTTAGCTCTTCTTCTGCTAACCATATATTTAAGGGTCCTTCTGACTTGGATATCCTCATTACTTTTGTTTTCCTTATATTTATCCTCATTCCATATTCTTCACTCTTATTCCATATCCTTTCCATCATATTTTGAAGTTCTTCTTGATTGGTTGCTATGATAGCCTGATCATCCGCGTATTTGATGGATTTTATTCTCTCTCCTCCAACTTTTACCCCACCTGTGTCTTCCAGAGCTTCTGACAGTAATTTGTCTTCACATAAGTTGAACAAACGTGGTGAATGACAGCATCCCTTCCTAACTAACCTTCCTCTGGTAGTTTCCTTTGTTTCCTCATCCCCTATTCTAACAACTATTTTCTGACTGACGTACATTTGCTTTATTAATCTTCTGTCTTTCCAGTCTATGCCTATTTCTCCCAAGATTCTTAACAAGACATCCCATCTTACCCTATCAAAAGCTTTTTCATAGTCAATTAAGCAGACACACATCTCGCGATTCAACTCTAGCACCCTCTCCGATAACATCCTCATACATCCAATCGCATCTCTCGTTCCTCTACCCTTGCGGAAACCAAACTGGTCATCCTTTTTCTTCTATATTCCTTCTCATTCTTCCTAGTATAACGTTGGTAATAAGTTTTCCCACCTGTGAAATAAGACTTATAGTTCTGTAATCTTTACATTCCTGTGCATTACCTTTCTTTGGTATTGGCACCAATATCGTTTTAAGTAAATCTACTGGCCACTCCCCTGTATCATAGATTTTATTAATCAGATTAGTAAGCTGATCAATACCATTCTTCCCCAAGGACTTCAGAATTTCCACTGGTATTTGATCTCCTCCAACTGCCTTCCCATTCTTCATTCTTTTAATTGCCATCTCTATCTCCTCTTTCATTATTTTTGGACCTTCATTGTCCCTTTCCCCTTCCTCATAATTCCTCAATTCTAACTCTATTTCTCTTCCTCTGTCATTTGTACAATATAGATCCTTTATATATTTCTCCCATATTTCCTTTATATCCTCTGTTCTAATCCTTCTCTGCTCATCTTTCATACCTTTCTGAGATAGCTCTTATTTTTCTCATAGTCAGCCTTTTCACGGTATTGTACATTTCCTCTAATTTTCCCTCTTTTTCCAGCATTTCAATTATCTGGCACTGTTCCTTCATCCACTCTTCTCAAGCTTTGTCAGTTGTTCTCCTCAATTCATTATTAATCTTTCTATATTGCCTCCTTCCTTCCAAGCTGACTCCCTTCCACTTCTGCCTTTCTTCCATTTTTTCCAACATATCTAGATTTATCCAGCTTTTTCTAGCTTCTTTCTAGTTCCAACCTCCTGTTCAAGCACTGTTAATATGCATTTCTTCAAGTCTGTCCATTCTTCCTGAATACTTTTCTGCTCTTCTCCATTCTTCAGCTTCTCTTCTAGAATTTCAGCAATTTTCTTTTTATCATCTTTTAACTTCATCATGTTCAATTTCTTTGCTGGATGACTTTTCCTCTTCACATGCTTAAGCCTAGTGAGTATATCGATTATCAGCAGATTATGGTCTGTATCTGCATCTGCTCCAGGTAGCATCTTTGCGTTCATAACACTATTCTTAAACCTTTGGTTTATTATTATATAATCTATTTGATAATGCTTGTTATCACCTGGGGCTTTCCATGTGTAAAGCCTTCTCTTATGATTCTGGAACCACGTATTGGCTATCCAAAACTGTTGTTGTTCACAGAATTCTATCTATTTCTCACCTCTTTCGTTACGTGTTCCAAGGCTGTATGCTCCCCCACTTTTTCCTTTCCTTCCATTTCCTACTACACTATTCCAATCTCCCATTATCACTGTTCTCACCTGTCCTTTTCCATTCTCTTCATACACTTGCAAGATTTGTTCAAATACCTCTTTGACCTCCTCGTCTTCTGCTGTTGTTGTAGGCATATACACTTGAACTACCAAAGTATCTACTGGTTCACTCTTTATTTTTAAAGCAATTACCCTCTCAGAACATGCTATCACCTTGCTTATCCTATCCACAATTTTCTTTTTCATGATAAATCCAACTCCTCTATTCTTGTTGCGTCCTCCCTTGTAAATCACTTTGTATCCCTCATATACGATTTCTCCCTCTCCTTCCCACCTAACTTCACTAATTCCCATTAGGTCTATTTTATTCCTTTCCATTTCAACTTTTAAGTTTTCTAATTTTCCTTTTCTATTCATTGTTCTTACATTCCAGGTTCCTATTCTCATTGAATTTTTATTATTCATCCTCTTGCTTTTCTTCTTCTTGCACCACAACTGTCCCATAGTGTTACCCACCCAGAGATCTGATTGTGGGTAATTTTTACCTCTGGAATATTTCATTATAGAACTCGTCATGCTTCAGAGTCTTAAATTGGTACAACTAAGGAAACCATATGGTTCATTAGTGCGGTGGATTCCCTTTTGCCTTCCGCACCCTCTGCCATTGGCCAACCATGTAGCTCGTCTGCCTTTAGGATCCATTTCTAGATCCATGGACAAGAGGATGTCCAGACCCATCCTAAGATGGGGGTGAGGCTTATCCCGGCTTTTACTCAGTCTCCAGTGCTGCATTAGCCACCATTAGGTGCCCATCCCCCACCATGAGGAGGTGCGGTTGGATATTTCCCTTCCTTGAGGTCTGGGACCTTAACGGTATTTCCCATCGTCTCCGGTACTTTGGGGGACTATTTTCCTCTAGTGAATTTTTAACTCTAGAATTCAGTCAGGCCTCTACATCTTCACTCTTTGATGAAATCCGGACTCTATTGGCCTATTTTAATGTTGTAGTATTTGGATTATCTGTTTTACTCCAGGAAGTATGAAAAAGTATTTAATACATAATAAAGTTGTTGCAGTTTATTATTTTTTGTCTTATCCAACTTTTACATTTATTTCAAACTTGTGTGCATATGAATAAATTTTGTTGTTTTATGTTATCATACATCCATTATCTTTCATTCTTTTTATGGAAGTAATATTACTTGAAAATAAATTGAAATTCTGGAGCTTTCCCTGCACAAGCCATATTATGGTTCCTTCCAAAGCAAAAGCCTGTACAGATCTATGTTTCATCGACCTTTTTGATTTTACAAAAGGCTGAATGAAGTTTTTAGTCATTTAACTTTGAGAGTAATGCTCTCTGAATGATGATTCATTCTTTAAATCAAGTATCTTTAGCTTTAAATATATGCATTACAATAAAGACAGTCTGTTTTTTTTAATTTGTCAAATTCTTTTATTTTCTCTTTATACATCAAGCACAAATTTAGGAAAAGATTATATCTGTTGATCATAAGGATGCATTATTTCACAGGAGAAATTTTTATGATATTAGATCCTTGTCCAACTATTTATTCTAATACATTTTGTTCATTCTTTAAAAATACAATCAAAATATTTGAGAAAACTGTATGAATAACTTGTGAAGCCCGAATTTACCTAATAATAATGAAAGATAATCTTTTAGTCATTGAAAGCTGATGTTTACTTTTCCATATATTGTAAATTGTATTTTATATTCATTTCTCAAACATTATATACTGGTGCTATGTTAGATACTAGTATTCTATGTAACTTATGGTGGGAGCACAGTTCATCAGAAACTTTTGATAATAAGTGTTTTAATTAACTTGCAAACCCTCATGAAGAAATCCCTTTCTTTGTTTGGCTTTTGCATTGAATAATTGTCTCAAAAGAGTCATTTGTATTTTATTTGTTTATATGTACCCAAACTCTACACATTGTTTCACTAGTGAAGTAACTTTTTGCTGCACAACCTCCTTTTCCATTACTTTCAGATGAAACCGAACCATTGAATCCATGGTGTCTTCTTTTGCAGTCTCTACATCAGGTGCCTCTTCATTGTCTACATGGTATAGAGGAACAAGGATTAAAGCCATGTATAACCCAAATACTGCATACTTTTTCATTTGATTTTGCAGGTCCTGGAAGGTCATCGTGACTTTGCAAGAGAGATTTTTCAAGGATCTCTCAAGAGAAGAATGGTACTCTTTAATCAGCATTGCCATGTATTTTTCACGATCTAACCTTTTGACGGACGTGAAGAGAAAGTATGAGAGATCCAACACTGGTGATGCAAACCTTGTGAGCTGGAAGTCTATGAAACGAACCCCGTTGAGCTTTCCATCAAGAGATGTGTGGAAGAACAAGTTGTTTGTCCAGCAGTCACCGAAATTGACAACAGGAAATGAGCTACAGTCTTGTGCAAGTTCCACCATCCTCTCATAAATATCCTTCCCCAGAAGGGCATCCAGTTTCTCTGCAGAATCTGGACAGCACCTGCGAACTCCCTCTGTTGCAGACCTTACCTGTTGCCCAAAACTCCTGCCATATTTGAAGGAATTGGATCCGGTTATGAAGGCTTCAAATGCCACACTTTTCAACTTCTTGAGGAGATGAGGTTCCTTTTCTACCACTGCATAAGACTGCGCATGAAACCATCCCATGGATCTCACCACCATGAGGGCCTCCTCTAAGGAAAGGCCTTCTATTTTGTCCCCCATTGTAAATTCAGCTTCAGACAAGTCCTCCATCAGAATGAAGTCCTCCTTACCATTGCAGACTGAAGTGTAGCACTTGGGAAATATATTGGGATCGTCGTCAGCAGTCCAGTGTCTCATCCGGAAGTCTCTGAAAAGGGGCAGCACCTCCATGTAGAAGTTCACCTCCTTCTGGAAGTGATCCTCAATGTTGAAGGTATCCTTCCATTGCTGGTTGGTCGGGATGCACTTGGCCAGAAGAAACAACTCCTCCTCGCTCCCGTCCGAAGTCTTTTGAATCGCTTTTATCTTTCGAATGACGCTCATGTAATGATCGCCTCTTCTCGTCCCACGCCAAATTTCCACCCTCGCACGTTCGTCGAACCCATGTTGCTTCAGAACGGAATACACTTTTTCCAGCAGAACCCTTCTCGATTCTCCCGGTTCCATTGCACTCGTCGATGGAGGGTCTTCTTCGAACGAGGACCAAGATAGGAAAGTGTCGTAGTTAAGAGGAACCTGTAATCTGCCGTGTACTCTTTGTCTAAAATGAACGTCCGTCGCGCCGCTTGCGCAACTGAATTCCATATCCACGTAGTTTATCTCTGCTTAACCTTGAACGAACCTTGCTCAGCCTTGAACGTTGTTTGGTGTAAAAATATTGATCTCTTAGCGGCGTGGCTTTGGTGTCGTACTCAGACGAAACAGTGGACTGAGTGGGTCCGTAAAACATTTCCTCTTGCAATCGCTTTTAGTCAGGGAGAGTTAATTGGCGTGAACATACGGATTCTTTTCTGTCGATCGTTATCTGGTCACTGGAGTGTTAAGCTTTATTCTTTTCTCTTCATAACATTTCATTTTCCGCAACTTTCTAATGCATTTTCACTCACCTCACCTGCTGCGCGCAATCATAGCTCTCTGTGAATTGCAAAAGGAGGAATTTACTTTCGATATGAAGTATTTTCGAGCTTATCTCGGATAAGTTTATGATTTAGAATTAGGCGTTTGATATATCAAATATCGCTAGAAAATTCTCTCCGTGAGCATTCCCATGGTCAGTGGTTCCCAACCGTTATGCTGCCGCCGAGGGCAACGCGTGCCTTAAATTTGAATCGTGTTTTATTTTGCGAGATATGTTTTCGTCAAAAGCGAGTCCGTAATAAGAGCTCTATATCGTGTGCTCCACACTTGTTGCCCCTTTTTTTATTTATAATTAAACTAATAAAGGTGTTGGGAAAGGAATTCGAATCAACATGTTAGAGTGCCATGGAAGAATTCTTGAGTGCTCTACTCATGGCTGTAGTAATAATAATATAAATTATACTTAATTAAATCAACTAATGAAGCTAGTAAACTATGTGGAACTCCAACCTTGCGATTGAAAAGTTAATAACTTTGCAAAGTTATTTCCTTTTCAATCGCATACACCAGAATTGTTTGATATTTCAGTTTTTTGAACTCTACTCCTTGTCAAAGAACACAGAATTAAAACCCTTTTCTTTCAGACAAATGTTTTCTGGAATTCAGCCATCAGTTGTCAGTGACGTATGTGAGGTGATTAATTGAACTAAATTGAGACTGATTGTGACTTTCAAATAGTACTCATTGAATAAACAAACACAAGATATTCTATTTACTCAATAGAATACCTTTCACATCACGTAATTAACTACTGTTATTATTATTTTTATAGATTTGCAAAATAGTCCATTTATCCTGAATTGTAAAGTGATACTTAGTACTTATTATTCAAGTATTTCAATGTTGAAAATTCTCTTTCTTCTTGAGATGTTAAAAAATGATTGTTAACATAAAGTTGTACTTTCTTACAAATGGGAAACATTCTTTTCATTTTCCTAGTTTTCTGTAACGTTTGAGATTTGACTGCTAATTCTTTATAAAAAAATGTCGCGAGGCATTTTCCCGGTCATTTTAATTCCTGGTTGAAAAATTAGTCCTCAAAATATTGACTGTCTGTATCTCGTCTTTCTTCATTCACGCATAAACATGATAAGCTAAGAGGTTGTATCGAAGTTTGTTTATTTTCTGATATAGATAAGGTGTGTGTTCGTTTAAAAATTATGTCAAAGTTTGAGAAGTTGGTATTTTGTACCTGTTAAGTAATTTCAATCTGTGACTTCCCAATACTAAGAAAGAGACGATTATCTCACATATATCTAAATAAATCGTTCGTTTTTTCTTTAGTAACAGACTGTTTAAAGCTGCATAATATTCTGATTTCTTATGAAGTACATATAGTTATTCCTTGAGGCTAAACTAAAATTAAATCTTTCGGGATACATTCTAACATTCAAAATTATTGTAATAGCAGTAGTCTTATGAAAAGTGCTTCGACAGCTTAGGTCATTTCGCACGTGGGCTCCCACCGGGAATCGAACCCTGGACCGCTTTCATTGAAATCGAACGCGCTGCCCACACGGTTATCCGGGAGCCATTCAAAATTATTTTAGAGATTTTTATATAGTAAAGGAATGTATGTCTTTAGTATGATGTAATTGGCAAGAAGGTTAAGTATTGATTTTATCATCAGTCAATAGAAAAGATCTGAGTTTTTTTAGAATATAAATCTGGAATGTATGAAGGAAACTATATCTCTGCAGAAAATCATAATCGCGAAATATCCTTCTATTTAACGTAATACAAGGAGTGATGCAGTTTTGGTCTTTCGATGTACTTTGCCTTCTCATAAATGACACCATTTGGTCCGACCATAAGTTCCTGATTTTGATATCCGAACGACTTATCTCTCACATTCCGATCTCTTGAGTATCTTGAGTCGTTATCACTAATCCAATCTTCTTAAAAAATCTAAGTTTGAAATTCTAAAGTCAAAGAATTATTTCTATCGGAAGCTGTAATTTTTCTGTTTTATGGAATATCCTAAGCATATCCTTCTTTGTATCATCCATCATCTGTATAAAACCAAAGACACCTTAGATTTGACTTCGCCGTTGACATTCAGGTTCCTAATTATTCAACCGACTCGAATCTGCTCCACATATGACTATTAGTGTTCTAAACGGGCCACAAAACATATGCTGACAATTCTCTTGCATTGTGGATTGTCTTCTCAAAAAGTGATATTGCTGAAAGTACCCAGTTCATGAAAACGTTTTATTTTATAAAGAAGAGCAAAGTAATTTTATCCGTTTTAAGAACGATTGAGATAAATTGCTATCAATATGCTAGAGGGAAGTAATTGACATCGTGGTAATTTTTATGCCTATTATTGCATGATACTTCATTATTACAAAGCTTCGCGAATGCAAGGGAGAAACGGACCCGAAAAAAAGTCTAACAGAATTTTTACATTCCTTTCTTCTTGGGATTTTTCCTGGATCACATCCTCATGTACCGAATATCTGAACCCTTTTCCATCCAACCATTTTTCAGAATACTTAAGCATTCTAAAAAACTGTTTAGAACCAGCTTAAGTAAACCGAGAAGTGCCAACGATATTGCCCGAATGTGTGCATTGTGTTTGATACTTCCAACAACAAAACGTTAAAGTAACTAAAGATTACATTCACAATTGAACCCTCCCTTGTACTTTAACATTGGAATATTTTTGCAGTTTTTTATCGTTGTGCTAGGAATATGTGGTCCTAAAGAAGAGAGATAGAGAACGGAAATACATCACAATTATCAAGTCGAAGCGAAACGAATTATTATGTTTCGTGCCAGTTGGAAGATTTTATCGTAAAGCAAACATAAACTGCCCTTTCCAAAGTCGATAACGGTTTTCATCTCGAAGTATTTGGGATAGTAATTTATTTATACCGCCTACGCATTGAATGCAGAAAAATGAATAATAATATAGAAAAACCTAAAGCCCCATTTGACTTCATTATTGTTGTTAAAAGTTGTATCATGAAGAATAGTTCATGAAACAGCGATATTTTTATTTAAAAAAAGGGGGAAGATTTCCCTTATAACTTCTGTGACATTTACGGTCTAAAGAACCGTTATAGCTATCGTAATCTGAATTTGAAAGCGTGCAAGTATGTTATGGAGAAAAATCTATCGAAACACCTATTAATTTCTCAAATAATTGAGGAAAAACCTAATAATGATAATTTGTTACACTAAAGGAAAGAAAAGAAAGTATTGACTATTATAGCTAAAACATTTTTAACTTCTGATTAACCACTTTAAAAAAATAACGTCTTCTAAAGCTATAAAATTCATTTATTTTCTGCTTATTTCCCCGAAAAGTTATTTGTCGGCCCATAAAACCCAGATAGTGACGACATAATGTATCCACGCTTAAACCATCGCTTTCCGGTAAAAATGGAATAAAAAATTGCAATGCATATTTTCGCATGTCCGTGGCAAGTTTCATAATTTGATTTCATCCAAAGGTACTCTATTTGGAAGAACGGTAGTAAATAAAACGGATAAAAAAGGAAAAAAGATGTGGTTTGAGATAAGAGAAGGACGAGAGTTGCATATGAGAGGTAACCTGTTGAAGGAAAGATGCTTACCGAAGGGATAAAACAACTTCGTAGGAAAAGGTTGGTTATATTTCACCGTAGAAAGAAATAATTTACAATGTCAGCACTGAAATAGTAGAAATATTAAGCATCATAAAGAAGAATTATCAACTACTCTGGATCGCAAATAAATACAGTTTATATTTTTTACGGAAATCTTTTTTATTCCATGAATTTCTTATGAATGAAACAGCTGGAAGTTTGAACCTCAATGAAAAAGCAGTATGTATAGGATCTCAAGTTGTCATCGTTTGAAAATAATAGCCCTATGTGATTACTGCGTAGAAATAACAAAAGAACAGAAATCTTGCGGAATTCTGGAGATTCTTCCGTAAAAAATTAGAGATAATCAGCCACACAGAGGTTTTCCATCACATTTTTAGCACCTGTCATTTGCGAAATTTCAAATTAACGTCACATTCACTGCCACCCTTGACTCGAACTGCAATATAGCAAGTTTTACCAATAACTCATTTCCACAACAGTCGCGGGAACGTAACTCCCTTCTGCCAAATGAAGCATTCTTAAAATCGTCTTAAGGTACCAGCTTGTCTCATAAGTATCCTCGCTGGTAACACTGCCTGACCATGGAAGCAAGTTTATTTGCCACTTCTTCCTTTCGGAGCTCCTCTGAGTGAAAACTCATCACGTCCCCAACGATTTCATCTTCCGATGTTTCCAGTTCGTCCACGTGCGAGCAAGTGTGGTACAGAGGAACAAAGATCAGCGCCTGCGCTAATCCGTACAGGGCGAACTTGCTCATTCTCTCTTCCAGATTCTTGTACGACATGATATTGTGATAATTTACGCATCCATAACGTGCCAACCACTGCAGCATGGACGAATGATACTCCTTTAGTATGGCGTCGAAGTGATTCTCTCTTACTTCTTGCTGAGAGGAAGTGAATATTAAGTATGCCAAATCCATGGCTGGGGAGGCGTACCTGATAACCTGAAAGTCTATGAACCTCAGTTCCAGCGGCATGGAGTCTTGTGAACGGAATAAGATGTTGTTGATCCAGCAATCACCGTGGTTGATGACGGCAAATTCGTCCTTCTTTTGTGCAAGCCGGATCATCTGCTTGTACACTCCAGCTTTGAGCCAACTCGCCAACCTTTCAGCTGCAGCTTCAGGTATCTTACCTTTTATTTCCTTGAGCGCTGTTTCCGCATTCTTCTGAAACACTGCTCCGAACTGCGAGCTGTTACTGTCCAGAAACACCGATTCTGTGGCCAAGGACTTGATGGAATGAAAGACGCTATGCTCTTTCTCTTTCATAGCGTAAGAAAGAGCGTGGAATCTTCCTAAGGCTCTGACAGCGAGCATCGTCTTCTCGTAGTCCAGACCGATGATCCTGTCCACCGTCTTGAATCCTCGTTCCTCCAAATCCTCCAGAATCACGAAATCATCAGCGCCGTTCCTCGACGCCCGGAAGCATTTGGGGAAAATATCCAGATCCATTTCGGAGGGGTCCCACTTCAAAGGTGTCCAGTACTTCCGTTGGAAATTGATGAAGGCCGGTACGATCTCGTCGTAGAAAATTATCTCCTTCTTAAATATGAATTCCGATCGAAAGGTGTTCTTCCATGCTTCGGTCTTAGGTATGTTCTTCACGAAGAGGTAGAGTTTGTCTTCGATACCCTCTGCTACCTTCCAGGAGGCCACTACCTTGTGGGTGACGCTGATGAAGTGTTCTCCCTGCATGGAATCCCTGCTGACTTGAATCTCCACATCTTCTGGCAGTCCTTCTTCCCTCAGCACAGACAGTAAGTGAGAGAATAGGAAGTCGCTGATCTTGGCTGGTTTGTCGGGCTCCATCTTACCTCCGAGAGGGACGTCTAACTTTTGAACACGTCCCTACGCCTCGTTTTCTGGCATCTTATCGAATTCGCGTTGCTTCGTTGAATTTCATGGCCGCCTCTTCCTATCGAAGAATTCTTTAAGATCTGACAATGCACCATTTTTCAATGGAATCCCCGTGATAAGTTTCGTAATCGAGAGATAACAAAACGAGTTCATTTTAAGTTTTGCTTTGTGAAGTTCGTGTTATCTAAATCAAAGTGCAATCGAATCGAGGATCAGTGCTCGTGACTTTTTAATTAGTGGCACGGTGCGATTGACACTCATTCTGTCGAACACTCTGAGAAGCCTTTCTCAGTACCATAGGCCTCAAAGTACGTAAAATTTGAGGAAGAACACGGAAATTTTCGGAAGAGAATGAATCATCGATATCACGAATGGTTGGATTTTCTTGTTAGTGTTATTAGGCATACTTAGACTTTAATTCTCTCTGCATATCATTTTCCTTATTTAAACACTGCATCCCATATTTGAATCGACTTAAATACTATATTACCTATTTTTCCATTGATTCAGCGCAAGATTTTGAAATTTACATTCAAATGAGTTTCTAAAAAGCGCGATCATATTTACCTGTCGGAAGGAAGAACGGAGAAAATAAAGGTACAGAATTCGGGAAACTTGTCAATTACTATGATGGTTCCTCGATCTCGGTTTTTAATATGTTAGCAAAACAAAAATACCTTTAATTGCAATGGTTATATTTTATTTTTTCGAATATTTAATTTTCGTCTGCACTTCTCGCCTTTTAACAAAGAAAATATTTATTAGTTGATTTCCTTCTACAATAATTTCATCCTAAGCAAAATAATTGATGGCCTTAATCAGCCCAAATGCATCTCCAAAATTATTTCACTATTTCTACTAGAGCTTGAATATGGGAGTTGAGTGTTAAAAGGTGATTTATTTATTTTCCAAGGAATATTTTAAGTCTAGTTGAAAAACGGCTGTTTAAATACGTTAAAGCTTGAAAGGCGATATAGTTATTTTCCTAAAGTTGCTCGCTTCTCTTGAGAATTCGTAGAAAACGTCTTTAGCAAGCATTCTTATTGTGTCTGTTTAATCATTGAATGCGTTTTCAACCAATTATTCTATCGTATCATTGTGTATACGTATCACCACCCTGAGATTGGATAGCGTCAGATTGTGCGCTAGATAAGTCCGAGTTAATGACCGCAAATCCGTTTTCCGCAAGCAATGACGTTTTTCATACACTTAAATATCTATTGAAGATAAATTGAATCATGAGCATTATTTTGCATCCCTCGTTGCATGCCGATGACACTCACTAAGAATTATATAATTTACAAGTCTTAGTTTAAAATAAATATTCATGTTTGAATTAAATGATTTGATAGCTGAAATTGAAGGAAGTAATTTCTTATGAATTAAAAATTTCATATTTTCACTATGGTTTACATTTTTAACTATAATTATTACAACTCCAAGTGGTAACAAATAGCTCAAGGTGACCATGTGAATGGCTGTATGCTTACTAATTATATGTTATTATTTCTTTCACAATACCTTCAAGATCAATATATCAGCAACATATATATGCAAACAACCATGTCAGAACGATAGACAAACCTAAACAATCACGCCATTGCTATAAACACCCTGTTCGCTGGGACTTTAACAAGGGGTCTTTTCGTTCGGTAGGCAGGTAAAATGTTTCGCTGTAAGATCATAAAATATATTATTACCATTAAAATTCTTTATTATAAAGGTATATTTTTGGACTGGATTTTGTTCGTATTGAAGTCGGTCATCGAAAACATTTGAATCCAGCATCTTCAGAGCTGAAATTCGGGGGAAAGACATAAAAATAAAGTAGCCAGATGTTAAGATGCGAATGCGATAAATTTGAATATTTTCCGGTAGCCAATAATCGATAATGCAGAACTTACGAGAATTCGCAACATTTGTTAAATGGTATAAAGAGTGTGTGGAAGTGCCACCACATCATTTCAATACTTACTTCCAAATTCTTAAACTTACCTGACTACATCTATAGTACGTACATACATACTATTTTATGATTATACGTGTACATCAATACTGCATTTAGTAGAAAAATTATTGTTGACCTTTGCATTAGTATCAAAATCCTCAATGAAGCCTTGAAATTACCAATAAACCAACTATGGTTATCCATTTACCTCATAAGTCACGCAAATTATATCCTACCGGTACTACGTAATATCGGAATTAATTGGAACGTCCTTGTTTTTGAAACACAATTTTATCTACTTAATTTTCATTTTTCACCACCTTCGTTTTTACACTCATTTTGGTTTCATATATGTATTTTTAATTATATTTTTATTACTTGGGTTGCAAATGAAACTCTTCAGTCATTATTCATACTTGACACTACTCTACAGACTCATATAAGCTCTCGTTCTTTATTTAGTTAGTCATTTAGGAAGTGTATTCTTCAAAGGGTATTTTGAATCGAATTATCTTGATTCAGATGTGATTCATTTCATTAATCAGCAGTGATGAAAGATGATTGTAAAATATTGAAATCTACGTTAAACTAGTCCGGCCGATTTGGAAAAAAACAAGTCTCAGCCGGGCCTAAAATCCGATGCGATCATTTGTGCTGGGCCGGGTTGTGAAAGACATTCAAAGGACGACGCACAGTGGGACCAAATCGGAAAAAGCTGCCCAAAATAGTAAATATGATTGTAATTGTCTGAAATGTCATAATATGGTAATTTTGACTTCCTAATTTCAATTTTGGCTTCATTTGTGCCGTATATATGCTAAATAAGGATTAAATAACTATGGAAATAGAAAAAAATACGAATAAACCTAGAGAATTTGCTGTAATAAATAATATTATTTTTTTATATTTCTAAAATAAAAAATGGAAACTTATTTATAAGTAATAAGGAATCATAAACCTTCATATAAAAAAACTACAAATAAAAGAAACGTGTATATTTAATATTCATAAGAAATCGAAAACAGAGAGTTCTCATCTTCCGACTCGTCACTTCCCTCCGTTGGTAACTCAGTTTCTGCATCATTAAAAAGCAAAAGTTTGCGTACATTTGTATCCAATTCCCTTATTTTATTCTTTGGTAGCAGGTGGAAGCTGGAAAGCATTGTATCAGAAGTTAATAACAACCTTCGAAAAAGGTCATTATTACCCGCCAACCTGGAATATTTTCTCGAGTGATGCTCCCGAAAGCGACGAATATCTTCATTTCTCGCCTCCATTGCCTCTTCTGAGAGTTGGGTGATCGGATGAATGGCTTCTTCTGCAATAGCTTCACCGTGAATTAAAATTTTGTGGATGGTTGGTGGCATATAGTACCAACCATATACCTGTACATACAGTTCCTTTATACTGGAACCTTCAAAATGTTTTATTGGTCGGCCACGAGAGAATTCCTCAGGCGAGTCTGTAGTAAGCAATCATAAGCATTTATGTCGCATGTCGCCAATGCAATTTGAAATTTAGTATTAAACATAAATAATGTTCGTTACCTACTCACCGATATTGGAAGTAGACGGCAGGTATTTGTACTAGTATACTGTTGACGGAAGGTCTGACTTGAACTGGTCTGAGCCACGTTTCGTATTTTTTTCGAAATATTTTGTCACATCGACAGCTTTGGTTCCATTTATTAAATAATGATGGAAGAAATTTTTTTGAAGATAATTCCGTGTGTAAACGTCTGAGAGGTTAAGGGATAATCCGAGGTACTTTGACTACGTATTATGTTAAGCGAAGGTGTGAAGTGAGAAGAGCAGTCATTTTCCATCCCCCTACATCAAGACCATGTACAGACGTACAGGGCGATGGTTGGGTAGTTAAGGGTAAAGCAGAAATTATTGAGGGCTGATGTGAGAACGGACAGGAAAACAGAATTGAGAAAACGTCATGTCACACAATTCATGAAGTTTACTCCGTAATTTATGAATTATAACTCAAAAGAGGAGACATTTCTCCCGATAGGCGACCGCGCGCCGGAGGAAAGAGTCGGGTCGCCGCGCGACTGAAAAGTTACCAGAAACGCCAAGATTGAAAGTATCAGCATGAATTTTCTTTTGTTTCTTAATGTACAAACATCATACTATATCTTTGTTTTAAAATCTCGCTGTCGATAAGTGTCGATGGTAAAGATTTATTGCTTTTTATCGAAAAATTAGGTGCATTTTGCAATGAAATATTAATTGTTTAAATATATTTTATAAATGTATGAAAATAGAGATGTTTGTTCTCAGATATATATATTTAAGCACCATATACTTTAAAATGCTCATTACTGCCTGTAAAACACAGCCTGTCAACATACATTTCAAGCATTTTAATGTGAAAAATTGACAGTCAATAGCACTTTTTTCCTAACTTTGACCTGTTATTGTCGCGAAATTCCGGACTAACAAATTCAAGTATAGGTGGATTTCGTAGTCCTCAGGGTGGACAACAATAATATAATTGCCAAAAAAATTTTTAAGTCGAAAAATTGATTTTTGGCCAGATTTTTCCGATTTGGTCCCACTGTGCGACGTGACTGTCTGAAATATGGAAACAATTTAACAATTTGCAGAATTCAATCGGCTTATGATAATATCAATATCAAGGTAAAAATGAAAACTTTTCACTTTACTTCTGCAAAAAGAATTAACTCTTTCTGAAAACTCAATCGCTACATCTTAAAAAAATAAGAACAAACTTTAAATCGTTTGCGGAATTTTTATCGGCTTCTGTTAAAGTTAGGTTTGATCATTTTTAAACTGAAAAGTTCACTGATGCGGGGAATGTGTATTATTTCTTACGGTAATTTAGGAGTTTTTAGGAAGCATATGTAGTAGAAATATATTAAAACATATAAAAATTGCAAATGATGAACAGTAAATAGGAAGGTAGTACCATAATGTTGCTGAACTCGGAAACTTTTCCTTTATAAGGTGAGTATTGGAAACTGGAGGCATCGATCGATGAAGAAGCCATTGAGGACTTAAGGTCGTCCTAATGAATTCGTCAAGCTACCGTCTCTGGTTAATTAGTGAAGCTGAAACAGGACTCATTGTCTCGTTCTTTTTCTTTAAGTTCAAACTCCGAAAGAGTAGGTCTTGTACGATTTTTTAAATCAACGTAGAAGTTTATCAATAAAAATATGCTCCGATAAATCATCGAAAACTATTTTGATGAATTATCGCATAATAATGATGTATATAAGAATTTTATTAATTCATCTACATACAAGGCATATATAGGGCAGGTCATTGTCATAATTTGCATTGCAATTAAGTAGCACTTAAAATCATCACTATTTATCAAATACATTACAAATCATACATCTAATTACAATAACCACATATTTTACAACCATTATTCACCAGTTACAGAAAATGTTTCACTGTCATATTTACTTTACGACAATTACAATGAAATAGATTTATTATAGCTTTTATTACACTTAATTATAACCTAAATAAACACCTAACTTTAGTAACGTATTCCTTTCATTAAAAAATGCATCCATGCATGCGGTAATTATCTAGTAAATGACTGGCATACTAGTAGCAAGTATTTTTAGGCTTTTAGAAAATAATTCAATCTTAACATTCTTAAATTCACCTAGTTGCATATTGTGTAATTTTAAAGCCATCTCGAAGCTCCTACCAGTTAATCCTAGCCTATATAATGGGATCCTTAAAAATTAACCTTTATATGTAACCTGGTACGTATATACCTATTATTACTATTTGCTATCAGCCAAAGGTCTTTTAAACAATGTAGAGGGTAATTAGAACTCGTAGTAAAATATGAAAAAGAGTAGTTAGTAGTTAAGACAATGGCCAAATTTAGGGAATAAAAAAACTAGATGTATATAATAACTATTTGTCACTCTTGGTCCCTTGACGATGATGCTTGGGTTGCATCGAAATGCGCATTGGGTTTCGTAAACTTTTTTGATGGCTGAAGGATTAGTGACTCTGCTATATTATAGCCATCAGCGGTAAGCTCTAATTAAGATGGTCTGTGTCTGAAATACTATGGCATCCGCGTCATTAATTACATTTAAGCCGCAGTACCATTTTTCGATTCATCTTTTATGTAGCAGTAGTAGTTTGTGCTATTTCTTCTTAACTTTCCGAATGGTTATACACTTCATGCGGTGGTAAATATTATTAGAGAAAGAAAATTTCAAATGAGATGATATTAAGCAACTCAAGTAGTTTCGTAATATTCTTTCAAATGATGAGAATGGATATAAAAACATAACCTATCATGAATGCTCGGCATAATTTTATGCTTTCTATCCCGGTTGTCTCGGCGAATATAGTCTTGACATTTAAAGAATGCTTTTAGCGCGCCATAAAAGGCTATCGACTGACAGCTCCCGCCACTCACGCTTTCGATCGTTTCGGAAATATCGGAATAAGTAGGGTTTGCGCCCAGACGTTGAAGGTAAACATTGCATTGCATGGAAGTTCATTAAGTAGTTAGACGAAAAGTATTCATCAAGGGTCAGAGAATAGCGTCTACAATACACCTGAGTTCAATCTTAATTCTAAGTAGTTGTGTTGAGCGCTCTCCGACTCGGAACAGCTAACTTAGAGGATAAAATATTTTCAAAAACCAATATGAATCATAGCGCCTTTTGAGTTGCAATTCTTTCGTGGCTGGAAAAGCACGGGGAAAACATTTTTCATCTACTTGTACCGCGACACTGCATGGACTAGGAGTAAATATGGAACTGAAAGACTCGTGCCGGTTGTGTTTGGGCAAAGAGGGAGAATTTTATGAACTATTTGATGCCTCAAGTGGTGAATGTACCTTGGCGGATGAGTTGAATAATCTTCTTGATTTCAAGGTAATTTTAGTTGGCAATTGCCGATAAAGTTTTCAGTGCCTTTAAAATAACACTAAACCTCTACACTTGATTTGAACACTTAACGCAGCCTTAATACAAATTTATGAGTAAAGGGAAATGAACACATTTACTAGTTTTAGAACTTTCATTTTATTTGATATCGAGAAGCTACTAATTTAACGAACAACTTCCGATTGAATAATGGTTCTCAGCAAACCTAGTTTCAGTGTCATTCAGATTTGAGTTCTTGATTGATTTCTAATGTTTTAAATCTTTTGCATGATTTTACGTCTTTGATTTGATTAGGCCGGGACTAATTTATTTCTGTTGATGAAATCTGATATGTTTATTTCTATAAATTAGGCTTTGCGTAGAAACTAATTGTAGATAATTTTTTGCTTCTAGATTGAAAACAATGGTGACCTCCCGGCCTCAATTTGTGCCAACTGTTATAAAATAAATTCATTTTTCAAGGAATTCCGTAGAGATTGTGCTCGAGTTAAAGACAAATTATATCAGCTTGTCGAATCTGGCAATACCGTAAGTAAAATATATGGGAAAGTCTTAGTAGATAAAGTTTTATGTTCCCTTCCATGAATTCTTTTAACCGGGATTGTTTTGGGATGATCGGAAATTATGGAAATAACCATCATAGAATAAAAAGTCTTACTAATTTGTTTGTTACTTTCTAAATCATACTGTGTCATGATGAGTATTAAATCCAATTAAAGAGTAGTTTAATTCTGTTTCTACTTTTCGAATTAAACCATTCTACATATTTCCTAAGGGCGTTTCAGTGAAACTAGAGAGAACTGAGAACTGTGAAGGTAAGTTGAACGAAGAGGCCTCAACAACAACACTTAATATTCACCCAGCATCTTATGTTGAGAATTTGAGATCAAGCTTCCATGATGCCATTGTATCAGGGGTTGATAGAGCTTCCAAGGATGTACCTAGTCAGTCATTGGAAACAAAAGGTAAAAAGAGACCAAATGAAAACTCTGAGAGTGCTGCAGACGTTCAAGAACAATCCATCATGCCTGAACCGGTATGTTTTCCTAATACAACCTTTATGTATATCTTTGCAATGAGAAGCTTTGATAATATTCCTCATCCTTTGTTGTGTGTTTTAAGAGTTTTTACAGGTATTAGCTTCATATCCACTCTACTACAAAAAGAAAAACATGAACATATAGCAGTAAATTATTAATTGATGTAGTAACTGATGAGTTTTGTTGTAAATTAACCATTTATAATCTTATGTCTATTCAAATGAAAATACTTCATTCAAAATAAAACTTTAAAAGTAAAAAATGTCATGAAGAGCAAATGAAAACCCCTTTTAATAAGCAAATGTATGAATAGAGTTTCATTTCTTTAAGTGAAATTTTTTCATTAGTGATAAGAGGCACTGTATCTCTATCTGAAATTGATTGGAACATCTCTGCTCAACGCTTTATTCAAATGAAATGGCTAGATTTAGATTTGATAATAATTTACATTTGTTAACACAAAACATTCCCCCCATAATGAATTCAAATAAAAGGTTTTGAGATGACTCATAACTACTGATGTCATCTTTAGTTTAACCTCTTTGCTCATTTGATTTTCTTTTTTACAATCTTTTACCTAATTTTTTTCTAATGTTTTACCAGTGTATTTAGACTGACTTTGTTATTTATGTGCCCCATATGTAAGACAAGCAATTTTACAGTTGATTTCTGGACAGATAAAGTATGATTATAAAATATATTACATAGGAAACTGAGTCTAGAATAAGCTGTAATGTTTGAGAAAGAGTGGAAACATTTAAGACAGAGTAAGAATTACTATTTCAGGCATTTCTTATTTTGGAAAAAGTTTTAATTTTATAAGGATTGAATCTGCTTCTCTATATTTAGCATGAAGATTACTAAGTTTATTCTTCACAAGAATAATTGTGAAAATGGATGTGAAGAGAAATGAACTTTTTTGTGTAGATATTTATGTGATTGTTTTTTTTTTGTATTTGCCAGTAGTTGAAGGTTTACATGATATGTTTTGATTGGTTAGCCTTTGAATATTTACTTTATAATTTTTAGTTGGTGAGATTAGGCCTCCTTTCCACCTAATCTCACATCATATAATTACATGAGGGTAAAAGAGAAACAAATATTATAATGTTATAAGATTAAAAAATATATGAAAAAAGAAGAGAAAATATTAAAGATTTGTATTCGACTGAAACGATATACTGTGTTTATATGAAACTTTGATAACACACATTTCACTGGAATTAGTTAATGTTATTCTATGGTCATGTAGATGTCCTTCAGTTGCTATTTCATAAATAACTATAAAGTGACAATGTTGAGTTCCAGGCATATTGGTGTGGTCTTAGCTACATCATCAACTTCTGACTCATTTGTTGTTCCTTTTGGATAAATGTGATACTTTGGTTTCAGCTGCTGGCTCTTGTGAAGAGTGAATATGTAAGTGATGAAGATGAGACAGGCTATGGACATGTGTCAGATTCAGAGAATGACTTGTATCAGTTTGATGTTGTGAGTGACTCAACTTCCTTAGGTGTGCAAAATATGGAAAGACTGGGTGATTCAATTTCGAACCCCTCCATTGTCAGTGCCTCTGTCTCTTTGGGATTTAATGCAAGGAGCTTGGCAAGTAATGTGAATGAAGAAAGTTTATCCCCAAGAAGGAAAAGGCAAAGGATGGAGGGAAGTATTGGCTCTGGAGGGGAACTCACTAGATCACCATTAACACAGGAAGATGTAAGTTTTCTTTAATTTTGGATGCAAAGCAGCAAGCAATATGCATATGATTGGGGATCAGTTTAATCTGAGAAGCAACATCTGCAGTTTCAAACAATTTGCAGGGAATGACCATGTAGTAATTCCTTTTAATGAGCTTGACTTTGTCAACGCAATTTTTATATAATGTAACTACTAGAGTGAGAGTCTATCGGTGTGTGGGAGGGGGTTTACTTACCATACTTAACCTTTCTTATTAGTTTATGCTAGGAATTTTAGTAGTATGTGGAGTGAATACTTACTTAATTCCAAGTCTCTTTTAATTATCTACAGTTTTCGTAAGAGTGAAGTAATTCAAAATTTTTACCATTGTTTACTTCACATTAAGAATCAATGGGCTGTTCAGCTATCCTGTATGGTAATTGTGTGTGGGTTTGGGTCCATTTTCCCCCTAACCTCAAGATCTAGGAGTTGCAAACCATAAAAACATGCATATTATGAAAAGTCATCCCCTTAAAATGACTAGAAATTTTTATCTGTAATATTGGTCCCCTTTTTGATCCCAGGTGAGTCAAAGCATAATCTAACATAATGTAAACAAGGGGAGATCTCTAATTGCCAATATGCTGGTGACCATCAGACACCAATTCCTAGAAAGGAGCAAGGAAATTGCAGATTATCGAACTTCTGGGAATCTCCCAATTTCAGGGGCTATGCCTCCATCCTCAGGAGGGGCAATGAAAAGAAAGTGTAGAGTGTGGAGTATGTAACTGTTTCTTGTGGAATAGAGCTAATGGGATGGGATTTCATTTTGGAGTGAAGTAGGGGAAGAAAGTGGAGAAATGGAATTTTCAAAATTAACTCCTTTCAGGAATCAAAGTTCAGAAGTAAACTGGGATGGACTCATTGTTACCGTTCCATAGTATTGATGTATGAAGATGCTTTCATAAGCACTATTTTGGAGTTTTTCTCTATGAATTTCTTTCATTTTAGGTTTTTAAATTAACTCTGTGATTGTGTTCTTGTATGTGTGGCACACCCTTGATTTGTTGATTTGGTTGTGTCAGAAGTGAGCTAGGTATCCTTTGAAACCATTTTCTTGTTTGCATTTTGTTTGCCAGTAGTATATTTTATTTGCTCTTTACAAACACTGGAGTCCGACCAAATGTGACGAAAATATTTTTCAATTTGCTGCTTATTCTTGGCGCATATGAGACTTATGAATTTGTGTTTTCTGTTTGTTTGAATGTTTTACTTTGAGTTTTTTTGTATTTTCTCAGAATTTTGTTAATAATGTCTTTATCATATGTCTTTTATATGCTTTTTTGTGATATTTCTGATGTGGTTTAATTCTTTCTTGAAGTCTTTTTATGAAAGTAAAATTTTTAGCGATCTGTTAATCATGGTGTGAAATATGATGATTTGAGTCATATGGGATGTGCATTTCTATGTGAGTGGGTTTCCAATATATATTAAGTTTGATTTGGTTTTGTGTTCTAATTTTTTTAAACCTAAGAAGGGTAGTGTTTCATTTGTTTCTTCTTCAACAGTGAATGTGACAGACTCCAATGGCTCATTACTTTTTCCTAAGAAATCAGTGGTGTTGCTTTTTGATGTGTCTAAAATGGTGAAAATGTCATCTACATCACTGAACCAAGTATTTGCACCTGACGTTCACTGACATATCAGCAGTTGGATATTTTTGTTGAACCTCTTATTGAATTTTTTTGTTGTGAATAATTTAGTGATGAGGACTTCAACCCTGTTGGGTGATCATTTTTATTGTAATCATTAATTTACTAGATTAAAGAAAATAGTATTGGTATACCTTATTAAGTAATAAGTTTTACTTTGTCCTACTAGCAACTCAAATTCCAACTGCCTTTAGTGTAGCACTTTCTAATAATCTTAAATCCTCTTATTGTCATTTTTCAATCTGTAGATTCATCACAAGGTGAAAGAGGAAGAAATAGAAATATTTGATCATCCAGAAGAAGATGATTTTGATCCATCAGATGGAGAAGATTCTTTTGAAAAAGAGGGATATTCTTCAGACCCTCTGGAAAGCAGTTCTTATATTGTAAGTTTATTCTTTTTTGATTTACATACTAGCATAATATGAGTAGTAATCTAATTGTGGGAACAATTTAGTAATTCAATAATTTCTGGTTATTTAGACAAAGATTTAAACAAAATTTACATGCTTCTTGATTGCTTTGCTAGTGATGAAAATAAAAAAATCCTTAAATTCAGTCATTATTTCTCCCTCTTCTATGGTGAATATTTGATTAAATCTAATTACTGTTTTATTTATTAATATGCTTTCTTATCTTAATAATGATTAAAATGGTTCATAGCCCAAATTCCTCTGGATTGGATGTTCATTATAGCAGGTAACATAGTATTGCCATATTATTATAATAATTTATGATTACTTTAACAGAAATAGGAAACACCAATTATATCTATTTTAATAACCTTAATCACTAAAACACACACGAGGAGTACAAACGCCGATGCTCTAGCCTGGGAAAGGTGGTTAACCAGAACTTGAGCAAGAAAACCAGAACCTCAGTGTTAGAAAGCTTGCGCATTCTGTTGCCAATATCAGTGGAGTATGGTCATTGATTTCACAAGGAAGCCTGACTTGGTGTGACTATAGTTGGATGCAAGAACAGAAATTTTCCAAACATAATGTTTTATTTCAGAAATTTGAAATTAACTGTATCAACTCATTTTTATATAAAAAAAATGCAGTTGGCTGTAGTATAAATGTTCAACTTAACAAACATAGACTAAGGTAGAAAAGTTCAATATGAAACCATAAATAATTATAATCGTATCATTTTTAATTCTATTTTTTATATAATTATATAAAAGATCAATGATTTCTGTTTGAGAAAAAACAATCCTGCTTAGTAATAATACTTGGTAATACTTTATCTTTTCTGATGTTTTAATATTTTCCTCCTGTATTGTCTGTCAAAATTCAAAAGAACTGTAAAACAATAAATTTGATTTTGGGGCCAAAATATTTTTAAAATAATTATTTAATTAGGTGAAATTTGTTCAAAAAAGCGTTTATTTGATAACCATAGACATTGTGAAAGCAGATTCTCATATGTATACAAAGAAATGATAGGCCTATGTTGTATCAATTTTGAATTTACTACTTTAATATTTTACCTCAGAATATAATGATTAATGCGTACTTATATGTTACTTAAATCATTTAAGGGCAAACATTGCATAGAATACATTTAGGTGAAAAGCCATAGGTTATGGCTATGAGTGTCTTAAAGATATTTGTCTTGAAGACAAATATCTTTAAGACACTCATACAAGAAATTTTTAAAGATATTTGTCTTGAAGTAATTTATATAGATGTTTTCTTTGTAATTTTCAGGATGAAGAAGAAGCAGACATTTCATCCCCTAGTTCTCTGTCATCTGATGAAAGTGATGAAGACACAGAGATGTTGCTTTGTCTAGCTCTACTTTTGTAGATTCTCTGCAAACTTATCTTACTATGTATATGTTTGTTTGGCTATGAGTTTTTATTAAATTTCAGACATTAATAACATCTCTTTTTTCCCCATTAACAGGTGTGATTAAATGGAAGAATCAGTAGAAAAAGTGAACCACATCGGATGGGCTAATTCATTCATGATTTGAGAAAGAATATATACAAGATTTATCTACTCCTTAATATTATTGCTGTAGTTTATTAACTTTGTTCATTTTAGATTCTTAAAATAAGTTTGTTTAGATCAGGGATCCCTAAATCTTTTCTAATAATTAATCCCCTTTACATATACTACCCCTACCCCATCTTTTAGATAAAAGAAAAGTATTTTAATTCTTGATCTCACCCTAATATATAGTACACCCATTGACAGTGCTTATTAATATTTTTACTTTTATATCACAAAGGTATAAATGGAAGATTATTTATTATGTATGATAATTTAGACAGTTTATCTTGTAGAGCTAGATTTTTAATTTGACATGTTTGCGTCAGAAATTTATGGTTATGTTTAATATTCTTACATTGACCCACAAATATCCCCTAAGCTTTATTTATAATGTTATTATTTTAACTCATGGAAGTCAACTTCATTCAATTTGGGGACCCTTGTTTTATATTGTATTTCAATATAGTCTCTCATTTTTAAATACCCTTTCATTTAGGTGATTTCATTCTCTCTTTACCTGTACAAAATAAAATAGACTTTAAATATAAATTTTGATGATAGTATTAAAAATATCCCTTAAGTTATTATCAATTCTTAAAATTTGATCAAATGAAAGAAATAGAAATTCTTTTACCATACAATTGGTATGATAAAAATTAAGCAATGTATGCTATATAAATTTACAACTTAGCAGACTTCAGTTGATGCACCAAAATGTGGATTTTTTTGCTCAAATAACACTAGTTTACAAAAAATAATTTTTTGTCTCAGAAAAAAATGTATGCTATTCTGACAATATTTTTCTCCTAAATTCAAATATGTTATCTATTTTATCCTATCACCCAAGGTTTCCAAGAGACTCATTTATCTTTCAAACATTTCAATACTTTCTGCATTCTTAACTACACAATATTAAAACATTGTGATTCTCTTAGAAAGTAAGAAGTGATTATTTTCCAATATATTTTGCCTGTGGAGCATCCCTCTTCATATTCCAACAATAATCTACCAGCATATTATGATTCCTAGATTCATCTTTTCCATTGCTGAAGTCTCCTAATATAAGTGTTCCCATGCTAATCGCTCCCTGAGCCAAGATTTTTTGGGAAGAAATCTAGGTTGCGATTGCAGGTAGTGTACTCAAAGAACATATTTATATTCTTAAGAGCCAATGTTTTATAGGATCATTGACAATATCATAGTAATTTTCCACCTTTCAATTTCTCAAACTAAGTAACATTTTTGAATGCGTGCATCAGTGGACTCAGTAGATTCTCAACCTTTTCATCATGCATTAGTGATTGTATTTGTGGACGCACATATATTCCTTCTTTACTTTTTCCATCACTAATTTTAGGAGACTTCGGAGTATATGAAACCAGGGGTATTTTCCATGGCTTTGAATAAAATCTTATTAATCCTAGTTTGAAATGTAACAGAGGTAAATATACATTTTTTTGGATTACGACAATGAGTCATGTTTCACAATTTTCTGTTCAGGAATGACTGATTTGCGTATTCTTTTCTGAAGAAATAATTTCTTCTGTCCCTACTATCCCATTAACACAAAATATATATAAGTATAATCAAGCTGTAGACTAAGAATAAATGCAGTTACCTTCAAATCACCCTGAATATTCCATTCATACACTGCCTTTTTTAAAATAAATTACAAGTTTTTTATGTTTCTTTCATATTAGCAGAGTAAACCACAGTACCTGATGGGAATTTATTTCTATTATACAGAAGCATAGTTTTTTGACAGTTTACTTTGTAGAGGAATCGATGAGCTAGAGCCATTCTGTTGGGTTATGTTCATAACAAAAGTCTCTCCATAAGAGAAGAAATGTCATTACAAGACAATATTCAAAGAGCTAATTTCTTCAGAAAAATAGTCTTTAAATTCAGAATGCAAAATACATTATGTGACACGAAAATAAGTTTGTTTTTCTTCCTTCTTGAAGAAGAAGATGCCGTCCTGTTATCCTGGAAGCAAGCCTTTCTGACTGTTCTTCTGAAGTCAAGAAATGAGGCTCAGATCTGGTATTGTTCTGATGAATGTATGCAACATTAGGTCACATTTGTAAACTGTTACCAGTGCTCCCAGAAATATTCAATAAACAAAAGGTAAATTATGACATTGTTATATTATATATATTTTTCCCACAAATCGAATATTTCTATTTCGTTTTTTTCTCTTTTTTTCTTTCTTAGTATTATTTTATATCTTGATAACCATGTATCTTCATACAAGGTTAGGTGGAAGAGAGGCCCTTTCAGGCCTAACCTCGCCTAATAAAGGGTCCAATAATAATAAAAATAATAATAATATATAAGTGTTCTACCTTTCGGTAGGTTCATGTGCCCCCACTTCCCTAATAAGTTCCCTCTCCTTCAATTCCCGGTAACTTATCACACCCCTTAATTCGTCTAATAACTTCTGTCTTTGTCTTCCCCTCTGTCTTTTCCCTAGCATTCTTCCCTCCATCGCTTTCTTCAACAATCCCTCCCCTCTCAATATTTGACCCCCCCATTTCTTTTGTAGATTTCTAATTACTTCAATCATTACCCTTACCTTCCCAACCATCTCTAGAACCTCCTCGTTCATTTTTCTATTGACCAAACTTACTTTCTCCATTCTACACCATAAAAATCCGCCGATAAAATATGCCACATCTCAAAAGCTTCTAATCTTTTAACATCCTCTTTTCTTAAAATCCATGTTTCACATTCATACAACATTAAAATCCACACCAAGGATTTAACCAATCTTTTCCTGATTTCTTTATCAAGTCCCTTTGTCATCAATTCCCT
Source organism: Pachydiplax longipennis (assembly GCA_036926295.1). Classification (NCBI taxonomy): domain Eukaryota; kingdom Metazoa; phylum Arthropoda; class Insecta; order Odonata; family Libellulidae; genus Pachydiplax; species Pachydiplax longipennis. The sequence continues at coordinate 1,502,373 of JAVFKF010000054.1, forward strand.
TCACTTCATGAATGCTGCTTCTGCTAATTCTATCCTTTTTCTAATTTCTGTTGAGCATCTTCCATCTTTAGAAAGAAGACTGACCAAGTATGAAAATTGGTCTACTTGTTCTAGTTTACCCATCCACTCTTATTGTTAACTTAGCTTTCTTTCCCTTCGAAAACCTCATAACTTTAGTCTTTCATACATTGATTATCATCCCTAACTCCTTTTCTTTATCGTTTAGTGCATTTACTAGGATTTGCAAACCCCTTTCAGAATCGCACACAATAGCTTTATCGTCTGCATATCTTACCGACTTCAATAGTTCTCCACCAACCTTTATTCCCTTATCTATTTCATCCCATGCTTCTTTGACCATTTCTTGTGAATATATGTTAAAAAGAGATGGTGATAAAGAACAGCCTTGTCTTACTCCCCTCCCTAACTCTGCCCATTCCGATTCCCCATTAGCAACTCTTGCTCGTGCGGTCTGATTTAAATACAAATTTTGCACTAAACGCCTATCTTTCCATTCCAACCCAATTTTCTTTAGTATCACCATCAGTTTTACCCATTGAACTCAATCGAAGGCCTTTTCAAAGTCAACATAACATACACAAACGTCCCTTTTAAATTCTAAGCTTCGTTCTACGAGAACCCTCATAACCCCAATTGCATCCCTCGTCCCTTTCCCTCTCTGAAAACCAAACTGATCATTCCTTATGATTTCCTTAGTTTTTCCCTTGATTCTTCTATTCAAGACCCTAAGAATAACTTATGCAGCATGAGATATTAAGCTAATTGTGCAGTATCCCCAGCATTCTAAGGCATTATTCTTTTTCTGTAATGGAATCAGTATAGACTTGGTAAAATCCTCTGGCCACTTTCCTTTCGTCTTAAATCTTTCTACATAAATCATAGAATTGCTTTTTACCCTTTCCCCCCAGATTCTTGAGAAATTCCACTGGGATCTCACCCACACCCGTTGCTTTCTTCCCCTTCATGTCCCGCAGTGCTCTTTCAAGTTCACTATCTAGTATACTCTGTCCAACACCATCTTCCTCTATTTCTTGCATACTTTCTATCTTCGTGCGGGTAGGCTTCATGTCTTTAGAATACAATTCTTCGACATACTCTTTCCATTTGCCACTTATGCTTGCTGGCTCCCTTAAGACGTTTCCCCTGTTATCCCTAATAGTTGCCATTTTATACCAATTTTATTCCCCGTTAATTGTTTTACTTTCAGCCATCTTTTCTATTTCGTTACATTGTTCCTTCCATCACAATTCTCTATCTCTGTTTGTTTCCCTCCTCAGTTCGTTGTTTAGTGCCCTGTACATTCTTCGCCCGTGTTCTGTGCTGACCCTTTTCCTCTGTCTTCTTTCCTCCATTTTATTTATCATTTCAACCATCACCCACGGTTTCCTAATTTTGCTTTGGTTGACCCTCCCAATAGTTCTTTGGGCACTACCCTTGATGCTGGATTTCATCTTTTCCCATCCCTCGTTTAGGGTGAGTTCCCTTTCTTTACCATCTACAGCCCTGTTTACTGACTCTTGAAACTCTCTAGCTTTCCTACCCCTGAGAGCTTCAACATTCCATTTTGGTATGGTATTTGCCCTATAAATCTTTTTGAACCTAAGCTTCGTCTTCATCATTACTAAATTATGATCTGAGTCTACATCAGCACCAGGATAGTTTCGTGAGTTTTTAATACTATTTCTAAACCTCTTCCTTACCAAAGTATAGTGGATTTGGTACCTATCTCTGTCCCCCAGCTTCTTCCATGTGTACCTCCTCCTGTTATGGTGTGGAAAGAGAGTGTTGGTATAACGGGGGTTATTCCTTTTGCAAAAGTCTACCAGTTTTTGTCCTCTGTCATTTCTATTTCCTAGTCCAAACTCTCCCACTCCGTCCCCATCTTTTCCCAGCCCTACCACAGCATTCCAATCCCCTAATACAATAAGGTTTTTATTGCCTTTCACCCTTCCAATAACCTCTTCTATTTGTTCATAAACTAAATCTATTTCATTCTCACTGTAATCACTAGTAGGGAGGTACACCTGCACTATCACAGTGTTTATTGGTTCCGCCTTAATTTCTACAGACATTACTCGGTCACTTATTAGTTCAGTGGCTATCACGGCATTTCCTGCTCCTTTGCCCAACACTATAGCAACCCCTCTCTGACTCTCATTTCCCCCACTGAATATGACCCTCACATCATCACTCCATGAATCTCCTCCATCCTTCCACCTTATTCAGATTCTTAATGTTATACCTCTTCATTTCTAACCTTACGTTTTATAACTTAACTTTCTTAAGCATCGTTCTGACATTTCAGCTCCCTACCTTGGTTTCCTTCGTCATCTTCTTTTCTTGTTTCTTTGGGTAAGGATTCGGTGGAATGATGACATGGGTGGCCTTACCACCATCCCTGCTGGGCATGATACTCTCCCTAGAGGGCTGAGCTGAGTCCCATTTTTGCCAGTGACATAATCTGTATTGTTGCACATCATATCCATGGGATAGATAGTCGAGGTGGTTTCCCCTTGCCTTCCTCAGCAGTGTTTCTAATGTGACACCATCACTCATATAGGCCTTCCCACTGGGGTACAGATGTCTTTGCAGCCGCCTCACTGTGGTACAAACGCTACGTGGACTACCTTTTGTCTGGCCCCTACCTATTGACCTTTCTGGCATGAGTGACCCTACCAGGAACAAAGTTCCAGCCAGTATAACTCTCTAGGTCATAGGAACTCACAAACCCCTTCACCACATCAAGGTGAAGTCCGTAGAAGGGGATTATGGCATTAATTTAGACATATTTAATAAACCATTAGAGCACAATATCCATTAAGAATCTGCTCTCTGTTGCGGGTCATATTTTTCCCATTGAAAAAGTTAAAATCCAGCAAATTTAATAGAAATTATGCTAAGTTGGCTGTGCTGTTTGTAAGTGTCTATGACTGAATGAACCTACACAACAGTAGCAACAATAAAATTTGAATCAGATCATTTGGTACCATTATATTTACAACACACTAAGAGATTCAACTGAAAATGGAGAAATGGAAGAAAAACCTTTTAAAAGTTAAAAAAGAAATCACGAACTGCTTTCAGTCTCATTTGAGAAATGCTGCAATACCTGTTACATCTTCTTTCCCAGAATCCTGAGAGAGCTGGGATATGGGGAAGCCTCTGTTTTCTTGCTCCAATTGATGAGTTTTCAGCGTTTCTTTCTCTTTTGCCCGGCAATGAGTCAGTCAGTTAATGTACAGCCAAACTATTGTCCGTCGCAATTTGTTTAATTGTGTCCACTTCTTTCAAAAAATTCTTGGGGCATAGAGATATCCTAAGGAGTCTTTTTATGCTGAATGGGGCTAGTTTGTGGTAGGGGAGGTGGCATGAGTCCACAGCGAATATATAATGATCCATAAATGTATCCTTTCTAAAGTGGCAAACTGATCACAATTTCTCTTCACTTTAATTTCCAGTCCAAAATGTTAAGCTCTCCTTCCTTAGCGGTTTCCAAATTAAATGAAAGTTTTGGGTGCATTTCGTCAAGGGTCTTATTTAGGGCAATAATTTAGTTTTCTCTTTGTGCCACTCTAAGCATAAATCACATAATCTACATACCTGTGCTAATAGAAAACTGAGCAGATTTGGAGTTAATTGAGGAAAGAATCTTAATTATCCAAGATAATCTCCGAAAAAAAAGGGAAGAGGGTGAACTCATCGCAAGCCCATCATTTTGTTTCTAAAAAGTACTCTTTAATTTAAAATAATTTGCTGTGTGGTACAGATTTAACAAATTATAGTTATTTTGTTATCATAGGGTCAGTAGTAGATTTCATTGCAAGAAATTCTGTTAAATGAAGGCTTTCAATAGGAGGAATAGATAGTCTACTATTGGGGGAAGGATATGAGAGTAGATCACCAGGCATGCTGTATTTTTCATGATATACTTTGGTGAGAAAGCGAATGAATTTACTGTACATGGAGATAATATACAAACTTATAGCCGACAGCACAGGTCTAATAGGAATGTCTTCTTTGCGGATTTGAGGTAATCAATGTAAGCAGATTCATGGGGCACATCCTTTATATTGGGAGAAATATCGCAAAACTTAAAAGGGCATTTTTCACTTTTTGCAAGAAACAATCTGTAGGGTCCCTTTGTTGTTTTAGTAAGTTCACATCACAAAAAAATTTGAAGCACTTCCTGTCCTAATCACACTCTTTCATTACTATGATGCAATTGCCCTTATTTGCTTTTTGATAAGTCAGATCCTCTTTTTCATAGGTTTTTTTAATGCTATAAAGTATGTGGGACACTTTTTGTTCACACAATTCTTTTTTGGGGCAACATAACACTAGAAAAGGAGTTAGGAATAGATGAGGCTACTGTGTATTTTACTGCTGTCTTCTCATCACATTCCACCATGAAGTTTTTAAGGTCTCTTTTTTAAAAATCTGAATGAATTATCATCATCAATTTTAAAATTCTTAATAATAAAAAGGTTATAAGTTCAAATAGATTATATTTCTCAAGTATATTCATTCTTATTGTACAAAGCTGGTTCCATATAGTACAAATGTTCATTATAGTAAAACGTTCAAAATGAATAAAATTCTAGAAGTAAGTCTCTTGAATAAAGTCTTAGTAAAAGTCTTGAAAGTAATTGTCAATAAAGTCAATCTTAGTCTCTAGAATTAAGGATGGTTTAAAGAATCTCTTTGGACATTTTGAAACAGAGTAGGCTCTCTTACTTGTCTTACAAATGTATAGGATATACTATTCTTTTGAGAAAAATGCTGTACCTTATCTTTTATTCCTTATTATATCCTATGACAAATAGTCTTTCTCATTAATGTCTTATACTATACCTTCCCCTTATCCCATTTTGGTCATATGAAAGATTTACATTAAAACCCCTTTTAAAATGCTCCTGCTCAGCTTTTTCTCTACTCTGCCCCTTTTCACATTAAACACATGATAAAGATACTGCTTAAAACATATTGCTGGCAGCTTAAGTGGATTGTTAAGCATTAAGTGGATTTTTCCCATCCCTGGATACACTGCAATATTCTATAGGTATAGGAGGCAAGAGTGTGGGCAAGGGTAGGGGAGGGTGATTGATTTAAGATGGTGTGACTGGTTTTATGAATATGTTATTTTAGATATTAGCTCTTCTGATTAAGCCCTCTGGGCAAGAACCCATCCCTGCAAGGACCTGAACTCTCAACATCCATAAGATCAGGTGGTAGCACCATCCAACACCACCTGCATGTGTCACAACAAGATATTTAAAATCATTAATAATTGGGATCTTGTGAGCGACACATGATGCTTTTATACCCTTACTGATTTCATATCAAATATTAATTCCTTAAGAGATTAGAGATAATAAAGTCCAAAAGTAAAGCAAATTATTGAAGTACGCACATGTAACTTTGACCTACAGAACCCCAAGCAATTGCTATCTGGTCGATTGAGTAAAAAGTTGGGAAAGCAGTGGTCTAACTTAATAAGCTATCTCAAGGAATAGTTAACTTCATTATTGGGATATTTAGTAGATAAAGTAATGGGTTGCAGCAGCTCAAAGCCACCAATACCATGCTCCTCACTGAAACAAACAGCCCTCAATATGATGAGTATGTAAACTGCTAACACTAAACCCCTAACTAATACTAAAGTATTGAGAACAAGATTACACAAAGTTATGTATAAATTACACAGGACTGGGACCAAAAAACTGCACAAGAATTTTTGATTCTTATAGATGATACAGAATATATATATCCGTGCAATGCATTCTTATGGGAAAATTGCTATTTTTGGGACCTGGTATCGAACCCATTATAGCTAGTGTCAAAGTCTGAATTATTATGGTATCTACAGGGTGGGTATATATATATATATATAGGGGATATGATTTCTGACCATGTTCCACAAGTGCCATCAACGTGAAATTTTTACGGCGTACTGGTCCCTGGCGTATGCTATATACTACATGGCCTGAAAAGTCCCGAGCTTAACATAGATGTCGCCACTAGTAACTTTTTCTGCACATTTCACTTGAGAACCAACCTTAAGATGGCACTGTTTTTAATTTCATGACAATTCATGTATTAGTTCCCGAATGGCAGCTGATTGTTTTCACGAAGTTTAGGCATTTCGCGAACGATGGAATAAGACAAGTTTCGAGTTTTGATTAAACATTGTTTCTTGATGGGAAAAAACACTGTCCAAGCCAAAACTTGGTTAGATAAATGTTACCCAACATCCTCGCCTTCGGAAGCGACAGTGAAACGATGGTTCGCGGACTTTAAACATGGTCGTGTCAGCACCAAAGACGCCGAACACCCTGGACTCCAAGGCCACCACTTCAGAAGATATAAAAAAAGTCCATCTGATCGTTTTGAACGATCGTAAAGCAAAGTTGCGTGAGATAGCAGTCTGTGGGTATATCGATGGAACGCATTGGAAATATTCTGCATGAACATTTGGGGATGAAGAAGCTTATCGCGCGATGGGTGCCGCGTTTCCTGACTCCGGATCAGAAGCAAAGACGTGTGGAGGATTCCGAGCGTGGTTTGGCCTTGTTTCAAAAAAACAAAAAGGACTTCTTGCGCCGATTTGTGACGATGGACGAATCTTGGATACATTATTACACTCCTGAGTCCAATCGGCAGTCTGCAGAATGGTTGGAAGCGGGTAGCAGTCGTCCGAAGCGTTCAAAGACCCAACAGTCAGCTGGGAAGGTTATGGGCTCGTGACTTTTCAGGCCATGTAGTATATATATATGTATAGACACAGGAAAAATACTCAAAAACTGCTATCAAGACAGGTTTTCTTTCAAATTGAGGGAGTTCAGTTTTGAAGTTGAAATCTTGCCTAAATTACATGTACCCCATGTATCTCCCCTCCAAAACTCTATTCAGAGAAAATCTCCCATGTTAACTTTTTATAACTTAATTAAAGATTGCATAGTAAAAATTCAACTCCGCGGTTTAACATTTCTAAAGTGAAATCAATTGGTAATTCAGACACTCATTTGAGGATAATCGTGTATGAAAAGATCTAAAAAGAGTAGCATGCTTCAGGACTGTGAACGAATATTTTACTGAAGATTAGTTTTTGACACGTTTATTTTTCTGCAATGGTGTAAACATTTTTGCAAAATTATAGTATTTTTATGGGATTTCACTGACTCTGATTAAGCAGGGGATTGATGTGAACTCCTAATGTACAAAACTTCTCAGACTTAAGACTGTCAACAAATACTGCCGACATGTTGTTAAAAAAATCTCAAGAATAAAGGTTCTCCCAGAATGTCATATTTGGGAAACATGTATTTAGAGAGACACTTCACTTAGTTTTGTGATAAAGAGGGTACTCTCGTGTTCTGCAGTGTCCCTGGGGATCATGAGACAATATGAAAGATAATACTAACCTTGCCAGTAATGCTTATGGATGGGCTCTTCAAAAACAATCCTTACAGCAGAAACGCTGCAGAAAGGAAATAGATTCCAGTGCTTATGGGATAATCAAGAAGGGAATCTTCATTTGATAAAAACTGACTGGCCCCTTGGAGAAGATTTTGCTCAAGTGAAAAATCATCCTCTGTGAAAGCTTGGGACCTCATTAAAATTTGTTTCAACCTTTTCACATCCTATGTCTTATGAAGCAAAGCATGAAATCTCTATGAATTGATGGGAAATGCTTCAAATACCTGTGCACCAAGTTTCCCAAATAGCCTGAGGCAAAGTTGATAGAGGGAGTTTCTGTAGAAGAACCTGAAGGTCTATTTGTTACTTTCAAATGTAGACTAACAATCAGGCAACTTAGCTTGAAGCAGGGAGCAAGAGTAAAGATTTCATGGATCTGGAGAGCCATTATGAAGGAAGATAGGATATTAGTATGGTTCATTACTCTTGGGAAGCTTAACTGGGAAATATGAGAAACCAAAAGAAAACAAGGATGAAAGAGAAGAAATGTTTCACAGATCAACAGAGGGACTACTGAGCATTTCTAATAATAAGTGTGTCAGATATGACAAATTTCATTAGACATGTTCAAGATATGGTATCGTTTGAAAAATCAGTATATTCAACTACTCTATTTGGCAAGAAAACTCTATGAGATGGGGAAAAATGAAGGAAATTTTCTGACTCAGCACTTCCAAAAACATTACAATCAATCAAAAAAACCCATGAAGAAGACAAAGAATTAATTTTTGGTTATCAGTGTTATCTATTAGTATTTAAAATTTCACTATCTAACTATAGGTGTTTTGAAATAAAAACAAATTTGTCAGTAATAATTTAATCTACCTCTTAGTTGTAACAATTATTGAATAGATATCATAAGCAATATATTCTTCCACAACTCAATTGTGCAAATCATCACAAATGCAATAAATTATATTGTAGAGCATCTTCTAGCCAGTTTAATGGCCTGTCAGCTCTATTAAGCCATAATGACTGTTTCCAACATACAGGAGCTGGTATAACTGAATCAACTCTTACAGTCACTCTTTTAACTTTTAAAGTCTTTAGTATGACATATCATGAAGATCAATTTCTGGAAGGCATTCTAGCTAATAGAAATGTTAAAGCACCAAAGTAGTTATCATTTAAACATCATAAAGTGCTAGGTAATTTACTTGGAATAGAATGATTTCCAGGAAACTGTCTTCGAGCCTTGTTCAGAAATGATACAACAAAGTATTTCCTTTAGCAAATCTAGTTCCTAGATAATACAAAATTGAAGCAATAAGGAGCTTGATTTTCAGAAAAATTAATAAAATATCTTGGATATAAAATAGAATCTATACACTACAGTGTACACATTGTGATATGTAAAAATATTCTGAAATGTGATTTAAAGGTGGTCAAGTATACATTTCAAGTTGGATCCTCCTGATTTTCAAGAGCCTTTTTAATGACTTTGTTAAAGCGGTCCATAAGCACTGTTCTACTTCGCCTTGCTTCTTTCAGTCTCCTCCTCCTCTCTCTTTCCCTTTGTGCGTGGATCTGCCTCGACTTCTGAAGTTGTTCTGGTGTCATATTGGCCCTTCTTAGAGCATTCCTTTCTGCATTTGCCCTTCGTCTCCTTTCTCTTTGTTCTGGTGTTTCATTTGCTCTGTTCCGTGCCTGTCTCAATGCATGAGCACGTCGCTGCTCAGGAGTCAACCTGCGGTACTTTACTTTCTTCTCTCCATTCAATCGACAGCTCCAATCTTCTGTTGGAGTGTTATAATGTACTCCGGGATTGCCACCCATTTGCAGATAAAGTGTAGTTAAGCCCTTTTGAAGAAAAAATAAATTACTCAGCATCAAAAACCATTCTTCTATAATTTTTGCAATGGTAGGGAATCATTTCAACATTAAAAGACACACCCTTTATAAAATAACAGCCCTAGTATATTTTATGATTTCTGTGCCAACAAATTCAATCACTAAGTGAAATACCAAAATTAAACATCTTTCCATAGTAAATTTCTAACTTTTAAAAGCATCATAATATTACTGTGATATTTGGGAGTCAAAAATAAGGCAGAACTTTCCAACAAAAATCTAGAAAGAAAAAATCAAAAATTCATTTCTTCCACAAATGATACACAAAAGTAAGCAATTAGGGAATTAAAGTTGATACTCAACTGGAGAAAAATATATCACCTTTTTCAATGCCCTTTGCCAAAAATGTTTCATTTTCCCTTTAATATCTATCTAACATTTGCCTCAAATTCTTTCCTGCAAAATGAATAAAATATATGGAAAGAGAATGATTGGAAGCAGGATCTGACATTAAAATTTTTCTTTTTCTTGAATTAGAGAACCAAAGGCATTTGTACAAACAAAGCCAAAAAAAATCTAGTTCTTCTCTGGTTTGTTATCTTTGTCTTTTTTTGCAATGATTTTAGCTATCAACCTAAACTTAATCACATATTTATGTCCAGAATCACTTTCCCTCAATGCTAAAAACCTTTTTAAGAATTTTAGCTTCCTTAATATTTTGAAGCATATGTTGCAAAAGTGTGCACTTTTCTCGTTAGAAATACATGCACCAATGCATTGATGCCTTCAAAACAGTGAACAGAGTTTAGAGACAAAGTGTGTGTATCCCTTGCTGCACAATGAAGGCCAGGACGTAAATATAGAATAGATAAATTAATCTCTGTTGGTAACATATATCTGATGTAAATATACAGTAGCACAGTCCCTATTGCAGTATATTGACCCTAATAAATTATGATCATTACAAATGAAGCAGTACAAGGAAAGTAAGACTTACCATTGATGGATTTTGAAAATTGTTGATTCCATACGAGAGATAGCTTTGGTCTGGTACATACTGTGGATCCAACTGGTCATAACTCCTAGATTCAGGTACAGGAGTATCATATATGCTTCCACCTTCATGCTTAATCTAAGAATAGAATATTCACATTGAATTACGTAAAAAATTAATTTAATTTGCTAAAAAATTCATCTTTTATATATTAAACTCACCTCAAACAATTACCAACAAGTCTACATATTAGAAGAAAACATAATAACCTTCATAAAAGTATTTATAGATATAAGATATAGAGACTAAAAGACCATTCTGAGGTTCTCATAATCTCTACTATTTACTATGCACCCAACTACTACACTTAATGCTCACAATTCTGAAGCCTGGCATCTCCTATGATAGCAACCAATGAGATATTTTGCGAAGACCAAGTGCACTACTAGTGCAAAGTAAGAATTTATGTTCTGCCATGATTGGTCTCAGGCTAATCTCAGTGATAAAGTTCAGAAGTATTCAGTTTTTCTAATATTCATATCAGACAAACCTTATATTTTAACTAAGAGACAAAGGTTCTCCAAGCACCGAATGCGGCGACCGTCTAAGGGCGATTCCCGGGAAACGGATAATCGTTTAGCGGTCCCAGTTCTTCAGAATCCCGATGTACATTTCGGAAACAATGCTTCCATCTTCATAGGGGGTCCAATGCCGAATGAATTTGGTTCGGCGCTTGGAGAACCTTTGTCTCTTAGTTCATTGACCGCCGAGTTCCTTTTTTTCTCTCTTCTTATATTTTAATTTGCAGGTTTCACTAAGGATACTATCTTTCTCATAGCAAAGGAAAGGATATTTCAGAAAAATCTGAAATATGGTGGAGGAAATGAACTAAGATGGTACAATAATCAATCTAATATTGAGAATCTTATTTTTCAGTCTGTTGGAGGTCGGAAACGTAATTGGTTGATTTATTAACAACTATTTTCTTGAATTTATGAAAAATCTACGGCACAAAAACACAGCAAATAACTTTCTGTAAGCATCAAGGACAAGCTGATGACTGCATTTCCTGATTCCATGACAATTGACCACTTGCCAACTGGTATATGCCTCAATTTTGAATCATAGAATATCTTTGATCAGACCTGCTCAGCTTAATAAGATCTTGCATTATCAAACAACTTACAGCACAGAGTGGTGTGGTAAATGGCAGTGGTCTCCTTCCTTATTTTTCAGCATTTGATGCATGATACTTAAAAATAAGATGCCCATTTAATAATCACTGAAAAAGATTGCTGCTGTTGTTGCAATGCTCAATAGACTAGATTGGAGTTCAGGCTGTTTCACTGCTAAAATGTCGTAAATACTGGGGTAATTAAAAAGCATCTTTTTGATGCTTCTACTTTTAGTAACTAAATCAGCAAATAGACTATCATATAAGTTGTGTTTTTAAAAGTGCTTCCATAGCTGAGGTAATTTCACATATAGGCACCCATTGGAAATGAACCTGACACTTCAATCACCAAAGTCAAGCACACTACCGCCTCAAAAAGTTATCACTCCATTGTTTTGTCATTCCTAAGAGTGGAAATTTTAGTTAGATTGTTTACATTTTGATTTTATTACATATTTAATTGCTCAATCAGTATAATGAGAAAGACTGATTGTCAATTGGCATGTTCTTCAGCTGTTGAAAGTTGGACTTTCCTAACCAATGTTCCCTTGAAAGTATTCCCTACCTTTATAAAACTCTAAATAATTATTATTTTTCCTTAATTAATTTCCCTTTGCAATACAAATTTTCCCTTAGTTTCCATACTTCCTTAGGTGATTTAATCCATCAGTATCACACCCACATATTTAGCCAACCTTCCCTTTATTTCTTTATTCGCCATTATTTTCTATTTCCAGCAGTTTCTCATTTTCTGTCAACCCAACTTACTGACATCTGCACCTCCAGTCTTTTAGTATTTACTTTTCTTGAGATCCATATACACACCCATAAAATACACTCCAGACTGAGGTTATTCATAGACTTTACCTGTTCTCTCTTCTTGAAAGCTTCCTTAGTTGCTACAATTCTTTTGAGCATATACCATCCCAATTAGACGAGAGGTCATATACATTAATTTTCTCTCACCTGTACACCAACTGGTGGCACACTAGGATCTGATGTCCTTGCTATTTTAGGCCTATTATCTACTTCAGGAATCCCATTGTGCTGTCTTCTTCTTGCATGCACTTCCATCATGTCCCTTGGAAATTCCCCATGAGCTCTGTTGTATTCATTAACTGCCGGATAAGGTTCACTCACAGTTCCCCCATTATACACATGTTGTCCATAATTATGTGAACTTTCTCCTATTCTCACACAATCACCAGAATACAGATCCTTCCTAACATTGACTTCGTGAGTGTTCTTGTTAGAGGAATTAGTCAATCTTTCTGGGCAATCTACTTGAACTTCAGAGTCTTCATCACAGCACATCTCAATCTTTACTCTGGAGAGGATCTGAAGAGATAAGGTTAAATCATAATAAGGAACCAAATTTGCAGATCAAAATTTATAATTGTAAAGAGAAAATATGACACACACAGAATAATTCAAATGATACTGACTTATAATTGATTAATCAACCACTGAATTGAGTAACAGTTAAGAATTTAGGTAAATGATAATGCAGCACTTCAAACTGATCTAATTCTAAAACTTATTCATACCATATATTTTCTTTAATTAAGTTAATAATACTAATAGATAACATAAACTTCTCTATTTTAACGATTTTATAATTTTCCCCAGCAAAATAAATGTTGTATAGCTGTACAGTTTGTAGTATAGTATATCAGTATAGTTGTACTTGTATAGTTCCACAAAAATTTTTCCATTTTTTTCTGTGGAATTGTAAAAGTTATTTTTTGTAATTATTGAGTTAGTAAATATGAGACTCCAAATAACACTGAATAATATTTATCCGACTTTACTACATTTACTCTTCACTATCATGCTTAGCGATACTTTAATAGTAAATATTCTCAAAGTCTTTCAAATTTGTATGTCAAGATTTCATTACCTCAAATAACAACCCATTCCTTAGAGTTACTTCTAACTTTTCCTGGAGAATCTGAGCAACATTTCACAGTTTTGTACTGATTGATCAGTCTTTCTTTACTATGGCATTTCAATTGTTATATTCTTTTCAATTTCCTTACTTGGAACTAATTTTCTTGGCATTCATTGTGTGGAATCAAACATCCACTATCTTTCAAACACACAAACTTTTCCTAAAAATACAGTTTACATTATTCTCTACAATATTATGCTATCGTTTCTGAGGAAGGCATAATTTTGCCAAAACTAGTTATACTTTGAGTTATTTATTGTTGAGAACAAACAATAACAATATTTCATTGAATGGACATAAGAAGATATTTTACAAAATTATTTAAAATATAAACTAACATGAAAGATTTTTGTAAGCTATTAAGTTTGAAGCAATTGAAAATTACTTTGAATATATTTTATTGATATTTCTTAGAGGGAACATTGTCCATTGAGTGCTTCATGAAGATTTTCCTGTAATAATGGCAACTTCAGAATAATACTAGATAACATTTTGTGAATAAAATAAGATTGTGTGAAATTTTAAAAACTAATCTAAAAATTACAAATTCTGGAGAGGTAAATTCATCCTTGTACTTGGGACCATTCTCTGGTCGGTCTTCACAAAGTCTCCTCTGAGGTTTATTACTGGAAATGTCTCCTGACTCTTCACTGTTCTGCATGATTATCTTGCCAGAAGCATCTTCTCTCAAGCCGCAAATGAAATTTGACCTTAATTCATCCAAGTTTTCATCATAATTTAAATTCAAAAATGCAACTGGATCTTCTGGTAAAGATGATGGCCCCTCTCCCAAAGTTAGAGTACTATTCCTTGACTTTTCAGTTTCAGTGATGGAATTGTCACCATAACCAATAAACTTCTCTGGTCTCATAGTAATATCCTGGCAAAGTATTTCTCAAATTAATAACCAAGGCTTATATTTAGTAATTCAGCAATTAATTAAACCCTTTCAAGCTGAAATAAGCTAATTCATTTACCTGATCAGAAATATTAAATGCTATTAGTATACAGTTAACTGCCAAGACAATTGCAATAAAAATTTCCAACTTATAGGTTAAGTAAATCTAGATTGTCAGAGCAGTCCACATACTTAATGTAGTTCAATTATGATCAAATGGCACATTCATGCTACTCATTTATTAAAATTACTTATTCTATGGTAATTGAAGTCATGCTTCAATCAATTCCCAGAATCTCCTAGAATTTACAACTGTTTAACTTAATGGTGGGGAAGAAAGAGCAGGAAAAATTGCATCTTTTAGGGTGAAAGAGACGAATCAAAGATGGGAAGAAGAAGAAGCTACTAATCTACAAATTTAGAAAGGTTCATCATCTCCAAAGGGTTCCATAAGAAATCAGTTTCACTTAACTCTGTGATGCCATTTGTATCCTGCCTTTCTTATTCTCCTTGTTCTAAACATTACTTTAGACATATTTATCTTTAATCATCCTATTTCTTTAATTTGTGTGGCAAAGTAATTACCAAACTTGCATTTTTTACTTAGGGTTTATTTACATATTTTTAAATACTTTAGTAATTTAAACAATTCACAGATGTGATTTAAAATGTTGAATTATATCTCTTTTAGACCTTATAAGCATTTAGAGAAATTCTATATGTTACAATGTATATTAATTCACCAGGTATTTAATAAAATGGTAAATTTATCAAATAATATTCTATGAATATGGAAAGAATAAGGGTCAAATCACCTTCAAGAAATATAGTAAAAGTAAATTTTAAGGAAAAAATTAGTGGCTAGATCAATATACAGCATTGTTCAATATACAGTTAAATGTGATGATAAATTCACTGAGCTGATAAAACTTCAGACTAAAAATGTAAAATGTGTTAGCAATATAATCCTTTCTCCAAAAATCAATCCATATACCGAATCTAAACCTACTACAACAAGTTAAAAGTAAAAGGTAAAAGATTAAAACTACATTGCTTTAAGCAATAGCAAATAAAAGCATTTAGAAAATTTGATGTTTTCTCTAATTTTATGAGGAAAATAAACTAATATGAAACCAATGGGTCACTTTGTATGTATTCTGAGTATTTATTTATAAAATGGAAAAATAGAGAATGGGGGAATACAGTAGAATGAGAACAAAGTTTGAAGGTCAATGAGTGGTTCATAACCAGATTAAACTTAGGGGATAACTGAAACTGGTGAAAAGGACTGTAAATAAAATTATGCCTTATTGCATGGTAGCATAAGTTGGGTGTTTCACAAGAAGCATATGATTAATCTGAAAACAACTAGAATGAATTGCAAGAAGGAAACGAGATGCATTAAGGATGAATGTAATGGGTGATTACGGACCAAAAGAAAGGCTCTCAGGCCAGTGATGAGATCACTTTAGCTACAGAGAAAAAGATTTAAACAGCTTCCCAATGATTCAATAAGCAAATGAAGAAGAAGCACATAAGAGGATAATAGCAAAATCTCTATATTTGAAGGTGTCTCAAATCTACAAGGAAGGGACTATATGGAGTAGAGAAAAGTAGAAAAGAAGATAAAAGGAACAAAGAAATAATTGTTTGATATAGCATAAAGTTTCTCAAAAATACATCCATTACTTATAAAGTAATACAAATAGATTTGATAATCCTTTTTATGTTTGAGGCACAGGCATTTGTAATGAAAATAGACTGAAAGCTAGAATTGTAGGGCTTCTGAAGAAGAATTTCGACTTGGTAGATCAGAAAACAGCATCACTTTTCGCCATTTTCTGATAGAATAAAAACACCAAATGGGCTTCCCACCTTTCGAAATAAAGTCGAATAATTTGCAATCGGACAAATCTCCTAAAGTCATTTTATATATTGTCCTTTCAAGTCCACTTTATTTTCAGTTCATAGAGTGTAGACATTCTTTGGATAAAAGCTGAAAATGTAAGCGCTTCTCAAATACCGTAATAAAAATTGAAAACAAGAGAGAACAAATAATACATAAGGGTTCATACTAAATTATCTGAAATCTTATCAATAAACACACAATAAATATAAAGGAAAGCTCACCTCAAAAGTGTTTCCTTGAGACTCAAGAAGACGATTGAAATACTCATTTACTTCTGCACACTTTCGCCGGAACTCTTTAAAGAATGAATTTATTTTATAGCAATTTGAACAAATCGACTTTGGAAGATGGTCTTTCTGAATTAACTGAAAAAAAAGGCATCGTTAAAACTGATACTATGGGAGTAATAAGAACAAAGGATAACGTAAAATCTATGAATAAAATAACTGAACTTAAATCCATCATACTTCTTCAGAGCTTTGTGATTTCGTTCTCTAATTTTCTACATTATCGAGGTTACAAGCTAAACCTGTACTATCATAATTTTCTACTCAATAGATCCCTAGATTATGGACGAATAATTATTAAATTACACTCAATAACAATCTTAAAAAATCTAGCATCTCTAAAGACACTCACCATTTTAAATTCATTAAAAAAATGAAATTATATTAATGAAAACGTCCAACTTGATGTATAAACTATTATGTTACTGTAATTTACTGGATACTTCAATTTCGTACATGGCCAAGATAATATGAGTAAACAGTCAACAAACATACTGCATCACAGAAACAATCCAAGCAATTTGTATCCAAATTTACAGATATATTTTAAATCACAGGCATACAATTATACTTTCCGAAAAATTCCGATAAAAAATAAATGCATAATTATTTACAGATAACAAAATGAACTTAGCGTAAGACTATCAATAATGAAACGAGAGAGATTTAAACAGACTATTTATATCTGTAAAGAGTATCTTCAAAACTTTACTAACCTTAAATAAGAGTATGTAATCAACTCTTTAGGTAGTTACCTGAAAATTCAAGAGAGAGGTTAATTCATCAGCCAAGCTAACTTCCTCTTGACTGGAACAAAATAATTTGAAAAATTCTCCTTCCTTGTTTAAGCATAAACGACAGGAATTCTCCAAATGCATCCTGCTTTCCACCAAACTTAAAGGTATAACTTCTAACCTTTACTTCGGCAGAAGACTAATATCGATAAATTTCCTTCATTTCACTTGTGATGATTTAATTTATAAATAAACTGTAATAACTTTTTTGAATGATGCTGGCTTCTATTTACATCATTACCTGATGATAGATTGAAACGCTAATGCGATGTGCAGCTGTCTTTGGCTGGTTTCGCGCTTGCTCGGAAAAATGTTTGTCTGTGTTTATGCTTCTGCTACGTTCGCATGTTTCTTCGCTTTTACTAGTCTATTTTATGTCATCATTTTATAATTATAAACACACTTTAATACACGGATTTTTTTAATATTACTTTCTTTGAAGTGGAAATAAATTAAGAGGATGAAACGTCTCGAGCTCCAAAATGCTACTTTGTAGAATTTACCTCTATTAATGCGTTATTGTCTGCGGTACTCTATTTTTACGCTAAATATCGATATCATTTTCTCTTCATGACCAAAGACATTTCGTTGAAACTGTATTCAAGTACTGGCCATGACAATATCTTGTTCATTTATATATCTAAATCTTATGTTATGAAAATGAAAACCAATTTCATACATACAAAGAAAAGACACTCAAACATGATTAATCATTTGTGGTTAATCATGGTCTTAATGACGATATTTTCGCAAGGGTAGAAAAGTTTGTGAAGTAGTAAGCAGCAGTGGCGTACGCAGAAATATATATATTGGGGGGGCATAAAAGAATTTTCAAATCTTCAAGGTTAAGCATACTCTGAAGTAGCATTTATAACCAAAACAAACATTTTTACACAAAATTTAAATATTGTTTCGTAATGAAATACCTTCTGTATTCAAGTATTTTATAGACAATGTTATTTTGCACCTCAGCCAAACAAACTTGTTTTAATTTAATTAATCTGGATAATTTAGCTATCTAAACATCTTTATAATCTTCGTTAATTTAAAATCGATCCTTTCGAGCGATACGAGCTCACTTATTCACTACCCCTCACGTTTACCGTGGAGAACGAAAACACGACAAAATAAATTACTTAAGTAATTAATATATGTAATTTTTCCCGAACATACTGATACACTTAAAGAATACTATCCCACAAATATATGCCTACAATGTTTGCTGAAATAAACTGCATGAACGATTTATTATTATTATTATTTAGCATCTAATTTGAAGTTTTCAAAATCGACTTATACAGATATCTGTAAGAAAAGAATTCTACATACGTAGAATTGTATTCTTAAATTTAGACCATAGCAATCAAAGTAATTCTCTTTACTTGGGGAGTCTTTTATTTTTAAACTCTAAAGGGAGTAGGATAATAATCTAATCCAATAATTATTAGATTAGAAAATGAGGTTCAGAGCGTGGTGAAGCATCATCTAGGAAAGAAGTTCCTGCAGTTAGCATATGAATAGTATACCACATGAACTGAATGAAATTATGTAACTGGCAGGGTCCAGCCTAACTTTGTGGAATGGGGCCATCAGGCACTGATGATGTCTGATAGACGAAACTAGTTGCATTTTATATATTTCTGTGGAATTTACAAAGTGTGTTTTTTCTTTGTATGAATGAAATTAGTTTTCATTTTCATTATATAAGATTTATATGTATAAATGAACAAGATATTGTCATGGCCAGTACTTGAATACAGATATCACCAATAGCCAGGTGTTTGCTTTATCTTATTAAGCTATCTCTCCTTCAGATTTTAAAGCAATGATGGAACACAGAGTGTATCCCTCTGAGATATTACCATACATAAGGAAATTCTATGATGGTAACTCACCACTACAGTGGATTTCTGGAGGGCCAAATCTATGAATTTTATTGACAATGAAAATCTTGCCTATTCTGAAAAATGCTATAAATTTAGTTTAAACGTTGAGAAAATTTGAAACAATTTGACATTGCTGGGGAAGTCCATCATTTCTTAGAACTTTAATATTCTTGATTGTTTAACCATTTCTGATTATTTATACTCTTCTCATTTATGTAGATATTTTGTGTATATTACGCTTGTCTGTACTTCATTAAATCTTCCGATCCCAGTGGGTTTCAAGAATAATATAATAGAATTTTCGCTGTAGATATCCATGGAAGAAGATATTATGGTTTTCACTACATTAAATTCTGATATTATGGTGATGTAAGTCCAGATCTTTCTGTTGCCAATCAGAAATTAACCACTAAAACATCTCATAACTTGAAGGAAGTGATGTTGGCAATAGTGCAATTTACAGCATTATTGAATTTTTATATCTTGAGAATGCAGATCAACCTAAATATATGAAATTATATCATTTTATATGGAATTTGGTTCTTGAATATTCTTTTGCTGTTGACCAAGATAGGAAAAAGTTTATTTTTAAGAGAAACTTGCTTGGGTTTTTATGCTTACTCCTATGATGCTACTTGTTATGCAGAACTTATTTATTTTTCTCTGTGATGGCTCTCCTCAAAGTAACATCTTTCTCACTGGATACTACAAAGTTTTCACTGTCTATCTCTTACCCAACTCAGTAGTCCATGTTTTATTTAAACTCCAGTCACTCTTTCATATCCTTCTCTGCAATATTTCATGTTATCATACTTCTTATTACAATTCCACTGGGGGAACATTGCATTTTATTACTCTTGTTTGTCAGTTGAGTTTAAATACCCAGATGAAGTTCCCGTCTTCTGCCCTGCCTCAGCTTCTTTTCTTTCAGCAGATGGTAAATGCAATGATAGAGAACTGTCTTTGGTTGTGGTTGGACATGAGTCCTAAATAATGTGTAAAAATAACTCACCACCTCAAGTTATGATCAGCCATTGGACTATTACATTTCCTTTCAACCTTTTTCTCCATCCATACTCTTTTACATTCACCTTTCAAGCCTGTAGAACAACATATGTTGTTTATGCTTACTTTAGCCACAAGATACCATGTTTTTCCTTGATTAATGTGGATCCTGTGTATACTGTGCTCCTTCCACATTTGAATATTTGTGAATATATTTGGATAACATGCACTTTGTAATGTATAATCTGGTATGATCCCATGAAAAGATATGTATTGTTTAGAGTAAAACCAGGTTAAGATGCATTCTGGGGGAACAAACGAAAAGTGCTTCTTAAAATGGATAGCAGTATAACTGGTTTATGTTATGCTGCTTGCATTATATTTTTGAAGAATGGTCTACTTTTTGCCCAAAATGAGCATCTTAGTTGCTTTTATCAGATTCAATAATCAAATTTTACCAGGTTGGCAATTACAGAAGAAAAAGGATTTGTTAGCAAAAGTAGTGAGAGGACATCACAATTTCTCTGAGATCATGCTCAGCAGCCCATGAAACACTTCTTTCCTGTTTTTATGATATGTTTACTTCATGCCTAAATTTTATTCTCAAATGTGTTACCAATTTCCCTTTTTCACCTGCATGCACTAGTTCACCAGCAACATGCACTTGATATATGTTCCTGCTTCTGAAGCCTTGCCTGTGTTGTTTTCCTTTATAGCCAGTACTCATTCATCCACCTCATTCACCTTGATTCCGCAATCCTGAAGAATTTGGGGGACATGCCGTTCGTTCTGATGAAGCTATTTCTCATGCCACTGCTGTAATGACAGCATCGTAGGCATGTACAATTGTCCTTAGCACACCGGTTTCACCATCTCTAAGTCCAACACATATAGTACACCTACCCATTTCCTGAACAACTGTGGCTTGTAGGCTTTCGAGAACACTCAACTATGATTGTCTACCTTGATGGTATATCCCTTTTTCAAGAGTCATTCCCACTGACAGTAAGTTCTTCCCAAGATCTGGAACATACCATATATTTTCTATTGTCCTTATGGATGCTTGCTTCCCCACAAATGTCCGGACTCAAATACTCCCTTTCCCTAAAGCTTTTATAGTCTGTCAACTACCAACTGTGACGTCCAGTGGTGTAGAGAAAGTACTATATTCTTCAAACCTCTGTTCAGTGTTCATCATGAGATTTGATGCACCTGTGTCAGCAATCCACTCTGCCCGACTGTAAACACTTTCAGCAGTGCAGCAGGCCAGTGCATCTGCTCTATGACATTGCTTCTTCTTCGTCTTCTGCTTCTAGGGAGATTTGTTGGCAAAAGACCCTTTTTGTTGCATGAGAAGCACCTAAGAACTTTCTTTTTCTGGTGATTAGCCACAAGTGCCGCACTGGTTTTATCTTTCACCTTCCTTGGCAAATGCATCTGAATCAACCACAAACAACACGTTAAGCAAACAATCTTCAACTGAAATGCTCTTCCAAACGCTTTTAAACTCAAAGTATACCTTTAGGTGTTTAGAATTCGGCTCATCAGGAGAAGATCTGGAAGCCCCACTTTTGTAATTTGTTCCATTTCTTCATTCATCCCACTAAAAAGCCATTGAATGTCATGAAACAAGGAAACCTTATAGAGACATGAATGTAGAAAGGACAGTGACACAGATAATGTAAATTCTTTTTAGGAATTGTAAGAATTTTTGGAGCAAAGTTTACATTTTTCCAAGATTTTACTGATCACAATAAGGACTATTATTAAAGCATCATCATTTGGAAAGAATTATTTATATGAAAGTTTATGTTTGACAATGCTTGATGGATTTGATTTATAATGAAAGGAACAATGACAAAATGTTTTGGATATCCTCAGGGTCAGATTAATCTGTTTTTTATACAAGTCTAAAGTTGAACTTATGAGCAATAATTTGAGGTGTAATAAAATATTATAATAATGGTATACATCAACAAAAAGTTAACACTTAAATAAAATGAACTAATGAAGCTTACACTTTGTACAACTCCAACCTTGCAATTGAGGAGGAAATAACTAAGCAAAGTTCCACTTCCGTTAAGTGGAAGCTATTTCCTCCCAAATTGCAATTTTCTTAAATATTTGACCTCACCATATTTTGGAAATTTTCCTGCTTTCCAATTTAATTTAATTTGGCTCAAAGGTATGATTGGTATTTTACATTACACTATAGAACCCCTCATCTTCAAGGGACTAAAACACAGCGTTGAACTCTTAGGGATTTAGATATTTGAAAAGTTTTATGCTTTGGCCAATTTTGTTAGGTATTTCTGTTCATTCAAAAATAACCATATTCCCGCTTACTATTCAAATGTGTATATAAATAAGATTTGATGAAAAACCCACACATAATATTGCTTTAATGCTATTTTGCAGAAATATTTTGTCCTTATTTATGCAAATGCTTAAATATTTAAAAAATTATAGTATTATATGAGATGATATCTTGAGAGATAAAATTATATTTAATGATAGTGTTAAATTGTTTTAGTATTAAATGATTGTATGAAATGGACAGTGTTGAAGGTGTGTAGACAGTTAGTGATACGTGATTCATTGGTGAAAAACTATGAGGAGAATGGTACACATCCGCTGTAACATAGCAAATAACTTGGTAGAGGTTTCTGCATTTGAGATTTTTATACTCTACTCAATGAATTCTCTCCTTCTTCATTAACCTTTAGACATAAAAAACTAATACTGTCAGAATTATGCATTTCAAATTAATTGATATTCTCTTCTATTGTTTCTTTGATTCTTTCTTTAGAAGTCTTTTTACTACTCTATCATCTGAAATGTCACATAGTTTGATCATGATAAATTGGCAAATTATCATAAGAGTTGATAGAACAGAAAGATGAGGAAATCATTGTTTCCCTAGAAGTAAATTTCTACTTCTAATAAATTTTTTTAGATGAAGCATTTAATCCTCAGGTAAACATATCAATGATTAAAGTAGTTTGCTGAAGCCTGATCATAGTAGATACACTTTTGCTGCACATCATTCAGGCTTCAAAGAATTAAATGTAAACTTCAATTCAAAGGATTGCTATCCATAAGCTGTTTAGCTCTTCAAAGCACATGTGGCCAAGTCATGTAACTTGAAAGTTTTGATTGTATATTAGTCGAAAAGTGGAAGGAAAGGAAAACAGCTGTACACTAATAATGTCTTTTATTAAGTGGCACAACTAATTCATGTGGTCAGGGTAAATCTTAAATAAAGCTTAATATTTCTTTGGGAATAAATAAATTCAAGATAGGATAAGAAATATAGAGAAGTGGAGAACTGAGACCAACTGCAACAAACCAACTCTGGGTTGAATATATTTAAGATAAAAAAAGTTAAAAGTGCAATATTTATTATATACATCATAATAAACAAATTTGATGGTTAAATACAGTTTTTTCACCAAAAATATTTCCTAGATCCATAAGTATGTGTGTGACCTACTTAGAAAAGGTCATTGACATGCATCAGCTGATTGCCCCTTCATCACTTGCAAACTAGCATAGCCTTCATGCATCTGTAGGTTGCCTAATCCAAAGGATAGTAATAATAATATAATGCTACAAGCAAATACAGGCAATGAAGAAAGTAAGGGGAAGGAAGAGAGTGAAAGAGGTGGCTGGAGACAAACATACGTATGAGTTGATCACATAATGAATGACAATTTGACATCAAATGATGAATTTTAATTAAAAATATGATATTCTGCATCACATGACCTTTTAGAAATAATAACATAACCTAATAACACTCTTTCTAATTTTCATTTCATTAAAAGGATTAACTTTGCATCTTAAAGCCTTACATGGCTGAAAAATTTCTTTCACTCATATGGCATGTTTATTGCATAGTATTACAGCTTAATAAGAAAATGGAAAAAGTAAATAAATCTAAGTGGTTTAGAATGAGCATCACTGATCATCTTCATTCCTTCATGGTTATAATGAATTAAAGTGCAAATCATAGCTTTTGGGTGATAAAGCCCCTTCAAGCTCCTACGAAGACTGAACCTGCCTTGATGGAAAAACCGGAAGAGAATGATGGATATATTGAAGTGGCGTACAAACGGAGACGACAAAAAAATGCAGGGAACAGACTGATCTTTGGATCTGCAGTGTTGCCCAGTTCGCAACAGAACAAGTTCGTTGGTATTCCCCGGTGCTTTTGGTTAAAAATCTCCCGTGTACAAAACCATACCAGCAGTGAAGACATTAAATCGCATTTGGTCCACAAATTCCCAGGTAAGAACTTCATTTGCGAAAAAATATGGGCGAATGATGAACTCAGTTCATTTAAAGTCGGTGCTGAGTTTACCCTTCGCGATGAACTACTTCAAAGCTCAGTGTGGCCACAAGGTGTGATTGTGCGACGTTTTTATCATCGCATTCAGACACATTCAAATAGGCCCACACCCCTACCTTTGGAAGCAGTAGATCTTGGTCATACCCATGAGCAAGTTAAAACAAGTTGCAATGTTTCAGATAGTGGGCAGGTAGTTGTTAAACAGCCCAAACATAACCAAGAAGAAAGTGCTAAAATTTTGAGTACAAACAGTAGTATCACCACAAGATCGAAAAATGGAATTTCCAAGCCCAACATATTGTGACTAGGGAAACGTAATAACCAGAACAATTCATCCGAAACCGAGTTAATAACTATGCCACAGTGCCTTGGGAACAAGATCACTAGTTCAAATAATAAACCAGGTAAACTAAGGTTAATGCACCTTAATATACAGTGTTTGAGAAATAAAATTAATGAACTGATTGTGTCAATAGACAATGAAACCCCGGATATTCTATGTTTAACAGAGCATTGGCTCAAAGTGTATGAAATAGAGAATTCTATCTTAACAGGATATAAACTGGGGTCTGCTTTTACTCGCACAAATCATAAAAATGGTGGTGTTGCCATTTTTGTTAAAAACAACTTGGATGCCCATGCCCTGAACTGTCATCCTACTGAAATAACATTTGAATGTGTGGCTGTAAAAGTTAAAATTGTAAACACCAATTATGTTGTTGTATGTGTATATAGATCACCTAATAGTGACAGTACAGAATTTGTGAACCACTTAGATCGCACCTTATCATCTATGCAAGCAAATATTAATAATTTGATCCTTTGTGGAGATTTTAATATAAATCTTCTAGTTGATAATCATCATAAAACTCAATTCTTAGACATAACATCCTCCTTTAACTTGAAACCTTGTATACTTGACCCCACTCGTGTTACTCAAAGCACAGCAACAATTATTGACAATATATTTGTCCCCAGAACACTATATTACATGTCATGTAACAACATTGATCTTGGACTTTCAGATCACATGGCTCAACTATTAGAACTTCCACTAAAAAAGAATCTTTCCACAGCATACTGTGAATTCAAAAGAAAGTTCAATGATCATAATCTTAATAAATTTATTTATAGCCTTAGCAATGTTGATTGGTCAGTAGTTTATGAAAAGGATAGTACAGAAGAAAAGTTTGACAAATTTTTCGACATTACCAACTACCATTTTAATTGTTCTTTTCCAATCAAGAAATTTAAATACTCCATTCATTCAAAACCTCAATGGATTACACCTGAACTTCAGACTATTGGCTCTCATCTCAGGCAGATACATGGTGATTTGCTAGAGAATAACAATGAAGAGCTAAAAAAAGAATACAAAGCTAAGATGAAAACCTATAAGTCTCAAATAAGAAAAGCTAAGAGAAATTACAATGATCAGTTCATCTCAAACTCAAACAATATTTCTAAAGCTTCATGGCACATTATAAAAGAAGCTACCAAGCCCACAAACCTCATCAAGAACATTAAACTACTTATCAATAATGAAGAAATATCTAAACCACAAGATGTTGCCAATCTTTTTAATGCTACATTTACAAAACCTCCCACTTCCCAAAATAAACCTATTGTCAACAAACAAACCTCTAACTTCAAACCTTCATCATCTAATCCAAACACAATTTTTCTATCGCCTACTGACGATTAAGAAGTATTTTCTTGCATACTCCAACTAAAGAACTCTCATTCAATGGGCCCTGATGACATTCCTGGACATGTAATTGCTGCATGTGCCCATTCAATTACTCGACCACTTACCCATATTATTAATGCTTCAATTAGTCAAGGCATTTTTCCATCGAAGCTAAAAACATCTAAGATAATACCAATCCATAAAAAGAACTCTGACCAGGACCCAAAAAATTTTAGACCCATAGCAATAACTTCTTCCTTCTCAAAAATCTTTGAAAAAATAATATATGTCCGTACTATCAACTACCTTAAAAAATATAATCTTATTTCTGAATCACAGCATGGATTTCTACAAGGTAAATCCACCACAACAGCTTTGTTTAATTTACTACAAATCGTATATGACTCTATTGATAAAAAAGAATCAGTCATAGGATTATTCTATGATCTGTCAAGGGCTTTTGATACTGTAAATCATTCTATCTTGCAGCAAAAACTTAGATTAATTGGCATAAATGGGCTTGCCTACAATTGGCTAACGTCATTTACATCAAACCGAAAACAATATGTCCAACTAAAATACAGCCTTGAAGATGGAAATATTGTTGCCTATAGGTCTAAAACTACTGCTATACCTTGTGGAGTACCACAAGGATCCGTCTTAGGCCCCCTGTTATTTTTAATTTATATAAACGATT
This sequence comes from Pachydiplax longipennis, assembly GCA_036926295.1. NCBI lineage: Eukaryota > Metazoa > Arthropoda > Insecta > Odonata > Libellulidae > Pachydiplax > Pachydiplax longipennis. The sequence goes on from JAVFKF010000054.1 coordinate 1,529,297, forward strand.
TGTGCATAAACATCACTCATAGTTCACTAGTTGTTTATGCTGATGCTACCAATCAAGTAATAAGTGCTCCAAATATCAACACTCTTGAAACACAGGCAAATAAAGCATTGTCTGAAATGGCAGACTGGATTCAAATGAACAATCTTGAATTAAATATTGGTAAGACTCATTCTATTCTTTTTCACCCATTCCAAAAATTAACTGAGTATCCAACTCTTATCTTAAATAACCAAAAAATCTCCAATTGTAACTCCACTAAATTCCTGGGTTTAACTTTAACAGAAACCCTGGACTGGTCTGCTCATACCAACAACTTAGCAAATAAACTTTATCCAGTCATATATATACTAAAGAATTTACAACCTATCGTATCCACTGATATAATACTGTTAATATACAATGCATACTTTTTATCTAGAATGAGGTATGGGATCATTTTCTGGGGCATGTCACCACATATAAATATAATATTCAAGCTACAAAAAAGGGCAATTAGAGCAATAGAAGGCTTGACTAAATTGACCTCTTGCAAAAAATATTTTGCAAAAAATAAATTGCTAACCCTTCCGTCCATTTTAATTTATGAAGCTGCAACTTTTGTAAAATCTCATTCTAAAACTTTCACTTTCAATAACTAGGAACATCAACATCACACACGACAGAATATCAATATTCATCACAAAAGATATGAATTATCCATCTCCAGCAAAAGCCCCTACAACTCCCTTTGTATGTTGTATAATAAACTTCCCCTTCAACTAAAACAAATACAAAATCTCAAACCTTTCAAAGCAAAATTAAAAGAATATCTGGTAGAAAAAACATATTACTCCCTTAATGAATATTTAAATAATTAAAAACTGGTCCAAGGCAATCTTTTTTCTAATTGTAAGGTAAATTTTTAACAATGATTTTGTGTTCTGAAGAAACTCTGAATTAATTTTGTAATTTATATCATGTAAATGTAATATAATTTACGTATGTATATTTTATTTGTAAAATTTGACTTGTCATATGTCTGCTATGTACAGACCCCCGTGACCAATAAATATTATTATTATTATTATTATAAATGTATAATTTTCTGGTGTGTGTATTATATATGCAATTCACATCCTTTGCTGTTGTAAATAAGTTGTCCCATAGTGATAGGAGATACTACATGAAGTTCCGTATGTTTTAAAATTCATGGACAATCTATTTTATTGTATGGTATGTTATACTGGAATATTAAATCTGATAAAAAATGGTGATTATGAAGGGAGAAAAGTTTAAGCTGTTGCTGTATGTCTGCATATGTGTACGTCATGACCCTGTTTATCTTAATATGTTAAATGTCATTGCATAATTTACTACAACTGACTGTGGAAGAGAGAATTACCAATTTCATATCTTTTAGCTATAGCATTACTGTTGTTGAGGTATTTCCTTGCATGCTGTAATACTAATGGTTAAGGTGAATTGTGCTTGCATTAGTTCCAAGGGAATTCCCCACGTGGCAGTACCAAAATGAGCTAAATTTATATTCCCTCTTATTCATGAATGGTTTGTTCAATTTTCATTCTAAAAGTGGATTTTTACTGTAAATAATGGTAATATTTGAGCTGTGCTGAGAAAAGAATTAATTTTTTTGAAATTTCCATTTTTGTTGAAAATTTTTTTATAAAAACTTACTGCAAAAATTACCAGTAGTCAAAATGTAGAACATTTTTTAAACACATAATACATAATTTTTATACTTATAAATTAAAGTATCATTTGATCAGAAGAGTATTTTAAAGAAGCAATAGAAAACAATTCTACATTGCAACGCTGCCTCTGGAATTGCATTTGATGCCATGGGAGCATGCTCTAAACTCCTTTCCTATGAAATGGTATCTCCCAAGAGGATAATATGAACTTCCACATGAAAACAAATCAGGGTTGTCTGGTTTCTGAGGGAATCTTATCATGTTTTTGACTAAAGCCAGGGGACACGGATAGGTACCAAATAGATTACATTTTGGTAAGGGAGAAGTTTAGAAATAGTGTTAAAAACTCGCAAAGCTATCCTGGTGCTGATGTAGACTCAGATTATAACTAAGTAATGATGAAAACCGTGCTTAGATTCAAAAAGATTTATAGGGCGAAAACCACACCCAAATGGAACGTAGAAGCCCTCAGGGGTAGGAAAGCTAGAGAGTTTCAAGAGTCAATCAACAGGGCTCTAGAAGGTAAAGAAAAGGAACTTACCATAGACAAGGGATGGGAAAAGATTAAAAACAGCATCAGGGATAGTGCCCAATAAATGGCAATTTATCTCCTTAGTGGGGACATGTAATTTAGCTAATTAATCCCAGTGGATGCAATGCAGCAACATTTTTAGCTCTTATAAAATTTTATATATTAAAAGTATTATACATAACATAGAGGAACAATCATATTAGAATATAAACAATATGAATTTAAATGCCAATATAAATAAAGTCATTATGGAGATATACATCAAGAATACATATTATGAACAAATATAGGTATTTTAAAACTAATGTGTACGGATTAAGGGAATTGATTTTCTGTAACCTAAGTATTAAATATGTCTAAGGAATTATTGGTAAGAACTTTAATGCCCAATCGTTGAATATGAGACAACTTTGAACAATATATGTATATAATTAGCAAGGAGAAAATCTACAGAGAATTTGTTATCAATCAACTGTCGCCAATAATAAAGTTTTCATAGATATCTAATCAATAAATGGCATTTTGGAGAGATCACTAAATAATGTTTGCTTTAAGCTCCACAGCAAAGATTCTTCCTGTTAAGGACATCAAAATAATGGATAATATAAACATTATTGATTTAAGATACCTGAAATGGTTACTGCAACTGGAATAGAAATTAGTAGATATTTGTACAGCATCTGTGCTGCCAAATGTGTGGTGCTAACATTATTTCATGCAAAAAGGATTAAGGCTAGACCAAATTAGATTTCTTCAATGCATTATTGATAAGTTGTACTAATGAAACTGATAATCGGATATCTTGAATGAAAAATTAATTAATTTATTCCTTATTAAGACAAGAATATGATTTCAATCTTGCTTCATGAAATATTTCTTTCTTATTTGGTCTTAAGTTTTGTAAAGAAATTTTTAATTTAAATTAGTTAATAAATGCATATGTATTTATTTTATAAGTGCTAAAAATGTTGCTGCATTGCATCCACTGGGATTAATTAGGTAAATTACCTGTCCTTATTTTTTTGAATCCCACCATTGCTTCAAACTCGGTGGAAAACTTTCTTGGTATATATAAGCCTAATTACCTATGCCTTGATGCATAGAATGTGTTTACCTGAATTACGCACAGATTCATAAAATCTTGAGAGAAGAAGTTTTTCGATTTTTGCGTAGGACATCTTCTTGATTTTGGATACCTGAAATACTCATAAATGGTTGCTCCCATTCTGTAAAATGTATTACAAGTATTCTAAAAATAATTTATGGCCTTCACTTCGGATAATTATTTAGGTACCATTCATGAATTTTTAAATGTAAGAGATCAGGAATAAGATACTGCATTTCCTATTCAAATTTATAATAAGTACAAAAAAGCAGCATTTCAACAAGTTGTCTTAATGATGGAATGTATTAAGCTTTAAAATCAATGTTCCAGTTTATCTATTTTTATAAAATAACTCAATCGCTCACTAGCACACTCTTATTATGCAAGAAATGAAGAAGACAAAGCTTAATAGTTTTTGTACCCACGGGTAACAGGTTACTTTTATTTCTGCTGACAAGGAGACGCTTAAGGTACGTTTTCCTAGAAGCGACTCCAGCGATCATCGCGAAGGACTTCTCTTCCCAATTCGTATGTAACCGTTTTCCTACACGCGATGATAGCTGGAGTCGCTAGCGTCGATAGCTGAGCGATTTCAGTCGTCTCCTCTGAGAGGTGTCAAATCACAGTCGCTAGCGATTTTCTGTGGAATCCGCACGTATCGATACTTTGAAAATGTCTTCTAATAAGAATGGAAAGCTGCATTTTCCGCTGAGGAGAACGGAAAACTGACAGAGAATGTGAGAAATCATCCAGCTATATATGATATGCAATATACACTTCTAGAGATTTCTATTGTATGCTGTCCTCTTGATTGACCTTCAATTAATCTCAGAATAAAATTAAACTGTGAAGGGACCAATCAAAAGAATTCTCGAAACTTTTCAGCATCCTCCCTCAAATGGTTTTTAACCAGCTGCAAGAAACATCCCTCTAAATGACAGCAACAAAGTGTTGGAATAGTCACAGGAGTAGCTTGTAGGAAAAAACACCACAGCATTTTGTGCCAGCGATGGTCGCCGAGCGATTATCGCCGGTCGATCATCGCTCAGTTAAAGTCGCGTCTAGGAAAACGTACCTTTAGATTGGTTGATTTGCCGGAAATTAAAAAACGGATTGGTAGTGAAATCGTACAGCTGTATGATGCCAGAATTTTAATGAGAATATACGGAAGAAAAAATAACCGTAAAAGAACAACTCGTGAGATAAAACTGAAGAGAACTTGTAGTACGTTTGAGTGATTCTTTAGCATAATATTCATATTTATTTCATTAGAAGGCACAAGAGGCTAAGTAGCTTACTACCACAGCTAATAAGGCGAGATGGCGCATAAGACTGTGATTTATTGATTGAATGCTGTGAAAAACACTCAGCAATCGTAATTATGAAAAAATGCATTATTTTTTTAACTGTTCGAAACGATACTATACATCAGACACAACTAAGGGATTTTGGCTGAAAATGCGCCATAATAAGTTTTATTTCATTCATCAAAGAATTTACTATAGACCTTCCTCAAGTGATTTCATGGACTCCGTTTCCGGACCTTTCTGAAATCGAAATTATGGCCCAGTAACCATTTAGAGGCGTATTTATTTCCATTTGAAAATAAACAGCATCAAATAAGAAACTAGGTTTACTTTCAGCTTCCAAGTCAGTATTCCGACGAAACATTTTGGTAGAGAACAGATTTCGCACGCCACAAAACACTCCTTTTCATTCACGTTGCTTTCATTTCAGAAAAAAGTACTAACGTTTTCATACAGCGTAATGGAAAGTGCAAAGCGTGCAAAGGCTGTATCCATGCAGTGAGACCGAAGAGGGGATATGATAAGCTTATTAATCGCTAGAAATTTGGGCCAATGACTACGGAGGACGTGAAATTAGGGCTTCTTAGTTAGAGAAAAGGAAAAAATGTTAGTGAACTGGAAGGGGGCACACTTATAAAGGTACTGTAAATACTTGATAATCAGCTGTAGAGCATTTTCAACGATTTTATAAATTCAGATCAAAGATTATGATATGAGTGATTCAAATAAGTTTGCTTTTTACCTAAATTAACATTTTTCAAATCCATCGGTAGTCCCGTTTCACTTTCTCGAATTAAATGGTTGTGTTCTCTGAAATGAGCTTAATACACCTATCTTTACATCTATCCTCGCCTGAAACTTACGAATGGATCTAAAGTTTGCATCGAGTCAAATGTCAAGATTGTGCACATTACTAGGTTAATTGTTTTCTTCCTCAAATTAGCAGACGGCTCTTTAGTTGCGCTGACGACTTTTTTTAACCTACACTGTGTTGCTTTTCATTGCTTGCGGGGTTTTAAAATTTCAAAGAGTACTTGTTCCAAAATAAATCCATAGCTGATTATCAAATCAATTAAATCAATCGTATCCTTGTTAAGAACTGATTCGTTTTTCCCCGGCGGATGATGGGAGGAATTTCATCTCGGCATCTCTAACCTATTATATCGTTAGCAAGTTTGTCAACTTACGAGTTGGGAGCTTACGACGATACAATTATCGTGATCATCTGAAGTATACGGAAATGTGAAATCTTGAGAGGTACAATTAATTTATGTGAAAGTTTCATCGATAAATATTCTTCTCATGAAATTTGTGGTAATAAATTGGAAATTGGAGGTAATGTTCTAAGCATTTTCGTGGATGAATTTGAAGATATTTTTATGTGGGTCATTGGGTCTAAATTAAAATGCCAAGATATATGATGTATTTGTTTGTCATGTTGACAGTTATGGTTTTATGAGAGTAGGTAAGTAATTATTGTTGGCTAACGTGATGTCTACTTTTCTCTTGTTTAACTTTCAGTGCAGTGCGTAAAGAATGATTATGTAGTCAACTAATACATTGATCCGTAGAAAATGGCCAATTTCGATTAGCTCGCTATTGTTAAAACAAGCCCATTTATTTCTAACCATTGTTTGGTTAATATATATTAATTAAATAAATGAGCTTTTGTATATGTGTATATATATATATATAGTGATGAACACTAGTTTGCAAAAACAAAGTTGTGAATTAAACGTGCACGCTGAATTTTTGTATTCCTGCACCTTGCCGTATAAATAGCATACAGGAGTCGGAGCCACTCTCCTCCACTGCAACCACCAAAGTCACAAAAGTCACTTCTGTCACTCACGTCACGAGATTATCGCAAAATCGGCACAATGTGCCCTCACATTCCCTATTTAATTCCCTCTCCTTCAATTCCCATTCACTTATCCCACCCCTTAATTTGTCTAACAACTTCTGTCTTTGTCTTCCCCTCTGTCTTTTCCCTAGCATTTATCCGTTGATCGCTTTCTTCAATAATCCCTCTCCTCTCAATATTTGACTCACCCATTTCTTTTTTCTATTTTTAATTACTTCAATCATTACTCTTTTCTCTCCAACCATCTCTAGAACCTCCTCTTTCATTTTTCTATCGAACCAACATACTTTCTCCATTCTACGTCATACCCACATCTCATAAGCCTCCAATCTTTTGACATCCTCTTTTCTTAACGTCCATGTTTCACACCCATACAACATTAAACTCCACACCAAGGATTTAACCAATCTTTTCCTGATTCCTTTATCAAGTCCCTTTGTAATCAATTCCCTTTGTTTCATGAATGCTTCTTCTGCTAATTCAATCCTTTTTCTAATTTCTGTTGAGCATCTTCCATCTTTAGAAAGAAGACTGCCCAAGTATGAAAATTGGTCTACTTGTTCTAGTTTCCCCATCCACTCTTATCGTTAACTTAGCTTTCTTTCCCTTCGAAAACCTCATAACTTTAGTCTTTCATACATAGACTATCATCCCTAACTCCTTTTCTTTATCGTTTAGTGTATTTACTAGGATTTGCTAACCCCTTTCAGAATCGCACACAATAGCTTTATCGTCTGCATATCTTACCGACTTCAATAGTTCTCCACCAACCTTTATTCCCTTATCTATTTCATCCCATGCTTCTTTGACCATTTCTTGTGAATATGTTAAAAAGAGATGGTGATAAAGAACAGCCTTGTCTTACTCCCCTCCCTAACTCTGCCCATTCCGATTCCCCATTAGCAACTCTTGCTCGTGCGGTCTGATTTAAATACAAATTTTGTACTAAACGCCTATCTTTCCAATCCAACCCAATTTTCTTTAGTATCACCATCAGTTTTACCCATCGAACTCTATCGAAGGCCTTTTCAAAGTCAACATAACATACACAAACGTCCCTTTTAAATTCTAAGCTTCGTTCTACGAGAACCCTCATAACTCCAATTGCATCCCTCGTCCCTTTCCCTCTCTGAAAACCAAACTGATCATTCCTTATGATTTCCTTAGTTTTTCCCTTGATTCTTCTATTCAAGACCCTAAGAATAACTTATGCAGCATGAGATATTAAGCTAATTGTGCAGTAGCCCCAGCATTCTAAGGCATTATTCTTTTTCTGTAATGGAATCAGTATAGACTTGGTAAAATCCTCTGGCCACTTTCCTTTCGTCTTAAATCTTTCTACATAAATCATAGAATTGCTTTTTAGCCTTTCCCCCCAGATTCTTGAGAAATTCCACTGGGATCTAATCCACACCCGTTACTTTTTTCCCTTTCATGTCCCGCAGTGCTCTTTCAAGTTCACTATCTAGTATACTCGGTCCAACATCATCTTCCTCTATTTCTTGCATACTTTCTATCTTTGTGTGGGTAGGCTTCTTGTCTTTAGAATACAATTCTTTGACATACTCTTTCCATTTTCCCCTTATGCTTGCTGGCTCCCTTAAGACGTTTCCCCTGTTATCCCTAATAGTGGCCATTTTATACCAATTTTATTCCCCGTTAATTGTTTTACTTTCAGCCATCTTTTCTATTTCGTTACATTGTTCCTTCCACCTCAATTCTCTAGCTCTGTTTGTTTCCCTCCTCAGTTCGTTGTTTAGTGCCCTGTACATTCTTCGCCTGTGTTCTGTGCTGACCCTTTTCCTCTGTCTTCTTTCCTCCATTCTATTTATCATTTCAACGGTCACCTATGGTTTCCTAATTTTGTTTTGGTTGACCTTCCCAATAGTTCTTTGGGTGCTATCCTTGATGCTGGTTTTCATCTTTTCCCATCCCTCATTTACGGTTTTGTATTTACCTTTTACTCATTTACCTTTCTGTACCATCTACAGCCCTATTTACTGACTCTTGAAAATCTTGCTTTCCTACCCTTGAGAGCTTCAATATTCCATTTGGGTATGGTTTTTGCCCTATTAATCTTTTTGAACCTAAGCTCGGTCTTCATCATTACTAAATTATGATCTGAGTCTACATCAGCACCAGGATAGTTTCGTGAGTTTTTAATACTATTTCTAAACCTCTTCCTTACCAAAGTATAGTGGATTTGGTACCTATCTGTGTCCCCCGGCTTCTTGCATGTGTACCACCTCCTGTTATGGTGTGGAAAGAGAGTGTTGGTATAACGGGGGTTATTCCTTTTGCAAAAGTCTACCAGTTTTTGTCCTCTGTCATTTCTATTTCCTAGTCCAAACTCTCCCACTCCGTCCCCATCTTTTCCCAGCCCTACCACAGCATTCCAATCCCCCATTACAATAAGGTTTTTATTGCCTTTCACCCTTCCAATAACCTCTTCTATTTGTTCATAAACTAAATCTATTTCATTCTCACTGTAGTCGCTAGTAGGGAGGTACACCTGCACTTTCACAGTGTTTATTGGTTCCACCTTAATTTCTACAGACATTACTCGGTCACTTATTAGTTCAGTGGCTATCACGGCATTTCCTGTTCCTTTGCCCAACACTATAGCAACCCCTCTCTGACTCTCATTTCCCCCACTGAATATGACCCTCACATCATCGCTCCAGAAATCTCCCCATCCTTCCACCTTACTTCATATAACCCCAGAATCTTAATGTTGGATCTTTTCATTTCTAATTTTATGTTTTCTAACTTTCCTTTCCTAAGCATCATTCTCACATTACAGCTCCCTACCTTCGTTTCCTTGGTCATCATCTTCTTCTTCTCTTGTGTTGTTGGGTAAGGATTTCGTGAAATGATGACTGGGGTGGCCTTATCACCATCCCTGCCAGGCACGGCACTCTCCCTAGAGGGCTGAGTCCCGTTTTTGCCAATGACAATATTAATATTTTGGCACATCATATTCATGGGATAGATAGTCGAGGTGGTCTCCCCTTGCCTTCCTCAACAGTGTTTCTAACGTGACACCATCACTCATATAGGCTGCCCCACTGGGGTACAGATGCCTTTGCAGCCATCTCACTGAGGTACAGATGCTGTGTGGACTACCTTTTGACTGGCCCCTACCTATTGACCTTTCTGGCATGAGTGACCCTATTAGGAACAATGTTCCAGCCAGTATAGCTCTCTAGGTTATAGGAACACGCAAGCCCCTTCACCACGTCAAGGTGTAGTCCGTAGAAGGGGTTGGTTAATATATTGCTTTTATTTGAAATATGTTATTAATTTGAGGCTTAATATGAATATTTCCGAAGTTGTTTTTCTTAACATTATGGATCCATGAAGCAAGTTTGCTCCAGGAATTTGTTCGAGCTCCTCGAGTTTTGGCTTTGGCTGAACACCAGGGCAATCATGCCTTCTTTGTGTTCATCAGGTCTCGCTTTCCTGCTTAGTTGTTCTCTGACTTGACCCTGGAGAGAGTGATTCCTATAGATTCAGATTTCAGGTGTGAATTAGGTAAGTTTCTTGCCTTTCTATAGCATCTTGAAAGAAAATTCATGAAAAACATTATCTATTATGTGAGTAATAGTGTATATTAACATTTATTTTTGAACTAATTGACCTTGAATCAATTTCCCCTTTATTTTATTAAACCAAAAGTCAGTATGTTTTCTACATTGATGTTACAACAATTTTTTGTAAATATAGGAGCACAACATCAAGTTGCCACAAATGTTTTTGTTAACATTTCCTCCAGAAAATTGAAGTTACTTTTTGAAATTCCCTCTGGAAGCCGTAGTGGTGAATTTGTCAGTGAAGTATTTCAGGCAATTGAAGGTACACAACCTGGAGTTGGATGTTATTATTAGTTCAACAAAATTCAGGATTACCTATACCAGAAAATAATTTAATCTCATAAACTTATTTTTAAGATTGGTTTCTCTTATTTTTCATGAATTATTCCTAAAGTATCAGCGAAAAGATGTGGTCCTCCAGAACTGGAATGGCTCCAGAAATTTACATTCCTCCAAGCAATCGTAACAGTGGAAACTTCAAAATGGATGGTTCAGTTGATAGTGTTGCTAAAAGTCCAAGTGGACAACCTGGTGATTCTGATGACTTCATAACAAAAGTTTATGGCATTGAAACAGTGAGTTGAATGTTTTATATTTTATAATTAGTTGCTGTACATAAAATCTTTCTAAAGATGTAATTTAAATGTCATAGAAATGAATATAGGAAAACCTCTGAATTAAAGGAACTGTGATGACTCAGTTTTCCCTTACTGCCATTTTTACAGGAAGCATTGTGTCTAGTTCTAAAAAGTAAATAATATTTAGCTAATTTAATTGCTTTTAATTGTACTTTTCTGATCTGATAGTCCTTTTTGTTCAGGGGGATTTATATGCATTAGTAATTAGCAATATCTGATTGTTTTCTCCTTCACTCCTATCTAGTTCTAAAACTATTCCCTGTAAGCCACGTTTTGACTGGTGGCCTTTACAGAGTAATAAACTTTCCTTGCCATTACTTATATTAAGTTTAATGTGTTTATCCTTAATAGAGGCTTAAAATCATTCTGAAATTCATGTAAAATTAATTATTATAATTTCAACATGTCATTGTTACTCTTTATAAATTTTTTCCTCAAACTTGCCTCTTTATACTTTTGATTCATATTTGATTTTTAATTGTAACCTCCATATCATCCGGCAACTTAAGTGTTCAATTTCTCTTGTTGTCATTCCTCTTTGTTGTTTACCTTCAGTCACTTTATTTCCTCACTTATGATGTGACCCAACCATTTCTTCAATCAAATCTCTCATTTCTCCAGTTACCTAAATATTTTCCTTGTATGTTTGTCTATCAATCCAAAGTTGGTTTTCAGTTCAGAAAATGGTTTCCAAAGCCCTGCTATCTTAAGCTTCACATTTCACACCTGTACCGTAAAAAACCCAAGACCAAAGGACTAAGATTTTTACATCTTTAGCTAGGGGATCTGTTCCTGCTTCCTTACATTTGGAAAATTGGTTATGAACATCATTTTCCTTCCCTTATTCCCTTCCTACCCTTGAATCTCTTGAGTTATGTCTAGACATTTTTCTCTATCCCACAAACCCTTTCAGAATCATTTAGAGCCCTTCCTATAAGTTTCAAACCCTTCTAAACTGCTGCACAACTTTTTCATATCTGTATTTGATCTGTCTCTATTTTATTTAATTTTTTCCTTTTTAACATTTGACTTGGACCTAAACCCCTGAAAATTTATTTCAAAAAATTAAGTAATTAATCTGAATACCACATGAAGGTTTCTAAAATAGTGCTATGTTCGTAATGTCATCACGAACCTATTAAAGATTTGCTCAGAGAAAATCTGTCAAAAGGAGTATGTTTTATTAGCTCTTGACTTCATATAAAATCAAATCCAGCGTCACAGTCCTCGATTTAACTACATTTCTGGATACTCTCCCCATATTTGCAAGTTTTATGAAGGAAGTATCCACAGCTTCCTTTTAGATCTCTGAAATTCCAAAATAATTTTGATATTTAAAAAATGTTTCATTGATTATTTTATGTAATCATCAAGATCTAAAAAGAAATCAAAGTAAATTACCATCACATTAAATTAAACTGTAACACGAGTCAATTTACCATTCAATGAAGTAATTCTAGCTGGAAAATTTTTGATTGTAAAATGTCTTTAATCATAAAATTTATGTTTTATGAATATGTAAAATTTTGATGCTAAAAGTGAAAAAGTGATAAGTTAAATAATTCCTAATAAAGGAATTATATAAAGATTGTAGGATCAATTCTTTTCTCTCTTGACACTCTTCTTATATTTACTGTTGCAATAGCAGTTATCCCTATATAAAGGAATGAAAGATTTCCTGAAGTTGTTTACCCAATTTCTGCTCTTCTCTCAGCTCTTATTTCAAGACTGCCTGCATCTTAACCAAGTGCTACCAAATGAATGAATGAGATACTGTGTTTGCACCAATACAAGATGAAAAAAATTTACAATGTTTTTATCTCATCAGAAAGCATACATTTGATATTTATTTAGATAATTTGTTTATCATATACACTCGATCAAGCTACAGCTGTTGATTGGTCTCTTTGGATGAAACTCTGTGCTAGTTAACGAGGTGGGAAATATTTTTATCAGTAGCTTCAATACAGATGAGAATTAGAGATTCTTTTTTAGGGGATGTAGTATTCCTTCAATGGGGAATGATCATAATCCTTATACCTTTGATTTATATGAGAGTGACTTTCTATAGCTTGATTTGCTTGTCACCCAAATCCATAGGTTCTTAAACATCTTTCTTATTGTTAATTGACTGCTCATAGTAAGGAATCCAGATTTAATAATGAATCCTTTTTTGCCTATTATTAAACATAAACAAGATATCTGTTAATATTTTAGTACTCGTATTCTCAATATGGGATTTTGCTGTTCAAACTTGCGTAGAAAACAATCATTAGAAAGAATTTCAGCTTGTTTTATCTTATTGCTTGCTGAATTGTCTGCTGATTCTCATTAGGAAATAAAGATGTATAAATTACAATGATAATTGGAACTTCCTGGGCTCAAGAAAACAATCAATATTTTAAATTTAAAGAATGAAAGCTGGAAACAAAAAATAACTAAAATGAGTCATTTTGAAGCACATTGCTGGTTCATTTCCAAATGTATACGCGAAGTTTTATCAAAATTCCAACAATTCTGTATAAAATATGATAATCCTCAACCATATTAATAATCTATTCAATTTCCCTTCTTTTGGTACTTTCCTAATTTTATTAGACAATTCTTTGTAACTCAAGTTTGCATTAAATTAATAAAGTGCAACTAATATTCGAAGTTCATGAATATTCTACATGGAAATCTAATTGAGCCTTTTTGGCAAAAATTAGTGAATGAAAAGGTGATAGTTCTTCTTTCCTGGTCTCAGAGGACATATGTGCATCATTTGACATAAATCAGGCAAACAGTGTGGACTCTAATCTAAGACAAACATACCCACCAAATTTCTACTTTATGTGACTAGAAGATTTAATTTCAACTTTTCTTGAGATTAATTTTAGACAGTTTATTTTCCATGATTATTTTCATTCTGGTTGTCACTCTGATTCAACAAAAATACAAATTTTAGTTCAGTTACTATCTTCCCTAACAGCAACCCATCAAATTGCTATTTACTTGATATTTTCTTTCTAATAATCTTGTGCAAAGATTATATTTTTCTCTTATACTGATATTTTACAAATTTTCGATGAATATATTGAGACAAAAGAAATTATCAAAGAGTAAATTCAGTTATTAGAATGTAAATTTCAATATGTGAGTTGCTTGTCACTATTGCATACATTTATCAAATAAAAGTACTGTTCCACTTGATGAGAATGCAAACAGATAATTGGAAAAAAGAATGGTTTCCAGTTTTGGTGCAGGTTCAAGGATTATTATTTTTTGTTTGAATTCAGTTATAACTCTGACAAAAGATATGGATTTTTGTTGTGATTCATTGCTAGTTTGTTGATCTGTTTCAGACTAATTATTAATATACTTACTGTGTTTCAATACTAGAATTTTTTTCCAATAAAGCAAATTATTTTTGTGTAATCAGCTAAATTTTGTAATGTATTATAATTTTATGTCCTCTTACATTGTATTTCAAGAAATTTGTTCTATTTTTTATTTTTGACTTGCATCTTTCATGACAATTAATTTCTGGCCTATTTAATTTTCTTTTCTTCTACAAATCCTCATTAATGTATCTTTTTGGTTTATTTAGGAAAGTAATCTTATTTACCAATAAAGGCCTGTAGCATTTGTCCAATTTGAATGCAGAAATAACAATGGATTTTATTTTAGTAGTCCTGTTTTGAAATTTAGATTTTAATTAGAACATTGTGTTTGGCAGATGAAGCCTATGAGAACTCTAAATATCAACAGAACTGTACCATATTGGTGTTCTGAAACTAGTTTTATAGAAACTTTGTCATCCAAACAAACTTCTCACCACTACATAATGAAGAAGGAATTTAGATGAACCATTAATTAACATTTGTTGAGGTGTTCTGAAAAAATGAACCATCCTCATTACATAATTTTAAAAGGAAATCCCCAGGACCCATGAAGATGTTGTATTGAAGGATGAGGATAGAAAAATTTGCTTGAGATTGTTTTGTTGAATTTGAAATTAAGTTTGGTGAAACTTTTGTAGAATCATAACTGCATATAATCAATTATTGTATTGTTATGCTATTCATTGTAGTAGTTTTTAATCCTTTCCTTTATTTGAGTTATGCATAGTGAGATGCATTGTATCTTCATTCCAACAATAAACAAGCAGAACCTTATAATTAAATTATTGGGATTATTCGGAGACACAAAACTTTGTTTGCCTTAATACCTCAACCCCTTTCCTAGTTTGAGTTTTATGTTCTATTTAACCTTTGATTACTGTTTTTTTCTTAATGTACCCCTATCATAGTTTTATATCTATTCATTTTGTTACTCATTTGAAGTGTATAAAAGAAGAGAAACAGTCTGTTAAATTTGTCTTTGTTACTGAGAGGTAAAGTAGAGATTGAGGTAGATAAAGGGCTTCTTATAGGGTGAGGAAGAGAGGACCAACCAGAAGTTCCACAAGAAATCAGTCTTGATGTGCAATATGCTGCAAGAATGTACTGCTTGTGCCATGATTTTGTTGTAGGACTTGATGAAAGAACAAGGAAAAGGGAAAATTTTCATTGAAAGTTTGCCATGTATTCAAATCAAAACCATGGTCATTTTCACACACAAAGAAAACTCACTATGTAGGGTCCACAAAAACTTGTATCAAACGACCTAAGTTTTGTTATGGTGTAACATCATCAGGTGGTGATGTTACATGTGGACTCTACATAGTGAGCTTTCTTTGTGTGTGATCATGAAGGAGTTCCATCATGTCTCACCGAAATCTGTCATGTCCATGGTCATTTGTAATAATGATATATGTGATAAAAGTTAACATTTTCCATGTTCCCAATATGCTGCTTTTAGATCGAAAGATGCAGATTGAAGATTAATCTCCACATATATATATATATATATATATATATATGGAGATTAATCTTCAATCTGCATCTTTCGATATATATCTATATATATCTATATATATATATATATATATATATATATATATATATATATATATATATATATATATATATATATATATATATAGATATAGATATATATAGATATATATATATATATATATATATATATATATATATATATATATATATATATATATATATCATCATCATCATCATCAGCCATTTTCAATCCGATGTCGGATGTAGGCCTCCCCAAGCGCTTTCCAATTCTCTCTATTCTGAGCTTCTCTTTGCCATGTCACACCTAAGTACTTAATGATGTCTCTGTTCCATCGATCCTTTGGTCTTCTTCTTGGTCTCTTCACATCTCTTGGTGTCCAGTTCAGAACCGCTCTTGTCCAACGGTTGTCGTTTCTTCTCGCCACATGGCCTGTCCACATCCATTTCAGTGACCTTACTTTATCTATGATGTCTGTCACTCCGGTCTTCATCCTCACCCAGGTGTTGCGTTTCCTGTCTCTTCTTGTGATCCCAAGCATACACCTTTCCATACTTCTTTGCGTTGTCTGAAGTCGCTGGGTTATTGCTGCGTTTAACACCCAGGTTTCACTTCCATACGTCAACACTGGTAGAATGCATTGGTTGAAGACCTTTCTCTTCAAGACCATTGGCATTTGTGACTTTAGAATGTGTGCATTTCTTCCGAAGGCACTCCAGCCGAGTTTAATTCTTCTGTTTACTTCGTTAATCCTGTTGTTCTCTCCTGTGGTTACTAGTTGTCCTAGATATGTATATTCTGAGCAGACATCCAGAGGCGTCCCTTCAAATTTGATTGTTTCTTGTGCTGCAAAAGAGTTATACATTACCTTTGTTTTTGTTAAATTTATCCTGAGTCCTATCTTCTGTCCTGCTGTGTTCAGTTCATGAAGTGTTGAAGCTAGATCTTCTCCGTTGGTTGCGAAGAGTACTATATCATCTGCAAAGCGCAGATGACTGATGTGTTCCCCATTAATCCGCAGACCTTTCTGCTCCCAGTCCAAAGTTTTAAAAACTTCCTCCAGAACAGCTGTGAAAAGAATTGGGGAAAGGCAATCCCCTTGTCTAACTCCCTTCTCAATCTTGAATTCTTCAGTAACTTCGTGTAGCATTACTGAATCTGTGGCATTTTTATAAATGCTGCGTAGGAGACGGATGTACTCTGCATCTACTCCTTGTTTTTCCAGAGCTTCTAGTGTAGAGGAGGTACTTACTGAGTCGAAGGCCTGAGCATAGTCCACAAAGCATAGTACTAGTGGCATCTCATATTCATTCGTCCTGCTGATTATTTCTTGTAGTGTGTGGATGTGGTCCATAGTACTGAAGCCCTTCCAGAATCCTGCTTGTTCTCTAGGCTGGGCAGATGATAGAATAATCTTTATCCGTTCAGCTATTATCCTCATGAATGTTTTGTAAACAACAGGAAGGAGACTGATGGGGCGGTAATTCTTCAGCTCTTCCTTGCTTCCTTTCTTGTGCAAAAGGACTATTCTTGCATGATTCCAGTCCTGGGGGATTCTTCCTTGTTTCAGGCAAGTTGTGAATAACTGCGCTAAAACGTGTGCAACTTCTGTTCCACCAAGTTTTAAATATTCTGCTAACACTCCATCTATGCCTCCTGCTTTTCCGTTCTTCGTCTGCTTTATTTCTGCAGTTACTTCTTCTGGGAGAATAGAGAGGGGATCTCGTTGGTTTTGGCTTTTCTCTTGGTTTTCCTCTTCATCATTTTCTTCCTTCTTGTATAGGTTGCCAAAGTATTCTGCTACCGTCCTTAGTATTGCTTGTCTGTTGCAAGTTCTTGTACCATCTTCCTTCTGTATGGCTAAAATCTGTTTTCTTCCAATTGCTAGGCGTTGTCTGGTCTTCTTCATACTATTGCTGTTTTCTATAGCCTTTTGCACAATTCTCTCATTGAATTTTCTCACGTCTTCCTTAATTGCCCTTCTGATAGCCTTACTAAGCTCGACGTATTCGATGTTATCCTTTTGTGTATCTGAATTCTTCAGTTCCTTACGTCGTTTCATCATTTGTCGGGTGCTGTCACTTAGCTTTCTATCTTTAGCTCTTCTTGGTGTGCTTGCTACTTCTTCTGCTGCTTCCTTAACAGCTTGCATGACTTTGGTTTCTAGATCTTCTTCTTGAAGTGCTGAGAATCTATTTTTTAGCTCAAGCTGATATTTATTCTTGTTTTCTTCTAGTTTTTTGATGCTTATTTCATGTTTCTTGCATGAAATCAACTTCTTGCGTTCTATTTGGGGATTAATCTTCAATCTGCATCTTACGATCCTGTGGTCACTTCCAGTGCTAAAGTTATTCAATACTTCACAGTCTGTTACTGTGTAGAGTTTATTAACCAATATGTAATCTATTTCATTTTTTACTCCGTTGGGTCCTCTCCAAGTCCACTTCCTTTTTGGGTTCTTCTTGTAATATGTATTTGTTATGTACATATTGGTGCATTCAGCAAACTCTACCAGGCGGTGACCACGTTCGTTTCTCTGGCCCAGTCCGTATTGTCCTGCGACGGTGTCATCGGCTTCCTGTTGGCCTACACGAGCGTTAAAATCGCCCATAATTATTTTATAATAGTGGGCTTCCTTATCGTGCTCAGTGCCCAGAGTTTGGTAAAACTATTCAATTTCTTCTTCGCTGCTTGCTGCTGTTGGTGCGTAGACTTGTATGATCTGAATCGACCCAACTAACTTTCTCCATTCTACGCCATACCCACATCTCAAATGCCTCCAATCTTTTGACATCCTCTTTTCTCAACGTCCACGTTTCACACCTGTACAACATTACACTCCACACCAAGGATTTCACCAATCTCTTCCTGATTCCTTTATCAAGTCCCTTTGTCATCAGTTCTTTTCATGAAAGCTTCCTTTGCCAATGCTATCCTTTTTCTAATTTCTGTCGAACATCTTCCATCCTTAGAAAGAAGGCTGCCCAAGTATGGAAATTGATCTACTTGCTCTAGTTTTTCCCCATCCACCCTTATTGTTAACTTAGCTTTCTTTCCCTTTGAAAACCTCATAATCTTAGTCTTTCTTACATTGATTTTCATCCAAAACTCCTTTGCTTTATCATTTAGTGCATTTACTAGGATTTGCAAACCCTTTTCCGAATCGCACACAATAGCTTTATCGTCTGCATATCTTACCGACTTCAATAGTTCTCCACCAACCTTTATTCCCTTATCTATTTCATCCCATGCTTCTTTGACCATTTCTTGTGAATATGTTAAAAAGAGATGGTGATAAAGAACAGCCTTGTCTTACTCCCCTCCCTAACTCTGCCCATTCCGATTCCCCATTAGCAACTCTTACTCGTGCGGTCTGATTTAAATACAAATTTTGCACTAAACGCCTATCTTTCCAATCCAACCCAATTTTCTTTAGTATCACCATCAGTTTTACCCATCGAACTCTATCGATGGCCTTTTCAAAATCAACAAAACAAACACAGACGTCCCTTTTAAATTCTAAGCTTCGTTCTACGAGAACCCTCATAACCCCAATTGCATCCCTCGTCCCTTTCCCTCTTTGAAAACTGAACTGATTATTTCCTATGAATTCTTTAGTTTTTCCCTCGATTCTTCTATTCAAGACCCTAAGAATAGCTTTTGCCGCATGAGATATTAAACTAATTGTTCGGTAGTCCCGGCATTCTAAGGCATTATTCTTTTTCTGTAACGGAATCAGGATAGACTTGGTAAAATCCTCAGGCCACTTTCCTTTGTCGTAAATTTTCCTACATAAATTATAGAATTGTTTTTTACCCTTTCCCCCAAGATTCTTCAGAAATTCTACAGGAATCTCGTCCACACCCGTTGCTTTCTTCCCTTTCATGTCCCGCAATGCCCTATCAAGTTCAATATCTAGTATATTCGGCCCAAGATCATCTTCCTCTACTTCTTGTATGCCCTCAATCTTTATGTGGGTAGGCTTCATGTCTTTCGAATACAATTCTTCTACATACTCTTTCCATCGTCTCCTTATGCTAGCTGGTTCCCTTAAGATGTTTCCCTTGTTATCCCTAATAGTGGCCATTTTATTACTAATTTTATTCCCCGTTAATTGTTTTACTTTTCTGTATAATAGGTCGACCCTCCCACTTTCAGCCATCTTCTCTATTTCGTTACACTGGCCTTTCCGCCATGATTCTCTTGCTTTATTTGTTACCCTCCTCAGTTTGTTGTTTAGGGCCCTGTACATTCTGCGCCCGTGTTCTGTTTTAACACTTTTCCATGTCCTTCTTTTCTCCATTTTATTTATCATTTCAACCGTCACCCATGGTTTTCTAATTTTGCTTTGTGTGACCCTCCCGATGGTTCTTTGGGCACTATCTTTAATGCTAGTTTTGATCATTTCCCATCCTTCATCTATAGTGAGTTCCCTTTCCTTATCTTCTAGAGCCCTGTTGATAGACTCTTGAAACTCTCTAGCTTTCCTACCCCTGAGGGCTTCTACGTTCCATTTGGGTGCGGTTTTCGCCCTATAAATCTTTTTGAATCTAAGCACGGTTTTCATCATTACTAAATTATGATCCGGGTCTACATCAGCACCAGGATAACTTCGCGAGTTTTTGACACTATTTCTAAACCTCTTCCTTACCAGAATGTAGTCGATTTGGTACCTATCCGTGTCCCCCGGCTTTTTCCATGTGTACCTCCTTCTGTTATGGTGTTGAAAAAGAGTGTTGGTGATACAGAGGTTATTTCTTATGCAAAAATCTACCAGTTTTTGCCCTCTGTCGTTTCTTTTTCCTAGTCCAAACTCTCCCACTTCGTCCTCATCTTTGCCCTGCCCAACCACAGCATTCCAGTCCCCCATTACAATAAGGTTTTTATTGCCTTTCACCCTTCCAATAACATCTTCTATTTGTTCATAAACTAAATCTACTTCATTCTCAGTGTAATCGCTAGTAGGGAGGTACACTTGCACTATCACAGTGTTTACTGGCTCTGCCTTGATTTCTACTGACATTACTCGGTCGCTTATCAGTTCGGTGGCTATCACAGCATTTCCCGCTCCCTTGTCCAACACTATAGCAACCCCTCTCTGGCTATCATTTCCTCCACTGAATATAACCCTCACATCATCGCTCCAAAAATCTGGCTGGCTGGAACTTTGTTCCAGCCAGTATAGCTCTCTAGGTCATAGGAACACGCAAGCCCCTTCACCATGTCAAGGTGTAGTCCGTAGAAGGGGCTCTCTGCTACAGAGATAAATTTAAACAATAGCTGCTGATAGACTATTAAATGGAAAATTATTGCAATGTTAAATATCATTATGCTTTACATAATCTACTGTCTCAGCTTCCACTTAGTGGTAGCTCTCATCTCATCATAAATTGCTACATATGATAAATTCTAATTTGTGTTTTTGACTAGAATGTAGAATTTTTAGTGTGATTATATTATGCATGTTTTATTGCTAATGTGACATTTGGGAATTGAATTTGATGAGAAGTTGGATATCAAACTCCACTTCCTGTCCAAACAAAAATTGGCACATCCTCTAGAATTAATTTGTGAGATTTATTTAGGGGCTCTCCTATATTGCCAGCAGTTGCCAACCTGTTTATGGAAGATTTTGAGGAGAAAGCTCTCAACAACTTCCCTTGGAAACCAAGATGTTTTTTCAGATGTATGGATGATACGTTTGTCATCTGGCCCCATGGGAGGAGATGGCTGAATGACTTCTTACATGACTTGAGCAGCCAGCATCCAGTTTACAATGGAAGTGGAAAAAGATGATTGCATCTTTTTCCACTTTTTCCCTTCTTAGATGTCCTAGTGAAACAGAAGGCAGATGGCTCCCTAGGGCATGGTGTCTTTCGGAAGCCAACTCACTATCACTATCATCACTCATGGATCACTATCTGAATCCTGACAGCCATCACCATCCAGCGCAGATTAAAGGAGTACTGCATACCCTAACCCACTGTGCCTTTTTCATAGCAGACATTGAAAACCTACGCAAAGATAAACAACACCTGAGGAGGAGGACACTAATGATGAATGGCTTCAGATAGAAGGATGTGAACGTGGCCCTTAAGTTTAGAAGTCACCACCACCAAAAGAAGAAAAACCACTTGCCACAGCCATATTACCCTATATTGCTGAGTTTTGGGCAAAATTAGTAGAATATTAGGCTGTCACAACATAAGGATGGTACACAAACCCCACAAGAAGATTGGAACTATAATTTCCTAAACCCAAGGAACCCCTTGGACTAAGAACATCCTGTGTGTATGGTGTCCCTTGTGAGTGCATTCTGACCTAAAAAGGAGAAACAGCATGAGCCTTCGATACACGTTTAAATGAACACTTACAGTGTATATGCCTACAGTACCCATCAAAATCGGTGGTGGCAGAACACTCGCTGAATGAAAATCATAAAATCAATAAAGCCAATCAGGATGCAGCCGTCACCTGAGAAAGTGAAAGGCAGCTACAGGCGACATATATACAGAGGACCATTTTGGCAAACTCGACAGCCTTGAAGATGGCCATAGGTAAGGTGGCCGAAATGGCAGTAGAAATTGACTCAACAACCTGGCTGAGCACCCTAGAAACTTTCCTACGATGAAGATACTGTTTATGACAAATTTAAAAATCAAGTTTTAATTTCCATTCAATTAAAATTTATGTAAGCATTTTACAACTTTTTCTAATTTCATAATTCATTTGCAATGTATCCTCCAATTGGTAAAAGTAATTTTTCTATATATTTATCATGGGATTGCTTTCTCTAGTCAGAGGTGGAGAGAAAGATTGAAAGTTGTATTTATTGGAAACTGGAGCTATTACCTTGGCATGGTGGTCCTTAAATATTCTATAAGGATTGGTAGTCATTCATCATTTAGTTCTCAAGTCATAAGCAAATATATACACCCACACTCTACTTAATTGTTTATATGGGTTCCTTTTCATCCGCCAAGTGAATATTAGAAATAATATCAAAAGTTTGCATTCTTTAAAGGTTGTTATTATGGCAAGATTGAGACTAAAAAGACTCTTCTTCCATCTAACCTCTTGTCAAGGATATTAATAAAAACGTCATATATGTAGGTGTAAATGGAAATAGAGTGGAAAAGCTTTAGAAGGAGAGGATGTAAAAAAACTTAAGTTTTTATCTTAGGAAAAAAGATACACAATAGGAAAACCCCTACAAAAAGGGGATAAAACCTGTACAAACCTACCGATAGTACAAGCTGAAAGATTGAATGGAAAGCAGTGTATCACAATGAAAATGACAAAAGCAAATAATATGACATGATTTACATAAAATGAGACCAATAAATAGACATTGCAATCATTCACCCAGAAGAAAAAAATAGAAATAACGAACAAGTTAGCAATAGATTATATGAAATAAAATGAAATGAAAGCAAACAAATTAACATTCTTGGCATAGGCCTGGATATGGATTACTTGTCAACTTATTAGTATTTTATATCATTTCAATTTCTCAAACTGTGAGATTTCACTGATCATATAATGCTGTGAATATTACATAAGTAATGATGGAATATGTTTCAGGGGCTACGCTGATGGCTTTGGGGGATCTATGCAGTTGCGACGCCTTCCACAGGAGTGAGGAGAAGAGGGAGGGAACCAAAGAAAGAAGATAAGCCCAAACCCATCTCCACACTGGGTTGGTTCTGATATACTTAGCTGTTGAAAGCCTCCTTTTCTTGAAGAATATACTGCTATTCTTGCAACAAAGAGATGGGAAAGTATTGCACTAAAAGGTATTAATTTTTTAGACAGTAAAATAAGCAGGCTTTTTAAAATTCAAATCTTGGGAACTGGAATTGGTTTTTGATTCTATAATGCCTTGATCTAAACATAGTGGAACCCGATAATTAAAAAATTGGAATTCAATACAGATTGCAACACATTAAAAGGAATATAATAAAGATACCTTTCAGAATATGTATCAGCAGTAATGCAAAGCAAAGGATGTCAAACCCATAATTTAAAGTTAGAAATTCAGGATTTGATGTAATACTTACAACTTTAACAGTATATTACTGGAAAATAACTACAGCTTATTATAGGCGTGGATATTTTTATTATCCATATCTTTAATAATACTATTTATACAAAAGGTCTTTTGTATGAATTTTAACTCATGGGCTAATGCTATTCCAATTCAAGCTTACACTTGTCCAAATTTGAGAACATTGTTTTTGTTCATAAAAAATTTTAATATATTTATAATTACTGATAGGTGTTGTTCCATATATACAAGGGTGGTCTGAAAGTTTCCGACCCCAGATTTTTCAGAAATTTTCAGAAAATATGTTTAGAAATGGCAGAAGCTTATCAGACCACCCATGTATACTACATGATCTAGATCAATGTTAAATAATCTTAAAGTAATTTTTTAATGATTTTAATCATCCTATAACTTTCCAGAATTAGGCATATTACCAGTTTTGACTTCATCACTTTAGTCTCTCTCTGCTAACACTTCTTCCCCCTTCAAGGTTTATATTTCAACACCTTTTTGGGAATTCTCTGTGTTGTCATACAGCTAATATGTATTTTCTAGCTTTTTTCTAATATGTTGCTCTTATTGATTTGAATTTTAAGTACTGTGTCATTTCTTCATTAAGTTGTCTAGGCATGTGCTATACCGACGTGAGGAATACGTGAGGGAAGGCCCCACGGGAAACAAAAATACCATATATATTCACCATGGTTAATTGGATGGAATGATGTTGGGAGTTCAGGTGCTCTAAAAATCCTGCAAGTTTTTGTTTCCCATGGGGCCAGATTAGGAAGGTGTCATCGACGTATCTGACCCAGAGGAAGAGTGTAAGGCTTGCCGACTCCAGTGCTTGCTTCTTGGATTCTTCTATGTATAAGTTGGCTATGTCAAGGGGCATCCCATTGATGCTCCCTCATTAGAAGCGTCCATCCCAAAGAAAATAGGAAGTCCATAGGCAGAATTCTATTAAAAGAGGTAAGTCTTTTGGCAGTCCGCGTTCTGTTAATTTATTCACAATCTCCAATGAATCATCAATTGGAACACATGTGAATAAAGATTTAATGTTGAAGGTTACTGAAATGTCACTCCTTTTTAGTCTAACTGCCCTCACAATGTCGATGAAGTGGCTAGAGTTTTTAACATAAGAGGGTGTGTGACCCATGTGGGCTGGAGTGTGCGTGCAAGGAGTTGCGTCAGGTTGTATGTTGGACTGCCTATGGTGCTGACAATTGGGCTTAGAGGGACATATTCTTTATGAATTTTAGGTAGTCCGTAAATGCATGGGGGTCTGGATCCAGAGGGGATCTACCGATTCTTGCATAATACGAGAGTCGGTTGAAATAGCTAAATGACCACAAAATTTCAACAAAGAGGACTGTTACCCCCTGTCGTCCACTTGGAAATGACTACTACATCTGATGGCCAATCAGGAGAGCACACATCGTGAAAAAGTAAATGGGAGCAACATATGTATGGCGGACGAGATGAGGATAGTGTCACTTTTGACCTTAAGAAGCCAGCAGTACCTCCGGCAAAACGTGGTCTTATGAAATGACCACAGCTGCGTTCCCAAGAACCACTATGGAATATACTATGTGCAGCAAAAGCATTCGTACCAGCTCTTAAAGTTATAGTAAAATTTACATGACAGGTATATCAGTTTTGAATTACTTTCCATTAATCAGTCATTTTTGAACATAAAATGTGACTTAAGTTATAGATACAGTTGTTTCTACAGATGATCTGGGCTTATTTTGGCAATTAATCTCCTCTTTTTTGGTATCATGTGATCTTTGGTGGGTAGTGTTGCTCGCTCCTAGTCTCTTCTTTGCCAGTGGTTGCTGGTGTTTTCAGCCACTTTAACCTTTATTTAGTTCATAACACTTTTAAAATGATGTGGACGTGATTGGATTACTATACAATGAATCGCCTAGAAGCTAAAATTCATGCTATTTTAGTCCCAATGAATGTGCTTCATAGCCATTTCTCATATTACTGAAATTATTATTGAAATTTTCAAAACCATAAGTTCCCTGCGCTAAGGCTTCTTCACTATGATAGATACATAAGAATAGAACTGTTCACTAGGGAAAGTTTTGTGATCCTATTGTAAAAAGGAAATGGTGTATTCATCCATAAATAACGCGCATGTTATCTACAAAAAAGATGAGCCATCAAAAAAGGTCTGGTGAACTATACTCGCATTTCTGAAAACTGTTCAACTATAAAAATAATATGAAATACACTGTGATATTCTATCGGATATCCAATTTATATAGTTCAGATTTGTAATTATTTGTGATAATTTATTGTCATAGAATACCATTACACTTTCTGCGACTTGTAATTAAGCTTAATTGTAGAGTAAATCTGTCTACGAAGCTACCAGTAGGCTTACTACGAACCTAAGCGAGCGCGCAGCCATAGAAAGCGTGAGGCTGAGACGCGCGCGCGACGAGCACCGCTCAATGTATTTAATTTTTTCAATGTTCTTATTGCTGTCCCACTTTAAAAAAAATGTTTTTCTACAGAAAAAAGAGTGATAAATTTGATGGTGTATTTTAAAATCCGCTCTTTGGGGGCGATTGTGGTTAAACGTTGCATTAAATAATTTGTTGCTATTTTAAAGAAATTTATAAACAATATTTGAAACATTCATTGATAACATTTCAAAGATACATTAAATTGCTATCCAAAACGGAAAACATAATTCCCGTAACTTGTTTTATTAAAATGTTATAGCCCTTAGAAACGACCCTTGTTCGCAGTTTTTTGCAAAAATTTCGAAATTTTAAAAATTAATAACTTTGCAAAAAAAATTTTTTCTGAGCTGAAACCTTGACACAAAGGTTTTAAAATAGAAGTACGCAAGTTAAAAAATTTTCATCGATTTTAAAAAATAGAGGTCAATTTCTGTCCGATTTCCCGTGGAATGGCCGTATTTCACGATCATCCAAGAACGAAAAAAGAACTTTCCATATGTAGTGATTTCCTTCCAAAGTCTTATAAAGTAATCACCATGGTTTATATATTTACTTATCTGATTTTAACATCTCTTGTAAAAAAATTGAGGTATAAAGCGGAATCGGAATCATTCAGGACCCAGAACAGTGGAATTAATTTTGAATCTAACCAAGGGTACGATGGGAAAAAATATCAATATTTAATACACTATTAGGCTTCTAACAATTTTCTAAATTTTATTATCCTATCTTGTCGGAGAATGTGAGATAAAATTTCCAAAAATTACTTCCATGCATTTATTTCGAGAGATGCTGAAATTAGATTATTATATATATTACTAAGTAGACAATGGTGATTCTCATAAAAATTTTAGTAAGTAATTGCTATTTATGATTAGGAGTCTTAAATAATTTGTATACAAGTTCTATTTATATTCTTAGAATAGTCGTTAACTACCTTAAGTAGAAAAATATCGCTTACAAAGGGCATAGGGCAAATGCCAGGCAGATTGGCCATGTGGCCCCCCTCTTAAAATTAAATAAAGATATTAACAATAATTTATATATTTTTATTTAACCTTCATACCATACCTAGTACAACTAAAGAAAAAGCTGTTGGTTACCAAAGATTCCCATTTTGCACATCATGCTTGATCTTGTTAACAAGTATTGCTTTTGTCAGAGAATCATTAATTTTGCCGGAAAATTTTTTATTGAAATTTAGACAAACTTGAGAAAAATAAATATCAAGATATATCTATGTAAGTAGATTTTGGTTTAGATGATTTAGATACAACTTTTAAATTTTTGTCATTCCTGAATGCAAATAATTATGCTCCTATTTTATGTTGCTACTATTTATCATATAATTAAATTAATTTAACTTAGGAGAGTTAGAGGCATATATTACTTAGATATTTATTTCCTCATTTCACCTTCCAGTATATAAGAATGAAGTATGAGGATGGATTTTAGTAAATATTCTAAAAATAAAGCAGATACATAATATAAACCTAATATATTTATAGTGGTACCCAGATAGGAGGCTTTTCAGGGGACCAAGTAATTGACTATTTACAAATTTTGTGATTGAAATATGAGATATTGTGCTACAGAGGAATTTATACCAAAGATATCAAGATTATTTATTTCCTTTACAAATTAAAACTAAACAGGGAATGTGTTTCAGCTCTTACTATGAAATAAGTGTTTACATCCTAATAATGAAGTACCTGTTTATTATGCTTTATATGCCACATCAGAAGATTTATATGGAATCCCTGGGGACTCTGTAAACATTTTTGATCTATTGTTCATATTATTCATTACTTTTTTCTATTTTCATAAAAGGTTTTTCTCATATTTTTCAATAATTTTCATCTTTTTGCATGAAGACTTGTTAATAATTAAATTTTCATCGTTTTTACTCTTGATCTTTATCTTATAGCAATAGCAAGAGGGTATTACAATCTACACTATCTAGTTAATACATCAAAAATTCTTGGGCAATGCAGTAACTTTATGCTTAGAATGCATTAATTTTATAGAAAGTCTGCATTTATTAAAGAATGAGTAATGCCCTTTGTTGTATAATTATAGTAAATGTTTACACTACAGTGAAATAATTTCTACCACAGGCTATACAAGGAAGCAATTTTTGGTCATTTAATTGATTTGGAGCCTTAAGTGTAGCAGATTGTGGTCATCTGGGCTCAGGGAACCCATTCACCAAAGTAAAACAGAGTTGAGAATAATTCTAATGGTTGCAGGAATGGAACCCTTGATGTTTCTCTTATCGGCAGATTGCTCCATCTGACTAGGCCGTCAGGCTAGAGAAATTATGGTTATTTATAGAATCTTCATTCGGATATATTTAATTTATAATACAACCTGCCAACATGAAAAAGATGGTAGGCTCGATTTCCAATCCGGTCTTATTTATTTCTATTTTGTTTTTCCATGGGATTTACGCTGAGTAAATGCCCTGATTTGAAAAATGACAAGCTTTCCCTAGTCGTTAGATTTTCGCTGAACAACATGACAATGGATAGATACAGAATGGGAAAAATTATAATCTTGAAGATAATATGAGAAGGCTTCAAATTTCAGAAGGCCAAGGCATAGCTGGATAATACCTACCTACCAGTATGAAGAAGATCGCAGGTTTGATTCCTGATCCTGTAATATTTTTTTCTATTCCGTTTTTCCTCTTGATCTATCCTCTGTAGAAGCACTTATGCTGAAAATACTTTAATCCTTTCTCTAGTCATTAGATTTTCACCAAACATGGAGACAGATCTTGTATTCAAATGGATGGATACAGAACTGAAAAATTGTTTAGTTTTCTCAATATTTAGCGTAAAAATTATTGGCTTAAAGTCAATCTGAGAAGGCTTTAAATATCGGAATGCCCCAGCTCAGAATAAATGCCATCCAATGAAGTAAAAGGAAGTTGAAGAATTTCTGACAGTAGTAGGAATGGAACCCGCGATATTTCTCTTATCGGATGCTTGCTCTACCCAATTATTTAAAAGTATGTTTTCCCTTTTCTTCTTTCTTTATTTCCTTCTTTCCAAAAATAGGTTTAGCCTTTACAAAAAGATTACAATGTAGATAACAAAATGCAATTGTTTATATAAAAGCAAAAAATGATACTCTGAGATGAAGTTACTGTAGCTCAACTTACATTTGTAGTTCGATAGATAATTTACATTTCATGTCCGATAGCATTTCTCAATCAAACTTTATACGTTACATTTTGCTTTTCTAACCTTCTTCGAACTTCTTGTCTAAAATCATTCCATTCTGCATTTTTATTTTTCTAGTCCATGTAATATACTTCCTTATCAGCCATGTTATGATATCATGATTTACTTTTGGAAAGAGCCTAAAGTCTGTGAGCAATAACTTTTCATCTCTGAAATTCTTCTCCCTAAATGTGTTTATACTCTAATAAATGTTTTTGAGATGTATAAAGTGCTCTCGGGTCTCAAACCGGGTTGCCTCCTGCCAAAGGGTCGACGTTTCGGGTGCGTACTCTACACCCATCTTCAGGAACTGATTTCTGATGAAGGAAAAGGGGGGGGGGTTCTTTATATAGCGGCCATCGGGGTTCCTTTCACTTTTTTCTGTTGGGCGAAGCGGGAGTAACGGTTTTCCGTTGTGGCTCCGGTGGTGGGGGTAGCCAATCCGAGGTGGGGGTGGGGGAAAGGATCCTCCTTTAACTCTCTGAATTGTCATCTCTCTTCTGTAGCCACAGTGGTTGTGATGTCAAATGAATGCATCTTAAGTGCAGATTTTGCAATTGTAAAATATGGCATTACCATGTGTGTGTGTGTGTATATATATATATATATATATCTATCATCATCAGCCATTTTCAATCCGATGTCAGATGTAGGCCTCCCCAAGCGCTTTCCAATTCTCTCTATTCTGAGCTTCTCTTTGCCATGTCACACCTAAGTACTTAATGATGTCTCTGTTCCATCGGTCCTTTGGTCTTCTTCTTGGTCTCTTCACATCTCTTGGTGTCCAGTTCAGAACCGCTCTTGTCCAACGGTTGTCGTTTCTTCTCGCCACATGACCTGCCCACATCCATTTCAGTGACCTTACTTTATCTATGATGTCTGTCACTCCGGTCTTCATCCTCACCCAGGTGTTGCGTTTCCTGTCTCTTCTTGTGATCCCAAGTATTCACCTTTCCATACTTCTTTGCGTTGTCTGAAGTCGCTGGGTTATTGCTGCGTTTAACACCCAGGTTTCACTTCCATATGTCAACACTGGTAGAATGCATTGGTTGAAGACCTTTCTCTTCAAGACCATTGGCATTTGTGACTTTAGAATGTGTGCATTTCTTCCGAAGGCACTCCAGCCGAGTTTAATTCTTCTGTTTACTTCGTTAATCCTGTTGTTCTCTCCTGTGGTTACTAGTTGTCCTAGGTATGTGTATTCTGAGCAGACATCCAGAGGCATCCCTTCAAATTTGATTGTTTCTTGTGCTGCAAAAGAGTTATACATTACCTTTGTTTTTGTTAAATTATATAGATAGAAAGTATATCTGAGAGAATTTGCAAGCTCATACTCAAGATAAATGAGCGTTACTCTGTTCAGATCATACAAGTCTACGCACCAACAGCAGCAAGCAGCGAAGAAGAAATTGAAAAATTTTACTAAACTCTGGGCACTGAGCACGATAAGGAAGCCCACTATTATAAAATAATTATGGACGATTTTAACACTCGTGTAGGTCAACAGGAAGCCGATGACACCATTGCAGGACAATACGGACTGGGCCAGAGAAACGAACGTGGTCACCGCCTGGTAGAGTTTGCTGAATGCACCAATATGTACATAACAAATACATATTACAAGAAGAACCCAAAAAGGAAGTGGACTTGGAGAGGACCCAACGGAGTAAAAAATGAAATAGATTACATATTGGTTAATAAACTCTACACAGTAACAGACTGTGAAGTATTGAATAACTTTAGCACTGGAAGTGACCACAGGATCGAAAGATGCAGATTGAAGATTAATCTCCATATATATATATATATATATATATATATATATATATATATATATATATATATATATATATATATATATATATATTGATATATTGATATTAGTGTTCTACCTGTCGGTAGGTTCATGTGCCCCCACATTCCCTATTTAATTCTCTCTCCTTTAATTCCCGGTAACTTATCCCACCCCTTAATTCATCTTACAACTTCTATCTTTGTCTTCCCCTCTGTCTTTTCCCTAGCATTCTTCCCTTGATCGCTTTCTTCAATAATCCCTCTCATCTCAATAATTGACCCACCCATTTCTTTTGTGTATTTTTAATTACATCAATCATTACTCTTTTCTCCCCAACCATCTCTAGAACCTCCTCGTTCATTTGTCTATTGACACAACTTACTTTCTCCATTTTATGCCATACCCACATCTCAAAAGCATCCAACCTTTTGACATCCTCTTTTCTTAATGTCCACGTTTCACACCGGTACAACATTACACCCCACACCAAGGATTTTACCAATCTCTTCCTGTTTTTTTTGTCAAGTCCTTTTGTCATCAATTCCCTTCGATTCATGAATGCTTCTTCCGCTAATTCTATCCTTTTTCCAATTTCTGTTGAGCATCCTTAGAAAGAAGACTGCCCAAGAAGAAAGAAGACTGCCCAAGTATGAAAACTGATCTATTTGTTCTAGTTTTTCCCCATCCACCCTTATCGTTAACTTGGATTTCTTTCCCTTTGAAAACCATACACAAATGTACCTTTTAAATTCTAAGCTTCTTTCTATGAGTACTCTCATTACCTCAACTGCATCCCTTATGCCTTTCCCTTTCTGAAAACTGAACTGGTCATTTCCTATGTTTTCGTTTGTTTTTCCCTTGATTCTTCTATTCAATACTCTTAGGCTTACTTTTGCTGAGATATTAAAGTAATTTTCTGGTAATCCTGGCATTCTAAGGCATTACTCTTTTTCTGTAACAGAATCAGGATTGACTTAGTAAAATCCTCTGGCCACTTTCCTTCATCATAAATTTTCCTACACAAATCATAGAATTGCATCTCACCCTTTCCCCCCAGATTCTTAAGATATTCTACTGGAATCTCGTCCACACCCATTCCCTTTCATATCCTGAAGTGCCCTATCAAGTTCCCTATCTAGTATACTTAGATTTTACTTACTTTAGAGATTACTTAGTCCAAAATTGTCTTCCTCTACTTCTTGTATACTTTCTATCTTTATGTTGGTAGGCTACATGTCTTTAGCATACAATTCTTGAACATATTCTTTCCATCATCCCCTTATGCTTGCTGGCTCCCTTAAGACATTTCCCCTGTTTTCCCTAACAGTGGCTATTTTATTACTATTTTTTTCCCCATTAATTGTTTCACTTTTCTATATAATAGGTCGACCCTCCCACTTTCTGGCATCATCTCTATTTCATTACACCTTCCCTTCCACTACAATTCTCTAGCTCTGATTGTTTCCCTTCTTAGTTCATTGTTCATCGCCCTGTACATTCTACCCCTGTGTTCATTGTTTATGCCACAGTTTCCTAATTTTGTTTTTATTGACCCTTCCAAGTGGTCTTTGGGTACTATCTTTCATGCTGGTTTTGATCTTTTCCCATGCCTCGTTTATGGTGAGTTCTCTTTCTTTACCATCTGGAGTCCTGTTGACTGACTCTTGAGAATCTCTTGCTTTCTTACCACTGAGGGCTTCTAAGTTCCATTTGGGAGCCGTTTTTGCCTGATAGATCTTCTTAAATCCAAGCTTGGTTTTCATCATAGCTAAGTTATGATCCGAGTCTACATCAGCACCAGGATAACTTTAAGTTGAGTTTTAACACTATTTCTAAACCTCTTTCTTACCAAAATGTAATCGATTTAGTACCTATAAATGTTCCGGGGCTTTTTCCATGTATACCTTTGTCTGTTATGGTGTTGTAATAGGGTGTTGGTGATGCAGAGGGTATTCCTTGTGCAAAAATCTATCAGTAGGGAGGTTCACTTGAACTATAACAGTGTTTACTGGTTCAGCCTTAATTTCTACAGACATTATCCAGTCGGTTATTAGCTCAGTGGCTATCATGTCTTTTCTTACTCCCTTGTCCAACATTATAGCAACCCCTCTCTGACTATCATGTCCCCCACTGAATATGACTCTCACATCATTGCTCCAGAAATCTCCCCCATCCTTCCACCATAATTTGCATAGTCCCAGAATGTTAATGTTGGACCGCTTTATTTCTAAGTTTACAATTTTTAGCTCCCCTTTTCTAAGAATGGTCTAACATTCCAGGTCCCTATCCTTGTTTCCTTGGTCATCTTCTTCTCTTTGTTCGTTGGGTAAGGAATTCGTGGTATGACGACTGGGGTGGCCTTACCATCATCCCTTCCAGGCACGACACTCTCCCTAGGGGGTTGAGTCCCATATTTGCCAGTGACAATATCAGTATTGTGGCACATCATGATCATGGGATAGATAGTCAAGTTGTCTCTCCTTGCCTTCCTCAACAGTGTTTTTAATGTGACACCATCTCTCATATAGGCTGTCCCACTGGGGTACAGATGCCTTTGCAGCCACCTCACTGTGGTACAGATGCTGTGTGGAATACCTTTCGTCTGGCCCCTACCTATTGACCTTTCTGGCATGAGTGACCCTACCAGGAACAAAGTTCCAGGCAGTATAACTCTCTAGGTCATAGGAACACGCAAGCCACTTCACCACGTCAAGGTTTAGTCCATAGAAGGGGCATTACCCTGTACTGTCATTAAAAGTGGAAGTAGTGATTTTAACTTTTGGTAAACAGATGTATGTTATCCATCATTAATTGAAGCATATTTTTATATAAACCTACATATACAGTCAAAATCTATAGAAAAAATTGACAGCAAATTTCTCATTCTACTGATAGAGTCCTTTCTTCTTACCCAGTTGAAAGACCACCCATGATTGACTGAATATTATCATTTACTTCTCTTTATTAGAAATGAGTCTTAAGTTGTACAATCTGAGATCATGATTTGGCTGCTTGTTTAAAATTTATTGTAATGTAAAATAAAAAAATTATCCTTTGCTTTGTCATTTAGTAATGCACTCAACTTAGCTTCAGTATTTCAACTTAGCCTAGTTCATGATTACCTCAACCTTTTTATTAGATTAATTAAATATTTCTGTTCAAATAACAAATGGAGAAACAATTTTAATTTAGATTTATATCTCGCAAGCTGCTAGTGGTATATGGTAGGGGTTGTTTTAACTCCAGTATCCTTTCTTTTTTTAGCTTCTTTAATTCTCTGTGGAATGAGTAGAAATAAATCCAGCTTTAAAAAAAATCCATCCAATTTCAGGAGGCTTACAGTTATTCAGGAGAGTTGGAAACGTTACTCAGACAATTTGAAACATTACTATGCAATATAAATATAATTTAAAAGTATATAATGGAGTCATAATGGGTAGAATTGACCACATGGATTTAAATATCATTCAGGAGGCAACAGAAGACTGTAAAAACCAGAGCATTTGAATCTAAAACCTTGGTATGACTTTTTGAGGCATGATTTGTAAAATGTATATCTTTTATGCCATGAAATGTGGTGATTTGCAAAATAGATGACTTTTAATCTGAAGAAACTATTCAAATCAAAAGCATATTAACCACGGCTATGTATAGTGTATAAGAAAGACAGTGCTCAAAGACATCTCGATAATCCATCATGAATACATAATTAAGTCACTGTTAGCTTCTAAGAATGAATTTTTTCCTTTAATATAAATATTTTTTAATCCAATTGATTTCATTTTACTTGCAAAGTCCACTTTCTGGGCGATAACAGACCCCAGTTGACCAAGATGTCAATCTTTATGAAGCTATAGGGTTGAAATCAAATTAATTGTATTCCTTGGAATATAACTTTACCATTCATACTCATATAAATTCACACCTTAAGTGGATTGAGGACATTGTTTGGCCATAATTGAATTTTTTATCCTCAACAATCTAAGAGTGTTATTTTTAATTTATTTAATTTGAACAACTCGAATCTATTACTTTCAATATGATGTTTAGAGTTTTATTCTCATCTGTAATATTAAATTGGATTGGTAACGAAAATGGAAATATTTCCAGAACATATTTAATGTTACACTACTTTTTCTCTTGGAGAGATAATATGGCATGTGCATTATTAATCTATTGTATTTAGAACAGAGTCTCTGCTGCCTTCAAGATGAATCTGGCCTGCATGTGTGCTCATTGTGGCCACTTCCTGAAAAATAAATTCCCAGGGAAAATGATCTCTTTCAGTTCAACTGAGGGAGTGAATTAGTTTTCTTTTATGCAATCTTTATGTTAAAGGATTTTCATTCTGATCATTAAAAGATATTCATAGGAAATTAGGAACACTTCAGAAGTAGCCATAAATTCAAAAACATAAAATTTCTTATTTATTCATGTTTATTCCACAGGCAAGAGTGAAGTAGGGGAAGAGCTAAGAATTGGCAAGAAAAACCTCAGCTTGTGATGATAAAATCTTATTAAATTATGAAAATTTTAAATTTAAGGCTACTTCTGAAGTTTGTTCCTATTTTCCTATGAATATCTTTTAATGATCAGAATGAAAACCAGGCCTTACACCTCTGTCTAAGCATTACCTTCCAATGGATAAAACTAAGATTGATTGTTCACATTGATAGGTTTCTACCTTAGTTCTGATAAAATTTTTGAAATTTTTATTCTATAGCATAAGTTTTTGTGACACCAGCCACTTCTCCAAGACTGAATGATATGGTGAGGGTTGAAATGGAACCATCAAACTAATAAAAATTAAACAAGAGACTCTACAGAATAACAAATTACATCAAATTTTAGCACAATTAGTCTTGCTTTTAATTATTTACTGGAAACCCTTTAAGCTTCCCAAGTCTCATTTCAGTTTGAATGAAAAGAGTGCCTGTATTTTCACACTCTCAAACTAAGTGCCCATTTTGAGATCATATATTTCAAAAAATAATATTTAAATCAATACAAAATTTTAATACTTTATTGCTGTATGCATTCTTAATCCAAGTTTAAAGCTTCAAATTATTTCTTTGACAGTGAAAGAATTGTTATCAATTTTGTACAACAACCTTTTCTCAGTAATGGATGGACATGGAAGTGCAAATATATCTTCACATGATGTATAGCTCTTGCTCTGCAAATTCTATGATCAATCAATATATTTACTTCTTGAAATGCCTTTTGCCTAGTGGCAGGAATAGTAGTCCTTAAAACAAGTTCAAATGATTCCCATCCATAGAAGAAAAGAAAACAAACATCGATTTCAGGTTCCACCCCTAAGATTATAGGAATCGGAGCTTTCTCTAACCCAATTGCTTGAATGTTGATACATAACACCAAGAATAATTCATTGAAATTTTCCAATGGGTGAATGCATATTATCCATCCTTTTATGCATTTCTTATCTCTACCAATAACTTCTAAGGGTTTCCATTTGGCTTTAAATCTCCAAAGTATTTTATGACCAAATAATCATCCGCTCATTTGAGCAAATCACATTCAGCTGTGCCTTTTTGGAGACCATAAAAAGTTACTTTTAGTATTATGAATGATAATAATTATATTAATATTGTCTAATGTACCATGATAACAAAAAATTAGGTATTTGCAAATTGTGTGGAATCAGAATTTAGACATGTTGTTCTCACGCAATGAAAAAATTTAATGTTTTTAAGAATACTTACACAACTTAACAACATCTTAGACATTAAAGAATGCATCCCTTATTTCCATTGCATTGACATATTTTATAGCTTTTGTAAAGTCCAAAGATAACCTTATGACTAAAACCTTTGACTATTTGATTTATTGCATCATATTTATGAAGGATTGTTTGAATGATTATATCTTCTTATGTTGCCATATCATATCTTCCTCTGCCATGTAGTTTCCTAAAGGACTTGTCTGTCGCCACCTTCATACTTTGTCAAGGAGACAATCACCGTATTCTCTGTTTGTCGAGCTGTCTTTCAATGACATTATCTGTAGCTAGTCCTGCACCAGGGTAACTCATCAACTCACAGTCCAACGCTAAGGGATCCCAACGACCACTTGCCTTGCACCTGGGAGACCCTGAACTGGTCAGAGTACTCAGTGTAGTACCATGTGGCTCTGGTGAAAAAAGGATCCATCATCTAAAACTTGAACTGAAGGAATAATAAGGTAGTAGAAACCACCGATAGATATGGGAGAATCATTTCCTTAGTTCTAGGGCATCTATGCTTTGGTCTCAGAGCTATATACTGCCACAATATCCTCCTCCTCTTTACTTGTACCTTAAGGAATACTTCAATGGCTAAAACTGTGTAATGGTTAACATAATGTACTTCTAGGAAATGATGGCGTATCAGAGTACACAGAACTACTCCTGATGCATGTAGCAGTTAATCCTTTGAGGTTTTCATCTAGTGACAAAGTGTTATTTCAGCAATAGAGGGTAAGAAATGCTATGTTTTGGTGTGTATGATGGTGGTAATCTCTAACAGATTCCTTCCATGAAGGAAAGGTATTTCTTTAAGTCTTTAAATAGAATTTACCAGGAAATGGTATTTATCCATCCTCCATGGCGAGAGGTAATATGGGTTTTAATCAGCCATTTTGCCAAAAAACATATGCATGTATGAAAATATATGCAAAAGCCAACCTTTTATGTTCTTTGGTCTTCATTCTTAAGTAGCAGCTGAAAACAAAACAGAATTTCATACAATACCATCATTTAACCTTCAGTACATTGATTAGTAAATTAAATAAATTTCATCTCTACTTCTTGAGAAATATTTGTGCTTGTGAATCCTTTCATGGAAACAACTCATTAACAGTCATATTATTTAACTTTTTTGCTCATTTCTTTCTTTCCATGAAAAAACTTATTAGTAAAATGTAGCCGCCCTAATGCTTGGTGGCTCAATTTCAGAAGCTGTAGAAATATAGTACTTTTTTAGGTGAAAGTGCAATAGTAAGAGTAGTCTTTAAATAAACTTCTCTGTCATTTCATTTATTCCCTGCAATCGGCTTTGTTGCAATAAAAACATATAAACCATAAGGTAGTCTGCATACTTGGCTCTTTGAAAAAAAGCAGAGGTCAAATTATTGAGGCGTTTGGCTCTATTGTAGCAAAAGATTAAATTTTTGGGGAATCGGTTATATTTCTGAGGAAAATAGTGCAGATATCCATCCTCAGAATGGCTTTGAATAACTGGCCTTGTGAAATTCAGACATCTTCTGACTATATCCAAAAGACAATTTCAGTAAAAGGTGAACTTAAAGTTAATCATGATTAATTGGCTTATAGGTTACTAAGATTTTGTAAATCTATGGTGGCTAGAGGGACCCAATTAATTTTCATTTCACTAAATTTCATGATCACGAAAATGTAAGAATTCCCCATAAATTGCATTATGATATCTGACCAACCAAACTCCCATATTTACATGATGGCACAATCTACTAAAATCAATTGAAAGTCAATGATATTAAATTTTTACTTTCATTATTCCATGCTCTTTGGGAGAAAATGAATTGTCAATTTTAAGGTGCAAAGAAATTGTTGCAAGAAAGTATTATTAAAGGAACTGTCTTATTCATTAATTTTTGTGTTAGGAACTGAAAAGAGGGCTCTCCAAGTTTTAAAATAATAGTATTCATGATGAAACATGTCACTGGGTTAAACTTATCCATAAGCATTTTCAAGTAAATATTCTTTACCCTAAAGTAAAGTAATTTGTTAGCATGTAGTACAGATGTAGTACAGTTTCCTTTTAGTATTTGAAGTGTAAGAAATCCTATTGTGTGATAGACTTTGGTCATCATCAGAGCAGAGAAGTGGAGGAAATTTTGCCAAAATCCAGATTTGGATAAATATCCAAAACAGCTACTTCCATTTAAGTCATGGTTCAACAAATACCAGCACCGTTACCTAAGAAAGAGATGATGAATGCTCTAAATGGATTGAAAGTTATTGTAATTGTATGTGATATGGGTGCGAGTAACATGAAAGCCCTACACCTACTTGGAGTCAGTTTTGGGCATCCATTTCTAGAATTGCATGGTTATTACCATATATCACCCCTCATATCTCCTGGAAATCTTCAGAAATTTATTTATGATACACAACATCAGGGTGCTATGACTATCCTGGGTGAGCAGACTCCATTGGGAGCAATTGCTGAAGATGATGCATTTGCACATCTCTTCCTCTGTGATAAGTTTTTATGTTGTTGTCTTATGTCACATTGCTATAATTAATTTACTAGTGGTAGCCAGAGGCATGGGCCCTCACATAGGGAAGGGGTGGGATGTCCAAGGGATGGGGAAACTTTATTGTGGCTGCATGTAATCTCTCTGATAGCCAATACCTTCCTTTCTGTGGGCAATAAGGTGCTTTGTTTTGAAAAAGATATTATTTTATAATGAGTGCTGCATTATGATAAGAGACATCAGGTTAGAAAGGATGAATGACTTCTTGCAAGGGATACTTTACCATAAATCTGTGATACTATCTTGCTTGTTATACTAAGTCTTAGAATGCCCTCCTTTATAAGAGGAATCATTTCAGTATGTTTCATTTTCAGTGTTTTTAATCTAACCCATAGGCTTTTAGCTACATCTGCAGATGAGATTGGACTTAATTGCAAGAGTATTTAGTGAGCCTGTTTCAGCTGGGGTCCATATGTTAGTTGGAAAACGTAAGCTGTCATTTTCATCTTTCAACACTGTCATTAATTTTATTTGGAATTGGGATCAATATAGTTAGCTCAAAATCTTCTGGAATATTAATATATTGGAATATTGCCCGTTAGGTATATTTTGTTAATTAGGGGAAAGGCTTATTATACCTTTTTCACCCATTGCTTTCAGGATTTCAACAGTTCTGGTCCAGGTGCTTTCTGTTTTTTAATTCTTTGAAATTAAATTCTGCTTCCATCAATTCCAATTTCCTTCTTTTGAACCTCGCATTCTTCCTCTAGAATAACCTCTTATTTGTCCTGTATATAACTTCTCTGTGTATTCTTCCTATCTTTTTCTTCTTCACATATCATCACTTCTTCATTTTTATTCCTTAATACATTCGGTGTTCTTTTCCTTAAACAAATCTGCTTTCAGATTTCTTTATAGACTCTTTTATATAACACTTCATTGATTCTTCTTACCTCCATCCATTGTTGTGTTAACATCGTTGTTTCTCTATTACTATTATTATTCTATACCATTCCATATCTCATTTCAATTTACATTTCCATTAAGTTTAGCACTTCCTACATGATTCAAGGTTCACTCCCTTGATTTCTGCGCACCGAGGCGGTTTCTCAGCAATGGACGATCAATTTCGAGAATTAATCGATAGTGATACTCGTAATGAAAAGGCTACCGAAATAAAACGAGAAGATCGCTATTAGCTCCGAAGAAGCGAGCAAAAATGATTAAGTCGAGTGATAAGATGGAAGATATATGTATGTGTGTCACGTGATGACGTTTTAATGAAAAATTACGGAATCCACTCACGTTTGTCACGTGAGGAGAAATGAATCCCTTCCGGGCCTTTGTCTCTCTGCAAGCGATGTTATTTAGTTGCGGCGCAGCGTGTGCATTTCACGTCCCAATTATCCCTTGGCTGAGTAAAGGAAAAGGAATACTATTCACAGCACGGATTTGCCATCGATAGAAGCCGTTCGATTAAAGGGCTTACTTAAGGAGCGGAATGTCTTTAATCTTTACGAGTAAAAGTTGCTTGCATACTGCAAGCTATCAGTTGAATGCAGTGCCGTACCAAGGAAGGCCTCTAAACAATGTTCAAAACTTCGCTCAAATGACCGCCTGGCATCGAACTAAGGACCCAATCGTGCGACACAATTGCATATTAATATTAGATAAGTGCCATTCTGACCTGTTCCAAAGTTTCAATTAAATATCTTATAAGGAAGTTCCTAAATAAAAATTACGCTATCCCCCTTTGAAATACATGGTATTATAGAAATGACGCTCAGGCATCGAACCAAGAACCGCCAGAGGAACGGCGAACAGCGTATATGAAACACATGAATTGCCTCTAGGCATATTCCATTTTATATCATTCCCGGTTATCGGATAAGCATTAAAAATAATTGCCATAGTTGACCGCCATTCATTTTATACCGGAGAATTTTACACCCACTTGGGGTCGAACTCACGGACTTATTTTTGTATCCTTGCTTGATTATTTGGTGTTCTTTTGTTTTATTCTACTGCTTATCTTTTGTGATTTAATTTCAATTTCTAGTCTTGTCTGTACTCATTGTATGAATATCTATGGAGGAATTTATGATATTATGGAATATGGGAAATATGGAAGTCTAAGGTCTCTTTATGGTAAATTGCTGTCTCCTAGAGGCAATGCCATAAACTACTTCTTAATAATTTCATTCGACTGCCGGCTTCGGGGCGTGTTGTATAAACAAAAATTTGTTTTTCGTGTTGTGAAAATTTCAAGAGGTTCCTTTTTGATACTGTTTATTCATTATTTGTAGTGATCTTCTTCTGAAAATAATTATATATTTTACACCTAATTACAAACAATCCTATAAAGCTGTTTTTCTGTTCGCTAAGTATCCCAATAAACGAACCATTTTTAATGGTGGGTCGGGTAGTAAGAAATACTAGTTTCTAGTAACAATACTAGATTTCTCTCCCCAAAATCTATAAACCTTCATAACAATTTAGTTTAAATTTCTAAGATCTCGCTGAATGTCTCTTAAGCTATGGACAGCAGCGGAGAGATAATTGTTTTTTCTCTGATTGTGTTCGCACAGAGACATCTTTATAGTTTTGTTTATTTGAAAGGAAATGAGCCATTTTGACTGACCACCTAGATCCCTAAATGTATTTTAATCGTTAAATTGGCAAATTGCAGGATTTTGCACGTTTCCTCCACTTTAAAACCCCTGTTACATATTAGCCGATTATTTCACAAAGCTCTTAAGATGAGTTGTTTTACTTTTTAATTGATTTGCGCGTGATTTTAATTTTTAAATTATACTTGACAATATATTGATAATCGCAGATAGTTGAAGTTTGATACTGATTTAGGTTTTGAGTTTTAAACAATATGGCATATATGGCATTGCCTCAAATCTAATTTATAGAATATCCAAAGTTACTCTATAATTTATTTTTCCTGACATATCGGGACGGACGTCTGATCACTATATTTTTACGAAGATGGGAGTTTTTAAGGAGAATAAATTAAATTCAGAAAGTTGGCTTAAGATTTAATTTTAAATATGACTGTTTCAATTATAATGAATCAGATAAGGTAAGAGAAGCCGGTGAGTCGATTCGAAGATTTCCCAGGAAAATAGCAATGAATTCAAGAAGGAGAGCATAGAAGAAGTATAGATAAAAGAACGATTCCTGAAATAAAAAAGAATTTCTCTAAAGCAATACGTTACTCTGAGAAGGAAGTGCATGATTTGAATTGTAGAGAAACACTCTAATTAGGCCAATGAGATTTGCGTCGATGTATCGGTTTTTATTCTCTTCGATATCTTGCCATGGACTAGAATGGATGCTTGCTCTTATTAGGATTAGGATTTTTGGAAATGTGTATGTATTCTCTTTATGGACGTTTCGAATGAAACCCGTTGATAAACGCCGTCGTAGAATTTGCAAATACTTTCGGAGCTAACGGTTGATCTTCGAATAATTTATTTTAATTGCTTCTGGATTAACGTTAGGTAAATTAATGAAGATTCGATTAGGAACTTTCAGGGTTGGTTTTGCGTTAAAATCATTTATTACATTAGCTTTTGTTTGGCTTACATTTAATTATTTAATGTTTATGCACATACTAGTGAATACCCCCGTAAAAATGACGGAACTGAATTTCAGTTATGAAATGAACGCCAAGGAAATGAACACGATAATATTTTGGATCTAAAGCAAAGCATGGTATTCACCTGAAGTCACACCATGGAATCTTATTTGTAAATCTAAGTGGCTTATTTTGGTTCAAATCTTTATTAAAGGTTACATTATTTGTAAATAAATATTTCTTAATTTCGGCTTCCAAAGTTTAATAATGATTTCCTTACCGTAAAATTTCGGCTTTCCCTCCTAATCCATTTCGTATGGGCCTATCTGTCTCACATATTTACGAAAGTCGAGTTCAACAATCGTGTTAGTAAGAGGGGTGTTCAAATGAAAAGGTACGAAACAACACTATGAGTATAATTGAAGCCTTATTCAAAAGTAATCATACAAGGCCTGACCATAATTATCCCACTGTTTAACATCCCGAAGGGTTCCCTGCTCCCCGAATTCCTGTAGTTGTGTCAAGAGTCCTTCACTCTGCCCTTCAGTTCGTCATCCGAGTTGGAGTGCTTCCCTTTGAGATTTTTCTCAGCGGATCAAACTGATGGAAGTTGCAGGGTGACATGTCCGGGTGGATGATCAAGCCACTTGGACTTTGCCAGTACACTTGGTTTGACCCAGGATACGTGTAGACGCGCATTATCATTCCTTCCGTGAGCATCCCTGGCCGTTTGCTTTTGATGTACTTGCGTAGGCTTTGGACACACAGTCACACCGTTTACGGCCACTTTTCGGCGATTAATATTAGCCGGTTTAACACCTTCCGAGTCTGATGACATCTTGCTGCTCCTCAATCGTCAAAGTTTGCAATGTGAACGCCATGATAATTTCATAAGCACTGCCTCGTCAATTGGACGGAACTCACAATCAATTGGTGGCTCTTGTCACAGCCACAAGATTTCTGGGAATCTTTCGGTTCGTTAAAAAGTGAGATAGTTGTGCTCAGGCTTTTAGTGATTATTTTTGAATAAAGACTCAATTATACACACAGTGTCGTTTCGTACCTTTTCATTTGAACACCCCTGATACTTAGAAAGGATGGCTGTTCATAAACACAAGATTATATAAATTTTTCGCCTTTTTTGAACTAATTCCCGTAAATGTGAAATCAGATTGATATTGAACCAATTTTCTTTCTTTTGATACCTTTCTCGATTTTGTAGTATCATAATTTCTGATTTAATTTTACAAAGGAAAAATTTCTCCCATTTATTTCTTAAGGGAGAGAGCTACATTGGATGAATAAATATATAAACAACGGTGATTATATCATATGGTTCCTTTTGTACTACTATTACCTGATGATGACTACACGAGTGGAAATCATGGTCGTCCAACGATAAATGTCGTGGAGTGTGAAGTTCGAACTTTACTTTGTTCCATCTTTTTGTCCAATATA
Organism: Pachydiplax longipennis; assembly: GCA_036926295.1. NCBI lineage: Eukaryota > Metazoa > Arthropoda > Insecta > Odonata > Libellulidae > Pachydiplax > Pachydiplax longipennis. The sequence goes on from JAVFKF010000054.1 coordinate 1,573,757, forward strand.
TAGAACTATGGGTTCGAAAGGATTTCAAAACAGCATCTAATGTACCATCTTCTCTTGTTCCGTCTGGATTAAATGGTAAAATTATTACAAACCATTTGTCTTTATTTCACGGTATTGAGACATACTACATCAGTCATTTTTGGCATGCGATAGGAATAAGATCATGGAGTGACACCATACACATCCACACACACATTTAAATAAACACTGTCCCCTCTCCGAATTTCTTTAAATCCTTCAAGGGCACACTGGACGTCTCTTGTTCAACATCGTCTAATAAGTGGTAGATCTTGTTTTCTCAGCAGGGAATGAGTTTTGGCACCATATACCTCTCACTCCTCTGCTCACAAAAATAACCACTTCAAGAAAATCCATTCTTTTGGTACGGCCAACAATAAGTAGCAGTGATTTTCAAACATTCACGGAGGGGATCGAAAAACTCTCCGAACGTCGAATATGCCGTCGTAAACCTTCTGGTGACCTTCAGGGGGTTTATCAAGGAGTGTTTTCCAATCATGGCCACCGATGATTCAAATCGACTTAATGACCGAATATTTTATGATTCCTTTCTGCCGAATATGTAAAATTAGAAATATATTCAGAAAGTGAGCAAGAGCGAGTTAAATTTTTGACGAATTTATATATATGGACATTATTTTGAAGTTATTATGATAGTAATTTACTTCCGGTGTTTCATTCTCAAGTTTATGAGGATGAACACTGAGATAACACTTTTAACAGACATTTTCTAGAGAAACTGAAAAAATCTTTCGAAACTTTAATCGATGGCATTTTGCCTAGTGGAGAAACTGCAACATCCTTGATTTCTTGCACCCATCCTCTTTCTGGAAGTAATTTCCTTAGATTAATAAGTCAGAAATGTTAGTTTCCATGGTGATCGGGAACCAGTGCATGCGGAAGATAGAATTCAAACAACTATTCAGGAGTATTTAAATCTTGAGATATTCGGGAAATTATATGCGATAATTGAGCATCCATTTTTAATCCAATCGAGGTAATGAAGGGTGTTCCGAAATTAACGTGTTGATTTGAAAATTGAATAAAGAGAAAATCAAAAGCGATAAAAATGCACCGACTGTTGCATTCTAGTTGGGGTACATGTAAATTTTTGGTCGCACAATTTCAGAGTTGATTCTTAAGTTTGTTTCAACAGATGAAGTTGTTAAAGGGATAAACTATGAAAGAAGTGGTGTGAGCATGTTGCGGTGATGTTTGTATAACCTAAATATCTATTTTTTCAAAATATCCACTGTTAAGGCTACAGCGTTACGTAGACTGAAAAAATCGCAAAGTCCATGATAACGTTAAAGCCTGATTGGTTTCACTCGAAATAAAGTTAGCAATGGTTTCTGCAAATTTCGTTCGCAAAACTTTATTTCTAAACTGCGCAATGTTGTCGCTGCACACCGTGAATATTAAGAAAGTATAGTTTAGTTAAAATTTAGTTTATACAAGCTTCATCGCAATATGGTTTTTCGGGGTATTTTTACAGTTTTCCTGTTTAGCAACTCCATCGGTTGGTAAGCTTCGGAACTAATTTTAAAAATGTGTGACCTAAAATTGACTTGTCTCCCAAGTAAAATGCAACAATCGGCGCATTTTTATGACTATCCGTTTTCCTTTTTCTAAATTATCTAACCAAACCGTTTATTTTGGGAAACGCTGTTAATTTCTCGTTCGTTTGGTAGGGATGGGTAGGGATGCTTTCCGTTTCCCTTTGGTGACGTCATCAAAGTGGGGCTGCATTTGTGTCCTACGTGACCCGTACACAATGTAATGTTAAAAATTAGAATAACGCGACTGAATCGGCCTTTTTATCGTCGAGAGATGACTAAGCGTCTCGACGACAGTTAATTGACGTTAGTATTTGAAATATTTTTCTTTTGATGATAACATTAGGAAATGGGTTACCTTACGAATACATGAAAAAGATTTTTTCCATTCATTTGAAATTGCGTCATTTTCAAAAGTGAAACATTAAGTAAACGAGAAAACTTTACATGTCCATCATTGTCATTATAAATGCATCTTGTCGATTCCAGAAGAGAGACTACTTCAAATGTTAAAGAGATAAAGGCAGTGTTAAAGCATAATTACTATCAAGGAATTGATTATCTTCATTACATCGCATAGAGTTCACCGTTTCACCCTACAGAGTTTAACAGAGTCAAACAAATGTTCACCTGAGGCAGAGGGATAATTGGCATCTCCCAGTATAAATTAAAATAACGAATCAAAAATACCAGTTTGCTACGATGAATTTCTAAAAAATTAATCGAATTTAAGTAATTAATACATGCTGTTCCCTGCACTACAGTCGTCGCTGTTTGTCACTGCCATGGTTACACTATTTGGCGCCCTTTTTGATTATTCATCCGAGTCAAGTGCCTCATTCGTCTCACCCTTGCCTCGATCCTGTCGTCGAGGACGTCTTAAGATTAAAGGTATTTTTGGAATGAGCGAAGTATTTTGTGGTATCCTCAAAGAATTACATTCTCTTTCGACTATTATCTGGGAATAAGTTTCGGTTACTCACAAAGAAAGAACGACTTAAGAAAGTGTGTGACACCCATTCCAATATATTCAACAGATCAAGCAACAGAGTAATTTCGAGTTTAATCTTTCGACATTGTTCAAGAAAATTCGAGAACGGATTTTACGATCATTCCAAGAAATTGAGCTTTTTCTCGCTAAAACGCTTTACTTAAAAATCATACGACCGCTATATATTTATATATACAAACGTAGCTCTCTTTCTTTTTGGTTTTAATTATTTTTTCAAACAATAATCAGCAGTGACATACGAAGTTCATTATGGCAATAGTCTTTTATCACAAAAGATTCTATTTTACGGAATCATATATTTATATTTACATAGCATTAGGGTGAAAATGCGCCTGCCCTTTCTTCGCAGTTTGATTGCTCAGTCTTGCACTTAATAAACGTCGAATTCGTCGTTAAATCAGGAGAAACATCATCCGGCGGGCAGACACTATCGGAGCCATTTTCCCTCGCTTTTCAACCACAAAATGGCGGCCGGTTGCCATTGTGTCACCGCGCCCCGCCACTGCCCACCAATAGCAGTACGATTAGCAGAGAAGCGTTGATCAGTGCAGCATCCGGGACTGGAGCAGTTTGAGAGGCTGCAGTTGATGCCGCTGCTCCACTGTCTCCTGGAGAATCTTCCAACACCACGCTTTTAGCCCTGGAAGTCTGTCCCTTCGCCACTTCTGGCAAACCTACAAGAGAAACAGAAATCAGAGGTCTGGAAACGCTCCTATGGCCATGCTTGTCGATGCCATGGTTTGGAATCAATGGGAATAGTGATCCAATCGACAACCATCGTCAGGGATCAGAGGAAAGGGTGAAGTGTGAGATTTTTACAGTCGATGAGGTGAGAGAGTTGGTTTTCTAATTGTGACATAGATGAGGAAGTAGAAATTTTGTGTCACATCTGCTTTTTGGAAAGACTTCTAGGAGAAGGTATAGAGCTGAAGTTGGGATCGGACCTTGCTCAAAATTCATTAGTCTATCTTTGTTTTGCTATATGATAATGCTTTCATAAGCAACTAGTTTGGAATTATTTGGTATTGATGTCTTGAATTTTAAGTTGTCTAAATTAATTCTGCGATTGTTGCTGAGCAGGTGTCGTACAACGCTTGATTTTTCTATTTGGTTGCGTCTGAAGCGTTTTGCGTGTTCCTTAAATCTAATTTCTAATGTACGCTTTCTTAAACCGATAGATTTTTCGCAGCCTTCTTCAAAATATGCATTCGATGATTACTATGTCGGCCTCCCGTCGCTTCCAGACCATGGCATCGTCCGTCCAAATATGGCGCTTTCAAATTCATTAACGGCCGTTTCCCATTTTCTCTCAAGAAATCAAAATGTCTTCGACTGTAGATAAACAGAAATACGTTTTATTTCCTAAGTGTCATGTGAAGCTATTGGCTAAATTAGTTTGTTTTTCTATTAATTTAATCCTCTATCAATCAGCAACAATAATCGAAGGCAGTCTGAGGGGAAATTGTGAATACAATTCTATTCCTTATTTGTGTTTTGGGGATCAAATATATCGGGAAGATAGTTATGCAATCCTAAGTTCTCAGTGTTACTTTTGCAAACAGTTCTCAGTGTTACTGTTACGAAACATGATCCTTAAACCTTAAAAATATATCATCTACTAAAAGTTCTGCTTAGACAAACACGTAAAACTAGCTAATCCCTAAATTATTTGATATTCAAATAAAAATTTTACAATTCATTTTAAAGCCCGAAAAGGCTACCGAAAAAGGAAAAAAAAATTTTAAAACCAATTCCGAGTCATCCCTTGTGATTAATTGTGTACGCTTCTGGAGATACGAAATATCTATATATTAAGCTCCCTTTGATTGCAAAAAGAGTTGTTAAGATGGTTATTTCGATCGATAGAATTGTATTTTATTCGTTATAAGGCTTGTTTGATTCCAAAATATTATACCGTGGGCATTTAAATGGGTTACTGTGTTTTCTAATTAGAACTTAATCTCTGAATGGACCTAGAGGGTGGAATGTATCACGTTATCTGGTGGTTGTCGAAAATTCGAACGCGCAAACATTATAATTTGTTTAAGTTTTCCATTTATGGGCGCTAGGTACCAAATTCTTTCTGTGCTATGTATCCTTCAAACCCTTACCGTAAAATAGGAAGGATGCAGATGCTTTACTTCGTGAAATTCAGAGGAGTGAATGTTTTAAGCATTATTATTATTTGTGTAAAAGTGATGATGTGAAACTGATGAAGCTTTCAAAACAAAATATGTAAGTATGTGACCAAGTAATAACTGTAATTATGGCATATATGTGATGTACATGTATAAGGAGGGATGTTCGATAAGTTAAGCTTTGGTGTAGTTTATGGTTTTCAAATATTGTTTGTAAATTGAGTGATATTATTTCCGAACGTTAATATGGATAAGACATGTAGTGTAAGTGATTGTGTATTAAGCGTTGATAGAGAATAGATGGTGCAACTACCTGAAGAGAGTCCATCTGCAGCATACCACAAATAAATAAATACTGAAGAAATTTACCATTTAGAGGTAAATAAAGGTTTCGTAATGAAAATGATTAAAACAAAGTTTAAGAAATCTTAACAAGAGTTTTAGCTACACACAGAAATATTTGATCGCTATCCTGTACTTTTGACGGTGGTTAAGAATATGCTCATTGCATTCCCAACCTCCTATTTAGTGAAACGTGTTATGGGTTAAGTGTGGTCATTTGACTGATATTCTTGGTTTGTGAACATGTCGATTTGAAAGATAATTTAATAATAACCTGTGACTAAATGTAATTCGAAGAATTTTTTAATGACTTACTAAGTAAAAAAGTAATTACTCGTCCAGGTCATTCGATTTGATATTATAATTTCAATAAAATATTTAATGGTTTTGATATGATTTTGAGCTTCTTCTTATTGTTTTTCTGTCATCTTCGTGACTATTATTTTTATAGATTACGGTTCGGGGATTGGGTATAAAATATGGAAAGATTTCAAAAACGTTTGGGAATCACTAATCATTACCTAGTACCTCAACCATAGTTTACTACAAGTATAAAAGAGAGTAAAGCAAAATTAAGAGTTGCAATGATAAAAATCCTTACATAGCCTTCTAATAACTGTAATATTTCCTGCTGATAATAACCCACTATTACTTCATTTAGAAAAAAAACACAAGATAACATGTTAAGCGCCCCGCTGGATTAGCGCCAATAATGGGGCCCACTTTGGGTCTCACTGATCTAAAGGGTGGTTTACTTACCGTAGTTATGGTTCACACTCAACGGTTACCTTTCAAAAAAAAAAATAAAAAAAAACAAACAAACTCAGAGATGTCCTATTGTTATGTTTAATGGCGATCCCTGAAATTGTAAACTCACCTCCGTCAATGGCGAGGTGATAATCTGTAGACCCAGGAGGGACTCCAGTGTATATTTTAACCTCTGAAATTGAGAACAAAAGAAAGAAAATGGGTGCTGGGCATTTCGCCTCTTAACAAAATGTTGCTTCAAAAATCACGACAGTAGGAACAAAATTTGAGTGGTTAGTTAAATATTATTAGGAAAAATACAGTAAAATTTACATAAATTTAAAGAAGTAATTTCGTTTTGTTCGCGGACAGCGTCGGCAAAGCGCAGCTGAGTATTCGAATGAGGTTTTTTGTTATGGAAATGTGTATTCCAAACGCTTTTCAGAATCTTCTCAAGTTTAAATTGGTACTTTTCCATACTCTACATTACATGGCATAGTTTGCGTAAAATTATTAATTTTATCACTTTTATTAATCAATCTCCGTCCGACCAAGGCTTCGGTTATACTGTCGTAGTTATAGCATTTCTTAATTTAAAATAAATTATATAAAATAATTTATGATCCTCGGTAAATTTAACTTTTGAAGAAGAATCAATGAGGTTTCTAGAGTGACATTTTTTATACTTTTAAATATGCTTCACCATTTAGAAATTAATCTTTTAATATATTCGCATATAATTGAAATTTTAGGATTTTCACCATTGGAATGTCTTTCCGCTTTGTGGACTATATTTATTTTATCAAAATGGATGGAAACGAAGTTCAGTTCTGTATTCTAAAGGCTTGTTTTAATATCATAAATGTGAATCGTCTATCAACAGGAGGTTAGGTAATTGGAAAACCCTCCCGGGTCCGATAATTGATTATATTAATTAACTAATGAATTGTTGGATCCGAGATAAATTAATAATTATAACCATCGATAAGTACTATTTGCTGATTAATTGATCGGTGCACCATCGATTAAGTCCAAAAAACGAAAAGAATCGGACAATATCTTTTATAAATTTAAGAAAAAGTTAAGGGGAGTGTGTAACAGCGTGTACATCGTTAAAATGCAAATAAATTTAGTTTTTAGCTATTCCATGTTTGGAGCTGTTTTCCTTTTGCGTTTCTTGCAATCAAGTGTTTTTCCTTAAATGTTCATACATCCAGTTAATAGTTTTTTCCGTAAATTCATTCATCATTTATTCACTTTTACTAAGAGATTACTTTAATTAGGAGGGAATATTTTAGCGTCAATCTATTAAAGACGATTTATAATTTAATGTATTCATTTTTTCCTTCTTTTTCCCCGTTTGCATATGCAAGCTGATACTTTTGTTTCCATAGAATGCAGCGAACATACCGAGACCTTGGTCGAACATAGTCTGTTATCTCCCACGATGAATTATATTTGGTGGGTAGAGAAGTTAAGGACTTCAAGCATTCATATTTTTCATTCACAGTCCACAACTGTCCAAAGTGTATAAAAGAATCCAAAGTTAACCGCGAGTATGTAATCTGATTTCTAATTATAACTATAAATATGTGTTAATGCTATATAAGCAACAATTTGCTTATTATTTAGCTATTCATGATAAATTTGGAACAAAAACTTCGTCGGTTATATAGGATCTAATTTGATGGGATTGTTCCCAAAATATGAAGGGAAAACTAGTAAAATTTACCGAAAATTCCTAAGTTTTTTGTCATGGATTTCCACTCGATAAATTCATTTTCAATTAACGTTATTAGAGAGTTCCCATTAAAGGTGAACAGAGGCAATTTTATAAATAGCAATTCTCGTTCGAAACCACATTGTAGTTGATCTGGGTTGGCTCTTAAGTGTGTGATAGGAAAATAAAATATACATAACTATTTAAACACTATCCAGCATCATGAAGACACCATGTTTAACTTATGATCCTTTATACGAGGGTGGTCTGAAAAGTTTCCGACCCCAAATTTTTTTCAGAAATCTTCAGAATATTTTCAGAAAGCATGTCGAGAAATGGCGAAATGTCAGAAACTTTTCAGACCACCCATGTATTCTTTATGGGGGAATGGAGTCCACTATTGAGACTTTTCCACAAAGAAAGTTGACGAAAACTGATTTTTAAGGCACTCGACATAGAGTAAAATCAATTCCCGACTGCAGTATGTTATTTAATCAGGATTATAAACAAGAGGAAGGTAAGGAAGTGACACTGTCAACCAAAAGAACAATAATATGCAACTATGGTTTTGAATTCGAAAAGAACGAACAAGAAAGTGAACTGAAGGAGAAGCGAATAATTACTTGGTAAGTTAATTAGGTTGGCTACTCATTGCCAGGGTCGGTGAGAAATTACGGAATGTTTCAAATTGCTAGTTAGACAATGGCAATTTCCAAGACGTCGATCAGCTGTGTAATTTTGTCAGATATATTATTATTTATATTATACACACATCATTTACAATTAGATTTACACCAGGTAGTAACTCGTCACATAATTTATAGTCTAACATATAAATGAATACATATAACTGTTATAATAGTTTTACAACTACTGCGTTCGCGTACAGAACAAGAATATCGACTACGTTTCAAATAAAAGTACAAACCACAGATGCAAATAATTTTTTTATAATTATATCCAAACCTGAGTTACTTGTATAGTTTTAAGGCATTACTTACGTAAACTCTTTTAGACCTAGATTTATTTCGCGAGAAGGGGCTGAAAATTTCCTTGGATAGACCGTTCTGTGTATAAATTTACCCGGATCTTTTCTGTGATCCTCCGTTCCGATATTAGAATTTTGACCATTTCCCCAAAAAGCAAGGCAGCATCAGCCTGTCTCAGGAAGGGCAAGTTGGGACAAATGAATGTAAAATAAACGTTACATTTGTACAAGTTAAAGGGCTTTAAATAGTACAAACTCCCGTTGCTTGAACAGAGTTCAATGAAGGCGATTCCAAGCTCGGACACAAGTATTTCTGGATGCTTACCGTAGAGTCTGAGAGTGCCTTCAGCTCTGCCCAAGGAATTGGTAGAGACGCAGTTGTATGTGCCGATGTCTGAGCGACCGAAGCCACGGATAGTGAGGCTCATGTACACCTTGTAAGAGGCTTTGCTCTCCTTGATGATGTACTTGGGACTGCGGGAGAAAATAAATGTTAATGAATTTGTACATAGCAAATCAACAGATGAGAATCTGTAACTAGAAGGGTTGCCATCCCAACGGATGTCTACAAGATTGTTCAAAGTTTGCCGTGAAGGCCGACAAAAAATATTCGTTTTATCACATTTTCCCATTTTAATTGTCAATAGTTCGCAATTTTTATCCGTCCATTTTATTTTTCTTCACTTGCGGAGAGTTTGGAAATGAGAGAAGGAAATAGTAACCTTAAGCACCATTTTCTTACTGCTTTAAAAGAAAAAAAGGTCTGCAAGGGCATCATTCTTTCCATTGTGTTCAATAGAATATTTGGCTCACAAACCTAGAAGCTGTTTGAGTTTCCAAACTTTTTGGGGCTCGATGATGAGTTCTCCTAGACAGCAATGATAGATTATATAGGAGTGAAACCCTATGCATTTTTCTCTGTGTTGCAAGAATAATCTAAGCCGTTTCTGTGCGATGCTCCTAGATCTGAAGATTACAGTTACGATTCTAAGAAGATTTGAACTGAAATTTTCAGCTATATCTTTATGTTTTATAATTGCAATTTGGATGCAATTATAGATACAAATAGATAGAATAGAGATGCAAAGTCCCTGCATGCATTTCAGTCGGGAGGAAATCCAAAAGCCTCAAACAGGCGGAACGTCAAAAAAATTATTCAAACAATAATACCATTCTATAACAGCAACATTTTCAACAATATAGTGAGCATTCCAATTTCAAATACTTAACAAAATCATAATCCTCTAGTACATTTCGTCCAATCATGTCATCGTTGTTCATCACCTTTTTCATCTGATGTACATACCTTCGTGGACATTTTTCAAAACTTCTGAGATCCTTCCAAGTATTTGGCAACCCGTGTTACTATTTGCAATTAAAATCTCTTTGGAAGCCCACAGATTTCAGCGGGATTGTACGCAATAAAAACTCAATTGTGGGAGCTAATTTAGTTTCTTGCACTTCTTGGTGCTGTTTTAAATATTCAAATCAAAATGACGGGAAAAAATTACTCCTTTTGCCTTTAGAGGCAGGGAGAAATAGATATCAGGAATTAGATAATATATCTTGAATGCATAAAAAATTTAACGTACTGGGGGATATTGGCAGAAAAGGTCAAAGTAGTGAAAGAATCTATATTATTGAAAAATTAAATTTGTAACTGCGGCTTTTTATCCAGTGAAACCTGTTTTTAGTGGCATCCATAGAAACCGAAATATTTTTTCCTTATAAGACAATTTTCCACTTTAAATAGGGTCGACCGTTAGCATTGGAATGGGGCTTCATTACTACGCGTCGGTTTGATTTGGGTAGATTTTGAGATGTTTGGCTAACATTAATTATGCGGAAATGGTAAGAAAAAAATCGCGAAACGTTGATGTGAAAATTGTTTTCTCTTATATATCTAACTTGGCAATTATTTACAAAATATGAACATACTTTGTTATTTTCACTCTTTCGCTCTATTTTCCTATATTATGAAATTTTCTACATACTCTGTTGCCTCGTTCAAAATATAAATTACATAAACTTAAAGTATTTAGTCTCTCGGATATCCAAGCGGATAACGCGTTCGGCATGAATATGGTCCCGGCTTCGATTCCCGTTGGGGAACCGTTTACTCGAATTGAAATTAGGTCTCGACGCACTTGCAAGAAGTTTTCTTAGAGGATTTTATACTACTGTCACCATCGGATGATGAATTTGAGAGAAGAGGTACGTCTTAGTGTACCGCTTAAGAACGGTTCTCGGGTTAATTTTCATGGGGATATCTATTCCGTTTCCGCGTTATCATTAACATAGGTTCCATTTTAGACAGATTTCACTTTATTACGACTTGGGAATCTAGGAGGCCCCACTCTAACATTTAAATGTATAACGATTTCCATTGAGTCATAATTGTATTCGCCAGAGAAATGGAGATGTAGTTGAAACTGTGGTACAGTCAGCGAATAAAGTTGGAGTTGCCAGATGTTTTTATGCTAAAGATGTAGGCATTTCTATGAGAATACATTTTCTCAGAATTTCAATTAAGACAGGCTGGAATTGGTGGATAAATAAAGTCACAAATGGGTTATATTTAATATGCAGCCTCTGAAATTTATCCTGACATTAAAAAAACTAAAAATATAAAATTCTGTTTTAAAGAAATGAGTAATGAAATCGGATACAAGTTATTCCTCATTCATTAGTCTAAAATTTGAATGACGTTTTCTTTTTACGAAACTGAAATTCTTAGTAATTTGCTTGGAAACTTTTATTTTCGGCGACCGCTCATTTTTCCGAGTCGTCCGATTTTTTTCCGATTAAGACGGCCGCTGAGCATTCCATCTGCAACGGCCACAACATAATGTTCGAGAAATCCAAATTTTTGTCCATAACAGATAGATTCTGGGACAAAATCATAAAGGAATCGATAGAAATTAAGCTAAATGTAAACTATTTTAATCGCGACGACAGGTTCCAGATCCCGTCTACTTGGGATCCCGTCCCGTAATTCATAAAATTAAGAAGGGTAGGAACCACGGCGCAGCCATCAGCCAATCAGGTGAAAGGAGCCCCCGCCCCTATATAGCAGATTGAACCAACGGAAAACACTCATCCCTGAGGATGGCCGCAGTGACAGCGGCCGAAACGTCGGCACTTCAGCCATCACTGACCCGGTTAGCAGCCCGAGAGGATTCCCTTCAACAAACTTTTCACCGGGAAAGCGTCAAGTCATACTGAATTTGTTGTTCATAGGAAGGCCCACCGTTACAAATGGTTGATACTTTTCTCGTCATTCGCTGGAACTAAGCTAATTTTTATTGAAATTAGTGTAATATGCCCCAGAAAAGGTGAATAGTCGAATGTTACAGCCGAGTGGTCGCATTTTATTGCAATCTCTCTCTTCTTGAAATATAAGTAGTAAAAGGGGATTCCATTGAAAGGCGCTAACATTTCAAAATTCCGTTTCGACGGTTAAAAACGAAGAAATTAGCTTTTCCAAAAGCAGGTGTATTCTGAATTTATCCACCTCCCACAAAAAATTTAATGACGCGGTTTTCAGTAGGTTAAACCGCAGAAGAGGGTTTAAACTGAATTGCAAATGAGTGTTCTGTATTTCTTGAAGGATACGTAATTTCATTGGACAGTGATTTTTGATAGCGCGATCTTTTGGAATTCAAGGAAAATGTGACACGTGATAGCAACCTGAAATCAAATCAGGATGGTATGAATCTCTCTTCTTGATCCTTTATTCCTAAAGTATTGGGTTGCCAGAATTTTTCAGAGTACAGTTGCGTACTTAACGAAATTATAGATTAAGGTCTATAAGGTCTTTATTCAGGCGAGATTGAGACTGGAAAGTCTCATAAGATTATTAAGATTCTATAAGTATTCAAAATTGGGGGAAATTGTGCATAGGAATTCTTGACAATAATCACATCAAAGGATTTCCCTCGAAATTTATTCAAGGTATTTCTTTAAATTAAGCTTATGAAGTTGAAAATGTGAGTTGAAATGGTTTATCATTAATATTTGAAGGTTGAGTTTGCCTTTAGTGTAGCATCCTTGAAAAATTCAACATTACATGCAAAGTCATCTGTTATTGAATGTTCGAATTCTTATTCTATCTTATTTCTGTCTTATATCCATTCAGTTTCTATTATCCATATTTCGGTACATTATCATGTATGGAATAAAATAACCAACGTATATAATCAAAGTGATATCCGAAGGCATGATTTCGTGGAAAAAGATAGCTGAAAGTATCACTTGTTGGTATTTTTCAGGTCCTGTGGATGCAAGCACGCTTGCGAGATCGGTCGTAATAATGACTGAATGTGGACAATACTAAGTGTCTACTTTCAGCGTCTAAATATTGTAAGGATAAGTTGTGACGCAGAGAACACTTAGTGAAAATCCCCTGAAAATCCTTTTTTAACTTTAGAAATTCGTACACAAGAAGTCGACTATTATAGTGTCTTCCAGTTGAACTTCTACGATCTGGCAGCCCAATAACTATAAAAGTGAACTATGAAGATTATCAAAACATTAAATTCAGAGCACTGGAAGATCCATCTCTAAGATTAAATTAACTTAAATCGATTTTTTTAATCTTTAAATTTTTCTAAACTCACGCTTTATCCGTACTCCTGTTGGTTGAAAATGAAAGAAAAGCAAAATTCTGTTAGTAATGTTTAAAGTAATAAAAGCTAGAACATAAATAACTAATACTACGATGGCTAATGTGGAATTGCTATAAAATGTAGTAAATGACCAACAATTCTTTTAATGATTTAAAATATTCTTCTTTTAGAAGCATTAGATCAGAAAGCCATATGATTCTTAAAAATGCTATTAAGTTATGAAAAAAATTAATTCAGTCTCAACGCTGTAAAAGGTTCAATTCATGATCTGAGAGAATGAAGGTTGCGTTTTACTTTTCACAGCAAAGTTCTTGTGAAATCTGTATTGCTCCCTTTGCTTTCAGTGATTTTAATTAGTATAAATATAACGTAATGTTTCCCTATGTTACCATGCTAAAATAGTGATGGTTTTGGATAAAGATTGCTTGTCTAGCTATTTAATTATTGTTGATATTGATGAAGAACTATTCTATTTCTGTAATTTTTGGACTTAGACATAAGCTAATGATTTCAAGTATCTACTGCATGTTAATGGATATGAGATCAGCTTTCGACGTAAAGTGATTTAATAAATTATAAGAATTTTATTCAAGGACGTAGAATATTTATCGAATATCTCGAAGAGTGAATATTCTTTTTTTTATATGGTGAAATATTTTGGAGCTATTGACATAATATTAACATCTTTCTTGTTAACACCAAATGTATGAAAAAGTATACAAAAGTACCAAAAAGATGCCACTAAAATAATTATCTGTTAACATCTGTTAAGTGGCGTGGACTTCGTTGTGAGACAGCTATTTAGAATCTATTGAATGTGTCACTTCACTTCGTTGTGAGACAGCTATTTAGAATCTATTGAATGTGTCACTTCACTTTGAGTTCTAATTTAAACCATTAAAATAAATTAAGGTACAGAATTAGTAGTTAAGAAGTATTTTTTTCTTTCTTATTCTCTTCTTATCGGTTGTTTCCTCTCGAAAAATGCCTTTATATTAATCATTAGCCGTGGAGACATCTTCCCCGGACTAAAACATTCTGTTAGTTATGTTACAGATATTTTTGATTACTATGCTTGTAGGTACGAGGGCCTAATCCCGACCAGTTTTCCTCAAACAATAGAAGGAACTAATTAAAATTGAAGATTATTACAACTCACCCGTCGAGAAGCATTTCACCACGGTTCTTCACCCAGTAGTTGATGGTATTTGGGAAGGCCTCGACATAGCATTCAAGGAGAACGTCCGTTCCGTGCGGGGCCCCCAAAAGCTGGTTCGGGACTTTGATAATCGGTGCAACTGAGGGAGAAAGTCATTCCATCACATTCTATCGCGGAAATGTAAAAGTAAACTTTAAAATGTTTCAGTACATAATTTCATGTCAGGAAAGCCTTTTGAACTAGTGAAAGGCTGTAAAGTTCATAAAATTAATCCAAAATAACCGCTAAAAATTTATAGAAGGTTTCTAATTATTAAAGTTTAAACAGTTATTGGAAATTCATTTTGCAAGAGTAGCAGATAAACTCTGCCCAATTAATTTATCTGAAAGAAGACTCAAGAAAGAGAAAGGGGTCTTTCTCTTTCTGGATAAAATCAGAATAAAATAGTAAGCAACAAAATAGTTATCAATGGTGAGGTGTTTGCAATTTCCACTTCAGCGTGATATGTTTTATAACGTAGAATTTATTCCGACGGCATATAGCTGCGATCATTGGTACTCAAATTCCGCTAAAAGCTTGATAAATATTCTGCATAAAAGCGGTGTGGAAGGCGAAAATATCGCAATTATCCCATAAGACTTTTCTTGGTCAATCGTCTTCAGCTATCAGCTGAGCGTCGTCGTTCAGCATAAATGGAAAAACTTTTCCTTTCGGTTAAATTCTTCCGTTTAGACCCTTCTAATCGGGCGAAGCTATTCGATTCCCGTTTTATATTAGTCTCCTCTCACTCGCCAGAAATTGCAGAACTCACCTGTTTTCCTTTTAACCTACTAATCACAACCAACTGAAACTGCCACAACAGCGACAGAACTTGCCCACAGACTTACATAATGACCCGAACGCGTTTACATATGAGCCTTTTCCCGTTTCAAGGAGATAATAAATATCGAATGTTCTCAAATAGTAGCTGAGGCTCAAAGAGTAGCAGAAATCACATGTAACAGTAAAGCGTACCGAAAAGAGTTCCGAATGCCGATGATTTGTCAATGATATTAGATCTCGGAAAATTTACTTCATATACGCAATTGAAAACCATCACAGCGAGCTGAAAGTCGTAGCTCATATTCTAAAATCCAATTGTAGCTACTGAACTTAATAAATGTAAAATATATGTCCTTCCTTTCAATTCATATCCTTACTTTATTTCTTAAAGCCCCCTAATTGTTTTTCTTTTTCAACTTGTTTTCTTTTTCTCAATGCTATATCTCTATTCAGATTATTTATCCGGATTTTATCCGGTATTTATTTTCAGGTTATTCATCCTTATCTGTCCTCTTCCCGGATAGCCAAGTGGGCAGCGCGTTTGCATTAGGTAAAAGCGGTCCCTGGTTAGATACCCGGTGTGGACTCATAGTTTCGGCATTACTTTAGCTGTGAAGGCGCTTATACGAATATCACCACTACTGCTAATCTAACCCATACACTTGAGAGGTAATGGTTCTATTGTTGTGAAATACTGAATTTCCCATGATCAAAATTTGTATTCGCTTACCTTTTGTACCTAATTGAATTTCAAATAGGAGCAATTAATTTCCATAGCCCTCTCTAACGAATCGCAATTACACCACAACTCTCATTTCGCGACTGAAAAACTTCAAAAGACCTTTAAATTTCGCAGAAGTTTCAAGATCGCTGAAGCAATAAAGGCTTATTATCCATTACACTTTCGATTGGTAGATTGATGACCTTGGTTGACTCCGACAATTTCCAAAACATATCTCTCACGAAATCAAAGCTGTCCCTTTGGAACGAAGGCTCAAATACTATTTGAGGCGGGCTTGAATATCCTAGAGTCCGCTAGAGTTCTCCCCTTCGCTTTAACCGACCCTTGCGACAGAATGTTCGGTGGAACGGTTGCAAGTGCAAACGACATTTCTGTGTTTCGATTCTCTCAGTGGTTTTCGGGATAACTCCAGCGGCGGACACATCGCTTAGGAGAAAGGTATGTAACCTAAGAGCAGTATACTGAATGCACCATACATTTCTCGTCTTCCTACCCACGCTCTTTTAAATTTCCTCTTTTTCGAACTCATTTCGAATTGCGAGTGCAACAACTATAACTCTCACGTCGTCGAAATTTTTATATTCACGGAAATTACGAAAAGATTTGACCGGCAAAGTGTATTGCACCGAACAAGTTTACTGGTAATGGAGTGGATTCGCCAGCGAGTACAGTCCCGATCTTCAACTTAACTCGCACTTGCTGAGCAAACTAACTAGCAAACATTATTAGAGCGAATTTAGTGCAATTAAACCTTAAGCTCTATCGAAATTTTAATTCTATCTGAAAACAAATATACATGTCTGATCTAATAACTATCTCGAGTTTCAAAAGGGTATTGAATCGTTTGCCTATTTTGGAGATCTTGACTTTATACTGTTTCTTATTTATCGATAAATTAACATCGGATACGACTATTTTGAAATCGCGTAGTTTTCCGCTTAATATCATTCTAGATATGTACTGCGCACTATTTGGAATTGGTTTACACAAGTCTTTACTCTAAAATCTAGTCTGACTGCCTCTTATAACGAGTTATATTTAATATGTTCGGTTTTTTATTATTTATCGAGTTTTTCACTCAGAAAGCTTGTTTCAGACTCAAGAGTCAATAGCTGTGCGTTTGAGCAAAATCAAGCCTCAAACATTATCTTCAGTAATCTATGTGATGGATAAATCTTGTATTGGGTACCAAGGATCGATCAGGTAACAAATCGCATTCGGTCTAAAGCCGTAATTACTTATGTACTGTTTTCCACCAATATTTACGAAATTTAATTACCTAAACACACATACACGAGTAAAAGTTGCTTGCATACTGCAAGCTCTCAGTTTCATGCAGTATCGTACCAAGTAATACCTCAAAACAATTTTGAAAACTTCGCGTAAAAGAGCGCCTGGCATCGAACTAAGGACCCGATGGTGCGACACAATTTCATATTAGTATTAGTTATGTGACATTCTGACCTGTTCCAAAGTTTCAATTCAGTATATTATCGGGAAGGTCCTAAAAAAAGATTCCGTTATTCCCGTTTGAAATGCATGGTAGAATAGGAATGATACTCTTGCATCGAACCAAGGACCACTGGAGAAACGGTGCACCTCTTGAAAGATGGATTTCAAACGCCTCCGTCACCATTCCGGTTTTTATCCTTCCAGCTTATCAGGAAGGCATTGAAAAAAATTTCAAAAATTGCAGCAATGCATTTCTTACGGAAGATTTTCGCACACACCTGGCGTCGAACTCACGGTCATTTTGTAACATTTTTTCGAAGAGTAATAATAGAAGACTACCTTAACTTCAACATCCGAGATTTTGGTTCCTCTATCTTACCGATAAATGCCTCAAAATAATTTTCAAAAATGCGCGCAATGCATTCTTATGGAAAAATTGCGATTTTTGGGACATTCTGGTATCGAACTCATGGTAGTCAGACTCAGAATTATTCTCGTATCTACAGGGTTTGACAAATTTGAAAAATTTGACGTTGACGGCACTTGTGGAACATGCTTAGAATTCGTATCCCCTATATCTTCTATATCTATTATATATAGCTAACTCTCCGGATATACCTATATCTATTACGAGTAAAAGTTGCTTGCATACTGCAAGCTATAGGTTTACTTAATGCAGTATCGTAACAAGTAATGCCTCAAATAAATTTTGAAAACATCGCGCAATAACCCGCCTGGCGTCGAACTAAGGACCATATCGTGCGACACAATTACATAATAATATTATATATGTGCTATCCTGACCTGTTCCAAAATTTCAATTCAATATCTTATCGGGAAGGTCCTAAAATAAGATTACGCTATCCCCCTTTGAATGACCTTGAGTTCGACGCAAAGTGGGTGCAAAATTCTTTGGTATAAAATGCATGGCGGTCAATTTTGACAATTATTTTTAATGCTTATCCGATAACCGGGAATTATATGAAATAGAATATACATAGAAGTAATTCATATGTTTCATATACGCTGTTCGCCGTTCCTCTGACGGTTCTTGGTTCGATGCCTGAGCGTTATTTCTATTCTACCATTTATTTCAAAGGGGGATAGCGTAATCTTATTTTAGGACCTTCCCGATAAGATATTGAATTGAAACTTTGAAACAGGTGAGAATGGCACTTACCTAACATTTGTATGCAATTGTCTCTCACGAACGGGTCCTTAGTTCGACGCCAGGCGCTCTTTTACGCGAAGTTTTCAAAATTGTTTTGAGGTATTACTTGGTACGATACTGCATGAAACTGAGAGCTTGCAGTATGTAAGCAACTTTTACTCGTGTATGTATTTTACTATATATATATATATATATATATATATATATATATATATATATATATATATATATATATATATATATATATATGATATTATAAATGATTTTAAGGATGCTAAAGTTATATAAGCAACTGACTATATTATGCTTCTAGCTGACCAGAGCTAACTTCTTTATTACATTAATTTGCGTTTACGGCATTGCTGTATAGCTTCCGGAAACAATATACATGTTCAAATCCATTATTTTGCTATTCGTTGTTATTTCTAAAATGCTCTCAGGTCTTGTAGTTTATGTTCATACTATGTTATTAATTAAAAGTATTAAATTTAAATTTAATATTTACTCAGGTCAATTATTAATCATTTTTGTAGAACTGGAATATCACAGTGACGCTGACATAAAAAATAAGGCATCTTTTGACATCTTATGTAAATATCAAATACTTATCTTCTAAGAAAGGATTTTTATAAATTCAGTGTTGGTATTCACATTGACATCTAAATTTTTGACAAAAAATTCTGAAAATTTTGCGTTGTTGTGTTAATTAATCCAAACCGCACTCATAATAAGAAAGGTTGCGTAGAATTTCACACCAAAGGAGTTATTGATATTTTCTAAAATATACCCTTGGTATGATTTTTTGCCGATTAAAGATGAAATGTGTTAGAGGGGAGTGCAACCACCAGATTCGTGGAAAATAACTTTCGAATGAGCGTTACGAAAACGCAAGGAATATTAGGAATTAGGAATATTAGGAATTAGGAATATTAGGAATTAGGAATATTAGGAATTAGGAATATTAGGAATTAGGAATATTAGGAATTAGGAATATTAGGAATTAGGAATATTAGGAATTAGGAATATTAGGAATTAGGAATATTAGGAATTAGGAATATTAGGAATTAGGAATATTAGGAATTAGGAATATTAGGAATTAGGAATATTAGGAATTAGGAATATTAGGAATTAGGAATATTAGGAATTAGGAATATTAGGAATGGGAATATTAGGAACTAGTTGCCCCGTGCGAAACTTTCGCAGACGACACTGATACTCGATTTCTCCAACGAAATACATTATAGTAGCAAACACTAATCACTACAGACGAATACACAAATACTAAGACATACCAAAAAAATCGCACCGTCATATTCCATGACAGTGTCAGTTTCGATATACTTTCGACATCCAGTAACGAAAATCTATGGGCAAATTCAAACTTGCGTTTTCTAATCCCTTACCACTTGAACCTTAACGAAGTCCCTCATATCTTAGAGAGTGTGAGAATGTAATTGTTATAGAATGTTTTAAAAATTTTCTTTTAGCACTATAATCACGAATAGTACGCGTCATTGATATAACGATGTATGTTACCTGGAAATGAAGGAGAAGGAAATAAATAGGGAATGTGGGGGCACATGAACCTTCCGAAAGGCAGAACACTTTATATATATAATTTATCCTAAACCGAATTCCTAAATTCACTTAATGTATTATTACATCACAAATTTAGACAAAAATACAAACATCACTACCACATTGCCACCATCACATTTTGGTAAACTGTTCTTTTCTAAATACCACTTCCTTTTATGATGTGTCACGTAGGGCTTCGTGTTTAACATAGATAACCAAGATAAAGCAACAAATATACCTCCTTATTTATTTTCTATTTTTTCTCTTCGTACACTAAATATAAAAATAACTACTACTCGTCTGCAGTGAAATTGCATCTCATAAATTCACTGAATCAGATTTATTCAATTACTGAAAGATATATAGTCAGCAATAATTAGTTGAAAGCTTGTTGTCCTGCCGGCGTAGAATGAGAGAAAATGTTACTAATTTGGGAGAGGGAAGCAAGAGGGGGAAGCATCTGCGGTGTGAGTTTCACTTTCATAAGACCATACATTGTGATACATTGTAAAAGTGCTAAGTAAAGTTCAGCAAATGTAGCAAACCCATTGCCCGCATTTTTTGAATGTCTCTCACACAAATATTGTAGTCAATCATGGTATTTTAACCCATTCACAAAACTTAGATTTCAAAATACTACTCTTAGTAGAGAACCCCGTCTACTACTACTCATACTATTAAATTGGTTGAGCATCTTTTTGTACTATACTCCGGGCATAGCGAATGAAAATGCAAGCTTGGGCTTTCGTTACGCTTGCATTCCATAGAGGTGAGTTTTCTTGAATCGCGGGTATGATATCCTATTATTTACTCTTAGATATGAATAAATGTTGTATATTATTTATTCTGTGAGTAAAATAGAAACACTAAAAATCATTTGATAGGGTATATAGAAAATTTTCAGCAGATGAAAGTTTCCCCAAAATAAATTTGAATGCTCGGAAAATTACCTAATTATTTTGATCGCATGACTCGTAATTAAAATCTCTAATTTTTCTATAAACACTCCAAAATCTAATTTTAATATGGTCGATCTTAAATTAAAACTACCGGGAAGTAATATGATGTAAGATTGTTCAAACATACCACACGATAAAACCGTGACGCAAACTTTCATATTCGTCAATGTTCATGTTTCTTTGGCTGTCGTTCTGCTCCAGCAAGATGCAATATGGCTTACTTATAAAACTGTGGTTGCGTACGACGTAGAAGTTTTCGTTCATGGAGACTATAATAATAATTGCGAGGCTGCTTCAGTCACTTTATGACCGAGAATGAGTGCTTTATCCGATTTTAAAACTTGTTTACACTCGTCACTAAGTAAACAATCTGTATATAGCAACCCGGACCTTTTTTCGTCCAGTACACAACGGGATGATTAAAATATTATTTCAATGTGTTTAACAAATGGTGCATTTTTGATTTGTCTGACTATTTTTCGCAGGAACCTGACAACTTTTGCCTTCAAACGGTCATTCATTTATATATATTGATGGAGTGATAAGGGAGAAAAGTCCCGATCACCAAAAAAGCATGTTTTAAAATAATATATAGATAGATTAGGAGAAGCATATTGAGGCTCCTTGGTACTCATTTAAAGATAAGACAAGGCTAAAACAAGCCAATTACGCAGCGAAGAGAATTCCAAGAGCTGATAAGAGAAATTTTCCTTTTCTGTCAGAGGCACTGTATTGGTGAGGGATTTTTGCGAACAGAGGCTTTCGAGTCCTAATCACCATAAAAAGCTCCAAAAAGAAAGCTTCTAAACTCTTCGAACAGTAATCTCGTGAAAATAGTGTTTTCGGAGTCAATTTAATTAAATGATTTAGCGGTCTTATCTATATGCCGTGTAGAACTGGAATTTTATAGATTTTTCGTTTCAGTTGGATTCGTTAATTTACACCCTAATGTGGAATTGAGATTTGTATGTGAAATATATATTATATTTCTTTATTTTAAATTGTAAATGAATTCCCCATGATCCTTCGTAAGGCATACGCTTCACTTTTCCTGCTTATAAAGAAGGAGAGTTTTTCCAAAGAGACGACATTTCTCCTTCCCTATCTATGAAGGGAGATAAGATAAATTTGTTAAAATAAGACAACAGAAATTTACTTCAGTTTCATACGAGTAGGAATGGATTGATTTCTTGGTGTATTGGTGCTCCTGAACAGCAGTGCGTGCAACTTTAGTGATAGCGGTCCCTCCAGGCGTGTCCAAAATGACACTTGGTTCACTGTATATACATGGGTGGTCTGAAAAGTTTCCGACATTTCGCCATTTCTCGACATGTTTTCTGAAGATTTCTGAAAAATCTGGGGTCGGAAACTATTCAGACCACCCTCGTAATAATACCTACCGCAATAATGGATTTCAGACATCGAGCTAATAAGAAGGTAAACATTTAAATAGACAATGCATTTTTATGATTAAAATGATAATGACATTCATTGATACCTAACCTTTTCATTGCATCTCCCAAAAAGGCTTTATAAAGCTAAGCTTTTAAATAATTTTTTCCGCACATTTTTCGGATTGTGTACTCCAGTTTAAGTTATTGCATTATCCCGATTTGTTTCGATAAATTCAACTACACTTATATTTATTTCATTTATTAAATACTGGCGCAATTGTTTTCTCTGGAAATAATTAACTACGGAGCATTTACTCGCATCGAGCGATGGTTGCCATTTTTAGCACCACGTTTGAATAAGAAATAAATCGCTAGATAAAGAAATATGGTCTATTTTTATATAATTTTTATATACACCGTGATATACTTTTATATGAGTGGTCAAATGAAATCTTGTCCGCATACATAAAGTAACGTGATACTTCATACGTACATGATGCAGGATAGAACGTTAGATGATGAACGAATGGATTTGAAAATGAATACACAGGGCAATACTCACAGTTGACATTGAGAATGATTCTCTTGCTGACAGCTGGAGGTACGTCATTGGAAGCGATGCAAAGAAAAGCCCCCATTTGCCTGCGGTCCAAGCGCCAGAAGTTGAGGTTGCTTCCGTTGTATGTGTCAACTGAAAAAGAGAAAGGCAGGTAAATGCGTTTGAGGATCATTGGTATCATCTAGTAATATTAACTCAATTTTATCACATGCAAAACGTTGTCTTATCAATAGTTTCAGCACAAGAGTCAAACTTTTCAACCATTTATGTGTTAACTGCCTAATGATTTTTTAACATTGTTTAATCGTTTTTCACAACAATATCAAGTAATTACCCAAACAATTGTAGCACAAGAAGTTAAGGTTGACTATATAAACTTATTGTGAAGTAAGAATTTCACAGCTTATGCAAGTTAAATAAATTTTAAAAATAAGTTTCATACATAAGAAAATTCTTAAAAAATATCAGTAAGTATTAGAATATGAAAATAAATTGATGTAAAACGTACATTAATACGAAATCAATAATTACCAAAAGAAACAAAAAAGTAATGGGGTTCAAAAATATTTTAAAATTGAAAAGGAAAGTATTAAAAAATTGGCACCTTTGAAAAACTTGTTAGATTCTCTCACTAAACGGTTCAAGATTGCAAGATTAATTAATAATAACCAACAGCAGTCGGAGACAATACATGGATTGTAGGGAGGGGCCTTTTTCTATGCTCTCTCAACCAATTATGGAATCTTCCATTAATAAATATGCACAATATACGGGAATGAAACTATTAAATCATCCCAAATTAATGGTAATTTAAACCACAATAAACCCATATATTGTTGTTGATATCTATAGTAATTGTCTTTAAAGCACTTGTTGACGAGCCGTTATCTTGATTGGAGATACTACGTTAATTTTCATATATTTGATATCGCATTTACGAATATTTAAGGCGTTTATATTATTAATTTTATTAACGGTCACTAACAAAGTTGGTCATTACAAGTGAAGTTTTGATTTATTTGTACGTAAGTCTTCATTGCTATTTTCATTTCTGACATCTTGTAGCAAATACCAATATTTATTTCTCAATGTTTTTTTTCTCTTTATTTTTATTATATTTTATGTGAATATATTTCTTCATACCTTAGCAATTTAATATGTGCATGTATACTTTCAGATGGATTGAGCGGCCTTTTCAGTAAAATTTAGTTTTATTTTTATTTGAACGTTTCACAGGTTTTTCGCACCCCCTCGTATGGGTGTTCTTCTGTTGTGGGCTATTTTTCCTAACTTAGGGTTACAGGTCCACAAATAAGTTATCTTAATTTTTTCAGCTCTTTCCTTCAAATGATACATGACAAAGGGTAAGATGAAAGGAGAGACTATCCCGAATAAAAACATAATACTTTTATTATTGTAAACAGTGAGGTCGACTTGGTTACCTTTATAAAAATCCCTCGGTCCTCTCCTCATGAGAATGCCCTCTCCATCTTCTCTTCTCCAAGTGATCCTCGGCGGAGGATGGCCCGTGGCTTTGCAGGACAGCGTCGCATTGTCTCCCTCTTGAACGGACAGATCAGCACTCGTGTCGTCGTACATTATGTCCGGAGGAACTGCAAAACATAAGATCAGACTCATCCTCCTGTTTTGCATGTCACAAGGAAGATCGGATTCAGACTGGGAAATTTTAAGAAAATCACTTCTTTGGCATTAATTTGAAAGACTTAGAAGGTTATTTGGAATGAATGGAGTATCATTCCAGGATTGTGAAAAAAATTAACTTGGTCAAACAAAAGGAAGGCTAGAAATCAGATTTAAAGAAATTTTCAAAATTTTACGAGAATCATCATTTTCTCGAAGAATATTTGGCCGATAGGCCTATTTCGAATCTCTCGTTTTTACAATTTTTACTTCACTTTGCTATCATTCAGATACTGGAGATGTTCTTTCGCTTGCTGAAACCGGTAGTTCATTTACAACCTGATGGAATTACGAAGGAATTTAGCCTTTTTTAAAAAGTGCTCTGCATGTGCTAAAAATACTTTCCACGTGCTAAAAATGCTTTCCACGATAATTGGCCGATGCATAATATTATCTTCAAACGGAAGGAAAAGCTTTCATGATAGGAATTAATTTCTTGGTTTATTTAAACTGACCTGAACTGTCTCTCTAGTCTGCTGTATTCCTCTCTCAAATCCAAAACTATCGAGAGAATCATTGAGAAGAGCCTTCCATTTCTTATTTAATTTCCAGTCTAAGAGTCTTATGAATCACTCTAATTAGGACATATGAAAGGGCAGAGAAGTGAGACTGCTCTGAAGCAAAGCATCCGAAAATGCTTAGCATTTCCCCTTGAAGAAGATCTCTCGGAAGCGTATTCAATATGAAACGCGGAGGAATTCCGGGAAAAACATTCGCCGGAATCCAGCGGCCGCAGATTTAAATTTATTAATCATATGACGGAATGTAAACGGATATGTGAGATGGTCTCCGATGAATATGCGACGAAATTCCGAGAACAACGTGTAGGATTACACGTGTTTTAGAATATCGTAGCGTGTAAGTAAACTTGACGGACTGTTCTTTGAAATTTATATGAGAAATTGTCAGGCCTCTACAGTAAAACCCGGTTAAGCTGTTTTTCAGAAGACCTAGCGTCTTAAGATGGGATGGCGATATAGCCGTGTTATGTAATGCGCCTCACATCATATTTTTGGAGAACGTTCTTTTTTTCTCACAATGAGTGCGTCTTAATTACTTAATTTTGGTCACTTTCCAATCTAAGATTACGTAGTTTTCACCAGACAGATAATGAGGGAAGAATGAGGAATTCTTTTACTAGCGGTGTTTTTTTTTTGCTAGTGCTGGCATTATAAAGCTCGATCTCTTCAAAACTACGCTAAACTTTCCAGAATACACTGCACTCCCTTTCTTGTTTACTTGGTATATACTTCAGCTTGAGATTGCGACGAAAGGATACTACTATGCATACTTTTAATATAACATTCTGATTTGATCTCAATACAAAAGTGGCGTAGATCATCTCAGAATACGTATCAGCTCCAACAGGGGGATGAAAATCGTTCTGCTTCACGACACCTCTATTTTATTCTCACAAAATTAGTTATGACAACTAAGAATTTCACAGAGATAATATATGAACTAATGAATTTTTATGTGAATTCTATTTTATTTCTTCGGCTAGTGATGCATATTTCTGAATATATTCTGTATGATTGGCTTATATTTGTGGCGTGCTTGATGGGTATGTCTATCACATATAATTTTCCTGTTTTATCTTAAAAGTCATATTCGGTATATTGTTTGGTGGAGATCGATCTGTTAGTATGTATTCTAACTTATTCAATTTTGATTAAAATGTTTTCTCTTTCTGAAGGAGGTGAACAAAGGCTTGATTTCAAGCGATACTTTTGATGAAAGAAAGAAAATAGGAACTCGGCAGTTCAATGACTAAGAGACAAAGGTTTTCTAAGTGCCGACAGCTGCAACCGTCGAGGGCAATTCCTGGAAAAAGATAATCGCCCGGGCGGCCACCAGTTATTCAGAAATCCCAATGCGCATTTCGGAAGCTAAGTTTCCGGGATGCTAGGAAAAAGAGACTTCACATCGAAGGATCTTACAACTTATCTCAATTGCTTAACCAACAGTTCAAACAATGGCCCCTTGATCAGCAGTCCAAGGTTAAAAACACAAACCATTTAGTAGACCTTCTTAAAAATATCTCTACAAAAGAACATGACATTCTAATTTCCTTCGATGTGAAGTCTCTTTTTTCTAGCATCCCTTTAGATATCACCTATCAATTCCTTGAAGATTGGTTATCAAAACAGAATCTATCCCCCGAAGTCATCAAAGAATATATCCTATTAACAAAACGTGCATTAACCGAAATTTCTTTCAAATCGAAGGAAAATTCTACAAACAAACTAATGGAACCGCAATGGGTCTCTCTGTCTCTCTCCCTTCCTCTCCAACTTATTCATGACTTATTTCGAAAAACAATGCAGAGAGAAATTATGCTATTTTCCTAAAATATGGTTCAGATACGTCGATGACATTTTCGCTATTTTCGAAGAAGAAACAGAAGGAACACTACCCTTCTTGGATCTAAGAATAACTAGATCACAAAACAAGCTAAAATTTAATATATATAGGAAACCCACTCACGCGGAAATGTACATACCATACGACTCAAATCATCATATTTCAAACAAATTAGCCCCATTCCATTCCATGATCAACAGACTACTAAAAATTCCACTTTCACAAAAAGACTTCAAGAAAGAATTAAACCTCATCAGAAATATCGCAAAACAAAACGGATACGACCAAGAAATTATTAACAACATTCTTAGGAGAAGCAAATATAAACTTAAAATAAAACAGAACACAACTTCTACCTCATCTTAGGGCAAAAAACACAACTTCATAAAACTTCCCTATGCCCCGGTAACTAGCAACAAATTGAAAAACATTTTCTCCAAATTCGATTTTACTCCGGTGTTCGTTAATAGTAAAAAACTATCCAAGCTCCTTAATAACCCCAAAGATACTACGACACCAATACAAAAATCAGGCATTTATGAAATTTCATCCCAAGATTGTGATAAAGTATGCCTGGGGCAACGCAAAATAGAAAATGGATTCAAAGAACTCTGAGCTCACTTCAGACACAACCAAATTAATAAATCCAGCGTTGCACAACACATACAAGAACACAATCATATGATTAATTTAGGCAATTGAAAATTAAAGAAATCTGTACAGAATAAGTCAAAACTAGATGCTTATGAGAGCATCTTCATGCATCAAAACAAAGGAAAACTCATGAATGCCGACGACGGGCCCAACTTCCCAACTTCTTCATTATACTGTCTTTTGGAGACTGCTTCTTAAAAGGTCCTAATCCCGAAATTTCTGTTCCCCACCTTCTCCCCGTACGTCACAACAGAAAAACCCCTCCCACGACAAACAGTTACAAATACCTCACACTCCTTTCTTCTCATTCAGCATTGGACCCCCGTGATCCTGGATACTTAGCTTCCGAAATGCGCATTGGGATTTCTGAATAATTGGTGGCCGCCCGGGCGATTATCTTTTTCCGAGGAATCGCCCTCGACGGTTGCCGCTGTCGGCACTTGGAAAACCTTTGTCTCTTAGTGATACTTTTGAGTTAGAGCAAAATATATATGCTTGTATGGGTTATGTATACCCGTATATGAGTAGTAAAAACACTAATCTATTCATTTTTTAGTGGGGTACATAGAATATATTGTTTTGTGTTTAGAGCTTGAATTTCCATGTAGATTTTCATCAGCATTATTTTGCATGGTCATTTTTAGCCAATTTTAGTGAGAGTTTTTGTTATATTCACTGCTTGAATTTTTAATTTGCATATTTATAATTTACATTCAGAAGAGGACGGTCTTCGTGATTTGAAAATGGTGGAGCAACTATTTTTCCTTTTTGTAGTAATTAATAGTTTGGGTTTTTTGTTTATTTATTATATTGGCTATTTATTGTCATCTTTTTTATGTTTTATTGTCATAATTTTCATGTCATTCATCGAATTGTATTTCCTCATTGAGAATCAAGGGGTATTTAAGTTGTTCTATTAAATTATGTTACCACATCGAAATATTTTTGTTGCGAAACAAAGGAAATGAAAGATCAAATTGTGGTTTGGACTTCAAAGAGAAATGAAGACTTATTTTGGGTTTCCCTTTGCATTAGTTCTCCTTGGTAAAGGTATGCAGTGGTTATTATATGGTTATATGGGATTTATAGGGCGACCAAATGGAAATATATACGTTATATCTAAATAAGTTAACAAGCAGTAAACCCATAAAGCTAAAAGTTGAGGGAAAAGGTAACCTTGTAGGTCCTTCTGATTAGCTATACCCTCTGCCACACGCCGAAAAGCTCCTTGCAGGGTATTTATGTGGATTCAGATATAGATCCTTAGGCGGTACTTTGAAGATCGTCATAAATAGGTGCCCTATATCCCTTATATATAGCCTTCGCTTACTTCAGTGCTTGATGATTCCAATTTATTTATCCATAGATCAGTTTATTTATGCCTCCTTTCAGACAATATTTAGTCGAGGGAATGGTCAAACGAATTATAGCGTAATTAAGGCAATGCAGATGTATTAGGGTAATGGGTTTCCTCAAGACCTAAACATTTCCACGTAAATTTACGCTGCGAAAATTTACCGCTGAAAACGAAATATTTCCCTGCGAGGGAAAAAATAAGATTCTCATTTTTTTGTCTCTCGAATGAGCTCGCTCTCTTAGCTACTAATTTTCCGGTGCATCAGCAATGAAAGATCGCGTTTCAGGTATACGCTTCAAAGAGAAATACTTTTCGCATGAATTTTAGGCGAACACATTCCGTCCCGTTTTCTTTGAATTTACTTTGAGTCGTTTTCTTCCTCCTTGTGATCCTCATTAAAATCCGACTCCTATCAAATGAAAGCGAATCGGGGCAATTACCGTTCTTAGGAGGAACTTGGAGATACAGTAAAACCCGTTTAAGACGCTATCCTGCATATGTCGCGGTTCTCCTACGGTCCCGTTCCCTTTCTCAAGAAATACATGCCAGAGGTACGGCTCAAGACGCGGATTTTTTCAGTCCTCACATGCGTTGCAACTCGCTGAAACTCAAAACCAAAAAACTCGCAAAACTTCGTTCGCCTCTTTTGATAGACCAAAAATATTACATTATTTACACATTACATTACATTATTTACATTATACATTATTACAATATTTACATTGTCATCTCAGGTCTCCCTTTCTCTTAAAGGTTTCTTGTGAATCTTATCTTTAAAATGACTAAATTTGTGAGAATTGAAAGCTGATGATTACTTTTCCACATATTCTTTTATTTGCAAACTACCGGTTTCGGTGTTAAACCATCGTCAGGTTCGCACAGACTGAATCATCAAAAACATCAATCATCATTTGTTTTTGATGATTCAGTCTGTGCGAACCTGACGATGGTTTAACACCGAAACCGGTAGTTTGCAAATAAAAGAATATGTGGAAAAGTAATCATCAGCTTTCAATTAGTTATTTCCACCACATCACGGCCGAGACTATTGAGTATAAATTTGTGAGAATGAAATGAAAATGTTGCGAAGCAAAGTAATACATGTTCCACTATCGGACGAACTCTGAATAAGATCTTCTCTATCCGTTTTTATCACATGATTCTTTCTTAAACAATTGTTTGCAACGATATTCGTGTCATTCATGATATGCACTCAAAATGTACTTTGTTATATTTGTTATATACTTTGATTTGTTTCTATTTCATGCATACATACTGTGAAAATTTTACGTTTAGTTATTTGGAATTCACGCTTATATGTTAGATTCACTGCATTTGAATCGATTAAATATAAAAATAAACAACGAATTTCTTAGATTATAAAATTAATATTAATTATAACGAAGTAAATTTCTCTTGAAATTTCGTATTTGATGAAATAACGCAATCGAACCCACGATCCTTAAAGTCGGGTTTCCATTGTGCTTTTTCACATGGCCGCAATCCCTCCACTCGGCACAAGAGTCGTGTCTTTTTACTTCATTATCCAGCCGTCATAAGAGGGCATTTTATTCGGGAACAAACATATGAGTTAATGAGTGCGGCTGCGTATTGACATTTTGAGGGAAGCGCCAGGAAGGAAGGTTGCTACATTCCAGTGGATATCACCTTGCGAAATTACAAATCCATTAAAAGGAGTTTAAGGTCTTTATGAATAGCTGAAGTTTTCAGTTCACTTTTATTTTTAATATGATTAAGGCTCTTCAGTAAATGAAGGTAGCTTCAACAGAGAGTATTGCGTAATAAAATACCATAATATGAAATATATTGGACTAAACGTAAGCTACTTTTAAAAGAAGTAACATTCAAACATAATCTATAGCTTCGGCCGAGATGTGGTGGAAATACATAACAGGAATTTTTGTGGAATATTTTAGTTTTGAGGAATATTCAAACAACGTAATGGAATCTCGTGCGTTATAATATTGTGAAAGTTGGAATAAATATAACAAAAATTTGGAAACTTTTTCAAAATAAAATTAACAATGTTCGCTTTGTACCTTTCCTTCAGGAAAGTGATCTAAATGGTATGAAAAACGAGTAGTTGACGGTATTACAATGCTCCCATATTGGTTTACTTAAAATATTGGGACCTTTCGAATTTAAAAAATCATGCATAACACCGGAAACAATAATATTTATAAAGGAAAAAATATCGTATGATGTTTTCTGTGTGGTATATATAAGAGATGCCTCAGACTAAACGCTCCGGCTAACGACGCTTATTACATAGTTTTCTCGCGGTCTTTTATTATTTCTTTTGATTGATCTGCAGTATCGAATCCTTAGGATCTCACGAAGAAGGAATCCTCTTTCTTTTAATCTCTGTTAAGATAGCAATAAGTCTTTTTTTGCGAAGAACCTCGTAATTCGTGACTCTATGTGCAACATCTGAGGAAATTCAATGGCGATCACATGGAATGAATTTCTTCGGAGTGAATAAAAAGGCGATAGCACGAACATAGTTCACTTTAAGGCCACTTGATGTCTCCGCATTATTCAGTATTGCTCTTCCTTAAAAAAAGGCTTTTCGACGGAGCGACACCTGGAAAACAAAAGAAGGGAAGGCTCCCTTATTGCCTTTGAAATGAGCTTCGCCGTTCATAAGCAGTCTTTGGGAAGTTCAGCCTTGCTCTTCATGTTTGTGTCAGGGAGAGTATTATGCCGTTGCAGATGATTCCTATTATGGGCATTAGAAAAAGATAGTAATTTACGCACTTTTTAGATGCAAGAAAATGCAACAAGTAAATTTATTCATATAAAATACACCATTTTATAGAGAATACCAAAGCTATAGAACAAAACAAATGTACAACAATTATAAATGAAGAGCAACGTATACAAAATAATAATTAGCCTTAAAGAATGTTTATGCAAACATTGTTTTAAGATCGTCTTTCGTAAAGAGCGTATGAAGGGAGGTGGGGATTTGAAGTTTATAGTAGGGTTCTTTGTGCAAGGGAAAATATATAGGAACATGGAGAAGTCAGAGTAGTTGCTCTATTTTGATATTTAAATAGCGAAACTAATTTTGGAGAATGTGTATGAGGAAGTTTAACCTAAAATAGGAACCTATTCTATTTCTTAATTTCAAATAGGTCGATTAGGGTAGTCAATCAAAATGATTTGCAGCAGAGGTTTTGGCGCTTTGTTCTTGAGATCCATTCCATCAGCTGTAGTAGTTACGAATTGTTATTCTTTTCAAGATGGTTGATGTGAAGCTCTCACGAATGATCATATTAATTTACCCTAGAGGTGAGTATGGCTATTTAATCCGAATTAAACGTAAAATATTAATAAAATTCACAGTTCACATTCAGGAGATGTCTTGTGGAAATATTCCATAATGAGCAAGAACAATCTGTACTTTTTCCACAAATTATTTTTATATTATAAACAATAAAAGACAGTAAAACACATACGACTAGTTTCGGAGATTGATTTCGGAGATATTAAGTATGGAGTTGCATCTTTGAACTTTTAATTTTTCCTTCACAGTCTTTCCCTCTCATTTCTCCTCCCATCTCATCTCCTCAATTTTTCTATCTATTCTTATGAAGATGTGAACTCGTTGACGAAACATGTTCAATCTAAAATCTACTGAGGAAGATACAAGAAATTTTTCTTTCGGTATGGTTAGAGTAAAAGTCACGATTTATCATACTAATTTATCTTTAATGATATAATTATTGTAAGACCAAAGGTTACCGTGCCATTGATTGTTGGCCTCCATTGAGGTATCAAGTATTCACCGCGATGTATATTTTAAAAAAGACGACCTTAAACCTCACGAAAATCCAGGAAAACCGTATTTTTTAAAATTTTTGGTTTCGGTGACTACCCCATAGCTCAGTGGATTCCTATTGGTATAGTTGTTGTTAAATGTGACATTGGAAATGGTTGATGATTCCTGATCTATATCTTTTGCAGGGGATCGAAGAGATTGCAATGGGAGCACATCTAGGGTGAGTGTTTGCTATCAAATCCATTGATTGTTCGGAGAGGATTAGTGTTTTAGCAACAAGTGCCCATTCAATTAGTTCCACTTTTATGGATCCGACACACAGATTGAATTTCGTTCGGAGATAATCTGTCTGCGACGAGGGCTTTCGAATTCCCCGCAATCAATTCTCAAGGAGCGAACACTGGAAATGAAATTCGTTCTCTGTTTGTTGTCGACGATGGATGAAAGAAAACAAATTTTAAAATTAAGATTTTGAAGTCCTCCATGTGCGGTGGATCCTTTTAAAATACAAAATGCGCTTTGATCATCATTAAAAGTTCAAATGAAGAAAACAGAATACTCAAGCGGTTAAATACTTTGTTAACAGAGGTATAGGAGGATGGAATATGTTACCCGAAGAGGTCATCAAGCCATTACCGAAAACAAGTTAAGATTTTGGACAGAGGCGTATAAAGTCCTTATAGCAATGAACGTATTTCAAGATGCTATTTGTAATAATAGCGTGTAATTGTGTCGTAGTAATTGAACACTTACCACATTCATATATTTTGTTATTTGCTGATGAGGTAATGTTAACGATGATAATGGACACAATAAGGCTTTATGAGGTTATTGGTTAGGTTTGACTGAAGGGGGCAACAAAATTTGTAAAATCGAAATTGAAATTCATTGTATATTAAGGCTAAGGCTGTAGTAAATTTATGCATGTTAAGTTAATTTTGATCGATTGCAGACTTTCTCTTTCGCACAATTAAATCAGAAATAATGGTCCGAATCAAAATAAGTGCCGAAATAGAATTTGCCCATAATTCCCAGAATGGTCTTCTATTGAGGAACGTTAGCACGGACCTCTACGAATTTTACTCTCGTGTTTTTGCTGAAAATGGTGAACATTTTGAAACTTTATTTAAAAAATTGAAAAGTTATTAATTTTTGTAAACTTCATCGAAACATGTTTATACCATCATTTTTAAGTTTCTCTCTTTAGCACAGCCATTTGTGGGCGAACTTTGAAATTACTTTTGGAATTGCGCTACCGAATAATTACTGTTCCCCCAATTAGAATGCAACAATAGGTCTACCACTCTGCATTCTCCTTTTATTCAATTTTCAAATCGAATTGATTGAAACTGCAGTACGGAAAAATACATGGCTCCTCATTTTATTCACCTGCACATGTGTAAATGGTCTTTCTTATTTTTGAAATGAATTCATGGGGGCGAAAGCTCAGAATGACGTTCCATAATAAATGGGTGTATAAGGTAAATGGGGAAGCCGCGCTTTAATGGAATTACGAGAAGAAAGTGAATTAAGCGTCACAAGTTAATGCCCCGGGACTGCTAAGGAGGCCATGTTTATATTCTTTCTGCTTCCTCAACCTATAAATTATCTCTCGGTTTATTAATGCTCAACATTAGAAAAAATGTTGGCCATTTGTTAGGTTGACTTTGGAGGCGAGAAAGGTTCTGTAAATTTGCATATAACCGATTCTTCAGAGCCTCATATATTCGCGACGTCTCAAATTTATTGTCCGCGGAAGATGCTCTTTTGGATTCTAATTTCCCTCAACAAATAGCAGAATTACTTCTTGCAAGGTCTCCGACGATTTCCCAGATAGGCGATTTCTAAAAGTGTCTAGTAAATCGTTTTCCTAAGAAAACCAATATTTGGTCGTCAAAATAACGAATAGGCTGACTACTTTCTTCTAGGGTTCCGATTTCAGGATTCTTTCCGGAAAGAAAAAAAGAATCCTTATCAAGAATATCAGGGTAATTTCTTGTGTCCTTAGGCGCTCTAGAAAAACAGTATGGCAGTTATCACATTGATGTTTTATATTAATTCAGAAGTTTTTATTTTTACGGTCATAAAAGGAAGCCTACTTAATTGCTGTGCCCAAAGTTTGTTGGTAGTTACACGTCCTTATTCATAAAAGAATACAAACTCTAATTATAAAGCTTACAAAGGAGAAAATGAGTATGTCTAGGCTGGTTCCGTGACAACTGAGCGCCTCCTTTTCAGACGTTATTAATTGAACGAATATACGTAAAATAATATCAATTTTTGACGCTGAAACAAATTAGTTTTTTACCGATTACTGGTTTAACTGTAAAGGAATCGAAGCTGAAAATTTTATCTCTATTCCGAAAACTGCTGTGTGTTTCGTTAGCAAGAATACAGCTTTCTGGTTAACCAAGATTTTGAAGTTAGTCAGCGTTTTGCATATAAAATTATTATTTTACTGATTAAATGTATTCTATTGAAAATAAAATCCCTTGTTCGAGAATCAAATATCTCACTTGCGATATTGTCAACGTTATGTAGTTTCGGAAGGGATTTCCAAGGAGAATAGGCAAAAATAATAATTTAATTGCAAGATCATTCCTTCGTCTACAGATTCTGATTCCTGCAGATTCGGTAGATTTTCCATTTATCATAGCTACATGAAAATCTGGCAAATTGTCCGTTAGATTTCTATAGTAATCTTTGAAGAAAATTCGTGAACTATGTCAAAATTTACGAGAGAATATCCTATTACATCATGCCCTACTATCCTTTAATAGGTCATCACTGCAATTAAGGTAAAATTTCTTCCCATAACTTCAGGCAAAGCCACACGAACCAATTAATTGGGGATCGCGTCTTAGCTCACCTAGAATTAAATCCAAATTCATCACTGAATATTATAATTTTTCTTTTTTTCGGAGGGGTTTACGACAAATTCCACATACAATATATTGAGCTATGCACATTTAAATGTGATTCTTAACTTTTCCTAATTTTGTATGTTGTTTTTATTTTATGACCTACAGGGATTTTGTTTTTCATAACATTATACCTAAATAATATGTAATTTATGATTAAATATAATGCTCAAAATTTAAATATTATGTTACTAGTTGCTCCGTGCGAAAATTTCTCAGACGAGCATATACTCAATTTTCCCACGCAAATACATTTCAACAAACACTAATCGCTACAAACGAATACACAAACACTAAAACATACCTAAAATACACTCCTTTATATTGTGTATCAGTGTCCGTTTCGATATACCTCTATTGTAGCGATAAACATCTAAATTAACGAAACTCTATGGGCAAATTCAGGGTCTTGCGTTTTCTAATGCATTACCACTTGAACCTAAACGAATCCCTAACTTATAAGAGAGATTTTCAAATCATGTTAAATATCATAAATGTTTTAAAAACTTTCTTTTATCAATATAATCATGAATAGTACGCGTCATTATCATAATAATATATGCATTTTATTTTATAACGAAAACCTTAATCCACTCGATGGATGTACTGCATAACGAATTTAGACAAAAATCAAAACATCACTAACAGCTTAACGTAAACAGTCTGTATACTGGTAATGATGTGTCACTTAAAGCTTCAGGTTAAACGTATGTAACCAAGATAAAACAACAAAATATACCTTCTGCATTCACGTTACTTATTTATTTCCTAGATTTTTCTTTTCACACAAAAATATAAAAATAACTACTACTCGTTTGCAGTGTAATTGCATCTTATCCATTCACAGAGTGAATGTATAGGAGTTATTCCATTAATGAAAGAAGGGCAATGGACAACGGGTATGAAATTATTTCTTATTCAAGGAATCTCCTATTCAAAATGGTACCTAACTTAACAGGGATGTAAACAATTTTATCATACACACCTTTCCACTAAACATCAGGTAAGTTAAAATTCCAATTTATATTAAGTGAATATTAAGCATAAATTTATAATACCGGGCAAAAGAGCTGAGACCTTTGTATTCAGCAGTGTTTCTGTGGCTGTCGCTCTTCTCCCAAAAGACTCAATTTGATATTATTAAAATATTAGTTGCGTACGACGTTGTTGTCTTCGTTCATGAAGACTATAGTATTAGTTATGAAACTGTTTCAATCATTTAGAGGTCGAGAATGGGTATTTCTATCCGATTTTTAAATTATTTACAAACGTCACTAAGTAAACAAAATATTCAGTATATAGCAACCCGCGTATATTTTCGCCCAGGACGTAACGCGATGATTAAAATATTAATTCAATTTTTCCAATAAATGGTACATTTTTTATTCGTTTTATTTGTATCTGGAATCTGAAAAACTTTTCTTTCAAATGGTCATTTATTTATATGTATTGGTGGAGTGAGAAGGGAGAAAAGCCCCGGTCACCAAAAATGTATGTTTTAAAATAATATATAGAGGATTATAATCCATTAAAAGTTGCGGTTGAGACTATGATCAAATTGACGGAAAAATTAAAATGCGTGGTCAAAGATACGTTCGGAGAGTTAAAGCGAAATAAAAACCATAAGTATTTTCTAAAAGAGTTAAGAAATGCAGAAAATGATAAGTAAAATCTATATAGTCCAGTTGAAAGGTCCTACTACCTGCAGGAAAATTTCCAAGAATTACCTCCGTACAAGATATCACAATTCAGGCGATTTTTTTAAAGTAACTGCCAACTCGCACTAACTCAAGGCTTAAATTTGAAAGGGCGTTGGTTTTTATTTTTTTATATCGATGGGAATAATTTGAAATTCTTTTAAGGAATGCCATTCCTGTCCTTAGGCAAATGGCGCTTTAGAAAAAACATGTTGATGTTTTATGGAATCAACGGAGCAATAGCTGTATACACCGTAAAGATAAGTTAAAACTACGAAATACTACATTGTGCCTAGAAAACTCTGATACTTTTAATCAGACTTCATAGATGATTTTGCGTGGAAATATCAAAAATTTGCGAAATATTTACTTTGAATTTGAAGATTTCACTGGTAAGTTTTCTCAAGGCAAGGGGAATGCTGTGTTGGTAAGAGATTTATTTTTTCAAATCCAAGATGTTTAATTGTTAAAGTTATTGTTTAATTTAATAAGTTAAAGGTTAATATATGTAACGAATTCGTCAACGAAATATAATTATAAGGATTAAGCATTTTTTATGTTAAGTATAGCAGAATTACATTTAACGATGTTAGGATAACATAACTAGATCTCGCCAATGCTACTTTGAAAAATTCCAGTCATGATAAGCTATTAATTGGTTGAAATGTATATTTTTTAAAAGCTATAAATCTTTGTATGTTATATGTGCATTTGGAAAAGAATCAACGAGATACGAAATAATTGATCGTCAGTTATGCGTAGTTCGAAAAGCGGATTTTTATATCATGCCATATCTCCTTTTGTCGAGAATTATTTAATATTTTCCTGAGTACCTTTCATTATTCTATACTACTATGGTCCTACACAAATGCAAAGTTTTTAATTTTTCACAATATGTTATTAAATAAACCATCACAGAAAACAAAATCGAGCGTGAAAATATTCATCTTCTACCAACTTTCTTAATATTACGTATATAATTATACGTATGTATAAATTCTGCGAATGACATCTGGAAGAAAGTTTGAATGTTTTAATTATAAAAGGATGTGAACAGTTCCTGCAACTCTTTGGAGTGATAAGTAAACTATAAAATTTCACCACTCTCTGTACATGGCATCGTGTGAAAGCTGAAGTTTTCCCTTCATTTTAGCGATAGATTTTGATTTTATGAACCATGCAAAATACTTACTTAATCAACTTACAATGGGAATGATTTTAATTTAAAATTATTTCCATTTCAAATTCGCAGTATTCAGTTCCCAGTTCAAGTTGAGCAAAATGTAGTATTCCATCTTCGATAACTTTATAACTTTTGCACCAAATGATGAAAATTAAATCCTATGGACGTCAAAAAAAGTAAATTTTTTAAGCAATTAAGATTCAACTACTAGAGACTTCAAAGAGTGAGTAAAGTAGTTCGGATTCTACAGAACTCGAAGGTTAAGTCGCATTAGGCCGCCTTTAACGGTTTGTGAACGACTGAAATAGGAATGCCTTTTATTCTGTTTTTATATCATAGAATATCTTCATACTTTAGCGGTAATCAACTATCTCTAATATTTTTAAAGATATATGCTTGTGATTTTTACAATCCGACTAACAAATCAACAAATATTCCTTTAGGAATATTTGTTGATTTGTTATAATATTTCACCGGCTCTTTTCCATATCACCTCTCATCGGGGCGTTCGGTGTTTGTTTAGCTGCCACTGACACTGCAATTTCCGCACACAAATATAAAAATTTGAAGCATAGGTCCTACTCAAGATGCGATAGATTCAAGATACTCAAAATACATATCATCGCGAAACAACAAGTAAATGGACGAATGAACGGACAGCTCATAATGGAGTTGTAGCGAGCAATGTTCACAAGCCAAAAATTCATTCCCTTCTCTTTTTACTCATTGTTGTTACTGTTATAAATACAAAATCTTCGCAACAATGTCGATAAAAGTCATTCTAATTCAATTACTATCCAAAATAAAGGTGAAATCGGTCACTGTATTCACGACTCGTTTTATCCTGAAGCTTCGCGCAAAGACGAACTGGAGCGACGTTTTTGTTCCACCCAGAAAAAAACCACTATGGGAGACAATATAACCCTACGACGGATTCCGCGAAAAAGGGCAAGTTGGTTTTCACTATGACGGACTCTTGAAAATACTTTATTTGGTTGTCTGAGTGGACTGGATAGATTGCGAAATTTGCAGTATTTCTTCAACTTAAGAAACGTTATCATATAATATTTTAAGCAAGCCCTCCCATCGCAATAGCTTCGTTGACTTAACGAATGACAAGCTTAAATTGTGGCTGGACTGTAACTTAAGTAACATGAAACATGACTGTAGCTTGAAATATGTAAAACTACTTTTAAAATACGAGTACTGCTAAAAGAAGTTAATTTACAGTCAAAATATGCAGGATCCCAAATTGGGAACAGGAAAACATTTAATATGAGGAACATCATCTCCTCATCGGAACATTTCTAATTTATTACGGCTAGTGCTGGGGTTAGGCTATATTTTGGTGTCAAAACCTGTACAACTTACTCTTATTGACGGCTATTATACTTTATATCACACCCACCGTCTTACCGTGTGTGGTAATAGTTTGAAAATATCTTGCGAAAAACTCGTTAAGCTTGAAAACCTCATCAGAACATGAGTATTCATTCTGTAGAAATATTTTATATGTTGAGCATACTACATATGAAGTGAACACATCCTATCATCGTCTTTCCATAAGATTTATAATCGCCTAAATTCTCAATTATGTACGAACTATCAAATGAAAGAACAAACGCAGGATAAAGAAGTTTGGAACATGCTTGGCTGAAACCTGTCCCAGGACAGATTCACTTCATGACGACATTCTCAACGCATTTTTAAAGGAAAATACATGACTAGAATTCAACTATTGCATTCGTCATCATCGAGGGGAGGATGTTTACACCTTAATATTTTATAAAATGTTCGCGTATTTACCAAAATAAATTTCCGACTTAGTACGTAATTTTATCTAATGTTATTTTCAAAGTTAATAATTACTCTCTGAATCTATAGGATTGAATCTTAGGATAGTTAAAAATAGCTTGTATAATAAATATCTATAAATGATTGAATATGTAATTGTTTAATTTCATAAATGATGCTTGTAATAAGGTAAGATTGCTTCTCCTAACATTTATTTATAAGAATGCGAAGTAAAGAATAATATTGATTTAAATATTTGATCTAGTTTAATAAATAATCGGTAAAAAGACTACCGCTCAATAGTTTCAGCGTCAAAAATTGATATTATTTTACGTCTATTCGTTCAATTAATAACGTATGAAAATGAGACGTGCTCAATCGTCCCGGTCACGGTCTAGGCGATCTTTTCTACCCATGGATATCAATGATAAATAAGCAATCGCCTTGAATAAGTGCATAAAGTGATTGATATGAGGACAATTGGTGATAGACCACGAAAGTAGAAAGCATTCTGGGAAATGAAATAGACTGGCTGTTAAAATTAAATTCGATGAATGTCATCTACGATGTATAATTTAAGAGCGCATTTTAGATAGATAAGGTGCAACCACCCGAGTTAAAATCATCGTGGTTTGCGCATAACACGTACTTATTTGATTCTTATTTTTAATTATTTTTCCGTGTGCAGTGCTTGGATGGAAATACTCATAGTTTTTTTTTAATACAACACTTCATTTTCCTTTAGTTTTTTTGTATGAAATTGCCAGGAAACTATACATGGTTGGTCTGAAAAGTTTCCGACCCCAGATTTCTCAGAGATCTTCAGAAAATTTTCAGAAATTTTCAGAAATTTTCAGAAAACATGTCGAGAAATGGCGAAGTGTAGGAAACATTTCAGACCACCCACGTAAATATATGACTGTGGGTTTTATCTTCTTTTTCCTCAAAACTGGAGATTTCAAAAAAAGATTAAAAGTAAAATGTAGGCGAATATAGCCGACCTTGATTTAATCCAGGATAACAAAGATAAATAAGTAATCGGCTTGAATAAGCTGCCCTACTGCTACCAAAAGCAGCTGTTGCATAAACAAGATGAATTAGCGGGGTTAATCTAAAAGAATTCCACGAGTGCGGTAAGTTTTTGAGCGGATAATCGTTTAACCGGATTTTCTTAATCCCATCGAAAAATTGGCGTTTAAGCAGCGGAAGAGCGTTGCTTAAATGGCTAAATACAAGCTGGTGGAGAACAGTTTTCATTTACCTCAAATCGTTTAATATCAGCTGGAGGGACGGTATATGAGAGGTTTCTCTTCATGGATAAGAGAAACTGATTTGTAATTTGCCGAAAATCTCAAATTGTATTCTATGGACTGATTAATGTTACTAATTAAGTAAATAACTCAAATAGGGCCGGTAAAATTGTATTATTGATACCATTAATCGTGATGCGTAGAAATATGCCATATGCAATCATTGTTATCTCTCATACGATTTTGAAAATAAAATGTCTTGACTTCTACAATGCCAATTTTATGACTAATACTATGCCTGACAAAAAACTATATTGAAATCAGAACGTGTCTTTTAGATTAGATTCTTCAGATTCTTAGGTTTTCGATGGTCATTCAGTTTTCTACTTTTTCATAAATTCAGAGTGCACATTTTATCATACCTTTGTTTTATATCATAGTCATTTTTTGCTAATATTGCTGATATTTCTTGTATCCTCGTCAGCTAATGCGCTCGCATGTGAGGTATATATATTTTCATCAGCTTGTAACTTATCTGGGAACAGGTATTTTTCCTTCACGGAATTTAAGTTATTTAAGGTATATATGAAAGTGTTTCTTTACTTCGCTGCTAAAATAATATTGTGTTTGCTTACATTGTTACCTTGGAAATCATTTCAGTGGCAAAATTTTCCAGTTTTCTGAGAACGAAAACTTATATTATTAAAAATATTTTCGTAATTTATTATCTAAAAAATCTGATAAGAACTGAACGTGTAAAACAGCAGTGATATAGCAAGGGAAAAGAGAAAATTCCATGCACTGCGGATGTACTACAAATCCGATTGAATATTCTGTTGTTTGGCCATGCGCCCCCAAATCTCCTCTCTATCATTTGCTTCTTGATTGCGCTCACTGCCTGTATTACTTTTGCATTGTACCCGTAGTAAAGACGTGCCCAGGGCGCAAGGGGGTGCAAAATCAAAGGTGCATCGAAATTGACCTTAACCGAAAATAGTTCAGCTTACCATTTAAAACACAATATATCTATTTCTAGAAATATAGAAGGAAATTGTTTTTCTTAGTTGAAACTTTTGGAAATTTTATCCGATGTTTTAATATTTACCGACTCTATTGACATCTGTTGAAAATCAACTTTAATGACAAATAAATTTGATTTTTGGGGACCAAAATTTTCAAGAAATTACTTCTACGAAAGTATTTTTTCTTTCCAAAGAGATACCTTGTACCTTGTTAATCAAATTAATAATTTTTAAACAATAATTATTTATGATTTTATTTTTAACGTTTCTACTAATGCCTGTTTATTGATTTTTGTCGAAAACAGAATTTAGTTCGCTCGAAAAATGTTTGTCCCATTATTCGATTTATGTATCAGCAAGTGAGGTTTCCTTGTTTATAATCTACTTGAAACATGGGCCTGGTCACAAAAATCTGTTGACTTTGACAAAGCTAAAAACAACTTCATTAAGGCAAAAACATACATCCAGCAAATTTCTTTAAAAACAGAATTATTAAGAAGTGTTCATTAATTCTTTTCAAACATGCCTACAGATCTACAAGGATATTTAAATCTTATTATCTTGGGGCTCCGAAATCTCCTCTGGAATCGTCAGAAATGTCGTCCTTATAACTCCAATTGCACTCACAATTCCAAAAATGATTTTTAATATTTTTCGTAATTAAAATCGGATGGATAGATATATAAATAATGTACAATGGTGATTATTGTTTTGGAATGCAATCGCTATTTTAGATTGGGAAATCCCTAATCATTCGGTAGTGCGCTCCTATTGCTTTCTTAGGATAGTTTTTAACTACCTTAAATGGAAAAATACCGTTTACGAAAGTTATGTAACGGGATAATTAATTCAGAATATTATTTATTAATATTATTAAGTTTTTTCGTAAATAAAAGCAAAAACGTAGGAAATAAAATTGAAAATGACATTAGAACTGTAGTAGAAAATAACGCGTTATTCCCTGCATCGCCGGCTAGCACGGACTAGTATTGGAAAGTTACTTC
The DNA here is from genome assembly GCA_036926295.1 of Pachydiplax longipennis. Classification (NCBI taxonomy): domain Eukaryota; kingdom Metazoa; phylum Arthropoda; class Insecta; order Odonata; family Libellulidae; genus Pachydiplax; species Pachydiplax longipennis. Next base: position 1,617,494 of record JAVFKF010000054.1, read on the forward strand.
TATCATAATATTCCGATTATCAATTTCAATTGATTATTGTAGTGAAACTATGGCCCATTCAGACGAACGACGTTTAATTTTACCATTACTCCACTTTCTACACCACCAAAGCTTCATCTAAATCAAAAGACAAAAACTGAGTCACTCCTCGATTAACGAAATGTTTTGGATTGTAGACCAAAAGCGAATTCAAGTGGATCACGGAAATAAGTAAAACAGATAAAGTGAAAAATTAAATAGATCAGACACTCTTAAAGTGAAGAAGAAAATCCCTGAAATCAGCGCTTGAGTTGGAATTAGTGTTGCATCTTTGTCGGAGGAGAGAGAGAAAGCGAATTGAAAATATTTCCTCGGAATTGCATGAGATATGGCGAATTGGAAGCTCTGATTGGGAAAAAGCGCTCGTCTTCAACAGTTTTCTAAAATCGATTCCCAATCGGGTTTCGTCGTCTCGCTTCATTTCACCATAGGCGAAGGGGCGTGATTCCAACTCCCGCCACTAATGGCGTCGCTGTCTCTTCCCTTCGGAAAAATAAGGGAAAAGATCTTTGGAAAACGCGGTGTAGGAAAAAAAGGAAACCAGGTTCTCTAGGACCTCCAAAAAGGGGGAAAAAACTTTCGAATGAAGATTTCCAGGGTTACGTGATAGATGCGCGTCATCAATATCGGCCGAATTTTACGCATCATTTGGCGCCATTCGATGAAAGTTTCGATATCGGGCGATTTAAATGTATCGAAGTGCAGATTACGCTCCTACCGGATGATGACAGATGCGTACAGGAACGAATTTATGCCCACATTATGATTAATTCGAAAATGTATTCATTTTAAGACTTTCGTTATCCATAAAAATTTATTCGAGCAAATAACGGCTTAAGCTTCACAGCGAGGTGAAAGTGAATTTATCGCAATTTAGAACTGTAGAAATGAATTGCAATAATTTTATTTAGAGTTAGAATTACGGCAGAATTGATTCCATTTTATAAATTTTTTGTCATAGTATTGCGTTTTTGATTTCCATGTTATACATGTTTCACTATTACATCTTTTAGCTTGTAACAGCAGTTACTTTACGTAGGATTTTTTACTCCCCTTTTTTTCCTACTGTGGAGCTTTTTTCATAAGATAATACCACAGATTTTTACATCTCCTTATCCAAGGACCCTGCAAAATTTTTCCTTTCTATTTCTTATTAGACATACATTATTTATGTTTCTATCAATATCGTTAACGACAGGTTAGATGGAAGAAGATACTTTTCAGTCTCAGTATCGCCTAAATAAAGACCTTCAAGACCTTTATTTATATGTTTCTGCATGAGGTTCTTTATTTTATTCTACATATATTACTAAATCCACTTCTTTTTAAAAAGAAATATGGCAAATACTTTATCCTGGGGGCAAAAGATTTATGGCTTTTAAACTTTTACGCTGACTAACCAAATTATAAAACATATTCGGTAATGTTAAATATTTCATCATGATAATGAGACAGCTCACATGTTACTCAGGATGAAATTGTGCTACCGTAACTGTGTACCTTAGTTCGCAAGTTGGGTGCTAATGATAAAAAGTGAAGGTTATTTGGCTTAAAATACACTTATACCGCCTACGTATTATCATCTAGTGCTTTAATACTGGTACTCATTATCTTTGGCGTGACCGAACCATTAAACCATTACACTAAATTATAAAATATACCATTAAACAAAAATTAATGAAATAAATCTTTAATGAAGGGACCGAACCATTCAAACTTCAATCCCCAGAAAAGGCCACAGATGAACTTCATTAGCTTGGAAATGAGCCAAATTAAGGATTATATTATTTTTGAAAAACAATTTCGCCATTGATCCCTTGTGTGTAGCACTTAGCATTCTTCAATGCATTTATTGATATATTTCAACAGTGCGTCTGAATGAAAGCCACAAACATATCGGTATTAGTAACATTGATTATCATGAAAAACGTAAGGATTGAAATAATAAAACTTTGTAATTTCCTTAGACTTGGAATTTAATTGTGACGACTATTTTTGTCTACAAGTAGACATCTTCAAGACTACAATTACATTTATTCCATTTTTCGAAAGCATTGTTTTTTTTCGAAAAAATAGACTTCGGAGTATTTGCTCATTTACATTTATATATACTGTGCTGTAGTTCCAATTTTTGCACAAAGTTTGCATAAGAACGAAATCGTTCGATAGAGAAATACGTTCGTCATCGTTTGATGTTTCTTCATATTACCCGCAAATATTTTTTCATTGCTATTTTGAGTGACGGAACATCGAGAAGACAATTGGATGCATGTTGAACGGCTCTGTGAATACACTGATGGAAACTTTAATAAAATAAATTCAATTTATGTTTCTTTGTTCCGAGATCAATTTTAATTCTCCTTCGTGAAGGAAAATCAGAAATCTTTAATGGAAGCGCGGAAGCACTATTGGCTGTCAGCAATTGACGAGGTGAAGTTTGAATTCCCTTTAAAGGTGAGAAAAGGAGGTATTATTTTTCATTAACAAGTTACTTGATCTTTATAAGGTGATTATTCGTTTAACACCCTTATTCCATCGGAATGCCAAATTTACTATTCAAGTGCAAAAGAAACGCCGTGATGTGGTAACTGAAATTTGAACAACATTGGGAAAAATGCTTGAATAAATTTGCTTCAGGAAGTGACCAAAAGGCCGCAGGTTCCTCTTCTCTGGACTAACGGTTCAAAATGTTCTATTTTTGCTCGTGATACCTGTTCTCCCAGCGCGTGTGTTATTTCCTGTTCTAGAACAACACGAAGTTATCATTTTATCCAAAATAAACATTTAATTACAGGAGAGAAAATAAATATTCGTTAAGTTCAGAAAATATCTATAAAGAGCGAAGTGGTTATCAGAGGTCGATCAAAATAATTTGAAAATACTTTTACTTGAGAGGTCTGATAAAGTGCTTATAATTTATTTCTTTACAAAATTGTAAGGGAGTATTTGTAATTTATGCACGGTTTATTTAAAATCAACAACGATCGGTTTAGCTTAAGTCTTTAAAAGGTGAAAGAAAGAGAAGGTCTGAAGATGACGACTTAGCCGAAACCGGTCGTTTTGATTTTCATTAAATCATGTGGAAAATACAGTTTTTTACATTTTATAATGTTGTGCCACAAATCTGACTACCGATGATAGATCATAACTCACGTAAATTTAAATTTCGTCATTGATTGAAAATATCACATTTCACCGAAATAAGCAAATATTTCAGGCGGAATACGTTTTGATCCATCGCGCAAATGCGTCTTTTGTTAAAGCGCTAATCAAAATGGCTTGCAAAAGTACACGTCACCCGTCTCTCGGATTATAATTCAAGTCTCTCCCGATATGGGACTATCGCACCTTTCCACTCCATTTGAAAAGGATAAATATTCATGAGAGAGGACCCGAGTTCCTTCTCCTTCCGTCAGATAGCGCTTTAATCGGCTCTTCACGGACGTTGGGCGCGAGGTATGTATGTCCAAGTGTCTCACCAATAATTAGGTCCGTAGACTTCAAGACTAAGGGAAAATGTGTTATAGATTCATTAGAAGTCATCGAGTAGATAATCTGAAGTGACGACAGAATTCACGCTTTCGAGAGCTACTTTTTCGCGTTTTGCTGAACTTGAATTAGTGCGAAACAGAGTATGAGACTATATGAGACATTTTAAGTAACGGCTATTCTTTGTGTTTCCTTTTGCATTAGACACTCCCGCTTAACACGCCGTTTTCTCACGGTCCCTACCACACCTGACACAAGGTAAAAATACCGCTTAAGATGCGGATGGTGGGTGGCGCGTTCCTCTTTGATGATGATGATTCAATTCTAAATTGGGTCCCATACGTTCGAAACGAAGCACATTTAAAGATAGCATCTTGACTGAATATCTTGTCTTCTGTTTCAGACATTCAACATTCGAACGCTGTTAAAAAAGAGTAATAACTAATATTCAGTAAGAGAAACGTGAAAACTCGACTTATTCAGATCAGTTGATGCTCTGCAGGTATTGGTATGAGGCTTACTCCCAATACCAGCGTTCGTATTGGCGAGTATTACTTATCAAATTACAATAGGATGAGCATATAAAATATAAAGGAAGTGATACATAAAATAATGTGCGCTTTATATCTAAGCATAAAAATTAAATGTAGTTTAAAAAATATTGCAATTTCAATATATTTCCTGAGGATGAGTAAAAATTGAGCCAAAATTTTTAAATTAAACAAAAGAAAATTCCCTTGCACTCGATGAGCATAGCTTACTGCTTTAGTAGTCTTTGTCGTCTACTTGTTAGTTTTTTGACAGAGTTTGTTCAATGACTTTCAACGTAAATCCAAGTATTTGTGTAAGGAAATTAATTAGAATATGTGATTACATAAGATGGCTTGGTATGTCATATTTGTGAGACAACTCAAAAATACTGTCCATTGAGCAAAGGAAATGGTTAAGATTAGGAAGATTAGAGTGAAAAGATGAGGAAAAATATTGGAGCTTGGATGCTAATGAATGAGGTTGTTCGAAAAACTCTCCGATCGCCGAATATGCTAGCAAACGTCGAAGCTACCGACCTCCTATCGAATGCGCATATGCTGGCATAATATTTCCTCCCTAGTATCCTCAGGGGGTAAATATTATGCATTTATACGATAATCTTCTTTGTGGTGAAAAATTAAAAATGGGTTTCTAATTTCAAAGCAGTAGTTTATTGCCGAAGAAGAAAAGAAAGAAAATGTTGCCTAATAAGCAATGGTTTATATAAATGTCGAAAATAATTTTCGATTTTTGATCCCTTTCAATGACAATCATGCCTCGTATTTATATTTGACTGAATAGCCAGAAAAAATTGTCTTCGTTAGGTTTTTCTTCGATTTTCTAAGATAATGCACATCTTTCTGCAAAAAAGTATTATATGAGAGAACGTCAAGTATTCGTTTGGTAAGAAACAAGATAATTCTCAAGGCATTCATCAAGGCATCTCCTCACACTTTTTTTGCGAGGAAGTAACGAGGATTCGTCCTCATCTCCAAATTCCCTTTGTTATAGATGTGCAAGAAGTCTAGAAATTAAATTTTCTCGGGATTTTTGGAAAGTTTTTGCAGGAAACCAATCAAAGGGATAGAACAGAAATTCGGAAGTAACTTCTTTTATTTCCTTATTCTCTGAGATGAAACTATCAGGAATTGGAAAGTTGGCTTATTCGAAAATTTCCCATAGGAGAAGGAAGTAGTGAAGAGCAAAATGATGTTCCATTTCTGTGAATAAACCAGTGAGTATTTTATGGCGAATAAAATGTAACCAAGTTTGTCTGCAATAAAACCCCGATTGAGACTGTCTCATTCCTTTCACACGAAACATCGCTTGAGACGCTGTGTGACCCGCTTAAGACGCGGATCCCCAGATGCACTGTAACCCGCTGTAGCCAATCGTTCGCCTCATTCGATTGACCAAAAATCACCGTTCTCTCACCTCTCTTTGTCTCTAACAGCGTTCCTGCGATTAACTTCTTTTGATGGCTAATTCTGAGAGAGTAAAATAAATCGAGGAACAGAGCTGGTGATCCCCCTGTCGGAACCGTAATGCTAATTAAAGTGAAGCTTTTCGGCGCTTCTTTTCATCACACCCTCAAAAACTAAATGTAGAAAATATCAGAAAACAAGTATTACGTGAGCTGATGAGGATAGTCTCAGATATGCCTCTCACAACTACTGATAAAAAACTGTAATTCTTCCATAATTGTCCTCCTGATAAAATCTGATTCATTCTTCAGTGTAAGATGAACAAAATTAAGTAACTAAGACGCTGTCTTTGTGCGAGAAGCAGATAATTCTAAAAAATGTCATACATTAAACAACCTTAATATAACGCTATCCTGCCTAAGACGAGATTTTCGCTTGGTCCCCCAATACGCGTCGTAACCGGCGTTTGCTCTTAGATGTTTAAGTTTTACAAATAAAATTTTTACCACCTTTGGCATTTAGATTTGAGATTTGCGTTTATTCTGATATCTGATGTTTTTTGGCTCTCGGTTCAAGATTGAAAGAAATGAAAAACAAATTTCGTTGGCGAGTATGGAATTATTCGTTACTTTTTATTCTGATATTATCCAATTTATGTGCCCAACAAAAAAGCTAACTAATAGGAATGAAAGACAAAAGTGGAATTAAAAAAAAGTTAATTCGTGTTTTATCCTTTCAGTAGTTAAGATATGTAAGGAGAGTATTTATTTAATGCATATAAAGAGGATTCATACATTGGTTTTCTCAAAAGAAAGCCCATTAAAGTTTTTTTCTACCTTTCGTCGTTGCGAATATGAGTTCATATGCAATTATGTTCTTTGATCTTCGTATGTGCACAGTGTATTCAGCTAATGAACCAAAAGCGATTCGGATTTCAATTCCAGTTCACTATTAATTCTCTTTAGACATTCTACTTTCAATTCATCTATCGATTCATGTATTTTCAGATTTATAGTTTTCAGAAGTTGTGAATCGGTTATGATATTATTAAACTCCCATTTTCGTAATGAATTAATATGCTACGCAAATATATACTGACGAACAAATCGCAATAGGTTTCAACGGGCTTAGAGTCGTCGGATAAAAAAATCTTTGCACATACTGGCGTGCACCCAGAAAAAAAACCCTAGGATCAAACCAAGATCCCCGCTTTGAATAGTGATACTTAAAATTCGATTTTGTTTATAGAATGCAGGCAATAGAAAACTCAGTAGCTTCACTGAAGAAAGAATAAACAAAATATTAAATTATAAGCAGTAGAATTATAAGAATACTATGCCACTAAATATAACTCAAAAGGTAAGGATGAATGGAGAATATTCTATGAAAGTTAATGTAACCTCGGGAGTGCCTCAAGGAATTGTCATCGGTCCTTTACTTTTCCTAATCTATATTAATGACCTGCCAGATTGCATTTAATCCAATGTTAGATTATTTGCAGATGATTGCATCATTTATAGACGGATAAACAATAACGAGGATAGGGATGCATTACAGAGGGATTTTATGTCGTTAGAAGAATGGATTAATGAACATAAAATGAGCATTAATGTGAGTAAAAGTGTACACATCACATTTTCAAATAAGAAAATATTTTCACCGCACGTATATCATCTCAATGGATAAATTATACCAACGTCCGATCACTGTAAATATTTGGGAATTATATTTACCAGATACCTGAATTGGGATAAACATATAGATTATTTAGCAGCGAAAGCGTTTAGAACACTAAATTACGTCTTGAGAAACTTAAAGGGAAGCAATAAGAAAGCAAAAGAATTGGGTTATCTAACTTTGGTTTGGTCGATCTTAGAATATGCGACTACAGTGTGGGATCCTCATGAGAACTGTCGTGTAAAGAAATTAGAGCAAGTACAAAGAAAGGCAGCTCGGTATGTTATGGGTAGGTTCAGAAAAAGAGATAGCAATGATAAACGCCCTCGGATGGGAATCACTGGAAAAGAGAAGGAAAATAAATAGGCTACGTTGCATTTATCAGATAGTTTCAGGCAGGAAGGGATGGGAAGGATTTAAACATTTAATCAAAGAGCCTGATTTTTTTGGAAGGTGTCACAGCTAGAAAATAAAACTTAGACCGCAGAGAACTAACATAGCTAAATACTCCTTTTTAAACAGAGGGATAACAGAGTGGAATAAGTTGCCTTAATCGCTTTTGAAGCCCTTTCCAGCTAAATTAAAATCATTTAAAAAGAAATGTGATAAAATATCGTAGATGTAGATTATCAATAGGTCAATTGGATATTGTTCTCAGCATTTTTTGCAAAGTTATATAATTAATCCATGTGTATATGCTGCCACCATTAATTAATAACATAGATATTTTTGTTTGTACTATGAGTGACTGATAATTTTATATTGTAGTAAGAGTTGTAAATCGGACTGTGTTGACTAAATATGTTTAAATATCAGATTTTATATTTTCTATATATTTTTTACGAGTTGCCACCGGACAGTTGTCCACTTGTAACTTCACATTATAAATAAAGAAAATAAATATGTAAACATAGTTCTTTCTGTAAACGTGCCATCTAGAATCAACCTAAATAAAACTCTTATCTGGAAGTAAAAACAAGTACCCGTGAACATGTTGTACTTCTAAAAATATGAAAAATACGATTGTTTTACGTTGTACAGAGTTAATAAACAATGTCTAATAGATGGCTACTAAATGGATTAGGATTAAATGGCGGTTATACATACGCATTTTTAGTATCTCCCAATGATTTACTGGAGCGATAAATTATTTTGAAAATCTAGTTAAATAATTTATGAAATTTGTGATGAATTATTGCCAAGTGTATGCGATATTTTCGTAATTTGTTCAGTGAGCACTATCTCCCCTCGACATGAAATGGGTGACGATGCTCTCATATTCGACAGTAATATAGGATTCCAGGAAGGGAAAGACGGATCTACTTCTAATTCCAGAGCGTGCACGGGAAGAATGCGGATCTCTTTGGTAGGTGAGGAAGACGGATGGTTCGGCGGTGAAGGTTTAGTGAGACGTTCGCTCCGAAGCTCTGTTTTATGCCAAAGCTTCTTTCGGATAAAGCGACGCCCTCGTCTCGGATGCCAAGTTGTTTATTTCTTCTTTCGGAGGATTTTATGGTCGAGAAAGTGACGAAAATGACCTTTTTCGGAAGGGATAAGACGGAGATTGAAAATAATATTGACGTAGAAAACAAATCAGAAGAATGACAGAATGTCACGGCGAGGAAACTTCTTAGAGAAATCTTGAAAAGTTCGCTTCTATTCTTTTCTATTTGGGACTATTTCTTGCGAGGGAATCATCTCAAGGACGAAATTTACTTTGGAATATTGTCGCCAAATGTAATAAATTATTTCTTCGTGATTGTTAATTGCTCAATCTTCCTAAAATCTTGTCTAACTGAAGATGAATATGTTCTCAGACGAAGATTGGAAATTCTTGAAAGAGACTAGAAGCTAGGTTACGATTGGTTGATGAATTTAGAGAAAGCACTTTTGCAGAGGACGTAAATCAGTATTAAGCGACTCCCTACTACTATCCGACAATGAGCGTAAAATAATAATAATAATAATAATTTTTATTCCTCCCTTTTACAAGTTTGATATAATATACAATGTTTTTGCCATGTATTAGGCCAAAATGAACATAAAAGAGCAAGGAACCCCAGAGGAAAAGAACCTGTCTCGGGGTTACCTCAAACTAAATTTGCATACAGCCAATCAAACAAAAAGTACAAAAAAATTACAATGCCACAGAAATTACATAGAACCATATAGTGAAAAAAGAAAACAAGAAAGAGTGTATTTACAAAATATTTTCTGATTTCATTTGAAAAGAGCCATTTCCTTAAATCTCTCAGAAATAAAGACACAGAAGTTTGTTTAACCAGATTAGCTGGGAGAGAGAATATTTTTAGTGCTAGATACATATAAGTATGCTTGAAAAATTCATACTTAAGTCTAGGTTTTATTTTAGACATTCCAGCTCTTAATTTTTTCTCTAAGTCTTTCTATTTGATTTTGTGTCCTCCCCTATTATAAAATATTTTTAATACCTTATAGACAAATAAATGTCTTAAAAGCAAAATTCCAAGGATTTTAAGTAACGGAAACGAGTGCTCAGTATTATTTTTTTGAATGACTCGCATACATTTTTTTCTGAACTATTTGGAGAGGCTTTATATTGGACACGTAAGCACCTCCCCAACAAGTCAAGCCATACTAAAATCTGGAGTCAACAAGAGAAAAATACACATGTAGTAACGTAGAACAGGTACAGGACAGAGATATCTCAGAAAATAAAGTTTCCTTAAGGTTTAAGTTATTTACCTTTTCAATTTGTTTATGTGTAGCTTCCAATTCATATTATTATCAATCGCAAGCCCTTACTACTCAATACATTCTACTATTTTCATAATTAAGCGTACGTATACAGTAAAACCCTGTTTAGACTCTCTTTAGGGGACAAAATAAAAAGCGTTATAAATGGTTGATAAAACGTCGAACGGGATAGTGTTTTAACCGGAATATTACATTTTTTTATTTCCTTCACATTAGAAAACAAAGTGAGGGGGTATTTTGGATTTTAGATTTTTAATGAAGTTCTCTACTGGGTGGGGCCAGTACGTCGAAAAAATCTGACGTCGACGGCGCTTGTGGAACATGGTCAGAATTCGTATCCCCCTATATATATATATATATATATATATATATATATATATATATATATATATATATATATATATATATATATATATATATATAATATATACGAGTAAAAGGTGCTTGCATACTGCAAGCTAATTGGTAAAAATTTACAATAAGATTCCCTTACGGGTATCTTCTTCGAAATTTATCCAGCAAAATCCTTAAAAATTGCCGCAATACATTTCTTACGTGAGAATTTTTCATCCATCTGGCATCGAACTAACGGTCAAATGTAACCTTTCTTCCACTGGTTCTATAGAAAAGTACTTTCTATAGTAGTACTAAGTACGCTGTGATTTTGAATAGTCTCCTGCATAGAGAAAGGCCTCAAAACAATTTAAAAAAATTTGCGTAAATGATCGCCTGGCTTCGAACACAGGACCCGTTCGTGAGAGACAATGGCATAAGAATGTTAGAGAAGTGCTACTCTGACGTGTTTCAAAGTTTCAATTCAGTATCTTATCGGGAAGGTCCAAAAATAAGATTCCGTTTTCCCCGTTTGAAATGCATGGTGAAAGCGGAATTACGCTCTTGCATCGAACCAAGGACCACTAGAGAAAATAAATCGTCAAAGATTTCAGCAATGCATTTCTTATGGAAGAATTATTCATCCACCTGGCGTCGAACTCACGGTCATTTTGTAATATTTCTTCCATTTGTATTACAGAAGACTACCTCAACTTCAGCCTCCGAGATTTTGATTGCTCTATCTTAACGATTAGTGCCTTAAAATAATTTTCAAAAATCCGCGCAATGCATTCTTACGGGAAAATTGTGATTTTTGGGACATTCTTGTATCGAACCCATGACACCTAGCGTCGATGTCTGCATTATTCTGGCATCAACAGGGTGGGGCCAGTACGTCGAAAAAATCTGGCGTTGACGGCGCTCGTGGAACATGGTCAGAATTCGTATCCCCTATATATATCTATGTATATATCTATACGAGTAAAAGTTGCTTGTATACTGCAAGCTATCAGTTGAAGTCAGTATCGTACCAAGTAATGCCTCATAACAATTTTGAAAACTTCACGCAAAAGATCGCCTGGCGTCGAACTAAGGACCCGATCGTGCGACACAATTTCATATAAATATTAGATAAGTGCCATTCTGACCTGTTCCAAAATTTCAATTCCATATCTTATCGGGAAGGTCCTAAAATAATATTACGCTATCCCCCATTGAAATACATGGTAGAATGAAATGAAGGAACGGCGAACAGCGTATATGAAACACATAAATTACCTCTATGTACAATCCATATTATATCATTCCCGGTTATCGGATGAGCATTAAACGTAAATGTCTTAATTTTATTACCTTCTCGATAAGATATTGAATTGAAACTTTGAAACATGTCAGAGTGGCACTTTTCTAACATTCGCATGCCATTGTCCCTGACGAATGGTTCCTGAGGTCGACGCTAGGAGGTCTTTTGCGCATTTTTTTGCAAACTGTTTTGAGGCCGTTCTTGGTGCGATAGAGCAATCAAAATTACGGGGTTTGCAGATTAGATGGTCTTCCATAGTACCAAAGGAAATAATGTTACCAAATGACCATGTGTTCGACGCCAGGAGGGTGCAAAATTCTTCCATTAGAAATGCATTGCTGAAATCTTTGAAAATGTTTTTTAATGCCTTGCCTAAAAGCTAGAAAGATAAAACCCGGATTAGTAAAAGGTCGTTTGAGAACATTCTTTCGTTACGTTCACCGTTTTTCTAGTGGCCCTTCGTTCGATGTAGGAGCGTCATTCCGATTCCACCATGCATTTCAAATGGGGAAAATGGAATCTTATTTTATGACCTTCCCGATGAGATATTGCATTGAAACTTTGAAACACGTCAGAGTGGCACTTATCTAACATTCATATGCCATTGTCTCTCGCGAACGGGTCCTGAATTAATTATTTAATAGCTTGCAGTATGCTAGCAACTTTTACTCATATATATATATAGGTATATCCGGAGAGTTTGCTATATATATATATATATATATATATATATATATATATATATATATTAACATACATACAAACAGATATCTAGAGCATCGACCAAGTATTGCCGTGTGATCTCGTCATACGATATTCTTTAAGATTGCTCAGCTTTTTGGACAAAAAGGGCGTCTTCCTTTGCCATTTAAATTTGGTTATTCTTCGATTTAAATTCTTTATTAATTTAAACCATAAGGGCAGTTACGAAAGACTTATGTCAACAATTTGCGGTCTATCAACTAAAGTGGAGGATTAACCAACTTAACTAACGGGTTAAAGTGCATCTGTGGTCGGGAAAAATCCGCGTCTTAAGCGGTATAATTACCATGTGTTTAGTTTAAAAGGGATCGCGCGTTTTAAGCGGTTTTTACTCTATGTAGTGAGTACCAAATATGCGTACAATTTAGATTTTTAGTTTTTTTTAGGTCATGGATGAAATAAGATCGTTACCGTGCACGTCGACGCATCCAATCTGCTTCTTCATGATGCTTGTGTTGATCTGGCACATGTAGCATCCACGGTCAGCCTCTTTCACTTGTCTTATATGCAGATTCCAAGTCCTTTGGCTGTCATGAGTCACGCTGATCCTCGAATTGTGAGTCACCACTTTGGTGTGCAGCGTTAGGATCGTCTGGTCACTCGCCTTGAGCCATCCCACCTGCAAATCCACATCTCTTAATCTTTATTTGTTAAACAAATATGAATATATGGCAGGAGGTGAATTACAACTGAGAATAAGTGAATATATATGATCAACAATTAAACAATTATGTAAAGAACAAAACTAACAAACGAAAATTACATTGCATGGATTAAGCAGATAGTTCAGATAAGACAAATTAAAGTGACCATTGTGCTTGATGGCATGGAAAACTCTGATCGCAGAAGTTGCTTAACTTCTTCCAGAGATCATTTCCGCAACGATTCTTGTATTATCATAGTAATTTCTTAGAGAAATCACCGCCTTGCCCTGTTCTTTCTCTAGTTCAGGCTTCATCCCCTTCCTCTTCCTTCCTTTTCTACATCTGAATTACTTGAAGTAAATTAACACCGCTCTTTTACTTTTTATCGAATTTCTATAGTTTGATAGCGAGATATACTGAACGCGAATTATAGAAAGGTAAGACTACATTAGCGCACAGTAATTCATTTCTGTGGAATGCCGAGAAAAAGGTGCTGCTGTAGACGCGGAGGAATTCTGGGAAACAGTTGAATATCTAAATTTGCTCTGAAAGTCATGGAAAAGGAAGAAAATGGTGTGTTGTTGTATACTTCACTCTTCTCCTGTAGCATTTTCGCGTACAAATACTGTTTTGCACATATTATTATCGTCTTTTGTCCGCAACTAAGTGGTGTTTCGGATTATACGTTTATGACACATGTTTAGTTTATACCATCTGAAGTCCTTTTTAACGGAGAAGTAATTACAGAGCTGAACTAACAGAAAACCACATGTAAGCATTGATTTTACATATGTATGTACGTACGATTTTAAGTATGCATGTACGTAAAATGTATGAAAAAACGACGAAACTTATTGAAAAGTAATTCTATAGCAACGAAAATACAAATTACATTAGTTAATACTTTGAAATTCAGAAATAATTCTAGAGAAGTTATATTATAGAAGAAATTGTTTACCCAAATAACATAATAACATCTACTATTCTAAATTTCACTGCAGCATTTACTGAATATAAATTTTATCATAAAACATAAACTTTGTTCTCATTAAATGAAATTGCGAACAAATCTTAAGGAATTAACTCCATAATAATTCCTTCCCTCAAAGTTAGGCGAAGAAAAGACATTTCACCCACCAAAATTCTCTGAAATAAAGAAATGGAGCAGTAATCTAATAGTCTCCTGTAATTCTTCGTGGGTTGGAAACTCCTTGTATTGAAGGATGTATATCCGCAAACTAATGAGGCAAGGAATGGGATTTATAGGTATTTTCAAGGCAGTCTTATGGGAAATGCGAATTCATCCAACAACTGCTTTCTCATTAAAAGATAAACATTTCAAAGAAGCGAAAATTCATGGTGAATTCCGCAGACTTTTGTGTTTACCAGGGCTCTTAATGCGTTAAAAATTCGGTTATAGAAAAAGCAAGAGATCTAAATCAAGAACCCTGGCAGGTATTTACCCTAGTCGGGTAGAAAATCCCTTCCTCTCAGAAGCATTTCGTCATACAACTATTATCAAAAACTGGTAGAATTTTTGACCAAAGATATTAGCAAATTTACGACCAAAGTTTCAATATTTGTCCTAATGAAACAAATTTTTCTTATTTTTATTCATAAAAATAGTTCAAAAAATTCTCAAGGTTAATTGTCCCATTCAGTTAATCACCGCTTCGGAAATAAATATTTGCAAATGTCTGTTCTCTTTCTGAGTTTGGAAACTTTATTAAGATCGAGATGTATTGATATATGTTGTATAATGTTTGTGTATATATATATATATATATATATATATTGATTAATATTATATATGTTGACATTAAAGTATATTATTAAGATGTACATCGATTAATTTCTGTTTGATAATATTCAACTTATCATCGAATGCATCGTGTAACCGTAATTTGTTCATACTATTCCTGTCTTAATGTTGGTAGAATCTATCATTTAGTAGGAATTTTAGAAAATTAAAGTTCGAAAAATCCGATGTTAATTAGAGGTCGCTCGGAGGACATAGCTACGTTCAGGGAATCACTGCACCGTAGTGCTAATTGGCAATTGCATACAACTCATTTCCAAAAAGAAAAGGTTCCATTTGTTTATCTTCTGGATCTTGTTTTAATTTCCCCTAATTCCTTCTCTCGCAAACATCAGTTCGTGCGATCCTTTCGGCACATTTTTCGCTGTTTGGACGGCGAAAAAGCTGTGATAGACTTCGAAAGAAAGCCGATTAATTAGGACTCTCCATTTGCTTTCTTTGCGCGATCCATCTCATTCTTTTGTTTTGAGAGCCACTCTTTTTTGCTTTCCGTTTATTCAGTCCAATTCAATTTATTCCGTGTTTTCAGTCCACTTCCATTCCGTCTTATTCATTAGCGGACTCGATTTGCGCGTCTATTTTTCTAAACGAGACAGTCCAATGAGATTCCCAAATTTTCACTTTATTAAGAGTGGCTTTTTTCCACCGAATTCGGTTGATCTGTAATCGTCTTAATTGGTTCTGGTCCTTTGGGATGCGGTGATGATTTTCATCTTCATTTGAGATGAGAATATCTCTCGCTATCTTCACACGAGTTTTGTTTTTCTTTCATTTCCACTAAATTCGCTCCGATTCAGCTCACTGCTGTTATCCTTTGGGGTTAAATTACGCACTTTCTAGTCATCGACCGAAATTAGATAAAGTTAAATATTTATATGCATCCATCTGTCAATTTACACTTCAGAAAATTTTGTGATTACGTTTCATCGTTTAGGAAAGAGGGAGATACTAAATATCTAAAAAAAGTATTAAGATTCTTGAATCACCGGATTTATAGACATAAATACGATTGTAATGAGCTAGAATTTTCTCGGCAAATACTTTCATGGATTATCGGTTAAACAGCTTACTGCTGAATATTATGAAGCGATTACATGGATAGTATTCTCATAATATATATAAGATATCGCTTTTACCACGGGCTTTTGATTATTTATTATTTTATGTTGAACCCTTTTACCAAGTCCTGTTTGTTTTTTAAAACATTAATACTATATCCAATTGCGTTTTTGAGGAAAGAATTGAGTTTTTAGGGTAAATATCACGTTTTCGGATAAACAAATTGTGATTCTCTTTTCATTTCAAGATTGATATCGGAAAAATTTTGTCCTATCATCCGACTTTTGTCAAACCAAGAGAGGATTTCTTGGTAAGGCAGAAATACCGTTCTTTATTCTTGTATAAGCTAACTAAAAAGATTTTTGTGCTATCACAATTCTAGGAACGATAGAGATCTTTCTGGAGAGTATTTTCTATGATTGGACAGAAAGATGGGGAAATTATATGGCAGAATATGTTGGTCGTAAAGGAACGAAGAGTGAGTCGTAATCAATCTGAATGGATTAATCAAAGGAGAGAAAACAGTTCTCCGTTGTCGTGTTTTTCTCCCGCTTTCCTTAAGATCTTTTCAAACAGCTTCCGAGAAATGCATCTTCTGATTCTCTATGGAACATTGGATGTATTCCCAGTTAATCTTCCTTAGTGATGTTCGTTGGATATTTCATAGGAATGAGAGGAACTTGTGAATCTAATTTCCTGTTTTTATGTTACCGAAAGATATTGCAATGAAAACATAGATTAAGATGCAAGACTAAAGGGAAAACTGCTATTGAGTTATGATTTTTTCTTCGGATAACCCCCATATTTTCATTCAAGTCAGTTTGGAGCATATTTCCGTTCACCTAACCTTTTATTCGGTAGTCTTTCGCGATAAAAATAAATATTTTATCATCTTAATGAAATAACTTCCTTTTAATCCCCTTGTCTCTTTCGCTTCTGCATTCCATCCTGTAATTGGATTTATTTTACGGCGAAAAAAACTTTTTAATTTGGGACATTAAGCTCCAGCGATTACAAGTCAATTAAGCAAAGGATTAAGAGGAAGGAAGAGGCATGGATGTCCACATTTATGAGACAAATAATCCAGTGGGAGAGGATTAAAATAACCTGTGTGGAGATTATTGCTCTTAGTCATCCGAGCGCGGAATCGAAGCTTGAGGTTTGATTAAAACGTTCTCTGCTACCACGGAGGATTTCAAATATGTATGAAGGAAGTTTAATAAGTTCGTAACCTTGAATTACGAGAATTAATTATATACCAGTCTCAAAATCTATCCCATGTAATTTTTCCAAGAATCCATGGAAATTATAAGATTAGTTGAAAGAAAGCAGGTATCCGTTCGAGCGCAAGTAGTTCTACCCTGGTTTGATTAATCACAGACTTTAATATCCTTAAAATTGGAAAATAAAAGGTTCTTAATTATGAAATATGGGATAGGTATTAATATCACATGCTGCCTACAACTTGTTTGCTGACTTCAGTGACAGAAACAATTTGATGAAAAATGTTACGACGAAGTAAATTTTCTTCATTTAAATAGTATCTTTACACGTTATAGCTATGTAAAACATTTTATAATGCTAATAGTTTGAATAATAAAAGCTTTATCGAATAAAATTTAGTCCTGCCCTATCATTGCTCCAATAGAATTCCTTTTTCCTTATTTGCTTAAGGGTTAGAGGTAAGTTAGCATCAATCTCGCCCGAATAAAGAAGTTTCACTATTAAGTATTTTTATTTTTATATTCATCTCATTATGAAAGAATTTAGTCATAGTTTACTATAGATCTTTTTTCTTTATGGAGGAAAAGTTAATATGATTTAAATCCCATTTTAGATTCCGTCTCTCTGTATGGGTTTGATTATTAATGATGTATTTCGTTTCTAGAGCTATACGAAACAATTTATCATGATTTAAATCAAAAGAAACGAATCTACTCGTGCTTTGTATTATTTATATATTTACGTAACACTTCCTTCAATTATTATTTGTACGTGTTCACATGAAATTTGTTCTCCATGAACTGGAATTCAGCAACATTTTGAAAAAGTTCGTTATGAAATGTACCCACGTCTGTATCACACAATTTCATTCACAGTAAACAGTAAAGCCCTAAAGGTTAAGACACTTTTAGAGGGGCGAAGCAAAGACACGGAGTAAGGAGAGGACGGCACCACAGATGAAGTAAAAATTTGTTGATCAATCGAATGAGGCCGATGGTAGTGCATCTATGGACGGGAATATTCCTTAAGAGGGGGGCACAGAATATCAGACGGAATTTTACCACGTACTTCTGCCACGTCTTGATCGGGAGCGTCTTAAACGGGTTTCATAGTATTTATTTTCGGCTTTCTTTGAGCTATTTAATTTTCCTAGACTTTATTTCCACAATGGGTTATCTTGTCTTAATTTGACTTTCTATTCATATTTTTTCGAAAGAAAACTTGAATACCACCACACAGAGAGGATCTTTCTCCATCATTAAATGCATATGTTTCCCGTGCGTACGGATAGATCGACGCCAGCGACCTCCGAGGGTAATTGCAATATCTGCAGATGCATATGCAGATTGAGGTGTTCTCCAATTGGAATGACCATCTTCGCCAGCCTTAATTACCCCTCTCAGTCCACTTAATTTCCCTTTGGCCACCCAAGCCCATCCATTACTTCCTAATGATTGGGATCGATTCCCGTAATGGAGACCTATATATGTATATGTGTCCCTTCCTTTTTTTAACTCGGAAATTGGGAAAAAAATCCAACCATATTCATAAAAAGAATAAAAAAGTCGTAATGGCGTAAGGCAGGAAAGGGTATTTCCAAATTTAATGCGATTCTCTCGTTTTATAAAAGTGAAAAATTCTCGACATGAATAGAAACGTGTCCTTGGTTCTCATTTTTTCGTAAAGTACGGTCGAGGAATCTTTTTACAGGCTGTTATCGGAATAGCTTCGGGTGGTGAATTAGCGGATTTGAACCTCTCATTTTTAGGCAATTAGATGGCACTTCGCCTTTAAAAGTACTCAACAAAAATTAATTCTATTTGAGAAGGGTATTGAGCAAGAAGAAAAACCTATGAGAGAAAGTAAGTCAGACTTTTACTAAAATACAATTTTGTCGAACAGAGAGAAATATGCCAATGAGGAGGCGGTACCTGCCAAGAAATTGGGGGGGGGGGCGATTTAAGACAATTGACTTCTGCACTTATGTCCAATTAACTTTTTAAAAGTTATTTGGTCGCGATAAATGTAGTGAACATATAGCAATCTCCGAGTATTTTAAAATCTGATTTTAATGTAAGCTCCATGTCAAATGCAGGCAAATTCCTTGATCTACAAATTCACCAAGGGGAAGCGGTGATCGTCTATTTAACAAAATAAACACTTTAAGAACTTAAAAACCGGTAGTTTACACAGCCATATAATTAATATTTCGCGTCCTCCCTGTTACTACGCTACTCTGATACTGCAAGAAAAATCAGGGAGATAAATGCTAGAGCTAGCCGCTGCAAGAATTATTTTACCTAGAACGATACGCGAAAGTAATTGGCCAGGAAAGTAGATTCATGGTGCCTGTACCCCCTGCCACACGCCAAAGGCGGCTTGCAAAGTAGTACCATACGTATGTAAATGTAGATTGTCAGCCTGCAAGCAGCCAGATTCTCCTAGAATAGGGCGTCCCCTATAGAGGAGCAAGAAATGAAATGAGAACTACTTTTACAATAAAAAAAGTCGTAACTTTGTGAGTTTTCATCATGTTGAATAAATTGAATCTAAATAAGACACAGATGTTAAACCGGTTCTTTCTAATCGCATTTCGTCAAAAACTTTTACTTGCTAACTATTAGAAGAAGGAAAAAAGGAACACGGCGGTCAATGAACTAAGAGACAAAGGTTCTCCAAGCGCCGATGGCGGCGACCGTCTAAGGGCGATTCCCGGGAAACGGATAATCGTTTAGAGGTCACCAGTTATTCAGAATCCCGATGTATATTTCGGAAACAATGCTTCCATCTTCATGGGGAGTCCAATGCTGGATGAGAAGAAAGAGTGGAGTGTGAGGTATTTGTAACTGTTTGTCGTAGGATGGGTTTTTTGGGGGTGGGGTTTTTCTGGGGGTTTTTTTTGACGTACGTGTGGAAGGTGAGTAGCGAAGAGCGACGGGGTGGGGTTTTTTCGGAGTGACGTACGGAAAGGAGGTGGGGAACGGAAATTCCGGGATTAGGGCCTTTAAGAAGCGGTCTCCAAAAGAGAGTATAATGAAGAAGTTGGGATGGGCCCATCGTCGGCATTCATGAGTTTCCCTTTCTTTTGATGTATGAAAATGCTCTCATAAGCATCGAGTTTTGAGTTATTCTGTACTGATTTCTTTAATTTTAAATTGTCTAAATTAATCCTGTGATTTTGTTCTTGTATGTGTTGCGCTACGCTTGATTTTTTAAATTTGGTTGTGTCTAAAATGAGCTAAGTGTTCTTTGAGTCTATTCTCTATTTTTCGTTTCGATTGCCCTATGTATATTTTATCACAATCTTGGTATGAGATTTCATAAATGCCAGATTTTTGTGTTGGTGCCGTAGTTTCTTTGGGGTTATGAAGGAGGTTGGATAGTTTGTTATTATTCACAAATACCGGAGTAAAATTGAATTTGGAGAAAATGTTTTTCAATTTGTTGCTAGTTCCCGGGGCATAGGGGAGTTTTATGAATTTGTGTTTTTTGTTATTATTGAACTATTATTCAGATTGTTAAACATATATGCTCCATATCGAGCAGAAAAGCCCAAGATTAAATTAATTAGAACAATTGGAAATCATTCAATCATTCCAATGAAAGATTATTAAGTATATTATTATTATTAAATATAATTTTCCCTTTCCTCGTCACTCAGTTTCATGTACAAACCTTTGTCTCTGAATCGTCACTTTGTTACATACTTTTTCTCAATCTTTTTCTTCCCCTCTCCACCACCTTTTCCTCCTGCGTTGTTTTTACTTGGTTTTAAGATGACTTTTCACCAGTCTAAAAATTATCCTAAGCTATACCTTGCTGTGAATTGGAAAAAGTGATTTTTACATATTATTTAACTCCGTGTTTTATTTCTACTCAACCCTCTTCAATACTTCTAAAATACATACATATATCATTTGTTGGTGTTGGACCAGTATAATCTTTGAGCGAAGAAGAAGAGAGACACGATGTTTTCCTGAATAATAAACGGAATTTATTCGAATGTTTCTCCTGTCGACTGAATGGATGATGATTTATGCGGAAATAGAGGATATGCAAAGAGTGGTGGTCCACCAGATTCACCACCATTCACCAGAAGATGATACTCCGGGTAGCGAAACCGGTCGACAAAAAAAACAGTGTGGAAAATTACGAGTTTACTTCTTCTTTACCATAATGGCTTTCCACAAAGTAACGCCAGAGCATGTAGATTTCACAGCTATCTGTGTGACACAGAGCGAATATTTCATATAAACTCATGATGTTGGGACACAACAGGAAGTTTTTATTTTAGAGGAAGTTTTCATATCAAACTCCCTTTCACTTTAACGTAAAAAATTTAATGACGAAAATAAGTTAAGCGGGTAAAACTCTGTCTTTTTGGCTGAAAACAACTACCGCTAAACGAATTTATCGAGATGCTGAACGCCCATAATGCAATTTTCGAAGCGTGTAAGCCCTTCAATGTGAAAGCTGCTCATTTATTTCCAGCTTTATTTTTTAAGAAATATAAGAGCTAAATTTCCTCTCTTTTCGATTTATATTTTCTGAATTCCTTTAAGAGAACATTTTTAGAGATTGAACTACTTGGAAATGTTTTGCTTATTGAAATGTAATGTAATTAAGTGTTATGTTCACAGGCTTAATCTAATTATTGCCAATCATCATTAAAATACTAGGAACAAAAATATGATTAATTATCAAATAGATAGGTTAAAATTAAACGAAAATTACCCCATTCATACGGGAATTAAAATTGTTCAAATTTTATTCATACAAGTTTGGATAAGGTTTCATATCTTAAGGAATTCTGGGACATTGGAAAAATACTACGCATAGAATGCCATTTCGCAATTGAGGAATTTTCAGATTGACCTCTCTTATATATATATATATATATATATATATATATATATATACATTCTGGTATCGAACCCATGATAGCTAGCGTCGATGTCTGAATTTACATACAGGGTGGGGCCAGTACGTCGAAAAAATCTGACGTCCACGGCGCTTGTGGAACATAGTCAGAATTCGTATCCCCTTTATATAGCTCTATTATATATAGCTAACTCTCCGGATATACCTATATATATATATAGGGGATACGAATTCTGACCATGTTCCACAAGCGCCACTGACGTCAGATTTTTTCGACGTACTGGCCCTACACTCTAGACGCCAGAATAATTCAGACATCGACGCTAGCTATCATGAGTTCGATGCCAGACATTCCCAAAAATCGCAATTTTCCCATAAGAATGCATTGCGCGGATTTTTGAAAATTATTTTGATGCACTTATCGGTAAGATAGAGGAACCAAAATCTCGGAGGTTGAAGCTGAGGTAGTCCTCTATGGTTCTTATGGAAAAAATGTAGCCAAATGACCGTGAGTTCGACGCCAGGTGGGTGCAAAATTCTCCCATTAGAAATGCATTGCTGCAATTTTTGTCATTTTTTCAATGCCTTCCCGATAACCTGGAAAGATCAAACCCCGTGTGGTGACGGAGGCATTTGATAACATTCTTTCATGAATTTCACAGTTCGTCTAGTGGTCCTTGGTTCGATGCAAGAGGGTCATTCCGATTCCACCATGCATTTCAAACGGGGAAAACGGAATCTTATTTTAGGACGTTCCCGATAAGATATTGAATCGAAACTTTGGAATAAGTCATAATGTTACTTACCTAATATTAATTCGCTATTTTCTCTCACAGAAGGGTCCTGAGTTCGACCCTAGGCGGTCATTAGCGCGAATATTTGCAATCTGTTTTGAGACCGTTCTCGATGCGATAGAGCTATCAAAATCTCGGTGTTTGCGGATGAGATGGTCTTCCATAGTACCAAAGGAAGAAGCGTTAGCAAATGACCGTGTGTTCGACGCCAGGTGGGTTCGAAATGCTACTGTAAGAAATGCATTGGTGAAATCTTGGACGATTTTTTTAAATGCCTTCCCGATTAGCTGGAAAGATAAAACCCGGAATGGTGACAGAGGCGTTTGAGAACATTCTTTCATGACGTCCACTGTTTCTCTAGTGGTCCTTGGTTCGACGCTAGAGCGTCATTCCGATTCTACCATGCATTTCAAACGGGAATAACGGAAACTTATTTTATGTCCTTCCCGATCAGATATTGAATTGAAACTTTGAAACTCGTCAGAGTGCCGCTTATCTACTATTCGTATGCCATTGTCTCTCACAAATGGGTCCTGTGTTCGACGCCAGATGGTCTTTTACGCAAAATTTTAAAAATTGTTTTGAGGCCTTTCTCAATGCATGAGACTATTCAAAATCACAGCCTTTGCGTTTGAAGTAGTTTTCTATAGAACCAGTGGAAGAAAAGTTACATATGACCGTGAGTTCGATGCCAGATGGATGAAAAATTCTCACGTTCGAAATGCATTGCGGCAATTTTTAAGATTTTTGCTGGATAAGCTTTGAAAATGATACCCGTAAGGGAAACTTATTGTAAGTTTTCACCAATTAGCTTGCAGTATGCAAGCAGCTTTTACTCGTATATATATAGAGGTATATCCGGACAGTTAGCTATATATAATTGATATTCGTTTTGGATGTACAGCTAACTGTCATTGCGGAAGGTAAAAGTGCTTGAATAACCAATTAATTAATCGTCCAGCATATTTTTCGTTATTGAACGGAAGAAAATTGCTAACGACGTGAAGTGGAGCAAACTTCTTATCATTGCATAAGCATAGCGACATCTGCTGAAGACGTTATAGAATTGAGCTCCACAGTAATTGCTTCGGAAATTGCACATTAAGAATGCATAATCTTTATTGGTGAAAAGCTCAATACGAGTATCACATAGCATGCCCATAATAATTATAATTTCAAACTTTGTTTTGTCTGTGTAAGAGTTTTCCCGCAACGTGGAATTTTTTTTTCCAACTTTCACTTTTGGAGATTTTTCTCATAAGTAAGACCTTTCCTGTTTTCTTCTCTTGCACATATTTTATCTTTTGCATTTTCCTGTCTTTCATCCTCGTGTAAGAAAAAAGAAACCTTCAAAATGAGCAACATCATAAAATAATCCATAAAATTCAGTTTCTAAATTGACTAAACGTTTCCCAGAAAACGTGGGACCCTCGAAGAATCTTCTCCATCTAATTGAAAAGTTATGAAAACATTTCCCAATGCAAGTGAGAATGGATTCGGATCAACGCAATACAAGTAGCACCGAAGTGACAACTGGAACACAGGTTCGATTAAATCCGTCGCAGAGGATTCGATAAGGGTCCCTTGTGAAACACTGCTGAGGAAAAAATAAAACTTGGACAGCTACTTTCGGCTGGAATGTTCAGACCGAAGATTTCCTGAGAGAAAGCAACGCCGATATATAAGAGGTTACAAGTGATACATGGATTACACCGAGGGAAGATTTCATAGTCCGTCAGCTTAAACTTGAACATTTTTTGGGTGAGCAAATATCCACCGCTATGAAAATATAGAAACGGGTTAAAAATTGGAAAAATTGGATTAAATTCGACTTACGACGATTCGACGCTATCTTTTCACAGAACAGTGACGTACTAAAACCTTTCTGTGGGAACTTGTCTGTAGGAAAAAGGTGATCTGCACTAAGAGACGTGCGCTTAGGAAATTTCATAAGAAAATACGGAAATCATAAAAGAATGACATGACCAGGACTCGAATCCCGGATCTTCCACCCTTAGGATGGACGCTTTCACTATTTAAGCTATCTAGGCAGCACATACAACTCGCCGTTTTTGGAGAGTTCGTTGGCAAGGGTGTTTGATTTCTGTGCGGCAGTCACGACCTCATAGAGGTACCAAACAAAATGGAGGAAAGGAGTAATCCACTTAAAGATAACATAGGAAATATTGTACGTAAAGGTGTGTGTCTGGTTGACATCTGAAGGGAAAAAGTAGACGAAAAAAGGCTGGAAGGACCGGGACTCGAACCTGGATCTTCCATTTTCTGGGCAGATACTTTACCTAACTCGTCCTTGGCAAAACTTCATGTTGACTCAGCTGGATCGATCGCTTAATTTGCTATAGCATCCGCCCGGAATGTGGAAGATCCAGGTCCTGTAGCTTTTTATTCGGTTGACATAACCGCACACGACAAAAGCCCATGGGCATAAATACACACGTTAAAACACCGTCATATATTGTATCGAATATCGCTAACGTTAACTATAAACACAACTGTTAGGAAATGACATGGCAGGCAGCATGGCAGCATTATCTGCTCGATTATGCTATTTATAACTGTTATTTATGCGATAACAATAAAAAAATAGTTTAGCAAAAGTAAAAATTTACTTCTAAAGTTAGATGTTCAAAATTTACCATATGTCATGAAATTCTTTTTTTTCATGTCCGCTTTCTTATTCTAATTTGCTCATATTTACTAAATTTCATAAAACGCGCATTTTCACCTCATTTTCGTTGGAATCTGTTACTTCGCGAAAAAGACAAATCAATTCGAATGTCTAATAATATTTTCTTGCATCTTGGAAGATAATTGTCAAAAGATTACGCGAGCGCTGATTGGTCAAAAGAGTGGATCACGTCATTCGATAAAATAAAGAAATGGTTATCTCTTCAAAGGACGATGATGAATCGGTATTATTTTTTCTCAAACTTGGATGATCTGTCTTCCTACGCTCCTTTTTCCATCGACGTCCTTCTTTCGAACAAATGTCTACGAAAGAAATAGAATGTTCTGCGCTTTCAACGTCCATTGATTTACTGCAACGTATGCACCTTTGTTTCTATTTTCTTCCGCAAGGCGCTCCGATCGTTTTCGGAAAGAATTACGGCCTCCGTCGCCAATGACAACAAAACGACTTTTTCCTAACGAAATCGCCTCTTTTTTACATGTAATTCTTTTTCCCCGTGCGTTCCTCTTAAACGTCTTCCGAGGTTTTTGAGATTTTTAATGCGATTGCATTCTCATCCATGTCAGATCGACGATTTCTCTCCAGCGGTTCATTTTTCTGTGGCCTTTATTTCTCCTGAAAAGTTTTGTTTTTGCCTCTCTCATTAATCATCTTAAAGCTATCCATCATTCATTCTCCATTATATTCAACAAAATTTGCATTTCGTAATATTCATGAGAATTCTCCACTGTCAAAAAAATAATGAACATGTTTTTTTTGTTGCTACTTCTCTCTTCGTATCGCATTTCCATAGATGATTTTTTGCCGTTGGATACTTGGTAGTCCAATTCGCAAAAGATTAAGTTTTCCATTCAAGCAATGCTGAGATGGAAGATGTGACCCATTACTTCTATTTATATAATTAGTTAGGAGAATGGTAAACGTTATAGCTTCCGATTGAGTTTACATGATAAAATTTCTAAGCCAACATTAAATGAGAATATACTAGTTTGACATTAAGAAATGAAGCAGAAATATTCCTCCGTCGCCGGGATATGAACCAGGATCTCCCACAAGGAATTTCGGACCTCTAGGAAGACCACATGAATAATTAATTTTAGGAAAAATTCTTTCACAATTATTTTCAGAAATAATCTCAGAGAGTGAACTTATGCTTCGGCAGAATACGAAAGATCGGTAAGTTATAGGTTCCATGTTACAAAATACATATGATTATAAAATCCATTAAAGAATCATATTTACATATATATATATATATATATATATATATATATATACATACGAGTAAAAGTTGCTTGCACACTGCAAGCTATCAGTTGAAATCAATATCGTACCAAGTAATGCCTCAAATCAATTTTGAAAACTTCGCGCAAAAGACCGCCTGACGACGAACTAAGCACCCGATCGTGCGAAACAATTGCATATTAATATTAAATAAGTACCATTCTGACCTGTTCCAAAGTTTCAATTCAATATCGTTTAAGGAAGTACCTAAAATAAGATTACGCTATACCCCTTTGAAATACATCGAACCTAGAACCGTCAGAGGAACGGCAAACAGCGCATATGAAACTTATGAATTACTTCTATGTATATTCCATTTTATATCATTCCCGGTAATCGGATATACATCCAAATAATTTAAAAAAATTGACCGCCATGCATTTTATACTCGAGAATTTCGCACCCACTAGGCGTCGAACTCACGGTCATATCGTAAAATTTCTTCAATTGGTACAATAGATAACCATCTCATCTGCATACACCGTGATTTTGATTGCTCTATCGCATCTAGAACGGCCCCAAAACAGTTTGCAAAGAATGCGCAGAAGATCGCCTAGCGTCGAACTCAGGACCCTTTCGTGACAGAAATTGGCATATTAATATTAGATAAGTGCCATTCTGACTTATTCCAAAGTTTCGATTCAATATTTTATCGAGAAGGTCCTAAAATATGATTCCGTTTTCCCCGTTTAAAATGCCTGGTGGAATCGGAATGACGCTCCTGCATCGAACCAAGGACCACTGGAGAAACGGTGAACATCATGAAAGAGTATTCTCAAACGCCTCTGTCAACAGTCCGGGTTTTATCATTCCAGCTTATCGGAACGGCATTTAAAAAAATCGTCCAAGATTTCAGCAATGCATTTCTTACGGATGCATTTCGAACTCACCTGGCGTCGAACACACGATCATTTGGTAATATTTCTTCAGTTGGTACAATAGATAACAATCTCATCTGAAAACACCGTGATTTTGATTGCTCTATCGCATCGAGAACGGCCTCAGAGGAGATTGCAAATCGCGCAAAAACCTAATGAAAGAAGGATTTTAAACGCCTCTGTCACAATTCCGGGTTTTATCCTTCCAGCTTATCGAGAAGGCATTGAAAAAAAATTTTCAAATATTGGAGCAATGCCTTTCTTATGGAAGGATTTTGCATCCACCTGGCGTCGAACTCACGGTCATTTTGTAACATTTCTTCCATTCGTTATATAGAAGACTACCTCATCTTCAACCTGCGAGATTTTGGTTCCACTATCTTACCGATAAGTGCCACAAGAATTTTTTCAAAAATCCGCGCAATGCATCCTTATGGGAAAATTGCGATTTTTGTGACATTCTGGTATCGAACCCATGACAGCTATAGTCGATGTCTGAATTATCCTGGTATCTGCAGGGTGGGGCCAGTACGTCGAAAAACTCTGACGTCGACGGCGCTTGTGGAACATGGTCAGAATTCGCATCCCCTATATATCTATTATATATAGCTAACTCTCCGGATATACCTATATAGATATATATAGGGGATACGAATTCTGACCATGTTCCACAAACGCCATCGACGTCAGATTTTTTCGACGTACTGGCCCTACACTCTAGATGCCAGAATAATGCAGACTTCGACGCTAGCTATCATGGGTTCGATGCCAGAAATTCCCAAAAATCGCAATTTTCCCATAAGAATGCATTGCGCGGATTTTTGAAAATTATTTTGAGGCCCTTATCGTTAAGATAGAGTAACCAAAATCTCGGAGGTTGTAGTTGAGGTAGTCTTCCATAGTACCAAAGGTAGAAAAGTTACCAAATGACCGTGAGTTCGATGCCAGGTGCGTGTGAAATTCTTCCATAAGAAATGCATTGCTGCAATTTTTGAATTATTTATTTTCATTGCCTTACTCATAAGCTGGAAAGATAAAAGCCGGAATGGTGATAGACGCGTTTAAAAACATTCTTTCATGAATTTCACCGTCCGTCTAGTGTTCCTTGGTTCGATGCAAGAGGGTCATTCCGATTCCACCATGCATTTCAAACGGGGAAAACGGAATCTTATTTTGGGACCTTTCCGATAAGATATTGAAACGAAACTTTGGAAGAAGTCAGAATGGCACTTATCTAATATTAATTTGCTATTTTCCTTCACGAAAGGGTCCTGAGTTCGACGCTAGGCGGTCTTTTGGGCGATATTTTACTATCCGTATTGAGGCCGTTCTCGATGCGATAGAACAATCAAAATCACGGTGTTTGCAGATGAGATGGTCTTCCATAGTATTTAAGGAATAAATGTTACCAAATGACCGTGTGTTCGAGGCCAGGTGGGTTCGAAATGCTTCCGTAAGAAATGCATTGGTGAAATCTTGGATGATTTTTTTAAAATCCTTCCCGATAAGCTGGAAAGATAAAACCCAGAATAATGACAGAGGCGTTTGAGAACATTCTTTCATGTTATTCGCCGTTTCTGCAGTGGTCCTTGGTTCGATGCAAGAGTGTCATTCCGATTCTACCATGCATTTCAAACGGGAATAACGGAATCTTATTTTATGACCTTCCCGATAAGATACTGAATTGAAACTTTGAAACACGTCAGAGTGGCGCTTATCTATTATTCGTATGCCATTGTCTCTCACAAATGGGTCCTGTGTTCGACGCCAGGCGGTCATTAACGCAAATTTTAAAAAATTATTTTGAGGCCTTTCTCAATGCAGGAGACTATTCAAAATCACAGCGTTTGCGTTTCAAGTACTTTTCTATAGAACCAGTGGAAGAAAGGTTGCATATGACCGTGAGTTCGATGCCACATGGATGAAAATTTCTCACGTAAGAAATGTATTGCGGCAATTTTTAAGAATTTTGCTGGATAAGCTTCGAAGATGACACCCGTAAGGGGAACTTATTGTTAAATTTTTACCAATTAGCTTGCAGTATGCAAGCAACTTTTACTCGTATATATATATATCTATTATATATAGCTAACTCTCCGGATATACCTATATATATATATATATATAGATATATATAGGGGATACGAATTCTGACCATGTTCCACAAGCGCCGTCGACGTCAGATTTTTACGACCTACTGGCCCCACACAGTAGATGCCAAAATAATGCAGACATCGATCCCAAAGAGTCCCAAAAATCGCAATTTTCCCATAAGAATGCATTCCATGGATTTTTGAAAATTATTTTGAGGCACTTATCGTTAAGATAGAGGAACCAAAATTTTGGAGGTTGAAGTTGAGGTAGTCTTCTATGCCTCTCATGGAATTAATGTAGCCAAATGACAGTGAGTTCGACGCCAGGTGGATGCAACATTCTTCCATAAGAAATACATTGCTGAAATCTTTGAGGAATTTTTAAATGCCTTCCCGATAAGCTGGAAAGATAAAACCCGGAATGGTGACAGAGGCGTGGGACCTTCCCGATAAGATATTGAATCGAAACTTTGGAACAGGTAAGGATGGCACTTATCTAATATTATTTTGCTATCTTCTCTCACGGAAGGGTCCTGAGTTCGACGCTGGGCGGTCTTTTTCGCGTATTTTTGCAATCTGTTTTGAGGCCGTTCTCGATGAGATAGAGCAATCAAAATTACAGTCTTTGCAGATGACATGGTCTTACATAGTACTTTAGGAAGAAATGTTACCAATGGTCGTATGTTCGACGCCAGGTGGGTCCGAAATGATTCCGTAAGAAATGCATTGGTGAAATTTTGGACGATTTTTGTAAATGCCTTCCCGATAAGCTTCAAAGATAAACCCGGAATGGTGACAGAAGCGTTTGAGAAGATTCTTTCATAACATCTACTGCTTCTCTAGTGGTCCTTGGTTCGATGCTAGAGCGTCATTCCGATTCTACCATGCATTTCAAGCGGGAAGAACGGAATCTCATTTTAGGACCTTCCCGATAAGATACTGAATTGAAACTTTGAAACACGTGAGAGTGGCACTTATCTAACATTTCCATGCCATTGTCTCTCACGAACGGGTCCTGTGTTCGACGCCAGGCGTTCATTTACACTGATTTTTTTAAAATTGTTTTGAGGCCTTTCTCTATGCAGGAGACTATTCAAAACACAGCTTTTGCGTTTGAAGTAGTTTTCTATTGATACAGTGGAAGAAAGGTTACCTTTGACCGTGAGTTCGATGCCAGATGGATGAATAATTCTCACGTTCGAAATGCATTGCGGCAATTTGTAAGAATTTTGCTGGATAAGCTTTGAAGATGACACCCGTAAGGGGAGCTTATTGTAAATTTTCACCAATTAGCTTGCAGTATGCAAGCAACTATTACTCGTGTATATATATATATATATATATATATATATATATATATATATATATATATATATATATACATACACACACACACAAGAAGAAACGAAGAATTTAACTCGGTTGGAGTGCCTTAGGAAGAAATGCACATATTCCAAAGTCATAAATGCCTATGGTCTTGAAGAGGAAGGTCATCAACCAATGCATTTTACTAGTGTTGACATATGGAAGTGAAACCTGGGTGTTAAACGCAACAATAACCCAGCGACTTCAGATAACGCAAAGAATTATGGAAAGGTGTATGCTTGGGATCACAAGAAGAGACAGGAAACGCAACCCCTGGGTGAGGATGAAGACCGGAATTTCAGACATCATAGATAAAGTAAGGTCACTGAAATGGATGTAGGCAGGCCATGTGGCGAGAAGGAACGACAACCGTTGGACAAGAGCGGTTCTGAACTGGACACCAAGAGATGTGAGGAGACCAAGAAGAAGACCAAAGGATCGATGGAACAGAGACATCATTAAGTACTTAGGTGTGACATGGCAAAGAGAAGCTCTGAATAGAGTGAATTGGAAAGCGCTTGGGGAGGCCTACATCCGATATATATATATATATATATATATATATATATATATATATATATATATATATATATTATTATATTATATATTTATTATATTATATGTTTATTTATATATTATATGTTTATATTTATATATATACGGAGAGTTAGCTATATATAAGAGATATATATAGCTAACTCTCCGGATATATCTACCTATTTTTCTTTATTTTCTGATTAATGCGTTAATTTGTCCACGTATTATTCTATGTGTTGAAGGAAAATGAGACAAGTAAGGATTGGTTCTGTGACTGAATGGCTTAATGTGTATTTTAAACGAACTGAGCAAACAAAGGCAAGTTGCTGTAATAGTAATGCAATAAGGCGCTCGCTTATCTACCAATCTCTTAATTTGCCACGATCCAGAGTCAATATTATGGAAGGCCTCTGAAAATTTGATCCGCCGCGAAAATCAAACTCCCGCCAATCCCAAGAGCGCTGAATATTTGACGATCGATAAACACGTTTCCAAGTGGGCGATCGTAAAGTCAACACGAACCCCTGCGCGTAATCCCAAACCGTGGAATGTCTGCTCTTTTTTGATTCCAGAATGAATTTATCGCACATGCTTGGCGAGCTCTGGATACTTATTTGTTTTTGGCTCGTCGCCAAGATTCTCTCGTATTCGACATCGCTCAACTCATCTTCAGGAATTCCGCGTTTAATGTTAGCATTATCGAAAAGGGATTGCTATTTCATTCACGTGCATCGATATCTGATCATTCATCCCATTAATCTTATCTTGGATTAACAAGGATAGTTAGAGAGGTTATCCTTTGGATTATTTTTTTGGATCCTATAAAGGATCAGTGAATTTCGAATTATTCTCCTTTCCACACTTGGATGATCTTAAGGGAGATTAATGATCACCATGGTGTTATTCATCCTATCTCAAAGGGAGACACGAAAGAAATTCTTGGCGTTCAATTTCACGCAATTTCTGACGAAATACAAATATGAACTTGATTATTCCTTATAGGTGACATGATTTTAAGTTATGAATTATGCACACTATCAGAGGCGGTAGACTGAAATATAATTTGAGGAGAGGAATGTTTTTTTTTGTTATTGAGCCTATTTTCACTACTTTTAAGAGATCATTAGATTATATGGGCCAAAATATTTACGTTTCTGTTACATATTAAAATTCCAAATAAAGCCAACATTTTTTCAGCTTTGTAAGTATTTCCTTTAGTCCAACGATAATTTACGTTAAATGTAAGCAACCTTTGAGTATATATAGTAAATTTTCATTTCTTGTTAAAGTGTTTTATTCGTAAATAGTGTAATTTATTTTAAAGGCAACCACCAAAATCTTATTTCCATGTGAATTTATTTCTCAATTCAGGTTTACCTCAGAGGCAACCTAAAGCTTTCAAATGATCTATTTTCATGAAAAAATGTTGCAAGTTATATATAATGAATGAAAGTAAAATAAAATACTGAAAAATATTTTCCCATACCATTTTTTGATGATTAGAATATTTTTCGTATATCTTCTGGAACAGAACAAACGAAGTTAAAATACACATTCATTTACATTACATAAATACTCTACAAGCCGCCTTTCGGCGTGTGGCAGGGGGGAATTTAATTGAATTTTGTCTTGCTTTTCGCTGATGAGGTATAAATAGGTTAATAGTATTTATACGGGTCAACTTTTGTGAATTCTATTAAAAATTTTATTCTAAGGGTATTAATCTCATGATTTTTTTTTCGAGAATTAGCCTCCTGGATCTGAGAAAGCAAACTCCCAGTCTTGCTTAAAGTTAGACGCGTATTTTTTTCAGTGGTTCCTTATTGCGACCGGTTTTGCAAGCAACTTGCATCTTCAGAATGCTTCATTCTTCACACTTCACGTTTCAAACTTTATCTGATGAAGCAAACACGCTTTCGAAACCAGTCGCAATAAAGAATAACTTTGGGGAAATACTAAGTGCGTAGTTTCAGTTAAAACTTTCCACCCTCGAATGTCGATTTTATCCTCATATCAGCTATTACGTCTCGTTACCTCAACTTTTATAGCTAATAGTGGAAGAATTGAGGTTCAAAAAGACCTTCGGGCTGAATAATTTACTAACAAAACTATTGGAAAAATCCAACTTTTTTGTGAGTTTCAGGAGTGATAAAATGGAGGAATATGGACAAGATGAACCATACAGAATATGCACAATTGGCATCACATTTAAGATGATAATTTCGAGCTTGGCGGAAAACTAATTTTCTAGATTCTCACTCTAACAAACAATTAAATCATGACCCTCTTCATATAATTACAATGTAAATGACATGATGAAGAGCTGTTAGATGATGAAAATGATGTCATTCACTGAGGAAGGTGCAGTATTGTGAAAATCGATCACAAAGAGAGAAGAGAGAGAAGTGGCCTGATGATGGAGAATACTTGCTGAAACCGGTAAATAAAACTAGTAAAAGCACTAATCCTTCACTCCTTGTTAAAGAGGGCAGTTATTTAATCTTATGGCAGGTTTAGTCATCTGATTTAAATGATATAAAGAAGGGGTACGATGTAATTGTTCGATATGAATCTAGGAGTCTTAGTATGTGTAAGTACGTCGCGTGTGATGAAAAGAGATTGTTTGATGATCGTTTGAGTATAGGGCGAAATAACTAAAAGGGGGATTTTTTCCACACGAAAATTGGACACAAAGGAGATGATAAACGAGGTGTAAAGGGAAAAGAAAAGGTAGGAAACGAGAAGATGAACACAAAGGCGAAACAAATGCTGCAGCAGTTATTGTGAATGTCGGCATTGAAGGTATATTTCACACGAAAAGAGTAAGGGGTCATCCACCTTCTTCTCAGTTTACTCCTCAGAATTGTTCACTGTTTACAGACGGAAGATATCACTATTTTCGTGCTTCATTTATTATTGTTCCTTGCTCGGTGAAGATGAATCATTTGTGGCAGCATGATTAAGCCAGTCTTCCTCGATTTGGGGTTACAAAATGCTGTGATAAGTGAATATATCGAGCATCAATAAATTAATCTCAGTGCAATCTACATATCAAGATGAAAGCTTTTACCTATTTAGTATCGTTTGATTTTACATCGCCTTAAACCGTTGTTTTTTAGCCCCATATTTTGGTCACTTTTTAGTATTTTGTTACGCAACATGTTACACTTGATTATTAGCAGTATTGGTTTGCACTACGTTTGGTGGTTTTTCCCTTGTATTTTTTACACTTTAAGGTTTTAAGAGTTGATTGCGGATTCTTCAATTGAAACTTTCGATGATCTCTCTCTATTGCTTGCCATATTTCGCATGTTCTTCGAATCTCAACAAATTCTTACTTGCGTACATCGACCTTGTCAAGTTGCAAATTACGGCTAGAAAAGAGCTTACCTCGATGTCTATTAATAGAAATAGATATCTATATGCATATTACCTGGGTGGAAAAAGCTCTAGCTAGGGAATATACGGTAAAATACGTAAGGGTAATGTTTAACGGGGACTTAAAATGGAACGAACTTTTAAACGTACAATTCTGAAAGAAAAGTAAAGCTTTAACTAAATAATATGTAGTCTTAGAAGGTTAAATAAGAAAGTTGAGGTGGGTGCGAATAAATCTTAAGTTAGGCCAATCTTAAAAATGGAGAATTCTTATGGGAAGTAAGTCTTAAGTGGAATATAGAGAGGACCCTGTCATACATTTGCTTGTGTATTATGAACACTCCGACGGCAGTTTCATGGAGAATGAGCTGTCTCCAAGGATCGGGGAAATGGTAGTAGCAATATTGTGAAAAGTTCTTCGACAACTGAGGTCATTTCGCACGTGGGCTCCCACTGGGAATCGAACCCGGGACAAATCGGGGAAATGTAAATACTTAGTATATATTGGAGTGCGCCTTGGTAATTCAGGCATTTGCCGAGAAGTAAAAGGTGGTTTGTGTCTTAGTCATTTATATTTTCTTCTTTTCTGTTCATCCTCGTGTTTTCTTCTCATTACCTTTTCTCATTTGACACGTGTTAAGCTTTCATAATTTACGGCAAACTTTTCTGAAATTTATTTGTGATATTTCCTGTTTCTAGATATTGATATAAATGCTCTATAAATGTGAAAATGTTCGTAAGAGAATGGAAAGTTTTCGTTCATCTCAATATCCATCTTATCAAATTTTCAAAATGAGACGGCATTCGCAAAAGGAAGAGCACTTTGTAGAATAAACCACATATCAAATTTTACTTATGGTCGGTAGTTCATCTTCTGTTGAAAGAAAGTACGTATTTTAATTTAAGTCATTAATCCGCCGGTTCTTTCCCTTGTCGAGGACGCTTCATTGACGTACTCGGCTTGTGGAGAGTTTCCTACCTCTTACACAGTACTGTGTTGGACTGAGTCATGAAAATGACTGGTTAGTAATAATGATATGGGCTTTTAATTCCCTCCTTAATGCCATAAATGCTACCGTATTACATTAGAAAACGTCCCTGTTGGAAGCTTCTTGAAGATCGTTCATATGGGAATGCTTCAGAACTCAGAAGATTTCAAAAGAAAGTGTGAATGCTTGTTTTCCTTCGATGCCATGGACCGATATTAATCTCCTCTCTTATGAAGTGTCTTGATTCCATTTCCTCTGCCGAGAGCGATACATTTTGCGCTGTCAGCACCAGTCCTCTATCATCAATCCATCACCGCTCTTCCTTTTACCTGAGACGCTGGAAAGAACCCTTTTTTTTTTAATGTGTGCGTTCCATTTTCTTGATGGTGAGATAAAATTGTAATAAGCGACGAGAACTACTTTGTTCACGCGGTCTTTTGTGGTTAACTTCGCACTCATTCGAAATTCTTCTCGTAATTAAACTCGTCACCTTCATTTCCAGCGTTTGGACTATCAGAAGGTTTATTTTATTTAAAATAATTCTCTCGATCTTTGCGATGTTATTAATATAAATACTCATCTACTATCTTTATACGTTTATCATCAAGAAACATAACCAACAACTGTTCGTTCATTTCCTTAACATTCTCCACTCAATGCACTTCCTAAACTCCTGAAAAACTTGTACGTTTTATTATTGTTATTATTTGCTGTAATTCAACTTTTGTCAGGTTGCAGCTCTTAAACATTGTCCATTAAGACCTACATCTATTATATATAGCTAACTCTCCGGATATACCTATATATATATATATATATATATATATATATATATATATATATATATATATATATATATATATATATATCTTATCTCTATTATATATAGCTAAGTCTCCGGATATACCTATATATATATATATATATATATATATATATATATATATATATATATATATATATATATATACACACACACGAGTAAAGGTTGCTTGCATACTGCAAGCTAATTGGTAAAAATTTACAATACGTTCCCCTTACGGGTATCATCTTCGAAGCTTATCCAGCAAAATTCTTAAAAATTTCCGCTATGCCTTTCTTACGTGAGAAATTTTCATCCATGTGGCATCGAACTCACGGTCAAATGTAACCTTTCTTCCACTGGTTCTAAAGAAAAGTACTTCAAACGCTGTGATTTTGAATAGTTTCCTGCATAGAGAAAGGCCTCAAAACAATTTAAAAAAATTTGCGTAAATGACCGCCTGGCGTCGAACACAGGACCCGTTCGTGAGAGACAATGGCATACGAATGTTAGAGAAGTGCCACTCTGACGTGTTTCAATTCAGTATCTTATCGGGAAGGTCCTAAAATAAGATTCCGTTATTTCCGTTTGAAATGCATGGTAGAATCGGAATGACGCTCTTGCATCGAACCAAGGACCACTAGGGAAACAGCGGACGTCATGAAAGAATGTTCCCAAACGCCTCTGTCACCAATCCGGGTTTTATCTTTCCAGCTTATCGGGAAGGCATTTAAAAAAATCGTCCAAGATTTCACCAATGCATTTCTTACGGAAGGAATTCGAACCCACCTGGCATAGAATACACGGTCATTTGGTAAGAATTCTTCCTTTGGTACTATGGAAAACCATCTCATCTGCAAACACCGTGATTATGATTGCTCTGTCAAATCGAGAACGGCCTCAAAACAGATTGTAATAATTCGCGCAAAAGACCGCCTAGCGTCGAACTCAGGACCCTTCCGTGAGATAAAATAGCAAAATAATATTAGAGAAGTGACATTCTCACAAGTTCCAAAGTATCGATTCAATATCTTATCGGGAAGGTCCTAAAATAAGATTCCGTTTTCCCCGTTTGAAATGCACGGTGAAATCGGAATGACCCTCTTGCATCGAACCAAGGACCACTAGACGGACGGTGAAATTCATGAAAGAATGTTTTTAAACGCGTCTATCACCATTCCGGGTTTTATCTTTCCAGCTTATGAGTAAGGCAATGAAAATAAATAATTCAAAAATTGCAGCAATGCATTTCTTATGGAAGAATTTCGCACCCACCTGGCGTCGACCTCATGGTCATTTGGCAACATTTCTTTCATAAGAACCATAGAAGACTACCTCAACTTTAACATCCGAGATTTTGGTTTCTCTATCTTACCGATAAGTGCCTCAAAATAATTTTCAAATATCCACGCAATGCATTCCTATGGGAAAATTGCGATTTTTGGGACATTCTGGTATTCAAAATTGATTTCAGGCATTACTTGGTACGATACTTTTCAACTGATAGCTTGCAGTTTGCAATCAACTTTTACTCGTATAATAAATAATCATGTGTACTAACATTCTAAAACGTCATCACAAACAGTATCAGAACACTTATAAAACGTATTACTCAGACTTAATCCAAATAACATCCTCCGGTATCCTCTCTTACATATCACAGTCATCCTTCAATCACAGTGATCACACAGTCACAGTTTTCACGGATATGTTATTATCACAAAACACAGCACACTCAACACCAGTTAACAATCAGCTCAATTCAAAATACAACAATATTTATAAAAAAATCCATGAAAGTAACATATATATTATTGCCCAAACATGCAGGTAAACCGTCACACTGCCATGGCACATGAATACACACTCACACTAAAATAAAACTTAAGCTATAGGAATCAATTACACGGAGTCGTATATTTGCCCATTACCTACAATTCGAGGGAATTCTTCCGTGAAAAATGACGGAACTAAATTTAGCTTATAAAAAAGGATACCTATTAGTGCATACATCTGATTTTTACATTTCCTTAGCTTCAATTTTTTTTTACAATTCCCAGTCTTAATTCATTTTAAAATTCCCGATCTTCTTTTTTTAGTATTTACACATATTAATACATTTTGTCACTCATGTCTAAAATCGATCAAACGGATCTTTTTGTGCGTAAGGTTTTTCAGGTGCGTATGGTTTCACTGCTTCCGTTGATGAGACCGCACAGTTCGTATCTTCTTCTCTGTCTCATCCCTTGCATTCCATCTTGCGTCACTTCCGTAAATAATCCATTTCTCCGTTTCATTTATTCATTCAAAACAATTTTCTATAATTTCTAGCACATTTATTCCCCTACCAACTCAGCCTACTTTTCCTATGCAATAGCACTCCGATATCCTCAAATATTTCATATCATCTTTTCTTATTCCGTTTAGCAAAGTAGTTTCCGTTTTTCGCAGATTCCGCTGATGACAGATTTCAAAGCACAAATAAATTCACTCACATTCTTTTGGTAATGGTCAGTGGCTGTTTATTTGACTATCGAAGTTACTGTCATTACTAAGGGTTTCTTTAGTACTTGATGGTAAGTTTATCGAAAGAATAGTTGTAAATATCGAGCAATGAGATACAATAAACAATGAAATGACATTTATTATTCATATCGATGAATTTCTAGTGATTAATTTTTGTTCATGTGCGAATTTTCATGATAGCATCTAAATCTTATTATCATATCTTTGATATGAAATACATCAAACAAAGGCATAAATAAAAAATTCAACGAACAAGTAAAACTAATTAACATATAATTAATAAAAATAATAAGTAAATTAGCGATATATTAAATAAATAAGATGTAGAAAGTACGTTTATTATTGTTGTTATTAAGTTTTCTCTGCATTTACTTGAATTGGATAGAATATTATAATTACTTAGAATAACCAAGAACTGTAATAAAAGTAAATCTTTTGATTTGCATTTTATCGTTTACGTATAATTTTTCTAGTCTATATCATTCGTGTGATTATTATTTGTAAAAATTGTTCCTAGGTCATAGGAGTATCTATTTTAATTTTCGTAGTTGTTACTCTCATTAAGTTTGTACAAGTTTTTACTTACTCATTCTTTTTACTTGGCCTTCTCCTGGATTGAATTCATTTCCCGAGCTTCATTTAGGATTTGAAAATCTATAACCATTCCCACTAATACTATAAATCTCCAATTATCTATTATTTAAAATTGCTCTTATATAATTATTTATTTACTAGATGTATTTACTGTCAATATAGACTACATATAAGAGATATCGGAGTATTAATACTGAACATTAAAGTATTAATTTTTGTGATACGGTAAAAACGCATTCATATTACATAATTTGATATTTTTAACGGCCGAATGGATAACACGCGTTGAGTTGATCACCTCTATGAAACAACTGTTTACAATGAATGGACGAAGAATCACCATAAATTTCAACAATGCAATGAGCGTAAAAAGTGAGGACGTGTATTAATGATGTATGGAGGTGTATGTATCATCGAAATAAGGTAGCGTCCCCAAGGAGAGAAAAACTCACTTTGGTATCATCTAGGAGAAGACTCCATGAAAAATGGCTCTCCATTCCTTGCTTCACTCGCCCCTTCTTAGAAAAAACAAACGAGAGTTGAAAATGCACGCCTTGAAAACTATTTCATTTTCTATAATTCGCGAGTGCCCATCATCTTATATATATACGAGTAAAAGTTGCTTGCATACTGCAAGGTATCAGTTGAAATCAGTATCGTACCAAGTAATGCCTGAAATTAATTTTGAAAACTTCGCGCAAAAGACCGCCTGGAGACTAACTAACGACCCGATCGTGCGAAACAATTGCGTATTAATATTAGATAAGTGCCATTATGACTTGTTACAAAGTTTCGATTCAATATCTTATCGAGAAAGTCCTAAAATAAGAGTCCGTTTTCCACGTTTGAAATGCATGGTGGAATCGGAATGACCCTCTTGCATCGAACCAAGGACCACTAGACGAACGGTGAAATTCATGAAAGAATGTCTTCAAACACCTCCGTCACCATTCCGGGTTTTATCTTTCCAGCTTATCCGTAAGGCATTGAAAAAGAATTTCAAAAATTGCAGCAATGCATTTCTTATTGGAGAACACGCGAAAAGCGCGTGTTAAGCGGGATCACATAACATCAATGTTGTGTAATGCTGGTTGCTTTAAATAACAATTTTGAAGAACAGCCTGCTTTTCTCACAAAGAGAGCGTCTCAGTTACTTAATTTTTATTATTTTTCCCCTTACAAAGAAACAATTATTTCAGATAGACAATGGGGGAAGATTAGCTTCTTTGACGGCAGTGGCGATCACAATATCTCTTCACAAAACTTCGTTTCGCATTTGTTTCCAACTTGAGATTGTGATGATGTAAAATAATTTTGGCCTATCGAATGAGACGAAAGTTTGGCTAATGCGAGTTACAGTGCATTTGGGGTAAAAAGGAAAAATTCGTGTCTTATGCGCTTATCTATGATATAATTAATGTGGAAGGGACAAAACCGAGTATTAAACAGGATGGGTGCTGCTACATTGTGTTTGCTCTAGGTGTTCACCTCGTCTTTTTCAGCCCTGGGCAGGGTACCTTATTAGCGTTCCCGTTTCTTTTTAAGTGAGAAAATTAAGTTTTATGCATTTGAATGTTTGTTTTTGTTAATTGAATCTTTTAATTATAAAACAGTTTCGCGGGAGAGATCGTGCGAGGGAGGCACTATTTTAGATTAATCGAGTTTCGATTAAATTGGACTGCTCGAACTAATTCTGTTCACACGTTTGTTAATGAAGTGAATTCAATTTATAGTCCTCTTTGAAAATTTAAAAGCACCTCCATGTATTTACGCGTCCAATTAATCTTCCGTCTGATTGCATTGCAATCCGAAGTGCGTTTCCTTGTGTTCGACGGCCTAATTAAAACAAAGCGGAGTTTTGGTCCTAAACGTAAATCTACTTGGGTCCGAATTATTTAAATATTCGGATACAATATACACATTTTATACGATTAAACGTTTATATCGTATTGTAAGCTAAAGGATGATAGAGACCTGCCAATATCCCTTTACCACCATCTCCAATTGATTTATTAAAAATTCTCAAGTTCACTTCGTTGTCTTTTTAACGGGAAACTTAACCGGCCTGGTTTCGAACCAGGAGCCATTTCAGCGTATGTCATTGCATATTATGTTAAGAAGGCTAACAAAGTAGATATATATCCAAAATTTGAAGAAAGACAAGGAAGGTCCTGAATTAAATTCCTGCGTTTCTCAAATAAAACAAATGGAAGAGCACAAATGGCGCCTTGGCATCGAACTGTGGGTCATTAGGGAAAGGGTCAATTATGTTAATAAAATATATTTATGACTAGTGTTCACATGCCGGGTGATGGTATTATATCTTCTTGGTAAGTATTGAGCTTCTTCCCATGTTTTTCTTACGTGACGATTGCACCGGCCTGGCTCCGAACTCAGCACCATATTTTGAGATATCTTTGAACTTTCCA
This sequence comes from Pachydiplax longipennis, assembly GCA_036926295.1. Taxonomy (NCBI): domain Eukaryota; kingdom Metazoa; phylum Arthropoda; class Insecta; order Odonata; family Libellulidae; genus Pachydiplax; species Pachydiplax longipennis. Next base: position 1,659,794 of record JAVFKF010000054.1, read on the forward strand.
TTAGAATGCAAAATCCTTTAAAGATATCCTGACTTTCAGTTTTCTGTCTCAGTTGAGAAAGACTCCCAATTTATTTCTTAAAGGAGTATTATTTTGTACCTCCCTGAATCGAACCAATGATAGTTAGGATCGGAGTCTGATTTTATCTGGTTGTTTCTTGGTGTGGTCTATACATGGTAAAAATTTCTCCAATAGCCCGTGTGGAATATGGTTTACATTTGTTTCTTGCTTTCGTCCTATCCGGAGAATCGTCTACCTTTAATAGATATTTTCATTTTTTTCTGCAGGTTTATTTCTTATTACTGTTGCACTCACCAATTGAAGAGCACAAATTGGATGTTTTGAGTTACTCGCACAACATGGACAAATTTCCCACTTTAACACCAAGTCATATTATCATTTAATTGCATAGTGATGACATACATATATGTAAGATTTCTAAAAGTTGGTGTAACACAATTTAGTTTGCAGAACATTTTTTCAGAAGGCATCTTTCACCGGTTGTGAAGCCCCTGCATATGTTACGCACGCATATCTTTCCTGTGTTTATCATAATAGCAATTCTATTAGTCGCCCAAATATAATATTCCCGTTAATGCGAACGCAAAGGATTTTCCGCGGCTGCTGAAACCTTAACTAATGGCGGAGAACAAATCACGTGACATCATTTATCTGCGGCTCTTCGACCATTAATTCATCCTTTCCAGGGAAATAATTCTTCCTCTACGACTCTCAGAGTGCTCCTTTTCGTCTTAGGAGTGTTTTCCCCCCATTCTAGACCCTTTCTCCTCATTCTAGACCCCTCTTCCAGGGGGCGACCCTTTCTGATTCCCGCTCCCGCCACTAGGAGGCGACACCTTTGCGCTTCAACTCTTTCGCCATTTTTCTCTCTCAACCCTTCTCCGCACAATCACTTCTTTTCTCTGGCAAATTATCGGACGATAACAGACAATCCTCAAAGCAGATTTCTTTTTCCCGCTTTATCTTCGCATTTCATTTTTCGCTTTTCTTTTGTTTAGCCCATTCATATTCCGGATTCATCTTTTCCTTACCGAAAAATATGCGAGACATGATTGAAATAAAATCAGAAACTACGAAGAATGAGATTTTCTTTTGATTTCCATTTGTTTTCTTTCTTGCCGCGGTTGTCTTATTTTCTTGATTCTTTGGTTTGTATTCTTCTCGAAAACGTATTGCTTTCTGCGTTTATAGATATGGCTTCCCAAGTGTCTTGCTGTTTTTATAATTTTACTTTTTCTTCTCAATAATCCCTAAACCTCCTTTAATTCTCTAATCGCTGTGAGGGATATTAGTAATGATACTAACTATTCCCAGAGCCTAACCTGGACTCAATCCCGGGTAGGTAGGCGATGGTAGGCTCTAATTCTCACCATTCCGCCACAGTAAGTGCTGATTTATAACTAGGCGAAATTGACGCTAGCTGAGGACTTCATCCATTGTGGGACCTCAATAAAACTGTGTTTAAACTCTCCAAAACAGTTATTTTCTAACTTTTAGAGGTACGACTTGTTCGCGAGCACCTGTTTTCCGTTTTAGGAAATTATGCATATGTAGTGAGTCTAGATGAGTGTAGACATGTTTAAAGAACGTAATAAATAATTATATAGGGTAAAATGTATCCAGAATTCATAATAATTTACGGCCGTATGACTTATAACTGAACAATTTCTTTTTTAAGCAACAATCTTTTATGGCCTGTACTTTATGAATGAAATAGAATTTTGGCTCTCATAATTTATATCAGGGGCCTCGGTCTGATCTTTGCCTTTAGGGCCTCTGATCTAATGTAAATGCCTTTAAGGCATTTACATTAGTTCAGAGGCATTTAGGCGAGGTTGAGACTAAAAAGTCTCTTCTTCCATTTAATCTGTCGTCAAAAATATTAATGAAAAATATAAATAATGTGTGTTAATAGACATAAGCATAACTACAGTTTACGATGAATAAATGATAATAATTAAAATTTTTAAGCTAGTCAAGCTAGTAATATCACTGATAATATATGGAAAGTTAGTCAATAATTTCATATGCAACATACCAGTGTAAATGTTATTTGAGCATTTGTTCGTACATTGTATATTTGAGTTCCCGGGAGGCTTACACAAATTATGATTGCAAGAAAAGAATCCCTGGGAGGATAAGCTGCGAAATTACTTAGAGAGATTGCGAATATTCCTGTTGGCTTCCAAACAAGACTCATCGATTTAAACGCAATTGAATCTCTTTGATTCGTAAGAATTTAAGCCGATCGGCCATAATGCAACCGGATTCATCTAATTAGCGGGGATTTCATTACTATGGGGTGCTAATGAAGTTAATGAGGGAATATGTGGACCTAACTTAATTCATCAAAAATGAGGCGTGGATTGATTGGAAAACCAAAATGTAACTCTCATCAAAGTTTTATGGATTTTGCCGAAATGGATTTGTGAATACTTTCGTCGTGGATTTATTATTTTTTTTTAATAAATCAGAGGTCGTCTAAAAGAATCAAATGGTAAACCTATTGTCATTGGCCAAATGAACAAACGTAGGTATAAAACATTTGAGTCATAAGGGACTATTTAACGATTAATTTGCCCTGAGAAAAATAGAGAATAGAGAATGCCTCTCATCAGTGCAGTTAAGAAAATCGCGATTGTTTCATAATTGTCTTAATTGGTCAGAATTGTAGAGTAAAGAGCCTAAGTAACTGAGACGAGAAGTGGACCATTCCTTGAAATGCAACCAGCACAACCCGGTTATAACACTATCCCGCCCAAGTAGAGGCATCCGCTTGGTTCAAAGTGTCTTAACACTGGTTTTACTGTAGTATTTTTCGTTGAATTATTCGGTTGTTTAGGTCAATAACATTGCATATGTACAGAGATTCGATTATATAAATCTCTGAGTAACGTCTGAATTGTCAGTTGCTTCCTTTCCACCGCGAATAAGTCGCGCAGTCGAAATTCCACTGAATTGTTTTTCCCGGCTTCATCATGTTCGGCGGGAATTCGTCAATCCACAAAAAACCTAACCATGGACAGTTTGAATCTTCCATACCAACGCACGGAGTCATCTTCCTTTCAAATTTTCCGAGGAGTGTAATCGATTTTGCCTCTGCCCCGTTTCAATTCGGTTCCATCCCAATTCAATTGAATCTGCTGTCATTCAAAAGCTCCGTCCCATCACTCGATCCTCACGTTCCATCTCATGGCGACTTAAACGAGACCTTTTTCACACTCTTTAAATATTGGTGTGCTCGCAACGGTTAAAAGATTATTTTACAGAAAGTACTCGGAATTCGATATGCTTTGAAGAGCCGATATTATACTTAAAGTACTTAGAGAGAGTAGAGAAAGAGCTTAAGTTAAGAAAAACATTAACGTAAAGTATCATTGAAAATAAGATATCTAAGCAAAGAATTGATAATACATGGTGATGGGAATCCTATACTAGATATATTTCAGTCGAAAACATCTATGTACAGAGTTATTTCCATGCATAGCTCATCATTGACAATTTAATCACTTTTATTTCCCACTGCCACAGTCAAGAGACTTGAAAATGACGCTTATGAGTTGAAACATGTCGTGTGGTTAGAATTAGTTTTTGTAGCATTTTGCTAAGTTAATGTGAATAAATATACCCAGTTCTGCTGTGAAAGTGGTTATTTTTTCATTACCTGCAATAATTCACTTTTAACGAGGAAAAAGGTAGAAATCTCGGGGAAATTAGCTTTTCAACATAATACAAAATATCATTGCGTATAGAAAGAAACGCGATGCGTAGGAAACATTACTTCCATTCGAGGAATCATAAATGCCATTCTTGAATCTTCTAATCTTAAATCTTCATCACTCACTCGGAAAAAAGAAAAGAATGATTTGAATTATGTGTATCATGAGATATCGCATAATTTAAAAGGGAGGGGGAACCCGGAAAAAGTTTTATTTTGTGTATGAGACCCAGAGGAGAGGAGATCAAAGTAGAAAAAAGAGACTCTTTATTGGCGAGCATAGACTCATGTGGGCCTCTCTTCCACGTAACCCTGGATGTCCTTATGATATTTACAAAATCAATATCATAAGGAAAAATACCTTAAATTAAATCTTGACAACTAAAGGTTGAAAAAACGTAGCGGGAATAAAACCACAGAGAATAGGGGAGAAAAAATAGGGAATCGATGAAAAGATTTATTTATTGGAGAGATGAAATATTTGAAGAGAGTGCGTTTACTATGAGAGGGCAGGAAGCGGAGGGCTTGGGTGTTGATGTTGTCTTAGAGCGTAAATTAAATGTATGTAGAATATTACTCTATTACCAAGAAGAAAGAAAGAAGATTTAAATGAGTTTATAAAAATCCTGAATAGTTTCTTTTCTTCCAATATATAAATTCCCAGCCTTAATTGTTCGATTGCTTTATCTCAAGTAAATGTAATTACATAACATATCGAAGAGGATATCACTTTTCTGTGAAACGCGACTTAGCAAGAGGAAATTTCGACCGTAAAGAATGAGAAACCAGAAAATATTTCTCCCTTTACCTTCCGAAAGGATATAGGGAAGACATAATAACCTTAGAGGATATTACAATAGAACTCCCCCGAAATTAAAATTTTTTAAAAACCCATCCTACCTCTCGGAGATAACGAGAAATTTTACGCATAAAGTTTTATGGGAATTTTTTTATGGGCGACTTTTTCTGAATTTACGCGGCCATCAAAATATTTAATGTGCCTTTTTTTTTTCTTTCGAGCCGCTCTTTCCGGAATACTTTGCAAAGTTCCTCTTTCAAATTTTTACGCTCTTCGGCGATGATCTTTTTTCCTCGCGATTCGCTCACGTTTAGAATTTCACCGTGCATTTAATCCGGTAATTCCTCGTGTTACAGGTGAGCGCTAATTCGAACTAAAGAGCGTAATAAATGCGGTCTGTTGCTTTGATTCGAAAGCATCGAGATTAACCCAACGCCAGGATTAAACGCTCCGTCGCTTTCCTAAAACAAGAGAATAAAACATTGTGGAAATGTAAGCAATCTATTGACCGTAAGTTTTCTATTCGTATTTTCTTTTCGGTCTCTAAATCTTCCGAAATATCTTCGGAAAAAATCACGCAGCATTACCACGGGTGGGGTTCCTTTTTTTTTAAATCCATGGCGATTATCCTCCGACCAATAAAGAGGATTTGCCTTCCAAATGGGTTTAAAACAGGTGACGCATTAATTAATGGCTCCGTGTGAAATTATCCGCAGTCGATGGGATTTCTACCATACGCATCTCTTCGCTCAATTGATTCCGTCCATTTACAGCTTTCTAGGCTCACCGTCAAATGGCGATTTAAATTACACGTCTACATATGCATATATGTATGGATATGCGTTTTATGTACTTATATGTATATCATCAATCGTGTTTAATTTATTCGATCGATTTCCGATTCTCTCTATTCCGAGCTATTCTTTACCACGTTACTCTTATAAGGATGTCTCTCTTCCATCTGCTTCATTTTGGTCTTCTTCTTGGTCTCTTCACATCCCACAGTTGAGAACTTTTTTTGACACATGGTCTGTCCCATTTCAGTGATCTTAATTTATCTATGTCTATTACTCCTCTCTTCATCTCCACCCAGGTGTTGTGTCTTTTATTGTGATTCCAAGCATACGTCGTTCCATACTTCTTAGCGTTCTCTGGATACTGGGCTATTTAACCCCAAAGTTTCACATTTTTAGATCAAGACTGATCAAATGTATTGGTTGAAGACCCTCCTATCCATGTTTATGCAAGGTGTTATTGCAGCGGACATTCATATTCTTTCCATTGTGTTGTAAGCATAGCAAACCTTCAATTATTTTCAACGCCAAATCAATTATGGACCATATCTGAATCATTTATAAGTTCCGAGTGTAAGATTACTCTGAGATTATTTTTCATGCTTGAAAGTTCTGGTTTCTCTTCTATAACTAAACGATGATAATAAATAAATATAAATTTTAATAAGATAAATTTTGTGAAGAATTTCTTCTTCAAGGAAATAGCACTTTTGTCTTCGGGATAAGCAAATTCTATCGGAAGGTACTCCAACCAAGGTTCATTTTTCTGCTCACTTAATTAGTTTCGTCATTCTCCTATGTTGTTACCACATCATAAGAGACATAAGATACCCGAAATCTTGAGTCGATCTCTTGAGAGTAGTCAGATATGCTTTGGTTGCGACATAGGTTGCGTTAAAAACCTGCGTTCACTCATTTTCTGCCATCACATCTTCTGGAAGAATATTAATTCTCGTGAGATTTTCTCTTGGCTCTACTCTTCAAGATTTCCTTTCTTCTTGGTTGTTGAAGCACTCTATGAATATTTTGATAAAAGGAAACCTTCCATGAACTATAACTTCCGATCGGGTGTTAGGCAAAGCAAGGCGTTCTTATGAGAAGTACTGGTGAATTATTTTTAACTATTGTAAGCTTGATTTCTTTTCAAAATTAAGTTAGAAGAAACCACCAAATATAGCAATGTATTACAAAAATTAAAAGTTAAAGATCTCTATTCTTAATATCATTATTGATACAAACCTAAAAGCAGGCAAATATGAACAAATCTTTTAGTTACCTCTATTTCCAAATAATTTTCCTATCTCCAATGATGATCACAGTTGTGTATATATTTTTATATCGATTAATCCGATGTAAATAACTCTCGTAAGTAAAATACATAGAAGAAATTTTAGAAAATTTATTTAATGCATTTTGCTACATGATAGAAATATGAAATTAAGGGATTCTTTAGAGGGATAGTGACCTATCATGTATAGAAATGTTTTCTACTAAAAAATATCCTTAGTTCGACACTAAACGACCCAAAAGTGTTCTCATATAACTTACACGTGAAATTCATTTTGATCGATTGTAGCTCTTTGTTTTGCAGATTTAAATTAGAAATTTTAGTACGACGAAATCGAGATTAATACTAAAAGAATGGAAATTAAAGAAAGATTCTTATTTTGCTCAAGCAGCGTCTTTTTAGATTCGAAATTAGGAGATTTCTAACAAAAATTATGAAATAGTTTGTACATTGTGACCGTAAGGCAGTATATTTAGAACATTTCTGGGGCTATAGAAAAATAGAAAACTCAAAGGATAAGGTCACATTAGTTTTCAGAGGGCAAACGTCGATGGTTATCGAGACTACTTGACAAAAGAGTTTCATGATTGGGTAGAATATGGCACGGACATTGAGGAGATAGCTTTAAAGATATTTTGAACAAAGGATTAAAAAAATTTGTTCCTACTAAAAAACAAAAGGGTAACGCGGACCCAGAATTTTACAACAAGGAAATACGATCCTTGAAGCGTAAATCAAGAATTTTACATAAAAGAAAGAGGAATAACCAAGAAAGTATGACTAAATATGGCGAAGTTATTAAATTGTTAAATCGCAAGAAAAAGGACGCGGAGAACAAATTCTTGTACGAAATTTTAAGCGTAAATGGAAGCAGTTCCTTTTATAAATATATGAAGCGTAGGAAGAAAAGCGGTTGCGGGGTAGATGTGATAGAAAATACCGATGGTAGGATAATAAATGACAGTACAGAAATAGCCAACGAATTTGGAAAGTACTTCTCAAGTACATATAAAGTAGCGGATCATTCATCTAAACATTTGGATTGAAGCAGTAATCCTTCTATATCACATTCTTTTACAATAGGTTACAATGATATCCTCAAGAGAGTAAGAAAGTTAAAAAACAATAAAATTCAGGGACCGGACGGAATAAGAAATGAAATCATTAAACTGGGAGATCGGGAGATACCTTAGAAGAATTTTCCACGTATGCATCAATAATAACCAAATTCCCAAGGATTGGAAAACTGCCGTAGTAGTACCCATACTCAAGGGAGGGAATAAAAAATCAGTTAAATATTATAGACCCATTAGTTTAACAAGTGTTGTTTGCAAAATGTTTGAAAGAATGATTTCGGATTACTTAAAAGATTTTTGGGAAACGAAAGGTTGGCTTAACAAATTACAACACGGTTTTAGGAAGGGATACTCATGTGTGTCTCAGATGTTAAGTTTACATCAGGATCTAGTAGAAGCTCAGGATAAAGGAGAACAGGTCGATGCCATAGTGATAGATTTAGCCAAAGCGTTCGACGTTGTAGATCATGACCTTCTTATGAAAAAAATTAACGTTATGGGGATAGACAGTAGAATAGTAAAATGGATAGAATCATTTATTGAAGGCAGATATCAAAAAGTAAAAATTGGCGAATCAAAATCCACTGAAATAGAGGTAAAGTCAGGAGTTCCGCAAGGAAGTGTGTTAGGACCGTTATTGTTTCTTATATTCATAAATGACATGCCAAATGCAGTTAAATCTAGAATCAGATTATTCGCCGATGATTGTATTATATATACAAAAATTATAAATGAAGTTGATAGCGAAGAACTGCAAAAGGATCTGAATTCCCTGCTTAACTGGTTAAGAGCAAATAGGTTAGATATCAATTCGAGTAAATGTAGAGCCATTAGTTTTAACAAAAATAAAACAGAATATACATATAGTATAGGTGATTATGAAATACCGAAGGAAAACGAGATTAAATATCTAGGGTTAACTTTCAGTTGTAATCTAAAATGGAATGCGCATATAGAAAAGGTAGTAATTAAAGCTAATAAAGCGCTAAATTATGTCATACGAACACTTAGAAAATCGAGCAAGAAAGTAAAAGAGATAGCGTATAAATCGCTAGTTAGGCCGCTTTTAGAATATGGAGAGTGCTTGTGGGATCCGCATGAAATAGGGCTCAAGAAAATTCTTGAAAAAGTACAGAGAAGGGCAGCTAGGTTCGTCTTAGGAAGATATGACAGGCAAGAAAGTGTAACGAGGATGTTGAAAGAATTAGGATGGAATAGTTTAGATTCACAAAGAACAGACAAAAGACTAGCGATCTTCTTTAAAATGTTTACAGGACATCCTTCATATAAGGAACTAAGGGATAGAGTGAGTAAATCAGAGTTCTTAGGCAGACGCGGTCATAACTATAAAGTTAACTATATGAAACAAAAAACTAATACAAGTAAATTTTGCATCTTGAACCGAATAATTGAAAATTGGAATAGTTTACCTGCAGAGGCTCTAGAGCCTTTCCCAAAGTCATTGAGGGGATTTAAGAAAAATTTAAAAAAGATTTGTGAGCCTGCCGAGGACGAAAAGTAAGATGAGTAGGGGATTGCCTGGTAGGGTGAAGTACGGCGGGGACTTCGTGCGCCCCGGGACCGCTTCGGTAGCCGTGAAGGCCTATCAGGAACCCTGAAAAACCTTACTTGAAAACTCATTTCTATATTTACTTTATGTTGGTTTGTATGGGTGAGGGTATCAAGGTAATTTTAATATATATGTGATGTAATGATGTGTATGTGATCTTAATATGTGTGTTCATAAATAACATTTGTCTTGTATTGTGTAAATAGTTCACTGTTGTATTGTAAAAATGTTTTGTATATTATGACAATGTAAGATGCTGCCCCCTGGCGAAAGTCAACTCGCAGCGTGAAATAATAATAATAATAGTAGTTATAACATACAATAGGTAGATTTTTGTCATCGTATCTCTTTGCACTGCTCTTTCTAGAGTTAGTGGGTACCTTTTTCATTCACTGGATGCCGTTTATTTGCCGTGAATTCAAAATAGGGCCTGACAAAGGTGAAATAACATCGCTTTATTCATCATATCCATCGACAATACGAAGCCGAGATTTATAATCGCCTTTATCATTATCGATAGAGTCCATAATGTCAGGCGTCATTAGCGGGTATTTTGTCCAAAAGAGGGATGTAGGGATATTATTGGTAGATAGTGAAAGTTCTCTTCTTTTATAAATAATCTTAGAATTCCTTGAGTGCTCTCTCAATTGCTTACTTCAGAAATGACTCCTTTTGCTTTCCTTCCTCTCCTTCAATTGGTTTTGAAACGGCCGCCGTTGTTCTGCTGTCTTTGTAAATCTCATCCATCGATGATGATTCAAAGCCAAAAGGATATCGTCTTTAAAGAAAGTTTACGACTATTTATATCCTAGCGGTACTTATTTTCAATTTTGGAGGTTGTAGACAGCCTATTGTTATCAGTTTAAATTATTAATTAATTCGATTTAGAATGTTAGATAGAATTAACGAAAATACAAATTTTACCTTATATATATATATATATATATATATATATATATATATATATATATATATATATATATATATATATATATATATATATATATATATAATATATATTATATATAATATATATAATATATTATATATATATAATATATATAATATATTATATATATATAATATATATATATATATATATATATATATATATATATATATATATATATATATATATATATATATATATATATATATATAAGGTAGCAGAACTTACGATACATAATATAAATTCAGAAGTTACTTTATATTCAGTTTTTGTTCAGTTATTGATTCTCCGTCCACTCATCCCCGTATTTGTGAATACGATCTTTCTCTTTGGATTTTGATTTTACTGCACTTGAATTGTAACTACATTGAATTTCATAGATTTAGACATGGTGAAACTCCTTCATGACCTAGGTCAAGTTTTTGTGGACTCTGCCAAGCAAGTTTTTATTTGTGTGTGATTATTGAATTTTCTTATAATTTTAATTGTATTCATGGGCTCTTCTTAGATTTTACGTTATACACCCTTTGTTTACGCGATATTTTCACTTTCATATGAGTTTTTCTCAACAGCGAGATTATACTCTTCTCTAACTTTTGTTGAGTATTTTCTTTACCAGCTCAAATCCTTGGCGATGTTTTCTCCGAATCCTAAGCATTACATTCAACGTGTATATTAACAATTGAGATTAGGTGGAATGGAGGGTAACTTGGGTCTCACCTCAATTATTTCTTTATTAATTTACCTCGCAAATAGGCCACAGGCCAGGTCTTATACAGCATACGTTTATGCGTAGGCATATTAGAACATTACAAAATAGCAATTTATGATAAGATTGCATTAGAATTAGAAACAATGTTACATTTATCTTAACAAGTAAAATCGAAGTTTCAATCTCTCCTTCATTTTCCTGCAATTATTAGGGAAAGGACTTAATGATGAGTGAATTCCTCAGTTTCTCTGAAATATTGCGGAAACGTAAATTTTCCAGAGGGTGTTAGCTATTTGTTAGTTAAAATTTGAGTGGATAAGTTACGTAGTGAGTAGAGAAAAATATCTAAATGCTCAAATTTATTGGATAAAGTATACATTTTTCTAGATGCGTATTTGGGTTAAATTTTCAAACATTCTAAGAAGTACAAGCATTGATATTGTTTGAAACATATTATTCGGAATGAGAGAGCATTGAGAGGTATCGGACGGGATGTATTCCGATTTTAGTCATAAAACAAAACGCATTTTATCGAGTCTGTTTTATTGTTTTAGTCTGAGTATCCCTGCTCTTAAATATGGTCCATTATAATGTAGAGTCCCTCTGGTTTTATCGACAAGGAGCTGCATTTTGTATGGAACCCGCTCCATGTTTAAGCTCTCGTCATTTGGCACAGATTCTGCTTATGGAAGGGAAAAAAGAGAAGTTTGTCTTGCAGATTCCAAGGCAAGAAAACGAGGAAAATGATAAATAAGAGAAATGAAAGATACCGTTTTAAACGATAATCGATACTTGAGGCGGGCATTATCCTGGGGAGAACAATAGCGAGTGATTTTGATGTACTCAGATGCAGCAAGTGAAGGAAGAGATTTTGATGCGAAACACTGCGAAAAAGGAAAACTCTCCTCAAAATAAAATGCTAAAAGAACAAAAACTGTGAGCAGTGAAAATGTTTGCGACGATTTCAACGTGCATTCCTAGAGGTTTCATCTTTGGAATGCTTTAAATCTCTCGTGCGCTAACGACCAAATCATCTATTCAGAGAGCATCCCCAGAATATACCTACTTATTCAACTATTAGTAGAATGAATTTTCGGAAATTTTTCCAACTTAAACTTGAATAAAAGCGATTTTAGGGCAAAATTGTTCAAATAACGTCTTCGGTCTAGATGATGCATCATTGAGGTTCCACGATGAATATATCACACCAGCAATTTCACATTTTTGGAACTTTAAAAATAATAGCATTTCTCTAACATCGTGATTTATAATTACAACAGAAAGTAGAGACCATAGATTAATCCTATAAAATGATTTAGATAGAATTATGAAATTGCATGATGACTGTTAATTGAAGCTTAATGTGAAATACTTTTCGGTTGTTGATTACTTCTAGTGAATATCTACTGCAAATGTTTATTCTTATATCCTCCGAAGGTAAACTTAGTAACAATAGAGTCGATTAAATATTTCGAAAATATCTTAAAATGGAATAATGGGGTATTCGTAATATGTGGATGAGCACATAAAGAACTCGTCTAAGAGAATAGTCGGTAAGAAATTGTATTCATGTAGATACTTTGCTCCTCACCTTGAGTATTTTCCTCCTATAGTAATTCCTTTTGACATATCTTGGATAAATACTCGCAACGTAAAAGTATTATGCACTCGCTGCATTACATCTCCATGGAGAATTAGAAAAAAATACTTATATGGTAAAGTGCGTAAAGAAAGTACTTTTGAGGTTGAGAGGCGTTTAATTCGTTATTCGTGCGTTGCTCGTGAGCGTTACTCGGATTCTTTAAGAGGCAGGAAGGGAATCTTTAGAAGGAAGATGATGCAATCAAAGACTTAATTTACTTAATGAATTCAGAGGAAGCACGCTCGTAGAAGAAGTAGCTGATATGTTGCGTCCTCCTTGTTACAAAGGCCGTTCTGATACTGCGAAAGAGATCAGAGAAATTGATACCAGTCGATTCAAGATATCGATTTTTTTATACACGGGAAAGTAATCGATTTGCGAAGTAGAGTCGTAGTGTATTCACTCCGAGAAACTACTCTAAGGGAATCTATGTAATTGTAGAATTGAAATAATATATATTGAATTCTGTGTGTTTTACTGATTACATGATTTATCAATCGATAAGCATAAATTTTTATTGATGGATTCTTAGCGATGTGATGCTTTTTTATTTTATAATTTCTGTTCAAATACGCCCGATTTTTCAATTATTCAGCGCTATTTTAATCATGGCTTCCGCTTGTGTGACTACAGAAATTGTGTCATAATATAGCGAATTAATGGAATTCCAAGCAGTAAAAGACGTGTAACGTCTTAGCTGAGTATTTGTATTCCTCTCCACTCTATGCATTTAAATAGACTAGGGAATAAAATAATGTGCAAATTTATACGGGGATTTCCATTTTTAGAGAGAGTATGGAAGGCAGAAGCGGACGCCATAAAACGATGCAATCTTCTCTGTGGAGAATAAGGAAAGCAAAACAAAAACGGAAAGACACGGGGAACTAAAGTATTCCTATTTGCAGATTAAGGTTTGAAGCGATATTTCCGCACAAATAGAATAAATGAGTGAAATTGGGGTGGTTTAGTCTGTCTGGGCGTTATCATATTCTTACGGAAACGATAGGCCAAAATTTCCTTTCTTCCACTTGACAGCTTTTAAGAATTTCTGTCTATTCCATCGTAAACCACGAAAAACAAGCCTTGATCTAGAAAAATAAATCAATACATATTAATGAAAGTGCACAATTTAGAGACTGAAAATCGTTACAAATACATACAGAATTATTTGAGTGATTCGAATCCGGAAACGTATTTTTTGTTTTGCTGATAATAGACAACTATTAAACGAGAGAATACTGTTAATAGATTCAAATTAGGTATTAATGATGGTGTCACTACACCCCCTGCCACACACCATAAGCGGCTCACGAGGTATGAATCTAAATCTAAAATTATTAAAGTTACTATTAACGTTGAAAAATCCGGCATATTTCGATACTATTCTACATCAGTGGACTAAAAACGTCTATATTAACAGTAGATTTTCGTGTATTACTTGAAAATTTCTTTAGGAAAACGACGGGGATAATATTTTGTATATTGCGGCTCCATACCTGGTAGGACCCCCAGAGTAGGGCCTCGCTGAGAACCTCACTTGCATTGGCTCAAAAGTGCTTCGGGTGCATTTCTACGAAAGGACGCTTGAGTTCTTCCGTGGTTCATTTTCCTATGACTTCTTCTGTTCTATAGGAGAATGTTCCAGAATTTTGTGATAATCAAAGTCTTTCTAGGATTTCCGGAGCCATTAAAGTCGAATAATTGTATTTTTAATTCCAGTGCACTGTGTGTATAGTTCAATCAGAGAGTCGGGTATATGAGTAACTCAAGCCTCAATGATTATCCTCCCAATTGTTTCTATCTCATTTACATTTACATACAGACAATACGATCCACCAAAAACTGGAGGGTGCAAAAACACCGATATCCCTATCTAACTCTAGCTGCTATTATATTCGCTAATGCGGATAAAAGGAACTATCTGTCCTGGTAAGTCTCGGGACCACACGTCCCAATTATCACTCAGTTTTAGATTTATCCCCAAGTGCCGTATGGCAGGGCGTGGCGTACTCTCAGCAAATGCACTTGCTAATATTTTGAAAATTGAATTTACCACGGTTAAGACGCTTTTCAGGGGGACTGAATGAAAACCGCGTTTTAAAAGGAATTGCGTTATAACCCGAATATTAAGGATTTTCATTACTTTTAAATTATAAAACAATATGGAAGGGATTATTGACTCTTTGATAAGTGAAAGCAAGCTTTGCATCTCAAGACAAGAATGGTACTTCCTTCGTTTGTTATATTTTCCACGGTTGAAGACGGGATATTTAGAGTCCCTGCTAAGTATTGTGTAATGCTTATTGCCCGCTAGTCATATTTTTTAAGAATTTTCTTCTTTTCGTACTAAGAGAGAATTTTCATTTGTCACTTAATGAGTCATTTTTCAGTCTACGCTTTAGCAGCTTTCACTAGAGACACAATTAGGGAAAAATAATGTATGCAATTTTCGGCCAATCGAATGAATTGGCTATTGATGAGATTGGGATTATGTTAGCTGTCGATGTAATATTCTCTCTACTTAATTTTGCATACTAGTAGTAGTAGTAGATTTATTTAGAAAAACATTATAATAAGTACAAGTAAAAATTACTCAAATATACCTCTGCTAGGCAAGGAAAGTTTAGAGAAATACTTTGCACGTATGAATGGGTTTTTTTTACTTCCTCGCAACCTGTTTCAATTTTCCAAATTCATGATGTGATTTTACAGAATCAGCGGGTCGCAGCGCAGTCATTGGACGGGAAAATTAAAGTGTCTATATTTTTACCTTGTGTTCAGTGTGAAAGGGACCGAAGCGTACTTAGCGTCTTAAGCGGGAGCGTTTTCAAGGGGTTTTAATGTATTCCTTCCATTGTTCATATCTTTCATCCTTATCACCCTTTTCCTTTCCTTCGTTCACAATCTCTCCTTTTCTCTCAAACCGCTTTTACTAAATCGCCGTTTGAAGAGGAAAATGAAGATTTTGGGGACGCACAGCTCGTCTCGAAAGGCTTCGTGGATTCTCATGTGCTTTTGGAACTTTCCCAAGATGGCTCCCTCCGAGGATAATTTCGTATGCAAGCAATCCGTTTCTACTTTTCTCAACGACAAGGAAAAAATAAGAAATCTCGAGCCCTTTTTCGAGCAGTTTAAGGGGAAGAATCATAAACTGGGCGAATCGATCAAGGAAATATCTATCTGCCTCAGAACCTATTTTGAGAACTTCCTTTCATTGATCATTGCTATTGTTAGTGTAGATGCTTTTCTGCTTTCGGTTTCTCTGAGTTGTTGGGAAACGTTCCAAATGGAATATTCAGAACTCCACGGAAATTTCGCTTTTACGTGACCAACGTTTTCTGCAAGATAACAGATACAAATTTCATGTTTATTAACCAGCAGGATGTATTTGCTGCATAATTTCCCTTTGTTGTCGTTCTATCCCGCTTTGTTTTTGTGGAAATTATACTGGAGGAGTATGAATCGAATCGCTATTACTGTTTAAACATTTCTTCAGGAATCAGTTTAAATATTGAGAAGTAACATTGCTGAACGATTTTCTTCGAATTTTGTTCGAATACGGCCTTTGTGAATTTCTTCTGAAAAAGGTAAACTTTAATGGTTAAAAATTTTAACTATTAAACTCTCTCAAACTTCAGCTGTAGAAATTTTTTTCTCAAAAATCAATCCTTTCTTATGTTACTCCCCACTCTTTTGTATAAAATATAACACCTATTTTTCTCTCTTTTGTCCTCATTTAAGAAAATCAAACGAGGCTAGGTGGAAGAGAGGTCAACTAAGGCTTAAAATTGCCCAATTAAATGTCGAGTAATAAAAATAACTTTGTTGGTATTCAGGTCATAATCCAATAAGAAAGATGCTAACGTAATATTAGGGCCGAGTTAAAGTCACGTAATTTTGAGATAAAGAGCATTTGTTCACTAATGGCATATAGAAATTAATTAGTGGTGCCTCTTTCTGGTAGCTGCAAGGAAACATTATGCGTCAAAATATTATTAGATACCGGAGTCTAAAACCAGATCTTGCAGCCAAGTATAGCCTTTTTGGTCGTCCTCTCATTACGTATAAAAATCGTCACTTCCTGAAACGAACACATCTCTAAATAAAATTTTTCTAATGTTGCTTATGATAGAAGGCGAAAAATAAATCACAAAATGTTCTTTTTCACTTCAATCGGCGAATGATTTAATTCATTTTCTCATAAAAATTTTGATGCTTGAATGATCATTCAACGAGCGTTGATAGTTTCGAGGCTATGAGATCTAATGCTAAATGTGGCCCTTTCACGGAAAGTGCTTCTCCATCCCGTGGCTGAAACAACGGGCGAAAATTTCATTCATCTATTTGTCACGTAGCCTTTCCTTTTGGCTTCGTTCATTCGTAATTGGTCAATGGTTAATTAATCCTTTCTGGTCTATCCACGCATGATCATCATAGAGCAACATTATTCAACTTCACACCCCACAGGCCAAGTGCCGCCCAATTAATTCTTAGAGCGCCCGCTATGTATTGAAAATTTCTAAATCTTCTACCTTGGCCTTCTTACGGAAAATGGTCCCGCGCTTATGGTTTAGACTGAATCAGGCATGACTTTGATCCTAGCAATAAACTCTATACGAGATATGTTCTTAAAGAGGAAGTATCTACACGGATGTATTAAGAATTATTACGAGTCTCCAACGAAAGTTTCTAAAAATTATAGTTTTTATTTATATTACCTCAGCGTAAACAATTGAAATTAAGGGAAAATTGTGGAAGGCTTATTTTATTCGCACAATTAAATTAGTAATACATGGGTGTTCTGAAAATTTTCCGACATTTTGCCATTCCTCGACATGTTTTCTGGAAATTTCTGAAAATTTTCTGAAGATTTCTGAAAAATCTGGGGTCGGAAACTTTTCAGACCACCCTCGTAATGATCCCACAACGTCGAGACGAGTACTAAAAGAAAGAAAATTTAATAAAAAGTTGTATTTTGACAGAGTCATCTTTTTCAGTTCAAAATTGCGCATTTATTGTAAGTAAAATTTAGTACCGTCATTTTGACGGGGAATCCACATGTAGAGATACAATTGATGAGATTTATCGATCTTTTAATCGCAATTTTTAGACTTGTTCAATTACAGCGTAAAATAATGTTTAGCGTTCTAAAAATGTCTAGAAGTAATCCTTAAGACATACATATGGATGAATATATTCCGTTGAAGAGCGATGTTTCCTTAGTTCCTCTTGAAGTGCTATTTGCCTCTAAAGCATCCTCCTTCCGAAATATGTTTGAGAGGTACTCCGTTAGAGGGAAAGAGGAAATTGTGTAGTCTTTCCGCTTCCCTGCTCTCTCTTCCTACCAAAAGATGGAGATTTTATTTTTTCACTCTTTCTTCCCCCATTTTGGCCTTCCTTAATCCAACAGTTTTCCTTAGCATATGGCAGCCATGCCCCCTCCGAGTACTCGTAAACAATGTTTTCAGGAGTATATCATTCAAGCCGTGATTCACTGAGTCGTGCAAAATTTCTCCAGTTGCACTTTAAGTACACGGCTCTTCTACTTGAAGGTACTTTTTTACAGTTCGAATTCCGCGCCTCAAAAATGATTAATATGTTTCTCTTACTGTCCTATCAATGGCTTAATAGCATATTTGCATGTATTGAACTTCTTTGTATCAATTATAAGTAAATTCTTAAATAAGAGACGTTGTGAAAATATATTTTAGACTTGGTGTAGGAGTAGTGCTTATTTATTTATATTTTATGACTGAAATTGTATATATAGACAGTCGATGGTCATTTTAGGGACAAATAGAAAGACAAAATCCATGGCTGAGATTCACGCTAGTCAGGACGAAAACCCCTCCCGTAGGCAGAACGTCATACATATTTATTCGAAAAACTTAACTATGCTATTTACAATTCTAAAATTTGACTTACGAATGAAAATACTTTACATTTCAACACAACTATAATTAAACCCAGTTGTGTAGTAACGAATTTAACTATGGTATAGAATGTTACTTTTCTCAATTCATAAAATTCTCCTAACGGATTGGAATAAAATGAGGAGCAAATAATATATTTTACTACAATTTAAATTTTAGAACAGTAAAGCTTCTTTTAGGAAATTTTAACTTTTTCGGCTTTGGAATGAGAAGATCTCTAGGTAAGACGTATTCAGTAGTAGTAGTATCGATAAAAATGCTTTGAAGGCTGAGGTTAGTTCGCTCCCGGCGGGAGTCGAACCCGGGACAACTT
The DNA here is from genome assembly GCA_036926295.1 of Pachydiplax longipennis. NCBI lineage: Eukaryota > Metazoa > Arthropoda > Insecta > Odonata > Libellulidae > Pachydiplax > Pachydiplax longipennis. The sequence continues at coordinate 1,678,609 of JAVFKF010000054.1, forward strand.
TTACCTAAGTATAAAGCACTGCCAACTTGTATATCCGGGAGTCTACACGATTTGTTCTGCTCACAGTCTGAATAACTATGCTCTATGGAAAAAGGTGCATTGATTTCATTGAAGTATTTAATGCTATGCTATGCTTTTATAAGACATGCATAAGTTCTGTCACTTTATAACTTGCAAAAACAAAAATATAAAAAACAACATTTAAACTAATTTGAATCATAGAAAAGACTAAAACTAAATTGTTTGAAGAAATCCTTTTTCGCATTCATATAAAATTTCTTGAAAGAAAATCACGCCTCTTCATGTGAGTATTGGAAAAATAAAATTTCATTTGAAAGAAGGAATTTATTAAAAGTCTGAATTCCGATGAAATTTCAAACGGTGAACCCAATCGAACGAATTCCTCGAAAAAATCCTTTCCTTTGCTAAAATGTGACAAATTCTCTCGCAACTTTGCGTATTCACGGACGATAAAACTCTTGGTGAGCTTTTCTGAGCAAGAGCTTTTAGTAATATATTCGACCGGGGAACTTGTTTAAGATAAACGAGCATTTATTTCGAAAGAAGTTGGCATTGATCCAGCCTTCTTTCGTACACTTAGTTAATTGGAAAATTGGATTCTTCTTTTCTATTTAATGTCTTCTCAGTTAATCTACAGTTACTCAAGCTTATATCGCTTCAAATGCTACCTTTCGAAAGACTCTTAAATGATTATTTCTTAAGTGTCTTACATTTGAACCTAGAACTCCTTTACTTCTTAACTTCTTTGATCCTTTTGTACCAAACGCACTCACGGCCGATTTCAGTTCGTCTCGAATTCACATTTCGTAATATGATTTTTCTTCGCTAAAATCCCGTCGTATGCCAAGTGAAACTTGCAAGAAATTCTCTTTGTAGTTAAGCTGGCCTTGCGAATAATTCATACTGAGAAATAGAAAGTTTAGTGGAAGGCGTAACCCATCGTGAACTGAAATCATCTTAGACTTTTTTATTCACCATTGAAATGTTCTCTGAGGACTGCACTGTACATTTGAATAAATTTTAAACTATGCGCTTATTACCATTATAAAAGGTCTTTACTAGGCAAAATTGGGACAAAAAGTTCCTTTTGTAAGTAACTTTTGTCAAAATTTATAAGGAAATACATTAAATGAAATCAGTTTATGAACAAGAATATAAACCATAATATATGCCGAATTCTAACAAATAAGGAGGGAATTGAAATGAAATAAGAATAATATAGATAACAGTAAAGATTGTTTTGTGGAGGAAGTAATATCAAAAAGTCAATTACAGATATTAAAGATTTAGGAGGTTTCCAATTATATTTTAATAATACATAACTTTATTTATATATTCAATTTATGTATAAATCAATTAATCAAGAGTTATATTGTATTATTAACTTCATTATGGTTTTAGAAGATGTTCGAGGAAGATACAATGAGATGACTGAAATCGGGAACCTTGTGAAGTCCTCATTTAGCATTCATTATTAGGAAGGGCATCATTTGTGACTATCACACCACTCCTGAGTTCGAAGTTGCCTATATTTAAATAATTAAATATCAATATTTAAAATGATAAAATGAATTTATTCACTATCTAAAATGAAAGCGAACGCCTTACCGCCTTATTTTCGCATACATCCTATTTAAGATTTGAAAAATACTTAAATAGGATTATTTGTGTCAGGAAGCAACCAAAAGGAAAGCCCACTCGGGCCTAACATCGTCTAATAAAGACTCAGATAATAATATTAATAATAATAATAAAAGGCCGCCATGAAGGCCCATGTCTGATATAATGCGTTTATTGTGAGCTCGGGAATAGTCATGAGAGCGAAAAAATAATTACAATAAGATCATGAAAAAGTAATTATTACGGACCTGTACTATGAGGAGAAAACATCATTTATTAATGGCCGTTAAAAAAAAGCTTAAAAATATAAATGACTTTTAAAATTAATAAAAAATAAAAATGACTTTCAAAATATATAAGTACATTAAAACATAGAATTTTATTGCCAGAAAAGATGTTGCAGTACCGAACTACGCAATATTTTGAAGAGCATTATTCTCTACATCCAAAACAAGGAAATGATTTCTGAAAGACCAAAACAAGTGAGGTAATATTGGTATATATTTGTCTCTCTTTTTGAATTTGTGAGATCTCATCTAAAATGCATACGTAGGGTAAAAGAGTACGGAAGGAAATAATGGAAGAGATGGAAAATAGAAAGAGGGGTTATATTTATTGTTGAATGTTGAATATGGAAATAAATTCGATGAAATGAGAAAGGGGAGTATCCCAATTGATATTTAAGCTTGGAATAATCTGAACAAACAACCGTGTTTTCTCATTAAATACGGGAAAGTGGCACGTTTGTTAACGTTTAATTTATATTCCTACGTGCGTTTAAATAACGTCATTGCATATCCGCAACAGACATTTAGCAAACCTTAGCATTATTAACCAAGTTTAGCAATACGTGTTGGAACTTATCTATTTTTATATCAAATAAAAAACGATACTTGACTTGAGTTCCTCTAATATTATCAAGTCAAATGTCGTTTTTCAATTCATTTAAACCTTGCCATATGTGAGTCATGAAGATTTTGTTTGAATCTTTAGCTTTGAATAATTTCATTGGGAGTTTATAAACTGAACATTTTTGCGATTCGCATGTGATTGAAAAGATGCAACGAAAGGCGATACATTTTGTAAGTATTGCTATTATGAATCGGTGAGCGCTGCGTACGTGCATAGTCATTTGAAATTCTCTCCTGGAGCGAAAAAGAGACACCCGTGGATACCGTAATTTAATTACTTTAATACATGATTATTTCTCTTTCATTAAATTATCCTTAATTAATCTCTTATCTGCCATATTATCGGTACTTACCTTACATGCAGTAGCCTGCTTAACCAGAAACTATAGAAATGAGTTAAAACTTAGCCATCTACCACAGAAGAAAACTTCAACCACAAAAGAAAACGAGGTTACTCCTAATCATATTCAATTTACTTCTCAACCGGCCTAATCAACATCAAAATGACCGATTGGTTAGTGTCTACCCCACTGGTGAATCATGTTTCTCTAGCTATACTTATTGTCTCGTATGCTTAATTAAAGATATGATAATAGTGTTGTTAATGTAGTGTGGATGAGGCTAGCGCCTAATTATAAATCCATCCCTGTTCGCATTCAAAAGATGACAGAAAAAGTTGAATTGTAGACTGGGATCACGGAAATCACTTATCTTTTCTGGAGAATCACAATAGAATCGGCAGTTTCTCTTTGCCCCGACACATTTCCGCGTCCCGATTTCAGTGATGGATTTTTTGTTGAGGGTCTCAGTTGCAACGAAAAGGGCTTTCAGTTGTGTTTGGAGTTGAACAATCGCGTAGTGGAATCGTTGGACGTAGAGTATGGCCATATATAACATACCGTCGATATGGGACGACAGAAAGTGTGGGGGAATTGATTTCGGAGTTGAGACGGAAAGAATTCGAATTACGAAATCAAACGAAAAAAAATCCTGCAAAAGTACGACCTACAAAAGGATTATAAGGATATCTTCCTCGGGAGAAATTATTAATAATGTAAATTATAATCTTCAATTACATTATATAATACGATTAATATACTTCCTCATTCCTGGGAAAGACGGAAAGATGAATTTTTGAATTAATGTTTAAATCAGTTCGTGAGCAATCTGAAGTACTCTGAGTACTTCGAATTTCTCAAGCTCTTAATATTTTCTTACTGTATTTTGGGATGGTTATTAAGTTCAGAGAATCTCAATTAGCAACAATCTCATGCATATCCGTCAAGATATTAATTTTCTTTCTAAGCGAGAGATTTCCTTTTATCATTAACGTACACATTCCGCCATCTCCTTTTCCTTGCGTATACCTTTTACGTCACCTATCTCTTCATAGATTCCCGTCTTCTTCACCACTGGATTCGAACAGCTTTTCATTTGTTTGCATATACCTTTAGAGCCATTCGTATTCCCTTATTCATTCTACTTCTCTTCCATTCATTCTATACGTTCAAACCAAAGCATTCGTTTCATGCTAAGTCCTTCTTTCAATATAGATTCATTATTTAATCTTTATTAACTATATATTAAGTCTAATTAGTTACTTGATCTCTATTAATATAATTAATTGATACTCTTATTATCTTTCGTGTTTTTGCAGTAAAACGTCTAACACCACGCGTCCAGTATTGAGAAAGACTATGAGGAGGTTGATGTTATGTTTGTGTGTGAACCTAAGAACTCCTAATAGACTCAAATACACGCAAACAAAACTCGGAAATACACACAAAGAAATCTGTAATGTCTATTTCTCACTTTATTAAAGTTAATTGAAGTTATTAATGTCCTTTTTAATGGATTGCCACAGCTATCGCTGTATAATTTTTTAGCAGCCCAAATATCTCCAAGAAAGATAATTTGTGTTAAGCGATTACTAACAATAAGTGAAAGAAGAATAAATGAGAGATTCCAAAAGACCATTGTGACATTAAATGAACGAATGCAGCGTCGACAGACGAAAAGTACGGGCGGCTGATACATGTTCCACCCTCATTGCCAGTGAATCCTATTTTTTCCTAACATTTTTTCCTTTAAGACTGCCAAACGTTCAGAAGTATAAATTAGGATCCGAGCACAGTCGTACGATTAACGTTTTCTCAAAAATGGAACAGGTGTGCCTCTTGAGCAGCCATTTGCGCGGCGTTTAACTTCTTTTGTTTTCATCAAGTGCTTTGATCCTCGAGTCGAGTGTGTTCGATACGGCCTCTGCATCCATCTCACGAATCTTTCTAGTGCCCCTTCAAAACATCTTTTTTTCCTAAAATACTTTCTCGCCTTAAGTCTGTTTGTGGCCCTATTTTCCTTGGGCCTTTTGCTTTGGCTCCTTTTCCTTGGAATTAATTCTTCCATTTTGCTTGTTTTTGGTCCAAATTAAACTTTCGAAGATGCTTTTAAAGATCTATTATTTGAAGGAATGGAGAGGTGGTATTTAGGACGAATTGAGAAACAGGTTTCATTTTAAGTTCTACATCTCGTATCTCGGTTGAACTGCGTAAATAAATCGCGCTTTGAAATAAGGAACGAGAAAGTTAAAGGGAATTAAATTTAAATATTATATATTAAACATTGATAAACGCACTTCTGCCTCAACGGTCTCCCACAAATATATAGATGCATGAACTTGTACAACATTCATAAAGTTGAATTTGCATTGGCTCATCCGATTGATTCAGTTAGTAATCAAAGTATGAAGATTATCTTTTCACGATGGAGTGGAGATAAGGATGGATTCCTTTATATTTATTGAAGTCCGAATGGAAGGAGCTTGTGAAAATTACAACAAAATATAAGCAAAAGATTTACGTAAAAGTAGATCACTGAAACTTTCCTCTGTGAAGTTAGCAATCAATCCTAAGAATGAAGCTAAATTACAGCTGATTAAATTACCTGACTGATTAGGATGATCCGATTTTAGTAACTCCTGTACTAAATTCATGGAAGATAATTTTGTAAAGCTCTAATAAGATATTCGCGTAAAGTTCGTTTTGATCGGTTGCATACTTTTTTCTTTTGGAAAATAAATTAATCCAACGAAATCGAGACAAGCACCGAAAGAACCGAAATTGGACTTATATTTTTATTTTGGTCATGGAATTTTTTCGGAAATTCCGAGAAATAAGGAAAATCAATGAAACATTTGTACAATTTTGTAGTTGTAAAAAACCAGTCACCCTGACGAATAAGTCGAATGTTGACCTCATTTTCATAAGAATGTTTTGGGAAAAAGAGCCGACTTTACCGATTTCGTGGTACAGAAAGAATTAGTAGACTTTGAAAATAGAAAATCAGCAATATATTTTTACGACTAATGTAAACCTCTGTACTGGTAATGGTTTAAATTTTGACTTTGTGAATAAAATTTCCTATAAAGAACGTTTTCTTTCTCAAAGACGAAAATATTTTGGTGTCGAAATGATTTGTAAACTAACAATATAAATAGAAGAGATATTGTTTCTGCAAAAAACAAGTACTATCCGCATCGATGTTTTGCGTGGAAGCTATATATAAAATTTACAAGGGATAGTTCTAATAGAAGAAATTTTCAGTATAAAATAATTCTGATCGTTTTCCATCCACATCAAGACATTTATCAGAGAAGATAATTTTAAATGGATCAGATTTATGGAATAAGAGTTATATATGTATTATTAGTTGAATTTTGCTGCGTCATTTTTGATGGGGAAATCCAGCAGCTAAATGATAAAAAGGAATTTTTTCACGTCTCCTCAGCTGCCAATTGAAATCCCTTCCATTTCTCTTCTTTTCAATTGACCACTATGATTTTGCAGAACACAAAAAACGTGGCTCTTCCTTCCAAAGTTTGTCTCTTGTTTCCTTGCGCCAAATCCCCTTTCACCATCACTCTCTTCATTCCCCAATGGGAAACTACTTCTCCATCTACGTTTCATTTTCTCTCTGCCGCTCTCCTTCTTCTTCATTCCCTTTTCATCATCCATTCTTATATCCTTACCTCTTAGAAGATACTCATTCTCAATTCCCGGGAAAGATTATCGGCTTATTTCTCTTCTTAGTCGACCGAGTAAAAGGCTTGTTTATCCTGTTGTTTTGATTCTTCTGAATTACCTGATTCTTGGAAAACAGCTAAGGAATTACCAGCATAACCGAATTAAGTACTACTTAAATACGGCACAGCTAAGTTTTAATTTGTGGAAAAGAGTCATAGCAAAGAATTACCAAAATTACTTTGTACATACTTTCGGCGGAATATAAATCATTTGACAGGACTAGCTGCGTCTACAAGTCTAAAGACCTAACTAAATTCTTCAGGCTAAAGACCTCTTTAGTCTGAAGATGTTTACTAGTAAACGAAAGTATCTAATTTGTCCAATAATTTATGATTTACCAATAGTAAAAAGAATTTTTTTAGAATTCTTCAGTAAGTATAACTTCGCGATTACAAAATCATAAGAAAGAAATGAATGCATGTTGGAAGTAAATGTCTTATCTGGAAGTAGGTATGTACCGTTTATAACCGGAAGGCTTGTTTCAACGTCATCCCCCATCCATTATCCACTGCAAGGGGATGAGGCGACTATGCCAAATGAGGAGTGAAGTAGTTTGCACTTTCTTTCCCAATTGAGACAGAATGCTATGAGCGGAACAATTCCACGTAAGTGAAGCAGAATGACTCAATCAGTAACACTTTTCGTAACATTTCATGAAGAGATACCGTAAATAATGTTCTTATTCACTCATACCTCAGTAACGTTCATGCCATCGCGGCCATGAATAAGACAGAGACAAAATTAAAGCTGTATTTTTCTTTATTTTGCATCATAACACAAATGAAGAATATTCAATCAATCAAGATGTGATAGTAGGACCATCCGAAAGTATATTCGCAGATAATGATTTGTAGGCTTATCTGATATTTTAGTGTTTAGTTCGGTGGAGTATATCATCTGTGGGCTTTTTATTTCCACAATCTTTTTACTATTTCTTGATTATGGTAAGGGAGTCCTGTTTTACTATCTTTTATTAAACTATCTCAGTGATTTCCGCTGGCTTTTCTCCGTGGACGTTTTCCAGTTTTTTCTTCTTTAAATCCGCAGCTACATTCATCTTATTCTCTGTTAATATGAATTCGCGTTTAATTAGTACTTTTAAATTAATTTTTAGGGGCTGAATGGAAGAGGAGACTTTATAGACTCAATTCCGTCCATAGTAAAGACGTCATTTATTTATATGGATTTATTCAGGCACATAATATTGAAAAGACAAGATTTGATTTCATTATAGAATTGGTGATGATATTATCTCTTGAATCCTAGAACAATATATACTAAAATCTTTAATACGGTGCTAATTAGCGTTTCCGAAGTAAAGTCACCTTTCAATCCTTACCGAAAATAACGGACTTGCTCCATTCATTTAATAGGTTTCAAAAATAACGCTATTTCAAGCAGTGCTAAAGCTGTTCTTTTCGCATCGGTCACGTAATCACAGCACGTGTTTCCTCTTCATTTTAACGCTTTTTTCTATACACGTGCTTTAATGCAAGCTCGTAAATTTACGTTGTTTGTTTAAAAAAAGAGAATGACGAAAGCTTACTGATCGATGCAATGCGTTCGTCTGCGCATGCGTCCACTGTACTAGCAAAGGAATTGCTGTTTGCAGTGCAATGGCTTATACTTTCCATTAACGTTCTTATCTTTTACTCTTTTTCTCTCCGTAACGTTTATACAGCCTATCATTTATTTTTCGACGCGAATTTTAAAAACCGTAAACAAGTCTGAAGATTTCGCTGAATTTTTTGTTTATCTCTGTTTAAATCCTTCTGAAGTAAGCTTTGATGAAGAAAAACATTTAAAAATGAAATCGTTACGTAAATGTTTATATTCTGTTAATGCGATATTTGAAACTTCATAAGAAAATAAATTATTTCATTCTAAACTATCTAATGCTATCTTAGCCAATAATACAGAAGTTCATCGAATGAATTTAAAGTTATTTCATGAATATTTTGAACTACTGGCGAACTCGAATTAATAACTAAATAGAAAAATGTTTGGGTTTCATCGTTGAAGAGTAAGTAATAATAAATAATCGTTTATCATATGTCTGAGAATATCCAAATATTTTTCGGAATTCTCACCATCTTCATTGTACTTCCCCATTCTATTTTCCTTGTTTAATCAATAAACATAAATACGTGGACGTATAATTTAGCTTTTGTTCTATTACGAGAATAATTTCCATGTAATAATCACCGCTGTGTATTTATCCCTTGATACGGTGCCAGCAACTCCCGTAAGATTATGGAAGAATTCTTGGAACATTAATGCCATGCACTTCTCGATAAGATAGATATATGAAATTTAGTGATACGCCATAGGCCCAATGGCCGATTACATATCACTATTTTCCTACCAAAAGGTTCCTCTTTTCGGCACCAGATGACTGAAAAATATTCTCATAAGAAATGCACGTTAAGTTGGCTTTGATCGACAGCAAACCCTTTTTTCTCTGCAGAATTGAATTATAAAATATGTCTCTACAAAGCCGACGTAAATACCAAACGAAAGAAAATTGAGTAAAGATTCTTATTTTGGCCGTTGAATGTCGTTTTCTATTCGAAATAGATAAAATCAGGGGAAAAATGACGAAAAATTTGAAAGATTTTGGGAGTGTGAACAACCCACCTACCTGGTGACAAAGGCGACTGTTGAATCCGAACTCATGAATTTTCAATAGGAATACTCAGATAAGTAATGCTGCTATAGATTAAACGGTAAGATAAAGATTTTGAAACATTTTCATAATTAGCGATAATTATACATTATTAAGTACACTCGAACGAATAATCTCTTATTAATATGCCAAATAAGATAAAAATAATTTATATAGTCTTACAATTGAGGCATTCTGTCTTGGAAGGATCAAATATAAACAAAAATAAATATACATTTTCAAGTAAGTTAGAAATGACTTTGTTGTTTTGATGGGGTCATTGTAGAATCTATGAATGTATAATATCACGATACATGTTCAAATCATGCTGCTCTTCGTAATTCAACTTTGTAAAACAAATTGCATACCTGTATAAGGACAGTTGAAAAATGAAAAGGTGTTATGATACGGAATGGCTCAACTCGCCGCCGCCAGCTAGCCGCCGCCGACTCGCCGCCGCCGACTCGCCGCGGGCCCAACTCGCCGCGCGCCCAACTCGCCGCGGACCCAACTCGCCGCGGGGCCAACTCGCCGCGAGACCAACTCGCCGCGGGCCCAACTCGCCGCGGGGACAACTCGCCGCGGGCATTTTTTAAATGCGTTTAGAACTATGAAATTACTCGTTCTTCGAAGGGTTTTAATTATCTAATATCATAGAAAGAAGGAATTAAGAGATCTGCTAAATTTTACGGTAAGACTATAGCACCACTTTATAAAAGCAATTAATCCTTGTTAACCCTTAATTAGGCTCGTGGGGTCGATATAACCCCAGGCGATATACTTCCTTCGATAAAACATTAGCTATTTAAGATATTTATATGCCAATTTTTTACTTATATAAATAATTTTACACTACATTTATGATCTGATAATTTCGTTAATTTTGAGAAACGAAAGGTATGCAATTAATGCGGTCTTACCGTAAAATTTAGCAGATCTCTTAATTCCTTCTTTCTATGATATTAGATAATTAAAACCCTTGCGAAGAACGAGTAATTTCATAGTTCTAAACGCATTTCAAATATGCCCGCGGCGAGTTGTCCCCGCGGCGAGTTGGGTCCGCGGCGAGTTGGTCTCGCGGCGAGTTGGCCCCGCGGCGAGTTGGGTCCGCGGCGAGTTGGGCGCGCGGCGAGTTGGGCCCGCGGCGAGTCGGCGGCGGCGAGTCGGCGGCGGCGAGCTGGCGGCGGCGAGTTGTCCTAGACCCGTTATGATAAGTCTAACGGATCAAAAATTGAATATTTTAACATGTACATCATCAGCTGACCGATTAAATCACATCCACGTGACTGTTTAATATATTTCCGATGAAATTTGCGATGGTAAATCTGCAATTCACAACGAGTAGGAGATATTCCAAGGGATTGAATTTTATCCCGAAGTAATGCGTATAAAATGGGAGGACGGAACATATCTTTGGAAGGAAGCAAAGTAGCGCATGGGCGAGCTTCTTATCTGAAATTTCAACACAAATCTCGCGAGAGCGGTGAATGCATTCTCTGGCGGAGGGAAGAAAAGCTGGAATGTAAAGATGTCGAATGGAAAGATGTAATGCATTGGCCCCGTGGGAAGGGAGGCCTTTCTCATGTACTGGACCAGAGAAAAAGGACACTTTTCATGTTTCAATGTCTGTCGGATCTCCTCGTTGGAGAGGAGGGAATTTTATACGGAACAGAAATCTAACTCCATCAAGAACGTTGAGATATATTTGGGAAAAATCATTACATAATTTAAATTCTATTCATTTAAGATATCGAGGTTCTTCCGAGAAAAAGATGTTTTCATTCACAATTAGAAAATCATTTCTTAATTCACAAAATTTAAACAAGCTGAATATCAGGCCAAGTTATCTCTTTGCAAATATATCTATAAGTTTGAAAAATAATGATTAGTTCGGTAATAATCTATAGATTATTTAAATCGATAATAAATAATAATCGCTTATATATTCGTTAAACATTCGAAAAACTTGAAATTCTTGGATTGATTAAAAGTTTATCAAATCTGCGATGGTTTAAATACCTCCACTCTAAATTCTTAGATACCCAAAGTGTGTTTTGGTGGCTATGCTGCCATCTTCAGGGGGTAAACGTGATCCCCTGAGATGGTTCATTGGACGGTCCATAAAAGGTCAGAAATACGAATGCGGATGTTTCTCTCTTCGAGGAAGATCTTTTAAATACCTTTCTTTAAGTCTTTCGGAATCGCCTTCAGAATCGCGATCACCTCTTTCTTTAGCGAATTTCTAGTACTAGCGATTTTCCAAGCATCTGAGGAATAGTTAACGTCAAAGTTTGCATCTTTTCAAAATCACTATAGGTATACTTGATTTATCACGACAGAAGGGAAATTAAAAAGGTTTGTGGAGATGAGTATAGAAAATTGTGTTAAATAACCCCCTTTGGCATATTTATAATCCGCCTCTCTGTAATACGATCCCAAATCATGAGTCCCAACCCCATGGAAGGAGTATTAAGAAATAATGAATTCATACATGAAAATGTTAAAATTTTCCATAAACAAGGAAGTATTGCTATTAAATAGTAACATTTACTTACTTATTCGTTCAATGAAAATTAAATTAAATTGATAAATAATGTGTATCTTATAAATTTCACCAAATTTATCAGCAATCTTTCCTTCTGTATAGTGGTTTAGAGTGGTGTTCATCTATGATTTAGGCGTCTTAAGTGGAAATTGATGGCATCCTATTTCTTACTTTAGGAAAAAATAAAAATATCACGAGAATTTGAAGGAAATATCGATAATGGAGAAATTGTTTTTCACACGAGTAAAACTTTGAAATTAGTATTCTTAAATTAAAACCCGAACTTGTATTTTTCCGATTTAAAGTTCCCATTCAGAACGGAATAGAATAATAAAACTTTTAATTCGTTAAGTATTGAGCTCTGGTGGGTGAAAATAAAAAGAGGCAACTCCAAAAATGAGAATTAAACGCGTTGTTAATTTGAAATCCAAAAGATTGAAGACATTTATTAACTTGAATAGTGGATTGAAGATTGAAGACGTGTGATATTTATTCACTTAAATGTTTGATTAATTTTTTTTCTTTTCTATTCCGACTAGCTCTGATTCTAAGTCTATTTACCAAAAGAGGTTTAATATAGACACTAAATCGACGCGTGAGTGATGTCCACTCCTTTAAAATTAAAGACAATAGAATTAAAATAAGCGCAGTGGGATCCTTTTTCAAGAGAGAGGTCACTCCCAGTGGACGCTGCCCTTCTTTTTTTCGGCTGAATCTGTGTGCAATTGATCTGCCACTCACTGGGATTTCATCCTCATTGGAAACACGATGTCCATTCTTCATACTTATTGAGACTTGGAAAGCATTTGATGATTTAATTACGTCCTTTCTTTTATTTTAATCTCGACCGTGTTGTTTCTTTAATAATTCCAAAAGAAAAATGATTTATATTGCGTTAGTTAGGCCTCATCTGAAGTATGTAGTGTAGGAAAGCCTACACGTTTTGTACAGAATTGCTATGACAAATCCGTTAACTCGGATGCTTCAGGAGGCAGGATGGGAATCTTCAAAAAGAAAGAAGGTTCAATGAAAGACTCGATTTGCGTAGCAGAGAGAGTGAGTTCGTGGAAGATATATTCTATATTATGCACCCTCCTTGTTACATAGGCCGTTCTGATACTGCGAATAAAATAAGAGAAATAAAAGCTAGAAACAGTCGATCCGAAAATTCATTCCCTCCACGAACGATAAGCGAAAATAATCGATTAGGGAAGTAGGGTTTATGGTTCGTGTACCCTCTGCCAAAAGTTGGCTTGCAGGGTACATATTTAGGTTTTCTCAATGACGGTTGCCGAGGTGATGATTAACTTGAAATGGATATCGTTGTAAGTAATTCATGTTAAATTATCTTGATTATGTAGATCCCATATTTTATATACATTTAAAACCTTCTTAAGTTGCTTTTCATTGGACTATTGCATACTATTATATATGCGGGACAACATTTTAACCGGGATACGGCTATCCGGCTTAGTTTCAAAGATTTTTATTTCAATTTTTTACATTCTTTTCTCCTTGGTAAACATATATCTTCCATGGAATATATTTCAGTATGAATTACTAAAATTCTAATAAGAATACCTTTTTGTAATCACGTGCAATTAATTTCAAAATGTAACGATTTCGATATTTGCTCTATCAAATGAAGAACAGGATTGGCTAAAGCATTCAATGTATTTGTTTCCACCTTAACAGAGCGTCTTAAGAGGTATTTCTACCATAAATACCGTGTCTTAGGTGAAATGAATTTAATAGTTCGGTATCTTCTTAAAAGGGAGCTTTAACCGGGTTTAAATGCATATTTATGAATAAACATAGAACACATATTAAACACTTCTTTCAAACATGAAGTAGAAAAAATAAATAAAAAGAGATAATTTTGGAATATTTACTACCTAAGTAGATATTTTGAACGTTTGTTCTCCTTAGGCTATTCCTATTTTTATAGCTTCTTTAAAATGCTTCGGAAATAAATAGAGACATTTTTTTTTCTTTTTTACTCGGTTATGGCTTCTTTTTTCCCAAGAGATTTTCCTCTCGGAAGTGCTCCGTAGGGCGGAACATAAACTGCGTAATTCTTTCTACTTTGAAGGAGAATCTTCCTTTAACCATATTCGCCATAGGATAGTAGAAAATTTTCTAGGAAATTGCATCTTTTCATGAAAAATCCCTCAACCTTGAAAACTGTTCCTTTTTTAATGAAAAAAGACCCTAATACGTACCCTCTTCCTGATATTAAAAAACAAGGATCTCAGTTTCCTTTGAGTTAGCGATGTCGTATGGATATGACGGAAAGTTCGGAACAAGTTTTGCGAGTTTTTTTTTAAATAGCGCTGGGAGGAGATCATTCGAAAAGTTTGTCTTTGGATTAAGTTTGCATCCGCTGCGGGTTTGAGTTGAAAAGTAGCACTTGTTCTATTAAGTTGATACTTGGAAAAGTGCTACGCTCACTTCTTGCAAATTGACGGAAAGTGCTCTTGGAGTGTCGTCTCAAACGTGTGCCAAACGATATAGACCATCATTAGAGAGTGCTAAGAAATTAATCTTACATTGGCCAAGGAATCGCTGAAAGATGATTTTAAACGGCATGACTCAATAGGTTTATTTGGTAAATGAACATTTTATTCTGGAATAACTTACAAAAAACACAAAAAAACCGTTTAAGTTACTACCCCAATTAAGATGCGGAACACATGATATGGATATCCGCGGATTTTTTCCGTCTCCAAATGCACTGAAACCTGTAGCCAATCCTTGGCCTCGTTCGATAAACCAAAATTGATGCATACAGCTATAGATACCGCCTAACATCAAATCCACGAAATGTTGTTTAATTGTCCATTTCCCAATGTAAGTCGCCTCTGACTCTTATTTATTGCCACCCCATGGGAAAGAGTACGCTCTCAAAAAGATTTAGGGGCAGTAGTTGACACGAAATTACATTCAGTTTATTAAACACACCGAGTGCATCAAAAGAAAAACGTTTTCTCTATAAGGGATCTAATACTATTTCACCAAAATGAAGCACCCAAACTCCTGGAAATTATATTCAACTTCTATTGAAATCCCGGTCTTTTCATGTTGCTTCTATGTCTGTTCGATGTCAGCCAATTCTAATATCGCTCCCTTCAACCAAATTTTTAATTTTTTTGTTAATATTGTAAAATCTTGTGTACTCTACCTTACAACCACAGCGTATGTATTTAAATACCTTTCATTGAGATCCCGAAAAGAAATCTGATCTTTCATTCATCTAGAAAACTCCTATGTTGATTTTCCAGATTTTTTTTCGCGATTTACATATTTTCTTCCACCATATGCAACTAGACTGACTCCTCTTCCTTCATTTAGGTAATCCCTTGCACAACTTTCCCTACTTTATAGGCTTCCGAATCTTCTCAGCACACCTCCATATACCCTTTTAACCCGTTGGTCGCGTCCTCAAAAGATTCATGTAAATAATTTCCCGCTTTTCTTTTGTATGAATTTCTCTGAGTTATGTGGACTTGTTGTGTATTTACTGCAATTTCATGAGCTATTATTTTTCAGTATTCACGATTGAAAGGTACTGTATATGAATCTTTTAATAAGTATTATTAACATAAATCGTCTTAATTACAAATTACATTTATAGAGTGACTCAGCAACGATTTCAATACGCCATGCGCACATAAGTACAATATGAAGGTGAATCTCATCTCACTCTATTTAGTGTTACAAGAATATTCTCACGCAATGCTCTTAAAAACCTTACAACTCGCGCTATCTCTCGCCATCTTTCCCCGTCAATTTTTTTCTCTGTGGACCTTACCTACGGCCCTAAAAGGTCCGAAAAAGCCTTTTTGTATCCAAGGGTGGATCGGCTGAAATATTTAGTATCCCAAGCGGGTCGTCCGAGTAAAGGGATTAAGTTTCTCTTCCCTCTACACTTTCCTCTCACTCTTTATTTTCACCCTTCTCTTAACTTCTTTATCTCCTTCTTCAGCCAACGTTCTATGGACCATATTATTGCTATCGAAAGTACACTTATTCGTGTTCTCTATTTCTCTGGTTAAAAACATAATTTCACAGATCTACCGAAAGGTGAGACTTTGCGCCAAACGTAGAAGAATCTTCAATTAAAAGGTAGTTTTTATAGTAACCCAAGTTGCATAAATACAGTAAAACCCGTTTAAGGCGCTTAATCCTTAACACATGGTTTTCTTCCATTCCCTTACACAAGAAACACGTGGTAAAAATACCGCTTATGACACTCTGCCACCCGCTTAAAACGCGGATTATTCCCATCTTCAGATGCACAGCAGCCTAATACAGCCAATCGCTTACCTAATTTGATAGACCATTTTTTTTTTAAATATTGACTATGTCTCTCTTAACTACTAACGACTTAACCTCTCTCCACTCCATGCCTTTGGATGCCCATAATAATCGCAGTACAACTCTTCGTGAACTTCCTTTTACTGTGAAAAGGTTCGAAGTGTATTCCTTACGGGAGAATGGCGACTTTTGCATTGAAAAAGAATTTTGAAGAAAATTGATTTGGAAGACACTCAGCATAGAGTCAAAACAATTCCTAACAATACGGTCCTATTTAATCAAGATTATATAGTATCATGATCGAAGGACAGATAAAAAAGTGATATTTTCAAGTAAATTGGACATAAATTACCGTTTTTTTATTATGGCCTATTATTTCAGAACCAACTCATTGAAAATAAAGAAAAAAAGCAACAAATTAATTTCTCCCTGTCAAGACATTCTGTAAATACTAATCAAGATTCAGTCAAATACTTAGGAATTATTATGGACCAACGTCTTAACTGGGGAGACCACATAACACACCTAGGGTCAAAATTAAGCAGGATTACATATTTAATTGGTAAACTGACTCTGAGTGTCTCACAAAATATTCTAAAGACAGCATACTTTGCGACCTTCCACCAAACAATGTCCTATGGGATTATACTATGGGGAAACTCCTCCCATTGGAAAAACATTTTTACTCTACAAAAGAGGGTTATAAGACGAATGTCTAATGCACATACCAGAGACACATGCAAACCACTATTTAAAAAATGGGGGATATTAACCATGCCCTCTGCCTACATCCATGCATGTGCCATCCATGTACATAAGAACATAGATAGATACACAAGACAGGGTGATCAACATAACTACCAAACTAGAGGAAGAACCAACCTGAGGACCCCATCCCATAAACTTAGTGGTACTGGGAGAGGCTTTGAGGTTATGTCCTTAAAAATTTATAATAACCTACCTAATACTCTGAAAAATAACTCAAGCACACAATTTAACAAAAAATTGAAAGAAATCCTACTGAAGAAAACATATTATGATATAAATGAATTTCTATATGACAAATGTTTTACCATGAATTAATTGTAATTTCAATGGAAATAATTTAAATGTAAATATTTTAATTAATAAGAATAATGAATGCTATGTATCATGTTTTTGTATGCCATATAAATGTAAAATAATTAAATTGTTATGTATAGTTTAGTTTAAATAATTAAATGTTATGTATTGTTATATATATATAATATATATATATATATTATATGTATATATATATATATATATATATATATATATATATATATAAATAGTGTACAACAAATTGTGACTTATCCTATACATGTATTTACATGTCTTCGGATGAATAAATATTATTATTATTATTATTATTTAAGCCCAGGCGGCCGGGCGGGAACATTACTGAATTTATTTTCTGTAAAAATCCTTTATTCATAATGTCAAAAAAAAGAATTTACCTATATTACGATGATGAGAGAACTTGGAGGCGCGAATGGCTGTTGTACAGACGATTCTTTTAATTTTCTGAACGCTTATAAAATTAATTCCTTCACACACCATTCATTCACATAGCTAAAACGATCTCATCGATAGATCAGTAACGATTATTCTCATAATAGCATTCTATTAAACTTTCCGTAGATAGGGCATATCAAATCCTTAGTACTTTCATGCCAGAATCTCAGCACTTCATCTCAGTAACTTATTTTAAAGTTACTAAGAAATTCTCAAGAAATATAGTAGATTAGCTGGAAATAGCTAATGCGGATAAAATCCTTTATTCCTTATTTTTAACTACACTTAACATTTTAAAATATGTGATTCATTTTCTCAGGTAAGTAGGACGCTGAGGGGTGCAGCATAAAAGTGTTTTCAGCTCCCTTCAATTTCGATGAAGATTCATCCAAGCAGGAAGTCTATTACCTTGTATTTTCCAAGATTGTCCACTTGACAGGATAAGATGGCCTCTCTCCCCACTGGAACAGTTAGGTTTTTAATCGGAAGTCCGAATTCAGGGTCGTCCGAAGCTCTGCTCGTGCCTCCCCATTGCTCTGGAGCTGGAGCTGGAAAGAAACGAGAACATTCACTTCGTTACTTTTAATTCATTAATTCGTACGTTCGGAATTTATAGGAGCGGGATACTTATAAACAGTCGATTCGGTGAAATATTTTAGCGTACCCCTTACGAATAACATACATATGTTAGCGAGCTCTTAAGAAACTCGGCTCCGTCAAGCAAATATTCGGTAGGAGCGGAAAATAATCCTCGAGCGATGCTACTTAGGCCTGCTATTCGAATTTATTTATTCCGAGAAAGATACACGAAAGTAATCGGTTAGGAAAGTAGTATCACGATATATGCACCCTCACCCCTTCGCCCAGATCCTGATTGCAGGATAAATTTTAGATGAAGATGTATGTGAACATAAGTTGTCTTCAACAGAAATCAAGAGACCAAGTCCAAAGGAAGAGAGATATCATCGCCGAATTTCTCGAGGACGAACCCTGGATTTTCACTCATTTTTTGCAAATACGTTTCGTTCGGAAATTATTATGTGATTTGTGATTAGGTGATTTACATAGCTTACATTGGTGGTAGGAATCGACGACTGTTTTTCTGAGTATTTCAAATGACGCAATTTCGGCTGTTACGGCATATTAATTATAGTAATTGAGCATCTAATAGTGTCCTATTTACATTCACTTATTAAAATCCTCCGACAAATGCAATTTTGAAAGACTTATATCAGATAAAAACCGCGACCTCAGCTCGTACGGTATTTATGTTAGTGGTATCTTGGGAAAGAGAAACTCGCACACTTACTTGTAAGCGCTACGCCAACCCACTCCGAAAGGGGCCCCATAAGGGTGGAAAAGTTAATAATTTATTACTAAAAAGCTAAGGCCTATTTACACGAGCGCCGTTTCACTTTTATTATATTCAATATCCGCTATCATAAAAAAATATTTCGTTCAAATCCCCAGAGCAAGTCTGGTGGTCTCTCCTTGTTAGAGAGAATTGGAAAACGCTTGGGGAGGAGGACGTCGGATTGAAAATGTCTGATGATGATAAATATATGAATCATTAAATTCATATAACCTGGAATACTAAGAAATATATTTCATACTCTGTAGATATTGTACAGTAAATCTCGTTGAAGACGCTTTTCAGGAAACTTAGGGAATATGCATGTTAAGCGGGATAGCGCTATATCCGAGTTACGTAAGGCTGATCGCATAAAATAATATTCTTGAAGAATGGTCTTCTTTTAGAACTAAGCGTCTTAGTTATTTATTTTAGTATTTTTTCTTCATTTTTTATTTATACATTGATGCTTGTGGTACTTAACAGACGATGAACTACGGCTGTTCGAAATCGGTCGTAAAATAAAGTCGTTTTTTACAAAGTGAATTCTATTTTTCCTGTTCGCTGATATTATTGTTACAAATATTTGCCATTTCCTTGGAAATTTTTCCATCCTACATCGCTCTTTTTACCTTATAATTAATGAATTCCTACCCCTTCTCGTAGCTGATTATCATAAGCCACGAGCACAATGAATGGGACAAATACAAATTATCATTGTCTCAACGATTTCGTTTAAAAATCTGCCTATTTCGAAGGGCATCGGTCTCTCTATTTGGATTGCATGGAATTCAGCGCTGACTCAGTATGTTTTCTATTCAATCTATAAAGTCTAAGCCAGACTATACTTGTGCTTCATAAATCACGTGATTAGTGTTCATAAGGCTCCACGAAGCGTATATTTCGACATTGTTAGGAATAAACAGGCGAATTTGACAGGAGAGATATCTCCTCGGCGTTCCCTTTAAAGAGATTCTCTAAACACTTTTTGCTGCTGAAATTGTGTGTGCAATCGGAGATTTGCTCCTTTTTTTGCCTCCGCCGTTAATTATTGCAGCTTCAGGTGAGATAGTCTCCCATTTATTTCAGATTACTCGGACTCGTTTTTCGGACTTTGGAGAGACCGCGAAAAAATATCAGGAAATGCAAAACATCGATTTGTTTTTTTTTGCATTTTTAAGGATGTATGAGTTGATGTTTTCTCATTATTATTTCACTTAGGAACATAATTGGATTCCATTTCACCAACGGAATTGTTTTATTACCTCGATTTAATTCTCAAGTACTTTGTAGTATTAATACAAGGAAAACATCAAAGGATTCTTCCTTCGTTTTAAGAACGGTACTCCTCAATGTGAGAAATGTAACATTTTTTATCATCATAAGGCGTGTCAACGCAGGAAAATTTCAGAACATGAAAATTAAAAGAAATTATGGGCGGTGATCGAAAGATAATAGAGAGCATGAAAATTTTTATGCAGGATATTATAGTCTAAAAGATGATATAATAGAATGCTGAAAGTTTTTGTTAATTAATTTGTTTTTAAGATTAGGTCCATTTTGTTATTGAAATCATTTCCAGGTACCAGGTAGATAAGTATCAGAGAATCGTTGTTAATCTTGCAAAAAAGGTTCCAATTTCATCTTCATTATGGTGTGATGTTAGCCCATTTCCAAAAATAGCTTCTGCTATCATTTGTTCATCGCAAATTTTCTATTTGAATTATTACATTTTAAGATCGTAGAATGATTGATGCATCCATATCCGGGTAATCTTGTTTTTTTTTTCATTCATAATGTCGCGAGGGGTTTGCCCTCGCGACAGTCAATATTTGCTTTTCAAATTGTAATACGTTTTGCCATTTCAATTTAAAGTTTTATTAGGAGGTAATACTGAGAATTTGTAATAGTTTACAATTGTATGTCCTCAAATGGGATATTTAGTTGTAGTGTTCAGTACACCAGCACTTCTCCATTTCTTCAAAATACTACCAAAATAATCCAATCTTAGGGACGCAGTAATTTTAACGTTCAGTTTAAATAAACACTTACTTAGATGAATAAGTAAGATTTAGTTCGTGATATTAATGCTATTATTACATTTATAATTATACTCATTGGTTAACAATCTGAAAATTTGTTAGTGAACGCTCTTCCTGTTCATATTCAATCGCTTAATTTCTTCATAATTCCCAACCTATATCACTTATTTACTTCATTGATTATTTGCTAAGTTAATTATCTACAAACAGCATTAGAACTACTTTCAAATAACATCAAGACTTAATTTACAGAACATCCCCCTGCATGTGCGTCATAATCATGCCATAATTGGAGTTACTTCATTGTCACAATCTTCCTTTGGCAAGCCACATATCAATTCATCAGTTAGTCAACCTTTACACTTACAACCAAACAAATAATAAAAAAACTCCTTTCTATTTTACGGGTTGGAAGACCTCTTCAGGCAACATATTCCATTCTTAAGTCACTGTGTTTATTAAAAAATACTTGGCGTCAGAAGGACTATTTACATTCCGCTTTCTTTCTAATTTTCCCCATCTAGGAAGCTCTAGCAATCTCAGCAACACAGTCTTTTCCTCTTATTTCTCTCTAACACATAGCTATTTGCTTTCCATTTCACTTTCTCGATTTATTTTATCATGCGGATTCCATTCATTTGTCGTGTATCGTATTAAAATCCTCACTATAATTTTAAATTCCAACTCTCTTCCTTTTCGTAAGCGTTGCGAAAATACCCTCAAACGTTGGCTGGGAATCCTTGAAAGAAAGGAGACTAGATGCTAGTTTGATAAGTTGCTTGGTAATTTAGAGAAAGTTCATTTGAAGAGGATGTAATCGGTTTTCTGCGACGCCCCGGCTTCTTCAGACAATGAGCGTAAAATTAGAAAAATAGATGCTAGAACATGTCGTACTCATTCTTTCCACAGGATGGTAACAAAATAAAGAAACAACTCAAACTCTTGTTCTTTGCATCCCTCAACTTACGTTGAAAAGTGGCTCGCAGGGTATTAATGTGGATGTAGATTCGTGCAATTTCGGATAATCTAGCGTTCCATCATTTTCGAAGTGTACGTCAGATTACGTCAAGTTGTCTCTTATCTCGATTTATCGCTTTGTTAGTCTCTTTTTGACTTAATTTCCTCTGTTTTCTAGGAAGGGCGTTACATCTGAACAACAGATGGTGATTTTAATAATCCTCCTCGAAGTAAGCAATCTGCCATCACCGGTGGATAGCGCGTCAGTAAATACTTGAACGCCTTTTTATTCGCTATCAGTTTTGCCAAGATAGGTACATATTTCACGGTGTATGGGATTCTATTCTTTTTCTCCTTTTATCTCTGACATAAACACGTAATCTCTTCCCTGAATTGGAAGAGAGTCGTCGGAGCTTATCTCTTGCATCCGTTGTTAAGACCCTTGACCCCAATTTGTTTCGGTAGGTGTGCCGTCAGAGAATAATTAAAATGCCCCTTTTCGACTCTATCTTAATTGGTCCATCCCTTCAGAGATAAATCCTTTTGCTGATCACTCTGCGTAAAAAGCGCATTCACGCACTTTCTGCCTTCTTTTGTTTTCAACGCGAATATCTTTTTTTCCTTCCATCGAAGGATTTCTCTTTTGCGTGTCCTATGAACCTCCCTTTCTGGTTACGACATTAATCGTAATTAGGAAGACTTTGTATGAACTGGGGATCTTCTCCAAAAAAATGACGGAATCTATTTAACCTATTAGTGTTTGTAAATTAATTATGGTGTAACGAATGTAAATTTTTAATCCTCCTGACCCAGAATGCATGAATCGTAATTCATTATTTAAAATATTATTAAGATATTATTTGCAAGATTATTTGATGGGTACTTAATAGGTTGTAAGTATCAGAAACACAAAGAATTGCTTCCTTAGCAAATAAGCTAGCAATTTCTTATCATTCATTCGATTTGGGCATTAAATCCCCGAGAATTCCTCAGTTTGCTTGAAGGAAAATGCATAAACTCGGATTTAAAAATCACCTATGCCGTTTTGGGGACTGATAGTTTACATCGAAAATATTATAGAGTATTTTCGAATCGTCCTGAGTTGAATCCATGCTACTTTAAGCAAAAACTATGTATTTATAATAGCAATCCCCAAATTTCCTACTTTTTTTCTCGTTGGGAGGTGCGTGAAATTAATTTTAAAATACTGCTTGTATTTCATACGAGAATTACTGAAATCGGATATATAAATATATAAACATATAAATAAATGCGCATCATCGATTATTATATATGTTGTGCTTTGCGATTAATTTAAAAATATAATAAAGAATTTGGAAACTCATGCTTCAAAAAGGATCAGAAAGAGGGTACGGCAAAAGTGAGAAAATTCGGATTTAAACGATATATTTGCGACTCTTGAACATTCAAAAATCTATTAGAGGTGGCTCCTAGAAACGTTGGCTGTCCAATGGCTTCGACCCGCCCGTTTCCTAATTCGCGAATAATCCCCGTAAAAGTGGAGGAATATATATGAGGGCAGAAAAGAGAACACGAGTAGGCGTGTTTTCTTTGCTCGTTAACCCACATGCCCACTGCAGCTTCATCCCACTCCCATTGCGTCAATGCTGTATCATCACACGCATCTCTAAAGTCACTTCTCGCCATACTCCTTCCATGATTAAAAAAACTGCACATTTACAATTCTTAATTAACATTTTCTCTCTCATTGCTTTAGATAATAGCACAATCGAATCGAAGAGCAAGTTTTCAGTACAATTATCTTGACTATTTTTATTGCAGTAATTCTTGTAAAATATATTCAAAGCCATAAGAAAGGATTATGGAAATCCTTCATAAGAAAAGATTGTAGGAAATGTTCACAGACAGAACTGTAAAAGAATGGAATGAATTACCAGAAAATATTATTAAGTCCTTCCTAAGTACATATAAAGCATTGCGACGAGGAGTGCTTCTGACAAAATATTTATTTCGCTTATACGAGGTCTGTTCAAAAAGTTCCCGAACTTTTTTTATAGTGTGCCTCCAGTTGGTTATTTTTTAATCTGCTTGTAGGCGTTATATCCGCAAAAGCTTCCCAAATAACCAGCTTCAATCACTTTGTCGATATCTTGATTTGTTCATTAGTTACGGATGTTTATGTGAACAGATGATCGTAGAGTGCGGCGAAAAATCGGGTCCGCGGAAATGAGCTCTTTGAAGGAG
Organism: Pachydiplax longipennis; assembly: GCA_036926295.1. Classification (NCBI taxonomy): domain Eukaryota; kingdom Metazoa; phylum Arthropoda; class Insecta; order Odonata; family Libellulidae; genus Pachydiplax; species Pachydiplax longipennis. The sequence goes on from JAVFKF010000054.1 coordinate 1,702,882, forward strand.
CAGCGTTCTTCTGTAAAATTCTGCGTGAAACTGGGCACATCTTTCACGGAAACTTTTGAGTTGATTACCAAGGCTATTGGTGAGCATGCTATGAAACGTAACGCGTGTTGAGTGGTTTATACGGTTCAAAGACTGGCGGCAATCAGTGGAAGACGACGAGCGTTCCGGAAGACCATCAACATCCACAGATGACCCCCACATCGAAAAAGTGAACGATCTCGTTCGTGCAAATTGACGTTTGACTGTCAGGGAGCTTGCAGAAGAGCGTGGCATCCCGATTGGTTCTGCTACGAAATCCTAACTAAAAAAATTGAGGATGCATCGAGTCGAGGACAAATTCATGCCTCGCCTGATGACAGCAGACCAGGAGCAACACGAGCAACTCGTGACTTTTTAGCCAAAAACAAGACCACTGTGCTTCTTCAACCACCCTATTCACTAAGCCTGGCTCCATGTGACATTTTCCTATTTCCTAAGCTAAAAACCCCGCTCAAAGGAAAAAGATTTGCCACCATTCGAGAAATAAAGAAAAATTCGACGGAGGAGCTTATGAACAGTCCGAAAGAAGCGTCCCAAGACTGTTTTAAATAGTGGAAATACCATTTGGATAAGTGTATACGTTGGGGTGGGGAGTACTTTTAAGGAGACTCGGTGCAATAATTTGTAAGTGAAATATTTGTGCTGTAATAAATAAAGTTCGGGAACTTTTTGAACAGCCCTCGTATATTGGTAATTTTAAGATTATCTTTAGTTAACTATAAAATGTAGTTAGGATCATGATCTGATATATATCGATATGGTATATAATCAGTAGTGCGTGTAAGGGGTGTTATGAATATGTAGGACTAAGTTGATCAATGGCTGGAAAAACATTTTATTTGTATAAATGTACCAATTAATTTTAATTTGTATTCTCGGGTTAAACTTTGGATAATTAATAAGATGTCAACTGCTATTTTATATTTTTAAAAATTATTATTGTAATGAGCATTAATGATCATATTATTTGTATTATGTGAAACTCTGCCTCCTCGGTTTTAATCTATCTGTGGAGTTAGATGTATGAATATATAAATTAAATTTATCGAAATCAAACTTGACAGCACGTAATTTTTATTAAGAGATGAAAATAGCTTTCACAATAAAGGAAATGTATGAGATGGATGAATATGTTTGAGATGTGTGCGAAGTTTAGGGAGGTACAGAATTCTGTTATTAGACAAGTCACTTTATCACCTATAAGGATTGCATTAGAGAGGCCCTGAATTCGGAGAACTTAGGCCGGGTGGACCTCGCTTAACTTTCCTCGCGGTTTTAATGTATTTAACAAAATTAAATAAAAGAGAAACATTTTCCATGTATATTGTTTTTAGCAGTTGCTCTCGATCTCATTTGCTTAAAAGAAATATTAACTACACAAATTTATTCGCTTATGTTTTCTGGTAGATCTTCAACCAACATATCAACCCTTACTAAGATTTACTCAATGAGAGCTTTAATAAATGTTGCGCTCGGTCGGTCGCACCACCTGGTGCACCCCACAGTGGCTCTCAGTTGTACATCATGTCACCGCCAGTTGAAGACAACCGGACGAAAGATAAACAATGGGTCTGTAATGGACGACCAAAGTAAATATTATCAATCGATACATTATTGATGAATAAGAAGTAGTAAATTCTTCAGTGGTTATTATTAGTCTCTTCGCAGAATGTCCTTTAGTTTACTTGTGGAGAAACCGAGCCTTGTATCGCCCATTAGTCCTTTCGCCCGCTTGTCTTTCTCCCGGATGTCCAGATCGAGGGCGGCACTTCGATTGAAGAGAGCTTCCTTTGCTTTTTCCTTTCTTCAACACAAGATTCTGCTGCCAAATCTTTCTTTCATGAGTTGCTAGGAGATTTTTATTTGCGCTTTACGAGGCGCTGGAGAGACCCGTTTTCCGGAAGGAAGGTCTGAGATTATGGCGTGGCTTGCTTGGTAGCCGTATCAATATGCTGGTTAGCTTAATAGTTAAATAATTATATATTATTCATGACCTTTTACTTAAATTAGCATGAACACAACGTGTCAGTTATATAACTTATCACGAGAGGGTTAGGCCCTCAGAGGACCAACGAAGTCCCCACCGTACATCATTCTAAGAGACAATCCTCTACTCGTCTTACATTTCGCTATCGACCTGTCATTTATTTCATTAATCCCTTTCATAAAGCATTTGAAAGTTTACATCAATAACTTACAAGCTGCGTGACTTACTCAATGAACGTACAAATTAGGCTGTAGAACATATTAAACTTAGTTTAGAGGTATGTCATGTCTCTCTTCCACATTCAATCGGTCGACCAATTATTAAAAAGTGATTTTAAATCTATTTTCCATTTCGTGCCGTTTTTGCTCCGTACACCTTCATCGATAGGGACTTTCAATGCCCGACATCTGGTTTAGTCCAAGTTCTTCAAGTCTCGCTCTAGTTTCGAGAGAACAAAAAATCCTGAAATGCTGAGAACCTCTTGTAAACTTTGCTATGATGCAATATCAGGGAGAAAATGCTGCAATGATCAAATTGAGTCTTTCATGCGGGACAATAAGTATTCCTCCGCCAACTTAAGAGTTCTTCCGCTCAAACTCCGGAAATTACTTCGAAGCGCTTATCAACTTGTAGACAAATATTTCCCGTGTCGATCGGAACAAAAGAGATGCGGGCTTTAATTTGACTGCATTTGCTCGTTAACGAGGAGACGTGTGTGGGAGTGCAGCTTAAGATCGGATGCTGCAGAATACTGCATTCTTCCAAGGATTCTCTCTCTTCACCGGATTTCCTCGGATCGCTTTGATCTTTGCAAAAATAGGGCGTTGTTTCTAATCAAGAATATCTTCGAATAAATATAACTGAGAATTTATTTTACTCGGATGAAATTTTCCGTGTTGAAAAGAGGATAAATGCTATTCGTAAAGTACGCTGGAAAAAAATGTGAATCCCGACATCTTGTTCCGTTCTCGCCTCCATTTAATGCATTCAAGGCCATTCATTGCATTAATATTCTTCCGTAACGCTCACTTACGATGAGATAACGAACAATATAGATGTTTTAGAATTTTTATCTGCATAAAAATTTCCTAAATTGAAGAACAACCGGAAATCCACATTTAATTAAGAGTTTTGTGTAGCAGAGACATCAGTTTCACAGAGTATTCATTTAATTCTTTAAGTTCACAAAGTACATACTTAATTCTTTAACCATTCTTCGTAAGAGTTACGTTGTTGATTTCGGTTTTGGCGGAATGAATTTAAAATTTTCCTGTCATGTCGAGTCGCGATTTATCGATCAACTGATATCAATTCACAGAGTAAACGAAGTTGAGAAAAACTAAAGGAAATGTATGTATCCATAATTCACGAGATCTCTATGTTAGAATAATGAAATTTTAGAAGGATTGAAAGTGATTAAATATTATCTTAAGTATTTTTTTATGATGATGATGTGTTCCCCATTAATCCGCAGACCTTTCTGCTCCCAGTCCACGGCTTTAAAAACTTCCTCCAGAACAGCTGTGAAAAGAATTGGGAAAAGGCAATCTCCTTGTCTAACTCCCTTCTCAAACATGAATTTTTCAGTAACTTCGTGTAGCATTACTGAGGCATTTTTATAAATGCTGCGTAGGAGACGGATGTACTCTGCATCTACTCCTTGTTTTTCCAGAGCTTCTAGTGTAGAGGAGGTACTTACTGAGTCGAAGGCCTGAGCATAGTCCGCAAAGCATAGTACTAGTGGCATCTCATATTCATTCGTCCTGCTGATTATTTCTTGTAGTGTGTGGATGTGGTCCATAGTACTGAAGCCCTTCCAGAATCCTGCTTGTTCTCTAGGCTGGGCAGATGATAGAATAATCTTTATCCGTTCAGCTATTATCCTCATGAATGTTTTGTAAACGACAGGAAGGAGACTGATGGGGCGGTAATTCTTCAGCTCTTCCTTGCTTCCTTTCTTGTGCAAAAGGACTATACTTGCATGATTCCAGTCCTGGGGGATTCTTCCTTGTTTCAGACAAGTTGTGAATAACTGCGCTAAAACGTGTGCAACTTCTGTTCCACCAAGATTTAAATATTCTGCTAACACTCCATCTATGCCTCCTGCTTTTCCGTTCTTCGCAAGCTTTATTGCTGCAAATACTTCTGGGAGAATAGAGAGGGGACGTCGCTGGTTTTGGCTTTCTTCTTGGTTTTCCTCTTCAGCATTTTCTTCCTTCTTGTATAGGTTGCCAAAGTATTCTGCTACCGTCCTTAGTATTGCTTGTCTGTTGCAAGTTCTTGTACCATCTTCCTTCTGTATGGCTAAAATCTGTTTTCTTCCAATTGCTAGGCGTTGTCTGGTCTTCTTCATACTTTTGCTGTTTTCTATAGCCTCTTGCACAATTCTCTCATTGAATTTTCTGACGTCTTCTTTAATTGCCCTTCTGATAGCCTTACTAAGCTCGACGTATTCGATGTTATCCTTTTGTGTATTTTAATTCTTCAGTTCCTTACGTCGTTTCATCATTTGTCGGGTGCTGTCATTTAGCTTTCTATCTTTAGCTCTTCTTGTTGAGCTTGCCACTTCTTCTGCTGCTTCCTTAACAGCTTGCATGACTTTAGTTTCTAGTTCTTCTTCTTGAAGTGCTGAGAATCTATTTTCGAGCTCAAGCTGATATTTATTCTTGCTTTCTGCTAGTTTTTTATACTTATTTCATGTTTCTTGCATGAAATCAACTTCTTGCGTTCCATTTGAAGATTAATCTTCAATCTGCATCTTACAATCCTGTGGTCACTTCCAGTGATAAAGTTATTCAAGACTTCACAGTCTGTTATTGTGTAGTTTATTAACCAATATGTAATCTATTTTATTTTTTACTCCCTCTCCAAGTCCACTTCCTTTTTGGGTTCTTCTTGAAATATGTATTTGTTATGTACATATTGGTGCATTCAGCAAACTCTACCAGGCGGTGACCACGTTCGTTTCTCTGGCCCAGTCCGTATTGTCCTGCGACGGTGTCATCGGCTTCTTGTTGACCTACACGAGCGTTAAAATTGCCCATAATTATTTTATAATAGTGGGCTTCCTTATCATGCTCAGTGCCCAGAGTTTGGTAAAATTTTTCAATTTCTTCTTCGCTGCTTGCTGCTGTTGGTGCGTAGACTTGTATGATCTGAACAGAGTAACGCTCATTTATCTTGAGTATGAGCTTGCAAATTCTCTCAGATATACTTTCTATCTTCTGTACATTGTTTTTCTATCTCATGTTGATCAGGAACCCGACACGTCCTAGTCTTCCATCCTTAGTACCCCTGTAATAAAATAAATTACCTTCCTTGAATGTAATCAAGTCTTCTGATTTTCGTCTAACTTCGCTGAGACCGATGACGTCCCAGTTTATCTTCTCTGCTTCATTCAGTAGCTCCAGGAGTCTGTCTTCATTCTTCAAGCTGCGGCAGTTGTAAGTCGCGAAGTGGAGGGTGGTAGCTCTTTTCCTCATGATGGACCTCTGTAATGCCACCACCTCCCGGACATCCGAATGGGTGGTGCTTTTACGTCCGGATAAATTTCCATTACAGAAGCTCATCATAAAAATTGTACTTACATTTGGGGGATGAAGGGCAATCATTCACTGCATACTGCAAGCTATCAGTTGAATGCAGTATCGTACCAAGGAATGCCTCAAAACAATATTAAACTTCGCGCAAATGACCGCCTGGCGTCGAATTAGGAACCCAATCGTGTGTAACAATTGCATATTAATGTAAGATAAGTGCCATTCTGACCTGTTCCAAAGTTTCAATTCAATATCTGATCGGGAAGGTCCTAAAATAAGATTACGCTTTCCCCCTTTGAAATACATGGTAGAATAGAAATGACGCTCAGGCATCGAACCAAGAACCGGCAGAGGAACGGCTAACAGCATATATGAAACAATAGAATTACCTCTATATAAATTCCATTTTATATAATTCCCGGTAATCGGATATGCATTCAAAATAATTGTAGAAATTGTCTGCCATGTTTTTTATACCGGAGAATTTTGCACCCACTTGGCGTCGAACTTACGGTCATTTGGTAACATTTCATCGGCTAGTACAATAGATAGCCACGGTACCTCCATCCTCCGTGATTTTCACTGATCTATCGCTCCGAGAAAGGACTCAAAGCAATTTTCGAAAGTTCGCGCGATAGACCGCCTGGCATTGAGCACAGGACCCGTTTATGAGAGACAATGGCATACGAATGTTAGATAAGTGCCATTCTGACGTGTTTCAAAGTTTCAATTCAGTATCTTATCGGGAAGGTCCTAAAACAAGATTCCGTTTTTCCCGTTTGAAATGCATGGTAGAATCGGAATGACGCTCTTGCATCGAACCAAGGACCACTAGAGAAACAGTGGACGTCATGAAAGAATGTTCTCAAACGCCTCTGCCGCCATTCCGGGTTTTATCTTTCCAGCTTATCGGGAAGGATTTTAAAAAAATCATCCAAGATTTCACCAATGCATTTCTTATGGAAGAATTTTGCACCCACCTGGCGTCGAACTCACGGTCATTATGTAACATTTATTCCATTCTTAATATAGAAGTCTACCTAGTCTAGCTAGCGTGTATGTCTGAGTTATTCTGGCATCTACAGGGTGAGGGCAGTAGGTCGAAAAAATCGACGGCGCTTGTGGAACATGGTCAGAATTCGTATCCCCTATATATATCTATATATATATAGGAATATCCGGAGAGTTAGCTATATATAATAGATGTATGTAATACTTACGCTATGTGTAACATGTTTGCACTTTGGTTTTTCTTTCGATCCTTGGAGATTCCCTTTTCGGAGTCATTACCAAATAATCCCTTGCTTCCACAGACGTACGCTTTACAATCTCTCGTTTCCCTTTTAAAGAGGACTCCATCAAACGCGTTCCGCCTTCATTCACACTTGCGTCACTCAGTTACGTCCCGCCTTGCGACGAAATTTATGTCCCGAAATTCAGAACAATTTCGTACAGCTCGCTTTATCCAGAATCTAACTCAAATACTTCTATAAGAAGAATACTTTTCTAACGTTGGCTTCCTCACTTTATCTGAGTGGGGATTCTACATGGTTGCATCATAAGCCGATATAGTAGAATTATCGAGGAAAATGAAAATTCCGGCCATTGCGAAGTTTGCCATACTGTTCTTCGAAGGAATGTTGAAACACGTAGATTTCTCTTTTATTTTGAACACTATTAATTCGAATGAAGAAGAAATATTAAGAATTCAACTTCTTCAGTGTACATTACATATTCAATAGAGCGTCATTATCATTCTATGAGTGTATGTTAAGCGAACATTTTCTCTCTTCAGTTTTCTAATATCTTATTGTATCATTTCCAATTCTATTATTATGTAATAATCGTAAATATATTTTCTTTGAACTATATTGAAGTGAAATTCAACAAATCCTTCTGATGAAGTTAACATTCATAAATATTTAAGAAAATTCATACATTACTAGTGGAATTGCCCGCTGATTCTCAACGGGGAAAATAGATGTAGGATTTAATTAGTAATGCTATTTGTGTAGAAGTGAAATTATCCTCTCCAAAGATTTCAGATGAAAAATGTAGGGGGTCAAGACCCTCCGACCCTTCCTCTATTTGCATATAGGTATGCATTTAAGCTTTCATTCTATGAAAATGAATCAGGTACAATATTTATAATGTTTGGATAGTAAATACATATAAATATAACTCCAGTTTTTTGGTTTTCATTTAATGTTATTCGTAATATGACTTTAGTTGCCTTTACAGAAATGGAGAAGATATAGGAGCTTTAATGACTCAAATAGATCCCAAGCAAACCTCTACTAATAGATTCCAATACAACTGTTTCGTATTACTCCACCACTGCTTCTGAAATCGTCGGAGAGTATAATTTCACTTCTTCACAAATAGCATTACTAATTTAATCCTACATCTATTTTCCCCGTTGAAAATCAATGGGCAATTCAGCTAGTAATATATAATTCATGAATATTTTGTCGTGTAGCCAATACGCGCCTCCCACCTGAAAAGGTCATCTCCATCCTCACTGCACACTCACTGGTCTTCAAACATTCCCGCAATATTCAAAGTATTTGGCGTAAGATTTGAAATATAACCAGTATCCTCCAGGGTTCGCAAGATGTCGCTAAACCTGCCGCATCATCGGCCGCTCGATTTTGTCTTAATATTCTGAAGGATCTGTGGGAAAAATCATCCAACTTGCAAAACGATTAGGCTGCAGACGTCGATTTGCAACATTTCTTAGCGCGGAAGCATAGTTGCGTCCTGAAGAAACGGCCATAGCTGAATCACATACCGACCTCCCCTACAAGTTTTTCTTATGCCACACTGGCGTTGCCGCGTTCGGGTGAACGAAGGATCCGGCACAAGCGGGAAAGAAAAGAAAAGTAAAATAAAAGAAAAGAAAAGGAAATTTTATTCCTTTTGGTATGTTTTGCAGTTCGTGCTGCCCGACCGACGACAAAATTTTGAAATTCAAAAACATACCCTGATGAGCGGAAATGAAATGTTTGTTAAATCTAAAACTTATACCCTGAGAATGTCTGCTATGGTCTACGGGGGGTGCACGCGGCAATGTACTACCTTCAAATATTCTTCCTGTCCCTCTAAAATAATTCCCTAGCTCGACGTAATATTTCTTCGTCATCTTGGTCATCACAAACGAACGTATTAATGTCCTTTTGCAATTCAGTTTGATAAAGGAATACTCCAAAATGTCTGTAATTTTGTTCCTGCTATTTAAATATCTTAGTTTACATTCGCTGAAATCTCAGTTAATTGCCTCCTCTTCATAAATTCTGACGTTACTTCCTATAATTAATTCGGTATGGATTTAAAATCCACGTGTATTCCTGTGGGAGAATGAATGTATCGGATTCAACAATCACCTTGGTCGTCAGTGGGACTGGTTGTTTACTACGGCGAAATTTTACAAAATTTTCGTTTATTTTGTCATATTTCTCGTAATTTAGATTCGAAAATTGCATTTTACGATAATAATAAGATTTTTCATTCAATTTACCTTCGTTTGGTACTTTTCTTGACTTCTTAGGACCATTATTTCTAATTTAAGTCTGTAAAAGTAACAAAGCCTGCAGGGTGAAAAAACGAACTTTACGTGCATTCCTTATGGAAACGTATTATGGAGTCCTGGGTTCGAACCCGAGCCTTCATAAAGATGAGAATAGTTTTCGTAGGACTTTCAGCATATTAGAAATAGAATGCAGTTTGTCTCATGGCTCTACGACAAATATTTTCCAAGATAAAAGGGGGGACGGACAGACAGACAGACGGACACGCCGCTAATTATATATAAGATACTCTTCTTACTGAGACAGAATATAACAATCAGTTGTGTTTAGGCGTAGTTATTAACTTCAGGCCTGGGTTCGAATCGTTCCCGGATCTGACGTTTAAACTTGAACGTCCAAATTTTATCTTATATTTTTATATCTATACTTTATATTGATTATGATTTGATTTCATCAAAATTTCATACTTGCAATTCCTATTTTGTGGCCCCGATCTGATCATATTCAACAAGTTTCAAGGCAAGCTGACGTTTATGAACAGAGTTTATTAACGATGCAAATGAAAAACTTTGATTTTTCATTTTAAAACTTAGTAATAACTCGTTCGCAATTTGGCATCAGAAATGGTGTGAAAGATATAATGAACGGAGATTTATTTTTATCACTTTCGGTGCGTCTGATTAGGAATATGAGTAAAGTGATAGAGATTTGCGCTAGTACAAATCCAGTTTTATTTACTTTAACGTATGTATTCACCACATAGAAGCAAAGAACTGAAGTTTATAATGTCCTGCGATCAGATTATTTATAGTAATAAAAATTTTAATATTAATACCACAATAAGCTTCCATAAGTTAAAGATAGCAACTCCTGACGAGCCTTGTGCTCAGGAGGACTTACTTGTTAGCCATTCTTTTATGACACAGTTATTTAATATAATCTTATGAAAATTATTATACAGTGAATCTTATAGTTGAATCAATAGGGACCGCAATTTTTTTTGAAATTCAGTTTTCCGTTTAATACAGGGTCGGCCGTTAGTGCTAAACGGGATCTAGAGTTATAATTTGAACTTTTCTTAATTTTTTTCAATCCTGGTTATTATCGTTAAATCATAGAACACCGAACGGTGACTGCGGAAATTGTATTTCCGCTGAAAAGGAAAAAATTGGAGTTAAGATGTCCTCGCTGAAAAATGAAGTTGAAATACACCAAAATCCTATAACGCTCTGCGGGACCAAAACTTTTTTCCGGATAAGACAGGTTTCCGCTTTATACAGGTTCCGCTTGAGACAAATTACGCTGTATACCACTGAGGAAGGCATAGTTTTGGGGAAACCCATCACAATAAAGTAAAAGGACAGGAGTGATCTTTTTCCACAAGTTTATTTAAACAAGACTAGTTTCAGCGAATAATTGCCATAATAAGGTCAAGAAACAAATACTGTTCGTATTTAAATAAGCTCCTGGAAAGAGGAAACTCCTGTCCTTCTTTCAATTCATTTTTATTCTTTTTTTATTCCTCTTTAATTTCGTTATCTATTCTAAAATTTATGATATGCGTCTACTTATGCTCTATTCACTTACTCTGTTTAGTTACTGTGCGCATTAATAACTATTTTATCTAGAATTGTGATGAAAATTGAAAAAAAACATAAAAATCAATTTAGGTATTTAATGTTCGATGGCTTTTCTAATCGATTTTCTTTCTTTCATTCACGCAACTGTTTCATTGCTTCCTCTTCAATATTTCTGGCCTCGGTTTTCTCATTTCAGAGAATCTTTTCTCACCTTTTATTTCTCTTAGACCAACTCTCGACTTCCCTTTTCATCACCTTTATCTTCCCCAACTTTTCAGGAAATAGATTCACTACATTAAGGCTTCATACGGAAATCTCTTCCATCATTCTCACTCCCTTTCACTTCCAACATCTCTTTTCCCTTTATTTTTAGACACTCAAAAAACCATCACCGAGCGCACTCCCATTCCTTAAACATATTCACTCCTTTCTTTGCCCATAAATCCATACCTTTTCCACTTGTATTCCATGGAGAAAGGTGTGTGAATGGAATTGGTCAGTGGTTAAATGTGAGCAACTATAGAGGGAGAGAGAGATGGAAATGGCTGTATATTGGAATGTACTCACACCCACATTTTATATATACTAGCGAGCTCCTCCAGCAATGACAAGATTTAATCTAACTTACGTAAGAATCTATTATGGTAAACAGATGTCTTCAGCCCGAAGGCTGGTTATCCTCTAAAGGGAGCGGGACGATTAGACCAAATGTGCCCTTTATTTCCTCACTGAAGAAGAATGCGGAATCGCAATTCTTTTTCGATCCGGCTCAAAATAAATTTCGTTTATTTTTTTGAAATGACTAAATTTGAGTGGTTGAAGAATTTTCTGCGCTTTAAATAAAATTTCACCAAATGTTCTCTTCTGCGGATTTAAATCACTTCGGCCGCTATTTCTAGATGATTAATTCACAGCAATACGCTGAGAAAATTATTACATATATATATATATATATATATATATATATATATATATAAATATATATATATATATATATATATATATATATATATATATATATATCTATTATATATATATCTATTATATATAGCTAACTCTCCGGATATACCTATATATATATATATACGAGTAAAAGTTGCTTGCATACTGCAAGCTATGAGTTGAATGCAGTATCGTACCAAGAATGGCCTCAAAACAATGTTCAAAACTTCGCGCAAAAGACCGCCTAGCGTCGAACTCAGGACCCTTTCCTGAGAGATAATGGCATGCGAATGTTAGATAAGTGCCACTCTGACGTGTTTCAAAGTTTCAATTCAATATCTTATCGCGAAGGTCCCAAAATGAGATTCCGTTTTCCCCGTTTGAAATGAATGGTGGAATCGGAATGACGCTCTTGCATCGAACCAAGAACCGCCAGAGGAACGGCGAACAGCGTATATGAAACATATGGCATGCCTCTATGTGCATCCCATATTATATCATTCCCGGTTATCGGATAAGTTTTAAAAATAATTGTCAAAATTGACCGCCATACATTTTATAACGGAGAATTTTGCACACACATGGCGTCGAACTCACGGTCGTTTGGTAACATTTCTTTAGTTAGTACAATAGATAACCACAGCATATCCAATCTCCGTGATTTTCACTGTACTGTGTACTGCACTTCACTGTGTGTTCGACGCCAGGTGGGTTCGAAATGCTTCCGTAAGAAATGCCTTGCTGAAATCTTCGACGATTTTCTTTAAATGCCTTCCCCATAAGCTGGATATATAAAACCCGGAATGGTGACAGAGGCGTTTGAGAACATTCATTCATGAGGGTCGACTTTTCTCCTGTGGTCCTTGGTTCGATGCAAGAGTGTCATTCCGATTCTATCATGCATTTCAAACGGGAATAACGGAATCTTATTTTAGGACCTTCCAGATAAGATATTGAATCGAAACTTTGGAATAAGTCATAATGGCACTTACCTAATATTAATTCGCTATTTTCTCTCACAGAAGGGTCCTGAGTTCGACGCTAGGCGGTCATTAGCGCGAATATTTGCAATCTGTTTTGAGACCGTTCTCGATGCGATAGAGCAATCAAAATTACGGTGTTTGCAGATGAGATGGTCTTCCATAGTATCAAAGGAAGAAATGTTAGCAAATGACCGTGTGTTCGACGCCAGGTGGGTTCGAAATGCTTCCGTAAGAAATGCATTGGTGAAATCTTGGATGATTTTTTTTTAATCCTTCCCGATAAGCTGGAAAGATAAAACCCGGAATGGTGACAGAGGCGTTTGAGAACATTCTTTCAGGTTATTCGCCGTTTCTACAGTGGTCCTTGGTTCGATGCAAGAGTGTCATTCCGAATCTACCATGCATTTCAAACGGGAATAACGGAATCTTATTTTATGACCTTCCCGATAAGATACTGAATTGAAACTTTGAAACACGTCAGAGTGACACTTCCTTAACATTTGTATGCCATTGTGTCTCACGAACGGGTCCTGTGTTTGACGCCAGGCGGTCATTTACGCGAATTTTTAAAAATTGTTTTGAGGCCTTTCTCTTTGCAGGAGACTATTCAAAATCACAGCGTTTGCGTTTGAAGTACTTTTCTATAGAACCAGAGGAAGAAAGGTTATATTTGACCGTGAGTTCGATGCCAGATGGAGGAAAATTTCTCACGTAAGAAATGCATTGCGGCAATTTTTAAGAATTTTGCTGGATAAGCTTCGAAAATGATACCCGTAAAGGTAACTTATTATATATTTTTACCAATTAGCTTGCAGTATGCAAGCAACTTTTACTCGTATATATATATAGCGCATTAAGCTGCTCTTTATTATATTTACAATTTTCCAGCTAAATTATTTCGTGAATATTAATAATTAAGATTAAAGAATACTTTTACTGTTTTTACATGAAAATTGCTTGTACCTAGGAGGAAAGCATTATTAAATTTTGCATTTTTAAAAAGTCTGAAAGTTATCTGCAAGTAAAAATTCGGTTGTTGGAATGGAAGTATTATTTCCTAGCATTTGTTCCTTCGGAATTATATTTTAGTAAAGTTTTCAGTCTTAAGGCATCTTGCATATCTATGGAACCATATTCTACCCCTTTAAGACTACTTGGCTATCAAAAACTAAGGATACACGTAGACCACTTCCCTTAGTTATATGAAGGTCCTCAAGTAAATTTAGGGAAAGCTCGTTCTCAGAAGACTGAAGAACTAAACAAGAAATAGCAACTGACCATCAACCGACACGAGAAGCAAACAGTAATGCGCAAGACATTATCTTGATTGCATTTCATACTTTTACAGAGATAGCATGATAACGCTAATAACTAATACCATAAACACAGGATGACAAGGATTCAGTTTATGATGATGAAGTTAAGCAATGTTTAACATAAATGATCATTATGAATCGATGTATTTCCTGTTGCACAGCAAAAAAAGGTGAAGTAGGTGCGAATACATAAAAACCACAAATACGGTTTGAATGTAACAATTTTCCTTACATTTACAAATAAAGAATGAGTATATAAATTGAATCGACTTTAACAGAACGTGTTGATAATTCCTTTTTTCAACATGACCCCAAAATGTACTTGAACTAGCATTATCTTCAATTGTACATACTTATCGCTTGAAATATTTCAGGGATATGCCTTCAGGGGTAAGGTATAGTTACCATCACGGCTATCGTATTGCAGGTTAAATTTTAAAGTAACGCTAAAATGAATGAATTTATGTTTGCTTTTGAGTTATCTAACCACTGCAAGAGTGTCTTACGTTTCTCTTCAATATCTTCTGGGAAGCATCCCTATTCTACTCGGATTGGCAGAAGATTCTTTTCCCGAATCATATTTTGCTTTAAGAAAGGGTTTCCGATAGTGTCGATTGCAATGAATTTGGCCAAGTTTCCGAATAGAGAGCCGATAGGAGGATAATCTGTTATGATTGAAGAAACTACACAAAGAGGGCGAAAGTATAAAATGTATCCTCGTGAGGATTGGAGAGCTTCTTTATTCTCCGGCGGAAATAAAAAGGCTTCGGAAGCCCCGAGGGAATTGCTCCCTTAAAGTATTGGCGACCGTGAAAAGAGCCATCTTACATTTCCAGGAGATCTCTCCGATTTTACTAAGAAGCTTATCGGCTCTGCCATTCACTAAGGATTATCGCTGTTCCTAAAACAAAGATCATATTAGTATTAACTCACGGGAAGCTCTTATCTTAAACGAAAATAAATTTCGAAAGTCACGAAAAATAATTTCTTTTATCTATATTCCATCGCTTTCTTGTTTTCTAAACGCAATTGTCTTGTGATAGTAATGTTAATAATGACTGGGCTAAGTTGAGTGTATCTTATGTTAGATTAGAATACAGGTCAGATTTGTGTTGGTGAGAAAAGGTCGATGTTAGGGTGGTATTTCAGCTGCTATAGAAATATTAGACAAATTTAAGCTCAGTAAAAAATGGTTAGGACGCTCCTTTTGGGACCGAGTGAAGCCTTCATTTTTACCGGATATAAAAAATATTTATTTCTTTTCCTGAGAGAGAGAATTTTTTGGCTCTTTATTTTTTAATAAACGCTTCACAACTTAAAAAGTAATAAACTTTGAAAAGTAATCCTCTTTGGTTTCCTTTACCTGCAGATAGAAAGAGTTCACAAACTAATGCTTTTTAATACTGACGATACTGTTGCCTTCTCGTTGTAATTTTTGAGAACGGCATGCTTTTCGGACAAAGAGAGCGTGTACTTATAATAATTCATTTTGTTTAAATTCACTCTGAAGTAGTAAAGAATTTCTACCAGATAAACAATTAAAGAGAATTAATAATATTTTAAGAGCTGTGATGAACATTGAACACGATCTCTCCAAGACTGCACTCAACAGCCCATCAAAAACTACACTAAAATGCTAGTTAGTTATAAATGTTTAAAATTGAATTAAAATAGCAATTCCTGACAACGTTCTCTGATGCGGCCGATCGGATGAAACACGCTTTATATGCTGATACCAGCCGTAGATAAAAGAAAATAACTGAAAATGCGAAGTAGATTCACTAAAAAAATTCAGATTACGTGAAGATCTTGCAGCAGTAATTTTTCGCAATTTCACTACTATAGAAGCACTTCTTCGTAACAATACATAAACGCAAAATTTGTTGTAAGTAACATATTTATATTTCAACCTTCTTTTTATTTTTCTGTTAGGTAAGACATTTTTCGCTTCAAGGATATTTTGGAAAGGTGAATCAAAGTCAATCTCATTAAGGGAAGGAAGTTTAATTCCAAAGGCAATCACAACATATTGATTGAGGCTGGCCAGCAGTCAAAGAATAAAATTTTAAACTCCCGAAAGAAATACAAAGGAAATGAGCATGCGCACATGTACAACTGCTCTAATTTTGCAGGTGCTGCACTCTAGAGGGAAAGATGGAAAAAGAGGAAAGCGCAAGAAAAAGCCTAATGAAAAGGTCGCTTCGCTAACCAAAAAAATGCAGAAAAAGTAGGGAAATGGTGATCTGGGGAATAACAAAGGAAACGAGAAATTGCGGCGTAATTAAGCGGCAAAAAATGAAGCGCGAAATTGGAACAAATGAACGCGAAAAACAATAAAAAAGTAATAATAAAGGAGTCGTGGTGCAAAGGAAGCTATGCTATGAGGAATGTGAATTACGGAAAAATATTCGAAACGCTTTCCCAAAGATTGTCAGTGTAATCTTATTTGCTTATTGAATTTTGCACTGAAAACCCGATCTTAAACGTACGCATATTATTCTCAAAAATAAGGATTTCAAATCATCAAAATAAATAATCAGAGGGACTTAATTAACATTTTTATCTTAAGACCTATTTTCGTGTAATTGAAATAGTGATTATTCAGACTTTGGAGTAGCAATTCAATTTATTTTCTCATTTTAAGGGAGTTTCTGCGTAGTTGATATAAAGACTGGTAAAGATTACCAACTTGGAATGCTGCAAAATAGACGTTTCAAAAAATAGGCACCAATATTTTTCGTTTTTTATATTAGTCATACATTTTCCTGGTTTATATTTTTGTCCTAAAATCATGGTAAATTTTATAAACTCGTTAAAAATAGATTTTAACAAATTGTAAATCCTTCCGCTTATATGTTAATGTGATAAAGTAGGGAATAACAATTCCATGTAATCTCACCATTTTCACCGTTCAAATATTTATTTAATTTCTCTGTGTTATGGAAATTTAGCTACCATTCAATCCATCAATCTTCCTCATTGGAAACGTTTTTCGGACCTGGTTTCATTTAATTTACAATTATCTTTGAGACAACTTCATTAATGCTTTTCAGAATTTCCTGAGAACAAAACTGAACCCTCTTTCTCAGTACCTTACAATGTAAATGAATGTTGTGCATTCTAAAAGACGAAGAGAAAAAAGCATTTTTTTAAAGGCGTTTGCCTCTTCAATTGCAACGTATTTAATGCGGACCACCTCGAAAAAGCCAGAATATTTAGTAATAGTACGAAGGAACTTGAACGATGGTTATGCAACAGTTGAATTTGGACGAGCTCTGTGAAAAACCACAATTCAGACCCCATTCCTGATATCTTCTATTTTTTAACCAATATTCCGAAGTTCGATTCCAGATGTAAAATAATGTTAATTATTAAGTATTTAATATTAATATGCATGTAAGTTTTAAATGTTATTAATGTACACAAAGGCTTCGTGAGAGTTGTATAACCGAATTACTAAGAGATTAATCACCCAAAGTACAAAAAATCTTAATATTCATGAATCACGTAATAGTTAAAAGAAGTACAGTTAAAGTAGTACTGCTAAGGCCGCTGAATTTTAAAGATAGGAAAAGTTATTTCTCATTGTGTAACATTACGATGGTTTTAAATAGTACGAAAGATTAACATATTAGTTTTTTTAATGCTTCGACAGCTGAGGCCATTTCACACGCCGGAGTCGAAGGACTGCTTTCACCAACACGCCGTCCAGTTTGCTATCCGGGAGCCCCACGGTTTACTAATTCACTTGAAAATCATATTTATGGAACTGCAGCAAAGCTTTAGAAAAAGAATGATTTTGGCCAACAATAATATTCGTAGTATAAGAAATGTTTTAAGTAGACAAAGGTTCACCTTACAGAAAATTAACTTCGAGACTCCATATTAAGCGCATCCCATATATCAACTAGAAATCATGAGAACAGGAATTCATAACGTAGACAAAGTAGACGAAATGTGCTAAGACGTTTATATAAGGATTCAAAAATTGATGCACATTGAATGCAAGAGGAAGAGTGGAGCTCCAATATAAAAATAAATCCATGTCTTTCTTGGATAATTACACGCAAGTATTACTCCTTGAATACAAAAATGTATGCAATTATATCTCCATGGAGAATTAGAACAAAATACTTATATGATAAGATGCGTAAAGGAAGTACTTTTGAGGTTGAGAGGCGTTTAATTCGTTATTCGTGCGTTGCTCGTGAGCGTTACTCGGATGCTTTAAGAGGCAGGAAGGGAATCTTTAGAAGAAAGATGATTCAATCAAAGACTTAATTTACTTAATGAATTCAGAGGAAGCACGCTCGTAGAAGAAGTAGCTGATATGTTGCGTCCTCCTTGTTACAAAGGCGTTTCTCATACTGCGCGGAAGATCAGAGAAAAAGATACTATAACTAGTCGATTCATGTTCTCGGAGAACGATTTGCGAAAGTAATCGGGAAGTGGTGTATGCATCCCTGCCGCTCAACGAAAGGCAGTGAACACGTGTACATGTGCACTGAATGATACAGGTTTATATTTCATATTATAATTTTACGTAAAAAGGTTTTTCTGAATTTAATCACGTTATTTCTTCAAACAATTGCATCTATCCTATTTATAAGAAGGTAGAAAATATTCCGTAAATGCTGGTGGATAGTTCAATGAAATTAAGTAATTCATTTTAGGGATCTTAAGTAATTTAAGATTTATTTAAATAAATTGTGGACATATTCACGATTAGATGAGGAAAAACCATAATCTGACCAAGTTCCATCAAATATCGCATGAACTTATTAAACATTTTATCACCATTCAGGGTCCACGTCAATTTATAGTATATAACCGAATTTAAAAGTTTGGTACTAATATTATAGTCAACCTGTTTGTTATTTTTGTGTTCGATATATTTATTTAAATGATCCGTTAGATAATATTTTTGATATAGAAATGTATTTTTCGTATTAAAATTGAGGTAAAGGAAAAGGCAATGTCGAATAAGGAAATGTTTCAGATGGAGTACACTTGGGAGAGTTTCTTTATCGCACGAAACGTAGAAGGAACGTGAGAAAGCCTAACCAGATGCTTGTGTAACTTTGCTGCATCTCTCAGCTGCGACACACTTCCAACGGGCAATCTCTTTAAAGTGGCCTAGTTTAAGCCCTTGAATTTCTATTCTGCTCAACTTCCACAGGTGTAATGAGAATCTTAGAAGTTACTTTTTCACTTCTTTTCGCGAGTTCTTTATCAACTGAAAGTCATTTCGGAAAATAAGGAAATGAGTGATCATTAATTTCTTCCACGAGGAAGGAGTTTTAATCAAATTCCATCCAATGTATCGAATGTAAAAATTTTCATCTAATCTTCATTCTTATTAATAGTTCAATTAAGTGACGTAATCGTTATCTGGTTATGCATATTTAAGCAGAATAATAATTTGTTATTATTATTAGTATTATATGCTGCAGATAGACCATCGTCAGGTGGCAGCCCCTAAACATTCTCGAGTAAGACTTAAACAATACAGAAACACTCCAAAATCCTTTGCATTTGAAGTACCAATACTTCAAAACATCATCACTACCTTCACAAACACTATCGAAGCACACGCAAAAATCACAAGACTCAATGCATCCCCGCGTTATCTCTTCCAACATCTTTAAACAACATCCATCCCACTCTCTCAATTGCCGTTTACATCGGTCCTTTGGATAATCGCTACCTTCCATTGATAATTCAACCTATGTATGTAAATTATTTTCAGCATACTTTTGAGTTTAAGTTTTTACTATTTTGACTATTACGATTGGTAAAAAAATATGATACGGATTTGATCGCTTTCCATTATTTTGATATCATCTATAAACGTATCTAAGGTTTCAATTATAATTTATGTTATTTTCTTTTTGTTTCTTATTCTTGTTTTTTTCCCCTTCTTCCTCTTCTGAAATTTCCTCGATTTCTATGTTTTAATTTCCATCAAACTATCTTTATGAGATTTGCGATTCTTCAATAATTTTTATATTATAACAATATATTCATAATAAATAAATTAGATGTATCGGATGATTCTTACATTTTCAGTTAACTTTTTATGCTATTTGATGTGATATTCATAAGCTATACATGCTTATTTTCCACTTAGTAATACTATTTTTACTGTTATTACTTCTGTTCCTAAACTTTCGACCCGCACCAGAGTTCATTTCATCTAATTCTAGTAAAAGTTGCAGCGAAATTCGGTGCATTGAATTATCTGAATATTTTGGTGTTTTAAAATCACCAAATTTAAGTTAAATATCATAAAATTTTAAATTTATAGAATTATGTAATGCAGAATCGGCGAGTTGTACTGAATATTATTTCATGTGGGAGAAATGGAATTCTTTCTTTGCTTTACTAATTGATAATTACTTATGTGGATGCACAGTTAGAAGCTGACAATAGTCTGATACCTAGTTTTTATCACTAAAGAACCTTATTGTTTGCTATATTATTTATAGACCTTAGTTAAAAAGTTGAAGATGGATTTTTTTAATTTTTGTTTTGTTTGTTTCATTTGTTGTCATATTTATGATTAAAGCGTCCTGAAAAGAGGGAAATAAAGGATATGTTAAGTATGTGTCGATAGAAAAACAAAAACTAAATAGATGAAGGTGTCAAAATTGGTTTATCGGTCGAATGTGTACAATTAAAGTTTGTAAGAAAAGTTACTCAAAAAGAACGTGTGAAACATAAACAGTGCCAAATCATTCCTCATGAAAGTAGCTACACCCTGACAACAACGACGAATAATTTGCTACCTTTTCGAAGTTGCCCTTTGGACGAAGCGCGATTGCAATCCTTCTCCTCTAAAATGCAGGCGTCCATTTTTAACCTGTCCTCGCTTAATTTGGACGTTGCTGGATTTTGACGTCCGTTTATCCATTCATTCGCCATAAATTTCCCGAGAATGGATTAGTTCTTGCGTCCACCGAGACGAGGCACTGCGCTCCGCTTGCCTGACAACTTATCTACGGAATATAGGCAGCCGACGCTTTCTAAAAAATGTCGCAAAACTGCCTTTCGAGCATGTGTACGCTTCGTGACACACTGCCGCAGCAATAAGAAGGCGTCCGTTAGTCTTTTGTTTTCTTTTCTGTATTACTCTTTCGTAACTAGATGGCGCCAGAGAGCCCTTTTTCTGAAGGAACTATAAAATCTTTATTGTTCTTTAAGTGGCAGAAACTGAGAGAAACGTACTTAAAAGGTGTGATGCATTTTTTTATCGGAACTTTCTAATTTTTTTAAGTCGTTCGCCCACTGGAATTCGCGTCAATGTGACTTGGTCCGCCTTTTCATGAAAACAGAGATATCGACGAAATTTCATTGCATTCATTCTCTACAACAAATTTCGAAACTGGTCTTAAAATTGACATATAAATAAATGTTACGAAATCATGGATGGGAAATTTCGACGTTCGATATTAATTTTATGGTTTAACATCCATGCTTTCTCTTAAATATATGCAATTTTTATTCTAATACGAAGTTGCGCGAGACATTAAAATTCATCTTACTTACCAATTAAAGCTATCTTTTATTGCTTAGCAATGTTCCCTATAAGCCTTTTCTCTTTAATTTCTTTGTTAATTCCCTCCTATTAAAATTCAAACTACTTTAGTGTTTCATTCGGTAGTACGTATATATTATATATGTGCATTTTATTTTCTTAATGTTTTTCTTCTTTCCAGTTTATGGTGGAAGTTTTCTGCTCTCCTATCTTTCATTTAACTCTCTCATTAGTTATTTGTAGGTTTTTCTCACCCCTTGTTTCTGTGTATTTTACTGCTGTGTATTATTTTTCCCCTTGACGTCACTTATGTTTTTTTAGCCTAAACTAAATTGATCTTTTCACTATTATTTGAGTTAACGTTTAATTAGTAATTCTTGATACGATTCCTATGGGTTTCGAGGTAAGAGCATGAGAGAGTAACAGTGAAAAAATATGATGACTTTTTCGTATGATGACCGATTTACTGAATATTTTCGAGATAGAGTTTTTTAAAAAGTTACCAGGCAGTAAAAAGGAAATTTCCAAAAGTATGACAATCCTTGCTCCTATGAAATGAAGCTCATTTAATCTCATATATAACTGTAATATTGAGAGATAACTTGAAGACGAAATGATTTAAGATTAGTCATGTCTATGTATTTTTCCCCTCTTATTTTTTTTCTGTAAAGCGAGAGTCACTTGCGCAGTTATAAGAGTTTCTTGTCAGTTTTTCCTCTTTCAAGACGAGCAGCTCGAGTAATTAAAAGTATTTAATGGAGATGAGCTCGCTCTGCTCTTGACGGGAAATTATCTTTTTTAAATTCCGCGTCTTAGCAACGCCTCTATTCTCTAATTAGCTGCTTGGAAATACTCTGCCGCATGCCGTACACATTCTTCTCGATATTGGAAACATGTTCTTTGGCGTTTCAGCGCAAATAGGAGAAAAAACAAAGGTAAACTCTTTCAGTATCGTAGAAGATTAATTAAAGCATTTGCTCACACTTGCTCGAATTAAGGAAGGAGTAAGACACGGGTGATTTTCTTTAATCTTCCTCAGATAATCCGAAGAAACAATATATAAGAAAAAAGTTATACCTAGGGAAGTGATTTTACTGAGAAACATATGTTACTGAGAAAGATATGTTTAAACATATCATCCTGCAGAGTATGCAACTTGCAAACACGGTTGTGATGGGCGTGTAGCAGATATGTGAGGATACGCTAATTTTAATGTAGAGAAAGCACGAGATCATTATACAGACAATACTAGTGTTCCATTTTGATTCTACTATTCACTGTAGAATTTTAAAATTTTATATAGCATAATATTTATCCAATTATTTGTTCGTCTTCATCTTTTCCTCAGTGAATAATGCATCGATACCTCTTATCGATTTGCTTATTGTTGTTAAAATATGCAAAGAAGCAATTATGGATGTAATAAATTTAAGTAGGTTTAAGCCTGTGACATTTGGAACAGAAATGCCAAAAAAAATCCATAAATGGACTGCAATACTTCTTGTACTTATTCCATTTCATTATATCTGGGGACATTTTTTTATGCATCCAGTATCGTTTTCTTTTACTTATTTTGATGTTTAAAAGTACGATACTAACATGTGAGGTGTGATTTTCTACGCGTAGATATGAAGTAACTGCTGTTGAGAAATATAATTAGAAGAATATTTTTTTAATGGAGAGCATAGGCATCTTTGGAGAGAGTAGGGTTATCTGGATGGAACACAGAATCATGAAACATTTTCCAACCATATTTCCTTCATTCTTGGCATTCCATATCTATGCCTTCAACTATGAACTTCAAATAAATAACTATGAATGTAGAAAAGGTTTCATTAATCGATAGTGAACGGGAAAACATTTAGTAGTTTTAATCTAGTCACTACAGTCCAACAACCATCAAAAATAGGAAGGTACGTATTTCGCTGCCGAGGACAGCATCTTCAGAGGTGACTGGTAGTAAAAGTGAAATGTGACCCAAAGAAAACAAAAGAAACGCAGAATAAGCTCCAGCAAGACATACAAAGTTTTGTCAAAGTCTAAAACAATCTAACGATCGATCTTATTAATTTCTCTAAGAAAAACTTTTTGTTAACTAATAGGTTCTTTTTCTGATGTTTCTGAATGCTCACAGTAACCGGATGAATTTAATACTCTAAGTAATGAATATTTTAGTTTATATTTGTTTATTAATTTTATTAAGATTCTACTTCTATGCAAAAAGTGGTTTAATTCTGACATACACTTTCAAGGACAATAGTCGTTGGAATTATTCTGAATTGAGAATATTCTTAATAGGTTATCAATCTTCACGTGAATCGAGAAATTCCTAGATTTATTTCGTTCCTCATAAGAACTTTCTCAGTGTTCCTTCTCCGTGAGATTCCCTTGGAATTGGTCCAAATCATATTAGGAGAAGAGCTTTGGAGAGATACGAAATCCTAATGATAACACGAATCTTAAGCCACAAAAAAGGAAAGTGGCTCCTCTCGAGGAGATTTACTACTTTTGAAACTTCTTATGTATTCGTGCAAGATCTAACGCGAATGCCGAGACTTTTTTCAACTGTCTCTCCCTCCGGCTTAAAATGAGAATTGGCCAAGTCTCGAATCATCATGTTTTTCAAACTAACGAAGTGTTCGATTTGTTCAGGGAAGTGCATATATTTTCCTTCTGTTTTGAACCTATCTCAAACACCTTTTGCGAATTTCTTGAAATCTCTATTCATTTCAACTTCTGATTCGCGACCAAAATCCTTCTTCCCCCGATTGAGCGTTCCTCGTGTTGCATTATTCATTTTACATTTACTTCATTTAATTTAATCAGGTTTCCTGTTTATTTTAGGGCCCTCCAACTCAATAATTATCTTTACTTTTAATCTACTGGAGTTTTTAGATTCAGTTCTTATCAACGGGGTCCTGTATAGTCGAGTAATATGCCATCTCATTCACCACGAAACAAAATATTGCAACTTTTATCATATTTTACTAAAAATCTCAGAAATATAATGTTTTGAAGTATTTAATAGATTCTTGTTCAGTTCAGTATTTCTGTTGGAGAACTTTAATTCCCTGTTTCAAAAGAAGGAAAATCCACAAATCGTAAGAATGGAATTTATACAAATTAATATATCTCGACAAATTCAACCTCATATGGTGCTATTGAATGAGAACTTCTAATGATACAGATATATTCCCTTTCCCAAAGAATAATAGAGACTGTTTGTTTTTGATTATGGAAAATAGTTACTTCAAAACCGAAGGAGTGATTTAGATAAAATTAGACAGAGCAAGTTAGTTCTAGACTTTGCTCAGTTACTCTCAGTCCCTAAATTTCTCAGTTTTGTATTAACAGGAGGCATACGTATGTAAAACTAGTGATATTCGTATGCATTTATCAAAAATAATTTTCATTAAGCATCAATCAATTCTGCAATGACATTGATCATAAGCTTTTTTTCTGGAATGCTTTGCTTATTTTCATGCTGTAAAAGTTATCAAATATTGAAGATATATAAATGGTAATAGAAGAGGAAAATAGTCACCTTTTGTGTTGACCTATTTTCTTGATTTGGCGTGTTACTCAGTTTAACTACAAAATAACTGAACATTAAATAAAAAAATACGTTCGCACAAAGAAAATAATCAAAAAAGACAGGAAATAAGCATTGTATAGTAAAAAAATGGCTATAAGATATGTTAGGAATGAAATGATACACTGCTTTTTCCTTTCTTTCACTTTTAAAGATGTATTCCTTGAGGGATGTATAAGATATTATTTTCTTGCTGTAACTTTCTATATACTTCATAAGCTACATTTTCTTACATCCGACACTCCTTCTCACATCATTCCCAGTCTAAGATCCATGCGGCAGATGAAATACTCATAAAATATTGGTGTCTACGGCGTTATACTTCTGCCATCCGCCGAGAGAGTAGTAAATAATCTAGGACGCGGAAACTGTAATCCATTCGGTGCATCCATTATATGGGCTTTTTAATTGTGTCCCCCATCCATCCCTTCTGTGTCGGTTTCACACCCTCGAAATGGCATTCTTCTCGAGAGCTTTTTCAAGAGGTGAGTCGAGGGTGTCCGTATGGGGTGGCCATATATTTCTTCCTTCCCTCCGTTTGTTGCCTTTTCCGTCCCTTTTTCCCCAAAGATTGCTTTGTTCCCCCTTTAATCTTTTCCTTTCTCATCTCTTCCGAGATTTATCTTGTCTTAGGAACGGAGGGAGCAAACTACGAGGATACGACCAACATCATGCTTGTTCAAACATATAGAAACGTATAGTACGTTATTTAAAATCTTTAAATTCTTATCTCTACAGATGTAGAAAGACAATTTCTATTAATAAAATACCAAGATGGATTTCCATCTATAGTTACAAAACTTTTAGCTAGTTGTTATTTAGTGTTCGTATTCTTCCTTGCTTTCCAAACAATGGCGTTAAACGTTAAAACCGTCCCATCGCTGTCTTGCTGTTTTCCTTTACAGGAAAGGATATAGATAAGGAAAACAATTTAGTTTAGATTAAAGAAAATGAGATTCATCCAGATAATTAATTTTTAATGGATATTCTTGCCAACGATTTACACTTGCGTTTCAGTATCTATTATCTATTATATATAGCTAACTCTCCGGATATACCTATATATAGGGGATACAAATTCTAAGTATGTTCCACAAGTGCCGTCGACGTCAGATTTTTTCGACGTACTGGCCCCACCTTGTAGATGCCAGAATAATTCAGACATCGACGCTAGGTGTCATAAGCTCGATACCAGAATGTCCCAAAAATCGCAATTTTCCCATAAGAATGCATTGCGCGGATATTTGAAAATTATTTTGAGGCACTTATCGGTAAGATAGAGGAACCAAAATCTCGGAGGTTGAAGTTGAGGTAGCCTTCTATGGTTCTTATGGAAGAAATGTTGCCAAACGACCGTAGGTTTGACGCCAGTTGGGTGCGAAATTCTTTTATATGAAGCATCGCTGCAATTTTTGAAATTTTTTTCAATGCCTTCCTGATAAGCTGGAAGGATAAAACCCGGAATGGTGACAGAAGCGTTTGAAAACATTCTTTTTTGAGGTTCATTGTTTCCCTAGTGGTCCTTGGTTCGATGCAAGAGCGTCATTCCGATTCTGCCATGCATTTCAAACGGGGAAAACGGAATCTTATTTTAGGACCTTCCCGGTAAGATATTGAATTGAAACTTCGGAACAAGTCAGAATGGCACTTATCTAATATTAATATGCAATTGTTTCGTACTATTGGGTCCTTAGTTCGACGCCAGGCGGTCTTTTGCGCGAAGTTTTACATTGTTTTGAGGCCTTTCTTGGTTCGGAACTGCATTCAACTGATAGCTTGCAGTATGCAAGCAACTTTTACTCGTATAATATGAAGACTTCAGATTTCTTCGACGGTGAAACTAATTCTCATTGTTTCTTTGGACATGGTAATGGCAATCAATCCGAGTTTCTTGTAGAAAAAGGGACATCTGTTAATTTAGTTGTAGTGAAGCTATTTTCAGTATATCCATGATGATTCTAATGTAGGTTGAGTTTAACATCATCGTGACAAATGAGAGAGAATGAAAATTGTCATTCTTAGATTATTTTTATTCTTAAAAACTTCTCTCGTTTTATCCTTGCGTTTGAAATGTTTTCAAGAACTTTCTAATTACCCTCAGTTTCTCGATCTGTGAACAGACATTCTATTTGTAATAATATTTAAAATAAAAGGATTGCATCAGCTTAACTAGCTAAACGAATGTGATTTAGGTAACGATGCGTACTGTACAGGCTTATGTAAACTTTATAATTTATGACCACCGTTTATGTCAACAACTTTGGTGAATAACCTGGGAAATAATTATGATTTTCGTCATGAAATCATTTACCTCTGCGATGAATTAATCATAATTTAAGCTATATTGTCCATTTAATAACCTATTTTGAATATTTTAGTAGTAAATTTATAAATTTCCTACGCTCACGGATATATTAATTTATTCTGTTAATTTGACATTATACTTACTTCGTGTATCCCTAATTGTATAGGTTCAATTACAGTGAATTGCAGCAAAATTAAGTGAATTATTCAGCTATAATGTACACAAAAGTGGCTAATTTACTTTAATTTAAACCAGTAGGGACTCGGGCACGAACCCCCATCTGGGCACACCGGCAGATAGTATAAATAATTAAGTCACACAATAGCAATGGCGCCGCAGTTGCTGCGTTGTATATAAGAACACAACAAATGCATGGGATATTGATTTTGGAATTGAAAAACAGGAAATTACCAAATAGTTGTAAATCTAACTAAGTTGAAAAACTGCCCGATCATAAACTACTTAACTCATACTATTCATCCTTATTTAATTGAGGTATTCACAATTTTTATGAAGTTCGTCTTCTTTGCATGTAGTTCTAGTAAACATGATCAGCGAGAACTTTGAATTATAATAACGCTGTATTTAGAGCAATTATAGAATTTCAGATTTACTAGGTGCTGTTGAGACGAATTAAAGTTTATATCAGACATGTAAATAGCAGTTCCTTAGGAGAGAAATAGACTGATGCTTACAGAGGATGAAAGCCTTTAAAGAATGAAGATGATTAACATCCTCTCATTACAACGCACACCTGTTTGCTGTTTCCTTTGTTTTTTCGAACAGCTTGTTTTTCTTTTGCCCGGGGCCGACATTGTTTTTCGTTTCAAGAGCTTCCTTGCTATATTTTTCATTTGTTTTCAATTTGTATATTCCCTTCACTGCTTTCTTTTTCCTTCTTTATATTTTCTCTCATCGTTGTTTTTTTCTTCTTTTTAATACTCTTTGCGAATAAAATTAGAACTGTTGCCATCACTCGCAAATCGAGTAGTCAGAAAGTAGATTTCAGTATAAAGAAAATGTTTGTGGAGATAATGAAATTCCTCTGTTTTTAAATAGAATGTAACAATTAAAAGACGTGCTGTTTGAAGCCATAGGAAGATATTAGAAAAAGAAAATACAAAAGTGGCTCACAACATCAGAAGAGGAGGGGCAGCGTAAACATAGCAATGTTATGTGCTCTTCAATGAAAAGTTGAAAGCGCAATTGCTAAAAAACCGATATTATTGTTAAGGATGCTTTCTTGCTTATTTGTAGATTTCTCATAAACTATGTTTATCATCTTTTATTGATTATGAGACAATATGTGTTGGACATTGTTTAGATACATTACTCAGTAATTGTAAAACAGAAACCAGGAGTGCCAAACGACCAAATTTATTCGTGAAAGAGGCAATTCTTTCCTCCGTCGGTTTCTATTTTATATTTGACACTAGCTGAGGCGCCCGTTGATTCTCAACGGGGATATATAAATAAGCAGTAGATAATATATTAGGTATTAAATTGAGCAGAGGAGAATCTAAGATCTCTCACTTAGCTTGGATCAATGAAAATGTTATCCTAAACGGAAATGTATTTGCATATTTTATAATATATAATAATTGAAATATTTACAAACTTATAATTTGAATCCAATTCTAGAATCCAGAATAAGAATTGAATCAACTTAGATTTTCTGTCCTCAAATTTGTAAGATGATTATTCCCTGAGATTTTTCCTGGGTGCACGTCATTTCGTGCAATAATCACCCATTCCCTTATTTTTCCTTCAAATTTACTTATTAAGATAGTATTGCTTAGATTCACATTGAATCCTATTAGGGAGAAAATTTTAATGGAGACAATACTACTTGCGGTTTACTCGGCTCTCACGAAAACAAAAGATCGCCCGTGTAAAAATGAGGTGTTTGATTAAGTTATCATTTACCCGAAACGCTAATGTAATACGCGGTATTAGAGTCACGGTTCAGACACCCACTGTCACACGCCGCAAGGCTGCACGCAGTATACATTTATCAATTTAAATTTTTTCCAGCGTAAATCACACTTAGTAGCTTCATTATTTTTAAATAGAGTCGACAAAGTCGAAGTGATAAAGAAACTTTCCCTATATGATCGTACGTTGCCTCCTGTGAATCAACACTGCAAATTGTTCGAAATTGCAATTACTGAAATTTCAGAATATTGCCTGCTATGAACATATGCTATCATTCATTTTAATCATTACTTTCATATGGGCCTAAAATCACCGTGTATCCTTACGGAAATACGCAATACCTCGGTTTCAACAATCGCATTCGTCATCAACGTTGTTGACTCGTTGTTTATAGCCTCAAAATTTCACGAAATTCCCGTTTATTTTAACCGAATTCTCGCCATTTCGACACGATAACGATATTTAATGGCCAAAATAAAAATCTTTATTCATTTCTCTTTCTTTTGGTGCCTCTCTCGATTTCGTAAGCCTATTATTTCTAATTTAATTTTGCAAAAGAAATGTAGCCTGCAACCGATAAAACTGAGGTTTACGTGCCTTTCTTATGAGAACGGTTTTTCATGTCTGGGTTCGAACTGGGGGCCTACAGATAAGTTAAAAGTAGCCTATTATCTGCGCAGGGAATACGTTTATAAATCCTGAAAGTTTGAAAGTTGTGCCATTTATGGTACTCGAGTTTTAGGCGAACATACTTACATACATACATACATACACACATACACACACCTTATTTTATTATATTAGATGTCATTGCGGACCAAACCTTAACATTTTCTTCTAAATATTAGAGTGATACATATCTCAAATTTATATATTTATATTTATTTTCACCTAAAGTAACACTTCGGAATTTCTTTTGGAAATTCTAGTATATGAAGAACTCGTTGCATTTATTATTTCTCTATCATCATGTTGAAATCTAGTAATCCGTATGTAATCAATTTCAGATTTGCAAATATATGAAATTATTTTTATTTTGGTAATTAAGATTACCTAATAGCAGTGCCCATTCCTTGGATTCAATAAAAGCCGATCGTTATTTCTTTAATTTTTTTATGGTGTGTAACTAGAATGGCCCAAATAATCTGTAGTTATAAAGAATATTTTTTTAAGTATGACGTCTATTCTTCCTCAGTCCTCATTTAATTTTCATTCATTATTAAAACTAATATCTCTCATGTTAAAATTCTAAAATTATCAAAACCTAAATGTTTTTTTTAATATGGAAATATTGATGCATCGAACGCACATTAATTTAAAATGATATTAATACTATAAAAATTTTATTAAAAAACTACTACAAAGGTTGGCCTTAGTAAAGAGTTGATATCATTAGTTCGAAGGCACTCATTAGGAGAAAATTCTTAGTGAAAAAATGACTTATTAGTCTTGCAAATGTTCAGTGTACTTACTTATGCAGCAAAAAAATTCATTGAAATGAATTTAATCTACAAAGCTTTCCCGAAATAAAAAAAAAGAATTTCCATTTTTCGTCCGTTTGATGCTCTTAATTAACTTCATTGTGAGAAAATGAAAGACTTTGAAATATTTCTTTACGTAGAAATCCAGTGCTTATTATCAGAATGCCAAAGAATTTTGGCTGAATTACTAATTGGTGAGTTATATTTCATTTTATTGTAATCCCTAGTTGAGTAAGAAGAGGAAAAGAGAATGCTTGGAAATTTTAATTAAATACCCCGACAATTATGTTTTAATTTTAAGTGTTGAATAAATAATAATTAATTGTAATAAAAATTA
The DNA here is from genome assembly GCA_036926295.1 of Pachydiplax longipennis. Taxonomy (NCBI): domain Eukaryota; kingdom Metazoa; phylum Arthropoda; class Insecta; order Odonata; family Libellulidae; genus Pachydiplax; species Pachydiplax longipennis. The sequence continues at coordinate 1,733,982 of JAVFKF010000054.1, forward strand.
CAAGGTAAGACCTGTCTTCTGCGGAGAAATTTTTCACGGCGCACTTTATCGGATTTCAGTGTATTCTACCTTGTGCTGAACTGAAACCGTTTATCTTTCTTGAGTGGAATATCAAGACGTTCCTCTTTTTAAATATTCAGCCGGAGGTCGTCGAATGACGACCGGAGTATAAAATCGTGCAAGGAAAGATTACGGAGTTTGAAACAATTAGTAGATTCTTGTTTATGTAAAAGTAATTTAGATCAGAGTAGATATATTATAGCTTTGCCCAATTCCAACCAATAATAACATTTAGAAAGTTTACGCATCGAGATATTGCGTTATGTCTTCCTATATCACAGCGAAGACATCTGTTATGCTTACACAAAATTTCATTAGAGTTTCATGCACTTCACGCTACACTTTTGTTTTTCGTTAGTGAAATAAGGAGATTACGACTACAAAAAGATCATTATTCGCATCGAATTAGGGAAAATTTTAAATATAAATGAATCAATCTTTTCCATAAAAACGCGTTTTCTCCTCCTTATTCATGAAAACCAAATGATTTGAAAGTAGTGGAGTTTATTTTGCGTCTCATTGAGAACTATGAGTCATTTTATACACCATCGCTAAAATTATTTATGTATATATTACATCATTGTTTTTATATTTCATAGCATCACCAAGATAACAAACTTTGCTTGAACGAAAATTAACGAGATTCTCAAAGTTTATTTCGAGGCTGAAAAGCTCAGTAACTCATAAATCGGTTGAAATAACTTTACTTTTTGTTTAATTCAAGGATATACATCACCTTGGGTCATACTCACCCAACGGGACTAATTAAGGATTAACATGGTGTTCTCGGTATTTACATTTGACTAGGACATAACCTTCTTTGCTGTTTTCAGCGATGTTATAAGAGATTGGAGCTTTGTTGTATTCTCTCTTTGAGATTTATCTACTCTTCATATTTTTACTACTTTTTGATATATTTATATAATAACTCATTTAAGCTCATATACTCTAATTTATTCAGACTCAAATCTTTTTTGTTTTTTATTTTGGTCCATTCACATTCTTCATCTAAGACATTCTCTTTCCCAACCACATGGATAGAACCAGAGCTAACAAGTCATTCGGCTTTCAGCCCAAATGTGACCTTCATAAGCAGTTATTACGATATTTAAGTCACTTCCTGAAACAAATATTGCTATAAAAATAATTTTGTTTTCTAATCTGAATTTCGACAGAAAAAAATATTCTCCATCAATTTAGTTAGTAAGTGAATTTGTTTTCTCATAAAATTTCGTCGTTAAACGTTCTGAATATAGGTAACACACAGAGCAAGACTGACTCCATGGTTTCACGTGTGGCTTTTCTTATGAGATCTAATTTTAAATGTGACCCTCTCATGGTAAAAGGTTCCCCATCCCTTGTCTGGCAAACCCCTTTCATATAGTTGTCACATATCCTTTCCTTCTGGCTTCGTTCATTCGTACCTTAGTCTATGATTAATCCATTTTTATGCTTTGGCCGCACATGATCATCATAGAATCTCTAGCAACATCATTGAAATTACCACTCCTGTCCCACAAGCAACTTCGGTCCCCTCGAAGCTTGGGTATTCTCGTAATACTTTTTATAAGTGCTGCTCAATTTTATCCAGCTATCTATTCTAAATTTATAAATTCAATAGCTTTAATTTTTAGAAATTCATTGTCGCGTTTGTACATCACTTGAATTTTATATGGGAGTAGGAGGCTCATTTCGTCATTTAAATGAAGAAAATCGGGAAAATTGCTACTTAAAACTCTTAGTTGGCATTGTACGAGCATTAATTAAGCGCCCGCAGAAATTTTCTTGTCACTGAAAGGTATAAAACGAGCTATGCGGACAAGCCAAATTTTCGCCACAGTGACACGGTGACCGCATTCTACATTCCTTGAACAGCTACTTCCGACGAATTCGATGTGTGGTAAAATGACAGTAATAAAGTTGGTAAGATTGTGGTACTTAAGGCTGAATAAACACCCTCTAAGAAGATTCCACCCACTCGAGAAAGTCTTTATGACATTGCGCTGAACTTCTATCGCCACAAGGCAGTAATAAAAAGTGCTGATGAGGAAAAGCTCTCCTTCGCCGAGAGTGCCTCAATATCAAAGTTCCAATGCATGTTTTCCACTTTCTATATTCGCCCATATTCCTCAGCCAGTATTCCAAGTCGTCAACTGAAACATCTATTGATATGCGTATTTAGTAACATTTAGTATATGAACTTATATGGGATAAAACCCGATTAAATGGCATTTAAGGGAACCAAGTGAAAACTGTGTTATAAGCGAGATAACCAAGGTCTTTATTTTACGCTAGAAAACAACTCTTTAATTTTTAAATAAGTACCTTACACCTTGAAAGATGTAGAAATCTTCGCTAGTTAGCTAGTTTAATTTACTTGCCATAGCTGTAGATATCTAGAGAGAACTCTGTATAATAATGGTTCCCTTATCATCATTTATTTTCAAGAACGGTCCGCTTTTCGGACAAAGAGAGCGTTTAAATTTATTTAATTTCGGTCATTTTTTTAAAGCGCAGTACAGTTTTTTAAGACAGTTAAAAATGGATTAAGTCTATCGAATGAGGATTGGCGAGCTTCGATGAAACTGGAGACATCCGCGTCTTATGCGTACGGGTATTTTTATTATGCGATTCATATGATTGGGAGAAAACCCTTTATAAACTGTAAATGTGTCTGAAACGTGTTTTACTGTATGTGGTATGCATGCTTCTTCAGATATTTTTCCTAACGGTATTTTATAAAAGATCTTTTCTAGTGATTTCTAAAAAGCTGCATGAAGAACCGTGAAAACTGGAATTTCCGTTTTTAATTCCCTCCGTTTAATGAACTACTTTTTCTTCCTAATTAGATAAGGTTGGGTTTCAGGTTATTTGACCATAATAAATGCATTTAGAAATCTTTTACATCGTCCACAGCAATTATTGCTTTTGCAGATTAATAATAATATACGATGAACACTCGATTTAAGTTAATTTGAGAGCTTTTTTGAATGACCATTTGGAAACGCAGCCATGCTAGGATTTCTGCTCGGTTGACTGACTTTTTGGTCTTGGATCTTGAGTGTAAAATAATAAGGAAACATCGCTCCATCATATGAACAAAGTGAGTAAAATATATTTCTCCGTTTGATATCTTTTACAGGGAAAATGCTCAGTGTTCATGTCAAGACCACTTGTCCTGTTCACATGATGCTTCTTACGAGTATACGGTAAATCTGAGTATTAACTCGAGCACACATTAATCACTTACTCTTCAATCTTAAATTGATACGTATTTTATCCATTATATCTCGCTATTTAGATAATTCAGGATGGAAACCCAACCGTTCGTACATTATGAATTCGGACATGAGTTATGCAATTTAAAGACTTTAATAAACCACTCTCTCCTCACACCATATTCAGCAAGAATTTCTCTATCATAATTTCACTTTTGTACCATTCACACTCTATTGGAACACCATTTTAGTAATTTTTCTTCCTGCCTGTTTATTTAAACCGACGTTACCATTCCTATGCTGCTGCAGAATTTATCTTAGGCCACCGATTTCCAGCACATTCATTACTGACTTTCTTGTTAATTCCACTTTATCTAATCTATTCTAAATACTTTTAATTCATACTTTTATTAACCCAACGGTCGCTATTGTACATTTATTGTATTGTCAGAGTGAGCTTCCTTAAAATTTACCCATATTATAATTTTACGCTATCTCAAAGAGCATTTTGATGTGATCATTAATAGCTGACACAGCGTATTTATAGGATGATTATCATCGTTCGGATATGCGCCTTCATTAAAATATTCCTCTCATCGCATTCATTCAGGAGAACTCGAAGCCATTTTAATAATCTCTCGGCATTTGCTGACAAATGATGGACATGTATGTGATCTTATAATTTCATCGGATATATTTCGCATAACATCTTTGACTGCATGATTTCAAATCAGACATATTTTATGAGCTCTTTTTCAAAATCTTCTTTTATGAATAAATATTCCACAAAAAATATATACTTAGCGGTTTTTTGCGTAATGCTGCCACTGACATGTATTCAGAAGTTACAAATATAAATTTAATGAAACCTTGAAAACATTTGATTCTTTTCTTCATCTACCAATATGTCACTCACACCATCCCATTTCGGGATTCGCAAGTTATTTTAACCGTTTATAGATTTTTCAATGCTTTAATTTCTCTACAGACATACATCTTCCCTATTGAATGCTCTCTCTTTCACTTCTTAGATAACTAATCCTAGTCTATCTAAGGCATCTTATTTCTTTGTCTTCTCCTATGTCTGTTCCCTAAAATTCTTCCTTCGATAACTATCTTTGAGTGTCCTCTTAATATTTGACCCACCCATTTCCTATACCGATGTTTAATTACTTTGATCAAGACCATCTTTGTTCCCAACCATCTCTGGCTCCTCCTCAACTGTTTTTTTATCAACTAAACTTACCATTTCCATCCTAAGTCATATCAAAATCTCGAAATCCCCTTAAGATCCTCGTTTCACACCCTTTTACGCTCTAAACCAATCCAATGAGAAGACATTGAATAAGGTATGATGGCACATGAACCTACCGAAAGGTGGAGCATTAATGTATGATCAAACTGAAATCCCAAGGAGTTATATTTTCAAATCGTTAGAAAGCTCAATGATCACCCTTTTATTCCTCTACCCATCTAATTTTGATCTACGTTGATCGAATGGGGAAATAGTAATTTGAAGATTGAGGACACGAATTTTCAACTACTACATAGGAAATTCATTCTCGACTCCACGGAACTGAAACAGAAAACCTTTGATACGATGAATTCATGCGAGCTACCGATGAATGATCATTAAGATGTGATGGAGCAATTGGAAGATTCTCGAATGAAAGAGACTTTTTGTCTCCTTAAGTACCCCTTTGTTTACTCCTTTAATACAATTTTCCGTCTAATATAAGGAACCTTCGTTCGCGAAAGAGTCTTCCATTAAGAGTAGAATTTAATAATGTTGGAAGAAGAAGTAAGGCTCTTCTCGGGGATAATAAAGTCTTTAATATCAGCTCATATTGCTTTCAATCTCTCTTGATAACCACACAAAACACTTCTAATATTCTCCTCTATCTTTCTACTACTCTCGCGAATGTGAGATGAAGGTTGCTTTGCCTGAATTGGGGGGAATCATCTGAGAACAGTTTCGCCTCGTAAAAATGTTGGTATCGTATTCTCTGTGCAATCTAGCGCAGGATGTCTTCTGCAAAATGTTAGGGGACAATGCAACACTCTTCTGATAGGTTTAGGAAGTAAAAGTCCCTCTTCCACGTTTCTTGAAGCATTTCATTTGTAATTTCTCCTTTCGTTAGGCCATTGACGGAAATTTAATACGCCCAATTTTTCCGAAGTTAACGATTTGTTATATAAAAACGCACATCCACAGCTAACCATCTTTTTATACGAACAAACGATTTATTGTGAGAAAAATATTTTCAGAAGCAATACCTAGCAGTAGTCTGTAACGCTTAAACGCAATGGAAGCCGTATATTCTGTAGGTAATTCGGAAAAAACTAATTTAATACTTCATACATAAAATAAGCGAAACTTAAACGGTTTAGTATAAGTTAATCATATCCTACACAATTACGAGAAGCGCCTACAATAGTGGTTATTAGCTTATATAGTATATTAAGGTATTGAGTTGTAGACATTTTGACCATACCTGTCATTACGAATCTTATGTGGAAATTCTTTGTAAGCTTGGTGCAGTTTAATTCCTCGAAGTCAAGAATTATAATATCAATTTTAACTTTGAAGATTTTCAATAATATCAATAAATTAGATATTTAAGTATTAACAAATATTATTCCATTCTCGAAGTTCTAAATTTTTAGCTGACTCTATGTATCGTGTGTATCACTTCTTTTTCGTAAAAATTTTCGTCTCCAATATTTAGCATTGTCAAGAATTTTCTAAAGACCTATTATCACTACGGATTTATATCTATGATATTCAACAATAAATTACATTAAAATATAAACAAATTTTCATTTAAGATGTTTGGTAAGGACTAGCGTAACATTCTTTATTTTCGAATGAAGATAATGGAATCGAAATTATCTTTGAGATTTGAATTACTATACTAGTAATTTTGAGTGAAATAAGTTACCTCGCTTCTTTAAACAAACTTTTAAATTTCTATGTAATAGTGAGTTTTTGTAAGGTTTTCATATTTTATCTATAAATAACTTCGACATGAATCGTAAATATGATCTCTGTGTTATTAAGCATAGTATGAAATAAGGTAAGTGAGCAGCGTCAGAAAAGACAACTCCCATTAACATGCGTGAAAGAAAATGCAAAGCAAATCGAATGTTTTCTTTCCGTCGTTGTATCCTCAGATTATAACCAGAACGCAAAAAGAGACAACATTATATTTCAAATCATTATCTCTTATTTAGAAATAATTATTTATTTATAGTTAAATATTAAAGCGCAAGTGATACCTGGATACATTTATATAGCCTTTCTTAGAATATATCGAACTTTTCTGTTATTTCCTACAAATTAATTCATCAGCCTTTCCTTTAGCAAAATCAATGCAAGAATCAAGCTCGATTTTATTAAATGCGTGTACAATGTCCTGGAATCAAGATTAAAATATCATTTAGTTAGTAGAAGTAGATGGGCAAAAAATATAAATTAGGTAATGTTGTGCCAAATGTCTAGCCACAAATACAGTTTGAAATTCCTCGTTTGATATCCAGAAAGGTATTTTGATTTAGAATTAAACTTTGACTCAAACTTAGGCTTATGCTTAAATATGCAATTTGTAGTACACGTTTAATTTTTGAATAATGGAAATACATTCATCAAAAATCATCTGCAATTTTAATGAGGGTACAAAACTCTGAGATAATAATTACTGATTATTCTCTGCAGATGTCTCAGCTTATTCTGGACGAGTGGTTGAAATATTTCCACAGCAACCTCTCTCTAATTTGCTGAAATGGGAGTGGAAGAGATAAGAAGTGGCAAAATGCGATAAGAAGGAGGGAATTGGTTACATTTTTATGTTATTTTTTTGAGCGTAAGGCTGCAAGTAGCCTCAGGCGAAGGTGTTTATTACAGTTGAAATGGTGCCCGAAAGGGACTTGATATACTCCCACTTTTATGAAAAACTATTTCGCCTCGGATTTTGTGACGGCGTTTTTATAATGAAGGCATCAAAAGCGTTTTCATTAGGTGTCTCGTCTTCATTGCCCTTATAACTCTCGGGAGGAAGCTTTTAATTTTCGGTCGTAGGAAAGCGAAACCTCGCTCGATAACGTTGAGATAAACCTCAGTACTCAGTTGATTTCCTCTCACTATTCCTAGCAAACTATTTCTAATTATAGTTGAATTAATGGAAATGCACTAAAATATTCTATTGTTTACAGCGATCATTATATTGTTGCCTTTTTATGACAACTTTATTGTTTATAACACAGTGCGTACATAGCTGTATTTTGATAGTAAAATTCTGTATGTGATCGTGGCTTCATCTCAAATAGTGGAAAAGGAAAAGACTTGGATTGAAGTAGCAGAAATGTGGATTTGGAGGAAGTTAACGAAATGAACTAAAAAGAGGCAAATATAGTGGATTGAAGGAATGGGGAGAGAATAACGATTATGAATTAGAAAAAAAAACAAAATGACTGGATATTGTATAATGCACCGTGCCTTAATAACGAACAATTTGTAAAGCAATATCCTGGTAGAGAGAGAGGAAAGGGTATAGCGAGGTTTAACTATTTTGAAGACATAAGAATGGAATGTTCTAACAACAAATGTACAGAACGAGAAGGAAGGAGGAATCAACAAGGAATTGCGTTTAGTTTGTAACTGAATCAATCAGTATAATTTCGTTGAAACTAATGCTTCTATTAATCTCTGAACACTTTATATTTCTTTTCTAAGCTTTTAGTTTCAGAACCGAGTTTTCTTTGGTTCTGTTTTGCATAAATTCGTATTTTCTGACAGAAAAGTAAGCATTAATTAATATATCACTAAATTGTATATATTCTTCGCATCTTCCAAATAAGTTTAGTTGAGTCTAAAGAATCTTCGGTAGACTACTTCTCTCCTTCGTCGCAGCAATTTTCAACAAAACCTTTCGACTTGATTACCACTCATTGTGAAATGACTCCCTTCCAAAGAAGCCTTATGAAACAAAATAAAATTCATATGAAATTATTCTTGATTATTATGATAATTTGGTGAGTTAGATGAAACAAAAATACATGATAGGGGATTCCTTTGAATTTGCAGATAAAACTCGATCAGTGACCCACTTAAAAGAGAAATTGGTTTCATCAGACATTTAAAACGTTTTCACCCTCAAATCCAGTAACGATATTACTAAGATACTGGTTTACTTTGTAGGAAAAAACAAAAACTCAGAACTGGTAGATCATTTCCTTTATAGAACTATCCTTCGCTCAAAATTATTAAATATTTAACGAAAAGTTCTTCAATGAAAAGAATGGGCTCACAATGGGGTCTTCCTTTTATTTACTGAGATCCTTTTCAGTAATTAAGAACATTTGATTGTTAATTTAGACGCTAATCAAATGAAAAATGTCTTCTACTTGTTCAGTTCCCTTGAGAACGCAAGAGCAGAAGCATTTTCTATTTGGACGAGTCGATCTCCCACATATTGCATTATAAAGGTCAATGAACCAATAGACCAATGGATTAGACATGCACCTTCTCTTGACTTTCACTCCCAATGGGATTGCCCCTCATTCTACACCGAAAGATACCGCGGCTTTCAGCTAGATTCTATGTGAAAAATCCTCTGTCACATAAAATTTTTCATTCATTTTGAACTTCACTTATAGTATTCTAACTGCCACCCTCGAATATGGAAATGATACGTTTTAATTATTCAAAACAAACTACACGAGTTTGTAATTTGCAGAATACGAGGGAAGATGTTGATGCTTTCGGTAACTTATTGCTGCATAACCGATAAAAAGATGGTCGTCCCTTGTTCGATATAAATTATAAAGATAAAACATCTTGATTTAGTGCGAGATTGTGACTTACTTAACTATTCTTTCATCTAAAATGCATCTAACATCAAACATAGCTAACAAATATCACGTAGACTCCACGATATTCCTAGGTCAAACTTTAATTCTCGTATATATAAATATTATACTAAAAATAAATGCATTTCTTGTGTGTTTACACTAATCTATAAATGGTTATTAAGAAGAAGGGACTTCCTAGTCCGAACTTTGCTCAACAAAGACGCGTTTATTAATTAAATTTTAGTTTCGTAAACAAGTTAGTACGATAAAGTCAATCACCATTGCTATCGTGTCAAGTAGCGAATTGACAATATCTATAGAATATCATAGAAAAAACAAAATATCAGATTTATTTACCCCATCTGTATAAAAATTTAATTAATTATAATTACGTGTTATCCTGGATACACATCGTTTCCCGTACTCTTCCCAATATTATAAAAAAAGACGGTCCTAAGATCGTCTATTGCATTTAATAGATATAAAAAGTTCTTATCAGCGCCGAATTAGGCGGATAGAATGTGAAAGTTAGGAGATTCAAGAATGGTCACAGCAATTTATGTACGTATGAAGAATTTGAATCGCACAAGAGCCAAAGAAAGTACCACAGAAACGAGAAGGAACATTCTCTTTTCGTTAAACACAATCACAGACAACAGTACATATTGATCTTTTCATTATGGAAAAAGAGAACTGATATTTTGGACCAATTGGAAATGTTTAGGAAGGAAAGAACTCCTACTTGACTCGACACACTCATATATTCCCTTCATCAATAATGATTGCTCCATTGCATATTAAAATAGGACAGTCTTGTAATTTTAACTGAAGATGCTACAGAAGGAATGAAATAGCAGTTTTCAAGGGGTATTATATATATATATATATATATATATATATATATATATATATATATATATATATATATATATACATATACATATATATATCAAGGTAGAAAGAAGAGAATTCTAATGATAGAATTTAACTCTACTTATTTCCTATAGTGTGATGCTAAACTTTTTAGTGTCTCACTTATTATTTTTTTAATAGCATAATGATGGAGTCTACAGTATAAATATTTTCTCTTTCGGTAATGGATTGATGCATCATATTCATCTGCGTCAAGAGACGGAATAATTTGAAATTTACATAGTCCGTCTCTGAAACATCGTGTACTTACTCAACTCATGCATTCGTGATCATTCTCATTTAGATGAATTCTAGTCTTTTGACCTGATTTTCTTGAGTCTTAGCAATGCTCTTGAGTTATTCTCGAATATATCCCTCTCATAATTTTCATTTCATCCTCTACTTGATTTGAGTAAGCAAGTATTGAAAAAATCCATCCATTCATTTACCACCCTTACAAGGTATAAGATGCACTTTGATGTGTTTTTGGTTTCTTTGGAAGAAATGAACTTAAGATGGAATGAAAACTGAGTAAATAAATCCAGAGGTGCATCTTTATGAATGTATCACACTCCTATCTTGAAAGCAACAAGCTCTATTCTCCTCTAAGTATTTCAAATTTATTTACAGTAACCCGGTGAAGAAGCTTTTAAGGAGACCACGTTTTGAGCGGGATAGAGCTGTTTCATAGTATATTACGAAATATATTTGAAGAATCGCCTGCTTTTCACAAGAATAAATCGTATTAGTTACATAATTTTGGTCTTTTTGTACTCATAATACTAATACTAATGAAACGCTTATTTGCTGGTAAATTTTCAACATAACAAAAGATTTACAACACGTTTACTTACTAACTTATTTATTTTGAAGGTATAGATTGAAATCTACTAAAAGATCTACAGAGAAATAAAAGAGTTGTAAAAAATCAATACCGGCGTCTGCAAACTTAAGCGATCATCACCCCAAATTTTTCATTTTTTTAGGATTAGTGATAATGTGTTTTATAATTTTAAATAATTTTTGTGGATGTTTTGCACTAAAAAAATTTCAATTTGACATCCATCTATGTAAATTGGTGTTCATGTGGTCCACCATAATGAAACCGTCATCGATTCCTCGTATTTTATGTTTAACGGAGTTCGCGTTTTTTCTGTCGACAGGCAACGCGGGACTTAAATATTGCATTTCCCCCGTCTACTTGAACATTCAAAGAGAAACCATCGAATCTCACTGAAACACGGAACGAATATTTTCCGTTCTTTTATTTTACGTTGTTCTTTTCGAGGGCAACATGCTCGTTCCGCCGCCCAAGTTTATTCAATTTCACGGCAAACACCAATTCGGGATCACGTGTGTGTTTTCCTTAAAGTGTTTTTTATTCGCGGAACCCTTAAACTTACCCTTTTTATATCCCGAATCGGATTTTTTTATTTGCTTCCCCAAGATTTCTTTGGGGAAACAGCGAAAAAGGCTGTATTTTTTTCCTCCCGAGAGTTGTGAAATCAGCGCACGTCTTCCGCGCTGTTAAAATTCTCTCAAGGCCCTGCCAACGGAATATCTCTTAAGCGTTCATAATCCCTTATCTCCGATGGGTTAAAAACAAATGAAAAACGCGACGGATTTATTTACTTTGTCATCCTCCTCTTTTCCTCGCTCAAACTTCGGCTGCGGTTCCGTTGGTTTTAAAGACGACATCAAAAGAATTTAATGCGATTGATGACTTGTTCCGAGTAATTTAGCAGATTGGTATCTTTTTGCGCGAAGAGATAAAAAAAACGATTTCCAATTGAAGTTGTCTTTGAGAAGAGAAAACGCTGTGTTCATTAAAAATGTGTGCCGACGGAGTTGTGCGTCACTTTCGCGACGGATGAATAGCGAGAGAATATCTGAAGCAAAATCTCACATTATATTCCGAGCGGAGATGGAGCTTCAAAGAGGACTTTTTTTGTGTTTCAATCCATTGAAAATCATTTCGGATTATTTCCAAATTGTTCAGTTTACATTCAATGTTGAGGATGTTTATTCATTGTCTTTCGTAAATTTCATCTGACGTAGAAATACAAATGACAACTGACGAAAACTGGTTGATTATATATTGAAGATATGATAAATAAAATCTTGAAAAAGGGAAGGATGTGCCCTACCTTAAGAGGAAAGGAATTAATTACAACAGCTTTGGAAGAAGTGATAGAAAGGCTAAGAGAAGAGTAAGAAGAAAGCTGAAAATGACAGACGATATAAAGCGAAGAGTACATTTGATAGTTGCAATACGTGATACTGATGTGTTCGTTATAAAAATGTGATATGGTATATTCATGGTAGGGTAGTTGTTGTATTGAAGAATGTATAATTTTATAACATTCTTCTGTGAGGAGATATCAGCTACTTTCAGTGTTTGTACTGAACATAACGTGAATGCGTCAACAAACGACTGTTACTATTTGGTGTAAGCGGTCTCGGGTTCGATTTTTGGTGGAGGCCCACGTGCGAAATGACCTCACCATGAGAGTATTAGTCCAAAGGTGAATAGGTAAAAGAATGGCATGGTCATCTCAACTTAATAAAATTACAACAACAAATCTCATTCAATAATAAACACAGAATTCATCTATATTCTTAAATGCGTATGCCAATATCAGTTTCCCTATTTCCCCTCGAGGTGTCTGCCTCCTTTATACTTTCTTATTTTGCATACGTCTCGTACGCATCCATGCACCATTGATTACAAAGGTTTTCAATAACTGAGTGATATATAATGTATGAGAACCGTTGAAGAGCCCTCAAGATAGAAGCGTCGCAGTCAAATGGAGAGCGGTCGAATGGGGCCCTCTTGAAGCAACATTCCCAAGCAATCGATTGGGATATCGAACGCATCAAAGGGTCCCAATGAAAAGGGAGATCAAAGGAAAGATGATGTCCACTCGTAGACTCCATTTCGAGTGCTCCACACACATATTGAATTCTAGTAAATTGCTCTTCTTCTTCAAGACTCTGTTTCTTCAACCGCTCACTTAATACACCTAATGAAAGCGGACCAAATTGCTCTCCTCCATTCCCTGCTTCTTATATTCCCACGCACCTTTTATGAATCAACATTATTATTTAATTACTAAAAAAGAAAAGTGGGAGTTCCTCTCGACATATTATTGAACATGGACCAACATTTAGAAATAAGCGCCAGTGACACATGAGCATATGAAAATATGAGGGCATTTGCGTTTTAGTATTTTTTAGCACTTGATTATGGCTTATATGGGAATGAAATACTATTTATTTCTCTCCGTATTGCAAGGATATCTGGATCGTCTTTATGCGGATCTTACGATTAACATTAGGGTTCGTAGTTTACATTAGAAGATTCAACTATAGTTGTTTACACCAACACCCTGCAAGCTGCCTTTTGGAGTCCGGCAGGGGGTGTATGCATAGTGGCTCTGATTTCCCATTCGGTTACTTTCGCAACTCTTTTTTTTTGGAAAAAAGGAATTCTTGAATCTAGTATCTAAATAAGCATAGCACAGTTTAATAGCGAAATTAAACATTTCTACCGTTTCCTAGTCAATGTGTGCTGCATAAAGATATTCAAGAATTTTAACAAAAATGAAATTTAAATAGCGAAGAACGTAATATTTCGCATTTACTCCAAGTATAAAATTAATATGTTCAATCACCAGTAGGTGAAAAAGTAATTAGAAAAAAGCGAGTACAGCTACTACATCAAAATTGTGCAGGATATTATTAACTAAGTACAGGGATAACTGAACATTGATTTTATTAATAAACGAATGAATATTTATATCCAACCTACTTTTTCTCCCTACTACGTGTACTTACTGATTCTCACTTGTTTCTCTTTTAATGTTTTATCTCCCTCCTTCCACAACTTACCCCTCATTCCTCTCTTATATAAACTCTATATTCTCTAATATTCTGTACTTCTTCATCGGAAGATTTCAACTCATTGATGAAATATATCGCATTAAAAATCTACTGTAGAAGTTACTTAATGTTTTCCTTTCCAGATGGGTGCTGCCCTCTAAGTATAAACTTATTAATTGCAGAGCCATTCCTTGAAAAAGTTCGTGTGCTCTTTTATTACGAGAAATGTCATTTGAGCAAGTTGTGTGTACTTTCCACCGCTTGGTTCGTGACGAAAAAGCAGACGACTCCTTTCGCAGCACACAAGAGATGCAGGTCTTTTTGTATACATTCTGAGAATTAAATGAAAGGCAGCTTTAGGCATGGAATGAGGTGTAGAATAGCGAAGAAAAAAGCTCCTAAAAGAAAACTTAAGTACCCTGAATGAATATTTAATCATTTATTATACACTAATCGTTAAAAATCGCTTCCTACATTCACATTTTAGGAGATAAGACATGTTTAATTAAATTAAGAGAAGAATATCTCGTAAGACGTTACGATTTACAATTACAGCGAAAAATTGTTTTCATTACGGAGGATCGAGACTATGATTCGCAAGTGGTATGCAATAGGGAAAGAGTAATTAATGAGGGCGAATACATCCCCTGTCACTTATCAAAAGGTGAATTGCAGAGTGTATATGTAGGTGTAAGGGGAATCATGGAAAAGGTATGAGTGGAAAGGGAAAAGTGCCATAGAAGGATGTTAATCGCGTAGAGGTAGACTCAAAGAGAAAAAGAATCATCTCTCTTTTGTGTTATTATAAGTGTATTTGAACGACAAATTTCGTCATGTTGGCTAAGATAGGAAAAGAAGCAGGCGATATACAATATTTCTCCCCAATTCACGTTCGATGGAGGTCATTAGCCACATTTCAGCGTAAAGAAGGAGGTACAAACATATGTAGTATGGTACTTCAGCATTTCTGGGAGAAAATGACCTTGTTTATTAAATAAGAGAACCTCCACAAACTAAGTTCTCAATTAAATATTTCACAGTAGTCACATGGTTTGCCTAGCGTTTTTCTTTACCTCTTACCGGTGATATATCTAATTTTCAGAATAATATAAATAAATTATTTCATTAGTAAAAGAGAAGACGTGGAGACTTTTACTTGATAACCCTTGAGCTTCTTCAGAATTGAGTTATTTTAATGCACCCTCTTTTTTGTAACGTTATTCATCATATTTATTTCTAATATGATTAATTTGAATATTAAATAATAAAATGGGAAGTTGGAGAAAATTAGAATACAGTTTTAATTGCTATTTTTCACATAATGCCGTTTACGAGGGTAGTCTGAAAAGTTTCCGACCCCAGACTTTTTAGGAATCTTCAGAAAATTTTCAGAAAACATGTCGAGAAATGGCGAAATGTCGAAAACTTTTCAGACCACCCATGTATTACCGTAGATAGTACCGTTTTGATGCTATGCCAACGGTTTAGTATATTTATTTTTATGCTGTTATTTGCAAAACTGAATCACTAATTGTAAGAAATGAAAATCAGCAGTAGTAATATTCAGCATTAGTTAAGTTCTATTACTTCTAGTTCTATTAGCAAAAGGTCTTTTTGCGATGAAAGAAAGAAAAAGGAACTCGGCGTTCAATGAGTCCCTAAATCTAGGGAATTCTGAGTAACTGGTGGCCGCCGGACGATTATCCTCTTCCGAGGAATTGCCCTGGGCGGTTGCCGCTGCCGGCGATTGGAGAAACCTTTGTCTCTTACTCTCTTAGTCTTTTTGTGTGTTAACCCAAACCAAGAATCAAACCTGGGAACGATTCCACTGGAGTCGAACGCTTTGCCCATTTGGCTATTGGGTGACCTACGAAGTATAATATTGCTGAAATGTTATTTTGGCCAACTCAAAATAATAATAAAATTCGTCATTCATTTCGAGGGTTCCAGAAAGATGTTTCCTCTTTATTAAAATCTTATAATATCATTCCTTCTAATAATTTTATCCTACGTTAAATATGAATCATTTTTCTTTCCCATTTATCACTATAAACTCCATCGCCTCACGTAGAACCGTCTGGAGCTCGCAAAGTTTTCTCCGCGGGATCTCATAAAATTGAGCTTTTCCTATTATTGCTGAAGACAGACCGCTCACCTACTCCTTTAGCACACCACAGACAATATATTTTATAAGAACAAACTTTTGTTTACTTCTTCTAAAGGTGCTCAGTGATAGGTAAAAGTACTCAGTGAAGTACATAGTGATAAAGAGCTTCATATCTTGCAAATTATAATTCTTCTTCGTTGCATTTGAAAGGAATTTAATTGCTTCGAAGTGCTCGATATCTACAAGTGATTCATGTCCCCGTTGAGGTAGCAAAATCAATAGAAATTCGGAAGTTCGGAAATTCGGAATTCACTCCAACTCTGCTCAGAATTTTTTCATCATTAATATTAAAAACATTACATCGTTCCTGTCTTGTGAGAGAGAGTGGCAAATAGCTCAGCAGAATTTTGTAGACATCAATTTCAATTACAGTGAAACTCATTTAAACACTCCTATAAATCGCTATCCCGCTTAAGACATGGTTGTCTCAGTTTCGGTCCCTTTCACAAAAACCATATGATATAGATACCGCTTGTACCGTGGATTTTTCCCGTCCCCAAATGCACTGTAAATTGCTGTAACCAATCTTTCGGTTCATTTAATAGACCAAAAAAATTTTACTTGATCTGTGTCACCTCCCTCTCTGCGTGCCCTCTCTCCTCTCGTTGTCTCTTAAAGAGTTCCTTGTGACTCTTCTTTTGAATGACAATTTTGTGTGACTAAATGAAGATATCCTGAAACAGAGCTTTCTATACGACACTGTCAGAACCGATACAAATTCGGAGATAGAGTGAAATCTTTTCTATAGCTTTATTTCTCAGGGCAGAACTTAGAATAGAAAATCGCTTTTCGGTGTTACCTTTGGTCACAATCTTCTGAAGAAAACATATAGGAAAAAACAGAAAGCGAATGTTTTGTGGGCCGCTGAGCTTATTAATTTTGGAAAGTAAGATTGAAAGAGTTAGTAAAAATATAACCAATAGCATTTTTACAAGAATGCTCAAATTTTATCATCTTCAACTTATGTTTCCCTATCATTGATCTATACATAGAAAATTATTTTGCGTTCTTTGCTGCATCACAGATAAAGTATTAAAATAAACTATTCACGGTAGCCAGTGCTTTGATATTGAAAGAAAAGTGAGCATTGTACTTATATTCTTAAGCAGTCCTATCCGTTTGTTTTAAGAGGCTGAGAAATAAAATTTGTAGTTGAGATTGGAGGGGTCGAAAGTGAGATAAAAATCGAGTTGTGGGGATTTGTGTGGAGCGGAAGTGGTGCAATGCATCCGGAGGAAGAAAAAGAGGGTGTCGAAGGGGCGGAAATCGATTGAATTCCTTTCCAATTGGTTTTCTTCTCCCAATCCTCTAAAAAACCCCAATAAATTGAGACTTTCGGGGGAGCAATACATTCACTTTATGGGCCAAACTAACGAAACTTTGTCTTTGTTATGCGGAGAATTTTATAGATGTGGAGGCGGTGATATGAGGGGGTGACCAAGTGAGAATTGTTCCTTTTTTGTTATGAAAGTTTCGGAGAAAATGAGACTCTAAATCCAATGCACAGTGAGACTTTTAAAGGTGAATAATGTTTTTTATCAATTCCAGAAATAATAGTAATAGTGTGTAGATTATGCTGTAATGAATACTTATAAGAGCAAATTATATGTACAATTACGTTAACTCACAAATAATTAATTATTGTAAAACAGCACAATCAGGAGACAAAAAATAATTCAATGCCAGTTACAAATGAAAATGAATTTTAAAAATACATAAAAACAGAGAAATTAGAAATATGAAGACACAAAATATTAATCATGGTTCAAAGATACGTTATACGATTAATTCTTGTTAAAAGAATGTAGCGTATTCCAAAAATTCAAGACAAATATTAATATTGATAGAAAGAATAGACTTGAAAAAAGTCCGACGGGACCGGGAATCGAACCCGGATCTCCCTTTTTTCGTGTCTATTCTTCCTTGGGATTTTTCCTGGGTGCACGCCCTAACGTTAAAAAATTACCTTCACCCATTCCTTGTTTAATATTGATAGCTATTTGCGTTCGGAATGAACAAGTTACGGAAATGTTTTAAAAATATAATCAATCGACAGCTTCAGGAATTTGTTTATATTCGAAAAGAAAATAAGCATGTCTCATAACAATATTACCAAATAATTTTCCATTCTTATTTAAATATCTATCAATCGAAACAGGTTTTTCAAATATCCCGATAATTTAGTTTCAAAATATCGTTCTACTTGGTGTATTTTTATGGCATTCGAGATGCAGAATAAAGGCCGTTTTGTACTTTAAATATTTACCACTCGAAACGAGCCGATAAAATATTCCCATAGGTTAGATTCAAAATGTCTTGCTACCTTACGTACTTTTAGGGTTTCCTGTATGAATGAAAAAAATTTTATTCTATTTAGTTTTAATAATAGTGCATCGTCATTTTTATGTAGACAATATATAAATATATTAAATAATCATTGAGAGATGTGGCTGTTCGTAATTGGTCGAGGAAATGAGTTCGCATGTTTTAAATAATGCTTAAATTAAAAGCGAATCAATGCCCTTCAAATTTCAACCCTTGTTATGTATGATTATAATTAATTTATCATACATACAAACACTCCATTGCGCCGAAAATCTTAACTTGTTAATTTGTTATCAAAACCGAAGGTTAGTTGCAACTAGGTTTCTCGAATATATATAATTAATAATATAGCTCCCTTGGTTTCCATAATGTTTTCTTTTCTACTTGATAAATCAACTACATGCTGAGATGAAAGGAAATTTGTATCGTTAAATCCCCATCAGTCGATGATTATGTTATCCCTAATCAATCCCCTTTTCATTTGGACCGAATCATTTAGGCCGTGTTTTACCTTTCACTTTGGATTTGATTTGATAAGCATTGATCAAACTAAAACTTTTCCTTCAAAATTTCAAAATTGCAATTTATAATACTAATAACGATTACTTCCACATATCCACAAAATTTTGAATAATTTCCACCGATGTGAATTATTCTACCTGGTTAGGTTTCATTTGCAGCAGGTTATTGATCCACGTATTTTTGCGATCAAAGCGAGTAGTATGCTATTCAATTTTATGTTATGAATAAGATATAAAACAGAACAAATATCAGTCAGCATTGTATTGTATCTGAAGGTATCAAAAGTGTTTTGTGTCAGAAAATATAGAGGTACAAGTTTAGCTGTACATGAGGTAGGAAAACTAGATATAAAAAGGGCTGCATTTTTCAAACTACGGATCGTAGTATGTTGAAACTGAGTAATATAGATCAACTGAAGCGAGAGAATAAATGAGGGTATATTGAAAAAATAAAAGACACGCTGAATCTCATTGAGGAAGCTTTAGATACGCAACAATACTCTGCCGATTTTTGCGTAGTTAAAAAGTAATTCATTTGTATTTCCAGTAAATATTGTTCTTTACATGTGGAAACAGAGATATCGATCATGTTGACCTTTTACATTTTCCGTGATTAATTATTATTACTAACGATTTGAGAGTTATATTTAACGCTTGTGATCAAGCATTATATGTATATCCATCTAACTTAATTGGATTAAAAGATAAGGACTATATCTTCAGTTTTTAAAATTAATAAAATTCATTTAGGATAATGATAGATAATGAAGAGAAGCGAGTATGAATTACAGATGATATAAGCCAATTTCTTCGAAATAAGTTAGTTTTTAATAAGTTCGAAGTCTTTGAATAATGTAACGAAATATGTGTGAAAATCTGCGAAAAGTGTGTGATTCGAGCAAATATGGCTCACAGTTGCGGCGATACATAATTGAACAAACGAGGAACGAAAGAGCGTTTAGTAACGCTGTTTATCCTTCTTTTTTTGTCTAAATAAAAGAACCGCGAGTGAGAGAAGGCCTTTTATTATTGGAAAATTAAACTGGAATTTCGCCCCAATTATTATAGAGCTTGGTTAAGATGGTCTGCAATTATGAGGGAGAAATTCCAACCGTGAATTCCCCTTTTTAACTCTGTTGCTGCGGTCGCATTAAAATTTGTGGAATACTAAAGTTCTCCGTAATTAATTACTCGAAAATTTCAAAACGATGGGAAGTATTCCGAATTCGGAAAATTTCGCGCTTGAGTAATATCTAGGACTATCCTCTTCGCATTTTAATTGCCAATTTGAATATAATAGAACCTGAGGTAAAAAGACTGCTGTATACGCTGTATGTAGTTTAGTATTTGCAGTACGGGATATGGTTTCATGAAATGTGAATTCCTGTTTCACTAAATCTTTGGTGCGTAGGTGTGAATTACACTTTGTGAAGTTTATGGTTCTTCTCTATGGTGAAATAATGTTACTCGACATTCTGAGGTATAAATTATTAAAGTTAGTTTATAATTTTCTCAATTGTTATTTTACTGGAGTGATTCAAAGTTTTCATAATCCAAAATAGTCAATGCTCAACTAAAATGACTAATATGATTTCATACACCTGAATCTTCTGAATAAATGGAAATAAATAATTGGTTTTAAAAATTCAGATGTTATGTATTCAAATGAAAGACGATCCAAATTGTTTTCCCTGAATATTTTTACTGTTATGTCCCTCGTTAATTTGATACAAAGCGTCCAGACGAAACATCGATGTGGTTGGTATTTGTCAATCTGGTAGCAAAATTAATTTCGAATGTCTTTACATTATTACCCTAGAAATCATTCAGCGGCTAAATTTTTATGTTTTTGAGAAGGAAAACCATTATTTTCAGTTTTACTCACGAAGGCTAATTTTAAACCTACATTAAAGCTGATTAAATCTACCTAAGAGAAGGTGACATTATATGTAAATATATATTACTGAATTTCAATTTCCAAAGTTTAGTCATGCTTTCCTTACTGTTGTCTCCTCTCACCATATGGATATATGAAGTGTCGCGTTCAACAGTGAAACGATGGCTGATATTATCTATCTTGTCTTTGCATTGATGAAATAGATAAGGGAATAAAGGTTGGCGGGGAAGTCGGTTAGCTATGCAGACGATAAAGCTATTGTGTGCGATTCGGAAAAGGGGTTGCAAGTCCTAGTTAATGCACTAAATGATAAAGCAAAGGAGTTTGGGATGAAAATCAATGTAAGAAAGACTAAGATTATGAGGTTTTCAAAGGGAAAGAATGCTAAATTAACGATAAGGGAGGATGGGGAAAAACTAGAACAAGTAAATAAGTTTTCATACTTGGGCAGACGTCTTTCTAAGGATGGCAGATGTTCGACAGAAATTAGAAAAAGGATAGCATTAGCAAAGAAAGCTTTCATGAAACGAAGGGAACTAATGACGAAGGACCTTTATAAAGGAATAAGGAAGAGATTGGTAAAATCCTTGGTGTGGAGTGTAATGTTGTACGGGTGTGAAACGTGGACGTTAAGAAAAGAGGATGTCAAAAGATTGGAGGCTTTTGAGATGCGGGTATGGCGTAGAATGGAGAAAGTAAGTTAGGTCGATAGAAAAACGAATGAGGAGGTGCTAGAGATGGTTGGGGAGAAAAGAGTAATGATTGCAGTAATTAAAAATAGACAAAAGAAATGGGTGGGTCAAATATTGAGAGGAGAGGGATTATTGAAGAAAGCGATCGAGGGAAGAATGCTAGGGAAAAGACAGAGGGGAAGACAAAGACAGAAGTTGTTAGACGAATTAAGGGGTGGGATAAGTTACCGGGAATTGAAGAAGGAATTAAATAGGGAATGTGGGGGCATATGAACCTTCGAAAGGTAGAACATTTATATATATACTTTGCATAAAAATATCTATGTTAGGGAAATTTAGATATTTTATTCAAGTAGTATTTGAAAAGTAATTTACTTTATTACAATTATAAAAGTAATAATAATATACTGTAAACAATGTCAAAGACAAGAATCTACTGAAACGGTACTACGAGTTTCACCATTCTCAAGAAGTTTTCGAGTCCTATACTATGCGTGTACATACGTGCCTTTACATTTCAGAAGCATAACGTGAATATGATCTTTAGTTGAAGCCTTCACTTGGTGGAATTCCATTACTTGAAAAATAAATTCAATGCATCGAATTCCATTTGATAACTTATTTTACGACCAGTTTTGAACAGACTTAGTTCATCTTTTATCAGGTCTGGTGATTATGAATTAAGTCAATTGAAAACCAAACAAAGTTATCAAATGGAAATTTAATGGTGAACTTTTTTTCCATTAACGTGAATAATTTTAAGGAATATTCTATGTTGAGTTTCACTCAGCTGCTACAAAGTATATATAGGGATTTCGTTCAAATTTTCCTTCTGTTTCTCAGAAATTCCATTTTTCTTACAAATTCAACATTTCATTTTGCCTAGATCCATATTATGGATGTTAAATACATATAAAATTGCCTGATTTTGTTATAATTTAGCCTTTCCTTCATGAATGTTTACTCATCACCGAAATATCTCTCATCTGGGTCAAATTAAGCCTGGATCTATCTTCTGAGCTTTTATCTGTGTATGTTCGAACATCTGAGATTGGATTAAGGAGTAAGGTTGAGTGAGAATATATGAGCAGTTGGCACTCTATTCGAGCTATTTTTACCCTTTCCAATTGGGCGTGCGCCAAACAAAACGTTCCTTTTATTCATTATATGAAAGAAGTAATGTCGAACACGGGTGCAATACTCCAAGACTCAGAGACTATTAATAACTCGATTTTACATTCAATACTCGTTAGAACGAGCAAAAAGTTAATTCATTAATTTCCGGTAAGATCGACCGATAAAAAGAGGTATATATTATGAATGGGCTAAAAACCACATTAAAAGTATATATAATAATATAGAATATAAAAGAAAATATTCAAGTAACCAATATGTATATTAATAACAAAAATACGACGGATATTTATGAAAGGGCAAAAGAACTAATTCAAAAACGTTTGTTCTAGGAAAATACGGGATAAAAACGTTACTACTGTCATTCAAGACGTCTTACGTACGTCCTACGCGTAGGCTGGGAAAATTCGAAACATTGTTACAAAACAAAAAGGTTGAACAAACCTGAAAACCATCTCTGGAGAAAGGATCACCAATATAATTTCTAAACTCAAACAGAGGACAAGCATTTGTAAATACTCATTTCTCAACCGAAGAGTAACTGAATAAAAAATAGAAGTTTTCGAACCTTTTCCCCTTTCCTGCAAGGATTTTATGAGTAGGATTAAGAAAAATTTAATATTTAAAATATACTAGGATAAATATTGAATTTTTATAACTAAATTTACAAATATTTTATTGAAATATTCTAAAGTACTAGGTGTTGATAATCATTATATGACAAACTTACTTAGAGAGGTTTATGGAGGGGTTTTCCTCCCAACTTGGGTGAATACCAGACAAGGTTATTCACTTTACAATTCTAATGAATACCAAAGGCATGAAGCATAACTGTAACCATCGTAATAAATAAATAACATGTTTTTCTACTTTCTTTGAAATATATTGAGAACGACTGTTGACCAAAAATTGCAGATGTATTTATAAGCATCTACACATCAATACACTACGCAATTTTCCTACTAAAATATACTCTGTAAATGATTCATTTATTATTTGCTGTAGTTTTTATCATCTGGTGGCAGCCCAAACACTCTCAAGTAATATTTAAAATACATACTCACCCTCCACAATGTCTCACACTAGAAGTCTCATACAGATTAACATTCATCAACACTCAGAACACTAACTACAAAAACTACATTAAGGCTTAATTCACTGAACATCCCCGTATGCATTTATACCCGTAACTATCCCACAATTCCATTTACCACATAGTCACAGTTTCCATAGTTTGTTTGCCAGGTCATTGTTACCCAAACTAAGCTAAAAACTGTGGATGTATTTGTCAGCATCTACACATTTATATACTGCATAGCTTTCCTTTTCCATTATAAGATATTGCTGAAAAGTGAAAAGAATAGGTCGGTGGAATGTGGGAAATAATAAATAAGAAGTGATGTGAGTGAAGGATTTCTAACTTTTGAGTTTAATTATCAATAAACTTGAAAAAATACTGGTTTACTCGGAAATGAATCTGTCAAGTTCGCAAGCCTTGTTCAGAAGTCTCGCCACGTTCAATTATCCAATCAGTAATAACAATAGCCCCGCAAATAAACTCGTATTCTTCCGATCGAATTCCTTTGTTTCGGCTGCTTAATCTCGCAGTGCAACTAGAGAAGGGAGTCGCATTATGAACCGCTGATCCAAATTGGAATTTCTGGGGAAGAGATCGCAATTCCCTCGGAAACCAAGAGTCCAATTCTCACTACCATTCCACCTTCCTCACGTAGTACCTCCAATGAGCCTCCATGTCACCGCAGGATTCTGCTACGTACATTTCATTTCTATTCTAAAACATTAAATGCGATAGGTCTCAGTTCTAATTTTCATTCTTTTTTATCAAATATGAATGTAGAAGATTAACTCTTGATTCTTCGTTTCATTTAAATAGCGCACTAACGAATTTCCTTGCTTATGTATAAGAGTAAAAGTTGCTTGCATACTGAAAGCTATCAGTTGAATGCAGTATCATACTAAGTAATGCCTCAAAACAATTTTGAAAACTTCACGCAAAAGACCGCCTGGCATCAAACTAAGGATCCGATCGTGAGAGTAAATAGCATATTTTTATTAGATAATTGCCATTCTGACCTGTCCTAAAGTTTCAATTCAATATCTTATCGGGAAGGTCCTAAAATAAGATTACGCTATTCACCTTTGATCTAATAAATAATAAATCCACATCTACATCTACAAATGTACACGGCAAGCCGCCTTTCGGCGTGTGGCAGGGGGTGCAAGCACCATGACTCTATTTTCCTAGTCGATTATTTTCGCGTATTGTTCTCAGAAAAATGAATTCTTGAATCGACTGGTTTTAGCATCTATTTCTCTGATCTTTCTCGCTGTATCATAACGGCCTATATAGCAAGGAGGGCGCATAAAATCGGCTACAGCTTCTGTGAATGTGTTCTGTCTGAATTTATCTAGTAATTTAAATCTCTTCTTCCTTCAAAAGAGCCTTCTTCCTTCAAAAGATTCCCATCCTGCCTCCTGAAGCATCTGAGTAACACTTACCGATTTATCATAGCAATTTTTTACGAAGCGTATTACCTTTCGTTGTATCTTTTCTATCTCGCGAATACAACACCTTTCAGCAGGGTTACATACACTGCATGCATACTCGAGGTGAGGCCTAACAAGCGAAATACATGCTAGAATAGAAATGACGCTCAGACATCGAACCAAGGACCACGAGAGAAACGGTGAACCTCGAGAAACAATGTTTTCAAACGCATCATTC
Source organism: Pachydiplax longipennis (assembly GCA_036926295.1). Lineage (NCBI taxonomy): Eukaryota > Metazoa > Arthropoda > Insecta > Odonata > Libellulidae > Pachydiplax > Pachydiplax longipennis. The sequence goes on from JAVFKF010000054.1 coordinate 1,759,386, forward strand.
CGGGTTTTATCTTTCCAGCTAATCGAAAAGGCATTTAAAAAAATTGTCAAAGATTTCAGCAATGCATTTCTTACGGAAGCATTTCGAACCCACCTAGCGTCGAACACACGGTCATTTGGTAACATTTCTTCCTTTGGTACTATGGAACACTATCTCATCTACAAACACCGTGATTTTGATTGCTCTATCACATCTAGAACGGCCTCAAAGCAGATTGCAAAAAATCGCGCAAAAGACCGCCTAGCGTCGAACTCAGGACCCTTCCGTGAGAGAAAATAGCAAATTAATATTGGATAAGTGCCATTCTGACTTGCAAAGTTTCGATTCAATATCATATCGGGAAGGTCCTGAAATAATATTCCGTTATCCCCAGTTATATCGTTACTGGGGCTATGCGAATTAAGGTGGAAGGATGGGGGAGATTTTTGGAGTGATGATGTGGGAGTCATATTCAGTGAAGGAAATGATAGTCGGAGAGAGGTTGCTGTAGTGTTGGACAAGGGAGAGGGAAATGCCGTGATAGCCACCAAACTAATAAGCGACCGGGTAATGTCTGTAGAAATTAAGGCGGAACCAATAAACACTATGATAGTTTAAGGTTTTATCATACAAATTGTTTGTTGATTTTTACGTCTTTATATAATTTAAGGTCTTTATTTTAGGCGAGATTGAGACTGAAAAGTCTCTTTTTCCATCTAACCTTTCGTCAAAAATAATATATGCGTAAAATGTTCTGTGTAGGTGAATAGAGAACTAGAGACGAAACATTTAGGAGGAGTGGATTTAAAAATAAAACCTAAGGTGATATGTTAAAAAAAAGATCCACTCCAGGAAAACACCCGCAAGGAAGGGGGATGTGAAAAACCTGCGCAAACCTACTGATAGTACATACTAAAAGATATAATAGAAAACTGTGTATGAATAGAAATTACAAAAGCAGTACTATAAAGAAATTACAAAAACAATAATAAAATAAAATCAGAAAAAGAAAAAAAATGCAATAGTTAACAAAGTAAATAAAAAATATGATAAAAACATAAGATAAAACATTCAAACTAAAATACGAAAGTAATGATAAAATAATAAAATTAAATCAAAAAAGAGGAAGTTGCAGGAATAAATCATGAGAAAATAATAAATATCAGAAAAAATAATAGAATAAAACATTGAAAAATAAAAATTGTTATGAGAATGAAACAAAAATGACATATGAGAAATTTTGCAGTTAATTAAAAAAGGGCAAATTAATAATTACATACATTAATAATGGAAATATTATTATATCAAAAGACCTAAGAACAGGTATATATATATATATATATATATATATATATATATATATATATATATATATATATATATATATATAGTTCAAGTGTACCTCCCTAATAGCGATTACAGTGAGGATGAAATAGATTTAGTTTATCAACAAATAAAAGAGGTTATTGGAAGGGTGAAAGGCAATAAAAACCTTATTGTTATGGGGGATTGGAATGCTGTGGTTGGGCAGGGCAAGGATGGGGACGAAGTGGGAGAGTTTGGGCTAGGGAACAGAAATGACAGAGGACAAGAACTGGTAGACTTTGGAAAAGGAATAACCCCCGTTATACCAACACTCTCTTTCCACACCATAACAGGAGGAGGTACACATGAAAGAAGCTGGGGGACACAGATAGGTACCAAATCCACTATACTTTGGTAAGGAAGAGGTTTAGAAATAGTATTAAAAACTCGCAAAGCCATCCTGGTGCTGATATAGACTCGAATCATAATTTAGTAATGATGAAGACCGAGCTTAGGTTCAAAAATATTTATAGGGCAAAAACCATACCCAAATGGTATATTGAAGCTCTCAAGGGTAGGAAAGCTAGAGTTTCAAGAGTCAGTAAACAGGGCTGTAGATGGTAAAGAAAGGGAACTCACCGTAAACGAGGGATGGGAAAAGATGAAAACTAGCATCATGGATAGTGCCCAAAGAACTATTGGGAAGGTCAACCAAAACAAAATTAGGAAACCATAGGTGACCGTTGAAATGATAAATAAGATGGAGGAAAGAAGGAAATGGAAAAGTGTTAACACAGAACACGGGCGTAGAATGTACAGGGCACTGAACAATGAACTGAGGAGGGAAACAAACAGAGCTAGAGAAGTGTGGTGGAAGGGACAGTGTAACGAAATAGAGAAGATGGCTGAAAGTGGGAGGGTCGGCCTATTATATAGAAAAGTGAAACAATTAACGGGGAATAAAATCAGTAATAAAATGGCCACTATCAGGGATAACAGGGGAAACGTCTTAAGGGAGCCAGCAAGCATAAGGGGACGATGGAAAGAGTATGTTGAAGAATTATATTCTAAAGACATAAAGCCTACACACATAAAGATAGAAAGTACTATACAAGAAGTAGTGGAGGACGATGTTGGACCGAGTATATTAGATATTGACCTTGATAGAGCAATGCGGGACATGAAGGGGAAAAAAGCAACGAAAGCAACCTTTGATCAGTTTTCATACTTGGGCAGCCTCCTTTCTAAGGATGGCAGATGTTCGACAGAAATTAGAAAAAGGATAGCATTAGCAAAAGAAGCATTCATGAAGCGAAGGGAACTGATGACAAAGGGTCTTGAGAAGGGAATCAGAAAAATATTGGTAAAATCCTTGGTGTGGAGTGTAATGTTGTACGGGTGTGAAACTTGGACGTTAAGAAAAGAGGATGTCAAAAGATTGGAGGCTTTTGAGATGTGGGTATGGCGTAGAATGGAGAAAGTAAGTTGGGTCGATAGAAAAACGAATGAGGAGGTGCTAGAGATGGTTGGGGAGATAAGAGTAATGATTGAAGTAATTAAAATTGACAAAAGAAATGGGAGGGGTCAAATATCGAGAGGAGAGGGATTATTGAAAAAAGCGATCGAGGGAAGAATTCTAGGGAAAAGACAGAGGGGAAGACAGAAGTTGTTAGACGAATTTAGGTGTGGGATAAGTTATCGGGAATTGGAGGAGAGGGAATTGAGTGGGGAATATGTGGGAACATGAACCTACCGAAAGGTAAAACACTTTATATATATAGTTGTTAGGGAAGGGAAGATCATGCTTGCGGCCAGTCTTTTGTTTTTCTTTTCAGGATCCTGTTTATAAGTTCATCCGAATAGCCGTTGTTCCTTGCTATCACCTTTATGGTTTTTAGTTCCTCATTTAGTCGAGAGGAGGATGCGGGTGAGTCTGTTTAGCATGGCGTGGAACGTGGCGTGTTTGTGGGAGGCATGATGCCACGAAGTGTAGGGTATGATTTGGTCAGTGTAGCTGCCTTTCCGGAATATTTTGAAATTGGGTTTGTTCTTTTCGATGGACACTGAGAGATCTAAAAAATTGAGGGTACCATCTTTAGCTACTTCGCACGTGAACTCTATGTTGGGGTGTAGACTATTAATGAAATTGAGAAAAAGTTTTGCATCCTTTTCGTCTCCATTCCAAATGCAGTATTCTGCATTATGTGATTCTAACAACAGAGTAAGTTTTCTTTCTTTTGAAATAAATTATCAACGACACATTTCCCTTATTCACATATTCAATATATATATATATATATATATATATATATATATATATATATATATATATATATATATATATATATATATATATAAGTATTTCTGAAAATTTCTAGTGCAATATAAAAATGTGGGGCCCTCTTATTTACTTTTATGGCTCATCGATTCGAAAACCAGTCCTGCGTAAGGTAGAGAAAGTTGTTCGAGAAAAGCACACAAGCGAATGCAGCTTAAATAGAATATATGAGAGTATACGCAGGGGAGAAAGGGTGACTGGTGTGTGGGTGATGACTGAAAGGAAGGCTGCAATTTAAAAGAGAGAGAGAAATATTTAATAAAACTAGTTTAAGATGTTCCCTCTTAAGATGCTATACTACTTCAGACGCCCTTTCTTCCCGGTCCATTTCACACGAAACACATGGTAATTATACCGCTTAAAACGCTATTATACTCGCTTAGGACGCGTTCTTTCTCCGTCTCTAGATGCAATCTATAGCAATTCTTCAGCACATTCGACGAACCCAAAATTTTTACATTTTTTGTGTTGTCGTCCTCTTTCCTCTCCTTGTCTCTTTAAGGCTTCTTTGCGAGTCTTTTCTTTTAAATGACCAACTTAATGTGAATAAAATGAAGATATCGCGAAGCAAAAGTCTCCATCCACCTGTCAGAGCTGATACAGATTTTGAGAACTTGAAATCTTTTTTTTCCACTTTACTTAGAGAGGCATGTTAGATTAGACATTAACTTGGCAGTGTTTCCATTCTTTACAATCTCAAGATTTCAACATGTCTAATTAAGCAGAGGAACAGACTGAAGAAAATGTGTACGGTTCGATGAGGTATCTCGAGAGCGTTAGTTGAATGGAGAGAGTGAGACGGAGAAGAGATATACTATTCAAATAAATGGAAATCGATATATCGTTAGCTGTACGTAAGCATGGGGAACTATGGAAAAGTATTTTGAATAATAGGGGCAAATAGCACTTACTTATAAAGTAAGAGCGTGACTGATAAACATATTCCTAAGAGAGCTGAAACACGAGTGAAGTACATAATAATTCCGCTTTCTTCTGAATCTTCAATCACAATCAGAAGAGAATCTTGAATACAGAATCCATGAGGAGCGCTAAAGGAGTTTCCATTTACGGTTCTAAAATCAAATTTTTCTCCACAAATCCCTTCGCCACTCCCTCAAACATTTCAACAGCGACACGTGATGCCCAATAGACTTGGTTCAAAATTTTATTTTGATGATTACAGTTGAAGAGATTGTTCACGAGCAATCATGAAACAATTTAAAAGTATTCTTTATCTTGTCAGTTTAAATTTCATAAAAACAGAGCACCAACATGATTATACTAGAATCAACAAAAAGTAAATTTATCACTTGTATCCGAATATTGATAATTCTATTCTCTCCAAAGATGACGTAACTTAATATATCTTGTTTAAATGAAATAAAACAAAACTTGACTGGGTCCACAAAATATAATTCCCTTATAATGCTACTGGTCGAGGATAAATTATATTTTATGCAATCAGTCAAGTAATAGTTGTTTATTTCATTTAAATGTGGATAAGTTCCACCAGGTATCGTTAGAATTATGTAATTGTCAACATTTCTTTTTGAATCTCATTAATCGGGAATTTAGAATCGGAATCCGCGTACACTGGCTACCATTCGGCAGAACGTATTTATCCAAGCGATGCGGTTGGCAAGCCTGCCTCTCCGCAGCATTAGGATTGCCACAAGGGAGCAGCGCCTCGTAGAAACGGAAATTTTTCCTCTGGACCCAATTACTATCCAATTGTCCTGAGTCAGCCTCCCTCGGAGGGTCGGGATCATTTGCTATGTCCGACGTAATAATATACACGGGGGTTACACAAAGGGTGACCAAATTCCATACGACTCAAAATAGGACGTTTCCCATCAGTAAAACGGGACGAAACCGGACAAAATCTTCGCTCCATTTACCTCGACGGTTTGGGTTTTAATTACTTCGACGCTGATATTATTTGAGAGAATTCTTGGCCGCATTGTCTAAGGATATTTTATCTCATCCAGTGTCATACTAACCATAGTTACAGCGCTAAAATAAAGCAAAGGGAATTCATTCGTTTTAAAACTGAAACAGCATCATTTTTGGAAGCTAACTCTTTTTACTATATTTTAGATATTTTGGGAAAGTTTGCAAGCTTTACCATAGCTTTTTAAAATAAAAATATGTTTGGCTAGTTTCATAACTTTTTTTATCTTAAGACAAATATTTGGAAGATGTTAAAACCTTAACAATGAAATTCACAACAAAAACGTTTTTTCGGTAAATTTCAATTTAGCCATAAAGTTTCACTTCAGTTTACCTATAGCCGAAAATTTCAGTACCCTATTTTCCGAAATTGAATTTCTTAAGTCTCCATGATTTTTCGTGAAGTATATTAAACGGAGAAAGCGCATATTTTTACAATATGAACAGGTTGAAAACTGGACTATTCCAGCATAGATAGGACGTACGGTAGGCCTACTTATACATTAATTTCCAGCCATAGTACGACAAAATCAAAAGTTCCAGTTTTTCAGAAATAATGACCATCAAATATCTTTCTCAAATACAGCAAAGAGAGGCTTGCACGGTATCAATGAAGATGTGACATGAAATTTACCGTTTCTGACTCACTCCCCGTGATTTTCTTTTGTATATCGTTCCTCAAAATCAGTACGACGATAAACTTGAGATTTACGTCTAATTTATTCTATAGTATAGTATCTGTTACTCCTCCTCAGCTTCTCATAAGACGGGATATACTGAAGAACAGACTTAATCTCACCTAAATCAAGATGTTATTTAATAACGTCTTTTCTGTGGAAAATTCTCTGGATTAAATGCTTGATGAAAAACGATTGAAACGAAACTGGTAATTTAAATAACTGTAAATAATAGCAGCCATAACATGGACGCGATAGTTGAAATAGTTACATAAATTATGTCGCTGGATTGTCAGAATATCCGCATGCGGTTGTGCACCTCATGGAGAGACTGATGGATTCATCACTTGCACGGTTCCATATTCAAAATATTTGCGTTATGAAATCATTTGTAAGTACTGTAAATCCTAAGGGTTCTATATTTAATGCAAAATTGAAGACAAATATGCGGTGATTTATTTTTTCTCCTTTTGGAATTAAGTTAAAGAACTTAATATATTAGTAATTTAACCGAGTATTGATTTCTGTTTCTTAATTAATTTATTATAAGCCACTTAAATAAGTCAAGCAGATATTTGAGGTTAGTTATTTACTCATTAATTGTCATCTATGTACGGCCCGCGAGCATGAATGTTACTTTTTATGCCGTTCTTTGATCGACAAAAGTTCTGCAGCATTCATGCAAATATAGCTTCATTTCCAAAAAAAATGAGAAAAGACTTAAAAATAATAGAGGAATATTTTAAATGATAAAAATTATAGATTTTTAGTAGTGATAATAGCGTTATATACACACACATACACACATATTATCTATCATATATAGCTAACTCTCCGGATATACGTATATATATATATATATATATATATATATACGAGTGAAACTCATCACTCATATAGGCCGCCCCACTGGGGTACAGACGGCTTTGCAGCCGCCTCACTGAGGTACAGACGCTGCGTGGACTACCTTTCGTCTGGCCCCTACCTATTGACCTTTTTGGCATGTGTGACCCCACCAGGAACAATGTTCCAGCCAGCATAGCTCTCTAGGTTATAGGAACACGCAAGCCCCTTCACCAGGTCAAGGTATAGTCTCTAGAAGGTGGGTGCAACTGTTCTGGAAGGTTAATTACTAATGCTTTAGGATGCTTGCTAGCAATAGTATATGTTATGATATCTAAAGTTCTTAAATATCCCCAAGTTGATCAATCTCGCAAAAGAAGTAATATTTCAAGTCTAGAAAGACAGATAATTAGAGAACTGTTTCTTTGAAATTCTTTAGTCAATTATTGAAAAGAGAGTTGATGAGAGAGATGCATTCAGAGAGACTTCCGCTACTCAGCCGCTTTAATCCGCTGAGGCAAATAAATCCTCCAATCGATGACACAGAATTACGGAGTCATTTAGCGGAAGAATATCCAACCTCTGCAGACACTTGCGCACGATTAAATAGTTTCAATCAATTGAGAACGGTTTTGACCATTAATCGTCCAAATTGTGCAAAATTCAAACGAAATTCAATTTACGTTTAGAAAAATTACAATATAAAGGATCGCATCGGGGGAAGATGTACTTTGTACTGAGTTATCGGAACGTTGATTTGGTGTAATATTTGAATTTGCAAGTAATAATAACCTTTAATCGGTCTAAAAAGCTATAATAGCAACGGACCTTATTAAAAGAAAACAAATATTACATTATCATAAGTACTCTCCTATGGAATAGAACGGATTTGGGAAGCCAGGATGAATGAAAGATTCAAAACTATTAATTTCCTCAATTTGTAGAGCTAATGGTAACTTGATAAATAATTTATTCCAGTAATCAGGTTGTTCGTCTATTTTGGTTCGCATAAAGATGTATCAATTTTATTTTCTTTTTTGGTGTTTTAGAGATGTACAGCTAGTTCCAAAAAAAACTTACCACCTAAGCCGCAACCCGCATAACAGACCTGAAGCTCGATGAGAGCGAGTCTAGAGTTTTCCATGCATTCTATTGGCTCTTGGAAGGAGGAGCATTCAGACGGCGCTTTTTTAAACATTGTGAAACGCGTTGAACGTATTTGTATCGTCTTTACTAGCACGAAATCTTGTTTAAATTTAGTGTTACTTTTTACTATGTCAGCAGCATAGTATTAAAAAATGAATAAACATCGGATCTCCTTATTTCGGCCTGAAACTTCTGCGTAATTCACCTTTTTCTGGAGACATCGGGTAAACTTACTTTAGCTGCTTCAATTATCCAATAAAAAATTATGTCATTGCAAGATTGAAAAGGATTATATTATTACGTTTTTTATGCTCTTGACGCCTACAGGAGGAACTTTTAAATTTATTTAGAGGAACTTCACGACTATGACGCAAATAGAAACATGAACGAAAACTCTGCAAGGAGATAAAGAATACTTAGGTATATGAACACAATCAACTGTATTTCAACTAATTTATGTTGCAGAAGAAATGCTATCGAGAAGGGGAGCATGAAAAAACTGCGAAACCTACTAATGAAAGCAAAGATGAAAAGAAACTTAATCTGGACGAATACACTGAGAAAGAATCATTTTAAGTCAACCTGGTAAAGAGCTCTGAAAATTAGACCCAAAACATATTACAATAAAGTAAACCAAGTAAATTACGATCAACTACATCAGATAATTACATCAAATATTATAAAAATTTTAAATACCACCAAATCATATGATAGAAAGTAAAATATTAATTGCTGTGATATCATCATTTTCTAAGGTAATCGCTTAAAATTCAAATTGCTAATTTAGTATTTTAGAAAATAACATAGATATTAGAATAGTAGCACTCTTAATTTAAATACTGAGGACTACAATTTTTTTTCACGTATCGAATAAAAAATTAATTTACGACGAAATTAACGCCAGCATTTCGTAACACTTTTCCGAACATATTGTTCATTGCCAGTCCCAGAAAAACCATCCCTTTAATTAAATCAAGTTCATGTTCCTTGGAAAATTATGCTGTCCCAAATTTTATCTGATGCTAAATCTCTTTCTTGCCCCGTGGTGCAAATTTTGACTCGATTTCTTCGCAATTGAATTATTCTGCAATACAGAGAGGTATAAAATTTGCTTGATACTACAATTAACAGAGCATTAGGTAATTCAGAATATATGCATCAACATCCCATTCTGTTCTTACTTCCATCAGGCATTCGTGATGACAGTATCAGATGAAGCATTATGATTTTGAGATGAGATTTGGCTGTTTCTGACAAATTCGCGTCTGAAGTTTTACCGAGTCTTTCAGAGAGAGCGGAGGACCTCCACCCTGGCCCTAGGAGTATCCCCTATTCATTCCTTTGTTGTTTCTTTTTCTTTTGTTTCGTCCATCGAAAGGTATTATCTATTTTCTCAAAGGAACCATAAAACGGCCGATGGGTGAAGGTGAACTCCGCTCTGAAAAAGAAAACCCCCTTTTCGGCATATTGTGGATGGTCGTATGTATGCGGGGTAGCGAATTTGAAAGCGCTAATGAGGATTACCGACCGCACCCCTGCTGAGCAGGTATCTAAGGTTAGGGTATGGTGGCGGCGACCGATCACAAGTAAGGTGGGAAATGGTAGATCCGCGATTTGTTATCTTCGCCGCGGGTATTCCCTTAGGGAATGAAGATATTCAACTCTATTTTTGAGGTAGACGACCTTTCAGGACTTCTTGCAAGGAATACAGTTTAAGATGGTTAAGACACAACAGTTAGTATGGAAAATCAGAACCTTAAGACTGATTTGCATATTGCAGATAAATACCAGGTTTTTGTATACTTGCATATTGCAGGTTTACACGTTAACATCTGGTTTATTTACATTTACATTAATACCCCGCGAGCCGCCGTATGACGTATGTCAGGGGGTGTGAAAACACCCACAACACGATTTCTATTGTTATACTGAAATGATTTTCAGAACTATGCACTAGGTGAAAGTGAGACTAATGATTAATGATCCCTGCTTCGGTTTCTGAATGCCTCAAGTAAACTATATAACCCGAATTTTTTGAATGGTGTATAATGATTAAAAGAAAAATCAGCGTCAATAATTATGAATGATGGGTAATATGAGTCATGGAAGAATACGCTAAAAATATAAACCAACGGATGGTAACCAGACTTACATGAGAATATTCCTCTAATTCTCATGATTCATACCTTAGCTGTTAAAATATTCTTGGTTCTATATGTAATCCATTATTCCAACATTCACTCCAAGGACCTTCGTAGCATCATCCTTCATCCTAGGCACATCATAATTCTCTACGAATTTTGCGAAGATGTTTTGAATTTTTTTAATGGTAATGCAAGGAAGATCATTCTAGTTGAACTAGGACCTTCGGAAAATCTGAATGATAACATAAAGTTGAAAATGTTTGGGTGCATCATATCTGAATTAGTATCTCTATATTCTGCTTTTAAAGTGAATGGCATAAACTGTATTAGCTTATTCTAAATAACTAATTCAACGACAAAAACGAAAAAATAAGTAATGTGCCTATCGTCCATTTATATAAATCAAGCTCCTCGTCAATGATTGTTTATTTATAAATATTGTTTTTTATGCTTTATTTTGTCTCTATATTGAGCTCAAAATTTCGTAGTTTGAAATTACTTGAAAAATTAATTAGAGAAATACCACCTAATATGTATTCTTTACGCTTACGAGAACCAAATCGTTTAACTTCTCTTACAACATCTATGATACAAAGTAGATAGAGCGTTGAAGATGATCTTACTAGATCGACTAAAGTTTCTATTATAATGTCACTAAAATATGAATTGAAACGTAAATACGGAATTGTAGACACTCCGCATATTCAATGTCGCAGAAACTTGAAGTTTATACGCCGAATACCGATAAATAATATCTCTAAAGTTATTTAGAAGAAAACATTGGCTTGCATAGGTAGTAATACTAATGTTAGCGATTTCTATTGGTTTAAAAAACCTCGAAATCTCTTTCCAAAATAAATTGCTGATAAGAAGATGGTTTAGTTACTGGCTTAGTGAACTACTCGAACTTTCTTATAGAATTAAGAGAAGGTTGCTATAAAACATTGAACATCGATATAGTATACAATTTCGGAGATCCTGGGAATAAACTGATGCATGAGAAGGAAATTTCTGAAAGTATGATGAGCCATCGACGTTATATCTTGTATATTTGAATGTTAATCATTTTTGACTAAGATATTACTTAAATTGGATAAATGAGTAGTTTCTCTGGAGGCAGTCATAAACGGAAAAAATATATGTTGGATGAGAAAATTGAGAAGGTGAGCGAGTGGGTTATACTTTTAAAAGAAGTCGTTCCTCCTACTCAAAGTAAACAATTGGTCGACTAGGAAAGCAAAAAATGCGCCTACCTATTGTGATTCATCCAAAAATCTGGAATTAACATACCTCTTACACTTTTGGTTGTTAAATTCATGTGAGTGTATATATTACTGTTGCCGTCACTTCTCACTTCCCTATCTCTATCAAAACAGTCCCCCTCTTGAAGTCCTGGTGAATTCATTGCTTTATTCACTTCTTCCCATCACTCCTGTATCTTGCTTTTCAAATTTGTCACGGAATGTGGAGAGATGAAAAGTTTCTCATAGTCAATACATTTTAAATACGAAGGAATATTTTCAATATCACCAATCGATAAATATGTAGATAGACTAGCCATACCAAACCACCACCCATTCATCTCAATCATTAAAATTCTGTCGAAAAATATGAGAGTTACGCAGGGCCAGCCATCAACCGAGGGGAGCAAAATTTCAACATGAGCCTCATATGCGCTTCCCCATGTGATATTACAGGGTTGGAATTACAGGTAAAAAGGCCCTGGGAAAAACTATTTCACCAAGTCCCTATTATTTTGCGTATTTTTAACGTTTTCTACATTATAATAATTGTAAACGTTATAATAAACAATTGAAATATAAATAATGTAGGTAGTTTTGTATACATTCAAAATTAATTGAAAATTTTACATTCATAGCTAACAGTAGCATTCAATGAGCATTATGACCAAACCTCATTCGCACTATCTTTTTGTGTATTTTAGAACTTTTAAAGGTGATAAATATAGCGAGAAGAATGTTTAAGAACGTAATGGTTTGTGACTGCAACCATTTCAAGAGGAATCCACAGAAGAAATCAAGTTTATTCGATTCACACTTCAATGACACCGAAAAAAATTAATTAATTAATTCAAAATTAATGTGAAAGATGGTAGTCTCGTGTCCGTCATCTTTATTCATTGAGGAAAATCGATTCTAGCACATTTTCTCTCAGTTGATTTGAACGGTATAGTAAAAATTCCAACTGCATAGATGATAAAATTTACTGATTTTTTACCGATCGAATTTTAATTTCGATGCTTATCAAATGAAACAAAATGTATCTAAAATACGCAGAGAATGCCTCAAGACTTCATACTATATATTTACTTATTGTTTTTTAATGTAGCATATTAATGTAATAGCCTAGATATGGCCATGAGTGTGCCTTACTTTACTTGTGTAGATTGCATTCACACAGGCTATGATAAAACTGGTGATCGATATAGACTCCTTTGGTATATAATTTTAAAGGCTAATAACTGCTCTCTTGAACGATGCATAATATTAGCTAGTATTATATTATATAATACCACCCATTATAACCGCAGAGTTTTGCAAGCGAAGGCGTCGAATTCGAGGTCTATACATTTTTGGTCCGACACCGATTCAAACTGCGCGGAAATTTTCTTTCTCCCATCTCAGTGCTAAACATAAGCTCAGAGCGGCTCAGAGGCAGATTTTGCGAAAATTTCCTTCGACTTGCTCGTGCCTTTCGCCCTCAGACTCAAATGTTATTAGGGGAAGGGGGTTGCCTCGGTTTCCTAGGAATAACGGGACCTTGTGTGCGACGTTTCCCTCTGTGCGAGAAGCAATGCTAGAATATATACTGATTCGTTATAATCATTTTATAATAACTGAATTCTTGCATTACGACATCCGTATTGTTATAATACTATTCTGCTAGGCCAATGCCACCAAACTCAGGATACTAATAAATCTTTGCAATATTAACAAAGCAAATAAATCCATTTCAACTCTGCAGGCGGAGTTATGACTCAAGGAGACCATCTCCGCCATGTTTTTCCTCTCTCTCTCTCTCTCTCTCTCACTTCTTAAGGCTCGCTCGGAGGAAATTCACTGCCTGTTATGCGGGTTGCGGCTTAGGTGGTAAGTTTTTTTTGGAACTAGCTGTACATCAAGTGGATCAGTTTTCATACTTGGCAGCCTTCTTTAATGGATGGAAGATGTTGGATAGAAATTAGAAAAAGGATAGCATTAGAGAAAGAAGCTTTCATGAAGCGAAGGGAACTGATGACGAAGGGTCTTGATAAAGGAATCAGGAAAATATTGGTAAAATCCTTGGTGTGGAGTGTAATGTTGTACGGGTGTGAAACTTGGACGTTAAGAAAAGAGGATGTCAGAAGATTGGAGGCTTTTGAGATGTGGGTATGGCGTAGAATGGAGAAAGTAAGTTGGGTCGATAGAAAAACGAATGAGGAGGTGCTAGAGATGGTTGGGGAGAAAAGAGTAATGATTGCAGTAATTAAAAATAGACAAAAGAAATGGGTGGGTCAAATATTAAGAGGGGAGGGATTATTGAAGAAAGCGATCGAGGGAAGAATGCTAGGGAAAAGACAGAGGGGAAGACAAAGACAGAAGTTGTTAGACGAATTAAGGGGTGGGATAAGTTACCGGGAATTGAAGAAGGAATTAAATAGGGAATGTGGGGGCATATGAACCTACCGATAGGTAGAACACTTTAGATATAGAGATGTACATCACCTCTTTACTGATATATAGACATAATAACTTTGGTATGCACGAGTACAATTAAGAACTTGATGATATTTCTCCCAGTAGTGTGCTTTCGGTTGCCGCCCCGAGCATGCTTTATTTTAAACATCTGCTGATGAATCAGAAAACACTCCTGTGTTTGTCGGTATTCCTTCCGATGCTTCCGTACCCTTATCTCGATCTCGGTTCCATACAGTGAATGACACGTTTGGAGGCTATAGGAGTGTTTTAAACCTCTAATACATTAATTGCCGTATTTTATTTGATATTGAAAATATGAGAATTGTTAATGCTTTCTTCGCAAAAAATGATCGTAATACGATTTTTGGAGCTTTATAAACCCCATCGAAATGAATTTGAGTTGAATTAATCTATAATACTCTATATCCAATGATGAAAGTGTGATAAGTAAGGCCTCAATGAGCTATGGAGCCTATTCTCAATCTCAAAATTGCAGATGTTGGTCACAAATGTATCATAATCTCGCTGCCTTAACTTGAAGTATCAAGGTAGGCTGCAATATTCTCCTGTAAAGCTCATGCCTGACATTGAATTACCATTTTATAGAATATTTAACACGCGTTTTTAACGATTTAAAGAATTGGAGTTATTTAATGTCCACTGGTATTAATTATGAAAAAATTGACAGTTCGACAAGGTCGAAACCTTACTCATTACATATTTTCAATATTTATCCAGTAATTTTTGCAAACGATCTCCAATCTCTCTTCGGTGTAATTATGTATTAGACTATATCTTTATCACCATCGCAGCAATGAGTTCTGAAGCATATACTTGGAAGTATCGTATTTAAGAATTCTTTGGAAATTTTAAGCTAAAAGCTACGACGATGTCGCAAATGTGTAAGTTAGGCATAGATTACTTGTTTTATAAAAATAATATCTTAATAATATGTGCTATCAGTTGGGAACATTGCGTTTGAACCTCTGAAACACAATATTTTTAATTAAGTCTCCATGATAAGGATAGTAAGAACAAGTTTCTAACCTTTAGGTGAGGTTAGGCACAATGCAGCCATCCTTACACCTAATTAGTGAAATGTGAGAATAAAAAACATATTTATCATACGGCAAATATTCCTCAGAGACGCCAGAGAAGAAAAGTATTCATAATTTTTGTCATACTCATTTGTATCTCAAAATAATGGATCTGGTGCTTTTTCTATTCATTGATAAATACTGTAACTAACCGTTTAGCATTCTACTAGCCTCTTTTGGTTAATGTTGAAGTATGCAGTAGAGAAAAATTTATGAAGCACTTCTGTACATACATCTTATTTGAATTATTTCCTTGTAAAAAAGAAAAATTATTTATAAGGAATAGGAACTAGCACCATAAGAAAAGTAATGAAATTAGACAAAGTGAATTTCTGTTTTCGACATGGATGCCCAATGAAGTAAATATTATTATTATCATCATCAATATTGTATTTGAGCGATTTAATTGGTGGAAGGCATCTCTCCTTAATCAAAATGTTTCTCCAACTATGGTGACTCGTATTTCATAGCATTCCCTTTAAAACATAGCAATGCAGCACAAGCAGAGTGGCTTTTTCCGTTCGTTTTAAAGGTGGAACAATGCGTGACTGTGCGATATTGGACGGGATGCCAACCCATCACATGTCCTCTTCATGTCTCCGTGGATAACGTCTTTCCGATAACTCACATGAAAAATCCTTATTTTAATCGAACGCAACTCAGCTTGATACATATGCATGAGACTATTTTTTTATATAACTGCAGTAATTGAGAAATATCGCAATTATATAAGAATAAACGTTCCAAATTAGAAAATATATTCGGCGATCATTGAGAAGTCGTGTATAAATGTTACTTGCCATAGTACTGTTCACAAGTTTGTTGTAGAGATTCATTACTAGTGAGAAATAAAAGAATATATGTATATATATATATATATATATATATATATATATATATATATATATATATATATATATATATATATATATATATATATATACACGAGTAAAAGTTGCTTGCATACTGCAAGCTAATTGGTACACATTTAACAATAAGTTCCCCTTACGGGTATCATCTTCGAAGCTTATCCAGCAAAATTCTTAAAAATTGCCGCAATGAATTTCTTACGTGAGAATTTTACATCTATCTGGCATCGAACTCACGGTCATATGCAACCTTTCTTCCACTGGTTCTATAGAAAACTACTTCAAACGCAAACGCTGTGATTTTGAATAGTCTCCTGAATAGAGAAAGACCTCAAAACAATTTTTAAAAAATTAGTGTAAATGACCGCCTGGCGTCGAACACAGGACCCGTTCGTGAGAAACAATGGCATGGAAATGTTAGATAAGTGCCACTCTCACGTGTTTCAAAGTTTCAATTCAGTATCTTATCGGGAAGGTCCTAAAATGAGATTCCGTTCTTCCCGCTTGAAATGCATGGTAGAATCGGAATGACGCTCTAGCATCGAACCAAGGACCACTAGAGAAGCAGTGGACGTCATGAAAGAATCTTCTCAAACGCCTCTGTCACCTTCCGGGTTTTATCTTAGCTTATCTTAGCTTTTATTTAAGCTTATCGGGAAGGCCTTTAAATATATCGTCCAAAATTTCAACAATGCTTTTCTTACGGAATCATTTCGGACCCACCTGGCGTCGATCATACGGCCATTGGTCACATTTCTTCCTAAAGTACTATGAGAGACCATGTCATCTGCAAATACTGTAATTTTGATTGCTCTATCTCACCGAGAACGGCCTCAAAACACATTGCAAAAATACGCGCAAAAGACCGCCCAGCGTCGAACTCAGGACACTTCCGTGAGAGAAGATAGCAAAATAATATTAGATAAGTGCCATCCTTACTTGTTCCAAAGTTTCGATTCAATATCTTATCGGGAAGGTCCCACGCCTCTGTCACCATTCCGTGTTTTATCTTCCCAGCTTATCGGGAAGGCATTTAAATTATCGTCAAAATTTCAGCAATGCATTTCTTGTGGAAGAATTTTGCATCCACCTGGCGTCGAACTCACTGTCATTTGGCTACATTTTTTCCTTGAGAAGCATAGAAGACTACCTCAACTTCAACCTCCGAAATTTTGGTTACTCTATCTTAACGATAAGTGCCTCAAAATAATTTTAAAAAATCCGCGCAATGCATTCTTATGGGAAAATTGCGATTTTTGGGAATTTCTGGCATCGAACCCATGATAGCTAGCGTCGAAGTCTGCATTATTCTGGCATCTAGAGTGTAGGGCCAGTACGTCGAAAAAATCTGACGTTGATGGCGCTCGTGGAACATGGTCAGAATTCGTATCCCCTATAAATATATATATATATATATATATATATATATATATATATATATATATATACGAGTAAAATTTGCTTGCATACTGCAAGCTATCCGTTGAATACAGTATCATACCAAGTACTGCCTCAGTTCAAATTTAAAACTTCGCGCCAAAGACCGCCTGGCGACGAACTAAGAACCCGATCGTGAGAGAAGACAGCAAAATAATATTAGATAAGTGCCATCCTTACTTGTTCCAAAGTTTCGATTCAATATCTTATCGGGAAGGTCCCACGCCTCTGTCACCATTCCGGGTCTTATCTTTCCAGCTTATCGGGAGGCATTTAAAAAGATTTCCGCAATGCATTTCTTATGGAAGAATTTTGCATCCACCTGGCGTCGAACTCACTGTCATTTGGCTACATTTTTTCCATGAGAAGCATAGAAGACTACCTCAACTTTAACCTCCGAAATTTTGGTTACTCTATCTTAACGATAAGTGCCTCAAAATAATTTTCAAAAATCCGCGCAATGCATTCTTATGGGAAAATTGCGATTTTTGGGAATTTCTGGCATCGAACCCATGATAGCTAGCGTCGAAGTCTGCATTATTCTGGCATCTAGAGTGTAGGGCCAGTACGTCGAAAAAATCTGACGTCGATGGCGCTTGTGGAACATGGTCAGAATTCGTATCCCCTATATATATATATCTATATATATAGGTATATCCGGAGAGTTAGCTATATATATTAGATATATATATATACGAGTAAAAGTTGCTTGCATACTGCAAGCTATCCGTTGAATACAGTATCATACCAAGTACTGCCTCAGTTCAAATTTAAAACTTCGCGCCAAAGACCGCCTTGCGACGAACTAAGAACCCGATCGTGAGAGAAGACAGCAAAATAATATTAGATAAGTGCCATCCTTACTTGTTCCAAAGTTTCGATTCAATATCTTATCGGGAAGGTCCCACGCCTCTGTCACCATTCCGGGTCTTATCTTTCCAGCTTATCGGGAGGCATTTAAAAAGATTTCCGCAATGCATTTCTTATGGAAGAATTTTGCATCCACCAGGCGTCGAACTCACTGTCATTTGGCTACATTTTTTCCATGAGAAGCATAGAAGACTACCTCAACTTCAACCTCCGAAATTTTGGTTACTCTATCTTAACGATAAGTGCCTCAAAATAATTTTCAAAAATCCGCGCAATGCATTCTTATGGGAAAATTGCGGAGAGTTAGCTATATATAATAGGTATATATATATATATATATATATATATATATATATATATATATATATATATATATATATATATATATATATATATATATATATATATGAGATAGCAAACGATTATTATTTAGTCTTCTTTGCTTACCTCTGCTATTGATGTCTAGAGAGTCTGCGAACACTATCTCCGTAAAGAAAAGTTGTCAAGGTAGGTTATGATACCCCTCTCCCACCTTGTTTTAAACGTATACTTGTATTCTGCATTAAAAGTATTTCTAAAAGTGTTATCTTCAGTAAGATATTACTGAATGCCCTTCTTCATTTCTAACAATTCGGCAAAATAAGACCTATCCTTCCATCTCATCGTTGATAAGTGAATATTTTGCTTCATCCAGGAGTGATACAATAGTTCTATTATATCTCTCGCGATTTTGGCACTGGGGAATAATGATAATCGTCGAGTAGTGCTTTTTAAATAATCCCCAATTAATCATCCCCACCGTTGATGTTTACTCCATGATTTCCAAATTGAAAGTTAATATTGATTTTGCTCCGTTCAAAATACGAAAATAAATTCGAGTGTTATATTTAAATTCCAGTCAACACGAGGAAAATAGAATTGCCGATTTTCGCATTTGTTTTGTTGAATTAGTTTTGATGTTTGATACTTTTGGATATCGGCCATTTTATCGCGTAGATATATTTACTTATTCTCTTTTCGCTAAATTTCACTTTTGATTTCCCGAAGCTTTCCATCTGAGCAAATGTGTTTATCTTAATTGGAATCTCAACTCATCCATTCACGAAATATTTATTCCCTTTTTCATTAATATTGTAATTTCCTTCAAGCCTATGTTGAGTGTAATTATAAGGAAAAAGTTACTTTTTTCTAGGATATATCCCATTCTAATTTTTATCAAACGATTATAAAGGTATAACATATCTGCACTCATCTATAAACGGGTTTTACTTGTTTTAATATTTAATTATCTAATGTTCCATATGTATTTAATCATAATTCCCATTTGAAATCATAATTCCTCAGTCAATCCCAAGTAAGTGTGTGGTGTCTGTATATACGTAATTGACTTCTGTTCTAGCTGTTCGCTCGATGCGTTATTGTCTTCAACTAACAGTAACGTTAGCAGTTAAACTTTGGAGAAATCATTGCTAAAAATGGTATCATTCAATGAAAGTTCGATACCTTAATATTCGGCTCTTAGGTTTGTTTCATCTGAAAGATTTGCAAGAAATATCACTTCTTGATATTATTAGTGTATTTTCTGTGGACGTAAGAAGTTTCCCTTATCGTCATGGTTTCGAAGAGACTTGTTTTTCTTACTCTATCCTCATTTTAACTTCGTATTATCGGTGTTAAAGGCATAATATTGATGTAATGTTCTCCTTTAATGGTTTTGGTACTTCAATATACGATTAATATTGTATGTCAAGTGCGTTTAATACGAATTTGTGCTGTCCAAACGGCTCCTTCCTCTGAATTCGACCCGGGTTTTCTAACGCCTATTTCGGGATCCGTATTTGCCTTAAAAATGCCGGATACCTCCCATGAGGCATGTTGAAAAAATGGTATATTTTATATTTGGATGAATAGACTTTGCTTCTATTTTGGTGATTTCATGGATAGATGGATTTTACCGATAATTGATCCTTCACTAAATTTATTTTTAAGAGCAATTATTTTTAGTTGAGTGCATAGTGATTGATATATTTGGTTGTGAGAGTCGTGTAACCAGTGGATGTTACAATGGTTCATAAGGCCAAAGATCCCTCTCGCCATATTTCTCCCTGAAGATGATAAATGGCTGTGTGCATTGCTATCCTCATGTCGCCAACTAGCTCCTGTGATGAATGAGCAATGATACCAATCTCTCGTATAAGGTTAACCTGTAATTCACCCCTTTTTTATTCCGGCGATGCATTTCCATCATATTTCCCTTTATTTCGCCGTTTTTAATTGCTCCAAAGGATCCCTTTGGATTTCTCTACTTTTCCGGGGTTCGCGGTTCTATTAGTGGAATTTACATGAGCGGAAACCGTGTTCCACTACATAAACTTGAGTGTACCGTCGGATTCAGTTAATTAATTGCCTTTAAAAGAAACCATATCCGTTTGTATGACGTTCGAACTTCGTGGGACCATGGAAATAGATACTCGTTTAAATACTTTTATACATATCTTTTATCCTGTTAATTGAATGCCTTTGTAAGGTGCGTGAAAAGTTAGAAATTCGTGAATTTGGAAGCAAACTTTTTCACTCGCCTCGTTTCGCGGTCTATTTGCTTACATGTGGATGAAAAGATTTACGTACGTCCGGAATGATAAATATTTGCATTTACTCCACGCAATGATGTAATGTTTTATTATTTTGAGAACGCTGAAGAGATTTCTTTCTGGCCCGAGGCTGATGTTGAAAATTGCCGGTAAAAGTTGCAGTAAAACAAGTTTACATTTAGTTTAAAACTTGCAATACTGCTCATAGATTCCAAAATAGGGTAAAATAGAAGGAATAAATAATGAATTAACTTTTTTTCAAAGAAAAGAGTATCTTTCTGCTCTCATATCCTCTTATTTCTCTGTTCTAATTAGAAATCCGACCGCAGTGGCGGAGTGGTTACCGTACCAGCGCTCCAAAACCAGGGTCCCGGCTTCCGGATTGAAAAGGTAATTCCAGTCCTTCTCTTGTTAGTCAAGTTAACCTTCTGAAATCTGTTACTATTTTCACTCCATTGTAAAGGTTTCGTGCTATTTACGGGTTTATATCAAAAATGTTCAAATCTCCTCAATCGCCTTAGGTTACCCAAAAATGACCTCACGGTTTACTTCGTTGAAAGCCTTAACAATGAAATTAATCTTTTCTTATGCTTTCTTTCCTGAACGTTACATGTATTTCTTATTTGAACGCATTGACCTGTGTTCGGGGACCTTTTAGCGCTTAAATACAGTAAAACTAGTTTAATACGCTCCCACTTAAAACGCTATCCCTCTTATTACGCGATTTCTACAGACGAAACATATGATATAGATGCCGCTTAAGAGGAAGGTTTTTCGAGTCCTCAGATGCTCTGCACCCGCTGTAACCAATCTTTCAAGCAGCAAAATAATTTAACATCATTATGCCGTTCTCTTTCCTCTTTTTATCTCTAAAAGCGTTCCTTGAGATTCTCTCCTTTTGAATGACTGTATGTTGTGAATAGAATGAAGGCATCGCGAAATTTCGTCACTTTCTTAAGAAGTTAACATTGGAGAAAAACTCAGAAAAGGACTGTTTCTTGAACTGTAGACTCGAAAATGTCACGGTGCCCTATCACCACAGCTGTTAAAAAATTCTTCATTCTTTCTTAATTTTCTATCTGGTAAAAATTGTTTCATAGTAGAGAGAAAATTGACCAAAATAACCTAAGACGTTCTCTTTTTGAAGAAAGGAGAAGCAAAGCATTCTTCAAGAATATGATTTATGGCAGCCAGCATTGAATAACCCAGTCATAACGCTGTGTGGTTTAAGACGCTTGGCCCCCGTGTTAATCGGCCTTATGTAGAATAGTCTCTGCGTGTTTAATAGATTGACAAATTTCCAAGCTGGAAAGTAAGCGAACAAAGAGGATTTAATGTAGATGAAGAATGATCGAAGATACATTCATGTGTAGGCACTAATCACGTTTAGCGTGGAAGAGAAGGAGTAAAAGTAAGCGTGATTGAGAGCATGGGTGAGAGAGAAAGGGTCTGTCACGGGAAATTCCTTAATTGCATCAGTGTGACGCTCCATCGGGAATGCCTCCGGACGCACTGCTCATCGCAAGGAAAATATGTGTATTCACCACCACATGGCTAAAACCATTTCATTCACATTCCGAGTTTTATCATATTCATAGTCACAGATTTAATTTACACAATAAAATGAAAGAAAGACCGGAGTGTACTCTTTCCACAGGTTTAATTTAAACACGACTACAGTCAACGAATAAAACTAGTCGTGTTTAAATAAACTTTTGGAAAAACTTACACTCCTGTCCTTTCATTTCACTGGGATGGAATTCCATAAAACTATACCTTTCTCAATGGAATTAGTCATTACTTCCACCAAGTGATACATTTTGTATTATTTGTATTTTGTCATTATTATTTTCAGTAAATTTGTGTTTATCTTTAGTTGTTAGCTGTCCTATTTTGTTGTTTCATTTATTTATTCATGGCTTAAATAGACTTACGTAATCTAATGTAGACAATTTTAAAAGAAATTTGTACAGAATACACCAAACTCGATGCCTATAAAATCATCATCATCTACCATAACAAAGACTAACGTTTAGCTACGTTTATTATGAATAATTAGTTTGAATGACTACTAAAGATTGCTCTCCTTGATTTTCAATTTTGATTTAAAATATTTTTTTTAGTCCTCTCGAAGTAGCTAAAAGGCACTTTATATCTCTTTAATGTTCATTATCCGTTTAATCCGTGAGGATGGCTGTCGACATGCGCATTCGTAGAAGCCGGTAATCCTGGCCCTCCTCAGTGCTCCAGTATCTAAGAACGGAGTGTATTCAACCTCTAATTATCAGTTATGTTGAGATTTTCTCTTCTTATATTGAAATATTCGTTCAGCAAATGTTTTCATTTCTCTGTTTTCAAACCCTATATTTCGATCCTCTCCTCTTATTTTACACAACATTTCTTCATTAAGCGCACATTTTCTGAGTGTTCGTTGAACCCAAGAAATTTAGATGATAAAACTTGCAAAAGAATTAATATTAACGAAAAGAATGGAGCATGATTAAAAGAATAATTAAAAAAAGGAGAGAGAAAGATTCAATCTGTATCAAACGTCGGATGAAAAGTATTCCAATCACGTTATGGAACACGAGAAGGAAGAAAAAGTCGTTAATGCATTCTTTGATGGCTGAGGCAAATCTTTTGCGCCTCATGAGCGCTTGCAATTCGGAAGCAGAAGGAGATGAATGAAAGTTCATTCAAACAAATGATATTGGCTCTCCCAACATACTTTGATCAAAGACATTGATCTACACTAAAACGGCCAAAGTGGCGTTCAATCGATTCTCATCAATTTATGTTCCGACCGCATTCGAAAAGACTTCCATAATTACAGCATGACACAGGAGTTCCACTGCATTCTCCAACGGCGCAGTAATTAATGTTCTCTGTTATTGCCGAACTAAGAGTGAAATTTGATGGAACGCCAGGCATTTTCAGATAAAGGCTTCGGAATGCAGAGGTGGGCCTTACGGACGTCATTCACTGCGGAAGAATATTTGCTTTTATCTCGAACATAGATTCAGATTTGCAGAGCGTATTGCTGTGCTGTTCCGAGTTACGATGGGTGATCATTTTCACTTATTATATATCTTTAAAGTTTTCTTTTTTTACTGGACGCATACATTGAGTAAAAGGAACATTTTCATGAATTCTAACACTTTTTAGCGCGAATAAATCACATTTAATACCTTTGAATTGTTTACGGCTACTTATTCGAATGAAAATGTTCTCAGGCTATAACTATATGAGAATGAAAAAATCTTTTCTTCTCTCTGCTGAACTCTAAATATGTTTGGAGAGTTATACGTTATATGTTGGATGGAAAAATTTATTTATTAGAAAAATTATATACTCATTTAGAATCGAAGTTAATGAAAACTGACAAATAAATTAATAACTTTCCTGTGTAGAACTTCAGACCTCGTTTTTTCAACATTTTCGTAGATTCTTTTTTCAGAATCCCTTGTTTTATCATTTAGTGTTCCGAATGACTGAATAACTTCCGTTTAATTTTCTCATCTTTGTACCAAAATGAAATTGCCATGGGCACTTGGGTTACGGAGCCCCTTCATGGAGAATCATGAAGAGCCAATTCACGACTTATGCACGTTGCCAGATAAACTACACAAGTTCTGATCATAATTATAAAGAACTGAAAACCACCGAATCTGCAAATATTGAACAGTCCGATTTCGTAAATTATTCTGAAATCCATATTACTAGCTGATACGTAGGTTGGCAAATAATTCGCGAATTAATGAAGTATCGGATTAAGCTTCGGAAAGACGAAGAGGTAAAATTTGAGAAAAAATGAATAAGACAGCTGATTAATGTTATAATTTAAGTAAAGAGGAAAGTAATTTCTAATAAAAAAAATTATTACATCACATATTATGAGTTGATTATTGCAATACTGTCATAAAATTAGATGAAACTCGAGCTACCGCTGCGGAGAAATCGGAAGTTTCATTATATATATAGTTATAAGCTTCAAGCATATCTTACGTTCAACATCCTATGAAACCCCGAATAAGAAAAAATGAATAATCTGATTCGAAATTGGTTTGTTTGAAAAAAAACATATTTGACCTGATTTCCAGCTTATATATTAAAATCACATACCGTTCATCTCTTGCCAAAACTTTCTTTTGTACGCGGTTTTAATATCGGAATCCCGACTTGGTACGATTCGAAGCAAAATGAAAATCGCTGCTCTAATTGAAATATAACGTTTTTCGCCGAATTAAAAACGGAAGGGATGCGATATCTGTATCTCAAAGTGTTCATTTCACTGTCACCTTAATTAAAAATATGATGGCGGTGATTCATCTTCCACGGATAACTTATATCTGGAGTGGAATGCTAATATCGCACGAGCAGAGGTTATCTTGTGCGGCGGCGGCAGCGAATACAAAGTGGATCATTTGGTTAGCGAAGGGGATCGGGTTAGTGGAGCGAAAAAGACCGAAAAAGGGTGCCAAAGACAGGGTAAATCCCTTTTCTCTAAACATAAATGTTTATGTTTGGATGTCGGAGAGTGATTGATTGATAGGTTTCCACCAGTCAACCAGGTTTGTCGAAATGTACGGAGTCCCTCCCTTTAATTTCGATTTTCTGGGAAAGGATTTCGGTGTTCCGTCACTGTACTCGAAGGAGAAACACATTTGGTTACCACGTTAAAATTTTGCTTTGGTTATATCATATGTAGATTTTGGAATACACATCATGGGAATGATCGTACTTAGGTTGCGATCAATATGAATGAAAAACAAAGTAATTTTCGGATCTTTGAGGGGCATTATATTCACCAGTGGCTAATATTTTTCCAAGATAATAACCTGAACATTTTATCACTTGACGTTTGCATCATGCTTTCCTATTCATATTAAAGTCCTATTCGTTCTTTGAAAATGGAACTTTGGAGAATGGATTTACTTTCACATACGCTGGAGAAGGGAATTTATGGTACGCATTTTAAGATTTAAGGAAAAGGATATTTTTTTGTTGAATTCGATAAATGGGGTGCCTCTGATCTAGACACAAGGCTGTAACGCTATAGTCAAGACAAGTCGAGTCTAACTCGAATCAAGGAATTTAAGAAAAGTAAAAAGTTACTATTCATCACTGAATTACAGATTAGCTTAAATATGAGTGAAGGAGTTCCCTACTTATCACTAGATTAGTTAGAGAATAGCTCAGTTCTTGAGAATACCTTTCCCCCGTTTTCTGGATTTTTCTTCGGATTTCTCGTTCCCGAATCTGGAGAATATTTAGCTGGGAAATTGGGAAAATTGGCTCTTACAACCCTTCCCACAGTGGAAACTATTGGGCAATGCCCATAATTTATCTTTATGATATTTATGAAAGTAGCTTAGAAAGAAGCAATGTATTCTCTCGGTCTTAGTTGAAATAGACATACTTCTGAATTCTTATAGGCGGATTCTAAACAGTACCACGAACGCCAGTGAAAATGAAAGGAATAAATAGAGTGAATCTGTTACCAAACAAAGATAATGATTCCCTAATCATTAATTAAATCAGCCTCCATTCATATTTTCATTCGATTCAAATTTCTCCATAAAGAATGTGAGTCCATTCCACCATTTTCAAATCCCGCTCTCTAAACACAAAAATGTATTAAATAACATCAGACGTCCTTTTGTGCGGAGCAAAAGTTTTTTACTGATTCTTCGCCACCTTTATGAGATATTAATGCTTCAAAAACATGTTTTTACTCAATCATCATTGAAACTTCAATGCATGAGAGTATGTGGGAATTCGATACATATGTCGGAAAATACGAAATTGATCCACAAAAGCTGAAAAATATCACGGCAGTAGTTAAAATATTTTGCAGTGAGCGAATACAGGAGTTCGTTACATCCTAATCAAAACGTTTTGTACACGAAAAGCAATCCGAAAAAATATGATATTGCTTTCTATTTGCACTCTATATGCAGTACTCCCTACGAGCTTCTAGAAGTAGCACACATTGATAATATGAGTGGAAATTTTCGATTTTGATGAATTCTTACTTAATATATTTTCGATTATACTGTTCACATTGGAAAACTGGAGGAATCGCGTGGTAGGTAACGGTGGAGCCTGAGCAGGCACCGAGGCCACTACGATAGCCACTCCTATCCTAGGTTTTGAAGCCCACAATATAAATTTCTTCCGTGCACTTTTTTTTCTGCTATCTCTTTCTTTCAAATTGACCAAGGGTTAGATGTAAGAAGAGACTTTTCAGTCTCAATCTCGCCCGAATAAAGACGATTTATTATTATTATTATAGCCGTTAAGGCCTATCAGGAACCTTCACGTGATGCTATATTGACAAATGATGTTATCACAAAATCATGTATTTTTAAGTATGTTTATAAATTATAATTATTTAACACGCTCTTTTTAATGTAATGTGATGTATACACTCATGTTCTGTGCAAGTACATACATTTAAAGTTGTAGAGAAATGTTTAGTTAATTGTTAAACGGTTTTTGTGAGTTTTGTAGGTTTGTTCATTTATTTATTTATTTCGGTACATTATAGAAATTTAAATTGTAAATTAGTGTAGCTGGTTTAATATTTTACTTATTGGATGAGGTCTTTCAGTAGTTATGTTTATAATTGTTTAATTAGGAATTTGTAATAATACGTGTTTTGTTGTGACATAAACCGACCTGTCCTAGTGACTAACAGCGGAAGTACTATATTGCACATTTTAATTATGAGATAATAATAAATCTCAAACTTAATTGTCTTATCATTTCTCAATATGTCTTTCAGTATTATCTTTCTGTGTAATATTAAATCACGATTATTTTGCTTATAAATCCTTCACAAAAATTTTTGAGGTCAAATTATTTGGTCGTATATTATTTGCATGGAGAGACAATCACATTTCCTATTTCCCCTCGTTTTTCCCCGTTTAACTCCATTTTCCGACCAAATATTCGCTCAAAAAAATTATCGGAGCATTCTTTCTTTAGACAATTCCAGGTTCACGGAAAGACAGGGGAAAAAGTAAACGGTACGAAAATTCCCCAAGCAGGAAATTATCCAACTCTTACGCCCTGGGGAAATTAATTTGGGGGAAGTTCTCCGAGGCAAGTTCCCTTATTAAAGGAAATAATAAAAAAAGTGTCCCTCAAGCAACGATGTAGACCGAGTCATCAGCGTCGGTAGAGTTTGTAGCAATGGAAGAAGGCCACTGATGTAAGTGGACAAAACTGAGAATCATATTCTCAAAAATACCTTTATTTGCTTTTCACTTTTGCACTACGTAAAAATGGAACATGGTGCTCCTATTTACATACGCCTGCTCTTACCAAGTCATTAAAATTCTCTCTGAAATAAGCCTCTGTGTTTTAAAATCGACTGAGAATAGTTGACTCACTCATTTCAATTAGCGCCTGATCACATCCAATATCTCTATTTAATTACATCCATGTTACGTAATATTTAGTCTTGAAGCAATATTCAATAATTCATCAACGATAATTAATGTATACTAAAAAAATCTTAAATCTTAATATTGAGGCATCCATGTAGCCAAGTGGACGAATTTCAATTTCGGTAAATGCGGTCCGGAGTTCGATTCCTCGGAGGCTGCTTATGTACCCCACCTATCGTAACACTTAAAAATACTACTACTATCTTAATATTTCGTACTATTTCGAAAGCATTCCTCTCTATTTACACAAAGAACTAAATCAGAGCTAACTATTTCTAAGTTTAAACTGTAGCGGATTTAACAGTTCAATTTTTCAGGCCCCAAAAGGTGTACTTCTAAGTGGTTTTTGCTAAGGATCGTTATTCCACATGTGAACCGCCTTAACGCATTTAACATGGGATACGAACAACCTTCAGCCTATTTTATCTATCACTTGCTATTACGTATTTTTAGTGGAAAGTTTGTAATATATATATATATATATATATATATATATATATATATATATATATATATATATATATATATATATATATATATAATCTAGCTAAAGCGCCCGTTATTTCTCAACGGTGAAATGAAAATTTCTAGCAAACTATTTGTAGGCGATTCCGGCGAGGATACACAGCCAAAATAAAAATGTGTAACATCTGAACTTCCCTAAAAATCTAACTGGAGACAGAGAAGTCGAAGAATACCGTAATCTTTGAAACATTCTGGACTCTCAAGAAAACAAAGATCTATCAATGCGACGAAAGAGTCGTGGAAATTTATATTTACTCAACGAAAATGATATTTTCTGGCTTTATTACTTTGAAATCACGATGAATACTCACTTTTCGAATGTGTACCTGAAATGTACAAAGAATGAATCTGAATGAGGGTTAAATGAGAAATAAAAATCTCATTAAATCACACAGTTGTAAGTGAACGAAGTGCCGGATGCAGCGCATAATATTATTAGCTCACCTTGTTTTTCTAACAATTCTCCCAAACTTCCTTCCTTTCCATCCCAGAACTGAAAAGTAGCTTATTGTCTCTCCTCTTTGATCTTGACAATGCAACATATATGTAAATGTACTTCATGGGAAAAATAGGTCTCCTTAAAAAAACAATCCTACATGATCGAAAGTTGTACCCAGCGATTAGGCATGGTACAGAAAATGTGAAAAATGTTATGTTGAGGTGTTGATTGGATTATAACTAAGGTTTCAACTTGGCGCGAGCGATACAATGTAGTATCAAGGAATGAATTAATTGCTTAACAACTGCTGTTGGGTAGCTGCTATTCACTCACTGATACTATGTATGTTGAGTCATAATTAACTGACAATGCAAAGTAAAGTGCAGCATAATATATTGAAAGTTAAGGCCTATAAATGTACTATAAATGAATCGAAAACGAAAGTTTTTACGTGATTTAACTATATAAGCTCAAATTATTGCGGACTGCAGTTAATAAGGAGATTATTCGATGCTTTATTGATTACAAATATTTCTTAATCCAAACGCTAAAGTTTCCGAAAATTGTCTCCCATTTATATATCGTATCATTTATTCTGTCGATTATTATCATATGGAAAAAGCTTCTCTGTGCATTTTTACGGGAAAATGCGTTAGCTCGGCTTCAACAATTGCTTCGGTCGTCAAGGGGATTGGTTGTTTACAACTTCAAAATTTCACAAAATTTCCGATTATTTTAACCGAATTCTCGCCATTTCGACTCGATAACGATATTTCACGACCAAAATAAGAATCTTTATTCATTTCTCTTTCTTTCGGTGCTTATCTCGATTTCGTAAGCCTATTATTTCTAATTTAATTTTGCAAAAGAAAGGTAGCCTGCAACCGATAAAAATGATGTAATTGTGCATTTCTTATGGGACCGGGCTGGGTTCGAACTGGGGACATTAAGTAAATGAAAAGTAGCGTATTATCTGCGCAGGGAGTAACTTTAACAATCCTGAGAGTTTGAAAGTTCTGCCATTTATCGTTCTCGAGTTTTAGGCGAACATACACACACCTTATTTAATTATATCATGATACGAGCTGAGGCGCCCGTTGATTCTCAACGGGGATATATAAATAAGCAGTAGATAATATATTAGGTATTAAATTGAGCAGAGGAGAATCTAAGATCTCTCACTTTGCTTGGATCAATGAAAATGTTACCCTAAACGAAAATGTATTTGCATATTTTATAATATATAATAATTGAAATATTTACAAACTTATAATTTGAATCCAATTCTAGAATCCAGAATAAGAATTGAATCAACTTAGATTTTCTGTCCTCAAATTTGTAAGATGATTATTCCCTGAGATTTTTCCTGGGTGCACGTCATTTCGTGCAATAATCACCCATTCCCTTATTTTTCCTTCAAATTTACTTATTAAGATAGTATTGCTTAGATTCACATTGAATCCTATTAGGGAGAAAATTTTAATGGAGACAATACTACTTGCGGTTTACTCGGCTCTCACGAAAACAAAAGATCGCCCGTGTAAAAATGAGGTGTTTGATTAAGTTATCATTTACCCGAAACGCTAATGTAATACGCGGTATTAGAGTCACGGTTCAGACACCCACTGTCACACGCCGCAAGGCTGCACGCAGTATACATTTATCAATTTAAATTTTTTCCAGCGTAAATCACACTTAGTAGCTTCATTATTTTTAAATAGAGTCGACAAAGTCGAAGTGATAAAGAAACTTTCCCTATATGATCGTACGTTGCCTCCTGTGAATCAACACTGCAAATTGTTCGAAATTGCAATTACTGAAATTTCAGAATATTGCCTGCTATGAACATATGCTATCATTCATTTTAATCATTACTTTCATATGGGCCTAAAATCACCGTGTATCCTTACGGAAATACGCAATACCTCGGTTTCAACAATCGCATTCGTCATCAACGTTGTTGACTCGTTGTTTATAGCCTCAAAATTTCACGAAATTCCCGTTTATTTTAACCGAATTCTCGCCATTTCGACACGATAACGATATTTAATGGCCAAAATAAAAATCTTTATTCATTTCTCTTTCTTTTGGTGCCTCTCTCGATTTCGTAAGCCTATTATTTCTAATTTAATTTTGCAAAAGAAATGTAGCCTGCAACCGATAAAACTGAGGTTTACGTGCCTTTCTTATGAGAACGGTTTTTCATGTCTGGGTTCGAACTGGGGGCCTACAGATAAGTTAAAAGTAGCCTATTATCTGCGCAGGCATTACATTTAACAATCGAGAAAGTTTTCCCATTTATGGTTCTCGAGTTTTAGGCGAACATACATACTTACATACACACACACACACACATACACACACACACACACACACGCACCTTATCCTCTATATATTATTTTAAAACATGCTTTTTTGGTGATCGGGGCTTTTCTCCCGTAATACTCCACACATACATATTGATAAATGACCGTTTGAAGGAAAATTGCCACGTTTCTTCTAAAAATAGTTAGACAAATCAAAAATCCACTATTTTTTAATCAAATTGAACTAATATTTTAATCATCGCGTTGCGTCCTGGACGAAAAAATGCCCAGGTTGCTATATACAGATTAAATTTGTTTACTTAGTGACGAGTGTAAACAATTTCAAAAATGAGAAAGTGATTTTAATACTTAGTCTTATAATGATTGAAAAAGTACTCGGAAGTAATATATGGACTCCCTAAACGAAGAACTCAAGATTGCACGCAACTATAACAGTTTTATAAACCGGCTACTTTATATCTTTTGGGAGCAGAACGTCAACTACAGAAACATGAGAATTGCCGGATTGTGAATGTTTGTGTCACAGGTGTTTCGCTTGGTATGTTTGAATAACGTTGCATCGTATTACTTCTCGGTCATTTAAATTTAAGATCGACCATAGTAGAATATTCGATTTGTAGTATCATGATTAGATTTTGGAGTATTCATAGAAAAAATGTAAGGTTCTAATTATGAGTCATACAATTACCCCATACCGATCAAAACAATTACGTCGTTCAATTCAAATTAATTTTTGTGAAACTTTCGTGTTGCAAATTTTCTATATACCTAAACCTGGAATCAAATGATTTTTAGTGTTTATATTTTACTCTCAGAATAGATAATATTCTATATTTATTAATACCTTGGAGTAAAGAAAAGGATATCATACGTGCGATTCAAGAAAACTCACCTCTATGGAATACAAGCGTAACGAAAGCCCAAGCCTCCATTCCCTTTCGATATGCCCGTAGTACAAAAATATGCTTAACCAATTTAATAGTATGTGTAGTAGTAGACGTAAGAGTAGTATTTGAAAATCTAAGTTTTGTGAAAGGCTTAAAATACCATGATTGACTACAATATTTGTGAGAGAGACATTCAAATAATGCGGGGCAATGGGTTTGCTAAATTTGCTATTCTTTACTTTGCACTTTGACAATGTATCACAATTTATAGTCTCCTAAAGTGAGACTCACACCGCAGATGCTTCCCCCTCATGCTTCCTTCTCCCAAATTAGTAACATTTTCTCTCATTCTACACCAGCAGGACAACAAGCTTTCAACTGATTATTGCAGACTGTATATCTTTCAGTACTTGAATAATTCTGATTCAGTGAATTTATGAGATGCAATTTCACTGCAGACGAGTAGTAATTATTTATATATTTCGTCTATGAAGAGAAAAAATAGAAAATAAATAAGTAACGTGGATGCAGGAAGTATTTTTGTTGTTCTATATTGGTTATATATGTTAAACACGAAGCCTTAAATGACACATCATATAAGGAAGTGGCATTTTGAAGAACAGAGTTTACCAAAATGTGGTAGTGATGTTTTGTATTTTTGTTTAAATTCATGATGTAATAAATGCATTAAGTGAATTGGGGTATTCGGTATAGGATAAAATGCGTATACGTCGTTATATAAATGACGCGTACTATTCGTGATTATAGTGCTAAAAGAAAATTTTTAAAACATTCTGTAAAATTTACATTCTTACACTCTTTAAGATATTAGGGACTTCGTTAAGGTTCAAGTGGTAAGGGATTATAAAACTTAAGACTTTGAATTTGCCCATAGAGTTTCGTTTCTGGATATGTAAATACCTATATCTATCGCTACAAACGACGTATGTCGAAACTGACACTGACATGGAATATCAAGGTACGATTTTTTTGGCATGTCTTATTGTTTGTGTATTCGTCTGTAGTGATTAGAGTAGTTGCTGCAATGTATTTGGTTGGGGAAATTGAGTATTACTGATCGTCTGCGAAATTTTCGCACGGGGCAACTAGTTTTATTATATTAAGATACTAGATATATATCTATTATATATAGCTAACTCTCCGGATATACCTATACTGGCCCTACCCTGTAGATGCCAGAATATTTCAGACATTGACGCTAGGTGTCATGGGCTCGATACCAGAATGTCCCAAATATCTCAATTTTCCCGTAAGAATGCATTGCGCGGATTTTTGAAAATTATTTTGAGGCACTTATCGGTAAGATAGAGGAAACAAAATCTCGGAGGTTAAAGTTGAATTAGTTGTCTATGGTTCTTATAGAAGAAATGTTGCCAAATGACCGTGAGTTCGACTCCAGGTGGGTCAGAAATTCTTCCATAAGAAATGCATTGCTGCAATTTTTGAAAATTTTTTTCAATGCCTTTCCGATGAGCTGGAAGGATGAAACCCAGACTGGTGATAGAGGCTTTTAAAAACATCCATTCTTGAGGTTCACCGTTCCTCTAATGGTCCTTGGCTCGATGCAAGAGCGTCATTCCGATTCTACCATGCATTTCAAATGGGGAAAACGGAATCTTATTTTGGGACCTTCTCGATAAGATATTGAATCGAAACTTTGGAACAAGTCAGAATGGCACTTATCTAATATTAATATGCTATTTTCTGTCACGAGCGGGTCCTGAGTTCGACGCTAGGCGGTCTTTTGTGCGAAGTTTTCAAAATTGTGTTGTGGCATTACTTGGTACGGTACTGAATTCAACTGTTAGCTTTGAGTATGGAAGCAACTTTTACTTGTTTATATATATATATATATATATATATATATATATATATATATATATATATATATATATCCTTTAAACTGATTTTAATCGCAGTAACCTTTGGTAATATTTAAGAAGGTGGACCCAAAACATCTGATACGGCATCCTCTAAATATATTGGATTTTTGACTCAATAAAACATTCGTGTTTCTTGAAAATATTTTCATTGAATATATAGACCAGTTAAATGTTTATATTTACTTTGCGTTGAATATTTAAAATGATCGGATATTTAAAATGCCTGAGACATTAGAGATGATTGAACATCTTCACTTTTTTCATTTTGCATTGAATTCATTTTATCTGATTTTATTGTAATACAGATGATAAGTCCGCAATTATGCAAAAGGAACTTTACGTGTAATACTTATTAGAATGTTTTCGAGTCGTTAAGAGTCGAGCCCATGACACTTTGGATAAATAATATATATCGATATACTTCTTATACAGCTTGTATTCTATAATCATGATTGGTATCTTATTTACTCTTAAATTAATGGCGGCAAAAACAACGGCAGCGAAGCGTCCAGAACTCTATTATCTACTTTTGAAAGTAAAAATAAATTAATTATGAATTTAATTCCTTCCGTAGAAAATCAAAATTTTTGAATCGTCGTGCGCCAATGTGGTTTAGAATGCAAAGAGTGTATGCTAACGTCTATTCAATGACTACGCGCACGGGACATTATGTATGTCCTGTTATGTATTCTCGGGAAAATTGAATTAAATAAAAGACATTCTTTCCTCTTTTAAATTAATAGCGATATGTTTACGCACTGATTTCCCTCAACGCAATACCTTTAACCCGCACATAACGGTGAACTAATGCAAGCAGATTTTCATTTCATCGCCTTTCCAATTTATGCATAATTTCATTTAGTTTACATTTACCTCTTTGTTAAAAGTTGACAGAAGTGTATTAAATAATTAATTGATGACGTCGATTCTAATCAGTCTTAATTTATTCCTCTGCTTTTGAGTAAAATTGCAGTCTTCAATTATTCATTTCTCATCATGCATTTATGCGATGAAAGTTCATCAGGCTCAAGTTTAATTGATAACTAAATGTGAAATTCATGCGCGAAATGAAATTTGTTCCCGAACCTTCCGAAATTATAAATTGGAAGCTTAATTTGTCATGTGGCATGCACAATATTTTTTGTCACAAATTAATAGAGGAAATCATCAACCGAACTAAAATATGGAATTCGTTTGAAAATTTCTTATAATTGCATTTTCCAGTGCGTGCCATACGTTCCCTGGTTAATATAATGTAACTGTAACGTAATAACTAAAATACTGTAATAACGATTATACCTCGCCATGAAATATTAAATATGAAATTGCTGATAATAAGTTCCTTGTTAAGTAATATATTGGTATTGTTCTTGTTCAAAGTCTTGGAATTATTTCATACATACTCCCCTAACAATCTAACTGGAGACAGAGAAGTCGATGAATACCGTAATCTTTGAAACATTCTGGACTCTCAAGAAAACAAAGATCTATCAATGCGACGAAAGAGTCGTGGAAATTTATATTTACTCAACGAAAATGATATTTTCTGGCTTTATTACTTTGAAATCACGATGAATACTCACTTTTCGAATGTGTACCTGAAATGTACAAAGAATGAATCTGAATGAGGGTTAAATGAGAAATAAAAATCTCATTAAATCACACAGTTGTAAGTGAACGAAGTGCCGGATGCAGCGCATAATATTATTAGCTCACCTTGTTTTTCTAACAATTCTCCCAAACTTCCTTCCTTTCCATCCCAGAACTGAAAAGTAGCTTATTGTCTCTCCTCTTTGATCTTGACAATGCAACATATATGTAAATGTACTTCATGGGAAAAATAGGTCTCCTTAAAAAAACAATCCTACATGATCGAAAGTTGTACCCAGCGATTAGGCATGGTACAGAAAATGTGAAAAATGTTATGTTGAGGTGTTGATTGGATTTTAACTAAGGTTTCAACTTGGCGCGAGCGATACAATGTAGTATCAAGGAATGAATTAATTGCTTAACAACTGCTGTTGGGTAGCTGCTATTCACTCACTGATACTATGTATGTTGAGTCATAATTAACTGACAATGCAAAGTAAAGTGCAGCATAATATATTGAAAGTTAAGGCCTATAAATGTACTATAAATGAATCGAAAACGAAAGTTTTTACGTGATTTAACTATATAAGCTCAAATTATTGCGGACTGCAGTTAATAAGGAGATTATTCGATGCTTTATTGATTACAAATATTTCTTAATCCAAACGCTAAAGTTTCCGAAAATTGTCTCCCATTTATATATCGTATCATTTATTCTGTCGATTATTATCATATGGAAAAAGCTTCTCTGTGTATTTTTACGGGAAAATGCGTTAGCTCGGCTTCAACAATTGCTTCGGTCGTCAAGGGGATTGGTTGTTTACAACTTCAAAATTTCACAAAATTTCCGATTATTTTAACCGAATTCTCGCCATTTCGACTCGATAACGATATTTCACGACCAAAATAAGAATCTTTATTCATTTCTCTTTCTTTCGGTGCTTATCTCGATTTCGTAAGCCTATTATTTCTAATTTAATTTTGCAAAAGAAAGGTAGCCTGCAACCGATAAAAATGATGTAATTGTGCATTTCTTATGGGACCGGGCTGGGTTCGAACTGGGGACATTAAGTAAATGAAAAGTAGCGTATTATCTGCGCAGGGAGTAACTTTAACAATCCTGAGAGTTTGAAAGTTCTGCCATTTATCGTTCTCGAGTTTTAGGCGAACACACACACACACACACACACACACACACACACACTCACGCCTTATTTTATTATATTAGATAGATGAATGGCAATATGCCTTCTATTGGTGACACTCCAATCCTCTATATATTATTTTAAAACATGCTTTTTTGGTGATCGGGACATTTCTCCCTTGTTACTCCATCAATACATATAAATGAATGACCGTTTGAAGGCAAAAGTTGTCTGGTTCCTGCGAAAAATAGTCAGACAAATGAAAAATCCACCATAGACAAATTGAATTCTTGAGGATTTAATTAAATTGAGGTGATATCATTCAGAAACTTTCAACAGTATATTTACTATAATGAGGTTGAATAGAGAGCTTTATGATTAATTTTACCATAACTCTCTTGGCAAGGTTAGCCCAGAATGGCCTCTCTTCCACCTAACTTTTACAGATATTAAATGAAAACATAAAATTAATTCAATACCAATGTTTACAATCCTCTAACACGTAAAAATTTAAAGTTTAATTCATGGAAAATGAACAAAAGATGTAAAAGAATAAAGTTAGTAAAATATAATATATGGAATCAAATAGATAAGTAAAAACATGCATTGTTTCAAACTTCTTTAAATATAAATACTATTAAGTTTGAAAAGAATTGGGTTGTGGTAAAAAAAATCCTCAACAGAGGAAAAACCCACGAAGCGGGAAAACACACTATGGGAAGCCGACAAGGGTGCGAACGAATCCTCTATATATTATTTTAAAACAGGTTTTTTTGGTGATCGGGGCTTTTCTCCCTTAATACTCCACCAATACATATAAATAAATGACCGTTTGAAGGCTAAATATGCCAGGTTTCTGCTATAAATAGTCAGACAAAAAAAATCCACTATTTGTTAAACAAATTGAATTAATATTTGAATTATCGCGTTGCGTCCTGGACGAAAAAATGCCCGGGTTGCTATATACAGATTCAATTTGTTTACTTAGTGACGAGTGTAAACAAGTTTAAAAATCCGATAAAGCACCTATTCTCGGTCATTAAATGATTCGCAAATAACATTCCAGTCTCCATGAATGAAAACTTCGACGTCATACGCAACCACAGCAGTTTAATTAGCAAACCACATTGCATCTTGCGGGAGCAGAACGACAGCCAAAGAAACATGAGCATTGCCGAATATGAAAGTTTGCGTCACGGTTTTATCGTGTGGTATGTCTGAATAATTTTGCATCATATAAGTTCCCGGTAGTTTTAAATTAAGATCGACAATATTTCAAAATTCAATTTGGGGTATTATGCTTATATTTTGGAGTATTCAAAGAAAAATTAGAGAAATTAATTACGAGTCATGCGATCAAAATAATTAGGTCGTTAAGTTGTTTTCCGAGTATTGAAATTTATTTTGGTGAAACTTTCGTATGTTGCAAATTTTCTATATATCTAAACCTGATATCAAATGATTTTTATTTTTTATATTTCACTCACTGAATAGATCATATTCAACATTTAATCATATTTCTGAGTAAAGAAAAGGATGTCCTGCGATTTCAGAAAAATCACCAGCATGGAGGACAAGCTTAACGAAAGCCCAAGCTTTTATTCCCAATCGCTATCTCCGAAACACAAAAATGTATTATTTTGACACATTAACGATGTTAGAGACTTTCAATGCGGGGACAATGCTATGCGCTTTGACAATGTAACACAATGTATGTTCGTATGAAAGTGTGACACATAGCTTACCCTCTAGCTTTCCTCTCCCAGATCATATCACTGTAGACGAGTAGTAGTTATTTTTATATTTCAGGTATGAAGAGAAGAACATAGAAAATAAATAAATAACGTGGAAGGTATGTTTCTTTGATTTATCTTGGTTATTTAAGTGACACATCATTGCCGGTATAAAAGGAAGTGGTATTTATAACGACAGAGTTTAGGTAAAGCTGTCAGTGATATTCTGTATCTTTACGATAATTCATTTAGTCATAAATGCATTGAGTGAATTGAGATATTCGGTATAGGATAAGATACATGTATCGTTATAGTGATGACGTGCACTATTCGTGATTATACTACTATAAGAAAATTTTTAAAACATTCGATAACATTTATACTCTCACGTTCTCTAATATAATAGGGATTTTGTTTGGGTTCATGTGGTAAGGCGTTAGAAAACTCAAGACTTTTTATTTGGCCATTCAGTATCGTTACTGGATGTGTAGATAGCGATATCTATCGCTACAAACGAGGTATATCGAAACAGACGCTGATAAAGAATATGAAGGTGTGTGTTTATAGGTATGATTTAGTTTTTGTGTATTTGGGTGGGAAATTAAGTGTCAGTGTCGTCTGCGATAGTTTCGCACGAGGCAACTAGTTTATTTAGAATTTTACTTTTTGACATGTATGACTAATTCTACAAAGTGCTATGGCAATTTTTCTTAGCTTAGTCATTGAAGAGAGAAATTAAGATTTTCTAAGTAGGGGACATAATATTAGGTACATCCATATCAACGAACGTACTCTCTCTAATTAAGGCTTTGATTGAATCTTGTTTCTTCTTGATATTTCCATCCCGCTTCCTGAAACATGAAAGTGACGCTCGGTTTTCGTTGTATTTTTGTAATTCGCGAATTAATTAAGTGATTGCAAGAGATAAATTATGCATCATAAAACAATATTTTTTGGCTGTAATATGAGCTACTAATGATTAAACATCTTTTGTGTTATCTCTTAACTTATTTGGAATGTTACGCAAAATTGTATCAAGAGCTATGATAATTTTTGTGGGGAAAATGTATAGAGCAAAGTGCAAAAGTCGTCGTTTTGTGATGTATATCCTTGTACCACCGGAAAGCGCGTTGGATGATTTAAACTGGATGAAAGTGTGTTCATTGGAAAGCAGGAAGTTCTCGGCCTAACTAACGCTGCGCAATCTGGAATAAACATGCTCAACTAATTATTGCTGAACCAATGCAAACATGGAGAAGTCTACCAAGCTGATTACTGAATGAATTAGCGTCTGTTTTTCTCTCCAATTCACGTGCACAATTCCATCTCACATGGCAACTCAAGATTGAGAAAGTTAGCTTCTGTTAACTCCTGCTAACATCGAATATGTTACCTTTACTTACAATTGCAATTTTTGGACTTGGAATTTAATGATAATTTTGAATTATTAGATGATGGAGGATTAAATCTTCACCCATGCATTTCTTACGGAAGCATTTCGGACCCACCTGGCGTCGAACATACGCGCATAGGAAGAAATGTTACATTCTACCCTTTATTTGTAGGATGCTGCATTCAACCGATTGCTTGCAAACTGCAAGCTAATTGGTAAAAATTTACAATAAGTTTCCCTTACGGGTGTCATCTTCGAAGCTTATCAAGCAAAATTCTTAAAAATTGCCGCAATACATTTCTTACGTTAGAAATTTTCATCTATCTGGCATCGAACTCACGGTCATATGCAACCTTTCTTCCACTGGTTCTATAGAAAACTACCTAAAATAAGATTCCGTTATTCCCGTTTGAAATGCATGGTAGAATCGGAATGACACTCTTGCATCGAACCAAGGACCACTAGAGAAACAGTGGACGTCATGAAAGAATGCTCTCAAACGCCTCTGTCACCATTCCGGGTTTTATCTTTCCAGGTTAATTGTTTTCAGTCCTTCCTCCGAGCCATAGAACAGTGAAATTCACGGAGATTGGAGATGAGATGGTCTTCCATAGTACGAAAGGAAGAAATGCTAACAAATGACCGTGAGTTCGACGCCTAGTGGGTGCAAATTTTTCCAGTATAAAATGCATGGCGGTCAATTTTTACAATTATTTTGAATGCATATCCGATTACCCGGAATGATATAAAATGGAATGTGTATAGAGGCAATTCATATGTTTCAGATACGCTGTCCGTCCTTACTCTGACGGTTCTTGGTTCGATGCCAGAGCGTCATTTCCTTTGTACCATGTATGTCAAAGGGGGATAGCGTATTCTTATTATAGGACCTTCTTTATAAGATATTGAATTGAAACTTTGGAACAGGTCAGAATGGCACTTATCTTACATTGTTTTGCACGATTTGGTCGTTAGTTAGTCGCCAGGCGGTCTTTTGCGCGAAGTTTTACAAATTGATTTGAGGCATTACTTGGTATGATACTGCATTCAACTGATAGCAACTTTTACTCGTATATATATATATATATATATATATATATATATATATATATATATCTATTATATATAGCTAACTCTCCGGATATACCTATATATATATATATATATATATATATATATATATATATATATATATATATATATTATAGGGGATACGAATTCTGACCATGTTCCACGAGCGCCATCAACGTCAGATTTTTTCGACGTACTGGCCCTACACTCTAGATGCCAGAATAATGCAGACTTTGACGCTAGCTATCATGGGTTCGATGCCAGAAATTCCCAAAAATCGCAATTTTCCCATAAGAATGCATTGCGCGGATTTTTGAAAATTATTTTGAGGCACTTATCGTTAAGATAGAGTAACCAAAATTTCGGAGGTTGAAGTTGAGGTAGTCTTCTATGCTTCTCATGGAAAGAATGTAGCCAAATGACAGTGAGTTCGACGCCAGGTGGATGCAAAATTCTTCCATAAGAAATGCATTGCTGCAATTTTGGAAAATTTTTTTCTATGCCTTCCCGATAAGCTGGAAAGATAAAACTCGGAATGGTGACAGAGGCGATTGAAAACATTCTATCACCGTTTCTCTAGTGGTCCTTGGTTCGATGCAAGACGGTCATTCCGATTCCACCATGTATTTCAAATGGGGACAGCGGAATCTTATTTTGGGACCTTCCCGATAAGATATTGAATCGAAACTTTGGAACAAGTAAGGATGGCACTTATCTAAAATTATTTTGCTATCTTCTCTCACGGAAGGGTCCTGAGTTCGACGCTAGGCGGTCTTTTGCGCGAATTTTTGCAATCTGTTTTGAGGCCGTTCTCGATGCGATAGAGCAATCAAAATCTCGGTGTTTGCAGATGAGAAGGTCTTCCATCGTACCAAAGGAAGAAATGTTCCTAAATGTCCGTGTGTTCGACGCCAGGTGGGTCCGAAATGCCTCCGTAAGAAATGCATTGCTGATATCAGGGACGATTTTTTAAAATGCCTTCCCGATAAACTGGAAAGATAAAACCCGGAATGGTGACAGAGGCGTTTGAGAAGATTCCTTCATGACGTCCACTGCTTCTCTAGAGGTCCTTGGTTCGATGCTAGAGCGTCATTCCGATTCTACCATGCATTTCAAACGGGAATAACGGATCTTATTTTAGGACCTTCCCGATAAGATACTGAATTGAAACTTTGAAACACGTCAGAGTGGCACTTCTCTAACATTCATATGCCATTGTCTCTCACGAACGGGTCTAGTGTTCGACACCAGGCGGTCATTTACGCAATTTTTTAAAAATTGTTTTGAGGCCTTTCTTTATGCAGTAGACTATTCAAAATCACAGCGTTTGCGTTTGAAGTAGTTTTCTATAGAACCAGTGGAAGAAAGGTTGCATATGACCGTGAGTTCGATGCCAGATGGATGAAAATTTCTAACGTAAGAAATGTATTGCGGTAATTTTTAAAAATTTTGCTGGATAAGCTTCGAAGATGACACCCGTAAGGGAAACTTAATGTAAATTTTCACCAATTAGCTTGCAGTATGCAAGCAACTTTTACTCGTATATATATATATATATATATATATATATATATATATATATATATATATATATATATATATATATATATATATATATATACGAGTAAATACACACACACACACACACACACACACACACACGCACGCACGCACGCACGCACGCACGCACGCACGCACGCACGCACGCACGCACGCACTGTCGCAGGACAATACGGACTGGGCCAGAGAAACGAACGTGGTCACCGCCTGGTAGAGTTTGCTGAATGCACCAATATGTACATAACAAATACATATTTCAAGAAGAACCCAAAAAGGAAGTGGACTTGGAGAGGGCCTAACGGAGCAAAAAATAAAATAGATTACATATTGGTTAATAAACTCTACACCGTAACAGACTGTGAAGTCTTGAATAACTTTAGCACTGGAAGCGACCACAGGATCGTAAGATGCAGATTGAAGATTAATCTCCAAATGGAACGCAAGAAGTTGATTTCATGCAAGAAACATGAAATAAACATCAAGAAACTAGAAGAAAACAAGAATAAATATCAGCTTGAGCTAAAAAATAGCACACCAAGAAGAGCTAAAGATAGAAAGCTAAGTGACAGCACCCGACAAATGATGAAACGACGTAAGGAACTGAAGAATTCATATACACAAAAGGATAACATCGAATACGTCGAGCTTAGTAAGGCTATCAGAAGGGCAATTAAGGAAGACGTGAGAAAATTCAATGAGAGAATTGTGCAAGAGGCTATAGAAAACAGCAAAAGTATGAAGAAGACCAGACAACGCCTAGCAATTGGAAGAAAACAGATTTTAGCCATACAGAAGGAAGATGGTACAAGAACTTGTAACAGACAAGCAATACTAAGGACGGTAGCAGAATACTTTGGCAACCTATACAAGAAGGAAGAAAATGATGAAGAGGAAATCCAAGAAGAAAGCGAAAACCAACAAGATCCCCTCTCTATTCTCCCAGAAGTAACTGCAGCAATATAGCAGAGGAAGAACGGAAAAGCAGGAGGCATAGATGGAGTGTTAACAGAATATTTAAAACTTGGTGGAACAGAAGTTGCACACGCTTTAGTGCAGTTATTCACTACTTGCCTGAAACAAGGAAGAATCCCCCAGGACTGGAATCATGCAAGAATAGTCCTTTTGCACAAGAAAGGAAGCAAGGAAGAGCTGAAGAATTACCGCCCCATCAGTCTCCTTCCTGTTGTTTACAAAACATTCATGAGGATAATAGCAGAACGGATAAAGATTATTCTATCATCTGCCCTGCCTAGAGAACAAGTAGGATTCCGGATGGGATTCAGTACTATGGACCACATCCACACACTACAAGAAATAATCAGCAGGACGAATGAATATGAGATGCCATTAGTACTATGCTTTGTGGACTATGCTCAGGCCTTCGACTCGGTAAGTACCTCCTCTACACTAGAAGCTCT
The DNA here is from genome assembly GCA_036926295.1 of Pachydiplax longipennis. Classification (NCBI taxonomy): domain Eukaryota; kingdom Metazoa; phylum Arthropoda; class Insecta; order Odonata; family Libellulidae; genus Pachydiplax; species Pachydiplax longipennis. Next base: position 1,803,776 of record JAVFKF010000054.1, read on the forward strand.
GGAAAAACAAGGAGTAGATGCAGAGTACATCCGTCTCCTACGCAGCATTTATAAAAATACCACGGCCTCAGTAATGCTACACGAAGTTACTGAAGAATTCAAGATTGAAAAGGGAGTTAGACAAGGAGATTGCCTTTCCCCAATTCCTTTCACAGCAGTTCTGGAGGAAGTTTTTAAAACCTTGGACTGGGAGCAGAAAGGTCTGCGGATTAATGGGGAACACATCAGTCATCTGCGCTTTGCAGATGATATAGTACTCTTCGCAACCAACGGAGAAGATCTAGCTTCAAGACTTCATGAGCTGAACACAGCAGGACAAGATAGGACTCAGGATAAATTTAACAAAAACAAAGGTAATGTATAAATCTTTTGCAGCACAAGAAACAATCAAATTTGAAGGGACGCCTCTGGATGTCTGCTCAGAATACACATACCTAGGATAATTAGTAACCACAGGAGAGAACAACAAGATTAACGAAGTAAACAGAAGAATTAAACTCGGCTGGAGTGCCTTCGGAAGAAATGCACAAATTCTAATGTCACAAATGCCAATGGTCTTGAAGAGAAAGGTCTTCAACCAATGCATTCTACCAGTGTTGACATATGGATGTGAAACCTGGGTGTTAAACGCAGCAATAACCCAGCGACTTCAGACAACGCAAAGAAGTATGGAAAGGTGTATGCTTGGGATCACAAGAAGAGACAGGAAACGCAACACCTGGGTGAGGATGAAGACCGGAGTGACAGACATCATAGATAATGTAAGGTCACTGAAATGGATGTGGGCAGGCCATGTGGCGAGAAGAAACGACAACCATTGGACAAGAGCGGTTCTGAACTGGACACCAAGAGATGTGAAGAGACCAAGAAGAAGACCAAAGGACCGATGGAACTGAGACATCATTAAGTACTTAGGTGTGACATGGCAAAGAGAAGCTCAGAATAGAGAGAATTGGAAAGCGCTTGGGGAGGCCTACATCCGACATCGGATTGAAAATGGCTGATGATGATGATATATATATATATATATATATATATATATATATATATATATATATATATAAATTCATTCACTTCGTCAATTGTTTGTGGTATAGTAATAATAACATGATATAAATTTTAATTCACCGATAATTCCAAGGAAATAAAAACTTATTTGGAAATAATCGAGAAACTGACACAAAATCCCTCTAAATATCTACCCTTTGAGGCGCCTATCGGGGTTGCATGCACCGTGACCCTACTTTCCTAATTGATAAACTTCGCGTGTCGTTCTTGGAAAAGCTGAATTCTTGAGTCATTTACTTGGAAGGGATGCTAAAATACCATACATCGATTTTGGAACCAATTAAAATATTTACCAATTCACAGGAGGTTGTAGTAGTTAATGGAGGATGTCCGTTAGACTTACCTGCAAAGAGAAGAAAGGGTTTTAGAATTATAGATCCTCTTTAAAATGAAGCGTCGATAGGACGTTAGTCCTTATAGTTAGCGAATAAATGACATGGGAATGATTTAATTTAGTTACACGAATTTGAATGCTGACACAAGCAAAGGAATAAATGCAAGATACATAAAAATATAAGACAAGAAATCCAAAATTCAATAAACAATTTACAACTCAATTGATTTATCAATTCTTTATCTTCCAACAAAAACTGTGATCTATTTCATCTCCCCATTATATCCAACATATGCGTATCTGCAAAATATTTTACTAGAGGCATACAATTGATCTAAGAGATTAATTAATTTATTTTGTATGATTTGATTTGTCAACTTAATCCATGTAATTGTTTCTGTGATTTTATTTTTCATACTTTTCAATCATTTAATTGTAGATATGATTTATTTTTCTATAGTTTATCGTCAACTGTAATTGTCCGTGTGCTGTATGCTGACGCATTTTCATTGAATAAATCGGCGAATACCTTCTTAAGTTTTGGTTGATGATTAGATAGGTTGCTGCTTCAAAGGAAATGTGTGAAGGACATGAATTTAATTATCTTTTCTCTTAAGCAGAATGTAATTTATTTCGTGGCTAGTCTTTAAGTTATTTCAAGTTTAAGTTATATTTAGTTATCGTTTTCGTAAAGTGTAATGTAGAATCCTAGATTTACCTAGAAAACCTGTCTTTCTGAGTTTTTAGTTTAAAGAGACTTAAAGAGTCGTGATTCTGCTCTTTTCTGTCCCCTATACGAGTTTTGTAATAGGTGATTTAATTACTCTTGTGAATCAAACATACAAAATCGACCTTAGTAGTATTTTGAAATTCACGGTTGATTCATTAATTCGTCATTTTTAATTTACATTGAAAAATTCTAAATAAATGTAACCGAATATTATGTTGTACTTGACATGTTGGAATCTTATGTAGTTCTCAAAATAGATGAATTAAACTTGGTCGGGCACCATTTTTTTTCGTTACACCAAGCTAAAGTTATGTCGTTTTCTTATTACCTTATGCTATTATATGAACATTATGCCAGTTACCTTTCATGATATTCCATTTCAATAAATTGAATTAATGGTGAAGTATAATCATTTAAAGACAGTAAATACATTGTTTTATGAAACTTTTGTTCAATTTTATGAAAATGATGTTTAAATCAGACTGGATAAGCAATAAATTCGATTATTTGTAAATGACGGACATTGTTCTCGTAGTTTTGCATTAAAGTGCGCTCTTTTCATAGATGAATATATTGAGTGATATCTATACGAGTGTATCTTTCGGTAGTTTCATATGCCCTATTCAATGCTCTTACCTTCACATTTTAGTAACTCAGCCCACCCTTTAAGTCATCTTTTGTCTTCGTTTTTCCCTAACATTTTCCCCTCAGTTGCTTTCTTTAGTAATCTCTCTCCTCTCACCCATTTACTTTATTGATGTTGAATTACTTCGATTAAAATTCTCTCTTCTCCATCATCTCTAAACCACCTCATTTTTTTATCACTCCACCTTTTTTCATTCTACGCCATACCTACATCTCGAAAGCCTTTAATCTTTTGATATCCTGTTTTCTTAAGGTCCAGGTTTTACACCCATAAAATAATACGCTCCACATCAAGGATTCTTTTCCTGATTACTTTTTCATGACCCTTCTCTTCTCTTCGCAATCACTTCTTTGGCTAATCCTTTCCCTGACATCAGTTGAGCATCTTCTATCCCTAGAAAGATTTCTGCCCAAGTATGAAAATTGATCTACTTGTTCTAGTTTTTCTCCCCTATCTTTAGCTTACTTACTCTTACCCTTCTTTCCATTAGTAAAACTCATTTATTTAGATTTTCTTACATTAATTTTCGTGTCGTTTTCCTTTGCTAAATCGTTTCGTACTTTAAAAGTGATATGTTTGTATGGGTAAAATATGGGTCTATACCCTCTTGGTGGTAGGTTTGCTTTCCATCTTTCCTTGGTGTGGAATTTTATAACTTCATTACGTATAATCTGAACCAATTGTATTCTTTTCTTTCAATTGGTGTTTAAGCGTCCGTTTGGGCACATATGCATCGAGAGCACTGACCACAGACGCAATCCTTCTCCCGGAATCTCTTTGATCTTTCGCCTGTACCGATTTCAAAGACCATTCCTTTTCTTTGAGTCGCACACAAAAGAGTTTCTTCTTCTGAAGCGGTTTACATGTCACAGCGATGCCTTTATTCTCTCAGACAATGCAGATCATTCCTCTGAGTTTCCATGAAACTTTAATTGCTCTCACAGCAAATTTGGCGGAAATTATTTCTCTTATTATTATTATCAATACAATCTTGCTGTTAAAAATTACAGAACCATATTTAACTAATAATAGATGTACTCTAGGTACAGAATAAAAGCAAGAAATATATTGATAGGCCTATCTTTGCAATATTTTAGCATAAGAGTCGAGTCTCTTTAATCGTTAAGTGGACCGGTTGTTTATAGCCACGTAATGGTAAAAAAATTTCCTTTTTAGTGTCTTTATTCTCGCGAATTTCGAATCCAAAACGATATTGCACGTTAAATATAAGAATTTTTATTCAATTTCCTTTCTTTTTATACTCGATAAATACGGACCTTACGTGCATTTCATACTACAGTATTTTCGAGTCGTCTAGAATCAAGTACATTATACTTTGGAGCAAAATGTCAAAGTATATACGCAACGGGGATTATTATATAATGTCATTCATTAGCAGTAAAATTCGTATTAATGAAGATAGAGACGGATAGTAATAATATAGCATAGTCTATCTGAAATGTATCGAAGAATTACTAGCAGCGGCCGTTCTATGACCAATAAGAACGAATAAACAGATTGGGATCAATAAATGTATTATATGCATAAAATAATAGTCAATCATTCTTGTGTTAAACATTTTAGCTTATAGTTATGGCATTGATCCACTTTATCTATCTTCAAAATTCTATCGCGTCGGATGTAGGCCTTATCAAACATCATGTATAATTTTTCTGATTCCTATGATTTCAATGTCATTCTTAATATTATTCAGTTTAATAAACACTAATGTCATCCGTCCATTAGATGGAGCGTAAAAGTTCCTAACAAATAATCTTGTGTTGTGTAATGGGTGATTTAATGGGTGTTTGTGTATCGTACTTATCAATTAATTTTGTGGCAATGACATATCCTAAGGAAATAAATATACTGACACTATGTAAAAACTGTAATTATGGTGTATTTCTGGTGTAAATGTATTAGTAGTTCAGCGAGGTAACTGTTTGTAATAGTGATGTTATTTTGAAGCGTTAATACTTTTAGTCTAAGGGATGATGGAAGGTTTATTGTATTAAGTATTAATTGGCTGTCAACTAACGACAGCCTGATAGTAGCTAATGATGATTATATATATATATATATATATATATATACGAGTAGCTATATATAATAGATATACGAGTAAAAGTTGCTTGCAAACTGCAAGCTATCAATTGAATGCAGTATCATACCAAGTAATGCCTCAAATCAATTTGAAATTCGACCCACCTGGCGTCGAACACACGGACATTTTGTAAAATTTCTTCCTTTGGTACGATGGAAGACCATCTCATCTGCAAACACCGAGATTTTGATTGCTCTATCGCATCGAGAACGGTCTCAAAACAGATTGCAAATATTCGCGCAAAAGACCGCCTAGCGTCGAACTCAGGACCCTTCTGTGAGAGGGAATAGCAAATTAATATTAGATAAGTGCCATCCTTACTTGTTTCAAAGTTTCGATTCAATATCTTATCGGGAAGGTCCCAAAATAAGATTCCGTTTTCCCCGTTTGAAATGCATGGTGGAATCGGAATGACCCTCTTGCATCGAACCAAGGACCACTAGACGAACGGTGAAATACATGAAAGAATGTTTTTAAACGCTTCCGTCGCCACACCGAGTTTTATCTTTCCAGCTTATCGGGAAGACATTGAAAAAAATTTTCAAAAATTCCAGCAATGCATTTCTTATGGAAGAATTTCGGACCCACCTGGAGTCAAACTCACGGTCATTTGGCAACATTTCTTCCATTCGTAAAATAGAAGACTGCCTCAAATTCAACCTCCGAGATTTTGGTTTCACTATCGTACCGATAAGTGCCTCAAAAAAATTTTCAAAAATCCGCACAATACATTCTTATGGGAAAATTGCGATTTTTGGGAATTTCTGGCATCGAACCCATGCTAGCTAGCGTCGATGTCTGCATTATTCTGGCATCTAGAGTGTGGGGCCAGTACGTCGTAAAAATATGACTTCGTATCCCCTATATATATCTATATATATATATAGGTATATCCGGAGAGTTAGCTATATATAATAGATAGATATTTATAGGGGATACGAATTCTGACCATGTTCCACGAGCGCCGTCGACGTCAGATTTTTTCGACGTACTGGCCCTAAGCTCTAGATGCCAGAATAATGCAGACATCGACGCTAGGTGATAGGTCTCATTGCGATAGAGCAATCAAAATTACGGTGTTTGCAGATGAGATGGTCTTCCATAGTACCAAAGGAAGAAATGTTAGCAAATGACCGTGTGTTCGACGCCGGGTGGATGCAAAATGCTTCCGTAAGAAATGCATTGCAGAAATCTTTGACGATTTTTTTAAATGCTTTCCCGATAAGCTGGAAAGATAAAACCCGGAATGGTCACAGAGGCGTTTAAAAACTTTATTTCATGAATTTCACCGTTCGTCTAGTGGTCCTTGGTTCGAGGGTCATTCCGATTCTACCATGCATTTTTTAACGGAGAAAACGGAATCTTATTTGAGGACCTTCCCGATAAGATATTGAATCGAAACTTTGAAACAAGTAAGGATGGCACTTATATAATATTATTTTGCTATCTTCCCTCACGGAAGGGTCCTGAGTTCGACGCTGGGCGGTCTTTTGCGCGAATTTTTGCAATCTGTTTTGTGGCCGTTCTCGATGAGATAGAGCAATCAAAATCAGGTTGTTTGCAGATGAGATGGTCTTCCATAGTACTTTAGGAAGAAATGTTACCAATGGCCGTATGTTCGACGCCAGGTGGGTCCGAAATGCTTCCGTAAAAATGCATTGGTGAAATCTTGGACGATTTTTTTAAATGCCTTTCCGATAAGCTGGAAAGATAAAACCCGGAATGGTGACAGAGGCGTTTGAGATGATTCATTCATGACGTCCACTGCTTTTCTAGTGGTCCTTGGTTCGATGCTAGAGCGTCATTCCGATTCTACCATGCATTTCAAGCGGGAAGAACGGAATCTCACTTTAGGACCTTCCCGATAAGATACTGAATTGAAACTTTCAAACACGTGAGAGTGGCACTTATCTGACATTCGCATGGCATTGTCTCTCACGAACGGGTCCTGTGTTCGACGCTAGGCGGTCATTTACACTAATGTTTTAAAAATTTTTTTGAGGCCTTTCTCTATGCAGGAAACTATTCAAAATCACAGCGTTTGCGTTTGAAGTAGTTTTCTATAGAACCAGTGGAATAAAGGTTACCTTTGACTGTGAGTTCGATGCCAGATGGATGTAAAATTCTTACGTAAGAAATTCATTGCGGCAATTTTTAAGAATTTTGCTGGATAAGCTTCGAAGATGACACCCGTAAGGGGAGCTCATTGTAAATTTTCACCAATTAGCTTGCAGTATGCAAGCAACTTTTACTCGTATATATATATACACGAGTAAAAGTTGCTTGCATTTTGCAAGCTATCAGTTGAACGCAGTATCGTACCAAGAAAGGCCTCAAATCGATTTTGAGAACTTCGAGCAAAAGACAGCCTGGCGACAAACTAAGGACCCGATGGTGCGAAACAATTGCATACTAATGTAAGATAAGTGCCATTCTGACCTGTTCCAAAGTTTCAATTCAATATCTGATCGGGAACGTCCTAAAATAAGATTAAGCTATCCCCCTTTGAAATAAATGGTAGAATAGATATGACGCTCAGGCATCGAACCGTCAGAGGAACGGCGAACAGCGAATATGAATCATATTAATTACCTCTATGTACATTACATTTTATATCATTCCCGGCCCTCGGATAAGCATTCAAAGTAATTGTCAAAATTGACCGCCATGCATTTTATACCGGAGAATTTTGCACCCACTTGGGGTCGAACTCACGGTCATTTGGTAAAGTTTCTTCAGTTAGTACAATAGATAACCATGGCACCTCCATCCTCCGTGATTTTCACTGGTCTATATCTCCGAGTAACGACTCAAAACAATTTTAAAAAATTCGTGCGAAAGACCGCCTGGTCATTCGCTCATGTCGAACACAGGACCCGTTCGTGACAATCGTCTAAGATTTCAGCAATGCATTTCTTAAGGAAGCATTTCGAACCCACCTAGCGTCGAACACACGGTCATTTGGTAACATTTATTCCTCTGGTACTATGGAAAAACCATTTCATCAGGAAACAACGTGATTTTGATTGCTCTATCTCACCGAGAACGGTCTCAAAACAGTTTGCAAAAAATGGCGCAAAAGGCCGCCTAGCGTCATACTCAGTACCCTTTCGTGAGAGAAAATGGAAACGAATTTTAGATAAGTTCTGTTCAGACTTGTTCCAAAGTTTCGATTCAATACCTTATAGGGAAGGTCCTAAAATAAGATTCCATTATTTCTGTTTGTAATGCATGGTAGAAGCGGAATGACGCTCTTGCATCGAACCAAGGACCATTAGGGAAATGGTGAACCAAAAGAATGTTTTGAAACGCCTCTGTCACTATTCCGGGTTCTATCTTTCCAGCTTATCGGTAAGGCATTAAAAAAAGTTACAAAAATTTCAGCAATGCATTTCTTATGGAAGAATTTCACACCCACCTTGCGTCGAACTTTGTTGCATCATTTTTGTTTTTTAATATTTCTTCCATTCGTAATATAGAAGACTACTTGAACTTCAACCTCCGAGATTTTGATTCCCCTATCTTACCGATAAGTGCCCAAAAATAATTTTAAAATATCCGGATATAAATGCAATGCATTCTTATGGGAAAACTGCGATTTTTGGGACCTTCTGGTATCGAACGCAAGATAGTTAGCGTCAAAGTCTGAATTTTTCTGGTATAACAGGATGGGCCAATACGTCGTAAAAATTTGACGTCGACAGCACTTGTGGAACATGCTTAGAATTCGTATCTCCTATATATATCTATATAGGTATATCCGGAGAGTTAGCTATATATAATAGATATATCTTAACAGGCGCATCTTGAAATGCACACGAGTAAATGAATTTGAATCTGTATAAGGGATGGCTATAGCTAATATTATCATACACGTATATTGGAGGATTTTGCAATTAAATTCATTTCATAAATTTCCCCTTCTGCGGACTACACTTTGACGTGGTGAAGGGGCTTGCGTGTTCATATGACCTAGAGAGCTATACTGGCTGGAACTTTGTTCCTAATAGGGTCACTCATGCCAGAAAGGTCAATAGGTAGGGGCCAGACGAAAGGTAGTCCACGTAGCGTCTGTACCTCAGTGAGGCGGCTACAAAGGGCTTTGTACCCTATTGGGGCGGCCTATATGAGTGATGGTGACAAGTTAAAAACACTGTTGAGGAAGGCAAGGGGAGATTACCTCGACTATCTATCCCATGAACATGATGTGCCAAATGATTAATATTGTCCCTGGCAATTACGGGACTCGGCCCACTAGGGAGAGTGTCGTACCCGGCTGGGATGGTGGCCATCCCGGTCGTCATTCCCCGAAATCCTTACCCAACGACACAAGAAAAGAAGAAGATGACCAAGGAAACCTGGTGCTGGAACGTGAGAACGATACTTAGGAAAGGGAAGTTAGAAAACGTAAAGTTAGAAATGAAGAAGTCCAACATTAACATTCTGGGGCTATGCGAAGTAAGGTGGAAGGATGGGGGAGATTTCTAGAGCGATGATCATATTCAGTGGGGGAGCGAGGGTCATATTCAGTGGGGGAAATGATAGACAGAGAGGGGTTGCTATAGTGTTGGAAAAGGAAGCGGTAATTTCTGTGAACATATGATGATGAAAACCGAGAGAAAAAAGATTTATAGGATAAAAACTGCACCCAAATGGAACGTAGAAGCGCTAAGGTGTAGGAAATCTAGAGAGTTTCAAGAGTCAGTCAGCAGGGCTCTTGATGGTATAGAAAGGGAACTCACTGTAAACGAGGGATGGGAAAAGATCAAAGAGATCATCAAGGATAGTGCCCAAAGAACCATTGAGAGGGTCAACCAAAGCAAAATTAGGAAACCATGGGTGACAGATGAAATGATAAATAAAATGGAGGAAAGAAGGAAATGAAAAAGTGTTAACACAGAACACGGGCGTATAATGTACCGGGCACTGAACAATGAACTGAGGAGGGAAACAAACATATCTAGAGTTTTGTGGTGAAAGGGACAGTGTAACGAAATAGAGAAGATGGCTGAAAGTGGAAGGGTCGACCTATTATATAGAAAAGTGAAACTATTTACGGGGAATAAAATTACTAATAAAATGGCCACTATTAGGGATAACAGGGAAAAGTTCTTAAGGGAGCCAGATAGGACGATGGAGATAGTAGGTCGAAGAATTGTATTAGAAACACATGAGGCCTACCCACATAAAGATATAAAGTATACAAGAAGTAGAGGAAGACGATGTTGAACCGAGAATACTAGATAATGAACTAGATAGAGCACTGCGGGACATGAAGGGGAAGAAAGGAACGGGTGTGGACGAGATCCCAGTAGAATTTCTTAAGAATGTGGGGGGAAAGGGTAAAAAGCAATTCTATGATTTATGTAGGAAGATTTACGACGAAGGAAAGTGGCCAGATGATTTTGCTAAATCTATCTTGATTCCATTACAGAAAAAGAATAATGCCCTAGAATGCCGGGATTACCTCACAATTAGTTTAATCTCTCATGCTGCAAAAGTAATTTTAAGGGTCGTAAAGAGAAGAATCGAGGGTTAAACTAAGGAATTCATAGGGAATGATCAGTTCAGTTTTCAGAGAGGGAAAGGGACGAAGGATGCAAGTGGGGTTATGAGGGTTCTCGTAGAACGAAGCTTAGAATTTAAAAGGGACGTTTGTGTATGTTTTGTTGATCTTGAAAAGGCCATCTATAGAGCTCATTGTCCAAAACTGATGGTGATATTAAAGAAAATTGGGTTGGATTGGAAAGATAGGCATTTAGTGCAAAATTTGTATTTAAATCAGACCGCACGAGTAAGAGTTGCTAATGGGGAATCGGAATGGGCAGAGTTAGGAAGGGGAGCAAGACAAGGCTGTCCTTTATCACCATCTCTTTTTAACATATAATGATCAAAGAAGCATGGGATGAAATAGATAAGGAAATAAAGGTTGGTGGGGAACTAGAGAAGTCAGTAAAATATGCAGACGATAAAACTATTGTGTGTGCGATTCTGAAAGGGGTTTGCAAATCCTAGTAAAGGCACTAAACTGTAAAACAAAGGAGTTTTGGATGAAAATCAATGTAAGAAAGAGTAAAGTTATGAGGTTCTCAAAGGGAAAGAAAAATAAGTTAACAATAAGGGTGGATGGGGAAAAACTAGAACAAGTTGATCAGTTTTCATACTTGGGCAGCCTTCTTTCTAAGGATGGCAGATGTTAGAAAAGAAGATTAGAAATTAGAAAAAAGGATAGCATTAGCGAAAGAAGCATTCATGAAGCGAAGGGAAATGATGACGAAGGGAAATGATGAGGAAGGGACTTGAGAAAGGAATCAGGAAGAGATTGGTAAAATCCTTGGTGTGGAGTGTAATGTTGACGTTACACGTGGACGTTAAGAAAAGAGGATGTCAAAAGATTGGAGGCTTTTGAGATGTGGGTATGGCGTAGAATGGAGAAAGTAAGTTGGGTCGTTAGAAAAACGAACGAGGAGGTTCTATAGATGGTTGGGGAGAGAAGAGTAATGATTGGTGTAACTATAAATAGAGGAAATGGATGGGTCAAATATTGAGAGGAGAGGTATTACTGAAGAATGCGATCGAGTGAAGAATGCTAGGGAAAAGACAGAGGGGAAGACAAAGACAAAAGTTATTAGACGAATTAAGGGGTGTGATAAGTTACCGGGAATTGATGGAGAGGGAATTGAATGGGGAATATGTGGGCACATGAACACCTACCTATAGCTAGAACACTTAACACTTTATATATATATTTGTATATATATATATATATATATATATATATATATATATATATATATATATATCATAAATTTAAAATATTTTTAGGTAAAACCTATAATAGTAATCTTGTTCATATAGTGATAACCAAGTGTTCCCGAATAGACATGTGGACAGTGCGTTCGACTTCGATTAAAGCGGTCCTAAGTTCGAATCCCGGTGGAAGTCCACGTGCTAAGAGACATTAGATGTCAATGCTTTTTATCAATAATACTACTCTGGAACCAATTTTTTTCGAATAATGGTAATTTTATTTATATATAATTATTTACTGATTATGTAACCCAAGCATAATGAGTTGGATAGAATTATAGAATTGAGCAATTATTTGCAATCAGAGCATATCTGGGTACTGGTTTAGTAGTTCATGGAAATAAAATACATAACCAGTGATTATTAAGTCTTAAGGGGAAAACAATTGATATTTAAATTAAATTCAGAGGAAAGACATTAATAGTAGAAACGGTGAAAAAATTTTTAGGAACCCTTATTAAAAACTTATTATTGGCTACCAACATCCAAAATATATTTGGACAAGTTTTTTGTAGTGAAGAAGTCCGTCATCACTTTCCGCTAGTTTCCCTTTGAGTGTAGCGTATGGGAGTGTTGTATTCGCAAATTAGAAAAAGTACAACGAATGGCGTTTTGTGAAGAATTACTGCGACGAATCGGCAAGCGTTGCTCAGATGTTTTGGGATGAGAACCTGGAGAAGAAGGAAGATTGAAAGGAAGGTTTAATTTACGTGATAAATTAAAAAAATGACGTTATTAGAAGATGTAGCCGATATTACGTATCTTTTCTGTTACGTAGGCCATTATTATACAGACAGAAGAATGAGGGAAATAGATGATACAACATGTTGCTTCGAAATTTTATTTTGCCGTGAAACCTATGCGAATGTGACCGATTAGAGAAGTAGAATCACGGTGCGAACTCTCGCTGATGTACACCAAAAGGTGGTCTGAAGGATAAATATGTAATGATGTAAACTTTAAATTACTTCTTTGTGTTTATGCGGCTGTAACTTACGACTCCTTACAGACGCGTTAAAGATAAACTCGGGAATACTGCAATTTTATCTGACTAAGCAAGCTTTCTTCTAATTTTCTTCTTCTCTAACTATCTTATGATTTATTATTCCTTCTTTGCCTCAAAATAGTTATTTTCTAGTACCTCCGAAAATTTACTCGTTTAATATCAACGTGATAAAGAAATGATGGAGTCTCGCTCATATGAACTTAGCTCATAATGTTATGCTGTACTAAGATAGGTGTATTCTTTTGAATATTTTAAGCTAAACATGCTGATTGGACGTACGAATAACAGGGAGGGTAACGCGTTCGACTTAGGCGAAAGCGATCTCGGGGTTGATTCCTGGTGGGAGCTCATGTGCGAGATTACCTCAGCAGTCGGACTTTTAAATCACTACTACTTGTCTTCAGACGGAACAAACATGTGCCATGACTTTACATTGATATTCAGTTTAATATTTCATCATAATTTTCACAGTCATTGAGATAACTTAATTTTACGATTGCTACGGTAAAAGCTCGAATTTTCTTTTGGAAATATGGATATTTATCACAGTACTTTAAATTTATTCGACGAAGCGGTGATTTTATAGCTAAGGCATTTCGCATTATAGCGCATATAATTAATGCTAAAGATGATGAAAGAGTATTTGAGTGGTAAGTTATGCGAGAAATAAGGAATAAGCATAGAAAACTATAATGTGTCGACATAAAGAAAACTAAAGCAAGTATTTTGCTGTTTATGAGGGAGCATACTTGCTGTATTGAGGTAATTAGCTGAATCATTGATCGGTGTCTGTAAAGGAAAAGAGAAAGGGCTTAAGGAGACCTTTGACCCCGTTGATGATAGAGCGGTTACAGAAGCCGACCTTGAGGCACACCCTTTAACGGAACGTATGACGTAGACAACTAGATGAAAGAAGTGTGGGGATATATATATATATATATATATATATATGTGAGAGATGAAAATCTGCAGAGCTACGGATGAAAGCGAGTTATGCGGGGACTGAGATTGAGAAAAGGGGAGAATGAAATGCGGTCCAAAGCAAAGGATGACGGGGGAGAAAAATGGAAGAGGGTGAGAATATTCTCCGGATGAAATGAAAATTTATAAAGGTCATATGAGGAAGTGTTGAGAAAGGAGGATGACGTGAAGATATTCGGAGCTTAAGGATCGAAGAGAGTATGAAAAGATGCTGTGATGGAGCATTTCACAAAAGGGAATGGCAGTCCCCTGGTGCAGCGATTTGCGGAGGTCCTTAAAAATTGTACGGAAATTTCCTCTTATTAGATCGCGGATGCTTTTACCACAACTTTTCAGTATATACATATTGTGATAGTGATGGGTCTTCGCTTACGTTTTAAATTGTAATTCAGAATAGGAAATGCTTTTTATTCCTAACATACGAAAGGATACTCCTCTAGAAGATGTAACTGTAGGTTCTTGGAAATACAAGTAATTTGATGAGCGTATTAAAGCATATGAATTATCACACAGCCCATAAAGAAGGCAGTTATGGACTTGGTTTTCTAAGACTTATGATATTTATACCCATATTCGGTTTGAAGGTTAAGTGATTATTAATTTTTTCAATTTTTCAGTGATGTTAATATTATTGATTATGTTACATGTTGCAGTCAGAGTGTCGTCAGACCCTAAAAATTGTCAGTTAAGACCAACGTGATACGCAAACACTCCACTATCTCTTAGCCTAGACGTCCTAGACGTACCAACACTCAAAAACAATGTTGACATGTCAGAGGACCTGTGGTGGGGAAAACAGAAATAGATTGGTTAATTTCTTTTGTGTATAATTTTCTGGTTATTTCGCGAAAGCAATCCTTTTTAGATTTGTTTACACCCCTGTTTCTTCTTCCATATTTAATCCTTATTGTTGAACCAGCCGAAATAGCAGTTTGAATAATAACGATCAAGGTTAACGTAATTTCTCTTATATAATTCATAAACCGCAACCTAGGTTCTAATCTCATATATTCTGTAGGATCTAAAATTATTTATGTACTATTAAATTGGTAATATGCTGCTTCATAACAAATTGGCATTCTATTTTCGTGATTCCTTTCTAGAGTGCCTCACAACGGTTGATTCTATATTTAAGCAGTTTTAAGGAAAAATATTCTTTTTTTGAGCAATTTTTGGCGGTACAGGTGGAATTAAGTTGTCAGACGCAATATTTGAGCGAAAAACAGGCATATTATTCAAAAAGAATATGAAAGGCAACCAGAGATGTTATAATACTATCCCTTTTAAGATACGGTTTTCTATTAATCCCCTGGAAAACGTCTTAACCAGGTTTTGAAGTCGGTTATTCATACGTATAGTAATAGCTTCCGAATGAATTAATTCGGTAATATAGTATATCATATTTCTACAATTAATTATCAAATCTTACCTTACCGAAATCTTTCCTGCCTAATTGAACGTCAACATTTATTGCCCTGAAGTCTTAAATTCCCTCTTTCACATATTAATTTTATATCCAAAAATAAATTGTTCTTGATTGCTCCTTTCTGCTAAACGTTCCGATTTTCTTAGTTTATTATATTCAGGTATGAGTTCTTCTCTTCTATTTTGCCTGACCTCTATCGGCTCTTAATTTTATTTCTTGCAATAACATTTAAATTATCCCAGTTTCGATATCAAGGGAACGTATAAGTTTGAAATCCGATCGAGGTCAATTTTTCATTCGATATTTGATGAAGTATCCGATGTTTTGCGAATACTGAACTTTGATATTTACGGGCAAGGAAACTAAAATTCAGGCATAGGTTTAATAAAGTCAATTGTAGGAAAAGGAACGCAATCCATGAACACATAGTTCGATGAGGTGATCGTAACTATACTTGGATAGATACATTGCAGTTGATTACATAAATCCCGACTGTAATAAGGAAATTGGTTTGGGCAACTTTCCACATAAGGGCGAAAAAATATACCAAGGAAGAACGAAATTGAATATAGTCGAGGGTTTTCCTCTGTCATCTGACCAGCTCAGTTGGCTAAAGCAGCCTCCCGGGTAGAGGTGGACTCGCTGTTCGATTCTCGGTCCCGTCGGACTTTTCTCAAGTCCGTTTACCCTTAGGATTTTCTCTAGCTTTAATGTTCCAATGTTAAACATTAAAGATCTACGAATGGCAGCTAATGTGAGATGTGCTTTAATTTCTCTTGAAAACTAAGAAGAGATTGAGAGATGAATTGATGCTGTGATGGCGCTCCGCTAAAAGAAACCGCAGCAGAGAGGGTATTTTGGACGGAGGAAAGTATTATTAAAATACACGGCTGTGATGGCATGCAGTGTGATTGACCGGGCTTAAGTGTCTTTCTTGTAGGGAAATGGTCTGATTGATCATTTCCGGCCATTTATTCAATAGGTCCCTGCCTTCTGCATGATTTACGTAATGTAAAATCGACTGTTAGAAAAGAAAAAATAATAGCAAAATAATTAGAGTATGAAAAGTATAAACGAGATGCATAAATTTACTGGGGCACCAACCATTACTTCTGCGCTCTGTCTTTCATTAAATCTTTTGTATAGTTTTGATGAATACTATTCTCATATGTATTTTTATGTTTCTGTATTATCGTGTAATCAATAGGTTTGTTTTCACTTACTATGAATTTAGGAATATATTTTCATGTATGTTATTGAAGTATATCCACTTCAGTATGCTTATTGATTCACTGCATGTATGTATTTATATATTTTGTCATTGTGATTCTCATATTTCAGTAATTACTATCTTTATGTTTGCGTAGGCTTTTCTCCATTCGTAGTTGATTTGCTCCCGCAGAGGATAATTTTCCTTCCGAAAAATCTCTTAGTGTTTTTAAATGCACTTGAATAACGCTCTCAGGTTTCACTCCGTGGTATTCATTCACGCGAAATAAGCATTTCGCGTGAATGAGTATTTACTAAAGAACAAAATAGTAGTGTGATAAATACTCTTGTCATGTAGCAGTTTTGTTATTTATTATCCAAATTCTTCCCAGTTTTCTCTCAATCTCGCACAAGTAAGGACATATTATTATCTACATCTACATATGTACCCTGCAAGCCGCCTTTCGGCGTGTGGCAGGGGGCAAGGGGCAAGGAATAGCATTATCAATGCTACTCCTTCCTTCCATTCTGCTTCTGCATTCTGCACTGCTGGATCTGTAAGTGGTGCGGACCAATATACCTAGAACCCACAGATAATATTGCTTATGCTACTGAATTCGTTATTTACGTTCATAAGTTTAAAAAATCTCAAAATATGAAACGTTATAACGATAACTATTTTAAAAATTTAGATAAAATTACTATTTTCTAAAAATATAACTTGAAGATCAACACGCGGAAAATATGGAAATGGTTATATAGAGGACACTTTTAATCTCGAATAAACAAAATCGTTTCATCATGGTTGATAAAGATAATCTTTCTGAAAACGTGGAAAGAGTGAATACTCATTTGGTTTTCGAATAGGATTTCTATTCGAAAGTACCTTTTTTCGCTTCACTGACAAACTGTCGTCGAAAGCTAAGCAATAAGGACCGAAGGAGCCTCGAGCTGAATGGATTTTATTGAGGAGGCCGCACTGAAATGAAATCTGTGACGGGCGCGCAAAGGATTGTGGGATGCTTTTTGTTTAGCCTCTCTTCTGGTCGAGAGCTACACGCTTTGGGCGATTTACAAGACTAGAGAAATAATAGAAACATTCCAAATGTGGAGAGAAACCTCAACATTGTATTTCCAATGAGATATTCTGTCTACACCAATGGGATACAACTTTTGTGTAATATCGTATATATTTATTTATAGCCCTATATGCTGGCGTCAAAGGCGTGTGGCAGAGGGTATAAAAACAGCGGTACCCTTATCTAACACTAACTACAGTTATGAGGCATAACGGAGACCAAGGGAAAACCGTGTCTTAAGCGATATAAAGAGGTAACCGGGTTGAGCAAGCCTGATTTCCTCACATTATATTTTTGTAGAATAGTATGTTTTTCACACAATGAGAGGGTCTTAGTTACTTAATTTTGCCGTTTTTACTCTATAATGAATCAATTTTCATCAGATAGACAATTATAGGAAAGGAAAAGGGGCTTCATGATCTCTTCTAGATTACGCTCAACAGCCCATGATAAACCCCTTTTCTGTTTCTTAAGACGTGTTTGCTTCTTAAGATTTTGAACAATTTAGACTTCGAAAAACGCCTTTTCTTTCTACGTTATGCCCTGAAAAAAGTTATGGAGAACTTCTCGCAAGAGAGGAACAGATAATGTTAATTTTTTTGTTTATCGAATGAGTCCAATGATTAGCTAAAGCGGGTTGCAGTGCATATGAATACGTGGAAGTATAAATTGTGTCTTAAGCGGGTAGCAGAGCATCCTAACCGTATCTATAGCATGTGTGAAGAGGACCAGCACCGTTGGAAAACCACGTCTTAAGCGGGATAGCGTCTTAAACGGGTTTGAGGAATAAAAGGGCCGAAATAATACATAGAAAGATTGAGTAAATGATTTCCCAAACATGAATAGCGTAGATGTATGTATGAAAATTTAGGATGGTAAAAGTAATTTTAATATTTAAATAAGAGAAATAAACGCAAGGGAGTGGCGAATTTTATTGGAAAGTTCTCAGCGTTGAATATTAAGTATTTAAGTTGAGCTGGAAAAGTATCGATTGGATCAGAACATGTGCAAACAAGCCATTGGCTCTGTGAAATTACACAGGAGGAAGTTGTAACAATGTTGTGAGTTTAAAAAAGGAATAAACTATTGGAATTGAACTCGGAATGGTAATAAGATTTTGAGGTCGTATTGGATCTGTAGCATCATAGAGTCAACGGGAAATGTCTATATGGACAACGCGATCAAATAGAGACAATCTTTGCGATACAGCGCCATTCAACTTGCAGTCACTGAATGTTTGTAATAATTTTCATTCTCGAATCCTTACTCCGTCCGGGAATATTTATCCGACGATATTGAGAGGAAAATAAACAAACTCTCCAAACATCCAATTTATGATTTTATGGAGGTGAACTCATACAATGGTAATCACGGAAATTCCCTAGAGGATTTTAGTGCGTGTAAATAATGTATTGAATCACCAGCGCAAAGGCTAATGGGTGAATGGGTGGTCCAGAAAAAAATAATTGACCATCTCTGAAAAAATTGATATTTGGTGTGTAAATACCCTTAGGTTTATAGAGCTCAAAAGTATTTTTTTAAATATATTTAACGTTTAATATTTGGAAATGACGGCCATTTTAGTACTTGGCCGTATGCGGTTTTTGCGTTTGCAGGTATCTACGATTTCTTAAATTATTCTGCAATGGTTTACCCTAGAATTTTTAAATAAGCCGCATTGATTTTAGTTAACTCAGGCCTACCAAATAATACCATAATTACCTAGATAGATGTATTTCTTAAACATTTTTAACACCTTAAAATTATTGGTCAAAAATGAACAAAATTAAACTTTTGACGAGAAACTTTTTAAAGAAGGAACAATTTCTAAGCCTTAATATTTTTGGGCTGTTACACTGTATAGTATAGTTACTTTTCATAAAGAATTAATGTTGGCAAGATTATCATTTAAAAAATATTCTTTTTTAAAAATACATTTTTGAATTTTTTTCAAA
Organism: Pachydiplax longipennis; assembly: GCA_036926295.1. NCBI lineage: Eukaryota > Metazoa > Arthropoda > Insecta > Odonata > Libellulidae > Pachydiplax > Pachydiplax longipennis. The sequence continues at coordinate 1,823,124 of JAVFKF010000054.1, forward strand.
TTTTCACTTCCGATTTCTTGGTTGGGGGACCAGATGAAAATATGAAAATTGCACATATTAACGGTCCAGAAATAAATAATATTATTAAATGACCTAATTGTCACTTAAATTTGTTATCAAATGACCTATTATTTTTTTATATTAAATTATATTTCATTAATTTATTAACATCAATGCATTAACGAATTCACCATAAATATACGGGATACATTCCAGACAAAGAACTCTTTTTCCAGAGTTTTAGCATTTTCTGTAATAAATTCCAAAATGAAGCACCTAGTTGAATTTTTAGTATAATTGGAAATTTATCTTTATGAAGAAACAGTCTTCGAGAAAAAGAGCATTTTTAAAGCGCTATCCTTTGGTAAGCTCATTTATATTACTGTATCAGTGGAGCGAGATTTGATGATGCGGTGAATATGGCACTCGACCTTAATTGGTGCAATTCAGGTGAATGCAGTTGAGGGCCGGACATCCGATGGACGAGTAAAACTTGCTTCGGGCAAACTCTCTCTGAGGAATGGCTGCAAATGCTTTAGCAATTCAGCATCCTCTCGTGCCAAATCGAATACCTGAGGACCTCATGAACGCTTTTAACCGAGGACATCATTTCACTTAAGATGGAACATTGTTATTATCTCTTATGTCGCTGAAGATTGAAGTCCAAAGGTGGTGAATATTAGAAAGGAGAAGAGAAATTTTAAACGATGTTTATACTCGCAAGGGTAAACTTTTTTGTATGTTTTGTCGTAATTCTCACTCTTTCGAATTCAATGCCGTAAGTCACGGCCAAAATAAAAATGTTTGATTCAATTTCGTTTCTTATTGTATATTCCTCGATATTTTAACCATTATTTCTGATTTAATTGTGCAAAAGAAAAGATGTTTGCATCCGATCTAAAGGAACTTCATTCTCGTTTCTTATGAGAGTCGTACAGAGTCGAACCCATGATATTTTGATGAAATGAATATCGATAAGATCGATACGAATCCCTAATTTTCATTACTCTATATAGCGAAGGTACGTGAAAATAATATTCGAAAATACTTTCTTTACGAGAGTATTAATTCGGATGAATATATATATATATATATATATATATATATATATATATATATATATATATATATATATATATATACAAAAAGATGATTATTAAGTAAGATATAAGCGCGATAATAATTCATAAATTATGTTCAATAAGTTAACGCTGTAATCAACTATTGGGAAGAATTTAAAGGACAAAATAATAGTGTTTTCGTTTCGATTCCACTAGTTCCATGCACGAAGACGACTTTTCATTTCCCATATGATTCATGGAAGGAGACTTCGGCGATGAAATTCCTTGAAATGTAAAGGAGAGCGAGAGAGAGCTTTGATTGTTTAGGGCTCAAGTAATTCTATGAGGTGAAACCTTTGGAAGCTAATGAAAGGAAAGATGGATTATAAACACAGTCTCGTCTTACGGACCAATTAAACTCATGGCTTAATTTCTCTGCTATCGAATTACATCGACGAAATTTATGGCGAACGGGAAATTTATGATAATTTGGAAATCCGATCACAAAGCGGTAAATCAAACAAATGTTAGACATGCTAGGCTGGATTATCTCACCGAATTTTTTTATTTTAGAGTTGAGTGTAATATTTTTCAGTTTATCTTTCACTGTAATGGTAGAGAATTTTGCTGAATTTTAATGATGAAAGATAACATGAAAACCTTCTTATTGATATAGTTAATTTCTAAATTGCTTAAGTTACTATTTATTTCACTTTTGTACATTTATGTACGAGTAGCTAACAATTATGGTTCGATTAGCAAAAGAATAGCTATCCGTTGATAATATAAATTTGATCAGTATTTAAGGGATTAGGTTATGTATAGAAAATCATAGTGAATAGAATTTCCTTCTCAACATTTTCAGAATATTTGCAATACTACTTTATAATATCTAATATTGTGAAAGATATTGATGTTTTTCTGTCAAAAGGTATTCTGGCGTATGAGAATGGAATGGAAGAGGATTGGAAGTTACAACGAACCCTATTTCTCCATATCTTCTAATCCAGAAAAACTGGAGAATTTGCACACAAAATGCGGACCCAAATTCATTCTCATAAAAATATGCAAAAGGAGCCAGAGTAGATCTTGGGACACTTGGTGATTAAAAAGTTACCTCATGCTCAATACTTGTTAGTATTATAGGAGTTTCAGGTTGGCTTACAAGATTTATACTTTCTTATTGATTTATAAAACGAAGTGTGATAAGAAATTCCACTTTGAGTATGAAGATGTGGTTCCTCTATTTATTTTTAAATATCAAAATGAATTAAAAATCCGTTATTTTCATATCCATAAATTGTTTTAGTAATACAATCTGTTAAAAGTGGTATTATGTAAGAAATTATGATTACTTACTCCAACTCACAAAGTGATCATAAAAGCCTCTCGAAGAAATCAATCAGAATTTGCCCATCGTCTAACTTTATTCTGTTTCTTCTTTTATTTTCTTTGTGTTTTACTTTTCAAATCTTCTATAACGCATTCTCTTATGTGCATTATAGCTGTTTAATTTTTAATTGGTGCATCTTGTGAAATATTGTAGTTATTGGAAGGGGTTTTTACACAGCTATCTTAAATGATAATCACCGTTGTGTATATATTTATCTATCCGATGTCAGTAACTCTCGTAATAAATACAGGGAAGAAATAATGGAACATTAATCGATGATAGATGGAATTATGAAATAAAGAGTTTCATTCTTTTCGTGAATCATTGCTTTGGATTACAAATTGCGTAAATTTTGATAAAATAAACGATAATTTCTCGAGAGTTTGCGGTTGCAGATAACCAGTCTTTTTGACGACCAATGCGTTTGCTGAATCCGAGCTTATGCATTCATATAATATATGCATAGAAAAATCTATGTTACATAGGCAGAAATGCTATACTGAGTAAAGGGAAACAGATGCTAAAGCAAGTTGGTTTTAGGATTGATTTTTAAAAAAAGTCTATTAATGATATTGAGTGTGCGCACCTCCTGCCATACGCCCAAAAAAGTTACGAATGTAGATATAAGGATAGTTAAATTAGATACAAGTTTCCCATTAATTCATTTCATAAGTAGGGAGAGGGGATTGATTTGTTAAAATTAGCCGTGGTAACCGTGATGTATGAAGAAATGAGAACTGAAGTAAACGTTATATTCACTTCAGAGTATGAAATATACGAAAATATTACGTTATTATGAATACCTCTAAATCTATGTGATTGTGTGTCATTAAAATAAAAAATGCGTAACCAAGTAAAGAATCGTTCTATTAAAAAAAGCTGCTTGTTAATTACTTCTTAGATGTTTTTTATGAAGCTTCTTAGCAAACCGGGAAAGATTTTCCTTAAACAGGATTCGAGCCACTAAGGATAAAATTTTGGATTAATATTTAGAAACTTTGAATATCAGAACCGGGCACTCTATGTTTACAACGACGTATGATAATATGATTTTCCGTTTTCTGCGACAGCAGTCTTATATACCCTCGCCCTAGTACGGAGTAATATAAAAGGAAGAAGAAAATTAAATTCGAAGATTTCATATCTTGTTTTTAGTTGGCACATTAAATAGAAGGACTGAACTCAGTAAAGTTTATTTAATACTGCCACGTACGTGCATTTAAGAGATGTTGAACAGCTAGACAATAACGTAGCTTAAAGAGTAAGATGCATTTATAAATAACTCCACAGAGTGCCACCGTAGTTAACTCATTTATGCTAATTCAAAGTTTCATCTGAGAGCATTCGAAGAGCGGGCTCACCTTATGTGAAGAAAAATTTGATTTATTAAAACACATTCAATGATTTTTCATCATTAAAATGTGATATTTTCTGAAGATTGATTAATAAGGTCACACACTACCGGGATTTCAATGGAAATTCATTAAATTTACAATTTTACCTTGTCATAGTTAGGCTTGGAATCCAAGAGAATCCTTCACCGACTGACATAAATAATTTATTTATTTATTATTATATATTTTTCCGAGAACACCAAAACTGAATCAACTGTAGGTTTTTGAAGCATGTCTATGTTGGTATAAATATATTTGTTAAAAAAGTTATAAACATGACCAATCTTCAAAGAAAAGAGAAATATCGGATTCTTAAGAGAAAATTTTAAGTTCACTGTTAAATTGAAGCTTTTGATGGTACATTTCGGTAAAAAGGACGATGCAGTATTCTAATACATTACCTTATCTTATGATCCATTGTGGTTTTCGCTTTCAAATGAATCTTTGCTCATTTAATGTAACAGAATGACACACACCTCTTACAGCCATTTTTATATGAAGTAAGGAATACAAATAGTAAAAGCCCCCCCCCCAAACCACCAAGTATCTTATACCACAGCTATGCGAAAGGTTACTTAATGTTAATACGAAAAAACTGTTCCAACTCAACTGCTATCCTGGGAATGCGCGACAAAGTCAGGCTGAGCGCCTTCAGTCGCATCGACAGTCTTAAATCGGGTTTTTAGCCTTTATCATTCCGACCGCAAAGCTACAATTTATTTCAGAGTAATTTGAGGATTTATTAGAAACTAGCGGAATTGCCCGCTGATTCTCAACGGGGAAAATAGATGTAGGATTTAATTAGTAATGCTATTTGTGTAGAAGTGAAATTATCCTCTCCAAAGATTTCAGATGAAAAATGTAGGGGGTCAAGACCCTCCGACCCTTCCTCTATTTGCATATAGGTATGCATTTAAGCTTTCATTCTATGAAAATGAATCAGGTACAATATTTATAATGTTTGGATAGTAAATACATATAAATATAACTCCAGATTTTTGGTTTTCATTTAATGTTATTCGTAATATGACTTTAGTTGCCTTTACAGAAATGGAGAAGATATAGGAGCTTTAATGACTCAAATAGATCCCAAGCAAACCTCTACTAATAGATTCCAATACAACTGTTTCGTATTACTCCACCACTGCTTCTGAAATCGTCGGAGAGTATAATTTCACTTCTTCACAAATAGCATTACTAATTTAATCCTACATCTATTTTCCCCGTTGAAAATCAATGGGCAATTCAGCTAGTAATATATATAATTCATGAATATTTTGTCGTGTAGCCAATACGCGCCTCCCATCTGAAAAGGTCAGCTCCATCCTCACTGCACACTCTCTGGTACTTCAAATTTCCCGCAATATTCAAATTATTTGGCGGACGATTTGAACTATAACCAGTATTCTCAAGGGTGCGCAAGATGGCGCTACATCTGCCGCATTATCGGCCGTTGGATTTTTACATAACTTTCTGAAGGATATTTGGGCAAAATCATCCAACTTGCAAAACGATTAGGCTGCAGTCGTCGATTTGCAACATTTCGTAGCGCGGAAGCATAGTTGCGTCCTGAAGAAACGGCCATAGCTGAATCACATACCTCCCCTACAAGTTTTTCTTATGCCACACTGGCGTTACCGCGTTCGGGTGAACGAAGGATCCGGCACAAGCGGGAAAGAAAAGAAAAGTAAAATAAAAGAAAAGAAAAGGAAGTTTACTCCCTCTTGGTATGTTTTGCAGGTCGTGCTGCCCGACCGACGACAAAATTTTGAAATTCAAAAACATACCCCGATGAGCGGAAATGAAATGTTTGATAAATCTAAAAGTTATACTTTGAGAATGTCTGCTATGGTCTACGGGGGGTGCACTCGGCAATGTACTACATTCAAATCGGATGAGCGGAAATGAAATGTTTGCTAAATCTAAAAGCTATACCCTGAGAATGTCTGCTATGGTCTACGGGGGGTGCACGCGGCTATGTACTACCTTCAAATATTCCTCCTGTCCCTCTTAAATAATCCCCTTCCTCGACGTAATATTTCTTCGTCATCTTGATCATCACAAGCGAACGTATTAATGTCCTTTTGCAATTCGGTTTGATAAAGGAATACTCCAAAATGTCTGTAATTTTGTTCCTGCTATTTAAATATCATAGTTAACATTCGCTGAAATCTCAGTTAATTGCCTCATCTTCATAAATTCTGACGTTACTTCCTACAATTAATTCGGTATGGGTTTAAAATCCACGTGTATTCCTGTGGGAGAATGAATGTATCGGATTCAACAATCACCTTGGTCGTCAGTGGGACTGGTTGTTTACTACGGCGAAATTTTACAAAATTTTCGTTTATTTTGTCATATTTCTCGTAATTTAGATTCGAAAATTACATTTTGCGATAATAATAAGATTCTTCATTCAATTTACCTTCGTTTGGTACTTTTCTTGACTCTTAGGACCATTATTTCCAATTTAATTCTGTAAACGTAACAAAGCCTGCAGGGTGAAAAAACGAACTTTACGTGCATTCCTTATGGAAACGTATTATGGAGTCCTGGGTTCGAACCCGAGCCTTCATAAAGATGAGAATAGTTTTCGTAGGACTTTCAGCATATTAGAAATAGAATTCAGTTTTTCTCATGGCTCTACGACAAATATATTCCAAGATAAAAGGGGGGACGGACAGACAGACAGACGGACACACCGCTAATTATATATAAGATTTTTTCCTCAAATAATAGTGGAGTGAGAGAAGGAGATAAGCGTGGGCAATTCTTTATGATCCAGTCTACATTCATGCAATAAGAAAGGAATTTATTTATTATTTACGTATTATATTCTTAGACTGCAAATAGGCATCTAACCTGATGGTAGTTATTGCAATGGAAATAAAACAAATTCCCTACCTAGCATTCACCCTAATCGGTAGGAAAAACCCTTCCAAAATACCTCCCGAAGTCAGCACGTCATACAAGTTATTTAACAAATTATGTAATAAAACAACCATGCTACGATGAGATTTACAGATTACAGATACATTACCTAACGACACAAATTATAATTAATATTACATACAAGCATGATATAAGATACACAAACATATAAACACAAAAAATACGCTACAATTAAATCCCTCTATGCATTCGTTAATAAACCTGCACCAAGCAATATCAAATACATTTTTTAACTTTTTTTGAAAAATTTCATAATTTTCGGCATTAGATTTAGAAGTTCTTCAGGTAACTCGTGCCATTCACCTATGCTTCTGTTGATAAATGAACATTTCTATACGGGTTTTCTGTTCACATTCCTTTATTTTTAAGCCTTATTCCAGTGTATGGAACCTTGAACGTAGTCCATCCCCTTCATTTCATTAGAGTTCCATCCACTAATCTAAATATCTTCTTTCTCGACGAGAGCGGTTCGTAACCCTCATTGATTTAACTTTTTTCTTATGCCTTCAGACTCAGTATCCTGCGGCATTCCTTGGAAAGCTTTCGAGTTTCTTATCCGTGTTGCGTGGGTCCCAAACACTCGCTGCATATTCCACAATCTGCCTAATCGGAATTTTGTGCTGACTCAGTTCCAACTACACTTTAAGTTCCTCATTAAGAAAAGGAGATTTCTGTATATCTTCGAAATAACATCTTCAATACGACTCCCCCATTTAAGGTTTTCTGTCTGTTTAATACCTATATATTTGCAATTGGTTACGGTGTGAATGGTCTCATAGTTAAGCGTATTATAATTAATTTCTGGGGACATTCATCTAGATAACTCAGGTGGTTTCACTTATACTCCATCAAACGTCATGGAGACACCACGTAAAGAATATTTCGACTTGTATTTCTTAAGGGATAACGGCGCGAGCTGTTGCTGCATTGGCACAGAAAAATAATTGACGAGAACTTATTGAGAAGACATTCAGCATAGACAATCAGTTCTTTATGGCATAGTGCAATTCAATCCAGGTTAAATATTGTCATAATCGAAGGAAAAAAAGTGACGTTTTCAAGAAAATTGGGTGCAGGTTATTATTTCATTTAACCGATGAATATGGGTTTATCATTCAAGAAACAAGGTCTTTTCTGGTATCAAAATCTTCTTCGAGAAATCTACTTTTCACGTATGTTATTTACTTTGCTGTTAATTTTTTGGATGAGTGCCTTGGGAAATTCTATAAGGATACGCGAGATATAATGACTTTTCAAAAAACGGTAGCGGGGATCGAACCCGCAGTGTTCCTCTTTTCGGTGCTTTATTCAACTACGCTATCCAGCTAGTTACGTTGTTTAGAAAAATCTCATCTCCGATAGCGTAGTTGAATACTGCCACCTGTCAGTAAGTAGAAGATCGCTGATTCGATTCCCGCTCTCGTCACATTTTTTTCTAGAACGTTTATTTATTCTAAGTTGGACGGAGTATAATAATATTTATTTACTTTGGTCCATTCGGCTAATTGCTGTAGATTACTTTGCAATATTTCATGATTACCCTGTTCCCCTATGTGCCTACATAGTATGCAGTCATCAGCAATCAGCCTAACTTCGGATTAAAAAGAATTTCATCGATCAGGATTTGAGCAACCGATGATAAATAACTCTGCCATGTTGACGTAATTTTAAATTAATATTTTCCATTATCATGTTTCTATTTTATCCCTTCATGCGCAGTTATATCCTTGTCATGATCGATTATTTCATTTCCGTATTCCTCATGAAATGTGAGTATTAACACACAGATTGGTAGTTCTTAATACCTTTACCACTCCATAACATAAGGAAGTTAAAAATACAGCTTTTGTCTAAGCGGAGTTCATCGCATGAGCTGTCCGATTCCACGAGTCGATAACGATTCCATTTCGGGCCGAATTACGGACGAAATTCGTTTCTTATCAAAAGCAATCTTGAAGAGGAAGTAAAAGGAGTTTGATGGCGGAGACTGAAGGAGACTGCAAGCTTCAAGACGTCTGAAAAACCCGAAAATAAAAAACGGAGGATGACATCTAAAAAAAAGAATCCTTTTGTGGAACGCTTTTTCCGAAATTCTTCCAAATCGCTCTCATTTCATTCTCAAGAGAGTAATCACGCTGCTAGTCCCCCTTTTTCCCGTGCCTTTTTTGAAGAAAATGGCGCTGCAAACAATGTTATCTCGAAAAAGAATGAAGAGCGCAGAGCGGCCGCGGAAAGATCATTCTTTTGTTCCGTCTTAAGTTTAATGGTCCACTCTTGCTTTCATCAGGACCGAGTCCATCTTGAGGTCAACTTTTCTAAAATAAAAGCCCTTCCTATGAAGGCCTCCTAAGAGATGCCTACCAAAAACCATTCGAATCGTATTCTTAGTCCATTATTCCTACGTAGGCTTTAGAAAATGATGTAATATTCATCCTACGATTCCAAAGGGTGAAGTCGTTTAGTCGGATGAAAGTATAGATTTTCTTATATTTTTGCATAAATATGAATCACTAGTAGCCCCATGCGAAAATTTCGCAGACGATACTGATACTCAATTCCCCACGCAAATACACTTCAACATACACATATCGCTATAAACAAATATACAAACCCTAAAACATACCTATAACCACACACCTTAATATTCTTTATCAGTGTCTGTTTCGATATACCTCGTTTGTAGCAATAGATATCGCTATCTACACATCCAGTAACGATACTGAATGGCCAAATAAAAAGTCTTGCGTTTTCAAACGCCTTACCACATGAACCCAAAAAAACCATATTATATTAGAGAACGTGAGAGTATAAATGTTATCGAATGTTTTAAAAATTTTCTTATAGTAGTATAATCACGAATAGTGCACGTCATTGTCGGAAGGACAGAGGGCAAGGGATGATTCAGAGTCAGTCGCAGATGAGTCTTAAGATTATCTATGATGCGTTGTCGTGCACTGACTCTTGCATCCCTCACCCTCCAATGTATTGGTGGTGCCCTCTGAGCCTTCCGAAAACAGTTATATGGATGGCACAACTAAGGGTCGTGGCCTTCTGCCCACCGACGCTCTTGTGATAGGACGTGCCTCAACGACCGACCGATCCTCAATCGGTCGGCCATGTTGGTCTGTAAACTTATTTGTAACTTTTAGAATAAATCCGCTCAGCCAACCGAGTTAAGTGTTTCAATGTCTTTACGAAATTAATTGGTGTCAGGTGTAAAACAATCGGTTGCTCCCAGAACTAGTTTAAATTTTCTCCTGATTCATACTTTTGCTTTATATTCCCTTTGTGTATCGCATTTCGTGTAGCCATGGCCTCCCTCAGTTCTACAAATCCTTTCGCTAACTTATCCGCTGGCCCCTCGCAGCCGAACAGTAACTCTCCTGCTTTTTCGAACGCCGTAAGAAATTTAATTCATTTAATCCCATGTTTCAGCGGTGAAAATCAAATTTCTGTAGAAAAATTTCTTGATTGCATCCAATTAACTAGCATTTTAGGTTCTTGGACCGAACAACAAACATTGTGCGCTGCGCGACTTCGTTTGAGAGGCTCCGCGGCTGATTACGTGCTGTACAGTCCTCACATTGCAGAATCGTTCGACAAATTTTCAAAATATTTAAAGCGTAGATTTATTCCTCAAATTTCCCCCGTCTTGCTTGAGCGAATGTTTTTTGATTGTGTACAGAGTCCAAAAGAAACAGTACTTGAGTATTCCACGAGGCTTCGAAAAATTGCAGCTCAGCTCCTAGAAGCGTATAATGATTTATTTCCGGATACAATAGGGTTAACGATGGAAAATCGGATTTATTCGCAATTCCGTGTCGGGCTGAGAGAAGAAATCGGTCGTTTTGTCTTTGTGCGCAATCCGCAAAATATGTTGGAAGCAGAAAAATTTGCTTTGATGGAAGAAGCAAACGTGAGAAATTATAGAAGTCAGTATGTGGGTATTCAGAACTCTATTCCGGAAGAAAGATCGCTGGTAAACCCTTCATACTTGCTTAGTTCAAATTCGATTTCAAAACCTATTGAAACACTTAATTCTGTTGAGCATCAATCAAGTGCAAGTAACTTAAGAAAAACGGAAAACACTAAAAGGCACTATTCCCGCAATGGCTCAAGAGGGTTCGCTCGCACCAGCACTACGAATTTGAAAAGCTGTTTCCATTGTGGGAGAATGGGACATTTGCGAAAAGATTGCAAATTATTCTTGCGAGGAACTCGCAGAGTACGAAGTTGCACGCCCATGAGCTGCCCCATGGAGGATCCTATTCACTGTCCAAAAAATAAGGGAAGCGGATTGGCGCGGAGGACTGGAGATGTTTGGTTCGGAGGAAGAAGATTTCCCGGAAAGCGGGAAAAGACGAGGCCTTTGGAAAAATCGGCGCAGGACATGGAGGGATCGAAAGCGTCATCCGGCGCTTCATCATTGATAGAGTCCAACACAGCAGCGTCGGCGCCTCCGCGGAGTCCGAAGAGGAGAAAGGACTGCGAGCCGAAGGAGAAGACTTCCCGAACCGACCAAATCAAAGCAGAAGGCGACAACGGCGGAGATTCGAACGGGTCCAAGTATCCATTCTCCAGAGAGCGGAGACAATTGGGTGCTGAGGAGGAACGGCTTCCATACGCTGACTGCAAGCCGTTAATTAGCGTAATTCTTCATGTGCTGAGATCCCTGGACGAGGTGAGACTCCCCATGGTAACGAAACAACAGAAATGCGGTATGCAGAGCATCATTTCATCTCCGGCGTGTGAATAATGAAAAGGAGTGATAAGAAAGCAATAAGTGTCGACCGAATTTGTTTGTGTAAGGTGCAATGAAGCTCTTTCCAAGCCGAAGGAAGGAGAATATTTGTATCGATGTGTCAAGAGTGCAGAAACAGTGGAAAGAATATAGATAAGTGGTTTCAGTGTGGGAAGGAGCCCGAAAGTTGTTGGGCATTATTCATAAAATTTTCTTTGTGAGTGGTATGTGGACTTGATTTTTGAGATATTTTTTTTGCTGAACAATTATCGAAAGCACCAAGTAATTCATATGTATTTGATGTGTTTTCTCTGTTTTTTCGATATTTTGCGTGTGATGTTTTTTTTGGAGATGTTTAGGCTGAATTTTAACTGTTGCTTTTTGGGGTAACTGAGAATTTTGTGGTTTTGACTTCCTATCTTTTAATTGCCTAATGTTCTTTTAGATTTTATCAATGCTTGGGAATTGTCTATTCGAATTTATGTCTGAACTACCAACGGATTGATGTTAAAGGACATTTCTTTCTTGCTTTCATTCCGTTATAGAGTGAGAGAATTAATTATATGATTTTCATTATGTTTTTTGATTTGGGGTTGCTTTTGCTGTCTTGCAAATTGTTGTGAAATTCCGGGAAAATTTTCCACCCCCGGGATCTTAATTGCCAAGGGGGTGATGTCGGAAGGACAGAGGGCAAGGGATGATTCAGAGTCAGTCGCAGATGAGTCTTAAGATTATCTATGATGCGTTGTCGTGCACTGACTCTTGCATCCCTCACCCTCCAATGTATTGGTGGTGCCCTCTGAGCCTTCCGAAAACAGTTATATGGATGGCACAACTAAGGGTCGGGGCCTTCTGCCCACCGACGCTCTTGTGACAGGACGTGCCTCAACGACCGACCGATCCTCAATCGGTCGGCCATGTTGGTCTGTAAACTTATTTGTAACTTTTAGAATAAATCCGCTCAGCCAACCGAGTTAAGTGTTTCAATGTCTTTACGACATCATCACTATAACGATACATGTATCTTATCCTATACCGAATATCTCAATTCACGCAATGCATTTATGACTAAATGAATTATCGTAAAGATACAGAATATCACTGACAGCTTTACCTAAACTCTGTCGTTATAAATACCACTTCCTTTTATACCGGCAATGATGTGTCACTTAAATAACCAAGATAAATCAAAGAAACATACCTTCCACGTTATTTATTTATTTTCTATGTTCTTCTCGTCATACCTGAAATATAAAAATAACTACTACTCGTCTGCAGTGATCTGATCTGGGAGAGGAAAGCTAGAGGGTAAGCTATGTGTCACACTTTCATACGAACATACATTGTGTTACATTGTCAAAGTGCATAGCATTGTCCCTGCATTAATTGAAAGTCTCTCATATAAATATGGTGTTCTGCCATATTCCATTTCGGGTACAATAACTCGAAATTCTTTAACGTAAGGTTTGCTAATAATAATTTTCAAAACACTTATCTTACATGGTTACATGTAATGTGGCAAAGTAATACGTTTTTGTGCTTCGGAGATAGCGATTGGGAATAATGCTTGGGCTTTCGTTACGCTTGTATTCCATGCTGGTGAGTTTTCTGAAATCGCAAGACATCCTTTTCTTTACTCAGAAATATTAAATGTTGAATATTATCTATTCAATGAGATAAACAATAAAAATCATTTGATATCAGGTTTAGATATATAGAAAATTTACAACATACGAAAAAGTAATATGATGCAAAATTATTCAAACATACCACACGATAAAACCGTGACGCAAACTTTCATATTCGGCAATGTTCATGTTCCTTTGGCTGTCTTTCTGCTCCCGCAAGATGCAATATGGCTTACTTATTAAACTGCGGTTGCGTATAACGTCGTATTTTTCGTTCATGGAGACTGTAATATTAATTGCGAATCATTTTATGACCGAGAATAAGAGCTTTATCCAATTTAAAAACTTGTTTACACTCTTCGCTAAATAAACAAATTTAATCTGTATATAGCAACCCGGGCATTTTTTCGTCCAGGACGCAACGCGATAATTCAAATATTAATTCAATTTGTTTAACAAATAGTGGATTTTTTTTGTCTGACTATTTATAGCAGAAACCTGGCATATTTAGCCTTCAAACGGTCATTTATTTATATGTATTGGTGGAGTATTAAGGGAGAAAAGCCCCGATCACCAAAAAAACCTGTTTTAAAATAATATATAGAGGATTCGTTCGCACCCTTGTCGGCTTCCCATAGTGTGTTTTCCCGCTTCGTGGGTTTTTCCTCTGTTGAGGATTTTTTTTACCACAACCCAATTCTTTTCAAACTTAATAGTATTTATATTTAAAGAAGTTTGAAACAATGCATGTTTTTACTTATCTATTTGATTCCATATATTATATTTTACTAATTTTATTCTTTTACATCTTTTGTTCATTTTCCATGAATTAAACTTTAAATTTTTACGTGTTAGAGGATTGTAAACATTGGTATTGAATTAATTTTATGTTTTCATTTAATATCTGTAAAAGTTAGGTGGAAGAGAGGCCATTCTGGGCTAACCTTGCCAAGAGAGTTATGGTAAAATTAATCATAAAGCTCTCTATTCAACCTCATTATAGTAAATATACTGTTGAAAGTTTCTGAATGATATCACCTCAAATTTCATAATAAATCAAAATGCATGGGCAGGAATGTAATATTGGGTAGTATATTGCATTTTACTCAACAGCATCTAACTTACTATGTACGTGCAGAGATATATAAAAGAGAAACTAGTCGTGAGGAATATATCTACTCAAACGAATCATATACAACTATAAACAACTTGAAGATACTCTAATAAATAATGATGGTCAAGTTGATTTTGATGTATTTCAGATATTTTTTCTTATGCAGAAATAAATTAAAGATAATGGTCCAATGAAATCGAGACAAAGACCGAAAAATGGAAAATTGAATATAGATTTTTATTTTGGTCGTAGAATATCGTTTTCAATTCCAAATTGCGAGAATTAGGACGGAAAAGGCGAAAATATTGTAAAATTTTTTGATTATAATAACAACCATTCTCCATGACGAGTCTATAAGAGGAAGAATATACGATGTCTTTTCTTGAACTCGACTCTCATACGAATCTATGGGAAAGGAAGTGCATGAAGGAGAGTACGTAGAAATACTATTTCGTAGAAATTCTAGATTGTGTTTCAGCAAACAAATGAACAATACCACATCAATGTTTAGAGTTGAAGCTTTACATAATATAAAAGGGATATAATAGGAGAAATTTTCAGATAAACAAAAGGAAAAAAATTGGGAAGATTTAAAAAAAGAGCCTTTTATTTGTACAAGGAAAAATCATTGATGTGAGTTAAGGTGATTCAAATGTGTTGAAATAAAATTTTTTTGAAGGTATTTAGGCATTCGTTTATATTTGTGGCTTCAATTTCTGTCGATATCTATTATAAAGTGGTACCTCGAGATAGGAGTGCCCTAACATACGAGTTTTTTGAGATACGAGCCGTCGAGTGAGCGAAGTTTTGCTTTGAAATACGAGCAAAATTTGAGTTACGAGGAACGGCCGGCCACACACGACCCAACAGTGTACTGTGCCTCGTGCGTCTCGCATTATCCCACGCATCCCTCCAGTATACTTGTTTACCTCTGTCGAAGCATCTTTGATAAGTTTTTCTAGGGCTTTGTACTTTTTGTGCAATTAAATACTTTATCACATTTCTTTTTATAACCTTGGGTCCGAAGAAAGTGAGTGGAGAGGTCAATGCTCAAAAGAAGATGACGTCTATTGAATTAAAGCGTGAAATCATAGAAAAAATGAGCGAGATGTGCGAGTAGCTGACTTGGCGAGGTAGTACGGGCGTAGTACTTCAACGATATGTACTGTGCTTAAACAGAAGAAGTCAATAAAGGGTATAACGCCAGCTAAGGGCGTTACAATAATTTCTAAGCTCCGGAGCTCTCTCCATGAAAAGAGGAGAAACTGCTGATTGTTTGAGTTACGGAGAAGCAGCTTAAAGGCGATATTTTAACACAGGACATCATCAGAAAGCACGAGCAATTTACGGTGATTTGCTGAAGCAGATCCCGCGCACTTCCACGACGAGGCATCGTAAGACTCGTTTAAAGCCAGTCGAGGCAAATTTGACAACTTTAGGAAAAGGACCATTTACTCCGTTGTCAGGCATGGTGAGGCTGCAAGTTCGGATCTGAAGGCAGCTGAGGATTATCTCAAAACTTTTTCCGAACCGATAGAAGCCAAAGGACACATCCCCCAGCAAGTCTTCAACTGTGAAGAGACGGAGCCTTTCTGGAAGAAGATGCCGAATTAGGAATTAACGACAGAGGAGAAGATAAATCGCCTAACTCATTTCCGCAACATTCTGAAAGGGAAGATGGAACAAACCTCCTTGGACATGTTTTTTTTTTTTTTTTTAATCCGGCGAAAAAAGGCAAAGACCAGTGAAGAACAAAGCAGTAACTAAAATTAAGCATAAAGCAGCATTTAGGTTGTGTGTAAGTTGCATTTTAGTGACCAAAATACATATATACTTTATAAAGCCAGTTTATTTCTTTACGTTATCTTTTATTATGTTTTTATACAATATTTGTCATTTATAAATACATTTTGTATATTCAACAACACGTAATAAGAACAACTGGGGTGGCATTTTGTGGCCTGGAACGAATTAATGGCATTTCAATTAATTTCAATGAAGAAAATTGCTTTGAGATACGAGCAATTTGACATACGAGCAAGGTTACAGAACGAATTAAACTCGTATCTCGAGGTATCACTATATATAGCTAACTCTCCGGATTTACCTATACATAGGGAATAAGAATTCTGACAATATTCCATAAGTGCCATCCAACTTTCGAGATTTTGATTTCTCTATCTTACCGATAACTACCTCAAAATAATTTTCAAATTTCCGCGTAATGCATTCTTAAGGGGAAATTCCGATATTTGGGACATTCTGGTATCGAACCCATGTTAGCTTGCGCGAAAGTCTGATTTATTTTGGTATCTATAGGGTAAAACCAGTAAGTCACAAAAATTTCACGTCAATGACACTTGCGGCATATTGTCAGAATTCGTATTCCCTATATATAGGTATATCCGGAGAGTTAGCTGTACTTATATAATAGATAGCAAATCTTACCGATAAGTACCTCAAAATAATTTTCAAATATCCATGCAATACATTATTATGGGAAATTGCGATTTTTAGGACAATCTGGTATCGAACCCATGATACCTAGCTTCGATGTCTGGATTATTCTGGTATCTACAGGGTGGGGCCAGTACGTCGAAAAAATATGACGTGGACGGCGCTTGTGGAACATAGTCAGAATTCGTATCCCCTGCATCTTTTGGCGGTCTTTTGCGCGATTATCTGCAATCTGTTTTGAGGCCGTTCTCGATGCGATAGAGCAATCAAAATCACGTTGTTTGCAGATGAGATGGTCTTCCCTATCACCAAAGGAAGAAATGTTATTAAATGACCGTGTGTTCGACGCCAGGTGGGTTCGAAATGCTTCCGTAAGAAATGCATTGCTGAAATCTTTGACGATTTTTTTAAATTTCTTCCCGATAAGCTGGAAAGATAAAACCCAGAATGGTGAAAGAGGCGTTTTAAGACATTGTTTCATGAGGTTCACCGTTTCTCCAGTAGTCCTTGGTTCGATGCAAGAGCGTCAATCCGATTCCACCATGCATTTCAAACGGGGAAAACGGAATCTTATTTTGGGACCTTCCCGATAAGATGTTGAATCGAAACTTTGGAACAAGTCAGAATGGCACTTATCTAACATTCGTATGCCATTGTCTCTCACAATCGGGTCCTGTGTTCGAAGCCAGGCGGTCTTTCGCGCGAATTTTCGAAAATTGCTTTGAGTCCTTACTCGGAGCGATAGAAAAGTGCAAATCTCGGTGGTTGGAGATGCCGTAGTTATCTACTGTACTAAGTGATGAAATTTTACCAAATGACCGTGACTTCGACGCCATGTGGGTGCAAAATTTTCCTGTATAAAATGCTTTGCGGTCAATTTTGACAATTATTTTGAATGCATATCCGATAACCGGGAATGATATAAAATGGAATTTACATAGAGGCAATTCATATGTTTCATATACGCTGTTTGCCGTTCTCAGACGGTTCTTGGTTCCATACGTGAGCGTCATTTCTATTCTACCATGTATTTCAAAGGGGGATAGTGTAATCTTATTTTAGGACCTTCCCGATAAGATATAGAATTTTAAACTTTGGAACAGTTCAGAATAGTACTTATCTTACATTTATATGCAATTTTTTCGCACGATTGGGTCCTTAGTTCGACGCCAGGCGGTCATTTGCGCGAAGTTTTGAACATTGTTTTGAGGCCTTTCTTTGTACATACTATACTCCATTCAACTGATAGCTTGTAGTATGCCAGCAACTTTTACTCGTATATATATAAAGCTATTATTACATACATCTGATCTATGTAATAATAGCTTTATATCTTAGCAAGTTGAAATTAGTCCCGTTGCTTTAGTTGCGAGAATTCACGAGTAAATCGCAAATGATCACGATTAGTCAAATCAGAAAATGTTACAGAAATCGATAAGGGACTGCGATTCTTGTGGTAAACACATTTGGCGAGGGAATGGATCGGTAAGCAAATGTCCTCATAAGGCAACATCAAAGAGGCACTTGCATCCGATTGATTGCGTTATTACGTCCGTGTCCATTACCCTTTACGTGCACTAAGTGGTACGCATCTCCACTGAATACATACGCCTTTGGGGCCTTTTTTATCTGGATTGTAACCGAACTACGAGCAAAAGGAAAGAACGTATAAAGACTCCAATATAATATCAATACTAATTAATATTTTGTTTCTTTATACATTGATTTATCGGATATTATTATACGAATTCGTTTAAGATAGGAAGAATAAAAGTTTGATGAATTTCTTAAAGCAATGAACTGTCAACTGGTCAATTTCTTCATTGCAATTAACAAGATTCCCAAAAATCCCAAAATAAAATTATGTGAGTGATATATAGTTAAATAGAAGAAAAGAATAAAATGTTTTCTTGATTTTATTAAATTTGTTTCCGTAATTTCTTTATAAATTCCAGTGACAGCATTATACAAAAAATTGCAAAATATGGAATTTCTTGTGGCATGTTTATTCATGTAAGAAATCTTTTAAAAGCAGGCATAAAATATCTGTGATATGAGGGCAGGCAGTCAGAGATGTCATTGAAAATGTATCCGATGATATGATAAGATCACATACATGTCCATCATTTGTCAGCATATGTCGAAATCATTGAAATTGGCTTCCAATTCTTGGCGGATATTTTAATGAAGGCGTTTATCAGAATGATGCCAATCATCCTTTAAATAATTTGTGTATCTGACAAGCACGAAGTATCAATGCCACATACAAAAAGTCCTGGATTTTCTTTCAAATTTTTATTTAGACAAATTTTATTCAGTGAATTAAAAAAAGCTGCCGTTAAAAATCAGAAATGAACTGTTTGCACTATCAGCGGCGAATTTCTATAATTAAAAAGAGTTTTCGTCAGATTACGTGTTCGTTAGAGAGCGTTAGCGTTCACTCGTGTACATAAAAACTAATAAAATTCGATATTAATTGAATATTACGCGGCATTACAAACACATTAACCTATATTCTTGTTTGTATGATGCACCTGATTTGTTGAAAAAGCAAATAAGGCATATCTTAGAATTGAAAGGTTATTTGTAAAATGTCCGCAATAATATCTCATATACGTAATAGTTTCCTTAATGATCCGATTCTCATATCCTTTTTCTAAGCTTTTCATATTTAGATATTGGCATTTAATTTTACTACAATTTATACTTCAGCATTAAAATGTCAAATTCATTTTGATTTTGTTTCCATTAATTGATAAAATATAAAAGTTATACAAAAAAATCTGGCAATAGAAAACTTGCTACTTATGCTATTGGTTTGGGCATGAGATTTGAGTCTTTGAAAGAAGTATTGTAACCTTACTAAATTGTAGAATTAGATAAGTAATCAGAAAAATGAAGCATATGCTTTATTACCATTACAACATTGAATATTTAAATCTACAGTTACCCAAGAAATTAAAAAGGTGAACGAATGAAAATTAATGTAAAGTTAACTTTTCCAAATCCAACCATCCTAAACCGTTTGCTAGTAAACAGTCTTCTTTAAAATCAGTTGACAATTGTCGTTGTCCATATGACAACACGAAGGATCCTTGAGAATTCGAGTGGGGAATGTCAACTTTCTCTTCTCGAAAGCAGTCGACTGAATAAATAAGATAAAATGGAATTAGAAAATATGCAAATTCGGGACGAATTTTCATTTCTCCCCAAGGAAGAGAGTCCTGTGTTATCACGACGTCCCCAAAAAAGTCTTCCGATTCAATTGAAATCCTACGCCATCTGCAGAATAAAAAATCAACTAAAGTCCGACTGGGTGAAGTCGATTTGTAATGTTTTTTTAATCGAATCGACAATGGCTTTCCCTCACTGAACAATATTACATT
Source organism: Pachydiplax longipennis (assembly GCA_036926295.1). NCBI lineage: Eukaryota > Metazoa > Arthropoda > Insecta > Odonata > Libellulidae > Pachydiplax > Pachydiplax longipennis. The sequence goes on from JAVFKF010000054.1 coordinate 1,843,250, forward strand.
TAAAACATCGAAGTCTGGTTCCTTAGGCGAAATGCTGGAGAATTCATAAGAAAACGTTCCCTAATTGATAATGGAACTTATAAAATAAATTGAGGTCTCGTCAAAAATTATTTTGACTTTTGACCTTACTGAAAGAAGGATTCTTTAGCGGATATAAATTCTTTAGAATGCTTTTACATTGCTCACCTAGAACCAAATGTAAAATCAACAGCGAGGATAGAATTCGATCAACTAATGTAATTTCAACGTCTTTTTTTAATGATTTTCTGTTATTATATTACTGTTAAATTAATCAATAATATAGATTTTTATCATATTTCTAGGCTGGAGGAATATAACACCAAAATTTCAAAAATCTTAGCCATTCCAATTAATAATTTATAGATTTAATTAATTTACTATGCGTGTGAATGTAAGATATATATACAAGGTTTTTCTTCGCTCCTATCGACTGCTCTCTTAATTTACGGGGTATAATGCTAGAGGACTGCTTTTAATCGGCAATTTTATATTCCAACTCAATTTAAACTGGGAATGTATACGCGTGAACATATTCAAGTCTTCTGTGTCTTAATGATTGTTAAAAGAGTAGATCTACCAAGTTTCCAACAATAATGGAATTAAAATGACATTGTCACAGCCAATCTAATTGTCATTGTATCGTACATAAGGAAATAAATTTGTGATTCATTCCTCTGTTGAAGTAAACTGGTTGCAGATATGATCATGAAATAAGGATTCCCCGAAATTCATTTTAAATCATTTGATCATGAAATTAAATTACTCGAAATAACCTTTCTCGTCAGAGGAAAGAAACGTTTCGAGTAAAAATAATTTTTAAGGAAAATTTCTCAGAAGTTGGCAATTAAGTTGGAAATATTGCCGTCAATCGTAGTTTCAAGAGACAGTTAGGAAGTAGAGTGGCGGAGATATCATTTTCTATCAGAAAATGGAATATCTGAATGAAAAGAATACAAGTTTGAATATGCCATTTATGCAAAACGCCTTTATTCGTACAAGAAAGTTCTATCTTCCATTTAACGATTACTTCAGAAAAGTATTCCTAAAACCTAAATTAAACTCTGTTAGAGTCTCTTCACAGGGAACCAAGGTACTAGGGTGTTACATTTTTTAAATTTCTTTTTCTTAAAGAAGAGAAAGGTTTTTACATAAAAAAGTGCTGTACAACTTAAGAACAAAAGTAATTCTTCGTTTTAATTCTATCATTTCTTCTATTCAATTACCACAGCTGTAGATATATAGAGAGTCCGTTGTGTTGCCATTTCGTGATATTCGTAAGAATGGGTTGCTTTTCGTACAAAAAGAGTTTTTTTGTTTGTCGGTTCTCAATTTTTATCATTTTCACTCTACAATAAAGCAATTTTTGCCAGACTGACAATTTCGAAGAATGAACAATTTTCGGTCTGAGATGGAGGAGAGGCTGTAGCGAGTGCATCTGGGAAAGGGAAACATCCGCCTTATAAGCGGCATTTTACCATGTATTTAGTGTGAAAGGGATCAAGAGCAAACCGTGAATTAGATGGGACTGCGTCTTAAGCGGGAGCTTTTTTACATGGAATATACTATATAAATTTCGTGTATGCAAGTGTGCGTATCTGAGCTTGTTTACTATTGAAAAGACATCTCGATGCTTCTCGGAAATATTTCCATTTCAATTTTTTCTGTTGGCAGTTCGGAAGAGAGAAAGTTAAGTTCTGTTTTAAGAGTTCTTCATTGTGAGCGGAATGAGTGCTCTAATGAAAGCGTTACCAAAATGTATTCTGAGCTTTCGTCCAAAATCTAGGATTAGGGGTTATTACTCAAATGTTCGTCGAAAGTGGTACATGGGAAAGTAGCAGAAAATTGAATATATCAACCTCCATCACGTTAGGAAATTGCTCATATAAAGTTTAACATACATGTGATACAACCTTTGTTTTTCCAAATCACACTGTGATTTCTAATAGAATAGAAATAGTGATGTCTCGGATAACGAGTAACGAACATTTTCCCTTGTTATTTGGAATCGGACAACTTTAGATTCGGCGAACGAATTGTTTAGTCTATGACCGTAGAAGTGTGACCAACAGAAAGAAAACAATCGAATAATTTGATTATTTTTTTCCGTCGAATCATTCGAATAAATTTATTTCACTTAGCGCTACGAAGTTTTTTAAAATCTTTTAGTTTATTATGAAAAACTTCATTTTTATAAATTGTGTAAAGCTTTGACCTTTACATAGGGAATTACTATGCAATAGTACTCCCTTATCATTGCGGCACAATGTAAATGTTTGTGTTTATTCATAAAAATTTGAATATAATTTATTTTCTAACGCTTCTGTCTAACAAACGCTTTGTATTGCGCAATACTGAAAGATATTATTATTTTTTGTTTACGTTTCATTTCTGCAGATATTCTAAATTAATCTTTCATAATACACGGCTGTCGTTTCCCCACACAATTCTGCAGATCGCATTCGATTGGCATTTCCTATTTCGAGTAAAAGTTGCTTTCTACTATCATCAGTAATGATACTCATGTATACCCTGAAGGGAAAAAACATTCCCTTATTAAAGGAAAAGGGTCAGTTCTATACTCTACTCTCAGCAGGAGTTACGTACACCATTTCTTTTCAGTATCTCATTTCCAATACTCGATCAGCTTTTTCTGACTTCCTCTCCCTTTGTATACAAACCTGTGTCCAAATCAACTCAAATCACCACTTCAATATTTTCACATAGCTTTCTATGCCTTCTTTATTCCTATTTGACAATTATTAAATATTGCTGCAGTATAAAGATAGTCAACTTAAACTATTAATATAAAATTTTTAAAATTAAATCACAAAACATATGTTCAAATCAAAGAAACTGATCATTTACAATTTTGTAATCTCCTCTGTCAATCATGATCATGGACATATTATAGCACCTTTAACAGATAGAACTAGCGTCACCGTTAACATAACTTCATTAGCAAAAATCAAAATTAAAGAAGAAACTCAAATTTACTCAAGTAAAAACTGCTTTTCATCATTCGATTTTCTATACGTATTTCTATTCTTGCAGATGCAATTTAAGTTAAAGTGAAATATAATGAAGTAATACCTTAAAATAGTTTAAGAAAATCGGCTTTTTGTGAGTTTACAACGAAACTGATTTGTATCTACAGTGTCTTTGTATTTTTATTTGTAGGGCAATCGATAATGAGAAGTTCTGTACGTGAGGGGTTGTTATTCTGTGTAATAAGTATTCTCCGCCTGGTGTTTACCTACTTGTAACTTTTGTGTGTGAGTGCGTGCGTGTGTTAGCGGTGAGTAATGTGACGTCACGCGGAGGTATATATTTGTGACGTCAGGGATTGCTCCGCGAGGGTAAAGAGTACCCTGGGGCCGAGGGGCCGAATACAATGTTACCGCAGAACCGCTGCCTGCTACCTAACGTAGAGGTCACGAACATCCGGTACCTTTGTTTCATTCGGTGTGTCTTCTCCTCTTTCTACCTAACATCAGAAGTGGGATCCTAACTGCGCTTTGGATAACATTAGTTGAATATAGAAGAATTAATGAAGAGCCTGTCTGGGCTGTTTTTTTTGACGTGAGGGATCAAATGGCGGCGAATCCTCGTGCTGGACCATCCGAGCCTCTCCATCCCAAAGTACGGTCCAGAGGCTGTAGAATTTGAAGTGGACTGCAGAGATTGGTAAACCGGTAACGGAATTCGGTTGGACTGAGGGAGAAATTGCGGTAAGAGTAGCATATGTATATTGGTTCCGCAAAGTGAAAGATATTTAATGAATGACGATAGCAACCGGAAACGCTGCTTCCGCTGCAATCGGTCAGGTCATTCCATGGCGAAATTCACTTTCTCCGATTAAGAAGGGGATGAAAGGAGATATTTGACCGACAATCACCTCAAATTCACCTCTCCGCGTTAAAAGGGACCATCAATTAATGAGTCCGCGTGATCTAATGAAACTACTCGGGCTGTGTGTTATATTTGCTTTAAGCCAGGCCACAGTCCAGTCGAATGTTGGATGAGGACCTAGTCGACTGATATACGTCAGTGATAAATGTTAATCTCTTTTTATTAGAAGAATGTAATTTTTGTACGTCTTTGGGGTTTTCCCCAGCGGTTATACGAGGGAAACCCATAGGATGTTTGTCTGATTCGGGACTGCTCGTTAATGTCGGAGGGCATAGCAGATAAGGTTGGCTTGATGCCGCAATGTCCTCGCTTATGATGTGTTTAATGGAATTGAGTCGGTCACTTTGACTACGTCTTGGAAAACGACGTTGGTTACAGAGTTTGAAGTATTTACAGTTGAATGGGATTATTTAGAAGTTCAGGTCTGCAAAATCTAAAATCTGTAATTTAATGGGATTCCTAAGCCGTAACCCGCCTCCCATTAGACGTGTAAACCACATTGGAGAGCAAACGTTGCCAGAAATTGAGCGGTCAGTAGATAAGGAGACTTCTGCCCTTACTGATGCCGTAAGGAAAGGGAACTTAGACCCGAAGCAATACTGTGTAAAAGAAAAACTTGCTTTATCATGTTGAAAATATAAACGACAAGGAAATGCTACTATGGTATGTTCCGAGGGAATGTCGTATAGGTTTGCTGAGACTTTTTTTTATGAAGAATTCTGCCATAAAAGGGCAGTCAAAGTATTTGACGTAATTTCAAGATATTTCTGATTTATTCGATCACGTAATTTTGTGAGTGAATATGTTTCCCTTTGTCAAACATGTAAATTATACAAAGATCGCGATGGACCCAAACAAATTCAATTGAGAAGGCTTTCGTACCCTTCGTCACGGTTCATCTTCATCGTATGGAGCCACTAGCATCAACTAAGGGAGGCTTTAAGCATATGTTCATTCTTGCGGATTGTTTTACAAAATTCGATATGCTTTATCCCTTGTTAGATTTGACAAGCACTGAAACGGTGAGTCAAATGATGGATTTCATAGTCATCTTTGAGAATCCACGCTGCATAGTTGCGGATTCGGGAACCAATCTTAGATACCGCTATTTGACGGAACTTTGTACTTCTGGGAGCATACATTTCCATTTTATCACCCCAGAAGCTCTCATGGGGAATGACAGGTTCGCTACGTTCGCACAATCTCGTATTGGGGTGTGGAATTGAAGTCAGAATGGGCGAGCGTCCTCTGGAAATTACAGCTGACCATAAATTCTATGAGTCAAAAATCCACTGGATCCCCCCTATTCGATTTCTATTGGGAATTGGTGGCATTCCATCCTTCTGACCGTGGGCGAGGCGACCTCCCCTTAAGAAGGATAGCGACCGAGCGGCAGCTAAGAGGTCCTTGGCGTCTAATGGCTCCAAGTAGGAGCAAAGATTCAATGAAAAGCGTCGCGATTCAATAGATATTATCGTCGGAACTTGCACCTTAGTTGGGTGATGACGGAGGACCGTAATAAGGTTTCTAAAACGGATGAATTGGGCTAAGATTGCATCTTTGCTAAAGAGCACATTCGAATTTGGCCAAGTGAATCATTTCCGAACAAACTCGGACTTCTATTTGACTCTGTAGAAGAATGCTAAAATCCGAGAGCGTCATTTGAGACGATACTTTCGAGATAAGCCGATACCCTCTTGTTTGTATATCTATGCTTAGTTTTTGTTTTGAATCTGATGGTATGTGTTTCCAGGTGAAGGTAAATACTACTTGTTTACATTTTACTGTTATTGTTTTGAAACTGATTGACCTTGTGCAACCCTTATGTTTTTGTAAATAAATTTTAGAGTGGAATGACAACACTTGACAACATCGGCAACGTGTTTGTATCACTGCCATAAGAAGGGATTTATTTGTATTACTAGAAATAAATAAGTTATACTTAGATTCTACTGTATTGGTTTTGATAGCCCGTTAAACCCTGAAGGGTCCCTGAGTCCGGCCTTGGTGGCGGAACAAACCTGGGTCCCTGAACTTGGCTATATGAGTATTGGTTTTGATAGCCCGTTAAACCCTGAAGGGTCCCTGAGTCCGGCCTTGATGGCGGAACAAACCTGGGTCCCTGAACTTGGCTATATGAGTATTGGTTTTGGTAGCAAGTTAGACCCTGAAGGGTCCCTGAGGAAGGCCTGTGTGGCGGAACAAACCCGGGTCCCTGAACTTGGCTTCCTGCGGTCTGTTTGTGATGCGGAGATGGTAACGTCTAGTACTGCTGAGATGACTATGGAAGGAAATGTCATGTCTATGATTGAATAACCAAGGTGAAGTACTGTTTGGATTATTGTGATTAATGTTGACTGTCTTCTATTGCCCGGAGATGTTTAGTAGACTTTCAGTCTTGAATATTCTACGGATTATGCAATGGTTAATTTCATTGTGCCATCATGGTTTTCGAGCTGTACGCTGACGGAGAATTAAGCATATCAGTAAGTATGTAAATAAAGGCGGCTCGAGGACGAGCCGATTGTCAGAATGGCCGTGTTAGCGGTGAGTAATGTGACGTCACGCGGAGGTATATATTTGTGACGTCAGGGATTGCTCCGCGAGGGTAAAGAGTACCCTGGGGCCGAGGGGCCGAATACAATGTTACCGCAGAACCGCTGCCTGCTACCTAACGTAGAGGTCACGAACATCCGGTACCTTTGTTTCATTCGGAGTGTCTTCTCCTCTTTCTACCTAACACGTGCATGTGTGTGTATATATATCATCGACCAATATGTACACTCGGTAGTTTATTTACATGTTTATTTTTATATCTACACAGCTTTTTTTATTTCCAGATAGTGATAAGAGTCTTCTGTTTTGATATTTTCTAGTTAATTCTCTCAATGGGTTTGTGTTGGTTTTTCACTTCCATTTTCTTTTTGTGTGTTTTCCTGCTTCATTACATATTTTAAATCTACAAATAAATTCAACTTTTTCTCTTTTAATTAGAACTCACGTCTAATTTGTACTTATTGATTGATTTCCATGGGTTAAAAGGAAGAGGAGACTTTATAGTTCAATTATTCCACAATGAAGACTAAATTTATTTATATTAACGAAGGGTATTTTGAAATACAAATAAAAATCGATATTTTTAGAAAGGAAAGAAGTGGGCGAAGAATGAAAAGACAAAGCTTTTATGGTCGTATGAAGCCCTCAGTGGATTTATGCAGGGAATATAGTAAAAGAGTGATGAGTTTAACAGGAAAATATTTAAATGTAATCCGCAGAATTTTTATTGACTCTCGAAATACAGTTATTATAAAAATGCGAATGCGGAATTCTTAACGAAATTGAAAAAACATCAAAAGCATTTTCCTCTAAACTCACTTCCGTAATCACGTTATTGTTTATATCCTTGTAAAAAAAACTGTCTTTGCGCTCGAGTTTATAATATTCCGGATATTCAAATATTGGCTTTTTGTCAGAAAAATAAATATATAACTTTTCGTATCAAAAGATCTTATGCAAGTAACGGTTTTGCTGCATCAAATGTTTACTTATCAAAATTTATTTCACTTTGTATCAATGCGGTACACTAAACAAACATTTCACCAAAGCATTAAATTCTTTGATACTCATCGTTGATGATTTTTTTCTGTCTATATGAATACTTTCAATGCATTTCGATTCAAACTGTGAACTTATCTAAATCTTCCTTTACTAATAATGGCAAAAATTAAAATCATTAATTTGTATCCCTTAATGACGTATTTTGGCGTAAGGCGCTCCTTATTTGAGTAAATAAATTTTCGAATAAGTGTTTTTTAATGTAGGATAGATTCTGTTTCCTTTAGAGGTCTGGAAATGAAAGATTACCTCCACACTCACACAAGCAAAGTTTTCCTCTTCAAAGAGGAGACAAAGTAACCATCCGTCAACCACCGTGTTTAACTTCCACAGTAATTACATTTCATAGAAAATTAACGCAAAGAGTAAATATGAGGCGATCTCTAAACAATCATTCAGATTTGCTTAAATCTGAGGTGAAAATGGAATCGCTAAGAACTCTTATTAATTAGTTTTAAGCTGTGTTCGAATTGCGAGTTTCATGAAATGTTCGATTAGATTAGTGATGGCGTATTTCACTTTAATTACGTCACATATGACCTGTAAAAAAATAATCGAGAGCTTTCTGCTATGTTTATGTTTTCGCTAATTCTGGTAGATCCATACTGTTATCATTTGTAAGAATAATATTATAATTTCTTAGGTATTTATGTGTTAAGGTATTTAAGGTTAGAGAGCGATGTCATTTCACCTTGGTCAGGCCCCATCTTGAATAAGCGGCAAGTATATAGGATTCAGTGGATGAAACGGCTTCCCGGGAACTCAAGAAGTGCAGTACAAAGCAATACATTTTGTTATAAAGTGCTACAGGAAAGAGGCAAGCGTTACGAAGATGCTCTCAGACGCAGGTTGGGAGTCGTTGAAAGAAAGGAGACTAGAAGACTATTGAGACTGCTTAATATATTTAGAGAAAACACGTTTTCCCATGACGTGAAGATGTAATCGGTATTATACGACCCCTTTACTACTTTGGCTGATGGGAAAATCAGGGTATAGCAAGAGGATATGTTAGAAGAAGTCAGTTTATGGAACCATTCTTTCAGCGAAAGATACGCGATAATGACAAACTAAAGAAGTAACTCAAACGTTCGATTTTTACATCCCCTGCCGCAAACCGAATTTTGGAAATCCGAAATGCAGCTTGCAGGGCATTCATGTAGATGTAGAATGGTTTACGTTAGAAAGTCGAATGAGGGAGAAAACTTCCAACTCAACAGAGCTTTCTAGTTTCTTTTCATATTTTCGTATTACCGTTCGTACAATCAGAAACAATGAAAGATTCCGTTCACCAATTTTTTATAGCAAGACCTTTATATAAACCAAACGTAAAGATCCAAAACTAATTTTCTTTTCTTAGTTGTTATTATTCGCTATCTCATTTTTAAAGGTGTCCGACGTCATGTTTTCTTGAGAGTTTATCGATTTCACTACAGTAACTCAGGAGAGACACTCTTACAAGTTAGAAGTGAATATTACTCATGAATGAAAAGTTAACTCAGTATTTCTGCTCAGATATATTTTCAGCCCATGTCCAATCAATATCCCCAGTGTGCTGATATTGAAAAATTGACGAGGGTGTGAGTAAACTGTTAAATTAGTTTTCCATGAACAAGAGGCGAATTTTTTCGAAAGATGGGCAGCCAAACATTTGCGTAGCACTTCTAGTATCCGCCATAACAGTGTCAGAGTATCATTTCTCAACTGATTTGGAAAGAATTCTGTTTGGAGAAAAATTTCGATAGATTTCATCGTTTCTCAATATATTTACGTATCACATCTTGGTGGATATGTGAAGGGAATGAATCTCTCTTTTACATTTGTATCATAGTTACATTTAAATCCTTTGCTCATACTAACATCATATAACCCGACCCAACAATAAGTTGTGTAAGGTATAACAATAAGGTATGTGCGAAAAGATGTATGGAAATTTTGCGTAAAAGGTAATTTTTTCACAGACATAATTGGCATGAACAAAAATTACTACATTCTATACATGAGCAACTACAAGAATTGATTGCTAAAATAGTTCTCTACTCGTTAAATTCTACTGTAAAATTTATCCCGACAGATAAATTCCAGAAATTCTTACTGTGGAATATTTACTGCTATATTTTTAGCTATCAAAATGGTAGCATATTTTCGTGCACATTTACCTGTGACGTTTTCACTACGCACATAACTGAGAGGAAAGCTCATTTTTCAGTTTCTCTTTCTTTCTACCAGACAACGGAATCCTACCATTCATAAACAATCGTGCATGAAATAATTGGTAGTGTATGTTGACGGTAATTTACAGGGGAATAGAGGCGCTAGAATAAACAAGTCGAATTATATAGTTAGAATTATGAGAGTGCGATGACTGGCAATTGGAATATCATGTAGACAAATATTCAGTAGTTAACGTCTTCGAAAGAAGATCTTTTGTTAGTGATTATTATTATTTCCTCTGAAGGAAAACAATTGATTCGGTGAAGAATCTTGGGATAACTCTCACGATTAACTAAGCAATCAGGTTTTATGACCAAAATAAGAATCTTTCTTTCTCGTACTTGTCTCGAGTTCGTAGGACCATCATTTCTAATTAAATTCTGAAAAAGAAAAATAGTCGAATCAAGCATAGTTTCGGTTGAAAAATCTCGTTATATGGTAGGTCATTGTCCTTCTAACGAATCTCTAGATTTTATATTTCTTTCTTTTCTGGAAGTCCATAAATTTAATGTTTTAAATTTTCTTCCGTGTATATCTTGCGGGAGTTCCTGACATAGGATAAATAAAAGGTATAAATAAACACTCAACGGCGATTATTCTATACGATAGATGATCCTTTTGTTTTTAAACTTTGAATAGTTCTTCAAGTTGTGAGGCACCGAATGTTTCTAGTGGTCTAAAGTTCCCGTTGATTGCTGTAGTAAAGTGTATTCTGGAGAGGCCGAGGGATTTTAATATGGAGTACCCCAAAATGAGAGGCGAGGTCCAGATTATTGAAGTGGGAGAAGAAAAGGGAGAAGAAGTGGCACGTATGCTCTCGAGAGTGGCGGAGAGTCCGAAAGACCAGAGGATATATTTTGCTTTCAAGAGACTGTCCAAAAGTTTTTGCCTCTGCGAAAGTCATATTTTCTCTCACTCGCCATTCGAGGGAGTTTTTAGCGCAAACGTTTACTTTTTTCCTTCAAATTTCCTCGGCTTTCCTTCGGAGAGATATCGAGAATAATGAGTGCCAAGTTGATCTCTCGATGCATTTTTACATTTTCGTGGGAATATTTGCATCTTACGGAAGTGGGATTTGCGGAGGCAGGTTCCCACAGCAAATGCACTTCTTTGTGTTTTGCGGATTCTGCACCAGATATCAATGAATGGGAGGACTTGCATTGAACGTTGATATAAATAAATGAATGCCTCCCTGCGATACAAATGTTTACTGCTTCGAGACGAAGTTTATTTAAAATTATGGAAAATCCCGAGGATATCGAGAAATGACCGAAATCAAGTCTCATATGTGTATGTAATGGTTCTTTCGCACACGACGAAAGCCCCCACCGCACCGTAATAAAAGACCACGTTCACAGAAACCCTCTTTGATAAAACCGCATATGGACAAATGCCCGTATAGAAAAAATGTCCAATTCTAAAGATAAAAGTGAACATTAAGAAGTAAAATGCTACTATTCATGAACTACTATTATCATCGCACAAATATTGCACCACTACCTTGCCCATATAAGCTCCCATTTACAGAAGTGAAGAGGCGTGGCTCGGTAGTTCAATGGATAGAATACCTGCCCGGAAAGTGGGAGACCCGGGTTCGAGTCCCGGCCAAGTCACAATTTTTCACTTCTTGTATAACTATAATAGAGGTTTATCTCATTTATTCTGCATTTGATCAGTGGAGTATATTATTTGGATGTTTGTTATTTGCACCAAGTTTTTATCTCTAGGTCATGAACATTGGGTGTTTACCTGCTATGGATTATTTTTCTAAGCTTCATTTTCAAGCTCCATTGAGTTGTTTTAAATCCAGAACTAATATTTCTCATTCTATCAAATTTTAAATGTTTTATTTTTCTTAATGGTCCCTTTTACATTGAGAACATTACAGAAGAGGAAACTTTACAGTTTCAATTTTACCCACAGTGGAGAAGCCGTGTATTTATTTAATCTGATTTAATTTATCTCTAGGAGCTGTTAGTTCAACTTTATTTAATTCATTCCACTTTGAAGACCTAGCTATCCGGAAAGTCGTATACAAGACTTACATTCGCTCTTGATTGTGAAGTATTACTAACAAAATAAACGGAAAGCAAAGGAAATACATTGTGCTCGAGGAAAAGGTTGACTCGTGGGAGTGTATATCTGAGGATGAAAGAGAAGTGAAAGAGGACTCACAATGGACCCGCACCATCTTCCGTTTGATCTTCCTTTTAAGAGATCCCACTTCATGTTCTCCGCTCCAATGCACTCTCTACATTCATTTTTCATCTTTGTTCTCCTGCCATCTTTTTCTTGGATTCCTTTATTGCATGCGCTGCCCTCAAAAAGAATCATGTGTTTATGTTGCATACGGATATCGAACACGGCTGTCTTTTATTTATCTAGCATCACCAACGTAATTACAGTTCAGCATTTTTCACTTTTAAATACATTAGTTAAGGAATCATTAAAAGTGACGTAAAGTTATACTTTCGTAAAGTTTGACTAGTCCTAAATTCAAGCCATTACCGGTAGTTTAAATTGATTCCAATAAGGAAATTACTTTCATGTTACTATTATTCTGATAGAACTGAAAATTTACCGAATGGATTGAAGAGCGAGAAGCACCCAGCAACGAAGCTTAGTTATCCAAGGAGATCAATTGGTAGTTTAGCTTCGTTAATAATTAATCAAATTTTGTTAACCCTGCATTTAACCATTCTGTGAGTTATTCCGTGAAACAGGTGTGCAAGAAAATTTACTCGTCGCTGAATGTTCGATGTATCTTTACGTGTACAGTAGTCTCCTCAAACGTTCGATTTAAAATATCTTCATTCAATGTTCAAAGGCATTTTTCCTTGTTTCTCACTCCTTCCATCCTACTTCACATCAGTCTTTCCGTCTCACAAATATCCATTTTCTACCTAACTTTTCAATTATATTCTGTCCTTCGACTCTTCGCTCTTTTATCCAATCAAATCACTCCTATCTTCCGTAAATGAACCTTTTTATTCTTAATTAATCCATTAAAGATGGTTACCCTTTTTATCTTATGTTGTTTTCTTGTTTTTTGAATGCTGTAATCGGTGTTTTGTTTTCTTTTAATCGGCTATTATTAGCTGTTTTTAAATATAATTAATAAATAAAAGATTTATAAGCAATGCATGAAACTTTATAAATTTACTTATTTGAGGTAAATTTCGGGTCGAAAAATTCCTCAGAATACTTTTACGATTAAAAATTTAAATTTAATTATAGTCTAATATTTTGGGAATTAGGACTGCGGTTAAAAAATGCACTTAGACTGTTCTTTATTATTAGTGCTCAGGCTAAAAAAACATTTGGTAAATGCTTCGAGCGTTAAATTATTGGTAATAGTTAATCTATTCCATGAGAATAACGCCAAGCTAGTCCAAAGCAAGCAATATGCAAATGCGACTTGGAAACTTTCTGTTTACCGTAAAGCACTTTTGGTTGAGCAATAAACATTTAATATTTAATAGTCTGTTGATGATGTAATTTGGCGCGGAACAATAAAGTTTTGAGTAAAACAACCACGAAGGCCGAGAAGTGTGGAAAAATGCAACGTAAAACATCCTTCATACTGAATAACTGACGAAGTCACAATGAAATGATATTTATCATCATGTGTGCTGAAATTCACTATGTCCAGTCTCACAATGAAATATTCCTACAGAAATATTGATTTCGTAAGTATTTTAATATTTTCCTGCGTCTATCCATCAATGATTACCATGCAAAGGTATATTGCGAAATATATTCCAGTGAATTAATTTATGTCTTTTTATGAGTATTATCGCGAGTGATTTTCGCTGGTTTGTATTTGCATATTGCTGTGTTGGTACTTGTCTTTAGCATCAAGTCTCAGTCGAGTTGAACGTCATCTGTGATTATTATTACATCCCTTTGTCAATTTTTAGTGATACTGAGACAAATGTTCATTTTCAGATTATTACAAACAATTTAAAAAATATAATTTCGTAATGAGCAAATCATTGACAAAAATCACTCTGAATTATCTACATCTACATATGTACCCTTGAGTCGCCCTTCAACGTGCGGCAGGGGGTGCGTGCTATTGTTCTACTTTCCTAATCGATTACGTTCTTGTATCGTTATCGAAAAAAATTTAAATACTTGGATCGACTGATTATAGCATCTATTTCTCTGATCTTTCTCGAAGTATCAGAATGACTTATCTAACAAGGACGATATTGACTACATTTTCTATGAAAGTATTCTCTCTGAATTAATCGAGTAAATTCAGTCTTTACTCAAACATTCTTTCTTATAAAGATTCCCATTTTATGAGCGTTGTTGAGGTTAATGTTTAATTGTTTATATCTGTGTATTTTCACGAAGGCACATGTCTTCAACATTAGGCTTCGGTTCAACGTTATCCATCTTTTTATGAATATTTTTCCGAGTATTTTAAACCGATTTCAAAACACTTCTGTATTAACGAAACAAATCCCACCATTAATTTAATTAATTGAATCTTATTTACAAATCATTAAAGCCCCAATGCCCACAAGCTACGATCCGGAAAAAGAGCTAGTGACCCTTGATAGTTGATTGTTTTCATAGGCCTCTCAACTTGCAGATACATAGATATACTTCATTATGATGTCTTGTCCGGGCTTTATTTCTTCTCATATTTGATATACTGGAATCTTAATTATTATACACGAATGAAAACGTTTTATTCGAAATATCGGGAAATAAAAATATGCTCCGGTGTAGATTTTGCCCACTTGTCTTGAGTGCCCTACTTTGAAAAATGTCTTTTTCTTAAGGAGACTCTTGATGCACTGAAATGCGTGACTTGTTTATTGTGCATTTTCTCCGAAGTTCGATAGATGAGGGATTCAATGGAGAGATTAACATCGGTTCATTGTATTTAGAGGGGCACTTTGTGTTGGCTAATTTATGGAGTGCGCTTAGGGATTCGCTGCAACAGCGCATACAATGGATTATTCGCCCACATTTCTATCCTGCTGCCCTTGTGAATAATGCACGGACTACTGAATATTAATTTCCTCTAAGTGAACTCATCGTCCAATTTTAATTCGAATCGGCGACTTAGGTAATCAGTATAATAAAAGGACAAGCATTTAAAAAATTTGGAAAACACATAAATTTTATGACACACATCAAAGGTTACTTTAAGATACAAATTATGAAATTAATTATATGTCAACATGTTGCTCATTTATTATTATCATTACTTTTGTGATTGTTATTTTCTGTTTTATTTTTATTTTAGATTATAATTAGTATTTTATAAACTGAAAAATGAGATATCTTATGTTGTAGGCATTTAAATGATTTTGAAACTGTAAGTCGCATTGTAGGGTTGATGATTTCGTTGCTATAGAGTAATAATAATTGTTTAATAACTTTGGGCGTTTATTGGACGTAAGATTGACTTATCTAGAGAATTTCAATGATAAGTGAGAATTCAATGATATGAAGAAATGCACAGGATACGTAGTTTGCCTAATCATTAAACAGAACTAAAATCTCGGAGAAACTCACATGGCCTATTGTCCGAAAAGAGACAACTCTGATCAAATGATAATTTCCGTGTCAATTTAAACTGCTAATTTTTTTGGGCGCCCTTTAATGATTCTTCGATGGTCATAGAGTGTTATTCTTCACTTCTATGTCCTCCATTCTTCATTGTTTGAATGACCTCTGACCCGTTAGATCGATTTTCCCTGAACTAAACTATCTCTTACAGCGTAAAATTGGAGGGTAATCGAGTTGTATCGCCATAACGTGTATAACTTTGAGGATAAACAGATCCTTTCACGACACCGAGTATCAGCCGATTCGAAGGTCTGTTCACAAATAGAATCTAAGGGGTTTACACACATTTTGGATGACCAATTTGTTTGTACGACCACTGTGTTTGTACTCTAGCGGAAATTGATTTCTTTTTTATTACTTCCTGAATACCGTTCCCTCGTGCTATCTCCGAGAGATCAGATTATGGTTCTATTGTTTACATAATTTATCTTTCAATATCTCTTATTATACTCACCGTTGTGTATGTATTTGTAAATTTTATCCGTCAAATGTCAGTGAATCTCGTAAGATATACGTGGAAGAATTAAAAATTGCAAAATTATTTTGTAGCAGTTTCAAATTTCACAGAATCTATCTAATGTATTCAATTTATTGCTGAAGTGCGTTACTTAAAATTTAAGAGAGAGAATTAAAGGGATTTTATTAAAATACAGCATTCTTTTTTATCCTAAGACCGGTTATTTCATAGAACTTGTACGCTCGTGGAAAGAGCAGGTACTATTTGATGCTTTGCTACATCGAAAATTTCTAAAAACTACTCGGTGAAAATTCATTCTATAACAGAAACCGGTTTAAAACTTTCACAATCCCTCGAAATGCAATATTTTTAAAAGTTGATTGATTTCAAAACTTATTTAGTGGAATTTTCGACGCTGTTTTCAATATTTCTTCTTTCATTGAAATATATTAGGATGTAAGCCTTTGTTTCACTCAATTTACAAGTCATTTGTTATGAAGTAGATTCGTTTTATTTAGAGGAATGCCCGAAAATAAAGAAAAACCTCTATCTGTAATTTATCCCTTAAAAATCTGTTATGTTCCTATTAGTATCCTCGCTGTAACTCTCAATTAAATTTTATATTTATCTACTTTATCATATTCTTTGATTTTCTTTTCCGTTATAATTTATCATGCTTTATTATGATCTTCCCATTCCGTGGTATCTTTTCCCACTCCTTTACATTCTTGTTTCCAATAATTTTCACTTCCTTATATTCCACCGCCTTACGTTCTTCTGCATTTTTATCCTTTCGTTTTATCTTCATTTTCATTACTTAGCTCCATCTTTCTTCTCCTTTTGCTAATGCCGAAAAGGTAAAATATAAGCTCAAAACTTGTATATGATATTGCATAATGTGATAGTGTGTGCTGAAGGTACATTGATAATTATATAATATATTTTGCTGTTGATATATGTATATTTTTGTATTGTGTTATTAGCGTATACATATTTTATTATATTATAATATTTTATAGGATATTATTTTTATATATTTATTTATTATAAATATTTTCTACGTTAATTTGTAAAGTATTTGAAATTGTAAGTCATAATTTAGAAACGTTGATATTGTTGTAATAGCATATCATCAAATAAAATAAATATGCTCAACATTCGTTTGATAGAATTCCACATGAGTCATCTTAAAATGAAAACACTAAGTAACTTGGTACAACGAGACGATATCTTTAGGAGTTGACAATTGAATATTTCAACTCGTTGTCGAAATATGTCGCTTTAAAAACTTACTCTGGAATTTACTTTGTGTTTTAAATTCAAGATGGATAGTATATTATTGTTTGTTAAACAACTTTTTATGGCGTACAGTCTTCGGAAGATTTTTAAGGATGAATTCCACGCAGGCAATTTGTTCTATTTTCTGCTAAATTTTCTACATAGACTACGTACTTGTTCTGTTTGTAGCCATAAAATATAAATAAATCATCCTTTCTCTATTCTTGGGCTCTTTTACATGCTTTCCTTTCGTTTTGTCTTCTTCCATTCTCCCTTTTTTTCCATACATTTTTCTTTCTCTCATCATTCGTTCCATTCTATCCTTTCTTTTTCTCTTAATTTTCGTTTCCCTCCATTATTTCGTTTACTCTTCATTTTCCTTGCCTCTTTCGCCGTATATTCCCTCTCCGAACTTTCCTTCGACCTCTTAACCTTTGCACGCCCTCACTTTTCCCTCTTTTTTTATCCCCTCTCGTCTTTTTCAATTTCAGACTTCTTTTATTTTTTCTCGATCCATCTACTTTCCTATTTCCTCTTCTCAACCGCTTCTTTCTTCGCAATAATCTCTAAGAGGAGAGTCAACGAAATTCTGAGGAGATAATATCGTTTGAATTTTTATAGAGCTCCGAAAAATGACTTTCCGATTTACATAAAAGCGGCGTGATCCTAATCACGTGAGATGAATAAAGCATCACCGGAGGTCGTGAATCCGATTCTAGTTTAAGGTTGGAAAACGCATGCATTTATTCATGTGTGTTTATGAAGAAACTCGACGAAATTGTTATCTCGACTGATGAATACGTGGTAGAATTTGTTGATAATGGCTTTCATGAAAAAGATGTAATTCCTACGTTATATGATGTATTTTGAAATGATCAAAATAAAAACGCATTTTTATTCGTGTTCTTTTTGTGTTCATACTAAATCATCCACCGTTTTAAGTTAGGATTAAGTATTTTCTGTCTGTAAGGTGGTATTTCGAGTTTCGAGAAGGATAATTAACCTCCTTATTCCTCTCTTGTTCATTGTAATTTATGGCATTTATGTAATACTAAAATTGAAACGTGGTTATTAGTCGTAGTTTCATCAAAAGTGTTTCGACAGCTGAGGTAATTTCTTACTCCCTTCGGGAATCGAACGCGGGACCGCTTTCTTCACAGTCTCACTTGGCTATTAGAGAGCCTACGAATTCTATATTGCTATTACAACAATAAGTAAACATTAGCTTTAAAATTTTATGCCTTCCCCAAAATTAAGAGCGCTACAGGTTACAATTTTGCTTCAAAACGACGACAAATTATGTAAAATTTCCAATATTAACATTATTATGCCAAATTTAGAACGTAATGCTCTAATGAAATGCAAGTAATGGAAATTTCAAAATTGTCTTCGTAGCTTTTAATTTTCTGCCAGAAAAATATACCAAAGCCCATTGGTGTTGTCTGTAATGATAATAGACATTACTACGGGCATATACTCTTATTCATTTTACATGAAATATTTGAAAAATAGAGTTAAAAGAACAACATAGAATGCTTACCATTTTGTATACATTTACATGAAATAAAGAACAAGAAAGAGACGAATAAGGTACACAGATATCAATATTGTGATTCAATTAAAATTATTTTGCAGAAATTGAGATTATTTGGCTAGTAAGCAATGAAATATTATAAAGAGAAAGGGGGATACATAAATAAATTGTTATGATGACAATAATTTCAATTGACTATTGAGAAATGGTAACTTAATCATAAGTATATCTATTTCGTCCCCTGCAGAATTATGATTTTCTCATTGCAGATAATGTAGTTTGAAACGTTTCAATAGCTAAACTCACTTTTTTACTTTCATCGTAAAATTTATTTCGCAGAAAAGCTTCTGCTATCCCTTATTCCAAGTTCAGAACCTAAGCTATGAACGCATCTTAAAGTGGACTCTTCAAGTTTTGTGGGCGAATTCAGAAACTTTGGTACGAAAGTTCTGGACAACTTCATGTAGAACATACACCGAAAATATGAGAAGCTATTTATTTCAAGAGGTGACCTTATATAATATTTCTTCGTGTCATTTACTAAAGTGGAAAACTTTGCACTTGTAGGAGATAAAGGACAATGGCTCACAGTTAGATGCTATCTGTTCCTTGGGAAAAGCTATACGTCCTCTATTAATTACTTTGAGAATAGAGTTGCGTTCTTAGTAACAGCAGCGGCGAGTTATAATGCTTAAGAGATTTTTTAGTTCCTATGGGGACTATCAAAGTCAGAAGCGTTATTTAACGGGAACGTCTGCGATCAGAGGTATGTCTGAGAGGCTGTAAAACTTTGGAGAACTACTTTAGTTTCATTGAATTGGTTTTGGTCATTCTTGAATTTCCAGTTACTTCAACAGAAAATATAATCACTCAGCATTTTAACTAAATCCAATTGGGCTATTTGTTAGTAGCACTGGCTGTAATATTGTTCGTTCGTTCGCCTAACGATCCAGAATTGATCAACATGCTATTTTTAGAATGAAATTAATATTCTCTCGAAAATGTAAATAAATAATACTTAATCTTCCTGTAAGTCATTCATTTAAGCCTTTTTAAAACAGTATTCTACTTTTGAATTTAGGTATTACCTTGAGAAGATATCTATGTATGCTATTGAATTAAAGTTAGATAATTCTCTCCTGCCGAAAGGCGGCTTGCAGCGTATTTATGTAGATGTAAAGAGCAATATTATTTCTAGCGTAAATTAAATTTGATATTAGAACCAAATACTCTCACTAGGATTGCAACGTTAGAAGAGACCTTGTAAATCGGGACGAAAAAGGGTTTCTAGCTGAAGGAAACAGAGGGCCTTGAATTCGACCGGAGTCACTGAAAAGAGAGCTGAGCGTAGGCTGGAAAGGGACTTGCCAAGGACGGCTTGCTTGGCTAGAGAAGGCAGTGCGTCGTGCGTCGTGAGATATACAAGTGTGTGTAATATTCAGTTTACAGTATCGCGTTGTTTGATTATCAGTGTAGGAATCAAAATATCTGAAGACAGCTTTGCTTAGAGAACTTCTTTCAAGGTATGTTTATATTCTTTTTCTTCTTCAAATTCTCTGTTGATTCCCGTTATAGGATTTTCTTTTAAGAACAGCACTAATTACTCAGAAGCCCCTATAAGCCCCTCTATTTTAGAAAGACCTTAACCAGTAACAGTAAAAAGAAAACTCTCTCAAGGCGTCCTGTGCTCCCTTATGGTTTCCTCGCACTGCTTGGAGTTGCGGGTAGATCTAGAAACTTATCAAGGAAGGAGGAGTCCTTTCTATAAGTACATTCTATGGCAAATCTAGATTGACTTGCTTAAAGGCTCAAGTGTTGCCTTTAACCATTCTGGCATTGATTTTTTTAAAAATATGTTCGGCACAACAAAGATTTTTTGTTCCAGTATGCATCAAATTTCTAAATGATTAAGCATTCATTGCCATCATTGTTGTAATATTTATGAAATTATCTAAGTAAAAATATTTTGCTCCTAAACATTGTTAGGCAAAAAATTGGTTCAGATGTCATAAATTTCTCTCTGCAATTCCAGTTACGATTTTTGTAATGGAAAAGATAGTCATTGGGATGAATGCCTCGTTTTTTTCAGTGAATTTCACTTCCTTTACAGGGATAAAATTTTATTTGTAAAAGTCTTCCCCCCATTAATTTTCTTCATATTAATATCGCAGAGAACACGTCTTCTATATCTTGGTGATTTCTAATTATTACTTTAACAACGTTTTCGATTAAAAAAAATAACCTAATCGCGAAATTTGATACAGTCGAACCCGATTAAAATGTGTCGGCTTAAGACGCTCTCCTATTTAATAGAGGGTTTCAAAGGAAGAATATCGCTTGGGCTGATTGTGAGCCAACTGCTTATTAGGCGGATTTTCCCAATCCCAGGTGAGCCTTCGTCCGCCTCATTAAGTGATAAATTGTTTACGTTGTCTCTATCCTCTTCTGCTTCGCCTTGTCTCTAAGGAGTCCATCGAGAATCTCTTGTTTGCGTTTCTGTGAGAAGATATCGCTAAGCAGTCTAATCTCAATCTCCATCATGGAGCTCATTTTAGCACTTTATATTCTGAAGAGGCAGTTGATAGATCGAATAGGTTATATTCAATAAAGATTTTTAATTTCTTTCCAATGATTTGTCCTACTGAACTCCGATAATAGCTTTTTGCTCTTTTCTCCGCATTATTCCTTTTATAAAATAAATCAGGTGTCTATGAGCTTACTGCTATCACATGATATACGTTATTACTCACAATACCAGTTGAATCACTAAACATTATTTTTTTGATTGGATATTTCTTTTAAAAGAAAAAATACCAAATTTATACTGCTTTTTTACGCAATTTTACGATGGGGATATATTTTTATGAATGGACTAGTAGAAAGAACTACTGAAACAAGCTAAAATATTGTGGAAATCTCTGAAGGTTAATCTCTAAAGTAAAGAAAATAATTAAATAGAATTCAATGCGTGATTATTATTTTTAAGGAAAACAGCATATGTAATGATGATGAACAAATTCATTTAAATGATAATGAAACGCGTATTTTGAAAAATACCCGTGCCTACTCACTAGTAATTATTGATATGTTTTAGTGATATTTCTTAAAGAGGATATGTAAAATCAAGTATATTCGCCAATTTGAATGATAATGAGAATCATCATGAAGTTGGATATCCACTTGTTTTTGAATAGAGGATCTGTTTGATAGATTTTGTTACATTACTTAGAGTGACATGTTTAGTAACAAATTACTCACAATCAGTAAAAGGTAGCTTTAGGAACATTTATTGCTGAGATAAATTACTCTAATGATTAAAGTATATTTACTCGCATTATGCTAAAGTAATGACGAAAAGTTATAATTTCGGATTGGCTAACATAAGATATTATATTTCTAAATTAAATTTTAAATCAATGACCAGGCTAAATGTATTATTTTGTACTGAGAAAACACTGCCTCGAAGACATAAGTTCATTCCCGTCGAAATCAACCGGGCTACATTGCTTTCATATCGAACTTTAAAGAACGTTTATTGCTTTAATGGAACATCCCTCGGTCTTTAATGAGCGAATAATAAAGCCGTGAAAGTTATCAGGCGTATCAAAATCAATTTAATTCTTTTCAAGCGAGCTTTCTCGGATTACACATTTATTTATTATTCCATCCCATCCTTTGATAGCCTTCTTTTAATTTCATTCGGCTGTAAATCACCGCTTTCATTTTGAACTCCTCGGAGAAATAAAAATGATGAAAAGAAGAATTTGGTGTGTAGAAGACGAAACTTGCGATATCTCCGGCTGATAATTGGATGCCTTGAAACAAGATTCGTTTAACTAAGGAAGAAAAAAATGAAGAAGTTAAATTAGCGAAGCGTGATGTGAATGGACGGAGAACTTTTTGGAGAGTGCTCGAGAAGAAAGAGGGGTCTTGTGAAGAAAGGAAGTGGTACAGGTGGATTTCGTCACACCATCTTCTTCAGACGATGGTCACGGAGCTCATCTGCACACACGTGATTTCCATAGGATTTAAACAAATTTCCTCGTGAATAATCAAAGGATTTAATAATACGTAACTATTTCCTTTTTAAATGAATTTCACAAATTCACGAGTAACTTTGTAATATTCCAAGACAGGAGACAAATCAGGAAAATTTTCAAGAGGAAGCTATATCCTGCTTGATAACTTTGCAAAACTTAAAGACGATGCTTAAGCATCAAAACTTGTGCGGTATGTTTTCTTCAGTCAAATTATTAAACAGGATATATTTTCCTCTTGAAAAATTTACCTGATTTATTCATTGCTCCCTTTTCCCATGAATGCCCAAAACAACCAAATGACGAAGATCTGATCGCATGTTATGAGATTACATTAAGTTTGTTCAACTTAATTAATATTATTATTGTTATTATTATTATAATAGAAATATCGACTTTATTCTGACTGTAATCTTAGTAATCTTTTCTTAATAACTCCGTTTTTGAAATTCCTTACCTATATAAATATACGAGTAAAAGTTGCTTGCATACTGCAAGCTAATTGGTAAAAATTTACAATAAGTTCCCCTTACGGGTATCATCTTCGAAGCTTATCTAGCAAAATTCTTAAAAATTTCCGCAATGCATTTCTTACGTGAGAAATTTTCATCCATGTGGCATCGAACTAACGGTCATATGCAACCTTTCTTCCACTGGTTCTATAGAAAACTACTTCAAACGCAAACGCTGTGATTTTCAATAGTCTCCTGCATAGAGAAAGGTCTCTAAACAATTTTTAAAAAATTAGTGTAAATGACCGCCTGGCGTCGAACACAGGACCCGTTCGTGAGAGACAATGGCATATGAATGTTAGAAAAGTGCCACTCTCACGTGTTTCAAAGTTTCAATTCAGTATCTTATCCGGAAGGTCCTAAAAGGACCACTAGAGAAACGGTGAAATTCATGAAAGAATGTTCTCAAACGCCTCTGTCACCATTCCGGGTTTTATCTTTCCAGCTTATCGGGAAGGCATTTAAAAAAATCGTCCAAGATTTCACCAATGCATTTCTTACGGAAGCATTTCGAACCCACCTGGCGTCGAACACACGGTCATTTGCTAACATTTCTTCCTTTGGTACTATTGAAGACCATCTCATCTGCAAACACCGTAATTTTGATTGTTGTATCGCATCGAAAACGGCCTCAAAACAGATTGCAAAAATTCGCGCAAAAGACCGCCTAGTGTCGAACTCAGGACCTTTACGTGAGAGAAGATAGCAGAATAATATTAGATAAGTGCCATCCTTACTGGTTCTAAAGTTTCGATTTAATATCTTATCGGGAAGGTCCCAAAATAAGATTCCGTTTTCCCCGTTTGAAATGCATGGTGAAATCGGAAGGACCCTCTTGCATCGAACCAAGGACCACTAGACGAACGGTAAAATTCATGGAAGAAAGTTTTCAAACGCTTCTGTCACCATTCCGGGTTATATTTTTCCAGCTTATCGGGAAAGCATTGAAAAAAAATTTCAAAAATTGCAGCAATGCATTTCTTATGGAAGAATTTTGCATCCACCTGGCGTCGAACTCACTGTCATTTAGCTACATTTTTTCCATAAGAAGCATAGAAGACTACTTCAACTTTAACCTTCGAAATTTTGGTTACTCTATCTTAACGATAAGTGCCTCAAAATAATTTTAAAAAATCCGCGCAATGCATTCTTATGGGAAAATTGCGATTTTTGGGAATTTCTGGCATCGAACTCATGATAGCTAGCGTCGATGTCTGCATTATTCTGGTATCTACAGGGTGGGGCCAGTACGTCGTAAAAATCTGACGTGGACGGCGCTTGTGGAACATGGTCAGAATTCGTATCCCCTACGTAAACCACGTAAACACTGTATTATAGACTGTCTTTCTAGATAGCGCAGCGAAGTCATGTTTGTAGTTATAAATATATCTGCATTATTCTAGTGTCGTAAAATAGCTTCTGAAGGAAGAAAATAAGAATGAAACCGAAGGCTTTGAGTAGAATTCCTTGACAGTGTTTCTTTTTCCAACTTAGCCAGTAGATGGCGGAGGGTCAGCAGTTGTAATCCAATATTTTAGCAAATGGCTCGGAATTTGAACGCCAACAAAACAAAAGCCTATACACGAGTATCCATGACTCATGTTGCACTTCAACACCTTTTTCCGGCTTCTGAAAAGTCTATTCCAAAAGAAGTGCCTTTAGAGCAGTGCTTCCCAACCGGTGTGCCGTACAACCACCAAAAGCAACATAATCTTAATAATTTAATTACCCTTAACCGAG
Organism: Pachydiplax longipennis; assembly: GCA_036926295.1. NCBI lineage: Eukaryota > Metazoa > Arthropoda > Insecta > Odonata > Libellulidae > Pachydiplax > Pachydiplax longipennis. The sequence continues at coordinate 1,868,156 of JAVFKF010000054.1, forward strand.
GAAAGGAGGGATATACCGATTTTTAGTGAGAGACAGTGCGCTACTGGCAAGAAACGAACCCTTTTCCGAATAGCTGTTTAGAGGATATCCTTTCATTTCGAGTCCTTTTTAAATTGTGTAGATGAGACAATGTTTGTTATACTCCCTTCACTTAATTTGTCTGGGACCCTGTGTTTTGCATTTACACGGAAATTATTTGGAGGATATTTACAACTTTATAAATTTTAATTCCACCACTCCGGGGGAAATCTATGCTGAAGCTAAAATACGGGACTCGTGAAGACAAAGCCCCAAGGGAATGGTAACATTTTTACGTTCTAAAACATCACAAGGAAACGAAAGAGTTCGAAGAATCAATCATTATGTCATAGTGGCTGTAATCAAATTTAGATCTTCTTTCTCTGTTCATGAAATTTTGCTAAAATGTTATGAAGACCAATATCAATGCTAATTTTATATTCCGATGACGTATCACCCCAAAAGGATACTTAAATGGAAATATGATATAAAGATTAATAATATTGCCAATGCAATTGAACTCTGTGTGATAATGAGAATACATTTCTATTTCCTTGATAAGCTTCAATCTCAAACACGTTCATCACTCAGACATTATTTGATTGATACGACTGAGGTTTTATATTCATACGATATGATTTTATCGCAATTAAGATACTTGGAAAGTAAATATAATTTTGTGTTTCTGTTGTCGCGTTCCTCTGTTTTCTCTTGCTCTTTCTCAGTAAACTTCCTTTTTGTGATTGTCAGACAGTATTTATGTGATCATGCCTTTGCGCATGTCAATTTCTGAGTAGAACTATATTTATACATTTCGAACGCCACTATGGTTAACGATGTAATGGTAAAACCCTAATTTTCAAAAATGTTACAGATTACTTCCGTATGTTTAACTCTTATTACTTTTTATCGTCGTTTGCCGTCAGCAAATTTGAATTAGCGCGCATTCATTCCCTACATAAATTTTACAGTGGGAATTTCTCGGTATTTTCTCAATTTTTTTTCGCTTTTTGATTGAGATTAAACATTATAAGATGGTTTTCAGTGATTCCCTTTTTTATTACCTTAGCCATTAGAAAGACTGACACAGAAGTAAATGAAAGATCCATTTCCTACAATAAATATACAAACATAAGATATACCGAAGAGAGAACTTTTGATAATGAAGATCAGTAAAAGTAAAATATAGGGAATATTATATTTCCAAGGGCATCCAATGTGTGCATAAGAATATATGAGAAGTTAATAGTACATGTAAATATATAGGAAGTTGGAAGGATGTGTAAATATATGTAGCTGTGTGAGAGGAGGAAAGAGAGTCCGAATCCATTGAAGAGACATAGGAAATGCGGTCCAATGAGTCTCCGGATGCTGCAGAGAAGATGAGACCTTCCTCTCTCATGTTTTTAAAGCAGGCCTCGTCAGGGCCGGCCCTAGTTAATGCTCCAGACACCATCTCGGGTAAAGGGAAGTTATCCGGCTATTTCCGCCGACTCAGGTAATTTATATCCCTCCTTTACATCTATATTCTACTTTTATCGTGTTCAATTTCGCATCATTTTTGATTTATTATGCCACATGAAGCGTAAACCTCAATCGTTTCTTTAACGAAAAGAACTTTCCTCATTAAACAGTTTATCCAATTTCTACAAAATTTGTACGTTACAAATAAATACAATAAACTAGGTGTATTCGTAATAATCGGTTATCACTGGATCAGTCAGCATAGTGTTGTTATCCATTGATCTTTTTTCGTCTAAGTCTACATTTATATCTGTCATTGTAACATCAGTAGTTCGGTTCATCAAATTCCCCTCCCTTGTCCTGTTATTCTTCTCCTGTTTCTTATGCTATCCAATTAAGTTGCCATTCCATGGCTTTATTTTTTGTTTTTTTTTCGTGCAACATTAAAATTTAACTCATGCTCCCTTCCAGGGTTATTAGTTGGTCAGAAGACCAAATTGTAACGGATATTTAAATAAATAATGAAGCACATGCATACCGCTCTCGATATCTGTTATAAGAGTAAGTTTCGCTTATTCATCATAGTTTACAATTCTTGCATACATCTTTGCCTCTGATAAATTCTTTCATCTTTTCGTGCTATCCCATTCATTACTACTACTAACATCATGTAAAAGTATTTTTCTTCTTTGGCGCAATTGATAAAGTACAACAAATAATTTAGACAGCTAACTTTCCAAGATTAAAGCGAACTTTTGGTTTTGAGTGATAAATAAAAGAACATCCTTTTCTCACATTATGAAGGCATTTTTCCGATGGAAAATTGTGTTTCGGCGACGCGTTGAGAACGATGACTAAGTTGATTTCGCAAGAGATTTTCGGGCCAATAAATTATTTGCTATCTTTGCATCGACATTAGATAAATCGCCAGTGTTAGCACTTCTGGATCCCAGCAGGAGGGCCATCTGCAATGCAGAACTTCCGCTGGACCTTTTTTCCCAAATGCCAGCGGTTTCGGATTTCCTCTGCCGAGTTTTTCTTATGCAGTTATGAGAGCATTATTCATTTCACTTGGAAAAAGTGAGCCAATGTGTCGGCCTTAGAGGATATTTTTGGAAATCACGTGCATACAGCGATGACTTTCACCATTTCGGGATAAGCATACTTTGACATAATGACTATATTCATCCTTATTAGACATCTTTTTCTTCTCTCCCTTCAAATCACATTTTCATATACTCTCCTTTTTAATTCATGCAAACATTCTTATCTCATGTGGTTCTATATATTCAACCATATCTATTTCAGTCGATTTACTGTCGATAAGTTATCGACAAGCTGTCCGTGGAAGAACGGGACGTTTCGCCGCAAAACCATTTTCACCGCCGTTATGCCGCCAAGAATCATATAACTTGTATAATATTTGGAATTGTTTCTTTCTTTTTAGAAGACTATTCCTACAGGATGATAGCGCGAATGTGGAGTTATTATTTCGAAGGGTCTATTCTCTCGGTAATAAACTACTTCAGCTACGTCTGAAGCTACTTCAGGCAAGCCTCAGACGTAAAATGAACCTGGATGTTAAATTAATATAGCAAAAAATAGAGATTATTGCCGTAAATGAGGATTTTGATTCTTTTCAGCTGAGCATTGCATAATATTTTTTTAATATACGACACCTCTCTCTGCATGCGCCGGTTAGCAGCAATAATACGGCATCGGACTGGCGAAAATTTCTCTCTTCTTCAACTTTCAACCAAATATGTAAAAGAGTAGAAATCGATATTTCACGGGTGCATTTAACCTCGCCCTACATCTGGTCGAACATTTTCCCGTTCGACAGGCCGGCAAGATAAACAACTCTTTTTGCGAGCAAGATATCAGCTGTCATCGGAGCAAGATCTCCGCTTCAGAATAACAAATGCAGGATGATATGTAAACGAAAAGAAAGCCACCTAGCGAGAGAGAAAAAAGAATTAGAAAAACGGTGCTCCCATGGGTGGTGTAGAAAAAGAGAAAGGGTGGCCGTTTATCAAATATGCAAGAAGGCGGAGCCACCAGATGTAAATAGGGGATAAGACATCCTTCGCTCACAAACCAAATGATTTATGTTCCATTCCGAACGCTTTTTTCCAATCCTCCGGCGGAAGAGAACTTCCTTCCTCAAACATCTTCAATAATCTTAATTGCTTGAGCGGTTAGATTCGGTGAAAGTGCGCTATTTATATCCATGCATGACTACTTGCAGTCTAAAATAGTAGCGGAATATTTTACCGCATTTCCTGAGAAAAAGACTACCGCATTCGAAAATGTCTTTCTTCAGACTCAACTACGCCTCTTCTTGTTACAACCTGTTTCTCTCTTTTTCTTTATATGTGTCGTTATTTACAGATCCATCTTTATTTCAACTTTTTGCAAGATGTGAGCAAACATAAACCATTGGAAGCTATGAATGGGCAACATACGTTCAGTTTTGTACGTCTCTCACGATGGTCTCTCAGTTCTAAAGCAGCTATTTGACATCAACTCTAAAATATAATATTCATTTAGATGGGTTAAAGTCATAAAATATTATTGATTTCCGTATTCCTATCTGGACTTAAGAGCATTCAGGGGGATTGAATAGAGTGATCGCTACCTTTTTATCACTTTTTAGTGCAAGAAATTTGTCTATGATATGAAGAGGGCATAAAAACCTGATTTTAAATCAAACTATCTGAGAGAAAAAATAACTGGAACTCGATTGTTAATGTATAAGAATATCGAAAAACTCCGCCAGTCAAGTGAAACGTTTGACTTCTTCCTCGAATAGATAATTACGTAATCCGCAGTTTCTTTTCTCGGTTCGGAGAAGACGTTTCACTAACAGACTCGGCTAGCGGAGGTTTTCGAACCGCTTAACCACTATATGTATGAAATTCGTCACAAAAAATAGAGGTAATTGGAGATGGGTTTATACGGTCATTGTCCTAATTCGTCATTTCCTCCCCCTTTTGATAGATCTGCTCAAAAGATAGCATTTTATGCTCACTCAAACATTAATTTCCTGAATACCTCGAGAAAGTCGTTCAGAATACTATCGCCTTTCAATATCATGCATGCGATCTCGTAAGTGAGTAGTCATTGATGTTTAGCTTTCGTCATAATAACGAAAGGCTACAAAACCAGAGCATCAAATCGTAATATTTTTCGTTCCAGCTTTCGGTTGGATAAAAAACGCAAATTCTGTTCTGTTTTCCCTCCATTTTCTTCTTCCGACCGGTTGGAATGTTTTTCTTCGCTTGGTTAATAATATTATACCTTCCATAAGTAATTTATTATACGCAGCTTTTTCTAATAACACCGTAGAATTTAACAAGAGAATTAAACAAAATATCATCAATTAGTATCAAGATCAAAATATTAACTTAGATGTAAAACAGTCTCTTCAGATTGTTGCAAATCGCTGTTACGCATATTTATATAATTTTATATAGTTAAAATTATAATATAGTATAAAGTTATCCTTAATCAAAATATTTGAAGTAGACTTTCGGAGTGAAGTTACTGACGCTTTCCGTTCAGGTTCAAAGATTTCAAGATTTGGGTTCGGTTTTTCCTCCGGCTAAAATAATGTTGTTCCGGTTATAGTTTTCAGTTCCGCTTTAACGCTCTAGTAAAATCATTATCAAAAAACAATAATAAAAAATTTGGAGTACCTAACTCCTGAGTAAAAGTTTGGACCAGAAAGAAAGAGTCGTCCCCACAATTTGGAAGTTTCTAGATCTAATTCCTTTTGTTCTTTATGACAACCATAGAGACATCTGCGATCGAACCATAGTCAAGAATATCTGGAAAGGTATTTCCCTTAGTAATGGAGACACTTCTAGTAGTAAGATACTTTTACTCTTTCAAAGATTCCCTTTACACCGATAGGCTACGTTTGCAGTACATTTTGGATTATACCACCACAAAATCAGGCACGTTTTAATCATGATGTATTCAGGTCTTTTCACTAGAATCTCTCAGTAATAATTCCTCGTGTCGTTAGCAATGTTTGCGTGCGATTACCACATAGGGCCGCTTAAGTAGGAAAGTTTAATTATAACCATCCAGTGTACCCTTGGCTTCCTTCGAGAAGTCTCTTCAAAGCGTCCGCACTTATATTTGCCCCTGTTGCGGTCTCATCCCTTATGGCAACGATTCTAGGGCCCGACCAAAATAAACAAGGCTCTTTTGGGATTGTTAACTTTAGTCGCCTTCGGCCATTGTTCGAATCTCCCCTTGTTTATTGTGGTTGCTAAGTTAATTACCATTGGGAAGTGCAAATAAAGGCAAGGAGTGATGTTGAAGAACGTGTGGATACGTCGATATCGTGCTGTTTAAAAACCTTTCATCTCTTTTCAGGATAAACCGTCGACTTTTAATTTGAGAAAAAGCACGAATGGAAATATGGAGTCCAGTGGGAATAGTAGCGATTCTTTGAGTAAATAGAGAGGATGTATTGAAAACGAGTTGACATTCTGCGTCCGTTAAAATAAATATAGCTCGTTTGAAGTGTGCTTGATTGAAGAGAATGATGTTTAACTTTTCGCTAAAATAGACTTTTCTGGCTTTTATTACCCCATAACTTTTCAGCCAAATGAGCTCTGAAGCTTGGAGTAAATTTTTTGAGAAATTTAGCAGCGAATTCTGAATTTTCCGCAAGGAAACAGGAGATAGCGGATGTACGGTTTTCTTTAATATTCTTTAGACTAAATTTTTGAATGCTTTTAAGATTCAAGTTGTGTATGGAATATATTTTGCGGCAGTTATATTAAGAAGCATGATAGGGAAAAAATGGTATAACTCGTGAATATTTTGCTTCTTTTTCTTATTGTAATCTTTTGCCGACGTTAGTCCTGTGTGGTATCTCTTCCATGTGACCTTTATAGATATTCTATGAAAAAATACAGAATTAATTGAAAACTATTGAGTACAGTTAACTTAGATCAAGAGAAAAATATACATATACATACTAAATCAAACACAAACAAAAGAAATAAAGGACGTAAAATTAAAAAATCTAATATATGCTATGTAATAAATAAATGGCAAATTTATTTTCAGCTATACATAAAAAAAGTTAAATATAAAAGATATTTGTTGTATGATAATACTTCTCAACTACGGAGAAAAACCCACGGTGCGGAAAATTTATTTATTTACTATGCATAATTTTATTTTACCGCCATCATATTAGTATTAACTATCCAATGGACTATTAATATATAAATTTGAAACTTACAATATCTTTTGTTTATTAATTAACACTACTGATAATGCTGTTCCAAAGATGTAATTAGGATCCATGTGGATAGTTAGATTGACCCTTTGTTGATTAAGATTAGCCCCATGTGAGCCTCTTCTAACTAACCTCGTATGTTGTGACAATATTTTGATTAACTGAAAAAGAAAACAGAATAGCGAGAAAAAATCTTTGCAACTTCTGGACAAAGAAAACATCCACGGAAAACGCACAGAGAGAAGGGATGAAAATTCCACATAAACAGAGTGGAAAGAATACAAAAGCAAATACAAAGCAGCATACAATATTTTATACCTATACAGAGAAATAGTATAAAGAATAATCTAATGAAAATATCTAATTAAAAAGCAGAAATATATAGTTTAAAGAAATAACGAAAAATTGCTGGCAGCATAGAATTAAAGACCTTAAAATAATAATATATACGTAAACCCCAGATGAGGTCGTGAATAATATAATACGATTCATTTATATTATTTAAGATTATCAAATAATTAATAATGATGATTACAGCGACAGACTTGCGATAAATATTCAACACTCATATCTGGAATTTTCTTTATTTTATCCATGCTTGTGAGTGAGAGAAGCCTCATAATATAGAAAGAAAGAATACGGTAGATACATAAATCCAGAGCGGTTATTCCTTTGAAGTATACTCCCTATTTATTGGAAGGGACTTGTGGTGGAACGTGTATTGTATTTACAAGTAACTTCTGCGTCACCTAACACAAGGACCATTTCAAAGTCCGCCATTTCCTTATACTTTCTTTTCATACTTTTCTTCATAAATGTTCTGTCACATAATCTCAATATTTCATGCGAAGAGAACAGCAAAATCACTATATGTGAATCTCTCCGAAGAGACATTTTCTTAAGTTGTATTTATACGAGGAACGCCACAATCGATAGAACTATTTTATCCTGCAGATATTGGATGATCATTGTTCTGGAGACTTAAATTTCAATTACTTTGAGAATCACAAACGCGTGTCAAAATTATGCGCTTTGAATTACCCTTGTAAAATTTCATTGCTAAATTGTAATTCATTTCAGTACATGCCTAATACAGCGTTACCTCCACTCACAGAACATTCAACATGCAAACTTTTTGACTATTTTCATACTGCATTATGTGCTAGCGATACGAACTGTATTTCGAATTAGGAACTTTTATACTCTCGAGCACTGTAGTATATAAACATAAGTGTATACAGATGACCAAGTAATGAAACTCTCTCAGATGCAACATTTTGTCTAATTTGAAAAAAAATTATCAGCATCGCTGTAATCTTTCTCCAGTAAAAAACAAAAATAAGATAATGCAATCCCTATGAGATTTTCTTTGATAAAGATGAGCAAGCTACAGAGATATTATAGAGAGGGATCTCTACGAGGGTCTAGCTATTCGCACTAGGCTTAACTCGTGTTCTTTTATGCACAGTATTCAAGTAAATACACTATTCTACCAATAAGTACTAAATTAGGAAAGATGTAAATCACGTAAGACTAAGAATATGATGAACACAGATAATTGTATTATTGAATACAAAAGTTTTAGCAACAATTTCTAGACAAAATGAATCAATTGATACACTTGAGGTACAATGGAAAACATTTTTTTAATGCGATGTATTGCCTGGAAGGAATAAGTCGAAGTACTACTGTACAAACATTTCTATCTTCTTTCCATCGCTAATGTAAGTATTGAGTATAATCCTCAGTGAACCCTTTAGGAATACAAAAGTGCTTGGGAAATATAAATGTAGTAGAAAATGTTGTTTTCCATTGTGTTAGGCCGTTGACAGGTTACCTTGAACATGTATTTTCCTTATTTCGCCATTATCTCTGCATTAATACTTTTGAAAGAAAATCAGTTGGCAGCCTTTCTCACAGCCCCCAATTCGATTGCCATCCCGATATCACTGCCTTTCATTGGATTATACGTCCAATTCAGTGGACATTTTCATCAGGTCTAAATCACTTAAGGGGACACTTAAGTGTGCTTTCATCTTCCCCTTTATTTCCTCTCCCGTGACAGTTATTCACGCTCGTGACATAGCGAGCACGCAATCGCCAAGGTACATAAAGAGCCGAGGCACGCGCGCTGCTCCAGATGAGGTCGTAAATATCTGAATCATCGTATTATAGGGCTCATATAAAACGATGACATCCTCCGATGTTTACTTGAGAGAGGTCCACTAAACACCACACATGAGGTTTCTAATAGGATCCAACGACCATATCCTATTAAGACGGAAACAATAAATAATCTATGTAACTTTACTAAGGCACGAGAAAGATAATCAATTTTCAGATGTAATGTGAGAGGAGTCTAATATTCGCAGTAGTAAGAATCGGCTCCACAAAATTAGCAATTTATATAAAACAATTGCGAACTCCCCCGTTAAAAGTGAATGAACTAAATTTAACTTATAAATAAAAAGTTGACAACTATTATTGGATATTCCTAATCCTCCCCTAAATTGAAAAAAACATTAAAAATATTTTCCAGCATTAAGAATAATCGCTCTTCAATAAGTGTTGTTTTATGGATTGTGAATGAAAGACAATCCAAATTGTTTTCTTTTGAAAATTTCTAATGCTATCTCCCTTGTAAGTGGAATACGTAGATACAAAACAAAACTGGATAGTATTTGTTTATCAGGGTCTAAAGCAAAATCGCGTTTCAAATTTCTTTCCATTTATTTTTACGTGAGCTACCTACCTAGGATAAATAAATAAGCAAAGAAATAAATATATTTACAACGGTGATTATTATGTGAGATTAACTAATCAAAAATAAGAACCTCCGGATAGCCACGTGATATTGATGAAAGACGGGTTCGATTCCCGTTGAGAGCTCACGTGGGAAATGGCATCAGATATGCAATTACACTTAAAATCACAGCTATTACATTCGAATACGGAATTTCAAGAAAAATGGTGAGATGAGAAATCGTGACTTTGGATAACTCTTGCAGATAGCTCTTTTATACGTATCAGAAACTATATCTAATGAACAGGTTGCTCCAAAATTATAAAAATTTGGAAGGAGGAGTAAATATTCTCATGTGAGAATGTACGGCCACGCAAGAAACTGTGTAATTTTAAGGACCGTGTACGTTAGTTAATACGAAGAAGATCAAGAGTGTTCTACCTTTCGGTAGGTTCATATGCCCCCACATTCCCTATTCAGTTCCCTCTCCTTCAGCTCCCGGTAACTCATCCCACCCCTTAATTCATCTTATAACTTCTGTCTTTGTCTTCCCCTCTGTCTTTTCCCTAGCATTCTTCCCTCCATCGCTTTCTTCAGTAATTCCTCTCCTCTTAATATTTAACCCACCCATTTCTTTTTTCGATTTCTAATTACATCAATCATTACTCTTTTCTCCCCAACCATCTCTAGCACCTCCTGTTTTGTTTTTATATCGACCCAGCTTACTTTCTCCATTCTACGCTATACTCACATCTCAAAAACCTCCAATCTTTTGACATCCTCTTTTCTTAATGTCCACGTTTCACACCCGTACAGCATAACACTCCACACCAAGGATTTTACCAATCTTTTCCTGATTCCTTTATCAAGTCCCTTTGTAATCAATTCCCTTCGCTTCATGAATGCTTCTTTCGCTAATGCTATTCTTTTTCTAATTTCTGCCCAGCACCTTCCATCCTAAGAAAGAAGGCTGCCCAAGTATGGAAATTGATCTACTTGCTCTAGTTTTTCCCCATCCACCCTTATCGTTAACTTATCTTCCTTTCCCTTCGAAAACCTCATAATCTTAGTCTTTTCTACATTTATTTTCATCCCAAACTCCTTTGCTTTATCGTTCAGTGCATTTACTATACTAGGATTTGCAAACCCCTTTCTGAATCGCACACAATAGCCTTGTTGTCTGCATATCTTACCGACAAGATCAAGATTAAGCAGCTTAAATAGATTAAGGAGGACTCACCTTAAGAAAGGAACATGGTAGAGGACTATAAAAAATCGCAACAAATTTTTTCACTCAGAAAGGTATTAGATGTCCATTTCTGTTTTATTTCGCTCTAGATCTAGTTTAACTATATTCTGGTAGTTTATTCGGGTAAACATTCAAATTTTATCTTAATAATCCCCTCCTAAATGTTTAAGATTTCTAATCTTAGATAAGCACTCCGAAAATACGATGAGTCTAGCATAGAAAGCGAAAGATATTCCGAGTTTAATTAGCTCCAGAACAATGATTAATGGACCAGTATAATCTCCACAAACGTAGGGAAAATAATGTTCGTCTTCCTTGATTTACGAGAACATCTGAGGGACTCACTGTTCATATTTGCGGAAATAATTACTTTCCGAGGTGAAGCCGCATCGCTGAGAGTTTGCTCGACCAAGTGTCATCTGTAACACGCAAGCGATGGGAACTTACCTCACCTTTCTGTTACCTCACAGTCGCTGGAATCAACTACACCTGCGGATACGCTTGGCTTTTAAGCAGTGAATTATCGATTAAGCCTTATTTTAGACTGCAAAAAACCAATGCACTGACTTACTTATTTTAAGGAAAAGGGTTAGGATATCTTGGTAGATAATGGCGTACACGCGGTAAAGATCCCAAGGAAAACGGACTTGAATATAGTCTGCCTTAAAAGCAATACAAAGCCATACAAAGAGGTGTTATTGCGTGCCGCCATGAGATCATCACCGTGGACGATGCCGCATGGCCGGACGAAAACACATTTGCCCTTGCCTTCGCAAAACTGTCTGAGGAAATGTTCTGGACGGATAGATTAGTTAGCTAAGGCAACCTCCCGGAAGATTCCGGGTACTTCAATTTTCAAAATATTTCTTATTTCAATTCTTTCCTTGGGATTATGTTTTAAACAATATTTTGATATAATGGCAAGTTTCACTAAAATTAAACTTACGTAACAAAGTATTTGTGATGCACGAATCGGGTGAAGAATCCTTCAAAACCATGATTTATTCGAATTTCCATCCCTCGGAGATATTTATTTCCGTGAATGCACATTTCATTTGTATTGTTCGTTGCAGAGATAGAATTATTCTCCAATTTATGCCGTAAGATTCCTCCGGCGATTAAAAAATCATTCCAAGAGATTTCACGCACCGATCACTGCCAGAAAGAACGGAATAATTGATGGTATTGCACTCAACAGTTAATTGTAAAACTGATAATTTCGTAGCATTCTATGGAAAGAGGAAACTCTGCTAATGTCTATTCCCGATAAATATGAATATGTAACAGCTTAACTAAACATATGACGTTGGAGTATGTTTTAACATTCCGCCTAGCTTTTCGTTTCTTCTTAATTTGCTGCCGCACTAAACTGCCTTAGTTAATTGTTTGTGTCATCCGATACTGAAGGTGGAGGTGGACCCCTGTTCAATCCCTGTGGGATTTCACCAGTAGGGGATGGTGAGAGGAAGGACATCCGAATGAAATAATTACTGCCACATATCTGATTCTGTATCTATCCCATGAGGATAGCATAAAGCTATCGAAATCTGCAGGAGGGAATTTCTAATATCCGGGGATTCTGTTTTAATTTTCTTACTGCAATGGTCCGACATTGCAGTAAGAAAAGCAGACCTTGCCCAAAGTAGACCTCAGCGGCTGGAATCTGCTGAAGATGATGATGAGGACTAAATGCCAACAAATCATTTGGATTTAGAAATATTTCTCGTGATGTTCACTCGTGATCTTTAGATTATCTCTACGGACACATTTTCGTTGAAAATTCTCTGAGAACACTCCATTTTCCTGCTTAAATCTTTACAGTCATTTCACATTCCTTCCCATTCTCTTCGACGCAAAATATCTCCATATCGTTTTCAAAGGTTTATTCGGATGGCAGTCTCTCGCGTTTCTCGTCTCATCTAACTCCTCTTTTCACTCCCAGCATCTCACATCTCCATTACTTTGCTCATATCTCCCAAGCAACTTTCTCTTTCCATTGACTCTTTTTAAGTAATCATTTAGTTTTTGTGAGGTTAATGGAGTCATTCAAAACCATGTGACGCCGCACATTATGTATTAAATGCTATTATAAACTCTAACATAAGAGCCGAAATGCAGGAGGTTGTTTAAAATTGGGATATCTGAGGTCCATTTGAGGCTGATGAACTCTCAATAACGTACTTTCCTTTCAAATATTTATATTTTCTGTAATATACCACATAACTCAGAAATATGCATATACCGTATAGTCTATCAATTAATAATTGCACTTTATATCAACATTGTCTCTTAGAATCCAATACTTTATTTCCTCGTCAATAGTGTAGCAATATGACTTTCCATATACTTCTTCGCATAGTATATTTGTATGATATGTACATACTATTTCAACGTATTGTACAAAAAATCGTTATTAATTAAATTTCGACAGTTCATTCCTATTATAGCATTAATTTGATCAATAAATGTTTAAAATATTATTTATGTGTGTATATTTTATTAATATTTGTTTAGATATGTTTGGCTGATAATTTCTTTGGCTCCTTTTCGCCATTTTTCGTATAGGGTCGGATATTTGCACCTAGGGCCTCTTCTCTACCCCTCTATGATAAGGTATTTAATTTTTGGAACCCTGTCGATGAGACATTTTGTATGTTTGCGAAGTTTTTGTACATTTTCGAGTCATAATTGCGCGTATAAATTCAAAATTAAACGTTTCACGTACACACTGCTTAACAGCAAACCGAACATTAAATTTCGTAGGTGTGCCGTGGAGTAAAATATTCGCAGACAAATGTGTTGTTTGTTTTCATCATTTACTTGGCTATTGTTGTGTGGAACCCTAAATCCTAAATATCGAACTTAAGTACCGGTGGTTCGACCCCAAAATTCCCATTTTCCTCAAAATAAAGTAATGCACAAATTTCCGGACATTTATTTATTCCCACAATTCGCGTATAGAAAATCTAGATATGATAGCAAATATGCGCCTTTAACCTAAAAGAATAGGAATTTTTCCAAATATGTCCTTAGATTCGACGCCGAACAAATACAGATTATATTTTCCCGGAAGAATCTGCTCTTAGACTTTGATTAAATTTTCGAAGTTCAACAGTGTTCTTCCCAAACCAAATATATGTGCATAAGTGCCTTCACTTCTCGTGGACAGGATAGAAAGATCAAAGACTGCCTTCACCAGGAACACTACCCCAATACTTTATTTCACGCATTCAAGCATATTTACTGTAAATTCGTTGTTTTCCAAAATCGATTGAAGAAGCTGTCACTTTGTGGAACTCCATAACGTTAGTAATGATAAGAACACTTTGTTTTAGTTCCACATGGAAATTTATTATGCGATCGGTTTCGACTAAGGTCTAGTCATCTTCTGGCCTAAAAACTATCGTTGTTTTCTTTGATCTTGGTATACACTATAAACTTTTGTCAGTGCTGCATGTTAATCTTTTAATAAATAAATGCAACGGACGAATTGTAGCTGCTTTTGAATCGTTATAAATTAATATAGGTACAGGAATAGGTTGAAAAGTGACTTCGTAAAGATGATGAGTTGGAATGCATCGTGTATTTAGAGCGTCGGCTGCCAATCTGTGCAGAGATGGCGCCGCCAAACGGAAAGAGACGAAAAGTTGTTGCCCGGGACGAAGATATGCAAATGACAAAGAGAGAAATGAAAAAATGATGGAGAGGAAATTGAGGGAAAGAAATGCGAGGGTCGCCCTTCTGACATATTTGATATTTATGGAATCAAAACAACGACAAGGCATCCTCAGGGCCTAAGGCTTACTTTGAAGTATCAGATTATAATGATAACCGCGTTCTTCCTTCCCTTATATGCCCTTGTTTTTACAATATTCATACATACATTGGCATTCCTTCCGTTTCAGACATCAAGTAAATTCGACCGAGTTGTGTTTGCTTTGATGTTTTTTATTATTGTTTATATTATTTCATCCATTCCTCTTTTTCTTGCATTCTTTCCTTAAAATTTGGCAGGTCTTTTTTCAGCAATGGATATTATTTCTTTGATAAAAAGTATCACTATTTTTTCCCCTCTGAACGATTTCTGTATGAATTTTGTTCAATGATATTCTTAAAATATAAATCAACTTGACATGTATTGTATGTATGGCAATATGACTTGGGTTAAATAGAAGAATAGACTAACTAGTCCCAATTATGCCCAGAAAAACGAATTGTATTGTATTTCATTGCACATCGATCAGTACAAAAATCTTTTCTCTTCTTTATCTAAGGCAAACTCCATTTCAATATTTCAACCGTTCATTTTCAAGCAATAATTCGTTCGTTCCATTTAAAACAAACTCTCGTTTCATCAACTCTTTTCATCGCTGTAATCAGTTGAATTTCTCTGCTCTTTCTGCTGTATTTTATATGTCCATATTACAAATCAATTCATGCTGGAGGATTTACAAGTTTAAATTTCCTAATGTTTGATCAATGGTCACAAACAACACAATACTAATAAATGATATGTCACACCACCGTCTCTCCACTTATCTACCGTTATTAGGAAACGTTAAACATATCACAAAAATCATCCATTATTTCAACATATCCACAATTCATGTTCAATCAAAAATTGGTTTGTTCATTTTTTTTTAAACAAGCTTTTATTTTAGCCACTGTCTCCATTGCTATACTCAATGAAATATTCCCTGCTATTTCAGCCATTTCTTACATCCATATTGCATGGCATATGCAACTCATGCTCGAGGATGCACGAGTAGTTGCCACACGCATAAAGCGGCTATGTAGTCCAACGATAATTGCAACGCTGTAATTTTTCGTCAACCTTTAAAAGGTTGATAGTCTTAAACGAATATGGTCGGAAAGCAGAGTTAACAAGGCAAGGAAAGCGGGGGAAAGAAACGTTTCATTTAAAAAGGCTTGTGAGAGAAGAGGCCCCGTAAACTCAAAAAAATCTCCGTCGAAAATAACTCGGAGAACCTTATTTTAATTGGAGATCCGAAAAATGTCCGACGGTGGGGAGGTCAGGAAAGAAAAGCCTCCGTAAGGACGCTTTGGGATTGCCTTTCTCTGGCATAGCTTTGAGGCATCCCAAACAGGTATTCCGGAATGGCAAAGAATAAAGGATTAGGGGAACGCTCTCATTGTTGCGACATGCCTGCCAATGTCCACCAATAAACGGCTATTGCGTCCGATTCCATCGGGCTGAACTTGATGAGGAACTATTTTGAGGCCCATTTCAGAATATATTTTAATCCCAATTTCAGGGCTGCTTATTTGCATCGACCTACTATACAAGTAACTCAAACATTCGGTGTTTACACCCACCGTCTCATAAAGGCGGCTCGCAGAGTATTTTAGCAGATGGAGATATTTAAATTTTAGATTCCATTGGAATTCCTTGACAAAATAGAATAAATGGAATTGGATCACGCACAATAATAATGATATCTTTATTCTAGCGAGATTGAGACTAAGTAGTCTCTTCTTACATCCCCTTACATACTTAACCCTTCGTCATATAGTATTTCAAAGAAAGATAACTTGAAGTGAAATGCACAGAAGAAAACTAATTTGTGGGTTTAAAAATCTTTAGTTTTTGTGCTTAGAAAGAAATACGCTAGGGCAGGAAAACTCCCAAGATAATAGGAAAAACTTATAAATTCCCATTCCGTAAGATTTATTTAAAAACTAAATTTTACGGAATTGGCTGAATATAACATCTGAAAGCATAAATCAATTCGTGTACGCTTTACACAGATGATACAAAAGGAAATACGGTTCTATACAAGAACTTACAGAAAACGAACAATATGAAGTAATGCATATTTAGGTGACAAAATATGTCATAGTGAAAAGTAGCAATAAAAAACCAAAATGAATACAGAAGAAAATTTCAAAAACAAAGACGCAAATCCAGTGATTTTGTCGCTAAATCTAACTACCTAAGAAATACGGTTAATAATCAAAATTTAATCCTGTTAATATGTAAATATCATTTTGTAAAATAGTTTCAACTTATTGCACTTTTTAACTATTTTTTGTGATTTCTTCTCTTTCTACAAAATTATCGAAACTTAATCGGTAGCTCCGTTATACACACAGGTTTTCTTTCTAATTACTCATTCAGAATAATGTATAAGGAAAAGATTTTTTTATACATGTGTGAAAGTTTTCTTATTGCAAATATCGAGTATTACGAGGGTGGTTCAATAAGTCCGTGACCTCTCATAGAAAACGCAAGTTTTTCGGCAAAAAAACATTTTATTTTTCAACATAGTCCCCTTTTAGCTCGAAACACTTTGTCCAACGTTTCTCTAGTTTTTTAATTCCTTCCAAATAATATGATTTATCAAGGCCCTCAAAATAAGCATTTGTTTGAGCTATTACCTCATCATTGGAGGCAAATCTCTTTCCCCCGAGCCATTTCTTTAGATTTGGAAAAAGAAAATAGTCGCTGGGAGCTAAATCCGGAGAATATGGCGGATGTGGTAGTAGATGATACCTCAAATTACTTATTTTTCCCATAGCGACTGCATACGTGTGGACCCTTGCATTGTCCTGGTGGAAGAGCACTTTCTTTTTGGCCAAATGTGGTCGTTTTTTCATTAAATCTCGGTTGAACTTTGAGTAAGTTGGCATAATATTCTCCATTATTCGTTATTCCCTTTTGGAGGTAATCAATATGTATTATACCACATGCATCCCAGAAAACTGTCGCCATGATTTTGTTGGCTGACAGACACATCTTGGCCTTCTTCGGCGCCGATTCTCCCTGAGAAACCCACTGTTTTGACTGCTGCTTGGTCTCCGGTGTGTTGTGGTGGATCCATGTTTCATCTACAGTCACATAACTGCGTAAAAACTCATTTGGATCTCTGTTGAACAATGCCAAACACTCCTGTGAAGTTGTCAAACGCACCCTTTTGTGGTCAATTGAGAGCAAGCGCGGCACCCATCTTGCGGCTAGCTTTCTCATGCTAAAATGATCATTCAAAATTGAAAAAACTGAGCCATTTGATATGTTTGTTGTCTCTACGATCTCGCGCACTTTCAATCTTCGATCGGCCAGCACCATATCGTGGATTTTTTCGATGGTTTCAGGTGTAGAGACCTCAATTGGGCGTCCAGAACGTTCGGCGTCACTCGTGCTTGTGCGACCACTACGAAATTCAAAAAACTCTTTTTTATCATTGAAATTGATGGTGCGGAGTCCCCATAGTATTTGACTAGCATTTCTTTGGTATCGGAGATGGTTTTCTTCCGCAAAAAATAATGCTTAATGAGCACTCGGAATTCACTTTTTTCCATTATCGAAATTTCACGAAGTTGTTTGCTTGCAATGGCTGCGAGATGTAAAAAAAATAACGTAACTACTTAAAACTTTGGCTGTTACCCGTTTAAAGATGGTTGTTGACTAGAGTAGGATTACTTTTCAGATTAAGGAGCGGGAAATACAAAAGGTCACGGACTTATTGAACCACCCTCGTATGTATAAACAATTACATATCAAGTAGATAAGAGGGGTTTGTATGTAAATATTGCGCCCTTTTTCAGATGGCCGTTTGATTATGAAGATTGAAAGTAAACCAGTGCCACAACCCTCTTCAGCTCGTGGGTTTTCCACATCCTATTCGGCTCTCCTTCACCTTCTCTGCCTAGCTATTTTACTCCACTTGGGATGTTCCTTTTGCAGCACCCCAATTATAAATATTTTATATCAACATGAAGCAAAGTTTTATATAAATGCGAACATCTTTTGAGACTTGGCTCCAAATTACATATACAATTAAATCCTCATTTACTACCTCGTACTACAATCGTATTCGTTAAATATTTTATTTCTTTTGTGGCTGAAAAACCTAATACATAAAGTGCGATCGAGACATCGAATGGAGAGGAGGAATATTTGATCTTATAAAACGTCATATGAAATTTGAACGGAACAGCAACTTAAGCTTCCACAATGCCGTTAAAATCTTTTTCTTTATTTTTCCCTACTGAAATGAGAGCACGTCTAATATTTAGAGCGTCTCATATGCGGTTATTCGGTATTTGCAGTGATAATTAATTGAATATATTGACTATATGGGAGAACAGAATATTTAGTACTGATAAAAAACTGCTGAAATTTGTAAATGTCAGTAATTTCTTGGTGAATTTTTCACATTTAGCCAACATATGGCTTAGGAATATTTACACACACTTCAAAAGCACTCAAAAGTTTGATATCGAAACTACTATCAAATTATTCGCGGCAAACTAAATACCTCCAGCGTCGCACTAATAAATCGCAGAACATCGTGGAATATGCTTCCCTCTTGTACAGTTGGTCATGTGAAAAAGCTTATAAATTATATTACATTATAAATGTGGTAAGAATACGAAATGCAAATCACAGCTCAGAACATGCGAAAATCAAAAGAAAATACATCAATTATTCCAAACCAGTCACTGCTAAAATGCAACTCCATTAACTTTAAAATTCTTACTCTCACCATTACCCCGCTATCGAGAGCAGGGCATTCTAACCTTTAATCTCCTACGGCACACATATTGGCTGAAGTTATGCAGCATTCTAAACTGTTCCTAAAATAACTAATTTCAAATTGAAAGAGAAAACACAAATGTTGAATTTATTCATATTCATAACCAAATAATAATGCTGAACAACGCATGCGATGAATTAGAATGTGTCACACTAACAACTCCATACACTCTTTCATCATATTCAATGACATTTTATTAACAGGGATCCAATAATTCACTATACCAATGTATAATTTTATTTATGTTTCAACCTATTCACGATAACCCTTTCAGACCTGATATTTTATGGACAAATATTTTTATTGCATTCATAAGAAATTTTTTTCTTCATGCACCTGAAGATATCAACTTGACTTGACGAAACATGTCAAATTTAAACTCAACAGCGAAAGTTAATAAGTTTTTTCCTATCGAGATGGTTGTCGCATAATTCCAGGAAGTTAAGATTGGTCGTATTAATTTAATGAACATTGAGCCAAAATGTATTAGACGTTGAGTCTGAAAGAGTTATTGAAAAGGTATTCATCGTGGGAGGAACAGCCCAGAGACGCCCTCAATGGAAATATTTCTGGGCTTCAAAGTTACGTTTTAATAATCAGATTCTATTATCGTATCGGATTAAATCTAAAGAGAGAATTATCTCGAAAGAAAATACTTCGGAAATCGTCGCCCTATATCGAGAAAGAAGAGTAGAATACAGTGAAAAGATTTTGAAAATCTGGGAAATCATAACGCGTATAGAAAAGGAATTTCTTGAATTCGTCTCCTTTCTAAAGGAAATCGATGGAAATAAATTATTTGTGGAAGAAACGCATCCCCTTGAAGCGAATTTAAATTCATCCGATTTGGGATTGAGGAATTTTACGAACCCAAGAGATTATTGCTTCTTCGAATATTGGAGAATCTGTCGCATTTACGTGAATGTCCAATTAGCTTGGAACGCATTCTGACAGAAATACTATATATTAGGTAGAAATAAAATTGATTTCATGATGAATACGGTAAAAATGAAGTTGTATGACAAAGGTCTGTATGACTGAAAATAAATTTGAGGATTGACTGAAGAAAAAAAACCTAATAGATATATACGTTGTAAATATGCTTTTCAGGGTACAGCGTGTCTTAAGTGGGATAGCATTACGTATAGCTGGGTTGTGCATTGCTGATTTCCTTACATCCCATTTTTGGGGAATAGTCTGCTTTTCTCACAAACAGAGGAGGAGGAGGTACCTAACTTTGATAATTTTTCACTCTAAAATGAAGCAGATTCTACCAATTAGATAATTAGGGAATTTTTAACAGCAGTATTGAGTGGGCCTCAAAACCAAGTACACATGAAACTGCATACCCTTTTTAGTTCATTCGATACAACTTGAGATTACGATGAAAGGAAGCACCACTGATTTCTAATCAACGTTCTGTCTTGAGATCAAAGTGAAGATCTCACTCTATCTCAGAATACGATGCGGAGTTTACTCTCACAAAATAAGCCATTCGTAAAAAGATAATCACACTTTTTAGAAACAAGAATGATGACTCACAGGATGTAAAATATATTTAGTTTATCGAATGATTGGCGGGTCGCAGTGCATCTGGTGATCAGCGTTTTAAGCGGAATGTGTTTCTTGCGATGTTGACCGCGACTGTGAGAAAAACTTCTTAAGCGTCTTCAAATAGGTTGTTGATTGATTGTGTTGCTTCCTTAGTACACTGAAGGTAGAAAAAGATGTATGCTCTATTAGTGTTGCTTCCTTAGTACACTGAAGGTAGAAAAAGATGTATGCTCTATTAGTGTTGCTTCCTTAGTACACTGAAGGTAGAAAAAGATGTATGCTCTATTAGTGTTGCTTCCTTAGTACACTGAAGGTAGAAAAAGATGTATGCTCTATTAGTGTTGCTTCCTTAGTACACTGAAGGTAGAAAAAGATGTATGCTCTATTAGTGTTGCTTCCTTAGTACACTGAAGGTAGAAAAAGATGTATGCTCTATTAGTGTTGCTTCCTTAGTACACTGAAGGTAGAAAAAGATGTATGCTCTATTAGTGTTGCTTCCTTAGTACACTGAAGGTAGAAAAAGATGTATGCTCTATTAGTGTTGCTTCCTTAGTACACTGAAGGTAGAAAAAGATGTATGCTCTATTAGTGTTGCTTCCTTAGTACACTGAAGGTAGAAAAAGATGTATGCTCTATTAGTGTTGCTTCCTTAGTACACTGAAGGTAGAAAAAGATGTATGCTCTATTAGTGTTGCTTCCTTAGTACACTGAAGGTAGAAAAAGATGTATGCTCTATTAGTGTTGCTTCTTTAGTACACTGAAGGTAGAAAAAGATGTATGCTCTATTAGTGTTGCTTCTTTAGTACACTGAAGGTAGAAAAAGATGTATGCTCTATTAGTGTTGCTTCTTTAGTACACTGAAGGTAGAAAAAGATGTATGCTCTATTAGTGTTGCTTCCTTAGTACACTGAAGGTAGAAAAAGATGTATGCTCTATTAGTGGAATCCGTTACGCGTTCATGGAAAACATGTTAAAGCACAAATACGGTTACACATGCATCGGATTTAATTATTTAAAAATGTTTTGAACGAGGTAGTTAACGTTAAATATGCTATCGGACATTATCTAAATAATTTTATAAAATTGGATGCAACGTCATTTTTTGCAAATTCAGAGATATGTAAACAGGTTCGATTACCAGCGAAATTCGACGATTCGCTTGAAATTTTATATTTACATCATTAATGTTTGATCACTGAAAACGAATTTTCACGATTTAAACGATATAACGCGTTCAAAGTCAATTTCCTCTCATCGGTTGGAATATTAAATATCGAAATCTAATTGTACGCGTCCTGGAAAAAAACATCAATCGATTATGAGTTAAGCCTTGGCAATGAAAATTTTTCAATTTAAAGCCATTTAATTTTTTCAAATCTCCATTAGATATACTTTTACTCTCTTTCAAATTAATAAAACTAGAGCTGAATTCCCCTGCACTGAGAATTCCCGTGAACCCCTATGTCTTTTAGCTGTATAGTAGCGTAGTTCATGCCTCCAAATCCTTCCTGATGCCTCATCGCTCCGAGGGGTGCAACTAAGCTGCCGAGTGTTTGGTTAAGTATTCCTGGCCAACACAGGAGGTAATAAAGCTTTTGTTTAGTTACGGATTCTATTCGTCGTCGAAGGGACATGTTGGAGGGCAAGTAATCGGACGCAAGTTAGGCAATACATTAGAAGTAAGGCGTTTCCTAATTTCATTGGATAGTCGTTTCCTTATGGGTTCAGTTATCTGCAGGGAATTTTGAAATTTGGTCAGTACTGTTCGAGAGTTGATTGCTTCGGATATTCTCATTACGAAGGCTTCAGTCCAAGAAAATCAAAGCTCAACCAGCTGTAGAAGTTTTGTTTACGTAGTTGTCATGAATTTGAATCATTTCCTGGACCTGTTATGCTGCTGTGTTTCGTACACCTAAGCATAGAGAACTTTGTATGAAGGATATAATTTTGAATAAACCTCTTATATGAACTGATACTTTTTGTGATGAACCCTCTTATGGTGGTAGATTCTCTCTATCCTTTAGATCATACTTGATTGCGGCCTGAATTTTCTCGATCCAAGCGAATGGTTATTAGATGGATTAAGAATTGATAGGCTCGATGCGAATATAATTAAAGTCGTTATGTTCATTTCAATATGTGCTCGGATACCATTTGAATTCGCTTAATTATAGTTCCATTTTGAAACGCTGTCATGGTAAAGGATAACATAACTTGTTCGCCGATTGTTTTCATTAGTTGAAAGGTTCATAAAATTTCGAAGCCATGAAACTTTTGAACCAGGAGTTGAATTTGCTATTACAGATTGGAAAATTAATTTTTATCCGCATAGAGATCTATCCGTAGCTAGTTTGTTTCTAACTATCCAAGCTGGAAATTAGTTCTTGTATCTAGATATCTTTCCGTAGATATCAGGATGAATTTGCAGTTTAAGTTCAAAGCTGACTTATAAGGACTAGTGGGTTACAATCAATATATTTATATTCTGACCTAATGATTCTTTTTTATCGAAAAGAAAAATAAAATATGGTGTAATTTGCAATCAGTATATGTATGAATCAATAAAGAGAATAGAAAGAATAATTTGACAACTATCAATCTTCCTGAGGAGTAGCGCAGATATCTTCGCGGACTTTGACGTCTGAAAATTCAAACTTCAAAAATACAGGAACGCAACTCAGGATTTTCATGAAATTTTCTAAGGAAGCTTCTCAACTATAGTGATATAATGTATGAGACAAAAAATTCCCTCGGAGTCTAAAGGTTATTGCAATTCGTGATAAATTTTTTTCATGTTGATTTAAGGGAATGCTTCGCGTTTATCACTTTTTGGTTGTTTTTAAATCTGCAAACATCTGACGAAGATGTACATTTTCGACCAAAAATGTGTATTTCTTCCAACGGAGATTACGATTTTGTAGCTATATGGTAATTGACCAAGACGTATAATTTAGAGCTTGTTTTGCATGCCTATTTATTTAAAAGGCAGATGTTGGCAATAGAAGAAGAAAAGATAGGATCGTGCGTAGACGGAACGCACAACTAATTCTAAGAAAGATGACAGTCTATACTATACCCTTGTTGCCTACGGGCGGGCATGGTTGAATATTTATAAGTATGAAAGTCTCATTCCAGGGAAAACATAGAATGATACAGTTAAGAACGAAGTAGACTGATGCTTACCGGCGCTTAAGCTTATATTCGCCAATCAGGAATTACCGCACTTAATATATAGTATTGACGATGTTAGGCCCAACTGGTCTTTGTTGAACTTTACCTCGGAAATTATTATATAATACAATCTAAGTTGCCTTAGCAAAAATTGCATGTAATATCTGCCAAAATACTAACAATTCATAAAGAACAACCACATTGTTTTGGATTGTTGGGTTTGTCCTTCACTAAAGCTTTTCGGAGAAAAACCCTCGATTCGCGAAAATACACAGGAAGAGATGGAAAAATGTACTTCGAAAACAAAGACGTAAATCACAGTATCACCTTGATATTACGATTCAAGGCGTAATAGAGGCAATAAACCATCGTGCCGCTAATTAAGTCGTCTACTGCTATTAATTGACACATCGCAAGTAGAACGTCTATAAAGAACGTTGGTATGTTAGCATCCATGAGAGGAAACGAAACAATACAAGATGAACTTTGATTACTTTACTTTCACGTCCTTTCCCGCTCAGCAATAATGGAATGAAGAAGAAAATACAATAAATCACAATGATTGACACATAATAATGACAATTCAATAAGGTTAATAATAAATGGAATCCAGGGACAGGCACTCGCCTTCATCATAATGTTAATGAAGAACACTTTTTTAAAACAAAGTAATCATATGCAGTAAGCCATAGATGCAAGAGAAAGGGACTGAACCTATCATCTCTCTACGTAAAGCAATCGAGTGGAAGGAACCACTTACATGATAAATTTCACAAGAATTCAGTTGGTCCCGACCGTCGAGTTTGGGCTATGTTTTGGGCCGGGCGGAGGTGCCGCCGCGGCGGGAGAACTTCTCGGCCGGTGAAGAACCATCTCTCTTCAAGAAGAGATACTTAGGCGTTTCAACTATGGTAAGAGCGGGGGGCTCCTGCGTCCAGCTCCCGGGCGATTGCCCAATCCTCAGCCGCGTGTCAAGCCCATGAAAGCCACAGATGCTGCGAACAGAGTGTGGAATGAGGGTACGCTGGGTGGAGCGCGGAGAGCGAAATTGCGAAAGAGGGTGTCCGTCGTCTCGCCGGCGGAGTCCTCTTCAGTGCGTGGCTCGCATAGCACGCTTCCTGGTTGATCCTACCGGTAGTCAGATGCTTGTCTCAAAAAATTAAGGTGAATGGCTCATTATTACAATTATGGTTCCTTATCTGACTATTTTTACATGGCAGAGAGAAAGAGAGGGACGAGAGCAGCGGATCTTTTAAAAGTCTCTGCGAGAAAGGGATTTCGATCCCGGTCGATCATTTTAGCAGATTGAACCGAAAGGCCCAATGCAAATGAATTATACATGAAAATGTTCATAAACGAGAAAATGATATCTTATGTGGTGGATCACTCGGATCGTGGATCGATGTAGAACGAAGCAAACTGCGCTTCGAAGTATGTTACTGCAGGACACATGAACATCGACGTTTTTAACGCACATTGCGGCCCGAGGATCCCGAGTCACGCCTGGCCGAGGGTAGGCTACTAGATCTGCGATCTTCGGGAGTCCCGGCGTGGGGCTCCCTAATGAGTCCGATGGAAGCGCCGTCAGTGACGGGCGTGTCCAAGAGAGGTCTCCTCTTCGTTCTTTAGACGCGTTGGCTGTCGCCCTTATCGTGGAAGCTCAAATCTCTTAAACTGCCAACCTCAGAGACATCACCTGCTGAATTTAAGCATAAGCGGAGGAAAAGACCAGGATTCCCTTAGTAACGGCGAGCGAACAGGGAGGAATTCCAGCGCCGAGCGCTGTGGTGTTTGGGAGCGCCTCCTTTCCCGGGAGGGACGCTCATCAGAGTCGGGTTGCTTCCAAGTGCAGCCCAAAGCCGGAGGTAAACTCCGCTTAAGACTGAATACGACCACAAGACCGATAGCGAACATGTAGCTTCAGGGAAAGTTGGAAATAAATTTGAAGAGAGAGTTGAGAGTAATCGCCAGGTCTGGTTTCCAGCCAGACAGTACAGATCACGGTGGTAGTAGCAAATACTCGAGGGAGACCCTCGAGGGCTGATGTGGGGAAGGAAAAAAGGAAAGATAAAACTCTGGTGGAAAGCTGTTGCAAACGATCATAAGACCATGAAGATGAAATCCGATGCAAACGGATACGGCGAAAAGGCAATTAAAACTTAAATGAAAATAAAATTTTAATACATTGCATGGGGTGAAACGCCTGTCGGGAATAACGCAGGTGTCGTGAGGATAGAATAGCTTGGACGCGTGGAGCACAAGGGCGAATGATGATGCCGGTACTCAGTGAGCATAGAAGCTGTTGTGCATGATCATAAGACCTAGACGA
Source organism: Pachydiplax longipennis (assembly GCA_036926295.1). Classification (NCBI taxonomy): domain Eukaryota; kingdom Metazoa; phylum Arthropoda; class Insecta; order Odonata; family Libellulidae; genus Pachydiplax; species Pachydiplax longipennis. Next base: position 1,894,505 of record JAVFKF010000054.1, read on the forward strand.
AATCCGATGTAAACGGATATGGTTGAAAAGGCAACTAAAACTTAAAACTTATAGAGCCTAAGAAAGCATGTCCTATCGATCCTTTTTGCAGTTTACAAAAAGAGGTGTCAGATTAATAAACAGGGATAACTAGCCGGTGGCGGACGACGCTTGCCCTCTTTTGCACTAATTTTACAGATTTACAGTCCGGACTCAAGGAGAACTTAGCTGACTCCCCGGGCTGAGCGCGTGCGAAGACACTTTCACTTCCGCGAGAGTTTCTTAACGAGGTGTTGGTTCTGCGGAATGAGACCATCCCTTTCGTACCGGATATTTTTTCCATCCGACGGAACCTTTCAGCGATCGAGTCGTCGACTCTGCCATGCCCTGGTACGTTATCGTTCAAAAAAACCTTAATCATTGGTTAATGCATCTGTGGTTCACTTTCCTGAAATTCCATTAGCTTTTTCTATTACCTTCTTTTCTTTTGTCGCAATCACAATTAATTTTCATTTTGCGGGCAAGATAATGTTTTATAGCTGCGAAAATTAATTATCCTTAATAAGTTGAAAGGGACTATTAGACTCTTTCTTGTCCTATTCGAAGTCATTTTTATTTGTGTATTATTTCATATTACAGCACCAAAATACGTTATTAATTTTAAACCAAGGCTTCCAACCATGAAAAGTAATCTCCACAATATAATGTCCCTTTAGGAACATATCAACGCTCCATATAATATTTGATTTGTTATTGGAGTTAAAAATAATTTATTATGTATCAGGCGCCTTATGCTTAAAACACTATGGAAGGAATGCCCACCACAATAACTCTTCATGGATAGGAAAGTCTTCGACATATTTGACCTATTGTAGCGAAAATTGGGTTCAAACACAGCAATAAAATAGCGACTGCAGAAAACGTAAATAAGTATGGAGCAATGTACATTTTTAATCACAAGAAAAGACTAGAAAAAAAGAAAAGAAAACTTATCACCTGAGTATTTCGACATGAGTGAATGACATCATAGATGAAGTAAGATCACTGAATTGGATTTGGATGTGTCGAAAAGAAACGACAACAGTTGGTCTGAATTGGAACCCAAGAGATGTGAGGAGACCAAGAAGAAGACCGATGGAACATCAAATTCATATGAGTGATACGGAAAAAGAAGCTCAGAGAGAGAGAGAGTTGGAAAGAGCTTAGGGAGGCCAACGACTGGTTGAAAACGGCTGATTATGAAGACAAGGAAATCTTTAATCCCTAAAGAAATTTCATACCTACATTAGTGTGTTTTGCTTTTCCTAAGTCTCATGTTCTCTCACATTTCTTAGTCAATACCATTTCTCTCGTTACTTACCATACCTTTTATATTATCTATTATCTTATGTCTTTGTCTTCTCTCGATCCCTCTTCTCTCTATATTTGGCCCACACACTTCCTCTATCGAATCTTAATTACTTCGATTAAAACTCCCACCATCTCCAGCACCTCTAAGTTTTTTCTATCAACCCAGCCTAATTTTTCCATTCAACACCGTACCCATATCTCGAAAACCTGTAATCTTTTTATTTTTTCTTTTCCTAAGCTCAACATTTCTTACCCATTCAGGAATACTAAATGAACTGATACGTAATAAGGTGTATTACGTAATAATCTGTAATCAATTGAATTCTCAATTGGATCCGCTATATGATTCTGCAACTCTGTTCAATATGATGTATGAAAGAATATAAGCAATTCGTGAATCATAAATAAATAAAGAAGATATGCATGAACGACATCGCAAAAATTTCAGAGAGAGTAATATACGCCAAGTATGATATGCGCTGGTACTAGTGAAGAATGCATTGGGAATGTGCTGTCCATAGCATTATGGCCTGGAGCAGCGGCATCTGTCGGTGGAGATGAAAGAGAATGGATTGCCTCGTGGAGTGAATGGGGCACACTGCCCTCTGGACGGCCATCATATGCATTAATCCCGTCGTCTTCCAAGCAGCACGATTACAGGTGGCAGTTATTTGTGGAACGGATTCAGAGATGAATGTCCCTGCGCTAATTAAGAATGATTTGCTTCCTATTGCATTCGACAGATGTCAGCCGAATTCCGAAGCGAAAATTTTATTGGAGCTGTCGCAGAGAGAGGCAAATTAACCCAATGTATTCGATATGTTCTTACTAATCTCCTAGAAATTATTTCACGCAATGGATTTGATATAATGAAATACAGCCCTTCAGATTATTAGTAACCTAATATATATATATATATTACCTTAAGATCTCATAATTACTTTTTCTAATGAATATTCTTATTTTAATTCTGTAGATTTTTTTACCTATTTTGATATTTTTTAGTAGTGAGAGTAACTTATTTTCAAAGGGAAATATATATAATCTTTTTAATCAAGGTTTTATTATGTATCATAAATTAATTATTTATGATTTTATGTTTGGCCTTTCTAACGCGGCTTATTTGTGAATATTTCAACCATGAGAGTTGAGTTTTTACGGTTAATTTGGAATTTTCGGGATTAAAATTCTGATTCTATTCTTTCTAGATGTCCATTCGGAAGAATTTGGTCCGACCTCTGTCACTGCACTTCGCTGTTAGACATAAGGTAGGATAAAAATTTGAGTAATCGCACTAAAGAGTAAGAATTACATGAAATCGCAAATTATCTTATCGAATCGCAGTTCATCGAATTGATTCATTTTCCTTCTACTTTTTTCCTTTAAATCTTTTATGAAACAGATTTGGAAAACTGGCCGTGAATTGTCATCGTAAATAAATTAACGTGAAATTTACAGTGTTCTATTCTAATGCAAATCGATGCTTATTATAACCCAAAATTATAGGTGCCACTTTGAGCGATAATTTCAGAATTAAATCATCGACGATAAACTCGAATCTGTTGGCCGCAGAAGCATACGGATCGTAATTTTATTTTTGAAAACTTTTTCGTCCACGTGCCGCTGGAGTTAAACTTTTGAGGGCTTACTGCTTCATCAAATTTAATTACTATTCGTTGTGGTCCTTTTAAATGACGTTGCATGCAACCAAGCAGGATTCCATTTTTTCACCGCAGTTATTTTTCGGTCGAGGGGATGGGAAAATAAACTAATCCGGACATAATGAATTCGGGATGCATTTGCGGAAGCTCAGGAAAAGTAAGTGCGGTTCAGAGAAGAGAAAATGAATGATAGGACGGCTACGTAGACGGTTTTACTACGGGTTTTACCATCATTGATAAATATTTCGAATCACCAAAACTTTCTTGGTTCATCAAAAAGAGTAAACAATGAAGCCTTCGCGAAGCGGAAGAAACAAATAACGAAAGGTCCTAAAAGCGGTTGAGGGTCAAGACCAGCGAGCGCAAGGATTCCTCGTCCTTGGCGAAGGACGCTATCTTCGCCGAGTATCTCCTTCGATGAGTAGTGCTTCGCCGTACAGTCTCTTCGCCGAGCCGTTTATCTCCAACGAGTCCTTGTCTTTCGCCGATGGGATTCTACGTTTAGCACCTGAGGGTGACTGCATGGCTTTAGAAATGTGCATTGGGGATTCTTAGATGTCAGTAATCCCGACCTGCTCCGGTACTCCTATAAGACGCTGGCCCCGACAAGCAACTAATTGAGCGTTTTAAACCTGTAATACATTAACAGACCAATTTTCTTTGGGTTGGAGAAATTAATATTTAAAATATACCGCCATATTAAAAATCTATGTGAATATTTACTATAAAATAAAATCACTGATCTTCACAAAAAATAATTTGAGTAAATAATAAAACTAAAAAATTGTCTCATAAAAAAACTTTCAGCAAGCACTGCCTTAATTAATCGTAAAGGTATGGGAAAAATGCCTTCGATGAACAAGGAAAGCATACTCAATGCGTCTCAAACCTTGTATATTCAAAATATCTTAATGCGTACGGCGAGAATTTGTAGGTTATGACAAAACGCGTATATTTAAATGCGCGGTTGACAAGAATAAAGAAACGTTTACCTGAGGACGCTGAAGGATCTTTCCTAAAATCACTGAGGGAATTCATAAAGAATTTAGAAAGAAATAGACTCGTGAAATTGCCGAGGATAAAAAGTAAGATGAGTGTGAGATGACCTTGCAGGATAGGGAATATTTGGGTCCAGGGATCGCTAGGGTAGGCGAACTCCTTACTTGAAAACATACAAGGGTGTGTATGATACACTGAAAGTAATGAAATAATCAATGATTATGTGTAACTGTATCTATATCTTGTAGCTGGGGGTTTATCATGTTGTGTGTGTGACTTTTACGTGTTTTCACAAATGTTTTCGCATTTTTTGGTGAATTGTTAATTGACGCTGGTGTCACCATATTTTGATGATGATGACATATCCATGTAAACAGTGACTATGAGGTAACTGTGATGTACAATATGAGGTCTTAATGTGTTGAAGAGGGGGAGTGTTCTATGGATTGAGTTTTGCTGTTTTCTGATACCGTTTGTACGGTGATTATGGTGATGTTGTTCTAGAGTGTTGGTAATTTGTGTCTTATATTTTAAGGGATTTCGGAATGTTTTTGTATTATGTAAATCTCACTTAACAAAGGTTAGAGGCTGCCTCCTGAAGGCACTCCAACTACAGCTAATAATAATAATAAATGATAAGAGCTGTATTTAAGTTAACTGAGTGAGTATTTGCTAGATTTAATTGGACATACGCAGCTGATAAAGATTAATGTGTGCCACCAAATCCTTTTCATAAGACACTAATGACATTATTATTCTAGTAAATAGGCAAAGCTTTTCTCGTAAGGAAAAGGTTTATTCTTACAAAAATTACGATCCTGGGATGGGAATGGAAAGAGGTAAATTGGAAGAAGATCTGGAAAGATGAGTGTAAGGAAGGAAAGTCGACAATTAGATGAAAGGAAAAGGGACAAAAGTTGGTCCATGGGAAGGGAGCAGATTTAGAAGGGATAAGGGTTGCTATAGAGAGAGATGGAAGATTTTGTGAGGATCGGGGTCATCGGAAGGGACCAGCCGAACGTGACCTCCACACACACGGACCCTCATCTTTTCCACCAAAAAATATATTAAAAGCCTCCACGTCCGCTATCTTCTTTATATCTGTATTTTCGAGGAGATGAAGTAATCGCCGCTTGTATTTTTAACAAGAGAGAACAATTTTTGACGTTTCGGAGAAAGATATGATCTGATATTTTTCCGTTCTGGATTTTCCACTCTGAAGGGAAGAGAATATTTTTGAAATTGAAATAACACACGGAATATCATTTTTTCGTCCCCGATTCAAAATTTAAATCGATTTCACTTCTAATTCACTTCTCACGGAATTTCTAAAATAATATTAATATCGCTGATGTTTTCGCTTCGTATTCAATTGAAAAATTCTTAAGTCATGAATTTTTTTGCCAACTTTTAATTCTTCAACTGTTCGTAGTTTACAGAGGAACCTTATTTCTGGAGTTTATGAATTGGCTGATATGCATTTGCGGTGGCTTTAAGAAATGGTACTCACGGAGAAGAGGTGATTTTGGGGATTTTGTTGCTCACTTACCTGAAAGAGAAGATAAAGATTCATTTATAAATGTAGAAGACATTTTCTTAAAACACAAGTAAAAATCAATACTTCTACTTATATGGATAGTGGATTATTTTGCATTTCATATGATCTGAATTTTTCAATGGGTCTTAAGTAAGTATAACTCAGTGTACGGATAAAGGCTGTCAGCACAATGCAATCACTGAAACATTTTTATAGTTTCAATGCCTAAAATCTTTTATTAAAAACATTTTTTATCAAGCATATTTTAGTCACAGTAAATTTTCCACGCTTTTTAATGTTTAAATGGCTTAGAGCCAAATTTATATTCCATAGTGTGAGAATTTCGCGATACTTTTAGAGAATTTAAATCGTGTTTGTTTGAAATTCGCAAGTTTAATCACTTCAAACTGTAATCACCTCCCTTTTACTCGTCGCACTCCGCAGTAATTGAAAAAAAGGGCTCTAAACTCATCATTAGCTTTTTGTACATAAATCGTGAAAGCGATATTAACTTATCTTTATCAACTTATAATCCGAAATATAAACAAATTAATAATTAATTATAGATGCGAAAAATTCCTGCGACGAAGGACACCAATCTGACAATGTATGAAATTAAAACGCATCTAATCAGCACGTGGTATTTCAATTAACGCACACACACAAAAATTATCGAAGAGTTTATCGAAAAGACACTTAATTCATTTGTGTCGATGCGTCATTGATGATGCTATTACACTATTCCTTTTCTTAGAATAGAAGTAGATTATAACTTACCGAATAGAAGAAACTATACGATTCGCACTATTGTATTTCGGGATAGTCGTGTTACTTTCCTTACATATTCCAAGTACGACTTCTTATTCTAATTTAGATTTTTCGGTGTTAGCAACACTAATCTTTTCATACATTTATTATATACTTTCCCGAAAGTCCCCTCATTTTCTGAATCACCACTTGTCATCTTCTTCTAAGCAGTTTTCCTCTCACTTAGGAAATAATCACATTAATTACAGCGAAAAGTGCTATTTATTTACTGTGCTGCAGTACTACTTATTACTCTGGGAGCATTCAGGCTCAGTGAGAGAAGCAATCGCATAATACTTTACTTATTTTTTCAGCCATAAATTAGAGGACAATGTTATTTCACTTATTTCATCTGGAATACCAGACGAGTATTCTGATTTCATGGAGCAGTTAATTCCTTAATATATGTGTTTTATATATGGTCTAGAGATGCACTTTCTAGAGTTCGCGGGTACTCGTTTCATCCGTCGGATCTCATATATTCCAGATTATCTAAGTGAAATAACATCACTCTCTAACATTTTCATCGCAACTACCTACAATACGCTTCATAAAGCAGAGCTTTTTAATTGCTTTACAGTAGTTATTTTAGATATGAGTGCTTCAGTTGAATTTTGTTGAAATTTCTAGATATTCAATTGACTCGAATAGATTCATATTTATTCCTTTGATGTTATATGGGTAATTCTTACGCGATAGTCAATATATATGGGTGGTCTAAAAAGTTTCCGATATTTCGCCATTTCTCGACTTGTTTTCTGAAAATTTCCTGAAGATTTATGAAAAATCTGAGATCGGAAACTTTTCAGACCACCCTCGTATAACTATGCGTTTTAAAAGTTATCGGCTTAACCGATAGGCTTTATGTATATAAATGTAGATGTAAAATACCTTTCCGAAGCTTTTATTAGGCAATAGTATGCGGTCTGATACTCAAACCTATCTACAAAATGAATAACAGTAAGACTTAACGAGATGTTAACATGTGTTTTAATTTGCTAGGTGGAGAATAAGTCATTCCTAAAAATGTAAAGAGAAGTAATTATTTATGTCATTCTTTAACTTTCATGGCGAGATTGGTCCAGTATAAACTCTCTTCCACCCGGTCTTTACAAATTCTATGTGAAAAAATACCAAATAAATTCAATTATTTTTTGCAGTTAACTTATACCTAGAAAAATGAAATATAATAGAAACATTGTAAAAAAAGATATAAAATTATGCAATTAAAAATGTTATATATAATAGCTAATATATAAATAAAAGCAAGCATAGTTTCAAAATGGATTTAAATATAAAAGTATAATACGCATAAAAGATTAGGGATTTGGGAAAAATCTCAATAAACGAAGATCAACGGAGAAAAACCCACGATGCGGGAAATCGCCCACACAAAAATATTACAAGTTACAGTATGTAAAAATAAATTTCTTAGTCACCCATCGTTAATTTGTGTCACTTAATAGAGTAAAGTACCTTTTTTTGAGATATTTTCAAATGTCGGAGCGTTCAAGTGGAAACATGATCTACAAGACTATCTGGTCTACTCTGCACTTCCTCATCCACTCTGCACCGCGCATCTATACTTTTTTGCGAATTCCGCACTTTGGCACAGCTTTGATCCTCCGCCAGTCTGCTCTTAAACAATTGACTATCTCTCCAATTTGCTATTCGGACGCAATAACAGCTTAATTCTAAAGGAGAGGATGCATTGAAGTGTATTTATTACACGAAAGTGTTACGAATCGCTCTCAAATGCACACACAACTACTCTTTGATATTCAGTTCCACAATTCTTCACTTACCGATCTTCTTCGATTATACAATATAGTGAAAATGAAGGAACTGCATTTAATTTATAGAAACATATAATGATCGCATACATCTGATCCTTCAGAATTATAAACAATAAAAATAATCGCTCTTCACTAACACAGGGATTACAAATATTGTAAGATATTCTATGACCAAATTGAGAATCTTGATTCAATATTATTTTCAATTATTTCTGATTTATTTCTGCGAAAGAAAAATGTCTGTCATCGATCAAAATAAACTTAAATGCGTCGTCCAAAGTTGAACGAAGAATACTTTTCGTAGGAAAATAACGATAAGTGATAGATCGTTATATCTTTAATGAATATCCATACATTATAATTCTATCTCCTCGGCAAAAATTTGTGTTAAAATTTTCATCCGTGTATTTATTGCGATACTTGCTGACCTAGTATGGGTAAATATGTAAATATAAAATTAATAAACAACGGTGATTATTATATAAGATATATGTATCATTCTACATCTGGTCTGTCATCTTCAGCAATCCCTTTGTTAAAGAAAAGAAATTGGAATCGGAAATTCCTTTTCGGAACTTGATGAATAAGAGGTTTGAAAAACTCTCCGATCCCCGAATATACCTTTGAACGTCGGCTCAATAACTCGAACGGAGAAAAGAAGCATTTACCCCCTGAAGATGGCGGCATAGTCGCCGAAATTTGTATTGGGTGATTCCAAGTGGGTTGCTAATCCTTCGGCCGACGTTCACCGGCGATTGGAGTTATCTCTAAACCTGTCAATAATATGAAATCCCAGTCTTCTCCGCTATATTCTGTTCAGTTTTTACTATTGCTTTTTGTTTTATGAGCATGGATTGTTTTTCTGACGAAGTTAATTTCGAGCCAAAGGGAAGAGAGTGGGCACAGAGATTGAATCGTAGTCCAGTTGATGCTTTGCATTATTTCGGTATAATTTGGTTCGACGAGCCTCCCATACATTATTCCACTGATATCAGTGGACAGAGGCGGAACTCGTGCATTCATTCGATTCTTTTTCTCCTCCGATAAATGCTTTTGAATTCTGCTGAATTTAAAATAATGAATTGAGAAATTTCATTTCAACCTCTCCGTTTATGACTTAATTTATTTAGTGTCCTCAATTTTGACCTTGGATATTTATTTATCGAATAAAAAGAAATTTCTTTGCTGCACATTGAAGAATCAATCACTGTTTTGGTTGTTATCGCCACTCAATTATAGTTTGTGGAGTATAGAATAATTTTTATATGTTGTTATTTATTAATAATCTCTTAATGATCATTGTTTCCTCACTAATTTTCTTATGTTTTATGTCATTATTCGTTTTCAGCTGAAACTATCTTCGATTATCAAATGTCTGTGAGTAAGAAGATGGAAGCATCGATATGTGAGAAGGTGTATGTATTTCAGTACATAGATATTGCTTATTTTATTGAAATATTTTTGTTTTTGGAACTTTTCCTTCTATTTACTTCCTATATTTATATGTTTTGGTTAGTTTTCACTCTTGAACTTTAGCATTTGCTCAATACGTTTGATGAAGACATGACTACAAAATTCTAAATATTCATTGCTAATTCTAAATATTCATCATGAATGTTGCAGTATTTTAAAAATAAATAAATAACTCTCTGCATAACTAATTTTACGAAAATTGTAAGTATCCATTTACGCCCAATCCAGAAATAAAATAAAAATCATGAATGGCAATTATACTGGATAAAATAATAACATTGCATTTAAAAATGATCGTTTTTATTTATTTCGAAGACTTGATTTGCTTAATAAATTTTAGAGAGAGTATTTTCGTCGAATATGTAATTGATATTATGCGCCCTCCTTGTTACATAGGCAGTTCTAATAATGCGATAAAAATCAGAGAAATAGATTCTAGAACCAGTCGATGCAAGAATTAATTTTTGAGAGAACGATACGCGAAAGTAATCGATTAAGAAAGTGGAGTCACAGTGAATGCATCCCCTGCCACACGCCTAACACGGCTTGCAGGGTACATGTAGATGTGGATGCATTTCTATTGTAAGATTATTAGGTTTAATAGCCGAATAGTTTCAAAGTCAAATGTCGTGCGTTATTTCTTGAACATAAAGATCTTATTAGCCTGAAAGACGAGAAACTCTTAATTTCTTTTTACAGTCCTGGACCACTAATTCTGTTATACTTTGAGTTCGTGTTCATCAATGTGGTTCATTCTCGTTTCGTTGAAGTAGAAGTTTCTTCTTAATTCAAAATAGCATGAATGCATTTCCGGGGAAGTTAATTTTGTGATTTGAGAACTTGAGAATATTAAAGGGAGTAAAGTGGGGGCAAAGTGGAATATTGACCCGGACTGCGGTTTGTCATTATAACAGTTGAATCACAGCTATGACCTGTGCCAGTCTAAGGTCATTTTCATTTAGCTCATTTCGCACATGCTTACTCTCAAATTTGACAAACTTTGCTGCAAGCAAACGTATAAACCTGTGGTAAATGTACTTCACAACCTTATCCCTTATTAGAGAGAGAGGAAGGATGAGTACCAATGCTTCGGGATACCGGACGAATTAAAGTTCGTTCAAACAGTGAAAGAGTCGGCAATGGATAGAGCAATATTGTTTATGATAGCAACAAGACTTTAGTTGGATGATTAAAGTAATTTTGATCTTATGCACCCCGCCTTACATCGTTCGTTTTTTAACTTGATATTCATATAATAATGAATAAAACTCCATAGTAGAACGTTAATATGTTTATTGCAATTGTTTGAGTTATTGCTGTAATTTTTGCATATTTTTCTACCTATCCTAATCCCTTTTCTCATTTTGCATTTTCCCCCTATGGCATGCTTTATGTCCGACGGCAAAAAACCGGAAGGTCAATTTTTTTTAGTGGAGTGAAGAATAGTATGACGCTTACACATTACACGGTGACGTCGAGGCGACCACGGCTGGCAGCCGTACTCTGGTACGCGGCTGCCGTGTTTTCTTTCGCTCGCATATGTAACTAAATGTACTCTTTCACATTAAACGGCGCTTTTAGCCGCACTCCACGTGGTCAGAGACAACTCGTGTTTTACGTTGGATTCTCTTCTTTTGAAATGGAAGAAATTGACATTCATCTACATCTACATGAATACCCTGCAAGCCGCCTTTCGGCGTGCGGCAGAGGGTGTAAACACCAAACGATTGAGCTACTTTTTTAGCCTATTAGTATAGCGTATTGTTTGCGGAAAGAATGAGTCCTTAAAACGACTTGTTCTAGCGTCTATTTCTCTTATTTTGCTCTCATTATCGGATCGGCTGAAGTAACAGGGGGTCGCACAATATCAACTACGTCATGGGAAAACGTGCTTTCTCTAAATTTATTAAGGAGTCGCAACCTAGCTTCTAACCGCCTTTCTTTCAATGATGCCCAACCTGCATCTGAGAGCATCTTCGTGACGCTAACCTTTTTCTCGTAGCATTTTTTACCGAAACGTATCGCATTGCGCTGAACTTTCTCAAGTTCGCGGGTACCCGATTCATCCGCTGGGTCCCATATACTTGCCGCGTATTCGGGATGGGGCCTGACCAAGGAGAAATAACATCCTTCTCTAACTTGCTCTACGCATCTACCAACAATACGTTTTATGAAGCCGAGCTTTTTACTAGCTTTACCGTAGATTTTACGAATGTGAGTGCTCCAATTTAAATTATTGGTAAGAATTACCCCAAGATACTCAACTGATTCTGCTACATTTATGACTAATCCATTTATTACGTATAGGTAATTATGACGCAATTCTTTCTTTTCGAAGAAATTAACTACGGAGCATTTACTCACATTGAGATCTAGTTCCCATTCTTCGCACCACTTTTGAATTGTTATTAAATCATTAGATAGAGAAATACGATCGTCATCGTTAGATATTTCTCTATATATGACCGAGTCGTCCGCGAATATCCTAACATTGCTATCTATGTCTTCACTCAAGTCGTTAATGTATATCAGGAATAGAGGAGGCCCAATTACGCATCCCTGAGGAACGCCTGAGGTAACTTTGACTCTGTTCGAAATAACGCCGTCAAGTACTGCTTGTTCTTCCCATTAATTACGTTGACATTGATGTTTCAGTTACTCTGGTCCTAGATAGACCTCAGGAGATAAATACTTGGATATTCATAATGATCGAAATTCTAAAAATGGTACCTTGAGTGAAGTTTGTATCGAAATGAATCTATCGTTTGAAGTGCTTAAGGACAAACAATAAACAAGTATAATTTTTTACTTAAAAAGTAAAACACAAACTTTCTTAAAATTATTTCATGCTAAATTGCAAAGATATTATACTTATAATACTTATTGTATTGCGATATGATATTTTAACAACGCAGATTCACACGAGATATAGGTACTTATGATATAATTTTTATAATTTTATAAAATGAAATCTCTTTTCCATCGCAATTTTGTAATGTATGTATTCTATACTAAACTGTATTAAATTTTACGTGCATGCATCGCAAGTCTTGTCATAAGTAAAAATCATACCTTTTCACGGTTATTTCTACATATGGTATTTGCCACGGTATCTTTCCGACATATAAAGCAAAATAATTAAATTGTATGATTCTAACATTGCTTGCGGCTCACGATTTTTTCGAACGTCTCAAACCTTACAGTTGTTGTTCGATCTAAGTGGTTTATTATTTTTTTTCTTAAAGACTATAAATAGGCAATGATGGTTGAACATTTTCTTGCATTATTTTTCGTTGTGGAGAAATTTCTCCAAACAACAACTCTTTCCTTTAATTTAATTATTGTTTTGGAAATAAATTATTTAACGTTCAAGCAAAACAGTGTGTATCGCCTTAAAACTAAGGGTCGTTTCTGTAGGATTATTATTCACCTAGGTTTTCGCAAAGCAAAATGTGTATTATTCCAGTTGAATGTTTTCGTTAATCCATTTCGGTTATTTTTAAGGGAAAGGGGATAATTTCATCTGAAAGCTATCGAGAAAGCATTTGCTATTTAAAGGAGAAGTAGCTCTGGCGGCATTAATCAGCCGAGTCATTCTTCAGCTGTAGGAGAATTAATAGACCCGTACGAAAGGATTTGACGTTAATGTGTCTAATAATATTGATTTATTTACTCGTGCGTCCGTCTTCCAAATGACGGCTCCACTTGTTTGGCCGATCGCTACTTCCGGATGCAGACAAATGAACGCCGATACGCGCATTTGTCGCTCGACGCATTTCTGCGGTGAAACAGGGAAATGTCGGCCGGATTCTGCGCATCGTTTCCTTTCTCTAATTTCCAGATTATTATTTCCGAGAGGACGCATTTGACAATGGAAATTCATTGCTCCCTATACAATATGAATGACTCATGGGCAGTCAGGGATTCCACCTTAAAATCAACCATTAGCTTTCAATTCGGGGAAAGCCATTAGCCAGCGCTTTCGACTTTGGTTCGATTCCCAGTGGGAGTGCGAAATGACCTAAGCCGTCGAAGGAAACGAACATTACAACTATAAGTCTACTATTCCAAGTTTCTTCTATTTTCCTGCTGAGAGGATTCTTGAACAGATTTCTTATGACTTTATGTCAAGGAATGTTTCTATTTAAGATTCCATATATTTATGATTTGAAGTCTCTTTTTTCAACTCAGGCGTCAGTCGTTGCTGAAAAACTTATAAAGAATACAAGTGCTTTGTTTTGAAATGTTTTGTTTGAGATGTTGTGTTTCTGCATTTAAATGAAAATCCATTGAAGGAACCATGTTTGCAGCATTAAAAGGGAATTTGCTGTTAAAATCTGTATTCTAATTCTACGTTCTTCTTTTTTCCACTTTTTCCTAAAACTTTCGTAGGTTATTCACACTCCTTTATCTTTGTGGGTATTTTTTTATGATCTAATATATCAGCTCATTTTCTTTCTCCTTCCTTCTTCTCCAATCCTTCTCTCATTTTTCCTATTTACATTATACTTTATTATATTTCTTCAATCATAATTTGCGTACCTTATAGTACATGTACATTCTGCCAAGAGTCAAAAGGAAGATGGGACTATCTAGTTCCAATTTTACTTGATAATAAACATTTTATGTTTTATTATGCGTATAAAAAATTTGCTGCTGCTGACCTGGAAACTGTGTCGGATGGCTGGTAACTTGAAACTGGGGCAAACCTATTAACTTGCGTTTAGAGCGATGTATAAATACTTAGGTGTATTTTCAGAAAGACTCGTATACATGTGTTGTAAAGTAACCAAAATATTAGTGCCCTTTTTATTTCCAATCAACAATTAAACTAACTTGTTTTGATGAAAAATCATTTAGATATGTAAATAGTATAAAATATGTAGATCATCGTAGAAATGTTCTTTTATTAGCTTTAAGTAGGTGCTCCTCATCTTGATTCTAAGCAAATCGATCCTTCAGCTAAATCATCGTGGAGGGGTGTCGACCTCGGGTAATCCGCAATGACTTGCGGATACGTACTTGCAGGGAGATATTGCTCTAGGCAAGTCATTCCCGACTCGAGAATTGATATTTACAGTTGGCGTTGGCATGTAAAATAATTGGTTATTCTCTATCTGGGTGAATGTCTCCCAATGAGATACGAATGCTTCGATCGCTTTGCCACACTTTCGTAAGGAACACTCTTGCAGACGCCCTTCGACTCCTATGAAAATAATTGCGTTAATGATGAGGCTGCTTAATCAATGACATTAATAAAATCAATCGTGGAATTTTACAAAACTCTTGAAATTCATCTTGAAATGAAAAACACTTTGTAAATTCCACAGCAGATTTATTTAATTAATTTTAGGTGCTAAATGACTTCAACGGTCGATGCATTTTTAACTATACCTGTAATGTTTAGGTCAAAATCTGAAGATGTCAGACTCCCGGACTTTGTCAATGCGTTCGACTTCGGCGAAAGCGGTTCTGGGTTCGATTCCCGGTGGGAGCCCATGTACGAAATGACCTCAGCTGTCTAAGCACTGTTCACAATATTACACACCAGAAGATGCCAATACATTGACAAAACGTGTCGAAATAAAAATCAGTTGTGAAATTTATAACATATTTTTCTTTTCAAAATGGTTGATCAGTTAATGGAATGAGACTCGAGGAAATTGTGCTTTTTCCAAAAACTTTAAATTAAACAAATAATAAACGACTGGTTTCAACGAATAATGATCATTATCTGGTGGGATTTATTTTCACCAGTTGATTGAGTTGAATCCTTCATCGAAACCGGCCGTGTGTTGTTTTCATTAACAGGTAAAATGGATTTCCACAATTAACCGCCTGATTCTGTGAAGTTTGACATTTAGTTAACCGAGTTTTACGTTAAGAGAAATAGAAGCACAATAATGAATACGAAAATATTTGACGAAATCAAATTAAGTATAAAAATAAATTAGATGTAGCCTCGTTCAATTTCGTGAAAAGGAGTCATACTAAGGAATTAAAATAAACTCGAATTTTTCCAGACAGTTAAGTTATTAACGACAACTAATTTCCTTTACAATTAGGTATCTTCTGATACATTACGCGCCTAAAAATGTCTGCTTGTTAGCGAAATTAGTCAGCACAAAGAAATTCATTCTGTGTAGAAATGACAGTCTTTTTTAAAATTATATAGTAACTATAAAGAGTACAAGTAAATGTTTGGTAAAAGCCATCCTTTCTCATACAATTATTCCATCGAAGCTAAAGGTCCGGAAGATATGCCAAATCATGTATTAAGGGAAGTAGCAAGAAAAATAACTATTTTTTTAAAACTCATTTGTTTTGTTGATGAACGCAGATAATTTCGAAAGACTAGGAAATTGCGAAATTCACTCCTAAATCTAAAATCGGCTCAAAGGAAGTGCTGCGAATCGTTCGCCTATTAAACTTTCTTCGATGACAAGCAAAATAATGAAGCATATCATCATAATTTTTCGAAGGGATTAATTGAAACATGTAAGTTCACAACATGAAGATAGAACCCCGATCTTCGTGACCGTGAGTCTAAGATAGCTGACGCTATCTTAAAGGTGTTTTAAAATTTTCCGAAAACTAAAGCAATTGGATACGGTATATTAACTTCGAGAAAAAAATTTTGATGGGGATTCCCATTATTAGATAATTGATATAAGGATTCCACGAAATATTTTAGTCCATTAATGAATACTTTTATGATGACAAGATGAATTAGTTTAACTATGCGCCATTCTTATTTACGTCGTAGAAATTGTTTCCCTCTTGCATTAGAAAGGAATAGTCCATAAGAATCTACTAAGCTTATACAAAAGTGCATGCCAAAATTTTCTAATATAACCTATAACAGTGCCTAACTTAATTTCAATCAAATCAAACCTAATCTCAGTTGTGAATTGATAGTAAATGGAGGGCATTCACGAATATAGCGGAAGGTCTCCTTAGCTACGAAGTAACGTAAGCTATTATAGATTTAGATAAGTACCCCGCAAGCTGCCAGTGTCGTATGGCGTAATGACACCATCATTGTTTTTTAATCGACCCCATTAGCTTCTCTAATAGCTCGCGGGAAGAACGACGAAATCTTTATCTGTCCTTGCGATCTCCTTAGAACGTTTTGTTGATGCCTCTCGGAGATCGCGCTCATTACTTACCGGAATCAAAATTTCATTCAGCTCGTCCCTAAGTTCGGAACTGAAGAACTTTTCCAAAAAAGTAATCGTTTCTTATCTCCTGAAGCGAATTCCAACCGAGGGATTCTATCATAGACGTAACACTACTGTCGAACCTGATCTCCTGTAACAATTCGAGCTGCTCTACGTTGGGCCATTTCTAAATCTGAGACCAAACCTACTTCGTGTGGATCCCAAATCGCACAGCAATATTCGAGATTATGTCAAATAAGTTAAAAATATGCTATTTCTTTTACTCTTGATGAGCATCCCTTCAGCGTTCTAGCTGTTAGTGTCTGTATTTTGTTCGCCTTACCTATTACATCTCGAATGTGTTCTTTAAAAGATAAACTACTACTAAACGTGACTCCTAGATATTTATTGTGACGCACGAACTCTAAGGGATGTCCTGAAATTTTGTACTGTGCGGGAATAACGTTTTTAGAACGCGTGAAGCTCATAGCAACGCATTTCTAAAGATTCAGATCAAGATGCCAATCCTTACACCATCCTGCTATAACGTCCAAATCGTTCTGTAATATACTTCTATCATTTTCTGACGAAATCTGTCTGTATATGAGGGTATCAGCGGCGAACAATCCTTGACTCGTGTAGGGTACCCCTTGACCGTTCCGGGGTTCACTATACAGCCGAGGCTGCGGAGAAGGTAGCAGGTAGGGTTTTTAGGGATGTGGGTGTTTTTTTAGGTTAGACTGCAACAGTAGGTTATTGAGAAACAAGGCTTCATGTTTTAGATCTGAGTTTGACAGTCACAATAACGAGCTTGGAAGTATATGCGAGCTTAGAAAGTTGATACCAGCTCATAATTTCGTTAGGAAAGAGAATTATGCCAATTATGCCAAAAGTGTGATGAGAGAAGATGCCCTTCTTTAAAGAGGAAAATGAGTAATTTGAAAATTATAGTCATAAGTTGCAGGAGTATACGGAATAAGCAGACCGAATTCCTTAACCTCACTAGAAGCACTTGCGCGGATATTGTGATAGGAACGGAAAGTTGGTTAAGCAAAGATGTTGAATCGAGTGAGATATTTCCTCCGGATTATATTGTGCATCGTAAAGATAGAATCTGTAGAGTAGGAGGAGGGGTATTCATCGCTGTAAAAGTACCTTTGAAGAATCAGCGCGTCGGCTTTCTAGGAAACTGTACAAGTGCAATGGTATGGAGCTCGGTTTTTGGACGGAAGGTACTCTTTTGTTCGTGTTATCGGCCCCAAGATAGTAAAATTCAATGTATACAGGAACTAGCCGAATCACTAGAGATCATTCGAAAGAAAATGGGGGATCCTATCATCGTTGTAGGAGGGGATTTTAACCTTCCCCACATTGGGATAATTTATCGAGTTCATTATCAGGTCGGGAGAAGAGTATATCGCAGAAATTTATAGGTACTTTTACGATTCATGCTTTAGATCAACTAATTTTTCCTATTATTTATTAACGATATGCCGAATGCAATAAAATCTCGTGTACGATTATTCGCGGATGACTGCATTATTTACAGAGTAATCAAATCGAATGGTGATTGCAGTGAGTTACAGAATGATATTGATAGATTAAACAATTGGGTCTCTTTAAACAAACTTGACATCAATATCGATAAATGTAAGATTATCAGCTTTAACTAGACCAAGTTTCAGTGTTCTTATAATTTAGGAGGAGTTGTTCTGGCGAAGGAAAGTAAGATAAAATACTTAGGTGTAACTTTAAGTAGCGATTTGAAATGGAACGCTCATATACAAAATATTTTAAGTAAAGCCAATAAAACATTAAATTTTGTAGCACATAGTCTTAAAAGGTCATGCAAGAAAGTTAGAGAAAATGCGTAGTTAGGTTAGGAAGTCGTTGGTTAGGCCTCTATTAGAATACGGGGAATGCTTGTGGGATCCTTATCGTATAGGATCTATAAAAGTAGTAGAAAAGGTGCAAAGAAGGGCGGCGAGATTTGGGTTAGGGAGGTATGATAAACGTAGCAGTGTAACGCAGATGCTAAAGGAATTAGGTTGGGAAAGTCTGGAAACCAGGAGGAAGAAAAAGAGGTTATCAGTTTTCTACAAGACTTACGTTGGTATGCCAGCGTTCGAAGAAACAGGCAATAGAGTTAGGGAAGCAGATTACTTGGGTAGACGCGATCACAAGCATAAAGTTAGATATATTCGACAGAAAACTGATAATCAGAAGTATTCATTTTTAAAAGAAGTATTAAAGAATGGAACAGTCTACCTGCAGACGTCTTCGAGCCCTTCCCAAAAAAACACAAAAAGCTTTGTAAATAGTATAAGTAAAGCAAATAATTTGACGTGTGAGTCGGGTAATTACAAAATGTGAGTCGAGTAGGGGATTGCCTGGTGGGGTGATGTACGGTGGGGACTTCCTGTGCCCCGTGGCCGCTTCGGTAGCCGTGAAGGCCTACCAGGAACCCTGAAAAGTCTTACATGATCGGTATTAACAAGGGCTACTGCTGCCCGAAAGTATTTTTTTAATTTTACATTTCAATTATGTTCATGTTGTTGCAGTGATCTAAATAAGTATTTAAATGTCATATCATGTTTATGTGTATATATTTCTAAATTGAATTCTTTTAGTGTATAAACTAACTAGTGTAATAGTTGATGTAGTGTGTGCATGCTGTAGATTACATTACGGACTCTAAGTTATACTAGTATAGTATATAACTTTATATTTGTATTGTTTATGTATTAGATAGTGTGTATAAAGCTGTATCGTATAAACGTCGCCACCTGACATGACGTCTATCTGCGACGGTTTTCTGTAATAATAATAATAATAATAACTTAACAAGAAAGTTACGAGGACGATTCGCGAAGGTGAGGTAGTGTATTAGACCTACTAGCTACGTCTCATTCGCACCTTTTCGATGAGCTAAATATAATAGAAGGAATTTCAGACTACGATATTATTGCTGCAATAATTAAAACGGATATAGTAAAATCACTCAAGCCGCCTTGGCAGGTTTATATGTTTCGCAAGGCAAATTTTTCGGAATTCAGGGATTATCTTAACGTTAATAGGGACAACTTTTATAATTTTGTAAGTAGTAATAGCGTTGAGGATAGCTGGATAGAGTTCCTTCGTATACTTAAAGAAGGCTTATCTAGGTTCGTCCCAAATAAACCGTGAGGGAGCGTAAGGAACCACGTTGGATGAAACCTAAATTGCGGGCGTTGCATAGGAGGCAAAGGTTTTTACACGCACGGATGAAGAGGCTGGAGAGGATCGGAGTTGACTTTGAAATTGAGCGACAGAAATACGCGGAGGTACGAAAATTGGTTAAGGAGGAATCGCGGTATGAGATTCTGGAATATAGATCTAAAACCCTTTTAGAGTCTTTAGGAAGCGACCAGAAGGAGTTTTGGTCATACGTTCAAGGATCTCGAGGAGGTCAGTGTTTAGTATCTAGCCTTGTTAATGAAGAGGGACTAGCAGTTAGTGATTCGGTAGGTAAAGCGAACTTACTTAATCGACATTACCAGGAAAACTTAACTTTAAATAATGGAAGCAGGAACGGTTTTTCTATGAGGATTAATTCAAAGATGGGGCCGATCGAGTTGTCAGTGGATGCAATAGGAAAGCTAATGCGGAAGGTTTACAAGAAGAAAGCGCCTGGACCGGAAGGTATAACATCGCTCGTTATTACAACATACAACGCGGATGAGCTTTCCCCCTTTCTTTTCGTATTTTATAGGAAAACTTTGTATGAAGGCGTTGTACCAACGTCATGGAGAAGAGCGTATATCACCCCAATTCCTAAGAAAGGGCGTTCCTCGAAACCGGAAGACTATCGTCCCATATCCTTAACGTCAATTTTCTGTAAGATAATTGAACATATTTGTGCCAGTTCAATGATGCGTTTTCTAGGTGATAAGGGGGAAATTAGTGAATGCCAACATGGTATTCGTAAGGGTAGGTCATGCGATACCCTGTTAGCCCTTTTTGTGAACGACATAATTAAGACAGCTGATAAGGGTATTAGCACAGATGCCATATTTTTTGATAATAGAAAAGCTATTGATAGAGTGTCACAGGTAAAAATAATTCAAAATTGTTGGCTTATGGGATTAATTAGCAAGTTATTGAATGGATAAAATGTTTTCTAGGAAACAGATCGCAGAGAGTTGCGTGGGACGGAAGTTTATCTGATAAGGTTTGTGTCACATCCGGTGTTCCGCAGTGTAGCGTATTAGGTCCTATCCTGTTCCTAATTTATATCAACGATATAATGGATAATATTCGATGTAAGGTTAGGCTATTCGCGGATGATACTGTTATTTATAGAGAGATTGCAAGCGCAGATGACATTGATGCTTATAGATCGATCTGAACCTTATTTCAGGTTGTGCGGTGATTTTCAGTTAGATTTGAACGTAAAGAAGTGCGTAGCTATGAATTTTACACGTTCGACTAATGTTAACCGCATACCCTATAATATTTCAGGATATCCGTAGCAGTTCGTGAAGCATCATAAATATCTAGGCATTGGAGAGTAAAAGAAATTGCGTACTTCTCCCTGATTCGACCTTTTCTTGAGTACTGCTGTGCTGTTTGGGATCCGCACGAAGTGGGATTAACTTCCAGCCTTGAGATGGTTCAACATAGGGCAACTAGATTTGTTACGGGAGATTTCAGATTTGACAGCAGTGTTTCAGCTATGATAGAATCCCTCGGTTGGGATTTGCTTAGTGATAGTAGGCTTGATTGCCGTGGGGAGCTTTTTAATAAATTTATCACTTCGGATCTCGGGGAGGAGGTAGTGGATATTGTCATACCAGTTAGTAGCGTATGTGTTCTTCGAGACAAAACGATGAAGCGTTACAGGGAAATAGTTGCCAGGACAGATATTTATTTCTGATCATTTTTTTCCGCGGAGTATTAGAGAAGCAAACAGCAGTCAAGGATAGATAGGGTTTTCGGTGTTTTACATCCCCTGCCATGCGCCAGTGGCGGTTTGCAGGGTCTTAATGTAAATGTAAACAATTTAACTTTGGTCTATACTTTATCCGCTAGGTCGTTAATATATATGAGGAATAAAAAGCCTAATTTTCTAAGTCAATAAACGAAAGTCATGTTCCGACAGATTGGAAATTGGCAAATGTCACACCTGTTTTTAAGAGTGGATTAAAAGATGATCCAGGAAATTATAGACCCATCTCATTAACTTCGCTATCAGGAAAAGTTATGGAACATATCGTTATCAGATCGCTCATGAGATTTTTACATAATTACCGTTTCCTCAGTAAGAACCAGCACGGTTTCAGAAAGTCGCGATCATGCGAAACACAACTTGCGATATTCGTTCACGACAGCTTAAAGTCTGCCGAGAGTAGAAAGCAAGTAGACGCAATTTTCCTCGATTATAAGAAGGCTTTCGACAGTGTCCCCCACTATAAGTTAATTTACAAATTAAAATTAGCGGGAATTAATAAAGAAGTAATTGACTGGGTTAAGGACTTTCTTTACGAACGGGAACAACAAGTAGTACATGATGGCGTTATTTAGAACAGAGTCAAAGTTACCTCAGGTGTACCTCAGAGAAGCGTAATTGGTCCTCTTTTTTTCCTAATATATATTAATGACTTGAGTGAAGAGATAGATAGCAATGTTAGGATATTCGCGGATGACTCGGTCATATATAGAGAAATATCTAACGATGACGATCGTATTTCTCTATCTAACGATTTAGTAACAATTCAAAAGTGGTGCGAAAAATGGGAACTAGATCTCAATGTGAGTAAATGCTCCGTAGTTAGTTTCTTCGAAAAGAAAGAATTGCGTCATAATTACCCATACTTAATAAATGGAATAGTCATAAATGAGTATCTTGATATAACTCTTACCAATAATTTAAATTGGAGCATTTCATTTTAATGTTGGGTATTGTGGGCACTATATAGCAGTTAATTATTATCAAATATATATAATTGTTTTAATCATCCAGTTTCCATAACAACGACGGCAGTGTCGAAGCATCTATTTTATCCCACATTTTTACACGTCTTTAGTTTGTTTAAACAAGGGAAGAATAGTAGGAATAATTGGAAACACCATGTATGGCTATAAATCCTCCAACATCTCAAAGAGACTTCGTAAAGTTTATGTCTCCGTGTATTACTTTTGGGGGAAGGGCGAGAGATCATTAAGAGAGATCGGGAGAGTAGAGGCTTTGACCACTGCACTGACTGCTGTGCAAGACTGGATCTGCTTTACTTTCGTAACGTACGATTTTGACATTAATGTGGTTACGTTTAAAGGACTGTCATTATCGCAGAAAATCAATCCCTTATTTTCTCAGAAAGTTTCCCGGTAGAATTTTTCCCTACAAAAATAAAACGTAATATACCAGCTTCATTTCTCCTTGCATTTTACCGAAAGCTCAAGGCATTTTCACAGATATTCCAAAGACATTCGTCTCCAAAAT
Organism: Pachydiplax longipennis; assembly: GCA_036926295.1. Lineage (NCBI taxonomy): Eukaryota > Metazoa > Arthropoda > Insecta > Odonata > Libellulidae > Pachydiplax > Pachydiplax longipennis. The sequence continues at coordinate 1,917,748 of JAVFKF010000054.1, forward strand.
TTTATACACCAAAATTACTAATAGAGCGAATTTCGATTCCAGGAAATGCCGTGATTCTTGAAAAGTAGACCCAAACACATCGGCTGAAAGATGTACCCAATTTCTTGAAAGTGTCCCTTTCTCATTATTCCTCCGATTATGACACTATTTAACCTTGATTAAATTCCACCATGCTGTCAGGAATTAATGTCGCTCCATACCCTCTTCCAAATCAATTTTCCTCTCCGCCCGCACCATAAGGAATACACGTCGCCATAAGCCGTAATAAGTCTCTTCATGACACTGAACGGTGTATGGAACTCAGCAGTCCGTCGTTTTTTGTTATTTTTAATTCTATTCAGAAGAAATCTCTTTATTATTAGACAAATAGTATTTTTGTGAACTGTACGATAGGCCTGTATCGAAATTTAAAAAAGTTTCGTTTTTCGCTCATCAATAACTGAATGGCGAAATTCAATTCACGCTACACCTCTTTCTAATGGCGCGATATTCAATGGCAATTTTCATTTCACGATGAAAAATCGGAAATATCAAAAAACCATCCCCTTTCAATTACTTTAATCCTAAAATTTCCGAAATCGCAATAAAGGGAATGGTTTTTATCAATCACGCTTCGGATGCATAGATTGAGTTTGTTCTCCGATATTGATACGGAATGATACCCTTCCAAATCCCCGCAAAAGTAAATATTTCACAAATAATCAAAAATGTCACTTTCGAACGCGGATTCGATAAATGAAATAGCCTCGCCGCGGTCGCTCTCTGACTTTTTAACGATTTCAAGTTATTTCCACCGAAATCCGAGAAAATGAAACGGGTGGCGATCGTCATTTTTTATTTACTTTTCCCGTCGTTTTCTGGAATGTCGTGATTGAAGCGCAAGACCTTTCTGACCTCTATCAATTGTAAATAGAAAATGAATTAAAATTCCGTAAAAAAGGAAGCCGAACGTTGGACGGTGATGACAGTAGAGAATGACACTTTTAAAAGTAATGCGGAGTGCATATGTTATGTATTTTTGTAGCAGATTTAACTTCCATTCTGAGAACTATGGGACCTATATCATGGTTACTTTATAACTAAGGGAAAGTAAAACCTGCTAAAGACGACATCCCGTTAATACGCGGCTATCTCCCGGTCTCTGATACCCGCTTAAACAGCGAATTTTTCCAATCCACATATGCACTACAATCAACTTTAATCAACGCACGCACTTTAGCTGAGAAAGATCAGATGTATGCAATAAGAACTACGCATTTTTAAATATGTTTAAATAGGTTTCGTCATTTTGACTGAAAATCGCACTCGTTTAATAAAAAAAGTTTAGTTAAATTACCCTCCAGTAATTTCATTTCCATGGTAATAATGTTAGATCGATTATCCTTTAAATGAATATTAATTGATCCTTCCTTTGCATCAATACCAGTTGATCCTATTTTGCTATCGATCTACTTTTTTCACTGCGAAGTGTTTAACGTTATATTTAAATGTAATCCGCGAATGCAGAGGGATAATGATTATGTCTGTTTCGTAAGCAACTTTTTTCCCAAAATAATCTCACCCCTACCGTTATTCGCAATCCAAGCTAAAAAATCCTCTCCCAAATAATTAAAGTAATTTGAAAAACGTGGCGTTTCTTTCTTGAATGCATGTTATAACGACCCAATTTCAGTATATCATTGCGACAGAGAGAGGAAAAAATATTCCAAGAAATCATCTTAAAAGCTCATTTTTTTTCTTTTTAGCCATGAATATTATGCTTACTACAGATATTGCTTATTGGTGCACACCGGCATAAAGTATATCTTTTTGCTATTCACAAATTCGCTAGTTTCCGGCTGTAATTTGACAAATTGTAAATATCGGTATCACAAAGAATCGCTTCTTTTTCACTAAGGATATCATTTTCTAACCATAAATTCTATTTATGCAATAATTCTCCATAATTAAATACTGGAAAAATGAATTAGCTCGGCTTCAGCAATCGTCTAAGTCATCAGAAAGACTGCTTGTCTACAAGTTTGTACAAATTTTTGTCCCTCTTGTTCTACTACTAGCAATGTTGAATAAAACGATAATTTCTGACCTAAGAATCTTTATTACTATACATTTCTTTTTTGTTGGTACGTTTCATGATATCTTTATATATTTATCCATCCAATGTCAATCACTCCCGTAAAAATCACGAGAAAAACTTTTAACGATAATTTCGAGAAATAAATAATAATAAATTAACGATAAATAACATCCCGAAATGATAGACGTATGAAATTTAGAAATTCGTCAAAGTTCCAATGGACTATTACTAATCAATATTTTCTGCTAAAGCGTCATATGTTGGACTATGGAAGACTCGATAATACTCATATAAGAAATACATTTTAAGTTCATTCCGATCGATTGAAAACATCTTTTACTTATAAGAAATGGTAACCCTCCGAAATCTAGACAAATACCAAAATAAAGAAAATAGAATAAAGATTCATATATGAGTCGCGCAATTTCCCTTTGGATTTGAATTCACGAGATTTAAGTCAAATGTGAAAACAGTTTTGCATTTTAAACAACCTTTGACAACGAAGGCGATTGTTGAACTCGACTATCATACATATATATGGGAAAGAGAGGTCTATATCTTTGTTTCTATTATCCTATATTTAAATTTATTATTTATATGTTAAATTTAGTTTTTTAACCGTGAATTCGTTAGTATATACTTATATAAATATATACACAGGGATGATAATGATATGAGATGGTTAATATATAGTCGAATTTCAGTAATGCAGCATAGAAAGGATTGCAAGACATTCTCTTGAATTCGCCAATGTGGAGTTCACAAACGAGTACAGCCGCTGGATGAATACGCAAATATATGTTTATGCGATGAAGAAGAAACGGTGAAGCGGAAGAAAGAATTGCGTGTAGGGACAAGTGAAGGTAGGCCATGCGAAAGAGTACACAAAAACGCGAAAAATGTGTGGGCAAAGGCAGTTTGTCTTCATTTGCCTCGGGGGCCAAAGCATAAGGGGTCTCCATTTCACACACTTTTTCACTCCGCCGAAAATATATGTTGTGCTCTCTCCCTTTTCCTGGAAAAACGAAGCGCTCTCTTTTTTACGCCGGTGACCTCTTTCGGTCATTTTCCGAACCTGTTTTTCTGTCCCTTTTGTCCGTGTCGATTGGCATTTGACGTTTGGTCGAAAAGGGCTATTAGACATCCTTTTAAGTCGATCCTCTGCATTTCCTCAGAATGTTAAGCTTATGAACGATTGGTGAGTGGCAGGGGATGCCAATGTCTTCCCACATAGTCTCACCATTATTATGCTGTTTTTCTACAATCTTTCTGAAGAACAAATGTTGAAAGGCTTATAAGCGCTTAACATTGAATACCTTCACTTAGTTTTTAAATTGTAACGAGAGAGAGGTAGAGTAGTTATATTGTAACGAGAACCCAGGCTAAATGTAAAATAAATAGCGGGTCCCCGCCGAAGATGTGGGGACACACCCCGAGTGACACTTGGTATGTAACCCGATTTCGGAACGACACTAATTGAGGGTGACAGAGAAGCAAAATTAAGAGATGCCTGTTTTTAAAAGTTCTCCACTAGCTGAAGAGATTTAAATTTACTGACTGTTTAAAAATGACTTTCTCTTAACTAAAACTATTATTACGAAACCCTCCGCCAATTAAATACCTTTCCGGTATCTACTTAGCTGAGCCCGTGTCGACTTTTAACAATGGAGATGCAAATGAAATCGATAGAAATGGATAAAAATACGTTGAAGGTGGTAATTGGTGCACATATAAAAGATGAATGATTCATGATCCATAATTAAAGAGGGAAAAAAGTCGGTCGGTGGGGCTTGCGACCACTGCTTGTCTAGCAATCATAAAGCTCGTTTACTAATCGCATTAATTGCAATTATCATTGATAACTTTTTTCGATTAAGAAGAGACATCGTGGAAGATGTAGCCGATATTATGCGTTACATAGCTGTTTATTAGGGAAAGAACAGAGAAATGGATTCAAGAACCAGTCTAGTCAATACTAGGGTAGTTTCAAGTCACATATCTATTATATATAGCTAACTCTCCGGAAATATATCTATTATATATAGCTAACTCTCCGGATATATATCTATTATATATAGCTAACTCTCCGGATATACCTATATATATGGATATACGAGTAACAGTTGCTTGCATACTGCAAGCTGATTGGTAAAAATATACAATAAGTTCCCCTTACCGGTGTCATCTTCGAAGCTTATCCAGCAAAATTCTTAATAATTGCCGCAATGCATTTATTACGTGAGAAATTTTCATCCATCTGGCATCGAACTCACGATCATATGTAACCTTTCCTCCACTGGTTCTATAGAAAACTACTTCAAACGGAAACGCTGTGATTTTGAATAGTCTCCTGCATAGAGAAAGGCCTCAAAACAATTTTAAAAAATTAGCGTAAATGATCACCTGGCGTCGAAAACAGGACCCGTTCGTGAGAGACAATGGCATACGAATGTTAGAGAAGTGCAACTCTGACGTGTTTCAAAGTTTCAAATCAGTATCTTATCGGGAAGGTCCTAAAATAAGATTCCGTTATTTTCGTTTGAAATGCATGGTAGAATCGGAATGACACTCTTGCATCGAACCAAGGACCACTGGAGAAACGGCGAACCTCATGAAAGAATGTTTTCAAACGCCTCTGTCAACATTCCGGGTTTTATCTTTCCAGCTTATCGGGAAGGCATTTAAAAAAATCGTCCAAGATTTCACCAATGCATTTCCTACGGAAGCTTTTCGAATCCACCTGAAGTCGAACAAACGGTCATTTGCTAACATTTCTTCCTTTGGTACTATGTCTCATCTGCAAACACCTTAATTTTGAGTGCTCTATCTCATCGAGAACGGTCTCAAAACGGATTGCAAAAATCGCGCAAAACACCGCCTAGTGTCGAAGTCAGGACCCTTCCGTGAGAGAAAATAGCAAATTAATATTAGATATGTGCCATTCTGACTTCTTCCAAAGTTTGGATTCAATAGCTTATCGGGAAGGTCCCAAAATAAGATTCCGTTTTCCCCGTTTGAAATGCATGGTGGAATCGGAATGACCCTCTTGCATCGAACCAAGGACCACTGGAGAAACGGTGAACCTCATGAAAGAAGGACTACAAACGCTTCTGTCACCATTCCGAGTTTTATTCTTCCAGCTTATCGGGAAGGCATTGAAAAAAAATGACAAAATTTACAGCAATGCATTTTTTATGGAAGAATTTCGCATCCACCTGGCGTCGAACGTAAGGTCATTTGGCAACATTTTTACCATGAGAACCATGGAAGGCTTCCTCAACTTCAACATCCGAGATTTTGGTTGCTCCATCTTACCGATAAGTGCCTCAAAATAATTTTCAAACATCCGTGCAATGCATTCTTATAGGAATATTGCGATTTTTGGTTGAAAAATAATGTTGCCAAATAACCGTGAGTTCGACGCCAGGTGGGTGCGAAATTCTTCCTTAAGAAATGCATTGCTGCAATTTTTGAATTTTTTTTCAATGACTTCCCGATAAGCTGGAAAGATAAAACCCTGAATGGTAACAGAGGCTTTGAAGGATTGCACTTATCTAATATTATTTTGCTATCTTCTCTCACGGAAGTGTCCTTATTTCGACGCTAGGCGGTCTTTTGCGCGATTTTTTGCAATCATTTTTTGAGGTCGTTCTCGGTGCGATAGAGCAATGTATATATATATATATATGTGTGTGTGTATATCCGTCATATTATCTGTCATTATGTGGATGCAGTGGCCTACTTAAACAGCCTTATTGGCTCTGATTTATAGTTATAACCTAAATATTTATTATCAAAATGTCCGAGTGCTTAGAGTGTCTGTTGAAGTTTCCAAACTATCCATAGATTATCTCCAACGGTTCATATCCTGTCCAGAGAAAAATTAATTTCTCAGGTTTTGTGAGGTTGATAATATATATGGCTGCCATCCACCTCCGCTCTTTTGGTTTCTCAGTTTATCTTATCTAAATCTCACCTTAGCTACCCATAAGTTCACCGTCGCAAATTGTGCAGAGTCCCTGTAAACATCATTCGGCAGCATTCATCCCTGTTTTTATTTGCTTAGGCATATTGATTTTCAAATGAAGTAATTTTATAGTATATTAATTGCTCGATATTCAGTTTTTCCATTTCTACGGAAAACCTACCATCGACTGATATAAACGACTGTCAAACAACAAATGGCTGAAAATTTCAACAATATTTATGAACGCATGCGTGATTATATTAGCATAATTGAATATTTGTGACGAGTCGCGAAATCATTATGTTGAGGATTCATATTGTTCTCGTCATTCAGTTTTTCCGGAGAAAATACGCTGACGTAATCGATCAAAATAGTAAGGTCATGATGTACCCCGATATACCCCATGCCATACCCCGATAGCTTGCAGGGTACGTACGTAGATGTAGACCTCCTTTGGGGTGTTTAGGAATGACAAAAATCGCTTTGAAAGTGTGAAAGGTGAGATGTATATTTCCAATTTAAAACTCAATAATAATCCTCTCCCCTCGATTTGCGAATATAAAATGGGTGTGCAGTCGACGTCATCATTCAATCTTTTCAAAATGCGATAAATACTAATTAGCCCAGATTTTATCCGTCAAAAACAGGATCGCTTATTTTTTATGAGATGAGCCTTAAATCATTTAATGGATCTATAATTCACCATTAATACTGTCAACGGAAATTGACGTATTTTTTAAAGTATACAGTTGAAGGATTCTGAGTCTGCTATTGATTTTATAAATTATAGTTACTTGTTATAGAATTGCCTCCTTTGAAATTGACTGCTTTTCTTTCTTTGTTTGCAACAACATCGGCTTTTAAATCACTCAAAACTCTGCATGTGTACACGTATATGCAATGTACATGTACTAAGTGTGACAACATTTAAAGATTTCACTTTACGATAGTTTAACAGCAGTAAATAATATTAATAAATGACTACTTCGAATCAATTTGGAGAATCTCATTGCCTCTGAAACGATTGTTCTGCTCTCACATGTTTCCTGCATTTTAGAACTTATTCTGCGTTTGAAACTCCCTACATTCTAGAACTTACTGTTATTTTTTGAGAAAATAAACCCTTAATTTGAATTATAGCGGTGCGAAATATTTCAGTGCGATCACTCATATAATTTGATATATAAAATACCTTTTTCGAGTATTTAAATCGTGACCTCATTCTTCTATGCATTATTTCGTCGAGTGACGCTGAGTTTAATTACTCTTCACATTTCATTTCAGTTTTTGTTTTAAATGAAATATCAATTATTTAAAAAATCACGTTCGATAATTGAATATCAGATTAGTCTTTTTGGAGTCATGCATGCTTCTACATCATTTCTTATTGCTTGATTACCCATTGAAACCCCAGAAATTGTTTACGTGGAAATTCGGAATGAATTAAATGATGGTGTGGTCCCGATAAAAGAATAATGAAAAATATATGTTTTATTTCTAAGGCTTAAGTAAAATCACTCATTTGATTTTTACAATGATGATTAAATTGTAGAGTAAGCAGCGAGTATTAGGTACACTTAATCGGAAGGCGTAAGAAGGATGAGAGTGTAAGTAAAATGTTAGATAAGTTAGGATGGGAATCGCTATCGTAGAGAAGTAAGATATTATAATATTAATATAATAATAATAATTACTGATCGGGTGTATATAATGCATGAAACTTTAACGAAAGCTGGGATAAACAACGTTCAAGGTTTCAAAAACGAATTTATATAATACGTGGCATTCATGAATCATGTTTTATTTTTCATTTCATGTATGTAGGTGTTTTATACCTTGAGAAAATGTGATATTGCATGTTCCTGGTATATTAATGATTGTAATTTGGTTGGGCTCTCATTACAGTATTGATGATTCCGTTATTATAGAATATTATTATTTTTTTTAAAAGCAATTGTATGAAGTGCTTCGGAAGGTTTTCTGCAGAGATTTTCCTTCTGATATTAGTGAATGCAGAGATTTTACTTTGCTTTTTTCCGCTAAAATGACTGATATCAGATTAGATGCCTATTTCTAGCCCTAAAATAAAAAAATTAATAAGTTAATAAGGATTAGTGAAGATACAGAGCGTAATTCGTTTCCAATGATATTTATATTACAATGGATAAGGATGAAAGCTATTCCATCTACATATGTAGCTTTAGTCTAGATGTCCATTTCGATTTTTCATAGACTGTTTTTTTTTTGCTCAAACATTATGAAAGAGTTCGCTGTTTATCTCATCTAATGCGAGATGGTGTGCAAGGCTTGAACCACGTTAATCATCTGCTGATTATTTTTGCAACTGGAATCCCGAAACATCCCTGAAATAGTCTCCAAAAGCTTTGTGATGTACTATGGGATACTCCATAATAGAAGACGTTAGCTCAAAGAACGATGAACTTCAAAGCAAAGTGATTTCACACTCAAGAGCTTGTTATATCATTTTCAGTCTCAATCGTGAATTTTTTAAGCTTCAAAGGAAATATTTTCTCTTTCTAGGGCGCTCTCAGTGATTTTCAGCTGAAACTCAATCATTATCGGACTGCTAATAAAGCCATAATTTATTTAAAGTTTAGTAGTCAAGCGCAAATATAGTGATCAAATATTTGTTAGTGGTAGAAATTGTTAAAGTCCTGATGTACTTTTTAAGAAATAAAGTTACTAAATGTCCTATTGAAATTCATGAGATACACATCGGAGAAGTTAATTTCAAACATTTCTTTCTTCTTAATGGGAGATTCCTTATGAAAGTAACTGATTTGATGGATAGATTTTTGACAGAACATTCCATTTCTGTCGAATCTGTGGAGGGGATGTAAGTTTTTAATATGGTATATTCAAAATTTTTAGAGAAAAATGATCATTATTGTAAAGTATACACAGAAGCCACACAGAAAGTGGTAAATATTCATGCGTAAACAGAACTGTAAAATAGTGGAATGAATCATCTGAAAATATTAATAACCTCTTCCCAAGCATAAATGAAGCCTTCCGCCGAGGGACACTTCTCACAAAATATTTATTTAGCCGTAATAATCTGTTAATTCTAAAATTATCTTGGTTTAATTATAAAATTTAATGAGGGGTATGATATTCAAGTGCTTAATGTTTTTTCGTTGTTTTATGACGAGCAGTAGTGCGTGTATCTGTATATAATGTTGAATTAATGTGGCACAAATTTGATCAATGGTTGAAAAAAATCTTTCATTTTTATTCATTTATGTACCAATTAATTTTTATTTATATTCTTTTGTTTAACTTTAGATAATGACTAAGATGTTAATTGCTATTTTTTATTTCTTTAACTATCATTATAATCAGTATCATTGAGCATATTATTTTTATTATGTGAAACACTGCCAACTCGTATTTAACCTATATGTAGTCTCCAATTCATCATAATAATTCGCTTCAAAAGTCTATTCCGTAACAACAGAGCTGTTTTCATCATAGATTCCTTATGTGTAAAATATAAATTTCCATCACATTCATTGAAGCAAGAGTGGATAGAATCCGATTAATTTTCATCTTTTGTGAAACAAAGGCTTTAATGTTAACTTTATAATAATAATATAGCAGATTTCAATTTCTGTAATTTTTTATTCCAATACTTGCATATTTAATACATAATTAAATATAATAATGGAAGAAAGCACGAGTTAAAACTGAAATCCTTGTCAGAATGTCCTTGGAAGAATCCTTGTCCTAAGCATCAATTTCCTCCGATTTTTGCGCAATTTAAGGGTTTAAGAATTAAAACCGAGGGATTTGAATATTACACTGACAATATGGCCACGTTTTGAGAACTTATCTTTAAGAGAAAATTAGAAATAGTTGGATAAAACTTTATACAGCGCTAACTCTTCCAGCGTGTCCTTCGGGAGGAATAAGTTACGCCAAATTCTTCTTTGCCTTCTTTTAGATTAGTTCCCAAGTTTTCTCAAAAATGGTAAAAGTGCAGTGAGGAAATTATATGGGGAAGTGCAATATAGAGATTCCCCAATGACTCATTTTGACATGCGCTACTTTAGCTTCCTCGCTTCTTATAATTTTCAACATAGCGTAGGACCAAAAAGGTGTTCTTCCGCGAGGATTGGTTTCAGCTTAATTCTGATTGTAATAAATATATTTGAAAATATATTAATATCAGATGTATCTTACGGTCAGACCATCCGCCGAAAATTTCCAGTACGAGATTAAAAGTGTTGTACTCTAGAGAATAACTAGAATTAAACTTCATACGCAATTTAAATCTATATGCATGAGAGACCCATTTAAAACGCTCATGCTTGATGCGCATGTCGGTCCGTATTATACGAACTACATGGTTAACGCTACCGCTTAAGACGCTCTGCTGCTGCTTACTCTTCCTGATTCACTGAAACTCGCTTTAGCCAATCACCTTATACATTTATAATTGCTCTCTGGTAAAAATTGCTTTAAAAAAGACAGAAAAATAACCGAAATTTATTGACTTAGGAAAACGCTGTCCAAAGGAAGACCGATCTTAAATATGGCGACGAGAAAACTACCAATATTATGATACATTAGTTTTCTCATCTGTATCAAGTAAACTAAAGAAGATTCCTTCACTTTTTCAAGATCTGAAGTACTTGTATAAAAATTAAAGGGCCTTAAATCTCTTCCCTTTTGGTTTCAACTGAAAGAAATAAAAATTTGTAATTTTCCAGTCATAGCGCCATTACTCTTATAAAGCGCAGACACTTGGTTCACTGAAGAGCGCGTTCTTAAGCGTCTTCTACGGAAATACTCTCTCTGGCTGTATTAAGGAAATAAGTCTGTGATTGAACCTTGTTTCTTTTAAGGATTTCCATCCTGAAGCAACTGAGTAATACTCTGTCATAGCAATTCCTTATTAAACGTATTGCCCTTCGTTGTGCATTTTATTATTTGCGATTACGATACTTTTCACCCCATACACTCTGTATATATTGAAGGAGAAACCCATCTGGTGCAAAGTAATATCTTCATGACAACTCACAAGCTCACCATTATTCTACCAGCATTCAAAATCGCATCTTTCCATCGTTCAACTAATATTCCCATCATTCAAAATCACTCTTAAATACGGAAAACCATTCGCCATTTCAATTCATTTATTCATTCACAAACTAAAGGCAATATCTTGTCGACCTTTTTTTTTTAAGTTTGTACTCCCGGATAGCCAAGTGGGCAAAGCGTTAAACTTCGATGAAATCGATCGGTTTGCAATTTTAACAACACTACTACTGTTAATTTTGACTTTCCTTTTTCCTATTTCATTTAATAACTTTCATTCCTCGTCCAATTTATTCAATATTTCTACATTTGTGTTTCCTAAGGAAACAAAACTATTCGCTATTTCGATATATTTATCAATTTTGCCAAAGCTGAATTCATTCTATTCTTTCGTTTTATCTAAAAGACATCGTTTTCAGTTTAATTAAACTTTGGAAAAGGCCGTGCTTTGCCCAGAGCAGTGTCCACAGAAATTATGGCCGATGCATTCGTCTCTTGGAAAAACAAAAACATGGCCCACGTGACGAATCGCTCATCTATTTTTTCGCTCAATCTCTGGCGTATTTCCTGCGCGCCATTTTCCCTCCAGGCGGCATTCGATCGCCACCTACATTCGGAGAGAGGAAGCAGTCCCTTCCGGTTTCGCAGTCTGCCGTTCCGGAGTTTATCTCTCAGTCACGGCCAGCTGTCCCTTTCTGAATAAAACGCCTCTCTATCTATTTCCCCGGCGAGAAAACGCTCAAATATGGAGGATATGGATGCTTTGGTGTTTATATTTTCGTACTTCCGCAAAAGGGGGATATTTGCTATGTGTAGCAGACGGATGGGCAGACCGGCGAAATTGTTTCAGAGGACTGACGCTTCTCAATTCGAACGTTTTTGTGTAAAAGTTGGCTCGAGTTTGCATTCAGACTACCATTTTAGGCTTCAGGTAGCGTTAGCCATTTTATTCGGATTGATGTACACCGTCACTCTTCAAGTGTTTCAGTTAAGGCGAGGAAATTTCTCGAGGAGGAGAAAGACGTGCCCAAGAAAGAAGAAAACCAAAGGATGCCTCGGAAATGGAATGCGATTAACTCAATGGCAAACTAAGAGCATGGTAAACAGGGTTCATACCTCTGTGTTTTCACGGATACTTCATTATTTACGTCGATATTTAACGGTTAAATTTAAATTTAGAAAACTTATTTCATTTCTCCAGGTGTAGCTTCAGTGTTTTAGACTGAGCTCCCGAGTAGCCAAAAGGACAGTGCATTTAACTTTGGTGAAACTGAGCCCGAGTTCGATTACCGGTGGACAATATATTTGCAATATGTCCTTAGCTGTCGAAGAAATTTAAAATACAAATACTAGGTTTCAATTGCTTTTACTACGGAAGAATTGAAAAAGGAAATACTTTTCACATGGGGTGTGTTTCTGTTGCATTTTTCAAAGTTGTATTCTAATAAATTAGGAACTTATTTCCATGGGGAAAGTATATCCTATTTCATTTCTTTCATCGTAATGGAATACCACCAAGTCACTTGCCAAACTCTTGAAGTCTATGCTTTCACTCTTCTGGTTGAAGGCAAGTAAGGGAAATGTTTTTGTTTAATCTTTTCCCGAATACCTAAAAAATATAGATTTCGCGACTCCAATGTGATTCTGCAGCAATAAAAATTGAAAGTTCTCCAAGTATAAACCATGCACGCCAAAAGTTAATTTGAAATTGATTCGCTCTAGACATTTTTATGGCTGTTTTATTCATTACGATTCAATCATGAAGAACATGAAATCTTATAGCAAACAAAATAATATTTAAAAAAGGATAAAATAAATTTATCGAAATTCTGTTCCAATATTTTGGTAATTTCTTCAAAACCTCTCAAAGTTACTCAGCAGACTCAATGCAACGGCACTGAGATTCCAACTGCTAGAGTTCAAAAATATCTCCAATGTTGATAATATCAGTTGCTATTTATTGATCCCAAAGCAGAGTATTATTTCATCATCACTTTTACATTAGCGGTAAAAATAAAAGTAGCAAAAAAAATTTCATAACATCCAATGTGATTTCAAAAATATCAGCATGAAGACAATCAATGCGACAGACTTTGTTTCATTCGTTTTAGATACCGCAGGGGTTTTCAGAGGACAATTCCTTTAGAAAAGAACATTTTTTACCGCGATATCATCCCGCAACGTGTTTGTTGAGAAATTTATCAATCTATCGCAATCGATTGGTACATCTTTTATTTCTGCTCCAACCGTCGCATATTTAATGGGAATTGGATAACTCTTCGTCCACCGCATTTCATTAAAGGGCTTCTTTATCTCGAGACATCCTTTCATTTGTCTAAATTTCAAACATTATATGCAGCTATATATATTTCTCTTTCGTAAGTAAGAATTGCAATCTCCTGAATCCTAAAGACATTGAATCGCTTGTCCATTGACGATTCTGTCGACATTATCTTGTAATCTTCTTTCACTTACTCATATTCCCATTGATTCTGAAGAATTTACATCTACATATACACGTGTAGGCGTGTGGCAGGGGGTCCATTCATGATGACTCTAATCGATTATCGTTCTCGGAAAAAATGAATTCTTATTCGACTGATTCTAGCATCAATTTCACTCCAGGATGAAAATATGAAGGAAAAAAGTCTGCTGGGACTCGAACCCTGATCTCTCACTTTCCGGGCGGTTGCTTTATCCAATAAAGCTATCACGTCTTTCAGTTTCTGTTGCTGAAATGGGACACTTCGGAGGAGCCATCAATGATGGCACATCTATGGTACCTTACCATCATAGTGGACTTCCTAGGATATACCACCACCGTCATTCTTATTTCATCTTTGCTTGTATTGGCTATCGTGCCAATATATCTCATATATTTGTTACTCATATGTGTTAACTTACTTATACTCAAGATTCATTCTTCACCATGCTTCTTGCTGCCATAACTCCTATGGAATGGACCAATGGAACATTTCTCATTTATGGTCCACGATAGAATCTTTCTCATTCTTTCAAAAGATCCCATTTGAAATATTTGCATACATTTTTTAATGGCAGATCCAACGAATTCTCTCTTTTTTCTATCTCCTTCTAGTAAATCTAACCTACTACAAATTTCCATCCCAAAACATTTATATTCCACTGCAATTTTTGAATTATCCTCAGCCCTTCGCGTTTTACCCCCAATCAAATCACATCTTCTCTGCCGTAACTGAACCTCTTTATCTTCAACTTTTTATGATCCTTGTCCTTTTATTGATTATTGAATGTTTTAACCAGCGTTATGATACATTGTAATTGGCTATCATTAGCTGTTTTTGAATTTGATTATATTATTGCATAAATCTTGCTTCAGTCTTCTTATGGCTGTGATAATATTTACTGAGATCTGAATGATATTGAAAATGAGTAATGGATTCCAACGTCTTTGTTCAGTCTGAATTATACGAAAACCCTTTTTCATAGGGTCATTGTACTCCACGTTCGTGGACCTATTCCAAGTGAAGTATTTTGGCTCGAAGAGGAAAACAAGGCAAAACTTCCTCGCTACCAAAGGAATTTTCATCACTTTTCCATACTGTAGGCAATCATTGAGGGGATGAGGTCTTTGGGCAAATAAATTTATACGCAAATGAATAAGCAATACAAGCAACTTGTATATAACAACTGAGTGTGTTAACTGTTAAAATTAACTTTCCAGTGGTTCACACTCAAACTCATAATCGTTTTGCATATTTTCGGATTTAAATAACGAAGTCGTAAGATAAAAATCAACTTAAATTCAGTGATGTGTGCACTTACAAACATCAATTTGAGTTAATCTAAATTCGTAGATACCCACGATGATGTAAGCGTCAAACGATTAACCTATTTCTTTTATATATCGTTATCATGGAGTGAGTGAGTCGTGAAAACAATTAAACTCTGCGTCCATTCTTTTTTTCCTTAATGGATTGGCCGAGATAGTTGGGAGATCGTTGAACACTTTAATATTTATTTATTATGTTGAAATATTTTATTAATATTTCTAATACGATACTGCAGTAAATTTTCCCAGGACGAAAACTCTAGGGATGTATAACTTTAAAGCTTCAACGCCAATTATCGACAGTATGAAACATTCGGAAATTTAAGAAGGTCATCACAGTGAGACAGCTGAATGCAACCCAGGATGAAATTCCATTGTCGTAAGTCTCTTTGCAGTTGAATTCCGCGATTCGCTAAAAGATCCGTTTTGGGTACCTTGGTTTAAAGATTTCTTTGTGGTGAATTCTGCGCCCGCGAAAAATGCACCAATAAAAGAAAATAGAATTACCTTTAATTTGGTTTAAGATTTGTTCCTTTGAGTTGCGTACTAAGCTTGCAATGATCTCATAAAGGCCAGGGAGTATAAAATTATAAATCCCATAGTAGACTGAATTTATTTAGAAATGTTAACGTGGCTCCTAATCTCTTTATTTCCAAAGCATTTCCTCAGCTTTTCCAAAGCAATTTCTTGACACTTGCTGTTCTTTTCATAGCAGTCTTTAAAATAAACATAGGCATTACGTCTGTAGGATCACATAATGTTACTGCTCATTCTAAATAAGGAATTGGAACGCTTGTGGAATAGGGACGCTTTATTACAGTTTCATAAGATTTTGGATTATCAATGCAACTTACTTATTTGCAAACACGGGCGCTGTTTTCTAGTGAAATTCATGTAAAGGAAACAATCAGTAATAATTACTTTCTTTCACTTGTAAATGAAATTTCTTGCAATAGTGGGGTCATTTACTTTGTTTTCGATGTTAAAATACATTCGTTAAACTCGTATTCTCGCGGTATGGGCTCAAGTCATTGCTAGATACAGTATAACCCTTTTAAGATAAACCCGTGTATCCCGCTTAATACGGGCTTAAAGGGCCGCTTAATACGAAAAGCAGACTATTCTCATGGAATATGACGAGAAGGCAACCGTTAGTTTACAAAAAGAGTTAGTGGATTGTAGATAATTACAGCTGTGGCAACAAAAGAGAACTGAGGAAGATTCATTTTCGTTATTAAGGTGTAAAGGACTCGTTTAAAAATTAAGTAGCCGAAAATTCCTTCCCTTTCGTATTCTAATGTAGAATTAAACACCTCCGGTAATAAAGATTAACATATAATTTTTACTCGATTTCCAGAAAGGCGCCTAAAGCGGGTTTGCTAAAATTCATTTCCAAATTGTTGCATAAGAGCCTCGGGTTGATAGATGAAAAATAAAAGATTCAAAGCCATGATCCGAAATTCTCCAATTTGAGCTTGAGAACATGTTTTTTTTTTAAATAATGGGAACTGTGTTCAGAATTTTGTTATTTCTCCATTCCAATTAGATTCTGCCGGATATCGTTAATTAGGAGAACTTTCATACTTTAAACCCATTCAAGTAAAAATTCTTTCATTAAAAAAAAAGAAATTCATTTTAATGAACTCTAATTCTGAAAACTCAAACATTCTCTTTCGTTCCCTGGAAAGTCCAATCGAACGCTTTTGATCCCCCCAAGATTCATTCGCATGACACAGTCTGAGGAAAATGTATTCCTTTCGAAATAGTCTTCTTCAATTGGCCCTTCTATTGTTTGTTTGACGACATCTCCATGTTTGCCTATGCTAATTCCCCCGCCGACAAACAAGTCTTTGAAACCTTTCAAAGCGAAGGAAACGTCTTTGTGATAGACTTCCGCGCTAAATAAAAACCCCGCTTTGCGCAAAAACTCGCAATCTCAAAGGGATATTGCAGTTGCCACTATGAATTAGCGGCGAAATCTTCGTTTTTAAAGGAAGGCGAGTTTCCTTACATCTTATTCTACTTTGCCCAATCGACTGATCCTTGTACTTTCAGATTTACTAACCTACCTCTTACGTAAAATATAGGTTTTAACTATCTGTAGGTTTCACAGGGTTTTTACACACATATCTTGCGGATATTTTCTGTAGTGGAATATTTTTTTCCCAAGCACTAACCTTGGTTTATAAACCCAAAAATTCGTTTTCTTTCGTGCATTTTTTATACTATCCCTTTCTTTAAATTTTTATGACGTAGAATTAGATGTAATGAGAGTATTTAGTCTCAATCTCGCCTGGATAAAGACGAATCATTATTATTTTCCTTCAACTCTCGCATTGCTTGTATAAACCATCTAATACGTCCTGATATCACAGACGGTATATCGTATATAAACATTTTTGGGCCTTCTCATGAAACTAGTCCGGAATGCATTAGTATATATTTAAGCAGAAATACAAAGCGTTGCGTTGGAAGAGAGATCTATTAATTCATTTACCATACAAAACCATAAAAAAATATCCATTCATCCAACAGTGTCAGCAAAATTTATAGCAAGGATTAGCGAACATACTGTAGATTAAATTAGCAGTATTACATTTATGAGGGAACTGAGGTCATTTCGCAATTTATCACATATCAAGATATTGCACTTCGTATATTTCACTTCTTTGTTAAATGAAAAAGATTCTCTATCGAGAGTAGGTTATGTCAGGCAAGAATGATAAATATAAATAAATTAGATATATGAAGATAGATAAAAATATTTAAAAGTAGGAAAATCCCAAAATCTGTACCAGACAGAAGAAAAGGATTCTATAAGCATAAAAATATTTAAGAAATCATATCAAAATTTGAAAAGAAAGAAAACCAAGATTCAAACCCGGTGCCTCAGGAGGGTGAAGTGAAACAGCGCCTTTGATGTCATTGGATTTCCGAGACGTCGCTCAACACTCACTCACTCTTCCTTCAACTACTCCCTCATTAAAACGAATGCGGTTTACTCAAAGCGTTTATTCATCCTTATTGGAGTTCCTCTCTTATATAATTTAAAATTGTTAAATGCGAGACCATTTCCTTACTACTTACCTACTTATTTTTGACAGATGATATTATGTCAGCCATACAACTAACAATGTACTCCTTTCGATACAGGTTGGATTTATCTTTACTTAAATCTTACAGTATTCTACTAATAGTTACTGAAACTGCATATAAAGTCATCGAAGAAAAGGGTAACTTTTCGCATAAGATCCCAATGACTTGGATAAAGCAGCCTCTTGAATGTATGAAGATCCTTGGTTCGATTCCTCTTCACGTCAGATATATTCTCATGTCCGTTTTTCTTTTTTCGATTAATTGAGTTTAAATGAATTAGCGAAATTTGAGAATTCCAAATTTTACTGACATCTTGATGATATTGATTTAGTTGATTAAATAATTATCAGCTCTTTATTTATTCTAGTGATTGGTTCCGCAATTATCCCAAGATTACTTACATGTAATCATAAATAGATTTTCATTGCTTCCCAAAGTACATATTTTAGACTCAGAGGGACACAAAATTACTCATTCAAAAGAAGAGACTCGCAAATAACCCTTTTGAAGAGGGCGGCGACAATATTTTGGTCCACCGGTGAACGACTGGCAATAGCGGACGGGAGAAATTCGCATCGAGTATTTGAGCGTCTTAAGCGTATGTTTCCTTTTGTTTCGCGTGAATGGAATCTCGAGAAAACCGCGTCTTGTGACGGAGCATCTGCAACGGGTATTTTTCATTTCAAACGCGTTTGCTTTGTCTCGCTTCGTTTTTGAAATGTTTAGCATATAGTAGCGAATATGTAAGTATTGCAATCGCTCTGCTTTCTAAGCGAGAGCAAACACGACGTCTGAAATTCCATTGAAAGTCTATTAAAGTGTTCGTTTGCGAGAGATGGCGGCGTGTGTAATTTCCACTGCAAAGGGAAATGCCGCCGTGATTCCAAAGAGGTTAATCTTATTCGAAGAGAAAGAGATTAAACGACGTCTTCTCTTCATGAATACTGAGTCTAATGTTTCCGTTTGGAAGGTGCTCCTAAGATGCCATCAAGGAGGTTTATTTACGTCATTCCAGGGCCGGTGAGAAGAGCGGGGTGGAAAGACGACCGCACAGGGACTCCGTAGACGCTTTTATAGAGAAAATTGAATGTTTGAAATATTAATACTGCGAGTTTGAGGCAAAGAAGGATAAGTTAACGAACAAGTTAGAATAAGTCATAGGCCGGTAATTTATGGAACTGGAAAGATTTTACCTACACGATTTATGTATGAAAAATACGCATACATAAGTATACGAATATATTTAAAAATATTCAACTCATTTGAATTTATAGTGGTCATTTGATCATACTTTAATAATTCCGATTGAGAAAAGTTAATAAATCAGGAAAGGTTTTCACGATGAACCTATATCCTGCATCATAAATTTGAATAATGCGTTGATAAATCGTGCAGTTAAAATTGAAAAACACAGTATATTAAACAGGATATAGGCTCCTAGTGAAAACATTTCCGGATTTATTAATTTTCCCTGTCATTTATTATTAAAAGCGTACTCGAAAATCTGTTGAATTTAATTCCGATGAACGGACAAGAAATTTTTGTTGATTTGTAGATCTTAAATGCACGATGTATCTTAAAACCTTAAATTTTACGTCTCTCTCAGCACCTATCAATCAAGAACAGGAAGTGAACGAATACGCAAGTTATAACTGAAATTAGTTTTCTGGAATCTAGCAAATACTAATTAACGCAGAGCTGATCTGCGGGCAAGATAGACTATGCCAGGATCTTACAGGATAGAAAAGAGTGTTTTCTATTCCTAGATCTGTACCGATGAAAGTGCTCATTATTTGAAATCAATTAGTCAACTTATAGATATCATCAACTTAGTCATTTTACCTTTACTTTTAAATAAAGGATTGCTATCAAACTAACAATTAAAATAAATAAAAGTAGAAAGGCCGACAACTCGAAGAATTTTCCAGATAGGACAATGTATAAATAATTTTCAAGATCCAGTAAGGCGGATGGTCGAGCAGTTCAAACCGTAATTCGTGGATTTTCGCTATGGCAACCGCTGAGGTGCGTGGTCTTGGTGAAACAGGATTTTCTTTTTCTGCAAATGTGGCCGTTTTTCTGCAAATTTTGCCTTCAGCTTGTCAAGTAATGATATGTAGTATGCTTCTGTAATGGTTTTTCCTTTTTGAAGATAATCGATGAAAATAACTCCATGACTATCCCAAAAAACAGTCGCTAGCCGAAAAAGCAGTTTTTGCTTTTTTTGGAGCCGGTTCCCCCTGTGCAGTCCACTTTTTGGACTGTATTTTTGTTTCGGGCGTATAATGGTGTATCCAAGTTTCATCTACAGTAATTAATCAGCGCCAAAACTCGGATTTATTGCACCTAATCGGCGTTAACAAAGCGTTCGAAATGTTCATTCGAACACGTTTTTGGTCTAACGTGAGTAAACGCTGCACCCAACGCGCAGACAGATTTCTCATGCCTAAATGTTGATTTAATATGTGACAAACACGTTCTTTAGACACTATCATAACCTCTGCTATCCCACTCACTTTAATTCAGCGGTCGTCTAGCACCATTTGGTGATGTTTTCGTCGGCAGTTTTTGGACGTCCCGAACGTTCATCGTCTCCCAAGCTCTTACGGCCACGTTTAAATTCAGCTGCCCAAAATTTCACTGTGGTAAATGATGGTGCAGAGTCCCCATACACAGAATCCAACTCATCTTTGATTTGTGTAGGCATATTGCCTTTCAAAAACAAATATTTAAGGACAGCTCGATACTCTATTTTGTCCATTTTCACAAAAACACTCACATCAACTCACTCAAACGACCGTTACATAACAACTGCGCGTCCAAAATGGACTTTGTTGTGTAACTGTCAACAGATGAACAACGAAATTCACTAGCTTTTATTTACGAGTGCTACCATCTTCACGTTGAGGTCGGAATCTTATCAGACCACCTCGTATTTGAATAGCCAATATAATGGGAACATTGGGAAATTATTTTGAATATTTTTTTAACTTAGATAATAGGATATTGGATCATAATACCAAAAAGCCATCTGAGGAAAGTGAACTTGGGTTCGATGTCTCTTTTTCGACCACGGAAATCTCTCCTTATCTCTTCCTACACAAATCAACTTTCAGTGAATCTTTTGAAGAGCACGCAGAGGCGAAAATTAGTGAAACTGAATCGTTTCGGACGCAGCACCTAGAAGAGTTCACTCTTGTGGATGAAAATTACTAAATGGAATAAAGCATTGTACTCTCTCTCATACCTAATGTATAAAAAATACAAATGTTGTTCCTCCCACGAGTAGTATTTCTTTGCAATTTACAAAAGGAAAAGTTTGAATAGATATTTTAATACCAAATGTATTGAGACATCGTTGGATTAGTACACATTATTTTTACCCTCCAGAGTTGAACTCATATCTGAAAGTTTCTATTAGCATCAAGACATTTATCATTACGGCAAACTACTGTTTGAGTAGCAAAGTGTCAAAATAGTCAGTCAAAATGTTGAAGAAGATATGCGTCAAGTACATGGAATCCAGCGGGTGTAACGGGAGAAATCGAGAAAGTACAATGGAAAGCGATAAGTATTGTTAAAAAGTGCGCTGAAAAATTGCAAAGCGTTACGAAGGTGTTCTGAGGTAGGGAATTCTTGAAAGGAAGGAGACTAAAAGGTTGAGATTGCTTGATGAATAAAGGGACAGCACGTTTACAGAGGACGGTAATAAGCGACCTCCTTGCTACTATCCGACAATGAGCGAAAATAAGAAAAATAGATTTTGTAAAATATCATTTTAAGGACTCATTCTATCCGTGAATGATACGTGAATGATAGCAAAAGAAATAGCTCAAACGTTCGGTCTTCGCACCCCCTGCCACACGCCGAAAGGCAGCATGCAATGTATTTATGTAGATGAGATTATCCTCTTAGCACATCAATTTTCAATGTAAAGGCGGATATTCTGTATGGTGCCTCATAGATAAAGGACTGCAGGTGTTAAAGCTAAGTGAGCTCAGCTGCACATAATCGTCCTATCTCATCGGGGTATTCTAGACTCTGTGAGGTAGTGTGTGGAGAATAGAAAAATTCATCATTTTATGCACTTCATATATATGGCAAAGAACATGGATGCGCATTAGGGCGTACCGAAAAACAAAAATTTTTAGCGGCGGGAACGTAATAGGTTGGAAAAGTTGCCTTTTAGGCTCAATAAGAAATGTGCAAAAGATGGGCTCTAACAAAGTTCGTCTTGGGCCTGACCAAAGAGCTCAAAAATTCGAAATTTTAGTGAAAATTGCGTTTTTTAGGTAAGTTAAATTTTTGACGGAGCATACATACATTTGATTAAATGGCTGTTTTAATTCGTTTTGATCGAGGAACAATTAAATTAAGCCATTAAAACCGAATATGACGAGATATCATACTTTTAAAAGATTTGGAAACACCATGGAAAGTGGCAGCTCATCGCTGGTTCAGCTGCAGTGAGCTACCCAGGACTCATCATGAGGCAGTGACTGCAAATCGAGTCCCGCCCGCCTACACACTCGTGGAAGCATACCAGATAACTAGCTGATGTCTTTTAAGGTTGCTTTTGCTCCAGTTTTTGGTATTCGCGAGAGGATCACCTCTCCTATGAACCCGTCTCTTCCATAGTGGCCGTAGACTAAACGTGAGGCCTCTGTGACTTCTTTTACGTTTCGTTCGACTGCTTGAGAATCATTTGGGAGGGCAAATAATGCAAAAAGCTGCCTTATAGGTTCCTTTGCATTACCTTTAATGTTTTGAAGATCCTCGGAGAAAGACTGACAGTAATTGGTGGCTTGATGACAGTGACTTTATCCCAATCTATCAATTCTTCGTAAGAAGGCACGTCGAACTTCTGTTGCGGGATACACGGAGTAGTTATGTCAGTTCATCAACCCGCGCAACGAATTTTTTTACGGATTCTTCGATGCAAGAACGTCATTCCGATTCTACCATGCATTTCAAACGGGGAAAACGGAATCTTATTTTGGGACCTTCCCGATAAGATATTGAATCGAAACTTTGGAACAGGTCAGAATGGCACTTATCTAATATTAATATGCAATTGTTTTGCACGATTGGGTCCTTAGTTCGACGCCAGGCGGTCATTTGCGCGAAGTTTTCAAAATTGGTTTGAGGCATTCCTTGGTACGATACTGCATTCAACCAATAGCTTGCAGGATGCAAGCAACTTTTACTCGTATGTATATATTTATACAGGGGATACCAATTCTGACCACGTTTCACAAGCTCCGTCGACGTCAGATTTTTACGACGTACTGGAATAACCCTGTAGATGCCAGAATAATTCAGAAATCGACGCTAGGTGTCATGGGTTCATACCAGAATATCCAAAAAATGGCAATTTTCCCATAAGAATGCATTGCGCGGATTTTCGAAAATTATTTTGAGGCACTTATCTGTAAGGTAAAGGAACCAAAATCTAGGAGGTTGAAGTTTAGTTAACTTCTGGTGTTCTTATGGAAGAAATGTTGCCAACTGACCGTGAGTTCGACACCAGGTGGGTGCGAAATTCTTCCATAAGAAATGCATTGCTGCAATTTTTGAAAATTTTTTTCAATGCCTGACCGATAAGCTGGAAAGATAAAACCCGGAATGGTGACAGAGGCGTTTAAAAATATTCGTTCATGAGGTACATCGTTCCTCTAGTGGTCCTTGGTTTGATGCAAAAGCGTCATTCCGATTCCATCATGTATTTCAAACGGGAATAACGGAATCTTATTATAGACCTTCCCGATAAGATACCGAATTGTAACTTTGAAACACGTCAGAGTGGCACTTTTCTAACATTCGTATGCCATTGTCTCTCAGGAATGGGTCCTGTGTGAAAATTTTTTTGAATGCCTTAACACGTTACGTTTTTTAAATAATTGATACCACAAATCAGTGTGCGTTTGCTCAGTTGTTTCAAGACGCAGGATGGGAATCTTTAGAAGACAGAAGATTTAGTCAAACACATAAGTCAATTAACGAATTCCGAGAGAGTGAGTTCGTAGATGAAACCGATACTATGCGTCTTCCCTGTTACATGGGCAGTTCTGATAGTGCAAGATAAATTGCTATTAGATGTTGTTGCTTCATTATTTCACTTTTTTCTCGAAAGTAATTGATTACGGAGGTAAAAGCATAGTGCATGCACCTACTAGAACACACCGAAAGGCATCTTGCAGAGTACATGTATAGTAGTTGAGGACGTATGGCATGTGTAGTGTAAACTTACAATTTTAATCCGTCTCGATATCATAATCGGTTGCCAAAAACTTTGTTAGCCGAAAAATTCTGTTTTGCTTCCGAATCCTAGAGTAAATTATTGATCTTAATATAAATACTGGAGACATAACTTACATATAAGCATAAATGGACTGTTTGTTCATTTGTAAATTCTCGTATTTACTTAAGCAAGCATCAACCGGAACGTAACAGAATATGAGTTAGCCTAGTAAGCTTTGCACAAGGAATTGCTATTGACTCAAATATTGTTAAGTGTTCCTCAATGCGTTGATAGCTACAGTTCCTTGCCCTCCGATCGCGAATCCTAATAGAATGTCAGATGATTCTTATATCAGAAAAAAAGAGTGGGATAAATCATGGCAATCCATGTCGTGGGCCCAATTTTCCGCTTGCGAATTTTAATCACTCCTTGTTTGGTTTCCAAGATCGCTTCTCTTTTGCTATTCAGAGTCTGAGAATTCTTTCTGAAGAAATTCCTTTGGGAGAAGAGAAGGAAAAAAGTTATGGGAAAAGGGAAAGAGAGAAAATTAAACGAAAGGAAGTGAATTAGGGAAAAGATTGGAAGGCGGGCACTGGGGAATAGCGGAGGTGAATGAAAGTTTTTATGGATAAAATGAGGAGAGAGAATCTAAGTTTGCGAAAGTCAAGTGGATTTTGTGAGAAATGCATAGGGAAAGTATGAAACAAGGACCGCAAATAATCCGATCAGGAAAAGTTGAAATGTGTTTCCTAAAGTGTTTCTTTTTCATTTTTGACGTGAAAATATCAAACCAATTCTAGAGGGTCTTAGTGTGTGACTGCAGTATTGGATTTACTCTTCCTTATCTACAAATACTATATATATATATATATGTGTGTGAAATCCATATAAACGATGTAATATATCTACAAATTAATACAAGAGAAATCAGTGTGCTTCAAGTCGTATTAAAAAGGATCGACTCACATTAAGGATGTTTATAACGCTTTGTTAAAATATTACTGAAGATATCTCTTTTGAGACTTGTTTTTTTATCAAATGGACCAAACAATTCTCGAATTCGCTAATATTGAATTTCATAATATTGCAAATAGACTGCGAAATTTGATCATACGGTTGAGTAAATGGTAAATTTTACTGATGAAAATGTTTGAAGCCTTATTCTATTAACTATAAGGATCTATCATACAAGAGTTAATGTGGATGAATGTATGGTTTTCTAGAGTTTGAAGATACTGAAATGGCATAATCATAAACCTCTAAAAACTTTTTTTGAGCAGGATTTGTATCACTGAAGATTTATTTGGAATATTTTTGGAAATTGGAGCAGACACTCAAATCACTCGGCCACTTCTTTTAAGTTAAGATGCTTACGATGATATTTCGCATCCAATGAGTGTCTTTCGGCAATCCGTCCAGTCGTTGAAATGGCCTTCGGCAAAACGAATCAACTCCATGTCTAGTCACTAAAGCGACAATTTGAGTTTTTCTTCTTCTGGCCTCTAAACGGATGTACTTTGAGGTTTGCGATTCGGCTCACGAAGGGTTAGAAAAAATAAAATGTCGGCGAGACGAGCGGGGAATAGGTAAGAAAAAGATGAGAATCGCGAGCGGAAACTTTGGAAAGGAAAGAAGCCATTCGCGGGGAATGTGTAATGCGAACAGAAAATGTATTCGGTGGTAATATTGTTTAGAGGGGAATGCAGACGCTGAGGGATGCAGACGCTGTGGGATGCTGAAGATGTGTGCTAAGGTGACGGGGCAAAGCGTTTGAAGGGAATTTATTCACACTGCTGCCAACCTTTCGATGGGTATTCCGAGTTGGTTTTCAGAGACATAATCAGAGCTATGATATGACAAATGAAACGTCTCGTTGCGTTTGACAGAGCATATTTTAATAATTACAGTAAAAGGCGGTTAGGATGCTATTTAGGGGATCAAGCGAAGATCACGTTTTAAGCGGGATTATAGCGATTATATATTTTAGCGATATAACCGGGTTGTGCAATGCAAGTTACATTACATCTTTTTTTTAATAATGATCAACTCTTCGCAAATGGAAGGAGCATCTTCCTTACTTACGTAATTTTAGTCGTAGTAGTAATTACTACTAATTACTTAGTAATTTTAGTTTACTCTATAATTAAACCGATTTTACCAGATAGACAATTAGATAAAAGGAAGAAAAACTCATATTTAACGGCAATGGTGGTGGAACATCGCAGAAAACGATCTCTCCACTCCAGAAAACACTAAACTCCCAATCTGGATTATTTGATTTGTTTACTACTTGTAATTGCGATGAAAGGAAACACCGACAAGCGAATTTTAAATATAATATTCCACCATAAGACAAACGGATGACGAAGATCTCAGCTCGTATGAGCTTCGACAGTAGAATATTATGCTCACAAAAGTAGTCATCTCAAAGGAGAAAGGATTCCTTATAGAGAAAAGGCGAAGCGTGAGAGAGTACGGTGAAACAATCGACGTTGAAAATGATTCCTCTATTGAACGAGGCTAACGATTGCCTGTAGCAAGTTGTAGTTTAACTGAGGACGATAAAAATCCGCGTCTTAAGAGGGTAGCAAAGAGTATAAATCGGCTTTTTTCCCTCATGATTCATGAGAAAAGAATGAGAAAAATCTGCGACTTGAGTAGGGTAGCGTCTTAAGCGGGGCATCGAGTCGGAATCACGATATTTTGGAGTGAAAATGTTGATATATAGTAATCCATTGAATCCCTAACGAATCTATGAATTACATATTTCTATCTGTCGATAGTTGCGTGAAATTAATTTTTATATATTTCCCTGATTTATTTCTTATGGAATCCACTGACTTTGAATGAATGAAAATATAATATGTACACAACGGTGGTTATTACATAAGATTCCATTGAACTTCTTCAATGGAATTGGGTCCGATGGCTTGAGGTCCTCAGTTGTAAATGATTGGTCCTCTCCTCCTGATATTTCTCCAATCGCTCGAAGCGCATTCTTTGCTCCGAAGTTTGCATTTTCTCTGGAATATCTTCGTTCAGCCAAGAATTTGTTTCGTAGGGAAAAAGGAATCACCAGAGGGCAGACCAATCGATTGCGAAACTATTGAAGGACTTTATTACCTCACTGATATTCTCTGACAAATGTTTGCAAATGCCGTACTTTATATGAGTATATATTCAACTTCATGAAAGCAATTTTTCCTTGAATATCAACGTATTTCTCTGATGTCGCCTCGTACAGCACTTTCTTCACCGTAACTGCACAGGGATTATTATTATTATTTATCGAGCCTGCTGATAGGCTAGAGCTGAGGGTAGTGATAGAGGCTACGAGGCCTGATCTCATCCCTTATTTTTTTGAAGCGTATCCTAGATTATCTTTTTATTAATTATTAATAGATAAAAACGGTAAAAGTTCGAAAATAAGTTATGCCTCCATAACAACAAATAGCACGCAGGAATTGTTAATATTTAATCCAAAATATATAATTTTTTATAAAATGAGACCAAGATCTACCATCCTACATTTTACGGTGGAGGAAATTATTTTCCCCCTTTGATCTGTGCCTACGATGTCCATAGAATAGAATCCTAAAGCTCTGTCACAAATGCGCAAATGATCCGAAGATTGTCGTTGCGATAACATTTGGTTATGTTGGCAGCGCCGGGAAAAAGGGTGGGCGGGGTTGCAAAGGAAGGAATCTTGTGAGGATCGTCAACATCTTCTCATTGAAATTCCTCTTCTTGCCGTGGGAGGGCCAAGAATCTGTCACAGCTGCACTCAGAAAATGCGAACTGAAAACATCGAACGGCAAAGAAAACGCGAGGTTTTTTAAAACGAAATTGGTCCATTCCTTTGATGGAAACTTCCATCTTCGAAACGGTCCGCTTCCGTAATTTAAGCCTTCTTACTCTCGGATTTCTTTCCCTTAGGTATACAGTGAAAGGCGGTTCGCGCATGCGCACATGTGATATCCCACGTAAACGCAAGCGCAATAGTTTTGTGGTTCTTTTTACTCTAAGTGCACCATTAACACGCATACCAACGTAAAAATGGGAAGGTAAGAGGGACATGAAGTTATCTTACTCAGTGTTACGGGTGACCAACAACTTTTTGCTATGTTTGTTAACATGATATTTATTAAACAACATATCAATTAAACATAACTTTGTCTGGGAATCTACTGTACTAATTATAAATGAATGTCTTCAACGAAACTGACTCCGTATTTATCTTCTACCATTCAATGAATGCTCAATTTTATCAATGAAATTAACCATTCATTGAAATCTTCCTTTTAATCAAACAAATATATAAATTTGAAAAATCTTTCTCACGAAAACGGTGTAATATTCTGTTAAACTTCCCAATATTAATTGGGAAAATTTATCGAATTCATATTCAGGTCGGGAGAAGAGTTTATCGCAGAAATTTATAAATACTTTTACTATCCATGCTTTAGATCAACTTAACAACAAAGTTACGAGGACGATTCGCGAAGGTGAGGTAGTGTATTAGACCTACTAGCTACGTCTCATTCGCACCTTTTCGATGAGCTAAATATAATAGAAGGAATTTCAGACTACGATATTATTGCTGCAATAATTAAAACGGATATGGTAAAATCACTCAAGCCGCCTTGGCAGGTTTATATGTTTCGCAAGGCAAATTTTTCGGAATTCAGGGATTATCTTAACGTTAATAGGGACAACTTTTATAATTTTGTAAGTAGTAATAGCGTTGAGGATAGCTGGATAGAGTTCCTTCGTATACTTAAAGAAGGCTTATCTAGGTTCGTCCCAAATAAACCGTGAGGGAGCGTAAGGAACCACGTTGGATGAAACCTAAATTGCGGGCGTTGCATAGGAGGCAAAGGTTTTTACACGCACGGATGAAGAGGCTGGAGAGGATCGGAGTTGACTTTGAAATTGAGCGACAGAAATACGCGGAGGTACGAAAATTGGTTAAGGAGGAATCGCGGTATGAGATTCTGGAATATAGATCTAAAACCCTTTTAGAGTCTTTAGGAAGCGACCAGAAGGAGTTTTGGTCATACGTTCAAGGATCTCGAGGAGGTCAGTGTTTAGTATCTAGCCTTGTTAATGAAGAGGGACTAGCAGTTAGTGATTCGGTAGGTAAAGCGAACTTACTTAATCGACATTACCAGGAAAACTTAACTTTAAATAATGGAAGCAGGAACGGTTTTTCTATGAGGATTAATTCAAAGATGGGGCCGATCGAGTTGTCAGTGGATGCAATAGGAAAGCTAATGCGGAAGGTTTACAAGAAGAAAGCGCCTGGACCGGAAGGTATAACATCGCTCGTTATTACAACATACAACGCGGATGAGCTTTCCCCCTTTCTTTTCGTATTTTATAGGAAAACTTTGTATGAAGGCGTTGTACCAACGTCATGGAGAAGAGCGTATATCACCCCAATTCCTAAGAAAGGGCGTTCCTCGAAACCGGAAGACTATCGTCCCATATCCTTAACGTCAATTTTCTGTAAGATAATTGAACATATTTGTGCCAGTTCAATGATGCGTTTTCTAGGTGATAAGGGGGAAATTAGTGAATGCCAACATGGTATTCGTAAGGGTAGGTCATGCGATACCCTGTTAGCCCTTTTTGTGAACGACATAATTAAGACAGCTGATAAGGGTATTAGCACAGATGCCATATTTTTTGATAATAGAAAAGCTATTGATAGAGTGTCACAGGTAAAAATAATTCAAAATTGTTGGCTTATGGGATTAATTAGCAAGTTATTGAATGGATAAAATGTTTTCTAGGAAACAGATCGCAGAGAGTTGCGTGGGACGGAAGTTTATCTGATAAGGTTTGTGTCACATCCGGTGTTCCGCAGTGTAGCGTATTAGGTCCTATCCTGTTCCTAATTTATATCAACGATATAATGGATAATATTCTATGTAAGGTTAGGCTATTCGCGGATGATACTGTTATTTATAGAGAGATTGCAAGCGCAGATGACATTGATGCTTATAGATCGATCTGAACCTTATTTCAGGTTGTGCGGTGATTTTCAGTTAGATTTGAACGTAAAGAAGTGCGTAGCTATGAATTTTACACGTTCGACTAATGTTAACCGCATACCCTATAATATTTCAGGATATCCGTAGCAGTTCGTGAAGCATCATAAATATCTAGGCATTGGAGAGTAAAAGAAATTGCGTACTTCTCCCTGATTCGACCTTTTCTTGAGTACTGCTGTGCTGTTTGGGATCCGCACGAAGTGGGATTAACTTCCAGCCTTGAGATGGTTCAACATAGGGCAACTAGATTTGTTACGGGAGATTTCAGATTTGACAGCAGTGTTTCAGCTATGATAGAATCCCTCGGTTGGGATTTGCTTAGTGATAGTAGGCTTGATTGCCGTGGGGAGCTTTTTAATAAATTTATCACTTCGGATCTCGGGGAGGAGGTAGTGGATATTGTCATACCAGTTAGTAGCGTATGTGTTCTTCGAGACAAAACGATGAAGCGTTACAGGGAAATAGTTGCCAGGACAGATATTTATTTCTGATCATTTTTTTCCGCGGAGTATTAGAGAAGCAAACAGCAGTCAAGGATAGATAGGGTTTTCGGTGTTTTACATCCCCTGCCATGCGCCAGTGGCGGTTTGCAGGGTCTTAATGTAAATGTAAACAATTTAACTTTGGTCTATACTTTATCCGCTAGGTCGTTAATATATATGAGGAATAAAAAGCCTAATTTTCTAAGTCAATAAACGAAAGTCATGTTCCGACAGATTGGAAATTGGCAAATGTCACACCTGTTTTTAAGAGTGGATTAAAAGATGATCCAGGAAATTATAGACCCATCTCATTAACTTCGCTATCAGGAAAAGTTATGGAACATATCGTTATCAGATCGCTCATGAGATTTTTACATAATTACCGTTTAAGTTATTGAATGGATTAAAATGTTTTCTAGGAAACAGATCGTAGAGAATTGCGTTAGACGGAATATTATCCAACGGAATTAGTATCACATCAGGTATTCCGCAGGGAAGTGTCCTAGGGCCGATTTTATTCCTCATATACATTAATGACCTAGCGGATAAAGTAGTAAAGAGCAAAGTTAGATTGTTCACCGATGATACCCTCATATACAGACAGATTTCGTCATAAAATGATATAAGTATATTACAGAACGATTTGGACGTTATAGCAGGATTGTGTAAGGATTGGCAGCTTGATCTGAATCTTAAGAAATGCGTTGCTATGGGTTTCACACGTTCTACAAACGTTATTCCCGCACCGTACAAAATTTCAGGACATCCTTTAGAGTTCACGCGTCACAATAAATATCTAGGAGTCACGTTTAGTTGCAGTTTATCTTTTAAAGAACACATTCGAGATGTGATAGGTAAGACGAACAAAATGCAGAGACTAACAGGTAGAACGCTGAATGGATGCTCATCAGAGTAAAAGAAATAGCTTATTATCCCCTTATTTGACCTAATCTCGAATTCTGCAGCGCGATTAGGTATCCAAACGAGGTAGGTTTGTCTAATATAGTCGATTAGAATACAAAGATGGTGTCATTACACCCCCTGCCATACGCCACTGGTGGCTTGCGGTGTACTCATCGAAATCTAAATCTAAAATCTAATGTCCGTAGAACTTAAGACTGAACCAGTAAACACTGTGATAGTGCAAGTGTACCTCCCTACTAGCGATTACACTGAGAATTAATAAGATTTAGTTTTGAACAAATAGAAGAGGTTATTGGAAGGGTGAAAGACCACAAAAACTAGGGCAGGGAAAAGATGGGGACGAAGTGGGAGAGTTCGGACCAGGAAATAGAAACGACAGAGAACAAAAACTGATAGATTTTTGCATAGGGAATAACCTCTGTATCACCAACACTCTCTTTCAACACCATAACAGAAGGAGGTACACATGGAAAAAGCCGGGGGACACGGGTAGGTACCAAATCGACTATATTCTGGTAAGGAAGAGGTTTAGAAATAGTGTGAAAAACTCGCGAAGTTATCCTGGTGCTGATGTAGACTCGGATCATAATTTAATAATGATGAAGACCGAGCTTAGATTCAAAAAGATTTATAAGGCAATAACCGCACCAAAATGGAACGTAGAAGCCCTCAGGGGTAGGAAAGCTAGAGAGTATCAAGAGTCAGTCAACAGGGCTCTTGATGGTATAGAAAGGGAACTCACCGTAAACGAGGGATGGGGAAAGATGAAAACCAGCATCAAGGATAAAGCCCAAAGAACCATTGGGAGGGTCAACCAAAGCAAAATTAGGAAACCATGGATGACGATTGAAATGATAAATAAGATGGAGGAAAGAAGGAAATGGAAAAGTGTTAACACAGAACACGGGCGTAGAATGTACAGGGCACTGAACAATGAACTGAGGAGGGAAACAAACAGAGCTAGAGAAGTGTGGTGGAAGGGACAGTGAAACGAAATAGAGAAGATGGCTGAAAGTGGGAGGGTCGACCTATTATATAGAAAAGTGAAACTATTAAAGGGGGATAAAATTAGTAATAAAATGGCCACTATGAGGGATAAAGGGGGAAACCTATAAAGGGAGACAGCAAGCATAAGGGCACGATGGAAAGAGTATGTTGAAGAATTATATTCTTAAGACGTGAAGCCTACCCACTTAAAGATATAAAGTATACAAGAAGTAGTGGAGGACGATGTTGGACCAAGTATATTAGATATTGAACTTGATAGAGCACTGCGGGACATGAAGGGGAAAAAACCAACGGGTGTGGACGAGATTCCAGTAGAATTTCTCAAGAATCTGGTGGGAAAGGGTAAAAAGCAATTCTATGATTTATGTAGGAAAATTAACGACGAAGGAAAGTGGCCAGAGGATTTTGCTAAATCTATCCTGATTCCATTACAGAAAAAGAATAATGCCGTAGAATACCGGGACTACCGCATAATTAGTTTAATCTCTTATGCTGCAAAAGTAATTTTAAGGGTCGTAAGCAAAAAAATCGAGGGCCAAACTAAGGAAGTTATAGGAAATGACCAGTTCGGTTTTCAGAGAGGGAAAGGGACGAGAGATACAATTGGGGTTATGAGGGTTTTCGTAGAACGAAGCTTAGAATTTAAAAGGGACGTTTGTGTATGTTTTTTGATTTTGAAAATGCCTTCGATAGAGTTGAATGGCCAAAACTGATGGTGATATTAAAGAAAATTGAGTTGGATTGGAAAGATAGGCGTTTAGTGCAAAATTTGTAATTAAATCAGACCGCAAGAGTAAGAGTTGCTAATCGGAATGGGTAGAGTTAGGGAGGGGAGTAAGACAAGGTTGTCCTTTATCACCATCTCTTTTTAACATATATGCAGAAGAAATGTTCAAAGAAGCCTGGAATGAAATAGATAAGGGAATAAAGGCTGGTGGGGAAGTAGTGAAGTTGGTAAGATATGCAGACGATAAAGCTATTGTGTGCGTTTCTGAAAGGGGTTTGCAAATCCTAGTAAATGCACTAAACGATAAAGCAAAGGAGTTTGGGATGAAAATCAATGTAAGAAAGACTAAAACTATGAGGTTTTCAAAGGGAAAGAATGCTAAATTAACGATAAGGGTGGATGGGGAAAATCTAGAGCAAGTAGATGAATTTCCATACTTGGGCAGCCTTCTTTCTAAGGATGGAAGATGTTCGACAGAAATTAGAAAAAGGATAGCGTCAGCGAAAGAAGCATTCATGAAGCGAAGAGAACTGATGACAAAGGGTCTTGAGAAGGGAATCAGGAAAATATTGGTAAAATCCTTGGTGTGGAGTGTAATGTTGTACGGGTGTGAAACGTGGACGTTAAGAAAAGAGGATGTCAAAAGATTGGAGGCTTTTGAGATGTGGGTATGGCGTAGAATGGAAAAAGTATGTTGGGTCGACAGAAAAACGGACGAGGAGGTTCTAGAGATGGTTGGGGAGAAAAGAGTAATGATTGAAGTAATTAAAAATAGACAAAAGAAATGGGTGGGTCAAATTCTGAGAGGGGAGGGATTATTGAAGAAGGAAATCGAGGGAAGAATGCTAGGGAAAAGAGAGAGGGGAAGACAAAGACAGAAGTTGTTAGACGAATTAAAGGGTGGGATAAGTTACCAGGAATTGAAGGACAGGGAACTGAATACGGAAGTGGGGGCGCATGAACCTACCGAAAGGTAGAACACTTTTCAATAATATATAACTAGCTGAAGGGCCCGTTGATTCTCAAAGGTGAAATAGAAACTCTCTACCATAATCTACCATACTATAATTATGCGATTCCGGCGAGAGTACACAGCCAAAATCAAAATTGTGTAATATCTGAACTTCCCTAAAAATCTAACTGGAGACAGAGAAGTCGATGAATACCGTAATCTTTGAAACATTCTGGACTCTCAAGAAAAGAAAGATCTATTAATGCGACGAAAGAGTCGTGGAAATTTATATTTACTCAACGAAAATTATATTTTGTGGCTTTATTACTTTGAAATCACGATGAATACTCACTTTTCGAATGTGTACCTGAAATGTACAAAGAATGAATCTGAATGAGGGTTAAATGAGAAATAAAAATCTCATTAAATCACACAGTTGTAAGTGAACGAAGTGCCGGATGCAGCGCATAATATTATTAGCTCACCTTGTTTTTCTAACAATTCTCCCAAACTTCTTTCCTTTCCATCCTAGAACTGAAAAGTAGCTTATTGTCTATCTTCTTTGAGCTTGACAATGCAACATATATGTAAATGTACTTCATGGGAAAAATAGGTCTCCTTAAAAAAACAATCCTACATGATCGAAAGTTGTACCCAGCGATTAGGCATGGTACAGAAAATGTGAAAAATGTTATGTTGAGGTGTTGATTGGATTATAACTAAGGTTTCAACTTGGCGCGAGCAATACAATGTAGTATCAAGGAATGAATTAATTGCTTAACAACTGCTGTTGGGTAGCTGCTATTCACTCACTGATACTATGTATGTTGAGTCATAATTAACTAACAATGCAAAGTAAAGTGCAGCATAATATATTGAAAGTTAAGGCCTATAAATGTACTATAAATGGATCGAAAACGAAATTTATTATGTTAATTTATTATGTTATATTTAAGCTCAAGTTAATGCAGACTGCAGTTAATAAGGAAATTATTAGAAGTTTTATTGATTATACATTTTTCTTAATCTAAACACTAAAATTTCCGAAAGTTGGTTCCATATATAGTATCATTTATTCCAACTATTATTTCCATATGGAAAAAAGTTCTCCGTGTATTCTTATGGAAAAACGCAATACTTCGATTTCAACGATCGCATTCTTCGTCAAGGGGATTTGTTGTTTAAAGCCTCAAAATTTCCGTTTATTTTAATCAAATTCTCGCCATTTCGACCCGATAACGATATTTCACGACCATAATAAGAATCTTTATTCATTTCTCTTTCTTTTGGTGCCTCTCTCGATTTCGTAAGCCTATTATTTCTAATTTAATTTTGCAAAAGAAATGTAGCTTGCAACCGATAAATGTGAGGTTTACGTGCATTGCTTACTAGAACGGTTTTTTGTCAGGGTTCGAACTGGGGACCTTCAGGTAAATGAGAAGTAGCCTATTATCTGCGGAGGGAGTACATTTAACAATCCTGAAAGTTTGAAAGTATGCCATTTATGGTTATCGAGTTTTAGGCGATAATACATACACACCTTGTTTTATTATTATTGTATAATTAGCGGTGTGTCCGTCTATCCGTCTGTCCGTCCCCCGTTTTATCTTGGAAACTATTTGTCGTAGAGCTATGGGGCAAACCGCATTGTATTTTTAATATGCTGAAAGCCCCAGGAAAACTATTCTCATCTTTATGAAGCCTCGGGTTCGAACCCAGGACTCCATAATACGTTTCCATAAGGAATGCACGTAAATTTCCGTTTTTTTACCCTGCAGGCTTTGTTACTGTTACAGAATTAAATTGGAAATAATGCTCCAACGACTCCAATGCTCCAAAATATAATTTTCGAATCTAAATTACGAGAACTATGACAAAATAAACGAAAATCTTGTAAAATTTCGCCATAGTAAACAACCAGTCCCCCTAATGACCGAGGTGATTGTTGAATCCGATACATTCATTCTCCCACAAGAATACACGTGGATTTTAAGTCCATACCGAATCATAGGTAGGAACTAACGTCAACATTTATGAAGAAGGCGATTCACTGAGATTTCAGCGAATGTAAACTATGATATTTAAATTGCAGGAAAAAAATTACAGCCATTTTGGAAATTTTCTTTATCAAACCGATTTATAAAAGGGCATTTATACGTTCTTGATTTTGTAGCATAGATTTTAAAGCAGTGCGTTTGTGTTATTCTCAAGAACTGCATAATGTTCAATGGAATTTTTTGATTTTATATTGATTTTCGTTGTGGCCTCGGTATTTTTAATCATTCAGTAAATATCATTTGAATTCCGAATTCATCAAAACTCAAGTGCGAAAGTCAGTAAGTGTGCATTGTTTTATTTGATAGAACATTACTTTGGTGCTTTACCTTTGGTTCCTTCACCAAACCATGGCTATTATCTTTAATGAAATCTGCTATATCGTTACTAGGTTGACATTTTTAATCATAGAAGAAGATCCGAAGGTATATTGCTACGAGCATCCCCTTTTCTTCTGTAGAAGAATCAACGAATGAAAACACACAAATACGAATTACCGTAAGCGTGCTTTAACTCTTTGGACTATGCGTTGTTTTCGTAACTTAGTTGATACTCCTCAACCTATGCTGAGAAGTAAAAAAAACAGCTATTACGTGTTGTGTTCCACATGTTGTTTCGTGAGCTGTTTTACATCCATTTTCTTATATTTGAGTATCACTGAATAACTCATAAGCTCATACGAAATACCTTAAGTTCGTTCTTTATAATTGTTTTAATATGTTTCACGAATCACGAATAGAAAAGATTACGCCTCTCTTCGTTGATTTTAAATTCATAAACTGTTTTCATATAGTAACCAATTTCTTGAATTCAGCTATTATGGATTACATGCAAAGTAATACAGCAATTCGAAAGTCATTGTGAAGCATTTCAAATAATTGAGCACTTTACAGTATTTGTGAAAATTAATACTTAGGGTGTCTTTCGAGGTGTTTTTTCTTGCCTTAAACTTCATAGCCATTACAAATATCGTATTATTATGGGTCGACAACAGAGAATAATAGAGATATGAATTTCCTGTTGAATGTTAATATTTGAATGGTTTAAAAACAATTTTGTGAAATCGACAATGGTTAGCAGTTAGGTCATGCGGCGTTTGGTATGAAGTCCTGATTAAGTCTTACACTGGAAGCTGTCCGCTTCCTAATCGAATCTGAAACAGGGAACTTTAATCACTCTTCTTTAAGAAATAAACTGGATACACTGAACTTTTTTCGATACTCTTCCCGATTCTTTATTTGCACTAGAAAATTAGAGGAGACGCTCCCGTAACATGCAATGATACCTATCGAAATTTGTATAGGTTCGACTACAGACCATTTATTGCAGCTCTCTTAAGATATATCTTCTCAAGACATGGAGTCGGACTCAGTAATGTTTTCTTGCAACAATTTCCAAATAATGGATTATGGTCTCATGGTATGACTATAGTAAATCTGATCTATGTTCATTCCACTGCATTTTCCATTTTCCAAAATAATACGAAGTTCTCCTCCACGAAATTTAAACCCCACTGGATTTAAATAATTTCTAATAAGTAATGTACAGCACTTATGGTTAAGAAGTATTAGGAAACAGTTGCTTTGTAATCTATCAGTAAAGGTTTGCTTGGGATCTATTTGGGTCTTTAAAGCTCCTTTATCTTCTGCATTCGTATAAAAGTAACTTAAGTCATATTATCAATAACATTAAATGCATACAAATAAAATCCTAGAGTTAGATTTATTTATAAGTAATTACTATCCAAACATTATAAATGTCGTTCCTGGTTCATTTTCATACAATGACAGCTTAAATGCATACCTATATACAAACGATTAAGTGATCAACGAAAAGGCTCGGAGGGTCTTGAACACTTATATTTGCTTCTAAAATATTTGGAGAGGATAATTTCACTTCTGCACAAATAGCATTACTTATTGAATTCTACATCTATTTTCCCCGTTGAGAATCTGTGGGCAATTCAACCAGTCTTTTATATAATTAGCGGAGTGTCCGTCTGTCCGTCCCCCTTTTATTTTGGAAACTATTTGTCGTAGAGCTATGGGACAAACTGCATTGTATTTCCGATATGCTGAAAGCCCGACGAAATCTATTCACATCTTTATGAAGGCTTGGGTTCGAACCCAGGACTCCATAATACGTTTCCATAAGGAATGCACGTAAAGTTCGTTTATGTACCCGTCAGGCTTCGTTAATTTTACAGAATTAAATTGGAAATGATGGTCCTACGAAGTCAAGAAAAGTACCAAACGAAGGTAAATTGAATGAAGAATCTTATTATTGTCGTAAAATATACTTTTTGAATCTAAATTACGAGAACTATGACAAAATACACGAAAATTTTGCAAAGATTTCGGCGCGCCGTAACCAGTCAGTCCCCTGACGACCAAGGTGATTGTTGAATCCGATACTTTCATTTTCCCATAAGAATACACGTGTATTTTAAATCCATACCGAATTAATGGTAGGAACTAACGTCAGAATTTATGAAGAGGAGGCAATTAACTGAGATTTCAGCTAATGAAAACTATGATATTTAAATAATATGAACAAAATTACAGCCATTTGGAGGTGTTCTTTATCGAACCGAATTACAAAATGACATTTATACGTTCGTTTGTTGTGATCAAAATGACGAAGAAATATTACGTCGAGGAAGGGGATTGATTTAGAGGGACATGATTTTAACGCAAAATTGATATTTAAGGCAGTGCGTTAATGTGACTCTCACGAACTGCATAATGTTCAATGGAATGTCACCAATTAACGCTATAAGGGTGCGAAATTCTCATATTCAAAATACATAGTGGATTTTAAGTAATTTTTGAAGGCTTTCCCGATTACATGGAAACGTGGGATCAGGCATGTGAACTAAAGTTATATATGCCTTCGATATACGCGGTTCAACGTTTCCCTAATAATCCTTGCTTCGTTGCCAGAGCTACATTTTGCATTCTACCATATATTTTAATGCCGATAGACATCTCCCATATTCTTTTAATTTTTTTATTATGGCGGAATAATGTGATTTACATCGCATTGCGAACTGCGTTTCTCCCGTTGTGGTATCAACGAATGCAAACACACACATACGAAGGGAGTAAATGAGCATTATTTCGTTGGATTGTGCGTGTTTTTCGTTTCATAGTTAATATTCCTCTCATATTGCCAAGAAATTTAAAGAAAACCAGTGATTTCGTTCCTCGGTTGCTATTTGCAAATTAGAGAGAGTATTTCAGTAGATCCTGCTGTGCGGTTTCTCATGACTCCTTCCCTGAGCTATTAATAACTGCATATGTTAATAATACCGGCTATTTTTGGGTTGTTCATTGATTTTCGTTGAGTTCTGGGTAATTAATCATTCAGTAAATACTTTTGAACTCCGTTTTCTCTTGCGGAAGAATCATCGAATACATCAAATCATGATGATGAATTACCATGGCCTGAAAAGTCCCGAGACTAACATAGAGATGTCGCCACTAGTAACTTTTTCTGCACATTTTACTTGAGAACCAACCTCAAGATGGCACTGTTTTAAATGTCATGACAATTCATGTATTCGTTCCCGAATGGCAGCTGATTGTTTTCACGAAGTTGAGGCATTTCGCGAACGATGTAAAAAGACGAGTTTCGAGTTTTGATTAAACATTGTTTCTTGAAGGGAAAAAACACAGTCCAAGCCAAAACTTGGTTAGATAAATGTTACCCAACATCCTCGCCTTCGAAAGCGACAGTGAAACGGTGGTTCGCGGAATTTAAACGTGGTCGTGTCAGCACCAAAGACGCCGAACGCCCTGGACTCCAAGGCAACCACTTCAGAAAATATAAAAAAAGTCCATCTGATCGTTTTGAACGATCGTAAAGCAAAGTTGCGTGAGATAGCCGAGTCTGTGGGTATATCAATGGAACGCGTTGGAAATATTCTGCATGAACATTTGGGGATGAAGAAGATTATCGCGCGGTGGGTGCCGCGTTTCCTGACTCCGGATCAGAAGCAAAGACGTGTGGATTCCGAGCGTGGTTTGGCCTTGTTTCAAAAAAACAAAAAGGACTTTTTGCGCCGATTTGTGACGATGAACGAATCTTGGATTACACTCCTGAGTCCAATCGGCAGTCTGCAGAATGGTTGGAAGCGGGTAGCAGTCGTCCGAAGCGTCCAAAGACCCAACAGTCAGCTGGGAAGGTGTGTTGCTGCGAGTGTTTTTTGGGACGCAAGTGGAATCATTATGATTGAATACTTAGAAAAGGGAAAAACAATCACAGGCGACTACTACGTTGCTCAACTGGACCGTTTGGACATCAAGATCAAGATAAAACGGCCACACATGAAAAAGAAGACAGTGCTGTATCACCACGACAACGCACCAGCTCATTTGTCAATGAAAGCGACGGTCAAATTGAGTGAATTGCGGTACGAATTGGATTCACATCCCCCATATTCACCAGATCTGGCACCCTGCGACTACTATCTATTCCCAAACACGAAGAGATTTCTTCAGGGGAAGAAATTCACGTCAAATGAAGAAGTCATGTCTGAAACAGAGGCCTATTTTGGAGGACTTGAGAAATCATTTTTTTTGAAAGGCATCGAAATTCTCGAGGACCGGTGGAATAAGTGCATAGCTTTAGATGGAGATTATACTGAAGAATAAAAAAGGTTTTCAGGTAAAAAATTGATTTTTTATTTGTTAGGCTCGGGACTTTTCAGGCCATGTTATTATTATCAGTTTACTTAGCGCATGGTTCTGATGATCATTTTAGTGTTAGAACGGAAACTTTCGGATAATGAGTTCACCTTTAATTTAATTAGTTATAGCTTTTCATTAAACCTCAATTTTCCGTTACTGAATTCTTTTTGGTTACATCTCTTTATCCCGTCAAGATGTAATACTGTAAGGCAACATAATTATATGCCATTGTATCTGTCTGAAGAAAACCTTAAGTTATATTAGCAGTTACTTATTACTCAAATATCCATTGAAAAGATTGAAAATGTCCTTTCGAACCAGGTGTTAACTAGTAAATTTGTAATATACTAGCGTAGAACATCTGGAAATATATGCAATATGCAAATCATTCTAAGTTTTTAAATTGCCATACTGAATAGTTGGTTTCTTAACCATCTTGAATTGGATTTCTTGCAAAAAGTTCTGAAAGGTCTTCCACCTCAAAAATAGAGAGTTGAATATCTTCATTCCTCTAGGGAAAACCAACGGCGTACTTTACAAATCGCGGAATTTCCCACCTTACTGGGTCACTGCCACCATACCCTAACCTTAGATACCTGCTCAGCAGGGGTGCGGTCGGGAATACTCATTAGCGCTTTCAAATTCGCTACCCCGGAAACGTACGACCATCCACAATATGCCGAAAAGGTGTTTTTAATTCTTGGAGCAGAGTTCAACTAAACCCATGGGCAATTCTATGGTACCTTTGAGAAAATAGACAATACCTTTCGATGGACGAAACAAAAGGAAAAGAAATAACGAAAGGAATGAATAGGGGACACTCCTAGGGCAAGGGTGGAGGGGAAAGTCCTCCCCTCTCTCTGGAAGAATCAGTAAAACCTCCGACACGAATTTGTCAGAAATAGCGCCAAATCTCATATCAGAATCATTACGATTAATCTGAACCGTCATCACGAATGCCTGGTGGAAGTAAGAACAGAATTGCATGTTGTGACATATCCAGGAATTCTCTGTATGGCAGATTAATTCAATTGTGAAGAAATCCAGTCAAAGGTTGCACTACGGGACAAGAGAGAAATTTAGCATCAGATAAAGATTGGAACAACATGATTTTATAAGGAACATGAACTTGATTTAATTAAAGGGATTGTTTTTCTGAGTCTGACAATGAAGAATATTTTCAGAAAAGTATTACGAAAGCGTTGGCGTTATTTCGTCGTAAATTAATTATTAATTCCATAAACTGAAAAGATTCTGTAGCCCTCAGCATTTAAATTAAGGGTACTCTAATATGTATGTTATTTTCTCAAAAAAAAATAAATTATCAATTTGAATTTCAAACAATTACCACAGTATTAGCATGATAGCAAACCAATTAATATTGCACTTTAGACCACTTGATTTGGTGGTATTTAAAATCTATATAATATTTAATGTAACTATCCCATGTAGTTGATTGTAATTTACTTGGTTTACTTTACAGTGAAATGTTTTGAAATATTGTTTTTTTTTCAGAGTTCTATCCTGGTTAACTCAGAACGATTCTTTTTCAGTATATTCGTCCAGATAATGTCTCTTTTCATCTTAGCTTTCCTTACTTTCGCCGTTTTGTCATGCTCCCCTTTGCGATAGCATTTTTCTGCAACATTAATAAGTTGAAATACAATTTGTTTGCTATAATTCCTCATTATTATTTAACTCCTTCATATGTTGCCAAGTATTCGTTTCTGTTATTCTGTTTAAGTTGTAGTAGTGAGTTTCCTCTAAATAGATTTAAAAGTTCGTCCTATGGGCATGAAGAGAGTAAAAAATGTAATAATAACATAATTATTTTTAATCTTACTTGAAATAGCATTTTTCATTGGAGGATAATTAAAGCAACTAAAGTAAGTTTACCCGATCCCTCCAGAAAAGAGTGAATTACGCTTAAATTTCAGGCCGAAATAAGGAAATCCGATTTTCATTCTTTTTGAAACTACACTGCTAACATAG
Organism: Pachydiplax longipennis; assembly: GCA_036926295.1. Classification (NCBI taxonomy): domain Eukaryota; kingdom Metazoa; phylum Arthropoda; class Insecta; order Odonata; family Libellulidae; genus Pachydiplax; species Pachydiplax longipennis. The sequence goes on from JAVFKF010000054.1 coordinate 1,960,888, forward strand.
AAGAAAGCAACACTAAATTTTAACTAGATATAGTGTCGTTCTTCTTATTCGCAATTCTTGCAATAGAAAGGCTCAACCATGTCACCCGAATGTTTTTGACGAGTCGAGCAATTTTCGTGTTGAGGCTTAAAAATTTTCAGACCTTGTAATAATAGCGGGTTACTTTTCACTTCAACCCTGCTCTATACACTGATGTTGGCTACAAAGGAGGCGTGTGTGAGAAATACATAATAAATTATTTTATTTAAATCTCATTTCTTGCAATTAATTTCCCTTTCATACGGGATTTATCGCAGTAAATAACTGAGTATATAGTAATCATGCATGGCTGAAATAGTGTTAATATTGGTGATTTTTTTTTTAGATTTCCGTATTTCTCCGTTATATGAAAATTTTCAATAAGCATTCACTGTGAAAGAAATAAATTATAAATAATTGATTTAGTTGATTTTCTTTATACGTAGGAGAATTGAAATCGTCGATATCATTGGTAGGAGATTAAAATATATAATTACACAAACTATTAAAGCTTTCATTGATAAATATGGATTTAATTCTAGGTGGATTTAATTCTAATTTTATCCTAATGTTACAGACAGTTTGCTAGATTTTTGAGTAGCTATGATCAATAGAAAATCTTCCGAATCTCCAGGAATTAGAAACTATAGACGTCGAAACATAAAGCAGAATTCGGAATAGAGAAAAAATTTTCAGCTTCGATTCCTTTGCAGTTTAATCAGAAATCGGAAAGAAAAGCTACCCCTAACATGTTTCAGCGTCAAAAATTGATATTATTTTCCGTATATTCGTTTAATTAATAACGCCTGAGAAGGAGACGCGCTCAGTTTTCGTATCGCTCAGTTGTCGGGTCACGATTCAAAACGTAGTAGGTAAAGCGTATAGGATGCAAAGTTTAGCTAGTAGATTCTTATGGGGTTGCTCATGGAGAGTAAAAGAAATAGCCTGTTTCTCCCTGATTCGACCTCTCTTTGAGTACTGCTGCGCGATTTGGGATCAGCACGAAGTGGGATTAACTTCCAGCCTTGAGATGGTTCAACGTAGGGCAGCTAGATTTGTTAAGGGAGATTACAGATTTGACAGCAGTGTTTCAACTATGATAGAATCCCTCGGTTGGGATTTGCTTAGTGATAGGAGGCTTGATTACCGTAGGAAGCTTTTTCATAAATTTATCACTACGGATCTCAGGGAGGAGGTAGTTGATATTGTCATACCAGTTAGTAACATACGTGATCTTCGAGACAAAACGACGAAGCGTTACAGGGAAATAGTTGCCAGGACAGATAGTTATTTCTGGTCATTTTGTCCGCGGAGTATTCGAGAAGCCAACAGCAGTCAAGGGTATATAGGGTTTTCGGTGTTTTACACCCCCTGCCATACGCCAGTGCGGTTTGCAGGGTCTAAATTTAAATGTAAGTGTACGAGGGGCGTCCAAGAAGTAAGTTTCCCTGAGCTGCAGAAAATTAAATGTCCATCCTTAAATCATAAAAACAATTAATTCATTAGTATTCATTTTTTTCTATTTCTCGACGCAATCCCCTTCTTTTTGTATGCATTTTTTATGTATTGGTAACATTTTTAAAAGTTAAGGTCAAGCCATTCCCCTGCCAGATTTCTTTCCCAAGAATTCACTCTAAATTCACAAGAGCTCATAATCGCCAGCTTCCAAGATGTTTTTTCTGCATTTGGAATAGGTGACAAAAAGTGGGGGAAGGTCAAGTGATTGTACTGGATGACCAAAGACATCCCAACTAAGGTTTTCCAATAGTTGCACAGTTCCATGACCAGAATTTGGCCGCGCGTTGTCGTGGCATATAGCTAGCGCGGCACCCACCTTGCAGAAACTTCTCTGTCTTGCAAGGATGATTTCTCAGATTTCTCACTCTTCAGTGATGATAGGCTTATTTCGAACTTCGGAGGAAGGATAGCAAGAATTTCGACCAAAAGTGAAGCGTTTATCAAGTGCTATGGTCTCACAAACGCGTCCTTTAAATGAATTTGACGATTCGTAATTTTCCTGCAACTATGGTATACGTCAAAAGCAGTTTGTCTACCTCTTATGAACAATAGCGACGTACCATTTCAATGCATATTGCATCTTCATCGTTGACGTTTGAGGATATCTGTCTATAAATTTACACTACTGTTCGTCTTTTTTCTGTCAATAAACAAACAATAATCCGAATTTCGTAGCTGGCGGGAATGCGCTAAGATATCTCCATGAAAACCATTTTCGTACTAACATCCAGTGAGTCAAGCGATCTTGAGCGTTTCTCAGTAGTATTGCAACATCTGTATCAACACTCCTTACAAATGGTTCTCTCCTACCTCAATCCTACTCGGAGAAAAAATAGGGAAACTTACTTTTTGGAAGCCCCTCTTATATATATTTTTCCTTAAAATGAAATTCCGTAAAATTACAATAAATTTAATTCATAAATTAGGGATTTGGCAACATGCCAAGTAAATAGCTCAATGATTATTTCTTTTCATACTTAACCAATGGAAGATAAACATAAAACGAAGATTCCAGGCATACTAAAATCTCTGTTTTTAAAATCTTTTTGGTCCGTTTGGAAAAGAATAATGATTTTACCATATTATAAAATGCAAGTGTAGGGTGTTAATAATGTTTAAATTTATGAGATCCTGTGAACTTTATCATTTACTATAATTTGAACCCACTGTTAGTGTCTCCTCAGCTATCAGAAGTATGATTGGAATGTGACTATGAAAAAAAATCAAATAGAATTTTCTCTGAATATGTATTTGTAAATTATAAGTAATAATCGTTTTATATATTTTTTTCTGGATACTTTAACTATTATATAATTATTTTTTGTATTCTCTTATCATTCTTAAACCTCATTCAATAATAACTTTATGAATATTTTTCTGAATCGTCTAATGTTTTGAATGAATCTTGAGAACCTCTTGGGTAAAATTTAAAAACAATGCCTTAGGGATATTAGATCATTTTATCAGGCCTATTCTCTTTAATTTTCTGACGCAATTTCATAATAAATTGCCAGGCAATGTTATTCAAATACTTTGGCTGTCACGAGAATTTTATCACTGTGATTTGTATACATTTTATATATCCTAATGAATAGTGTTAATGGCTGCAATATTACTTGAATTAAAATGATTCCCTTCCATTTCTCTAAATAGACTGAGAAAATAATTTATCGGGAATACATTTCCATACTGATACTTTGTCATCTAGATAGTTTTTATCATCTGTTTAATATATTTATTCAATATTCAATGTATATTTTGCCATAAATTAAAAAAATGTTTATTTAATCCTTAGTATTCCAAAGTTGATGTACATGAAAGACTTAGAAAACCGGATTAGCTATCTCCTTCTCTCTTATACATATAATTTCCCTTTTATATCTGCTTTATTTCAAACAACGCTGAGAGATATTGCTCGAAAGAACAGTTTTCTGTTTTCTGCGAAGGAATGGCGAGGAAGGGATAAAACACTTTTATTTCGACCTCTGCTCGTCTTTTGAATTAAAAAAAGGCATACGTAAACGCTTTGTGTTGCGCATTTGTTCTTACAGCGCGATCAAGGCTCTGAAAGGAAAGTTTTACGGAAAGAAAGAGAAAAATTTCAATTGGAAAGATTTTATACCTCCCAGCGTCTCTTTGAAGTATGGTAAAACGGCAGCAAGAACATCACGGGACTTTTATGGATTGCACTGAAGTATTCTGAGAAATAGGACTCTAGAAGTCAAATTGTTAGCTCAGAAACATACATTACATACATTCCCAGTTTCTGTGATATGCTTAACATAATTGGATGCAGAAAACTGTTTCTACGAATGCAGAGATCTATTTCTCTTTAATCATGAATGAACGGAGAAGAGGTTGAGGGGTAATGCCCTTCTTTTCAAATGACTGAATAATGTATTTAATATGTTATGCTGATTGAATAAAGAAATTATGATATGAAATGATACATAGTTAAAAATTACAAGTCCAGAGAGAGTGATTCGACTGCATGCCTGTATCGAGATGATAACTTGGCAAAAATTAAGATCTTCATTTTGCTAAGAGACAAAGGTTCTCCAAGCGCCGAACTCGGCGACCGTCTAAGGGCGATTCCCGGGAAACGGATAATCGTTTAGCGGTCCCAGTTATTCAGAATCCCGATGTACATTTCGGAAACAATGCTTCCATCTTCATAGGTGGTCCAATGCTGAATGTCCAATGAAATGCTCATTCAGCATTGGACCCCCTATGAAGATGGAAGCATTGTTTCCGAAATGTACATCGGGATTCTGAATAACTGGGACCGCTAAACGATTATCCGTTTCCTGGGAATCGCCCTTAGACGGTCGCCGCGTTCGGCGCTTGGAGAACCTTTGTCCCTTAGTTCACTGACCGCCGAGTTCCTTTTATCTCTCTTCTAGTCTTCATTTTGGTGAGGCTAAAATACCTCATCTTCCACCTAACCTGTCCTCGATAGTATTTATAAAAACATAAATAATATATGTGTAGTTAGAAATGGTAAGATAAAAATTTAGAAGTTATAGATGCACATATATAAAAACCTGATGTAAGTATTATCCTCGAAAAATTCTGTATTATATTTACAACGAATTTTGGGACCAACGATCGCATTTCAGTATCAATATTTTTAAATTAACTAAGATGTAATGTTTTGTGTATCATATTCCTGGTTGGCACGTTGTCTTGTATTCATTTTAGATTTACATTTTATGTTCTTCGACCGTCCGGCCGATTTTACCATTAACTTTAACTCACTTTACAGCAGTCGGAAAGAGCCCATCTCAAATAGTAAAGATACAGCTATGTTATCCGCTGAAGACGCTCTTATACCCGCATAAGACGCTGATTTTTTCCGTTTCAAGATGCACTGAAACCCGCTATAGCCAATTGTTCGTCTCAATCGATAGATCACAATATTTTTACCTTATTTGTATCGCTGTCCGCTCTCCTCTTCTTGTTTCTTAAAGATTTCTTTTGAGATTTCTTAAAGATTGAGTCTGTTCTAACGACTGATATTGTTAGAACGCACTGAAGATATCGCAAAGGGTAGCAATCTATATTCCACCGTCTCAGCTTACACGGACTCTGAGATTCTCTCTATCGCTATTTTCTCAGATCAGAATGTCGATTTAAAACTAGCTTCCTGGTGTTTCGTCAAAATCTTATGAATTAAACTTTTTGAAAAAAAAGACAAAAAAGAGGGGATTGTGAGCTGTTGGGCTAGGAAAGATAGTTTTGCTTTCTCACCACCGATGTTGAAAAAAATCTGGTAATATCTGTAGAGTGAAAATGACCAAAATTAATTCACTTCGACTCCCTTTGTGAGAAAAGGTGACCATTCATAAAATAAAAATAATGTAATGAAATCAGAATTAAACAACGCGGTTGTAACGCTATTCCGCTTAAGACGGTGTCTTCGCGTGGCCCCCTAAGAAGCGTTTTAGCCATGCTACATTATGTATCCAATCTCAGCACCTCTATACACTTATGGGAATCAAACTCCCATCTATTTTACCCTACGTTGAGACTCTCGCCAATGCTCTCAAAGCAAATTTTAGCGAATAGAAATTCACGATTTATGGGTTTATTTCGTTGATGTAAATGGTGATTCTCTAGTGAATTTGAAGAAAACTCGTTCTTCTAGAATAAGATGCCAAGAAGTCATACATTCATAGCATTGGCAGTTACACAAACTGAAAACAAAAAAAAATTCTTTACCCGTAAACAATTTTAAAACTGCCATTACTCGTTTACGCCGCCACGGAATAACTGCCCTTAAGCTGAAATACGCAATTTAAAGAGACAAAGCGCTGAACTGTAACATTTTCAGATCTTGAATGATCATAATAAAACGAAACGTTGCTCGCAAAATTAATCTCCATATAGTTGGGGGATTTATCAAGAACGGTTCATCTTTTCCAAGAGGCTAATTTCCACGAATTTAAGCCCTCTTCAAGTAATTCCTTCTTTCAATTCTTTTTCCCTTTGACCGTCGGAATAGCAACGAGATGGAACTGAAGAGAGCATTGCAATTGATGGTCCTTGCACTAAATTAAATTTTAAATTAGCAGTATTAAGTAAGCTAAAAAACCATGGTATTCTTGACCATCTGCCATTTTTAATCTACGTGACTCGATGGATCATAAAGGAATTTAAGCCCTGAATTTCTTTTCAGTCCTGATGATAACATTTCAATGAAGGTGAAATCCTAAGTTGATGCTTCTTGGATTTTATTTAAATGACAAGTTTACCTCACTGCCACGGCAGTGAACTCAGAATGGATGACCTGGGACCTCTTTACTTAAGTTTCTTGATCTTTAAATAACCTTTAATTAACCCCAATTCCTGTCGCATAGCGACACTTACTTCCTGAAAATACTTCAACCAGAGTTAGCTCTCGGAAGTTAGCAAAAATGAAGATCTCACTTCCTAAGAAGTGCTTAAGTCGAGAGATGCTTCTATCCGAAGCCTAAGTGACTCGGCAGGCTGAAGGATTGATAAAATGCTAATTTTTATTCCTTTTAAATTCGCAAAAGTCTTTCAAAGCAAGTCAAATATAAATAAAAATTCACTTAAATAATATATAACTCATGTATGATAAGGTGGAAAAAATGATCAAGATATTTGAAATCTGTTTAGTGGTTTATACAGAGTTTTCAACATTCCACGCACAGAAGCTTTTTTATTGAATTATATCTGAAAAACGTATATTCCTTCGTCGAAGGATATTACAAATTTCATTTGGAAGAAACAAACGGTGAATGTTGGTAATGAAGATGGATGAAGACAGCCTGAAAAAGACATTACTATACAGAAGAGTAAAATTATAAATTTTATGGTTCTTTATTATGCGTCGAAATGTGTGGGTAGTATGTGGAATTTTACATAGTTACTTCATTCGTGTATGAGACAGATTTTGAACACTAAATGTTGAATTAATGCAAACGGTATTGGACGGAATGCTAAATCAAGAGCTGAGAAGAAGGTGAAGGGAGAAAGAAGGGTACTTAAGGAAAAATTAATTGGAATGATAGAGATAAAAAATTTGCAAAAAAAACTAAAATTTGAGTCTTCAATGCTCCATATCCGATTATTATGAAGTCGTTGTAATCGATCTCAAAAGCTGAATTGATGCAAAAAAAGTCAGTCACCATTCATTATATACGTCTCCCTCCTATTATTTGATTAAGAGCAATATGATGAGTTTTCTATAGATTCTACAGTAAATAGTTGCGTTAGATTTATTTACAATCTTAAAAAAGATGATAATGTTTTTCTTTATCTCCGGGAACTAAAGTGACTTGAACCAGATTAAAGTAGAAAATATATGCTTGATTCGTTTTCGTTCCTTTTAGTCTGACATTTACAAATAAAATATATACTTGGATCTCTTCACCTATAAAATGCCTCCATCAACACTCGTTTTGGCCCTCACTTGTTCTATTCCACCCATAAATACCTATCTTACATCTTTCTTAATAACTGTCTCGCATTTTAGGAATTTACTACCGGTTAAAAAGTAAGTTATTCAATTACATTTCAATTACGATTAATTTTTTGTACATTCATATTTCTATTTTTCTGTTTCCTATGTATTGTTAAATTTATTTTTACTTGTAATTGGAATTTATGTTGATCTCTTTAATGTTCCTTTTTAAACTTCTACGGGTTAAAATTCAAATCGGCACTTCGAATAAAAGCACTGAATCTGGAGTTTCTAAAGAACGAAATGTCTTTCTTCGTAACAAAAGGTCAGCTTGAGCGCATTGCCAAGAAAAGTTGCCCTTTCGAAATCACGCCAAATAGCGCAAATCGGCAAAGTCTTAATTGAAGCATTTCATCTAAGGGTAATGCCGAGGTCCTTCACCTTTAATAAATTTGTCCGACATATCCAAGTAATGAGAAATGCGCTTAACAAGAGCTTGAATAATAGCCTCTCAAGAGCCATCTCTGGGTGACTTTTAAAAATATGCAAACGGGAAGTTAAAAAATGGGTGCATAAATTAAGGAGTGTAACTAGCATGAAAGATTAGCCCGGAAGGAATATCGTTAAGGAGGAGAAAAATGGAAAGTTCAAATCACGAAGGAAAGAGCTTAAAGTGTTTTGCGGAATGTTATTGAAGCCATCAACTTTTAATTGTATCATTCTGCAAATAAGCTTTATTATTTTTGCTTGTGAAATATCACGAAAGATTACTTTACGCGTTTACAAGAGTAGTGAAAATGTGAATTGCATAGAATTAAAATCTCACTTATATTGACATTTTTACCAATGGTCAAAGTTATACAAGGTACGAGCAAAATTTCTGCGACAATAATCATATTGGATATAAAATTTTTATCCAAAATTCCCATCGTATTGCTTTGCATAACCCTGAAACGATGTCTTTTAATTTGAAGTTTGGGCATCCGGATATCTGTTTGGGTATTTGGGTTCATGTTTGTTGAAGGCGGTTCTGGGTTCGATTCCCAATGTGACCCAGCTATGTAGAAAGATATGCTGCCAAGGAGCATTTTACAATGAAAAATTTCGCCTTTTCAACAAAATTATTCGTGTCAATAAGGTGCGGCGCAATATGGCTATAATAGCAAAGAGCAACGAATCTCTTCCAATTTTTTAATGACAAATACTTTATTGCTTATTAGGTTAGTTACTAACCATGAGAGAAAAATCTTTATCTATAAGTAAAATGAACGTAGTGCTCCGGTAATATTGCTTTTTTACATAAATAAGTCTTAATATAACATTAAAACGTACTTTGATACACTGTGATTTTCTTCGCGATTGCATACAAACAAACTTTTTAGGGGTGTGGACCCATTTAGGTATCGCCTCAAGCGAGACTATCAATCTGGCTTCATTAACGCATCCTTAAAGGGTTAACATAAGGCCTTCCTTAGAAGCCTCACTTATGTTGTGAAGCTTATGGACTCATCTTCATGCCTGTTTTGGGCCCTCGAATATTTAACGAACATTAATCAAATATGAGCCAAGGAGACAACGAATTTATTATCGTAGGGAAAGCTAAAAATCTTCAGCGATAAGATGCCAACCCTGTTTAGACGCTTTTCAGGGGACCAAGCGTCTTATCATCACCCTTCAGAGTGATGATAATATCATATTTATGAAGAATGTCTTGTGCTTTGGCTCAAAGATAGCGTCTTAGTTACTTTAATTTAGTCATTATTCACTCCAAAATGAAATAGCTATTACTCGATTACGGAAGATAAATAATTTTTTTGAAGCAATGGCATCATAGAGCACGATCTTTCTAAGAGTACGTTCACAGCAATGCACTCCATTTCTGGTTTATTCGATGTGTTTACTGCTTGAGAGTGCGACGAATGGAAACACTAACAAGTGAAATTTTCATCTAACGAGCTACCCTGAGAAAAAGTGATACGATTTTTGTGAGAATTCGTGTCAGCTCCGACGGGGGGGATGAAGGTTGTTCTTCGTGATATTCTAATATTATTTTCAAAAAATTATTCATTGCAAAGAAGAAATTTGCAAGGAGCTATAGATGAGGTTAAGCGTAAAAGAACGACATAAGTGATGTAAAAAAATTTTGGTCTATCGTATGGGATTGGCTATAGCAGACTGCAGTGCATCTGGGGACGGTCCTCGTCTTAAACGGGTGGATTGTCATCCGTACCATGTGTTTCGTGTGAAAGTTCCGAGTGAAAATCGCGTATAGTATGTATATATATTGGGATAACGTCTTAAGCGGGAGCGTTTTAAATATGTTTTACTCTAATTCCTAATCTAATAATCTCTAATCTTCTAATTACTGAAATCAACGCCATCCCGAAGCCGTTTACTCTAATCTTATGAAGCGTGCACTAGCATACTAAAGTAACCCATTCTATACCCGATTTGTATTATTACTTCTTCGATTTTATATGAATAGCCTTTTAGAAAAATAACGGAATACGCAACTTATTCCATTTCTTCTCTTTATTTCTAGAAAACCTAACTAACACTATAATCAGTAAATTTTTCCCTCGCCTTTATTTTTACATCATCCTTGAGTTACCTTTACTATATAAAATTTATTAAAAAGCTCTTATACCTTTACCACCAATATCTTGATGTAAATGGGTACCACCATATTGGTGGCAAAATTATTAGTGCTCTTTAATCACATTTTCATTGTAATGGAGACCTACCAGCGGCCGAATTAATAGCTTCTATTCAGTTACCTTCTTTAATAATCCAATCTCTCCCAATACTAAACCGAAACATTTATTGCTCCAGAGTTTAACTTCTTTATTGGAAACCACCCTCTTCCATCAACTCCTCTTTCCCTTTTAAATTAACCATACCCTATAACGGGCACACACCTGGAAGCTCCACTTTTATTACGCACCCGTTCATTAAATTTACATTTTCATACTGACCTCGCAAGCCACCAAAAGCGTGTGGCAGGAAGAATGTCCGATATCCCTATCTAACTCTAGCTGTTATTATATTCTCTGATGCTTAGCGGAAAAAACGACCAGAAGTAGCATTCCGTTCTCACGATTATTTCCTGATTTCGTTTTCTCTAGGAGTTCGCGGACATTATTAACTAGAGTAACAAAACCAACTATCTCGTAGACGATATACATACTGATAAATTTTTCGAATAACTCACGTCAGTAATCTTTCCTTCAGTGAATTCTACCCAAGGGACTATATCTCAACCGAAACATTGATGGCGAATTCTCCTTTAACGAACCTAGCTACTCTACGTTGAGTCATCTTCAGATCGGACCACCCCGTGAGGATCGCACATCAAGGAGAGGTTGACTCTGTTTCTGAGCATCTCCTAAGTATTCCACTAGCTAATCTTTGCATCCGATTTGCATTACCTACGACGCTTCGAATATGATCTTTGAACGAAAAGCAACTATTACCTTAAGATATATTCCACGCAAACGCTCAAACGATATTTTAACGATTTCTATTTTAATGTGTCTATTTGATAACTTAAGAAGAAATATTACCGTAGCAGGGAAGTGCTTCATCATTATACTTACGTAACTAAAAGTAAATGTTTGAAATTAATTTTTAAAATTGTGATGCGTAGTAAATTTGTGACAAAAACGTACTGTATACCAAACTACGTCGATGGGTAACCGTTTTGAAGTCTTAGGTTGAAGGCAGAGGCGGATTTAAACTATCAGAGAAGATAAACGCCAAGGTGAGACTGATGCCCCCGATATACATGATGTAAATTAAAGTACGATTTTTTATATAAAGTACATAAACATACGATCCATATAATACTCAATTTTTTCACTAGTGCAAGAATAAAGAAATTATATAAGTATTATAATACCATTTCTATAAATTTATTATGAATGATGGATAGGCTTTATATTATGTAGTGACATTAATTAAGTAGTTCTTGCAATCTCTATAAATAAATTACGTAGACTTAATATAAAATTCCTTCGCGAAAAACAAATGCCCGTCGTGCCGTAAAAATTTGAAAAATAAAATTGTAGAATATTATTCATAAGCCCAGTCTTATTGGGATCCAAACGGATCAGCTATTTCTCCTAGTTATCAATGCTCCCAAGTATCCCATGGTCCGTACTCACACTTTATGCATAGCAAATTGCACTCTTTTTGAAAAATAATTTCCGGGGTTTTGTAAACTTTAATGTCAATTTAGATCGAAAAGACAACTTCACTGAATTTCAACATTGAGTAAACACGTTATGACTACATTTTCGTTTAGAAGGAATTGATTATTCGCTTTTGAGTGCGTTATTAGCAAAAGCATTATTTTAAGATTAGGTTGGCTAAGTCTTTTCTAGAAAAAATTAGTTCACGAGGATAAATCCGCATTAGTTAGCGTGAAGAAACCGTTCCATAGTCCTTTTATACACAAACTACCAAATGGATTCCTCTACTCTTGTTCTCCCTTCACGTCTCCTTTAAAAATCTCAGCCATGTCTTCCAACCTTCCCTTCCTCGAAATTATATTGAAACGTTTTTTTCCCGGATGCGAAATAAAACGATGGACCCTAAAAAATGATTCCTTCTTTTATTATTTTTTGAACGACCTCCACGGTTATAGGTCATACGCAGCTCTCTTTGATTGACTCATATATTGAAGTTTTCAATGTTTACGAGTCGCCTTGGCGATGATGAGATGCTCCTTTTGCTTCCGTAAAAAAGAAAGATGCTGCGGTCCAGCATCTCTTCGGCACTACTTGTTGAACTCGCGTCCTTTGGGACGATATGAATATTTATAAAGCCGAACTCCACCTCGCCGTTTGACTTTTTCGTTGAACTTGGGCTGAAAAAACACACCCGGCGAGACGTCCAAGTTTTGAGTAGGTGTTTAAACATTTCGACGGTGTAATTGAAAAGGTCTACTTGTGCTGTAATCTATTTAAGCCCACTACTAACTTCCCCGTTCGATTAATAAAAACGGAATTCGCTGACGTCATTTGAGGTTAGTCTACCTGGAGAAGCTCTGATTGAGAGAAATATCTGAACGATCCACTTTCTGGATATGAATTTACTGTATAAGAGCGAGATCAAGACTAAAATGACGAAATGTAAGGATTTAAATTGTGATCTAAATGAGAAAAAAGATTGATGACGATGCTTCTCATGCTTATAAAGACGTTATTAAATTCTACATAAAGAAAAAAGAAAAATTTATTGGTATGAGAGTTATCAAACTTTCTCAGCCAGTCCATATTAAATAATCAAACGGTGTAGTGCTTGTTGCATAAGTTCACGGGGCTTAGAAATTGTGGACTTTCTCTCCTTCACTAGCATTGCCTCTTGACAGTCATCGAGTACGGCAGAGGTTTCTATCCGATTAGAGTGACTCTCTCTTTGGGAGGTCTGAAGTAATACAATACGAGCGTTTGCTGGAAAGGTAGATAGCAAGGTTTGATGTTTAGAAAAGCGCAGTGGATGTAAGATTGAAAAGGATTTTTTCTTTATTTGAGACCAAAAATTCTTCTCTTTTGTTTACTTTCTGCATACCTTAAATATCACTAATTATAAGAAATTTGTAAATAATATTTGTTGTTAAAATGAGGGAAAGGAATTAAGAGTCTGACTCGGACATGTAGCCCTAGGATATCCTCGTTTTCAAATAGCATGGAGTGAAACATCAAATTGAATTTAGGTTAATTTATGTATTTACTAGCTGAACTATAACCAGAATGAAATTTACCAAAAACGGTAATTCCCTAACCCTTTGTGTTTCTTCTACCAGATCTTTCTTAATGAATGTAAATACTATTGATATTGTTAATACAACATTATCATAAGTAAAATATACGCTCCAATTATTGAATTGTGATATGTCTGTCAATGAAGTTATCAACTTTGAGACTGATTATACCCTGTCATAGATCAGTAAGTTACCAAAATCTTTTATGAGGAAATAAAGTTGTGTTATTTTGGTGATCATCAAACATATGATTTTGGAATTTTAATAATCAGTCGATGCTTAGCAGAGAATATTTTTGGGAATTCTGTAGAACACCACGCGCCGATTGTCATTGAATTCGCTTCAGGATCACTATTTAAGAATCTCCGATAGAGGTGACAGTTTAAAGGAGAAATCTTCTTTGAGAGAGATGTAACTGCTACTTTTGTAGTGTGGCTTAGAGTGGCTAATGTAAAGCATACGTTCCTCAGATTACCATATCTTGAAATCGCAAGTTCTGTTGGATGTTAGCAGCTGTTGGATCGAATGCCTCGAGTTCGGATGGACTGAAGAAATTAATCGTCTCTTTGGCAGAAAAGGGAGAGGGATGAAATGAAAAAAGGGACAGATGTCGCGATTGATTTAGGTTTGCTCAGACTTCGATAAACCCGTGTCTTCAGTAATGAACGAATTTACATCTGAAGAAAAGTCGTCTTTCTCCCTGAAGACAGCTGATCTGAAGAGAAGACTACGAGATTAACATGATCCCATTAGCTCTAGCATTAGTGGTATATATCAAGAACATGTGCAGTAAAACAAAATCTTACTGTGTTTGTATAGACATAGATCTCGATGGATTAACTCGTGACCGCAATTATTTCCCGGCAACTGAGTATCAATTTTGCAGCACGTCGCTACTTCGAGTAGAATTCGCACTTAAAAAAGGAAATAGTAAATATTGAAGTAAGATTTGGGAGATTTTGCAGAGATATCTCATTCTATCGTACAATATCTCTTAAACTCATATTTATTGTAACAGTAGGAGATTTTTAACAGCCATCAAATTCTCGAGACAAACTACGGAATGTTTTGTTCAAATATTCCACTGTGTATCATTTTAAATAAGACAATGTATTAGAATCATACCTATATAATATGTTATTTGTAAATTATCAATAAACTCGCCCGTCAAATATTACGAAACTTAATTTAACTCATTCAACACTATATACTATATTTATCGCCTGAGAGCCGAATTCGAAAATCACCTTAATCGTCTGATTGCTAATATTCATAAAAGTATGCAAAATTTTCGTCATTTCTGTTTTTTTTCATTATCGCAATTTCGCTATATATATAGTATGTATAGTACAATTGCATGACCAAAATAAAAATTTTTATTCAATTTTCTTTTTTTCGTTACTAGTCTTCATTTCACAGGACCATAATTTCTGACGGTACTGTGCTAAAGAAAAGAAGTCTGCAACCGATAAAAATTACCTTTTCGTGTATTTCTTACGAGACTATTTTGGAGTGTTTTAGAGTCCCTGTCTTACTTTTGGAAAACATATATCGATATCTAATAATCCATTGAGCCTCTGGCGAATTTCTCAATTTTATAATTCTATCTCGTCAGATTGTGCGTGAAATTAATGTTCAAAAATTGTTCTCATTAATTTCTTAAGGGAATTACTGACATCTAATGAATAAACATAAATAAATAGAGATTTAAATAAATATGCAACGATGATTATTATACATGTATTTATATTACTACACCATTATCAAAACCGTAATTAATGAAAATAATGTAATTTTTTTTAAGATTCTATTAATAAAGGAATACATGAATCTATCGTAACAATCTATGAATTTTTAATTTAAGAGATCTTTAGGTAATTCATTCCAACTTTTAAAGAAGTGTTTAAAGGAGGATATTTACTGAAATTCTTTTCTCAGACAGTTAAACATACATTCAGTATTAGTACTATCCTAATCAGGGTGAGAAATTAATCAAGTTGGAAAAGGAAGCAGTTGCTGGAACGAGATGTCATTACGTAAATTGGAAACTGATCTTCGTCTGAATTTGAAGTGGATCCAATAAAAGCTTTACCTAGTTAATAATCGCACTTGAAGAGGAACGAAGAGAGTTGTTTGAACAGCGATCAAATTAACGGGAATGATTAATGAGGGGAAGCAGATGGTTAAATGGATCGGAAGATGTTCGAGGTGTTATGATATCGACTCACTCAACGGGAAGACAAAGAGAAGGATGCTCCCAAATATCCATTGCCGGCCGCACTTTAAGACGCTCCTTTGACGTTCATCTTGCCCTTTGTTTGTTTACTATTCCGTCAAAATTGACCCAACTAAAATCCATCAGAAACTAAATGTAATTGGAACGCCTAAACATATTATACTATTAATATTATACTTAATAACTTATTAAAGACAATATTATTGAATCTAATACAACACATGGGAACCACCTGAATACACACCACAGAATTTTCTTTGTTCATCTAAGTGGCACATTTTTGTTCCTCCAAAAGTTTTCCATTTTCTCTCTCTTCTCTGACAAAGATTTTCATCTAAATAGAACATTTAATCAGCATATAGTAACAAAGAATTTTTGAGTTTGCTGTTTATCGTAGTTAAACAGTTAGAGAAAAATCTCCAAAATCATGAAAGGAAGAACAAAAACGGAGTAACAGATGGTTTACATGTATTTTACCTTGTAAAAGTAAAAGTGAGGATTATCATGGATTAACGTAAATTTGAAATTCGTCACAAGGTTAGAAGAAGTGAGTCAAACATGTTTTAGATTTTCCTGTATAAGCAGGAGTACCCCTAAAAATTAATTAGTGTAGCATTATTAATTGTTCACCTTTCAAATGTTTATTACACATTACCTTAAATCGATTCTTCACACCCTCCTTTGTGGTTTTTTTCATGCTGTTTTGCCCGAAGATAATACCTTAGGTTACCTTTTACATCCACTTCTAAATATTTTTCTTTCTCAGTTTCTCTCACATTAGTGATGCCTCCTATCTTTTGGTGTATATAGTAATATCTCTCATTAGAATCGTAACTGTCTTCTAGAGGTCACTTACACATAATTTACTTTTTTTAAACGCTTCCATAATATGTTTCTTCAGACAACTGTCATTACAGAAAGTCTACGTAGTCTGTTTGTAAGACAATATTCGGTAAAGGTAGATGCCTACATATATTAAATTTTGCGTTTAATCAATTCAATGGGAAAAATTGTACGGAAGAAAAGAGTCGGAAATTGGAGACGAAACAGAGTAAAGGAAATATGAAGAAATGATTAACAAACTCTTGAATTTCTAATGTAAATCAATGTGATTCGCCGATTTTTCTAAGAAATCAAATCTCCAAACAGTCTAGATTTCCTGTTTTGCTAAGTTTTCGATAACGGAACTCTAATTTCCCTGAAATCAATTCGGTTTTAACAGGAAAAATATTGAAATCCAATTGGAGGAAATGTTATCATCTTCAGAGTGAGAGATCTCATGTTTTCTACGTCAATCGCGGATTAAAAATTGATATTATTATTTTAAGATCAAAATTAATTAAGAGACAAAGATTCTCCAAGTGGCGGCCGTCTTAGGGCGATTCCCGGCAACGGATAATCGTTTAGCGGTCACCAGTTATTCAGAATCCCGATGTACATTTCGGAAACAATGCTTCCATCTTCATAGGGGGTCCAATTTGGAGAAGCGCTTGGAGAACCTTTGTCTCTTAGTTCATTGACCGCCGAGTTCCTTTTTTCTCTCTTCTATCAAAATTAATGTCATTATCATAAAATATCTCGTAAATAATTATCCATTTATGATATATAAGTATAAATTACATCTTACATGCATAAATACATCTTAAAAATGGATAAATGATGAAACATCTGCACCTAACATATATATGCCCGAGCAGGAAACCGATGCTGCAAAATGTTCATTAATAATCAGGAAGTAGGACTCCCCTAAATGCTTCTTAGTTCAATGCCGAAAAATGTTTAAATTTTCATAAGAAATCTCAAAAGTTCAAAAATCTAATTCTATTGATTAGGAGTATTATATGAACGGAGAAAATGTGATATTGTATGCTATAGTTAACTTAATAATTGTATGGTTTACTTATGATTGTGTTGTTATGCATTTGGAATTGTTAGTGGCATTTGTAATATTGACGATGTTATTATTATAGAATTGTATTATTTTTTTTAATAACTTTGTATGAGGTGCTGCCTTCTGAAGGTTTTTGGAGGGGTCTTCCTCCCGACTTTGATGAATCCTATTTGGGGATTTCGTTTTTCTATTTTTCCTTCCAATGACTGCCACCATGCTAGATGCCTATTTCTCATCAGAAATAAGTATGCTGAAAGAAGGATGTTGAAGATTAGCTGGATAGATAAGAATAGTAATGAAGATATTTTAAAGGAGACAAAGGAACACTTTTAATACAATGGAAAATAGAAGTGTAAAACATTTGGGAAACTTCGTTAGACAAAATAGTTTTTTTATCAATGCGATGCAGGGGATGGTAAGAAAGAAAGAGCAAGGATGCAGTTTGGGCACAAGAACAGCTGACGACTGAAAATTAGCTGCATATTAAGAGAGTAGCAAAAAACAGGACAGTTTGGTTGCAATGACAAGGTAGAGCTTTTAGTTTCATATTTCATAATTCGTGACTACAAGTAGGTTTCTAGCCTGGCGGTAGTCATTTGAGGGGAAAATAGAAATCAACTATCCGTGCTTAGCATTCACCCCGGTCGGGAGGAAAACCCCTCCAAAAAGGTAGAACGTCATACAGTTATGTAAGAAACTATACTATAAAATTTAAAAAAATATCAGTATTCTGCAATGCGAATTTTTCATTAGTAGGAAGGATTGTCAAAGATGCAAATGTTAACAAACTAACAAATGTAAATGGATAATTCGTGGTAGAGGATGGATAGGTGCGGATGGATGTTAAGCCCCTCTCTGCGGTCTTCGAAAGCACACATTTGCATTCCTCAATTTGTCTTGATCAGTGCGGTCCGACCTCTGTCAAGTCCACATTTGGGCCTTTTCTCGCAGACAAATGACCCTCATCAACTATCAATTCTGATTAAAAACAAATGATCACTTTTGCACATTCGACTCCTTTTTAAGATAAATTTCAAAGGATTGAAAGTGAGACGTCTGCACTGGGTTTTCTTATTTTTGGAATCAGGGATTCTATTATTTTATTCAAAGCAAGTTGTTTTATTGACTCTCTTGCTTGCTCCAATTCATGACTCATTTTATTTTTAACATTTCATATATTTATTTTAGATGCAATTAGCTGAAAATAACCTCGTTTTCATTTTATGATCATTACATTTACTATCGTTTTTTCGCCATTTATTTTGTAAAAGAACACATTTCTCCTTTTATTCTTTGTATTAAAATACATGATCATATTTTAATAGTCATTGAATCGACAAATTGTTCACTGGATATGTCTCTTGAATTCTCAGATTTCTTTTCTCCTACTCAATATTTAACAGTGTACTTTTTGAAAATTATTATAATTAGTTAATATAGTATAATATTAGTGATAGTTAATATAGTATAATCGTATGATTTCCACTATTATTATTATTATATTGCTGATGAAGACAATCAGTTTTCAATTTTAATTTTTCTGAATTTGTTCTTTGATACTTTAATACTAAAAGTTCAACTTTTTTCTTCTGTTACTGATTTAGTTCCTTTACTGATTTCAACTATTCTCACACGTTTCAGTTCTTTTACTTTAAAGTTCAAATGAAATTTCTTGATTTTTTTCTAGAATGCATCTTATCTTGTATCTTATTGCAATATACCTTACTTCTACATTACATTTATAGTTTTTGCTATTTTTTCCCACTGCTATGCAATATTTCTTAATCTACCACATTGTTTGAGGCTTCCCTTGGCTATTGTATTTTGGGATATTTCCAAATTATCTAGCTTTATTCTATTTTAACAGTTATTAAATATCAATAATAATTATACGATATGTCCGCGCCAATTCCGGCCGTAACCTTTACAGTCGATTTTTTCTTGAATCCAAAACTAAGGTTCCGATCCCTATTGCCTCATAATTTGAATTTCAACCATGTAACTGTAAGCGTTTTCAAAATTTTTCTCGAAATTTTCATAAGTAAGGTGATTATAAGCTTGGGTATTGAATAATTAAGAGTGATTGGCCAATGAGATAGGGATAAACTAATTCTCCCTTAGCCGTACTGACAACGTGTGTGTACCCTAAGAAGAATTTGAGGAGGTTAAACTCAAACGACGAATGAAAAACGTCAAAAAAACAAAGACATGATAAAATTTGAGAAGCCTCGATCAAAGAGCTCTAAAAATTGAAAGAGGAGGGTTCTTACGCACGGTATTAAGAAAATTTTATGGTTCTAAACACGGGTGCACTGACCTTGCCAAGTTGCAAAGTACGGCTTGGGGAGAAGTTGTTGTCTGGAAGAGTAATTAAGTTTGCAGAAGACGTAATGAGTGCAACTTCGGCCAACTCGACTATGAATATAAAATAAGTGAAGAAATACCATTGAAAAGGTTAATTCTTTTCGTAAACGATATGAGTTATATTTGGATGAAAATGAAGATCGATTCTTAGATTGTACACCCACTTACAATGATATGATTTAAATTTAGAAATATACGTGCAGTTAGTGGAAATTAATTCGATAGTATTTACTTGAGGCATCCTACTGATTTTGTCTTCCTTGCGTCTTGTTTTGGCTGCGTTTACTTCTTATTAGACGAAGTTGGGAAGGAATTTCATTTTTTTAAACTTGAGAATTGAAGGTAAACAACCACCAGCTTGGTTTGGGTTCATCGCTAAACCTTAAATTCATATTCATTTACATATATATACATTATATATTGGAGATTGAATTTAAATTAAATTTATTTTCCAGTTCATCTCATTACTAATGACCACGACTACCATGCATATCTTTATATTTATATGTATTATGTAAAATATAATGATTTTTGTTTATGATGGTTTAGGCAGTGGCCTCTTTCTGCCTAGTTAGCTACTTTCCCTTGGACAAGAATGAAGGGATTTGGTCTCAAATTCCTGCCGAGGTGTTTTCTCGCCTTACTTCGCATATAAACGGCCCAAGCGGGCAAAATTAAGACGCATTGGACAGATTAGCGTTGTTCTCCATGATTGATGAGGGCGAATATGGTTTTATGAAGGGAGAAAAACCCTCCGAAGATGTATAAGCAGTCACGAATGAGCCGTAATGAGAATTTCTCGCCGAGATGGAAATTAATCTATTGACGGTGAAAAAATCCTTCTATCGGCTACAGTTTGCATTGTTTCCCAGTCACGACAAGGGAATACTCAACCACTGTTCGTACGTTTCGATAGCAATCGAAGAAACGGGATTCTTCTTGGCGTGAGATGGGAATCTTCACGAAGATGCTAATTTACGCTAATATCTTGCAATAAATTTAGATCTCATTCGCACCGAAATTCGCTGAAAATAAATCAAAATTCGACGCATTATTTCGTTTTAGAAAAGCAGTAAGTAAGGTCCGAGTTTCCGTAAGTTAGTTGAAATCTTGAAAAGTGGGTTGAAATCTTCGCAACTTCCCCTGTTTTTCTTTTTCTAGTTCTATGACGACACCATTAATCATATTTCTGGACCCTAAAACATCCTGAATAACTTACTATGCATTCTTTACGGTCAGTAAAAATGATAAAAGCGAGGGAAACGATTATAAAACTTGTTAATTATGTTAAAATTATTATATTAATTACTCAGTTAATAATTAATTGCTCTATTGATTATTATGTTTTATATTGTTTTGTTAGTCCTCCTTATTGTAATCCATATTGCGCAGTTAAAAATTGCTTAATAATTACTCGTTAATGTATTGCAATTTATATAGTGAAATGGATTCTCTGCGATAATTGTACATTGTGATTCGTTAAATATATCTTATTATTAATTTCAAAAATGAATTGTATGAAGGATGCTGTCACCAGACGTACATCCAACGGCGGCGTAAATAAGTAAAATAAAATATATGTTAAAATAAATATATATAGTAAAAAAACAAAAAGCGACGTATATTGAAGTAATGAGTAAGGCTGAGTAATGAAATAGATAGATAAATGGTTTTCTTTCCGATAAAGAGAAACGCGTAGTGCTTAATGATGATTTATTCGAATACGGTTTAAATGACCTCAGGAATTCCGCAGGGTAGCGTGATAGGACCTTTGCTCTTCCTGATATAAATATACGTCCTTTGAAACGATATCGAAATTATGGATGGGGTTTTTGCGTACGAAAAGATTTTCTCATGGATACAGAAAGTAAACAGGGTAAAATAACGAATAATATAATAATACAAGAAATTTAATATAATATGAGGTGGTAAGACGAATCTAATTTAGAGAGAAGATTGTCGAGTGATTGAACAGCAACGGAAAGAAAATTTCTCGTTGTTGAACCCTTTGTAAATTTTATACCACGGTTTTCCCTCAGAATGGTGTCTTTCTCTCACGGAGACTTTGAGAAACTTTGAGCAGATACTCCGTTAAAAATTTCAGGCGATTTGATAAATGTCCGGGAGCAAGGAAGTTTTGGTAGCGACAATCTTGAAAAATCCAAATATGGATGTGCAAGGATATTGACTTTCAAGTTGACTATTTGCATTAAAGTGAAGAATAAAAACTATGGAATTGTTCTTGGAACTCTTCATCCTCTTTTTAAATTCTAAAGTAGATCCGGAAAATTGTAGTATGGTACCAGCATATCGGAGGGCTGGTAGTATATTTGAAATGATAAAATCTCTGGATGGTTTTTCTTTCGAAAATAAATATTCAGAGTTATGAAGGAGGAAATCTCTTTCTGGTTTTTGTCCAATTGTTTGGAATAATTACTTAAATGAGTTTTCCCATTTATTTAAATAATGCTAACATTTTCTAAAGAATTGCGAGGGATAGAAAAAGTTAAGATTTTTCATTAACTTGAAAATTTTAAAAAATTATGCAAGTTGAGAAATAAGTTATATTTATTAATTTACAATGTCAAATTACAAATGGACAACTGTCCGGTGGCAATTCATAAAATATATATAGAAAATATAAAATCAGATATTTAAACAAATTCAGTCAACACAGTCCGATTTACAACCCTTACTACAATATAAAATTACCAGTCACCCATAGTACAAACAAAAATATCTATGTTATTAATTAATGGTGGCAGCGTATACATATGCATCAATTATATAACTTTACAAAAAATGCTGAGAACAATATCCAATTGACCTATTGATAATCTACATCTACAATATTTTATCACATTTCTTTTTAAATGATTTGAGATTAGCTGGAAAGGGCTTCAAAAGCGATTCAGGCAACTTATTCCACTCTGTTATCCCTCTGTTTAAAAAGGAGTATTTAGCTATGTTAGTTATCTGCGGTCTAAGTTTTATTTTCTGGCTGTGACACCTTCCTAAAAAATCAGGATCTTTGATTAAATGTTTAAATCCTTCCCATCCCTTCCTACCTGAAACTATCTGATAAATGCAACCTTTATTTTCCTTCTCTTTTCCAGTGATTCCCATCCGAGGGCGTTTAGCATTTCTGTGACGCTATCTCTTTTTCTGAACCTACCCATAACATACCGAGCTGCCTTTCTTTGTAATTTCTCTAATTTCTTTAGACGACAGTTCTCATGAGGATCCCACACTGTAGTCGCATATTCTAAGATCTGCCGAACCAGAGTTAGATACCCCAATTCTTTTGCTTTCTTATTGCTTCCCTTTAAGTTTCTCATGACGTGATGTAGTGTTCTAAACGCTTTCGCTACTAAATAATCTATGTGTTTATCCCAATTCAGGTATCTGGTAAATATAATTCCCAAATATTTACAGTGATGGGACGTTGGTATAATTTCTCCATTAGATTTCTCACAACGGACAAAAAGTTCCGGATCGTTAGAACGGAGAGCCAATTTTATTAGAGGATGTTCCGAAAAGTAGCTTGCTGATGAACTGAACTCTTCTTTGAAGAAGTTCTTTCCAAAGCCACCTTTTTACATTCGAAACTGCATTTAAGTGTTTCTTCATCATCTTCGGCTTTCTGTCTTTTTGCGTAATACGTCGATCAGTGAGATCATCATTCTTAATTATTTGCCTTCTATTTTTGCGGCGAATCCGTTTCTTATTTTTGAGTTTATATCTCACGTAGATAGAGTATAATCTCTACTGCAATAGTCAATAACTTTAAAATAGATATTGACTAGATAATGGTTGATATTCAATTCAACTGATAGTATGTTAAGGGTGAACTATCCTTAAAAAACTGAAAAATGCTTGCTTTGCAAGTCGCTTTATGGTGTAGAAGAATTCCTTAATGAATGGAATACGTGATTGTATATGTATTCGTATACATTTCCTTTTAACTGTTCCCCTCTATCTTGTTTTATATATAGTGAAATATCTATAAATATATACACCGTATGATTGAAACATTTATGAGAACAATTCAAGAATAAAGTTTAGTTTCAGAAATTTTGAACTTTTTTTGATATATTTACATTTTTCGGCTTACATGAGAAATTGTAATTGAGCAGTGCTACTTCTTGACTGAGATTCTTCAGCCGACAGCAGTTGCTCGAATGTTTGCAAGAGATGATCAATTTAAAAGGAAAATGCATTACTGCATTTACACGCTTTCAAAATGTTTTATGATTCTTTTTAACACCGCAGAACTCTCCGGATGACCCAATATTTGGGACCGAAAATAGGCGTCATTACGTAATTTTGCGGAGCTCAGAAGCGGAGATTTGGGACGAGTATGAAAAGGGAATGACAACATATTCTGCTGCGCCATCCAGTGGACATATTGACGAATGGTCTTTGGACCAGAGCATGGAATTTCACAGATTCTCTATTTCTATTCCGGGCCAAAAAACGTCCGAGGAAAACACCAGTATCGCATGTAAAAATAACCCAATTTTGCAAATCCTTTGCTGAAAGAATAATAAGGGCTGGAAGAAAAAATGCGAAGGGGACAGCGGCTGCGGAACACAAGAGTAAACAAAAGGAAAAAGAAGAATTAAGCAGATCCTGCATCCTCCCCGAAAGCCGGCGATTCGATTTCTTTTGATACCGCAAGAGGAATATGCAGATATAGAGAACATCTCTCGCGTCCCATTAATTATGCCGTGTCCTTCTTTCCTTTCCTACATACAGGACTGAATCGAATGCCTTTTCTTAATCGAATTTATAAGAAGAACAAACACACGTATGCATATCACTAAGCTATTCCCTTTCGTAGGAACGATATTTGCCTCACCGTTCAGCTTTCCATACAATCCCTTATCTCTTCAGCATCTCACTCGCAGCTTTTTCTCCCTTTACAAGGATTCTCTTATTTTAGCCATTCTGCTTTCATCCACTCTGTTTGTACT
Organism: Pachydiplax longipennis; assembly: GCA_036926295.1. NCBI lineage: Eukaryota > Metazoa > Arthropoda > Insecta > Odonata > Libellulidae > Pachydiplax > Pachydiplax longipennis. Next base: position 1,985,584 of record JAVFKF010000054.1, read on the forward strand.
TCAAAATCTACGCAAATCAGCCCTTTCATACTGCTCTCTTCTTTTAGTCCAAATTCTTTTGTTATCCATTCAGTTTGACTTCGTGTACAGTCATAAATTAATTAAACGACCGTAAACTCCATTTTTGTCATTCATTCGACCCCTTCATTTATCGTTTCTTTGGTAAGCGCAATAAAATTAGATTAAATCGCAACTCTAGGATAATAAAGCCTGCGTCATCGGCGACCCAAATTTATTATGCGAATCTGCGTGGGAAGCAGTGAAAAACCCACAAAACTAAATGTTATAACTAACTTATTTGCGGAATATAATAGAAATTGATATTTTCAAATTTCTATTCTTCTGGAACGAAGGTCGATATCATTTCTTTGTCACATAACTTTAATATATTGCATAAGTAAAAGGTACACTCCTGTGGTAGCTTATATTTTGCATTAATTCAAGTAAAAATATGCCTTGTTGTTGCGACGCGAAAGTAGGCAAGTCGAGATTAAATTCGCTAGGAAATAAGCTACTTCTAGCAGAGAAAATAGTCGACGATTTTGGGAGACATGATGAGAGTCCGAAACCGCGGTGAAGTGAGCTGCATTACAACCGAATTTCTCTGTAATCAGTACTTCCTCACGTCAGTAGCTATTTGCTACCAAATAAACCGACAGAATAGTGTCTCAAATAGTATAGCATTGAGCACAGCCGCTACACCCAAATACTGAGCACATAAACTACCTCCAGAGGAGTGAGTTACAGTGGAATCAACAATCAACTAATGAACAGTAAATAAATAACAACGTAAATAATCAAAGCGAAACTCTTCATTCAATTAAGCAAAACGTATTCTTCTGTTCCCCAGTCAGAGATGGCGACTGATATGAAAAGCAAAGCATCAAAAAACCTCGATAACTCGAAAAACTGTTTAAATAGAAGAAAAAGTCTATCTTCTAGTGAAACCTCGATAAGTCGAAGAATTTACAATCGATTAAAGGATTTTTTGCCCACGTTCTCGGATCATGAATTCCTCTATAAGTCGACTTCCAGGCGTTCTGTCATCTATATCTCGACTTTTTTCTAAGTCGACGCAGAGAAAGAGTCTGAAATCGAAGCCGTGTTCCCTATTCTCATATTCTCAAATATAAAAAACAGCAATGGCAATGGCTGAGCAATGCCAATTTACGGAGTTTTACGCAATGACACTTGTAATGCCACTCTGTATACATGGTGTGTAAGAAATTAAAACTTCTTGTTTTAGCTTGCTGGTAATTTTTCTATATTTAATTATGATTATCAAATATTTAATCTAATTTTCAATTTTTTTAAACGATTGTAATATACCGTTGCTTGCACTTGTGGTGAATTTCCATTAGAAGAACTCGAATGTATGTACATACAATAGGGTGGATCGAAAAAACTTTTTTTTTTAATCGGTATGCGGCTAATGCTTAAAGTTTGTGGTTGGTGGTCCTTATAAACCATAAGAAATTTCAGCTCGATCGGAATAAGTCCAGAGGCTGCGAATTTTAGTCAACATTTTAAATTTTTGAGAAAAAATGTCAAAATTTTGCAATTTTTTCTGATGATTTCTCGATTTTTCTGAAGTGATTTAATGGCAAAATATTACATTTATTGCTTGTATGTTGCTTAATGATTAACAATTTACTGAGTTTGAATGAGGAAAATTAGTTTCTTAGTTCGCCAAAATTTGCCAAAATATACAGAGATGTTACGGATGTTGGGTAGGCAATAACCTGCTGCAATAACTCGACCTTTAAGCATTAGCCGCATACGGATTAAAAAAAAGTTTTTTCGATCCATCCTAATGTATGTACATACAACCCTCTAAACATCTTTTATTTGGTAGCTGTGGACTTCGTCTTGAACTTTTATCAAAATTTTATTCCTACAAAAAATGAATATACTTCTTGAATATAAACTATCCGGATAGATAATAAGACCTAAATATCGGAGACTCAAGTGACCATTATTCCTTAAACATCAAAGTAGTAGAAACAAGAGAAATCGGAACACGGATGTTATAATAGTGCATATACGGTACCACCTAAGGATGGCAGCATAATCTCCGAAAAGCGCATTGAGTGTTTCCCAGAAGGTCGGTAATACATATCTTATTCATTATAAATAGTAAATGTAGTAAATAGCCTTTTACTCTGCGACCTTCTTCGATCTTTCACTTAACTGTAACAAGCTGTTTCTTAAATAATTTTAATATGTAAAAGTAAGAAACTGTTTTAACATTTTCTTTAGAAATGGAGAAAAACCTATGCTATGAAATCGCGAAACCAATATTTCGTATCGCGGATAGAATGAATCGATTGAATCTGAAATCTAGGAACCCGATTTTTCTCTCAGAATTCGGTCGTCTATTGTAGCAGAGCTGTTACGGCTTCGAAAAGCGCCAAATTGCTCTACTTTTTTTCTCTACATTTGGGTTGTTGATCAAGTTTGAATGATGAAGGGTAAATGAATAAGTTATCAATGGCGGGACTTCATTTGAATTTCGAATCAACACAAAAAACCAATAACAGAACCTATTCGTTTGAATTTGAAGTCTTTTTACCTAAACTTCGAAATCATGGAAAATATAGGCCAAGCCAAAAATATAAACATCTTCGGCAGATATAGCTCTGAAGCAGAAAAATTCTTTCTGCACTACATTGAATAAGATATTTAAATATTTTAATTATACTCAATGATGTGAAAAGATTCACTCAAGAAAGTGAAAAGGTGCTAATCCACTAGGAATTTAAATAGATAATTGTCGTCTTTATAGTGGGCGAAATTAAGACTGAAAATACAATTTTTCCATTTCACCAATAGAAATCATATCAATTTGTAGTAATAAAGAGTGAATTCAAATTGATGGAGAATAAGATGAATTTAGCTGTAGATTTTAGAAAACTGAGTGAAACGTTGGGTAAATAATCCACCGAGTACGAAATTTCATTTTTGGAAACCAAATTTTCAATCCAGAAAATTGTGTACTTACCGCTTTCTAGGTTTTCTATCACAGTAATTTAGGCAAAACTTCCATCAAACTCACCTGAAAAGAAGAAAAGAAAATACCAATTAGTCTATAGAAAGATTTGAATCAAATGATTTTTATCAATAGTTCCAAACTTTCCAGGGGAACAGATGAAACCGCGTTACTAGTATAAGGGAAATAACGCTATAACCAGGATATTAGTTATACAAATGTTTATTTCTTTTGGATCAGAAAAAAGAGAGGAGTTTAATTTTTAAATAAGTGCCTTAGAAACGAAAGGAAATCTTCATTAATTTGATTTACGTACAATGTACTCGTACGTCGTACTTGCCACAAATGTAGATTTCTAAGTCCGCGAACATTTGCTTTGTAACACTGGTTGCATTTTCGTCCTATTACGTAAGAATTTTGACGAAATGATCGACATTTGTTCGTGTCGATCATTTTTCACTCCACAATGAAGCAATTCTTACAGTACATTTGGGGACGAAAAAAGGTCTTTATATGAGTGCAGCGGAGCGACTTAAGCAATATTTCAATCATTTGTTTAGTATTCAACATAATGGAGCCGAAAGAAAATTGCTTATAAAGCGTCTTAAACGAGAGTGCAGTAAACCGGTTTCACTACATTTAATGGTGTATGTCATGAAGAATTCTCGGGTTTCTATATAGATATAGAGATAGAAACCCAGGAATCCTTCATCCATGCACCACTCGCCGGGAAAGCACCAGATCCTTCATAATATGCAAATATGTTCATAGTAGGACGTACAAATTACGGGGCATTTATGCCATAAATATTCGATTCACCTGTAATCCGAGAATATATTCTTATCATTCAATATTTATATTAAACCTTAGACATATTCTGAGGATTCTTAATGAATATATCTCGGAAATGACGATAGGGGAATTTATTCTCAGAGGAAAATGCACGAAAGCAATATTTTTAGTGAAGGTAAAAAGAGAAACGAAAAGAGACATAAAAGTGAAAAACATCGGTATTATCGGGGTTTTCCCACTTCCGGGAAGGTATTCTTACCACTAACAATAAGTCAATTCCGCTCTGGGTATCTTGACTTCCTCCAAGAGGACCTGTAACGGTGGTCTGCCTAACATCTCAAGCGTGTTTCACATTTTACTTGCACTTAGTATCGATTCACCGAAGAAATTTACCTATTCGTCGAAAATTCAGTGAAAACCCCAGTAACATTAGTGATCCTATTTTTACCAAAAAATGTGATTCGAATATCTGTATCTCCTATATACCCATTAATTTCTGTCTTTAATAATTTTCCACTTCAATTAAAATACTTTATCATTGAGTAATTTGCTACAATAAATGATTTTCTTAAGTTTCATATTAGTTACACTTGCAATTAGTTCCCTTCAGCTGCAATTTGGTATTTCTGTCAAGAAATTCTTCGTAAACCATAATTGCATCGCATTATTTTTGTCACGAAAATCATTTCATCACGAATCATCAAACGAGGTTGTTATATGTGAAAATGCGAGAGTTAATTTAATTTTGTAAGATAATGCAATTTTCTCAAATCCTATGCCCTCGAAAAGTATGCCATAACATTTGATTGAAAAAGAATTGTATTCTCCATTATACAGCATTTTTGATATATTAATACCAGGAATACCGGAATGAAATATTTGAAGATAGTGAAAAGAGAATGTATAAACTCATCATTAAAGTCATTCATGATCTCTCCAAGGTTTCCGATATTCCGGCCAAAAACCCCCCATCTGGCATATTTATTGAATCAAATGTACGCTAGAGACAGACAAATTTAACAAAATATATTTATCAGAAACCTACAGGTACGACAATACTGAATGTAAAATAATCCAAATTACCGATATATTACTGAAGTGCTGCAATATCTATTTATTATACTAATCAAAAAAGGGGCTCAGCTGAAATCTAAGTATGCTAGATGAAAATAGGCTATTTCCCTGATAATGGAAAAGAAGTTTTGAGTGAAGCTGTTTTTCATGTGAACTATGTATAGTAATAATAAATTTATTTAGGCTCCCACATAGCCATTTTGGCAGCACATTCGATTTCAATTCAAGGAATCTCGGGTTCGATTGCCGCTAAGAGCCATGGTACAAAATTACCTCAGCTGTCGAAGCATTTTAAACAATACCTACACTACTAACAATAAATTTATTGGAATAGAAAAACAAAATTATTTTCAGATATACACCGAATGTGAACTGATGTCTCGTCAGAATGAAATAGATTTTAAAGTTATAAATTCCATATCTTCAAATACATTTAAATACAAAATACATTTACATATCTTATATACAAGAAAGAGATCTTTTGAGTATATGATTAAACTTAGGTTTAATACGTTTAATCATATAACCATATTTGCATATGCAAACATTCTCACTCAAATCCATCAACTGTTATAATTCTAGGAACATAAAATACGATCTTTTTACATTTCATTGACTATATATTAATTACATAATACGTGGAGAAGAGAGATTAATCTGAAAATTCTTTGATTGAATAAAAGCAATTTCGTGCTGTTCTTTTTTGTCAAATTTCCCAAAAACTATTAAAATATACGAGATACTTTTGAAGGTTTTATATTTAAATTGTTTCAAAATTCAGTTCCTATATACATGGGACAGAATTCGTATAATTTTAATCTTGGTTAAACATAATCGTACTAGGTCGGACTTCGTGAAAGGACATTCTAGACATTAAGAATGAAACTCCGTAAACTTCCACAGTAAATAGATTTAATTATCTTAAAACACGACCGGTTTTGGCACGCAGGCCATCTTCAGGTGAAGAAGTACAGAGAGAGCAGCCGTATATACAACTCAGGGGGCTTTCCTTACCTTTCAAAACCCCTCCCCTCTCCTTACCCTCCCCTCAAGATTCCCTTAGTTATATATATGGCTGCTCTCTCTCTACTTTATTCACCTGAAGATGGCCTGCGTGCCAAAACCGGTCGTGTTTTAAGATAATTAAATCTATTTACTGTGGAAGTTTACGGAGTCTCATTCTTAATGTCTATTTTAATCTTGGTATTGGATAATTTATTAAATTTTCTTCCTGGTATGGTGATGATCGTTCGGCATTAATTCGGTTAAGCTAGTGAAGTTCTTATGAGAGAACTTCATCACATTGTACATGCATAATGACGGAAGCCTTAAAATTCCCAACTTTTTTAACACTGAATCCACTTCATTCTCTCGTCCCTTCCACAGAAATCCATAATGCGTTCTTCGTACTTTCGGTGGTTAACTGTTTTGAATGCTTGAATAATATCAGCCTCTTTAATTTACTTGGGTTCCTAATTTGGAAGGGGCGAATGTCTTTCAGTTATCCTTCCTTTTCCCTTGTAAATGTTTGATAAGGACAGAATCCAGCTGCTCAGGTCGGTGTGCACTTCAGGAGTTAAATAAACACGGCCATGTTATCGCAAATATCCCGGAGAAGGTTAATCATTTCTTTTTAATTTTATTTGAGAACCATTGTTCATTATCGTGGAATATGTGAGTGTTTTTTATTTCAAACATTTTCTTCCGTGTTTCATTTGACGCAACAAAGGATATATTTGATAACTTCTATCTCAATGGGGCCTGCGGATAGTAACGGGGCTCGATTCCCTGTTCTCACGTGAAAAATGACCTCAGCTCTGGAAGTACGTTTAAAATTACTACTACTATATCACTAAATATGTTAGTAGCAATACAATCTGACAAGCCGCTTTTCCCCGAATGCAAAGTCTTATGTTTTACTTTTTAGAGTACGGAATTGAAAAATTCTCGGTGAAAACAGAAACGGTCTATATCATAAAATATCAGTTCGAGCTATAAAAAGGCGTTTTAATATATTAAAATATTTTAAAATCCTCAAAGGAGACTATCAAACATTTGCGTTCTCCTCAATATTAACTGCATGTCATAAGATTGATCAGCAAACACTGCTAAAGGCAGTTTTTTCGTTATAATATAGGGGACCTCCATTACAAGGAAAAAATCTGTGAGATGTTTCCGAAGGAATATCTTCTAAAGCGTGAGCGAGGTAGTTCATCCATTTGAGAATTCATCCCGTCGACGAAATTCCAGAGGCTCCGTGGAGTATGCAAATTGGATGCAAGTGGAGTTTTTATTGCGAAGTTTGTATTTGCATGGAAAGAGATGGGATCAGAGTGTAGTTTCGATCAGACCGATGTAAGCTGGGACACCATTCGAAGTCCATCATTTTTTGCACGCACGTTATGGATTCCAACCAAAGCTGCCATTTTTGTGATATTCTTTCACTGAACGTGGGATCTATCCGTTCACAAACTCGTTTGCAACCTTCATCAGAACATTTTAGTGCCTAAGACATCTTTTGCTCTATGTTAGTATTAAACTTCGTCTGTGGACGTCCTGTTTTGACTTCAGCTTCTAAACATAGTTCCCTCTGAATAGAATGGGTGAAGGCGTGAGAGCCATAGTATTCTATGAGAAACTGAGTAATTTTCCATAGAAGGTTTATCATATCATCATTATATTCATGAAAGTTTACAGGTTTCGTTATCGTAGAAGCATTTTCAAATTAAAATATATATTTGTGATTCAAAATGCTTCTGTCGAAGCGAAACCGGTCAGCATAATGAAATAAATTTAGAAAAGTACTATTTAATCCGATGCATAGATCACTCTAATGACATAGCAATAGTTATGAAATGGATAACATACCTTGTTAGTAATTTTTTATTAACATCTCACTATTTATATTTAAAATTAATCATTATTTTTTGTATATTTCAGATTATTTGTTGATCATATTTAATGACTGATTCATATATATTTTTTAATAATTCTTAGATGTAATATATTATATGTAATAATTCATGAAGTGTCCACTATTATCTTTAAATTGTCGATGATATTATAATTTACTAATCTTTAGGTTACCAGGAGAATTTTTCAAAAGCTATCGAGATGTTGTTAGGGATGTGTAACTTACTTTCAAATTTAAATAGATAAAAAATAATATATCTCCTATCATCGAGAGGCAAGAAAATTACTTCAGCATTTGGATTAGAGGATGCGTCCTCATTGAGTACAGTAGGAGGATTTTAAAGTTATTTCTGGTTTTCTTCATGTAAAGGATATAATCGCGAAATCCTACCTTACAACTCATAATATCCAAGATTACTACTATTATTATCAATGCATATTTGAATGTCAAAACTAAAAGCTTTCGAATGTTTCAACAAATAGAGAGCGCTGGAAAAATTATTTGCTGGCACTTATAAAAGTCCCTGCTTAGAGGTTCACAACCAATCTTACCGTGACCTCTTAAACTGTTCAAATCCAATGCAATCGATTCGCATTATCCAGGCTTAGTTTTTTCATATTTTCAACTTCCCTTTAAAATACTCAATTGTCTTTTCTCTTAACCGTCGCAATTTTCATCAATACTAATAGGCCTTCTTAAATTTTGTTATTAATGCCTTTAATAAATAATGTTGTTAAAAGCCGCAATTTATGCATAAAATTGTCAAAATTTTAGGCGTCATTATGTTGAAATTAAGAATTTAAATTAATACTCCTAAAATTTTTTTCAAGCTGTTCTTTTATCTTATAATTGGGTTAGATGGAAGAGGAGACTTCTTATTCTCAATCTCGCACAAATAAAGACGATTATTATAATTATTTTCACATGTCCTTGCCTGAATGGATTTAGATAACCTTGTAACTCCTACATGTTATCAGAATATCTCGGTGAGGAACTATGGAAAAATCTGTATAAAAAATTTTTATCTCATCAATTTGTCAATCTTTACACTTAAAACTAAACAAATAATTACAGAACTTTACGCATTCACTCCACTATTTCACAACGCACTCAAACATTCACTCCTAAACTCCTTTTTATATTTCAGATTTTGCATTAAATGTTTTAATGTAAAATCACCCGACAAAGTTATTCCACTCACATTGTAGTGAACTTACTAATGTAAGCGGTAATTAAATCGCAAATATTTGGAAAGCACTTCGCTAAGCGCATTACGCAAAAATACTTGAAACAATCTTTTTCTTTTTTGCTCCCGTTATCGATGGAATTCGTAAATGGAACACTTTAATTGATCTCGATATATTTCAATAAAAGTTTCACTTTTTTATCGCTCGGAATCGTGTAAAATGTTTAAACAGATCTAATCGTTTCGTGTTTCTCCATTATTTACTTTTCGGACAACCTTTGATGGGATTCTATCGAGTGTAAAAAGATTCGCCATTAAAATATCCTCTTTTTCTCAATTCGGTGCGTTTTTTTTAAGCCCTCCAAATTTGTGTGTTATACATCCTCCCATGATGAAGTTACTCCCTTTGCTAATGATACATTAATTAAGGAAAAGAGTTGTCGGTGATAAATTCTATGAAGAAATGGACATGAAAAATGTCTGACAGGACTATGAATCGCACCGAGATCTTCCTTATTACGGGAGGCTGCTTTAGCCAACTAAAGCATCTGGCGAAAACAATCTCAATGTAGTTTGGGATATATTGAACACTAGGATGTGTGAGTATGAGTATTCCACTAACCAGATTTGGATAAATCAGTCTCCTTGATTGAAGAAGATTCCGGGTCTGAGTCCCAATTTTGTCAGAATTTTTATATCGTTTCTCCATGGCATGTATAAATTTAGATTAAACATTAATTAATTTACATTAATTAGCAGATTTTTGCTTAATTGTGACTAATTAAATTTTCACATAAGGAGCCCGTCAATCCGAAAACTTTAGAATAGTTATGTATGATCGTTAGAGTTCTATTATTTCTTCCAATTTGTTGGAGAACTGTTGAAATAAGATATAAATTAGACACAATTCAGCATATAAATGTGTATTTATGTTGATGTATTCTATTTCTAATCAATATCTACTTTCGGTGTATTCTATTCCTTAAATTTTTAATTTATTAAAATTATCCTTGCAAATAGGCCATGTGGTAAGGTCTTATACAATAATCGATTATGCCTAGACACAAGAAAAATTTAGTAAAAATCAACTAAAATATTTAAATCTGGTCTTGGGGAAGCTATCGCTCGCAGGACTTATTATTTATCAATATTGACTCTAAATGTATCTAAAGACTAAGATTTGCCAACCAGCTTTCCTTCGGCTATATGCCCTCCCCTTAATATGGTGCATCAAATGTGTGTTTTCCTATATCTTTTGTGAAAATACTATTTGGAAAAATCAATAAATAGCAGCAGGAGCCTTTTTACGGTGAAAAAGAAATTGTCAGTCATTTTTCTACTCACTATTCTATTCTCTAGCAAGTTTGATTCGTAAAAATGAACTAATGATGTCCAGTAGAGTATGAAATATTAATGAAATTGTCAACGCCATTTTTTGTGATTAGGTTGTATTCATTTCTGTTATAAGTGTGTGAAAATAAATGCAAGATAAAATGGTATTATGCACATATCACATCACTGACGGCTTTAAAGTAGTATTCGTAAACGCAACCTCGGAAAATCGAGAAAATATCCCTTAAAGGATTAAATTCTAAAAAGAAATAAATCGAGAACTCTTTGCCAATTTTATTATCAAGTTATTACCATTCCAATTGTGGTTCTTAATCAGTAAGTTCATATATTCTTCGAGCCATTCGTTTCCCTCCATCCGCATTTTCCGAAAATATATTTCGTCGTTTCATTTGCTTTTGACTAATTACGACATTATCTGGCGCTTTTGAAATCGCTCTTTCTTTCATTTGCAGTCGCGGAAACTGCCCATTTTTCGGAAATCTGGACCGAAATCGGCTGCTGTGTTTACTCTGGGGACTCCCTTCGCCGTTAGAGATCGATATGTCATCACCGTAGTCAAGGCAACGACAAACAAGTGAAAACAGTGTTTCCGCAACTCTTCCACAAAGAGACATCCAAAGGAACAATTCCGGCTTTTTTACTCCGATATGTGTCGAGCAGATCCTTACTTTGGGTTTTCCTCCGAACATTTCCACAGCATTCGACGGTGAGTCTTTGTTAGAGAAATCGCATGAAATAAATGTCAGATTGGCTAAGTTTGGAACACTTTGAATGTGTGAAATTTATTGAAAAAATGAATAGAAAAGCAACGCTTTCATTTAATTTCTCAAACAATATCGAAGGGATATATATATATTTATTAAAAATATCTAATAGAGAAAGCACGCACGGGTAAGAAAACAAACACCGTTGCTATTAAAATTAAATGTCATTCTGATGATAGTTAACTTTAAAGATGCTAAGATAGGAAGCAGACAAAGAAAATGAAAGCTATGAGAAAATTGTTTATAGAAAAGCACGAACAATGGAGAATGTTGGATATTTTTAATGAGTATAGTGAGGAATTAGGAGGATATTCTGAGCAAAGGAAGAATATAGCTTACGCAGTTGACGAATTATATAAATTATTGAATGCTCGGAATTGAATTATTTCGAAATCATGTCCGAAGATTCTTCATTTTCTGAAGGAAGTGACAATATGCAATTACTCTACTTAAGACAAATACTAATGGACATGAGACCGAGCTATTTATAACATTTTAAGCACTGTGTTAAAGCTTAGGAGAAAGAATTGAAACCTTCCAGTTCCATCAAAATGGCAGTCGTTCTGTTTCGATTGGAAATCCGGCTGACTGTGGATTTAAGCGCTCCCTTTCAACAAATATCGGACGATTTGCCAAACTGCGCTTACGAAAGCTGCCTCAAAGTTCTTCTCAATCGAAAATATTTCCTCCAAATTTTTCTGCTGGGAAACATTTCACCAGGATCCAATTCATTAACATACTGCTCATCTTTTATTCCAATGCCAACACCGTTTTCCATTATACCTTTTCTGTTTGGAGCCGTCGTCTGTGTTTGTACATCCAACCCAACCCCTCCCACCTTCCCAGTGCTGCCAATTCGACTTTTTTCCGCTAGATTCCCCGATAAACCAGAAGATTATCATTTCGTTCAGATTTACGAGCCGTTATTATAACCTTGCACAATTTAATTTAATTTTAATTGAATTACAGTTTAATGATTTGTAATGTCTCTAAGTGTTCTTTTTTGGGAATTAGCTGCTTGTCTGTCCCATTTCGGTCTATGTATCGAAGACTACGAGAAGAAACAATGGTCGTTTCGTAATAAATAAGTGTAAATGACTGTCTGATTTATCTTCTTCTTTTGTTTACTTTCATTTATTCAGTCGTCATTGATACAGTTCGAGGAAACGTTGACATGGTGAAATCGACCAAAATACTGACATTTTCTAGTTATTCCTAATCGTAAACAGCAAGAATTACAATTACACGAAACTTTGTTCTTTGTTTATACATTTGGTCTCGAGTAACACGAGCAATTATTGATCATTTTCATGGAATATTATCATTTGATCTTCGCTAATTATAAACGTTACTCATTGCAGACACACCCACTCGTTAAACAGTACATTTAATTATGAGAATTAAATTTATTTTCTCCTCCGCTGAAGTTTAATTACGTATTAACGAAAATTTCGTGCCACAGTACACATTGTGTTGGCGAATTTCAAGTTGAACTGAATTTATAAATGAGAGAGCGGGAAATGTGAAATGAGAAATGTTTACAATTATCTTCATATAAACATAAAAGATGTATCACTTATGTGACGTAACTATACGAATTTAAAGAAACCTATTGAAGTAATCAGCAAGTTTTCTCTTCCGATACACGTATCTCTATACATATATAATGTAAATGGCATTTAAAATTTCATGGAATAAACTTACTTTAGCGAGTAGAGGAAAACTTTGTGAGCAGCTTCGTAACGGATGGAAAGCGTTAGACCAAGGATTTCTAAACGATACTCTGTTCCATGATAACATAAGAGAAAAGATAAATTTTTGGATCAACTAATAGATAATAAAATTACTGAGAATAATAATTTTAAGTAATTTTGTTCTTTTATACCCTAACATTTTTGTACTTGGCAGAAAGTTTTCAAATCTTGCAAATTACTCTGTTTCAAGAAGTGCAGAAATTACCGATAAAATATTAATTTCGCGGAAGTGAAGTAAAACGAGGAAATCCTGTTAAATTTAATATTTCATGCGCAAATAAGAAAACAATTTTTTACTTTCAACAAACTCAACAAACAAGTTTTAATTATATACGCTATGGAATTCAATCGCAAATTCCTGTCTAAAGTAATCGACAGCAGATATTTTTACTATTTGGTGCATGAAAATGTTAGATAAGTTACTTGACGTTTTTTGATTGATTCGGACTGGCTATCAAAGTAGTAATTTGGCATCCCTGACTGCGCCTCCCCTTTGCTCTGCCCTTCCTTTTCCATTTTACATTCTCAATGACTTCCAAGGGTGACTTCCCTCGACAATCCTTCTCTCCCTCTTCCTTTATCTTCTTTTCTTCTTTCACCATCTTCGTCAACAATAGCTCCGAGCCAGACTCCCTCTCCAACGTGTTTCTTTTCTGATGTTTTATTTAGGGACAGAATCCTATAGTGATCTTTGTCCATTTGATCTTTCGCACCCGTTGCGTGGGATTTTTTTCGCTTCCCAAGAGTTCGTGCGCAAATGTGATTTCGCTAATTTGATCGCGCAATTTGGAGTATTTGCGAAGGGGACGAATATCCCGGAGAAATATTCCTCCCAATTCAGTTTGCATGCTTTATTCGATACGAGTAAGAGGTGAATTTTCCTTTTAATCCGAAGGATTAGCGTTTCTGTGTTTCTATGTCGATCGACAAGGAAGTTTAGCGTGTCATTAATTTAAACCTATAAATATAGTAAGTATTGTATTAAGTATAATTTATCAATCATTATAATTAGGAATATATAAGAATATAATGTATCAGACATCTTAATTTAGTAATAGGGATTCCCGGATAACCTAGTTGCCGTTGACACAATGATTTTATTTTTTTCCTTTTCTTCTAATGCTTTCTATTTTGTTGATATGACTTTTATCACATTATAAATTACCCAAATTATAATAACTCCTACATACATAGTTTTAAAACTTCAATTGATAATTCAGAACGTGAAGAGTTGTTTACTAAAACTAGAAGTAGCGTAGTGAGGTGAAGTTTTATAAAAATGGTAAAAGTTTAGATTACGCTATGAAAGGAAATTGAATCGCATTGCCTTATGATCATGGATTATATTGTATTCGAAATTTTTTTTTCAATAAAATTAATTCATAAAAATTTCGTTATAAGTTGTAGTACCCAATGTACCCATTGATGCCGCTTGAGAGATAATTAGGCTGTACGTGCATAAATGTACATAATAAATTAAAGCCATCTTTAATTTAAACATCCTCTATGTATTATTTTAAAATATGCTTTTTTGGTGATCGGGACTTTTCTCCCTTCATACTCCACAAACACATATAAAGAAATGACCGTTTGAAGGCAAAAGTTGCCAGGTTCCTGCTACTAATAGTCAGACAAATGAAAAATCCACCATTTGTTAAACAAATTGAACTAATATTTTAAGCATCGCGTTGCGTCCTGGACGAAAAAATGCCCGGGTTGCTATATACTGATTAAATTTGTTTATTTAGCGAAGAGTGTAAACAAGTTTTTAAATTGGATAAAGCTCTTATTCTCGGTCATAAAATGATTCGTAATTAATATTACAGTCTCCACGAACGAAAACTACGACGTTATACGCAACCGCAGTTTAATAAGTAAGCCATATTGCGGGAGCAGAACGACAGCCAAAGAAACATGAACATTGCCGAATATGAAAGTTTGCGTCACTGTTTTATCGTGTGGTAGGTTTGAATAATTTTGCCTCATATTACTTCCCGGTAGTTTTAACTTAAGATCGACAATATTAAAAATTCGATTTGGGGTATTATGATTAGATTTTGGAGTATTCAAAGAAAAATTAGAGAAATTAATTACGAGTCATGCGATCAAAATAATTAGGTCGTTAAGTTGTTTTCCGAGTATTCAAATTTATTTTAGTGAAACTTTCGTCTGTTGCAAATTTTCTATCTATCTAAACCTGATATCAAATGATTTTTAGTGTTTATATTTCACTCATTGAATAGATAATATTCAACATTTAATCATATTTCTGAGTAAAGAAAAGAATGACCTGTGATTTCGAAAAACTCACTAGCAAGGAATACAAGCGTAACGAAAGCCCAAGCTTTATTCCCAATCGCTATCTCCGAAGCACAAAAATGTATTATTTTGCCATATTAACCATGTAAGATAAGTGTTTTAAAAATTATTATTGGCAAAACTTACTTTAAAGAATTTTGAGTTATTCGAGACTTTCAATGAATGCGGGGACAATGCTATGCGCTTCGACGATGTAACACAATGTATGTTCGTATGAAAGTGTGACACATAGCTTCCCCTCTGGCTCTCCTTCTCCCAGATCAAATCATTGCATACGAGTAGTAGTTATTTTTATATTTCAGGTATGAAGAGAAGAACATAACATAAATAACATGGATGCAGAAGGTAAATTCGTTGCTTTATCTTTGTTATTTAACTCATTGTTGGTACAACAATTGTTGACACATCATTGCTGGTATAAAAGGAAGTGGTATTTATAACGACAGAGTTTAGGTAAAGCTGGCAGTGATATTTTGTATCTTTACCATAATTCATTTAGTCATCAATGCATTGAGTGAATTGAGGTATTCGGTGTAGGAAAAGATACATGTATCGTTATAGTGATGACGTGCACTATAGGTGATTATACTACTATAAGAAAATTTTTAAAACATTCGATAACATTTATACTCTCACGTTCTCTAATATAATATGGATTTTGTTTGGGTTCATGTGGTAAGGCATTAGAAAACGCAAGGCTTTTTATTTGGCCATTGAGTTTCGTTACTGGATGTATAGATAGCGATATCTATCGCTACAAACGAGGTATATCGAAATAGACACTGATAAAGAATATTAAGGGATGTATTTTTAGGTATGTTTTAGTTTTTGTGTATTTGTTTGTAACGATTAGTGTTTGTTGAAGTGTATTTGCGTGGGAAATTGAGTATCAGTGTCGTCGGCGAAAGTTTCGCACGGGACAACTAGTCTATATAATATAATAAAATAAGGTTTGTGTGTGTGTATTATCGCCTAAAACTCGAGAACCATAAATGGCACAACTTTCAATCTCTCACAATTGTTAAATGTACTCCCTGCGCAGATAATAGGCTACTTCTCATTTACCTGAAGGTCCCCAGTTCGAACCCTGACAAAAAAAACCGTTCTCGTAAGCAATGCACGTAAACTTCACTTTTAGCGGTTGCAGGCTACATTTCTTTTGCAAAATTAAATTAGAAATAATAGGGTTAAGAAATCGAGATAAGCAGCAAAAGAAAGAGAAATGAATAAAAATTCTTATTTTGGTCGCAAAATATCGTTATCGAGTCGAAATGGTGAGAATTCGGTTAAAATAAACGGGAATTTCGTGAAATTTTGAGGCTATAAACGAGTCAACAACGTTGATGACGAATGCGATTGTTGAAACCGAGGTATTGCGTTTTTCCGTAAGAATAGAGGGTGATTTTAGGTCCATATGAAGTAATCATTAAAAATGAATGATAGTATATGTTCATAGCAGGCAATATTCTGAAATTTCGGTATTTGCATTTACGAACAATTTGCTGAGTTGATTCACAGGAGGAAACGTATGATCATTTAGGGAAATTTTCTTTATCACCTCGACTTTTCCAACTCTATTTGAAAATAATGAAGCTATTACGTGTGATTTACACAGGAAAAACTTTAAATTGATTAATGTATACTGCGTGCAGCCTCTCGGCGTGTGGCAGTGGGTGCTTGAACAATGACTCTACTTCCCTAATCATCTAATACCACTTATTTCATTAGCATTTCGAGTTTCATAAATGATAACTTAATGAAATGCCTTTGAAAAATCAATTTAAAGATAATTTACAGAAATTCCTCTGAAGATGTACTGAAATATTTTTCTCTTGGTTATGTTAGTGATTGCCCTTCAAATTGTGAATGATTTGATTTGATTTTTATTAACGGGCATTGAAGTGCCCTTTTTCATTATACACATTATAAATACACATAAAAAGTAAAAAATAAATAAAATGTAACATCACAACATATATGAACAAACTGTTTAAAGAAACACATAGATCATATACTAAGCATAGCAGATTAAGAACATTGCATATATATATAATAAGCTCATTCTAATACAAATATGATTTAAGAAAAGTAAAACTTTACATACATAACATAAGGATAAACTGTAATAACATTTTACATTAGATAACAAATCAAGAATAAATTATGCATAATATTAAATTAACTTGAATGCAGACTTAATTTGTAAAATAGTTGTATTAAATATATCTATTAACAGATCACCAAAGTAGTCATTACCTAATTGCTGCATTCTTGTAATTGGAGAACAGCTTAAAAAATTCCTTTTATATTTATCTATAACAAATAATTAAGACGACCTCGTCATGTGTTTAGGGACTCTTAATTGAATGAGTGATACCAATTTTATGCTTTCAATGTTACCATTCACCAATTTATACAAAAAATTATGCTTGGTAAGTTTCTGCGGATGTAAATTTCTTGTAGTTCAGTAAATTCTGTTGATGGTAGATTTTGATGCATGTTATTACAATTTATTTTGTAGTTTAAGAATCTTTGAAATTTGTTTTGGATCTTTTCCAGTTTAGTTATATGAATATTATAACTGGGAGACCAAACAATGGATGCATATTCTAAGACTGGTCTCACTAGTGAACAATATAGCACTTGAAATGTCTTGGGTTTCTTAAAATTTACTGAATTTCTAATAATGCAACAACAATTTTACCTTTATTACAAATGTTTTCCATTTGGGGAATAAAAGACATAGATGTATCAAATATAATCCCAAGGTCGTTAATTCTGTCAACTCTCCTTATTTCATAATCATTAATGGTATATTTGTACAAGATTGGATTTTTCTTGTGATTAAATATTATTAAATTGCATTTGGATATATTCAAATCCATTTTGTTCATTTTACACCACTCAAGCAACTGGTAAACTGAATTTTGTAGCATATGACAATCAGACACGCTATGTATAGACTTATAAATTTTTTTTATATATGTAATTTGACTCAAGTTAATATTAGTTCTGTAAATTTCTAGAGAATCCACTCTAGTAAGGCTGTAGATGACAATATTCGTATTCACAGCTCCCTGGCCAATCGGCTTCCGCTGGGAAAGTCATAGCGCAAATGCTGTTTTGCTAGCTATAATAGTACTATTTGAGAATTTAGATTTACCAGGAATGCAGCAGTACACGCCTAGAAAAATACATTGTTTATTTATGTTTACATACAGATCCTGCTAATCTCCAACGGTGTGAGACAGGAGGTGTAAATATAACGATATCCCTATCTAACTCTATCATATTCTCTTCTCTCGCGAACGTTGTTAACTGAAATAACAAAATTGCGTACTTCGTTGTCAAAATCTTGACGTACACACCCCCTGCCACACACCAAAAAGCCACCACTAAAATATGTATGTAAATACATATCCTGATTTACAGGTAAGTTATGACGAATCAGTTACGCTGCATGCGCGGAAACTTTCTATTATCCATTGGGAAAATGACATAATTTTCTTTCGGTTCTTCTTGTATTTATTCTGAGCCGTAGATTCTCTCAGATTTCTGCACGTTCCATCTGCGAACCTCATTATCCAGCATCCCGCATTATCTACATTTCACTTTCCACATCTCTAGAGACACCAATCCATTCTGCTTTCCAAACGTCTCTTCACAATCACTCCTTTCAAATATTTACATCTCTCCCTCTTCCAGACTCCCTCAATTCCATTTCTCTCACTCCTCATACATTTCTTCTTCTTCAAGAATATTCCGTCGCTCAGCCCAAATCATCTAATCTCGACTTTATACATTTTTTTAAGAATTACCATCTTTTTCTTGCTTTCTGTAGTTTTGCTCGGATTCCATTTTTTTGCTTCATCATCGTAGCTTTGTTGTCAGTTTTTAAAATTAAGGTCTTAAGGTCTTTATTTAGTAGAGAGACTGAGACTAAAAAGTCTCCTCTTCCAGCTAACCCATCATCAGCTGTATTTATAAAAATATAAATAAGGTATGCGTAAATAAAATAGAATGAAAAAACTTTAGGAGGGGATCAAAAAAACCAAAGGGCATTGGGTTACATATGACAGAATTATCGATATCTTATAATCTTAGGACAAAAGATTCGCAGCAGGAAATCACCCAAAAGAAAGAGATTATGAAAAACCTGCGCAAACCCACTGAAAATAAAAATTAAAAGATGTAATGGAAAATTGTGTGGAAAAATAGCTCCGAAATTACAAAGGAAATAGTATGTTAACAAATACATTCAATGAAGTCAATCAATGGACCCGTTGCAATCATTTACTAAAAAAGAGAAAACAGTAGAGATCTCAAGAAAATTCATTAATTTATTATTCATTATTTAATTTTAATGGGGCTAGAAAACATTGAATATTTTCATTCTATAACAATAATTTTTGGCGATTAAATCCTTATACAAATTTAGCTATAAATATTTAGAGGAAAAAATCGGTAAGAGGGATATGCCGAGTGCAATCTCCTTGGGCACTCAAAGGTCCTGGGTTCGATCCTGGTGGGGAGTCTGTATTAGTATATGAGTCTAATACTCATTTAAGGTATGTGCGTAATGACCTTGGCGCTCAAAGCTCTCTTAAAAAAAACTCTACTATTAGCTCAGTGCTTAAATTATGGTTCCAAATTATAATATCGATTATTATTGATGACATGAGGTATTATAAGAATCAAACTATAAGGCAAGATTTGATAGACCCCGTACTTGAATTTTCGCTGAATAATTTTAGTTGATATTTTTATATGCAGTTGTGTGCGGGATATTTAAATATTTTATTAACCCCATAGACAGGCAATTTAAATGGTTTCCGGCAAATATTTTGCCACTTTGCTATTTTCAGAACTTCCCAATGTTCAAAATAAATATACTCTTACGGGGTATTTAATATAAAATCCTTTAGTAATTACTCAAAGAACGTTGCCGGTGCTACTTCGGAATACTTTAACAACAGATAATCATTTTTAAATACCTCTTTCAATAAGTATGTACATGAAGAGAAACATTATAAAAAAGAGTGGATGCTGCTATTTTATGCTGAGTTTGTACCACAAATATAGTTGGAGATACCATGTGTACCTTTGATAATAATTACAACAAACATATATATCAATAGATGTATTAAATATCAATAAGTTTGATAAGTCTACGAAGTGAAAGGAGATTGTTGTAATAGAAAATTTTTCCCATTTCCGTATTCTGCGTCGGTTCCAATCCACTCCTTATCATCCTTCCTCCATTTCATTTCCTCTTCTCTGAGTTATCTTTCCTCTTCATTTGATCCTTTCTTTTGTCTCTTCTCTTCGATGGACTCCTTTCCTTGACCTTTCGACCCGTGACTGGCATCGCAAAATACATTCAATTCCAATAGATCTCTGCGCTTTATTAAAGATGAACATTTATTGAAATTAACATTTCTTGGAGAATCATTGGTATTTTATTTCATGTTGTATCAAAATAAAACTCTTACTTCTCTGCTTATTTTAACTAATCAATTTTGGAAACAATTTCAATATCTTCCCGAAATCGATTGATTATTTCATTATAATTTTAATTTTTAAGTAACAAAATTATTACTTGTAGAAGAAAATAAACATTTATTAATCTCATTTAAATGATTGGATATTGGATTATAGCTCCTTTTACAGTGGAAATGATATTTTGTGTTATCTAGAAGATGATGGATCTATTTATTGCATGTAATTTATTTTAGCTGTTTTTAATATATTTAAATTCGGGCCTATAAATTGGTGGAATTCGGTCTTAAAAACTTCTGAAGTGAGATCCAAAGTAAATCGAACCGCGCCTTCAATTACTCGAAGGCAAACTTTCGAATTCGTTTGAATTATTCATGAGCGAATTTCAAATGATCGGCAAGAAGAAATTTAGCTCTCTTGCTTTAATCACCAATAAATATACGATAATGTAGTCTTTATCTCGAGCGTCTTTTCCCTGAAAAAGGTGGAAAAAGAAAGGAATTAATCAATGGGGTATTCCATCAATTCTGGATACATTTCTGGGACTTGAATTGAGAAACCAAACGAACGAAAAAAGAGAAAATTCTCTCAAATACGATTCCATCATCAACGTTTGACTGTTAACTTAAAGCAACCAAATATATTTAACTTTTTAGCGGTCTTTTTATGGATTCCCTTTGTGTCTCCGAAGGTAATTTCTCTTTCTTTGTCCTTTTTTCGCTCAGCGCTTTTCTTTTTTACATTATGGCGCATTTCTGTGAGAACTTGCTCTCATAAATTTCAGATAATGCGTACTTTATCTTTAATAACTACCTTTACTTCAATACCTTTCTACAGTTGATTTTATAAGCGTTTATTTCTTTCCTTTTCATACGGTTCCTTTCAAAATTAGCGTTAACATAATTTCTTATTTGCGAGACTAAAATAGATTGTAATAGTATTTTCTGCTGCATTGCACTTTTTAAATTGCAATACATTTGATGATTTTACGTGTCTTAATAAATATTTAACTTCTTTGATGTTCACAAGTAGTTTTCTATTGAATATGCCTGCTTTTAATCTGTTAAGCAATACTTATTTTCAGATTTTTCTCTAATAAGTGTGTGATAGCAATTGTTTCATTGTGATTTCTATTTCTTCTTTTTATCAGTGAATTATTTCCACACGCCCAATTATTTATCTCATTTCATGTCATTTTTACTTTAATAATTTCCATTGACATATAGTTTTTCCTTTACATCTCTTACTTTTCACGTTCTCTCGCCAATGATACTCTTGTTTTCAGAGAGGGAGTGTCACGAGATGACACTTATTTTCAAGAGCGACTTAATCAAGTTAATTATGAATACCTTTTGAAACGTTAACTGGATTGTTAATATGGAGAATGAAAAATAATGCTCGGCAGAAAATATATCTCGCTTGTTGACATTATTCCAGCCATACTCCATAATGAACAGTAAAAATAATTTTTCTCAGTCTAAATTTTTAAGCTTGTAATTCTCGCTCGACGAGGCCAATTTTGGAATTCAAATGTGTATAATTATTAGAAGCCATTAAGAAAAATATCGATGATATAATTTTCGATATCTTCATTAGTTTTAATAATATTAAAAATCATCCTCGTTGAACGATAAAGTTTAATTTTACATATTTAAGGCAAGTTCCACTGCAATTGATAAAGGGGCTCTTAAGATATCATGTCAACTAGTTTCAAAAATGCTGTAATGAGAAAAATACTCTTAAAGTTTTAGTAAAAGTTACAGTCTAAATATATGAATATTTAATTATTTTCCACTCATATTATAAATTTGTTACATTTCCGAATGCTCTGGTAACTGCATCATCTCACATTCACTCAAAGGTCATACTGATTGTATAACCATTGCCCCATCTATTAACGAAAGACATAGTGAATGCAAAACTTTCGTTTTTACTATTTAGTCGAAGGAGGAATTTTATCAATTGATATTTTTGAATATATTGTAATTGATGGAATAGGGGCGCCATCAAATGCTTGATTTTGCTTAGCAACAAGATGCTCGGATTAGAGGATCGTGGAACCCTTACGCCGATGTCGAATGTATTCAGTCGATAACGGGATGTATGTGTTACGGTCACTTGGCGAACTGAACCACTTCGGCCTTTGGCAGTTACAGTGCTTAGGTCCAAAGTTTTGGAAAATAGCAGGCGTAGTTTTACTTGGAAAACATTCTAAGGTAAACTGATCAATAAATGTAGTTCGTTTTTCAGCAAATCCTTCTGATAAGACTTGTAGAATAGATATATATTTAAACAAGTTATTTGCGTAAATACCAATGCCGAAAGTACCTGGAAAACCTTCGCGTTCTCCAAAACGGCGTATTTATTACGGCGGAGGATTACCTAGAATAATTCCCAAGGGAATACGGACATGCTTTGCCTTTGAAGGTTCTGGTGGCGGACGGACGTGTTTTTACGGAGCTCCTGAGCGCAGCCTTGGACGAAGGCTTCCCGGGAGTCCCCGAGGCTTCAGCCGATGTCATATTTCTTCTTTTCCCCTGAAGTGGAAGTTGTAGCTTGGATATTTTACGAATATGACTGCTGCAAGAATTATTATAGTGGATTTCATTTCGACAACGTTTGTGAAGCCATCTCCTACAAGTACTCGAGTTAATAGTGGATAAGCAAAATTTAAAGAATACTGTTGGAATACAAATAATTCCAATAATCAAGGTAGAGTTTTTGAAGTTGATGTGGATTTGAAGTTGGTGAACAAGAAGTGGTGTGAAAAATTACAGGGACTTTCTAGAAAGAGAGTTCTTGGATGAAATGTGTTTGTTACCATTGGATATGCAGGTGGGAGTAGAGCTCTCCTTAAGGTAAACTTCCATTTGAAGTTCAAATGGATTCGGACGAACTGTTAACATTCGGAGAGATTCTTAATCATTGGAAGAAGGTTTCATTAATGTAAAAACTTGGATCTGTTAAAATTGACTTGAATGAGCCGATTCCCTCGTATTCGTATTTTAGGAATACGAAAGCAGCCTTTTAGAATGAGGAGTAGGAGAAAACACGTGCAGAATGTGGAAGTGCTGAGCAGCTTGGAAAAGACTGTCCTTGTGGGAAGGAAAGGAAATATGTACGCTCAGGCCTAGAGAGCCTCGTCATGGGTAGAAATAGAATAAGGCGGCCGTAGAAAATACCCCAACAAATGGCATTGAAGTTGGAGGAAAATGCAGCAACCAGGTGTGCCGATGGACTCCTCACGCTGATCGAAGTAAGGCATTTAAGTCAAGGACATTAATATCACAGGAGGCTAACGAATAAGGGGAGGGAAAAAGTAAAAGAAACAGTCGGAAACAGAAAACATGGAAATCGTCAGCGAAAAGTGGAAGGTCAAATGAGAGGAATTCGGCAGAGATGTTTCTGTGTAATGAGGAGATTTAGATTTAGAACCAAACATCACGAAGAGAGCAAAATTAAGAATGAAAGGATAGTGAGAGAAGGACTTTGTAATAAGTGTAGCACAGGGAATACAGGAAAGGCTGCAACATACAGCAGTGGATAAAGAAGACCTGGAGGATCTAACTGAGGTCGTCTGATTGTCCAATTTCCTCTGGTCGCGAAAGTACATCTGGGAAACCTATGGATAAGAGCGAATATTTCTGAGTAAGTCCTGTTTTTATATTTTATTTTTTGAAGATTGCTTTGGTGAAAGAGATCATTAAGAATTCAAAATGACCTTTTAAAGTTTAAAATAGCAAGACACAATATTAATAAACAAACACAAAGATGATATTGAGTATAAATTCTTTGCCATCCATAACATGGATATCTGAAGTAATCACGAAGCGATACTAGCTTTCGTTAAGGCGAATCATCCCAGAAAAAGTTACGATTTAATTTCAAGAGGTGGTTGCACCGCTAGCGTCAAAATTGTTTTCATTCTCATTTGATAATGGTTAACCCGATTTTCGTTCAGTAAACAGCTCAGTAAATTGAGTAATAATAAAATATTCGCACACTGGAGAAAAAAGTTTACATTTCTATTTTAACCATTTTTTGAAAAGAAAAGTTCTTATAAAGACATAATAAAATCTTTTGGTGCAGTCAGTTTGTGGAGCTATTTTTTAAAACACGTAGCAACTTTTATTTTTAAAATGTATTGTAAAGTTCGTGCATTAGCATGAATTTAAGAACATTTTAAAACGGCAACGCCGCCTAGAAATGCGGTTAAGCAGAGTTAAATGCGATATTATCATGTTAACCGCCCTTCGCCTCCCTCGGAAGCCTAGGTTAACTGTGTGTTAACTCAGACACCCTAAAATCTGCTGCGTACTAAGAGGGGAATATTTATTGTATTACAGACGCACGCACGCACAAATGTCATTATCTTAAATAATAATTATCGTTGTGTATATATTTATTTTACATAATAATTCACAAATGAATGCAAATTAAGATATACATTCTTTTTTGCGGCGCCTAGAGGTCAAAATAATTAAAACTGTAATTATCGCTCGATAAAAGTTCAGAACTGTATATTATATGACGGCTCTAAACTTCTTATTTAAATTAATATGTTACTTTGCTTTTTAATTTCGTAATTATTCCTCCACGTCGCTTTCTTTTCGCTGACAGACGTAGAATTTCAGAGGCTTTGTAGAATATCTCGAGCTCATTCCTCAAAATTCTTCTAATACTAGGTTAGATGGTCGAAAAAGTGATAATCATATGTTCTCAGAAAGCGGACGACCCTGAATAGTTTTCACGTAGAAGTTCATATTATCCTCTTGGGAGATACCAATTCGTAGGAGAGGGGTTTATTGCGCAATTCCGTCAAATGCACTTCCAGAGGCAGCGTTGTAACGTAGAATTGTTTGCTATTACTTCTCTAAAACACTCTCCTGAACAAACGATGTATTAATTTATAAATATAATAATTGGAATGTGTTTTAAAAAATTGTTCCACGTTTTGACTACCGCTAATTTTTGAGAAAAGTTTTTAGAAGACAAAAATTTTTAATAAAAATGGAAATTTCAAAAAAATAAATTTCTTCTCGGGAATTC
This sequence comes from Pachydiplax longipennis, assembly GCA_036926295.1. NCBI lineage: Eukaryota > Metazoa > Arthropoda > Insecta > Odonata > Libellulidae > Pachydiplax > Pachydiplax longipennis. The sequence goes on from JAVFKF010000054.1 coordinate 2,011,277, forward strand.
TCGATTTCTATGGTTATTTACAGTTAAAATCCACTTTTTGGTTAAAAATTGAACGATCCATTCATGAATAAGAAGGAAAATAAATTTGGCTTATTTTGGTGCTGTCACGTGGGAGATTTTGTTGGAACTAATTTAGGCAGGATTCGCCTTAAAACAGATTCTAGACTAAACTTTTTTTTGAATTATAAGAGAGTAAATAAAATAGAAAGCAGCTCGCTGTGCCGAATAATTAAGAATAAGTTTCGGAATTTTTCATGAAGGCATTTTCGTGAAGACGGTGAATTGACATGCTCCAATCGCGCAATTTAAAAAAATGAGAACATAATAATATCATAAAATATAACGTCCAAGCGATAGATTAAAAAAATAATATTCTCAAACGAATATTATTTTGCAGGGAGAATTTAATAGAATTATTTTGAAACAGGATTCTGCTGCTAATAAAAATTATGTAAAATATCCAATTGAGTGGAATCCAGAAATGTTTTCAGTTTGCAGGGTGCAAATGATATAAATTATTCAGAAACAAGTCATTCATTCATGAAATACTGTTGACTGCTGTTAAAAGAATATATAATTTAAAATCGAGCTACAATTTTGAATTAATCCATATCAATTATAGTATGGCTATCCTATGACACGCGTGTCAAAGGTGATATGCCAATGCATTTAGGGTGAAACGCCTTATATTCATAGGAATTGCCTTCGTCCGAGTACAGTCAACCTTAGCTGCGCTTATGCTTCCTTCCCTTGCGGAGAGAATACATTTTTGAATTCAAGGAAGTCAACCTATAAGATACGCTACGAACGGGAAATTAGGACTGCTTGGAACCTAACATCAGGCACTTTAAAAACACAGAAAAATCTAGAGATTACTTTGCTAACATTTTTTCCTTCTACGCACTTTTGTGAGACCTTATTGTCAGCAGATGAAGGTAATAGCGCCTATTTGGGCTTGTAGTGCACAAGGTTTGTCATCACTGAACTTTAAATTGATCGCATAATCAAGCTGCGTTGTCGTTAAATTTTATTAGTTTGATGTAATTAACAAAGGATTTTGGATAGAATTTGGTTAATTCGGACTGGAACTGAATCCCGTCATTAGAAATCTTTTATTTAAATAACGAAAAATCTAGAACATAATGCAATATATTTGTGGTTTACGCAGTAAAGTATGAAATTAAGCTTATAATTCTTAGTTGTTTTGATAGCATTATTCTCTTCGTTTCCGAAATATTCTACGCAGAGATGAAATTAATTTGGAAAATAATGTTATTTTGCTGAGAGTCCAAGTGAAAATTTCTCAGAAAAGGTAATTGAACTCTATCAATGCAAAGATGGCGCCGAATTGGATCGAATCTGGAAAATGTAGTGAGCGGAATATGTGCGACAGATGGCGTTTCAATGTCACCGCGAAATAATGTCCACATTGTGCTTGCGAAACCTACTCACCCATCCATTTTCACTGTCACCTCGACGGAATTCCATCCGATGATAAATATTTGCCGCAGTTTTTCCACGCAAACGAACGAGAAATACCCTCAGAATGTCGTAGAATAGAGTGAAGATACTTTGCCGATTTATCCAATACACAACAATTGCAGTATGTGTTACATTAACACGAGATTAAGGAAATCTGCTCGACGTAATTGAATGAAATACTGTCAGTCAGTTAATTTTGGTATTTTTTCACTCTACCATGCAGCAGATTCACCAGACATTATATTATAATATATATATTATTATATTATATATATTATTATTTTATTATAGATAGATATTATATTTACATTTTCTAACAGACTCTTTAAGCCACCGAAGGCGTTACGCAGAGGGTGCAAAACACCGATCCTAGCTGTTTCTTTAATGCTCCGAGGAAAGACCAGAAATCTCTTCTCGCAATGATTTCCTAGCAACACATTTTTTTTCTAACGGAATTCTTGAACCATGTCAATTAAAAAATCAATTATAGCAGCAAATGTAAGTATAAGTAATAAATCAATTATATCGTCTATCTGTATTGATAAATTTATCGAAACACTTCCTCCAGAAATCAAGTCCTCTGTCCTACAGTTTTTGTTACCGCTTAAACATTTCAGTCTAAATAATTTTTTTCATTGACGAACAGGATAAATGTTTTAGTCAGTAAATGTTTATATGCATACACATGTCAATATCTATATTATTACAGCTAATTCGCTACTTCTCTGTGGAAGCCTTTCTTTAAATGTATTCTTTAAATCCGTCGGCGAAAAATAGAAGAAGGCGAGGAAAGAGAAGAAGGGATAATTGGAGCGAAATGAGAAGAAGGCGTGAGAAATGAAAGGGTTGGATCAAGGGAACGCAATAAGTGAAAGGGACAAATTGACGGAGATTTGTGAGAAAGAGAAAAATGAGGGAAGTATACGAGTGTATCGACACAAAGGAATGTGAAAGTTAATACCTGAAAGTGAGGAATATTACTGCTGAACGAGAGGATAGTTTGTTTCGAATGGACTTAAGTTAAAGTATTCGCAAACAATTACGCCACTAGTACGTAGAAGATTTAAGCCATTAGAAGCCATAAACACTGAGGTCAGGCCCCTGATATGAATTAAGAAAATTAAACACACAAAAATACTTGCCATTACATTACTCAGTTACTTAACTACGGCAATAATAAACAAATTTGAATAATAAGTAGTACTTTAATAGGTTTATTGTGAAAGATTCAAAGAATTTTCATTATATGGGGACATTAATCATGTATTATAATAAAAATATTACGTAGATTTACTCAGTATGAAATTCTCTTCTTAAGCGAAAAACATATTCCCGTGAAAAAGTCTTGCATTCAAAAATATGAAAAAATTGTAGAATATTGTGAATTCATTAACATCGTCTTATTGAGTCCCTCCGATGGCCTTCAGCTAACGGATATTGAGTCTGATTTTAAATCCTCGTCTTTATATACGAAGTCTTCTTTTGGTGCTACATTTCATTAAGGTTGGAATTAATTCAGAGCTGGCCCGTTCATTAGGGTGGCAACATTTTAAAGATCTTGATTATCAAGACAGTAACCTGATTTTAGTGCATTGGAATGAAACAATGTCAGGAATTATATTAACTTGAACAAGAGGAAGTACGGATGTAAGTGTTATGGAAAATGGTCTTAATGTTGACTAAAGGGTTCTATCATCTAGGAATTATTGCAAACATTTTAAAACGATAACTCGTCAACGTATGTACACCCCTTTATTATTTAGGAAGTAATAACCCCTTTCTTATTTTATACTGTTAAGCAATAATTTATTTGTGAATATACTACGTTTCTTGGAAATTTGATTACTTTGTTCCTTCAAACATTCATTAAAGTGGTCTAAGTCTAAAGAAATAATGAGCAACGCGTCGCGACGTGAGCGCCTGAAACACTTCATCATTTGTAAAATTAAAAAAATAGCGTTGAATAAGAAATGGTTCTATAAATTACGTGAATACCGCCCAAAAATATATAACTTGAATTAATAATACCTTTGACTTATGGATCCACTACGTCCTGCAATTAAATTTAGATTTTTTGTGTTCGTCCCATTTTCAAACTCCCGGCAATCGTAATGACATCTTACCGTTTGATTTGACATCATCTAAGACTGTTTACTTTCTCTCGGCTGACCACTGAAGTATCATCCTCGACTGGAAAGCGATGTCGAGAGCACCACATTCGACTCGAAATGCAGTGAGCGCTCGAAAAATTGACGGTTAAAAAAACATAGTGCGGCTGCCCAATGCTTAGAGGGAACCTCGATCCAGTTACTACTTTCACCTTACCATTCTTAACTATTTTTGTCCTCTTGTTCCTTTTACCTTATCTTCACTTGCTTTTTTCATTTTATTTATTCACTTATATAAGAAGAAGGAAGCAATATTTAGGTCAGGTAAATAAAATGTTCTTATTCTCACCTTACCTTATTTAACAAGAGTCTGCAAATACTGGGAATAGTGTTATTTACATTTATAATTCTGATCATAGGTGCATCTGAAATTTCAGTGTTTAATTTGGTAGTGTAGTCATCTGTGTGATTTTTATTTCTAACTAGGTTTGTACTGTTATTTCCTCACACTCCTTCGTGAGTTTTTCCTCCTGTGTATTATTTTCCATAAGTTTCACCTTAGGTTTCTTTTAAACCAAAATTTAATCCATCGTATTCTCTATTAATTTGAATCGATATTTAATTAGTGTTTTTTGATATGATTACTACGGTTTGAGTAGATTTTATAGTACGGTTTGAGAAGATTTTATAGTCCAAATTTCACCCATGATAAAGTCCCTCTTTATTTAATGATAACTCGTGATTCGAATCTACATTTTCCTCTATCCTCATCCAGTGGAACTCTAAACTAAATCAATTCTCAAGCAGAGCAGTCTCACGTCGTTTTTATGGAAAATTATTTTCCGGAGAATTCTATGATAGTTTGTTTGAAAAAAATCAAATTCGCTGAAAATGGCGTAATCATTTTCCAATTTTATTAATTCATTGACGAATTTTGAAAGCTTAGGAAAAACTTTTACAGATTTTCATCGTTGAACGGAATTCAAAACGAAATTTATTCTTAAACAAAATTTATTTATGTTGACGAATTTGAGCTCTAAAACCCTGTGTTGGTCGGTAAGATCTCGAGTTCCAGCCATAGTTACAAAAAAACACGCCTTGTTTTTAAGCTATTCGTGGTCCAAAAATAAATACATAAGCAGCATCAAACGAAGCGAAGGCAATGGAAGCGTATAGCAGAGCGACGAAATGTTCTCCCAGATTGCAACTTGTTCGCTGCGTGATTAGACACAGCTGCTGTGTTCGACCGGAGAGGCAATGTCATTCAGAGCAAATACTCGGAAAATAGAAATAAACTATTTACGAAAGAGACGTTCAGGAAAGTTTAATTTACTTCTTGCCCTCGAAGGCATAATTTTAGGGAGAAAAGCTTCATATTTGTAGGAAGATATTTAGATTGACGTTTTATAAAGAGATTGATGACATATTTTGCTGTGCACTAAAATTTGTGCAAAATAATTAAAATATGTAATTGTGTTAAAACCGGGATATTATCATTCAAAACGAGACGTAGGGTAAGCGTAGGACAATCTGCAGCAAAGCAATCCTTTGATGTATGACGTCATTTATAAGCGTAAACAATCGATTGTCAGTTTTACATCGAATGGAGACAATATTTGCGCGTATGGGTGTGGAATTCGCTTTTAATTTGAGATCCTCTTGCTGCCCTCCACTTCTCTCCCTCTGACCCTCTCAACAGCCACTTCTTGTGAAAGTCTTACTTAAGACACGTACCACCAATTCTAAGAAGAACTCTTTCGCTCTCTTCTTTTTAATCTCGCATTCGCTTTAAACTGCGGTGAGAAATCTTCACCATGTACTCGCTGTACGAGAACTCTCTCTTAAAGCGGTGAAGCTGTAATGCGGTATTGTAATTAAACTTTCTCTGTTTAATAGACTATGTGGAATACTAACCACGTTCAGTTGGAGAAAATTAATACGAATATCAACGAACAAAAGGAAAAGAATTAATTAATTCATCGAAATACTTCCAATTCCTTGCCTTATCATGGATTCGATACAATAAAAAAACCTGGTTGAGATGCTTTTTAGGTAACCACGTTCTAAGCGGGATAGTGCCATAACTGTGATATTACTAATAATCACAGAAAATAAACAAAATGGAAGGAGTTTTGTTAGCACAGCGTCTTAAACAGTGTTTTTACCGTGTCTACCGAGTGAAAGGGACTGATAGAAAACTGCGTGTTAAGTGGAATAGCGTCTTAGGCAGGAGCGTTTTAAACGGGTTTTACTGTCCAGTTAGTTAGAAAGCGTTCGATTAAATAAAAGTATTTCTATTACTATGGCATTTCTATTAGTAGTATTCTTTCTAATAATGAATAATATTCAACCAATCCGCGAAATCTTGCTTTCGTTTTTGCCTTCTGCCGATTTGGGAAGAATCTTTAACGATAATCCGCGGCTTCCTTTCTACTTTGAAGGAATTGACCCGACGTTCACGATATTCCGCGAAAGTTTTTTGAGCCTCTTATTTTAAGGGTAGAATAGATTATGTGAATATATATATATATACTAGTTGCCCCGTGCTAAAATTTCGCAGACGATCAGTAATACTCAATTTCCTCCTTATATAAAGTGATCTACCTTTCGGTAGGTTCATGTGCCCCCACACAACCAAATACATTACAGAAACTACTCTAATCACTACAGACGAATACACAAACAATAAGACATACCGAAAAATCGTACCTTGATATTCCATGTCAGTGTCAGTTTCAACATACGTCGTTTTTAGCGATAGATATAGGTATCTACACATCCAGTAACGAAACTCTATGGGCAAATTCAAAGTCTTAAGTTTTATAATCCCTTACCACTTGAACCTTAACGAAGTCCCTAATATCTTAAAGAGTGTAAGAATGTAAATGTTACAGAATGTTTTAAAAATTTTCTTTTAGCACTATAATCACGAATAGTACGCGTCATTTATATAACGACGTATACGCATTTTATCCTATACCGAATACCCCAATTCATTAAATGCATTTATTACATCATGAATTTAGACAAAGATACAAAACATCACTACCACATTTTGGTAAACTCTGTTCTTCAAAATGCCACTTCCTTTAATGATGTGTCACTTAAGGCTTCGTGTTTAACATATATAACCAAGATAGAACAACAAAAATACTTCCTGTGTCCACGTTACATATTTATTTTCTATTTTTTCTCTTCATACACGAAATATAAAAATAATTACTACTCGTCTGCAGCGAAATTGCATCTCATAAATTCACTGAATCAGAATTATTCAAGTACTGAAAGATATACAGTCAGCAATAATCAGTTGAAAGCTTGTTGTCCTGCTGGTGTAGAATGAGAGAAAATGTTACTAATTTGGGAGAAGGAAGCATGAGGGGGAAGCATCTGCGGTGTGAGTCTCACTTTCAGAAGACCATAAATTGTGATACATTGTCAAAGTGCAAAGTAAAGAATAGCAAATTTAGCAAACCCATTGCCCCGCATTATTTGAATGTCTCTCACACAAATATTGTAGTCAATCATGGTATTTTAAGCCATTCACAAAACTTAGATTTTAAAATACTACTCTTACGTCTACTACAACAAATACTATTAAATTGGTTCAGCATATTTTTGTACTACGGGCATATCGAAAGGGAATGGAGGCTTGGGCTTTCGTTACGCTTGTATTCCATAGAGGTGAGTTTTCTTGAATCGCAGGTATGATATCCTATTCTTTACTCCAAGGTATGAATAACTATAGAATATTATCTATTTTGAGAGTAAAATATAAACACTAAAAATCATTTGATACCAGGTTTAGGTATATAGAAAATTTGCAACACGAATGTTTCACCAAAATTAATTTGAATTGAACGACCTAATTGTTTTGATTTTCAGTACAAAAATATGCTCAACCAATTTAATAGTATGTGTAGTAGTAGACGTAAGAGTAGTAACCGGTTTATTAAACTGTTATAGTTGCGTGCAATCTTGAGTTCTTCGTATATGGAGTCCATATGTTACTTCCGAGTACTTCTACAATCATTATAAGACCAAGTATTAAAATCACTTTCTCATTTTTGACATTGTTTACACTCGTCACTAAGTAAACAAATTTAATCAGTATATAGCAACCCGGGCATTTTTTCGTCCAGGACGCAACGCGATGCTTAAAATATTAGTTCAATTTGTTTAACAAATGGTGGATTTATCATTTGTCTGACTATTTTTAGCAGGAATCTAGTAACTTTTGCCTTCAAACGGTCGTTTCTTTATATGTGTTTGTGGATTATGAAGGGAGAAAAGTCCCGATCACCAAAAGAGCATGTTTTAGAATAATATATAGAGGATTTCTTATTTTTTCTGTAATTAAAACCGCTGTGATTTAAAGGAGGACTTTTTCTCTAAAATAGATGAAATTCTTCGCCCCTATTTTTCCGTTAAACATCCGTTTCATGTATGTCCAACAACACCAATATGAAGACGAGCATCACTTATAGAGTTGGGATGTGTTATAATTCATTTCTTTCGGAATTTCCGCATGAAACTCCAAGTTGCCAAACATAATGCCGGCAATCTCGTCTTAGACGGAATTCCTTCCAACCGGATGTTTGTCCTTCTCCAAATTCGAGGGAAATTTCATCTTTCCGGATGCTGTATTTGAATCTTAAAATGTAATTTCCCCAATATCCAACCAACTCTCTTATACATCCGGCGCGGCGAAGGAGACAGCGTTACCAACATGATTTTATTCATCCGCCACTCTTTTCACCTTATTTATCGCCTGAGAGTAAATTATTTAAACTGGGTTGCGTTTGTAACATGTGCCAAATATTGGATATTGAAGCCTCATCTTTCCTTGTTAAGCTTAAGTAAGTACTAAATGGTAAATATCCGAGTGTAGATTCTCTTCTACGATCATTGCTTCCATTAATTTTCCGTCTTTTTGATCCATTACGGATTAAGTTTTCATTTTTGACGTGTCCCGTGTAAAAGATTAAATTTACATTAATACCCGGTGAACCGCCATGTGATGTATATCAGAAGGTGTGAAAATACCGAGTTCCCTATTTAGCTATGTGATTCGTGTATCTTATACTATATTAAAAGAGAGACCAAAAATTGCAATCTGTTATCTAAAGAAATTTCTATGACGTCTGACTTCGAGAATTGCATTCAGTGAGTACGGGAATCACGATGTATTTCATTATGTAAATCATTATTTGAAACTTTCTCCGATAGCTTGTGCCCATACTAAATTCTTCTATCCTTCAGAGATTCCCAGCCAAGGGTATTTATCTTTTTTGATGCACTGCTGAAATCCTTCGTCTGTACGTCGTGGTGGTGTATTTCAACTTTTTTTTTTTAAGAGAGGGAATATCTTCATGACCCCCAACAATATATTTTTCAGGCAGATGATGTATTAAATACTTACCTAAGATCGCAGGAGTAATATTAAAAAACCTTATAGATCTTTGAAAAATACTCTAGGCGGATCAAAAGATTGGTGTTAGTTGCAATCACGGATGCAATCAATCTCCCTTAAGTAAGTAAGTTCTAATTCACTTCTTCTTTTGTTTGTTTACTTACGTAGCATCTCTTCACGACACGACATTCTTTCTTCGTAAGCTATATAAGATATATTCATCGATTCTAACCACGCTTGCTGTACCTGGATCGTTCTCAGTATCTTGCGCTTCAGCTTTCGAAGGATTTTTACTCACAGCTAAGATGCGTCTTTCTTCCTTCGATATTTTATGGTGAATTTCTTAAAGGTATAACTAAGAACATATAAGGTCCCCCCAAAAAAAATTGATGATGCTAGGTTTCATTAGAGATAAATCAGTAAACAAAATACTGATTTTGAAGCATCGCGTTTCTTCAAACATTCTGTAAGTCTAAGGAAGATTGCGACAAAAAATATTTTTAATCTGAAGATGAGAAACTCAGTTTAAGTTTTATAAAAAGGATAAACTAAGTAGATTTCGAGAAAAACTTTTACGTTATGTGTAAGCTGATGTTATTACGAAATTCTTTTAGATACGTTTTGACAACCCTAGCCAAGTTTTAGGCTAGCTATATACATGGGTGGTCGGCAAAGTTTCCGACCTTTCGCCATTTCTTGACATGTTTTCTGAAAATTTTCTGAAGATTTCTGAAAAAATCTGGGGTCGGAAACTTTTCAGACCACCCTCGTAGATACACTAGAATCGAAATGTATAATCCCAAGAAAAATCGTACTTGAAAAATGTCATAGACTTTTTTTAAGCCCATCTAACTTGGGATTTTCCTGGGTACACGTCCTTACACACTTACACCTTGCACACGTCGTGTGCAAAGATATACTAAACCCTTTCACAGTGCATTTATAAAGATGAGCTTAAAAGTAAACTAAATGGTTAAAATTTGAGAGGAAAGGAGATTTTTAAATGCTATTCATTCCAAATCGGAGGACTAAATAAGCAGTTAGTGTATTGCTAATTAGCTTCTTCTCATTAATCTGTGCATTAAGACATGATTTTTGGATTAGAGTCTTCCTCCGATAGCCGTTTGTCTGTACGCAGATTAGTGTAGGCAAGGACCTGGGAAGTCAGGGATTTCCCACGATAGTCCGCACACCGACAAACATCTTTCTTAAACCCCAAACTCTTCAACCGCCGGTTTCCACTTTCTTTTCTCAAAACAATTTTTGGAATTCATTTCCGACAAAAAGACAAACTGATAACGCAAAGAATTATAGAATCGATATCGTAACAACCAAATTAAAATCTTGGAATTCGAGAAAAAGATTTGATTACGGTTTTCCACCTCAATTTTCCTTTTAGCTCTCGTTCTTGGGATGAAGCGATGGAGAGAGACTTTCGATAATATTTTATTAGCACATAAATAATATTTGCGATGAAATAAGGCGTTTGTGTTATGAAATTCACGCAGAGGTCATAAAGCGAGAATAAATGATTAAATAAAAGGCTGAAGAGCGAGAAAGGCAAGTCGCTTTAAAAAGAATGTATTTGGGGGTTGTTAAGGAGCGTTCGGTGAAAGGTGTGGGCGGTGGGAAGTGGAAGAGAAAAGGAAAGGGGGCGTAATGAGAGAGCGTGTAAAGGACAGGAAGAAAAAAGGAAACAAATAGAGAGACCTATTTGAAGAAGCTGGTGAAGTGCAGCAGCGACGAAGGGCACCAAAAGGAGAGATGTGCAAGGGTTTGCTTATTTCCTTCTATTTTGAAGGAAAAGAATTTTCAAATCCCTTTTCTTTGATTTAAGTTGCAAGAGGCAGCGCAAAAGCAGAACATTTTAAATAAACCGTTTACTTCTGAGATGAATACACCCACTCTCCAGAATAAAGAAGTACTGAGATTGTAGGACTGCATTTATATCGGTGTAGTATAGTATAGTACAGTGCAGTACATATTTATACAGCACAATATATAATATAGATAGATTTTATTCTCCATTAGCGAAGTACGTAGCAATGATTCTTCAGAAAAAAACTGAACAACTTAATAATAAATTATCTACATTAATATCAGACATATAATAGATTTCACATTATACATTACAATATTTTACGATACATTAGAGAAGGATACAGCAAATAAAAAACAATACAAGTAGAATAAAGCTAGGCATTTTTTAATACCAATCCATATTATTTTTAGTAACATATACTGATTATTCATTTATTGAGAAGGAGAAGCGATATAAAAATAGGTTTTTGAGTAAATAATTTTATATCCAAATATGTTTTTTGGATTGCGGCAATTTTACTCCAGCATGTAAAGGTATTTCTTGCACAGTTCAGTCATTTTTGTACATATATGAATGTAATTTACTGATCTAGTGTGATGGCTGTACATAGTTGAACTTAGAGTCTATAAATAAGTGACATTCCGAACTCCAGATTAAATCATTCTGTAAAGAGGAAATTGGATTCGCGTCAATAAAGAGCCCCATAAAATCGTTCTACCCCATAGAAGATGCCAGATTTCTTGCAAAACCACCTGTAAGGCTTTGAGAGTCGGCATTCATCATACTCCACCGATTTTAAAAGGTTCTCTCTTCGGATGAATGGATTTTTATCTCCCGCAAATCGGATGGAGTGCGAGAATTACACGAACAAGATGGAGGGCAATAGGTTTAATCTCGAAAATTAGAATACGAGTCGTGAATCGCTGGCGTAACAAATGAAGATCCAAGGTTTCATCTGACATGCACTATTCCCAAATTTCAGAGGAAAAGGATGAACGGATTCAGCGTCTAAGATGGATGCTCAATTGTTTCACACTTGAAGGAAAACAGTAAAACCCGTACTAGATTCTTCCACCTAAGACGCCATATATGAGGTTTTCTCCCGGTTCCAGTCCCTACCACACAAATCGAATGATAAAATTCCATTTAAGACGCTCTACTATCCTCTTATAACGCGAGATTTTTTCTCTTCTCCAGTTGTACTGCAACCAGTTTTAGGTTATCGGTCGATAGCACAAATATTTTTTACATTAACTGTAAAGCCGTCTTCTTTCCTCGCCGTGCTTCTAAAAGTGTGATTCCTCGCGAGTCCCTATTTTAGAATGACTGATTTTGAATGTGAGAATGAATATAGATAAGAATGAATAGAACGAAAAATAAAGATATTAATGAAGCAGACCAAATTTTACCCCTGTCAGAGCCGATACTACTCGTAACTCTAAGGTAAAGTGATATCTTCCCAAACATGCATTTTGAATTATATAGAATTTATATTATTTATTTATCCCGTGATTTGGCGATAGGAGTTATTTTCGAATCTTTTGTACTCTATCTTGGTCCAAAATTTAATCGAAACGTGAAAAAACGAAGAATGAAGATTATTAAAAAAGAGCGTCTCATTAAGAATTCACAATTTGATAAAATTGCATATAGTGAAAGTTTGTCAGCAAAGTTTTGGCGGACATTTGTCCGATATTGTTTTCCAAAAGTAACCATATTGTATGCTGATGAGTTTCATAAACAATGTTTCTACTTTATAAGTAACTAATTTTTTCATTCAAAAATTAAATACTGCATTCTTATCAAGTTCTTATCCATTACATTCATACTAAATAGGATAAATCAATCTTCAGTTTGAGTGGATGATGTAAATGTATTATATAAGGGGCGTAAGCAGTCCAATTAATTGTACATACCACTTATGAGTCGTGAATGAATAATTTCGGTTATGAATCCCTAATCGAACTTAAAATACGAATGCAATGAGTCAGAAAGTGAGGTAATGAGTTCCATGTTGTGGGCATTGTGAAAAGGGGATATTGGATTGTAAGGAAAGGTAGAGAAGCAATTAAAACGCTCGGAAGAAATGGAATGGTTGTTCAGGAATTCGGGGAATTGGTGCGAAAATAAAGGAAATGAGATCCATCGATTTGTACTGAGAATTCCTTCGTCCTTTAACATCTTTTACAATACACAAGTACATCGTTTTTGCGTTTATGTGCACCTTATATTATCCCTTTGGTGTAATTATATTCAGAAAAGAAATTAATTCCAAGAAAAAGTGAAATTAATTAATCCAATTTTAGCTGATGCGAAAGGGTTTAGCTTGCGGATGAGTCCCAAAAATGTCGAGTTTATTTATTTAGCTAAAGTTCAGTTGCAATTTGTCCATGTGGCAGCGCTAGAGAGGAATAGATCAATTGATTTTTAGATTACTTATAAAGTCGGAAGGAAGACCCCTTCAAAAGCCTTCCATAGCCATGCATGAAACAACACATAAAAGCATAAAGTATAAAATATTTACATAATGTATCACTCTATAATAGATGGGAAATCCATGTAATCGTGTAAGTAACAGAACTCTATTACGGATAGTACAAAACACTGTAATACACGGCGATAGCTACAAAAATATGAATCAACTGTAAGTACTGTATCTTACATCTTTAAAATTGTCTCAAAAACTATAGGTTTCAAGGTTTAAACTTATTTTTGAACAGTTGTTAACTAAGTGGATAGCAATAGAAATGTACCGTTCTTTGATATTCGGAAAGCCAAGTTGAATGCAGCAAAACTCTCATTTTTGGGAGGGATTTTTGTATATATTTTCACCAAACTGCACATTGGGCTAGAAACGAAAAAAAGGTACGAGTTCGGGAGGTATTTATTCATGACCGCATATTTTGTTTCCTCTTTTCGTTATTTGTCCGCGTTAAAAAGATTCGGGTTGTCAAACTTGCCCAATTTTCTCAGAAAATAATATTCTTGGATTTTTCGTTTCATTATAGATGCTATTGAAATTGTTACTGCTGCTGATAGTTATGTTTCGATTTATCTTAGTTTTTTGCGCTCAGGGATGAGTTTTCCTCATTTTACATAAGTTACGATCACTTTACCGGTCAGTTTTTGTCATAAAGTAAGAATAACAAAGAGTGTAGGCAGCGATTTGTAAAATTCATATCACAATGTAATATTTTAAGCATAATATTGTGCTAATGGCGTATGTAATTGCACTGAAATAAATGTGTAGATACTTTGTTCTTATATTTAGTTTTTGCTCATTAAGTATTAATAACCGCGACAATGGATCTATATGTTAATATAGATAATTACCATGTTTATATAGAGTGGTGAAACAAAAGTTATAAATTAACATTTTGTAAGATTTGTAAATATGATGTGATATAATTTTTAAAACTTTAGGTGAAGGGACAAGGTTGCCACCTGACTATCGTCATACTGCAGCAATGTTTTATAAATGAAAATAAATTAAAGAATAAATTTTCCAACACCTGCTTTCTATCAACATATCTAAAGTGAAAACAGATTTAGTTGTACCGGATGTAAACTCATCCAGTCGCTTTAACGAGGTCGATAGCGGTTGTACAGCGGGGCAGTTTGACGGAGGAAGTCTAGAGCGAACATGGTCAGAGGGAGCCAATCGAAGAATAGAACATAGAATGTTCCCGACTTTGGTTTTTCGAAGGCGTGGCGAACATGATGCGGTGCGTGATTCCACCTTTGAGAAACCTTTTAAGAGTTTTCGACGGTGTTGGGGCGGAGTCCTTCGTCAGCAGAGAAATGGTTAAAAAGGAAAGAAGAAATTCGGAGATTAGTGAGAAAGACTTAGAAATGAGGCATTTTTGAAGAGAACGTTTTTTCAAGAGGAATTAGGTAATATTCGAAGTGAGGAATTAGGTCATGACAGTGTAATTATGCCGGGAAAACAAGAAGGGGAGGAATAAATTTCAACCGGAAATGTGTGATAAGTTATCACCGTGCTGAGAAAACTTGAAATATGTGATCGAGTGAGAAAAATGGAAGACAAATGAAAACAAGGAAAGGGAAATGGTCTGTTAAGATAAAAATGAGGAATGCGTTCAAATTTACTTTCTTGTTGGCCGTAAAAAATCCACTTTTATGACATACATTTCAAAAGAAAGAGACAGTGTTGTTAAAGGAGATTTTTTCCATCTGAACGTTTTTCAACCGGAGTATTAAAATCAGTTTTAATGAGAAAATCGCTCTTTAAGTATATTTTCCCTAATTCTGTGCTTGCGCTAAGAGTAGACGCATGTGAAAATTACATTTTTAAGGTTGGAATAACTTTTTTGGTTAAAGCTTGATCACACGTACTTAAACAGGTAAATTTTTCAATTTCAAAACTAAATTAAGTTAATATGTTCAATCTTCACTGGATGTAATTCTACAGAAACAATGTCGAAAAGGAAAAGTTAGTAACTTTCATAGAAAATTATAATCAAAATTAGGTTAATCTACTGTGGAAGTTGCTTAGTGTTTATCTTTCAATATGATTTCAAAAATTAGTGAAGTATTTATTTTCTAGCGACGAGTCATTTCTCATAGGACATCCTAAGATGATGATTTACAAGGATTTGCTAGTAATCATTGAAATAGTTATTCGGCGGATAAAAAAGGGGAAGTGTGCTCGCCTACGACGGTCTCGGGTTCCATTCTCGGTGGGAGCCCGCGTTTGTTTAATTCCTCTAAAGACGCGATATTTTCTCTTTATTGATCACATTAATTATATGGTAATATTACCCCTTATAACCATCTGCTACCCGCTTATAAGATAGATTTTCAGAAGTGCAATTGCAGCTGGATATAACCGTTCCTCTAGCTAATCGATAAACTGAAAGATTTTACATTATTTTTACCCGATTGTCCGCCTGACTAAAATTGTTACATTGTAAAGTGAAAAAAATTTAAAATAAACATCCAAATTTAAACGCTCCCTTAGTATGAAAAGCAGGTCATCCCTGAAAATATAATGCCAATATTACTCAACCCGGTTATAACGCTCCCCGCTTAAGACGCGATTTTCGCCAAGTCCCCCGGAAAGTGACATAAACTTAAATTTTACAGTGTATGCTTCGATTCATCGTATGAATCAGAAATAATAGAACGTTCGTCAAAGGCAATGTCTTTAGGATTTATATGAAACGAAAGTAAAAGTTCATGGGATAGAAAAGGAAGGCATGTAAGCTCTCAAATTCCCTGGACAAGGTCTGTCAAGGAGAGATAAGTGAGGATCTTCTCAGTAAAAAGATGATACTTAATCCGTGGTGAGTGAATCGAAGAATATTGCCGACGACTCCGTCATCGGAATTTTTCGTCGAATCCTCGACCGTCATTTGTTATATTTTTTTTTTGCTCCCGCATTTTCCCGAAAATTCTCACGAATATATTTTTTGCCGGGGACGTGCTCTGGTCTCCTTTTTCGCCGTGTCGGAGGAGGAAATGATGGGTTTATCTTGTCAGTGGAGAAGGAAAAAGCGAATTTAAAAGTGGACAGAGGAAGGATTTGCGTTAATACGGCTGAAGAGAATTCGCAACGCCGAAAAAAAAGGGTTTTCCTCGTGTTCAGCTTTGCCTTTTTCAAGCGTCGAGATGACGGCAAAGGAAGAATTGTTACTAGAACACGATGAATATGTACAGAGCAGAAAGGTTCGTTTTAGGAAAAAGAGGGAAGACAGAAAGAGTCACTAAGGGACATAGGCAGGGAAAAATTGGATGCAAAGCGAAATGGTTAGGGAATCTATAACTAGTTTATCTTCTTTGAAAGAATAGAAAAGTAGAATTAAATAACATGTTTATCACAGGAGAAAAGATCACAAATGCACACTCAAATAGACATGCAAAAATTCATTTCTCAACCAAACTGAATAGAGCAATTTACCTCAATAAGATTTCGATTACCTCTTCCTGCAATGTTGTTTATGAATAGAATCAAGAAAAATTGAAAACTGAGAGAAATATTATATTATGTATTCTAAATTCAGTGTACGAATGACTGTTTTACCACTGACACTTTTACTTGGAAAAAACTGAATTTTATTTGCGAATTTGTTTCTATTGCTGTTGAAATATTTTAGTAGACGTAATAATGTAGTGATGAACTGCCTTCGGGAGGTTTTTTGGAGCGTTTTACCTTCAAATTATAGCGAATATCACTCAAAGATACTTATATTTCTATTTAACCTCTAATGACAACCACCGGATGTAAAGCCTATCTATAACCATGATAATGATAAATTACAAGTAAAAATATGGTAGTAGTTCTTGGTTGAGAAAATAATGTCTTCATTGAAGGCGGGATGAATATAAATAATTTTTCCACCGAAAATGATACACTAGTCAATGCATTTACATTAAAATTCATTAATATACAAAACATCTATTTAAACACAACCCCGCTTAATATGCGGTTTTCTTCCGGTCCAGATTATCCATTCACGCGGTGAAAATACCCGTGTCGTAATGCTCATTCTTGGAGCATGGAGACGTTCACCAACACACCAATTATGTCGTATCGCCCGCTTTGGCGACACGGCATATAAAAAGGAAAAGAAAGAACGAAATGACGAACACCATTCCAGGTTAAGCCTGATTTATTGGGATAAAAACATTATGGGCGGCGGTTGGACTCACGGTTTGTTCGGAAGACCTGGTCTCGTCGCGGAGCGCGGTGATCGTCGCAGGGTCGCGGGGATCCTAGCCGTGCACTTTCCTTCGTCCGGGATGGAAATAAGAGAGTCCGTACGTCCACGGGGACTCAACGGAATACCGGGGGAAAGGATGCGGCCATCGCGACGTCCAGACTACGATGACGAGGGAAAGGATGCAGTCTCCGACCGTCTGTTGTTGTAACTGTTGACTGCCACGAAAGGGAAGGGGTAGGGAAGGTTCAGAGTTGGAAAATGCACAGCCTTATATACCCAATATTTAGGGAGTGGCAGGGTGGTGGTAGGGGTTAGCGTGGGTGCTGCTGACCATGTGTGACCTACACGTGTCCTCCGCGTGAGTGTGTCAGTTG
Source organism: Pachydiplax longipennis (assembly GCA_036926295.1). Taxonomy (NCBI): domain Eukaryota; kingdom Metazoa; phylum Arthropoda; class Insecta; order Odonata; family Libellulidae; genus Pachydiplax; species Pachydiplax longipennis. The sequence goes on from JAVFKF010000054.1 coordinate 2,029,159, forward strand.
CACCCTTGCAGCCCTCCACTCTTTCAATTCGACGCTATTGGTTTGACCAACGCTTCCGAGCCCTTACTAGAATTCTTCCAACCACCTTCCAACAAACACATTTTGAAAAGTGAAAATTAGGCCCTGGCCTCCACTGCCTGCCGCTTCTGACGCATATCTTTCACTTTCCCAAATCTATTTCAACCCGTTTTTGCCAGTTCTTGGAGGATAGACCGAAAATTGTTTACATTGTGCTTTCCTAATTTTGCTTCCGCTAAAAATTGATATAAAAAGGAGTGAAATAACCGAAATAGAAATAATAACGAAAGAAATAAAAATAACGAAGAAAACACTCCCTTAGTCCGAAAGGCAGACTATTCTTAGAGAATATAACTTAATGTTCATTTTCCGTTTGTTTTGCATGAGTAGATTTTATGAAATTCACCACTTCGTTACATGCATATTTAAAGTTAATATATTTATTTCAAAGTGAAAAGCTTTTCTTGCCATTGAAAATCTTCTTTTCGAGTCTGGAAGAAATCCATAGCAATCCTGCTTTCCACTTGAGAAATAACATTAATACCGAGAGAAATGTTAGTATTAATGGTAATTCATCCCGTAAGTTTATTTCTATTGTGAGCCTAAGACGATTTCCTCTAGAGCTTTCTTGGGAAATATAAGATGGATTAAGCTTCCGTATGTTACATTTTCAAGTTTTTACTTTTACTGTGTTTTTTCCACTAACCTTTTTTTGGGTGTTTTCCCGCAAAGTGAGATTTTAGGATGCAAAGATTATTTTCCTCACTGTAATTTTGCTTTAGTTTATATTTGTACATATTATAAAGACATCAAGTGGAAGAGAGGCCCACATTGACCTAACCTCGCCAATAAAGAGTCTTCTTTGACCTCTAATGCAAAACCTCGGATGGGTAATACAGTAGTATTATTAACACACAAACGAGGAGCCTTTGTGATGATGGTTGCACTTGTGCAAGTGCCCAGGGCGGAATCTCGTAGGGGCGAAAAGTGGAATAGCTAAAAGCCACCGTAATTAAATATTCTCCAGAAACTGTTCTGGTTATTACACAAACCACGATATATCCATTTCTCGAATTATAGAAGAAAATTTGGTTGCTTTTCATTCATAGCTATAAAATTATGTGTGTGAACTTCTGCATTTAAAATGCGGTTGGAAGGGCTTTTTGACTTAGTTCCTCATGAAAACTATATTATCGATTCCTTTTAGTGCTGCAACACGTCCTATGTAAGTCTCCCTGGGATGGAGCTGCCGAAGGGGCTGTTTACCGCAACCTTGGCTATTCTGATCCCTCACATAAACTCCTGCTGTTCTCCTGCACCAGGTCACTTGAATTTAGTATTCCGTTACACTTCTACAGACTGCCTCTTTTGTTCACCCAAATTTTTCAATCCCCTCCTCAGTCCTCCCTACTTCGATTTAATGGATACTTTAAAATCAGCCTTGCAATTGTTCTATGAATCCGTCCTTGTATTTCGGTTGCTTCATTGAGGAAGCAGTTGTATATTGCACTGTTGGTTAGCGTCTATTAGAAAAGCCTCATCCTCTCTAAAATTAAAACCCGGTGCCCCTACCATATGGCGTATTGCAGGGGTTATGAAAACATCGAATTTCCAAATTTGTTACCTGATTTTTATAGCTTACACTGTGTGGGAAGAGAGGCCAGAAATAGCTATCTGTTCTTACGAAATCTATTTGATTTCACGGAAATTGTGTTCGCTGACTATGAGAATTATAATTTATTTCATCTTATGAATCACTACTCAAATATTTATTAACTAGCTTATTCCCTTATTATTTCTTCTATTTTCAAGAGATTCTCAGGAGATGGTTTTAATCATCAAATTCCCTACAGCGGCACCCTGACTATTTGACATTGTTTCCACTTATTTCGCGATTTCCAATGAAAAGCAGAAACCTCCTTAGGCTATGAGGGACTGTTTGTGTGACTGATTAAGCATTTCCAGGCGTAGAGCAGATAATTTTTCACGCTTTGACATCGGAAACATCTGTTCAGAATTCGGCCTCACCTCAGGGCTTTATTCAAGGTCCTCGTTTCTCCTCTGCCGTTTATTTTTACAAATATTCCGATCGATCTGTTATTAGATCCATTTTACCAACGTTTATTTGGTGGAAAATGAATAGACATGATGCCAATGATTCTCTTTTCTATGAAATGAATATATTTTCTTAGCTCAGTTAGTTGTTTGAATCGATCATTCAATAGCTGATGGTTGCTAAGGGGACAAATTCTTCATTAGACAAACGATAGAAAAATGATATTCAAATTATTGAAGTAATTTTTGAGAATCCATCTTCTGTAGAGGGCATCCATATGGATATTTAGTTATTCATGTTTTACACAACGGATAGGTTAAAAACCAGGTTACAGTGTTCGGCTTAATATAAATGAAATAGTCAATGGTACTGATTTAATAGTTAGTTCAAGAAATAAAAGATAAGTTATCAACTTAGCATCCCTTAGAATAATCAAAAATTAAACCCGAAAAATATTAATACAAATTAACACAAAACTGGTGTAAATATAAATAAATGCTATTGCTGAACTTTTCTCAATTTCTCATTACATCAATTATTTCATATTGCACTTGTAGTAAGCTCTAATGCTATAATACCATGTCGATGAAGCAATTAAGAGTTTGATGTAATACATGTAGGTAATCCAGTTACAGGAATATTGTAGTTCAGTTCTGAGTATCCATATGAAAGACTCGCTAATATGGTGAGGAGAATGCATTGGATATTGGATGCGTTAATCATGGAGAGAACATTGGATGATGGGATAGGTTAAAGGGCTAACATCAGAACAGTCAATGGATAGAGAAGATATAGTTTTCTCTGACTGGATTAGTGTTTGTAGAAGATGGAAACGATGGCACTGAAATTTCACGAAGGATTAATAACCAGTAGGAAGAAACTTTCCTTTCTAGCCTTCAATTGTGAAAAATGAATATACAGAAACTTCAGACATTCCACATAGTACGAAAAGATTTACACGATAGAGATATACAGTTACACGGATCGATGAATGTAAAGAGTAGTAATTGAATTTAGATATTTACAAATGGAAAATACTTGAAATGTAAATTAGAAAATAAGAAAAACAGAAAATAAATTGAGAATACTTGAAAGGAATTTTCTCTAATACCCTTGCATTTAGAACTGCATCCATAGCGCGTAAATTATAAATGTATATTATTAAATGACTCTCCTAGATAATATTTCGGCTTTTCGAAGAAAATGATCGCATTAGTTCATTAATGCAATTTCATTTGACGGTTATCATCATCCTAGAAATTCGTTGCAGCTCAGCAAGCCTTCCTATTCTAAGCCAGTCGTTTATTTTCCTCAGCATTCCCAACTTAAGCTCTTACTTAATTATGTATCATCACCTGCTCCTAGTAATTCAGATTACGTCTAGGTCTGTAATGTATTCCTTCCAACACTGTCTTTAGAGGACTATCTTCCGTTAGTGAGTCTACGATTAAGTTTTCTCTTCTTTTTCTCGTTGTTTTCCAGACGACTCTCTCTTCCTTTCCTCTTCCAGAGACTTCTTCATTAGCCTGATGTTTTCATAATCCTTTTCATACATCGCTTTTAATCTTACCTTCTTTTCCGCCACAGCCCGTGTTGGACAGCCGTACAGAAAGGCATCCTTTACAGTAAAATCCGTTTAAAACATTCCCCCTTAAAACGCTATCTCGCTTATAACACGGTTTTCTCTCGGTCCTGGACTTTTTCAAAGCAAACATATGATAAAATCACCGCTTAAGACTCTATGCAACCAGCTTATAAGGAGGATTTTTCCTGTGCTCAGATACACAGTGCAAAAACCCGATGAGGACAATCCTCCAACTCAGTCTATATAACTAAAATCATATACTTAATTCTTACTTTTCCATCAGCTAAGACATTTTGCATTGTGAAGTGAAAAATGATGGAAATTAATTAACAAAGAAAGACTTCTTCTCCAAAAAGCAGACAATTCTTAAAACGTATATATTAGAGAGGACAATTAACATTACACAACAATAGTTCCCCGAGTCTCTACTTATCTACAGCCGTGGCAAGTAAAGTAAAATAAAAAAGATGGCTGTTATTTTTAAAGTGTGGAGCTCTCCTTTGAAAATTATACAGCCAGAATAACCTTCCCTTTTGTTTTCTAATGTAAAAAAATAAAAATTCGTAAAATCCCGATTGTAACGCTATCCAAGGCATTACGCGGTTCTTCCTCGGTTTCCTGAAGAGCGTCTTAACCTGGTTTTATTGTAAAATAAATTATTTGGCTGCTGATGGTTACTATGTTAACAGAAGAGACTCCGAAAACCATCGATAAAAAACTTACAGTTAGGCCTATACGTATTTCAGCTTCAATGAAGCCATCCTCAGAGCAGCGGTGACAGCGTTGAACTGTAGTTTTACTGTATTTAGGTTTTTGGAACAATTGTCAACTATCTAAGGGCCAACCGAAGGTTAGGAATTTTTAGTCCCAATTTGGCCCAATAAAGACGTTTTGTATTATATATTTAAAATGTTATTAAGAGATTCCATCAATTGCTAGAAACTGCTCTCTCGGTTACTCTAATTCCTAATTGTCTCCTGCAACTTTCATTGACAGTGATATCACCAACTTAATTACAAAATTCTGAGAAATTTTCCGGAGAGGACATTCCTGGCTTTCCTGTAAAAATTGTCTCCTCTTACGACAAAGGTCTTTTAATTAATCTGATTTCATTATCAAACATTTCAAATGAATATAAAGGAAGCCTTATTTCAAGATCACATCTGCAACCAACCGCACTTCACTGAAATACAAATTTCTTTCCTCCTGTACAGTACCTTAAAAGTTGCATTTAAAATTGGAAATTTACACATTTTAGTACTACCTTCGTTGAATGCTAAATTTTTCAAGTATATCTAACCTTTATGTCTAAGTTTAAGGACCAAAAGTTTTTGTTATCTTCATGTATATCCATTTCTTGTTTAAGTTGAGTCGGAATAAAAATATTTGGATTAAAATTGGTTCCCTAGTTGGATGTTTCAGGAGATAAGATAGGAACCTTTAGAAGAAATAAGGTTCAATCAAAGACTAAATTTACTTGGTAAATTCAGAGAGTACGTTCGTAGTAGAACATGCGTCCTCCTTGTTTTATAGGTCATTCTGATATTGCGAGAAAGATCAGGTAAATAGATAAAAGAATCAGTCGATTCAAGAATTCATTTCTCCAAGAACAATACGCGAATGTAATCTATTGGGAAAGGCGTGTCATTGGACAAGCACACCCTGCCACACGCAAAGGCAGCTTGCAAGATAATATATAGATTTAGATGTAGAATATCACACGACTGAATTTCTTTGATTTATCAAACGTGTATGGCTTCAAAGAGAGCTAAGGACTGGTTTGGAAGAGTGTCTCAAATTCAATTTGCAAGCGATAAGTCTTTGGTTAACTTCTCAAAAGCAATATATTTGAAAGGAATACCGAAATTTATGCGTCAGGAGTTAGCGAATTTCGTTTGAAACATTCTGCGTCGCATTTTACAAATTCCTTCGTATAGATGGCACTGCGAATGGCAAATGCGAATAAATAAAGCTCTCACTCCGGGCGGTGGCGATTCCAAGAACGAAAAAGCGAAGGTTCAGTTTCAAAACGCAATGCCGCCTTCATTTGTTTCGTTTTTCTTTTTTCGTTCCGCCGGTTCCAAATTTTTCTAGCGGTAGACCTGCGAGTCATTTCTGATCCCTTTTTATTTTATTCCGGCAGATCTCCTTTATTGACGGCCTTATTTTGTGGCCCAGCTATATGACGTAACATTCAGTGTATTTCGATGTGATATTCTATTCCTAGTCGGCATCCGAGATTTGGACCGACATTTGAAGTGATTTAGGTCGGCTTTGATTTAAAAACGTCCAATTAGAAGTCATGAAATCGGGAATTGAATATTTAAATGTGACTTAGATATGGATAAATGAGGGAAATATATGTCAATACTATGATATAAACAATAAAAATACTAACGAGGCAGCATTACCTTGTAGGTAATTTCAATCATAGATTGCATGGGTTTATTTGAAATGCAATTGAAAATACAATACCTCTCTCTCCAACCCATCCAAATGAACCAAGCCAAAGTTGTTCCAAAATTTTAGCTTGAAAATCAAACTTGGTATTTCGAAAATATCCACCCCGCATTGCGGGTTCTTCATTTCTCCCATTGCCCGAATTCGGCATTCGGAATTCTGCTGAAAAGTGTTGTATTAAAAAATTGGAAAACATACAACGGAAGAAGAATATTTGTTACGTAAAGATTTGCTATAATAAATCGGTGAGCGTTACTTGAATCCTTTAGGAAGCATGATCGAAATATTTTGAAGAAAGAAGGTTCAATGAAAGACTTTATTAATAAATACAGAGAGAGTACGTTAGTGGAAGATGGAGCCGATAATATGCGCTATTCTCGTTAGATAGTCCTTTCAGATTGGGCGAAGAACATCGGAAAAATAGAACAAGTCGATTCAAGCATTCAATTATTGCACGAATGATACACAAAAGTAATTGATTAAGAAAGTAGATTCAAGGTGCATACATCCCGTGCCACACGTCTAAATGCGGCTGGCAGGGTTCATGCGTAGATTTAGATGTGGATGAGAGTAGCTCTGATGAATTTTTCTTTCCTATGAATTAGGTTAAATAAACTTCCGATTTGAATGTACTCTTTCGGGTTGAAAGATAAATGAATGTCATAAAATATGACATGATGAAAATCGTGAAGGAAGTGCATACTTTGGATTGACGTCTCATTAGAAAAGTTTCGAGGAAATGTTCGTTCTCGAGGAAATGTAGCGCGCAAGTTAGAGAAGTGCAAAAGGCAAAAAGATTTGAGACGCGCTAACACGTTTTGGGGAAGTTTGGCACACACATCGCTTTCGATTGAGGAGGAGGCACTTATCTATCCACTTGGAGTCCATTGAGCAAAGAAAGGATTTCAGCGACCAAATGTTGGAGGGAAGGAGACACGTGGAGGAAGAAGCGGCATCTCCTATTGCTGTTTATGCTCACTTTTCATTAAATATTACAATGCAAATGTTTGCACAAAAGTTAGAGTAATGCAATTAAGCCAGCTTGAAGAGTCCGTATTAGGAAATATTGCGCTTTTAAACCAAGAAAAAGATGTTCAGAAATATGTATAAATAAGCACGTACAGATCATACCTTTTGGAGTATTCATTTATTATCAGTAAATTCCAGTTAAGAAGCTCTTCCGAGTGGAAATCATGTTATGAGCGGCATAGCGTTATAGCCGGTATATTACAAATTTTTAATTCTTCAATGTTCGAAAACAACTTCTAAATGTTTTTGGCTATTTAATTTTTAAATAAACCCTTTTCACAATTACAACGAAATGGAATCTTCTTTTGTTTGAATAATTTGCCATAACTGTAAATATCTGTGTAATCTGCGATATATTGTTGCTTAATACTGGTTGCCTCTCCGTATTATGTAAGAATGCCCTTCTTTGCTGACGAATACAGCGTCCTCTTTCGTTATTTAACTTTGGTAATTTCACAGCGTATAATGATGCAATTAATATCAGGTAGAGAATAAGTAAGGATAACGAATTTTCAATAGCAAAGGGCCGTACGACACGATGACAACGCTCAACAGTCCACGACTTAGCCTAGTTCATACTCCTACGTATCATTATTGCACACTCTACATTTATACTTATTATGATTCACTCAATTAGATATGATGAAGAGTGACTATGCTTTCGAGAATTAAGAAAAGAATGAATCGATGCTGAATTACAGCTTTCAGTAAACAGTTCACAAAATTTGGTGACAGATATAAGAGTACTCTGCTAGGAAATTTTCGTTCAATAAATTTAAACCAAAAGAAAGGAGACTAGAAGACAGATTGAAATGGTTTATAAATTCAGAGAGTATTTGCATAGGGCGCAATCGATATTATGCGATCCCCCTGCTATTATGAGGGACAATGAATAAGATGAACAAATGCTAAGAAAAATCGTTTAAAGGCTCATTCTCTCCGCGAACGTTGCCGAAATGACAAACAAAAGAAGTAGCTGAAACGCTCAGTATTTGAGCCCCCTGCCATACGCCTAATGTTGGCTTGCAGGGTATTTACGTAGATGTAGATGAAAAATTATATTTGTATTGGTTTTAAGCAGTCCGCTAATAAAATATATGATCACTTTGCGAGATTCTTTAACTCGGGAATGACTCATACCGGAGATTATGATTTGGAAGTGAGGTTTCGCGATTAGAATTGCAAGCTGATGAAGGTGGTCTTCCAAAGGAGGAAGATGATTAGGCGACATCGTTTGAGGAAGAGCATGAAATTGGGGTCCAAAAGGATTACGTCTTTCGTTTCATTTGCATCGCCAACTTCAAGAGAATACTTCCTCTGTTTCATTTTTGGTCTCCCCAAACGGAAACATTGCATCCCTTTTAATGGCAGATATTATGTGCCCAACAAGCATTCGGGAGGTTTATTTCCCTTCTCTTTGTTGCTCAGATGAGGCCATTTAATAGGACAGCCTTGTTACGTAAGTTCCGGTATTCAGACGACGCTCAGAAGTACTAACGTCTGTCGACTCCTAGTTCGGTAGATCTCAATAGTAAATTATAAGAAATGAGAGAGTGCGTTCGCTTAAAATTCGAGAACCAGAAGATGCAAAACTTAACGCATTATTAAAAGTCCCTCAGGTTGTAAGCTACTTTTTATTTACTTTACCGTTACTTCGTTTCCTTTCCGAACGAGAGTAAGCATTCCTATAAGAAATGCATCCCTTTTAGTCAGCCACGAGCTTTTTATACTTAGGAAAATCAAATTTGAAATTTGGCCAAAGTCCGAACAAAAACCATAAGAAGGGATATTAAATAAAGATATTTGTTTTTCTAGCGTAATATTCTTATCGATCCTATTGATTACATTCAGTTTAGAAAATTTTAAAGAAATAAATGAAAATTTCACAACCCGTTTCCCTGACGACCAAGGCATTTCTCGATTCTAGGACCATGAATTTCCCCATGAGAAACTATGGGGAATTAGTTTTAAAAACAAGAATTAAGGATAAACTAGATGAAGAGGAGGAAGTTTAATGACCACTTGCAGTTACGAACAATTTGATTAGAATTAGTCACAGGGATAAACTCTTAAGAGTGTTTCTTAATCCTCGCTCTTTGCTAAATCTTTTTGATATACTGAGGCTATTAAGCGTGCTTTACAATAAACGAATCCAAATCTAGATACGTATTTTACAAGCAGACCTACGGTGTGTGGTTAATACACCACTACTCTACTTCCCTGATCGGCTAATTACACCTGAGACTAGTTTCGTAAGAAAGAGTTTTCATAAAACTTATATAATTTCCAACTCATCCGAATTTGAGTTAAATGTGTTCCACATCTTTGAGTTGATGTCCTTCACTCGTATTCTTTTCGATTTTCTGCCAAAGGAATTCCCTTGGGAATGCATTTTCTCCGCAATATGAGAAGCGCATCTCCCCTTTTTAACACTCCATTTCTCTTTTAATATTGAGTTATCTTCCCCACGTCCAAAACTTTGCCCTCTCAACACTTGAATTTCTCCTTGCCTTTGCGCTGTTGCCAAACCTCTCTAATTCCCCGTCCTTTGTCTTACTCCCCTTTTTCTCGAATGCCAAAGAAACTAATACAGATGTTTCGTCTTTCACCGACAGCTGTCCGAATTCCTTGCGTTTCTCTTCTTCTTAAATGATATTCTGACCAGTATCAGAACTATAAAGTTTCCGTGGGTGCTACATTTTATTACAAAACAGTTTTACTAGGATTCACATATTAAAGTAACAAAGAGCTAACGTATACAAAATTGATATGCTCCAACTTCACCAGCTGGAATTATGTTGCACCCATTTTCAAGTAGAAACACTATATAACTTTATTTTTAATGGAACTATTTTCATCTGCGAGTAGACCTGAAGACTAGTTGACGATACATGTCGCATGAAAAATCTTCCCTGGAATTTACTTTATACATTAGTTTTCCTTCAAGATGGGTTCTAATATGTAGCATTAGAATACCATTTTGACGTATTGATGCAAATGTGTATTTAGTAATCGTAGAGACTATCTATTTCTATATTCATTTTTAAATCAAATAGCCTGTTTGACGAGAATTACTGACTTCTCTTCTCCTTGTTGCTACATTTAGATTATCTCTTACGCAACGTTCCCTAATGTATACACTTCCAAGCCATCTGAACTCCCTCCACAGACCCTTATAAATTATCGATAGACATATTCTTAAAATAAAGTACGTGTAAAGATTCCTCTCAAATATTTCCTGCTCAAATCATATTTTCGATACATTTCTCTGATTTAGCTTTTGTTGATTTGTTCTAGTGCATGCAATCATACATATTTACAATAAATAGCGTTCTTTTGTTTTGGTGTTCACTATGTCGGAAGGACAGAGGGATGATTCAGAGTCAGTCGCATTTGAGTCTTACGATTATCTGTGATTCGTTGTCTTGCACTGACTCTGGCATCCCTCTAATGGGTGGTGCATTGGTGGTGCCATCTGAACCTTCCGAACAGTTAAAAGGATGGGTGCCCGCCGATGCCGTAACGTATGTATCTAATCTCCATCCGATCGGTAGGTCATGATCGTCGTCGTCAGCCTTTGGGTTATAATTGTTGTAAGTAACGTTTTTAAAATAATCGCGCTCGGCAGACCTTATGTAATGTTTTATTCCCAATGTCACTACGACAACTATGAAATTATGTCCAATGAGTTTCTGAAGTTATTTTTCATTTCTTGGATATTTTTGACAAAATGTTTATCATGTATAATCTAAGATTAGTAGCCGGAACTTTTCAAAAGACATTCTTAGATCTGCACAAAAGTCGAAAATATTTATTAATTTTTAACACGGCTACAGATAGACTTTATATGAGGAAGTATTCATTAGAGGGGGAAATGGAAAAGTGGTATTCTGATATTCACTCTAGTCGAGAGACCGGCAGTTCATCATACAATGATTATCAACGACTAATCGAATGTTTTAACGAAAATCATGCATCAAAATGCAAAGAAAATATTAATTGTGAATTAAATTTGCAATATGAAATATTATATTTCTCTCATTCTTGAGATTTTTCTCAATTCTTTTCATAAAAATACAGTTTTTCTTTTACCTTTTCCGCATTATAACTGTTAATTAAAGAGAATTAGATATTCAAATAACTGTTACTTTTAATATAAAAGGAGTCACTTTAAAACCGCCCTCCTTAATTTAAATTATATTCACCACTATAGCAGATATTGACCTCCACTGAGTACTTTGAGAGGTTGTGAAAGATCTTTTCATCTAAAGACCGCATGTTGAAGCTCTCAAGGAATCCATAACTGCACATCGGAATAGTACGGAAGAAATTAAACTATTAAGCATGATATAACAGAAGTGAAAAAGTAGCGCCATGAATGGGACTCGAATCCAGGTCTCCCATTTTCAGGGAATGGTGGAGATCTGGGTTCCCCAGTGTTCCAGTTCTGGAGTCCCAGTGTCTTCGCTTCTGTTGTATCTTCTGTTTTAAGGCACACCCCTCTTTCAGCTCAATTATTCTATGCTAAGTAAACTAAACCAGAATATTTTCCACTTTATTTTTCATAAGCACAGTAAACGATCCTGAAACAATGAATTTAACACCCTAGTTTAAAATTTTAAGATGGTGTAAAGGCTTTCCATGAAACCAAATGAAAACAGCGGTATAAGCGGGATTTACAAATTTTTATTAATTTCCATTAGAAAACAAAATTGAATAGATTTTTAGCTTTTTAATATATAAATGTGTAAACTATAAATATTACCATAAACTCACGCAAACATATAAAATAGCTTTACATATCAAAACAAAAATGGTCTTTCTTCAGTTACCTATCTTTGCCACGATTGAAGATGAAGACGGCTGCGAGCTATCTTTCAATGTTATTACTCGCCTTATCTTAATGTTTTTTTAAAGAATGGTCTGCTTCTCGTACTAAGGAAGAGTCGTTCACATTTAAAGCATAATTTTGACATTTTTCAATTTACAATGTAACACTTTTTATTCGATAGAGAAATGCAGAAAAAATGTAAATAATTTTCGATATGTAGACTGACACGAATGATTAGCTGTAGAGAGTTGCAATACTTCTGGAAAGGGAGAAAATCCGCCGTATAAGCGGGTAGAAGAGCGTCTTAGAGGGTATTTTAATCACGTGTTTAGCGTAAAAGGGACCGAGACCGAGAGAAAAGCGCGTCTTGAGAGGAATAGCGTCTTAATCGAGTTTTCCTATATTTTTCTACTTAAACATATAACAAAGACATGAAAAATACCAGGCATACATTCGATTAGCATTGGGTTTATGCATAAATCGGGTTTTATTGTATTTCCATTTTCGGTTTTAGTAGGATATTGAAATTGATATTAATAGAATAAATTTCAGTTATATACGAAAATCGTCTTCCTATGAGGTAATATCTTAATGAGCACAGTTCCTCTATAATATTTGTTTCTGTGTTTAGGCAATAATATTCGTCGTCTTTGGGGGTCCAAATTAGGGTGTGCCCCAGACGCCGTATTTTCCCCGGAAAATCCTGTTTCCATCGGGAGGACAGCTTCCCTCGGGACTTCTCTTTTAAACCCTTCATCCAGGCGTCATCTCAGCCATTAGTGGACCAGGATTTTCCGTCACTTCCCTTTGAGCTTTATCCCTTCTTCTTTTTTCTTCTCCCCATGCAGATCCGTCTATCGCCGGATAGATTGCTCTAATGACCAGCCTCACTCAACAAACTCTACTTATCTTTACGTATGAAATCATAGGATGTCATTTATGTTACTGCTTCCTTTCCAACTTTGAGGTAACATTTTTTAGCACCAAAATAACAAAGTTGCGACATTCATTGCGCTCAACTTCGTACTTTGGGAAATTTGGAATCTCGCCAATTCTAGATTTGGCGAATCTTAAATGAAGCTCCATCGCATTTCATCATAAAGACGTTTTAACTTGAGAAAATCGAAAAAAATCGACGAAAATCAGTTTGGTTTGTGTTGAATCGACGCATAGGAGAAGATACCGAAAAAGGAGAGGTTTTCGAGTAGGAATCTTGAGAAAAAAGGAAGAAGTCCAATAAATTAGTATAGGAAATAGGAATTACCTGAATTAGGAATAAAAAAATAGGGTAAATAAAAGTATTAAAGCAATGGAAACTGGTAACCTATTAAAAGTAATAACTAAAGGATGTTAAAAGAGATAGTATTATCAAAGAGACAACCTTGTCTCAATCTTGCCCCGCAATAAAGACGTTTGATTATTATTATTATTATCATTACCTGGAAATAAAAGATATTACAAACAGTAAACACTATAATTATACTACCAATAAAATGTGCAGTAAGGAAATATAGTTAAATTACATATTAAACTTTCTATAAACTGTAAATGCATAGAAATATTACAAACGAGAATATAAAACGATAGTTTGTAGAGAAGAAAAAAAGAACACTTTTCACAGGCACTAAGGCTCACTAATAATTCACATATCTACACACTAAATCACATCGGTTGAAGGTTTGCTAGTAGAAATTTGCTCGCATGCCTACGAAACATTTTTCGAATAATAGATAATCACACATTAAGTGATTATTATAGCTGAAAGGTTGGAATGGAAGACTATTGATGGAAAGGTATGGTCAATCGAAAGAACAAGTTAACTGAAAAATGTGAGTAAGCACATTTCATTCTCAATGAGAACATCTTCAGGGTCGAATGCAGACCTTTTTTCCAAAGATGTTCTTTGAGAATGAAATGAGCATTGAGTTTATTCACATTTTTTATGATTCATTGGTCGTTTTTTATTATATTATAGTTGGAGGGATACTATAATCCAGATGAAGTTAACCAATTGTTTGAAAGAGTAGAATTTAGACGTGGTAGAGTACTGACGAGAATCGATATACACATTGGAAGATCCATTTTTCCTTTAGTTAGTGAAAAAGTGCTTTCATTCAATTAGTAACTGAGATGATATTTGTAGCAGCTTAAGCTGAAGAAAGCGAAGAAGTGCTTGGATAATGAGAAGGAAGCCTTAGAAAGAGGGAGTAAAGCCATACTAAAGGGAGCAATCGGGGTTAAGAGTGTTCTCTCTTTTAAACACTCTGCATTCTTCTTAAGGGATCGCCATTCGATACCCTCGTCTTAAGGCATATCATTGTATCCTTAGTTAGTATGTACATTTTAAACTGCAGACACCAGGTGACAGTGCTCAGCATAATACAGAGAATTAAAAATTGAATCAAACCCAAAAATATACATTAATTCATATATTGATACAAACTATAGTGAACATTTTTAAGCACTGAGTCACTCCCTAATTATTCATTACACCGCATATTCCACATGAAACTCGCTATCTATTATGCTATCGAAATAGGATATTTACTTCAGAAATTCTATCTCTACACGCTTGCCATTATTCATAGGCGATTAATTCTTTTTTGAGCATCATTATGTTTAAAGGAAGCAGAAACACCATCAGTTGATGCATTCTAATCCGATATAGATGTATTTAAGAATAGATATTTCCCGATATATTTTCTTTTAGTACAGGTGCGAAATTATATCCTAAATCGTTTTTCCTCTATGAAATGGATCTTTCACTTTATTAATTAATTTACTATAACCATGGTTACAAATAGACTTTATGCTCGATGGTAGGTTTTAGAGGGGAAATGGAAGATCTTTGTTTGCTATGCACTAGTCGATAGGAAAACCCCTCCAAAGGCAATTTGTCATATGATGATTATTAAATTATAGCTAATTAATTACAACATCTAGAATCTTTCAATAAAAATATAAGCAAATCAAATTTCGATATTTTTCCTAGTGAATGAATTATCAGTTTAACAATTATTTACACACTTAATTTTCATTGCATAATTTTCAATATTCTGTTTCTCTCCATTAAATAATTTTCTTAATTCTATTAATTAAAAAATACAAAAAGGGAAAAAGTTCTTGAGGTAAATTGTTCTATTCAGTTATACAGTTTATAAGCTTACGGTTTCCATTATTAATACAGTTTAAACAACCAAAGAGAGCAAAACTTTGTATGTTTCACGATTAATTTTTTATTTCCGACCGGTTTCGAACATGACAGCCATTTTCTTGTTTCTTATAATCATAGTTTTCTTGTGAGGCTAGACAATGTAACCTTCATTAAATAAAAGCGATGAGATCAGGCTTAACTTTGTAGTATTTACGAATACATACATCGAGACTCATTGTTGAATAACTTTTTACTACACCACAGTATAAAATACAGCGAATGTGGTTTCACAGTTTAGCTGCATCATCATGGTCGCATTTTATTTTATATTGTGGTGTAGTAAAAAGTCATTCAACAATGAGTCTCCTCATAAAATACTCGTATACTGGTGCGTTACTATATTATGGCTGAATTATGTCTGTTTAGTTGATGTTGCATCAGTCTGAAGACTTATTGTACTCCTAACGACGTCAATTGGTATATAAGAAAAGTAAGATACAATTCTGCTTGAAACATCTGAACCTTAACGGTGTGTGGCAGGGGTTAAATACGGAAAATTAGCTGATTGCTTTTTTTTACCTAGATAGTTTATTACTACCTTCTGATATTTCCCCCCTTAATATCTGTCTTGTAAAATCTGCTTCATTGTGGAGTGAAACATGACGAAAATTTAGTGACTAAGACGCTCTCTTCGTGCGAAAAGCAGACAACTCAAAATTATGACGTAATGCAACCAGCATTGCACAACCCGGTTATAACACTATCCCGCTAAATATGCTGTTTTCGCTTGGTCCCCCGAAAACGTCTTAAACGGGTTTTACTGTAGTTTGTTTGTACGTCATGCAATTTCAGCTGTGATTATTCGCAATGTTAAAAGGCTTTTATCAAGGAAAAGGAGGATGCGATAGCCATTATATGCTCTCTCTTGTCCATCGGCGTCTCTAAGTTAATTAGATTTTCGCTCGAATTCACAACATGCCATTTCCGGGAGAATGCATCGATCGAAGCAAAGGAAAAATCAAAAGAAAAAAGCTGAAGTGATGAATGATCTCGAAATTCGAGAGGAAAGTCTAAATACAAACGTTTATAACACTAATTTCTTTCTGTTCCAGTCGTAAGCGACGAGAGCTTCTTGAATATTTCTAGCAGGAATTAAAATTACAAAGTGGAGATATCATTGGACGTTCATGCAGACATGTTAATAGTAAAAACTTTGGAATCCATTAATTCGGCCTAGACTTCAACACCGTTATGTCACCAAAACAAAGAAAAATGGCTAGAAAGCACTTGTACTTTACCTCAAAATTATATCTTGTCACCATATGATTACCTAAACATTCGAAATTAACTGGTTATTAGCGGTAATGGTAAAAGTGCTTTTTTATAACGTTTCTTGGAGCATAAGTTTCTTACTCCCCATTTTATACGATTCACATTCATAATTAGCTATTGGGGAATAAAGATTCTTTGTCCAAAATTGAGTACTTAGTATTTTTTCATAGTCGTTTTTAATGGAAGAATGTTAATGTAAAGGGTTAGTTATAAGAAGAAACCATTGAGTGTCTATCTGACCCTAATACAGACGTGTTATTATTATTTTATAACCTGAAGAAGTAAGCTTGCGAAATCGGTCGTACATGAAAAACATAGAAAATGAGAAAGCATTTAAATTTATTTATGACCTTTCTCAAAGCCACTATGATGGGCGCTATGCAGAAAATTTACCCTATGAAATTTAGTATGTTTTAAATTTATGATTTTAAAATTTAAATTAAATTGTGTCTATCTTTAAGATATAGTTTGAATAGTAATCATCCTTTTAGTCTTTAATCGGTAAGGTTTTCTTAATATCGCATTACCCAGTACCAAGCGCGTATCTTTTTAATTCTCTCATATACATGAGTGGTCTGAAAAGTTTCCGACCACTCGGTCGGAAACTTTTGGTGGAGTTTTGGTTTTGCCATTTCTCGATATGTTTTCTGAAAATTCTCTGAAGATTTCTGAAAAATCTGGGGTCGGAAACTTTTCAGACCACCCTCGTATCTTCACTAATTAATTTCGATTCTCATTTAAAATATTTCGACGTATTGATATAGCTTGAAATTAAGTAGGTCATATAATTCGCATTAGCTACTGCTGGAGGCTGCTCTTCCTACCTTTTCTTCCTGAAACATAAAGACTGCTCTCGGCCGTGGAAGTTAGATTAAGCACAACGTTGAGAAGATTGGGTTTCTCATTTCTTAGAGCAATCATCTTCTGAAATCGCCGCAGGAATATAGAATTACGTGGGATGTTAACATGCCCATCTGTTTTAGAAGTTAAGGAAGTATACGGAATTCATTGATGACTTTAAGGTGGCCCTTACAGATTAGCCCTTATTTAGCTCTTAATGAAAAATCTACATAGTGTATATCATTAAATAGATATAATTTACATAATTATGTTAATTAATGTAATGTACGTTTTAGATGTTGAAAACGACCCGTCAGCAGTCTGTCGAAGTAGCGTCTCTCATTGGAACTGAAAACATTGGGAATTACCGACTACTAAAAAGGTTGATTCCTTCCAGTCTTCGTAGATGGAGTATCGAATGATTAGCAGCCGTGTTCCTTCATTTCTTTTCTTTTAACAGTAAAACCTGTTTAAGACGTCCCTGATTATGGCGATTAATCCCACTGAAGATATTCACGGACCCTTTCACACAAAACACAAGGTACAGATACCGCTTAAGACGCTCTGCTACTCGCTTAAGATGTGGATTCTTCCCGTCCCTAGATGCACTGCAACCTTCTGCAGCCAATCGTTAGCCTTTTTCGATCGACTAAAAACTTTTTACATTATCTGTGTCCTCACTCACGCATTGCCTCGTCTCCATGTGGGTCTCATCTTTGGGATAACTTACTTATGAGAGTGAAAACCCACTGTCGGATGAGTGAGATCTTCTCTATTACTTTTCCTCAGGGCGGACGTAGATTAAAAAGTCGCATTTCGGTGTTTCCATTCTTCACAATCTTAATAAGGAAACATACCGAGAAAACAAGAAAAGGAGTAGGCTATTGAGCGTATTTCGGACAGCTGGTGGTACCCTCTCATCGCTGCTGTTGACGCAATCGTTATTCTCTCCTGATCAGGTAAAAACAGCTTCATTGTAGGGTGAAAAATGACAAGAAATAAGAAAATAAGATGTTTTCTTTGTGCAAAAAGAAGATTATTCTTTAAAGAATGCATGTTGTATAATTTAATAGCATTGCACAATCAGGTTATCTCGCCAAGATGCGATTTTCGCTTGATTCCCCGAAGAGCGTCTTAATCGGGTTTCACTGTACATATATAAACATAGGTGTAATTACATGTCCCCAATTGAAGTCAGGCTCATTTTTATCGCTGTTCGCTGATTTCTCAAGGCGTCGGAGATAATTTCAGAGTTGAGGCAATTTACTCTCTTCTGAGGACGCCTTCTTCTCTTCCCTTATTTTCGGGAGCTGTCACTCGCAGCTCGGATTATTCTCCTCTGCGTTAGTTTTTGTGGCCATCTCTCCCTCTATCTCTCCCTTCTTCCGCACAGAATTTCGCCAAGGATTTCCTCGGATAAAGAGGACAGATCGTCTTCTGCAAAACACGAGCTAAAACGGACTCGCCTATGCACTTTGTTAGGCCTCATTAAGCGCAAACAAGAAGAGAAAAGATCAAAACTTAGGTGAAGGCTGTTCGACGAATTCGGACTCTCTTGGAAAATGTCATCGATTTTACACTTTTCATTATTGCTTTAGCCGATCGAATACAGTGAGAAAAATATGTAGGAAATTTAGGAAACCAGTCAATTTCCAAATTCGGCGTTTCCTCGATCCTTACTTGATATTGGCAAAGTAGACGAAAGGTTACAGTTGAGGGATGATTAAAGATCGGAAACAATGTGTCTGAGATAAGCTATAAAGCAAAATGGAGCAGAATTTCTCCACGTACAAGGTGTTCACATACGGTTGCATATGTATCAGAGGTTTGCAGTTTCGATCCGTCTCTAATGCATGTATACGGTGCTGTATTAAGAAATTCATTCCTGCTTCTCAGCCTTAATCAGGTTCTGATTTAAGCAATAGGAGGGCATTAGAACGAAGCCCTCGCTATGAGTAATGAGAATGAAAATTCCGTTTTGTCCATAAAACGCATGCCAAAGAAAATTCAGTTGCTTCTCTAAGGCAGAAATGAAAATATATTGAATCATTCTTAATTTTCCCATCAATTTATATTTATATATATAAATATATATTTACAAAAGAAAATATATTTAGTTATATAATATAATCTAAAAACATGTTCAGTAGATTTTCTCTCGACAAAAATTTTTCCTGCAGCGAAAAACAGGTAACCATGAACACATCGTGCCTCTAAAAATTTGAAAAATTAAATTGTATGAAAGAGTTTATAAACACAGTCTTGTAGAACGACATGAGGCCTAACTTTAAATTCACCTCTTACTCCACTCATCTCTCAGCTGATCGCTTCACCTATTTTTCCCTCTACTATGATATTGACCAACAGTTTCTTTCTTTTCTTTCTCCGCTCTCCCTCCTTTCCTTAGCAAACAACTTCTCCACATCCTGTTCTTCTTTCTTCTTCTATTGATTTCCATCATAGTTTTTTCATTTTACTCAATACCTCCTCATTTACTAGTATAACTATCTCTTGCCGAATCATGTCTCATATTTTCCTCAATATCCGCATATTAAGATAGACGAAAGATCTCTTATATTAAAAATATTTTTACTAGTGTGCATTTTTCATTTCCCGTAATATTTTCAATATATTTTAATTTCGTTCTTGTGACTTACTTGTGCAAAGATGACTGAGAGAGTTCATTAGAATCCTATAATGTAATAAATCTTCAATAGAGACGACACTTACGCGATACATAGAAAGGGATTAGGTGAACCCGTCAGAAAAGAGGTAACCAGTGCAGGAAACGACTAAGGCGAGGAAAATCGCAGTCCGATTACATCGACCTGAAAATACCCTCAGAAAACGTCGTCATTAAGAATCGCGGAGAATTCTCAAACTACAAGAGATATTTTATTGATTAAGAGTGGTTTTACGATCGATTTTTGTCCTTTATAAGGAGAGAAGTGAAAATAGAGATGTGTTACCCCACGATTTCATATGGATTCATTATATTCGGTTCTCATTCTTATAATAATTTAAATTATGGTTTTACTCAATTTCACCAACCTATCTGCTCAGAGGATATCCATTATACTTACGAGTAAATGAAATCAATATGTTCTGGCGTTACTTTGTGGAAAGCCATAATAAATTACAAAGATGTATAATTTATTACGAGTAAAAGTTGCTTGCATACTGCAAGCTATCAGTTAAATGCAGTATCATACCAAGAAAGGCCTCAAATCAATGTTCAAAACCTCGCGCAAATGACTGCCTGGCGTCGAACTAAGGACCCAATCGCGCGAAACAATTGCATATTAATATTAGATAAATGCCATTCTCACCTGTTTAAAAGTTTTAGTAATTCAATATCTGATCGGGAAGGTCCTCAAATAAGATTACGCTTTCCCCGTTTGAAATGCATGGTGAAATAGGAATTACGCTCTTGCATCGAACCAAGGACCACTGGGGAAACGGTAAACCTGATGATAGAATGTTTTTAAACGCCTCTGTCACCATTCCGGGTTTTATCTTTCCAGCATATCGGGAAGGCATTTAAAAAAATCGTCCAAGATTTCAGCAATGCATTTCTTATGGAAGAATTTCGCACCCATCTGGAGTCGAACACACGGTCGTTTTGTAACATTTATTACATTCGTATTATAGAATACTACCTCAACATCATCCTTCGAGATGTTGCTTCCTCTATCGTATCTATAAGTGCCTCAAAATAATTTTCAAAAATCCGAGCAATGCATTCTTATGGGAAAATTGCATTATTTGGGACATTCTGGCATCGAACCATTGATAGCTAGCGTCGATGTCTGAATTATTCTGGCATCTACAGTGTGGGGCCAGTATGTCGTAAAAATCTGATGTCGACGGCGCTTGTGGAACATGGTCAGAATTCGTATCCCCTATAAATATCTATTATATATAGCTAACTCTACGGATATACCTATACGAGTAAAAGTTGCTTGCATACTGCAAGCTATCCGTTGAATACAGTATCATACCAAGTACTGCCTCAGTTAAAATTTAAAACTTCGCGCCAAAGACCGCCTGGCGACGAACTAAGAACCCGATCGTGAGAGAAGACAGCAAAATAATATTAGATAAGTGCCATCCTTACTTGTTTCAAAGTTTCGATTCAATATCTTATCGGGAAGGTCCCACGCCTCTGTCACCATTCCTGGTTTTCTCTTTCCAGCTTATCGGGAGGGCATTTAAAAAATCGTTCAATGCATTTCTTATGGAAGAATTTTTCATCCAACTGGCGTCGAACTCACTGTCATTTGGCTACATTTTTTCCATGAGAAGCATAGAAGACTACCTCAACTTCAACCTCCGAAATTTTGGTTCCTCTATCTTAGCGATAAGTGCCTCAAAATAATTTTCAAAAATCCGCGCAATGCATTCTTCTGGGAAAATTGCGCATTTTGGGACTTTCTGGTATCGAACCCATGATAGCTAGTGTCGATGTCTGAATTATTCTGGCATCTAGAGTGTAGGGCCAGTACGTCGAAAAAATCTGACGTCGATTGCGCTTGTGGAACATTCGGTGGTAAGAATTCGTATCCCCTATATCTATATATATATAGGTGTATCCGGAGAGTTAGCTATATATAATAGATATACGAGTAACAGTTGCTTGCATACTGCAAGCTAATTGGTAAAAATTTACAATAAGTTCCCCTTACGGGTATCATTTTCGAAGCTTATCCAGCAAAATTCTTAAAAATTGCCGCAATGCATATCTTACGTGAGAAATTTTCATCCATCTGGCATCGAACTCACGGTCAAATATAACATTTTTTCCACTGGTTCTATAGAAAAGTACCTCAAACGCAAACGCTGTGATGTTGAATAGTCTCCTGCAAAGAAGAAGGCCTCAAAACAATTTAAAAAATTCGCGTAAATGACCGCCTGGCATGGAACACAGGACCCGTTCTTGAGAGACAATTGCATACGAATGTTAGAGAAGTGTCACTCTGACCTGTTTCGAAGTTTCGATTCAATATCTTATCGGGAAGGTCCTAAAATAAGATTCCGATTCCCCGTTTGAAATGCATGGTGGAATCGGAATGACCCTCTTGCATCGAACCAAGGACCACTAGACGAACGGTGAAATTCATGAAAGAATGTTTTCAAACGCCTCTGTCACCATTCCGGGTTTTATCTTTCCAGCTTATCGGAAAGAAATTTTAAAAAATCGTCAAAGATTTCAGCAATGCATTTCTTACGGAAGAATTTCGCACCCACCTGGAGTCGAACTGACGGTCATTTTGTAACATTTCTTTTATTCGTATTATAGAGGACTACCTCAGCTTCAACCTACGAGATTTTGGTTCCGCTATCTTACCGATAAGTGCCTCAAAAATTTTTCAATTTCCGCGCATTGCATTCTTATGGGAAAATTGCGATTTTTGGGACCTTCTGGCATGGAACCCATGACACCTAGCGTCGTTGTCTGTATTATTCTGGCATTTTCAGGGTGGGTCCAGTACGTCGTAAAAATCTGACGTGGAACATGGTCAGAATTCGTATCCACTATATACAGGTATATCCGGAGATTTAGCTATATATAATAGATTTATAGGGGATACTTATTCTGACCATGTTCTATAAGCGCCGTCGACGTCAGCTTTTTTCGACTTACTGGCCCCACCCTGTAGATGCCAGAATATTTCCGACATCGATGCTAGGTATCATGAGTTCGATACCAGAATATCCCAATCATCGCAATTTTTCCATAAGAATGCATTGCGTGGATTTTTGAAAATTATTTTGAGGCACTTATCGGTAAGATAGAGAAACCAAAATCTCGGAGGTTGAAGTTCATGTAGCCTTATATAGTTCTTATGGAAGAAATGTTGCCAAATGACCGTGAATTCGACGCCAGGTGGGTGCAAATGTCATCCATGAGAAATGCATTGCTGCAATTTTTGAAAATTTTTTTCAATGCCTTCCCAATAAGCTGCAGGGATAAAACCCGGAATAGTGACAGAGGCGTTTGAAATCCTCCTTTCATGAATTTCAACATTTCTCTAGTGGTCCTTGGTTCGAGGAAAGGGCGTCATTCCGATTCCCCTATGCATTTCAGACGGGGAAAACGGAATCTTATTTTGGGACCTTCTCGATAAGATGTTTAATCGAAACATTGGAACAAGTCAGAATGGCACTTTTATAATACTAATTTGCTGTTTTCTCTCACGGAAGGGTCCTGAGTTCGACGCTAGGCGGTCATTAGCGCGAATTTTTGCAGTCTGTTTTGAGGCCGTTCTCGATGCGATAGAGCAATCTAAATTACGGTGTTTGTAGATGAGATGGTCTTCCATAGTACCAAAGGAAGAAATGTTAGCAAATGACCGTGTGTTCGACGCCAGGTGGGTTCGAAATTCTTCCGTAAGAAATGCATTGGTGAAATTTTGGACGATTTTTTTAAATGCCTTCCCGATAAGCTTCAAAGATAAAACCCGGAATGGTGACAGAGGCGTTTGAGAAGATTCTTGACGTCCACTGTTTCATCACGTCCACTGTTTCTCCAGTGGTCTTTGATTCTAAGCAATTGTGCCATTCCTTTTCTACCATGCATTTCAAACGGGAATAACAGAATCTTATTTTAGGACATTCCCGATATGATACTGAATTGAAACTTTGAAACACGTCAGAGTGGCACTTATCTATCATTCGTATGCCATTGCCTCTCGTAAACGTGTCCTGTGTTCGACGCCAGGCGGTCTTTCGCGTGAATTTTCAAAAATGGTTTGGTGTCCTTACTTGGAACGATAGAACAGTGAAAATCACGGAGGTTGGAGATGCTGTGATTATCTATTGTACTAACTAAAGAAATGCTATCAAATGACCGTGAGTTCGACGCCAAGTGGGTGCAAATCTCTCCGGTATAAAATGCACTGCAGGCGGTCAATTTTTACAATTATTTTGAATGCATATCCGATTACCGGTAATGATATGAAATGGAATGTACATAGAGGCAATTCTTATGTTTCATGTACGCTGTTCACAGTTCCTCTGACAGTTCTTGGTTCGATGCCTGAGTGTCATTACTTTTCTACTATTTGTTTCAAAGGGGGAAAGCGTAATCTTATTTTAGGACCTTCCCGATCAGATATTGAATTGAATTTGAATTAAATTGAAACTTTGGAACAGGTGAGAATGGTACTTATGTTACATTAATATGCAATTGTTTTGCTCGATTGGGTCCTTAGTTCGACGCCAGGCGGTCATTTGCGCGAAGTTTTGAACATTGTTTTGAGGCATTTCTTGTAACGGTACTGCATTCAACTGATAGCTTGCAGTATGCAAGCAACTTTTACTCGTATATATATAGGTATATCCGGAGTGTTAGCTATATATAATAGATATTAAGGTGCTTCATTTTGAACGAAATCTTTCTTTCTCTCGGCTGATTCTCGTTGGTAATGAAAATCACGTTCTTATTATAAAAGAAGTAAGGACGGTCCTTTCCGCCCTGTGATGTGTGAACGTGAGAATTGGAATTTTATACAGGTTTTATGATTATGATGCTTATAATTATACATTTTGTGAATTATAAGTACATCATTAAATGAATTAATTACTTTCCGTAGTATTCCAATTCCAGATATTTTATTTTTTTTAATTTGGTGATAATTTTACTATTATTTTTAACATGGAAGGTGGAGCAGTAGTTGAAATATCATCTTAGTAAATAAAAATTATTCTTAGATATATTTTAGAATTTCGATGTTTCATATTTTTAAATGTTGATATCACCACAAATTTAGCCTAATTCTTGAGTTGCTGGTTCCAATGAATCGACACTACTAGTTGTGAAGTCATCTTCAGTTCCTAAGTTTTTAAAACAATAGTAATGATAATCATCCTACGACATTCATCCACTCTAATCATTTCCATCTTTGCTGCATACGACGTTACTTTTAATATTCATAACGACCTTAGTAATCGACAGCAAAGTTAGGATATTTGCAGACGATAAAACATTATTAAAGAATTGCTATGACAAATCGATGCTTCAGGAGGCAGGATGGGAATGTTTAGAAGAAAGAAGACTCGATCAAAGACTTATCTTGCTTAATGAATTCAGAGACAGTAGGATCATGGATGATGTAGCCGATATTATTAGCCTTATTACATAGGCCGTTCTGTTACTGCGGGGACGATCGGAGAAATAGATGCTAAAACCAGTCGATTTAAGAATTCATTTTTTCAGATGATGATACGCGAATAGTGAGCGTAGAGGTGGGCGCCGCGCCGCCGAAGAAAAAGCTACGGCGCGCCGCCACGCCGCCGCTGGAAATTTTATCGGCGCGGCGTGGATTTAAAAACCAAGTCCCACAGTCGAAAATGTGCTGACAAGTACTTTGAAGAGATACGCTTTGAACCGATAGAGCTTATCTCGGGCTTTCAAACTGGGTGCTTAGTTATACGTGATATCGATACTTGTTACGATTAGAATTAATTTTGCGAGCACACCACTCTCACTGCCACTTTGCTTGCTTCGTGTGTCCGCGCAGCTTCGGTTGTGCCTTCGGCATGACTTTGAAAGCGCCTGTAGACGATGTAAAGGAACACATTAAGTATATGGTTGAACCGTTGTACAGTTCACGTAAAATGAGCTTCGCTATACTCTGTCCAACTTCATGAAGACACCATATTAATCATATGGGCCCGTGTATTTCTTACGGGAGAACGACGCGAGCTGTTACAACATTTGCACAGAAAAAGAAAGTCGACAAGAACTTACTTGGAAGGCATTCGGTATATACAAAAATTAATTTTAATGGGATACTGCAATTAAATCAAGGTTAAATATTGTCATAATCGAAGGAAAAATATTTTCAAGAAAATTCGGTGTATCATGTTTTTGAATAGATGGATTTGGGTCTATCGTTGAAGAAAAAAGCTCTTCTCTGATATCAAAATCCTTCTCGTGGAATCTACTTTTCACGTATGTTAATCACTTTGCTGTTAAAAATTTTAAATAAGGGATTTAAATTGGGAAAATCTATAAGAATACGCGAGTTTTCGGGAAAATGCAGGGAGAAATGTAGTCGCCTGCAACTTTTCGTCCTATTTTCGTAAGAAAAAATACCAGCAGGAAATTTTCTGAGGAAATATTGAAATTATTTTTTGTGCAAATCAAAATTTCCCTCTTTCCCCGTGGGCTAACTCTCAATTCCAAGGAAAGCAGACTAGAGCCAAAGCATTTACATAAAATGAAAATTCATCCACGAAAACTATGCCTTGTGCAAAGATTTTGTTCACAGAGTGTAACCTATTGCTGTCTTCATTAATATATTTTTTTATTTTACATTACTCTTGTTCTTTCATTTGCTTATTATTATTTTAGTTTGTTTAAACGAACTTTTTTGATTTGCGTTCATCATTTATATTTTTTATCATTTTCTGGAAATTTTGATTGAACGTCAATATGGGTCATTCCACGCCAAACCGAACAAAAAAAACATGACATTTTTGTATCTTCCTGAAACTTTGCCACATTATTGATAGTAACAATTAAGTCACTTTTACCAATTTTTAGACCAACATTCCCAATAATTACAAAATGGCGGCTAAACAAAGTTCGCAAAAAAGTTCGAAATCCGGCGCGCGCGCTCTCAGTTGAACACCCGTTACTCAGACAGCTTAAAACGTACGATACTTTAAATACGCTCATTCTAAAGCTCTTAAACGGTGTTTTCATTGCATATGGAATTTGTTTCCATTTCTTAGAGACAATACCTACTTTTAGGCAATGAAACGTTTTGAATAGGTTTTAACCTAAAAAAATCCAGTTCTACCGCGTTAAAAAAAATATCACCGGAATTGTTATTAAGTTTTCTTTAAGTGGTCGAAGTATAAAAGCGGTAAACGGATACTGAGTATAGTAAAAAAAATATGATTTACCTCTGGGTCGAGGCGCCTCGCCGCTCGCTACCGCAATGAACGCTCCACTCATTGTTAGTCCCATCCGTCGGAGTTCATTTTTACTAAAAAAAATACGTGTCCGTACTTCATATATCGATGTTTTTCTATTTACAAAGTTGCATTAAAGAATTTATATACTTGACAATATGTTATTTTCATACACACTCAGTTGTATAATCGGTCGAAAAAGAGAATAGCCCAGCACGTATCTGAGTTTTCGATACAGGTATGAAGGTGTGATAATTTTGTGTGCCGTGTATCATTTTAGCTGCTTTCAAGCGATTATTCAAAATCATTGACTCATCTGAATAATCTTTCTCTGTAAAGTAGTGAACTTCTACGTTTTCTAAATTTTCGGACGCCCACATATATAGCTCGTTTGGTGATGAAATTAGGTTACCCTGAAGACTCGCCTTAGCTGCCAGCCTCTTAATTGTGCCTCCTATTCCATCGCAAGGTCCTTTTCCGTGAGACGTAGCAAAGAGATGCCACTCTGCTTTTATTCCATAATCCTCCTCGTGGTGGCAAAGATTTACAAAATTTTTCTTGTTTTTGTACTGGGAGCCGGCTCCATCCGAAAAGTACAGAATCTTAGATACTTTCCTATTTCTTTTTCCAGAAAGGTAATCAACTTTCTTTGGAATAGATGGAAAGCTATTGCGTCGTGCTTTAAACATTCTGAAATAGCAACATAACTCTTAGTTTTAATAAGTAAGCCACTTCTGTAGTATACTACGAAGGGATGTAATGTGGTTTGAATATTATTCCAGTGCACTCCTTGGACTGAATCTTGGAAAACCATGGAATAATTCTCAGCGAAGTCTACTATCACTAAACATTCTGAGTCGAGTAAATTTTCCTTTCTGTATTTTAGGAACGAAGATTGCTCTCGAGCTATAAATGCATGTTTTAATAGCTTTTCGAGGGAGTTAGAAAATTTCTCTAAAAACTCTTCAATGCCGCTCTCCATCATTTCAAGGCTAGCTCGATCGACAAAAACCCATTGTTTGTATTTAAATTTATCGATCATAAACATATCAAATACCTGTTGTAAATTTTCAATCAAATTCACAGAACCTGGACATTCAGAACATTTCCGGAAGTAACAGTCCACAGACGGAGGATTGCAAATTATCTGCGCCAAACAGTCGTTATAGGATTTTAGAGGCTTTACAGAGTCGGCTATAATAGAGGGTATTTTTGATCCGTCTATCATAAGTTTTACGTTTCCATGGATCACGAAAACGCAAACGGAATGAGTTCCGCTAGCTCCTGCTAAGACACAGTTCCTTGGTCTCAACTCCGCAAATTTTGAGAAAGAAATTTTCACCCCCTTGTATTTCACCTTGAATTCATAAAAAGCTTCCTTGATGTTGCAAAGGACCAATCTTTTCTGAATATGCTTCCGATCACCGTTTTCCACAACAGAAATGTAGTCTTTCTTCCCCGGCATTAAGCGACTTATATCGTCGGAGAGATAGAAATTTTTCACTAATGCTAATACTTCTTCTTCTACAGGTCTTCCAATTTTTTGATTGGGCGTTGATAATATTCCTTTCTCAGAAGCAATTTCTTTAGCAACACGAATCATTTGTGTAGAGGCATCGAAATACTTCTTGATTCTGCTGTAGGACCAGTCCTCAAAAATAGTCAGTATTTGAATTTTTCTGCTTCTGTGGTTTGTAGAAGAATATGTTTCCCTCAATTTTTTTAGAATGTCGTCAGATTCCTCTTGAAATGTCTCATCGTCCACATGAAACACCTTGCTGGATATTGCCTGCTGTATTTTCTTTGCTTTCATTCCCTGATAGGACTTTTGATTGATTTTCCTTTTTATAATGGGAGAAACACCTAATGAGATAAGGCTATCATTTAGCTTCGATACTGCTTCAATACTCTGTATCTCAGAAGATTCGCTTTCGCTATCGATGGTCCTCTTAGAGGAGCTTGAAGAAGGACTATTTTCTTCATTGGTTAATGAATCTCGAACGTTGATCTCATCTCCGCTCTTACCTCTAACTCGTATCTTTGAAATTCTATACCGACACGAACTGCAAACCTTAAGTCCTTCGATTGATGCTAGTTCTGTTTTTCCCACTTTAACCAGCATCCATGGTAGAACTCGACGCAAGTTCGTTAGTTCTCTTCTACCGTGATTTGATAATCCAAAAGGATTGAAGCAGCGAGTGTACAGCTGGAATTTCTTCTCCATTGTACTTTCAATGACGTTTTGAACTAAATTCAGTAAAAATTAGAAAGGATGTCACTGGACACTATTTGCTATTGAAGCAATGTTAAAATTACTACTTTATAACACTAAAGAATGCCAATTAATATAAACACTCCCAGTTGATGATTAAGAGCTCACAATTAAGCACACACCGAAGAAAAACTGACTTGACACTAAAGGCAAGAAATGCGAAAGATTTTTCTAACCGCACAACACAGAAGATTATGTATGACTAACTCACATTGTTCAAAAAATTAAGCTCCTAAAGGGAAGCTTATCGATATATGAAGTGGAGATCGGGAACTCTGAAGGATGGGAGGCGGTCGAGGCGGCGAGGCGCCTCGACCCAGAGGTAAATCATATTTTTTTTACTATACTCAGTATCCGTTTACCGCTTTTATACTTCGACCACTTAAAGAAAACTTAATAACAATTCCGGTGATATTTTTTTTAACGCGGTAGAACTGGATTTTTTTAGGTTAAAACCTATTCAAAACGTTTCATTGCCTAAAAGTAGGTATTGTCTCCAAGAATTGGAAACAAATTCCATATGCAATGAAAACACCGTTTAAGAGCTTTAGAATGAGCGTACTTAAAGCATCGTACGTTTTAAGCTGTCTGAGAAACGGGTGTTCAACTGAGAGCGCGCGCGCCGGATTTCGAACTTTTTTGCGAACTTTGTTTAGCCGCCATTTTGTAATTATTGGGAATGTTGGTCTAAAAATTGGTAAAAGTGACTTAATTGTTACTATCAATAATGTTGCAAAGTTTCAGGAAGATACAAAAATGTCATGTTTTTTTTGTTCGGTTTGGCGTGGAATGACCCATATCTGGATTCCATATTTGAAAAATGTGGCGCAAATGTGATGTTAAAACTAATTCGCAACAATAGTTCTTCCATTCATCGCCATTCTACTGGCTGTATCTTCCCAATTTGTGGTACTACTCTTTAAACGTTCTTAAAGTAATGTAGCGTAATTAAAATTAGCATACTTTAGTGAAAATAAGAAAAGCAGCGTATTGCTAAATTTTTATTGCCAAACTAACCCCTTAAGGGCGCTTAGCGTTCTAGAATCGAAAAATAGTTGGCCAAAATAAGAAAATTATTTTTTTTGACTGCGGACTTTGAAACTTCGCATGACCATACTTCAATAAGTGCTGCATATAACATTCCCAGGCAGTGTCTTATGTGAGCTCGTTTTCGTTAAAACGGAGGATCCGAGAGAGGATAAGAGAAAGAAATACAACTTAAAAGAAATGTTGCACGAAGTGAATATTTCACCAACATAATAGTGATGCATTGCTGAAAAATTTACTTTTGCATAACGTATAAAAAGTGGTAACTTTTTATTCATCTTATCATCTATTCGTTTTTAGTTACTAAAATATTTCGTTTAAGCTATTAATACCAAGCATTTAGAAGCGCGTTTGCCCATAGATCCTTTCAAAAATAAGATCGCCTAGGAGGGTGGCCATCCACTATCAGGATAAGGCTCTGCATCCCCAAGTTGGTTCATTTATCGGCGTCGCAAATTGTCACAGGTTTTTATTTCTATTATTCTTCATAGAGCTTTGGTGAATATAGTGTTATAAGTTAGCCCGTGTACATCGTGGTAGGTCAGCACTGTTTTCCTCGCTTTATGGGGGTAGGCCACCCTGACATTTTCAAAAATTGAAACTTTTTTTTATTATTTTAAAATATATTATAAACTTTTCGCTACGTAAAGCTCTTAATCCGATGTAAATATTCCACATAACGAAGTTGCAGCTTATTTCGGCTGACGGTGCACCACAGCTGGTGTTGTGATTACGGACGATCTCGACTAACGTCAACACATCAGCTTACACGGACTTTTAAATGTGTCTTTGTTAACTTCACTTTTTGTTACAGCCATTTAATTTGACTCAATGCATTGTTTAGTAAAATTTATCGCACACATCCTGAAAGATCTATTGGTTAATATATTTATTGGCCTTCGATGCTCCAATAACGCTGAGGATAGTTTTCGTCAACAATGAAGCACCCTTGGACTCTTTCATAGCAGAGATAAGGTGAATGATACTCAAAACATCTGGAGCGAAAACAGAAAATATCACTTTTCGATGGGAAAGAGATAATTCGCTCATCCCATGATTTGGTTAGATAGATTCTCTAGAATCGATTTTCGAAAAAGTGCCATTTTTCGCACCCGTTTGGGTAGCCTACCCCTTATGTGAAAATTGGCTTTAAAACAAAGTTTCTCTTGAATTAATAAATCAAATATTCAACTGTGATCACTTACGCTTAGATCATAATGAAGATTAAAGAATGATTTATAAAACTGCATTGATTTTTACCCGGTGATTGCCCTTATTTGGGATATCGGCTTGAAGCTGAAGAATTTTGCGAAAAATCAAAAACCGGCATTTTTCGTGAATTTTGGTCAATTTTGACCTCCTGTAGAATTTTAATGAATAGACATCAGCACAAATAATTTGGTAGTAAAGGCAGGATTTATTCAAGAATGGCCAGTACTGAAGACCGCACTCAAATAGGATTTTTTGGCCAGGTTTTTTCGATTTTCGCCCACAGTGCTGCGTACTTTTCAAGATAGCTCTACATTTTCTTCATAGCTATGATAAAATTATAATAGAATACTTCGAGATATTTGAGTTATTCATCTTGTTACGCCGCGCCGCCGTCGCCGAGTAAACATTCGGCGTTGACGCCGTTACGCCGCCGCCGCCGGCTTCATTTTCCCTCTACGCCGCCGCTGACCAAAATCAAGACGGCGCCCATGTCTAAGTAAGCGTCTTGGAAAGTACAGTCAAGGTACGGGTATTCCCTGCCGCTCGCCTAAAGGCCTCTTGAAAGGTAATTATCAGATTTTAGAGATGAGACAGCTTATTGTTAGTTATATCCTTATAGATACTTTTGATATAGCATTAATCTAAAAGAAATAATTTTAGCGCTCTGTTCTAAAAATCTGCCTCTTATAATAATTTAGAATTTTCTTTATATTTAATCCTCGATTTTCAGTCACTTTTCCATCAGTACTTTCATCAATTTAACTTGTGAAGAGCAAGAGTTATTTCGTGGGGGTTAATTCTCCTCAAAATGTCGTCCACAGTCTTTTCTAAAAGCGGAGCAGACGTGTTGTTGATTTTTGGCTTTTCCTTGGAAATAAAAGACTGATGACGTTAGAACTCCGTCACGAACAACTTAAGAATACTTCGAAGCTTTCTCCTTCCACGGCAGTTTCCAAAAGGAGCATTTTTTCCTCATTTGCTAATAGAGTCGGTTCACCGTATCACCTTATTTGTTCATCACATTACGGCTCTTATCCTCTAGTTGATGCACATTGCATTCCAATTGTGTCGAGAGGAATATTATAACTAGACAAGGTGAAACCCGTTTAATAAGCTTATCGGGATACCAAACAATGTCTTAACTGTTCATGGGTTGTGCAATGCCGATTTCTTCATCAAATTTTTGAAGAATGTTTTGCTTTTCCGCGAAAGAGAACGTCTTACGAGTAGTTACTTAATTTTAGGTTATCTTTCACTCTAAAATGAAGCAGATTTGGGGAGATAAACGATTTTTAAATAGAAGTGGTGGAATGGGATATGTTAGCTATTTATTTTAAGGAAAAGAAACGTCGAATAGTGAAAATTTAATCTACTTTCTGCTCTGAGAAAAAGATATGAAGAAGATCTCACTCTATCGTATCGGTTTTGACGGTGGGATATGGATTGCTCTGCTTCGCGATATCTTAATTCTATTCTCACTAAATTAGTCCTTTAAAAGAAGAGACACTCAAAGAACACTTTTAGAGCAAATGGAAGAAAGAGAATGGTGGCAAAGATTATGTAAATTTTTTCTAGTTTATCGCATGAGGCGGACGATTGGCTAAAGTGATTTGCAGTGCCTCTGTAGACAGGAAATATCCGCGTCTTAAGCGGTGTCTAGAGTCTGTGTTTTGTGTGAAAGGGACTGAGACATGAGAAAGCCGCGTCTTCGACGGGTTTTATAGTATGTCTTCGACGTGGGAAAATATGAATCCGCGCATGAGTGTCTACAAAGCAGTAACTTTGTTCTATTTTGAAATGAAGGAAAATTTGAAAACAAAGCATTTAATGTAAATGATAAATTAGGTTAGTGGACATTTTTCCAAAAACTATCCCTCGGCCATATTATAAATGGTAATGAATTCCAAATATAAATTAATTGTGAGTGCGGGAAAAGAAACAGCGGTGTAAGTGCAGTTTTTATTTTTCGTTTTGGGCTAACGAAAAACAGCCGAATTATGTTTTATATAGCGGAATTTTTGACTGTTTAATCGTGTACACAGGATTAACTCGGCACATTAATACTGATGTTTCTATCCTTTAATTCGAGGAAATAAATTCAAAATTTTTCAGTTTCAAAAAATCAATTCGTATTGAAATGTTCTCAGAATGCACCATGCTAATTATGCAATTCCATCATAATTGGCTTTTGGATATTTCTTCAGATAAATGTGATAACAATTTCCTCCTCAAATTTTAACGTCAAAATCTCCTTATACAAAAAGGTCTGCGATTCTATCACAATAATTTTTAATATATTTCAAACCCTTATTTCAAGTTTTTCGAATCTGAAATATTTAGACACGGAATTTTTCACATCAAACCAAACCACTGCTATGTAAACTGGAGATTGGATGGAAAGTATTTCAAGAAGAAAAGTCCTTCAAATATCTAGAAATAATTCTCCTAAACTCTGGGGAAATTGAGAAAGAGACTGAGGAACAATTGACAAAAGCAAACACGTTTATCTTTTGCCACTATCTGCTAAAACAAATATTTTCAGGAAAGAGATAAAGGATACACTTTACAGGACGACCTATCTTAACATATGTGAGAGCACATCCCGTGATTTTAGCATCTTGACCATTAAAGGTCGCGATGTCAATTTTTATAATTTTGTGAATCCCTGTCTATTGTATGAAATATTTGCAGAAAAAGATGAGATACCGGGTGGTTCTCTGGTATTTAGCAGCCTTTTACGCGTAGTTCGAAAAATTAATTTTTATATCAAATATCTTATCCCGACTCCTACCGCGGAGACTTGAGTAATATTTTTCTAGTCTTATTTTAATTGTTCTTCCCAATAATGTTATCAAAAAATATACGTTGTAACATCTTCCATTGTTTCCAATATCTTTTTAAATGACTCCACATGGAAAGCATTAGGTAATTCACGAATATCTTGACCTACCAGCTAAGAGACAAAGGTTCTCCGAGCGCCGACAGCGGCAACCGTCGAGGGCAATTCCTTGGAAAAAATGAATAACTGGTGGCCGTCTGGGCGATTATCTTTTTCCCAGGAATTGCCCTCGACGGTTGCCGCTGTCGGCGCTTGGAGAACCTTAGTCATTGAACGCCGAGTTCCTTTTCTTTCTTTCTCCTACCAACTGATTTAAAAATTTTTAGTTTTGTACATGCTGCAAATGAAACTTAAAAGAAAGTTTGCATACTTCAATCAAAAAGGAACAATTACTTTAAACGTTTTCGAAGTACGGAGTTACAAATGAAGAGAGATTTTCGTTGTGCATGGCATCGCGTACTAATTTTTGGGTAAAAACGATTAAAATACGAAAGCATTCTATATAAAAAATTACAATTACTAGAAATTATGACATAAATCTCATCCTTTCTCTTATGACCAAGTTGACACGAGTAAATATCGCCGGAAAACTAAAATCGGCCTGGAGCAAATGATCACGTCGTCATGTTCCATTGGGGGGACACCATGTTGGAGTGCGAGAGAGAGACAAGTTACTTCCAAAACTAAATGGCTGTTACAATCAACGGAGATAAAAATATGCGGAAGAGAAACGGTTGATTGAGGGATTATTAGAAGAGACTATGAAACACAAAAACGAGTACCAGGAGGAAGCTGAAATGGAACGAACGCATAGACAGAATGGATGAGCAGAGGATTGTGGTTCATATCTATGATATGAGCAATTCAGTTGCAACTTAAATAATTTATCCGACGACATTCTTCGCTTCTATTTGAAGATGACTCCATAACGAGGCGCCTGCATTTCACTCTTTGATCAATCACGAAATGCTCCAATCACTGCTAATGCTGGATTATGGGCTCTAATCAATAATATTTACATCCGGATGTTTGGAAATCAAGGCTCATCTCGAGTGCTTGTTCATCAAGTTCGCCTTTTATCGCAGTAAACTGACTTTTGAACGACTTGCTTCCATTTCAAAATAGTCAATTAAACCAGCATTTCATATTGACTCTTCAATCGTCATTTCCTAGAGTTGCAGCGATTGTAGCTATCAATTTGATCGGATAATAATTATAATGATAGAATACACCGATAACAATTTGTTGGTTTAAGGATCGTAATAAAAAATATTTACAACCCAATTGTACACATTTCCTTAAAAAACACTTCTCAGACATTTCTAAACGATAAATAACATTTTAATCTCTATCAATAGTTCTTTCTTAACTTTTATGTTCTCACCATCGCTTTTCTCGTACGATTATACGAGCTTTCTATTATTTCTGATTCCTTTTACTTCTTTTTTAATCAGATAAAGCTCGTCATGCTCGTCTTTACTTTACGCTAGTTTACATTTATGTCCACAAATAACTGAGATGGTGTAATTTGCATTTATGATTTCATTTGTAGTTGTAACATGTCTTTTAGTGTTTGGTTTGGTAGTGTATATTATTAGTGTGCTTTTTGTTTATAAATGCTTTTCTTATTTCCAGACTACGATAAGAATTTTCTGTTTTGCTTTCATTTTTTAAACTCTCTCAATAAAGTTGTTCAATTTTTTCACAACCCCTTAATTTTCCTGCTCTGGATTACTTTTCGCATGCTTCACTCAGGTTTTTCTTAAATCTACAGCTTTATTCATCTATTACTTTGGATTCAAATTTAATATGTACTCATCGATATGATTTCTATGGATTATGTGGAAGACTTAATAGTCTCAATTTCGCCCATAGTATACACGAAATTAATTTATTTGTAAGAATTTTCCTCGGGTTTTAACCGGGTCGTATGAATCGAAAAGTCAAACTTTTCGGCCTTGTATTCGCAGTCATTTTGAGTGAATACGGTCCGGTTGCAATCCAGAGGAACAGACCTGCAGCAGACACAACGGGTAACCAGAGATATTTTATTTGTGTGTATTGTTTAAGCGGCAAAGAGAGACATTAATGGAATCTCGGTAATCAGTAAATCTCACTTAACTCTTAAAGATATAGACTTAACCACCCCCTGAGGGTGACGGCATAGTGGTCAAAATGCGCATTGAGTGATTCCCAGGTCTCCCCGCGTCTCCCTTTCTACTTTTGAGGAATTGGCTCGACGTTCAACAGCATATTCGGCGATAGGAAAGTTATTCGAATCTCTTATGCGTGAAGATATGTTTGAAAGGATACGGGAATCCATGGATAGAAATCGGATAAATAATTGAAATAAATCATTAAATTAGCTATTCTAGCCTAACTATGATTTGTCTCTAGTTTTTCGTTAATGCACATGCTTATCCAGGCACAAAATGTTATCTGAGACTTTTATAAAACAATAAGGCAATGCTAATGATAGACCGCCGCTGGTTTGTACTTGAGCACACTAAATTCGAGGAGAGTATTCGATGAACTTAGCGCTCAAACAACTTCAAATCGCAGATTACTTTCAAAGGCATCCGTTAGCAATCAAGAGGATCCATTTGCGACCGCTTTCATTCATTAAATGGATTGCTATTCGCCGATTGCTGCCGTCAAAAGCATATCTGTGCTGCCTTAACATGGCAAATTTGCATTCCTCATCCTCAACTGCTTTCGGCCTCTGGTTAGGACAGAAAAATTCATTTAACTAGGCTTACCATTCATATCGTTTTCTCCGGGACAGTTCTTCGTCTTATATCTCGTGTATATATATATATATATATATATATATATATATATATATATATATATATATATATATATATATATATATATATATATATATATATATACACGAGTAAAAGTTGCTTGCATACTGCAAGATAATTGGTGAAAATTTACAATGAGCTCCCCTTACGGGTGTCATCTTCGAAGCTTATCCAGCAAAATTCTTAAAAATTGCCGCAATGAATTTCTTACGATAGAATTTTACATCCATCTGGCATCGAACTCACGGTCATATGCAACCTTTCTTCCACTGGTTCTATAGAAAACTACTTCAAACACAAACGCTGTGATTTTGAATAGTCTCCTGCATAGAGAAAGGCCTCAAAACAATTTTAAAAAATTTGCGTAAATGACCGCCTGGCGTCGAACACAGGACCCGTTCGTGAGAGACAATGGCATAAGAATGTTAGAGAAGTGCTACTCTGACGTGTTTCAAAGTTTCAATTCAGTATCATATCAAGAAGGTCCTAAAATAAGATCCGTTATTCCCGTTTGAAATGCATGGTAGAATCGGAATGACCGTCTTGCATCGAACCAAGGACCACTAAAGAAACGGTAAACCTGATGATAGAATGTTTTCAAAGGCTTCTGTCACCATCCCGGGTTTTATCTTTCCAGCTTATCGGGAAGGCATTGAAAAAAATCGTCCAAGATTTAACCAATGCATTTCTTACGGAGCATTCTGGAATCACCTGGCGTCGAACTCACGGTCATTTGGTAACATTCCTTCCTAAAGAACTATGGAAGACCATCTCATCTGCAAAGAAGGTGAGTTTGATGGCTCTATCGCATCGAAAACGGCCTAAAAACAGAATGCAAAAATTCGCGCAAATGACCGCCTAGCGTCGAACTCATGACCCTTCTGGGAAAGAGAATACCAAATTAATATTACATAAGTGCCATCCTTACTTGTTCCAAAGTTTCGATTCAATATCTTATCAGGAAGGTCCCAAAATAAGATTCCGTTTTCCCCGTTTGAAATGCATGGTGAAATCGGAATGACGCTCTTGCATCAAACCAAGGACCACTAGACGAACTCTGAAATTCAGGAAAGAATGTTGTGAAACGCCTTTGTCAGCATTCCGGGTTTCATCCTTCCAGCTTATCGGGAAGGCATTGAAAAAAATATTCAAAAATTGCAGCAAAGCATTTCTTATGGAAGAAACTTGCATCCAGCTGGCGTCGAACTCACGGTCTTTTTGTAACATTTCTTCCATGAGAACCATAGAAAATTACCTCTTCTTTAACCTCCGAGATTTTGGTTCTTCTATCTTACCGATAAATGCCTCAAAATAATTTTCAAAAATTCACGCAATGCATTCTTATGGGGAAAATTGCGATTTTTGGGATATTCTGGTATCGAACATATGACACTTAGCGTCGATGTCTGAATTATTCTGGCATCTACAGAGTGAGGCTAGTACGTCGTAAAAATCTGACGTGTACGGCGCTTGTGGAACATGGTCAGAATTCGTATCCCCTATATCTATATAGGTATTCCCGGAGAGTTAGCTATATATAATAGATAGATATACGAGTAAAAGTTGCTTGCATAATGCAAGCTAATAAGTAAAAAATTTACTATAAGTTCCCCTTATGGGTATCATTTTCGAAGCTTATCCAGCAAAATTCTTAAAAATTGCCGCAATGCATTTCTTACGTGAGAAATTTTCATCCATCTGGCATCGAACTCACGGTCAAAGGTAACCTTTCTTCCACTGGTTCTATAGAAAAGTACTTCAAACGCAAACACTGTGATTTTGAATAGTCTCGTGCAAAGAGAAAGGCCTGAAAACAGTTTTTAAAAATTTGCGTAAATGACTGCCTGGGGTCGAACACAGGACCCGTTCGTGAGAGAGACGTGTTTCAATGTTTCAATTCAGTATCTTATCGGGAAAGTCTTAAAATAAGATTCCGTTTTTCCCGTTTGAAATACATCTCTTTATATATATATATATATATATATATATATATATATATATATATATATATATATATATATAGGTATATCCGGAGAGTTATATATATCTATTATATATAGCTAACTCTCCGGATATACCTATATATATATTTCGGATCAAGTCAGATTTCTTTCAATTTTTACATCAAAATTTTACTTCATATTTTCTTGATTAAAAACGAAATTATGAGCATATTCGTAAAAATGAAAACTTACTTGTATGGTGCATGGCAATTACTTTCCAAAAATCTGTTCAAGTTTTAATATCGCATTGATTGATTTATCACGATGTGACTGTTTATGGAAGCATATGAAAAAGAAGCAAACGTTTTTGAAATATTAATAAATAATTTTTTGAAAAATATATTATGCTATGTAACTATGTTCCTTGTATTCTTTATGCTTACCGTTTCAGATTTCGATATGTAAATGAATAGTTTGATTTTACCGATGGTAATAGACTGTATCAATCTTTCTATCAACGGAGAAGAAACTGACCTCCGCAGCTTCACCACATTTACATTAATAAGAAATGACCGAGCAAAAAGACTGTCTGTGAAAATACAAGTGGATAATCATTCCTCCAACATGGAGAGTAATATCTCTGAATTCACGAAGTTCAGTTAATCTCCTTTAACATCCAGATTTTTACGGGGTTTCAAAAACCAAAACCAAAATTTCAATTACTTGCGTTGAGCAACTTGTGCCATTTCTGATAACGAAGCAACTTTCCGAAGCATAACCGCCGTACAAACCAACCTATTAGTGATCCCAACTTTGCTTTTAAGCTCTTCGCCCGACTCAAGTTTTTCAACCACTTCCCTTGTTCACCTTTCGGAGTACTTCCTAGTCTCTAATTATTCAAACTTGACGCACGGACAACTTTATTTGCTCACCGAAACGGTCGCCTATTAAAGGACGAATCCTGTTTTCCTAATTGTTTCACCGAACTTATCTTCCTCACGTGATTTCCTTGATTAAAAATTTGCCTTAAGGTTAAACTTGTGCTTACGTCTTGTTTATCAGTGAAATATATTCATATGGTTTGACTGTAATAACACGAGAACTTGGTGAGAAGACATCGCAAAGTGACATAAAATAGAGGCAGAATGGATAAAAAGGGTAGGAATCATTTGAATACTGAAAATTATCATTCCACAATCATCTTTTTAACAATAAATCCGTAAATAATTTATCGTAAAAGAAAAACTAATAATTAATAATTATGTAAAACTGTATAATCATAAAAACTTGTTAAATAGATGAGGAGAATAAATAAGAAAAAGGAAATTTCAGAACTTACGATCATAAAAGCAGAAACTATATAATGTGGAATATTACCAAATATTGATCAGGAAATGTTGATTAGTTTATAAATTAATTGCTGATTGGATTAGAATTTTATAAAAATTTGGATTACATAGGCATAATACATCAAAAGATATTACCGGTAGAAATATCAACAATTTGAAAAATTTGAAATGTATAATCTGCAAAGGAGGCTGTGATATTGTGGAAGATTATAATATAATGCAGATACACACACACACACACACACACACACACACACACACACACACACATATATATATATATATATATATATATATATATATATATATATATATATATATATATATATATACACACACACACGAGAAAAAGTTGCTTGCATACTTGCATAAAGAACGTGAGTTCGACGCCAGGTGCATGCAAAATTCTTCCATAAGCAATACATTGCTGAAATCTTTGACGATTTTTTTAAATGCCTTCCCGATAAGCTGGAAAGATAAAACCCGGAATGGTGACAGAGGCGTGGGACCTTCCCGATAAGATATTGAATCGAAACTTTGGAACAAGTAAGGATGGCACTTATCTAATTTTATTTTGCTATCTTCTCTCACGGAAGGGTTCTGATTTCGACGCAGGGTGTTCTTTTGCGCGTATTTTTGCAATCTGTTTTGAGGCCGTTCTCGATGAGATAGAGCAATCAAAATTACAGTCTTTGCAGATGACATGGTTTTATATAGTACTTTAGGAAGAAATGTTACCAATGGCCGTATGTTCGACGCCTGGTGGGTCCGAAATGATTCCTTAAGAAATACATTGGTGAAAATTTGGACGATTTTTTTAAATGCCTTCCCGATAAGCTGGAAAGATAAAACCCGGAATGGTGACAGAGGCGTATGAGAAGATTCTTTCATGACGTCCACTGCTTCTGTAGTGGTCCTTGGTTCGATGCTAGAGCGTCATTCCGATTCTACCATGCATTTCAAGCGGGAAGAACGGAATCTCATTTTAGGACCTTCCCGATTAGATACTGAATTGAAACTTTGAAACACGTGAGAGTGGCACTTATCTAACATTTCCATGCCATTGTCTCTCACGAACGGGTCCTGTGTTCGACGCCAGGCGGTCATTTACACTAATTTTTTAAAAATTGTTTTGAGGCCTTTCTCTATGCAGGAGACTATTCAAACTCACAGCGTTTGCGTTTGAGGTACTTTTCTATAGAACCAGTGGAAGAAAGGTTACCTTTGACCGTGAGTTCGATGCCACACGGATGAGAATTTCTCACGTAAGAAATGTATTGCGGCAATTTTTAAGAATTTTGCTGGATAAGCTTCGAAGATTATATCCGTAAGGGGAACTTATTGTTAAATTTGTAGCAATTAGCTTATAGTATGCAAGAAACTTTTACTCGTATATATATATATATATATATATATATATATATATATATATATACGAGTAAAAGTTGCTTGCATACTGCAGGCTATCAGTTGAATGCAGTATTGTACCAAGAATGGCCTAACCTGGAGTTAGCTATATATAATAGATATATAGATATAGGGGATACGAATTCTGACCATGTTCCACAAGCGCCGTCGACCTCAGATTTTTTCGACGTACTGGCCCTACACTCTAGATGCCAGAATAATGCCAGACTTCGACGCTAGCTATCAGGGGTTCGATGCCAGAAATTCCCAAAAATCGACATTTTCCCATAAGAATGCATTGCGCGGATTTTTGAAAATTATTTTGAGGCACTTATCGGTAAGATAGTGGAACCAAAATCTCGGAGGTTGAAGTTGGCGTAGTCTGCTATATTACGAATGGAAGAAAAGTTACAAAATGACCGTGAGTTCGACGCCAGGTGGATGCAAAATTCTTCCATGAGAAATGCATTGCTGCAATTTTGGAAATTTTTTTTCAATGCCTTCCCGATAAGCTGGAAAGATAAAACCCGGAATGGTGACAGAGGCGTTTGAAAACATTCTATCATCAGGTTTACCGTTTCTCTAGTGGTTCTTGGTTCGATGCAAGACGGTCATTCCGATTCCACCATGTATTACAAATGGGGACAGCGGAATCTTATTTTGGGACCTTCCCGATAAGATATTGTATCGAAACTTTGGAAGAAGTCAGAATTGCACTTATCTAATATTAATTTGCTATTTTCTCTCACGGAAGGGTCCTGAGTTCGACGCTAGGCGGTCTTTTGCGTGAATTTTTGCAATCTGTTTTGAGGCCGTTGTCGATGCGGTAGAGCAATCAAAATCACGGGGATTGCAGATAAGTAGGTCTTCCATAGTACTTAAGGAAGGAATATTTCCAAATGACCGTGAGTTCGACGCCAGGTGGGTTCCAAATGCTTTCCGTAAGAAATGCATTGCTGAAATCTTGGATGATTATTTTTAATGCCTTCCCGATAAGCTAGAGAGATAAAACCCGGAATGGTGACAGAGGCGTTTGAGATCATTCTTTCATGAGGTTTGCCGTTTCTCCTGTGGTCCTTGGTTCGATGCAAGTGTCATTCCTATACTACCATGCATTTCAAACGGGGAAAACGGTATCTTATTTTAGGACCTTCCCGATAAGCTATTGATTCGAAACTTTGAAACACGTCAGAGTGGCACTTCTCTAACATTCGTATGCCATTGTCTCTCACGAACGTGTCCTGTGTTCGACGCCAGGCGGTCATTTACGTTAATTTTTAAAAATTGTTTTAAGACCTGTCTCTATGCACGAAACTATTCAAAATCACAGCGTTTGCGTTTGAGGTAGTTTTCTATGGAACCAGTGGAAGAAAGGTTACCTTTGACCGTGAGTTCGATGCCAGATGGATGAAAAATTCTCACGTAAGAAATGTTT
Organism: Pachydiplax longipennis; assembly: GCA_036926295.1. Taxonomy (NCBI): domain Eukaryota; kingdom Metazoa; phylum Arthropoda; class Insecta; order Odonata; family Libellulidae; genus Pachydiplax; species Pachydiplax longipennis. Next base: position 2,072,702 of record JAVFKF010000054.1, read on the forward strand.
TGCGGCAATTTTTAAGAATTTTGCTGGATAAGGTTCGAAGATGATACCCGTAAGGGGAATTATTGTTAAATTTTTACCAATTAGCTTGCAGTATGCAAGCAAATTTTACTCGTATCTATATAGGTATATCCGGAGAGTTAGCCATATATAATAGATATATATATAGATATAGCGGATACGAATTCTGACCATGTTCCACAACCGCCGTCGACGTCAGATTTATACGACATACTGGCCCCGCCCCTTAGATGCCAGCATAATTCAGACATCGACGTTAGCTATCATGGGTTCGATACCAGAAAGTCTCAAATATCGCAATTTTCCCATAAGAATGCATTGCGCGGATTTTTGAAAAATTTTTTGAGTCACTTATCGGTAAGATTATTGAACCAGAAACTCGAAGGTTGAAGTTGAAGAAGTCTTCTATATTACGAATGGAAGAAATGTTACAAAATGACCGTGAGTTCGACGCCAGATGGATGCAAAGTTCTTCTATAAGAAATGCTGCAATTCTTGAATTTTTTTTTCAATGCCTTCCCGATTAGCTTGAAAGATAAAACCTGGAATGGTGACAGAGGCGTTTCACAACATTCTTTCCTGAATTTCAGAGTTCGTATAGTGGTCCTTGGTTCGATGCAAGAGCGTCATTCCGATTTCACCATGCATTTCAAACGGGGAAAACGGAATCTTATTTTGGGACTTTCCCGATGAGATATTGAATCGAAACTTTGGAACAAGTAAGGATGGCACTTATGTAACATTAATTTGGTATTCTCTTTCCCAGAAGGGTCATGAGTTCGACGCTAGGCGGTCATTTGCGCGAATTTTTGCATTCTGTTTTTAGGCCGTTTTAGATGCGATAGAGCCATCAAACTCACCTTCTTTGCAGATGAGATGGTCTTCCATAGTTCTTTAGGAAGGAATGTTACCAAATGACCGTGAATTCGACGCCAGGTGAGTCCAGAATGCTTCCGTAAGAAATGCATTGGTTAAATTTTGGACGATTTTTTTCAATGCCTTCCCGATAAGCTGGAAAAATAAAACCCGGAATGGTGACAGAGGCATTTGAGAGCATTCTTTCATGACGTCCACTGTTTCTCTAGTGGTCCTTGGTTCAATGCAAGTGTGTCATTCCGATTCTACTATGCATTTCAAACGGGAATAACGGAATCTTATCTTAGGACCTTCTCGATAAGATACTGAATTGAAACTCTGTAACACGTCAGAGTGGCACTTCTCTAACATTCATATGCCATTGTCTCTCACGAACGGGTTCTGTGTTCGACGCCAGGCGGTCATTTACGCTAATTTTTTTTAAATTCTTTTGAGGCCTTTCTCTATGCAGGAGACTATTCAAAATCACAGCGTTTGCGTTTGTTGTAGTTTTGTATAGAACTAGTGGATGAAAGGTTGCATATGACCGTGAGTTCGATGCCAGATTGATGTAAAATTCTATCCTAAGAAATGCATTGCGGCAATTTTTAAGAATTTTTCTGGATATGCTTCGAAGATGATACCCGTAAGGGGAACTTATTGTAAATTTTTACCAATTAGCTTGCAGTGTGCAAGCAACTTTTACTCGTATGTATGTATATATATATATGCAATATATACAATATATATATGACATGAGACATTACAAAACAAAATTTTCAAATTCTTTTCAGGCAGTGCTACTTCCACTTCGCTGCTTCTAGAGGTGACGCTGCCTCTTGTCAACAGTTCCTCTTTTTGGTAAGTTCGTTTATATTCTCTTTCCGAAAGAATTTCGGTTGATTGTGTACAATTTCTGATGCGAAATTAACGAAGCTTATTATACTGAAAACTTCAGAAGCTTATATTAATGAAGAGCTATTACTTTTGGCTGATGATTGCACACATTGCATTTGCTGCACTCAATGACAAGTCTCGAATTTATGGGACCTATCAGACGCATTGGAAATTGTTTCAATGCAGACGTGGTCAGACGGTCCATTTACAATATTCAGAGGAAGTTTTGTAATAACAGTATGTAAGTTATTGAATATTCGGTAGAAATTAAGTGAATGTTCCCGAAGACCAAACGGCTAGTCTGTTCTTAATTGAATGTCTGTTTCTCCTTTGTAATTTTCCTAAGTGTATTGCTTGTAAACTGATCTTTCAAACCTTTAAAGTGAACGTGTTTTGTGGATCACGTTTCGAAAAAAGAGAAACAAGTGAAGTTAAGCAGAGTTTACAACTTTGAACGTCCTGCTTATCCATATATTCCCATCTCAGAACTTTAAATATGATTCCTCGTATTACGTGCATTTCAAACCTATGGCATTGAAGAATATATCTTTCATTTGGATTCTAAATCATAACTATTATGAATGCAATAGTTTTATAGTGGCCGTATTAATTCGTTGAATATGATACATTATCAATACGCAGAGAAAGACGATGGTGCCCTGAAAGGAGAGCTTTCTGAGATATTTGTCATAAGAGAAAAGTTAGAGTATCATATGTTATGAATGGTGGAACGGCATAGTAGATTATTTATTCGTGTTTCAAATTACTTGTGGTCGATTTATAATATGCAGCCTTAGATGCATACATTTCTTCTATCGGAATCATTTATATTTTTCAGAATTGATTTTGTTTCAATGTGTACCTATGTAATAGTATAATAACTCTACGTAAGCAGAAAAATGTAGTAATTGGCTATGTGTCCTTTTTCAATTACGGTATTTAAGGGGAATATGTTCAGCTTTCACACCGGATTCTGCATCCAAATATTAATTTAATCGTAAACCCGCAGCTGCAGACTAGTCTTAAGTATAATTTGTCTGTAAATTCTCATTACCAATGTAATTATAGGTCGTTTATTAAACTTTTGCGTACTAAATACGGCGTAGTTCATTCCGTAATAAATTTCCACAGTTAAATTAATCCGTAAAAATGAAACAAATTTCGGTTCACTTGCGCGTCGCCTGGAAATGCACGCTGAATTCGGGTCACAGCCTCATTTTTACGGAATAATTACAATTTTATCCGATGCTGACTTTTAAAAATATTATTGAAACATAACCGACTTCATGTCGCATTTGCATTTCACTTAGTGCAAAACTTGCATGAATATGCACCAAAACAGTTTTTTAAAGTTGCATAGGCTTCGATAGTTCGTTAGGAAAAAGAAACTAGCGTAGTGTTTCATTTAGAGCACATTTCAAAGTAATTTACTTCAGAGGCGTATTTTTAATCACCACTGCCTCTTCTGATCCTCATTTGTTTTTCCTGACAATTAATTATTCTCCTTTGATCACCGCATTCCCTACGTCATTCGCCCGCGATGTTTTCTGCGCGTAAATTTCAATTATCACGACTTGCTGATTCTCATTCTTCTTTGAACCGCGCCAAACCCTATAATTGGTGAGGAATGAGTTTTGGAATGATATGTGTTTTCACACACAAACAAGAGAGACGATTTATTCGCCACTGAAAATTCTATTTCCAAAAAATAAATGTTAGCCAGACAGGATTCGGAAATAGATCACGGGAAAGGCTTTCGCGTTATTATTTAATGCGAGCATTCTATATTATTATTTTCATATGTACATATGTATAGTCCTGGACAAAACCTTTGCAAAACTCGATGGCGCTTCAGTGCGGCCGTCGGTAGAACTACGTCGAGAGAAAAAGAATGGCAACATTGGCTTTAAAGGACGAAGATTTGGTGTCTCTCTTGTTTGGGTTTTTGCCGCACCGAAAGGGTCTCCGCAAGAATTCGCGGTCGAGGTTTCTGTATCCTGACTTCGAGTTTACTGCTTCAGCGAAATGAAAGTCTTAAAATTTGGTGATTTTTATTTTATATACTAGTTAATCAGCGAAAAGCTTAGAACCTATCTAGTCCTAGATTTTTCGTCTCATACCTTATAGAAAAGATAGTGAGAGAGTGGAGGTGAGCAGTTTATAATGATCCTTGAAACCACTTTCTGGTAAAGTTCCCCACCATTATTCGAATGTTTTGCGTTTTTATGTACACAAATTTGAAAGGTTACGTCAGTAACGAACATTCCTACAGAGGAAATTATTTTTTGAACTAACTCTTGCTCCAAGAAGTTCTTTATGGTTATGAAAACAAGATCATTCATTAAACTATTTTTATACTTCTATTCTCTCATAATTTTTCATAGTATACTATTAGAGACAAAAATCTACCCTTTCTCACAACAGAGATGGTTATGAAAGTAATCAGACCCGACATGAAACTATACACGTTTGGCTAGTGATCTCTTTCTCTATGAGTAGAGAATATTTAAATATCAGGTAATTTGTAGATTCACTGGAGGACTACATACGCCAAGGTGAGCGACTACTAAGAGCACCGTATTGGTAAATAGACGATATTACTTTATTCGTTTAAAGTTAAATGGCTTTTACAGAAGTCATCTTTTCCAGCGGAAAAGGGGAATTTTACTAAATTCGTACATTGGCTACTTCTTGTTTCACTACCAGATCCGCTAAGCTGCCACGACTTTTGTAGGGGATTCGATGTTGGGATACATTGATATCCATATACAGAAAACCGTATACACACACCCATATCTTATAAAAGGTTCTCCTTCAAGCAGAACGAGGAATGAGATGCGTGATTCAAAAGAACATTTTAAGGAGCCACGAGGGGTGCAATTAAGAAAGGTCGCTCAACAGTCGCATATTCCGATACTGACCACACTCTGGGATTCCCTATTTAATTTTGTGCTTCTAAGAACTTTATAATTCCAACATTTTCTTCTCGGAGAAGAAGAAAGCAAACGTTCATTCATTTTTCACCTTAGTGAACTTGGCTCTTGTGCACATTAAACCCCGAATCACCTTCACCAAAGGGAGACCATCTGCAACCAAGAGTCCGATATAAAATTACTTAATATGTATTATTAATTACAAATTGTTTCATAATAGAGAGAAGGACTGCATATGGACTAAAATTACGCTTAGTTCTGGGATTTAATTATGAGTGATTTTAAATGGAAAGTATTTTATTACTGAATTATAATCACGCTCTTTGGTTTCTTTCCGTTCAGTTATGCTAGACTGCAAGCATACGATTGTTTAATTTTTAACGTAAAATTTTAACAGAGATATCTTCCACAAATACTACATCTTTGGCTACATATCTTGTAGCATTACTTCACTATGTATGTAAACGTATTTCTTTTTGTATTAGCAACGTAAAAAATTACATGTATTTTTTTGCTTTCAGGTGCCATTTTCGTAAAACATAAGTTTATAATCTGCAGGATTCTCAGGTTATTTACACCCTTCGTGTTGATGCTCTCCTGCCATGGAAGTATTTTTCTAAGCACTAACTTCGGTTTTTAAACCCAGCAATCAGTCTTCTTCCATACTCTTTCTTTCTTTCAGATGTTATATGACATAGACTGTTAGGAATCAATTTCGCCCAAATATAGACGTATTAGCATGATGCTCTTAGGAGATGTCGAGAGATGGTAATCATCTGCACCTACATTCATTCTGCTGCCTAGAAACTTTTCTAGATAATGGCTAACATAAGCTGTAGTGTTAAAATGATTCTTCGGCAGAAAGCATTTCGCACATATAATTACCAACCGGGAATCGAATCTGGGACCGTTTTCTCATGAGTTAAACGCGCAGCACACTTGGCTATCAGAGAGCCATTTCACATTAGTGATTATCAGTAAGTGCCTGTCCAAATCGACTGACGCTTCCCTCGCGAATGCTTACCGGTTGATGGAAAGCATTTGATCGTATTTATATTTTATTGGCCCCTAATTTTGCTTACTTAACCGAGGACCTAATTTAACTGAGGACGGTCATCCGATAATAATCTTTTATCTCATGAAATCATTCAAGGACCTTTGAGCTTCAATTTATCCTAAGACTTTATTCATCGATCGCTGATTTATTTACTCTGTGATAGTCGGAGTAAATGTGTAGGAATGAATCCTTCACTCGACGCATTCCTCCTAAACTTTGCCGTCCTGTTGCGGCTTCGATGCCTTGTTCTCACTCGAACAGCTCTTTCCCTCAATTTCACATTTTGCTCCATCGACATGGGAACTTGTATAGTCCACAGAGGCGACCACGATTTTGTGGACATTGATTTTCACTCCAAAGGAAGAGCCGCAAAATGCACTTAGAAGACCACGGCGATATATCTGGTTCCAAGATACATTCAACAAATATATATATATATACCGTGTTAGATACTAATGATATTATAACAGGTGATAACGATGGTATATATATTAATTACATCAGCCAGGTATACTTTAGAGAGCGAAATTATTGTGTTCATCGTAAATTGACACTACAATAAACGAAAATAAATATTGTTAGTTGTTAAAACTTGAATTTTGAGGAATATCTGTAGATAATTTATTGAAGAATGATTTCTTTGCAATGAAAACGAATTTCATCGTCTGGAAGAGAAAAAAGCCATTTAATCTCGCGAATGTCCAGATATATCTTCAGGTATGTCCCATTTTCATTCCAAAAAAATAGACTAATTTTTTCAAAATTCATAGCATTGCCATGTATTCTATAAACATTAAGGATAAGTTAGAATAGTATATCTCAGAAATACAAAAATGTTTGAAGGAAATGATTTGAGATATACTTAATATAAACTAAAATAGAAAAACATTAACTTCAGTTCTGTGAACCATTACGAATAAACAAGAAGTGAAGTTCATCCCAGACGTATGATGACGTAAGTATTCTGCTTTGGAGGAGACAGATTCACGAAGAGCAATAAATAAAAAGAAGACATTGTTTGAATCTTCACAAAAACACATTCCGACGAAATTATTCGCAAATGGAAGCGGTAAAGAAAAACCTGAGGGAGAATTATGATGACTTTTACATGCTTGTATTTGTTATGCTTACATAGTTGTGCTAAAAAATGTAATGAATCAGAGCCGCTTTCTTGTTACATTTGGATTTCTCTAGATTACTCAGTGCCCAAGGAGTTGGTACGCACATACAAAGCGATAATCTATTTAATTCGAATTAGTTTATTGATATTATTAACATTTTCAAAGTGAATACTGCAAGGAATATCAGGGAAATATGTGCTGAAAGGAGTAGATTCAAAATTTTCCTGAGTGTTATACTCGATTAGGAAAGGAGAGTCACGGTGCATATACCCTCTGCCGCATGTCGAAAAACGGCTTTTTAGAGTACGTATATATAAATATAAAATACCAAAGGAAATTTCTCTTCTCCTCTTCCTCCTCAGTCCTCTCTCAGTCGTAAAAACGAACCTCTAACTGGAAATCTTTGATTTCTAATTTAATAGCGACTCCTAGAGAATTGATTTCTAATGCTCATAGAAGAGTAAACTGGATGTAAAAATCTGCAGAAAGTAAACTCGCGAAGGCAATCCAAAATTACTTTTGGCGAAGGAAAGTAAAAAGGGAAAAGGGATGCTTAATTTGGTTTGCTTTTTTCGAATCGAATGGATCCCGGGAAATGGCCCCGGAGTTGGAAATGAAAAAAGCATAAACGTTGATGAACTTGCGTTTATCGGCAGTAAAAAGGATGCGGTGTCCCTACATCAGCTGATGCCCTGTTACGCTCTTACCACCTTTCGGTAAATTCTAAAGTTAAGGGGCGATCCGAGGGTCGGCAATTCCTTTCTTTACCACATGGGAAAAGCACTTCCTCGCTCATTATTGGCTTTTATGCACCGTAATCATGGGATTCATTAATTCTATAATACTAAATCTATGTATAGCGGAAAATAGATATTAAAAATTTGATTCAGTGCGCTGCTCTATAAGATGGATGAATGAAGTTTTTATTTATTATCTGATCTAAGAACAGCCATTGTTGGCAACTTACATTGGATACTATAAAATTCAGGAATGAAAATGAAACACCAATTCAAAAAATAACACCGAAACAAATGGAATTTGAAAATACGAGGAAAGGAAAAGATCCAATTCACTAGGAATTATATACAAATGTGTGTTTAATAAGTTAACTTTAGTTATGACCTCTAAGTTTAGTATGATAGAAATATTATATAGCTATTAATATATTATTATTAATATATATCTATTAATATATTAATAATATATTAGCTAGTAATATTCTTTTGTAAGTTGTAATATTGTACCGACGAGGATTTGTTTCATAATAGTTTATTTTGTAGTTGGTTGATTTATCTTCTGAAACTGTCAATAATTTTGTAGGGTGTATATTGTTGTACTGTTTGTAGTATTGTACCATTTATTAGTATATAACACTACACATAGTTATCAGAAGAATATACGAAGAATAAATACGAAGAAATTTTATTGCTGTTTAGTACATTAAAAATCAAATATTAAAAATTTAGGGCATCTAGAGAATAGGCTATACTACTTTTAAATAAAAATTACTGAATTATGATTTAAAAGTAATAATATTCAAGTGATTTTGTCATATTGTCTGTCATTATCTGGCATTCAGTTAACTTAATCAGCCTTTTTCTTATATTGTAACCTATTATCGTCAGAATGGCTGAGTGGTTTAAGTGTATGATTCAATTTTCCAACCTTTCCAAAGATTAATCAAAAATTTTATCTTAGATGGTTCGAATACTGTTTACAGAAAATTTTTTTCCTGAAAATTAAGTTTCAGGTTTTTAAGAAGCTTCATAAGAAAAAGCTAAAATAATTCACTTCTTGCTATTTACATTGTTAAGTTTTTGTATATTTTAAATACGCGAAAATATATTTATGTTCATAACATCTCAATACATTTCCAATATTACCCTATATTTCGTACTGTAAACGTCATAAAACTATTAATTCTCATCTCTTACATTTCTTCATACATGTATGCATGCACACAACGTTATAATTTAATTATTTTATAAGCTTAGAATCTATAGTATTATATATATATATATATATATATATATATATATATATTTGAGTGTATATTAAATATGTGCATATCTTGTGTGTTATATATATATATATATATATACATATACATATGTATATATATATATATATATATGCACACACACACACACAAAATATGCACATATTTAATATACACTCAAATACATTATGATACACATATGAGAACTATTACTAGTATTAATATACTGCTTTATTATTATGTATATTATAAATTTATAAGCATTACTATATATTTCGTATGGTAATCTTTACTTTGCAGTCAAAAATGTATTAAACCGGAAATCACGCTCTCTTTTTGTTTAATTTTGTCATATATTACTTGTTAGCATAGCTTGTGTGTTGATCAAGCAATTCTTTACTTAGTTTGGCATTTATTTGTTTTAATGAAGCTCAGTTACATAGATATATAGGATTTCACATTAACGTTATAATTTTCGTATATTTCTTACTCTAAAATGCATATAAAATTAACGTTAGTTCTTTCACGCGTTTCCACGGCTTGTGTTTTAATAAACCAATGCCCCCCTACTTAAAAATGGGGTACTTATATCTCATTTAATTATCCGTATATCTAAAAATGTAACTCTTTCGGGCGTTTGACAGAGGGTACATGCAGTCTATTTCGTTAATAGGCTTAAAAAATTAATTCTAGAACAGACTTATTTTAAAATCAATATCCTTTTACTCACTATATCATTTTGTCCTACGAAAAATGGATCTTTCTATGAAATGTAGTGAATTCCCCCGTCTAAAATGATGGAAATAGATTTGATTTATAGAAAAATGTCATTCTTTGAACGAATACTTGTGATTCTTCTGAATAATAAACCATTAAATTAGTCACTCTTCACTAACACAGTGGTTTTATATTGTACGTATTTGAAAGAGGATTCGAATTGTTTTCTTCTGAAATGTTCCATTTTATGAATATATAATATGTTATGATTTAAAATTTTTCTAAAGTTTACCACTACTATATAAGTTTATTTCCAAAATTTACTTTCTTAATTTCTTAAGATCGAGCTGTGATAGTGAAAAGTGCTTCGATGCGCGCTCCCACCGGCAATCAAACCTGCAAATCACTTGTTGTGATTCTTTTGAGAAGAAGCAGAGTTTCGAGAGTTGATTGGGAGCTAAAATGCTGACGGAGGGAAAGTGGAGAACAAAATCATGGTTTTGGAAAAATATTTTGGTTGTTGAGTTCTCGATTTAACTCAGATTGGTTGTTCATAAATTTGAACCTTTTCACCATCATGACACTAATAATTTACAGCTAAAGGAGGATGGACCTTTTGATCATATTATAGGAAGTAGAAGTTCGGTACTCGATAGAGGACAACAAAATCCTCTCATAAAAATAAAAGTGCCATTGCTTTTTAAGTCTTCAGAATATTAATAAATTGAAACATGCCGGTATGGTTTAATGGAATAGTTTTCAAATCTAGAGAGACAGAAATAATTAGCTGTGTCATGAAATAAACGATTGAAATCGTGAAGAATGTTTAGTCCCAACATACATTCTGTTTACTATGCATTGAGTTTCCAACGTGGTGTCATTGATATCGATGTGACTTATTTATTATTGACGGTCACTATAAAGTATAAGAATAATATTTATGTCCAGAAAATATTTATGTAATCAAGATATAAAGGTTTTTTTCTATTATTCACTTTTATAATTAGTAAGAGTTTTCCTAAAACTGATCTTAATCTAATCTGACCTTAACTTGACTTTGTATAAATTTTAACGTTTAGTTTCGGCATATTTGATAGTTTTCATAAGATGGTATCTAACTTTTAATCATATCGATGGCACAAGAAAGCTCAATCAGTTCGTTTACTTATTTTTACAGAACAGACAACTGAAATTCCAAAACCTGAAACGAATGATGGGAGAATTTTCATATTCCATTTCAAAGAATAGAATTTCCTTAATTTGATCGATTAAGTGGGTATCACACCGCATAATGTGGCGTGGCCACCGTAACCTAATTCGATAGTATCATAATGTAAAACTTATTGTTAGATTGGCGAGGGAAGGAATTACATTTGCCGTCCAGATATCGCGTAGACAATGAAACATGGCGACGAGCGTATTCTGTGGCGACCGCTGCTGGGTTACGAGTCTAAATTGCTATCCATTTTGCATTCGGAGAAAGGCAGGATAACTGACAAGTATTTTTCGAGACGCAAGCGGACACAGATAAGGCAGAATAGATGCAATTGCCGAGAAATAAGCATGGGGAGATTACAGAAATCTATTACCCCGCCTTGTTTTTTCCCGCCGTAAAATTCAATGGGGACTGCGGTCCGTAAGACAATGAAAAAAAGGCCGAAGCTTAACTGAGTTCTAACCAGAGCGTAACGTCGGCCGATATGGGCAACAGAGATGGGATAAAAGGCAAATTATTGGTGCGGGAATACAAGCGGAGAGATGGGGTTGTTAAGGAACGGAGTCCAACTGCCGAGGGAATCGTAAAAATTAATTCCATATCTACTTGCCTCTGTGCATGTGTTTATGTATACATATGTACATCTATATGAGCCTATACAGTGTTTCTAAAATTCGTGAAAACAACTTAGCAATGCTGCCACGACTGTAGTTTTTAAGGTACTTTTTAAGATATATTCATGTCTTTCGCAGGATGCAGTCACTGAAAGGAAAGTAAATGAGAAAATAATGATGACGAATTTATTATTGCGAAGCTTTCAAGGGTACTTTTACAACTAATTCTTATTTAAGAATATTCGAACCCGGGACCTCAGTATTACTAGGCTGCCATGCCAATCTCTACGCCACCGAGGTCGGCGTATTATATAATAATTATTGTAATTCTATTATTCGCGGGATTCGAAGTAAAATTTGTTGAAAAAAGTTGTAGTGAACCTCGCACCTAATTAGTTAGTAAATAGACCAGTGATCTGTTTTCAATTGAATTGAGGAGGATAGAGAATCGAAATCCTGAAGCCCGAAAAACGGCTTCATGATACACCACAATAAATTTTACAAACGACCAAGTTTTCGTAGCAAGGTTACATCTTCAGGTCCTAAAATGTAAAAGGTGTAATGGAAAATTGTGTATGACATCGAAATCACAGAAGCGAATAATAGGACAGAAATTACATAAAATGAAACAAGTAAATGGGAACATTGCAATAATTCAGTGATAACGAAAAAACAATGGAGATCACAGGAAAATTGGCATTTTAAACATACTAGAGAATTAACCTCGTATTGATAGATATAGAATTAAATGCAGGAGTATTTAATAGAAAAAGTACTAATGAAATATTAAGGAATATAAAAGAAGACAGAGACAGAGATTAACAATTTCCCTCATTCAGTCCTTGTCTTTAATTAATTTGGAGGATATAATGATTTATAACGTGTTTTTACAGGTACACGTGTTTTTACCACGATTCTCGGCGTTGTCTTTGGTGTCCATTACCCTCAACAGCAGTGCATCCGCCACCTTTGCTTGTCAGATCAATTTCCCCGCTCTGCCATACATTCATTCTCGCTATTTGAGTGATTTTCACTAAACGAAAGTACTTCTACGCTAATCATCTGCTCCATCCGAGCGCGACACCACATCATTTTAGTCTTTGCCAATAATATCAATAAAGCGATTGAAACATATTATACTATACCATAATAATAATGCGAAATCATTAGTGAAAACTTAACTGGTCGCACCCCGAAAACCTGCACGAATGGTCGTGCTGGGTCATTATGACCCGAGATTGATAAAATGCAATTAATAAAACGTTTTCGAGATACTTTTGAATTATTTTACCTCTTTAAATTAGTAAACTTCCTTATGTAAGATTTGTATATTTTTAATAAAATTTTTCCTACCTGTTTTGTACACAAAAAAAAACAAACATACGAGTGAATTACAACTATTTTGTATTAAAATTTTTTGTTACGCCGCACAATGGGCTAGAATCGAAAAAAGCTGGCCAAAAATACGAAAACGCTTTTCTTGCGTTCGGACTACAAAACTTCGCATGATTGATTAAGAATAAATCCTGCATGCAACTATGGAAGTAATTTAGGTTGGATCCTTCACATTAAAATTATACAGGGGGTCAAAATTGACCGATTTTTGCGAAAATTTCCAGTTTCCGATTTTTCGCCAAATTCTTCAAATTCAAGTCGATTTTGAACCCAAACTAGGAAAAACATCGGGTAAAATGTGATGCCATATTATAAATATGCTCGTTTTCCTTCATAAGACTTGATTTCGATGAGCTCTGTTGAATATTTATATACTTTACAGAACAAAATGGCGGACCCTTATGTTGGAGCAAATTTTTACCTAAAGCGAGGAAAACAGTAGATTGAGACACCGTGAGACACGGGATTACTTACAACACCATAAACTATGAACCTTCCTCAATGGGAATCTGAAATAAAATCTTCCCCCAATTTGTCCCAATAATATATAAATCGACTTTTCGACACGGCTACAAGGGCCAAATCCGCGCGGCGGAGCACCAGGGTCAGTCCGAGAATATACATGAAGATGAAGGGGCGATAGGGAAGATATTAAGTATTTTTTATGTAACTCTGATAATCGGTTTCCATACATTCCCACATCGTGTTTACAGTTGAATAGAAAGATAACACATTCATAAAGGATGGAATTGCGTATCTATAAACAAAACAAAAGCATAAACAAGCGCGGCACTCTTAGAATGTAGGCCATGGCCATTAAATAAGACCTTTTGTCTTTGGTGTAGCGATTCTCATTAGCACGGTCTCTCTCAATGGATAGCCAAGTAAACACAACTCCTAAATATCGTCTTCGTATTTCTTCTCATCATATCTCCACAACGCATTGCAAACGAAGCGGTGTTACAGGAATCTCTTGTACATACACTTATCACTGCTTCATTTTTATTTACAGTAGAAACCCGTTTAAGGCGCGGTCCTGGTCATTTTCACAGGAACAACAGTCAAAATACTTTCCCGACCCCAAAAGCACTGAAACCCTCCACAGCTGATGGGTCGCCTCAGTCGTAGAGCTAAGAAATTTTTCATTATGTATTCTTTACCCTCCTTTTCTCTACAAGGGCTCCTTTTCAAAGACTAATTTTCTGAGAATAAATGAAGATTTCGCCAGTAATAGTTCGTAATAGTTAATATAATTAGTTAATTATAACGTAATAGTTAATATATTAGTTTAATTATTCGAAATATTACTATTAACTATTAATAATAGTTAATAGTAATATTTAGTTAACAGTAATCTTTTTTCCAGCGTCAGCGTCGATAGGAACTCTAAAATAGTGCGATTTTCCCTGTCGCTTTTTTCGCAGAAAGGAGATTTAAAAGTCACTTTTTCCTTTCCACACAGTCTTAAGAAGTGAACATCTCAAAGAGAACCTGAAAAGGAGTGTTTATTGGGCTGTTAAGCATAGTCTCGGAGAGATCCTGATGCCCTCTCATTGCTGCTGTTAAAATTTTGTTATTCTTCGCTATATGTTTATCTGATGAAATCTGCTCCATTTTAGAGTGATAAATGACCGTTATTCAGTAAGTATGACGTTCTATTTGGGGGAAAAGCAGACAGTCATTCAAATAATGTGATGTAACTAGTATTACAAAACTCGGTTATTGAGCTATCCCGCTTACGATGTGGTTTTCACTTAGTCCTCTGAAGAGCATCTTAATCGGGTTTTACTGTTTTTGATTTTCAAATACACTGAGTATAGCAGATTAGTCCCTTAAAGCGGGGTATCGAACCGTAATACTTTTAGTTCCGGTCTTCTCTCCGATTAATTAAAAAAAAACAAAATCCATTTTAGTTCCGGTTTCTCTCTTTCTGCTGCCGTCGACCCGGTTTGATTTTTCATTACGAACATTCAAATATAATATCCATCTGAAAGTGTTTTTTATATTTCTAATCTTTCCACATGCACTACATTGCACGAACTGTTAAATTTACTTACTTATGATTAATTAATAATTATTATTTTGAATCCGTAGTTATATGCGTTCAGTAATCATTCCTCAGTTTTGACTTCAGTAAATTATGCAACCTTGAAAAACAAAAATTGGATCGGAATTAATAAATATTTCTGATTCAGGAATTTCAGTATTTTCGGTTTGAATTCGGTTTCTAATCGTTCTAAAGTAACGATTTTTTCGTTTTCGGTATTCAGTAAAGGTAATTAACGGATTACAATTGAGGAATCACGTAAAGATTGAAAAAGAAATGAGGAAAATTCGCGCAAAATATAAGATACAGCAGTTGCTAGGACTGGGAGAAATGTAAGGGAAGTAGTGCTTCAGTTTCGTTATTTAAGACAAATTGACACTTGTTATCATAACAAAAAGTGCTAATGAAAAACAGGAAGAATTTCGCGAGGAAAAATACTTTGGTATTCCCTTAAAAACAAAGAGAAAAACACCTTCTGTTATTAAGAAGTAAAAGTTCTGTGATAATATTAATGTCACGCATTAATTAATGCGCAAATTCCTTCTCCGAAATTCGCATTCTCATTTTATACTCTTTGAAAAGGTAATTTTTTATTTATGTGTCCTTTGAGTTTCTGTCCTGCCGAGATTTTTCTTTGTGCTTCTCTACGCTATCAATCTCTCTTCTCCACTTAACTCTTTATTCTCAGAAAGATGAAGTCTGAAGAATGATGTGGGAAAATTCTGTCGTTTATAATGGCTCCCCATTGTCTGCGCTCATTTTCTTTAAAACGCTCACATTTTTATTTGAAAAATGGGTCTGCGCTCTGTCGAATCTCCTTCTTTATTTTCGTTTCTTCTTTATTTTGCATCAATGGAGAGCAACCTTTTCGCATTAAAGTATCAGCGCAACGCTGGAGATTCTCACAGCTAAAAATGGTACGGAGGAATGTGTTGAGGCATGTTATATAAAAGAAATCTTTTCTTCAAAAGACTGGAAATAAATGACATGGAAAATTTAATTTCGTCATCCACTTTAATGAGATAAATTTAACGCGACATATTCTATGGCGAGAAATATTTTGCGAAATGGACGTTCCAAGAACTGCAATAGCACGAGTGTGATTGGTGTTTGTTGTCCCGGCTTCGATTCCAGCGGAGGCATTATTTTCCTGTAGGTGGTTAGTGTTAGGAAGGGTATCTAAATATCAAAATCAATGATGACCATGGGCGAAGTTGGGGTATGATAGGCGCAAATATCGAAATACATAAGAATAGAAGAAGGTTTAGGTAAAAAATTTGGTCAATTATAATAGATTGTTAACTTAACACACGTACATATTAATAAAAATATGCATATATATAGTAGAATCATCTGCTTGGGCCGTGGATTTTTGTAAAATTTGGACTTAAACTTCCGTTGAATATCGAATCAGCTAGGTAAAATATTAAAATTCCAACCATATATAGAAAATGTATGAAATAGATAATAGACCAAGTTAACAAATGTTTAGCCTCCATTCGAGAAAGGCTTTCATTTTGTTTTCATTTGACCAATTAACTGTTCAAAATATGGATGGTAAGATTCAAAAACAGGCCTTAACAAGTTTTACAAATAGTAAATTCTACTCTGAAAGATTATTTTCTTGGGTTTTCTTGCAATTGAATATTTTCGTGAGAAAAACTGGTAAGAGTTGTCCGTATAAATATTCGCAGCTATTCTTAATGACACTTTGGTTTTATGCTTAAAAGCACATAGATCTGATAGATTATCATAAATTTTAAGTGGTTTAGATTCGATCCATACTTGCGAAAACAAATGAGGAAATTTATAAAAGAAATCAATTTGCACCTCTTTGGAACGCTTGGTGCTATTATGCTGAAGCAAAATATTTCGAGACAAGTCGGTTAAAATTGCATTCACACAACGTTTGAGTGAAACCATCGCGAGATGCAGACATTTTATATCGCAGGAGCAAATGAATTCGGTTAATGCATCTCAGCTTCCTCAGAATGTTTCCAGAAAGTAGAAGTTTTTCTCCATTAAATTACGCTTGGGAGACATTTTAAGTCATTCCCAAGAATTTTAATTCATTTCTCACAATGGGAGTTGGGCTTCTACATTTAAACTCTTAAGGGCTCAGCTGAGGTAAATGGCACCTCTCGTTTAATGCAATCCTTTATTTGGGGCAATTTTCCATAATCGACATCTCGCGACCTCTTTCCGCCTGAATCAAACCAAGATTCCAACGTAGGATGGAAGGAAAGCTGATTGCGGGCAATGATATGATCTCCTTAAATAAGGAATTCACAGATTGAATCGATTTTTCCCGAGTAACCCGATTCTGAGATTATCCTCAAGAATCCGATCGAAGTCTTCCATGTCTATCGGTAAAGTCATTAGCCAGGAAACTGGTTAGAGCCTCCCATCATGAGCTTCTGAAGCATTTGGAGATGAGGCAAAATGAGGAATGAGGTTCCTCATTGAGTCAATATTCTACGGCAAAAGTCCGCCTTATAATAACTTAATGAGTTTAGCTTTCGAAATTAATCAATAAACATTGACTAAAATGAGTGCCTTCATTTAGTGCCACTAATAATTCAAAATGTGAGGCCTCCTGAAGGATAATGATGGAACCTACTTTATGTTAAAGCAGACAGAGATACATCGTTAAAAGTTAGGCGGCTTAGACTCCAGTTCAAGAAAAAAAAATCTTACATTGTCATCCCATACACGTATTATCAGCAGGTCATTGGCCCTCTAAGGCAAATTGATGTTCTAAAATCTCTTCCCCTCCACCGTTGCCACCTGGTCCAAAGACCAAACTGCAGCGTATTTTTCAATAAATAAAATTTGTTCCATGTCTTTCTTACGGAAGTTATTGACATCGGATGAATAGATATATGAAGATCTAAATTTATAAACATATACACAACTATGAATATTGTAGAAGATAGGTTAGTACTAGGCGGAGAATGTTATTAATTTTTGTAAATGGTGAGAATTAGATTTCGCTATTATAAAGCAGAGGCGTCAGTGTAGATGAGCGTACTTTACAAATGAAATCAGTCATCGATAGGAAAGGAAGCACGCAACGGAAAGATCCAGGGCCGGTAAATACGAGTGAAAAGGAGCTCGTTTTTCCTTCTTCTGTAATGCCCCGCTGAACGACTTCCGATTGGTCCACAAGTCATTGGATGTAGTGAATGGAAATCAGAGGGTGGGGAAGACTGAGATGCGATGAAATGTGCTGAGGACGGGAATACAACTATGCTCTAACGTAGATTTGCTCATACTTGCACTAGTATTTTGTACAAGCCTTAGAACGAAATCCTTGTATGTAAATATAATCATAAATATTTTTTGCCTATTTTAGATAGAATACTTCGTATATGTGTTAATCAGTTGTGAGGATATTATTTGTACTCTGCTGTTATCTTTCCAGATAGTAAATTATTGATATAAGAGTTATTCTATCTAAAAATGCAATAACTTTCTTTTATTTTTGAGATATGAGATTTTCATTTAAAGGCGAGGAAATGTAAATTTAAGAATTTAACGGGCAAAGTGAATCTCTGACTGCGTCGACGCATTCTGCACGATTGAAAATTGTTAGCATTCTGTTAGATAACTTTGGTTTTCTTAAAACAGTGATGATTTCTCAGAGTAAATTGTACGTCTAAACTATTGAAGAATTAGCAAGCCTATCTTAAGATAAGATATATATCCGCATTTGTCTTCCCAATTCAGTTTATATCATGAGATGTCCTATCATGGCTGATAGCATGGCTATTAATGAATTAATTTCAGTCTTCGATGCATGTTATTTACAATTATTTAGTCCTCATTTGTGCATAAAATATTTTCCTATTTATTAAGGTACGCAGTTCCGTGAATATTTGCTGACAGTAGATTCTAAACTATCTTTTCTAAGATTCGCCGAATTTAATACAATTTTTATAGAATAGCAATAGAATGCAAAATAAAATCCCGGAATAAATATGGACTTGGAATTCTTTCCTCATATTCGATCCGTCATAAAATCAATTAATCCATTATTGCTATAAATTGAAAGATATACTTAAAAAAATCAATATAAAAGGATCAAGTAAAGAAAAATGCAAAATATTGTGATTCTATAAGCACGTTCACAATTGAAGTTTTGCTCAGATATTTCGTTGTTCCGATTAATTTCGCTGAGAGAAGGGCTTTCGATAGAATTTCCGAAGAAGGTCCAATTCAAGGTCTTGGAAAGCCTTAGTCCCCGTTGTCCGAGTTATTAATGTTATTCTCCCGTTGCAATTCAATACCGCAGACAATTGAACCTCAGATGAATGGCTACTATAGGCCTTTCTGCGCTCTCAGAGAAATGATTTTTCTCGTCTTCCGGCTTTGTTTAGACACTGGTTACTTCTACGAAAAGGATATTTTATCGGAAAATAATATTTTTTAAAGTATACGGTACTTAACGTAACACATCTTTACTAATCATATTGCGATATACTATATCCACAAGAACATCTCATTCATCTTCAGTTGCTTTTCCTGACAAAATTTCTCGTCTTTCTTTTCGAGAATTCGGTTAAATGCTAATCCAG
Organism: Pachydiplax longipennis; assembly: GCA_036926295.1. Classification (NCBI taxonomy): domain Eukaryota; kingdom Metazoa; phylum Arthropoda; class Insecta; order Odonata; family Libellulidae; genus Pachydiplax; species Pachydiplax longipennis. The sequence continues at coordinate 2,092,148 of JAVFKF010000054.1, forward strand.
AAAAAACTACATTCTACAGGTTGAGAGATTTTCAAGCAAGAAACGGTTCATATACACTTAAATTATAGCTAATACAAAAAGAAATACGCGTATTTTGATAACCAGTGATTAAATGTAGTAAAGTCATAGTGGAATATAGGTTTTCTAAGTACTGTTTAGCCTTTTACATTATTTTTTCGTCATAAAATAAACTCCGTTACGTATTGCTCGACATCTTTATTGCAAATATAGCAAACCTGTTTTTAGAGGATTAATTAATTTCAGGATGAGATAGTTTTCCGCTTAATACAGGGATGGCTATTAGTATTGGAAGGGGGCTTCATAATTACATGTCAATTTTATCTGGGTAGGTCTCTGGGATGTTTGGCTGACATTTATCATGCGGAGGTTGATCGAAGAAACTAAATCACGTATATCTGATATGAAAATCGTTTCATTTTTAATACACAATACAGAAATTTATTAACAAAATATGAACATATCCCGTTATTCTCAATTGGAATATTTGGCGGACATTTCTAATGCGGAAGTGGTTGATTTTAAATATTTAAAACTTCAATTTATTTAAAAAAATATGACCATATCCTGTTATTTTTTAGTTTTTGACCTCATTTTCCTGTATTGTGTAATTCTCTATATCCTTAGTAGCCTCGTTCAAAATATATTAAATTAATAAAAGTAGCCTCCCGGATAGCCAAATTGGCAACGCGTTTAAATTTCGTGAATTTTTTATACTTCTGGCCGATGACGAAGTCTTCATCTGACACAATCAATGTGTTTCGACCACTATATTTATGTATTATACTATACTACTATAATTTTAGACAGGGACACGTCTTCGTATTCTGCTTAACAAAGGTCCACGCGTTTCATATGGAAATTCATTCCATTTCCGAGTATCACCGTTTCCGTTAAGTACGAGGAACTCTAAAACACACAGTCTTTTTTTCTGGATAAGAGAGGTTTCCCCTTTGCAAAGGTTCCGCTTAAGCCAAGTTTCACTGTATATGCTTCAAAAACACGTATGTTAAACCAGTATAAACATTTTATTCTTACTAATATCGTTATTACTTATTGTTTCGTATACATGCTATTAATTTGCCACTCTTACTTAACCAATAACTAGCAGAAACTTGAATATTGCATTCTGCGCCATAGCTGAGATGATATTATACGACAATACACGCATGATATTAATATTTTGTTCCCTCGATATCCCGCAGGTATACCAATCATATTTTAACACTTTGGTTCCAATAGTTGAAGTATGCGTTTACATCCATTCTTAGTGAATAGAATATCAGCAGTGTTTTACCGATCCTTCGTCGAATAAAATATTTATGTGTGAAGAGAATAGAACGGAAAAGGAATTTCAAGTGGAGCGTTTGGAAAGAAACCGCGAGGAAATTTATTTGGGGATATATATCGGAAGAAAGGAACCCTCATAATTTCCTATCACCCTATTCCTTCCCTTTTCGATTCTCTCTTGTTTTTTTTCGCAGTCCGATCACGTAGCGCGGGGCGGCGCTACAAAAAAAATCAGGCGCTATCGATACACAAAAATCTGGAGAAATCATCAATTTCGTCGGCGTCGACAATTTCCATTGGGAATCTAACGGCCCGTGTGACTTGACGGTGGGAGCGAAGTTTTTGGTTTCAGGTTTCGCCGGTGGAGGCGCAGCGGAAGGCTTTTATGGCGTATCAGTTTAGGTGAAAGGGTAAAAGGAGTCAGAAAGGCGTGGGAATAAAAGAGCGGGTGGAAAAAGAAACAGGAAAATGGAGAGGAAGAAGATGGTTGGGAAGATTGCAAAGGGAGAAGTTGAGGGAATAAGTGGATAGTGTGGCAGTAATCTGACAGATGGACGGAGAAATGGATTTATAGAAACGAAATAGAGATTGTGACCCGTTAAATGGATGATATGCTGCGATTCCGTTTACAGATTTCAAAACTGAAATGTATCCTTCGGTATAGCAAAATCATTTTGGTAAATTCCACAGATTCGAGAGTAAATTTGTGGCTTTCATTGAGAGGAAAAATAAATTAATCGGGAAAATTTTTCACGATGAAACTATAAACAATGCATGTATACGAAACTATATGTTTAATTTTTGAATTACTAATTGAATTTTATTTACTATATGTATAATTTTTGTTTTGTTATAAAATTAATATAAGGCCACCGAATATTATTCTGTAGTATATTTATACAACAGGATGTACAGTAAAACTCGTTGAAGACGATTAAAACAAGATTCCACTTTACACGCGGTTTTCTCCAATCCCGTTCCCCATCGCACTAAACATAAAGTAAAAATATGACGCTCTATTACCCGCTTAAAAGGCTGATTTTTCCTGTTTATAGATGCAAGCCAACCCGCTTTAACCAGTCGTCTTCCTAATTTAATTACCGAAAAACACACAAAAATATATTACGAAAATGCAACCAGTATTACACACCAGTTCGTGAGTTTATTTTTTATATTTCATCTTCACCTGTGGTAAATACTCGCAAAGCAAACTAAAGCACTATTTTCGTTTTAAGATGTAAAGCAATTATTAGATCGCAGGGAAAAATAAAATGCCATACCGTTTATATCTACATCTACATCTACATGAATACCCTGCAAGCCGCCTTTCGGCGTGTGGCAGGGAGTGTAAACACCAATCGATTGAGCTACTTTTTTAGCCTATTACTATCGCGTATTGTTCGCGGAAAGAATGAGTTCTTAAATCGACTAGTTCTAGCGTCTATTTCTCTTATTTTGCTCTCATTGTCGGATCGGCCGAAGTAACAGGGGGGTCGCATAATGTCAACTACGTCATGGGAAAACGTGCTTTCTCTAAATTTATTAAGGAGTCGCAACCTAGCTTCTAACCGCCTTTCTTTCAATGATGCCCAACCTGTATCTGAGAGCATCTTCGTGACTCTTACCTTTTTCTCGTAGCATTTTTTAACGAAACGTATCGCTTTGCGTTGAATTTTCTCAAGTTCGGGGGTACCCGTTTCATATGGGGTCCCATATACTTGCCGCGTATTCAAGATGGGGTCTGACCAAGGAGAAATAACATCGCTCTCTAACTACCTCTACGCATCTACCAACAATACGTTTTATGAAGCCCAGCTTTTTACTAGCTTTACCGTAGATTTTACGAATGTGAGTGCTCCAATTTAAATTATTGGTAAGAGTTATCTCAAGATACTCAACTGATTCGGCTACATTTATGACTATTCCATTTATTAAGTATGAGTAATTATGACGCAATTCTTTCTTTTCGAAGAAACTAACTACGGAGCATTTACTCACATTGAGATCTAGTTCCCATTTTTCGCACCACTATTGAATTGTTATTAAATCGTTAGATAGAGAAATACGATCGTCATCGTTAGATATTTCTCTATATATGACCGAGTCATCCGCGAATATCCTAACATTGCTATCTATCTCTTCACTCAAGTCATTAATATATATTAGGAAAAGAAGAGGACCAATTACGCTTCCCTGAGGTACACCTGAGGTAACTTTGACTCTGTTCGAAATAACGCCATCATGTACTACTTGTTGTTCCCGTTCGTAAAGAAAGTCCTTAACCCAGTCAATTACTTCTTTATTAATTCCCGCTAATTTTAATTTGTAAATTAACTTATAGTGGGGGACTCTGTCGAAAGCCTTCTTAAAATCGAGGAAAATTGCGTCTACTTGCTTTCTACTCTCGGCAGACTTTAAGATGTGAACGAATAGCGCAAGTTGTGTTTCGCACGATCGCGACTTACAACGTGCTTCTCTGAAACGAATCGTAACCAGTGTTTACTGTAGTCACCTTAGCATTTTCTAAAGGACTATAGGAATTTCACAAATATAGGCTCCTACCAGAAGACGAACATGGGATCACTTACACCTAAAGTGAACATTGCACAGTGGGCTAGAATCGAAAAAAGCTGGCCAAGAGGCCAAAAATGGTTTTTTTGAGTGCGGATTTTGAAACTTCGCATATATATTTAGAAAAGATTGAAAACTTGAACGTTTATCCGAAAAATTCGCGACTGCCCATTTCTGTGAAAATGGTTCAAGTTTGACGCTAGGTTCTCCATGACAAATTTCTTATACTACACCACAAATTAAAGATACACGACCTAGGTTTCGTGGCGAAGCCACATGTGGCGAAGCCACACACACCTGATGATGTGGCTTCGCCACGAAACCTAGGTCGTGTATCTTTAATTTGTGGTGTAGTATAAGAAATTTGTCATGGAGAACTTTGTTGTCACGCACTACCACCAAGTGAGACCTGAGACTGTGATGTTGACGCTAGGTATCTTTTTAACGCGTAAAGATATCGAAAAACAACGAACGGGAACATAAAAGTCAATCTTTTCTAAATATATATGCGAAGTTTCAAAATCCGCACTCAAAAAAACCATTTTTGGCCTCTTGGCAAGCTTTTTTCGATTCTAGCCCACTGTGCGTTGTTACCAATCTAGCTGTCCACTAACCATGAAATCAAAGCATCAATAATATCACGAACATAGAGGAACTTTTCACGATTAGCTAACGAGAAGATCAGTCTTGACTTGTAACTGAGGGCTGATGAAATATGTTTTTATAGCCAACAACTGGTAACTAATATTTGTTCACTAAAAATGGAAGTAAATGAAACATTTTCCACATCGTTATGTTTGGTATACCATTTTAAGATAACTGAATTCTAAGACTTTGAAATTTAACTGTAAACCGTTTAAATTTCTGTAACAGGAGGTGAGTATCGTAACTATGAATGGATCTACTATAGGATAAAAACCCTGATAAAGTTCACTCTGTAATTTCTCTTAAATGTTTCACATAATTACTTGAAATGAGATTTACAAAGGTCATTTGCATTTCATGGTATCAAACAATTTAGGGCGTTTGAGAATTTTTTTAATAGTGGGGGGTCGACAAAGCCATAAATCAAGCACAAAATAGCATAAAAATCAGGGTAAGGCAAAGATTTATCCCAAAATGTAATAAAGTGGTGACACATTTGTATTTCAGTATATACCCCGTGAATAAAATTCACAGTAAAAGGGGTTATTTCACGGAAGTCAATCATTTAGCATGAAGAAAACACTAAATACTGATTCCTCAACTATTTTTTCATTTTTGACTGATGTACTCGACAGGTTTAATAACCATTATCACCTGATAACTAAGATAAATCCCTGAAAAATGGTGAAATTAATTCAGATTAACAGATTTATCATTGAATGAGTAATAAGTCTGAATTCTATATATACTGCGAACCGCTAATGCCGTGCGTCCGTGGTACCACTCAAACAATTTTTTTCTGAGCTCATAATTGAGTTTGAGCCTACAAAATTCCATTCCAAAAGCCCCCAAAATCCCCCTGGCAACGCCTGTTAAACAATTACCGCAGATAGATTTCATATACATAAAATTTACGCATGAAAATTAAACTAACAAGGAGTGACTCACACGTTTGTCCGGGAGCTTTGATAAAATTTTTTGTTAGATTAGGAAGCAATGAAAAAGTGTAACAGCATTTGCCTGCATGGGCCTTTGCTGCAATAACTCATTGAAAATTGAGAAGCGGAGGCAAAACCGCAATACACGCCCGTAATAAGGAAATTTGATACAATTAACGCGTATTTTGCTATTATATCATTAATCTTATTTTTGTTGTATGTATTTTATTATATATATATTACTTAATTATTAATAGACTAAATAAAAATAAGAAATAACTAGTTGCCCCTTGCGAAACTTTCGCAGACGAACACTCAAATTCCCACACGGAAATACGTTTCAACTAATACTAAACACTACAAACGTATCCGCAAACACTAAAAAATACCAGAAATACACTCCTTTATATACTGTATCAGTTTCCGTTTCGATATACCTCTATTTTAGCTATAAATATCGTTATCTACACATCCAGCAAAGAAACTCTATGGGCAAATTCAAGGTCTTGCGTTTTCCAGTGCCTTACCATTTGAACCTAAAGGAATCCCTAACTTATAAGAAGAGATATTTAATTCATATTAAATATCATAAATGCTTTAAAAACTTTCTTTTAGCAATATAATCATGACTACTACGCGTCATCACTATAACGGTATATGCATTTGATTTTATAACGAATACCTCAATTCACTCTATGGATATATCACATAGCGAATTGAAACAAAAATCAAAACATCACTAACAGCTTTACGTAAACTATCTGTAAACCGGTAATGATATATCACTTAAAGCTTCAGGTTAAACGTATATAACCAAGATAAAACAACAATATATACCTTCTGCATCCATGTTATTTATTTATTTCCTAGATTTTTCTCTTCACTCAAAATTATAAAAATGACTATTACTCGTCTGCAGTAAAATTGCATCTTATCCATTTCCTGAATCAGAGTTATTCAATTAATGAAAGATTGGCAATGGACGACGCGAATGAAAGTTATTCTTATTCAAGGACTCTCATTTTCAAAGTGGTATTTAATTAAACAGGGATATAAACAATTTTATAATACACACCATTCCGCTTTACATCACTTTAGTTTAAATTCCAATTTAGATAAAGGGGATATTAAACATAAATTTACACTATCGAGCAAAAGTGAGACACGGACCTTTGTATTCAGCAAGGCTCATGTTTCTGTGACTGTTGTTCTGCTATCAGAATTTGCCAGTCTACATCGGTTTATTAAAGTAAAGATACATACGACGTCGAGGTCTTCGTTCATGGAAACTATCATATTACTTGCGACATTACCTGTTTCAATCGTTTAAAGGCCGAGAATAGGTATTTCTATTTTTAAATTGTTTACAAATGTCACTGAGTAAACAAAAAAAATCTGAATGTAGCAACCCGGGTATATTTTCGTCCAGGACGTAACGCGATGATTTAAATATTAGCATTTTTCATTTGCCTTACTATTTTTAGCAGGAACCTGAAAACCTTTCCTTTCAAATGGTCATTCATTTATATGCATTGGTGGAGTGAGAATGGAGAAAAGCCCCGGTCACCAAAAATGTCTTTTAAAATAATATATAGAGGATATAATTTATTAATAATTCCGTTACATAGAGTTCGTAAGCGATAATTTTCTATTTAAGACTTCTTATAAGAACGAAAAAAGAATTTACATTCGAACGATTTAGGATAGGACCATAAATCTACATCTATATCTACATATGTGTAGATTTACTCTGTCAGTCGCCTTATGGTGTGTGGCAGGGGGTACATGCACCTTGACTCTACTTTTCTAATCAACTACTTTGTTTATTCATTCTCGGAAATATGAATTGATTGGAATGTCACTAGAATTTATATCTCTATTTTTCCCAGTATTAGAACGATATATGTAACAAGGAGGGCGCATAATGTCGTTTACACATTCTATGAATTTATTATTTATTTATCGTAGTAAATTTAATCAGCGATCTCCTTCCAAAATCTTATACATACAATAATCACCATTCTGTATATATTTATCCGTCCAATGCCAGTAACTCCCGTAAGAAATACATCGAATAAATTTTATGGAAGTATGTCTCAACTTCCTGACACGATAGAATTATGGAATCTAAAAAAATCGATAGAGTTTCGATAGACTACTGCATATGGATATCTTTTGGTCCAAATTATCCATGTTGTTAGACGTTGAATAATTTACTCGTATCCGTGGGTATAGAGAGAGAAAGAGAGAGAATGATTTGAAAGAGCAAAAGGGGCTCCAGATGCTGAAATTTATTCGCAGGGTAAGTGGAGGAGGGTAACAGTTCGGAAAGGGTTTCCCAGTGTTTTTTCGAAGGGTATGGGGACAATTACGTCCGGGAAAAGTGAGGGCAGAATCAAGGAATTCGGTTGGTGGAAAAAATTGGAGGGAAAAGTATGGGAATATCGATGCGGAAATATCGAAGGGAGAAAATGAGCAAAGGAGAGGGATTACGCAAAATGAAATAAATAAATCGATGCAAAATTCTTAAAGAATATGGTCGGGACGAAAGATTAGATGAAACGAAATTGAAATAACCGGTTAAGACGCTTCTCAAGAGCTTAAGAGAAAGCTGCATAACAAGCAGGATTCCATTATAACCGTGTGATTCTAGTTGCCTTACACGATAAAATTTTGATGAGTTGTCAGCTTCTAGCACGAAGAGGGTGTCTTCCTTAGTTACTTAATTTCAGCAATTTTTCACTGCTACTACTTCTTTCACTCTACTTATGAGCCCAGGAAACGCCCATTTTATGACGATTTTAATGTGTTTTCTCCTTAAGATTGTGACGGAATAAAACACTTTAGAAATGGGTTTTAACCTATGTTTTGTCCTGAGAAAAAAGTGATAGGGAAAATCTCACTCTTTGTTAGAATTGGTATCGAATCCGATGATGGGAAAAAGATTACAATAACGATATCTTCATTTAATTCTCACAAAATTAGTCGTGGAAAAGAGGAGAAGAGCAAGGAACAGTTTCAGAGGCAAGGAGAAGAGTGAGTACGGCGACACAGATTATGTAAATATTTTTTAGACTATAAAAATGTTGTGAACGATTCGCAAAATAGGGTTACAGTGCATCTTGGGACGGGAAAAATCCGCGTCTTATGCGGGTAGTAAAGCGTCTTATCGGTATCTGTATGTAAGACCGCGTGTGAAGTGATGTAGCGGGGGCTTCTAAAACGGGTATTACTGTATATCAAAAAATAGCGGAAGATGAAGAAGAAAATTATGCGAGAGGGAAATGAAAGGAGAGAAGATTGGTAGGGAGAGAGAGAATGGAGGAAGATGAAAAAACGGAGAAGAGCACAAAGGCGTATGAAGATATAAGCAAAGAAAGCGATGGAATGAAAGGGCAGAGATAATAAAAGTGGGGAGGGTTATTGGGAATCCTGGGATAGGTGTTGAAGAGGGTGGAGCCTTCATTTCGTCTGCTCGGTGATATTGAAAGTTGCGCGATTGGGTCTCTCCGATATTGCTTATTTTTTGATCTCTCCGTGATGTGCATTCCTTACATAGATCCGCCTGCACTTTTTATATCCCAATTAGACGAATTAATGCCACGGAAATTGTTGAGTATTTCTACATTCCTCTTACCAACAACATTTTAACACCATCCGATAATTGAGATTATCTGGGAATTTTTTTACTTAATTGTTACAATGTATACAAGAGTTTCTGAGATTTTTGTATTGTTACTTATCGCAGTACGCTATAACAGTTCAAATTATATATTAGTGTAGGCAGGTGGAATATTGCGGTTATTGGACGGGATTTTTAAGTAATAATCCTCTGTAAATTAAGTATTACAAATTGGTATTTATTCGAAAAGTACATTTCCAAAGTGTCTTCGTATTATATTCAGAACAACACGCTCTCTGTATTGTTCGGATAGAGTTGGTTAATAAGAATTTTGAGGGATGTCTTAATCTCATATTTTATGGAATAAGAATAACGATCTGCAGGTTTTATCAAGTGTAAATGTCTGTCTTTTCGCTTGAATTCCTCTAAGTAAGATAGAAGATAATAATGATGCATACGAGTACATTCTCTATCCTCACGTTCACGTGATTCTACTCTCCTAGTAGATTACTTTCGCGTATCTTTCTCTGTAAATATGAATTCTTGAATCGACTGGTGCTTGATAGATTCAAGGTATTTCAAGATTTTCTCCGATCTTCCTCGCAGTATCAGAGAGGCTTGTGTATCAAGGAGTGCGGATCATCTCGTCTACCTCTTCAACAAATGTACTCTCTCTGATTTTACTAAGCAAATTGAGTCCTAAGTTAACTCTTGAAGCATCCAAGTAACTCTCACTGATTTTTCATAGCAATTCTTTGCAAAACGTATTGTCCTTCGTTGTTTCTTGTCTAATTCGTAAATCAACACTTTTAAAAATTGCATACATTGCATGCACACTCATTGGGAGAAGCTAGACGATGATCCTTTATGTTTGTGATTTTGTTGGTTCAATCATTTATCTAAGACGCGGGCATTGATACTTAAGTGCTCAAGAATATAATGGAAATACTGAGTACTCTGTAACCGATAAGTAAGGATGCATCCAGTTTCAATTCTTTCAAAATCGTCTTCTTCAGAATTATATAAATAAGTTCATCATTTATCAAATTATCATTTAAAGTAAACAAATGTCGCCGGGAGTCCTGCATTTTATAGAAATTTTATATATTTTATAGAGTAATTTTATCACAAATTTCAATTTCATTATTTCACCTCTCTGAAGTACAAGTACCAAGTATTCTTTCTATCTTACCATAATTAAGGTATTATTTGTTATGAATTTAATCGGTAGATTGTATAATAAGAATGCTCGTTATTTCTACAGTGTTTTCTTATATCCTTTTTATGATAAGGGTTTTCTGTTCTGTTATCTTTCCGTTAACTCTCTCTCTCTCCAGGTTTTTGCAGGTTTTCCAAAGGGTAAGGTTTTTTAAGGGAGTTTATTTCTTCTAAGCTTCGCTCTGTTTTCTTTTAATCCGAACTAAACACTTTCTCTTTTACTACTAATTTGAATTCACATTAAAGTAGTACTTATCGATAGGGTTTCTATGGTTAAATGGAAGAGGAGATTTAAGAGTCTCTCTTAATTTTAAATCAATAATTAATCATACATCATAATCAGTAATTAATCATACGATTTCTTTTATATTAATAATGAGCTGAATTGAAGAGGAGGCTTTATAGCTTCGATTTCGCCAAAATAAATACGCCATTTATTTATCTAATCCATTAACTAGGTCCTTTCGCTTGATATTACATTCACAGTATGCGCATTATTAGCCAAGGAAACTGACGCAATGGGTTTGTAAGCGATGATTTTTTATAGAATAGTAGAGGTGACTGAAGGCGAAGTGTGCATTGGAGTGGGCTTCAACAGATCTCCATATGGGCGACATTAGCCGCCTCTTGAGGTCGCAACCAATACCTACAAACACACTCATTCCTTTCCAACAAGTCCGCTCCTTTAGTGTTCACCATTTCGCTTGCATTTTACTACTTCAGAACGACCCGATTAAAACGCTCTTTTCTCACTGTCCCTTTCACACGACACACATGATAAAAATATATTATAGAGTGAAAATGACCAAACTTATGTAAAAAAGGAAAACAATCTTTTGCACAAAAAGGAATCCTCACTTCTTTGACGAGAACACAGCCAGTACCACTCAACGCGGATTTCCTGTTTATCTACAGCTTTGGCATGTAAAGCGAACTAAAGATGATTTCTTTTTGAAGTGTAAAGCATTTATTCAAAAAGTTGTCCAATAACCTCTCCCTTTCGTTTTCTGGCGTAAAACATGTAAAATATTGTAATATCTTGGTTATAACGCTATCCCGCTCCTACCGCTGTTTTAAATCGATTCCATGGAAAGCGTCTTAACCGGGTTTTGCTATATTTTATTGGGACGAAGACCTCTGTGACTGTAACTGTTTGTACCATTTTTACCGCTTGACCTATTTGTTGTTTGCCAATATTCCTCCTTACCTTTCCACTTCTCTCGACTTACCTTCCGAACACCTGTTTCACGGATTTACAGCGACTCTACTAGAATATAGATGGCAGCAATGAGCCGCCAATAGCGAAAAAATGAAAACCTTGTTTCTCAGCAGAACGGACGGATATTTTCTTCTTCTATGCTCAAAGAAATTGCTCGTCTATTAGAGTACTTTACCTCAAATTTTCACACCGTGCAGATTTCAAATTGTTCCACATTCTGGCGCTGGCCAGAGTAGAACGCAAGACATCTGAAGATAGGCGAGCGTTATCTAACATGCGCCTTTAATATGGAAAGAAAGACAAAGATTTTCCATCACCTTCATTTGCAAAGCTTATGCAAATACAGAAAAACCTGAAAAGGACGCTCCCGCTTGTTTTTTCTCGGTCCGAGTCCCTTACACTCGAAATTCATGGCATAAAAGGAGGATTAAGACGCTCTGCTACCCGCTTAAATATTGAATATTTCCCTTTTCCAGGTGCAAAATGCATAACCAGCTACATACAATCGACCGCCTTCTTCTATAGGACAAAAATTGATAGTGCTTCTTTATCAATTTTTATCAGGGCAGAACATAGAGTGAATATTTCGCTCAGCGGGTTCATTTCGTCTCAATTTCAAGTTATTAACATATCGAATAATCCAGAAAGCGTTTTGTGATCATAATCTTGGAAGGATACCACTGCTTACCATTCGTCTCAATCTCTAGTTATTAAAATATATCTGTAAGGCCCTTTCACCACTGCTGTTAAAAATTCGTTACCTTTATCTAATTGTCTATCGGGTAAAAATAGTTTCATAGTCGAGTGAACAATGATCAACATTAAGCAATTAATAAAGACACTTTTTACAAATGAAAAGCAGCTCAATCCTCAAATATATCACGTAAAGCAACCTTATTTACACAACCCTCTTATAAGGCTAAACCTCTTGTAACGCTCGGTCCTCTTGAAAACGTTTTAACCGAGTCGTACTCTATATTCAATTTATTTTCATCTGCAGGGTTTTTTTCCTTGTAGAGGTATTCCATCTAGTGATTTCCTTCGACGAAGATGTTTTATGAACGGAAGAAAAGCTCGCCTCGTATTTTTTCGAGAATTGGTGTGAAATCGTTCCTCTTCCACACAACGCATTGCGATTGTGCTGGGAAAACATATACGCGCATCGAAGCGCACGGTTTTCTCGCGAAATGTTTATCGTCCAATCTCGCGACGAATCGAATTTCAATCCAGCAGAGGGGAAAAGATTTGTATCAAAATTACACTTGCATTTTTATCGTCGATTCCTGCGCGTGAGTCGGCGGGAAGACTTCGCAGTAATTTTGAACGCATTGGTTAGAACAGAATCGTTTAGTTTCTTCATTTTCGTAACTTTACTCTCCTTTCACGGAATTATCATTGAAAAATGTTTGCTTTTCCTCTACTGAGCGCAGTCCAACTTTGAGAGCAATTGATGGCTTTACATTGCTTTGCATTACTTGATTTGCGCATTCCTGACATTCTATCTCTTTCTTATTGTTTAAGGATGAAAAAGCGCTACGTTCCAACGTTTGAGTGACAAGACTTGTTTTCCCTTATTATTATATTCCTCTGTTTTATTAGGCAGGGGAAAGTGAAAAAGTCACAACTTCAAGAATGCAGGCGAAATTTAGCATTACAAAAAACCAGCAAATGAGAAAACGAGGACTGATATCGCCAAGTATTCATTTATGAAAATGAGGGGTTAAAGAATGGAATATATTGCCTAAAGAGATCTTCAAAGCTTTACCGAAAAAAAGGAAAAATTGAATATAAATAACCAATCACAAATGGCTGAGGTTTGATAAGTTGTTCAGTTTTGAGTTTTAAATAATATCTGGAAGTGATATCGCCTCAAATGTAAATAGTATTCCAAAATAATGGAAGCCCCTCTACATATACATAAATATCTGTAGACAAGTCTGTCATTAACTCTACAGCGACGAAGGTAATATTTACCCCTGATAAGACATGGCTTATGCATCGTCAAGACCATACAAATTTCTGACAAGGGCTTGTATAGCTTGGTTGTCATAAACAAAGGCCTAGTTGCGTCAAGAGTCAGACCCGTGTCTATTATTTTAGAGCAAGGAACGTGTCCTGTCAGTCTAAAGTGTCACGCACCTCTGTTTTCACTAGTAAAAGGTGATCTCTGAGTATCCAGATGATATAGAGTGTAACCGCTGTACAAGGGACAGCCTAGGGAATGTCCACTGAAGAGGGTGCCTTTTAAACTCTAACATCGTGCAATATTTCTGATCTGGGCATCTTAAATCTGTCTGTTAGGAGTGGTTTTACTGTATTTGTCTTTTTACATGTAAAGTGTTTGCGCATCATTAAGTAAAATATGTAATATGGTGTGAAGTAACGGCAAAACAACTAAAATTTTGGGGAACCTCTTAATTTTATCTAGTTGTATTTAAGTGATATGTGCATATTTAATGAGTCCAATGTACTTGAGTTAATATGCAGATGCAGTGAAACCCGGTGAAGAATCTTTTCGGGGGATCAAGCAAAACCCAAGTCTTAATAGGATAGCAATATATCCTAGTTGTATAATTCTAAGTAACTTAAATCATATTTTCTGAGAATGATTTTCTTTGCGCAAAAATTGAGTGTCTCAGTTACTTAAATTTGACATTTTCACTCTAGAATGAAAAAAATTTTACCTGATATACAATAGGGAAAAATACCGAGATTTTTAACAGCAGTGGTGAAAGGGCATCACGATCTCTCAGAAACTACGCTCAACAGCTCTCGAAACACTCGATTTCTAGTTTATTCGATATGTTTACAATTTGATATTGCGACGATAGGAAACGCCGGAAAGCGAGAATGAAGCGATTTCACTCCATCTCTTGAGTTCTTACCGGTTAGGACGGTGAGATCTTCTCTGCTTCGCGATATTTTATTCTCATAAAATTAGTCATTTAAAAGTAAAGAGTTCAAGAAACCCTTTTAAAGTCAAAGAAGGAAATAGAACGCATACACATATAAAGTAAACATCTTTTGGTCTATCGAATGAGGTGAACGATTCGCAGTGTAGCAGTGCATTTGAGAATCCGCATCTTAAACGGATAACTGTGCGTCTTAAGGAGCATCTTTACCGTGGTTTGGTGTTAAAGGGACGTCTTAAGCGGGATCGCCTTAAACATGTTTTACTGTATTCTCTTTTTTGGATATCGAGTTAACCCACCGAGAAAGTATTGACTGCAGAGGAATTTAGGGTAAAACGCGTAAAGGATGTGAGAGTTATTACATATTTGCGCGAATTTATGAAATTGATAATTTATAATGATGGATCAGTGATTTAGAGGAATAAAAAATCAAAGAAGTGATATCATGGGTGTCCGTAGTTGACTTGCTCGGTGTTAGCACATGTTCCGGGCAATTCGTGGAATGGAGTCTCCGAAGCGAGGATCTCCTCCTCGAGGAGCGTTAAATCCCTTGAGTCTTGAATTGCCGTATTTATGGGAGACGAGATTGGTTGGATTTCTGACGGCTTTGGAGTCTCAGACGACAAGCGGGAGTTTAAGAAGCGCTCACTGAGATGAGGATTATAAGATTGGAGGCACTTTGAGAAGGGAAATCGTTACCTCCACGGCTTTGGCTTCTGGTAACGTTGGCAGCCCTGCCGCTAATGGCCCCGGTGATGCTTGTGACACATTTGTGTATTCATCCTCTAAGAGCGATTTTAATGCGATTTTATGCGCCCATTATTCTCTCGGAGGCATTAATATCCCATCGAATTGAATAAGAGCGGCTTTCGGATGCGTAATTGTGTCGTTGAGACGTGCTTCGCGGATTTTCGGCGGAACCTCTTCGAATACGAGCATCGTCTCGGAGGGAACATTACGTCAGAGAGGTAATGTACTCCCTTGAGGATAATTATATCGACGTACGTAATGCGGGATTACTGATCGCAATATCGAAAAGAATTGTTACGGTTAGAATGGAAATCGATTCTCTATCAAAATGTGGATGCGGATGGGGAAACATTTTCATCGGCCAAACGACCACTCATCAAACACTCTATTGCCGTCATTAAAACAGTTCGACATAGAAACTGCATGAATATAATCGAATTGGATCGCTAATTAAACCTAGGAATGTGGTATTTACACACATCGGACGGTGATTCTAATGATGCTACAACAGTGACACTTGGTTAAGATGCTTCTCGGTGGACCAAGCGAAATGGTGTTTTCATTATAATCTGGTAGTGTCATGCTGGTTTCCTCTCCGTCATATTTTTGAAGGATGGGGTTCTTTCAAGGTTCTAATTTTGACCGATAAGAAAGACGTTTTTATGTATGTTTTACTTTTCGCGTAAAGTAATAAATGAGATTCGGTAGCAAAAATATGTAAACGAGTACATTAACTTAGGAAGTGATAAAAACACCGCGGTCTCGTCCCCTCTGTATTCTACACCATTGGCACAGCAAGAGATCAGTTGCAGTGGGTTGGTAAAATACTGAAAGATGGGATGAAATAGACGAGGCAATGGATGATTCAATTCGAACTGAGTCCAATTCTTTTCTCGTGTATTAAACCCTTTACTGCAATCCTCCAAAACATGCCTATCCCAAACTTGTCAAACTTCTCAATGAACCACTACAAAACTTTCCTAATATTTTTGAAGTAAAAGATGATAGTAAGAATTTTTAAACTAAAAGAAAGCTTCATATTCATCACATTGAATTTCTGCATAAGTGAACATGTAATAGATGTAATCAGGGGGTCGGCAAACTCAAGCGATTCGAGAGTGTAGCTACGACGCTGCTTAAGGATTCTCCAATTGCTGAAAATGTATGCTTAGCTAAATAACTATTCAACATTCGTGGATCCAAAGTTATTTATATCCTAACGGATGTAAGAGATTCAACCTTCTATCGTTCGCGGGAATCCCTATTTCCTTAACCTTTTGTCTGTAAATCATGCGTGATATCTACTTAAATGATGCCCTCTGATTTTACTTCTCATAAGTATTATTCCTCAGCAATCTGAGCCACGAAATTGCCCATAACTAGTAGCGTAGGATCAATCTCACTCCAAATTTAATCAATTTTTTTTACGATGATATTTTGAAAATGTATAGGAATTAAATTGAAAATTTCTGCAACATGTTATCTTCTGCTGGAATTGCCCTTATATTTTTATGCAGAAGGTATTGCAAAATTATGATACCAGGTGATGATTCATACCAGGTGTATGAAAAGAATTTCGTTCATACGAGTAAGTGCAAGAATTTCATTTACATAGTAATTACATTCCTATATGATTGATAATGATGAATACACAATGGTGATTATTATAAAAAATAACATATGATAACATAGGATAAAATTCTCTGGTATAACCATTTTTAGCTGCCCTCTCCTTTGTATTTTACCCTGCATTTAGTTGGTCGAGGAAGTTATGAAATGTTATTTTAAAAGTCCGTAAGTTTTCAAGTTTTACGTAGCTGAGGGGCAACCATTGGAGGTCAAAAATAGGAAAATGCACGTACTTAGAGTACTAAGGCGGAATAATGTTGGGGTTCCACACGAGAATTGGTTAACTCAGAAAAGAGATATCACCGAGAAGGGAATTGAGAGATTAATTCATTAAAATAGTAGACCATCATTTTTAACGGGCTATTACCCGTTCCTTGAAGTCACGCTAATGAATGTCTCGCGGATATAAGAGATTAATGTGCAGATGAACTCAGGTTTAAAACGGGCCTCTTAAAGTAAATGAGGTAATTTGAGAACGAAATAGGTGGGGAATTTTTCAAGATATAACTAACTTAAAAGACTTATAAAACTTATATAAAACTTAAAATTCGTTCCAAGTATTCTAATGACAAATATTTCATTAATTAAACCACTCAAAGCAAGATTAAGAAAAAGAGGTTAAACATACTACTCAAGTTCAAATTTAAGCTTATATGCCAGAAGTAGTTTTGTTACTCTCATTAAACAAAGAAAATAGATCTATCTGTAAAATGATAGACACTGAATTAAATTCTGAGCTATAGATTGGCCGAACTATTAATTCGTAGTGGTAATCTTAAAGGTGTTTCAACAGTCTCAACTGAGGGTATTTCCCAAGTGGGATCCCATCGGAATTCGATCCTGGGACCACTTCCATCAGATTTGAAGGCCATCCGAGAACCCTAATTATTAATTATTTGCGTTTTATAAAGATAAATTGTTTTTTGTTATCATTGTTTAACTTTTCCAAGGGATTCGATGCAAAATTACTCTCTGAATACAGCAAAGACGTTTTGTGAAAAATATACGTTTAAAAAATTATCACTTTTATAAATCAATAAAAATATATATTATGGTTCCCTGATAGCCGTGTGGGCAGACGTTCGACTTGATGAAAATGAACCCTTGTGAAAGGGGTTCTGTGTTCGATTCCCGGTGGGAGCCCACGGACCTCACCTGTGGAAGAACCTTTACCAATATCATTACTATACTGCTACTCAGTAAAGGATTTACTGTTGAAAATCCTCATCTGCAAACTAGATAGTTACATCAATACATCAACGTTTCGAAAGCTTATAGATTATTAAGTTTTGGTTCCATACATTCGATTCTCCAATTTCTTCCAGCCCGTATAAATTATGGCGGCGTAGAAATACGATATATCTGGAATTTTTTAAACGGCGTCAATAAATTGTAAAACCGAGTCTAGGATCGACGCGAGATGTAAAAATTGGGTCAAAGGGAGATTGATTCATTAGCGGCGAAGGAAAGCGACAATCGCCTCGAAGAAGGACTTGGAAAAAGGTTTTCTATAGAAATGCCTTGGTCCGGAAGTGACGTCATCCGATGCATTCCGACTCTTAATTGCCATGAGAAATGAAAAAGTGAGGGAGATATTCTGATAAACTAACAACAGAAATGTAGAATGTTCGAATTTAATGAACTGCCTCCGTTCGAGGTTCCTTAGCGACTTTTAAGACCACTTTCTCATTAGATTCGCTCCCTTTTCTTCATTAAAATTCAAAGTAGAATGAGGGATATCAATTCAAGTACTCTTTCTAATGCTATGCTAAATTTCATGACGCCCTCTGACGAAGGTCACAGATAAATTATCGAAACTAGTGATTTACCCCATAAAAAACAACAGAAATACATTTAAGCCATAAAAATGCAGAGCTATTTTTCCATCTGATATTTCTAAATAATCAACAATAAAAATAATCGGGGTTTTACATATTTTAAATGCAAAACGATCCGTATTGGTTTCTTCTGAATATTTCTGCTATTTTATTCCCAGTAAGTCCATGTACGAGTATAGCTTCCCCACATAACATGTATGTTATTTGTATTTGTTCGTTTTATTTCTATAACAGTAGCACGTTTATTTAAACTCTCACTTCAGAAATCATTCGGATGATAAAATTTATTTTGCTTTTGAGAATAAAGACATTTGTTACTTGAAATTTCAATCACAAAGTTGAATTTTAAACTATTTACATTATAAAAGTTATTATGATTAATAAAATATCTCGCTGGATCGCCAATTCAAAATTTAAAAATCCTTCTTCGATAGAATTTAAATATTTTCATCCTGAAATAATTCAGAACGAGAAACAGATAGATAGAATCTATCAGTGCAGCCTCGACTTTATGGTCTCCATTATAAAAAAAAACAAATATTAGGAAAGATAAGCTCCCTTTACTTGTTTATAAACCAGTGGTTTATTATGCTAGTTATTTTGAACGAGTAGTAATTTTATTAAGCAATCAGGCCAGGACTGATAAACCATAGTAACTTAATAAAATTGCTAAAGTTATAAGTGCTGTCTGGTCTTTTATCCTCTACAATGAGTAATAGACGTGAAAACTTTATGACAGTACCAGGACACGAACCTTGGATCATTCTCTTACCGAGCACCTGCTATGACTATCAGGACTATATTGATTTATCTGCATATCTCTGAATCTAGAATATTCATAAGGTTTTAATCTCCTTTCGAATAGTGGCATCCTTAGTATAACTCTCTTTCATACCAATAACTCTATTCCTGATCAATATTCACGAAGAAACTTATCAGGATATTGAACAAAGGGCTTTAGCATTCTTTTATATGGACCCTTAAAGTCTTTCCTTTATATTCACCCTTCGCCCTACTTATTTAATCACTGCATTACTATTCCCGGTGCAGACCTCTTTGAATCCAGTTAGTTAGCGTTGGCGCTTCGGAAATTTTAACGAATTTCCGGCACCCTAATGACCACCGATAGGAACTCACTCTACTAATATTCTCAGCCAGAGTTACGTGCGTTGGCGTGAAATCCATTTTGAGGCAAAAATCCATTGTCCACGTGAATGCAGCATTACATATTCTATGTTTGCTTTCTGATAATTAAATTAAG
The DNA here is from genome assembly GCA_036926295.1 of Pachydiplax longipennis. Taxonomy (NCBI): domain Eukaryota; kingdom Metazoa; phylum Arthropoda; class Insecta; order Odonata; family Libellulidae; genus Pachydiplax; species Pachydiplax longipennis. The sequence goes on from JAVFKF010000054.1 coordinate 2,112,059, forward strand.
CTTTTGGATTCGAACATTATTAACCTTAAAATCAATTGACTCCGTCACGTCCTCGCCAATTCTCTTCTATCGGTGAGACAAGGCGGGCGTGTATGAGGGCTAAAATTGCACTTTTAGAGGTTGGCTTTGCTGCAGCATTTGGAAAGGTCGAGGCGAAAGTTTCACGTTCCGAATCTTTGACCTTAAACATTGTTTATACGAAGAAAAGATAATTTAGATAGTATTTAAAATCCACTCCCATAAAAATCTTATATATTAATCATCGTTTCGTATAAACTTAAATATTTACATATTTATTTCTCCTATGTCAGTAACTACTGTTGGAAATACATGAAGGGAATTTTAGAACATCTATTTTATACACTTCTCGGTAAAGTAGGAATATGAATTTAGGGATATGTTAGAGGTCCAATGGCCTATCACAAATCGACATTTTTCTACAATGTTCGACACCAGACGATCCAAAAATTTTCTCATGGGAAATGCATGTGAGATTAATTTTGATCGATTGAAAACTTCTTTATTGTACAATTAAATTGATATATTGGTATACGAATTCGAAAAAAGTAACAAAAGAAAGATATTTTAATACAAATTCTTATTTTTGTCGTGGAATATCCGTTTGGGCAACTTAGCAGACAAAAGTGGTTTCCTCCGTCTGTGCAGCATCATCCATACCGCGACCTCATAAAGGTAAACAAAATTTTTTTAAGTTACAGGCCTACAATTAAGGAACATTTTAGGCTACAGGCATAAATATATGTACAGGAATGTTCCCTAAATGTTTCTTTAATGTTCTGGCTGGGTAGCTTAGTTGGGTAAGGCAACCTCTGGGATAGAGGCTTCCAGGGTTCGTTTTTCGGTTCCGTTAGACTTTTGTCAAGTTCATTTTCCTTAGGATTTTTAATTGGTGCACTCCCTTATGTGCAAAAATGCCTAAACTCTTTTTCTTCTCACAGCATGATCAAAACGTTTATAAAAAATTATTTAAATTTAATTTCCAACGCTTTGTTGATTTTTGGGATTTGAATGATGACAAATTATTCAAATGAATACAGTATAGTAGTTTATTCAGGTAATTTAGGTATATACAAAAGTTTGAATAATGCCTTTTAGCATAAGTGGAACATTTCTAGACCAAACTAAGGGTAAGAGACAATGGTTTCTCCAAGTGTCGGCGCTTGGAGAAACCATTGTCTCTTAGTCATTGAACTTTTTCTTTCTTTCAAACTAAGGGTGTCAAATTCATCATATTTTTGAGGGCCCTTTCCTACCGCATAACTTCACGTGGACCCTACCATATGTAATTATGATGCGAGATAATCTTGATTCTTAATTTTCACAGTTGTCTGAATTCTTAATATCAGAGTTACAGAAAAGTTTCATGATGAAATCTATAAACTCGGCGGTAGTAGTTACACGTAGTATTTTGCTAAGTTAATTCTGAATAACTACCAGTTTCTTTTTATAAGTGGTGCATTTCACTCACTCATTTCATTATGAAATTTAACGAATTTTCATGATTTATAAATGGATTTTGTTATGATTAAGAAAATAATATCTGAAATTCCAATGACAGAGGTAATGAGCATATAGTAAAACCAGGTTAGGACAAATTTCGGGGAGTAAGCGGAAACCTCCTATTAAGCAGGATAGCAGTTTTGTAATGCTGGTTGCATTACATATTTTTGAAGAATGATTTCCTTTTCTCATAAAGAAGCCGTCTTGGTTACATAATTTAGGTAATTTTTCACTCAATAATGAAGCACATATCGTATAGACAATTAGGGAATAACGAATTTATTAACAGCAGTGGCGAGAGACTAAGCTCAACAGCCTACTCATTTTCTGGTATATCCCTACTGTGTATCAGCGAGGTGAAGATTGGCTGCAGTGCATTTGGGGACGGGAAAAATCCGCGCTTAAGCGGTATCTATACCTCCACCGTTTTGATGTGGAAGGGACCAAAAGAAAACCACGTGTTAAGCGGAACAATGTCTGACAATGAATGACAATGTGGGAGTTTATTAAATGCGTTTCACGGTGAACTCATAGTATGGAAACATAGTGTGTAAATATTCGATTAATAAGTTTTAAAAATTAAAAAAATAAAATATATGTCAGAGAAAATTAAAAATAGCCTCATATGAAAATATTAGTAATAATACGCCTTTATTCTGGCGAGATTGAGACTAAATAGTGTCTCCTTAATATATGCTTTGCGTCGAACATTTCACAAGTAAGATATACACTGTATGCACATCGCATACTAACGTAACGCCACCACTATCCTTATGATTAAATATCCAAGTGATTCAAATATAATTGTTTGCGTGATCATTGATAACATTTAAAATTAAGAAAATCATCCAAAATATTCGGTTATAGATCAAGATAGATACAAACCGTTTTCGAACGCGGTTGGCATAATACACAAAGGCAAATTGGATACAATGATCGAGATTGACTTATTTCCACGATCTATGCACGATTTTAACGAACCTAAAAATGGGAAATACTCTGGGTTTATTTATAGTATATGCAGATGTAGGTCGTCCACTTCCTTGAACGCAGATGTCCCCAGCGATTCTTTTCGAGGGATAATTGAGGCCCGAGAGAGAGAAAAAATTGGAAAATTGAGGAAAATGTGTCACGCTGACCCCAGCATTTCCTCCATGGAGCAGTAAGGATAATGAAGGGAAATTTAGCTAGGTGCAGTTGCGTTGGCATGATTACCTCAGGGACTGTGGTCACAAAATAGATCCCTCTGAAGGACGACACCTCTTCGCTTTTCTTTGCATTTCTCAGCCATGAATGCATTTTCCTGCCCTCGTCTCGCTAAATGAACTGACTGAAAAAATATCACCCCAAATGTGCGGTTTGCCGTGCATCATTGTTTTCTAATTCTGAGATAGTAAAAAATAGATTTATTCAACTAGTTATGGCATTAATTCATGAGCCCTATTCTCCTTACTTGGATGAATGTAAATGAGCTGTAACTGGCTGTAAAAAATATCACCGGGTATGGCCTGTCTCATTGTTTTCTCTTTCCTATCCGAGAATGTAAAACATTGATTCACTCACCGAGCTATTGTTTCATTTCATGAAAGTAAATAGCGACTTCTTTCATTTTATTGTTTAAATAGACGTTATCTTTTATATTATTACTAGCAAATTTCCCCATCAAAAATGATGGTAAAATTCACTGGTAATAAGTAAAACTATCTTTACCTTATATTCGTATGATAGTCGAATCCAATACTCGAAAAAATGCATAAGCTTGGCATCAACAACCACTTTCGTCGTCAAGGGGACTGGTTGTTTATATTCTCAAATTTTCACTAAATTTTCGTTTCTCCCACTAAAATTCTCAAAATTACTACTCTTTGCCAACATTTTACGATGAAAATAAGAGTGTTTATTCAGTTTAATTTCTTTTGGTTCCGATTTTGAATTTTTAAGACTATTCTTTCTAATCTCATTTTGCAAACTAAATAAAGCCTACGACCGATGAAAGTAAATTATTAATTTATTCCTTATAAAACGCTTTTTCTTGTTTGGAGTCGAACTGGGGACTCGTAGTAAAATAAAAAGAAACCTATCATCTACGCTGGGAGTACATTTATTAATCTTAGAATCTGAAAGTCGTATGTGTTTTGCTTTCGAGTTCTAGGCGAACCTACCTGTATATACACACCTTACTTTATTTGATATACTTTTATTGGATATATATCATGAAGAAACACCAACCTAAGTAAGGCTTATATAGATTTTATTATTTTCTGTTCATCTTTAGTTGCCACATTTAATTTATTTAGCAAAATCCAATTCTATCCAAAGAACAGATTTACTAATCATATTAATATTTTTCTCGTCTTTCGATACTAATGCTTCGGTTATCCAGGGATATTCCTTTTCTATTAAATATACGTGACTCGAATCTCTCGCAGATTTCATACGTATTCTACTCCATGGTATATCCTCTGTGCCATTTTCTTTTTTCATTTTTCCTTTTTCAGCTGCTTTTCTCCGCTGCACTCGCCACTTATTTCCCCTCTCACAATTTGCCTAAATTTAACCCATTTCGCTTCATTTGACCTCAATCTTGATGTTTCATATTCTCGGCCACAATATGCTTCTGACCATACGATTTTTTGCAGGATAATGGACCGTGTCTTGAGGGTGATGGAAAATAAAGCGAAAAATTCTTTCCCTTGTGCAGCTCTCATTTTTACGTCTTTCCTTCGAGAATAACTAAGGAAGTTTTTTGATGTGTACTTTGTCCCAACATTGTGGTTCACCGCGCGGATTCTCACATTCACGAATGTACCATGAATTGTTTCCATGGTGATTTCCGTCGAGTAGATATTTATGCTGCACTTTTATATTATACTGATACATTTTCCTGATTTTATGATTAATTTTACACTTAGGAGCGGATTTATGACTATGCGCAGGGTCAGGGCGATTATTTAGTATTTCTTTCTTCATTTAGATTGCAAACGCGCAGTCCCAAGAAAACAGAGAATCGATAGGGAATATAAAATGGAGAGTGTAGAAATGGATTGGTCAAATGATTAATTCATTGCATGAGAAAGGCTGCATTTTTTACAACTGCCGCTGCTACTAGCCGATTCCCCCATTTTGCAGGTATATTTATTAGCCTAGACGTTGTAGTCATGTCAATCACAGGCGGATCCAAAAATGCCTTGGGCTGGAGTGCCTTTCATACAATTTTCTCATTCATTGATCTTTAAGAAGTAATTTAGGTTCCTCATTTTATGCATGCTAATAGTGTCAATTTATTATGTCATTTTTTATACGAACGCCTTGTGATGAATTCAGGTAATTAACTCACAGAACATGAAAATAAATAGGAAAAATGCAACCGTTAAGAAAGAAGTTTTAAATTTATTTTTTTAAAGTTTTTGCTATATTGAAGAAACTCCCCTCCCCCGCACCAAACACCTATTCACGAGCAACATTACTTTTATGAATGGTCTGCTAGCACAAATAAATTTAGCTGCATAATTTATGCCATTTCTCACTACACAATGAAACAGATCTTATCAGATACCCAATTAGGAAAGAAGAATAAATTCTTTAACATCAGTGGTGAGAGGTCACTATCTCTTCGGAGAGATCACTATCTCTTCGAAACTACCCACAACAGTTCACGACACATTCCTTTTTTAGTTTTTTTTTCGGTATATGTACTTCGTGAGATTGTGACGAAAAGAAACACCGAAAAGCGACTTTTTCATCTACCTTTTGCCCTATGAAAATGTGTTGGAGAAGATGTCACAACATCGATAGCTCCTATCTGCTTTCCATCTTTTAAAAAGAAAAATATCCAAAATATTCCCTCGAGATATATTTATATTCGTGATAAATTTCCAGGCTACAAAACGGCGACAATAGGGTCAAATCGGTTGCAGCGAGTCTTTCCCGTCCCCGTTTTTTCATTTTCAGCCTTTCGAAAGGAAAATAAAACGAATGAAAAAGACTTTTCAGTTAACATTTTCCTGAGACTTTATTGACGGCTACCGAAAATTAATTTGCTTAATATACCTTTTTAGCCAATATTGTGATTCTTTTTCGTCCTCCCTTGGATTACCTCATGATGGTATGCCCCCTTCTCTGAATGCACCATTGCTAACACTGAGTCCTCTGACGTTGTTCGTCCATCGTCAATATGGTTAATCCCCTCACAGCGCTGTAAATGGGCGATGGTTATAATTAAGAAGCCGTAAGAGACCATATCAATGGAAGTGAACACAATCAGCACAATGCAGTGATTTCATTTCCACTATCACACCACTCTCTTTTAATCCCACAGCGAAGCCTTTAATGACCTCATTATCATTTGGTGGCGATGCAATGGAAATTGTTTCTTCCTGCGTCTTCTTTTGAGAGTCACTAATGTCATTTATGAGATAACTAGTGTTAGAAATGATGCAACTAACATTAACATACAAAATATGTACATAATTTAGAATAGTATAAGAGAAGGAAAGTTACGGTCCTATCTTTCCTCTGTATTCATTTGGGAGTCGAGTTCAACAATCGCCTGTATTTCCCAATCCATGTATTTCTTACAGAGTATAAGATAAATGAATAAATACATATTATATATCCGGCATATACAATATATATGTATAACACCTCACTGTTTTTAAAAAGCGGTTATTGGTATTGTTAATAGTTCAGAAGGATTACATGTATGCAATAATAGTTGCTCATTTTTATGAGCAACTATTTTAATTTTAACCTACTTGTTTAACAAATAACTATACCGTAAATAACTTTTCTGTAGTTTAATTTGATATTCTCGACGAAATCGCCATTAATCCATTTTTCCTTGAATCTGTTAGATCTTAGCTATGCTTAGTTTCAGTAAAACCCGTTTAAGACGGTCCCCAGATTCACCGCAACCCAACTCATTCGATGAATCAAAATTCTTAGCATACACCGTCTTCCTTTCTCTCACTGTCTCTAAAAGGGTTCCTTTTGAGTCTCTTCTTCTGAATGACTAATTTTGCGAGAAAAAATCAAAAACTCACGATATAGAGCAGTACATGTCCCATCGTCAGGGCATATAGAAACGCTGAGAAAGGTTGAGATCTTCCCTATCAGTTTTTCTCTAAGCAGAACGTAGATGAAAAGTCGGTTTTCAGTGTTTCCTTTCTTCATAGTTTTAAGGTGTGAATATTTCGAAAAGAAAAGAGTTGAGAAGTGTTTTTTGGGCTAAGGAGCGTAGTCTCCAAGAGATCGTGATGGCCTCTCAACACTGCTGTTCGTTATTCTACCTTAATTGTTTATCTGATGAAATCTGCTCCACTTTAGAGTGAATGATGACCAAAATTAAGTAACTAATACGCTCTATTTGTGCGAAAAGTAGATCATACTTTTAAAATTTGATGTAATTCAAGAAGAATTATGCAACCCGGTTATAACGCTATCCCGTTTAAGCCGCACTCGTACCCGTGAAAACCTCTTAACCGTATTTCACAGTAATAGGCAACGTAGAGCCAGAGATATATGAATGGGAATGAATCGTGAAGGAAGATGAAAACGCTGCAGTCAATTACGAAGTTTTCCATACAATAGCTTGTTATTCGCATCATGAATTCCGCTTTGGATTCTTTTTCGATGTTTATTCATGAGGGACAGCAACAAGTCCGTTAGAATTGGCCGTTGTGTGCCATAAGTGTCCCTCGGCGCAGCTGAAGTTGGCTCAGATTAAGACAACGAAGCAAGTTTAAGGAGCAGTTTGGATTCATTGCCATGGCAATATTAAGTGAATCTGGGCCGTTTATAGCTCTGTTGGAGTGGTCGTGTTTAAGGCACTACACCTGCACGACGAAGTTTCGTGCCCCCGTATAAACACCGTCTCACTGAACATTTTTTAAAAGAACGTAAAACTTGTACGGGTTCCTAATTCTTAGCCTACTTTTCAGGAAATGAGATAGTTAGGCTAATCCGATCCGGTTTTCTATTTGGAAAACTGCTGAGTCTTGCACTTTATGTAAATTTGCTTCTAAACATAGGGTGTATGCCAAAGGAGAGGTGGAATGAGGCTCTCCGTTCATGTGCCTTATATTAACGCTTCTAAATTTTACAAGATTAGGGAACTCCCCCGTCAAAAATGACGGTAATAAATTAAATTAATAGAAAAATGTACTACTATAATCGCATACATCTGTTATATGACAAATACCCAATCAAATATTTTAATGATTAATTTAAATGTATTATTCATATTATCTGTCATCTGGCATGCAGTAGTCTACTTAGCCAACTTTTTTTAACCATTAACTTAATTATAACCTAATTCCTTTGTCATCATTAAACGACCGAGTGGTTAGTGTATCTGGTTCCAAATTCCAAAGGATCCCAAATTTCCAAAGATTTATCCAAAAATTTATCCTCAGTGTTTCGAATCCCGCTAACGAAAAAAATTTTTTTACACAAAATATGAAATAGAAAAAATAATATGATCTTTTATTTACATAGTTACCTTCGGAATCATTTGAACGAAAATAATCCATAGTTTTCAGAACGAAAGCATGTATTATTTGAACTTTTATTCACAACGTGCAATTTTAAAACATGTACAGTTACAAATAGAAGATTATATTATTGGTAAATTTATGTTGCCGAGTTCAGATTTTCAGAGTTTACTAATACTTTCCTTATCATGAAGTGCTATATATATATATATATATATATATATATATATATATATATATATATATATATATATCTATTATATATAGCTAACTCTCCGGATATACCTATATATATACCTATATATATATTTATAGGGGATACGAATTCTGACCATGTTCCACAAGCGCCATCGACGTCAGATTTTTTCGACGCACTGGCCCTACGCTCTAGACGCCAGAATAATTCAGACATCGACGCTAGCTATCATGGGTTCGATACCAGAAAGTCCCAAAAATCACAATTTTCCCATAAGAATGCATTGCGCGGATTTTTGAAAATTATTTTGAGGCACTTATCGTTAAGATAGAGTAACCAAACTTTCGGAGGTTGAAGTTGAGGTAGTCATCTATGCTTCTCATGGAAAAAATGTAGCCAAATGACAGTGAGTTCGACGCCAGGTGGATGCAAAATTCTTCCATAAGAAATCCATTGGACGATTTTTTAAATGGCTTCCCGATAAGCTGGAAAGATAAAACCCGGAATGGTGACAGAGGCGTGGGACCTTCCCGATAAGATATTGAATCGAAACTTTGGAACAAGTAAGGATGGCACTTATCTAATATTATTTTGCTGTCTTCTCTCACGATCGGGTTCTTAGTTGTCGCCAGGCGGTCTTTGGCGCGAAGTTTTAAATTTGAACTGAGGCAGTACTTGGTATGATACTGTATTCAACGGATAGCTTGCAGTATGCAAGCAACTTTTACTCGTATCTATTATATATAGCTAACTCTCCGGATATACCTATATATATATATATATATATATATATATATATATATATATATATAATAGATATATAGATATATATATATAGGGGATACGAATTCTGACCATGTTCCACAAGCGCCATCGACTTCAGATTTTTTCGACGTACTGGCCCTACACTCTAGATGCCAGAATAATGCAGACTTCGGCGCTAGCTATCATGGGTTCGATGCCAGAAATTCCCAAAAATCGCAATTTTCCCATAAGAATGCATTGCGCGGATTTTTGAAAATTATTTTGAGGCACTTATCGTTAAGATAGAGTAACCAAAATTTCGGAGGTTGAAGCTGAGGTAGTCTTCTATGCTTCTCATGGAAAAAATGTAGCCAAATGACAGTGAGTTCGACGCCAGGTGGATGCAAAATTCTTCCATAAGAAATGCATTGCGGAAATCTTTTTAAATGCCCTCCCGATAAGCTGGAAAGATAAAACCCGGAATGGTGACAGAGGCGTGGGACCTTCCCGATAAGATATTGAATCGAAACTTTGGAACAAGTAAGGATGGCACTTATCTAATATTATTTTGCTGTCTTCTCTCACGATCGGGTTCTTAGTTCGTCGCCAGGCGGTCTTTGGCGCGAAGTTTTAAATTTGAACTGAGGCAGTACTTGGTATGATACTGTATTCAACGGATAGCTTGCAGTATGCAAGCAACTTTTACTCGTATATATATATAGCTAACTCTCCGGATATACCTATATATATATATATATATATATATATATATATATATATATATATTTATAAGGGATACGAATTCTGACCATGTTCCACAAGCGCCGTCGACTTCAGATTTTTTCGACGGACTGGCCCTACACTCTAGATGCCAGAATAATGCAGACATCGACGCTAGCTATCATGGGTTCGATACCAGAAAGTCCCAAAAATCACAATTTTCCCATAATAATGCATTGCGCGGATTTTTGAAAATTATTTTGAGGCACTTATCGTTAAGATAGAGTAATCAAAATCTCGGAGGTTGAAGTTGAGGTAGTCTTCTATAATACGAATGGAAGAAATGTTACGAAATGACCGTGAGTTCGACGCCAGGTGGGTGCAAAATTCTTCCATAAGAAATGCATTGCTGCAATTTTTGAAATTTTTTTCAATGCCTTCCCGATAAGCTGGAAAGATATAACCCGGAATGATGACAGACGCGTTTAAAAACATTCTTTCATGAACTTCACCGTTCGTCTACTGGTCCTTGGTTCGATGCAAAAGGGTCATTCCGTTTTCTCCATGCATTTCAAACGGGGAAAACGGAATCTTATTTTAGGACCTTCCCGATAAGATATTGAATCGAAACTTTGGAACTTGTGAGAATGGCACTTCTCTAACATTATTTTGCTACTTTATCTCACGAAAGGGTCCTGAGTTCGACGCTAGGCGGTCTTTTGCGCGAATTATTGCAATCTGTTTTGAGGCCGTTCTCGATGCGATAGAGCAATCAAAATCTCGGTGTTTGCAGATGAGATGGTCTTCCATCGTACCAAAGGAAGAAATGTTAGCAAATGACCGTGTGTTCGACGCCAGGTGGGTTCGAAATGCTTCCGTAAAATGCATTGCTGCAATTTTTGAAAATTTTTTTCCATGCCTTCCCGATAAGCTTCAAAGATAAAACCCGGTGTGGCGACGGAGGCGTTTGAAAACATTCTTTCACGAATTTCACCGTTTCTCTAGTGGTCCTTGGTTCGATGCAGGAGCGTTATTCTGATTCCACCATGCATTTCAAACGGGGAAAACGGAATCTTATTTTAGGACCTTCCCGATAAGATATTGAATTGAAACTTTGGAACAGGTCAAAATTGCACTTATCTAACATTAATTTGCAATTGTTTCGCCCTATCGGGTCCTTAGTTCGACGCCAGGCGAACTTTTGCGCGAAGTTTTGAACATTGTGTTGAGGCCTTTCGTGGTACGGTACTGCATTTAATTGATAGCTTGCAGTATGCAAGCAACTTTTACTCGTATATATATATATATATATATATATATATATATATATATATATATATATATATATATATATAAATTTCATGAGATTATCATTCTTTGTATTCTTATGAGAGTTGAGTTTCAACAATCACCTTTTTCGATAGGGGGACGGGTTCTTTATTCCCCCAAAATTACTCTAATTTTTCGTCATTTTGGCGGCAATTCTTACAATCTCGACTCGAATACGATATTCTATGATCAAGGTAAGAATCTTCATTCAATTTTATTTATTTTGGTACATGTCTCGATTTCGTATGACCATTGTTTCTGATTTAATTCTGCAAAAGAAAAAATGTTCGTAATCGATCAAAGTTAATTTTACGTGCATTTCTTATAGCGGTGCATTAGTCACTCAGAATCGAACCACCGATACTTTGGACAAGCGAATATCAAAATGTAACACTCCACACCATAAACGACTCCCAAAAATTTGCTATCCTATCACGTTGGGAAATGAGTGAAATTAATTAACAATATTACTCCATTTATTTCTTACGGGAGTTTACTGACATCGGATAAATAAATATGCACACATTATTATACAAGTTGTTTCTGATCCCTCTAAATAATAATAATAATACTGAAAGAATTGTTAAAAGAAAAACTGTGCACATTAAAATCCATGATCACAAATGTTTGCATGCAGTTAGTAATGAAGTGCTCAAAAATAAGAAATGCAACTGTGAATTAATTGAACAGGTCAGCACTCATTCTTACCTAGGATTAATAGTTGATGAGAATTTCAAGTTTAATGCACACATCAATTTTGTTTGTAATAAACTTAAAAAGTTGTCTTATCAGATGTATTTTATAAAAGATATTTTACCCATTAAGATAAAAAAGATTTTTTATACCTCATTTGCCTAATCCCTTCTTCGTTATGGTATAACTATTTTGGGGGGAAGTTGCCACAGCCTTCAAAAAAATCTGGTCAAAATCCAAAATAAAATGTTTAAGTATATATCCAACCATTGTAATTCTGTTTGTGAAACCAAGAAATACTGCTCTCAAGACCTGGGTTTACTACCTTTCACCTTATTGTACAAATACATTATAATTTTAGAAAATTATTCTACTAATAAATACAAAAGCCTAGATATTTCACTACATAAAATGGATACAAGAACAAGCATAAGATATGTTGTGCCATCATATTTTAATAATCATGGTGAACAACAAATGTCAGTAATAGTACCTTTGATTTTTAATTCATTGCCTAAAATTTTACATGAAATTGATAGTTTTAGAAGTTTAAAGCATAAGATTAAAGACTGGATAATATATTCCCTATAAATTTTCTATGATATTTCTATGTTAAAACTCATTCCTTTGTAATTTAAATTTATATAAATTAATGTGCAATTTTTCTTGTACTGTTTTTAAGTTTTATTGAATGTATACTTTAATTTTTAACATTTTTATGTTTGATTTTTGTATTGGATTTTGTAATGTAGTAATGAAATAATTGAATGATTTAATTGGTTGTTTAGTTATAAATGTGGCTGGTTAATTTCTTGTATCTTTTATTGTATGTGTTATTTTCTTTGCTAAACCTGGCACCTCCTGACGAGCCTTTGTCTGGCTCAGGGGGACCTTAAAGTTTACATTGAAAACTATTATTATCATTCTATCTTGTGACAAAAAAGTGAAATAAATATCTCTATTACTAAAATAAATAATAATAATAATAAAAAGACTTTATTTAGGGCGAGATTGAGACTATAAAGTCTCCTCTTACGTCTAACCCTTCGTCATATAAGATTAAAAAGGAGAAAGCTTTTAAAAACAGAACAGAGAAGAGGACTAATTTGTGGATTTAAAAACCTAAGCTAAATCAGACTACGTGAGTTGTAAGGCTATAAAAAATTATATTCACTTATTTCAAGTTCTCAGGATATTATTCGCTATAGAGTTCGATGGGTAACAGATAAATTGTAACGGAATCGCATTTCTTATGAGGAAATATTCGGTTGGTCTTGAGTTAAATCATTGATACTTTATGTATAAAAATGCAGATATGTGATGAATTATTGGCCTTCTATCGAATTCCTAAATTTTATGTTTATATCTTATCGTGAAGTGTGTAAAATTAATGTTCAAAAATTTCTTTCGAGAATTTCTTGCAATAGTTACTAACATCGGATAGAGAAATATATAAAAATCTATTTATGAATACAAATTGATTATTATATGAGATAATCCTCCAGAGTAAATTACCTAAATGAAGTAGAAGCGCCTGGGCCAGAGACACAGAGTCAGAAATATTGAGTAATAATTTGAAAAATGTCGTCAAGACTGGAGATTTATATTGTTAGCAATACGTTGGATATCTAAAATCACATTATAGTACATAATATCTGTTTTAAGCCATTCTATCCATAGACTGTTCCATCTCCAAAAGTAAATGAAATTAAACCCCTTTAAGACGTTCACACTTAAGACGTTATCCTGCCCAATGCGTTAATCTGGTAACGTTTTTTTTTTAAATATAATATATATCATAATACTCGTGGCGAAACGGCGGCGGCAGCGGCAAAACGTCCTGTAAATGTCCTAGATTCTACCATGAAGTCTTTGGTTCACATTCACTCCTTATTCACTCTGTTCCGTATTTTAATGAACATGCTCTTCATATAATCCATTCAACTTAGGGTTCTAGAAATGGGGTAATTCCGTTCCTTGAGTCGACCCGTGGTAAATATTTATCAGAGTCCGGTTGGTCGCGTGTGTTGCCATCTTTCGGCTCGCATTTGGACTTAGCGACGGACGTTTGATAAGCCACGTCCAGCCGACTTAATGAGGCACCTGCTGAATAATTGACTCGATCCTTTAAAAACACGGATTAAGGCTGCTATATTTACTCTTGTGCGTACGGCATCTAGACGGCGTTCATTTGCATCGAAGGAGGAAGACGGGTTTCCGTCGAAAGTGTTAATGATTTTGTGAGGATGTCACGGAAGAAAAGCTCTTTGACAGGTGACCGACGGACATTTTGCCGAATGGACCCGGATGACATGCCCACAGACGTTCAAAACTCATCCAAGAAAAATATTCCAACTTCTAGATGTTGACGGATTAAAATTTGGTGATAGTTAATACAAATGCAATTATATTTGTCTTTGATACATATGCCTTTCAGTCTGCATTGTCAGATCAATTTGAGAAAACTGAAATATAGGGTAAGTGCGTATTAAATGGAATACACTTCTAATGCGGAAAACTACTGTGTCAGGTCAGACAAATCCTGCTGTCTATCACCTCGTTTTTGATGTCTCTGAAAATGTTCCTGTCAGTCTTCATACGAGTAATCACTTCTCCAGATGCTTTTCCTCATGCCTTGCGAATTTGAATTAACAGCTATGTTTTACACCCGAAAAATTGGAAAGAAGCATTCAGATTTCATAATGTATAATATATTTCTATTAAATAATGAGCAGCTTATACATCAGTCCACATCAAGTTTCAAAATAGTCATGCATTCTATCATTTTGGGAATATTTTTAATTTTTACTGTTTATTTAATTTATACAACAAAATCTCCTGAAATGTTATTTATTCTTCGGAACTTAATTTTATATGATTTTTTAGTACAAGTTATTTTACGCATTGTTAGCTTGCCTGTTATGTAAAAATTCATCGGCCTTTTTTTAATCGACTGTTTTAATATTCCAAATTAGAAGCATCTGCTATACCATATTAGGAACTGCTTACCCTAATAATAATCGGGTTCCTATCTAAGATTTTTTCAATAGTATAAAACGTATAAATTAAATCTATGAATTTCCTTCGTGGTACGATGTATGAGAGGTCAAAGATCTGAAGGATATTTTCGAGATACAATTTTTAACTAATGACTTGGGCAATAAAAGGTATTTTCAAACATTATACTACATTTGTTATCCTTGCATTATCATAATAAACAATAACAGGAATTTCTAACGCGAAAATTACTAAATTATTATTTAACGCATTACCATGAAATATAGCCATACTTTAACGAAAAGTTTTAATTAGTCAATCAATTCTGAATTATAGAATTGTGTTGCTTGTTATGTAATTAGGATTTTTTCTTTTAATTTACTAACTGATACTTGATTATAGGATTTTTTTAACTCGGATATACTCAAGAAAACTCCTATTTTCGATCTCTGTAAAGCTGGAGTTCATAAAAATTTTAGAAGCATATTGAGAATTTTCATAAAATCAATAGAATAATTGTATAGTTATATTTACTTAATTTTTTATTATCTAAATTATTTGAGACTATACGGCACATTGTTAATATAGTTGTGGTTGCATAGTATGATTTGTTAAATACCTTTGTATGACATGCTGCCTTCCGGAGGTTTTTGAAAGATTTATTCCCAACTTGGGTAAATGACAGGCAGCGATTTTTTTATTTGTTCCTCAAATGACAACCACTAGGCTAGATGCATATTTACATTCATAAAATATAAACAAATAAATAAGAAGTAGAAATGATATCAAGTGCAACTTGTTTCTCATGGTGGTACATAGGATGATTTTAGTGTTCAGAAATTTATTTATAAGTTACCCGCACCGATTAAACGACGAATTACACATCTCCTGTTCTATGTATTTCGGTGTATTTCACAGAGAATTATTCTCTGGTTATAGTGACGACCTCAAAGTGGACGTGTATGTCACAGACAGTTTTACTTCATTCTCTGTTCCAAAGGGCGGTACAAAACTATCTGCAATTGTACGTTGTAGTTTCAGAAGCGGAGCAAGTGGAACGAAAGGTGCGGTGTCTGCTTTAGAATTGAAATGATTGCATCTCTTCGTAGACGCAGCGGTTGGCCTCAGCTATGCTTCACGTCATTCCAGCCGACTTTACTACACCCAGCGCGAGAGATTAATTCAACTTACAACGCTATTCTCACGTGCATTTCACTGAATTTCTCCACAGTTTTCTATTTTTCGACATTTTAACCAAAAATCGCACATTCGTATTTTTGGGTCTTTTAGTATTGGAAAATAAGAATTCGGATTTATGTTCCGGTTTTTTCATTTGCCAGCTTCTTTATAGACCCGTATTTCCTCATTTTTTGCGTTTCTCAGCTCACTGGTTAAGACGCTTTTAAGGGATCCAAATGAAAACTGCTTTGTTATCGGGATGGTTTAATAACCTTTAGGAATCATTGTATCATTAACATCAAAAAACAAAATGAAGGGGTTTTTTGGTTTTCAATTTTTAAGAAGTGCTTTACACTCATTTTGTTTACTTACAAGTTTTGAAATACTGGTTGCCTTCTTGTTATATTTTTGAGAATGGTCTGCATATCGCACGAAGAGAGCGTCTTCGTTTTTATAGCATTATGGTCATTTTTTACCCTAGAATGAAGTGAAATTTACAAGATATGCTATTAGGAAAGAATAATGTGAACTATTTTGGTAAATCTACTGAGACAGAGGATTGGCTGTAGTTCGCACTGTAAGCTGAGCGTCTTATCTTTACAATTTATTTAGTTTTATTGGGACCGCGAGAAAATAGAGTATTAAGAGGTACATCATCTTAGCGGATTTTCTGAAAATATATGTTGATTCTTTTCGTGGCTTGTTTTAGAATGCTCCGGAAACGAACTTTTCACTGCGGTTGATCTATAACCTTTAAAATGTTTCCTTTCATCTCGGTAGGAACGTAACGGAGAGGAAATGAAGAAATAGAATTGATCCCTGTACTATTGCATGTAATATGTAGAGAAATTAAAATTCATGAATCCAATCTCATGAATAGGAGAAAGTTTGTATGTGCATGTATAAATCTCGAAAACTAAAAGCTGCACAACTATCCAACCTGAAAGATCGTTAAATGTCCTTTTTGAGCATATAATGGATTTGCCCATTGTCCCAGTTTCGACTCCAGACGAGTTAAAGCGTTTCCACAAGAAACGGAGTTCATTTTTATCGAGATATTTTTATTTCGAAATAAAATTAGAAGGAATAGACGCATGAAGTTGAGGCAAACATCAAAACAAGAAAAATCGAATAAAAATATTTATTTTGGTCAATAAATATCTATTCAAACCTGCTGAACTGATATTTTATGAAATTTTTTGGTAATATACTTCCGTACCATTGACGACTAAAATGATTGGTGAATTCGAGATCATGCATTTCTGCAACATATTGCATTGGGAATTGAAACTCGTAAAAAGTAATGGTGAGAATTAATGATAAACTACAGGTAGGGGACACTATGCTTTGGTATATTAGAATTTGCATTTATGATTTCAAATTTCAGGAACAACCATACTACCTTTTAGAAGTTTTAAACTTTTAATCTCCCAGATTTTTCCTACAGGATCTGAATCTAAGGAAGCAAGTAAATTAGTTTTTTGTTGAATTAATTTAAATCCACCTTTCTATCCTCCGAGCTGCCTTTCGGCGTATGGCAGGGGACCTTTGGGACTCCCTAATCGGTTACTGGCGCGCATTTTAGATATTTATTTAGTATGAGATAAAATAACAACCATGGCTATTAACTTAGAGGATACCCTAAAAATAGAAGAACAAATAATTACCTGATAAAAGAAAAATATACCTACAAAATAGCTGTATAAAGGAGGGGAATTTAAAGAATCCGAATTCCATCTCCATCAACTCCATCATTTCCGAGTAAATAATTTTTGAAAATTACCAATTAGTAGTGAAAGTTCAATAATACTTACTGCAAATATTAAATTCCTTTGCAAATGTAAAGGAGAGAAATAGCAGTGACGTGTTTTTCGGCGCAAGCATTTTGCAATAATACGGATAGTTGAGCATTGCAATGGCATTGCAATTGCATCCCTCAACAAACATAGTGAGGGACGTCGTGCATTTCACGGCGATTCACCGCACGTGACCTCGTTTCCCACGCTTTTGTCGCTCTCATCACGAATCCTTCCTTTTCATCTATAATTGGACCCGTTTTAAATGCGTTTTCAAATGCTTTTTTCCCTCCAAGACTCCAAGTGGAAGTTGACGCCATGTTTTGCAAACAAGTTTAAGATTGCTGACTCAGTTTGGAACATTTATTAAAAGATTTGGATTACTATGTAACAAAAGATTTAATTCCATTATTCCCGATTTCAGGGAAAATTGGTAAAGTAAAAGTAAAAATTAAAGGTATGTACAGCTAGTTCCAAAAAAAACTTACCACCTAAGCCGCAACCCGCATAACAGGCAGTGAATTTCCTCCGTGCGAGCCTTAAGAAGTGAGTGAGAGAGAGAGAGGGAAAACATGGAGGAGATAGTCTGCTTCTGTCCTGGCTCCGCTTGCAGAGTTGAAATGGATTTATTTGCATTATTGATATTGCAAAGATTTATTAGCATCTTTAGTTTGGTGGCATTGGCGTAGCAGAATAGTATTATAACAATATGAATGTTGTAATGCAAGAATTCAGTTATTATAAAATGGTTATTACAAATCAGTATATATTCTAGCTTTGCTTCTCGCACCGACCGAACCGTCGCACACGAGGTCCCGTTATTCCTAAGAAACCGAAGCAAACCCCCTTCCCCTCATAAAATTCGAGTCTGAGACGAAAGGCACAAGCAGGACGAAGGAAATTTTTGCAAAATCTGCCTCTGGGCCGCTCTGAGCTTATGTTTAGGACTGGGATGGGAGGAAGAAAATTTCCGCGCAGTTTGAATCAGTGTCGGACCCAAAATGTATAGACCTCGAATTCGACGCCTTCGCTTGAAAAACTCTGCGGTTATAATGGGTTATATTATATAATATAATAGTAGGTAATATTATACATCGTTCAAGAGAGCAGTTATTAGCCTTTAAAATTATATACGTAAGGAGTCCATATCGATCACCTGTTTTATCTCAGCCTGTGTGAATGCAATCTACAAAAGTAAAGTAAGGCAAACTCATGGCCATATCTAGGCTATTACTTTAAATACATAAAAAATCTATAAGTAAGTATGTAGTATGAAGTCTTGAGGCATTCTCTGCGTATTTTAGATACATTTTGTTTCATTTGATAAGCATCAAAATTAAAACTCGATCGGTAAAAAATCAGTAAATTCTATCATCTATG
Organism: Pachydiplax longipennis; assembly: GCA_036926295.1. Taxonomy (NCBI): domain Eukaryota; kingdom Metazoa; phylum Arthropoda; class Insecta; order Odonata; family Libellulidae; genus Pachydiplax; species Pachydiplax longipennis. The sequence continues at coordinate 2,131,105 of JAVFKF010000054.1, forward strand.
CAGTTGGTATTTTTAATATACCGTCCAAATCAATTGATAGAAAATGTGCTAGGATCGATTTTCCTGAATTAATAAAGATGACGGATACGAGACAACCATCTTTCACATTAATTTTGAATCCAAAATGAATTTTTTGGTGTCATTGAAATGTGAATCGAATAAACGTGATTTCTTCTGTGGATTCCTCTTGAAATGGTTGCAGTCACAAACCATTACGTTCTTAAACGTTCTTCTCTCGTATTTATCAAGTTCTAAAATACACAAAAAGATAGGGCGAATGAGGTTTTGTCATAATGCTCATTGAATGCTACTGTAAGCTATGAATGTAAAATTTTCAATTAATTTTGAATTCATACAAAACTACTTGCATTGTTTATATTTCAACTGTTTATTATCACGTTTACAATTATTATAATGTAGAAAACGTTAAAAATACGCGAAATAATAGGGACTTAGTGAAATAGTTTTAGGGCCTTTTTACCTGTAATTCCAACCCTGTAAGTATCACACAAGGATAAGAAGTGCATATTAGGCTCATGTTGAAATTTTGCTCCCCTCGGTTGATGGCTGGCCCTACGTAACTCTCATATTTTTCGACAGAATTTTAATGATTGAGATGAATGGGCGGTGGTTTGGTATGAATAGTCTATCTACATATTTATCGCTCGGTGATATTGAAAATATTCCTTCGTATTTAAAATGTATGCCTATGAGAAACTTTTCATCTCTCCACATTCCGTGACAAATTTGAAAAGCAAGATACAGGAGTGATTGGAAGAAGTGAATAAAGCAATGAATTCACCAGGACTTCAAGAGGGGGACTGTTTTGATAGAGATAGGGAAGTGAGAAGTGACGGCAACAGTAATACATACACTCACATGAATTTAACAACCGAAAGTGTAAGAGGGATGTTAATTCCAGATTTTTGGATAAATCACAATAGGTAATGGCATTTCTTGCGTTCCTCGTTGACCAATTGGTTACTTTAAGTAGGAGCAACGACCTCTTTTAAAAGTATAACCCACTCACTCACCTTCTCAATTTTCTCATCCAACATATATTTTTTCCGTTTATGACAGCCTCCAGAGAAACTACTCATTTATCCAATTTAAGTAATATCTCAGTCAAACATGGTTAACATTCAAATATACGGGATATAACGCCCATGGCTTATCATACTTTCAGAAATTTCCTTCTGATGCATTAGTTTATTCCCAGGATCTCCGAAATTGTATACAATACCGATGTTCAATGTATCGTACCAATCTTTTAATTCTATAAGAAAGTTCGAGTAGTTTACTAAGCCAGAACCTAAACCATCTTCTTATCAGCAATTTATTTTGGAAAGAGAGTTCGGTTTTTTCAAACCGATAAAAATTGCTAACATTGGTATTACTAACTATGCAAGCCAATGGTTTATTCTAAATTTTACCTAACTTTAGAGATGTAATTTATCTGTAATCGGCGTATAAACTTCAAGTTTCTGCGACACTGAATATGCGGAGTATCTAAAATTCCATATTTACGTTTCAATTCATATTTTAGTGACATTATAATAGAAACTTTAGTCGATGTAGTAAGATCATCTTCAACGCTCTATCTATTTTGTATCATAGATGTTATAAGAGAAGTGAAACGATTTGGTTCTCGTAAGCGTAAGGAATAAATATTAGATGGTTCTCTAGTTCATTGTTCATTTCTCAAGTTATTTCAAACTACGAAATTTTTAGCTCAATGTAGGGACAAAATAAAGCATAAAAAACAATTTATATAAATTTAGTAAACAATCATTGACGAAGAGCTTGATTGATATAAATTGACGATAGGCAGCATTACTTATTTTTTCATTTTTGTTATTGCATTAGTTATTTAGTATAAGCGAATGCAGTTTATACCATTCACTTTAAAAGCAGAATATAGAGATACTAATTCTGATATGATGCACCCAAACATTGTCAACTTTATGTTATCGTTCAGATTTTCCGAAGGTCCTATTTTAACTGGAATGATCTTCCTTGCATTACTATTTAAAAATACTATAAAAAAATTTAAAAAACATCCTTGCAAAGTTCGTAGAGAATTATGATGGGCTTTGGATGAAGGATGTTACGAAGGTCCTTGAAGTGAATTTTGGAGTAATGGATTACATATAGAACCAAGAATATTTTAACAGCTAAGGTATGAATCATGAGAATTAGAGGGATATTCTCATGTAAGTCTGTTTACAATCCGTTGGTTTCTATTTTTAACGTATTCTTCCATGACTCATATTACTCATCATTCATAATTATTGGCGGTGATTTTTCTTTTAATCATTATGCATATCATGCATCATTCAAACAATGCGGGTTATATAGCTTACTTGAGGCATTCAGAAACCGAAGCAGCAATCATTAATCATTAGTCTTATTAAACATTAGTCTAGCGCATAGTTCTGAAAATCATTTCAGTATAACATTGGAAATCGTGTTGTGGGTATTTTCACACCCCCTGATACGTCATACGGCGGCTCGCGGGGTATTAATGTAAATGTAAATAAACTAGGTGTTAACGTGTAAACCTGCAATGTGCAAGTATAGACAAACTGGAATTTATATGCAATATGCAAATCAGTCTTAAGGTTCTGATTTTCCATACTAACTGTTGACTTAACCATCTTAAACTGGATTCCTTGCAAGAAGTCCTGAAAGGTCGTCTACCTCAAAAATAGTCGAATATATTCATTCCCTAAGGGAATACCCGCGGCGAAGATTACAAATCGCGGATCCACCATTTCCCACCTTACTTGTGATCGGTCGCCGCCACCATACCCTAACCTTAGATACCTGCTCAGCAGGGGTGCGGTCGGTAATCCTCATTAGCGCTTTCAAATTCGCTACCCCGGATACATACGACCATCCACAACATGCCGAAAAGGGGTTTTTTCTTCTCAGAGCGGAGTTCACCTTCACCCATCGGCCGTTTTATGGTTCCTTTGAGAAAATAGACAATACCTTCCGATGGACGAAACAAAAGAAAAAGAAACAACAAAGGAATAAATAGGGGATACTCCTAGGGCCAGGGTGGAGGGCCTCCCTCTCTCTGAAAGACTTAGTAAAACCTCAGACGCGAATTTGTCAGAAACAGCCAAATCTCATCTCAAAATAATAATTCATCGTCTGATACCGTCATCACAAATGCCTGGTGGAGGAACAGAATGACGTGTTGAGACATATATTCTAAAATACCTAATGCTCCGTTATTTGTCGTCAAGCAAATTGTATACTTCTCTGTATTGCAGAATAATTCAACAGCAAAGAAATCGAGTCAAAATTTGCACCACGGGACAAGAAAGAGATTTAGCATCAGATAAAAGTTGGGACAGCATAATTTTGCAAGGAACATTAACTTGATTTAATTAAAGGGATATTTTTTCTGGGACTGGAAATGAACAATATTTTCGGAAAAGTGTTACGAGATGCTAGCGTTAATTTCGTCGTAAATTAATTTTTTATTCGATACGTGAAAACATTTTGTAGCCCTCAGTATTTAAATTAAGAGTGCTACTATTCTAATATCTGTTATTTTCTAAAATATTAAATTAGCAATTTGAATTTTAAACAATTACCTTAGAAAATGATGATAGCATACCAATTAGTATTTTACTTTCTATCCAATGATTTGATGGTATTTAAAATTTTTATTATATTTGATGCAATTATCTGATGTAGTTGATCGTAATTTACTTGGTTTACTTTATCGTAATATGTTTTGGGTCTAATTTTTCGAGCTCTCTACCAGGTTGACTTAAAATGATTCTTTCTCGGTGTATTCGTCCAGATAAAGTTTCTTTTCATCTTCGCTTTCCTCAGTAGGTTTCGCAGTTTTTTCATACTCCCCTTATCGATAGCATTTTTCTGCAACATAAATTAGTTGAAATACAGTTGATTGTGTTCTTATTCCTAATTATTCTTTATCTTCTTGTAGAGTTTTCGTTAATCTTTCTATTTGAGTAATAGTCGTGAATTTCCTCTAAATAAATTTAAAAGTTCCTCCTCTAGGCGTCAAGAGCATAAAAAACGTAATAATATAATCCTTTTTAATCTTGCAATGACATATTTTTTTATTGGATAATTGAAGCAGATAAGGTAAATTTACCCGATGCCTCCAGAAAAAGGTGAATTACGCAGAAATTTCAGGTCAAAATAAGGAGATCCGATTTTCATTCATTTTTTAATACTATGCTGCTGACATAGTAAAAATTAACACTAAATTTAAACTAGATTTCGTGCTAATAAAGACGATAAAAATACGTTCAATGCGTTTCAAAACGGTTTAAAAAGGCGCCGTCATAGTGCTCCTCCTTCCAAGAGCCAATAGAATGCGTGGAAAACTCTAGACTCGCTCTCATCGAGCTTCACGTCTGTTATGCGGGTTGCGGCTTAGGTGGTAAGTTTTTTTTGGAACTAGCTGTACATTGCAGTGCATTTAGTGAGGGGAAAAATCCGCGTCTTGAGCTGGTAGCAGAGAGTCTTAAGCAGTATCCATGCCATGTGTTTCGTGTGAAACATGTGAGAACCACGTCTTGGAGGGATATTCATTCAAAAGGGAGCGTCTTAAGCGGGTTTTACTGAATTGCAAAGCAAAACAAAAAGGAGAGACGGAGTCCGTTGAATTCAGAAGTATTTAAGAAGTATCGGCATTCCATGAGATTCGGAATGTTGGGTCGATAGGTGACTGATTAGTAAATATTTGGCAATTGGGCATCACTTGGATACCATTGGAAAGAAGAGTTAGTGCGGCGATCCTTTTTTAATTGCCCTTGTTTTCCAGGTGTGGCTATTCGGCCGAATAAATGATCAGCTCAAGGATTCTCTTCGCGATTTACGATGCGCCGCCACCCGTTTTTCTTTTGTTTATTTGTTTTTACAAATTTAATATCCTTTCGCTGGAGAGCTTGCTTCTCAATCTCTTTAGCCCCTGGTTATAAAATTGGTATTAAAATATAAATTATTGACGATATAAATGAAAAAATAACGCATTGCAGTTTTATAGCAGTACGCAGTATCCTTGTGGAGTGAGTACACTGATTTATTTTGCTTCTACTTTAATTGTCTCAAACGTGATTCACTCTGTCACGTAAGCGCTCATCCTCATCGTTCACTTTTATTTTAAAAAATTATCTTATTTTAAATTCTTCCACATTTTGTCTTATTACATCCCTTTTCTTGTTACTTTCGACATTCATCCTCTCTCTTTTGATTCATACCGCCAGTACACACTCCAACATTCATGGGAAATTTGAGTCCACATGGCATTTCATTTCAATCTATGTAAATCTTTATTATTAGGATATATATATTGTTTTAAAAAGTACTGTGAAAACCGATAAAGACGCTCCCGTTTAAGACGCGGTTTTATCACGGTCCCTTTCATATGAAACATATAGAAAATATACTATTTAAGCCGTTTCATTTCCCGTTTGAGATTCGGATTGTTGTCATACCCAGATTCTCTAAAAAATCGCTATAATGAATCGTTCGCCTCATTTAATAGAACGAAATATCTTAACAATATTTGTGTCATCGTCCTCTCCTTGATTCTAAAAGGGTTCCTTGTGAGTCACTTCTTTTGGATGACTAATTTTGTGGGAATACAATGAAAATATCACGGAGCAAATATATATGTAGTACATAACTATGAGGTAGAGTGGGATCTTTCCTATCATTTTTTTCAGGAGTAGATGAAACAGACGCTTTTCGGTGTATCCTTTCGTCACAATCTTAAAAAGTAAACATATCGATACTATAAAATAAGGAGGCTGTTGAGTGTAATCTCTTATGGTGACATCACGTAAACAATCTTTTTTCTCCCCTAACGTTATCTGGTAAAATCTGCTTCATTTTAGAATAAAAATTTACAAAAATTCACTAACTAAGACGGTCTCTTTAGGACGCCTTCTTAAGACGCGGTTCTTTTATTTCTCAAAAACTGTCTTAAATGAGTTTCATTAAAGTTATTTTTTGTGAAAATAAATCTTTCTGAGTAACGAAGAACCATCGTAATTATAACAGTTTTAGGTTACCTCTAGCTAGAACGTCTTTTAGAATCGAAAATTTGTTGTTAAATACAAAAAATGGAAATACGCGCTCAAAAATACTTTAGTACACATACTAATAGCATGGCAGCAGATAGAAAACCAGATCTGCCGAGAACAATCAATTGGGGAAAACAAAACAACAATCGTACGTGGAAAAGGCAGTGAAAAAATATATAGAGAGAATATTGATGGAATGAAAAGTTGGAAAGAGGGTTTGTGTGGCGTTATGGGAAGAAATGGAAAGCATAGAACAAGCGGTGAAATATAAAACAGAGAGGAAAGTGTCCTTTTTTATGGTGGAAGGATGGGGGCGGAGATTTTGGCTCATGGGCCAAAATCAAGCACTTCTCTATAAAAAGAAAGGGATATATGTACAGGCTGGCCCAATGGAAACTTGTCGTTTTCTTCCCAGGAGAAAAGTAAAATAGTATGGCCCGATTTCTATGGAGATGAGTTGTGCAATGCATCAAGGGAACTTCACCAAAATAGAAGCAGGGAATCGAACTGGATCCGAAACGAAAACGAAAAGAATCCTTGATTTGCCAAAGTGTTGCGTGAATTGGAAAAATTAAGTTCTTAAACCCGAACCGAAACCGAAAACCAATATCTGTTTCGATCTTTTTCCCAGCAATGCACATTTTACTTTAGTATAAGTTATTTTTTATTTATTTATGAATTTTATGATTGCAGATAAGAATCTCTCCTGGTGGCTGTCATTTGAGGGAAAAACAGAAAAAAAATCCCTACCTGGCATTCATCTTATTTCAGTGGAAAACCCCACCCTAAAACAGCCGACAGCAGCACGCCATACAAAGTCATTAAATAAATATTATTATGCTGTAAAAACAACTACATCAGTACTGCAACGTGAACCTAGTCTGACTATGCAATTATTAATACATCTGCTCAGGCTATAAACTACTCTTAAATACAAGGAATACAAAATAAAACGTAAAATAATGATAATACACTAGCGCCTTATAATATACAATTTATATTTCAGAATTCTCAAGCTACTTTTCGTAATCTTTTCTGGCGTTGAAATAAGAAGTTCTCCATGTAAGTCATTCCTTTCCCATATCCCTCTATTTAGGAATAAATATTTTGCAACATCGGTTTAACAGTTCGCGTCCCTTTATTTTAATCCATGATAGCCGTATCCTGCATTTAGACATATGAAACCTTGAATGTGGTTCATCTCAACTTTCACTGGAGTTCCTTGCAGAATATACACCCGCTTAACCAAATATCTTCCATCTTGATGATATCCTTGATTATTTCCTTCCTTACTTATCCAACATTTTCTCACACTCTTAAACTTATTAATTTAATTTCATTTAATTTAATTACAATATAGTTACAGGTGGACAATTTTCCGGTGGTAACTTATATGATTAAAAAATATATATATAAAAAAACAGATATTACACATTTACACAATCCATTTACAACGCTTGACGCTATACTATACACAAATAACCGTTCCCCATAATAAAACAGAATACAAAGTCATATCTACCAAGTTAGTAAATCTTGTTCTGGGAGATTTCTCAGGTTTCCTGATAGGCCTTCACGGCTACCGAAGCGGCTACGGGGCCCACGAAGTCCCCACCGCACATCACCCTATCAGGCGATCCCCTACTTGTCCCACATTTCGTCATCGGCTGGCTCACTCGTCATGTTATTTATTTTACAGATACCCCTAATAAAAAATTTCACATCTTTTGGGAAAGGCTTCTGCGGGTAGACTGTTCCATTCCTCGATAGTTCTGTTTAAAAAGCAGGGTTTCCTGTTATCGGTTCTTTGCTATAAACATTTCGCTTAGCATTTATGATCATGTCTACCTAGGTAATCTGCCTCTTTTATTCTATCGCTTATTTCCTTGTACGCAGGAATTCCTACGAAAGACCTAAATAATACTGATTGTTCCTTCCGATAATGTATCTAGCCACCATTATTTACGAACCTTCAAGTACTTCGAGCCTCCTCATTCCGTTAAACCTAAATTAATTGTAACTATATGTGTGTAAACTAAACTTGCGAGTAACTATAACTAAAAGTAACTATAACTTGCAAGAAACTGTAACTAAGTTTTGTTTTGAAATTTAGTAATTGTAACTCTGATGTAGTGCTAATGAAAAAGCAAGAAATTTTAAAACAAACTTTCAGAAGGATATAATATCACAATGGGATATAAAATTACGGTTCGAACCGGTTCGAAGTTGAAACCGATGTTTGTTTTTCTTTGAACCGGAGTAAAAACAGAAAAGAATAATATTAAGATTCAATGCTCTGAGTTAAAGTCTTCTTGATTCATAAAAGAAGACCAGAAACAGATCTATCCATTCATGCTATTTTCTTGCGAAATCTTTTTGACCTCTGGACTCGAAAATCGCGTTCTACGTATCACGATTTTCGTCGCGTATTTCGTCATATAAATCAATTTTATTGCTATTTTTCGAAAAAGTATATAAAACCGTAATTTCAATGAAGAATACAGCAGATTAGATGTTTGAGACATTGGAGCGAATGTGAGTAAAAGCAGGAGAAGTGGAATTATGAAGGAAGAAAGGAATGGAAAGCGGAGGACAAGGAAGATTTAAAATATGAACGATTGAAGAGGAGACAATTAAGAGTTGGATTCAGAAGGAGATTGGCCTAATTGAAAGAGGACAAAAGGATGGGGATTACAAATGTAACTCTTTGGAATTGTATATTGGCGAGGAATGGAAAGCAGGGGACAAATGAATTGCGGCATATCCATGATTAAAATTAGCAGTTAGAATTATCCACGTTCAATCACGCGTTGTAGAATCTTAAGTTTGCAGTTTGCGTTATTTTACTAAATGATAACCATGGATCAGTGAGAGGGACATTGAAGTAATCACTTTGTTCCCTTCACTTTCTGAATATGGGGTTTTCTCTCTCTGTACATACAATTTGGCAGGCGGTGCTTATACTTCTAACGATACCTCGATAACGTACTTAAAATATTTAACGTTATCCATCGGTTGAATTTTTCATGGTGAGCTTTCTTATAGCTTTTATGTTCTTACCATTGCTTTTCTTATACGACCTTTCTATCGTTTCAAATTTTCTTTCTTTATTTCTTTTTTCTTTTTTTAACCAAATCAATAAGTTATGCCTATTCTTACCTTACTCCAATTAACAATTTTGGTTGAAAATGATATAAGTATTGTAATTTACATTTATAATTCTATTTGTAGTTGTATCTTATATTTAATATTTAATTAGGAATCTCATATTACCTTTGTAATATTTATTTCTTCTCTTTTTCTTATTTCTAAATTATGGTAAGGTTTTTAGTTTTGCTTCCTCTTAGTTGACTCTCTCAGTAGGTCTTCAAACCCCCGTCTCTGTGGCTGTTTTTCTGCTGTGGATATTTTTCCTAAACTTCAATTATGATAAGATGAATGTAATTGTGGATTTAAAAAATTCTCTCTTCATTTGAATTCATATTCAATTGGTATTACTTATTGATATAATTTCTATAGTTTGAATGGAAGAAGAGACTTTTAGACATCGATATCTCGCAGAAGGCGAAATTTATTTATTTATGTTTTGTACTTTTTATAGACCTATTCGGCTACGTACGTACGTCGATTTAGATAAAATTTATTCCATTTTATAATTCATATACCTGATAATGCTGCAGTTTATGAAAGAAACAAGGGACGTAGAATAAATGCTTGATTATTGTGTAATTTAAAAGTCACTTATGTTTAAGCTGTACACAATGAATTTCTGAAGAGATATGCCTTTTGACTGATCTGAAAAATGATGCTACCACATTAGGAGTATTGGTATCCTCCTATTTTGATCCTTGGTTGCGTTCAATTCTGCCTCACAATCGTAAGGAATATATTATCAATTAAATTAAATTTAAAGAGAAAGAGAAGCGCAATCGCAGTTAAATGAAGAGCAGAGGATTTTTGAGAGAAAATTTTAATTTGTGATCAAGCTTATGTTTGTTAAGCGTCATCGTGAATCTGTTATCTCATATCTGTTTTTTTTTTCTTACGTTCAATTCTACTTAGCCTGGCAACTATGACGGTTTTTGCCTTTATATCATGTAATTACTTTTCTAATTTTTTGATAACTATAACTCCTAGCCGTAATGCAATACTTTTCTAATGTGAGAATTCAGAGTAAAATAATTCCATTTCTCCTATAGGCCCTAGAAATTTATTTAGGCATAACCAAACTTTTTAATGGACACGGTGTTTAATAGTGAAACGTCTTAGATAAATGAAAATCCAATGCAAGATACATTTTCATTCAAAGTAAGATGGTCTCCGTGCTGAAGGAATTTCCATATTGTTATTCGTGGCAGAATATTTAAGGCACACAGAGTGTTATTGTGTGCGTTTTAATGAAAGAGGCGAAAGCTGATCTGCAATTAAAGCGGAGAGAAGACGCCTAAAATGACGAAAGGAAACTTGAGAAACTGAATGATGGAAGGAAATTTAATTTTGAGGAAACACTACACGAGTATTTACAGGCTTAGAGAGCGCTTCTTTGTATATTATCAATGCTCATTAATGATACTTTACTCTCAAGGATGAGAAAGATGCTGCATGTTGATGCTGAGAAGGCTGTCGTGATAAATTTCACATTCTATTTTCAATAGCGCTGAATTTAATTAAAAATTTCTTAATGCAACTTTGGATAATTTGAAATGCAATCACTTCCGGTGATGCACGAAGTATAATTTACTTATATTTTTGTAATTGTATTAGTTCCGAATGATTGTAATGTCACCATTTATTGATTTCATTTTATATTTTTTTATATTTGTCATGATATTGTGATTTCAATTTCGCCACCAATGGGTGAGGGATCCATTGAACCCGCCAATTTCTACGATTCTGCAAAATAAGGAAGTTCTGAGAAAACTGAGACACTGAAAATGATTTGCAATCCGCGAAATCAAAAAGGCAAAATTATTTAAACGAAACTCACTAGCGAACTGAGATAACTTTTCAAGAGACTTATATGTGAGGTTCGTTAAAATGAGATTGACATTAGTCAAACAGCGGAATTCCTTTGGTTCACCTTCAATCTAAGGCTAGAAATGTGGAGATTATAAAACTCTAGCAAACTTCTTCATTTACAACTACGTTAATAACCTGTAAGCAGTCTATCGGCGTGTGACAGGAGATTTAAACACCAAAAGATGGCCGTATTTGTTTTCTTTTTAATTATCGTGGAGAAGATGGGATTTTCTTCTTTGCCTTTCATTCGTTAACTGCACAAATCGTATTAACGAATCGGCTATCTTTTTATATTCATTTAGAATGCAGGATAAAGCCTTTTAAAGGCAGTTTCCGAGTGAACTCTGATTAAGTGAACACGCGACTGAATTCCCTTGTCTTGATTCGTGTTAAACAACTTTCTCAATCTTCTTGGAGAGGCGTTTCCCAAACGTGGGAACTCTGCGAAACTTTCCACTAACAACGTAACCCATGATACGGACAATGTTTTTTTCTCGTTGTATTGCAGGCTGTTATAGTCCCCATAGGAATTTTCGAAGAAGAAAACTTTATCAATATTAAATATTAACTTTTCATGAACATTTCATCATTAGTAAACATGACTTGAATTTCACGATAACATTCCTTTCGATAATATCGGCAATCTCATACGTTAATCACCATTGCCTATCTATTTGTATGCTTATTTATCCGATTTCAGTAACTCCCGTGGAAATCGTAAGAATTTGGACAAATTGCCGATTTTTTTTTATAATTTTGCCAGCATAAACAACCCGTACCCCTTACGACTACGGCAATTTTAGAACACGACTATCGCAGTAATAGATGAGACGGATAAGCCTATATGAAATTTAAAAGGAGGGAGAGCCAAGATTTATCGGTAGAGAGAAATAGAAAATTTTGGAAATCGAAATTCAACGATTCTGTACTATAGATGGCTAAGTTTTGGATACTACTAATGAAATTTCAAAAGCTTAATTTTTCCGTTCTCAAAAACGAAAATTTGGCTGTCGGAATTATTTATAAGATAACAATGTACTCTAACGTATTATTCTTTTCACGACTAAGTAAACAAATTTTATCGATGTGCATATATGTATATCACATTTGACATACGTAAGTTAAATTTAGTTCTGTCATTTTTAAATGTAATTCTACTGTATTACAATAAAGAAGATGCAGTTAGTTACTATTGGTGCAGAAACACCTTTTCTGTATCTGTGTAACATTTTTCTCATTAGGGGGCAACATTCTTCATCGCTAATTTATTCTTGCAGAAAGATGACCTTTCTGAAATTGCTTCTGCGTACAAATTGGTTGAGACATTCTTCGCGATAACGTTCCCTTTGAAAATAATAAATTAGATACATATGATGGAAATACGGATATCATAGTTGGCATTAAGTCTTTTACTATTTTCTAGTAATTCTCTTAGGCCCGGTCTTATAATGTATAGTTATCCAGGAGGTTAACTTTATCCTTCACTATCTCAAAAACGTGTATTATAATCGATAGTTAAGTCTCAAGTGGTAGTCAAAGTGATGGTTATCTTAACTAGTGGATTTTGCGAGGTTCAATTCCTAATGTGATGGTTAACTGAAATGCATCATTGGTAATTCCGAAACGTAAACAAGCAACATGCCGGACATTTACTAGTGATTTTCCACCTGTGAACTTCAGTTTTATAAAAATCAGTTTATATTGCGGTATATTGTCAAGAACTTGAGTTTTATATTCTAATTTATCTGGTATGTTTTCGTTAAGAATATATTTGTAGCATTTTGGGATTTATTTTCATTTTGGATTTTTATACCTATCCTCAGAAGTGCGACTGTAGAGGCCAGCGATGCGAGGTTATATTAAATACCTTTATTATTATTATACTATTAACTTACCTTTCCTTATTCCCCTCCCAACACTTTGCCCTTTTTGTACACGTCATACGTTTCCTAACTTCCCTTTCCTAAGCATCGTTCTGACGTTCCAGGTCCCTACCCTGGTTTCCTTCGTCATCTTCTTCCTCTCTTGTGTCGTTGGTTAAGGATTTCGTGGAATGACGACCGGGGTGGCCTTACCACCATCCCTGCAGAGCACGACACTCTCCCTAGTGGGCTGAGTCCCGTTTTTGCCAGTGACAATAATAGTATTTTGGCACATCATGATCATGGGATTGATAGTCGAGGTGGTCTCTCCTTGCCTTCCTCAACAGTGTTTTTAACGTGACACCATCACTCATATAGGCCGCCTCACTGAGGTACAGACGCTGCGTGGACTACCTTTCGTCTGGCCCCTACCTATTGACCTTTCTGGCATGAGTGACCCTACCAGGAACAAAGTTCCAGCCAGTATAGCTCTCTAGGTCATAGGAACACGCATGCCCTTTCACCACGTCAAGGTATAGTCCGTAGAAGGGGATGTGAATGCATATAATTAAAATAATGAAGTCTATATAAATTCCCTTACGTATTGCAGATCTATTATCAATAGTAAATAAAATGCAATTGCTCCTCCACAGAAAAATTCAAACTCCTTTTAACTTCCATTTCTGCTAGCTAACACTTATTGTTATTTTTGACGCAACAATATTAGTGATGCGTTGTTGTTCTATAATGATGCACAGAGAATGTATGAGAAACATTCTCAGGCAAAGCATCCTATAGCTAAAGTGCTAGACAGCTGACCATCAGCATGGAAAGCTTTATAATACGGGCCAAGCTGCTATCTTGTAGATAACTTTAACCTTCCGGTTACGTAACTATCAGATTTAACTATACATTATAAGACCGGGCCTTAAAGTCTTATTTTGAATAGTTTTTAACATAGTTAATGTCTTTCGCGAGAGTTGAAATTGAAATCTTGAGAAGTTCCACTTAAAATTTATTTTTATACTTCTCTACATATAAGTATTAATCCCTAGTGCAATAAAATAATATTGTAAACAAACTTTCACATTGAAGATTTTATTTTTACTTTCCAAGCTGTCTAAAGATGTCTCGAATTAATTCGTAAAACTGTTCATTACTATTGGTGAAAAATGATAGTTATGTTGTAAATGAATGGTTAAAAGTCTCATTCTAATCTCTACTCTATGCATACACAGTAAAATCTTGTTAATCCGCTTTTCAAGGGAAGAAATGAAAACCACGTTATATATAGCGTTATAACCGGGATACTGAAAAATTTTATTTCTTTTGCTTAAGAAACGATAGGGAAGCGTTTCCTGGCTTCTTGTTTAATAGTTTTACGCCTTATAACGAAAATAATCTTCTTTATTTCGATTTATTTTTCAAAGGTGCAAATATCTAGAGAATCAAAAGTATTGTACATATTGTTGTCTATTGTTGGTTATATTATTGTTATCCTTTTTGAGAATGGTCTGTTTTTTGCTCAAAGTTTACCTTTGTTATTGATTTTGGTTCATTTCCCTCTAAAATGAATCGATTTTAACCAAATAAAGAAAATATTATCGTTGAGGCGGAGTGCAGTGCATCTAAGGACATCCGCGTTATAAGCGGGTCTTAAGCGATAGTGAACCGAGAGAAAACCGCTTCTTAAGCCAGAGCCTTTTAGACATGTTTAAAATTATTTCGTGGTGTATTGACTATTAATTCTACCGAAAACAGAAAAGGATTGAGGCAGTTGCAGGAAATATGTATCTGTTGTGTGCAAATGACACCCGCGCCCCCAACATGGCGTCGCCGCGTAACTTAGCCAGGTAATATGTCCGTCTGTTCCTTAGGCTTAATGGCCGGTTGAAGCTCGTTTGGCGCAAGTGTCACCTTCTGAAAATGGACGTCCAATGGATGTCCTCCCGCTGTTTGCCCTCTCACATCCACTTTCCGTATGTTCATTTAACACTGTTATTAAGATTGAACTGTTACGCGAGTGTGATAAATGAGCAGAGAGTTTGAGGTGTGGATAATGTAGCTGCGCGTGTTCTAACCCAAGTATTCGTCGAGATTTTTTCGCGTTTGATATCATCTGAATGAGGTGGAGTATGGATATGATCGTAAGAGCACTTTCGCTTGAAATTATGCACACATAATGATCTCGCGTTTTTCTTTGTCGTTTCTTATTTTGTAATAATCCGTTACCTTCTGTAACAATAATGCTCGGTCGTTGGGCTTCACGTCATTGGAGGAGATATCATTGAAACTTTGCATATTAACCTGAGGTGTGAACTCAGAAATTTTGCGATA
Source organism: Pachydiplax longipennis (assembly GCA_036926295.1). NCBI lineage: Eukaryota > Metazoa > Arthropoda > Insecta > Odonata > Libellulidae > Pachydiplax > Pachydiplax longipennis. Next base: position 2,146,400 of record JAVFKF010000054.1, read on the forward strand.
GAATCGTAATAATACCCTAGAATCATAAGAAATCAAAATAAAGGAAATATATCGAGAATTATCTCCTCGCAATATCTTATCACTTACAATAAATTGCACAAATTATATAATTTTAGCACTGAGAGTACTATTTATTTTCCATCCTTGAGTTTTTGTAAATATTTCTAATTTTCTGATCTCTAACGGCAGAAGGAAAATATATTGAAACGTAATGAAGATGGATAGTTTAATTTAGATAAGTTTATTATTATTATTATTGGACCCTTTATTAGGCGAGGTTATGCTCGATTGGGCCTCTCTTCCACCTAAAAGATAAATTCAGATAATGAGTGATTAATAAATACGAGAATTTACACTTATATTGGAACACTAACCCAAGAATATCAATTTGAGGAAATCTTTTTCTGGTAGGTTATATGAAGAGCCTCAGGAAAAGATGAAAAGGATATACTTCTGAAAAGGGAGAGATGGCTGAAAGGAAGACTTTATGTGGCAATTGCTTGATTGAAACTTCGAATAGGCTGCGTCAAGGACGAAGAACGAGTAATGGTTAGGTGATTGAATAAGAGATTGATATTTTTTAAAGAAGTTCCGATATAAATATATGTGCGGAGTATAAATCTGAAATATTGTCGGTGATCTTGAAGATTTAACTTTTGAGAATGGGATAAAAATACAAAGAAGGTGACTCAAAATCAAAATAAGTCATTTCGAAATCAGCGAATCTAATCGCCTACGAATTTCCTTAAAAAAAGTTTATATCGGCACTACTTGGTGTCTCAGTAATGCAGTTAATCATTGCAAAAATGTCGTCACACTAAATCTTGGCGGTATCAGTTTATGTTCGGGATAATTGTAAAATAAGCAAGATTAAAATGCATTAATGCGCATAATTCTTTCATTCCATTCCATTTGAATTCAGTAAACATCCTTCTTTACATTTAATACTCTTCAAATGTTTTAAAAATTTTTATTTCCTTGCCAACTTAGGATAATATTGCTTTCAATATTTCCTTATGTTCCTTTCGCCATATACAAATAAAAAGTGCCAACATACGTATATATCTATAACTGTCCAAATATAAGAAATCGAGAAGATTAACCATGCACATATAATGAAAAATTATCTTCTTCATCAACAGACTGCTTCAGTATGACGATAGTTAGGTGGCATCTTTACCCCCAAATCTGATATCTTCAACATTAAATTATAACTTATTTAAAAATATACAAAGCGATAATTTACAATTTTTGAAGTACCCGCTGTTAAACATAACCAGTAACCTATTACAGCACTATTTACAGATAGATCCAGTGTCATCGGAAACGTTGCTTCATAAGCAAATAAGAAAATTTACGAATATATAACCTATAGCTTCGGCCGAGATATGGTGGAATGTATGTATGTATTCAGTTTAAGAATATAGTATACTATAATTAAAAACTATACTGTAATACTACACAGAAGTTATAATAAAATTACACACACCATTATCACAGTATTAAGTCCAAATACAGTACATTGTTATCAAAAATTTATTATACTCTCTATGAACTCTTTACTCGTTTTTGGTAAGGGATTGAAGGACTCTTCAGGTAACATATTCCTTTCTTTTACTCCTATACTAAGGAAGGACTATTTAACCACATCTCTCTTTTGTTTTCCTAAAGTTTCATGACGATCCCATATATAATGAGTTATTACTCTCTCCGTGTTTCTCCAGCGTGCGTTACTTGAAAAATCCAAAGTAATCTATTTATCTTCCTCATTTTTTACACTAATATAGCCTTAGAATTTCTTATATTTTTGTTACACTATCATCTCTTTTGTGTTGCTTTAATACGAAACGATTCATAAAAATATATTTATAAATTAACGATAAATACAACTGGTGTGATGAGATTTTTTACAGTAGTAGTAGTGGTAGTACTAGAGGAAGTACAGTTTTATAAAGTAGTGATAACTTTTTAATAACTATTTCCTTTTAATCAATATAAGCTTCCTTTGACAAGGAATAGATTTGTCATACATCTGCTGATTTTTTGCCCTTAGATATGCCGCGTCATAATTTAATCCATCAAATTCAAACGGATCTGAGCATATTCTGGTCAAAGTGGGTCGTCTTCCTTTTTCATTCTTCCATTCTTTCTCTTTTTAACCATTCCATTTCTCCTGCTATTTCCCTTTGGTCGATGCATTCCTGAGCGCCAGTGTCGGTCCCTGGCGGTGGGATGGCGAACCCTATCGCAGCCCTTTGATAGCTTTAGGGGATTTATTCTGTTCATCAATTAGCATTGAAATTTCCTCTAACGCACGTTCCTCTACAGAGCAAGCCAAGGTATTTAAGCCTGCGCTACCGTCTAAAGCTACGCAATTACCATTCCACCTATCTATTGGAGTATAGCAGGGGGTAGCAATAAAATCTATTGTGCTCTACTTGCTCTCCAAATAAATGCGATAGCGGATGAATTATGCAGCAAACATTTTCACTTTCTAAATCTACAGAGGGAATTAAATCAAATGTCAGAATAAAGTGGACTTTCGGTTGACGAACGTCTCTAAACAAATTTCCGGAACGAAACTCCTGTCTTGCGTCTACATAAATAGCTTGCAAGCCGCCTTTTGGAGTGCGGCAGGGGGTGTAAACGATTGAGCTACTTTATTAGCCTGTCATTATAGCGTATTGTTCATGAAAAGAATGAGTCCTTAGACTGACATGTTCTGGCGTTTGTTTCTCTTATTTTATTCTCATTATCGTATCGGCCGAAGTAACAGGGGGATCACATAATATCAATTACGTTTTCAGCAAACGTGGTTTTTTTATAAATCTATCAAATATCTATCTATTCTTTCCCAATCTGCGTCTGAGAGCATTTTTGTAACGCTTGCCTTTTCGTTGGAACCTTTTTTTTTTAGCAAAAGATATCGCTTTGCGGTGCATTCCATCGAGTTCACAAATTTTCGTTTCATCTGGTAGATACCATATACTTACTGCATAATCCAGACGAGTCCAGACCAAGGTGAAGTATCATCGTTCTCTAGCATTTTCATCGGACAATACGCTTAATAAGACCGATCCTCGCCCTACCGCAAACACTGACTCTGATGGGGAACGAATGCGTTGGAAACAAAGGTCGGTTTGGGATAGAGCGCCGATCGCTAAGCTAAAAAGTTGAAAGAAAGTACTGAGTTTCATCACCCATATGTATAATGAAGTGTTGTACCTATCTTTCGTAGGACAGAGTCATCAGTTTTTGGATAAAGAAATGATATGGATTTATATACCATTTGCAGAGGGTATTAGCCAGATATAGGGGTACCAATGTAGTGGAATCTGGAATGAAAATATGCACAAATTAGTGTTAAAAAGTTTAACAAACAATAATTTAGGATCAGAAACGGATTAATTTATCCACATTGATTCCTAGGGAAAAACAGTTTCGGTTTACGAATATTTCGAATGACAAATTGTCTTCAGGAGGGAATTGAATTCTTAAACCGAGATTCACTCTTTATTAAAACAGTTTTCACTCTGTACTTGTTTTCTCTTGTATGTGTCTTATAAGGAACTATGCACCACACACTAGATTAGTTCTTCCTTGGCCTTCTGTGTTTTTCAATACCTCTTCCATTTTTCTCTAAAGCCTTCCTTAAAATCGTCTTATTCTGTTACTGATAGGAAAATCACCTTTCTTGTAATTATTCAGGGTATCTATGTAAATGAGAATGTACCTGTCATATTACTTGTCAATATCTGGCGTGCGCATGCAGAAGCCTACTTTACCAGCGTCTTTGTTGAGTTATAATCAATCTCTTTAGTGGTGGTTGTAGCGTTATAACCTGCTTCTTTAGCCGAGTGGTTACAGTGTCTGGTGCAAAATTTCCTAAGCTTATCCTCAGTGGTCCAAATCCTGTTTCAAGAAAGTTTTTTCTTGAAATTTTCCGGCCTTGTGACCTCGATAATTAAGATGGCTGCCACCCACCTCCGCTCTTATATATAGTCAATTTATCTTATCCTTCCCCTGCCACACGCCGAAAGGCGGCTTGCAGGGTATTCATGTAGATGTAGATATCCTAACCCCCGCCCCAGTGGTGAATTACTTATATTCATATTCCTATTTCTATATTTGCTGTATCACATGTTTAATTAGAGATATGATAAGTGTTTGTTTTACTGTTATATAGACGGCTTACTAGTTGCGCTAGCGCAATGAACTCACCGCCACAGCGGCTGGCAAATTTGGTCACACTCAACAAAACAGTATAAATCCCCGGCACTCCGGAGAGATTTCTAACTGTTTTGACTGTCAAATTTATAGGCCTTTCGTCACACACACTATGACATATTTCTTATATTCAGGGTCCAAATTGGTTCAACCATGTATGCCATACAAGTGATACGGTGAGTTATATAAGCGGAGCATTTGTAAAAGGCAGATATGTGTATTAATAATATCTTAAACGAAGAGAAAAATAATACGTTGATAGGTCGCGATCGCTGCGTGACCCAAGGAGCCAAATTGAACTGCGAGTTCCCGCGACGTCATCGCTGCCACTGGTTAGCTGTGAAGTTACTTAGTAGCAGGTATCTAATCTGCTACTTTTGAAGTCGTATTTAAACAACCATATATTACGGGCTTTTGGAGATAAATCCCCCTAACAGAAACGGTTGATTTTTCTATTCAATTCTCTGTTACGCTAAACTGATCTCGTCTCGATTGCACCTGGAAATCTCTCCTTATTAGACTTATTTTGACGAAGAATCTCAAATGTCAATGAAATATCACGGATAGTGCCTCCAGATAGCCAAGTGGGCAACGCGTTCTACTTTGGTAGAAGCGGTCTCGGGTTCGATACCCGGTGGGGACTCACGTGCGAAGATGTGGAAGTATTTTTAAAATCACTACTGCCATACAACAAGGAGATTTAGAAAGTATTTTCTAGGGAAGATCACATCGACTCCTATTTAATTTTTGCGGGTATATATGCGACTTCATTTCAAATTCTAATAATCCATAAAATCTCGCTGTGTTAAAGTAGAAGCGTAATATGTTACTCGTCATTTCTGTCATTCACCGGAAATCCTCACTTTCATTTTAAAGGATGACATAGCTGGAGATATCTATGGTAAATCACTCTGGAAGGTGGTGGCAATTAGTCTAATAAATAGTGATTGAATTTCAAAGTGCATTGGCTGTATAATAGAATGGACTTACATGCTTTTAAACCGCATTTACGTCGCATTCAAGAGAATTTTCATCCAAAGTCAGAACGCAAAATCCGATTAATTCCATTCCAATCAATTTAATGCTCAAAATGGCACACGTAATATTCACCGTGAATATGAAGCGATAAAGGTCCGTCAGATTGTCTTTCGTGTATTAAATTCTCGAATAAGCTCTCAGATTCTTTGGGATAGGTGCAATTTGAATTAAATTTTAAAAGGCGATCTTTGCTTAAATGTAAAATAAATTATGGCCATTATTCGGAATATTACGTATTCTTATCCCAGTGAAAGTACAGAATAAAGAACAAAGGACTTGAAAAAAGTTTGACGGGACCGGGAATCGAATCCAGGATCTTCCTTTATCCGGAAGGTTGCCCATCCCTAATGAAGGAAGATCCCCGGGTTCGATTCCCGGTCCCGTCAGACTTTCTTCAAGTCCGTTCTTCCTTGAGATGTTATCCTGGTTACACGCCCTTATGTGTAAATATAGCTTTACCCTTTACCTTCTGCAGAATAATTTTGGAAAAATAATAGTAGCGCAAAAATTTTTGAAAATACAGCAAGATCTATTCATGTTATATATTAACGAGAAAAAGTTATTTTTTTGTGAAATTCTCGACCAAGTACCTAATTTTATAGACGCTGAACTAAACTTACTTTTTACGAAATATTCCTTTAAGCGATAATTGGCTACGATTTGTAGCGTTATTTGCGGGAAATCTTTCAAAAAACAGACGCTGTTCACATGAATGTACTTGATAAGAGACAATAACATAAGTACCAGAGAGATTTATATTGAGTGTTAATTTAATCTAAATTATAGTCTCTTTAATGAGATTTGAATCTCTTCTAGATTGACATTATTATAACCAGACTAAAATAAGTCATTCTCTTCATCCATGTAGATTCTCTACATCCGTGTACTATCCATGTAGATATTTGTAGCCAAATGAGGCGAATATAAGTCTATAACCAAAAGATGAATAAATTTTGTGATGATTTAGAGGAGAAACTTCCGCTTATGGTTGTGGCAATTTTTGTTTCGTCGTACAATTTTGAAATTGGCTGCGAACAAATTCCCTCTTTTAAAAACCGATGCTCTTGAGCCGACATTTTTCAGCGAGAATGAATTTCCTCTTTTTTAAATTGGTTCTGCTGATGGATCAAAGATATCGGATGGGCCTCTTTAAAAGGGCTAATGAGTGGTATTAGTAGGTCCCTGAGGAGAGCAATTCGAGGGGAGAAAAATTCGGAAGAATAAAAGGAGTGAAAAATTCATCTGTAAGGGGAAAAGGTGGCAAAGAGAAAGTTTCCTCACTAATGGCTTCTGCGGGAGTTAAGGGCAAGAAAACTTGGAATATTATCAGAAAGCATAAAGAGATTTGTTACACAAGGAAATGCCCCACTCCTTGAGAAGGTCTTTTAGGAAACTTTTCCCGCAGAATTCATTATAATTGCTCAAATTTGAGTCATTTTATGAAATTTGATAATTCAGGAAACATTTCAAGATATATGCTTAATGCAATGGTCTTGTGTCAACATAATCACCGAGATGATCTTATTTTGAGACCTAGAAGATGTGTTCGAACAAGATGATTATTCTTTTTTTCTAAGCTGCGAAAATTCTAGTTCCATGTATAAATTCGATGCTTTGCATCCTTCAAAATCTAATTTCTAATTCTCTGTATATCTCGGGAAAACATAGATTTGGGAGTTTAATTTTTTAATTATATATCTGTCCAGTATAAACACGAAGGCTGAATGGATTCTCAACTCTTCAGTCGTAATCTAAAATGCTTAAGGGAGTGAGCAGAATTTACCAAGCAAGATGAGGAGTGGAGTATTGCTCTCTGCACTACGCTAGAGTTCTATAATCCAAAAACTGTGCGTAAAAGCGGCGCAACGGCTGTACAAATAACTGTTGTCGTAACAAGAAAGTAAGTGGCGATAAGGATGAATACCCAACCCCATACTTCACTTTGCTTTTTACTATTATAGATATTATCAAGGATGCTGCAACGGAATGAAAAGAACTTTTAGTCATCTTTTTCCAAAAGACTTACAAAAATGTTATATTGAGAAACGGCAGGGGGAGCAGGACTCCTTTGAAGTAAATTCCGCAATTTATGCTGCACTAGCACTTCATAAAGGGAGCGGCACAGTTCATCATTATTGCTGTCGTTTTCGTTAGGCCTGCTGTATGCCTGTTATCTACACGTTTTTATAATTAGTTATATTATTTACATCAATTTTCGTTCCATCGAGCAAGAAGTCTTAGTTCCGTATAGTATAGAAATTGGAATTTATATTAATTACATTATTTGATCTTATATAATAAAAATAACATGCTGCTAGCAATATTTAAAGTTTATTATTTGCTGTTTTATTTTCTCGATTTTAGGTTGGTAGCTATCAAAAGAGATGGAAAACTTTGTTTTTGATGATAGGAATTAACCTATCAAAATAAAATTTAACTTTGAATTCCTTCTGTTTAATAAATTTATTAAACGATGCCAGATTTCACCTTTTGATTTGAGTTGTATTCATGCATTATGAGCAAATATTTAAAGAGAGTGAAAATAAGCATCATCTGCTGAACATCTTTCAAAATATTTCTTTCGCGTACTAGTATGAAACCAATCCGTGTTATTTATGTTTAACTAATCTGACTAACTAATCTAATGACAGTTTTAGCTAAAATTAGAACGTTTTGATTGAGTTTTACTATGTATAAAATAAGTACAAGTAAGGTAATGGAATCCACTTACCCGAGGCAGTAAGATACTTACCCTGAAAAAGAGCAGAAAATGACCGACTTTTTATGAGACAACGATCGCTAAAGTAAGAACGAAGCTAGTTGAGAAGTTTTAGCTTCCCCGTTTAATGGAATGTGGGTGTATGAACGGTGTGTACCTACTTCATATCAGTTTGTCAAAATACAGCAAAGTTGGGAATGAAAGAAGACTTAGTTTCCGTCGTAGGAATTTTGTGACGTTGAGGTTGTCTTCAACTGATGTCGAACTTGTTATTTAAAATTAAATGTTTCGGTGCGTTACGATTTTGCTTGTGCGATAGCGGCTCGCTGCCAAAATAAAGATGGATATTGTCAAATTTCAAATTCTCTCTAATTACAGTTGAAATTATTCTTTGTAGGAAATATATGAACCCAATTACAAAAAAATCCCAAATTTTCATGTTAAATATGTTCGAATTCCCAAAATATTATTAGTAACGATGAAATTCTTACCAAAAAAGAAGATTTACCATCTTCATGTGAGTCAATCTGCATTCACGAGGAACGTCAGACAATGAAGAAAAGTTACCTGAAAGAGTCTTATATTAGGACTAATATGGAATAATCAATACATTAGAATATTAGGTCAATACTTCCAAATGCCACCGTCATAATTATATACATTTTTACCTTTTATTAATTTATTCAACAGTGAAGTATTATTACACCTTTTTGGCTTTTTATTAGCATGTTCGTACGTGATCTGAGATACTGGGAAGGCATTTCTTATCTAAAATTAAATATACGAACAGTTTAGGATCAAATTCATTGATGTAGAAGTAAATATCATTTCTCGATGAAAGAATGAGGGTATTATTATATCAATATGATATGAAGTCGATCTCTTTTATCAGTGGAATCTCTTCCGTTTATTTGAAACATTAGAAACTTTATAACACAGCTTCTACAATAGAGATGGATCATTTGTAGCAATTTCCTCCATTATCTCTAATTCTGAGGGTGAAATCTACGTCAGACTTTTAGCTTATCACGATGTACATTTTAATATCTTTTTCTAAAGCGCCCAAATTATATTTTCCGTTTTGCTCTCATTTTGGCAAATTGTTTCCGACCGAAAGAAACTGGAATTCATTTAATAAAAGCTTTTAAATCCCATATCCTCAGAGAAATATTACGGTGTCAGATATATACGGAGAGGCTTTCCTGGAAAATTCTTTTTTCGCCTTAATTCATTACTGGTGATATTTCTAGAGGATTGAATTATGAAAACGTATCCAATATACACTGTTTTCCAAAAGGAAATAGGCCATACGTGTCCTCAAAAGTGGAAGCACATGTGATATTTCATGGTCGATATACTTATCTATATGTTTACTGTAATGATAACCAAAGAAAATTCACTTTAACAAGATTCACAGAATAGCGTTCAACGGAAAAGTTTTTACTATAAAAATTTCGCTGATCCTTTTTGGATTTCATTTTAATTCCGTGTCGCGCACATACAATTTAAATTACTCAATGAAACAATAAAAAGTAGCCATTCGTCTCTAACCAGTTTTGTTGGTTTAACTAATTTCTTCTTTCTTCCATATCCATCCAAATCCATCAAAATAAAATGAAAGGTAGACAAAAGTGTACTTTTTGTACAAGTTTAACCTGTGTACCCGTCTTTCTTTCGTTTTCTTTTGATAGAGTTCCACAAAACTGCGCTTTCTTCCGTAGAATCTGTATTTTTCATTACCTTTGAGTGATAAATTTTGTATCCGTTAAATTTTTATTCTGTGGTTATTCTCATCATTATATTTTTGTTAACTTTCTTTGTTAGATGTATTTTGTTGTATTACAAATTTCTTAGTAATTGTATCAATTTAAGACGAAACTCATATGTCTTAGTGCCGTCCGAGTGTGTGTGTGTGTGTATATATATATGTATATATATTTGCTACCTTTGTGTTTTTCCCTAAATACTAAATACTTCTGCATGTATTTAAAAAAACTTATGCAGACTTTCATTCGCATCCTTCTTTCATCGATTATGTTATTCGTACAGAGTGATATGTGATCTAGACTCCTCTTTCTTTCCGCATGATTTTTAAAAATTTCACTGATCACGAAAACTTAATCAAACGAAAATTCATCGAATTGATAGAGCAAACTTGACTCCGAATGGCAATCTATTTAGCTAATCTTTCCCAGGAAAATTTATAATAATATTGTCCACCTTTCCGACGATAGCTATCGGTTCAAATAGAAATTTAATTTTTTATATTTTCGACCGCTGCAGCAGTGCTTTCAACTCCACAGCGATGCTTCAACCGCTTTTTTAACCTTACATTTTTTTCCAAACGAAGCCTCTTGATCGGAGAATGAAGAACTCTCTCCACATTAATAAATCCATCGGCCTTTTTCATGGTTTCTGTATCTGATACCGCTCCTCTGAATTATAAGACTCCTCCTTCACTTTCCCTGGATGCTTCAAAAAGTAATCGAAAACTTCTGTCGAAATTACTTTTTTGAAAAAGCATTTCTCCATAAAAATTAGTGCATAATATGATAGCCCACCTTGCGTCCGAATTGTAATATTCGCATTAACCCGTTGAAAAGTAATGATTGGTTATTTCGTCATATACTATTGACATTTCTGGTGGCCCACTTTAGTTAACACATATTGCATATGTATTAGATACATATCACATCAAATTTTACGCTTAATCGCAATATTATCATAAACATTGTAAATTGTATCAATAATTAAAATTTTAGATATCAGATTTAATTTCTTAAATATAAAAAATGATACATAGAATTGTATGTCTCGGAAAGTGTTTGAGCGTATGTATAAATTTTGTGTGGAATTTTAAAATTTAACATATACATTATGGTAATATACTGCCGCTATTAAATCCATATTTTGTTTGTATATTATACACCTTGACTAATTGCTATATTTTATATTCATTTGTATGTATGTTCTATTATAAAACCCCCAAAATTTCTGATAATTAGTTCATTTTCTTATTGATAATTATATAAAAAATCATGTATATCACTTTAGGATTATTTTATTCTTTAAGTTTTTTACTATGAACTAAAATTAATTTGTAATGACTACCTTACTCACAGAAGTTGTGTACAAAAAAGTAGTTTAGAATTAAAGCAAAGTAAAAGAATCCCTTTTCATGTGGAATCAGCTGCAAGATTCTCGTTTTCACCAGTCAATAGGTTAATTGACTCAATATTCTACTCCTCTATCAAAGATTCCTAATAAGAAGTAAGTGAATACTGCCTCTATAGTGGATATGAAATCATGATCGTGAACTCACCTATACGCTTAGATGAAGAACCACCCACCTATATGTACCATCTATCTAGAAAGTTATTTCAGTTTCAAGAAATAGTCTGTACGAAAAGGTGTCAACATATTTCTTATCAACATTTATTTGGTAACTCATCCATGTAATGCGGCCGTTAATTACGAACTTATGGAAATTTTCTCTTTTAATTTATTTATCTTTACTCTGCAAAGAGTAAAGATAAATAAATTAAAAGAGAAAATTTCCAATTCGCTGATTTAATTTGATGTTTTCGCGATACTGATGACGAATTAAGTTCAAAATCGGTGGTAATAAATTATGCATGTGGTATTATACATTGTGATTTTCAGATTTCCTTATAATGTCAGTGTATTCTGAATCGTATCATCATTTATGAATTACAGGACAAGGATCATGATTTTCTTGCAATTTAAGGGACATAAGAATTTCGGACATTCTCTACACTTGAGCCTTTCAGAGCTAATCTATCCATTCCAAATTGGAATAAAAATTGAAGTTTTACATTATTGAATTAACAAGAGAGTATTTTAACAGAAGTTTGTTATACTTATTTATAAAATTACATTATTATAAGTAGATAAAGCGAGGATAGAGAGGAAATTCCGGAGCGAAGCCGCAGAAGCTAACTTAACCATCAAAATACAAAGTAAAAAAATGTATTATTTCCATTTTTATTCTTTTTTTATATTAAACTTAACTGACTTGAAAACTAACTTACCAATAAGTTATCAGCTCTTACGAGTACTTAAAGATAATTTAGGCTGTTAATTTGCAACACTTCAACACTTCATATTCACTTAATGCAACAACACGTGTGGAAATTTGAAACTGGTTTCACATTCCATTTTTCCTTTCTCACTACTTAGACCTCTCTTCAATTTCATCTCAATTAAGTTAATCAGGTCCACTGTAAAATGTTTAGGATTTCTCCGTGTAGACTAACTCCTGTTGGAATTCCGATATTCTGACAAGTGTCAGTTTATCACCGTAAATTGTTTTCAATCGGTTTTCTTAATTCTGTCGAAGGGAGTTACCTCGTTCACATCAGTTAGTCAGTTTATAAGCTCTGTTTTCCAACTTGGAGAGGTTTTATCCATTTGCGAAAATGACAGGACAGTGTTTCTTATTTTATAGAGATTGAATAAACCTTAAACTACCTTAAATTAGATTGTAAGGAAAAATGGATTGGGTATCTTCAAGAGTTCGAAAAGTCTTTTTAAGCATTGCCGAATATGTGTTTGAAAAATAATCTTTAGTCTCAATTTCGCCTTAATGAAAATCTTTAAATAAAGTGTCTCCTAATACAAGTACCCGGTCTCAATCATGTAAGTAAAAATATTAATAATTTATAGGAATGTAGAAATAGAGCGGAAAACTTCAGGATGACTAAATATGAGTAACCTAAAGTATTATTTCGGGAGGAAAGATCCATAGCAGGAAGGCTCATACAAATGTGCGTAAAAGCATACGTGAATCATAATAGTGCAAGCGAGGGGATGTAAAGGAAATCTGTATGGGATATGGAAACCAGAAAAGTAATACAATAACGAAAATTACATAAAATAAAATGAATAACTGGACAGTTTGCAATAACTCTCTAAGAAAGAGAAAGGGGTATTAATCACTTTGCTATTAGCATTAAAACCTATTAAATGCATCTAAATGTAACACCTATTTAAAATTTGAAGTTAAGAATATTTTACTGAAAAATAGTTATGAAATATTAAAGAATATAAAAATTCAGAGTTGGACATATAAGAAAATTCAACGATACAGTAAAAATCAAAAAAGTAATGAACCATCATGAAATAGGCTTGAAATGAAAATTATGGGCCGAAAGACGTGGAAATATTTCAGGACAATGATGAGAGGGAAGAAGAAGACTGCATTTAAGTAGAAAATGGATAATTAAACGAAGAGATTCGGGTTCTATTCATTTGGCAAGGTTCTGCTCAAGAATTAAAATAATCTCGGCGATTAATATTTCATATACTTCTTGAAAAAATTATTTAAATGTGATTAATAGCACATGCTAGATGAACGATTGCGTCAGAAAATATTAAGGCAAATCGGCGATCTTTTCAAAAAGAAAGAATTTTTATGAAGCATGTATTAGAGAAGATTCATCATATAATATTATGGAACTAGTCAAAATTAGGGAAGATATATGTGGAGTTTATGGTGAGTATATTTATGCTACATTTTTAATAACAATTCATGGCAGTTGTATTTTTATGGGATGACAGACACAGTATCGCTTGATTGATAATTGCGGTTCCTTCCGACGTTTTTGATCTAAAACACTTTCCCTCTTAGTTGAGGGCATTATGGAATGCATCGGATAAAGCGCTTTCTTTTCGCGGGTCGCTCTATTTCAGAAGACTTCCTCAAACGAATTGTGGAATCGCATGAGCGATTTTATCGGTAAAAGGTTGGATTATTTTAGAATCGGTTTATGATCGCCCGACCGAATTTAATAAAAGAATTGATACCCGAAATTCGCTCACCTGCCCGTGATATCAGGTGTAAGTAGCTAACATCTCATTTTTATTGTCTATAATTATGGTTTACTGTCAGTTCAAAGTGTGATTGAGTTGACTGTTACTTCCATCTGTTTCCGTAATATTTATTGCGGTACTGATGATCTTATTACCAAGGATACCCGTTACCCTCCAAACAAGTAATTTCTTTATTTCGTGAGTGAGATGAATTTACTAGTAAATTTTCTAATAGCCTTCTCTTAAATTCAAATAACTACTAATATTTAATCTCAAATTTACCATTGTAGAACGAAAAACCTCTCGGAAAGGCTTAGCGATTGATCACGGTACTGTTTGTACAATATGCCTTACGCTGAGTTGCCTTTAATTCACGATTGAAACGGAGAATGAATTACAGAATGTATAAGCGAGAGAAGAAGATTGCTTCGAATGTCGTCAAAAGGGGCATAAGAGGACTCACCCTGAAAGCAGGCAACCGGGCACACGGAGATGCTGAGCAGTGCAGCGGTCCAAAGGGCGAATATCTCCACAATATTACGAGACATGTCACTTCATTATCCCGAGCGACGACCTGAATGCTGAACACTTTCCCCTGCAAGATATATCTCCTCACAAATACACCCTCTCCCCGGTCCAGAGGTGTCCTCCTCTAGTTCACCTTCCTACACACGGAACTAATCCATCCAGCTTCGCATTGTCACTTTCTTTCACCGAAGACGCAGTTGGGCTTTGTGTTGGCGGCAATCCCCAGCGATTGTGCCTTTTCCCTCCGTCTCTCGGCTACGTTCTGCTCGTCACTGGCGAGCGACGCTAGTGAGTGCTCTGCGCCGACTGGGTGCGGGGGGAGCGGGCGGAGGGGGAGGGAGAGCGCAGTCTCTTTGGAAGAGGGGGCGGAAAAAGACTTCTGTTTCGACGTTTACAGAAGGGGGATGTAAAAGATGTTTTCGCTGCGGCTGATATTTTTTGGCTCGGATGTTTTGCCGTCGAGGGGACTTCTCTAAATGCCGGCACAGGTTGATTGTCACCCTTTGAAATAGGTGGCGAAATCATTAAAAGATTTTCTTTTTTATCCCCGCGTTTGGTTGCTGCGGTTATGAGTTTGTGGTCACGGACGCCGATCCACGCTAATTGGCTCATTGATTGCTCTTCGAAAAAGACCGCAACAGTCAACTAAGGAACTTCTTCTAACTGGAAAAGTGTTTGCTTACGTCCAAATTGCTCTCTCAATCTGAGTGAACGCAACTAATTGTGGTATCCAAACTTATTGAGTGAAATCCAATTCAATGAAATCAAAATTGTGGCTAATAATAATATCAATCCTTTATCATCTGGGTTTTGAGGAGACTTGAAAATGAGCAAAATTTACAATATTTATATTTGAAAAAAATTCTCATATATATATATATATATATATATATATATATATATATATATATATATATATATATATATATATGAGCATATTAATATTAGATAAGTGCCATTCTGACCAGTTCCAAAGTTTCAATTCAATATCTTATAAGGAAGTTAAATAAGATAATGCTTTCCCCCTTTGAAATAAATAGTAGAAAAGTAATGACGCTCAGGCATCGAACCAAGAACTGTCAGAAGAACGGCGGATATCGTATATGAAACATATGACATGCCTCTACGTACATTCCATTTTATATCATTCCCGGTTATCGGATAAGCATTAAAAATAATTGTGAAAATTGACCGCCATGTATTTTATTCCGGACAAATTTACACCCACTTGGCGTCGAACTCACGGTCGTTTGGTAACATTTCTCCAGTTACTACAACAGATAACCACGGCATCTCCAACCTCCGTGATTTTCACGGTTCTATCGCTCCGAGAAAGGACTTAAAACAGTTTTCGAAAATTCGCGCGATAGACGGCCTGGCGTCGAACACAGGACCCGTTCGTGAGAGACAATGGCATGGGAATGTAAGATAAGTGCCACTCTGACGTGTTTCAAAGTTTCAATTCAGTATCGTATCAGGAAGGTCCTAAAATAAGATTCCGTTTTCCCTGTTTGAAATGCACGGTGGAATCGGAATGACACTGTTGCATCGAACCAAGGACCACTGGAGGAACAGCGAACCCCATGAAAGAATGTCCTCAAACCACTCTGTTACATTCCGGGTTTTATCTTTCCAGCTTATCGAGAAGCCATTTAAAAAAATCGTCAAAAATTTCAGAAATGCATTTCTTACGGAAGCATTTTGCACCCACCTGGCGTCGAACACACAGTAATTTGGTAACATTTCTTCCTTTGGTACTATGGAAGACCATCTCATCTGCAAACTTCAACCTCCGAGATTTTGGTTCCACTATCTCACCGATAAGTGCTTCAAAAAATTTTTCAAAAATCCGCGCAATGCATTCTTATGGGAAAATTGCGATTTTTGGGACTTTCTGGTATCGAACCCATGATAGCTAGCGTCGATGTCTGAATTATTCTGGCGTCTAGAGTGTAGGGCCAGTACGTCGAAAAAATCTGAAGTCGACGGCGCTTGTGGAACATGGTCAGAATTCGTATCCCCTATATCTATATATATAGGTATATCCGGAGAGTTAGCTATATATAATAGAATACGAGTAGAAGTTCCTTGCATACTGCAAGCTAATTGGTGAAAATTTACAATGAGCTCCCCTTACGGGTGTCATCTTCGAAGCTTGTCCAGCAAAATTCTTAAAAATTGCCACAATGAATTTCTTACATGAGAATTTTACATCCATCTGGCATCGAACTCACGGTCAAAGGTAACCTTTTTTCCACTGGTTCTATAAAAACTACTTCAAACGCAAACGCTGTGATTTTGAATAGAATCCTGCATAGAAAAAGGCCTCAAAACAATTTTAAAAAAATAGAGTAAATGACCGCCTGGCGTCGAACACAGGACCCGTTCGTGAGAGACAATGGCATGGAAATGTTAGATAAGTGCCACTCTCACGCGTTTCAAAGTTTCAATTCAGTATCTTATCGGGAAGGTCCTAAAATGAGATTCCGTTCTTCCCGCTTGAAATGCATGGTAGAATCGGAATGACGCTCTAGCATCGAACCAAGGACCACTAGAGAAGCAGTGGACGTCATGAAAGAATCTTCTCAAACGCCTCTGTCACGATTCCGGGTTTTATCTTTGAAGCTTATCGGGAAGGCATTTAAAAAAATCGTCCAAAATTTTACCAATGCATTTCTTACGGAATCATTTCGGACCCACCTGGCGTCGAACAAACGCGCATTTCTTTAGGAAGAAATGTTACCATTGGTAACATTTCTTCCTAAAGTACTACGGAAGACCATCTCATCTGCAAACAACGTGATTTTGATTGCTCTATCTCATCGAGAACGGCCTCAAAACAGATTTCAAAAATTCGCGGAAAAGACCGCCCAGCTTCGAACTCAGGACCCTTCCGTGAGAGAAGATACCAAAATAATATTAGATAAGTGCCATCCTTTCTTGTTCCATAGTTTCGATTCAATATCTTATCGGGAATGTCCCACGCCTCTGTCACCATTCCGGGTTTTATCTTTCTAGCTTAACGGGAAGGCATTTAAAAAAATCGTCAAAAATTTCAGAAATGCATTTCTTATGGAAGATTTTTGCATCCACCTGACGTCGAACTCACGGTCTTTTTGTAACATTTCTTCCATTCGCAATATAGAAGACTACCTCAACATCAACCGCCGAGATTTTGGTTTCTCTATCTCACCGATAAGTGCCTCAAAGTAATTTTCGAAAATCCGCGCAATGCATTCTTATGGGAAAATTGCGATTTTTGGGACTTTCTGGTATCGAACTCATGATAGCTAGCGTCGATGTCTGAATTATTCTGGCGTCTAGAGTGTAGGGCCAGTACGTCGAAAAAATCTGAAGTCGACGGCGCTTGTGGAACATGGTCAGAATTCGTATCCCCTATATCTATATATATAGGTATATCCGGAGAGTTAGCTATATATAATAGAGATATATACTAGTTGCTCCGTGCAAAAACTTTCGCAGACGATACTAATACTCAATTCCCCACGCAAATACACTTCAACATACAAATATCGCTACAAACAAATACACAAACACTAAAACATACCAAAAACACGCGTTCATATTCTTTATCAGTGCCTGTTTCGATATACCTCGTTTGTAGCGATAGATATCGCTATCTACACATCCAGTAACGAAACTCAATGGCCAAATAAAAAGTCTTGCGTTTTCTAATGCCTTACCACACGAACCCAAACAAAATCCTATTATATTAGTGAACGTGAGAGTATAAATGTTATCGAATGATTAAAAAATTTTCTTTTAGCATTATAATCACGAATAGTGCGCGTCATCACTTTAACGATATACGTATCTTATCCTCTACCGAATCCCCCAATTCACTCAATGCATTTATGACAAAATGAATAATGGTAAAGATACAAAAAATCACTTCCTCCTTTACCTAAATTCTGTCGTATGTCACACTTTCATACGAACATACATTGTGTTACATTGTCCAAGCGCATCCGCATTTATTGGAAGCCCCTCATATAAATATGGTGTTCAGTCATATTCCAATTCTGGTATGATAACTCGAAATTCATTAAAGTAAGTTTTGCAAATAATAATTATTAAAATACTTATCTTATATCGTTAATGTAGCAAAATTGTACATTTTTGTGCTTCGGAGATAGCGATTGGGAATAAAAGCTTAGGCTTTCGTTACACATAAAATCAATGCTAGTGAGGTTTCTGAAATCGCAGGATATCCTTTTCTTTACTCAATATGATTAAATGTTGAATATTATCTAGTTAGTGATTGAAATGTTATCACAGAAAATCATTTCATAAAAGGTTTAGGTATATAGAAAATTTGTAACAGACTAAAGTTTCACCAAAATAAATTTGAATGCTCGGAAAAAAAACTTAACGACCTAATAATTTTGATCGCATGACTCGTAATTAAATTCTCTAATTTTTCTATGAATACTCCAAAATGTAATCATAATTCTCCAAATCGAATTTTAAAATGGTCGATCTTAAATTAAAACTACCGGAAAGTTTTATAATGCAACATTGTTCAAACATACCACACAATAAAATCATGACGCAAACTTTCATATTCGGAAATGTTCATGTTTATTTCGCTGTCGTTCTGCTCCCATAAGATGCAATGTGGCTTGCTTATGAAACTGTTGTGGATGTGTACAACGTCGAGGCATTCGTTCATGGAGACCATAATATTAATTGTGAAACTTGTTCCAATCATTTAAGACCGTGAATAGATATATCTATCCAATTTTGAAAACTGCTTACAGACAGTCACTAAGTAAACAATTAAATCTGTCTGTGACAACCCGCGTATATTTTCGTCCAGTACTCAACGCGATGATTAAAATATTAATTCAATTTGTATAACTAATGGTACATTTTTAATTCGTCTGACTATTTTAAGCAGGAACATGGAAATTTTTCCTTACAAATGGTTATTCATTTCTATGTATTGGTGGAGGAATTATCTGTAAGTTATTTTAAAAAGTAAAACCATCGGGTATTCACTTTGCCCATTTCTACGGACTACAACTTGATGTGCTGAAGGGGCTTGCGTGTTCCTATGAACTAGAGAGCTATACTGACTGGAACTTTGTTCCTGGTAGGGTCACTCATGACAGAAAGGTCACTAGGTAGGGGCCAGCCGAAAGGTAGTCCACGCAGCGTCTGTACACCAGTGGGGCGGCCTATATGAGTGATGGTGTCACGTTAAAAACACTGTTGAGGAAGGCAAGGGGAGACCACCTCGACTATCTATCCCATGAATATGATGTGCCAAAATATTAATATTGTCATTGGCAAAAACGGGACTCAGCCCTCTAGGGAGAATGTCGTGCCTGGCAGGGATGGTGGTAAGGCCACCCCTGTCATCATTCCACCAAATAATTACCCAACGACACAAGAGAAGAAGAAAAAGACCAAGGAATCCAGGGTAGGGAGCTCGAACGTCAGAACGATGCTTAGGAAAGGGAAGTTAGAAAACGTAAAGTTAAAAATGAAGAGGTCCAACATTAACATTCTGGGGCTATGCGAAGTACAGCGGAAGGATGGGGGAGATTTCTGGAGCGATGATGATGTGAGAGTCATATTCAGTGGAGGAAATAAGAGTCAGAGAGAGGTTGCCATAGTGTAGGACACGGGAGTCGGAAATGCCGTGATAGCCACCGAACTGATAAGCGTCCGAGTAATGTCCGTAGAAATCAAGGCTGAAACAGTAAACACTGTGATAGTGCAAGTGTACCTCCAAACTAGCGATTACAGAATTTCTTAAGAATGGGAAAGTGTAAAAAGCAATTCTATGATTTGTGTAGGAAAATTTACGATGAAGGAAAATGGCCAGAGGATTTAACAAGTCTATACTGATGCCGTTACAGAAAAAGAATAATGCATTAGAATGCCGGGGCGTTTAGTGCAAAATATGTATTTAAATCAGGCCGCACGAGTAAGAGTTGCTAATGGGGAATCGGAATTGGCTGAGTTAGGGAGGGTAGTAAGTCAAGGTTGTCCTTTATCACCATCTCTTTTTAACTTATATGCAGAAGAAATGATCAAAGAAGCATGGGATGAAATAGATAAAGGAATAAAGGTTGGTGGGGATGTAGTGAAGTCAGTAAGATATTCAGACGATAAAGCTATTGTGTACGATTCTGAAAGGGGTTTGCAAATCCTAGTAAATGCACTAAACGATAAAGCAAAGGAGTTTGGGATGAAAATCAATGTAAGAAAGACAAAGATTATGAGGATTTCAAAGGGAAAGAAAGCTAATTTAACGATAAAGGTGGATGGGGAAAAACTAGAGCAAGTAGATCAGTTTCCATACTTGGGCAGCCTTCTTTCTAAGGATGGAAGATGTTCGACAGAAATTAGAAAAAGGATAGCATTAGCGAAAGAAGCATTCATGAAGCGAAGGGAACTGATGACAAAGGGACTTGATAAAGGAATCAGGAAGAGATTGGTAAAATCCTTGGTGTGGAGTGTACTGTTGTACGGGTGTGAAACGTGGGCGTTAAGAAAAGAGGATGTCAAAAGATTGGAGGCTTTTGAGATGTGGGTATGGCGTAGAATGGAAAAATTATGTTGGGTCGACAGAAAAACGGACGAGGAGGTTCTAGAGATGGTTGGGGGAAAAGAGTAATGATTGAAGTAATTAGAAATAGAAAAAAGAAATGGGTTGCTCAAATATTGGAAGGAGAGGGATTATTGAAGAAAGCGATCGAGGGAAGAATGCTATTGAAAAGAGAGAGGGGAAGACAAAGACAGAAGTTATTAGACGAATTAAGGGTTGGGATAAGTTACCGGGAATTGAAGGAGAGGGAATTAAATAGGGAATGTGGGTTCATATGGACCTACCGAAAGGTAGAACGTTACCATAATGGTAACGAAGAAGTATATAAAGTATACTGGTAAACCAACCCAGAAAAGAAAGGTGGAATGGACTGATAAGTTGAGGAAGTTCAGAGTAGAAGAGAGATGGGTTTTAACGCATTGGCTGTACCACATAACTAAATAAATGTCGCCTTTTGTGGGCAAAATTGAGACAATAGTCTCCTCTTCCGTTCAAGCCATAGAAATCATATCAATGGATAGTTATTAAATGTGATGTAAAATTATTATATAATGAAATGAATTTAAATGTGGATTAAGAAATTATAAGTGAAGCTTAGGAAATATAATCCACGGTGGGAAAACATTCAAAGAGAAGGGGGTGTAAAAAACTAAAAAATCTACTGAAAAAGTTAACTAAAAGATAGCACATATTATGAAGGTAATGTTAGGAGTCGATTAAGGTGGTAAAGTGGAAGGAAAAGGAAGATTTAAATGGTTAATAACAGGTTTTAGGGAGGAAAGAAGGAAACAGAATATAAAAGGCCTGGATAGAGAGAGATGAGGGACTGATGTCCATCCAAGAACAGATGCACCGAAGAAAGGGAGAGATATACTGCCCTTTTTTATACATGTAATAAAGATCGGACAAATTTCGAGTTTTTTTATTCTTTGGTCACTCAGGAAAGTATTTTCTGTTTTATGATGGCTTAACGTTGCCATATTGAAATTTTCTGAAGATACATTGAATTTCATCTTCTGTTTCGCAATGAACCTTATTAAATGTTGAATTCATCTATGATAAAACCCGTCAGGGACTTTTATTCTTCTTTTCTTATCTTCATAGTTCATAAAAGTTCCGCCGTGAACTCTGTCCGTAAGATATATACTTCACATTCTGCAGCATTTCTAATTCGTTTTTAAGGACGTATGAATTGCTTCATTATTATCGGGAATTTTTGTAGCAAGTTAAAAAATACCAATTTTACCTCCAATTCTCTCCATTTATAACTATAAATAATAGAGATTAGTTCTTGCTTTTTAAGGTTTTACGCACGCCGTAGCCTTTCATTTTCGACTGAAATGTCGAAGTAAAATAGTAGGTCACGAAATTAAGCATAATTTGAAAATGGGATTATAGTACAGGCATAAAAATAAAGAGAAATATGTCCTCACAGCTCAGAGAATTAAATAATAGAGAATTAATTGGAAGTAATCCTATGTGCTAATTTTTTACGATAGTTTTACCTTTATAGGGTTGGGGTGAATGTGTCAGAGGGTGCATGCACGTTGTTTATTTTCCTAATCGATTACATTCGCATATCTTTTTAAGAGCAAACGAATTCTTGAATCAAATGGTTCCAGCATTAAAACATCTGATCATATTTGCAGTATCAGAGCGGCCTATGTAACAAGAGTGCTGTATATCTCGTACATCTTTTACGAACTCATTAATTGTAATCTCTCTGAATTTTGTTAAGTAAATTAAGTATTTGATTGAAACTTGAAGAAGATTGAAGAAAGATTCCCATCCTGCCTCCTGAAACATCCGAGCAACGCTCAACGATTTTTCACAGTAATTCTTTACAAAGCGTATTGCTTTTCGTTGTAATTTTTCTTATTTAAGAATACAACAAAGATTAGATTTTTCTAATAAAGACTTGATGGTTATTAATATGATAGATGTAGAGTATTTCGTCAGATATAGGGCCTGTAGGAATATTTACTTCTTTTCAATCCGCTGTAAACTCCCGCAGTTACCACAAGATCTACTGCAAAATTGTCCAACATTAGGATCGAACATCAAAATACCTTTGGTTAAAGAAATTGGACTTTGCAAATTTACCTAGGGATGAAAAATATGTGGCATATGTATAAAACATAATACAATCATTCGTTGAAATTAATTCTTTCCTTTGACTCACATCTCCGTGTAATGCAGATTCGTTCGAGACTATCATTGTATCTCCTTTCCTCTATAATAATAGACACGAATCAATAGGCCTCTGTTAACGCAAAAGATGCACATGATATTCGCAGTTATGCAACTACACGCGCATTTTCACCTGAAGAATATGCATTGTAGATCGTGCAATTTTCCACGTACGAATATATCCTCTTTATTTGCGGCGATGATTCTCTCGAAAGCACGAGATCGCTATCCTCTTTATTCGACAGACTAATTTCTAAAATAGCTTGGTCGTCTAACTTCAATTATCAGGTGTAAATTTTCATGATTGAGTGAAACGGTCAAGCACGAGTCTATTATTTTAGAGTGGGGAATGTACACTGTCTGTATCGAACGATTCCGTGGTGTTCTCCTAATTCTACTCATTTGTATGTACATTAAATATATTTTCCACCGTTTATATGCGTAGTTTTAAAGATATACAGAAATATACTTTCAAAGCCCTCCCACGAACACGCTAACTTGCTTAATACGCCAATTTATCAAGGAATTTTCCTCCTTCACGCTAAAAACGTGGTAAAAATACCGCTGAAGACGCCCTACTAATGTCTTAAAGACGGAATTTTCCATTCCTCTGATGCACTGCTACCACTATGGACAATCCTCCTCCTCAGATCTAAATTGTTTACATTCTTCTTCCCTAACTGCCTATTTGGTAAAAATTGATTTATTTTTGATAATATCGAAAATTAAGTAAGAAAGAAAGACGCTCTTTTTAACTAAAACACAGACCATTCTTAAAAATAAGACTTGAAGGCAATCAGTATTGCAAGACAATTAATAGTTTGCGGGCATCTACGGTTGTGGCAAGAAAAGCATACTAAAGAAGATTCCTTTTCGTTTTTAAGATTTCAAGCGCTTTTAAACAATTGAATAGCCAAAAAGCATCCCTTTTGTTTTTGATCTAAAAAGAATAAAAATATCCCAGTTCTAACGATATCTCGCTCTTGCTGCGGTTTCACTCGGTTCCCTGAAAAGCGCCCTAACTGGGTTTTACTACAAGCATATTACACATCGCAATCATGATTCCAAATACATGAATGGCTTGACAGGGTTAGTGTTATAGTAAATTTCTATACATGTTTCGTTAATTCCATTTCATCCTTCTAATTATATCTTAAACTATTTTCGTCGCAACATAAGATATTACCATTTTAATTCGCCTTGTGCTCAAGGTAGACTTAAATACATACCTTTAATAAGCACAATTAAGAGTCGATGCTACAGCAAGCATATCAGGGCGAAATATGGACCTACATGAGGGAGGACTCCGAGAGGACAACTTATTCTGAACAGAATCTCGAACAATCTTCGGAATATGTGTGCGGGAATGTCTGACAGGATTCCTGCACACACCAGTCCACCACTAAACAAGTTAAATTTGAAAATGTTGCTTTTTATAAAGAACTTTTGATTTTCTGTTCATAATTTTATTACTTTTGATTTCTTCTATTGTCTTATATTAAGTGTTTCTTAAAGTACGGAATTCTTAGCAAGCCAATCAGAATTTAGTTTTACTTTAATTCTTGTGTAACGTTTTCAACATAAAAGGATATTTCTCATCCGCCCATAGGTTTTCCATTATTAGTGCAAATGAAGATGGAGTCAATGATAATGGAAAGTTCTCAAACGTATCGAGACGACTCTTAATTCTCCTAATCGGCTTCATCATCAGAAGTGCTTAAAATTAAAACCTCGTTCATCGCTTAATTCCGGGGCACATGCTGTCCCGGACTAGGCAATCGAGAGATGGCTTACCTTACGTTAGTTAATTCGTTATTTGAGTACTGTTGCGCGGTGTGGAGTAGCCATAAGAAGTGTTGGAGCTAGAGCGGCTCCTTTCCTTTAGAGAGACTAATATATGAGAAATTATCAGAACCTTTGGCTTGGAATCTTTTGAGGATAGAAGGACTGTGTATAGGCCTAAACGATTGAAGTAGTGATTTAAATAGTGAAATACGCGTGACTCAGCAAACGAAAATTTGAAGCAAGACCTCAAAGTGATTTCGCGGGATTATAGCGAGAACGAATAACTGTTTCTGGTCTCTCTTTCCGGACAGGTTAAGATGCGCAAATCATATAGATAATTAGGGAGTTCGGTATTTTCACACCCCATGCCATACGCCGTGTGGCAGATTGCGGAGATTTAATGTAAATGTAGATTTACAAATTCGAGGGCGAAAGGCCACCGACGACTGTACTGCGGGGGAGTGCGTCACTCGTGAAATGGTGGTTAGTCATTTACAAGTCTTCCACTCGACAATTTATCTAGGAAGAGACATACATCTTTATTGCTTTGATAAGGTTAATCATCTTCTAGCATCGGGTTTTCCTCCGATTTCCAATCTTTCTCCTGCTATCACTGCTGACTCCCACTCTTTCATTTCAAATGCTCGCACCAAATTCACACGCATATTCTTGTGGAAATGAAATTTCTTTCGAATGTATTCAAATTATCAGAATGAAAAATGTTGAATCTGAGGCTGGATTTTCATTGGAATCCATGTTTTTTATTGCCTTTTTAGGATATACATTATTTGATTGCGTATCTGCCGACGGCCACTGTCTTTCAAACTAATCGAAAACGAAAATACGTATTCCTTTTCAGTTTACTTTTTCTTGGTAAAATTCTTGAGTTCAAGCTTTATCAAATCAACCGGATGGCTAAAATTGTGTATGAGGGAAATTTAAATGAAAGGGAGAGGAAGAGCGTAGAAGCAGCTTATTGGATGGAATAAAGATTCTGGCAAGATTTAGGCTAAATTGCCTATTCTTACATCATCTTCATATTTAAGAGAAAGAGATAACATGAAAAACGTACTCAGAAGAAACATAATTTGTGTGTTTAAAAACCTAAGCTGTTACTTAGGAGAAAATACCCCAAAGCATAAAAACAATCACTTTAAAGAAGGGGAGGAACTAGCAAAACCTAAAGATATGATAAAACAAAATTTAACGGAAAAGGCAGATTAAGACATTTGAAATCAAGAATCAAACGTCTACACTTTGAATCGCTAAAACGAAAAGAAATAT
This sequence comes from Pachydiplax longipennis, assembly GCA_036926295.1. Taxonomy (NCBI): domain Eukaryota; kingdom Metazoa; phylum Arthropoda; class Insecta; order Odonata; family Libellulidae; genus Pachydiplax; species Pachydiplax longipennis. The sequence goes on from JAVFKF010000054.1 coordinate 2,172,583, forward strand.
GTTTGCATAAAAAATAGTAAAAATTAACAGAAAATGAACAATATGAAGCAAAAATAATTGGCCACATGATATGCCAGAAATGAAATTTGCTAAAAAGTGGCTGGTATAGATTAAAAAAATCAAATTTCCGGCCGAGTATAGTTACAACAAGAATATTAAACGTACAAGAATGACAATTTTCCTTTATATTTGAAATTAAACCATAACATTATAACAATATAAAACTGTAATCGGAATATAAGATAGGCAGTTTTGAATCAGACTCAGTACAGGTATCTATAAGAGACACTATATGAATACTTGTTTGTATTTGCAAAAGAAATGAGCGTTGTGGGCTTCTCTGAGACTTCAAATAATACCGATTTTAAATATATAATTAATCTTATGCAATGTAATGCTTTTGATCTGATGTGAATATTCGAAAATTGACAAGGTTACAGTATATTTTTGCTGAAGGTACACTTTAGCAGGGCGATTCCACCTAACATCAAGATATCTGCTTGCATGAACTTCAAATTGTTCCGTGTTAAATTTACTTTGCGGTTAAAGCAATTTAATTTGACTTAATTCATTGCCATTTGTCAAAGATTTAGTAAAATCTATAGCACAGATAAGTAAAAATATCTTAATTTATTAATTTTTTGCCTTTGATGCTCGAATGACGCTTACAAAAGATTTCTTCAATGAAAAAAGCTCGCGATTCTCTTTCATGAGATAATGTGAAAGTTATTTAAATTATATAGAATTGCAAACAGAAAACATCACTTTTCAGTGGGATAGAGATAAATGTCTCATCTCATGAAGAACCAGAGACGTGCAAATCACGAGGCTATAACCATCCTTAGCAATATGAAAGGCATTTTAAAAGTGTGAAAATTTTTAATAAATTCATAACGTGTAAGATTCTCGGATGGGAGTCTTCCAGAACGAAAACATAGAGTAAAACCCGTTTAAGATGCTCAATTCGAGGTTTTCTCTTGGGCCCGGTGCCTTTTACACGAAACACATGGTAAATATACTGCTTAAGACGCTCTGATTATAACGCAATTTTTCCCAGACTCAGATGCACTGCAAGCGCTTCAGCCAAATCTCCATCTCGTTTTATGAAAGGAAAATTATTTACATTATCTGTATTGCCTCATTTATTGCTCCAAGTACGTTAATTTCGCTAATATTTTTAAAAATGAAAACGAAATTTGCGAAATTTTTGTATAAACGAGCACCCTGTTGAAGAAAAGTGAACAGATTCCTTTTCGTTTTAGTATGTGTAATGTGTTAAACAATTTATCTTTGTGTAATGTATGTAGTTTATTTTCATAGAAAAAGAGCACTTTCTTTAAAAATAAAAGAGTAAAAATATCTCTTTATTGTTTATCAACGTATCCAAAATGAAGTGTAGTCAGATCCCGTTTCACTCATCTCACTTGTGACGTGGTGATGAGTCGATCCTCTGAAAAGCATCTTAACCGGGTTTTCCTGTTTGGTGAGGAGGAAATGTTACGATCAAGGGCAGTGCGTATTCACGCTGAATCCACAGAATGGGAAAATGGCATAATTATGCACTCGGAGTTGTTTTGCTTGGTTATCTTCCATCGCTCATTGTTTACGATTGTATGGTCCAGATCTCATCATCTCCAGCATCCGCTGCCCGTTATCGTAGCCGCTTATCCCACCGCACAGCTTTCATCTTCGTTCAAATAGCAATCGACGTCCGCATCCGAAATCCATTTCACAAATCGACCTGAAACAGGCCTTTCAATATTTGCCGAATTATCAACGATCGATTGCAAGAAAATTTTTCAACAAGGAAGCTAAAAGCGATGTTATCCATTAAAGGCCGGCTAAGAATTTTCAAGGAACGAAAATTGCGCCTTAAACGAGATAGCAATATTACCGAGTTGTGTAATTCTTATTACATTATATCTTAAATTTATCTCCCATTCTCCTGAACGATTTCGTTTTTTCGCGTAACTGTTTAGGTTGTAAGCGCCAAAAACTGCATGCGAATAAGAAAATGCGAATAAATCACGGTAATACCCGGTTGAAACACGTTTTAGAGAAAGCCGTGAAAATTGAGTCGTAAACAAGATAGTGTTATAACCGGGATCTGTTTATTTCCTTTAGATCAGAATAAGAAAGGGAAAAGGTTTAGTGTCACTTTCATTTTTTTAAATAAATGCTTTACATCTTAAACACAAAAAGGAATATCCTTTAGTTTTCTTTGCTTGCTAGAGCTATTGATGTACGCGAGTTATTACCATGTAACACTAGTTGCCTATTTGGAATACTTTTGTAGAATGGTCAGATTTTCGGATAAAGAGAGCTTCTTATTTATTTAATTTTGGTTATTTTCACACTAAATGAAGCTGATATTACAAGATAGGAACAATTAAGGAAGAATAAGGATTGTTTAACAGCAGTGGGAAGAGGTGATCACGCTTTCTTCGAGACTATTCTCAACAGCTCTAAAAAACTGCACTTCATTTTGGTTCATTCGATATGTTTCCAGCCTTAGATTGCAATGAAAGGAAACACGACTTTATAATCTAACGTCCTCACCTGAGACAAAAGAGATAGAGTACCTATCGCGTGTCTCAGAGTTCCTATCAGTTCCGAAGATTGAATATATGTTGTTTTGCTTCGATATATTTTAATTTTGCTTTCACAAAATTGGTCATTCAATATAAGAGACTCCCAAAAAGACAGGAGAGGAGAGATGACGACACAGATAAAGATTAAAATTTTGTGGTTTATCGAATATAGACAACGATTGGTCAATGAATTTCACCTGGGGCAAGAAGGGGCTTAAGCAGAGCTTCATAAGCAGTATCTCCAGTATGTGTTTTGCATGAAAAGGAGTGAGAGAACCGCGTCTTAAGCGGGAACTTCTTAAACTGGTTGAACTATTTTCGCCAAATTTCCACTAAAAGAAAGCAAGAAAAAATTTCGGCCAGGGGGTTTGAGCTAAATTTTCTAGAAGATACCTATCTAAAAATGAAAATTAAAAGAGCTGTCCCATTAATATGAAAAACGTGCATTCACGCAAAGCTTATCGGAAAGTCCTTACCAAATCACGGCAAACAATTTCGTTAAAAATGAAAAAGCTTTTGGGAATCGTCCTGTTCCAAAGCACCCTCCAATTATCGCAATGTATATATTCCAAATCATTAATCGAATACGAGCCCTTCGCGATGAAACTTTAATCAAATCATCGCAGAGAGTGAGATAAATTTTTAAGGGCATTTAATTGAATCGGGATGTGCCAAAAATGCTTTTTATTTTATTTCCTTGATTTTATTGGAGAGAAGAGCACGTGCACGCAATCAGGATTTTATAAATTCACCTTTTGTTATAATTTTTCCGATGGAAAACAAATGCAGTATATATAGCAAATAAACCTTGGTTTATAGGATACTTGTTACTTCTAGAAGTACATTTGCAGTGTCCACAAAGACACAGAATAACAATTTATAGAATGAGGCGAACGATTGGCTGCAGTGTATCTGAGAAAAATCCACTTCTTAAGCGGGTAGCTGAGCGTCGTAAGTGACATTGTTACCATTAGTTTCGTGTAAAAGGTATCGTGACCATAAGAATGCCACGTATTAAGCGACAGCGCCTTAATTTCATTTCCTATACACCTTCAATTACTTTCCTTTTCCATCTCATGAGCATTTTATGTTTCGTATATTATTTTTTCTCATAATTGAACGCGATCAACTGTCAACAGTGTCTCCATTTATGAATCCTTTTGACCTGACCTGGATATCCTCTTATATGGTCACATGCAAACTGCGTTTGAATATTCCATATTCCAAAATATTCCATAATCAGTTAGTGATTCCTCTAATCACTCTTGAGCCTATTCAGTCCTCCTCAGTAAGCTCTATCTTCATCCGTTCGATCAGAGATGCATTTTGCATATCCATTTGCAAGACATAACAGTACTATACTTCTTTGTCGTACTATTAGACCATTTCTGAAAATGATATAGTGAATAATATATGCCCAAAATACGTCTTTTTATTGGATTAGAAGTCATTACCTAAACGAAGAAGACAAAATAATTGTTGAAAAGTTACAGAACATAGCTTCCTATGTCTGTATCCTAAACGATACAGACTGGATTCGAAAAAAAGCTGGGCAAATATACGAAAGTCCTTTTCTGAGGTTCAGGCTTTGAAACTTCGCATGTATGCTCATGAAAAATTCTGCATACAACGATTCAAGTCACTTATGTTGAATACAGAGAGCTAAAATTAAGCAAGGAGTCGAAGTTGATCAAATTTCGCGAAAAATGCTCGTCTCCTGTTATACCTAAGTATTCGTAATTGTAGAGTAACCATGATAAAAGCTTTTTACCCTATGTATTACATTATTTATTTAATAAACCTTGGTCATAATTGAGCTTAGCATATGGATGAAAGTGCTCTTTACCCATTTCACTGGATTCTCGAGTATTTTGTGAATTTTATTTTTCATTTTTTCCATTTATTTTGTGAGGATAGATGCATTTCTATTTCGAAAGTTTCCGGATATTTTGCACTCATATAGATTCTATTCTATGGATTCGTAATTTTGCCTCTATCTTCCTTACTTTTAATTAAGATTAGAGTTATTTACCTAAATAATTCACCTGAATTGTTGCAAGAAACACATTTCTAAGTTTCTTATTTCAGAATGATTCGAATAAGAAGCGTAATTAAGGGGTCTCGGATAGCTAAGTGAGTAGCGCGTTCACCTTCTGTAAAAGCGGTCCCTGGTTCTATTCTCTGCTTTGAAACACTTCAAACTTATTTCATTCTAGCGGTCCTGATCTTGATTCCCGGTAGAAATAAATGTGCGAAATCAGAACAGCCGTCGAAGAACTTTTGGAAATTTGAATGAGAGAACTACTATAGTAATAGAAATACTACGGCTGCGAAAATACGGGGAAAATTTTTAATACCAGATACTTCCTAGATATCATTTAAATTTACAAAGGCGTGTGGCAGAGGGTGCAAACCATCGATATCTCTAGTTAACTGTAGTGCTACTATATTCTAATAGTCTGCGGTAAACGACCAGAAATAGCTATCTGTTCTCCCAATTATTCCCTAGTAACACTTTTCCGTTTTCTTTTGGAGATCACGAATGCTATTAACTGGAGTAGCAAGATAAAGTATCACGTCGACGAGAGTCGTACTAATAATTTCTTCGAATTACTTCCGTCAGTAATAGTCTTCTATCCTTCAGCGAATCCCACCCGAGGTACTGTATCACTGCCGTAAAACTGCTGTAGAATCTAAAATCTCCTTTTACAAACTTAGATACTGTAAGTTGTACCATCTCTAGAACAGAGAATAAACTGACCTCGTGAGGATCCCAAATCACAGACATTCAAAAATTGGTCTAATTAGGGATAAATACGCCGTTTCTTTGATCTCATCTGTATGCGGGACATAACATCGAAACCTGGTCTGCTCTTCAACCAATAACCTACCCAAACGATTGGATGCTTTGAATATATCTTCCTCTCTCTACTGTACTAAATAAATCTTTGGAGCGTAGACTTTCTCGGGTCATTGGCTTATTCCTATGTCCTTCCTTCCGTGGAGGAATAAACATCTCAAAGTGGAGTGACCATTTGGAGAGGTCTCTCAGGAACGCTGTCCTCAATTAAAGTTGGCACCAATTAACACTTCTCACTTTCTCCTTTTCCTTGGCTCGAATCCAACCCATCCTTTTCTTACGGCGTCTCTTTACACAGCCATCCTCTCTCACTAGGGAAACGCTAAAAACACTTAAAAATACTTTAGGGAAACTTCGATTGCAAGGACGACAGGTATACGTCAAGAAAAAGGAGCGAAAATAAAGGATGTAAAGTTTGTGCACTATAATCTGATTTGATTATAAAAGACACATTATTTTGATAGTTTACTGTAGATAATGAACTAGTTAGTAATTATAAGTAATCCTTTTTGTAGTTTATTTTGTGAATTGCATTGGGTGTTTTGCTAATAGATGTTGGTTTATTGTAGTTTTGTTTTGATACCGACGTATAAATTGAAACGATATATATATATATATATATATATATATAATCTACGGTAGCGATGAATAATGAATTGATGTTCAGAGATTTGTTAAAGGAGACTTAAGGATCGACGGCAAAGAGATGATCAAAACTGGGGATCTCTTGAGGATAGAAGAACCGAGTACAAGCTATTCGAGATTTTTTTAAGTGGTAATGAAATACGCGACATCGTGATTTCCATGCTAAGCGAACGCAATTTTCGAGTCAAAGAGATTTCACGAGATTACAGCAAGAGCGGTTGGCTATTTCTAGTTTGTCTTTCCAGACAGCATAAGATACACAAATCAGATTGCTAATTAGGGAGCTCGGTGTTTTCGCACCTCTGCCACACGCCGTATGGCGCCTCGCGGATTTTAGATGTAAACGTAAATGAAATTAAAATGATACGCACTGGATACTGTGGTGTATATTTTCTATCGAATGTGACATTTTGTACATTATCAATATCTTTTGGATGGTTGTCGTCCATTGATTTGTGCTCTTTCTTTGGTTTTCACCATTTCGTCGCCGTTATTTCCTCTCCTTGCCAATGCGCGTGCACTATTTGATCGTCTGAATCATCAATCATCCAAAGTGCCTTCAGAATCCGACCCGTGCATCCAAATAAGATCCATTATCTCGCATTCTATCGATTCGCTGCTGCTCGATGGGATTAATTGCCCATGATTTGCATATTTAGTGATCATTCGTCGGAAGATTATAGACTCATCGGAAGTTATCATCGCCAACTCATGTTGCTATATTTGACCACTGTATCGCTTCTTTACTTTATTGAACACAATGGAGTCATGGATCATGTGCTTCATGATGATCCAACTGTTTTTGATTGCTTTTACGGCTAACTTTGGAAACCTGAATCTTATGTAATAAAGTGCACTCCGCTTATAACGAGATTGAATTGACTGAAAATTTTGCTTATTGTATTCGATTCTCATACTAACCAGTAAGGAAGAGAGTACTAGAAAAGTGTAGTAACGCGTATGAAATAAAAATTTTCCAATTTCAATACATACTGTGTAATACATTGCGTATTGTCATTGGAATCCTTTCCTCCGGCCATTCCGCATTGTAACGGGAACAAAAGTACTCTATAGAGAATAGAGTGGGTATTTTTATTGAATCATCGGAACAGTTGTCACCATTAATGTAGTGGGCACATAGATGTAACAACTGTCTGAACGCTTAAAGGTACGTTACGTAAAATGTTACAACTTCACTCACTGGATTGGCTTATCTATTCTGTTTATTCTTTTTTGACTTACGTGTATTTATGCCGTCAGTTTTAAGGCGATTTCCTGTCTACAAAACAGTACTAACTATCCAATTCTCAGATTTTCCCTTTAAAAAGCCTAAAACAGTATAATTAATCGCCTAAAATTGCCTGTTATTAGCGATTTCTTGTTATATGCAAGTTCGCACGTAACAACCCCATGGAATGTATGTAATTTGACTTTTGGTACAAAACAGAAGAAATCGCAACATTCATTAACTTTTTCTCCGTCTTTCTCATCACTGTGATAATACGGAAGTATGAGAGATGCTGAAAATGGCTGTCGTATTGTTCTTAATTGAATACAACGAAGAAAGTTAATATTGTTAATATGGTCATGTTGGGCCATTTCCACTTACAGCATCCTCATGAGGTTCGAGAAATCGTCCGATAGCCAAATACACATTTCAATAGCTATCCAATCAACCTCAGGGGTGAATCGGGTGATTCATAGAAGATGGGTATTCCGCGGTTTTCGTTTTCCATTTAAAGAACTATCGCGACGTTAACCGACTTAATCGGCTATCGGAGGGTTTTTTGAACCCCACATTTATCAAAAGCCGAGTTCCAATTGCTTTTCTTACATCGTCCTGTATCAAAGAGGAACTAACGGCCTCACTACTAACTAGTGCACCTCTTTTTATTACTTGATTGTGAATTGAAGACCCAATCAGCACGTTAATATACATAAACTTCATCATGCAGATTATTATATCATTTACATATGTGATCAATTTTCTAAAAATATCATAAGCTATTTCTTCAAACAAGTGAAGAGAAGAAACCGTAACCTTCAATAACATACTATTCAGTTAGACATTTAAACTATTCATAGAACTAGATTAATGTGTGATAGACTCTTTTAATCCGAATGTAATTTTTTGAGGCTCAAATTCAATAGTGAGAACGAAATGAAATTAGTCACCAAAGGAAGCAATTAAAATGCTACAGTTATTTGCTAACTATTTATAAATAATTTGCACGTACGTATATTTTACTAGCTATGCGAAATTATTTGGCTGGATATCCTTGAAATCATCTGTATTTAATGAAATTAGTTAATTAAATATTTGTCTCCTCGATGTTGGAAATTCTTCGAGATAAGGTATCAATTGGGAGTTTAGTTTATTGTGTTCAAATAACAAATTTATGCAAATTAAATTAGCATAAATTCTAATTCCTCAAATAAAAATCGAATAACACACTCAATATTAAGTTTTTATTTCTTTAGTCTCAACTTTCTTTAGAATTTTAAGACGAATAATAAGAAATCATTTTTCTTTCACAGGTGAAGATTCTTAAGCTGTAGAAGTACTTCGTACCCAAGGAGTATCTTCAGTTTCGGTGAGTTTAATTCCACAATCGTATCTAATTAGGTTTTACTTACACAATTAGAAATCAGCTCAGACCAAATATATGTCAACAAATATAAAACTTTTAAAGTAATGCGCGTAGATGTGATTATCGTTATACATTCGTTATTGTTATGTACTTGCTAATATTCTTCGCTTTAATTTATGATGGTAAAATGTAAATTATATTCGGGGATGGCTCAGCGTTCAGCATAAACACCTTTGACCGAATAGTCATTGAATTTAGTGTTCGTGATCTTGAAGACACAGGAAAACAACTGAACGTCGAAATCCCAATTTCTTTCCTAATCACAGAGTTAAATGCGCAAGCGATTTGCCATCCCAAACCATTAACCACCGGATCTCTTGTTCCCTCGGCAACGTAATTTCACTTCCTCGAGTTGACAAAATGGCTGTCCTTCCCTTAAAATGCTCAAGCAAATCGTCTTAACGAAAGCCCGATACCTTTGGACGCCATTTTGGGTTAATTGAGTCGTCTTTTGTTTCGATGAGAGAAGGTGCTCAATTGGAAGCATTCTCTAATGTCTCGGAAATAAAAGTTTCTCTCTCCGCACCGATTATGGCCCTTTTCTCATTTGCTTTCTGTTGGAAGAATATCTTTTCCAAGGCAAGAGTGAGCAATTTCGTTAAGCAATTCCCGTACAATTAGGAACAGAAAATTTTATTCTGATTAAATAGATTCCCTCGCAGGAATGAATGAAGTGACGTGACTGAGGAACTATTGCGGAGTTAATTCATCGGGAAGTTTCGTAATAATCGAAAACACAACGGAAATATATATGAATTTTCCATTTTATATTTTAAGTCCCTTTTCATTATTTTGAGAATACTCGTAGATTTGAATAACTGCTTTAAATAATTGATTTCAATTACCCATTTAAATAATTTATTCAAAGAATTGATTTAAATAATTAATTTAAATAATTGATTACCTAATTTGTTAATAATTAATTTTAATAATCAATTTTAATTTTGTGTATGATGAAGGAGACGAATTTCATAACTTAATCAAGTATCGAGCGTATTTTCAACCTTAATAAAATATTAAATGAGATGTATTAATGTATCCCTTTCGAATTGTTATAAACTCCTACCATTTAATAAAGTTACTCTTCCATACAATTCATGGGTCAGTGACCAATCATGCTGAAGTTCTAAAATATTTCGGTTGCTTTTCTAAGATTAACCTAGAATATACGAAGATTAACTTATATCATGAAAACTGCAATGGAAATATGTATTAATGAATATCTCAGTAAATATCTAAGTGTATAAGTGAAGCTTTTTTATTAGGTGATATGTTAGCTGACATTTTGAAACCTCTTTAAACGTTTACAGATTTCATCATCCTTTCGACAGACTGACAGGGTAATAAATACACCTAAACTTCATTTACTGGTGTAGAAAAAGCACCTTTGTAGATAAATCGGAGTATTGTATGAATAGAAGAAGTTTGCCGTAAATTTCTCTACGAGGAAATTAAGGAAATTGTGAGCAATTATGTACTTCATATTTCGTAGCAATAGATGAAGTCATAAGACCTATTTTTGTGCTTCATTGACTGGATCGACCTCTATAAACCTTAAATTTTTAAACTGTGGAATTTTGCTAGGTTATCTCCCACCCATTTACTCTATAAATTGCTAGTTCTCTTTTCAACTCCTTATCGGTACATCTTTCATGCCATATCTTCCTTGCCTTCCATATTTGTGATTAATTTCTTTATGCAAGAATTCCAATTTTAATTGGTTATCACAATTGTTAATTATTCTTAAATTTGGCGCACTTTTAAGTTCATTGGGAAAATATTATTGTTCTTTTTCTTTTGAAAAAACCATGGGGCAATGGGAAAATACACACGTCATAAAGATATTCTAGTGGTTATCATGAAATTTAGTCTCGCTTAAATTTAAAGGAGCACTGGAGTTATAATTATCTATACACCCCGAGAGTAGAATACAAAATTTAACAGGATGTTGACTCAAATGTAATTTTAAATCAAATTACGAGAACTAGTTCACCAATAAATAACTCCATTAATTTCATTCAGCCCGCATAACTAGACCATAACATATTAGTATATAGAGAGAATAACACCTTCGCATTTGTACTGAATCGCCATGATCCTTCAGAGTCCTTCGCACTATGGATTACATTTTGCGTCTACGGAAAAGGAAGTGCATAATACTATGGTTATAATACTATAATAATATGGTTGGTGGAAATTACTAAGGATCTTTCATTTCAACATGTGTTCGGAGTTCCACAAAGTGACGCTTGGTCATATTAATTTTATTTAAAATATCTCTATATATTGGAGAAATTCCCAACGCAGCAAAATACGAGCTCGCAAAGAATGATGTCCGACATAAATTATAGCATACCATAGAGCATAAAAATAACATTTTGGCGTAAGCAATTGTGATGGTGATTTACTCAATCATATCCAACGACTGACATTTGATAGCCAAAATTGTGGTTTTTCCGTCATCGGATGTTAATGATGATTACTTTTTCCTGTGAGTTTATTAGAGGTCATCGGGAAAATATTCCCTCCTATTTTGCAAAAAAACGCATGTATGGTTTCATCAAATAATTATCTCATACTACTAAAATGTAGAAGTCCTAAATATTTAACAAGTAATATTGTGATACCCGAAGAATTCATGGCGGTGGAACAGCCGCGGCGAATGATCTCATTCTTCTATTGCTCTAGAACAGGGGTGCCCAACTTTTCTGTATATAAGATCTACTTTTTATCTTAAAAGTGTGTCGCGAACGACTTATTGTCATAGGCGTAGTCTAAGGGGGAAGAAGGAGTGTGAAATGCATACTATGTTTATTCACTGTGTTTCAGCATAAGGTGCATTCCAGCGAGGTATGGGTAGATAAGTTAAATATATGTTCAAATTTTTTTTATTTTTAAATCACTTATTAAGTTTTCGAGAGATAAGCTCCTAAAGAAAATAAATTTCCAGACCCAACTTTTGATAGCAGCATTCCGTACATGCGGTACCTAAAAAATTAGATTTTCCGACACTTTTTCGAGATAGATTTTTACTAACTTAAAATGCAATTTAATTTTTTATCAACTGCAATGTATAAGTTGTTGTATTATTTGTTCGCAAATATAAAAAAGTTGTTATAAAAATGCACAGTATGGCTGATAATTTGATTACAATATTTCACTTTCTCGTTTTTTTGGGCCAAGAAAATTTATCATGAGAGAATAATATGACTTACATTTTGCTAATTTATCAATTTATCAATCAATCGACGATCGACCGAAATTGGCCTCGCGATCGACCGGTCGATCGCAATCGACTTGTTGGCCACCCCTGCTCTAGAACATTGTAGTACTACTAGCCGTTGGAAGGACTTTGTATTTTTATATGACTAAGTGGCCTCATTGATGTATTGGCCATACGAACTGGTAGCATCCTTGGCACATTTGTTTTCATAATTACATTACGTCGGAAAAGGTGTGAATTAATTTTCAAAACTTCCTTCCAATTATTCTTACGGAAGATATTGACATCGTATAAATAAATATATAAATATTTAAAAGCAGTCAAAGGTGATTATTTTAGAAGATGAGTCTAGTAGCCTCTTTGTAGTATTTTTGAGTTCATTTTAGGATTGATTGATGGGAAATTACAATTCCGTTACTGTATATTTCGGCTAGGATTTAGAACAAATTAACTTCGTTAACCAAGTTTAGACTTTTTCCTTTACCTTGGAAAGCAATTCATCAGATCATTAACTCTGATTTGTGCTTAAAGAGTTAACCTCAGAAGGCCTTTCACTGCTGCTGAAGAGGTATATTCAATCACGAAAATGCCTTAAAGCAATAAGGGGAACCGAATAAGTGAGAATCACTTTCCTTTCTCCCCATTAACGAAATCCCCTTCAGCGTTACCTAATTAAAAAATCTCCTCGGGCGTCTTTAAATCACCGTTGGGATCGCCTACACGCAAGGAACCCTATGAAATGCCTGCCATCTTAAGCTGCACCAATCTAGAGAGTGCTTGAACGCAGTACAGAGACGAAGTAACCTCATACGCACAGGTGCCGCTTCATTTTTCTCTCTCCAGATGAACCCTGAAAAGTTGCGAAAGGGAGAACAAATTATCGCTAAAATTAATTAAACACTAAATGTGTTGGTCTCCTTGCTATGACTTGCCTAGACTGTTGAAAGGTTGGTACATTTCTCCGTACCATTACTTGTAGATTTAATTGAAATTCAAGTAATAACTTTTTTTTACTATGATTTAAATTTTCCATCTCATGAAACAAAAAGAGTCTATTCGAGGATTCTACTATTGTACAATATACTCCATGATAGCTTAGACTAAATCCACTTAACCGATAAAACGAATTTTTAGGTTCATCCAAAAAAACAATCTTATTTCTTCATTACCAAAGAAAGAGAGAAAAGTAGATTTATAAGATACATATGAGTACAGCATGTACCGCAGGACGCAATTTTCACCAAAGTTTAGGATAAAAAGTAGACTGCATCGTATTGGAAGGGTATATATTTTCTACTGCATTTGTTACAATACTAGATCGTGAATAACGTCCCAAAACCTTGTTACGTCTTATACACCGGTGCGTTTCATTTGTGGTTGTTTACGAAAATCAAGCATTTCGGGTTAGGTTAATTCTTAGGAAGAGAGGTGCCTTTCCGGAGATTACACGTGGAGATGAGGTTAATGTGTACGAATTATTTGCGTACTGATATGAAATAAGAAAATTAGTAATTTTCCACGAAAAATGTATTATGACGACTGAATTTGCTTCCGCCGAAGCATTTTCAAGTGAATACAAACATTGCTCTCATTTGATGCTACAGCTTCCCGCCAAAACACGCCTTCACACGTTGATTTCATCGCGTAATGAAATGCAATTGACCATCCTTATTTTCTTCTTCTGGCGTTAAAGTGTGTCTACGAAAATGTGTGCACCATAAATCAACTGATTCCATTAGTTGTCCCAGAATCTCTCAAGTAACAGTCAGAGAACAAACGATTCTCACTTCATCCGTTGAGTGGAAATACTCGATGAACTGAGAAGTGGGAGAGATTAAATCGGTAACATGGGAGATAAACATAAGGGCCGTTAATCCTGAGAACAAAGAAGGTTGCAAAAAGTTGAACGAGGATTCCAGGTTAAAGAGCGAGGGATTATTGAGGCAGGTGCGCAGGAAATTGGATCTCGTTCAGAAGATGTTTGGAAGAAGATAATTAGTGATAAAAGATATACTAGGGAGAGAGATTATGTGGAGAAATGAAGAGGTTTTGGAAAATTAATGATCTTCTTGGCGAGAAGGGGATCGCGTGCTTCACCTGAATCAACATTTCTAAACAGATTAAACGCCGGTTGCTTCAAGAAAAGTACAATAAAACCCGGTTAAGAAGCTTTTCAAGGGAGCGAAAACCGCGTCTTAAGCAGGATAGCCTAATTGTGCTGCTTGCCATTTATATTTTTCTATAGAATGATCTGCTTTTTGTAAAACTAGAGCATGATATTTACTTTATTTTGGTTACATGTAACTCTGAACTGAAACAAGTTTTATCAGATAGTCAATTAGGTAAGATAAACGATTTTTTAAAACTCTTTTGTGCTGTATCTTGCATGCAAATCACTTTGTGTGAAATTACAGGATTACGTCAAAATCGCGAACTGTAGAGAACTCAGACATTTTTCAATTTTAAAATATCAATTTAATTTCATTAATAGTTAGTGTTTAGGGAAGTTTATATACAGTTCTGTAATACATCCTTCGACTTCCACAGTTTCATGAATAAATGGTAAATTTCAGTTAAATGACATTAAAAAATCTATTGGTAAATTTTCTTATCTAGCACCTTGCTAAAAGCTAATATTAAATCAATGGCTATGCTTGATAGACACGTAAACAGTCAAGATGATATGTTAAATTTATTTATTTCATGCTCTAGATTGACTATGGTAGGGAGGCTAACCTAACCATTTCTTAGGCACACTTAAAACGCTCTACGCAGACTCTAGAATCCCTTGCGCTACACGTTTAATGCATAATAACATTACGGAATAACATCACTCAGTCTAAAAACAGCATTAAAACACCACAGAGCTACAATAAGACAATTTATAGAACATCCCCTTCTAGTGCATGTTCACCACATATATCCCATAATTACAGATACTATATATTCAGTTTACATCGTTCCTTTGTTAGGCCGCAGCTCGCTTCATCCGTTTAACATAATCACATCTTCAAATAAATAAGTAACTACAAAACCTTACAACCTTACTACCACTATTTCACAGGAAACTCCATCATCCACTTCTACAATCCCTTTTTAGTTTTTTTATAAAGGTTTGAAGACCTCTTCAGGCAACATATTCCATTCTTGAACTCCTTTATTTGTAAACGAATACTTGGTGATATCAGTCCTTTGCTTCCTCATTTTTAACTTCTGGTTAGGATCCCTTCATTCTATTTAATGCGGTTTCTCTATTCTGTTTTATAACTCTATCCGTGCGTCCGTGTCTTACCTGAAACATTTATTTATTTATTAACAAGCATCAAAATACAGCACAAAGCCAATTACTGCGGACGATTAACAATGATAGTAAAGAACAAACATATCAATAAAATCGTGAAAAATCAACAAATTAAACATATAATAGAATAACAAATGAATATAAGCATGCCTACAAGTCTTATTCACACCGCCTTCTTCTAACGTCTCTCAAACGAGAATCTCCGCATTCTTACCTATCTTTCTCTATCATGAAAAATAGATGATACCCGTTGAACTTGCTCAATCTTTTTGATATTTATTTTTTCATGCGAATCCCTAACATTTTTGCATATTATGATAGAGGCCTCTCTATTGTGTTAATTCCTCACTCTTTTGCATCCTTGCTAATCTTCTGTGAATGTCTCATCGCGTACTGTAAATTTTTATACGCTTTAGATACGGTTTTGCCTATGTGATTACCTTTGCTCAAATTACCGTTTTTTATCAAATCTTTATTCATCAAACATACTATAAATATCTTGTTTGTAGAGTAATTGAATATAAACATATGTAATTTATCTTTAAGATTTGTTATGCACACAGTCAATACGTGCATGGATCAGAATTTATTTGGTAAAGATTATGCAAGGCTAGGGAATACGTTGAGAAGTGAAGCGTATCTTAGCAAGGGTTTGCATATATTTTCCTGTTGCTCGCATTGAGTGCAGTGCCTCCTTTGAGGGCAATGCATGATGGGATAGAATGCACCGCGGAAGAGGAGATTATCCAGTGTGCCCCCTCTATTTCACTCGGTTACCGCCAGAGGGACAACTTTTCGAGCCTTCTTTTCTTCCTACGTTTTCAAATTCCGTCGGCAAAGTAGTTTCATGCAAATTCTGCGAACGTACAACTTATAATATGAATACATTCATGAGGGCTCTTCCGCCTGCCATTGATAATCCTTTCAGTATTAAAAAGGCCTTAATTAAAATCCTAAAATTCGAGACAAATTTACATAAAATGTTCAGGGCGAAATCAAAGCATCGAACTGTATTTTTTCCTGTTCCCTTTCTCATTTACATCGACTCGAATGCATTTCTTCTCGGAGTGTGGCAGGGGGTGTACCGGCCTAATTTCCTACTCAGATACTATTTCTTGTCGCACTCCAAAAAACTTGATTCGTAGGGATATAACATTCTTTCCTCTAATTATTTCATGATATATAATCATTTAATGCTTCGTGGTGGAAGGATAATGTCAGTTTCGTATTCGAAGAACGTTCCCAGTCTGAATATACTTGGCTACTTTAATCGAAGGCTTAATATTCTTTTCTTAAACAATATTCATTGTATGCGAAGATGTGTTATCGTAAAGAATTTTTCGTTATTATATCGAGTTGCAATTAATAATCGATAATATTTCCTTCTATTTGAATTATATTAATCTCCTTTCTATTAAAATTTCTCAATTTCTCCGACAGAGCTTTCCAGTATCGAATTCCTATTTCTTCTATCTCTGTCCAATTTTCAAGAACAACTCTCCCCTTTCATACCTTCAATTGGATATGTATACCTCTTCCAGATAAAGAGTAAATTTTCACATAAACGCTACATTCTATATTATATTCAAATTTCTGACCATCAACAACTGTTCTTAACTGTACACCCCTTATTTATCATACAAGTTCTTATCAGTGTTCCTGAATTCATTGATCTGGATTAGCTTTCCTGATAGCATTATTTATTCTGTATTTAATATTAGACGCATCGATACAAAATTCTATCCAATGATATTCTTTAACTTCATGGAAATATTTAAGACATTATATAAGACAGAAAAATGTACTAAACCTTCAAGTCAAGTTCTTTTTCTTAGCAAGGCATAATTAAGAGTAACTTTCCACTTTCATGACAATCGATTTAAATTACTTCTTATTATCACAATTATTGGATCTGAAGAGAAATTTGATTTCTTGATTGAGAAGTATATACATTGAGCATATTTTATCGTAATTGTAATTATCGTAAATGTTACCTAATCCCGATTCTACATTGTGCTGAAATCTAATCTAAGTTTCACTTGCTATACTTTCTTTTCATGTAAAATTAATATAGCTCCAATCTAAGTCAGAGATTTCGCTGAGGAGGAAGAAAGGTGACGTAACACCCCAAGGTATAGTTTTAGGGCATATTTCCTCTCAGTCATTTCTTGCGTCTTTAGCGAGTGCTTCTCTCATAACAAGATCACCGCAGGAATATCCTCAGGGATGGCAAAGGAGGCCTTAGAAGACTTCCATGAGCCTTAAGGTGATCTTGAGAAGGGAGAAAGGGTGGCAGAAAAACAAGAGAAAGGGATGCTAAAAGGAAGAAATGCGCCAAAAAGGATAACAAATGTTCTTGATGATCATGAATATGATATTCTTAATACTCACCTTTTTCCAAGTTTACTCCATGGATACATGATATTTAAATGACACGTTAACATTGGAAACGGAGCTTCATTGCGCTTTGTGAAGTTTCAATAGAATAACATATGGTTGATTAGGCATGTATTTATTCTGGTTCATTCGTTTGGTCATTCCTATTTGTTTATTTTATTATTATTATACATATACGTAGCAATCAGGCGTAGCCAGGTGGTAATACTATGATAGAATTTAATATCATCCAAAATCATCTACCAACACCACAATAATACTTACGTTCATTTTACTACTTATATTATACATTCATGTAAACATACTTTAAATAAAAATTAGAATATAGAATATACCCCTGTAAACTTTATAAATTTTCATCAATATCAATCCATAGTTATCTTATATTTTTCACATCTTATAATTTTTAATGCCCATAAAATTATGATCAAAACAAAGCTAAAATACACAAACATCCATAAACAAAACACTCTATACGAAACTCAGCAAAATAAAATTTATTTATTAAAACACCAAAAATATATATGAATACAAAATAAACGCAAACACGACAAACCTTCAGTCTTGGGAAACAGTTATATATATATATATATATATATATATATATATATATATATATACACACACACGAATAAAAGTTGTTTGCATACTGCAAGCTATCAGTTGAATGCAGTATCGTACCAAGAAAGGCCTCAAAACAATGTTCAAAACTTCGCGCAAAAGACCGCCTGGCGTCGAACTAAGGACCCAATCGTGCGAAACAATTGCATATTAATGTTAATACTGCTAAACTGTTCCAAAGTTTCAATTCAATATCTTATCGGGGAGGTCCTAAAATAAGATTACGCTATCCCCCTTTGAAATACACGGTGGAATAGAAATGACGCTCAGGCATCAGGAACAAAGAACCGTCAGAGGAACGGCGAACAGCGTATACGAAACATTTCAATTGCTTCTATATATATTCCATTTTATATCATTCCCGGTTATCTGATAAACATTCAAAATAATTGTGAAAATTGACCGCCATGCATTTTATAACTCACGGTCGTTTGGTAACATTTCTTCAGTTAGTACATACACACAATATATAAACACGGCATCTCCAACCTCCGTGATTTTCACTGCTCTTTCGCTTCGAGTAAGGACTCAAAACAATTTTCAAATGTTCGATTTTCTGAAAACAATTTCAACACCGTTTCTCTAGTGGTCCTTGGTTCGATGCAAGAGCGTCATTCCGATTCCACCATGCATTTCAAACGGGGAAAACGGAATCTTATTTTGGGACATTCCCGATAAGACACTGAATTGAAACTTTGGAACAGGTCAGAGTGGCACCTATCTAACATTCGTATGCCATTGTCTCTCATAAACGTGTCCTGTGTTCGACACCAGGCGGTCTTTCGCGTGAATTTTCAAAAATGGTTTTGAGTCCTTACTCGGAACGATAGAACAGTGAAAATCACGGAGGTTGGAGATGCCGTGGTTATCTGTTGTACTAACTAAAGAAATTCTACCAAATGACCGTGAGTTCGACGCCAAGTGGGTTCAAAACTCTCCTGTATAAAATGCATGGCGGTCAATTCTCACAATTATTTTGAATGTTTATCCGATAACCGGGAATGATATAAAATGGAATATACATAGAAGGAATTGAAATGTTTCATATACGCTGTTCGCCTTTCCTCTGACGGTTCTTGGTTCGATGCCTGAGCGTCATTTCTATTCTACCGTGTATTTCAAAGGGGGATAACGTAATCTTATTTTAGGACCTTCCTTATAAGATATTGAATTCAAACTTTGGAACAGGTCAGAATGGCACTTATCTAATATAATTATATGCAATTGTGTCGCACGATCAGGTACTTAGCTCGTCGCCAGGCGGTCTTTTGCGCGAAGTTTTCAAAATTGATTTTAGGTATTACTTGGTACGATACTGCATTCAACTGATAGCTTGCAGTATGCAAGCAACTTTTACTCGTATATATATATATATATATATATATATATATATATATATATATATATATATATATAGGTATATCCGGAGAGTTATCTATATGTAGTAGATATACAGTCTAAAACTAGTTCAATATTTACAGAGTAACTACAATCAAAATATAAGGTTTTGTTTTGCACATCCTACGAAAGTTCATATTAATAAATGTTTGTTGTATCGGAAATAATATTCACACAACGACATATATCTTGAGATTCGTTGACTCGCGTAACTCATAGCCATAAATTGCAAACTTTAAATTGCATCCTTCACAGCCCTTCTTGCTTACAAACTGTCTTTTTTGTCTCCTGAGTCTGTTTCAAAGGACTCTTCTTCTGTTTGCACTACGAACAGGTGCGTTTTGCCTTGTTCTTCGTTTAAAATTGACCTTAGTTATCTGCTGCGCATTCTTGCCTCAGGTGATTCGTAAGTTAATTGAATTTAATGAATTATGAATGTATTAATACGGTTTTCGCAGAATCACTACGCACAGTAAGGACAAAAAAAGCTGACCAAGAGGCCAAAAATTGTTTTTGAGTGTGTGACTTCAAATTTTGCAGAATTATTCAGAAAATATTAAATTTTACGTTTATATTTATCATTTTTTCGTTATTTTTATGCGTTAAAAATATACATGGCGTCAAACATGACCAATTTCACAGAAAAAGGTATTCTCGGATTTTCTGGAGAAACGTTCAGGTTTGCTGTTAGATAGTGGCTTTTAATGAAAACTGCTGAAAATATGACGATGCAGTATTACAATACGATTCCTTATATTTTGAAATAACGTAGTTTTCCCGCTTGAAGATGAGTTCTTGCTCATCTAAAATAAGATACCTATTTCGGCCAATTTTTTTAGATGGATTAAGGAAAACAGATAGGAAAAGAGCTACAAAATACCAAGTTTCTTAGGGAATATGTGTGTAAATAATGAATTCAAGACAATCATAATGAAGCCTTGACAATTTGATCATGGTAAAGCAGTTTTCTTTACTCATGATTCTTCTTAAGGTGATGACCCTGCAGTTCGATTGACACCTTTAATTGTATGGGACCAAAGTCGACTTGCGTCAATCTACATTTTTTAACCGCTATTGAATTTGTCACGGGTACTTTACGCATTAGTTTGCCGCAATAATTTCATCATATTGAGCATCAGAGTTAAGCTGTGAAGTAATGAATTTCATATTATATGTAAGAAATTGATAGGGAATATGTTGACAATGGACGAAAAACAAAAACCAAAGGATGGGATACTCTTCGGAAAAAATAGAAACAGGATGGTCAGATATTAAAAATGTTCAGGAAAGAATTTCCATCAACTCCTTGACGAGATCTCACTTTCACTGTATATCCTCTTACGAAAAAAACTATTTCTTACATTTAGAATCCAAACTTTGGAACGTTCTGTGCTGATGTCCAAGAGGAACAAGCATTAGCGGCACAGGACCACAAACAGCTTTTTATCAGCTACCATCTGCATTTTATTAAACTTCTCTCTTTTCAGCACTCTTTCTCTATGAACAGACGAAAATTACTCTTATGATGTGGTTGCTTGGAAAAGACTTATCTATAGTTGTATTTATAACTTGTCTCATGTCGCAAGAAAGACAAGACGGAGACGTATAAAGTTATTATAATCAATGTAATGAATTTAAAAATTACATTGTATTAGTATTTGTATTGTATTCAAAGTATACTAGCGCGCCGCAGCGGTATGTTCTGTAATGTTTCGGGAGTATATTCTAAGAATAAATCTTGTTGTAGTTTTTCGGTGTTAATAATCTAATATCTTAAATAGAAGTATTTCTCAAATAAAAATAACATTCATTGAATTATGAAATTCTTCTAAGAAGCCCGAGCTAATTGAGTATAAAAAATAAATAAATAAAACTAAAATTGTGGAAACGGTTGAAATAAATTCCAGTATCATTTCGATAATATCAATCGAAGTAGCACGTTTCCTTTCGAGGCTAATTTGTGGTACAGACAGAATCATCAATATATTATGTTGTTTAATATTAATGGCGACCTATAGATACAACACCTTTCCCGTTAAACTTTTCCCATATCTTACAATGTGCCCGTGTTTTGCGGAAGTGAACTTTGACTGAGGCAACATTCGTGCAGACCGTGAATCACGTGTGTCCTCGTTGAGGTCTTCGTAATTTGGAATGTTTTCTTCAGAGAGACTGCTGTGCCTCCAAAAGCATGGAGTTCTCTGCAACATCAGGCAGCTCGAGAAGGAAGTGAACAGGTTTTCTTGACGAAGAGCATGTCTTCCTGAAGTGCCAGAAACCTGCACCTCTAGTTGAACATGAGAGAAAAAACAAAACTACAGTAAAACCCGTTTAAGGCACCCCCGCTTAAGAAGCTATCCACTTTCATACTCTCTTTCCTCTTTGCCACACTAAACACATGCCGCTTAAGATACCCGCTTACAGCGCGGATTATTTCTGTCCCTAGATATACTGCAACCCGCCATCCTTCGCCTCAGACAAAAATCATTTATTTTATTCTTCTCTAGTTGTCAATTTAATTAAAAAAATCTTCACTTTAGATTGAAAAGTGACCAAAATTAATTAACAAAGGAAGACGTTCTTTATGTGCCAAAATCAGCCAGTATTCAAAAATATTATTTAAGACAACCAGCAGTACTTTTCGCACTCTTTACATATACATACAGCTTTGTCAAAAATAAAAAATTGTAATATCCTTGTTATAAAACTATCCCCTTAATAATTATTTTTTACTTGTTCCCTGGAAAAGCGTCTTAACCGAGTTTCACTGAATTACGATTATTAGATTCGGAAGATGTTTTCCTCTAGAAAACGGCCCTGTCTGCCAGGTGTCAAGTATATAGTGTGCGACTGTGATGCCAAATTAATGGGTTAGATAAAGCTACAAAATAACGGTAAAAGTATTTTTTGGATCGTGGATGAGATATTCTCTGACGTATACTTATGATCCCCGAAAATAGTATAAATAGATGCAATAAACTATTCAGTTTATCCTAGAATGTATTTCCACTCCTTCTAAACATAGTGATACTAATAATGTACATAATAATATGATAATATTATTCTGATATGTAATATTTTTCTGATATGCTCGTAATTTTGACATGGCTCTTTTAAAACCATCAAAGAGTTACAAATTTCCTTCTCACAAAATTAGTAATTTAAAAAAAGAGACTCAAGAGCCTTTCAAGAGAAGGGCATGGAAAAGATAGAGGACGGCGATGTAAAACATTTGTTGATCATTGTTGGAATGAGGCGAACGATTGGCTATAGCGAGTTGCAGTGTATTTGGGGACGGGAAATATCCGCGTGGTGGCAGAGTATTAAACGGTATCTATACCATATTTTCCATGTGAAAGGGACCATGAGAAACCGCCTATTAACAGGGATATCGTCTTAAGCGGGAGCGTCTTGAAAGGGTTTTACAGTATCATTATTGACGTAATAACATACATTGGCTGTGCGATCTTCTATTCTATGAAATATGGCTCTCCGAGAATAGGTTGGCATTCCCGTTTTACTTTCACTGTCTCTCAAGAGATGTCACAGCATTTCCCAATTTCAACGCCTCTCGCTAAGGGTCTTGTAAGGCGTTTAGGGGATGACGTTAAGACGGAGAACTTGTGACAAACGAGTCAAGAGGCGTGGTTGTGAAGTAAATGACGCATAGGCTAAATTACGCTCAGAGTTAATAAGGCGCTCGAATGGCTAAGTCATCTTACAGAGGTCGCCGCAGGAGTTTTTTTTACGATGATTTGGGTCACTACCAAGATATTTCCATTCTGAAAACCTATATCTTTTGGATTTATAGATATATAAGTGCCACATATGGGTAAACCAGTGAAAGTTACCCTAAAATGATGTTAAGATTTCGTTATACCAAAAGTATATCATTCTGTGAATCTAATGTTACTAGTATACACCAACTTAAGAACTTCCTTTTACATTCGGTTTTTATGTTAAAGAATACTTTTGTTCTGACATACGTTGTATGTAATTTTAATTTTTCTGCTTCAGTATTTGCAATTTCTAACTTTTTATTTCTTACTCTTTCCTTAAAATTCCGCCAGTTTTCCACACTGCCTTCTATTCGTAAGTGTTTTACTGCAATTGATATATGTTTTCTATCATGAAAAATATCAGTTCTTTTTCTCTCCACACACCCAACCTTTTTTTCCCTTTTTACTATACCTATAGTATATTTTATTCTATTGCTAAATATCTAATAATTCACGTTAGAATGTAATGCAAAATTCAAATTGTTGTATTTAATTCTAACAAGGGTTAAAAAGAAGATGGGATTATTTAGTTCCAATTTTGCCCGAAAGTTGAGATGTTTTGCATCGTTTTGTACTGCGTAAGGAATATTTTCCCTAATTTATAAGGAAAATGGCCCGCAGATTGTTTTCTGTCAGTGAAAATTACTGATTTTTCTGATTTCGGGTGTTATTTTCTAGTGACGTAGTGGCATGTGTTTCACATTAATTCAATGGGATTTTCATTGTTATTATTCGACCCTTTATTTGGCGAGGTTAGATGGGTTGCATGTATCATTTTCTGTTGTTTAAAGAAAATTGATAAAATTCTATCATGCTCTACATCAGGGGCTCTGAGAACTTTAAATTTGGTTGTGCACTCAATATTGCCCTTGCTGCGAACTAAACCGAAATATATGGTATGGCGCAGGTCTGTTTTCTCACGAGTTCTCCGTAGAAAATTTGTGACCCTTTTCCGAAATAGAGAACATTTTTTGAATGTCACACATTCAATTTTGCTCACCGTTTCATTTACAATAATTGTGACAGTTACTATATGTGGAACTAAGGTAGTTGATCGTAAAAACGAATATTCATTCTTAAAACTGAAAGTAAAGCAATTAATGATAAACTCTAATTGAAGTATTCTTACAGCGCTTACAGATTTGAGTAAACCATTTTGAGAAATTTAAATCATTTTTAAATTTCTTCATGCACTTCCAGAATAAGCAATCGTAATGAAAATTTAAAGAAAAGATGCTAATTTTTATATAATATATATTTTTTGTATTATTTTATAATATATACTATAATATTTTATAACGAATTAAAATATAAAGTCTATAAAAGTTTATATTATACTACAAAGAGTCTTTTCTCACGGAGTAAATTATGCACCTCAAAGTAGTCATGTAGATCTCATATTAAGGTCATGTGTTTGGATTCTCTCTTAATTTGTATTTCTCATCAAAATAGTTTTCGGAGAAAGTATTCTCGGGTTTCCAACCGGGCAGCGTCTCTCCATTCTGTCGACGTTTCGGCTACGCACACTGCAGCCATCTTCAGGACTGAAATAGTTTTGAATGATCAAGGTATGCCCAAAACCTTACTCTGGGATAGAAGATTAAACTTTTTGATTGATTGTATAGGATTATTGTTAAAATTGACAATATACAAATTAGCAATTGAAGAATTGTATAAAAAAGAACTGATTGGCTTAGATATTTGGAATTATCTTGGACAATTATTTTACTGCTTTATATACCTTTCTTTTTAATTATAATAAGGTTAATGGTATAAATTTTGATAATAAAGTATTATTATATCATAAGTGCACATGATAAAGATGACAGCATGTGTCATTTTGGCTACGCGTTGGGCGACTTCCATAACCATCTCGTGAACATTTAAACATTCCAATCAAATGTAAATATTTATTAGAAAATTACGCAATCTCCAGATTTAGGTTAATATCTTTTGTGCATACAGCCTGGATGAAAAACTCGTTCACGGAACGCAAAGTAAAATAGGGATCGTCTTTGGTGAAGAAAGAGGTGTATAGGAGTAATCGAGGGAATGAAGGGTGTGAAAAGTGCGGATTAAAGGGGCAGAGGAAGGGTCTTAAGAAGGGATTTTGAGGTACGAGAAGGGAAGCATTAAATGTGGTGGCATTCGATGCAGAATCAATATCATCTCAAATTATGTTGCGTAGATTGAGATGTACTTGGAGGGAAAGGAATTTGTATGATTTCTGTCTTCACATCAGGAAATTGATTCATAAGTACAATATTTCAAATTATTCACCCTAACATATACGAACAGTAAAACCCGTTTATGACGCTCCAGGAAACGACTCTCCCGCTATCTCACTAAATACGTGACTCAGTGAAAAGCGTCTTATCCATGTTTTACATCTTAAACTCCAAAATCATGGTCTTGACGTATTAGTTACATGTATTATATTCATCTTCTTAACCAGCACCTGATTTGTATTCTTCTGGTCTCATAAGTTTCTATGTCTCAAGAAAGCTTGGATTATCCCAATCGATAAAAACAATTGCAATAATTCACCAATCGCCTGAAGGATAACGTTTTGGACATCATTTTGCATACACCATTATCCGCGCTATCTATCCTCATAATTGGCGTGTTCGACTTCGATGAAAGGATTCGATTTCCGGAGGAAATGATTTTAGCTGTGGAAGCAGTGTAAAAATGACTGCTACTACTAATTATCATTTTAAAGAACGCAAATAGTGCGGACTTACTCCAGTGGGGTTCTCCCCCTCTGCGTTAAACGACCTCCCCCTTTCGCGTGGAAAATTAACTTATTCGGCTTTGAATCTTATATATGAATTCATACATATAATTACGAATGTAAACAAAGTGAACTGCCCGTAGGAGTTGCATCGAGAAACCAATTCAACAAATTAAATGAGTTCACTTTCCTCTTAGAATTAATGAATTTTATAGATTCTTAGCTTATTCTAGCTTAGCTTATTTTATAGATTCCTTATCGGCTATGTAAATTCATTGTCAAATGCAAAAATATCACGGGTTCAGTTAATTAACAAAATATTGTGCTATAAATTTCTGCAGAGAAAGTTGTATTATTTTCAAAAGTTCTTTGACAACTAAAGTTAGTTCGCGATTACAGACACATACTGGGAGTTGAGCCCAAGACAGCTATGAATGTTGATCTCACAAAAAGCCAGATTAGTATCTATAAAAGGAAAATTGAATCGTAATTCTTTTTTTAGCCATGCAAGTTTACAGCTCGAATGAGAAAGATTTATGTTAAAATAGACGACATTTTGTCGTGATCAATTCGTCCCACTAACGATTTAAGCGATTATTGAATCCGATTTCATATATTTCTCCATGAAAATACACTACAATAGAATTAAGGCCCTTAAGGGAATATTTAAATAGTATGCACCTATAATTCAAGCACTTTGCATTTTAGAAGGCTCGTGTGTACCTTAATAGATATACATTATTAAATGAATTAACTTTAGTTCCGTTATTTTTAATCGGGGATTCACCAGATTTAATTCAATTATCTGATCGATTTGGTGACGAACTCTGATACGACATTCCATGAGATCGATTGGAATTTCAATTGAGATTGTCAGAATTTCACCTCATCTTGGTCGATACGAGTACTTAAAACTCATCTGAGTCCATTTCCAATTTTGACTGATGTCGCCACTAATTTTATACCGAATGTATGCTATCCTAAGTCAATAATCAATTCGGATTTGATACTTCTTCTCGGAATTTTCTTGTCTAATTTCCACAGAGATCTGTACTTTAATTGCACATGATATAACCTTATTAGGGTAAAAAATTGCCCAAGCTGATTATTCTCTAACTGAATGCAGGTGAATTCCCCGGCGGAAATGACGGATATTTAACTCAAAGCAAATGCGTATCATTGCGTACATCAGATCCTTTTAAATAAGCACCTTATATTATTTTGCATGTGGTCATGTTGTGATGTGAATGAATTAAGGATTCCGAAATCTGTGTTTCTACTGAAGATGCATGTCTTCTGGGAGTGCATAAATCATTGATGGTGCCCTCCATTGGTAATTACATTGAGTAAAGTTAGTTTGAAAGTTGAATCGAGGCAGCAGGCCGTGATGCCTGGTCACGGTGCAGCGCTGATTGAGGACTCAACGACCCTTGGCTACTCTTTGGGAGATTATTTCCACAAAGAAAGTGCAGCTCGCTTTCACTCCCTACTCATTATATATGAGCCACTTTAAGGTTTCTTAAGCCCTTTGCAGAGAAAAGTTTTCGACGGAAGACACTGCTGGTAATTTTATCTGGATATTCAGACCTTTGGGGTATCTTAGTTCTACGGTGATCATTAGTGAGATAAATTATTTTGTGCGAGGAAATTAAAGAGAATGGTATCCAATACATACGCATTGAGGAAACACTGTGCTGTAAAATATCGCGCCGAGTTCAACTAATATTAATAAACAGTTCAATAGATCACTTGTCCGCGTTATACAATGCTGTCTTAAAAAAAATGATTTTTCCCCTACATTTTCCTATTTCCTAATTTAAAAAGTCCATATCTATTTTTCTATTACTATGCCTATTTAATTACACGAGCAGGCATGCGTTTTCCATAGCACATTTAAAAAGAAAGTATTGTTATTTTAGCTTAGAATCACTGCGAATAGAATCGTGAATATTCTTTGAACAGTATATATTTGTACGTGGTCAACCAAGTAGTCCTTTTATTGTTACCATTATCTTTACGATTTCTTTTGTTAGAAAGATACCGAGGCCTTGATCAAACCGCATATGATGCAGGATAGCATCTTAAACGGGTTTTACATCACTTAACCCTGTAGCGAGAAGAAATGGCTCGAATATATTTGCATGAAGAGAGTTCAATTGATCTATAGTTCTATTGAGAAATGATAATTCGTCCTTTAAGTGTGAGGTTCAAATTCATATCCACGTTCTTTTCTGTTTAAACAAGTGGGTTTTCTAACACTATTCCTGGTATCTGTCTATGCCTGATTACCACTGTAGGCGTTGTAAAGGCTTCGTAACCTGTAAATCTTCCTTAGGTTTTCTTAAGTTTCCCAGCCTAGCTTTTCTATTATTACTGTTACATTTGTAAATCTTTTAAAATTATTCTGAATACATCTTACCGATGTTCACTCAACTTTTTTTAAATTCTTCAACGAGTCTTACCGTTTACGGATCCCAAACCATTGTAATATTCCAATCTTGGCCCAACTGTGAATATTTGCCTGATTGGTTTGAACCGCCTTTTGCTTGACATTGGCGTACTTTATACGCTAGCTCAGGAATTGAAGTTTTAAATTATTATTATCTTTAGAAGATTACGTATACTCGAATTATTGAGATCAATGAATGAATCAGTTTTTATTAATTAATTAAAATTATGTCTAACAGTATTATATAAATAATAAAGACAAATCAGAGATAATATAAAGCTCTTTGAAAATTGAATTTATATATTGATTGAATTTACATAGTACTCTCGTCAATAGTCAATAGAACATTGCCTCCTTATAAATTGGCAGTAATTATGAGTTTTCACCTTCATTCGGAATAAATGGGTCATATTTTTAGATTTTAATATTACTCTGAAATCTAAGTGATTTTCTTAATACTAGCTCTATCGAATCTTGTCTTGATATTTCGATTCTTCAAAATAAAAAGTGAATAGCTGCTCTGTTATGTTTTCTCTATGCCATTTCACTCTATTCTCCCTTCGGAAATGAGTAAAGAATCTCCCGTGTTTCTCATATATCAAGAAGCTTCGTTTACATTCAGGATTCGTTATTTATTTATTTGGTTGGCGTCAGATGGCGTTTCCATGGTTACGCGAAGGCGGAATTGCCTGTGGCGTTTCACTGCCTGGGGAAGATGATAGTGGTGTCGTTAAAAAGACATGACTGCCCAATGGATTTTGTTTTGCTTTCTAGAAGGCCCTTCTTTTCAAATGTGCCATTCCTCTTTTTCCACTTCGGAAATGTCCCCCGTCTTGAGGTTCTACTGCCAATCTACACAATACACGTCACTGAAGTAGAATAGAATAGTCCACAAGCATATATTGCGGTCCAAGCAAAGAATAAAAATACAGGGGTTCCTCGACTTAAGAACTGAATTCCTTTTAGAGAGGACTTCTCATCTCAAATTGCATCTAGAAAGGCTGTTTTACATTATATTTTATAGTAAATCAATCAATCCACTCTGTCTTAGAAACTTGAAAATGACGTTACTGTAATATAATAGAAATTATTGATCAAATTCTTAGTTACACCCGGTTTAAATCTTCCATTTGATTAAATCAAATTCCCTACACATAAGCAGAATAATCGCCTCAATATTGTGTAAAACGAACGCGAGATATGCCTTATTTTAGTCTCTGAGTGTCACATCTGTGTTTCGTTCGCTTTTATCAAAGGAAATCTCACATTATCTTTTCTTAGATATTTAGAAGACAAAGATTAAGACTAAGCCAGTAAATTTCGTCTAAGTGTGTAAATTTCATTACTTTTTAAAATTGGACAAAAGAATTTCAACAGGAAGAGGTTTATAGCGTGTTCATCTGCATGAATTACGTATAAATACCACAGTATTCGGGATTATAAAAGTAAGACGTTTGTTTCTCGAATTTAAGTTCGTATCCCGATTTCATCATGGAGTGCGAACAAAGTTTGCATGCCGAAAAGTTCGTATGTTGAGCGCTTAGTAACACGTGGCACCACTTTACTCAATTTATCTTTGGTACTTGTGAAATTCCTTTGAATACTATTTTTCCGAATGAAATCATTGCTTTAGCTACTAATCGCAATAAATGAATAAAAGATAACAGCTAGCTATTAAAATTTATTGAAAATAGTTTTGTATAGTCATTAAACAGGATTTTTATGACACAGTCTAAACTGATGTTTATAGAGAAGTGTTCTTGGACTTTGCCATTGCCACATATACATATAAGACTTGCTATTTTTCTTATATAAGCTAATTGAATGAATTTCTCTGTTGAGCATGAATATCATTCATCTGTTTATTGGTCATTATTTAAGAAGTTGTATATAATGATATAAATATCATGTAACATAAAGAACGAGTATACATATAAATATTAAATAAATATTTGGTATATGCTGCATCACGCACGTGCTTGCGAATTAATCTTGTTCAGTTAAGAGATAAAGGTTCTCCCAGCGCTGAAAAGCGGCGACCGTCTAAGGGCGATTCCCGGGAAACGGATAATCGTTTAGCGGTCCCAGTTCTTCAGAATCCCGATGTACATTTCGGAAACAATGCTTCCATCTTCATGGGGGGTCCAATGCAATGCTGCAAATCAGATTATAAGAAGCCGAAGGAACGTTAATTCGTGCCAATCCCGTGCTTACGTTGAATGTAAATGTCGAATTTTACTCACGTGGTTATCTTACATTTGCTTCCAAACGTATGTGTATTAATGTATTCATATTCTGAAGGTGAATAAAATTTCCAAATCTCGGCGGAGTGGAAGTTTTGATCAAAAGGGAAAGGTCAGAGATTGTTTTGTTCTGAATTTGGTCCCAAAAGTGCCGTAAAAGCGGACTATCTGTGCCATCCGCCGAAAGACATTTCAAAGGCATCTTTTGCCTGAATAAAATCCCATTTCATTGCTTTTTTTACACACTGGTCTTTTTATTTGACCCTCTCACAATATGAGCACTCATAAAATACTCTCCTTTTCGCTTTATGCGACAACAGTATTTACAAAAGGACGGTTATTTCTGAAATTAGCTTAGATTCTGGCTGAATATGTAATGGATCTTTTTACTTCCGCAACCATTTGTATAGTATGCAAATGTAACATGTATGAAAGTAACCGTAAATTATGTAAATGTCTTTTTTCATACATTTTTTGCATGTAGGGATAATTGAATGTTTGATGATGTTACAAACAAATATTGTTCCTTCAGGTAATAACCGTAAAACTGAGAGGAGCGTTTCTCCAGAAATCCTCTTCATATGGCAGGTTATTCCGATATTCAAAATATGTTTTAACTGTCTGCAGTCGAATGTTTCCAAATAAGAATCATACTATTTTTACTGATTTTTACTGAGTAAGTAATTCGAAACTAGCCTTATGCTTTCTATATATGCCGTACGATTGAATTCAATTCAATGATTTTTCAATTCTTCAAATGTCTGTCTATAATGACGCTTTGGACTATAATATCTTTATACTTTCCAAGAATGCATTCCAATGTATGTACCATATTACATATACTAATAAATATATTTTTTTATTCTTCCTCGTCTGCAACCATAATTTTTATTTGCTTAATTAGTATTTTAACGGCTTCCATCTATTACTAATATTCTTATGACTGTTCTCACTAATTATTTGCTTAATTAATTTTATTACATGAACTTTTTTACAGTCACCCTAATTGACAAGCTCGTGTTGATACGCAATCCGCATGCCATGCCTGCCCAACATCTAGTCTTAAAAACTCGGCGAGACTCACCTTAGGTTTCTGAATATCTTGGTTTTCTGAATGTCTTTTTATTCTTGCATGTTAAAGAATATAAGTTCTATTTGTTTGATTCGTATGTGAATATATTAGATATGAAAAAGTATGAGAATGCATTTTGAAAGAAAACTTTTAAATTTTATAACTCGTAACTCCTCTCACAATCTGTATCATTCCCAATGTTTGGATTTCATTTCCCTGAAATACTGAAGAGCAGGTGATTTGAAGATCCTAATCCCCACAGTTAGTGTGATCAAAATGGAAAGAAGTAGGCAATCCCAATCCATCAAATATTCTGCGGACGACTACTCTCAGTACACAGTTCGGAATTGACTGCTCCCGGACTTCGTTATGTGAATGCAGAGCAGTCCTGGGGCGCGGGAAAGTCATGCATTCGCTCGGGTTTGGAAGACGCATGATGTTAACCCAGTGTATTCATGAGGCGCCGAAATCTTCGACTGAGAGATCTTAACATTGTCAAACAAGCTGTTAGACACACAATATACAAGTTGATAAATGTAAAAATTAAACGTTTCCTTAAGATTTGATATTTGATCGTTAAAGAAATTATTCAAGTAATCATGAAAGTGATGAGTTTTAAGAAGTTTTTTGAAGTTTTTTTCTTGAAAAGAATTTTTAAATTCATTCTAAATACAAGATCTATATCAAGACTCAAGACCAGTTATTCCTAGGAAGGTACAGCCTGCTAGCATCTTACAGAATGTTCTACATCAGCTTATTTGAAGTACATTTTTACGTTGCACATATGCTTCGTCTACCATGGAATCTCATTGAAATTGCTTCAGTTGAATAGCTCATTCAGTATTCCTCTTTGCCTTGACAGTGTTCACACATTATGTTTCCCTACGATAACTCATTTCCCGCTCAGAACAGCTTAAGTCGGAAAAGTTAAATGAAAAGGTAGATTCGCAGACCTCCTTTAAGGAGCAATCATCGCTTCCTTTTTCATCGGCCTGATATTTTCTCTCCTTCTCACTATAAAGTGGCCTTCTGTGCGATTAAACCGAGCCTTTGCGGACGTTTTGTCTCTGTGACTCCCCTCAGGGTTGCAAATAAAGCTCCAAAGGAGAGATATTAATTCCTCTGTAACCCTCTTTAATATTACTCGAAGGCACTTGATCGTTTCGACGAGTGGATACTTTATCAGATTATTTTTGGCTATGATTTGATACAAATGCCAATTATATACCATTTCCGCAACCATCCGACCGAATTTTAAAACACATATCACGTACTATCATATATATTTTATTTATTCACTTTTGTTTAACGTCAGCTGTAAATTGCCTCCGTCTGTACTCTGTTGCTTGTTTAATTAACAAATAAGTGATATTTGAATTAGCTAATCCTAGTACGAACTAATCTTCTTTTACTTACAATTCTAAAATGTGCGAACTGATTTGTAAGAGCACTGAAATCATTAGCAGATTTTAAATTTCATGTGCTGCATTGCTTATTTAACTTCGTATTGACCAACTTTGCATTGATGTTGATGATTGTAAGAAAAATTATAACAAATCTTTCTTTTACTGTTAACTTAAAATTTGACAGTTTCTCATTCTCTTAGAATTCTTGCTATGGATATATTTTTCTTTGATATAAAATATCACACTTTTTTCTCTTCCTCTTTCCTTTTTCTATTTGCACTAAATTTTATAGTACTGATTAAAATCTGAATTAATGTATGTATGTGCTTTCAGACAAGGGTTAAATAGAAAATGGGACATCTGGTATTAGTTTCGACCTGTAATAAAGAAGTTTATATCTATGACTTAAGATTATGAACGTAAGCAGTCAAGGGGGAATGCAACACGTCTCAAGCACACTTCACTTATTCTGAACGAACATTTTCATCAAAAACTCAAATTCTCTCGTCTTTGGGCGGCCACTTTAATTAAGTGACAGTTTAAATAGCTAAGAATATCATTTGCTGAAGGTGAAGCGGAGTTCGAAGCCTGAATGTTGCAAATGGAACGAGGGAAAGAGAAGGGGAGCTTTTGATGAATTGCTTTAGAGAAGATCTCTTCAAGTATGCTCAGTTCCCGCTGATGCTGCGAGACAGGTTTAGGAGCATCCTCTTTAAAAGATGAGCATTGGCTCGTTTGTGTAATTAATGTTGAAAATGAGTGTGTTTTTGGCATGTGCTTCAGGTTGCAGTCTAGACGACCCTTGTGTCGCAGAAAATGTCCGAATTGCGACCGACGTTTCATAGAGATGCGTGTTTAAGTCTCTATTAATAATGAGTCTATTTGCTTTAGTTGACTCACAATCAGGTCTTTCTCTAAACTGTGTCCCTAATCGGCCTCATTTTTTGAACGCCCACTACATATTTAAAAACTTGAAGAATTATATGTACTTTTTCTGGCATTGAAGTTCATTCCGTGATTGAAATAAAGAATGTCACAAACATTGCAATTTCAACTCTTCATAGGCTGCTTGCTGCTTCGTAAGCGTAGCACCCACAGAAACTTTTTTGACTTCCAAATATGGAACAACGCTTTCGATAGCCATAAAAATAGGCGGGAAACTAAGTATCTTTTGTATTGACTAAATTCTCAATTTGGATCAATGATGGAATAATTCGATAACGAGAAATCGATTTGGGTATCTTAGTCGATTGAGAAATCAGTATAAAAGCAAGGAATGGGTAAAGGGTGATGTTTGCACGTTAAGGCGTGCACCCCGGAAAAATCCCAAGGAAGAATAGGCTTGAAAAAAGTTTTTCTTTTTCAAGTCTATTCCTCCTTGGGATAGTATAAAAGCATTCATACACGGAAAAGATCATGAAATGTGGTGTAGTGAATGCATTTAGATGTCTAAATATCTTTGCTGTAAAGAAGAGGAGACAGCCGTTAACCAAATCAACAGTATTGAGTGTAGCATGCAGCCTAAATCTACATGAATACTCTGCAAGCCGCCTTTCGGCGTGAGGCTGAGGGTGTCAAAAACGAATGTTTCAGCTACTTCTGTTGTTTTTGCTATCGTGTATCGTTTGCGGAAAAAATGAGTCTAATTTTCTTATTTTATTCTCATTGTCGGACGTGTCGAAACTGCAGATGGGTCGCATAATATCAATGCCGTCCTCTTTCTCTAAATGTATCAAGCAACTAAAACCCAACTTCTAGTATCCTTTTCTACAATTCTGCGACTTATGCGATGAAAATAAAGGTTTATTTTGATCGTCTGGAAGTGTGAAGAGGAGGCGATTACCCGAATTTTAATTTCATATTTATAACTCTATTCTATGTTCTTTATTCATTTGAATGCACATTTATAAATTTTAAACTTATAATATCATCCAGAAAACTTTAATCTTTACCAAAATGACAAATAACTAATTTTCTGAAATAAATATCCAGTAATTACTAATACTTCAACTTCCAGCATAATAAAATTCAAAATACATAGTGATTCAATTGGACAGTTTCGGCCCTTAGATCTTCAGGAATAAGTGAGCGATAGATGTATGAGGATAGGATAGGCGAGAGCAGTTTATACATAATGTTTATTTCAATCGTTTAGAACGTGACTGTCACCGGGAATCCTTTGAAATT
Source organism: Pachydiplax longipennis (assembly GCA_036926295.1). Lineage (NCBI taxonomy): Eukaryota > Metazoa > Arthropoda > Insecta > Odonata > Libellulidae > Pachydiplax > Pachydiplax longipennis. The sequence goes on from JAVFKF010000054.1 coordinate 2,208,140, forward strand.
ATAGGGCTCTTACATGTTTTATAGCTTCTAAAAAGAATTTAATCCTTTAAATAAATTTCTCCCGCATCGATTAATGAATGGGCTTAAACGATCGAAGGTGTAGCTTTCGTATCGCATATGTATTGGAAACGTAGGCATTTTCGTATTAAGATAGTAAACGAATAAAGAGATTTGTATGCTTTTTATTCCTTTCCGCAGATGATAAAGATTAGGGATTTTTAAGTAGTCGTGGATTAAGAGGAACGAATAAAGAGCAGCATAAAAATGCGAGCTAAGGCGTGTCTGGATTTGGCGAGGCCCAGATACGGGCCTTGAGGGACTTCCGCCCGGAAGTGACGTCGTTTCCTCCGTCTCTAAAATATTCCAGGAGGAAACGAAACAAAAGCGATCCCATTCACCTCTTTAAATCCATGTTTCTCTCTTTCCGCATTTTATCATTCCTATTCTATCTCTTTTCTTTGGTGTGCTCCAAATTGATATTTTGGCTGTTACACTGTATTGTATCACCGATTTTATCACGCGATATTCTTTTTCTACAACTGCGTCTCTTTTGAAAGATGATTACCAGTTCAATGGAGTTATTCTGAATTTACACTGGAGCGGAATGATAATTATGTATTCACAAGTCTATAGTGTGAATTTTCTGAAACAAGTGTAGAAATTTAAATTATTAAATTTCAATAATAATAGTTTATAATAGTGTTTAATTCGTGACTTACCTCACAAAATAGGCAATTCAGGTATACCTGATGCCTTCATCATATTGAATTTCCAAAAATGTTCAACTTTCGAGAGGACCACGTTTTATGTTTCTTTGAAAATGTATTTATTGCTAAGAGTTCTGTGCACTTTTAATAACTTTGCCACGCAGTAAGGTAGATTTGATTCTATTATAAATAGGAAAGATATTTTAAAATTAGAGTTGATCACTCCGATTATATGAGCATATGAAATGAGTAGTTCATGGCCAGCTGATTTTTTTTGTGCCACGCAATGTGCGAATACAATGAATTTTTCACTCATTCCGGTAAATTTTGGTACGGAGGAGATAAACCCTGTGCTGATTGAGAGGATAGTGTTAAGCTTCGCTATTATCATTTTCGTATTTTGACAAGATGGCGAGTAAAAGTAACCCCTTCGAAGGATGATATTGTAATCAGAACATATTCCTAGGTAGAACCGTTTAGTAGCCGCCAAAGTGGCCACTTCCCCACCTGCATATATTCCCCCTTCACCAAGCACCCTCGTCACCAAGTTTTCTCATTAATGAACTATGGCAGAAGTTTTCCAGCCTGCGTTTATATTGTGCCTTCATGAAAGAGTGTAATCCTTGGAGAGGGAGCCCTTTTTGACCCACGCTGCCCTCCGTCAACTCAACTGTTCCATGTAAAGCGCCATGTGGAGAAGTCATGGCTGCAGCATCAATTCCATCTCGTTACGCTCCGCCTGCGATGAAAATTTGGGCTAAATTTATGTTTCCGTGCGGTTTTGAGGAGCTAAGTGATACCTTCTTATGGTCATCTATTTTAGCCAATTTGGAGTTTTCAATATTTAGCTTCGTATCAACGCTCTTTTTATCAATCAAAGCTCGGAGAACCATAGCAATACATTTATTGCTATTATTAGTAGAAGTAGCACATTAATTGCAGTTTGACCATAATTCCAGTGGTAAATACCACAGTAAACTTTCTTATTTTATAGTAGTAGTATATATAAGTATTTCTTTCTTATTTGACACAGTTCTATGCACACAGATTTATCACGCTTGAATGTGTGTTGTTGTAAATGTATTTGAGTGCCTTACGATAAACAGGGAACAACTCATTCTAGAGTTATTAATACATACATGATATAAACTTCAATATTTCCTATCTAAAACATACATTATTGAAAGATTATCAATTCTCATATTTTAACGCAACTATCGGAGAGGAGAGAATTTTCTCGGTGGGCGGAAATGTGACATTTATTTCTTCATTACATTTATCGAAATCTTTAATTGTAACATTATGTAGAATCATATCTTGAATAACAAGACAATATCCATTTAAAATGTATATGATATGTAGCATAAGAGAATATATAATGGTCAGACTATTCGAATGTTCCATCCCTAGCTTTTTGTGGTTTTTCATCCTGCGAGAGGTTTCCCTCCCAACTTTGGACGAATGCCGGGTAGAGATGCTCAATATTTAGTCCCCTCTGCATTATGGTATACATGAACGTGTTGCCGTTAAGTTTGTACGTGTAAATGGCTTGTGTGATTGTTAAGGAGAAATGAACGTTAGTAGGAGAGAATAGAGTTGAGGACAGCGTTGTTTAAAATGATGATCGTGCATTTGTACCGGATGTGCACACATGCTTTGCTATCACACATTTCACTTATCCTGTTTTGCTTTATTTTAAATGTGCTAAAGAGAAGGAATGGATCAAAACGAACTCAAAGTGCATTTATTATGGGAAATTTTTTGAGCCGTCCAGAATGGAACCTATGATAATTAAGGCAAAAAATATCGAAGAGTCCATTGAACCTCTAACGAATTTCCAAATTTCTAATCTTATAAGAAAGTGCATATAATAAATTTTCCAAAAGTTCCTCGATGCATTCCTTACGACAGTTACTAACACTGGATAGATAAAGATATTAAGATATGAATACATACACAATGCTTTCTGATAAGCTAGAAGGATAAAATCCGGAATGGTGATAGAGGCGTTTGAAATCCTTCATTCATGAGGTGCAACGTTTCTCTAGTGGTCCTTGGTTCGATGCAAGAGCATCATTTCGATTCCACCATGCATTTCAAACGAGGAAAACGGAATCTTATTTTGGGACGTTCCCGATAAGATATTGAATCGAAACTATGGAACAAGTCAGGATGGCCCTTATATAATACTAATTTGCTATTTTTTTTCACGGAAGGGTCCTGAGTTCGACGCTAGGCGGTCTTTTGCGCGATTATTTGTAACCTGTTTTGAGGCCGTTTTCGGTGCGATTGGGCAATCAAAATAACGTGGTTTGCAGATGAGATGGGCTTCCATAATAACAAAGGAAGAAATGTCACCAAATGACCGTGTGTTCGACTCCAGGTGGATTCGAAATGCTTCCGTAAGAAATCCATTGCTGAAATATTTGACGATTTTTTAAAATGCCTTCCCGATAAGCTGGATGGATAAAACCCGGAATGCTGACAGAGACGTTTAAAAACATTTTTTCATGAGGTTCACCGTTTCTCCAGTGGTCCTTGGTTCGATACAATAGGATCATTCCGATTCTGCCATGCATTTCAAAAGGGAATAACGGAATCTTATATAAGGACCTTTCCGATAAGATACTGAATTGAAACTTTGAAGCACGTCAGAGTGGCACTTCTCTAACATTCGGATGCCATTGTCTCTCACGAACGAGTCCTGTGTTCGACGCCAGGCTGTCATTTACGCTAATTTTTTAAAATTCTTTTGAGGCCTTTCTCTATGCAGGAGACTATTCAAAATGACAGCGTTTGCGTTTGAAGTAGTTTTCTACAGAACCAGTGGAAGAAAGGTTACATATGACCGTGAGTTCGATGCCAGATGGATGAAAAATTCTCACGTAAGAAATGCATTGCGGCAGTTTTTAAGAATTTTGCTGGATAAGCTTCGAAGATGATACCCGTAAGGGGAACTTATTGTAAAATTTTACCAATTAGCTTGCAGTATGCAAGCAACTTTTACTCGTATATATATACATATATATACGAGTATATATGTACGAGTAAAAGTTGCTTGCATACTGCAAGCTATCAGTTGAATGCATATTGAAAACTTCGCGCAAAAGACCGCCTGGCCTCCAACTAAGGGCCCGATCGTGCGACACAATTGCGTATTAATGTTAGATAACTGCTATTCTGTCCTGTTCCAAAGTTTCGATTCAATATCTTATCCGGAAGGTGCTAAAATAAGATTACGCTACCCCCCTTTGAATTACATGGTAGAATAGAAATTACGCTCATGCATAGAAACCAAAACGGTCAGAGGAACGGTGGAAAGTGTATATGAAACATATGAATTGCCTCTATGTACATACCTTTTTATATCAATCCCGGATATCGGATAAGCATTAAAAACAATTGTCAAAATTGACCGCCATGCATTTTATACCGGAGAATTTTGCACCCACTTGGCGTCGAACTCACGGTCGTTTGGTAACATTTCTTAGTTAGTACAATAGATAACTAAGGCATCTCCAACCTCCGTGATTTTCACTGTTCTAACGCTCCGAGTAAGGACTCAAAACAATTTTCGAAAATTCACGCGAAAGACCGCCTGGCGTCGAACACAGGAACTGTTCGTGAAAGACAATCGCATACGAATGTTAGAATGGTGCCACTATGACGTGTTTCAAAGTTTCAATTCAATATCTTATCGGGAAGGTCATAAAATAAGATTCCATTTTCCCCGTTTGAAATGCATGGTGGAATCGAAATGACAATCCTGCATCGAACCAAGGACCACTAGAGAAACAGTGATCGTCATGAAAGAATCTTCTCAAACGCCTCTGTCACCATTCCGGGTTTTATCTTTCCAGCTTATCAGGAAGGCATTTTAAAAAATAGTCAAAGATTTCAGCAATGCATTACTTACGGAAGGATTTCGAAGCCACCTGGCGTCGAACACACGGTCATTTGGTAACATTTCTTCCTTTGGTACTTTGGAAGACCATCTCATCTAAAAACAGCGTGATTTCAATTGCTCTATAGCATCGAGAACGGCCTCAAAACAGATTGCAAATAATTGCGCAAAAGACCGCCTAGCGTCGAACTCAGGACCCTTCTGTGAGAGAAAACAGCATATTAATATTATAAATGTGCCATTATGATTGTTCCAAAGTTTCGATCCAATATCTTATCGGGAAGGTCACAAAATAAGATTCCGTTTTCCCCGTTTGAAGTGCATGGTGGAATCGGAATGACCCTCTTGCATCGAACCAAGGACCACAAGACGAACTGTGAAATTCATGAAAGAAAGTTTTCAAACGCCTCTGTCACCATTCGGGGTTTTATCTTTCCAACTTATCGGGAAGGCATTTAAAAAAAATCGTAAAAGATTTCCGCAATGCATTTCTTATAGAAGAATTTTGCACCCACCTGGCGTCGAACTCACGGTCATTTCGTAACATTTCTCCTTTCGTATTATAGAAGACTACCTCAACTACATCCTCCTAGATTTTGATTACTCTATCTTAACGATAAGTGCCTCAAAATAATTTTCAAAAATCTGCGCTATGCATTCTTATGGGAAAATTGTGATTTTTGGGAATTTCTGGTATCGAACTCATGATAGCTAGTGTCGAAGTCTGCATTATTCTGGCATCTCCTGTGTGGGGCCAGTACGTCGAAAAAATCTGACGTCGATGGCTCTTGTGGAACATGGTCAGAATTCGTATCCCCTATATATATATATCTATACGAGTAAAAGTTGCTTGCATACTGCAAGCTAATTGGTGAGAATTTACAATGAGCTCCCCTTACGGGTGTCATCTTCGAAGCTTATCCAGCAAAATTCTTAAAAATTACCGCAATGCATTTCTTACGTGAGAAATTTTCATCCGTCTGGCATCGAACTCACGGTCATATGTAACCTTTCTTTCACTGGTTCTATAGAAAAGTACTTCAAACGCAAACGCTGTGATTTTGAATAGTCTCCTGCAAAGAAAAACGCCTCAAAACAATTTTTATAAAAATATTGTAAATGACCGCCTGGCGTCGAACACAGGACCCGTTCGTGAGAGACAATGGCATGGAAATGTTAGATAAGTGCCACTCTCACGTGTTTCAAAGTTTCAATTCAGTATCTTATCGGGAAGGTCCTAAAATGAGATTCCGTTCTTCCCGCTTGAAATGCATGGTAGAATCGGAATGACGCTCTAGCATCGAACCAAGGACCACTAGAGAAGCAGTGGATGTCATGAAAGAATCTTCTCAAACGCTTCTGTCACCATTCCGGGTTTTATCTTTGAAGCTTATCGGGAAGGCATTTACAAAAATCGTCCAAAATTTCACCAATGCATTTCTTACGGAATCATTTCGGACCCACCTGGCGTCGAACATACGGCCATTGGTAACATTTCTTCCTAAAGTACTATGTAAGACCATGTCATCTGCAAAGACTGTAATTTTGATTGCTCTATCTCATCGAGAACGGCCTCAAAACAGATTGCAAAAATACGCGAAAAAGACCGCCCAGCGTCGAACTCAGGACCCTTCCGTGAGAGAAGATAGCAATATAATATTAGATAAGTGCCATCCTTACCTGTTCCAAAGTTTCGATTCAATATCTTATCGGGAAGGTCCCACGCCTCTGTCACCATTCCGGGTTTTATCTTTCCAGCTTATCGGGAAGGCATTTAAAAAATCGTCAAAGATTTCAGCAATGCATTACTTATGGAAGAATTTTGCATCCACCTTGCGTCGAACTCACTGTCATTTGGCGACATTTTTTCCATGAGAAGCATAGAAGACTACCTCAACTTCAACCTCCGAAATTTTGGATACTCTATCTTAACGATAAGTGCCTCAAAATAATTTTCAAAAATCCGCGCAATGCATTCTTATGGGAAAATTGCGATTTTTGGGACTTTCTGGTATCGAACCCATGATAGCTAGCGTCGATGTCTGAATTATTCTGGCGTCTAGAGTGTAGGGCCAGTACGTCGAAAAAATCTGTAGTCGACGGCGCTTGTGGAACATGGTCAGAATTCGTATCCCCTATAAATATATAGGTAAATCCGGAGAATTAGCTATATATAATAGATACGAGTAAAAGTTGCTTGCATACTGCATTATATATATATATATATATATATATATATATATATATATATATACACGAGTAAAAGTTGCTTGCATACTGCAAGATAATTGGTGAAAATTTACAATGAGCTCCCCTTACGGGTGTCATCTTCGAAGCTTATCCAGCAAAATTCTTCAAATTGCCGCAATGCATTTCTTACGCTAGAAATTTTCATCCATCTGGCATCGAACTCACGGTCATATGCAACCTTTCTTCCACTGGTTCTATAGAAAACTACTTCAAACGCAAACGCTGTGATTTTGAATAGTCTCCTGCATAGAGAAAGGCCTCAAAACAATTTTAAAAAATTTGCGTAAATGACCGCCTGGCGTCGAACACAGGACCCGTTCGTGAGAGACAATGGCATAAGAATGTTAGAGAATTGCTACTCTGACGTGTTTCAAAGTTTCGATTCAATATCCTATCAGGAAGGTCCTAAAATAAGATTCCGTTTTCCCCGTTTGAAATGCATGGTAGAATCGGAACGACCCTCTCACATCGAACCAAGGACCGCTAGACGAACGGTGAACTTAATGAAAGAAGGATTTGAAACGCCTCCGTCGCCACACGGAGTTTGATCTTTCCAGGTTATCGGGAACGCATTGAAAAAAATCGTCCCTGATATCAGCAATGCATTTCTTACGGAGGCATTTCGGACCCACCAATTTCAATTCAAAGACTTAATTTGTCTAATCAATTGGGTTCAATCAAAGACTTAATTTGTCTAATAAAATTAGGGGGAGGTAGGTTGGCAGAAGATGTAGTCAATATTTTACGCCCTCCGCAGTTCTGATACTGCGAGGAAGATCAGTCTAATAGATATAAGATAAAGTCGATTCAAGGATTCATTTTTTCATTCATTTCCTTTTATACGCGAAAGTAATGGATTAGAAAAGTAAAGAGATGGTGCTTGTGCCTCCTGCCATTGGAAGGCTGCTTGTAGAGTACACATATATCGAATTAGAAGAAAAGAGAAAAGTTGATCGTTTTGTGTCCGAGTCACCATGACATATTCCGATATTCGACTTCTGGTATTCTTATTGCTATATAGGTGTTGAAGGTATGTCTTTTAGGACAAGGTATTCTTATTACTATGCTAGTGTTGAAGACCTTTTCAATGACATTATTTGTGATCTTTAAGAAGACGTGGATATACAATCGATTCTCGAATCAAATTCCTCTCTCGCAATAAGAAGAGCGAATGAGTATCTCATCAATGCGTCACTTCAGAAAGAGAAAACATTCTTCCTTTGCTTATTCTCTTCTGATGGAGCTCAGATGAGATCGGTGTTTATGGACACTTCTATCCTTGCTCACGGTCTTCTTTTCATTCTCTCTCCCATTACTACCTTCTCCTTCTAAGATCCGCCCAATATTCAGACCTTAGGCATTCAATTTTGTTCCATAAAAATATTCACCTTCATTCGTCCTCACATATTTAGAATTTCTCTCTTTTTCATAAGGAAAGAGTTAAAGGTATCGCATTTAAAGATGCAGCTTGAAAAATTCCCGAGAAGTTGGACAGAAATGGATTAGCCAGACATGTCTGGATGTTCTGACCTGATAGCTCAGTGGCTAGAGCAACCGGCCGGCAATGGAGAAACCAGGGTTTTTATTCTGTTCTCCTCAGAAAAGTTCATTTCCTCAAAGGTTTCTTCTTGGGAATTCGCGAGATGACCTTAGCTGTGGAAGCATTTAAAAAATACTGCAATTATTAGCACTTCAGATAGCTATTTTCTCTCATTCTGTTGGGTATTTCTCTCTATAATATATCCATTTAATTTCCTTCCTAAGATACTTATCAAAAAGTTCGCTAAAATTAATATAGCGCTAATTTCTTTTTAAACCTTAAATGAAGATCATCAAAGATAGGCGATAGGAGAGAAATTGGAAGAGATTCATCACCCTTACCGAAGTAAATCCGTGTTATAGTCAATTTTCAATCTGTTTATCATATATTCCCGTCTTTAATTGTGACTAATTAGCATGTGATCTACGCCATCTTATCTGTTTTTCACCTCCAATTTTCTTTCCGAGTGATTGCTTCAAAAGTGGTCCATTGGTCACGCAGAGAGAGAGAGGAATTGGAATGGATGACTCATCTCTGGACCCTTCTATGACCTCTCCCTTTATTTATCTTCCTTTCCCTCCAAATCACACATTCACCATTTAATTCCTTCTCATGTTTGCCCCTCTCTGCCAATTTCAGCCTAATGGAAAATAGATGTCCTGCTTTGATAACTCCTTCATATTTGAGTAAACCCCTTTAACCCGCTTAAGACGCTATTCCGCTTAATACGCTGTTTTCTCTCGGTACCCGTCTCATTCATTCCTAACGAATGGTGATAATAAATTTTAAAACGCTGCTTTTAAGGCAGATTTTTCCCTTCCTCACTTTCGCTGCAATCCGCCAATCCTCCGCCTCACTCGATTGACGGCAAATTACTTTCATTTTACTTTCCGAATTGTCTGTCTGGTAAAATTTGCATCATTGAAGATTTAAAAATTACCAAATTAAGTGGCATAGGTAGATTCTTTGGATGCACGAAAAGCAAAGATTCCTGAAACGTATGACGATAAGGTGACCACTGTTACGCAAAATTAGTTCGGGAACATTTACGAATAAATTCAGCTAAAGAAAATTACTTTTGGTTTTTAAGGTTTTAAGTACTTATTTAAAAATTAAAGATCCGTTAAACCCCTCCCTTTAGTTTTCCAACTTAAACAAAATAAAAATTTGCAATGTTGAAACGCGATTTGGTAAGCGTCTTAACCAGGTCTTGCTGTGGTTATTTCCATTGGTTTTGTTGCTTTGTGGAATGTTAGAGGACTTTAATATATGTTTCACCACTTTCAGAAGTTATTGGAGTTGTGAATAGCTTTCAGCTCTCCCTTTCAGATGGTCATCAACCAGGAAGCTCATTGTATCCCTACAATCATTAGCTACTGACCCCAAGTGGGATTGAGGGAAAATGAGGAGTTTTCCCTAGCTCTCCTCACTTAAAAGTAATGTTTTCTATGGCATAAATGCTTATATATGCCTCTCAATGACTTTATGATTTCCTTATTATCTGATGATGGTAATTTTCCAGAATTCAATGAGTTGTTAGCGAGATGAGTGAATAATTCAGTATTGATCATATATCGCTCACTTTCGTATCGCCACTGCAGTAGATAAGGCTGAAACAGAATTATGTCAAAAACAAAAAACTCCTGAGCTGAAGTATAAATACAAAATATGCTGTTCGTCATGGTGAAAGGAACTATTAAAAAGTGTTAATATATCAATCATCTCTCAAATATAACAAGAAATTTACTTAGCGTTCCATGAAGAATTGGAGTAATCGTGTTTAAATAGATTTTATAGCGAAATTAAAATGTCAGCCACTCGATATTACACTTTGACAAATATAGGCAAGAAAAAGTAAAAATACTAAGTTTAAGTCTTATTATAGAGTAAGCTTACTCTGTAGCTTTAATTCAAAAGGTATGATAAATTTTCCGACAGCTGAACGTCGGTATGTAGTCTAAAGGGAAGGAAAATGGTTCTGGGTCACTGATCTTCTATGAATTACCATATTTATTTTTATAATCCCTTTTAGTGTTACTTTATGGAAGAATAATATTTTGCCTAAAGAGTGAGTAATACATGTCTGTATTCATCTCACAATTTACGGTTCTACGAGAAGTGAAAATCGTGACTTGATTGGGGCTCGAATCTAGGTCTCCTACTTTCTGGTTAGAATACCTGCCCGTAAAGTGGGAGACCTGGGATCGAGTCACAGTAAAGTCAGAATTTTTCAATTCTCATATAACCTTGGGTTAGTCGCACAACTTCATGTGCTAAGTTACTGATTAATTCCATCACTCACAATTTACATGAATTTATAATCCACAAATACTGACGCTTGCATGGCATCCGTAGATAATAAATTGCGAAGCCTACAAATGGTTCGAAATTAACAATGTGTATACATTAGATAGGGTAATCGCCCTTTGGCATTAAAATATTTAATTTTCTTTAACTTAATTATGTATTTATTCTGATACGATGCGTATGTTTTGATATCATACCTAATTAACTCTTTTCTCCTCATAAGCATAGACGACTTGATTTGAATGGAATAAAGACGAATCGTTCTTGTTATGGCTCACACGGTTCGTCTATCATTTCTTAAACTTCAGTGCATTATCCTCACATGTATCCTTTTATATAAATTTGCACATTTATCGGTCGTGGTCCTATCTAAGTTGTGTGTTTTCCTTCTCAAGTCCCCTTAGAATTTCTCAATTTACAATTCACAAAATAATCTTGACGCCTCTAGCTAGTCGTAGCTGATAATCCATGTCCCTAACCGTCTTCGTTTTATACACTGGAATATCATAGCCTCTGGAAAACGAAGAAATAACGGACGTTGCCTTTTTTATAAAAATACGGAATTCATCTCATAGTTCAGCCATAAGATACATAGTATGTTTTATTCTTCAATATTTCCTCCGAGTCATTTCTCACTTTCATAGTGTACAGCACAATCCATTAAACTAACATCAAAATACTGTAAAGACGCTCCCGCTTATGACACGATTATCTCAAGGTCCCGCTCACTTTTACACATGCTACCCGTTTATGAGGTGGATATTTCCCTTCCCAAAATGCACTGCATTTTCTGTCTCACCGTCCTCTCTCCACTCATTATTACAAGGGTTCATTGTGAGATTCCTCTTTTGAATGACTGATTTTGTGTGAGAAAATGAAGATATCGCGAAGCAGAGCTACCTCACCATCGGAGCCAATGCGAGATAGAGTGAGATAATATCTATCCCTTTTTCGCAGAGCGTGGATTAAAAAGTTGCTTGGTGGTTTTTCCATTCGTTACAATCTTTGGAAGTAAACACATCAAAAAAAACATAAAATGAGTGTTTCGTAGTCTCAGAGAGATCGTGATGCCCTCTCACAGCCGCTGCTAATAAATCGTTTTCCCTTACTTAATAGTCAACCAAGAAAAAATGCTTCATTTCAGAGCGGAGAATGAGCAAAACGCTCTCTTTGTGAAAAAAAGCAAACCATTCTTCAAAATATATTATGCAGAGCAACCGGAATTAAAGAACCCGGTTATAACGCTATCCCGCTTAACACGTAATTTTCATTCTTATCCCCTGCCTTAAGCTGGTTTTACTGTACATAAACGTTAGCAGTATTTCGTAATTAGTCGTGAAAGGCATTGGATTGTAGTGAATCAACGTGATTTAAGGGGAATGTGATTTTGTTTATGTCTCAACGTGATTGTTAAAGGTTCCCTTGAAGACAGTGTAGTGCGACTTTGATCTCAGTTTCCCTTTGCTTTAGAGAAGCCCCGTGGCGGTTCAAAGTAGGGATCCGTAATATAGAAGACGCCTTTATTGCTGCTCAGATTGAATGCTTCCAAAGAGCTTTATTAAACCAGATCTGTTACCTGAGAGAGTCCGGCTAAATTGATGAAGGGAATATGACCGTAAAAGTTCGCTGATATACATTTATGTGCGTCTATGATCATGATTTATGATACGACGCTGTCGGGGTCGTTATTTATTCTCAAATGAGGCATAGCGAAATTTATTCAAAAATTTCAAAATTTATAATACCCTCCTTATTCATCTTATGTTTAAAGGAAACTTTGAAATTTAAATTATACCCGATTAATGAATGCATCCAATAGTTATTTTATCATACAGCAATCTTTTCTAGTTGAAAGTAAGAAAGAAATATGTTTTCACTCCTAATTTGCCGATTTATGGTAAGATTTACCCAGTTTCATTTGTGACAACGCGAGAGAAATAAGAAACATGCACTCACGGACCATTTAATCTTAAAGTGATCCTAATTTTAGAGAGCTTCTGGAAGATATATCGTCATGTTCTCTCATTACTCATTCTCTCAATCCGAAATTGCCAGATTCGAAAAATAAAAATGGCAAAATTATTTGCATTAAAGCAGGGGTGAGTAAATTTCATCGAAACGCTGCACATGAAACTATAAGGCTGCAATAGGTAGACGTTATACACGCATTATAATAGTCAAACATCCAGTTTAGAAAATTTCTATGGCCTTAAAATAAGACTGAGAAATGAAATTATTCTAACACCAGTATCTTTGGTAATAACAAATGAAAGCTGCTAGTACTAGTAGTACCCCAACTATGAATGCGAAGATTATCTCTATGTAATTTATGATCGAAATCGCCCATTTAACTTAGGTCTTAGAAGTATTCGCTATGAATAGCGAATGAATATGTCGTGAGGACATAGAAATAACTCTTCCAGGTTGGCCGATTGACTGAACTTTTAATTCTATAATTTGGAGCTTCAAATGACAATTGCACCCGTCAAGGCCGCCGTGGAGTCCGGGGTTTCACTGGGGAGCGGGTGGGTAGTCTTGCTTTTGCAGACCAGTTCAGGTCTTGCTTCGGCAGACAGGGAGGGCAGCAGCAGTACGGGCAATAACAGCAACCGAACGCTCGGGCGTCCGGTTTAAATACCCGATTTACCGTTTACTTATGGGGGATGAGGTGCTGAGGGCTCCTCTCGCGGGGGGTCTGAAGATGAGACAGCGTGGAGGGCGGAAGGGGTTAGGGAGGCTCGCGAGGTCCAAAGGAAACGCGATTCTTACGACCACGCGAACCGTGCTGCTGTCCACGTGATCGTAAGGTCTCCCGACAAATAGATCGCATCTTCAACATCACAAACACAGCGGTTTGAAATATTTCTTTGAAGTTGTTTTGGCCTTCTCTATTACTTAATGAAATCTTCACCTGTAATGTTGTATTAGTTGCTTAGAAAGATATTGAACGGGCATTGTTTATGATTATTAAGCCTAGGGGACAAAGCTCAACCTTTTTCTAAAGTTGTGACCTATTGAGTTAATGGGCTCCAGGATAGGCAAGTGGATAGCGATTTCGACTTGAGCGAAAGTGGTCCTAGGTTTGATTCCCAGAACTTTTCCCAGTTGTCGAAGCAGATTTAACAATTTTACTAGCGACTGTCTTACTTCATAATCTGTAACTTTTCAGACTGGGAGTTGTTTTGTAAATATCTTTTTACATTTCAATTACGTCATTCAATACTTCTCACATTGCTAATGTTATTAAGAAAAATAACAAAGAGCACATGTACTTTCAGACATTTTTTTGTTATATTTCTTGGCACCCTACCTAGATCATCATCTAAAAGGTCGAAACCGTGGTTTTATAGTAAAAATATTGTTGTAAAGTTATAAATCAGTGCTTATCGTGACATTTCTTTAGAATGGAAACCTACCACAAAGTAGAGGTCGAATTTGTAGATTCTAATGGTCTATTTTATTAACTAGATTGTAAGTAATCTTAATTTAAAGTAATTAATTAAGTAAAAGCATAATTAAAAGATTTTGTGTAATTTTAATTAAATGCAATTATTTGAAGCGAATTGACTCGTAATATGCGTATTACCTTAATATCTTTAAATATATCTACTTTGAGATTCGGGTATAATCGTTAATCTTAAGTTTGTGTGCCACATTTGCCTGTCTCTCGGTACTTAACACGTCTTTCATCAACCCCTTAAGCCATGTCATGGATACGGTAAAAAACAGAAATTTGGTAGCAGTCGTCAAGCGCAAGTTGCCGTGGAGGTGATTCTTCATTGATACTGCCTTTCGTAACTGACATCTGCCTTCAGCATGCACTGATGCGTACAACACATTTCAGTGGTGATTTGTTTATCCGAATGATTGACGTCTACCTGTTCAATCTAATTGCTTCGATCATTTCAAATTATTATAAATGTAGATGATCACTCTCTTTGAAATGGAATGCAGTAAGAATTTCTCTGCATAAGTTTTCTTCAATGATGAGAAAATGACAAAAATCACACCTGTACCTCTCCAACCAATATTTTATTGAGCTACCATGGTCATCATAAGGCAAAAAGACATCCTTCACCTTGTACAAATATATAGTATATGATAAGGTTGCGTTGGGGGAAAAAGAGTGGATATAGAATTTTCACAGCTGCAGTTCGGCGAAGGAAAGAAGAAAAGGTCATCATTAAGATTAAGGGTGTTTGGGCGGAAAAGGGATTTTTAAATTTCAAGTCATTTCAATGAAATCAAAGAATACCCTTCCTCCAAAAGAAAGAAAGAATATTCTTTGAAATCTAATCCCCTAGTAATTTATATAATTGCTACATATATGATTTGTCTTGTCGTCTGATGATGACCTAAAGCCTCGAAAGCTGGTAGGTTAATAAAATATTGAATGTAAAGGTATATGTGTTCTTTAGTCAATTGTCTTTATGATTGAGACCTCAAAGTAGAGGCCAAATCAATAGATTCTATACGTTTTAAAACCGTGAGGGAGCGTAAGGAACCACGTTGGATGAAACCTAAATTGCGGGCGTTGCATAGGAGGCAAAGGTTTCTACACGCACGGATGAAGAGACTAGAGAAGATCGGAGGCGACTCTGAAATTGAGCGACAGAAATACGCGGAGGTACGAAAATTGGTTAAGGAGGAATCGCGGAACGAGTTCCTGGAATATAGATCTAAAACCCTTTTAGAGTCTTTAGGAAGCGACCAGAAGGAGTTTTGGTCATACGTCCGAGAATCTCGTGGAGGTCAGTCTTCAGTATCTAGTCTTGTTGATGATGAGGGACTAACAGTTAGTGATTCGGTAGGTAAAGCGAACTTACTTAATCGACATTACCAGGAAAGCTTTACTTTAGACAATGGACGTACGAACGATTTTTCTGTCAGGGTTGATTCAAAGATGGGGCCGATCGAGTTGTCAGTGGATGGAATAGGTAAGCTGTTGCGAGAGGTTGATAAGAAGAAAGCGCCCGGACCGGAAGGTATACCTTCGCTGGTTATTACTACGCTGGCGGACGAGCTTTCTCCCTATCTTGTCGTTTTTTATAAGAAAACTTTGGATGAAGGCGTTGTACCAACGTCGTGGAGAAGAGCGCATATCACCCCAATTCCTAAGAAAGGGCGTTCCTCGAAACCGGAAGACTATCGTCCCATATCCTTAACGTCAATTTTTTGTAAGATAATTGAACATATTATTGCCAGTTCTATAATGCGTTTTCTAGGTGATAAGGGGGCAATTAGTGAATGTCAACACGGTTTTCGTAAGGGTAGGTCATGCGATACCCAGTTAGCCCTTTTTGTGAACGATTTAGTCAAGGCTGCTGATAAGGGTATTAGCACGGATGCCGTATTTTTAGATTTTAGAAAAGCTTTTGATAGAGTTTCACATGTAAAAATAATTCATAAATTGATGGCTTATGGGATTAATCAGCAAGTTATTGAGTGGATAAAATGTTTTCTAGGAAACAGATCGCAGCGAGTTGCGTTGGACGGAATTTTTTCTGATGAGGTTTACGTCACATCCGGTGTTCCGCAGGGTAGTGTATTAGGTCCTCTTCTGTTCCTAATTTATATCAACGATATGGTGGATAATGTTCGATGTAAGGTTAGGCTATTTGCAGATGATACTGTTATTTATAGAGATATTACAAGCGCAGATGACATTGTTTGCTTACAGAACGATCTGAATCTTATTTCTGGTTGGTGCAGGGATTGGCAGTTAGATTTGAATGTAAAGAAGTGCGTAGCCATGAATTTTACACGTTCCACTAATGTTTCTCGCATGCCGTATAATATTTCAGGATATCCGTTGCAGTTCGTGAAGCATCATAAATATCTTGGTATTACGCTCAGTAGTAATTTTTCCTTTAAAGAGCATATTCAAAACGTAGTAGGTAAAGCGAATAGGATGCAAACTTTAGCTAGCAGAATCCTTAGGGGTTGCTCATGGAGAGTAAAAGAAATAGCGTACTTCTCCCTAATTCGACCTCTCCTTGAGTACTGCTGCGCGATTTGGGATCCGCACGAAGTGGGATTAACTTCCAGCCTTGAGATGGTTCAACGTAGGGCAGCTAGATTTGTTAAGGGAGATTTCAGATTTGACAGCAGTGTTTCAGCTATGATAGAATCCCTCGGTTGGGATTCGCTTAGTGATAGAAGACTTGATTACCGTAGGAAGCTTTTTCATAAATTTATCACTACGGATCTCAGGGAGGAGGTAGTTGATATTGTCATACCAGTTAGTAGCATACGTGATCTTCGAGACAAAACGACGAAGCGTTACAGGGAAATAGTTGCCAGGACAGATAGTTTTTTCTGGTCATTTTTTCCGCGAAGTATTAGAGAAGCCAACAGCAGTCAAAGGTAGATAGGGTTTTCGGTGTTTCACACCCCCTGCCATGCGCCGGTGGCGGTTAGCAGGGTCCTTATGTAAATGTAAATGTTTTCTTCTATGATTCGGCAACTTCGAACTAACATTCAGTTGAATTTTTACGGCAAGATTTTTTATGACAAACAAAACATAGTTTCAGGAAATTAGACGAACTCCAGCAGAATATAGAAATAAGGTTTTAATATTTTACAAACTTTGCCTTCAAGCTAGGTATCTTTAAAATTGATTAATGCAATGATATACAAAAACATTTAGAACAAGTCATGGTCATTAATTAAATTGCAATTAACTAACTAAAACTGTTTACAATATACATTACAAATAATGAATATTATTAAATCTACTTACTATAACCACCTTTAAATTTTATAATATTTATTCAATACTTAAAAATCATAAAAGAGTTTTGGTCCTAGCCTATGCAGTCCTATCCTAGTCTTTACTAAGAAAGAAGCTTTTATTCTAAGAGTTTCTACAAGATATACTGATTTATAAATCAAAATGTCATCAAATTTTAAAAAAACAAAAGTCAAATCAAAGTTCAAATTAATCGATTCACACACAAGTCACAAATAATGAGACAAATCTTCGTCACTTTTCTACCAACAATTCTCTTTTACAATCATCCATATATTAATTTTAATTAGCATCCGGAAATCTCGTTATATAATTATGAAAATTCAAAATGGTTTCGAATTTGCTCCATTCAGAAAAAAAAATTGTTCTCGTGCCAAAATTGTCCCCATTTCCTCCTCACAGTGGGCTTGAAATGGGATTGGGAAGATGCCCGTTTCTGGGATATGCAGCATCCAATGAAGAACCATTGGGATGTGACTCGACTGTAAGATGAAGAAGAGGGTTCCTTTCTCTGAAACAACCGTTCATCCCGTAATAAAACACGTGCGGAACAGGAAGTCATATTTCTGTTCTAGATAAACGATCTTATGTGTTGGATAATTTACTGTACATTTCCATACTTCTGCATACATATGTACCTGCAAACACAAACATCGCGATGTTCCCTTTTGGGGAATGAATTCTAACAGCCTCTATTCTATAAAACTAGGGAATTCCCCCATCAAAAATAACGGAACTAAATTTATCTTGAAATAAATGTGCAACTTTTATTGCATGTATCGGATCCTTCAGAATAATCAATAATAAGAAAATTCGTTCTCTGACGTCAGTGCGGTTTTAAATGTTGGAAATGAAATACAATCAGAATTGGTTTCCTCTGAAAAGTTCCACTGTTATATTTCTTGTAATGTTGACATACAGCATCCTCATATAAAATCAATGTGGATGGTATTTGTTAACTTATTTGCTAAAATCACTTTTGTTTAAATTCTTCCCTTTCGTATCATTTCGATGGCAATGTGTTTTGAGAAAGAAAACATTTATTATTTTAAATACTATACACAAAGCCAAATTTAAACCACCTACAATATTTAAGGTGATATCATTAGTAAAAATGTATTTAAAAAATTGATCCACTAAATGTGCTTCACGCTGAAAATTTATAATTTATGTATACTTCGTGCTGCCTTTCGGTGTATGGTAAAAGATGTCTACTTCTAATCGAATCTACTTCTTTAATTTTATAATTCCGCGTATAATAATAACAGAGTAAAAAATAATGTGATTCTGCATCTCCTTCTTTACACTGGCTGGCTATCTTTTGATTTTATGAGAATAGAGTAAGTCGTTGAAGACTAGTCGATAATATTCTACATTTTCGCTTTAGATAACAATCTCATTCACTTAAACTAATATGATGTTAGATTCACTATTTTGAAATATTATTGATTAATTAATATAACTGCTTGCTTCTATTTTCGCCGATGACTTTCAAATAGCATTTAGCTAGTTTAAAATATATACAAGAGTTATACGTGTTTACAAAAGACGGTTTATGGAGAAAAAAACTCCTCAACTGAAAGTTTTTGGAGAAAACCTCACAGATTAAATGAAGAACTTTCGAATCATTGCAGTGCTTTCCTCTCTTTATGATGTGTGTAAGGACTAATTCATACATGCGTGTCCAATCATCCATTTGAGGGGTTTACAATTCGAACGCCTCTCGCCGTGATTCCACATTTCGTTATTTTTCGTGAGAAATCTGAAATCCAATGGACTTCATTTCGAATGGATAAAGAAAATGCTTTCACAAATCAGAATACAAAGAAAAAAGATACTAATCCATCAATCGCTCTCTGTGAATATTTCTATTTTATATTCCTGTGTTGTTATAAGTCTCCCCTTTGAAAATAAGAAAATATTTCTTATATCCCATATGAATTTCGTATGGAATGTGAAACCATAAAGCTAAATATATGACAAACGAATAAATTTATGATGTATTTGTCACAAAATAACTCATGAAATTTAAATATAGTTTTATAGGAGTTTTATAGGATTAAGGAATGTATTTTACACAGTCTGTGTAAATTCTAACCTGTTTGATCGGACATCATGGAAAAGCATATTAAAATAGCATAAGAAACATTGTCATTTCCACTGAGTTCTAAATGAACTTTTACGGCGAAATAAGATTGGAAAATGAGTTTCCTGGAATTTTTCATCATCTTTTTGAGATGTTCACTTCGAACTTTCCGATGGAAGTTGTTTACTCGATGTTATGATATGTAATCAATCTATTGCGTTATAATTAATAATGAACGAATAGAATGAAAAAGTAAACGAATCAAGACTATAGGGAAAAATGAAACTGATTACTATCGGCAAATAGGATATTACTATCGGCAATTACGATGGAAGTTATTTTACATCAAATCAATTACATGTCCATCTGCAATGAACGGTGTCTTCCGATAACACTCCTTGAAGTAATAGCATTCTTCAATAGTTTGT
Source organism: Pachydiplax longipennis (assembly GCA_036926295.1). Taxonomy (NCBI): domain Eukaryota; kingdom Metazoa; phylum Arthropoda; class Insecta; order Odonata; family Libellulidae; genus Pachydiplax; species Pachydiplax longipennis. The sequence continues at coordinate 2,228,113 of JAVFKF010000054.1, forward strand.
ATTTTGTGGGTTCTACTCGAAAATATTTTACCATCGCATCATATATACTTAAAATCAGGGCTATCTAAAAATTCTTTCATTTTATGCTAATTTTTCAGTCAACACCCTTTTCATGTAAAACTTAATGAGTATGAGAGACCGAGTATAACTGAATTACTTATAATATCAGCGAATGAATACTACATCCGATAATTGTTTACTATGATTAAGATTCATTCTCTTCGCTCTTTCTTTCTGTACTCCTTTGGAACTTTCTCCACATTACGTGGGAACTTCTTATTTCCCCTCTTTACTTTGTCTTATTTGATCTTCTCTCAGAATGTGCGTGGCATACCCACAAACTGATAAGGCAGACCCCCTCCCCTCTGGTGGCGAGAACTGGAAGTTTTCACGGCCTCAAATTCCTTAGGGGTCGCACCTTGCGGAATGGCCCTTAAGGATAAGGGAAGGGTTTTTAAGGTAAATAAAAATTAAAACAGGGATTAACCTACCGAGTATCACTGATGTTTATGGGGTGGTGATATTAGCCAAGTAATTTAGTATCATAGAGCGCCCTCGTTTTCCACGGAATTTCAGCGGCGAAATGCTAATTACTCAAACTTTCGCAGGAATTTGCATCTCCGAGTTGATGGCTGCTTATGCAGATTTTGTGTTTTTAGAAGGGTCTTCTAGAATGATTTGACATGCATTGGCGTAGTTCTCATAAGGACCATAATCAAACTAATGAATACTCTCTCTTTTACTCATTTCTTATTTAAGAAGGCAAAGATGTTTCTTTTAATACATGTATTTAAATTATTCACATAAGGTGATGATACTATCTTACATTAAATGCCAAAACTAAATAAAACAATTAATTTAAAGTAAATATCATGAATACCTGAAGTAAAAATGGAAGTTAATTAACCCTTTCGAGACTGTTGTCGGCTATAGACGACGGTAGATTTCCTTCGCTTAACTACTGTTGTCGGCTATAGACGACGGCATTTTTCCTACGCAGAAAGACGGCTGTCGTGTATAGACGACGCAGGTATAAATCGCGCGTGGGTGCAGTTTCAGAGGATAAGGATATTATAAACTTACCCTTCTGACCCTTTTCTGGGGGATTTCTGACCTTTCCTTCTGCACCACAAAGAGGAAACTCAGCCCCCGGGGTCGTTTATAACCCTTTTTACTGCATGGTGCCGCGGCAAATTAAATCTCATTGCAATAATTTTGCGAAACAATTGTTTTAGCAGTAATTGTCAAAATCACATTAGATATTAAAATCTCGCTCTTTGCTGACTATGTACAACTTTTAAACGAAATTCTACTGTTAATATTAAGGTTTTTAGTATACTACCATGTAAAAATATAGCAGTATAATGAATTCCTTAATAATAACGCTAGAATTCCGTTTAAAAGTTGCATATAGTCGGCAAAGTGCAAGATTTTAAGTTCCAAATTCATATTGACAACTAATGCTAAAAATTACTCTTTGGCAAAGCGACAGCAATAACATTTAGTTAGCCGCGGCCCCGTGCTGTGAGAGGGAAGGTTACTTACCCGGCGACGGTTTCCCCCGATTGCGGTTGCCGAGGATTAGGACTAAGAAGGGTTCAATTCTATACCTGACACCATCTGAGTCGAAAAATGCTTCCGTGTCCAGGAGAAGTTTTTCCTTCGAATGTATTCGGTGCCAGAGAGCGATTTTAAGAATATAAGGCCGTCTCGAAAGGGTTAATAATAACTCAGTCAAAATAACATATAAAAAGGACATTATTTACATGAATCTTGCTATTTTTTGAATAACATGTCCAAAGACAGTCTGAAAGAAGGAAGGTACAGAGTTTTGATAGCTTAGAAATCTTGAGAAAAGGATATTATAAATGTAGGAGAAGAGGAGTCAGTGTGTGATTATAATTAGAAATGACTTCTATAATAACGAACTATAATTGGTTTCGTCAAAAGAACAGTTGATAGAAACGACATATAAAAGACAAAAGATGTTAGATGACCTAAGGATTGAGATTAGTTACCGAGAAGTGAAGGAGAAGGCACTGAATAAGGAATGTGAGGACATATGAACCTAACGATAAAAAGAACACTCAAATATAAGAGAAAACGTACTACCATCAATAAGGTGAAAATATGTAGCGGAAATAAAAAAACGTACTAAGAATGGGAATGGATGACCAACGAAAGAATCCGTAAAGAGGAAAAAAACCCAATGTGCAATTTGGTGTGAGAATGTAATCGCGAGGAATAGAGAGACCCGAGCGATTATGGGCTTAAATGATCCGTTTGGGCTGACATTAGCTGTAAATGTGAATGAATGACGATGGCAGCGTTACTGCATCGATAAGTGATAAGCCTCTGTAAACACTCCCTCAACTTCTATTTCCTTGCCTCGTCACTACTTTTACTTAATCTATTCTAGCTCAAAGGAGTCTTCTTCTCGTTAATTCCATCATTAATTCAGTATATAAATTTCGGACCAACGCTATTTGTGAAACTTACTTAATCAATTTACAAAAACACTGCTGTAAATAAGTACATTTGTTGTCCGAAGCAAGTACATATGTCCGTGCAATCCGAATTTTGTACGAAAATAAGGTAATGAAATATTTACAGTGAAACCAGTTCAAAGCGATTCCATTTAAACGCAGCCATTTAAACGCTATCCCGCTTTATTACTAATACAAGAATAGAAATTTAAACTAACTTAATATCATCGAAAACAGCAATCTATTATTTTTTTAGCACAACTTGTCTGAGATTTATAATAATACAGTAAAGCCTGTTTAATACGATCGACAAATCTCGCGGTTTTCTACCGGTTTTTGTCCCTCTTACTCGAAAAACATAGTAAAAATAATACTTGAGACGCTTCGCTTATAACATGGACTTTTCCCGTTCTCTGCAACCTGCTTTAACCGACCTGTCCGCTTCATTTCACATACGAAAATTTGATATCCTTTCTACAAACTCTACAAATCTAAATAGTGCCCTTTTCGTTTTAATACGAAGAGAAATTCAAAAGTTAAATACTCAAGAAACATTCTATTCTATTTTGCAACGTGCAAGAATTTAAGTTAAAACACTATCCGGTTTTAACTAGGTTTTCACTTAATTTCCTGTTAAGCGTCTTAACCGGGATTCGCTATACACAATTTTTTAATATTATCTCTCCTTTATCTTTCTCCAATACGAATGTTTTCTTTCTGGATTTATATCCGTGGAAATGCGCAAATTTTGTATTTTTTAATTTGAAACATCTTCATTCTTCATTTCTTTAGATATCGGATCTCTAAGTAAACGAAACCTTTTCCCCTCTTTTCGTCCTTGAAAGATTCGCCTTTAAATTATACATCCCTTTCTGACCATTTTCAGGACTAAAGCAAATATGCCGATATTGCTGTGCTAGACTTTGAAACCGCTAAGAATTCAGATAATCACTCTGAATGCCTGCGTTTTAGCGAAATTATCGATGAAGGAAGGGACGGAAGAGATGATTATTCCTTTAAATTTTGCCTGCAAAACTATTATTTTATACAATTAGATAAGATTTTGAGATTCCTTAGCAATCAAGAGAAATAAAGAAATTGATTACTAGTTTAGATGGAAAAGTTTGAGAAAACTAAACTAAAATCAATCTTTACATACAACATTTTAGTCTACGTTCTGCCCTGAGGAAAGAGATATTCAGATTATCTTACTCTACTTCAAAATTCGTATTGGCTCTGACGCTGGATAACTTTACTTCGCGATATCTTCATTTCCTTATTTTTCTTGGAATTTTATTAATTTCTGTTGGAATTTTCCTAAGTTATTCAAAATGCTTCCTGTAACAGAGCTCTACAAAGTTAAGGCGTCTACGATTGATTGTATATCTTCATTTTACTCTCGCAAAATTAGTCATTTAAAAGAAGAGGCTTACAAGTAGAAGAGCGGTTACACCGATAACATTAAAAAAACTGTTGGTCCATCGGTGAGGGTTTCATTTGCTATCGCGGGTTGCAGTGCATCTGGGATCCGGAAAAATCCACATCTTGCGCGGCTAACAAATATCTACAAGCAGTATCTATACCATGTGTTTCGTGCGAAAGGGACGCGAGAGATGACTAAAGGAGCGTCTTACACGGGTTTTACTGTATAAGAAAAAAGCGAGAGGCAGAGATTCAAATCTGGCGCAATGAAGAAACGTGATGGTCCATCTGAAGCCCTCGAATAGCAATTTGAGTGTAACAATAGGAGAGCGATAAAAGCTTTGTCAGCATTTAGTCGAAATTAATGGTGTGTACGCTCATTCTGAACTCATTGGTGCGGTATGAACGGCCCTTTCACTATCTGTATCCCAGAACCCGTCTTAAATCATCTCCCGAATTGAATCGATTCGCTTGGAAGGAGAAGATACCGCTCTGCTTTGGTCATTTCTTCACTAATCTATGCTCGGACACAGGTATCGCCTCTCATGGTGCACTTTACTGCTGTCTAATGCTACGGAGAGGTCTACAGCAACTGGATAAGCCTTGCAGGATAATTTTTAGACGAATGAAAAACAGCTGCAAAGAGATGTTGGAAAGAATAGAATATTAATTTTTGCAACTTGAAAGATTCCGAAAGGTTACATATTGCCGTTTTCATATGGATACACTACTTATTGCTTACACTATATTTATGTTATGTTTAATTTTATACCGTATTCATATCAATATCTTAGACGTTTTTGCTCTAAAATTAAAAGATGTACAAATTTTAACGATAAAAAATAAGACAAATTTCTCGTAATTTGGAATAGAAAACCGATTTCAGAACCAGAACAATTTTCCTTGTTCCGTTTTTTTCTGTTGATTCTTGTATAGATTTCCTAGGACCATTATTACTAATTTAATTCTGCAAAAAAGTTAGCTAGCTTACAATCGATGAAAATGAATTTTATGTGCATTTCTTATCCGAGAATTTTCGAGTCGATCAGAGTCGACCCAAGGAAACGTTTGGTAAAAAATATCGATTCACGCCAGGACATTGATCCTCTAACGAATCCCTAAATTTTATTTTTGTATCTTGTCGGGAATTGCATGATATTAACGTTTAAAATTCTTTCTGTGTATTTGTAACTGTTCCTACATCCTGAGTTCCTGACATCGGATAATTAAACATGCAAAGATATTAATTTATACACCACTGTGATTATTATATAAAACTTAAGGCTACTTAGTGAAGGTTTGGAGTTGATTTGAATTTCTTACGTAGAATTTTAAAGATTGCCCTTGTACATATACGAAATGCCTCCAGGATAAACTGCACAAAAATTAAATATCCGAAGTGTCTCTTCGAAATGTTTTGTTTCCAGACTCAAACCGAAGCCCCGCAGATGCACACAAGTTTTGGCTACTGCTATGTAGTTATTTTAAAGAATTCACCGACTGTTGAGAAAGTTTGGTCCGCCTCCATTAATAAAACAGCGAAAGATCGGGGATTCGTTTCGATGAAAAGAGAGGAAATGTTGGGTTTCTTGTTGAATAGTAGTTGTGGAAATGCGAAGTTTCCGAGGAACTGTTTCGAGTTGGGGAGTTTTCTTTGGCCTCCTTTTGCTGCAAATCCATCTTGTCTTCCTTATCACCCATTCTTCTTTTGTTGCCCTCCCAAAGCGCCCCAAACAGTAATTATACCTTCTCAAATGAATTCCGCACATTACGATGAGTTGAAGTATAGTAATACCCAAGCGAACTGCGACTTAAAGCGGTTCTCGTTTTTTCTCTCCCGGAAGAAACTTTATCCATTCTTTTTTAAAAAAAAACGAGACGGAAACTACCCTAAGAGCAGATCGTGTCGATGATGTGAGAGAAGAATTGTCTCTGAAGGCAGTTAGATTTAGAAGGTGATGTGAACGAGATGTTGGATTCACATATTCGGATAACTCATGAGCTCAAAGAGATGCGCGAGAAAACGTTACTGATTACAGTAAAACCCGCTCAAGACACTATTCCACTTAATGTGCAATTTTCGCTCGAAAAGCGTCTTAACCGGGTTTAACTGTTAACTTTAATACATTAGTACTGTCTTAAGCGGAATGACGTTCAAAAATAGGAAGACTCCCTAATAGTTTGTAGTGACCGAAAAAAGCCAAAATTGATGAAATTTATGAAGAATAAGTGCGATGCGAAACCTCTTTCCATTATTCGATACTAATACTATACTACACATTCTATTTTCAGGGAGCGTCCCGAAATAAATTCAAACTTTCGAAAACAAGGACCACCCTAATGTACATACGTACTTGGTTCGAGACTGGGCTCTGCCAGAAAAGCATATTGAAGTTACAAGCTATATAAAAAACGGAAATACTTCGTTTTACAATTTAACCTAATTAAGCAGTTTAAATTAGATTAAAATTCTTTGGCTGTAAACCTGGACAAGATGGATATTTCGAGATATTAACGAGATTCTCCCTAATAATGTTGCTGATCAAAGGTGAAAACATTAAAACGGTTACCTTTATCTTGCGGAACATTTGCTGGAAATGGTCGTCTCATTTCTCCGTTTGAATGTTCGTAAGCAATGTAGCAAAGCGGAAGGAGACCTTATCTCCTTCGATTCATTTCCAATTCGGATATCCGAGAGTTGTAAATATTGTTCGAATGATCTTCGCATAAACTCCGTTCTCGATATCGGAGATGTCCTCAACGAGATAAGGTACGCCCCTGGATTTCCCAATCCAATACATCTCCAAGGTCACAATGTATTTAATTAATTAATGGCGTATTTAATGCCTCATAATAATAATTATGTTCATTTTATTTGAATTTTGCTCATTTAAGACGGAGAATTTGACGTTATCACTGCTATAATTTTAACACTTAATGTAGATAGCGATTTAATAAATTATCATTGTTTTGGTTATTATTCTAAAATATTTTATTCATTTACTTTATTTCTATCTTATTCTTTTTTGTTTTATTTTTGCCGTGATTTCTTATTATTTAAATTCAACATCAGTTTCCTGAATGCATTTTATGTCTGTTTATGTATTTATACTTTTTATCTTTCTGGCTATAAGATACCCCATTTTCACCTTTCTTTCTTCATTTTAATTCTAGTTACTACTTAAGTAATAAGTGACCATAAAAAGAATGAATTTATTGAATAATTTTTACAATAATCAAATAAATAATTAATACAATTATGAATAATTTTCAAGCAAGTTACCCCCACTCTTATAATTTATATTGACTGTAGCCTTGTAAATCATAAACGATTTTTCAGAGTTTCTGTATAGAGTAAGTATTTATACCTATGATAGGCCGTGGCGGCTACGATTAATTATTCCATTTGGAAAGTTATTCGCATTATATAATTCTTTTCATCACATTCTTATGCCAATTAGCTAACACATTGATGTTTTTCTTACCATAAAGAGTTCTACTTTGACATCATTTGCTAGAGAATGAGGTAAAAATAGAAAATCTTAAAATAATTTTGAGTAAGAGACAAAGGTCTCCAAGCGCCGACAGATGCAACCGTCGAGGGCAATTCCTTTGAAAAAGATTATCGCCCGGACGGCAAGAGTAGCTGAAAGTTTCATATTTATGATATCTAAATTTGTGCCATCAATTATGCAGATTAACTCTGGAATTCTTAAGGGGAAGTAGCTAATCTCGAGTTATTTTCTAGCGCACTCAAGCTGACCTCTTTCTCAGGAGTATAATGCAATCACCCAAGAAACATCAACTCAGCTTCCATAAGCCCCGTGAAACATAATGATCTCTTGCTTCTGATACTATTTTTAGAAAATCTGATCGTGGCTTAGATGAGGAAAGTGGGATTCTAGGGAGATAGGATATATCTATGGTGATGGGAACATTTAATTTGGATGGCAGTGGCTTAATCGAAGCAATTTTCATTAAAATAACGAAAACATTGTGAATTGACTACTATCTCCGCTTTTATTGCTGACTGTTCTTGAAATTATTCCATCAGTCTTATTGTGGTGAACAGTCTCTCTTTTGCGATGAATTTACGACACTGAATCAGAGCAAGAAAGCATGGGCAGATCATTAGGCCGAATCCGTATAATGAATTATTCAACTTTTCCCTAAAACATATGCGCGCTATAAAAAAAGTAAGCTACTTCACCATAGTTCGAAAAAATAAAATATCGCATTAGAAGTAGAATTTTCATAATTCGTTACGAGTCATAAATACGAGTAAAAGTTGCTTGCATACTGCAAGCTATCAGTATAATGCAGTATCGTACCAAGTAATGCCTCAAAACAATTTTGAAAACTTCTCGCAAAAGATCGCCTGGCCTCGAACAAAGGTCCCGATCCTATGAAACAATTCCATATTAATGTTAGATAAGTTCCATTGTGATTTGTTCCAAAATTTCAATTAAATATCTTATCGGGAAGTTCTTAAAATAAGATTCCGTTTTTCCCGTTTGAAATGCATGGTGGAATAGGTATGACGCTCTTGCATCGAACCAAGGACCACTAGACGAACGGTAAAATTCATGGAAGAATGTCTTCAAACGCTTCTGTCATCATTCCGGGTTTTATCCTTCCAGCATATCGGGAGGAATTCAAAAAAATTGTCAAAGATTTCAGCAATGCATTTCTTATGGAAGAAATTCGCACCCACCTGGAGTCGAACTCACGGTCATTTGGCAACATTTCTTCCATATGAATCATAGAAGACTACCTCAACTTCAACCTTCGAGATTTTGGTTCCTCTATCTTACCGATGAATGCCTCAAAATAATTTTCAAAAATCCGCGCATTGCATTCTTATGGGAAAATGGTGATTTTTGGGACATTCTGGTAACGAACCCATGACGCCTAGCGCCGATGTCTGAATTATTCTGGCATCTACAGGGTGGGGCCAGTACTTCGTAAAAATCTGACGTCGACGGCGCTTGTGGAACATGGTCAGAATTCGTATCCCCTATAAATATATAGGTATATCCGGAGAGTTAGCTATATGAGTAAAAGTTGCTTGCAAACTGCAAGCTATTAGTTGAGTGCAGTATCGTACCAAGTAATGCCTCAAATCAATTTTGAAAACTTCCCGCAAAAGACCGCCTGGCGTCGAACTAAGGTCCCGATCGTGCTACAATTGCATATTAATATTAGATAAGTGCCATTCTAACCTGTTCCAAAGTTTCAATTCAATATCTTATAAGGAAGTTCCTAAAATAAGATTCCGTTATCCCCATTTGAAATACCTGGTAGAATCGGAATGACGCTCAGGCATCGAACCAAGAACCGTCAGAAGAACGGCGAACAGCGTATATGAAACAAGGGAATTGCCTGTATGTATATTCCATTTTATATCATTCCCGGTTATCGGATAAGCATTAAAAATAATTGTAAAAATTGACCGCCATGCATTTTATACGGGAGAATTTTGCACCCACTTGGCGTCGAACTCACGGTCTTTTGGTAACATTTCTCCAGTTACTACAACAGATAACCACGGCATCTCCAATCTGCGTGATTTTCACTGTTGTATAGCTCCGAGTAACGACTCAAAACAATTTTTGGAAAATTCGCCCGAAAGACCGCCTGGCGTCGAACACAGGACCCGTTCGTGAGAGACAATGGCAAGAAAATGTTAGATAAGTGCCACTCTGACGTGTTTCAAAGTTTCAATTCAGTATCTTATCGGGAAGGTCCTAAAATAAGATTAGTTATTCCCGTTTGAAATGCATGGTAGAATCGGAATGACACTCTTGCGTCGAACCAAGGACCACTGCAGAAACGGCGAACCTCATGAAAGAATGCACTGACTGCAAACTGCAGACTATTTTACCTGCCGTGCCGTATCCAGGGAGAGGAACGGTGCGTCAAGGATATAACTGCTATATCAACTGTTGTATGTAGTTATGAATCCCGAGATGGTTACATTAGACTTCGATTGAAGAACAGAAAAATATTATTGAGGTTTGGTACAAAAGCGGACTTCAAAGCCCAACTGGGACAACCTACCTAGGTGGATGGGAAGGCGGCTCTCGATTGCAACCACCTCCTCGTGGTGAGTGCTGGGTAGTCTATTATTCAATGAAATAAGAGCTGCAAGTTACTTCTCTTCCTACTATCTTCTCATTCTTCATAAATTTAAGTCGGTGGGGTCGAGTTATTGCAGCAGGTTATTGCCTACCCAACATCCGTAACATCTCTGTATATTTGGCGTTTTTTGACAAATTTCGGCGAACTAAGAAACCAATTTTCCTCATTCAAACTCAGTAAATTGTTAATCACTAAGCAATATACAAGCAATCAATGTAATATTTTGCCATTAAATCACTTCAGAAACATCGAAAAATCATCAGAAAAAATTGCGAATTTTTGACATTTTTTCACAAAAATTGAAAATTTCGACTAAATTTCGCAGCCTCAGGACATATTCCGATCGAGCTGAAATTTCTTATGGTTTATAAGGACCACCAACCACAAAGTTTAAGCATTAGCCGCATACCGATTTCGAAAAAAAAAAGTTTTTTCGATCCACCCTAATGTACATCCGTATGGTCTCCCGCAAACTTCCACATGATCATCATCGGGTGACTCGTGGTAAATGATTTTCAGTTAGTTTCATATCTCCTCCTGGCGATACATACCTCATTTTTTGTTCTTAAAGATATTTGTGGGTATTCGACGATTTGAGATCGAAGTCATTAAACTCCCATATGCTTAGGGTTGCTCTAAATGGCTACTTAGTTCATTTCTGGAATGAAACCCGATTCTGGTGAAGGGAAACACAGGGTGATAATGGCGTTAATTCGGCTCTTATGAGAATAGATGGCGCAGTTGTCGAAAGGAAGTTCGGATAACGGACTTCCTGTTGAAGGAAGAGATGAAGACAAATGTCGGAGAGGAGAATTAAGATTAGGGATTAAGGGGATATCCATGATCTCCAGACTAACGCTCTTGTGTGAATTTATGCACCTTCCTACACCCATTCTGCACTGCAAATAAATTACTTAAAGTTGCCACAGAGAAATAAAAACTTGCAGAGTCCATTAATGCATTTAGTAAAAGCGACCTAGGTTTCATTACAACGTCACACCTTCAAGTGAAAATATATGGAAACTAACCATAATGTATATGAACATAAAGAAGGGGAAGGGTTATATACTACGGTCAGTTTCCACATATTTTCACCTTAAGGTCGTTTTTCCTAAATGTACGAGTATTGATGGACTCCACAAGTTTTTATTTCTAAGTGATTATGAAGGATTTCCACCAAATCACACATCAAGATATCATACTTATTTAAATTTGGCCTGCATTGATAATAATAGTACACACCTTCAAAAATCTTACCAGAAATGTATGAGGACCTTCTAAGAAGTGTTACATTCGGGAATTAGAAAAGGCATAGCGAAAGTCAATACGTTTTGTAAAACTTTCTTAGAAGAAAAAATGTTCAATCAAGGTCTTGATTATTCAATAAATTCAGAGAGTGTTTGTAGAAGATGTAGCCGATATTATGCGCCCTCCTTGCTACATGGGTTGCTTTGATATTACGAGGAAGATGTTAGAATGAGATGTTAGATTCAAGAGCATATTTTTTTACTAAAGTAATCGATTGGTGAGGTAGAGTCATGGTGCATGCATCTCTTGCCGTATGCTGAGGGCATCTTGCAAGCTACATAGATTATGTAGCTTTAATCAGATTCAAATTCAGAGAAGTATGATTAAATCTTAAACTCTTATTACAGATACTATACAGTAGAGATTATAATTTATTGGCCACATTTATTTCAACTTTCGGTTGTTATTATATAGAGTATGATTAATATCTATAAGTTTTTACTCGCTTTTGTTAAAAAGAATTGGTTTCGAAAGTAGCCTCGTTATTCATTTCAAAGAGGAAAAATCCCACGTAACTTTATTTCCGAGAATTTTTTGGGAATTTGTGACTGGAAAAGGGCATATTTAAATGTATATTTAATAATTTTATCCATTTCGTTGATGGAACACACTTCCTTTCCCTCCCATTATCTTTCGCAGGTCTTCGCTCGAATTCTTTTTGTTAATTTTTATTCTCTGCCCGAACGATCTCCATAACAACGTATAATTCAGACGAACATTTCTTTCTATTTTCAGTCTTCATTATTTTGTACACGTGCTCCATTTCGGGAACGTGTCGGCGGCGGAAGTGGAAATTGGTTTTGTTCGAAATTTTTCATGAAAAGGCACATTAATCTGTTTTTTATCGGAAGAGCAATTTAGGATTGGTGTTTCGACCAAAAATGGACCCAACTTTTGTTGCGAACTTGTTTCGAACACTCATCGACCCACGGATCCCTTTTCTACTCGGGTCATCTGAAATCCGGAAATTTTTAAGGACATTTGCGATGAATAAGTGTAAGATTGTGTATCGATTCTTTTCCCTTTTATGAGTACAATGTATATTATATAACCTATGATGTATACCTATCTTATGGCGTCCATAGGTTAATGACCAAATATATTATTGTTACTTAAGCATATTTATATTAGTATTATATAAATGAAAGTGTAATTCTATATTTCGTTTGCCTATCAGATCAGTCATAACCTGATTTCCCCTTAAAAATCAATTAACTGTGGGTTTTGCAGTTGTATTTTAAGCCGTCTTCTTGCGGATGTCTTCCCGCTGAGGAGATATTTTCACCGAAGAGCAGATTTAGGCTTTTAAACTCATGAAGCTCACTTCTGAGTACTCATTTCAAAATATCTCTTCCTTTTAAATTTTACAGAGTTAAATCAGAGGTGGCCTTCGGGCCATATGTGACCTTTTGGGGCGTTCATTGGGGTTATTTAGCCACTTCCTGAAACAAATACCGCATTTAAATAATTTTGTTTCCAATCTTGCGTTATCTTTCAGAATCATAAAAATAGATATCATTGGATATTCGCTGCAGATGCTCCGTTTTTAACGAGCGGTCTCATTTTGACTCATGGCCATGTTTTGCTGTAGCGAAATGTTTCTTTTTTCGCATTTTTTGGCTTATAAACCGCTGGCTCGTATTCTTTGATATGTTACCCTTAAAATTTACTGTTGAGGACTAGTCCCGCCTCCAAGTACTGAATTGCTTTAGGATTTGAATTACCGTCTGCATCCATATCTTCGAGGGGAAATCTAGGACTTCACTTTTCTTTTTTTATACTACGCAAAAGGGTTGTTTCGTTTTGCTTTCCATAAAAAAATTACACCGTTTTTATTGGAGAAGAGTAAAGGTTTTTCCGATAAATTTATATAGTCTTGATTTGTTCATTCGAATTTGTCTTATTCAATAAGAAAGGTTTTCTATAATTCCCGAAATTTTAAGATCTGAAAAGATATTTAGGAATTTTTAAATAAAATGTAAATCATAAATCGAAGGATATATACGATTAAATGAACATAAAATCATTTAAAAGCAGTTTTTAATATGCAATATTTTCAAAATTAATAAAAATAATGAGCGGTTAAAAGATGCATTTTTGGATCAAATAGCAATATCGAGTAATGAGATTGGTTATAATGTTGTTTGTGTGAAACATTTCATCCCTTAATTTTATCTCTACCCAATTAAGAAAAATTTTGTTTTTAACTCTATAGATACATTTCATAATGTTTCTTTGACTCTCTGTGATGTTTTAAACTGAAACATAAATCTTACATTATAATGGGAAAAATGACCTCGAGAAAAATGACACCACTCTCAATATTGTACGTTTTCATATGCTCTTGGCAAATAAACCGTTGGCTCATTTCTTATAGAACACTTTGATTTTATGATCGTTATTAGTCACCAGTGAAATACTTTAGTATACAAATATTTTAATGAAATGGATATTCACCTCTAATTTCGAAAAATTTCAGCTCAATAACAACGCGGCATTCAATAATATATATAAACTATTTCGGGGAAATTCATTCTTTAAGGTATTTTGATCTATATTTTAGAAGAAAACAAGTTTCTTTTCCTTGGAAAAATTTCTTTGAAGGGGACGATTACGTTAGGTTTACCTTACAACTATTAGGATTTCTATTGATTACTTCCTACGGTGTTATTGGATAGCAATAATAGCGTCCCTGAAGTTTCAGAGAGATTTCATCAGTTCCAAAAAAGGAGAACGCTGAGAAATGACGAATCCAATTATTGAAGAAGGAGTTCCATTCAAAACTACCGAATTTCTGTTTCTTATAGAACAGAAGGTATGAATGATATAGCATTAGGAATAAGGAGGTTGTAATAAGCAAGAAGAAACTTTAAAATAATGAAATAACATCTTTAAGAACTGGCCTTCCATTAGGTGTTACTATATTTCAAAGTTCATAATTCACCATTTTAGTAAGCAGTAATTGATTTAAATTCGAGAATCCTAATAGAGCATCGTGTATGTTGAGCATAAATGATGAAAATACTTAAATAAAGGATTATTTGAAGTACTTTGGAAGTTTTGCGGGATAGATGAAGTGGTGGAGAGGCGCGTGAATGGAGTTTCTTTTAGATGAGAGTAAATGTATCATTAGAGTATCTGAAGAGATGGATCATTAGATGTCAAGGAAGGTATCTTAGTAGAGTATTATTCTTTTTTCCTAGATCTTTTGTCGAGGAAGGATAAATGAGCAGGTCTGTTTCAGCGAAAATGATATATCAGTCCATATTTTAGCGAGTTTTAGAGTCGAAAGATGACATTGGAGCGTTATTAATGGCTCGTGAATATTAAATTCATCCGACGCTCTATTTGTATAGATGAGTGTATCATTCGTTGAAATTCTCTGTATGAGACCAAAAGCAAAAAGTGCTTATCAGTACATTTTAAAAAGAATGATCGTCCACTGGTTCGCATTATGCATTCGAATGAACTGACAGATGAATTAATTTATGGTTGACGCAGCACCAGCCGAATGGGTATTCATATTTCTAGGTGAGCTAATGCGACCGAAAATTGCTGACTCGAGGGAAAGTTATCTAATCGAAGAGTTATTACTTTACTAGTTAATTATCCCGTGAAAAATAACGGAACTAATTTTAACTTATAAATTATCCACAACTATTTATGCATACATATCAATCAGCAGTTAAAATAACTACTCTCCAATAGCAGTGCAGTTTTACTTATTGTAAACGGAACACGATCTGAATTTTTTTCTCCTAAAATTACTGCTATTATACCCTTTTAAAGGCTGATACATACCTTGTAAACAAAACCTCTGTGGTACCCTGTGTAGCAAAATAGTTTAGCATCCAAATTAATTATTTCTATGGACAGTATTTGTTAATTTGGTTGAGAAAAACAACATCGCGTTTGTTTGTACTATTACCTTAAAAAGTATTTATACAAATTTTCCATGCTTTTAAGGATGAAAAACGTTTTTACTTGGAATTTTATTCATTAAGTCCACTTTTAAACGATTTATATATATAATATTTTACAGTTTCGAAGGGCACATGTATTTAAAAAAATATATATTGCTGAATTTAGATTTCCAAAGTTTACTAATGCTCTCCTTAATATCTTAGTCTTTCTTTTCACTTGCATTTTATATGGGTTTATTTTCCCCATTTAAGAATCGAGTTCAGCGATGGCCCTTTCTTCAAGGGGACAGGTTGGGATTACTCATAAAAGTTTACAATTTTTCGCGTTTTTTCTCGCATATTCGAATCGACCATGAAATTCTACGATTTTTTCAATTTCCCTTCTATTCAATTTCCTTTCTTTTGGTAGTTTTCTTTCATTTATAGATTCATTATATCTAATTTAATTCTGCCAGAGAAATTAGCCTGCTGTAGATCGTAATGAACTTCTTGATTGCATTTCTTATGTGAGCATTTTTGTGTCGTCCGGGATCGAGCGGAAAATAATTTTGGTAAACAAATATCGATTTGTCTTAGGTTAGTCTAATCAATTCCTAAATTTCATACTTTCATCCCCTCAGAATGTTTGTAAAATTAATACTGAAAAATTCCTTTCATTATAAAAGTATAAAGATATAAATACATGCACTAGGATGATTATTAAATAATATACTAAACATTTCCTTATGAGCCAACTTCTCATTTGTTGGTGATTAAATTTCGTGCAGAACTGCGAAAATGTGGAAGGGGCAACGAAGAAGCGGAGTTTAGTTCCAAAAGATTGATTTTATTTGTGAAGCTTTAGAGTGGATGATGATTTACAGATCCATGAATGTGCTGACGCGAACTGAATGACCGCAGGCACTCTCCAACATGAGAGGGTGTGAAAATCGGCGATCTGGAATACTTTGAAAAAGGGTTCCATACGGTCCAAGGTAGAGTTTGAAGGGCAGTCCGCTAAAGAGGGAAACATTCGGAGGATTTGAAGGATTGTTATCTCGTTTCCTTCTCTCCAACTTCATTGCAACATTTGTTTAGAATAAAATGTCTTTTGTATGTGACGAACGTTCTATTGGTATATTAAGCCATTAGGACGGCGTAAAATGGACTAGAATCGAGAAAAGCAGCCGCAAAATACGAAAGCGGTTTTCCTCAGTCCAGACTTTGAAACTCCGCATGGCCACACTTGGATAAATTTTGTATAACACCATACAAGTTATTTACATTTATTCTCGCGCATTAAAATAATACAAGTGGTCAAAGCTGACCAACTTTCGCGAAATATAGTGGTAAATCTATAAGAAAGGGTATGCCAGGGGGTAAAATTTTATGATTATAATGATATTATTTTGAAATGTTAATACTTATAATGTTAGGGATTATGGAATTTCAGTGTATTAAGTGTGGCAGTATTTAAGGGCTGACGAATTGACGACGGTCTAACAGCAGTTAATAATATTGATGATAAGTAACATAAATAAGATAGATTTGAGAATAAAAGTCGATGTACCAGAAAGAAGAACATTTAATTAATAGCTCATTAAAGACTCATCTGTGTCGACACAATATTTCCCCGACTTTTACAAAGAGAATTCATCCCTCGTAATACAGCCAAATATCTTTTCCGCCAAATTGCCAAATCCCCGATTATCTCGGCGCGGGAGGAAAAAATGTTGAAAATTTACGACTCTTTCTCAGAGAACTCGCATAAAACACACGGAAATTCCTTCTTCGAGAAGAGCGCGGAAACCCAAAGAATTCCTTTTTACGCCTCTAAAATTCAGTGGTTTCTGGAGGAAAGAGAAGGGGTGAAATATATGAGAAGAAATCGAGTAGAATTTGCTTTTTAAGAGTTTTTCATAGGTTTCTCTTAGTTCTCTTGTGATTTGATATCGATATTTACGACGTTTCACTCGATGCTTAGTCTTAAAAATATTACTTTTGTTTCGTCTGATTCTAATGATACTTCAGCCAGCATTTAACGATAAATCGAAGCACCGACAAATTACAAGCAAAGATATCTTGCCCTTTAATTATTGTTTACGTCAGGAATTAAGCTCATAAACAAGCCATAGCAAAACATTATGTATGGAACACGACGAAAGGCGTCTCGAAGAATTCTTATGTAAAAGTAAAATATTTCAGCGTAAAGATTAATTACTCTTAGTTACTTTATCGAACTGAAACAGCGTTGGAAAAGTCTAGCTGATTAAGAAACTTTCCCTAATTGGTACGTTTCTGCGAATCAACACTGCATATTGTTCTTAATAGCAAGAGTTAATGTTTTAGAAAATTGACTACTGTTCATATAGTGTGTAATTTATTTATAATAATTTTAAATCCTCTCGAATTATATAGGTATTCTTATGGGAATATGTATGACCTCGGCTGTAACATTAGCATTTGTCAGCAAGGAGACTGGTTATTAATAGCCTCAAAATGTTACAAAATTTCCGTTTTAATGAACGTTTTGACTCTTCTGGCATCGAACCGTGGTCTCAGAGGTAAATAAAAAATAGCCGCTAATATGCTCTTGGAAGAATTCTAATGATATTCTAATTTTGAAAGCTGAAAATAATTTATTTGCAGAGTTTTAGAGGAAAATAAAGCTGCCACATGCCCTCTCAATTTTCTTTCCGTCCCATGCATTTTTCTGAACACAATGGTTCATTTCTGGTCGAAAGAATCAACGTATCGGGATTAAGTCATTCGAGGACATCCTGTCAAATTTCATCAAAATCCGTTGGATAGTATTTGTCAGACAGACAGATAGACATAAATTTTTGAAAATAGATGTTTCGACTCACGGTCACTTCTAATCAGCATCTATACCACTTTCTCGAAGATTCCTTCCATTTACAGATTGGTCCCTCTTTAGTGATCTATTATGTACATTGATTATGTTTAAATTCATTACATTGTTAAAAGACTTCCTTCATCTCTATCTAAATCCTTTATTAGTTTTTGGTAACATCAGTAATTGCGTCATATCACATAGAACCGAAGTAGTAAATATTATGAAACCTGTCTGTGAGTTGCGTTTACGGAGTTTATGTTTCATTTAAATCTCCGAATTTTGTGAATCGGGGAGAAAAACATTCCATGTGTAGAATCGCATTGGAGTGATAAATTCGTGAATGAATCATCGTAACGTGGGTATCGTCGACGAAAAATGTGATGCTCAATAACCGTTCCAAGAACGGCTAAAGAGCGATTAATCGTCCCATAAATGATTAATCGGTGGATACGTAATTGTCTTGTTTTGTACACTTGGAATGAGCTTTGGTTTCTTGCGCCATTGGCAAATCCACGTCACTGCGCCCAACCAGTGCGGCGATTTTAGTAAATGGGAACGTACAACTTTAATATTTTACGCGGAGGTAAAACCTGGGTGTTAAACGCAGCAATAATCCAGCTATTACAGATAAAGAAGTATGGATTGGTGTATGCTTGGGATCACAAGAAGAGGTAGGTAACGCAATACCTGGGTGAGGATGATGTGACAGGAGTGACAGACATCATAGATAAAGTAAGATCACTGAAATAAATGTGGGCAGGTCATATGGCGAAAAGAAACGACAACCGTTGGACAAGAGAGATTCTGAACTGGACACCAAGAGATGTGAAGAGACCAAGAAGAAGACCAAAGGACCGATGGAACAGAGACATCATTAAGTACTTAGGGGTGACATGTCAAAGAGAAGCTCAGAATAGAGAGAATTGGAAAGCACTTGGGGAGGCATACATCCGAGGCAGGATCGAAAATGGCTAATGGTGATGATTATGTTGATCAATATTTTACGTATACGCATGATATCAATAATGCCTCACATTATGTATTTAAGTGGTCATTTTCACTATATCTGTTTTTGCATCGGTCTTACACCTTTCTAGAAGTCTTTGAAATTGCCTCTGAGCTAAGGAGTTTGTACGTTGCAGTGTTAGTGCATACAGACATAACGAAATTTCTAAATTTCATAACTCTATCTGGTCAGAAAGTGTTTGAAATTAACTTTCGATGATTTAGTCATGTTCTTGCGAGAGTTGCTGACATCAGATTAATAAATACACAAATTTATACAAAATATTCTTTAAAATTTGCAATAATTTCGATGTAAAAGAAGGTGCAAATCGATTTTCACGGGAATTCAATGACCCTCATAATGTTTAAGTTGATTCGGACCACAAACTCCACCGCAGCGTCCAACTTCCTCGGCCAAGTTAAGAGCTTCCAAGGCCTCGTGCGGTTGGGCTTAGACTCGGGATTTAGATGGTGAAACATTTTTACGTACTCCTGGCTACTTAATGTCTCCTGAAGATTTAGACGGAGGTTTTATAAGGGTCCGTCGTCTCCCTCAGGGTTTCTATGGTCCAGCTGTTAATCCTTTCGCCTACTCATACTCTGCCCCTTCTTTCCTTACCAAATGCCAACCTGGAGTTACCCTAATATTCTACGTTGAACCAGTTATTTTGTGTGCCGAATTCTCCTCACGTTCTCTAATGGTGTAAACTCTTACTGACTGCCAAACTCAAAATAATATCGACCACTTACTTTTTCGTTGCAGCTAAGTTTCTCTCTTCAATTAAAAAATTCGAATTAAGGTTTTAATTTTGTATCCTTAAATTTTGAACCAAGTTTTGCCAATTTAGTACAGCAGTTCCCTTCGTACAAGTCGGATACGGTCGAAATAACGTTATGATTAATCGCGAATAGCTCCTACTTTTCTTTTATGGGATAGTATTATATCATATGCTCCTTGTTCACAATATGAGAATGTCATCCTCAACTTTATACATTGCGTTTATGTAAAGCGACGAGGCAAAATAATAAACGATTGTGAGTTGACGAATCATAGGGCTGGATTCGGTTTTATTCTATCGTTTGAGCGTTTAAAATAAACTTTTACCAACGAAACGTGGTTGGCTTCTAAGAAATGACCGCGGATTATCCGCCGTCCGGAGTTACCAGTCCTTCTCCTCTGTTTAAAAACCAGATGGCAGTGTATGGCATATCACGACATTGTCAGTGATACTGACTCCAATGATAGTTAAAGAAATAAAGAGTTTCAATTAACAAATAAGTCATAGTATTTTGAATTTCATAAGAGTGAATCAGTGTAAAAAGAATTCAAGGAAATGAGGATATGTACGGAAAGATATTTGGATGCACTTTGTGTAGGAACAGTGAGAATGTATGAATGAGGAAGTAAGTTTAACGGTGGTTAGAGAGTCAGAGAGCGAGGCGAGAAGCAGGAAAGGGGAACGGTGGGCAGCGAACTGGAGACCTCTGGTGATGGAGATGGATTGCATGGCAGGGATATTGTTTTTAAACTGACCATACAAAGTATCGAGAGGCTGAGAGTGGGAAGTGAGTAATTTGGGAAGGAAGAAAAGGAATGGAAAACGATTTATTTTCTCTCTATTGAGACTAGATTGTGGGTGTCACTAGTTTTGTGTGTGCACAAAAAAGTTCAACAGGACCAATCATAATAAAATGTTAGGAAAATATTTAAGAGAAGGAATCACCTGAATAAGAAGGTGGAAATATTCTGAATTTTAATATAACACAAACAAATATCCTTTTAAAAGTTGGCTATTGAGGAAAACATGTAGGAGGAAATTGGGCTTAATCCTATATTTTACTGTTTATTTATTTACTTGATCCTTTATTAGGCGAGGTTAGGCCCGAGTGGGCCTCTCTTCCACTTAACCTCGTATGAAGATACATTGTTATAAAGATTCAAAATAATACTAAGAGAATAAAAAAAAGAGAAAGAAAAAAAAACGAAAAAGAAAGATTTGATTTGTGGAAAAATATCTCCATAACTGAAGGTTGATAGAGAAAAAACCCACAGTGCGGGAAAACAGCCACACAAGAAGGGGGGCGAAAAAAACCCGCGAAAACACAGTGAAAACATATAATAAATAAAATTTTTTTTCAATTCACAAATCATGGAGAAAAGTACAAAAAGTAAAGTAATAAATATATAAGTAAAAATATAAAAAAATAAGAAAGTAATAATAAAAAATAATAAAATATTTAAAAAAATAATGAAAATGGAGTAATGACATAAGTATAATATAATAATGAGCAGCCGATGTCATATGCTTGTCTCTTCCTCAGTTGATATGTTCTGTACCAACAACAATCGAGGTTGAGTAGTGTCTGAAATAAAGTGAGAAGAGAAAGAGTAGATGATTTGAGCATTATTGTTTGAAAATGTTTTAGTGGGAAGTTGATTTAAAAATGAATAAGCTTGAAGTGAGAGTAATCAAAATCGACTTGAAGATAGGTTAGAATGTATTAATATGGATAATGAAGTTCTTTTACTTTTTCGATATTTCATGGTTATGAAGTTCTTCATAGACCATCCTTTTGAAGGAAGAAAATGGTAGGGAATTCATTTTGGTACTAGATAATTGATTCCAATATTTCGCACCTAGTACCATGAAAGATCTGGAGCATAATTCAGTTCTGTGTTTGGGGATTAATAGCTTTCCAGATTGGCGAGTTCCTTGTGTATGATTATGGTTTAAAAATTGGAAATATGAGAATAAATAATTCGGGTAACATTGATTAAGAGCTTTGTGTACAAGACTGAAGGTATGAAGTTTGCGCCTTCCATCGAGCCGAAGCCATTTTAGTTCCATTAGAAGTGGGGAAACATGATCAGACCTTTTGGTATTGAAGATAAATTTAACAGACTGATTGAAGGCACGGTCTAATTTAGAAGATACTGAGGTAGGCAATTCGTTTAATACAATGTCACAGTAGTCGAAAATAGGGAGAATAAGGGATTGTACAAGAGTCTTTTTTAATTGAATGGGTAGTATGTGTTTTAATCTTTTCATGCTATGAAGCGCTGCATAGGTTTTCTTTCAGATTGAAGTGGTGTGTGTGTCGTAGGTGAGGGACTGGTCCAACCAGATGCCAAGATCCCTAACTGATGAGCTGTATTCTATTTCTTTATCATAAATTTTTATTTTTGGTACATTCAAGCGATTAATATTTTGAAGAATTCTCGAGTGTCCGCAGATCATAGCTTGGGATTTGGCAGGATTTACTTCCAGCGCTAGAGATTTTAGCCATGCACTTAGCCTACAGATATCTTGATTTATATTTTCAATGGCTTTATGATAGTTACGTGGCTCAGTGGAAAGATATATTTGCAAATCATCTGCATATAAATGGTAAGATGAATGGCTTAGATGCGAAGATAAGTTTTGAATATAAAGGGTAAATAATAAAGGCCCAAGAACAGATCCTTGGGGAACACCGTGATGATTCATTCGAACGGGGGATAGTGTCCTGTTTAAGAGACACGATTGTGACCTTCCAGCAAGGTAAGAGGAAAGCCACGAGAGAACGCTACTGGAGAAATTATACGCTTTTATTTTTGCTATGAGTAAATCTATATCCACCGAATCAAAGGCTTTACTGAGGTCAAGCAGGACTAGAAAAAGAAATTTTACAGAGTAAAAAGTAAACCGATTTGGTAAAAAATGTATATGTTTTGAAATAAAGTTAAAGAAGTATTAACACAATGCCCCAGTCTTATTACACCTGCTTTAAAATAAAAACTCTCTGTTTCTAACCCATCAATACCCAAATTATACTGTCTCCTCAAGATACACAAGAATAATTCTGCCATGAGGCCCATAGCTTCTACCGTCAACTCTCCTACTTACTCTCCTCTTACTTGATCGCCAAATGGTTAAATTCCCAATTCTGTGGTATGCCTTTTTCTTTTAAACATTCCGTGTCCAATTATTTTGATTTTTCCAACAAAATATCAAACATTACTTTTAAAAAAATACTGATATTTTAGTGTCATTTGATGTTTGCAGTTTGTTTCCAAGTGTACCTGTTGATGAATCTCTTGAAGTTTTAAAAACACATTTAAAAGAATTTGGCCTTACAGACATTGTTATACAAGAATATTTGTTATTAACAAAAGTTTGTATGTCACAAAATGTTTTTCAATTTCAACACAAATTTTACGAGCAAACATTTGGCACCGCTATGGGGAACCCACTGTCACCTTTCTTAGCTAATCTATTTTTGAATCATTTTGAAGATACTTGTACCAAAAATTTTAATTACTTTCCGTGTACGTGGCTGAGATATATTGATGATGTTTTTACAGTATTTGACACTTCATGCTGCAGCATTGATTCGTTTCACCAGAATTTGAATAGTCTTTTCCTTTCCATTAAATTTACTGTTGAGATGGAGTCGGATGATTGCTTACCCTTCTTGGACGTTTTAGTTTCAAGAAAACCAGATGGTTTAAAGATTGACATTTTTAGGAAGTCAACCTCCTCCAACAACTGTATTCCCAACTGTTCATTCCATCCTCAGCAGCATAAGCATGCTGCCTTCCACCACTTGGTTAATAGGTTAGTAAACTTACCCCTCCACAATACTGGTTTCAACAAAGATTTCTCAAATTTATCAAAGACACTGCTTCAATGTTGGGTTATAAGGCTTCCTTCATTGACACTCTGGTCAAAATACATCAGTATAAACAGTTTAAGAAAGACATCTCAACATTACCTCTTTCCGAAGAATCTACTTCTACTAAGTATATCAAGATTCCGTATTTCCCTCTTTTAAATAAAGGTCTCTCTAAAATCTTCAAACCCCATATCCTCAAGATATGTTATTTTAACTTCAACCTCAAGAATCTACTAGGATCCACCAAGGATAAGGTTGACAAACTTCAAAAATCTGGTATTTACCAGATTTCTTGTGGTGAATGTAACATGTTGTACATTGGACTAACTAAACGTCAGGTTCTAACGAGGTTTAAGGAATATTTAAATCATTTTAAATCCGGCCGGTTTCGGAATTCCGCAAACACATGGTCGACCAAAAACATAACATATCATTAAATAACTTAAAATTGGTACACAATATCAGCCATGGTTTTGATGCTTGGGAAAATTTATATATATATATATATATATATATATATATATATATATATATATATATATATATATATATATATATATATATACAAAAACCGGATCAACTTAATGAATAACGCCTTAGATTTCGATAACACTTTATACAGTTTACTTAATTATACATAGCGTCTTTCCATCTTCTTCTTCTTCTTCTTTTTTGACCGTTACAGGTTTTACCGTTTTGAATTCAGTCACGAAGTATCTCCTGAAGAAGATGCTACGTCAGCATCGAAATGCGCATTGAGATTTTAACTCTCAGTTTAATGGTTTTGGAACTGTAATTCTTACTCTTTGAGAATTGATATTTTATATTTAAGAGACACTCTAGAACAGACATGCACATAAACTGCCCGCAATAGATTTCGTTAATTACTTATATAAAGAATCGGTAATCATTTATTAATTGAAAAGGAAAGTCTATATTGCCAAAGGTTATTCGTATAGCCTCAGAGGGATAACTAATTAACAGCCTGTGAAATATCTTGAAGTAACCCTCATGAATAACTAAACATAGGGAACCCTCACCCGTAATATATGTGGGCGAGCAGTTAAAA
Organism: Pachydiplax longipennis; assembly: GCA_036926295.1. Classification (NCBI taxonomy): domain Eukaryota; kingdom Metazoa; phylum Arthropoda; class Insecta; order Odonata; family Libellulidae; genus Pachydiplax; species Pachydiplax longipennis. The sequence continues at coordinate 2,252,959 of JAVFKF010000054.1, forward strand.
AAAAACTCGACTTGATCTAAAGAACAGTCGGTAGATCTAAAGAACAGTCGGTAGTCGGTCGAAGAAAAACGATGCTACTCTTTGCATGTTAACTCTTCCCATCTGTATAAATGTAATGTAGGGTACCTTGCCGAAAATCTGAAGTAATGGCATTTATGCCACGTAAATATGTTTACTATACTGCCACAATCCATCGTTTTACGTTTTGTAAGGAATTACTAAGACAAATCGGAGAGAGTTACTCACAATCAGATGCTTCAGGGCTTAGGATGGGAATCATTAGAAGAAGGAAGACTCAATTTACTTGAATAATTCAGAGAGAGTACGTCCGTAGAAGATGTAATCTATATTATGCATCCTCCTAGCTACATACGCCTTTCTGAGATTGCACTGAAGATCTTTTGATGTTTTAATGATGTTTAGACATTTAGTATTCCAAAATTTAACAAGCTAAATTTATTTAAAATATAAAAAACTACAATATATGTGTCAGAATAGGTAGCTTATGTGAGTATGGATTACTCCTGTATCTTATTGTTTGTATTTAAGTGTATTACTGTAACGCAATGTAAAAACTGATACTGTAATGTATATTCATGCACTTGGCAATATTTAAAATTTAATCATTTTTATCACATATTTAATATTCTCTGTAATCTCTTCAGAGCTTTTCTGTTTCTTTTTTTATACCTGAATAAGTCTGTGTTTTGACTAATTGATCAAATCATAGCTTTTTGCTAGCTAGCATAGCGTTACTTTGACTTGAACGGCTTATTTTGGACTGAGCAGTCCGCCGGCAATCTCATCACTAGAATGAAATTATCTTATACCATTCTTTTTATTAAGCAATTCTGTGACTACAATTTTTGATCATACCTTCGACCGACTATCATCCTCTCCAATCAACTCAATCGCAGTCTCAGTTAATTTTCTTCTAAATCAATTTATTCCTTGTTGAAGCTAAACGCTTCAATTTAACATCTCCTAAACTTTAAACTTCAGGTGATTGGTAGTAGTCTCAGCGGAAATGAAACTGTTTTATGGATCATTTTAAGCACTCCGTAAATTGAATTCAATCGAAAACATCCATTTAATCGAATCCTTAATTGAAGAAGCGGCGTATATTACATCGGAAGAATGAAAAGGAATATCTTATTTTTAAGCGTTATAAAAGAAATAAATCTTTGTTCTTGAGATTGGATTACTTGGTAAGCGAGTGAAGGACATTCAGCGAAAGAGATTGAAAAAATGAGATCTCCGCTGCGGGGGGTGCGCTTCTTTGGAACGATTTTGCTGCTTTTGTTCGCACAACAAATCGAGAGAAAGTTCGAATTCTTCAATTATTTTGAAATTCTCCATTCGAAAACGGCATCGGAAGAGTTCTCTTTCAATTCGATCATTAGTAAATTAAATTCCCACGAGCGATATATGAGAGAGCGACAATACTTCATGACGTAAGATCCCGGCATTTCGTGGACTGAAACATGATATATTTACTTTCTCGAAAAGGCCTGCATATTTCTAAGAGGTATAAGGATTCACAACTCCTTGATAATACAATAAAATACACATTAAAGGAAATAATTGGATCCTACGACATCATTTGCTCTCAAAATTCCGGTAATAACGCTGAATTATAGCAGTACAGTAAGCAAACCTACGTGGTATAAATGCCATAACTTCAGATTTGCGAAATGAATTCTGCGTCTCACGGCAATAAAATAAATGGATGTCTTTTGAAACCAAAGGAAAAGATTCACAATCTCATGTGTACAATTAATACTTATTCTTACCAATATTGTATATAATAATATTGCAGCGTAGTAATGTGGAATCCTTACCACACTTCGACCATAATTACGATTTAAAGCATAATCCGCTCTCCATTGCGTAAATTGTGACTTATTTTTCATCAGTTCGTCCATTGGTTGACCACTATTGTGTGGTTTTTTCGATGTAGTAATGGTGGAGAAAATCCTCACGGAATGAGTTTAAGAGCTAGAAGGCGCACTAATTAGATTCGGTTAGAATACAAAGATGGTGTCATTACACCCCCTGCCATACGCCACTGGCGGCTTGCGGGGTACTCATCTAAATTTAAATCTAAGTACAGAGGCTCGTTCCGTTTATGGAGACAAAGTGCAGTACGTGAGAAACGATCAAAGTCGTTGAAAAAACGAGTATGGACAAAAGCTATTCGAGAAATATTTAAGCAGTGAATTGCATGATCAGATACATGGCGATTCTCGTATTCAGCAAAAGCAATTTCAGACGCCAAAGAGATTTTCACGAGATTATAATAGAATGGATAGCTATTTCCAGTCTCTCTTCCCAGAAAGTATTAGGTACACGAATCAGATAGCTAAATAAGGATTTCAGGATCCCAGATAATCATCGGGTAAAGTATGGTACCACATTATAAATATGTTCTTTATCCTTCATAAGACTTGGTTTTAATGAGCTCTGTTAAATATTTATAAGCTTACAAAATGGTGGACCATTATTTTGGAATAAATTTTTACCTAAAGCGAGGAAAATGGTGGATTAAGACGAACCAAGTCACATGGTGTGTGACTCATACTTAACCCGATTTTTTCCTAATTTGGGTTCACAATCGACTTGAAGTTGAAGAATTTCGCGAAAAATCGGAAACTGGAAATTTTCGCAAAAATTGGTCAACTTTGACCCCCTGTATAATTTTAATGTGAAGGATCCAACGTAAATGACCTCCATAGTTGTATGCAGGATTTATTCTAAATCAATTACGCGATGGTTCGTAGTCCGCACCCAAGGAAAGTGTTTTCGTACTTTTTGGCCACCTTTTTTCGATTCTAGCCCACTGTGCGTCGTTATACTTTAGTACACAGACTTCGGACTGTTCGTGAAACGTCAACTTAATTAAGGTAACGGCAAATTAAATTAAAACGGTAAATTAAGTAATATTCTATCCTCTGTATCACCTAACTTTTGGTTCTTTAACTATAAATTGAAAAATAAGATTTGTCGTTACGAAAATAACTTTCTTTCATCTCTTAACGTGAAAACGTTTATTTCTACGTTGATTCATTGAAAATCCTTGATGAATATTGTACAGTTGAGTGGGTAGTAACTTCTCAATATTCAAGTGCTCTCCAATATAATCGTAGATTCACAGTTGTGCAGTGGTTCGCTAGAATAGCATCGAATTCACAGGCAATCCTCACAGAATAAAGAGTAATGGCTATTCCTTCACGAGGGCAATGGAGATAAATTGTTGGTAATTGAATGAGGGAAATGAAAGACATGCAAGAAACAGTGTTTTTGGTGTTTAACGGTAGTCAGGAAGGAAGTCAGTGAGCGTGGCGAGAAACAGGAAAGGGGAACGGTGGGCAGCGAACCGGAGACCTCTGGTGATGGAGATGGAATGCACGGCAGGGATATTGTTTTGAAAGAGACCATTCGAAGTATCTAGAGGCTGAGAAGTGAGTAATTTGGGTAGTAAAGGACGGAAAGGTAATCCAATTAATTCACCTATGCTGAAATTCCATTGTGTACGGGTACGATCTTCAACAGGATAGTGAAGATTTCACCATTCTTTACTATATATCACATAAGAAAATAATAAAATGCTATTAAATCGATAAATATATATGCAATCTGTCAACGAAGTCAACTTGACAGTTTGACATCACTCATTCCTCATTATCTACCGTAAGCCAGAGAGTGAATGAAGTTTACTGTCAAAGTTGAAGAATGTGGTAGTTTGGCCCTCATTTCCAAACTGATATTAAATTCTATATGCGGAAGAAGTCTTCGTAGATGTAGCGTATTGGCATTTTAAATAATAATAATTTCATAATATTTAAGAAATTCTGAAAATTACAATTTTTATACAATATTAATGCCAACTAATATATATGATATCATACTCTATTAGTATACATACAGTCTGAATCATGAATAAATCCTAGACAGAAGTAGAAAGTTCTCAACGATGTGCCAAAAATCAATTGAAAACTTTCACTGGATGGAGATATTATTCGATGAAAAATTAGGCAATTGATCAAAAGCACGAGGTAGACTAGAACGATCCAAAATCATCAAAATATATATGTAGGATTCAGATTAAATTTAGATAAGAACAAAAAGACACGCCCACTCGCCCAATCTATGTATCGCGTCTCACGATTAAATTTATAATTAAAGAGACTAAAATAATATCTTCTACAACATGCCTTATGGTGGCTGTTGTAGCAATAATGTATGTGTAAATATTTTATTTCTCAGCCTGTGGGAAAATCGCATGATATTCCCGAGATGGAATATAGAATGTTGCTTCTCGGCGCGCTACTTTTCGTATCGCAATCCCTCGAGATTTTTTGAGAAAGAATTCGATCTGCGAAAACTGAAAGAAAATAAAGAAGGAAGAGATTCTGGGAATCAAACGCAGGATGTTACATTAGGTATTTCTCCATGAAAGCAGGCACTGAGGGAATTTCGTTTGTATGGAAAAAAACTTAATGAGCAAATAAATGTTTCAAGCTTAAGTTAAATCATTCAAATATGTGAGACAGAAAGACATTAAGTCATATTGAAATCATTGAACGGTTTTAACATAGGGAAACAAGTGAACTAAAGAGAATTTTTAGAAATGAGAAAGGACTATACTGTAACCGTTTAAGGTATTTATTGTCTGTTAGGCTCCCGGATATCCAATGTGGACCACAACTTTATCGAAAGCGGTTCCGGTTTCGATTCTCAGTGTGGGTTCACGTACGAAACGACCTCAGCTGGCGAATCACTTTTAGGATAATTATTACTACCTTTAATTTCTTTCCTCACATTATAGATTCGAAAGCAATGGAATTAACTGGAATCAATGTTCCTCGAGAAACTTCCATTAAATTGAAAATCGAATTACGAGTCTTAAGAAATTCATGCCATGCAAGTTTCGAGATATAAATATAAAGTAGAATAATCTTATTTTCAATGCCATTCTATTGGCAAACATTGATTTATGTGTTAACATACTTGATCCTATACATTATTAATATTGATTATACATTAAAGAAGGAAAACTAGATATATGCTACTATGTCGAATGTTATATTTCGTGCAATTGCGGACACTTCTTATCCGTAAATACATGAATGTTGACAGCAATTAATTCATTCAATTAAGAGTCCCTAAACATATGACGAGGTCGCCTTAATTATTTGTTATAGATAAATATAAAAGGAATTTTTTATGCTGTTCTCCAATTACAAGAATGCAGCAATTAGGTAATGACTACTTTGGTGATCTGTTAATAGATATATTTAATACAACTATTTTACAAATTAAGTCTGCATTCAAGTTAATTTAATATTATGCATAATTTATTCTTGATTTGTTATCTAATGTAAAATGTTATTACAGTTTATCCTTATGTTATGTATGTAAAGTTTTACTTTTCTTAAATCATATTTGTATTAGAATGAGCTTATTATATGTACGCAATGTTCTTACTCTGTTATGCTTAGTATATGATCTAAGTGTTTCTGTAAATCAGTTTGTTTACACATGTTGTGATGTTACATTTTATTTATTTTTTATTTTCAATGTAAATTTATGATTTGTAAACATTATGTAAATTTATGATGCGTATAATGGAAAAGGGCACTTATATGACACTTAATAAAAATCAAATCTAATCAAATCATGAGTACATTGAGAAAGTACAAAGACTCGAACTTACACAATCGCCAGTATTAGGCAAAAAGTCTACAGGATTAGTTTTTGCTGTCTCAATTTATGAGTAGTCCAACATTGCAAAAACTAATCTCTTAGTGTACCATAGTATATTTAGCAAAGAGAAATTGATGACGGAGAAATTATGACAGAGTGAGTAAAATTTCGGATTAACAGCCGTTGCTAAGGAAGAGAAGCCGTTTCTAGGGAATGGACACTTCAAAAAAACCTCCGACTAAACCGTCGAGGGACTAGTCGTGTTTGTCTCACTCTGAGTTCGTAAAAAAATTTGTTTCGCCATCTAAATCCCGTTGCGACCACACGTGGATCTTCTCTGAGAGAATCTGTTAAGTTGGCCCCACTGACTCACCCACTCACCCCAACTCTAACACCGCCAACTCCCTCTTAACTCTTCCTCACCCACTTGATTGTCTATCTTCCACCTCCCCTAACACTTACTACATTTAAATTTAACCAATTCAGACTTAAATTTATTAAGTACAGTAGAATATCGTAACTCTATATCGGATATCTATAAGTGATCGATAGTTCGAAGCAGGTATCGTTTCCCGTTTTACAGCATATGAATTATAATGCACATACTTTAAACTGCTTAACTCGAATTTCGGTTAACTTGTAATTCGAAGCGTTTTCCTATTCCCTGATGCGACTAAAACGTGAACAAACTAGACGATAATTCGAAAGCCCATTTGGTCTGATATGTCCGGACTTTCGGCTAGTGAAAAAAACTTTGCGATAGTGAAAAAATTTTATTTTAACATAATTCAACTTTATCAGCTCCTCATCGTCATCGTTTTTATGTCTCACAGTCGCTTTCTAACAGCATGCGGTGTTTCGCAGTCATCTTCAAAACTTCGAGATGAATTACAGTAATGGCACTTTCACGATCTTTATACAAGAGCAAACACAAAATATACTGGGTAACGCAAAATTCGTTACATACCTCCCAAAAGAATGCGTTTGTGGGAAAACTCGGATCTGTATATTTACCAGTAACTTGAAATTATGCAATTAGAACCTCGTTTTCTTAAATCCCGACTGCTGCCAGTTAACGTGATTCTACTGTCAATATAATTCTTATACTATTTTTGATAATTCAAATGTAGACCAAAGGTAACTAATTACATAATTCAGTTGTGATTAGAACTCTTTACTTGTTACTTACTAGAATAGAATTTCGATAACTTGACTCATTAATAATATAAAATATAAAATGTATATAGGATTTATGCATATAAACCTACCGAAAAGTGGAACATATTATACAAATGAGGTCTTCTATAGTACCAAAGAAAGAAATGTTTCTAAATAGCCGTGTGTCGACGCCAGATGGGCGCGAAATTCTTCCGTAAGAAATGCATTGCTGAAATTTTTGAAAATTGTTAATGCCTTACCGATATGCTGGTGAGTATATTTGGTGTGTAGATACCCTTACGTTTGGAGAGCTCAAAAGTATTTTTTAAATATTTTTAATATTTACTGTTTGGAGATGGGGGCCATTTTTGTCCTTGGCCGCACGCGGTTTTTCGCGTTTGCAGATATCTACAAATTCTTCAATTATTCAGTTATGGGTTACCCTAGGACTTTCAAATAATCTGCATTGATTTCAGTACACTCTGGCTTATGAAATAAACCATAATTACCAAACTATATGTATTTCTTAAACATTTTTTTAACACCTTAAAGTTATTGGTCAAAACTGAACAAAATTCAACTTTTGACGAAAAACTTTTCGAAGAAGGAACCATTTCTCAGCCTTAAAATTTTTTTGGGCTGTTACGTCATATGTTATAATTACTTTTAACATAGTATCAATGTTGGCAAGTTTACCCTATAAAAAGTATTCATCTTTAAAAAACACATTTTTGAATTTTTTTTCAAATTACCACTTTCAATATCTTGGTTGGGTGACCTGATAAATATATGAAAATTGCAAACAGTAAGAGTCTTTATTATATAATAGTTCAGTATAAATTTCAACTCTGAGATTCAAAAATATTTTTATAAATATTTATTAATTTAATAATTTTTTATTTGTTAATATTTTTAAACGGTAATCTTACCAACATTGATACTTTGTGAAAAGTAACTTGAATATATAGTGTAACAACAAAAAATTGTGGAAAAATAAATGGAAAAAAATGGTGCAATAAAATCCAGGTTAAATATTGTTAGAATCGAAGGAAAATAAGAATGTTATATTCTCAAAAAAATTGGGTGCAGATTGTAATATTTTGAACCAATGAATTTGCCTTTATAATTCAAGAAACAAGGTATTTTCTGATATTAAAATCCTCCTAATGGAATCTTCTTGTTACGCATGTTATTCATTTTGGTGTTAAAAATTTTGGATAAGAGTTCCTTGGGAAAATCTGTCAGGATACGCGAGTTTTCGGGAAATTGCAGGAAGAAATGTAGCTTGCCTGCTACTTTTCGACCTATTTGCGTAAGAAAAAACATACAGTGGAAATGCTGAGGAAGGTTTCGCGGGTTTCCAACCGGGTGAGATGTATCTCACCCGGTTGGAAACCCGCGAAACCTTCCTCAGCATAATTCACCGGGAAAGCATCCGATCTTTCTATACAGTGGAAATGTTTCATGAAGATATGAAATTATATATTGTGCGAATTAGAATCCTTTAAGTTTATTGAAACTTAATCAAAAACGAATCTATATTACGATAGTGACGCGAAACTCGTCCAGCAAGGCTGTGATGCTGCCGATCCTTGCATTTTTCTCAAGGCTTGTACTCCTATCATCGATTCGATCAACAACGACAGTTTTTAAGAAAACTTTTGAATATCGTCAAACATTATGACATCTTTTATCTTCAAGTGGATAGATACAGTGCGGAAGAAACGTTTGGTTTTATGAAAATTCGCAACGAAAAATATCAGTTGTATAAAACAAGAATATATAAAAAAAATACTCATTTCCACAACCATATGAACTCCATCGACGGCATACAAATATTATCAGGGATATAGTATTCCACGAAAACATTTTAATAATCTCTAAATAGAAGGAGCGCATGAAAGTTGAACAGGATAGATTTCACAAATAGCTTTCTCGTTTACTGCAGCGAAAGGAACGGAGATAGATAAGCACTAATTTTCATATAATAAACATTATTTTATAAATATATATTATCATCATCGCCTGTTCAGAGAAAATATGTAGAACTTTGATATGGGTTAGAGTAATCATGGACGCTAAGAAATCAAACAAATTAGCAACAGAAGTAGGTCATGGCGAAATCAGAGAAGCTCTTGCCTTAGCAACAATTGCTGAAACTACTCAAACGAAAATGAATCTATGTAATTCTTCTTACTGGATAATCACTTTTATCTGCGTTACCGCATTGAAGTAACACTTCATCATGATAAAGGCTTCAATACGAGGCAAGAGTTTTTAATTTTCCAAATAAGCGCTTTAGAACTGCAAAGTTCATTCGTATGACCTACGATTTCATCCTGGTTAACGATCTTAATTTCAATTTAACATCCTAAAGCGTGACTTATTCTATCATAAATTAACCTAATTCCCCTACTTACAATAAAATCTATTCTTTCTCCCTTACGACATGGATTGCTTTGAAGGACTCAGTCCATTAAATGGCTTTATAGGAAAGCAAGAAGTGGGAAAGTTTGTTACCAATACCATAAATTCCGCATTTTCTATTATTTTGCTCTATTCTACGTTTCACTTCCTATTTTTTACTTGATGTAAACTTCTTAGGCCGTGGATCAATTTTAGGCATTTTCTTTTTGCTATCTTCTTCGTTCAGCCAATTAAAAATTAAACGGCTGTACCTCAAAAGAAAAACTCATCCACTCCTTGTCATATTGAACAATCGAACAGGGTCAGTGTACCTAAATATGTATGTGGTGTGCAGTCATACGACGATATAATGTTAAGGATAACATTATATTTTGATGTTTCTTTTACATTCCACCCTCTCAAAGCAATCGGGAAGAAGTTAGATACTGAATATTTAGGCAAGTTGGTCAACTTACTTCTGAAACCCTAAAGAAATTCGTGTATTACTTAAGATAGAATGGAATCGAAGGACTTCCACTCTTTCGACGTAAGTCTGCTTACATTTTTAGGGACATTATAACGGTCCTCAGTAGGTCATATTTCAGTAAAGTATAACTGTGCCTCACTGGGATGTGAGACGTGGACCATGGAATAGGATGACATCAACACAGAGGTTTAAGAGTCATACTTGTGTCGAAGAACGGTTTATGTAAGTAGGTTGATTGATAAACAAACATAGATGTGTAGGAGAGAAAGAAAGGGTTTTAATTAGTGTATTCGAGTGAAGCCAGAAGAATTAAGTTGGTCTACTATTAAGAGGACAGTTTTTGCTCAAGTATGGCATTTAAGGTGGAATCCAACGAAAAACATAAGGGTGACCCAAAGGCAAATTGTAATACAAGGAAGCTTAAGTTACTTTAAAATTTACAAAAGAGCGTAAAAATGGATTCACAGGAAGAATGAGAATACCGAAGAATAGACGAAAAAAGATGAAAACTCTCATTCTGATCTTGTTTTTTAAAAAAGATTCGGAAAATTCTTTTGGAAATAATCTTTGGATCTATAACCTCCACAAGTAATAACTCTTCAGATATATTTTCATTACCGTAGCTGTGTGACGGCTACAGCAATGAATATTTCTGAATTTTGCTGCTTTATAAAAGATATTTCACATATCTGTCAAGCCATTTTCACGCTTCTCCAAGGAAAGTATTCCTTGGAGACAACTTAGAATTTAATGCATTTCAATATTTTAAAATGGATCTTAATCTTTCTCACTTATTTACAAGGCCCCACTTGAGTCGATCGAACTGAAGAAAGAGACATTGCTTCTTGTAAAAGAAAGCTATTCATATCTCAAGAAATCTAGTGATTCTTTCTGTAAGTGGGGTTTGCTTTTTTCACTTTTTCACATTTTATTATTGCGAACACATATAAGAATCTTCTCCTCCTTGTAGATTTAGACAAGAGGAGGTTCTCTTATAACCTCAGTGGATTTGAAAGGAGTGTCGGAGCGTCTTCAGAAAGAATTTATTAGTAATTTTGGTTTTATTTTGTTATAATAAATCATGTTCTATAATTTTGATAAATTCAAGATTTAACAGGTGAACAATTTTTCGGATGTAATGTAATCGGCAATATATTAGGCCCTTTTCTTTTCACTTGTAATTTTAACCAATAAAGTTCTTCAACCGTAGAAGTTTTTATAAATTTTTAACAACTAGTTTAAGAAAGTAACAGTATTTTGAGAGTATAGCCAACTATTCTAACATAAACTCAATAAGATTAGGTTTTGCTATCAGGAATTGCATTTTATAATGAATGTCATTTCTATTCACAAATTGAAAATAGGTAAAAACACTTTTTTATCCTTCGGCATTTCTTACCATTTTCATTTCATTTTCTACCATAATGCTCCTCTGTCTCACGTTATCCCTCTCTAATTCTTAACTCCTCCTTTCCTTTACTGCCGGCATAAATATGTTTTCGATCTGCTGTATAAGCACCTGAGAAAACGAGCCGAAACTGGTCACGTTATTATGTTGTTTAAGTTTGTAGAAATGTAGAGGTTTTTATTAATTTATATTTCGTCAATAAAATAATATTCACTATATACTAACAATAATTTAAATGAAGGCAACATAGTGATTTCAGTAGGATGTACATGTCATCGCGACTGGATTGGCCATGAAGTGGAACAAATCAGCTAAGCGTTACTTAAAACACACGTTTAGCAACATTTTTACTTTCTGTCTTTGATATAAACGATGAGTATATCTATACCACGCGCATTTTTTGGGATTCCATATAGATCTTCACTAAGATCGTATGTAGTTGTATCTGATTCCTGATTCGTGTGTTACCGAACCACGTTGGAACATGATGCTGCTCTCCCTTCGTCAATTGATAAGTTACATGTTACTACAAAAATTACCAGTTATTTAATAAAATATGTCCTCATTTCTCTCGTGCTTGCTTAATACATATTTTTCTAAACCGAATATGGTCATTAGTGATTTTCTTTATAGAATTGGAACGACATTGATGAGACATCTTCAGAATAATCTTTCCAAAGGTTTATTCTTTGCAGGAAAAAGAAATTGATAAGGGTGGTTTACCAAATGGAAGTATTGAATAACAATTTTTTTATTTCTTTGACTTAAATGTTTGACTGAACCGTACAAATTTAAACTCGCCGGAGGTAAAAAGCGGAAAATTGCCGCAATTCTGAAAACTTTCCGATCGTACCAACTTCAGTGTAACAAATTCATTTCCGAAGACATTAATTTGACGCTGAAGGTTAATTTCAGCGAAACTACTACTAAATAATTTCTTTTATTTTTTCCAAAAGGATTTCGTTTTTATGTATGATAAAGTAACATTAATAAGGCAGCAAAATATGAGCTTAGCAAGACATACTATTTTTTAGAGCGCAGATGAGTGAATTTCAATTTGATAATGATTCTTCATAAACCTTCACAAGAGCTCTTCCCTACTCTTTTAGCCAATCAGTAGAGATAGATAAGTATCAGATATGTATAAGTTTGCAAAAAGAGTTAACCTACGTTTACTAAAGTCAGCGATTTCTCTTCCTATTGCCATGCATCTGTCAATTGATTGAATTGATGCACTGAGCTAATAAACGAGAGTGTTTGATTGGAGCGATTTTTTTCTTAGCAGTGAGTGAGTCCATTTATTAAATAGGAGACAGCGCTTTGATAATTAACTAGCTCCTGTGATCCTCCGTATCTGCTCATATGTACGCGATGATTCATACACACACCAATGGATTTTCTCTGCTTTTTGATCGGTTGGAAATCCATCAAGCCTTAATGACATCGATTGGGATTTCGAAATCAAAAATCATTCCATAGAAGAGGCCTTGGGGTAATCTATGAAGAGGAAAATATGAAGCTTGGATAAACTTAAGGGGTATTAACAAACAATTATAAACAAATTCAAGTTAATTTGAATTGAATTAGAAAATGGTGTGTATTTATGGTATTTTACGATTCTATTATATTTCTGCCTTATCAATGAAAAATTTTCGGTCATGGACTTAAAAAATAATTTTTTATGATTGGAAAATGAAGTAAAGAAAACTTAGAATTCATGAATGTCAGAACAATAATCACGACCTGATGATGAAGGAAGAGATCAGATTCTAACATTTATCTACTTGATTTTTAATATTTCTATTTCCTTACATCCAAATGAGTACTTCAGACCAAAATAACTGCTTAAACTTCAAGTAAATAAAAAAAAGAATCTGTTTCGCTATAGATAGCCGCCTTAATTCTCTCCAAACGCCATTGATTTAGGGGCCTCTTCTCAATTGATCCCATGGGGAGATGCTTTTGGGTCCCTTAAAGCCTCACTTCTCGAGAAGGTGCACTCCACGTGCTATACATGCCACGGAATTGCTTCTCATCAACATCGCATCTGAGTTATAACCTCATCATTCCATTAATTAAGCATCTTAATAGACTATTGGCCTCTAAGATGCCATTGAAATTACTACAAGTGAAATGCTACAAAATAGAGATATAATTATTTAAAATTTAAGCCCTGTCCTCCTCCTTCCAACTAAATAAAAAGTATCTCTCTCGTAAGGAATTTAAAGTATTCGTGTATGGCGTATTCGTTCAATATGTCTGTGAAAGGTTCCCAACTCTAATATAATAGACATGTACCGAACATTCAACTCAAAAAGATTTCGTTTATCGAAAAATATTTTTTTTTAAAAAGGCAAGAGGTACACCATCTAGTACGATAATCTGTACGAAAGTTAATGAAGTTAAGGAACAAGCAGTGAGGACGCTCTATGAAAATTGCGTCTGTATAGAAATGCGCTTGATTTGCATTGCATTCGCTTGAGGTATGGGCTGGAGTGAACTCAAATTCTTTCGTCAATAGAATCAGAAAATGGGTGTAATTTTGTTTTTGCAACATTAAAGTTTTGATGAGACCAGATATTGTACATTCAAAATTATGTAATCCTTCAGGCCGCAACCCGAAGTTGAACACCCTCATCCAGGATTGTGTCGGGACACGGTAACCATATCCGTGCAAATCTTTCGCGCATTAAAGAGAATTTAGAGACAAATGAAGATACTTCTCTCCTTTTCGCTATAATGCGCAACCACGCATCAGAAGGTAATTTGGTATCTGTCGGACGTTGATGGAAATGGTTTCCATTAAGAGTAGTAGTACTGCGTTTTCTGAAACGTAGAAGAGAGGGAGAAGTGGAGGTAAAGAAAAATGTGATTCCATCTGGTGCGCGAGTACGCATCTGGGTCAGAGGTTAATTCCGACTGCGGTTGGGAAGCTTAACCTTTTGGCAACCAATGAAGCTTCTGAGTTTACCAAACGTCATTTTCTCTTTATTTTGTTACTTAATATTTTATCATGCTTCTATGTATTCGTTTACTATAAGGATAGTATTAACTTTAATTCAACATTTCTTCCCGATAGTTTTTTGTTAAATTTGAAATGAAAACTTTGTTGAGGAAACTGCGTCCCTGGGGACTGTATTTCTTGTTCTGATACAATAAATTATATGCAATTCTCTGTGCATCCCGATTTACGTTTACTTGTGCTTTAATATGAAGAATGGAAACTTTAAGCCATTATCCCTATCATTACTTACTAATATGTTGTAATAATTTGTCTCACATAGCAAACGTGCTACAAATCACGAATAGATGTAGTTTCTAGGCATATGTTTTTATCATTCGTTACTTCGACTGAATACTTTACACTTAAATATTAAAAGTATCATGTTTTGGAAGCCATAAACAAAGAAACCACTCATGTAAGGAAGAACTGCAGCTGCATACGCGTGAGATAGCTTTTCATTTTAATTTGGGTTGTCCCATTTTCTATTGAAACGTTTTCTTCTGTAATTCTTCATGCTCACATTTAGAAGCTTCCTTGGATATAATGAAATGAAAATATCCTCCTTACTTTACGATTTTACAGTGCAAGTAAAATAGCATCTCCAAGGCGTTCAATCTCTTTTGCTCCCTCAAATTTTTTATATCATTTTAAATTCTGTTATCTAAAGGTAATTGAGAGATTTCAGAAATACGTAGAGGAATATCAATTGTCTATTTAAAAATAAGTTGATAGAATTCTCGGAATTCCCTTCTGCGGCTGGACGAATACCTCTAATATTATGAGCCAAAGTTGCGGTCAACCGCGTATAGCATGACGTTTTCTACTGCTGCTATATCTAGGAACAGGTTTCAGCTTTTTACAGAGCCATAAGATTCGATGACTCAATCTCGCTTACTATTAATTGCTTACGTTACCGAGTATGGAAGCTTTACTAGCAATCAGAGAATCATTTGATATATTTTCTATATGTTATTTTTTAATTATTTCCACAATGAATATCTCGCTATCGATGAGTGCCTAGCAGCTACAGTCTCCTGTAGGCCGTGCGCGAGTTCAAAGGATACAAAATAAAAATAAGGGCATGCACCGAGGCAATTCCGCATGTACCTGTAACATATAGATGTATTCCGACAGAGGAAAACAAGGAACATCTTGCATTCACGGGTAATGTGGCATATTGCCTTATACTTTAGAAGTAAACTGTATATAAATTATTATATAAACTTGATTTTGGAAGCCTTCTGAAGAAATCGCGCTTTTAGCGCGACCTTAGGAGGACCCACCAACAACTTTCGTAATTTATCTGAATTTATTGGTTAAATTTGACCTTTGTTAAAATCTACTATCTTCTAAAGATTCCCATCCTATGTACTGAAGCATCTGAGTAACGCTGATTTTTCGCTAATTTGTTGGAACGATTCTCGACGGGATGTTCGCTCCACATTGCATTGAATGCAATATCAGTTATCCGTTTTACACCACTTGCATATTAAAGGTGAGTTCTAACTAGTGCAAAGCAACTTTTTCTTTGCTCTTACCGACTATTCCCTAGACGAAGCTGAGTTTCTTAAGTGCTCCTCTACGTACTACAGATGTGCCTACTCCTTGTTAAATTAATCGTACAGTTTACGCCAATATACTTCACCTCTTTTACCGTTGTTAAGATGTGGAAACTCACCGAATTAATAGATTGCGAATCCAAATAGTTGTAGATATCTAATAGGATATGTTATGGGGGCAGATGCGCTAGTTATGTATCATATAAAGGTGATGCCAATTGGCTATGTCCGTGACGCTCCATGGAAGTCACTATTTTACAATATAAAGGTAAAAATACTTATAAAAGCATAATAACTTGTTTGACTTCTGTGTATGCATTTTAAGTTATCCATATTTTAAAAGGTATTTTAATATTATATTAATTATTGTATCCTTTTTTTACAGCTGAGTACAGCATTTAGGACTACTGCTTGAAGCGTTCCTTTGTGAGTACTTTCAGTCTTTTTAGTTCTTGGTGTATCGATATCCATCAATCATGAGATGGATAACGAGAGGGCCACTCGCTAAATGTGATAGGTTTTTCTCTATCTTCCTCTTCGTCACTGGCTGAATACAAGGAAAACTACCAATAGCGTGGATTCATTATGTCCACGAGTAGGAGTCGGTACTATTGAACGCAATAAATAGTACTATAAAGCCAGTTCGATCAGAAATTACAAGGAAATTAGATGAAATATAAACAGTGCATTATAACGAAGTTCTCCATGATAAATTTCTTATACTATACCACAAAATAAAAGATACACGACCTAGGTTTCGTGGCGAAGCCACATCATCAGGTGAAACAAAGGGCGAAACACTCGGAATTTATACAAACACCGAACCAATGAGAAAAGGTGAAAATTGAATATAGAATACAATGAATCAGGATAGGAGGAAGATTAATGCAACATTGGAAGGAGCAGGATAATTGAAAGGTAAAGGAAAAGGATTGGCGAACAAAAAAGAGGGGGGGGAGAAAGGAAAACTAATGGGTTTGAGGTGGAGTGAGGAGGAAGGGGTTAGGGATGATAGCTTGTAATAGAGGGGAATGGTTAGGAAACAAATATTCGTTTACAATGTTGTTGGATGAGTTTTTAACAATTTCAAAAGTCTCAAGAGCATCGAGTTTAAAACTTTTTCACAACGGTGAAGCACAGTCATTTCAAAATCGCTGGTATGTCCAGTAGTTAGCAAGTGTTTACTAAAATGGGAACTTTCAGTGTTGTTGTTACGAAACGCTCGGATATGTTCCTTTTTTCTGTCAGAAAAGCTCCTCCCTGTCTGGCCTATGTAAAAGGCATCGCAATCGTCACAATTTAACTTGTAGACACCACTGGTCTTCATCAAATCCACCGGGTCCTTGCACGACCCAACCAGATCTTTCAATTTTGGCCCAGTCTTGAACGAACATCGTAGATGATCAGGGAAACGATCAATTATACTATACGAATCCCTACCAATGTATTTTACAGAACACCACTTTTGATTTTCACTGGGATTCCCAACAACGAAGGTTTGGTCGAGGGCTATCTTCTTCTTTTTTATGAGTTGGTCGACGATTACCGGATTGAAACCGTTGGCTAGGGCAATGTGTTTTAAAATATCTAATTCCTTTTTATAATTAATTTTGGACAGAGGGACAAAGAGTAAACGATGAACCATAGCATGAAAGGCGGAAAGCTTTTGTGAATAAGGGTGAAGGGAATCGCTACTAATAGTGCAGTCAGTGTAACTGGGTTTACGAAAAATGGAAAAATCATGTTTGCCGTTAACTAAAGAAATATCCAAATCCAAGAAAGAAAGACTACCATTGGTTTCTATTTCATAAGTAAAATTGATGTTGCTATGGCGTGAATTCAAAAATTTAAAAAACAAATCTAAAGTACGAGTAGTACCTGTCCATAAACAAATAACGTCATCTACAAACCTATACCAGTAGAGAATATGATTTAAATATACTGATTTGGAACAGAAAAGGTGATTTTCGAAATCATCCATAAATATTTCAGCCATAAGAGGGGAGAGAGGAGAAACCATAGCCAATCCTGTGTTTTGTTTATAATAGCACCCCTTAAAAAGAAAATAATTCTGGTCCAAACATGTTTTCAACAATTTGGGGATATCCTTGCACCAAACCGAGTCCGAATTAGAAGTTTTAAGAAGATCACCAGTGATGGCGATGGCTTCGTTGCAGGGAACACTAGTAAAAAGATTTTTTACGTCAAAGGAAACTAAGAAAGCATGTTTAGGTATACTGAGTGGTGAAATTTTCTTAATCAGATCTAATGAATTTTTTATAGAAAACTTAGGAGAAAAACCGGACAATTCTTTGATCAACCTATTTTGTGGTATAGTATAAGAAATTTATCATGGAGAACTTTGTTGTCACACACTACCACCAAGTGAGACCTGAGACTGTGATGTTTATTTAGTGCATTATAAATAATCAATTCTTTTTCAGTTTGCAATCGTCATTTTTCCTGTGGATATGCTACATATGCTACATAGTATATCTTTGTATTTTCATAACACCTGAGATTAAGTTAACATTCATTGGTATTTTTACATGGCTAAGTTTAAACTTTTGGTTATGCAAGAAGTGAAAAATTGTGACTTGGCCGGGACTCCCGGGTCTTCCACTTTCCGGGCAGGTATTCTAACCATTAAACTACCAGAGTCACGCAGTCTCACTTCTGTAAACGGGGGCTTATACGGGCAAGGTAGTGGTGCTCCACTTAGTGTATTCTAACCATTAAACTACCAGAGTTACATTTCCATCGTTTGTTTAAACTTTTGTTCCACAAAATTAAGAATTCATCATCATTTAACAATAAATTATTCATCAGTGAGGGGTTTCCTAAATTTTTTAAGTTTACTATTCAGTGTGTTAATTCTCGGAAGGCCAAGACTCGCAACACATGCGCACTAATGTTATTAATTCAATAATGAAAACTTGAATCTTGCAAGAATATTTTTAGCATCCGATAATAGCCTTGACTTGGCCTTGTAAGGTATTCTTTACTCATAAAATGATTCTATGTATCTTCGAGGCAGTCAGTGGCCCGATTACAGTTTATGTCAATCCGAGACGTATGTACCTTTACTTTCTTGGGAAGCGGCACTTTCGATTTATATCCTGGGTTCCGAAACGCGGGATTCCAGGCTGACAAGCAATCACATGTAAAATACCTTTTAGATGTATTCACTAAATTATTATATTGTTTAAATTGTCACGCACTGTCCGGGAAACGATACATCTTTGAAGCGTTTATTTCTAGTATCTATTTCCCTAAATGTCATTGCAGAATCTGATAGCCCTGTTAAAGGGTAGATAAATAGTACTGTCCACTTAGTCTTAAACTTAATCTCTGAAATTATTGTGCTAATTAATCTAAAAACTAGAGTGTTAATTCCATTCAAAGAGAATATTTTTATTGAATCACCATAAGAAAAAGCTTGTCTCTTGAAGTCTTGAAAATTTCTCACGGTACCGGGAATCGAACTCGAGGTCCTAAGTTCGATCTGTCTGACTTTCTTCAAGCCCGTTCTTTTTAAGGATTTTTTCTAAGTGCTAGTACACAAAATAACCTAACCCTTTTCCCTGTAATTGAATCACAATTCGCATCTTATTGTTTTGAAATTACTGTTCTCAACTATGCAGATTCACGCTGCGCATTTCAAACTTTAATGTTTATTGGACTTGAATAAAATATTTTCTGAATGCGCTTTCCATTTTTAATTTCTTCTAAAAGTAACACCCGAGTATTTCATCATATTTTCCTTCGCTATGCCATTACCACCGATATTGTATGAATACTAAAATTTGCTTTATTAAAGCCTTCTATTTTATTAATGACTTTACATTTACCTTTGTTAATATCCAGTTTGTTCAGGCCAACCCAATTATTAAATCTCTGAATGTTATTTTCTCAAATTGCTACAAGCATCATTCCATCAGTAAATAGCACAGTCCAATGATATAAGCTCTGTAAATTATACATTCGTCTGTAAATAACAGTGCACGAAATTTTGGTAATTTCATATGTTGTTCATAAACATTCAACCTATTTATCGTAGAGTTTACTACTACTAGGAATCGCGGACAAATGAAAGCAAATGCTTTTTCGAATTTATTTCTCTTGTTTCTACGTAATGATAGATTAAATGAGAATTGACGAGAAACTATGAATCTACAAAACGATATTTATTTTTCTTTTTTAATATTTTTATTCTTTGCCCATTTCTACCACTTTTACGTCCATCTTGTCGGATTTTATTTGATTCGTATTTATCGATTTATTGTAACCCATGTGAGTCGAGTTTTTCAGTATGTGTTCAATAAATTATTTGTAATTTTTATTGTTAAAATAGCGAAAAGTCTATCCTAAACGCTTTTGCTCTAAAATTAGACACAATCGTAAGCTTCTTCTTTACTTCCAGGGATTTTCAAATTATTCTTAACTGAGGATATTTTTCTTGTTGTAAATAAGCATTGATAGTCTTCTACTTCTCTTCTTTAACGATATCTACACATAATTTTTAGGACCTTTTCGAGGTCCTGGGTGTACTCATCTTCGTATGAAAATGTAAATGCAACGACTTCTGGCTTCTACCTATAAATGAATCATTATTTCTTGAATGCGATCCATAGGTATCGAATTAATGGACGATTCGACAATCTGCTTCTTAACTGTATTTTATTTGTATCATAATGCCAAAGCATAACTGATCGGGTTCGTCTTTAGTGTAAGCAGCCGGTTTCAGTCAGCATTTATCCATGTTCATCCAGTTCAGTGATGAATATATGTATCTGAATGAAGAGGTAGCAGGTCCGGTGAAATTCATTAATTAATACAGGGCGCAGAAATCGATACGCTAACCATCATTAATCCAGACTCCCTTCCTGAAACTACTTTGCCGATACGAAGGCTTTATGCTATTACTGATTTCTCACCCAATCCTGTTTTTTATTGCTTGATTGGCTATGATAACCAATAATCGGAGGCAAAGGATGAGTTACGCATCCATTCCATTAATTATAAAGGTTCGTTTCCTTAGAAGCCATCTAAATCCGAAATTTTTATTTTATTAAGCTTTTAAACTTCTAAAGTAGTTCCTCGAGATTCTCCATCCAAAGCAGTGTAAGATAAATTATGAAATGTTATAATAACACAGAATAAAACAGTGATCGATTAAAATTTACTAAATAAAAATCTCTTTCAATGAAATCGGTTTAAATAAAAATCAGAAAAAATAGAAAATACTATTAGTTTTCTGATGGAATCGCAGGCATAAAAACGTCTGACCGAAACTCGAACTCGTATCTTCTATTTGCTCCAAGCAATGCTTCACATTAGTATTGATCATATTGATTCGAAATATGTAGTCACTTCGCCTGTGGATTCCCATCCGGGAGTCGAACTGGGGACCACTTTCACTCAAGTCACTCACTTGTCCATCCGGGCCTATAACATATAATTGGGAATATTCTCAGGCGCACATCTTTACCAAAAATGTTAACCTTATTGTTAGAATTGATTTTATTTATGGAATCAATTTTCATTCAGTTTCGTAACATTATATGTGTCACTGATGTAACCATGATCTAGTATAACTCCGATCAATCCTAAGACGTGATCGTCTGTAGGAGATATCAAATTTCATCCGAAATCTTATACGCCGAAATAATCCAGAATGTTATACTAAAATGTAGACCTTCCCTCATTTAAAACAAGAAACGTAATATATACATTCTCCTTGAAAGAAAAACTTTCGTATTTGGATCAATAACAATGATCTAAATAACCTTCATTTGATTTTCTTTGAAGAATGTTAATTTTGAATCATAAAATTATCAGTAGGGGCTCAAAAGTAAACCCCGTGTACTGAAAATGAGAAAGAGCGTTGAGAAATAAAATTCGACTCAAATGGGTAGGATTGATTTCTTTTCTATCGCTTTCAGTATCCGATCTTTTATTTTTTTATCGTATCTTCAAAACTCATTTCCTGGTAATTGCGCTCAATGGCGTGTGATATCATAGCTCCCATTTCTCGTCTTACATTCGCTCTGACACCTAAGCAAGTGTCTCCATTCTCACGAATTCCGAATATCGGAACGCAGCAGTGAAAGAAAGCGGAAATGTTTTATTTTGTCGAGAAGGACATTAATCCGCGATGACGGATCTATGGCTCTACTTGTCTCAAATACGCTTCCTTCTTCTCTTCGGATAGTTTAATTTAAGGCTTTTTGTGTGTTTGTTGCTGCTCATTCGTCATTTTGGGGGAATCGAGGCAAGAGATAAAATTCCGCTTTGCTGATTTCCGTCGGATCATGACGCCTTAAATTTCGTTGAGAAATCTATCGTGGTTAATATATTGAGATCGATCACTTTTGATTTTCCCTTTGAAACAATGTCTCATTATTTTATGCTATCTTTTTATTGTACTTTACAGTATCTGAATTCAATTCGTCGGGTCACATTTAGCTCTTTCATTTCCTGTGAGTGCGTCATTCTCCTTGTTTCTTAACAGTATTTCTCCTTACTCTTGCACACGTATTTCAATTCAATAAAATCCCTACAAGTTCTGCTCATTCTTAAAATTGCGTACATCACTCTCTTCATCATCGCCTTACTAAGGCGTTTAAGTGAGTTATGCAATTGTCTTCTCTCTTTCCTACTATTTTATATATTTTTCTCATTTTTACTCATTCTGTTTCCTTTTATCCATACAATATTTCGTTTTTGTCACTTATCCTTTCTTTAAGTCCAATTAGATTAATTCCTCAGTCATTTTTTCGTCTTTCCAGTAATGTACATACATCTACATTTACATGTATACCCTGCAAGCCGCACTTCGGCGCGTGGCAGGGGGTGCAAACACCGAACGATTGAGCTACTTTTTTAGTCTATTATTATCGCGTATTGTTCGCGGAAAGAATTAGTCCTTAAAACTACTTGTTCTAGCGTCTACGTATCTTATTTTGCTCTCATTATTGGATCGGCCGAAGTAACAGGGGGGTCGCAACTACATCCTCGGAAAACGTGCTTTCTCTAAATTTTTTAAGTAGTCGCTAATTAGCTTCTAACCTTCTTTCCTTCAATGATTCCCAACCTGCATCTGAGAGCATCTTCGTGACGCTTACCTATTTCTCCTGGCATTTTTTAATGAAACGTATCGCGGGTACCCGTTTCATCCGCTGGGTCCCATATACTTGCCGCGTATTCGAGATGGGGCCTGACCAAGGAGAAATAAAATCGCTCTTTAACTTTCTCTTCGCATCTAACGACAACACGCATTATAAAGTCGAGCTTGATACTTGCTTTACCGTAGATTTTACGGATGTGAGTGCTCCAATTTAAATTATTGGTAAGAGTTATCCCAAGATACTCAACTGATTCGGCTACATTTATGACTATTCCATTATTTTAAGTATGGATAATTAAGACGTAATTCTTTCTTTTCGAAGAAATTAACTTCGGAGCATTTACTCACATTGAGATCTAGTTCCCATTTTTCGCACCACTTTTGAATTGTTACTAAATCGTTAGATAGAAAAGTACGGTCTCTATATATGACCGGGTCATCCGCGAATATCCTAACATTGCTATCTATCTCTTCACTCAAGTCATTAATATATATTAGGAAAAGAAGAGGACCAATTACGCTCCCCTGAGGTAACTTTGACTCTGTTCGAAATAACGTCATCAAGTACTACTTGTTGTTCCCGTTCGTAAAGAAAGTCCTTAACCCAGTCAATTACTTCTTTATTAATTCCCGCTAATTTTAATTTGTAAATTAACTTATAGTGGGGGACTCTGTCGAAAGCCTTCTTAAAATCGAGGAAAATTGCGTCTACTTGCTTTATACTCTCGGCAGACTTTAAGCTGTCGTGAACGAATAGCGCAAGTTGTGTTTCGCATGATCGCGACTTTCTGAAACCGTGCTGGTTCTTACTGAGGAAACGGTAATTATGTAAAAATCTCATGAGCGATCTGATAACGATATGTTCCATAACTTTTCCTGATAGCGAAGTTAATGAGATAGGTCTATAATTTCCTGGATCATCTTTTAATCCACTTCTAAAACAGGCGTGACATTTGCCAATTTCCAATCTATCGGAACATGACCTTCGTTTATTGACTTGGAAAATATAATTTTAAGATACGGGGCATCGCTCTTTGCCGGTTCCTTTAATACTCTTCCGGAATACCCGGCGATTTTACGTAAGAGTTTAATGATTTCATCTTCGGTGAAGGATATACTCGGCATCGACACGAATGTATTAATCTCCGGGAGGGTGTCTGTCGTACTATCGGACGTGAATACGCTTCGATAAAAGTCGTTTAGAATATTCGCTTTCTTCTTCGAATCGCTAGTTACATTACCATCACTATCCCTTAGTGAGCTTACTGTTTGAGTCTTTCCCTGTACCTCTCTAACATAAGACCAGAAAGCCTTAGGGTCCTCCTCCAGGCTCTCCCCTAGAAATTTCTGTTTGAAATTACGGAGGGCGTTGCGCATTACTCTCTTGGTGTCGGACTTCGCTTTCTTGTGTTTCCCTAACAATGGTGACATTCCTGGACTCAAATCAGGCTGATGTTTACCCTTAAAAGCCTTTACTTTTACATGTAGTGCTCTCTGTTTACGAAGAGCCTTTCTAACCTCGCTGTTATACCATCTAGGTTCGCAATCGTTTTTGGAGTATTTCGAGGGTATATACCTAAAGGTCTATGTATTTATGGATTGACTCGACGAAAATTTTCCAAATTTCTTCGGTGGGCATATTAGTTACACGCGACTCGAAATATTTAAAATCTGTGTTCAAGGATGCTTTAAAACCCTCAAAATTTGCTTTGGTGTATAGATAAATGTTACGTTTAGGTTTCTTAAATTTGTTGAATTTCATATCGATGTCTACGTATACGCCCTTGTGATCGCCAAGCCCTTCATCAATAGAGATACTCTTTAATCTCTCTGGAACATTAATTAACAAAAGATCGAGAATGTTTTCACCCTTAGTAGGTGATTTTACCGCTTGAGTTAATGAATTTTTCTGAAGTAAGTTTAATAATGTCTTGCATGAGTCAGTATCTCTGGTCCTTTTCTGTACGCCATGATTTTGCCAGTCGATATCTGGAAGTTTAAAATCACCCCCTATGATAGTTACACTTTCATTATTCTTGCTAGGGTAATGATTGATTTCATTGTTTAAATTTCGTAAAACTTGTCGAGAGGAGTTCGATGGCCGGTAGAACGCGCATACATTGATGTTTGATTTATTTGTTTGGCATATCGTGCACCAGACGCTTTCTATGTCACTATCACTCGGGGTCTGCGCTTTACTCTGAAGAGGAGATTTGACCGCAATAAAGACTCCGCCCCCTGTTTTATCCTTATGATCTCCGCGGTAAATATTAAAGTCTCTAGGGAATATTTCGGTATCGCTTATATCCTCATTTAACCAGCTTTCAGTGCCCATTAATATATCGGTATTTTGATAACGAGCGAGATGTTCTAAGTCGGATACTTCATTTTTAACGCTCCTACAGTTAACTATCGCCATTGAGATCTTATTTTCGTTTCAGGTTCAGGTGGGTTCGCTTATTATCTGTTTCGCTTGTTTCTACCTTTTTCCTAATTCGCTTCGAAGAATATTTCGTTCCCGAAAACCCAATATCTGACCAACCACCGATATTCCTCATATTCGGGGTCATTCGGGCGAAAGACAAGCGGGCGTAAGGACTCCTCGGAGATGGATTGACAAATAACTGATCGATTAATTACATTTAGTTCTACGCCTTGCAGTCACTTCGACGAGTAGTCCTTTGCTTAGAAGTCTTTTACATCTCACGTTTAAGAAGAGTTTTTTCCCTCAGTCCCTTTCAAAAGAAATACATGGTAAAAGTACCACTTAAGACGCCTTGCTTCCCACTTAAGATGAGTATCCCCAGATGCACTTCAACCCGTTTCAGCCAATCTTTTCTCTCATTCGATAGTGGAAAAATTTTTACGCTATCTATATCGCTTTCCTCTCTCCAATCCGTGTGTCTAAATGAATTTCTTGTGAGAATCTTCTATTGAATGGCTAATTCTGTAACAAGAAAATTAAGATATCGTGAAACAGAACAATCCGCATCCCATCGTCGCAGCTGATATGAACTCTGAAATTGACTGAGACCTTTACGACTATTTCTCAGGTTAGAACGGTAGATTAAAAATTAACTTGGAGATGTTCCCTTTCATTGTAATCTCGAGTTTTAAGCGTATCGAATAAATCAGAAAGGGAGTGCAAACTTGTATGAGCTTAGTCTTGGTGGAATTGTGCAACTTGATGTCCTCGCACCATTGCTGATAAGACATTCACCAATCTTCCTAAATTGTCTATCTGGTAAAAATTGTTTCATTGTAGAGCGAAAAATTAGCAATATTAAATAACTAATTCTCTATCCCTCTCTCTCTCTCTTCAGGCGAAAAGTAGATCATTTTTCATAATGTGATGAAAGTAAACCAGTGTTACATTACCCGGTTATAACGCTATACTCATTAAGACGCGGTTTTCTCTTTGTCCCCTGCAAAGCAGGGTTTTACTGTATTGTCCATGTGGGATTAAAGGATTGAGGTATAGTACATAGGAGAGGAATGAAGAAAGCAATGTATAAGGTGCAGATGGGGATGGGTGCAGGTCAGGGGAAGAAGCAGATGACGGCAAAAATAAACAGGGATTCTCTTCTTTGTCTTTCTCCTTTACTTGGCTCTCATCTTGAAATCCTTAGACATACCCTTAAAGCAAATAAGGGGAAGAACCGACCCTTCCCCCATGTGGTCTCATACCCGCTTTATTTCCCCTGAGAAAGATAACAAGAGATGCTGCGGGCGAGACGTTCGGTGCCTTGCATTTCCTGCCGTTTTTCCACATTTTTCCTATGTTTCTAAGACCACTCTTCGTTGGAGATTGATCTGTATTTAATCCTACGTGATTTATTTCCTATAGTTTACGTTATTGCTTTATAAATCGAAATTCCCTTAGAAATAGAAATTATTTTAGATTATATATGATTGATATACTTTCAGCAAAAAACTTTTAACAAAGCATTATACAAAAATAAAACAGAAAGCTTTAGGTTTCCCCTTAGGTTATACCTGTGCTGGGACAACCATCGTACAAACATTTACATGCGATGCAGAAAAATAACTGAAAATAACAAAGTCGGAAACAAAAGAATACAGAATGAACTGCATATTCGCTTTAGCAAATAATCAAAGAAAAATTAAATGAATGTAAAAGAAGGTTCTGTCGTAATATAAAACAATTAAAATATCTTAAATTAAAATGTATTCATCCATAAATACATTAAGTTCATAGATAAGGCCGGATTATAGTCGAAGTACATATTCTTTTATAAAAACATATCACATTTATTAAAGTAATTATTGTCTCCCAGCCAAAACGGTGATTTTAATCGAAATAAATACATATGTATTAAGACGGATCTCAGCTTATGTCTGAAATTAAAAAGTTACGCCATTTGTCAAAAAATTAAACAAAAAGAAACAGATAATGGCATCAGATACATTTTTCGTTTCTTTCGCATTTTCCTGTCTTTTCCTATTTATTTTCTAAATTTTATTGCTGTTTTCCTTCTGTGCGTGATATATTTCATTCGTAATATTTTATTTTAACATTAAAAATTAGTTGTTTGTTAATCTGCCTTCCAGAACCAGAACCTGTATTCACGCAGAATGGTAGGCTAATAAAAGTGTCAAATAAATTGATTTCGAGGAAAGTGCACGAGCTATCAGTTGAATGCAGTACCGTACCAAGTAATGCCTAAAAACAATTTTGAAAACTTCGCGCGACAGACCGCCTGGAGTCGAACTAAGGTCCCGGTCGTGCAACAAAATTGCATATTAATATTTGATGTGTCATTCTGATTTGTTCCAAAATTTCAATTCAGTATCTTATCGGGAATGTCCTAAAATAAGATTACGCTATCCCCATTGAAATACATGGTAGAAAAGAAATGACTCTCAGGCATCGAACCAAGAACCGTCAGAGGAACGGCGAACACCGTATAACAAACATATGAATTGCCTCTATGTACATTCCATATTATATCATTCCCGGTTTTCGGATAAGCATTAAAAGTATTTGTCAAAATTGCCTACCATGAATTTTATACCGGAGAATTTTGCACCCACTTGGCGTTGAACTCAAGGTCATTTGGTAACATTTCTTACTCTGGTACTATGAAAGACCATCTCATCTGCAAACACTGTGATTTTAGTTGCTCATTCGCATCGAGAACGGCCTCAAAACAGATTGCAAAAAAACGAGCAAAAGACCGCCTAGAGTCGAACTCAGGACCTTTTCGTGAGAGAAAAGAGAAATTTAATATTAGAAAAGTGCCATTCTGACTTGTTCCAAATTTTCGATTCAATATCTTATCGGGAAGGTCCTAAAATAAGATTCCGTTATTCCCGTTTGAAATGCATGGTAGAATCGGAATGACACTCTTGCATGGAACCAAGGACCACTGGAGAAACGGAAGATAAAACCCGAAATGGTGACAGAGGCGTTTGAGAGCATTCTTTCATGAGGTTCGCCGTTTCTCCAGTGGTCCTTGGTTCGATGCAAGAGTGTTATTCCGATTCTACCATGCATTTCAAACGGAAATAACGGAATCTTATTTTAGGACCTTCCCGATAAGATACTGTAAGATACTTCAACTGAGAGCTTCCAGTATGCAAGGAACTACTCGTGTGTGTGTATATATCTATTATATATAGCTAACTCTCCGGATATACCTATATATATAGATATATATAGGGGATACGAATTCTGACCATGTTCCACAAGCGCCATCGACGTCAGATTTTTTCGACGCACTGGCCCTACGCTCTAGACGCCAGAATAATTTAGAAATCGACGCTAGCTATCATGGGTTCAATACCAGAAAGTCCCAAAAATCACAATTTTCCCATAAGAATGCATTGCGTGGATTTTTGAAAATTATTTTGAGGCACTTATCCGTAAGATAGAATAATCAATAACTCGGAGATTGAAGTTGAGGTAGTGTTCTATATACGAATGGAAGAAATGTTACGAAATGACCGTGAGTTCGACGCCAGGTGGGTGCAAAATTCTTCCATAAGAAATGCATTGGTGAAATTTAGGACGATTTTTTTAAATGCCTTCCCTATAAGCAGGAAAGAAATAACCCGGAATGATGACAGAAGCGTTTAAAAACATTCTTTCTTGAATTTCACCGTCCGTCTAGTGGTCCTTGGTTCGATGCAAGAGCGTCATTCTGATTCGACGATGCATTTCAAACGGGAATAACGGAATCTTAATTTAGGACCTTCCCGATAAGATACTGAATTGAAACTTTGAAAAACGTCAGAGTGGCACTTCTCTAACATTCGTATGGCCTTGTCTCTCACGAACGGGTCCTGTGTTCGACGCCAGGCGGTCATTTACGCAAATTTTTTTAAATTGTTTTGAGGCCTTTCTCTATGCAGGAGACTATTCAAAATCACAGCTTTTGCGTTTGAAGTACTTTTCTATAGAACCAGTGGAAGAAAGGTTACCTTTGACCGTGAGTTCGATGCCAGATGGATGAAAATTTCTCACGTAAGAAATGCATTGCGGAAATTTTTAAGAATTTTGCTGGATAAGCTTCGAAGATGACACCCGTAAGGGAAACTTATTGTAAATTTTTACCAATTAGCTTGCAGTATGCAAGCAACTTTTACTCTTACATGTATATAGCTAACTCTCCGGATATACCTATATATATAGATATATATAGGGGATACGAATTCTGACCATGTTCCACAAGCGCCTGCAACGTCAGATTTTTACGACGTACTGGCCCCACCCGGTAGATGCCAGAATAATGCAGACATCGACGCTAACTATGATGGGTTCGATACCAGAATGTCCCAAAAATAGCAATTTTCCCATAAGAATGCATTGCGCGGATTTTTGAAAATTTTTTTGAGGCATTTATCGGTAAGATAGAGGAACCAAAATCTCGGAGGTTGAATTTGAGGTAGTCTTCTATAATACGAATGGAAGAAATGTTACGAAATGACCGTGAGTTCGACGCCAGGTGGGTGCAAAATTCTTCCATAAGAAATGCATTGGTGAAATCTTTGACGACTTTTTTAAATGCCTTCCCTATAAGCTGGAAAGATAAAACCCGAACTGGTGACAGAGGCGTTTGAGAAAACTCTTTCATGATGTTCACTGTTTCTCCAGTGGTCCTTGGTTCGATGCAAGAGTGTCATTCCCATTCCACCATGCATTTTAACGGGGAAAACGGAATCTTATTTTAGGACCTTCCCGAGAAGATATTGCAGTGAAACTTTGAAACACGTCATAGTAGCACTTATATAACATTCGTATGCCATTGTCTCTCACGAACGGGTCCTGTGTTCGACGCCAGGCGGTCTTTCGCGCGAATTTTCGAAAATTGTTTTGAGTCCTTACTCGGAGCGATAGAACAGTGAAAATCACGGAGGTTGGATATGCTGTGGTTATCTATTGTACTAACTGAAGAAATGTTACCGAACGACCGTGAGTTCGACGGCATGTGTGTGCAAAATTCTCCGTTATAAATGGTATGGCGGTCAATTTTGACAATTATTTTTCATGGTTATCCGATAACCGGGAATGATATAATATGGAATGCACATAGAGGCATGTCATATGTTTCATATACGCTGTTCACCGTTCTTCTGACGGTTCTTGGTTCGATCCCTGAGCGTCATTTATACTCTACCATGTATTTCAAAGAGGGATAGCGTAATCATATTCTAGGACCTTCCCGATAAGATATTGAATTGGAACTTTGGAACAGGTTAGAATGGTACTTGTCTAATATTAATATGCAATTGTGACGCACGATCGGGTCCATAGTTCGACGCCAGGCGGTCATTTGCGCGAAGGTTTGAACATAGTTTTGAGGCAATCCTCGGTACGATTCTGCATTCAACTGATAGCTTGCAGCATGCAAGCAACTTTTACTCGTATATATATATATATATATATATATATATATATTTATAGGGGATACGAATTCTGACCATGTTCCACAAGCGCCGTCGACTTCAGATTTTTTTCGAGGTACTGGCCCCACCCTGTAGATGCCAAAATAATGCAGACATCGACGCTAGGTGTCATGGGTTCGATACTAGAATGTCCCAAAAATCGCAATTTTCCCATAAGAATGCATTGCGCGGATTTTTGAAAAATTTTTGAGGCACTTATCCGTAAGATAGTGGAACCAAAATCTCGGAGGTTGAAATTGAGGTAGTCTTCTATATTACGAATGGAAGAAATGTTACAAAACGACCGTGAGTTCGACGCCAGGTGGATGCAAAATTCTTCCATAAGAAATGCATTGCTGAAATCTTTGACGATTTTTTTAAATGCCTTCCCGATAAGCTGGAAATATAAAACCCGGAATGGTGACAGAGGCGTTTGAAAACATTCTATCATCAGGTTTACCGTTTCTCTAGTGGTCCTTGGTTCAATGCAAGACGGTCATTCCGATTTCACCATGCATTACAAACGGGGAAAGCGAAATCTTATTTTGGGACCTTCCCGATAAGATATTGAATCGAAACTTTGGAACAAGTAAGGATGGCACTTATCTAATATTATTTTGCTATCTTCTCACACGGAAGGGTCCTGAGTTCGACGCTGGGCGGTCTTTTGCGCGAATTTTTGCAATCTGTTTTGAGGCCGTTCTCAATGCGATAGAGCAATCAAAATCAGGTTGTTTGCAGATGAGATGGTCCTCCATAGTACTTTAGGAAGAAATGTTACCATATGGCCGTATGTTCGACACCAGGTGGGTCCGAAATGCTTCCGTAAGAAATGCATTGGTGAAATTTTGGACGATTTTTTTTTAATGCCTTCCCGATAAGCTTCAAAGATAAAACCCGGAATGGTGACAGAGGAGTTTGAGAAGATTCTTTCATGACGTCCACTGCTTCTCTAGTGGTCCTTGGTTCGATGCTAGAGCGTCATTCCGATTCTACCATGCATTTCAAGCGGGAAGAACGGAATCTCATTTAAGACCTCCCGATAAGATACTGAATTGAAACTTTGAAACATGTGAGAGTGGCACAGATCTAACATTTCCATGCCAATGTCTCTCACGAACTGGTCCTGTGTTCGACGCCAGGCGGTCATTTACACTAATTTTTTAAAAATTGTTTTGAGGCTTTTCTCTATGCAGGAGACTATTCAAAATCACAGCGTTTGCGTTTGAAGTAGAACCAGTGGAGGAAAGGTTGCATATGACCGTGAGTTCGATGCCACATGGATGAAAGTTTCTCATGTAAGAAATGTATTGCGGCAATTTTTAAGAATTTTGCTGGATAAGCTTCGAAGATGACACCCGTAAGGGGAGCTCATTGTAAATTTTCACCAATTAGCTTGCAGTATGCAAGCAACTTTTACTCGTATATATATATATATATATATATATATATATATATATATATATATATATATCATCATCATCATCATCATCATCATCAGCCATTTTCAATCCGATGTCGGATGTAGGCCTCCCCAAGCGCTTTCCAATTCTCTCTATTCTGAGCTTCTCTTTGCCATGTCACACCTAAGTACTTAATGATGTCTCTGTTCCATCGGTCCTTTGGTCTTCTTCTTGGTCTCTTCGCATCTCTTGGTGTCCAGTTCAGAACCGCTTTTGTCCAACGGTTGTCGTTTCTTCTCGCCACATGGCCTGCCCACATCCATTTCAGTGATCTTACTTTATCTATGATGTCTGTCACTCCGGTCTTCATCCTCACCCAGGTGTTGCGTTTCCTGTCTCTTCTTGTGATCCCAAGCATACACCTTTCCATACTTCTTTGCGTTGTCTGAAGTCGCTGGGTTATTGCTGCGTTTAACACCCAGGTTTCACTTCCATATGTCAACACTGGTAGAATGCATTGGTTGAAGACCTTTCTCTTCAAGACCATTGTCATTTGTGACTTTAGAATGTGTGCATTTCTTCCGAAGGCACTCCAGCCGAGTTTAATTCTTCTGTTTACTTCGTTAATCCTGTTGTTCTCTCCTGTGGTTACTAGTTGTCCTAGGTATGTGTATTCTGAGCAGACATCCAGAGGCGTCCCTTCAAATTTGATTGTTTCTTGTGCTGCAAAAGAGTTATACATTACCTTTGTTTTTGTTAAATTTATCCTGAGTCCTATCTTCTGTCCTGCTGTGTTCAGTTCATGAAGTCTTGAAGCTAGATCTTCTCCGTTGGTTGCGAAGAGTACTATATCATCTGCAAAGCGCAGATGACTGATGTGTTCCCCATTAATCCGCAGACCTTTCTGCTCCCAGTCCAAGGTTTTAAAAACTTCCTCCAGAACAGCTGTGAAAAGAATTGGGGAAAGGCAATCTCCTTGTCTAACTCCCTTCTCAATCTTGAATTCTTCAGTAACTTCGTGTAGCATTACTGAGGCTGTGGCATTTTTATAAATGCTGCGTAGGAGTCGGATGTACTCTGCATCTACTCCTTGTTTTTCCAGAGCTTCTAGTGTAGAGGAGGTACTTACTGAGTCGAAGGCCTGAGCATAGTCTACAAAGCATAGTACTAGTGGCATCTCATATTCATTCGTCCTGCTGATTATTTCTTGTAGTGTGTGGATGTGGTCCATAGTACTGAAGCCCTTCCGGAATCCTGCTTGTTCTCTAGGCTGGGCAGATGATAGAATAATCTTTATCCGTTCAGCTATTATTCTCATGAATGTTTTGTAAACAACAGGAAGGAGACTGATGGGGCGGTAATTCTTCAGCTCTTCCTTGCTTCCTTTCTTGTGCAAGAGGACTATTCTTGCATGATTCCAGTCCTGGGGGATTCTTCCTTGTTTATATATATATATATATATTTGTTTATTATTATATGTATATATATATATATTGTTTATATATATATGTATATATATATATATATATATATATATATATATATATATATATATATATATATATATATATATATATATATATATATATATACATACATACATATAAACCATGTTTTAAGGATCTCATCTATTCTCTATGTATGTTTAAAATATGTTGCGCACAGACCCCTTTTGCTATCACATCACATCTCTTACTTATTTTCTATTCTCTCGCACAACATTCGCTTCCTGTTGCATCTTGTCTTCCTTTAATCTCTTTCTCCTCATCAAACTTCTCTATTTTCCCTTCACTTTTCCTGTTCACTTCCACTCCTTGTCCCTTGCCTTTGCTACGAAATAAACAAACCATTTCCAAATCGTCCATCGAGACTATTGGTATTTTAGGTAATTATTTATTATCCGAATACATCATTAGTCAAGGATCACTTTCTTATATTTTTCAAACGGGCCAAGTTTCTGATCCCTTTAAGACCACATAAGACGAATTAAGGGGTGGGATAAGTTACCGGGAATTGAAGGAGAGGGAATTAAATAGGTAATGTGGGGGCTCATGAACCTACCGAAAGGAAGAACACTTTATAATAGTTAAGAACAAACTGCATATGAAGTATTTCCAAAATCTCTTCCTTGTGATAAAAGTTACTTCATGGGCTATCAGGCCTTTGACTTATCGTCGTCTTACACATTTCAATAATTCACTCCGTGCGCCATTCATCTCCTCCGTTTCCCAGCATTCAACCTGCTTTACGTCGGTTCATTTGTACAGTCAGAAGGATTCACGCCCTTTTCATACTCCGTTTCCAACTGTCCTTCTCACACGTCCAGTCCAACCAATTTCATAATAGCCTCTCCTTCACTCCGCATTCATTCATTCCCTCTTCTTGCATCTCAATTTAGTGGTACAAGTATAAAACGCTCTTGATGAACACGCTATCCCGTTTAATATCTCATCTCTGTTCTGGTCCTTTTCTAACAAAACACATGATTGAAATACCGCTTAAGACGCTCTCATACCCGCTTATAAGTATGAATTTTCCATGCATAGTATGAATTTTCCATGCATAGAAATATGATTTTCCATACTACAGTATGTAGATTGCAGTGGGGCCTTATACTCCGCCTTAGTTGATAGACCCAAAATTATTTACATTATTCCTTTCCTTTCCTCCTTTGAATTGCTTCATTGCATAATAAAAATGATCAAAAGTAAGTAAAAAGAGAAGACGCTCATCGTCTAAAAAGCTGACGATTCTTAA
Source organism: Pachydiplax longipennis (assembly GCA_036926295.1). Lineage (NCBI taxonomy): Eukaryota > Metazoa > Arthropoda > Insecta > Odonata > Libellulidae > Pachydiplax > Pachydiplax longipennis. Next base: position 2,287,884 of record JAVFKF010000054.1, read on the forward strand.
GAAATTTGACGAGAATATGACCAATATTTCTCAGCAATAGGTTGCGGGTTCTACATATATATTTACAGTTGTGGTGAATAAAGGAAACTTATAATGAATCCATTTCTTTTTTAATGTTTAAATATTCATTTAAAATTTGATGAGCCAAAAATCCCTTCCTTTTTGTTTTATAATTTAAAAGATATGTTTTTAATATCCCGGGTATAACGATATGCCGCTTATGAATTTGATCTTGCTTGGTCCCCTGGAAAGAATCTGAATCGGGTTTTACATTATTTTGTTTCTTCTTTATGTTATTACTTTTTACCTTTAACTTATTGATATATTACATTTGTAAAACAGGAGATAAATCTTATATTAACATATCGCATATTTTTCGTGGATCGTTTTTTCGTCTCTCTTCCCATATTATTATTTTTTTATTTCCCATCATTACATCACAATACTCTTGATCAACCATCTTTTTTTGTGAGTGTTTTCACTCAATGTGGGAATTATAACTAATAAGCCTCATTTTAGAGGATTTTTCCGGAATAAACGAGATCATGCGACTCTCATCATACTTACAAACGTCAATATCTAGAGAAGGAATGGGTCAACTCGCCGCCGCCAACTCGCCGCGGACCCAACTCGCCGCGGGGACAACTCGCCGCGGGCATATATTAAATACATTAAGAACTATGAAATTACTCGTTCTTCGCAAGGGTTTTAATTATCTAGCAATATCATAGAAAGAAGAAACTAAGAGATCTGCTAAATTTTACGGTAAGACCATAGCACCACTTCATAGAAGCAATTAATCCTTGTTAACCCTTGATTGGTTTCGTGGGGTCGATATAACCCCAGGCGATATACATCCTTTGATAAAACATAAACTATTTAAGATATTTACATGCCTATTTTTTACTTACATAAATAATTTTGCACTACATTTATGATCTGATAGTTTCGTTAATTTTGAGAAACGAAAAGTATGCAATTAATGCGGTGTTAACAAATTACAATAATTAATTTAAGTAATTATATAATAAGCATATTATTAATTTTTAGCGGTGATCTACAAAGTAATTCAGCAGTAAATATCAGGTGCAAAATGAAAAATAATATTTGGGAGTTAAAATATCACCAGAATTTTGCTATACAATGCTATGACGAATCAATTTTGTTGATTTAACCGATAAAATGCATTAAATTTTAGTAGTGTTACCATATCTACGAAAAAATGTAAATCATCATATAATTAACAGATCATGGTTTTTAAGTGCCCTTATATTAAGTAGTTCATTTGTAAGAACCACGTAAAGAACAAAATCAGATCATGCATACCAACTGATAATTACATACAAATCAACTTTTCATGAAAAGATTTCACAGAAAGATATTCCTTCCTAACTGATCTTTACGTAATACAGTAAACGTAATTAACCCTTAATTAGTCTCGTGGGGTGAATGTGACCCCAGGTGGTGTAATTCCCTCGGTAAAACAAAAACTAATCAAGATATTTTAACCAAATTTTGTTATGATAAGATTTTTAACTTCTTAAGATAATCTGAGAAATTAGTTAATTTTAAGCAATTGTCGTAAAGACATTGAAACACTAAACTCGGTTGGCTGAGCGGATTTATTCTAAAAGTTACAGACAAGTTTACAGACCAACATGGCCGACCGATAGAGGATCGGTCGGTCGTTGAGGCACGTCCTGTCACAAGAGCGTCGGTGGGCTGAAGGCCCCGACCCTCAGTTGTACCATCCATATAACTGTTTTCGGAAGGCTCAGAGGGCACCACCAATACATTGGAGGGTGAGGGATGCCAGAGTCAGTGCACGACAACGCATCATGGATAATCGTAGGACTCATGTGCGACTGACTCTGAATCATCCCTTGCCCTCTGTCCTTCCGGCACAATCAAAAGTAAGCAATTTAGGCAGTTTCACCAGATTTCCAAAAATAAATTTGAATAATTTTCAAATAGTATTTCAATACTTTTTAAGCGCCTATACATAACAAGCGCCGACAGCGGCCACCGTCTAGGGCGATTCCGGGGAAACGGATAATCGCTTAGCGGTCACCAGTTATTCAGAATACCTAATGCGCATTTCGAAACCAATGCTTTCATGATCACAGGGGGTCCAATATGCTCATTCAGCATAGGGATTAGGGATTCTGAATAACTGGTGACCGCTAAGCGATTATCCGTTTCCCGGGAATCGCCCTACGCGGTGGCCGCTGTCGGCGCTTGGAGAACCTTTGTCTCTTTGATCGCAGATAAGCTGTCCCTTAATTCATCGTAATATTAAAAGTACATAGCTTGATTGGTACTGCCATCCACATTGCGGTTTATCTCCTTTTTTTCTTAGACACATTCAAGTTTCCTCACTCATCGGTTTGTTAACGGGATCAATGAATCGTTGAAGTGATCTGACTTTTAACTTTTATCAACGCATAATCCTTGAATTTACTGAATCCTGAATAGCTAATCTCCTTCCATTGAGAAAGATCCCCTTTTTCCTCTAAACTGCGTCTTTTTGCAAACTGAGACGTTCCGTAAATTTGTTTAAGGGCAGACTGATTCCAAACGACTTCCTCCAAAATGTTTAAATTATTCAGTTTATTCATTAGAAGGAGAGATGTGACATTTTCTCTCCACCTTGAAGTCTGCAATCCGGAAATTCCCCCTATTAAACACTATAACTCTCTTCTCTTTAGGGATTTCCTCTTCTCCAGCGACCCGTTTCTGATGGTATCCCATTTCACACTCGGTCTGCCTCACTCTTCTTACATTCTCTCACTCATTTTCTCTCCTTACACCTTCTCACTCCTCACACCTACCGCATGTAATCGTTCGAAAAAATCCATTTAAGCGACGTTTCCAATGTTTCCCATTTTTGAAGCATTTGATCGACTCTTACAATTAATACATATTTAAATATTGTTTATTAGATATGCGAGTTAAAAGATTGCCGATTATAGTGCCTTCGTTTATATATATTGTACGTTTATTTGCTTTTTGTGAATTTGTCTTATTTTAATTACTACAGCGGCTGAGGGGAATAATATATGCAGGTTTCTAGCGATCTTTTGGAAATCGGGAATTCTATAATAGCAGGACGCCATAGTACTACATGGTAGAATAATTACATTTATGAACGAGATTTGATTAAGGTTTAAAGTTGTCTTTCCGTTTCTTGATAGTTCAGATAGTATTCAACGTAAACACGCAAATATTTCCGTAAATAGTTACTCAGGTAGATCCACTTTCTCTAATCCCTCTAACGAATCCTCAATTTCCGATTTTGACATCCGAAAGGGACTTCCGTTTTCATGGACATTCAAACGCCCCTCTTCATCTCGACAGCTCCTTTTGGACACATTTAAACTCCGCCCTAATATTAGTCTTTTTCTTTAATCATTTCCTTCAAATACTCTCAAGAAACTCATCTTCGCTTTATTAGTGAACTGCATAACTTTTTAAATCATTCGCTGGTGGTAGGAGTAGTAATAGTGCTTTACAAGTAGTTTGTTTGGGTAGTTATAGCTGGTGAGATCTTTTCCATCAGTTTTTCTCAGAGTAGAACGTTAGATTAAAATATAGCATAGCAACGTTTCCTTCTGTCTTAATCCTGTTTTTTTTTTAACGGATCAAATAAGTAGTGCTGTGTATTGTGGGCTTTTGAGTCTTTGGGAGATCGTGCTGTGTGATGGCCTCTCACCATTGCTAAAAAGATATGCTATTCTTACATAATCTAACGAATGAAAATTATTAAATTTTTTGGAAGAAAAAGAACCAAGATTAATTAAGAATTGAAGCCGATCTCTTCGTCTAAAAAGCAGGCCATTCTTGAAGAATATGATGACAAACCTTTACAATAGTTCAAAGACACTCTAGATATCTACAGCTACGGAAAATTAAGAAAAATCAATAAATATTCTTTTTGTTTTGAATCTTCCTTCCCTTTTTTTCTGAAGAAATGAAAATTGTAATATCCCGTTCATAACGCGCTCTTGTATATTAGGCAGTCCTTGGAAACCGGATTTTATTGTATTCCGTTCGATTCAATGAATCTTGTTTTTTCCTTGCTGAGCGTCCTTGTTTTATTTTTGATTACCTGTCTTCCTCGTTAAGTGTCCGATTTATGTTCACATTGAACGGTATCCTGCGATATTCACGGTTCATAATGTTCACTCTTGCGAGAATGAAAGAAGGAAGAAAGGTTGCAATGTATTTTTCGAAGGATCATCATTAGGTGTGTCTCCATAGCAACCCCTTATAGAAAGATGTGAGAAAAAGCATGACATCCGTAAGGATAGAGGAGCGTAACTCTATTCCGAGGTTCGGAAAAAAAGAAAAAAAAGGAGAAAGAAATCCTTGAGAAATATATCGAAAAATATATATCCATTACTTATCGATAAGAATTTTATTGCTTAAATGAAAGAGTTAAAGGTAAGAGATAAAGGGAAAATGAGGTTAAGAGGGAGTGTATCAGGTAGAAAGGGTATGAGGCGGTATGAGATAAATTTACGTGACATTTACTTAAACTATGACAAATTACTTAAGAAATTCCCCGCAGAAAATGGATATGAGAAAGAATTTACCCCGAATCTTCTACTCTCTGGGCGGTCACTTTTACAATAGAGACGTCTTGTTGAACATTCAGAAAAGCCATTTTGTAGAACTTGTGGGTCAATCAGACCCGATCTTGTCTGGATCAGTTTGGAAATTCTACAAGAAATAAACGATCAAATCACCGTGTTTCGAATCGAATATTTCGTCAATCCCATTCGGATCCAATTCGAGTTTAAAAAAACCGTGGTTTGCATACTTCTATCTAATATAATTGAGAGAATTGTTTGAATGATACATAGTATCTTCAGAAACTAATGTTATTAAAGTTAATATTCAGTGTCGACATGCCGTTTATGTTCTCTGATTTTAGCACTCGAAGAGTGCCAATATCGCATATGATGTATTTACGAAAATAGAGCAAAAATAATACCATGTGAGGCACCAAAATCTGTGTTGACTTGTGTTAGTAGGGGAAACATGCTTCGATACGATATCACTCGGCTTTATTTTAGTTTAAATCTATCCCAGACGAGGAAAAACTCGAATCAGAGAACTTATGTTAACCCCATCGTATAATAATATATCCCCGTGTACATATGAGACGTTAATAGATTCACTTTCGACACCGGATGAGAAATCTTCCGTACAAATTGCTTTCTGTGGCGAAGGAATGTAGTTCTTGCTTTCGCAGACAGATGTCGCCAATTCGACCACTGTGACAATAAAGACGGACTGCGGATCTCTTAAGACGAATAGTTTCTATTCTTCGGAGATCTTCATTCGGATAAGATAAGTGGTTGGGAAGAAGAGAATTCATTCTTTTCGCCCAACTCTTATCAGAGGAAAATCCATTTCTCTGAGGAAACTCTTCTCTTATGGGGCAATTCCTCTTCGCTGTGTAATCATATCCGATGTTCGCACGTGAGAGTAAACTTATAAGAATTCAATCTACTCGTTGAAAGAGATCATTCCTTGATATGAACGAGTGAGATTTACTGCCCATAGCTGGAAACTAAACGTACTGATCTTTTTCAGATTGGTATTATTTATCTCAGCTATCTTTCAGCTAAAGAAATTCCCAAACGATTCTCTCGAATCTCGCATTTCTATATGGTAAACAAAGTGTTAGTTGTTGTTAGTTGTTTGCTGGGGCCAACGTAATTTAGGTGCTCCTGGAGATTACCGCTCTTTTAATCCCCTTCTTTCAGTTCCTTCGGTAACTAGAAGACTCTACCCTTGACAAACGACATACGGAGGGTGATTTCAATCATTAATTCTTTAACAGTCGCTTTTTGTTTTTGTTCATTACAAATGGGACTGTGTTATGAGCATTATATTAATATTCTCATTATATATATTATCGATTGACTCTCTTTTTACGTAACAGGAAGACAGAATTTAGGGAACACCCTGATACTCCTTTTAATGCAATTACAAATTATACAAGAGGTTCGGTATTGTCATGCGACTGTGTTCCATCGATGCCTTTCATCCATAATCCAGTGGAATAAAGGAAGATGAGGTTGGAGAAAAGGTGAATGTAATTTATTGTATATCTGTCCTGATAATTTTTAATTTGTACGTAAGATACTTTGTTCCTAATGTGATGGTTATGAAAGCTTTACTTTACTGTTTTTCTTTCTTAAGGTCAAAGCAGTTTGAAACGTAACATTTATATGATAAAAGCTCAATATGAAATATAATTTTAGAAATTAATTCCAGTTTTGGCAATTTTTTCGTTGATACATTCAAGCTGAATTTTGATAATAAAAAAAGTGCCAAACGGGGAAACGATCTCCTAAATCGTACCGTACTTGGATTTCAATTCTTATTTTATACATCTATTTGGGAGGAAATTTTCGAAAAATTATTAACCAAGAGAACGCACTTCATAGAACGATGGAATATTAAAACCGCATATTATGCCTTTTTTTTAATATAACGCAAAATAAGGCACCGAAAAGGTTGTGAGAGTGGTGGAGAAGAGGTTGAGCATGTATTACACCTTACTTTAAGTTCAGAGTATGTATCACAATGTATTTTTGTGTAATGTGTAAGTCACAAACATTCTGGTTAACTGATGATGACGAGATGTCCTCTAAACCGATAGCGTTTTAAAGAAATTATATTTTTAAATTTTATTTTTAAGTCAAGTTTTGTTTTATTTCATTTAAACATAGATCATTTTCATCGGGTCATTTCATCGGTTAAAATCAGTTAATTATAATGAGTCAATATGTTTGCAAAACTGGCGCGACATAGGCAAACTTCCTATACTAATCTATTTTCCACCTTTTGCTTCAACATTTTAAGCCAATACTTTGAACTCAAATGAGAGATCTTTGCAAACATGTTTCAAATTAATCCGGTGTTTTGCATTCCGTGATTACGGTGGTAACCCTTTTATTTCCAAACTATAAAAGGCTTTTGCATCCGTTTTTCCGCGTTTACAGAAAACGACTTTTCCACGAAACCGTGATTACTTCCGATTGCTTCAAAGAGAGTGCATTTCGGTCTGAAAACCCTTTCGTTTGATCTTCTTTTGGCGTGCAAAAGCGCGCATCCTCTTTACCGATTCATTGGAAAATATCAACTATGATAATGACTCATTTTCTTTATTTTCTCTGTCAGCGGATAGAATCTCCAAAAGTGTACTCTGCCTCATTCGCCAATGCTACATACTACGAGTTACATTTTAATTATTTTTTATTGTTATTAAAGATTGCTAGAGTATTAATATAGTCAAGTGGCAGCCTTGCTCATTAGTCCAAAATCTTAAAAAATATACCACAATTATTAACAAAACATGCAAACTGGTAATTTATGATTTTTGTTGCACCCTTCCCCTTCTATCAATCATCTCCGTTAACCTATTAGAACACTATTTACAGATAGATCCATTGTTACCGTTCACATTAGTTATTATTCATAAGCGAAGAAACCAAATTTAAGAACGTAGTAACTATGCATTAACATATACATACAATTATGCACACTATTATTACAATGCTATGTTTAAAATCATTAATTGTTATAAAACTATAAATCTCTGTCTAAACTCATTACCTGTTTTCGGTAAGGGCTTGAAAGCACCTTCTAGGAACACATTCCCTTACTCCTATATTAAGAGAAAATTATGTAACCACATCCATCATTTGTTTATTTAATTTTAACTTCTCATGTAAGTAGTAATTCAATGAAAGATTTTATTTCTTCACCAACTTTTTCTAACTAACTTAATTCAAACGTTTCGTGTCTTTTTTTATCTAAAAGAAGATGAATAATAAAGTGGTTGGATTGGTCTCGTCGCTATACTTTTTAGGTAACATTTACATTTACGCACGCATCCCGCAAGCCGCCAAAAGCGTATGGCAGAGGGTGCAAAAACACCGGTATTCCTTCTAATTCTAATTATTATTAATAATTATTACTCTAATTAATTATAAATCTAATGCATTTAAATTTATATGACGAAGGGTCAGATGTAAGGAGAGACTTTCTCGCCCTAAATAAAGTCCATTATTATTATTATTCCTTTTAGATTCTCAGACGCTCTGCGGTAAAACGACTAGAAGTAGCTGTCTCTTCTCGCGATTATTTCATAGTAAAACCTTTTTGTTTTCTCTCGGAGCTCGCGAACGTTATTAGTAGGGGTACCAACATCAACGATCTCGTCGAATGCATCTGTATTAATATATTTTTCGAATAACTTCCGTCTAAATTCAAGTCTTCTGTCCTTGAGCGAAACCCACCCGAGGGAATGTATCCTGACCTGCTATCCTGAATGAATCTAACACTGCTGTCGGATCTGAAATTTCCTTTAACAACCCTTGCTGCCCTAAACTGAACAGATCGAGGACTAATTCCACCTCGTGAAGATCTCGCACCACACCACCACAATATAAGATTTTATACTCATCTTTTGTATTCACTCTGGTTTTTATTGGAACCTTAAATTTTTAAAATAAACCGTACTTCATAGCTAAATTTAGTTTTCAGAAAGGAGAGAACGTCGTAGAATGAGTTAGATGCCTTCTATCACAGAATATGAATGAAAAATTTGTTCAAAACCATGTTACATCTATGTTCTTTTAATTGGATTCTTGTACAACTTTCTCATGCTTTCGTCTACACTATGAAATACCTAAGATTGGACTCTTCAATTTCTTAACAAATTCTTTTTACTCGTTTATGGACGTACATACATTGAAGACGACTAAAACTGGTTTTTTTTATAGAAGGGGGTACTTTCTGATCAAAACGAGCACCGTGGGCGGATGTAACGTGGACTAAATTGGAAAATTTTCCGAGCGAAGTAAACCGTTTCCTAAGGTCTTTCAGCGGTGACAGGAAATCCATCAACGTCACCATTAAATTTCGTAAGGAACGGTTTATTGAAACTTAGACGTCTTTTCTTTATAGTACACTCGCCTTCCTTCGCCGAACAGCTTGAAACGTTTACCCTCTTCTCGCGTGTAAATTCATCTCTCACTCAGAATTTAATGCTCATTTTCTGAAAAATATACAGAGAGTTACAGGATGTGATTTATTTAGACAAAGTTATTTCAGTTCCCCATTTCGCTTCTTATTGCATTCTGATGATAAGGTCACCGTTATCCTTGGTTTTGAGATTTATGAAGTTGCCTAATTTATTTATTATTATATTTATTTTCAAGTAATATTACATTCATAAATACATTTTAATAGAAAACATAAAATGTATACAAAACAACATAGATAAAATTCTGGTGATAACGAAAAGATTTTTAAAATCTTGTCCGGCTATCTAAAATTACAACTAAATCAGCAAATCAAAGGAAGAAAGAGACATCACAAAAGCTACGGATCACAGATGCATAGTTTTTAAAATTTTATACATAATATTCATAAAAATTTAGAAAAAATAAAATAATTATTACATAAACTTTAAGTACCCATATTTATATATTATTTATTTATTATGTTTATTACATAAGGTTTAATATAATGAGAGAAAAATACATAATATGGTTTTGGATGTGGTAATAATACCAATCTTATATATAGTCTAGCTGAAGCGCCCGTTCATTCTCAACGGGGATATATAAATTAGCATTAGACAATATATTAGGTAATAACTTGTGCAGAGGAGAATCAAACGTCTCTCACTTAGCTTGGATCAATGAAAATGTTATCCTAAACGAAAATGTTTAATCTTTTCAAACTTCTTATAGTTGGAATCCAAATCTAGAATCCACGATAAGAAAAGGAATCGTCTTAGATTTTCTTTCTTTAGGAGTTTCCTCAACTGTGTAAGATGATTCTTCCTTGGGATTTTTCCTGGGTGCACGTCGTCTCGTGTAATAATTACCCATTTTCTTATGTTTCTATTAAATTTACTTATTAAGATAGTATTGCTTAGCTTCACATTGAATCCTATAAGGGAGAAAATTTTGAAACAATACTACTTGCGGTCTGCTCATGAATACAAAAGATCGCCCGTGTAAAAATGAGGTGCTTGATTAAGTTATCATTTACCCGAAATTCCATTGTAATACGTGGTATTAGACGATTACAGGTTCGACAGTAGCGTTACGTCCATGATAGAATCCCTCGGTTGGAATTCACTTCAGGAGAGAAGAAACGATTACCGAAGGAAACTTTTCGAAAAGTTCCTCGGTTCCGAACTTAGGGACGAGGTGAATGAAATTTTGATTCCGGTTAGTAATGAGCGCGATCTCCGAGAGGCATCAACTAAGCGTTATAAGGAGGAAATAGCGAGGACAGATGGTTATTTCTGGTCGTTCTTCCCGCGAGCTATTAGAGAAGCTAATAGGGTCGATTAGAATATAAAGATGGTGTCATTACACCCCCTGCCATACGCCACTGGCGGCTTGCGGGGTACTCATCTAAATCTAAATCTAGGGAAGTAGAGTCAAGGTTCAGGTAACCACTGCCATACGCCGAAATACTGCACATAGTATACATTTATCAATTAAAAGTTTTTCCAGTGATAATCATACGTAGTAGCTTCATTATTTTCAAATAGAATTGGCGAAGTCGAGGTGATAAAGTAACGTTCCCTAAATGATCGTACGTTGCCTCCTGAGAATCAACACTGCAAATTGATGGTAAATGCAAACTGTAAAATTTCAGAATATCGCCTGCTAAGTACATACATATACTATCATTCGTTTTTAATCATTACTTTCACATGGACCTAAAATCACTCTGTATTCTTATGGAAAAACGCAATACCTCGGTTTCAACATTCGTCGTCAAGGGGACTCGTTTATAGTCTCAAAATTTCACGAAATTTCCGATTATTTTAACCGAATCCTCGCCATTTCGACCCGATAACGATATTTCTCGACCAAAATAAGAATCTTGATTCATTTCTCTTTCTTTTGGTGCCTCTCTCTATTTCGTAAGCCTATTATTTCTAATTTAATTTTGCAAAAGAAATGTAGCCTGCAACTGATAAAACTGAGGTTTACGAGCATTTTTTATGAGAACGGTTTTATGTGTTTGGGATCGAACTGGGGACCTGCAGGAAAATAAAAAGTAGCCTATTATCTGCGCAGGGAGTACATTTAACAATCATGTAAGTTTGAAATTTGTGCCATTTATGGTTCTCGAGTTTTAGGCGAACATACATACACACACACATACATACACACACACACACACCTTATTTTATTATATTAGACTATTTGCCCCGTGCGAAACTTTCCCAGACGACACTAATACTCAAGTTCCCACCCAAATACACTTCAACAAACACTAATCGCTACAGAAAGATACACAAAAAATAAAACATACCTAAAAACACGAACCTTCATATTCTTTATAGTATCAGTGTCTGTTTCGATATACCTCGTTTGTAGCGATAAATACCGCTACCTACACATCCAGTAACGAAACTCAATGGCCAAGTAAAAATCCTTGCGTTTTCTAATTCCTTACCAAATGAACCCAAACAAAATCCCTATTATATTAGTGAACGTGAGAGTATAAATGATATTGAATGTTTAAAAAATTTTCTTTTAGCAGTATAATCACGAAAAGTGCGCGTCATCACTATAACGATACATGTACCTTATCCTATACTGAATACCTCAATTCACTCAATGCATTTATGACTAAATGCATTATGGTACAAAATATCACTGCCAGCTTTACCTAAACTCTGTCGTTATAAATACCACTTCCTTTTATACCGGCAATGATGTGTCAGTTAAATAACAAATATAAAACAACGAAAAATACCTTCTACATCCATGTTATTTATTATCATATATACCTGAATTTGGACCTGACGCCAGGGAACTTTAATCTCTCTTCTTTAAGAAATGAATGGGATACACTGAACTTTATTCCGTACTCTTCCCTATTCTTTTTCTGCGCTAGAAAGTTAAAAAGAGGAGACGCTCCCATAATATGCAATGATATCTATCGAAATTTGTATGGGTTCGACTACAGACTATAAATTGCATCTTTCTTAAGATATATCTTCTCAAGGTATGGAGTAGAACTTGACAATGTTTTCTTGCAACAGTTTTCAAATAATTGATTATCGTATCCTGGTATGATGATAGCATATGTGAATTATATACATCTTAGAATTTTCAAGTTTCCGGAATAATACGAAGTTCTTCTCCAGGAGATTTAAACCCCACTGGATTTAAATAATGTCTAATAAGTAATGTATAGTATTTGTGGAATTATGGGGGAGTAATAGGAAACAGTTGCATTGGAATCTATTCGTAAATGTTTGCTTTGGACCTATTTGGGTCTTAAAAGCTCCTATATTCTCCATTCGTATAAAAGCAACTTAAATCATATCATCAATAATATTAAATGCATACAAATAAAATCCTAGAGTTATTTTATAAGCACTTACTATCCTAAAATTATGAGTATCGTTTCTGGTTCATTTCCATAGAATGAAAGCTTAAATGCATACCTATATACAAACCATTAAGACACCTTAGGCTCGGAGGGTCTTGAACCCCTATACTATATTTCCTTCTAAAGTCTTTGGAGAGGATAATTTCACTTTTACACAAATGGCATTACTAATTTAATCCTACATCTATTTTCCCCGCTGAGAATCAATGCGCAATTCAGCTAGTTAGTATAATTACATCTTATTTTATTATACATCTATTTTATTTAAATCTCGGTGTTACCAGTCTAGCACGCTATCTCTTCCACCACTTAGACAGGCACATTCAATAGTCTAATATTCAATAGTCACCTGGAGCAGTTACAAAAGTTTGTAATTATGTTTCTTCAGATTTATCACTTTTCTATTCTTGGAGGAAATAGATAGTAATTCTATTTGTCTTGAAATCAGAAAGGTTACCAGTAGTAGTAGTAGTACTATTCGAATAGAAAAGATAAATATGGCTTTGAAGTAAATAGTTGCTGAATTAATTCGCTGAGGTGCTGATAATAGTTTATATTTTCATTGATATTTACAATTTTAGTAGTGAATTTAACATTGCTTCTGTAGATAAGTTTTTTCTCATTTCGCAAGTGGGACCCCACCGGATACCTAATAGGAGATCTAAGCGAGAGTCTGACTGATAATTCTTTCATCTTTCAATAGAAACATCGCTCATTGTAATCCTGAACTTCATTTCTGAACATATTTAATGTTATACTCTACATTATATACCCTCAGATTAAACTCTTTTTCTGTTTAGTAAAATTTTGTAATTTATAACAATTTTTTCATTGCAGTGATGCCAAACATTACACTTTCCAGTCTTGAGGTATGTTAAAGACAGCATCCCGTTATCAATCTAAGCATTACTTTAAAAAGTCATGATATCTTAGTCTTAGGAAGGCAAGAATTAAGCAATTTAACAAAGCAAGCAAATCAAAGCTGCCGATGACGAACTAGATTCCTCGCCACCGAGGATTGTTTTAAATGGATGTAAATGAAAACTCGTCTATTTTAAATTCCATTTGAGATAAGATTTTTCCGCCGACGTTCCGCATCAACGTTCATTGTGTGGCACATTTCAAAGCGATTCAAAGTAATGTAGAAAGAAGGAGATAACCGACAAAAGGTCCCGCACAGAATTAAAAGCTTCGAGTGAGTGGATTTTTTAATCCAAGGCTTTCAGCGCATTCTTTTGATATCATTCCCTTCCCACGCATTCGAACATGGCAGTTCTGCCTTGACATCCATCAGATATTTCGAATTAGTTTATCATCTTTATTTAATTCACATTACTGTGATCTATATTTAGCGTTGAATCTGCTGAGGACAAATCCTGATTTTCCAGAACGAGATAAGTGCTGAGTGATGGATGAATATGAAATTTGATAAAAGCCTTCAATCTTTAATCTCTCCTGTATATGTTTTGCTGGGATTTCCTTGAATTGACCGTCATTCAAATGCTCACAAGTGATTTCGTCAGTCTCTCGAAAGCTCCTAAAACTCTATTGGAGTACGATCTTCGGTTGATAAACATTTCGAAGAATATATGATATTATTATATTTTCATTGGTGTTTCGACTTCAAATACTGTTTCTTTGATGTAACGGTCCAAGGTATTGTGGCACCTCAAGTGAGAAATAATTTAAGCACCCCACTCAGTAATTTTTTAAAAATCCTAACCAATCTAATAAGTATTTGATCAGTATTTCTTAAGAACATTGAATTAATAACTTTTATTATTGGCACTTATATTTTGTGAAGGTCTTAAAAATAAAGCGCAAGTTATGAGGGTTGGTCCTTTAATATTTAGCGTTATCTGCTTCCCACTCAATATTCAAAACGACCAAGTTATAGTACAGAATCTATGTTTTACTTCTAAAAATCACCAAGAACTTCACGATAATCTGAAAAATATTGATCGAGGATAACCTCAAGTCTGTTGTACATTTTGACGGTGACATCTATCACGAAAAATCCATATTTCTGTAATTTTCTCACTAAATTATTAGGAAATACATTACTAATAAAGTAAAACTTGTTTAAGATACTCCCGCAATTTTCGTAGGTTGCGCTCCCTTTCCCACGACACACGTGTTCAATACAGCTGAAGCCGCTCTGCTATTCGCCCATAACACGGATTTTTCCCTTCCTAACATTCAATGTAACCCACAATCCTTAGTTAAGTCCAATGATCGAATGTTGTTAACATTATCGCCGTCCTCCGCTTCTTTTTTATTTTCCCTTGTTTCTTTTTACTCTTTTATTTGGAATGATTAATTTTGTGTGAAGAAATTAAAGATATCGCGAAGCAGAACAATATTCATCACACTCTGGGAGCCGATACTAGGTCTGATATAGAGTGAATGAGATCTTCCTTATCACTCTCACCTTAGGACAGAAAGTAAGATCTCAAACCTCAGGTTGTAAACACGTTTTGCCCGAAAAGCGGACCATTGTTTAAAAATATGTCAGGAATTCAAACAGTATTACAAAATACTGCACAGTATTATAAATACTTCGTGGACTCTCTGTATACGGCCGTGGCAAATAAAGCATGATAAAGAAGATTCTTTTTCGTTTTTAAGGTATAAAGCACTTATTCATAATTTAAAGGGACAAAACACTCCTTTCGTTTTCTGATGTAAAAGAAATTGGTGAATTTTGCTTATTACGCTACCCATCTCATAACGCAGTTTTCGCTCGATTCCCTGAAAAGCGTATTAACGTGGTTTTATTTAAGCCACAAACCCTATTGACCCCTTAACTTGATTATCTTAATTTTATACCCCATCCCTTTTTCACTACATTCTCTTGTCCATCAATCTAGTTTTAATTTCGTCCACTCTGTCCTCTATATATTGAAGACCGCCTCATCGGTAAGTGGAGAAGGTCTCCTGAGAGCGGGGTCAATACTTCGGGAAGGAATTGAGGTGACACATCATCCCAATGGATGTCTACTGGACTCCATTCACTTACTAACCGTTTTCGGACCAACGCAGCATTCTCCTTTAGAAGATTTTAAAATAAGTGTAGAAAAAGGTTTTCCTTTATTTATCATAATCTATGTATATTTTTTGTTATCTACCAGTAGTTTTGTGCTTCTCTTTCGAAAGTTTTTCTTGTGTATCTCTAACTCGAGAAACAATTTAAAATAGCGCGTCACTTATGATCGCCCATTAATTACTTTTTTATATGAAGAATGGCAGCTGAAAAACTTTGGAAGATTTGGGAGAAAATGTATAATGAGTAATGAGATGCAAGGCTGGATAATAATTTTTCGAATGGCCTTTTTGAGAAAATAAATATCACGAATCAGAGGAACTGTTTATCTCTTTATATTATTTCTATATCTCTATCACTTGTTAGATTAAAACGTCGCTTTTGGGTTACAATTAAGAAATAATCAGTGTAATGGAATATAATGATATAAGCAGAGTGGATCTTGGGCTGTTTAGCGTTGTCTCGGAGAGATCGTGATACTCTATATCCACTGTTTTAAAAAAATCGTTATTCTTCCTATATTGTCTATCTGGTATAATCTGATTCATAGTAGAGTGAAAATGAACTAAATTAGGTAATTAAGAAGCTCTCTTGCGCAAAAAGCAGACCATTCTTAAAAATATAGCTTATTGCAACCAGCATTATACAACCCAGTCATAACGCTATCTCGCCTAAGACGCTGTTGTCGCCCCAAATAGCGTCTTAACAGTATGTATGCATGTTGATTATATGTAGTGGTGCTGTACGAAGTGTAAAAGGAAGCAAATGCACTAGGCTACTTTTCAGCGGGAGTACATGATGAAATGTCTCCAATTTCTGGAGTTCAGACGAGCAGAAGTAAAGGGCGTTATGAAATCGTCCATCATCTTCACTCGAAGATGGTCTCCTTCCGAACTCTTCCCACCGCACGTCTTTTTTTTCTTGTCGCGAAGAGAAAAATGTACTCAAATTGGAAAAGAATTCTATCTTTTCTAACGTAGATCTCAGAATTTGTATTTTCTCCGTCATACCTTCGCCGTCTTTTTCGAGAAAATCGTTAGGAAATGGAACATAAAATACATGCAAATCGGTTGTGACTGATCTAAGTTTTGGTGAAAGGAAAAGAAGATGCTCATCCATAACGTGCTTTATTGAACTCACGATCAAAATTATATCTCATACATGACGATTTTCGATCTTCTATCATTCCTGAAAGTGTCTTAAATTCATGAATTGCCTGTATTATTTTGGACGTCCTGGTATCGAGCCAACGTCAGCATCACAATTTTCTTGGTGTTTATCGGTCGGGTTGCATTTATTATGCACATGGGTGGTCTGAAAAGTTTCCGACATTTCTCAATTTTTCTGAAAACTTTCTGAAGATTTCTGAAAAAATCTAGGTCGGAAACTTTTCAAACCACCCTCGTATATGTGTAAAGTCTATAGCTCTTGCGGACCAAGGGCAGAGTTTCTCTCTCATGTATATAACTTGTAAGATAATATTAAAGCCTTTTTGTAGCGAGATTATTGAAATAATCTCATTTCACTGTGAATGTTAGACATTAATTCTCGCAAACTGAAGACAGTCAATTAAGAGAGGGTCAGAGTCGTTATTGAAGAGAATACAAATACATATCTTTTCAGCCTGCTACGACTTAACTTAAGATTTCTCGTAAGAATCGGATGCCTCGGAAGTATCTCAAAGGAATAAAAATGAACAGATAAGATCGTATAAATTATTCCGATTTATTCGGAATACGAACCTCGTTGATTTGATTTAATTCGTATTTCTTGTAATTATGTGCAGCCATGATAATCGGCCTGATTAATTCTTTCCCGATCCATTCTTCAATAAAAAAGAACAGAACTCCAACCAAAACATATGGAAGTCGTTCAAGAATTTGAAATTCTACTCCTTTGTGATTGCAAAAGAAGGAGATTAAGTTTTTATACTTTCTGAAAGGCACAAGCGGAAAGTAGTCACAAGAAAATATTCACAAATACGTTTTTATAGCACAGAATTCAATAGTGTCGAAGTATATTATGGCTTTAAGGGAAAAATAACCTTAAAAAGACCTGATTTTTAGCTTTATGCATTCGATTGAATTTATTTGATTGTAACAAGCTAAATGCTACGGATTAGATCACCATATGTCCGGTATTCCTGGAAACTTTATTTAAGTATAGAGAATTCCCCATCATTCTTGCTAGTAAATCTCCTTAGGCAATTAACTTTCAACATCTCTTGTAGGCAAGGTATTTTAAAAAGTTAGATAAGCGTCTGAACGTGGATCAAATCAATAAAGATGGATATTGTTTTTTTCTCCTTTTTTAATTTTCTACCTGAAACTTTGATGGCTCATTTTTATTCAAATATCCTTCTATCCAAAACTGCTTTACTAATCAAATTATTAATACATTAAACCATAATTGCTTCATCATATCTAATCTTCAAGATCCTTAATTTAAACTAGCATTGCAGTGCCCCCTTCTGGTAAGCAGTAGAAAAAAATAAGATTCGAGCTCCAGTTGTGAAATGTTACAAGAAATAAACGGACAAAGCATGAGTGGAGTTAAACCGAATATTTAGTCAATTTGATTGCAAGTGAAAAATCAGGATTTGCACATCACTGCTTAAAATGTATTACGTCTTTCTTTAACGTATTTTTTTCTAAATGTATTTAGCAATCGCAGTCGAGATCTTCCTTTTTCTCAGGATATCCCAGTCATAAAGCATACACGTCCTTTGTGATTCCTATTTTTTGAAGTAGTTTTAATCTCACATCGGCTTAAGGTGCATCTTTTGGAAATGACGAATGAGGTTTTCCATAAAATTGCAGAATGAGAATATACTAAATACAAGTAAAATCTCTCTCTCTCTTTCTCTCTTTTTATATATTTAACACAGTTACCAGCAGTCCCATTCTGATTAAATCCCTCGAGTAGCACTTATGAAGACCATAAACTTAATAGATAAATTTCGGGATAAAATCGTGCTAGCACTGTTGTTAGAAAGTAATGTAACACCTTGATTTGAAAGTAAACCAATTCGTGAAGAGAAATGAATGCATTATAACTTAGCATGAATATTTTGGATGCTTCCCAACGTTTAGTGTCTTCGTCTAATCTTTGGGAATCGTCCAAGTGTTAGTAGTTTCCAAGGAAACCGAAGATTAAACATGGAGTTGGTTTCCTCTTTTTGGATATCCGCGATGACCACGACACCCTCTCTTGCAGAGTTCCCTTTTCGCAACGTATCCTTAGACCGCATCGCATCCTATTTCATGGAACTGCTTATGAAATATTCATCAAACTCCTCTCATTATTCTCTCTATCCCTAAGATGTTTCACCCACTAAACCGGTCACCGAAGACAGTTCACACGCTAGAATATTTATCCGGAAATATTTCACCCAAGGTTTTTGCAGGCAAAGACTCACGCAAAGACTCGGATCACCCAAAGATGTAAACCTAATACATATTATGATTCACCGAATTTTACGATATAAAGAGATTGCCATAACTGTGTCTAACCTTGCGTTTGTGTCCAAAATATATATCCATCACTTTCATTAGTAAGATACTTCATTTGTTCATTAATGGTTAATTATACATTTAATAATCTCCACCCAATTAATACAAACCACGCAACAACATATTTATAACCATCTATTTATATATCTTACCAATACTATTACCTTACTAATATGTAAATGGTAATGTACAAAGTTGTATTGAGAATGAGTTACTAACTCATATTCAAAGAACAATAAATGATTATCAGTTAAATATACAGATAAAGATTCATTGTCGCTACATATTTGTAAGGTCACATGGGCAGTATAAGACATAGAAACTATTCATTCATTAGAACATTAGTTCTGGAAAATAACGGACATTACATGACATATGTATCACTCTTTCATAAGCCATTCAACCTCTATGATCCGATCTTTCCTCATTCTTCTCTGTATTAGTAAATGAAGGTGTATTTCTTTCACAGAAACTGTATCGCAGTCGATGCCACGGCTTTTTATATTTTATTCATGACATTTTTTCGCTTTGGTTCATCTCTTCTTCACCTCTGACTGCCTATGAGACTGAATTGCGTACGTATTCCATTTGAAGAGAACAACTTCGTTGTGAGATTAATCATTTATGGACGCCTTATCTCCGTTCCGTCTCAATTCTCGTGGCTATCGTACACTCGTTTAATCGATTCTCTCCCAACACTTACATACGAACTGATTTATAAAAGCCTGTGAATGAAGAAACTGGGTTACTTCGCTTATTGGAAAGCTATTTAGATTTACTGAGATTTCAGACCCTTTTACCTTAAAATCTGTCCTGTCTATCTTACTGTGTTCCCCTCAAAATGGATTAATGTATCCTAACAGCTCTCCATAAGCAGTCTACGTCGATGAAATATCCAGCCTCTTACTCAAATAGAGAAAAGAAACGGCGGATTACTGACCATCAATGAATCACCCAATGCGCATTTCGGCGGATATGCCACCCTTTTCGGAGGAAGTTAAAGATTTAAGGAAGAAGCCCTATTGAAATAGTCATCCTACGGAGAGTTTTTCAACCTTTTATTTATTAACAGCCGAATTTCAATTTCATTTCTTTCAAAGGAAGATAGTATAATTATCGTCGTCAAATGGTTTTTATACTAAAAACTACACTAGCATAATTATTGGTTTTTATCACTCGAGTTCATAAGAAATCTTTTTGGAACAAATGTCGAAATTTAAAGCAGCACGTTCGTTCATACTAACATTTCGTGTGTGAATTTCCAAGAAATTCCAAATGAAATTAGTCATTTCAAAATCTGTAACTTGGAAATTAATACATCATGGGAATCTTCAACGAATTCCCGAGGAAAGGATAAATATTTGTTCTCTCGGAAACATATTCCGTCAAGGCATTTCTCAACTCGGTATCAAGATGGAAATTTCTGCTTCTACTGTTCAAGTAATGTGAGAAAGGGGATATAGTTGGATAAAAGCGATTGTTTTGCAGTTAAGTTGTGCTTCTCAGTTGGTTTGGGGGAAAAGAGTTCTCTTTCCATCCCCAAAGAGAGAGTTGCAAATGTTTATCTGTGGCAAAGTGAGTTAACTCTCTGCTTGAAATCTGTTAGTTTGAAGAGCGATATCACTGCCCTCTAATGAAAGTCTTATTATTTCGGAGCCAATAATCCTCTCTCTGTGATTCCCTTTCGTTTACCCCACTTTCTTGCTCCTCGATATTACAGTTAAACCCGTTTGAGACGCTATTCGGAGAACAAATGAATACCGCGTCTTAAGTTTAAAGGAAGTATAATCGTATTGTGTAACACTGGATACCTTACGTAATATTTTTGAAGAATGGTTAAGTTTTAGCAGAAAGAGAGCGTCTTAGTTACTTTATTTTGGTTGTTTATCACTCTACAATGAAGATTTACGAGGTAGAGAATTTGGAAAGAAATTATACGATCTTTATAACGCAGTGGTGAGATGACGTCACGTTCTCTCCAAGTCTGCGCTCAATAGCCCAGAAAACACTCATTTTCTGTTTTTTTTCGATACGTATACTTCTTAAGATTGTGACGAAAGTAAACACCCAAAAGAAACTTTTTAATCTACGTTCTTCCCTGAGTAAAAGTAATATCACTCTGTCTCAGAGATATTATCAGCTCAGACAGTGGATTGGCAGATAGATGTATAGTTCGCTCTGTTTCACAAAATCTTCATTTTATTCTCATAATTAGTCCATCAAAAGAAATGACTCACAAAAAAACACATTAAAGACAAGGAGGGGAGAATTGACAGCGACACTGATAATAAAAAAAATTGTTTATTAAGTGAAACAAAGGATTAGCTATTGTGGGTTTAAATGCATCTGGGGAAGAAAGAATCTGCGGATAGCAGAGCTTTCCAATTTTCATGTATAATATGTTCTTTTTAAAGAGAGCGTGAGAAAATCGCGTCTTAAACGTGTTTTACTGCACATTTCATTTTACTGTACGTTCGTAATGAATAAAGTATTTATTTGATACTTAAACTTTTAACTGAAGAGTGACTTAACGGCTCGAAGTATGGCTGATAGGAATTTTAGTTTGAAGAAATGAATTTTAACAAAAAAGAGATTCATTAATTAGTGAGAAATGGTTACTGAATACACTTTTCCAATCATGTTCTGCCGTTCATCTTCTTTCTCCTATTGATCAATCGTTGCCATAGCAAGCTTTTCTTTAAGCAACGTCCATAGAATAGTGTTTACGAGAATTTAAAATTAGAAATAATTTTTGCGTTGTGAATGAAAGTTAACTGCACTCCAGAATCCTCCAATGTTATAATTTATTCCTGAACATTTTTCTCTCTCTTAAAAACTCATTACAAGTACTATGATAGCTGGATCGACAATTTATTTTAATAAAAAATTTGTTTCTTTTTATATTAAGAAGTTTTATTTTTATTCTTACTATTTAATTTTACAAGCATGAATTTATTTATATTTAATATTTTTAAGCTCTTTCTTTCCTACCTTTTCCCTTGTTTGGGTTGAGTTTACGGAGTTCATTTATGTACTATTATGAATTGTTTCTTTTCCCTTATTCGGTCGTTTTTGCCCGTTGAAGGCTAAAAGTAGCTTTACATCCTTCATGCAACTAAGTATGCAATCCAACACACGGAATATGCTATTCCGGTAGCATACTCTACAGGATGAGAAGACCATTTTTTTTCTTTTGCAGTTACTTGAAAATAGCATCTTGCAGGACTAAGACTAAGGTTTCTTACCTTAGATTTCTTGATCCGTCCCGAAGAAACTATTCTAAAAAGTATGAAAGGGTATATCTGAAATTGATGCGTTGTTATAAGTGTGGTTTTACGTGTACCTATTTGTTTATATAAGTATACTGCCATCGGTGGTTTTGGTGGGGTTTTTCTCCCGACAAGGGCGATTACACATATAGGGAACTTTATGAATAAATAAATAGTTTGATGAAATCACTCATTAGCACGAACCTTATGGTCCATGAAAGAAACATGACGATTTTAACTCTCAATTCCATTTCCTTGAATAAAATTCTAAAATTCTTTATATAAAGTAGTGAAATCTCTAAAAATCACAGAGAAATCAATGTAACTCAGAACTCTTTCATGAACAACATATTTAATTCCACCTCCAGGAGCATGAATAAATAAATTGTTAGATGAAATCACTCATTAGCACGAAACTTATGGTTCATGAAAGAAACATGGCGATTTTAACTCTCAATACTATTTCCTTGAATACCCTTGTGACTTGCTGTGATCGAGAACGCAAGCCTAAACGGCAAATTTATAAGTCAAAGACTTGTCAGAATGAGTGGCATACGTAATAGCAGTTTCATTCTCTCCTCATACAGCTATATTGCCACTAAGGCTCTAAATTCAGCAGCCCTCTCTTTCGTATCTTGTAGTCA
Organism: Pachydiplax longipennis; assembly: GCA_036926295.1. Taxonomy (NCBI): domain Eukaryota; kingdom Metazoa; phylum Arthropoda; class Insecta; order Odonata; family Libellulidae; genus Pachydiplax; species Pachydiplax longipennis. The sequence goes on from JAVFKF010000054.1 coordinate 2,310,808, forward strand.
GGTTTCATTCCGTTGTCCTGCAGATCTGTAGCTAGATCAAGTAATCTTTACGAGTATTATCCTGCAGTTGAGCCTCACACTGCTGTATTTTCCCTGAAGTAGCAGCGTGCAGCGTCTTTCATTCGGGAGCTTCTTGTCTACGCTGTTCTTTCACTTTCTTAGCCTTTGATTTCACATATGCTTCCTTGGAGTCATTCTTATGGTGAGAATCTAACATATTGTACCTGCAGATGGGAAGAGGTGTTAGCGGATGAGGATAGTTCTGAGAGCAACTTGTCGGTTTGCAATATGAAAACACATTTTCCTTGTCCCGGGATAAACCAAATCGGTCACGCGAAAGATCTTGTGATGTTTTCTAACATTAGTAGCTTAATTTAGTAATCACCTTCATTAATTTGAATTTGAATTTTAATCCTTTTTGTAGACTCAATTTTATTTTCAAAGAAAAGTAAAAATAATAGTCTTGCAAAATTGAGAGTCTTTATAAGAAAGAAATTCATTGAGAATTTAATTCTTATCGTCGATTTTATAATATTTTGGCTATTAATTATAAGTAAAAACACACGGTGTTTACACCCTCTGCCACTCGCCGAAATGCGGCTCGCAGGATATTAACGTTGATATATGAGATCTTTAATGAGATATTGAGATTTTCAGTGAAAGTTTCAGTTTTTCGTAACTGGCTCCATTGAGCTATGATAATATGAGATATCTTAGATTCTCTTCTCTACAAAAAAGGACCAAATATTAAATCGTAATTCTATAATCCACATTAAAAATTAATGGGAACTTCAACTAAAAGATGGTTGTTTGTCGTATTAGCGTCTAAAAATAAACATTAAGTGTGTTTCTCAGTTTGTTATTTCGTCTCATTCGGAATAATGTGAGGCCTTTTATCTCATAATAATAAAAATAATACATGCTTGAACATAAAATGGGCTCAGCTAATACATGGAGCCAATATTGCAAATTATTCATATAGCTGATTAGCTATTATAGGCTTGAGAATTTCAATCGTCATCAACTTTGATTGCTATATCAAATTACTAATATTAAAATATCGTCCGCAACTTACCAGATTACCTACATACATACAATACCTTCAATTCAGAAACTAATTTCAAGTAACACACCTATACCAAAACCCTTCTAGCTCATGAATGATTTCGTAAGCATTTTCGTTGCTGTAAACGAAGCTTGGTTGCTACAGACGCTCAAACACTATCTGGAAAATGTTTTTATGGCCTTCCTATTTCTTTGAACTTTTGGGTGTCGAATGATTGAAAACATACTATGTTCACTATGAGAATACTATTCTCCATATGTATTTATGTATGTATATAGTTTTAAGTAGCGTCAAGATTGTCATATAAATTTAAAATTATTAATCAACCGAGTTATCGTCAGTTCTTTGCATTCTGCTGGCAACATAATATTATGTGACTTTACCTTTTCAGTCAGTTATCAGAAGTGTAATATTTGCTGGTAATTGACAACTTTCTCCTCAACATCTCAAAGAAAACAAACACTGAAATAAGGAAAACGTTAACGTTCACTGGTGAGTAATTTCTTTTCGATCATAGTCATTCGTTTCGTTAATATACGAAGATCTTTTAATATACAAATAGATAAAAATTTCAAAGGGATGATACGTCGTCATAATCGGTTTTAATGACTTAATATAATTGTTCCTGAATCAAAATATCTAAATCTACATATGCACCTTGCAAGCCGCCTTTCGGCGTGTGGCAGGGGTGCAAGCACCATGACTCTATTTTCCTAGTCAATTATTTTCGCGTATTGTTCTCGGAAAAAATGAATTCTTGAATCGACTGGTTCTAGCATCTATTTCTCTGATCTTTCTCGCGGTATCAGAACGGCCTATATAGCAAGGAGGGCGCATAATATCGGCTACATTTTCTATGAATGTGTTCTGTCTGAATTTATCTAGTAATTTAAATCTCTGATTGAGCCTTCTTTCTTCTAAATATTCCCATCCTGCCTCCAGAAGCATCTGAGTAACACTTACCGATTTATCATAGCAGTTTTTTTACAAAGCGTATTGCCTTTCGTTGTATCTTTTCTATCTCGCGAATACAACACTTTTCAGCAGGGTCCCATACTACACTGTACTATATGCATACCTGAGGTGAGGCCTAACTAGCGCAAAGTAACATCGCTCGCGGACTTTTTCTTCGCTTTTACCGACTATTCTTTTGACGAAGCCTAATTTCTTAAGAGCTCGCCCACATATGTAATGGACGTGGGTACTCCAAGTTAAGTTATTCGTGAGGGTTATTCCGAGATATTTTGCCGAATCGACAGTTGATAATGTTTTCCCTCGAAGGCTATTTGAATTATGATTGGCAAAGGATTTTCTTTCGAAAAAATTAACTACCGAACACCTCTCTATGTTGAGCTCCAATTGCCAGTCGTCGCACCATTTGACAATTTTATCGAAATCATTCGACAGGCTTAATCTATCGTCATTACTTTTTATTTCTCTGTAAATAACCGTGTCATTAAGGTCGCTATTGTATATTAAGAATAATAATGGTACGATTACGCTTCTTTGTGGGACGCCTGAGGTCACTTTGACTAGGTTGGAACTAATACCACCTAATACTACTCGTTGTTCTCTATCGGAAAGGAAGTCTTTTATCCAGCTTATTACTTCTTCGTTGATACCCGCAAGTTTTAATTTGTGTAACAATTTATGATGTGGGACTTTAAAAAGGAATTAAAACAGCCATTTAATCAAATGCATTTATGCTCCGTTAAAAAATTAGTTTACATAAAAAAAGGAATTTTCACTAATTTACCGAATTTTTGAGCTCATTGGTGAGGCCAAAGACGAATTTTAATAGAGCCGTGCATTTGCACACCTGTTATTGCGCCTAAAAGGCAACTTTTCCAACTTAATATTATGTTCCCGCTACTAAAAATTTTTATTTTTCGGTACGCCCTACGTTTCAGTTAGAGTTTATTTAGTGGTAACTGAATCCGATATGGAAATGACAGTTGTCTCAATATCTATTGAAATGAGAAATAAGTGTCCGGTAATTTTAAATTGAAATGGCAAATTAATAAATTAATCGACTACAACGCATTTAAAATTGTAAGAATAAGATCGACTTTAATATCAGGGATAGAATTAAGCAAACGCGACGGAATTAGTTAAGTTTATGAATTTTGATGAACGGGGGATCAAAATCTCGCAGCAGAGAAAATAGAAATTCGCGTGTAATCTTATGGAAACGTATTCTGGGCTCCTGGATTCGAACCCGAAAGATTCAAGTCAAATGAAATAGTATGGTCTCCAAATCAGGGAAGTGTTTCTTAGATGGGTTTTCCTTTCGCTCGGGAAGCATCATCATCACATCATTAACCTCTTCGTTTCTCTTTCTAATCCTTCATCTAATCCAAGCATCATTTGCTTTCGAAGATCACTTTTCTCAGAGCTGTCTCAATTAACCTCTATAAAAACAACCATATAACCTTCATTTTCTTTCCTTGACTAATCCTCATTCTAAGAAATCACAATCCTTTTTCTCGTAAAATCAATTTGGTTAGCCTCACTTCATGGAATTTCATGCAGCGATTAATCCTACAGTAGCCGCGTACGAGCAGTAGCTAAAGTCCATTCTCTGTCGTGAAGGGACTATTTAAAATATATTGGTGCTTGTATTCTTTCAGAGGAAAATGGCGGATTGTTGCTTAAAAGTATTAATTTGATCGAAATTATTTGGAAAATTATCAGCTACGAGTTTCAGTGAAGCCGGATATTACAGAGTGATTTAATTTAGGCCAATTTCTAGCATAATTCTGGAACGAGCAAAAACCTTACCTTTCCAAGGAACGCGGGATTTTGTTCCGGTTTCGTTCGAAATGGTGTCTTTGGGTCTCAGCTTCAAGAAACAGAAAAAATTTACATCAATTACTTCCTCAAATCATTCTCTTTCCGTTTAAACTATTCTCTCTGCAGGTGGAAATTTCTACGGCAAATGTCCATGGAAATGAATGGGAATGTTTTGGCAGAAGGCATTGAGAAAAGTAGTCGCATATTAGTTTTCGTCCAGCACGAACTGACAGCTGGAAATTATCTGAAAAAGTAGTTAATTTATATTCTGTGCAAGTACAAATTCCTTAAATTTATATATAACATAAGAAAAACAATTTTTCTTACGTAAGTGATGCAATTTGCAGCCTGGGCTGCGATCATTCGAGGATCTCCATCTAAGCTGTCGTCAATAATATTGATTTAAATATAAACAATGTATGGTTGTATAAAAAAGAATGGAAAAACATTAGTAGTGGGTGTAAAAAGAACCTAAGGTATTAACTTATTATTATATTATGAAAATGAAATACTCAGCAGGATGACAGCCACAAAGAAGGGGGTGGGGTGAAAAACCTGAGCAAACGCACTAATAGTACATACATGCTAAAAGATGTAATGGAAAACTGTGTATAATATTGAAATAAAAAAGCGAATAATAGGACAAAAATTACATAGAATAAAATCAATATATGAACAAGTTTGCAATCCTTCTCTTAAGAAGAGAAACATAGAAATCGAAAAGAAACTAGCATTTTTAACATAATACAAAAATATCCAAATATTATAATAATATAACAGATAAAATATAGTTCTTTTTTGGTCTAGAATATATTTGTGCTTTCGATTGCGCATTTTTTATTTTAATGGAGCGTTACCGGATTATCTAAACAGCAATTAATTAGATACCAAATGGTGATGTAAACAGGGTAATTCTAAAACATAATTTACCTAACCGGTAAAATATATATTTATTATTCATCTGCAAATTTATCACTATTATGCGGGAAGATATTCTACGGAGGCTTTTGCAAAAGATAATTGAAAGCCATGATGATAGGTCAACATTCCTCAGTAATCGTGTGGTTTGATATGAAATTTAATGAGATGCAATGAAATCAAAAGTAAGTTAGGAAATAAACAGAAGATAATATGAGTCCCTTTCTCTTGGCACAGTTTTCACTAATGATGTGATCGTTAGCATTGTTAACAACATGTCGAGCAGAGAACAGTTTTCCCCTAATGTTTGGGATTGAGCCAAAAGAAGAGTTTCCTTTTACTTACCGTTTCTTTCGAATAAAAATCAAGAGAAACTATCTTCTGCCACACGCCTGTCCTATGATTTAAATCCAAGCAAATCTTGGCGTCTTTCCGATAAATAATTCATGACGCCGTTCACTCTTTTCACATCAGCGCTACGGAATTCCCTCATAATTAGAGGGAACAAAGGAAAGTTATATCCTTTCCTTACTTCTAATCAGCCCTAAGACACTTCTTGATTGCGTATTAACCGTGAGGAGTTATACTAATTGAACGCCATAAAGTGTTCAGAATAAAATCAAGTTAGAAAGACCTTCGTCAGCGAGTAGCAAAATCGTCTAAAAAGCAATTAAATAGCTCTCTCTTTAGTCGTTAGTAATCAAACTGACAGCTTCTTTCTTTTGAGATATTACTTCCTTCCCTAACCACGTAACATATCTCAATTACTTCGAAGACATCTTTTCATAACATCATATTAACGAAATAGTAACATTATATAATAGTTAGCAACATATTTTCTGAGATTTTTTTAGTATAAAAATTGATGAAAGGTATGATGAAGTAAAAGAGAATAAAAGAGTTGTTTAAAAACTAAATGAAATCTATCCTTTAAGACAGATATATGGTAAATAGATGAAAAATCTCTCGAAAGAGAGCAATTATTAGCGATCTGGTGTAATAATTATGAGAAAACGTTTGAACATAACATGAAATAGCTTTAATTTATGATACATATTAATAAATCAAAATAAAATCGGGGAAGTATGGAAAATATATAACATTGCATTAATGAAATGCGGCTTAGAAAGCTAAGGAAAAAAGAAACGAGAAATGTCGACATGAAAGGGACCCGAAAGAGAGACCTGGTTTCGAGTCCAAATCACGTCAATTTTTTGACACCGTTTATCCTTATGAATATAGAAGCTGTGTCTCCCAATTAATGATTACGACGAAAACATCTTCTTAAACATTATAAACGATATCTCATACTAAATCAATAATACGGATGGGTGAAAGAAAGAAGACTACTCGCGCACGCATAAAGAGGAAGTGAAACTTCAGAAGACAAATGAGATGATCATCACCTGCGGGAAATGTGAAGATCGAAATGTGTACTCTTCCGAGAAACTAAATCTTTCCAAATGACCGCCATCAACGCCCGAAACAAAAGACGGTTCAATTAAGTGGAAATGGCGTTCCATGAAAGACGATTTCCTCGGAAAGAGGCCATCTTGTCAGCTGAAGAGATCTTAATCAAAGTGCGGATAAGGCGAATAATTTACTAATAGAGAACAGATATGTGAATGACTTCAAGTAACAGCGGAAAAAGATTGACTGTTTTGGGAATTTAAAATGAGCTTCCTTGAATAAAAATCGGAGTTAAAACAGGTTATACGATTGGAATACAAAATCGATGTTTATTAAACATAAATGTCGAATTGAAGAAGATATATTGGGTAGAATATTGGAGAATGACTTGGAGAATATTTAAAATGAGGTTTCAGTTAGAATATCGCATATCATCTTTAAAATCTAACACGGTATTCACTGATCAAAAATAGTTTGAAACATGTAACTTGAATTTATTGTAGCCACTCAACGCATCAAGACATTAATCTCATGTGAAATTCCTTTATTTTGATATAAATTGGAGCTAATGTAACTTAAGTCTGAAATGGACTGAAGTGACTTAAGTCTGAATTTAAATAAACCCCCTATCAGAAACGCAGCTTGCAGAGAATTAACGTAAATGAAGAGACATTATCTCGATTTCTAAAATAATACTTCGTGACGTAGACCACTTCCAACTGGAATGAAATTAAATCCCAGACTTAACTTATAAATTGAGTTTTCATAGAGTGTGGCTGGCTATAAGATATATTTTAGGATATTAAAGAATAGAAATATTTTTTCTCGATTACCTCGAAAAATTGGGACAGCGCACAGTGGGCTAGAATCGAAAAAGGCTGGCCAAGAGGCCAAAAATGGTTTTTTTGAGTGCGGGTTTTGAAACTTCGCATATATATTAAGAAAAGATTGAATTCTATGTTCCCGTTCGTTGTTTTTCGATATCTTTACGCGTTAAAAAGATACAAGGCGTCAAACTTGAACCATTTTCACAGAAATGGGCAGTCGCGAATTTTTCGGATAAACGTTCAAGTTTGCGTTTTTATGGAGGGTTTAAATAGATACTTTTGGAAGAAACGACGATGCAATGATCTACAACAATTTTTTATCTTTTGACTGGTTGCTATCACTGCTTACAAAAATGAGTTTTTGCTCATTTAAAGCAACAAAATGGCGGACACCTTTTTCGGACAATTTTCGAGATAAAGTAAGGAATATAAATAGGAAAACGGACCTAATGCATCGAGTCTCTTATACCACGTCATAGTCAGAAGTGTCTAGATGTGGAATCCGAAGAAACTGTTTCAATTCAGGTGCTACTTTGGGAGTTAAGTCGATTTTTCGTAAGCGCGGCGCGTTCCGACTCACCACCGTGGAATCCCCGAATGCAGTTTCGCTGTCCTTTTGGTGATACGAAGTCTAACGATTGGTTTCTTTCATGTTAAATTCTGGCTAATTATCCTTAAGTGATGCGTTAATTTTGCTAGCAATGTACATACACACATGAATTCAGAATTTAAGCAATAGTATGAAATATAATACATTGATGGAGAAAAAATATCTAACATTTTTGTCGCAGAAAAAATAAGTCCACGGCAGAAAAGAACTCGCGAAGAGAAGGTGGTATTAAAACCTGCGAAATTTTTAGGAAAGAGTAAGAATAAGAGAGAGATTGCAAAACTTGTTCGAATGTACAACATACATCAGAACATCAGAACGTGAAATGTTCAGTATCATAAAAATTTAAAATTAAAAGCTACGTTAAATACTTTAATAAATAACATTTTCACTCTTCCTGCAACGTTTTTGTAGATTTAAGAAAAATGTGAACGGAGAGATAATATATTACAGAGTACCTTAAGTGTATTTATAACTGTTTTGCTGCTAATATTTTACTAGGAAAAATATCGCAGTTTATTCGTAAAATTGCAGGTATTTTGCTTTGGAAATATTCTAATAAATACTAATAGTACTCGTTGATAATGATAGTATGCGTTCGGGAGGTATTTGGAGGGATTTTCCTTCCGACTAGGGTGAACGGTTGGCAGGGATATTTTTCATGGCTTCATTTCAGGGATTCATTTTTCCATTTCCCCGTCTAATGACTACCATAGGACATAAAGGCTGTTGCTATGATAATAATAAATATCTATTTACGTCGGTATTTTAAAAATGACTCAGGTTTGTGAACCATTGATTCTTCTCTTTTCTACGTTTTCCTGAAAATATTGAGTGAGTGGAAGCTGTTTCTTTGCAATTACATGCAACAGAATCGATGCTTGTCAATGGATAGCATTTCTAGTTCTCTAAGAGAGAGATATGAATATGGATGGCTTCAGTGAATTACTCAATAAATGACATCCGAGGAAACTAAGGCAGGGACTTGACAGTGACGCCGAAATCCCTCAGTATCGCATGCTGTGTTCACCGCAGATTACTTGTGAAATTGAGGTCAGTTTCGGGAGATGCATTGCTGAATAGCTATGACTCAGATGCGTCGACATGTATATGACAACGCGTTAGACAAGCAACCTCTGAATCTATTGTTTTTGATGTTTAGGGTAGAATGTTTCAAACATTTTCTATCGTGCCGTATATAAATACAAGTGATCAGGCACATCCTTGAAATGCATCTTTAAACTCCGTTTTCTATATGAAGCACATTTTAGAGATGTGCGTAGGCTTCCACAGCGTAGGTTGCTTCATGTTCCACCGCGATGTTTTTTCTTCGTGAGGAGTTTCGCCGGCTTTCCTGCGGCGTCTTCAGGTGGAAGTTCACTCCCACGGGAAAGATGTCGAAGAGGGAACATCATGGTGAACACCATGCCTTCTTTGAAAAATATTTTCTTTTGCATAATTAAAAAGGTGTTGCGTTGAGGTCATCACTACGTTTTATAGTTCAATTTTTGTTAATGGAGTTATTTTACATCCAAATCTGTAGCTGCTCAAAGTTTTGGTGAAATCTTCCTAAGACGGTCCATAAATAACTGCATTAACTATAATTAGTTAATTTATTTCTGAAATTCATTATAAATTTATCATATTATTTTTAAATTTCAAATTTCTATCTCACGCCAGCTAAAATTCAACTTATATCGCTGCAGTAAAAAACGAGATGCAGCAGAAATAGCTTAAGACGCTACCGATTAAGTTGGTACCCGCTGAAAACGCGTGTATTTCTCGTCCTAAAATCTTATACTAAAGAATGGTTACATTGTCTTGGTCGTTATCTCTCTTCCTTTGAAAGGGTTCCTTGCGAAACTATGTTTAAAATGAAATATTTCGTGAAAATAAAAATATCTCAACGTATAATAATCTATAACCCACCGTCGGAATCGATACAAATTCTGAGATCTTCTCTGTCACTTTTTCTTAGGATAGAACGTAGTTAAGTCGATTACGGTTGTTTTCTTTCGTCACAATTTTGAAGAAGTCTGTTCTAAGAAGTGGCAACATTTACTTTATTTCAGATTTCGAAATTGCCAAAATTACGTACGCTTTCACTGTATGAAAAACTGAAGATTCTCCAAAAATATGGTATAAGGTAAACAGCATCACTTAACCCGGATATACGCTATCCTGCGTTTGCTCCAGAAAAGCGATTACACCGGATTTTGTTGCACAAATGAGAAAAAATAAGAGAAACGAGAAAGAAGGGAAGAAGAGCTGCGGAAGATTAAGTGAAGGATGGCGAAGAAAACGAGTGGGAAGATGAATTGAGCAGAAAAAGAAAGAAGGAAGCAAAAACGGGATGCGAATGTACATGTGAGGGTTGTTCGGAGAAGATGAAGGGGAAAAAAGAGAGATAAAAAGAGCGGCTGAAACGCGTGGAAAAATCAAAGGAGAAATTTAGAATATATTTCTGAGAGAGAGATCTTTACAGAGATTAGTTAAAAGGTAAATAGGGAAAAATAATTTCCAACAGTAATTAAATGAATAAATGACTTCTTTATTGTGAATGAAAGTGAGACTTTAAATCTCGGCTTCCATTCGAGCTATAGAAATCGTATCAATAAGTAGTAACGAAATGTTATTTCATTTTAACAGGGAAAAGGGTGAATTTAGTTATGGACTGAGAAATAAGTAATCATTGTAAAAACTATAAAAACACAGATAATATACACTACCCAACTAAAAAACAAAACTTATCACAGCTAACAATAAATACTATGTTTAGTAATATGTAATCATAGCAATAACTTATAGCAATTTCTTTCGGGAAGAATCGAGAAAAAAAATTCGAGAATGACCAACATACACTTTTGCGACTCGTTAATATTCAAACTGTACAATAAAAAAATACTCCGAAGTATGAAATTTGAGAAAATAAGCAATTCATCGTAGATATGTTGTCGTAATCAATTCGGATAGAAAATCTTTTTATGAGGATCGTCCGCCTTCTCGGAAATGTTCGCTCTCTATTCCCAAACAAATGGAACTGAGTATTGAATGCGGAACAGAATGACGCAGGATTTCCTTTCTGCCCAAAGGAATGTCTATTCTTCTCAAAGAACCGACGAGTAGAATCTCGATGAAATGAAATCTCCTCTTTTAAAGTCAAACTTAACTTCGAGGAGAAATAGAAAAAGGGAATCTTTTTCTCGCGGTAAAAGAAGATTCTCCATCAGAATATATTCAAGGTCCGATTTTTATACTAAATTATTATTAATATTTCAATCTTTTGACAGATTTAGGCTAGTATGACCTCTCTTCCACTAAACCTTCCTAGATATTTTATGAAGATATACAATATTAATTCAAAACTATTATCTATAGTTAACTTACTTCTAGAAAAGTAAAATATAATACAAACAAAGTTACAAAGTATGCATTTATTAAATAATTGTAAAATATACTATATAATTCATAAATATAACTAAACAGTTGCAAAATAGGTAAAATACAATTTTATAACATGAAAAAGAATCAAATTGTGGGAAAACTTCTCAACAGAAGGACTTCGGAGAAAAGCCTGCGGAAATCACTCACACAAGAAAGGGAACGGAAAAAGACCACGAAAGCACAAAATAATAACAATTTTACATAATAATAAGAATTCAACATATTTTTATGGTAGGATGTGTCGGCTCATAGTCCTTTTTCAGATCACAAGAGATATATTCTAGAAAAGGAAAGTGACACGCAAATGTATCATATCCTTGCACCCAAATGACATCAAAAACTGCTGAAAATGTCGTTTGTCATATGAAATCCTCGACGAAACAAGTAAATTAATAACAATCCCTTAATGAATAATGTATTAGGAACCATAGGCAAGAAAACAAAACATTCCTTCCAAGTTTCATTTAGCCCTGTACAAATGTATTTATTCGCTTTAGCTGAATTATAAATTTTACGGTGCTGAGTTTGCGAATGCAGGAAAAATCAGCTTTTAAAAGTTAAAATTCTATTCAATGCCGAATTTCAGTACTAAGCCAGCTACTCAAGCGGTAGTTGAAGGCCACATCTATTTGGGGACCTAAATAGGATTGTGTTAATTAATTCTCAATAATTAAAAATTTGAAAAAGACACGACCTGTTCCCGGGTACTCGATTTACTTTAGCTAATAAGTTTACAGTCTACAGTAAGTCTACATAATATGCATATAGAGTATTCTACATAGTTAATGTCACTGTAATATAAATTCTATCCTATTAATCATATACTTATGGAAATACTCCTTATTGTTCAATAATTTGCTCATTCTTGCCGTAGTGGAGCAACTGAGTAATCCGTGATATTTATTTTTATGTATTTTATGAATATTATTTGAATTTAATTTTGAATATTAATTCTGGTGATTCGTATTGGGGGTTTCAGTCTGAAGTTGCCGCTTATGGTCCCTGATAGCTTAAATCCGCCCCTCTCTATTTAGTTTAAAAGAATGTCTCAGTCTGAGATCCAAAAGAGAAATGGAGCATTGAGGAATAAATAAATATTTGGAGATATCTAATTGAAGAGAAGGGCCTTAATGAAGGACTTGAACGTGTGCAAACTTAGGCGACCGCATCTCCAAAACACTCGCTCAACAGCTGCACGTTCGTAGAGAAACACAGCGTTGTCTTTGAAACTTAATTCATTCAATTTTACGCTACATTTCGAATAAATTCAGACGAGCTGTGTCTCTTCACCGAATTCATTGAAAAATACAGTCGCGAATGAATCTCATGCAATGATGAATTCAAATTTAGGCTTGAAGAATTATGCGTAACTAATCAATGGATGAATTCATAACAGACGTAATCCTTCATTTATTATTGAATTAGGCGAATTATTCGCTCCTTTTCATACACTGCAAATATATTCCATCTTATCCTTGCATTAGACTCTCTATGTATTAATACATTTCATCTTATGTATCTTCTCTCGATTATTTTACGTATCTTACATAAATAAAATATAATATTTAATATATAATATATTAATACTATATAACTTAGGGGAAAGCAAAATATTTATGGTTATTTTGAAATATGTGTTAGGTTGGATTGAACATTGAGAAAGGATACCTATAAACGGAGCGACTAACGTATTTAAAAAAAAACGTGAATTGTTCTGACAGTAGACAAGTACGAAAATGACTTTTAATTTAGGGAAACAGACTTACTGAATTATATGCTTTCCTATTCTTGTATACAGCTCTTTATGCGTAAATATATTCCATTTATCTTACATCTTTTCTCCTTATCAGCATATTCAACCATATTTCTCCCAATATCCATTATCTGCTCTTACTCCGTTTTAGTAATTAAATTATAATCATCCTTTCCATACATCCAAACAAAGGAAATTACAACCCTTTCGGTAATTTGTGCTCTTTAATTCATTAATAACTCTTATTTGAAGAATTAAGTTTGTTTTATTAGTTAGCAGCACTGAAAATTAGCTAGGGAATCTAAAACGGACTCAATGCGATTGTGGCGAATAATTGGATTATGCTATTCTAGAAGGGAAAATTCATTAGCTACGTGAACTAGCCGCTTGTTTAGAATGAAGAAAGATTAGGAAGTTTCAAACATCAAATTTGCTAACTCTCATACGATATAACTTCAAGTTTCTATGTGTGAAATATTTTGAGAATGTTCGCTTACCTCGTTCTTTGGTCCGTGGTGCAACTTTGCTTTCCTATCATCAGGAGGCTGACATTTTTCTCTCTTATTTATCAATAAAGGGCATTGAAAATAATAACTTACACATAAAAGATAGGAAAAGTAAATTTATCAATCATCAAAAAACTAACTATCCGTGGTTCGGTCAAATCGATTATATGTGGAGAAAACCGTAAAATTTGAGGGCTCTATACGGAAAATATACGATGCTACATCAATAAACTGTTTAGTAGAATTTTAGTTATGAAACCGACCGAATATCGATACCTATCTTTCGAGGCGCGGCTCTTCAAACAATATGTCTGTCTGCAAACAGATACTGTTTAGACTGAATTATATAATTGGCTACCAAAAACTTCAGAAAAGCAATGAGGGATGTGCCTTGTAGTGTACATAAATGTACATTTTTCAGAATGTATCAATACAATGTACATTTATCAGAAGGAACATCAGTCATACACTAAATTTTTACTAATCCATGGATGCGGCAAAAGTGAAGCTGCTAATTTGATTAATTACCAATGATTTAATTCAAATTTAGACATTTCGTAAAATACCGCCTTTTAAATCATATTCATGGTGATATTTCACTAGTGTTTCATCTGCAATTTCTCCTATATTCAGTTCACTCTGTTCCAATTACACTCCGTTATAAATTTCATCATTATTTGCGGCAAATCTCAATCTTTCTAGAGAAAATTTTCCCGTTTATAAGTTGCTGCTAACAAGCGAACCTCTAACCTTTGTATATGTAAGATCTCTTATAGAATGCATGTCCAACCACTAACAAATTGAAAACGACGCCACCGAATCTCATGGGAAATTAAGAAGCAAGAGAGGAGCAGTAAAATGTATGCTACCGTTTGAAAGATGGCACAGGTTTCCTATTTACAATTATATACATATATTCGGCAGATTTAGCCAAATATAGCTCCTGGTCCTGAGGATATACCAGTATTTAAAGAATTAGAGTATTAGAATTAGAGAGCGTATGCCCTTTTCTTAGAGTAATATTTGAAAAATCTATGAGCGAAGGTAAGGTCCCAAAGGATTGGAAAATTGCGAATGTCACCCCAATTTTTAAAAGCAACGTAAAAGATGATCCATCGAATTACAGGCCCATTTCGTTAACTTCATTGAGTGGTAAAATAATGGAACATATAATTACTAGTTCCTTAATAAGTTTTCTCGAAACCTCTAAATTCATAGTTAAGAATCAACATGGTTTTCGTAAGACATGATCCTGCGAGTCCAGTTAGCGTTATTAATTCACGATATCTTCAAATCTGCCGAAAGTAAAAGATAAGTCGATGCGATATTTTTGGATTTTCGGAAAGCCTTCGATAAAGAACCACGTCATAAATTGTTACACAAATTAAAACTTGCGGGTATCAACGAAGAAGTAATAAGCTGGATAAAAGACTTCCTTTCCGATAGAGAACAACGAGTAGTATTAGGTGGTATTAGTTCCAACCTAGTCAAAGTGACCTCAGGCGTCCCACAAAGAAGCGTAATCGTACCATTATTATTCTTAATATACAATAGCGACCTTAATGACACGGTTATTTACAGAGAAATAAAAAGTAATGACGATAGATTAAGCCTGTCGAATGATTTCGATAAAATTGTCAAATGGTGCGACGACTGGCAATTGGAGCTCAACATAGAGAGGTGTTCGGTAGTTAATTTTTTCGAAAGAAAATCCTTTGCCAATCATAATTCAAATAGCCTTCGAGGGAAAACATTATCAACTGTCGATTCGGCAAAATATCTCGGAATAACCCTCACGAATAACTTAACTTGGAGTACCCACGTCCATTACATATGTGGGCGAGCTCTTAAGAAATTAGGCTTCGTCAAAAGAATAGTCGGTAAAAGCGAAGAAAAAGTCCGCGAGCGATGTTACTTTGCGCTAGTTAGGCCTCACCTCAGGTATGCATATAGTACAGTGTAGTATGGGACCCTGCTGAAAAGTGTTGTATTCGCGAGATAGAAAAGATACAACGAAAGGCAATACGCTTTGTAAAAAAACTGCTATGATAAATCGGTAAGTGTTACTCAGATGCTTCTGGAGGCAGGATGGGAATATTTAGAAGAAAGAAGGCTCAATCAGAGATTTAAATTACTAGATAAATTCAGACAGAACACATTCATAGAAAATGTAGCCGATATTATGCGCCCTCCTTGCTATATAGGCCGTTCTGATACCGCGAGAAAGATCAGAGAAATAGATGCTAGAACCAGTCGATTCAAGAATTCATTTTTTCCGAGAACAATACGCGAAAATAATTGACTAGGAAAATAGAGTCATGGTGCTTGCACCCCTGCCACACGCCGAAAGGCGGCTTGCAAGGTGCATATGTAGATTTAGATATTTTGATTCAGGAACAATTATATTAAGTCATTAAAACCGATTATGACGACGTATCATCCCTTTGAAATTTTTATCTATTTGTATATTAAAAGATCTTCGTATATTAACGAAACGAATGACTATGATCGAAAAGAAATTACTCACCAGTGAACGTTAACGTTTTCCTTATTTCAGTGTTTGTTTTCTTTGAGATGTTGAGGAGAAAGTTGTCAATTACCAGCAAATATTACACTTCTGATAACTGACTGAAAAGGTAAAGTCACATAATATTATGTTGCCAGCAGAATGCAAAGAACTGACGATAACTCGGTTGATTAATAATTTTAAATTTATATGACAATCTTGACGCTACTTAAAACTATATACATACATAAATACATATGGAGAATAGTATTCTCATAGTGAACATAGTATGTTTTCAATCATTCGACACCCAAAAGTTCAAAGAAATAGGAAGGCCATAAAAACATTTTCCAGATAGTGTTTGAGCGTCTGTAGCAACCAAGCTTCGTTTACAGCAACGAAAATGCTTACGAAATCATTCATGAGCTAGAAGGGTTTTGGTATAGGTGTGTTACTTGAAATTAGTTTCTGAATTGAAGGTATTGTATGTATGTAGGTAATCTGGTAAGTTGCGGACGATATTTTAATATTAGTAATTTGATATAGCAATCAAAGTTGATGACGATTGAAATTCTCAAGCCTATAATAGCTAATCAGCTATATGAATAATTTGCAATATTGGCTCCATGTATTAGCTGAGCCCATTTTATGTTCAAGCATGTATTATTTTTATTATTATGAGATAAAAGGCCTCACATTATTCCGAATGAGACGAAATAACAAACTGAGAAACACACTTAATGTTTATTTTTAGACGCTAATACGACAAACAACCATCTTTTAGTTGAAGTTCCCATTAATTTTTAATGTGGATTATAGAATTACGATTTAATATTTGGTCCTTTTTTGTAGAGAAGAGAATCTAAGATATCTCATATTATCATAGCTCAATGGAGCCAGTTACGAAAAACTGAAACTTTCACTGAAAATCTCAATATCTCATTAAAGATCTCATATATCAACGTTAATATCCTGCGAGCCGCATTTCGGCGAGTGGCAGAGGGTGTAAACACCGTGTGTTTTTACTTATAATTAATAGCCAAAATATTATAAAATCGACGATAAGAATTAAATTCTCAATGAATTTCTTTCTTATAAAGACTCTCAATTTTGCAAGACTATTATTTTTACTTTTCTTTGAAAATAAAATTGAGTCTACAAAAAGGATTAAAATTCAAATTCAAATTAATGAAGGTGATTACTAAATTAAGCTACTAATGTTAGAAAACATCACAAGATCTTTCGCGTGACCGATTTGGTTTATCCCGGGACAAGGAAAATGTGTTTTCATATTGCAAACCGACAAGTTGCTCTCAGAACTATCCTCATCCGCTAACACCTCTTCCCATCTGCAGGTACAATATGTTAGATTCTCACCATAAGAATGACTCCAAGGAAGCATATGTGAAATCAAAGGCTAAGAAAGTGAAAGAACAGCGTAGACAAGAAGCTCCCGAATGAAAGACGCTGCACGCTGCTACTTCAGGGAAAATACAGCAGTGTGAGGCTCAACTGCAGGATAATACTCGTAAAGATTACTTGATCTAGCTACAGATCTGCAGGACAACGGAATGAAACCTGACTACAAGATACGAAAGAGAGGGCTGCTGAATTTAGAGCCTTAGTGGCAATATAGCTGTATGAGGAGAGAATGAAACTGCTATTACGTATGCCACTCATTCTGACAAGTCTTTGACTTATAAATTTGCCGTTTAGGCTTGCGTTCTCGATCACAGCAAGTCACAAGGGTATTCAAGGAAATAGTATTGAGAGTTAAAATCGCCATGTTTCTTTCATGAACCATAAGTTTCGTGCTAATGAGTGATTTCATCTAACAATTTATTTATTCATGCTCCTGGAGGTGGAATTAAATATGTTGTTCATGAAAGAGTTCTGAGTTACATTGATTTCTCTGTGATTTTTAGAGATTTCACTACTTTATATAAAGAAGAGACACTGATGGTGTGCGTGAATTTGACATTCCCCTGTTCATAAATTTATTATTAAAAAAAAACCTCTTCGGTGTTTTCTGCTTGTTATACAATAGTTATCCTACTTTCAATGGTATTTAATATTTGTTACTCTGTTAACCTTTTTGATTTCTTGTTTTTGTTATTTGCTTGAACTCGTTGCTTATGTTATTGAAGATTACAACTTAGCTCATCCATTGACTTATGTACTCCGTTTTAGTATAGTGAAAGGAAAAACATATCCGCCTCAAAGCGAGGAATAAAACACAGCAGATTACCGCCGCATTAGTTATTATATTAATTATTGGTGATGCAACTTTGTTGGATCGGAAGACTGTCTGACTTCCAGGGTAATTACTGCAGAATGCAATTATTGTGATGAGAGCACAAACCGGAAATCCGTCTCGCGAAAATAAATCCCTTGAAAAATTACAATTTATAGTCTCATCTTCATATAGGAAGGTTAATATTTTCCCGTTGCGTTAGATGGGTGCTTTTCTTGGTCAACTTTGGGTATCAATTACCAACCTAAGTTCTTTTTCGTCAGCCTATTAATACATACCGATTTCTGTGAGGAATTCGGTAAGGAAAATCTGACCTCTGGTTAATTAAATTACTCATGAATTCTGTAAACATCTTCAAAAGAGATACTTCAATTTGCAACAGAAGAAAGACTCTAGAAAGATTCATATTCCTAAGTTTCGAGAGATTCTTAAGTGTCACATTGTAAAGAGATGAAAGAAAAACTGAATGAATATCGAAATCACCTTTAATTCTTAGAAATAATGTCGTAATACCGGCACTGTAATCGCTACCTTCGGAATATAAAATTATTGTATTACATTTCCTGATTTTCACCTTCTTGGTAGTCTTCTTGCTTTAATATACTTATCATACCCCTTGAGACATTCAAACATTTCTTATTGGGTCTGTTTAATGACATTAAACCTCACTGATTAATTAGCACAGAATAAGAGACAAGGAAATTGCGATACGGTGTATTGAACTTTATGTAGTTTGCTGAGTCCTCACTGACATAAATGACACTCAGCCAAATTTACGATGTAGTTAATTATTCCACGAGCTGCCAATCGTTTTTATTCAATTTTTTACTCGCATTTGTTTTGTTAGAAGAGTCATTTATCCCCACGAAGTGATAACGTAACACTTTTTATCTTCTTAGAAAAGGTCTGTTTGAAATGGCATCCCGTTTGTGGGCGAATTTGTTAAGGAGATCTGCAATCAATTACACGTCTTTCGAAACACTTCTTATCTCATGTACTTCTGCTTGATTTTTCGCAATTATAAGCCTCTTGGATGTGAGCTGACTTTGTCATTGGTCACGACTATCATCTCAATAGCGGCGAATTCTCCTTTAGATTACGACTTCATTGAACTTCAAACTGAGGGACACAAAGCTTCTTGGAAGAGGAAATGTCACCGACAAAGACTTTTTATTGCCATCATCATGAATAAATCCCTTTATAGTGTTTATTTCTGAATAATTATTCAAAAGAAGCTGGCTTTATTTATATAGAAATTATTTTTGCAGATAGGCCACAAGCAAAATGGCAAGCTCCTATATATTAAACGATATGCTTAGGCATAATATATAATAACAAAATAATCACAGAACAACAATTTATGATATTACCAAATTATAATTGGAAACAATGTTAAATTTATCTATTTCTAGGATTTAAAACAAACTAAGAAATTAGTTTCAATGTCTTATTCATTTCCCTGCAATAATAGATAGAGAGATTTTTCCATTTCCTATCCGCTCTTCCCATAAAAGAATTATTCCCTGCGTCTCTTTTTTTAATTTCGTGCAATCCGTGTTGGAATTCCCATAAAAGTCTGGGTAAGAAAGTCTCTTTTTAAGATCCTTGATTTCCTTTTTGTGGGTGAGGAACTTGTAAAATAGTAGGAATCTTCAATCCCTTCACCGCTTTTCCAATAATTCGCAAGTTCGATATTAGCCGCTATCCGCTTTTTGAAAATTACTCCATTACAATCTTGTTTCTCCCCTTTCTTCGTGATGATATTTTTAACCTGATATTCAATTTGCGTCCGTTACGTCTGGTTATTTAAGTCGAAAATACCTTATTCTTTCTGTTAGTGTAGTTTTGAGCTACCCACGTATCAACTCTCATCTACGATACTTCGAAGCATCTCAAAATATAAGTTTCCATTGATTCCTGTTTCCTTTTAACGCCGAGTCATTTCTGGTCTTCGCATTTCGATAGAAGTTTATTATAGATGATAGTATATTTATTTTGGACACAATATTTTATTTTTACCCACCATATCAGGTTGTTTGGATGACTTTGTTAAGCGAAAATAAAAGTATCTTCGGAAACAACTAGTGGCAATTGATCAATAAAGATTTGCTAATGATAGAAAGAGTTGAAAGAAAGACTTTAGTATGCGACTAGTATGGATGGTGGGTATTTATTGGTTTGGAGACGATTCATGGAAGAGGAATGATTTTAATGATGTATGAGTTTAATTTCAATGCTTCAAAAGGTAGACCGAAGAAAGCTTTTTGAATGCGACGAATGAAACAGTGAAGGGAAAAGAGTGATTAGCATCGCCAGTGAAAATGTATAAAAGCAAAGCAGATATATCGGAAGCCATATGTAAGAATAGAAGAGAATGGAATAGCGTGTCTTTTGCGTTTTATGCATAAGAAGCAATGGAAGTTAATCAAGTGAACGAATGCAATGAAAAAGTCACAGTGCATTGGTCTTCACCCCACACTTTGAGCAGTATAGAGGAAGAACTTCGGCTCACTGACAAAACACCTCTCGATTTTGTGATTCTTTGAAATCTTATCCGCCGTTTGCTCTCTCTTCCACCAGTTTGCCTTTTTTTACATGTCTTCCGCATTTTCGAAGTATGATCACCTGAATCATTATTCAAAAATAGTATTTATATATTTATTTTATTCTTCTACTCAAATCACCTGAAAAACCGTGAAATTTAACGAAAATAGCTGAAGTGCCATAGTCTTTTTAACCAATACTGGTATTCAATTAGTTTCTATGATGTTAAGTAAACTATAAATCAAGGAATGGATGAAGGTGATTTTTGCACATTAGGGCGTGCACCCAGGAAAAATTATAAGGAAGAATAGACTTGAATAAAGTCCGACGGGACTGAGAATCGAACCCGGGTCTCCCGATTGCCGGTCGGGTGCTCTATCTGTTAACCTATCTCGCCGGAACATTCTCTCAAGTCATTCGGGAGACTTTGTGGGCAAGGACTTTTTCCAAATCTATTCTTCCTTGGGATTTTACAAGTCTATTATAAACTACAAATCAAAAATAATTTTTTTTTATATTTACCAAACGGTCGATAAGAGTAAACACATGGTTGCATTTAGAATATTCTGAAGAACAATATAATTAAGATTTTTCAGTAAATATCCTAAAACATCAACAATCGGCTTTCATTCGACCAATATTACCGATCACATTTTTAACTTTGCTCCTCTGTGCCATGGTTATACATAAATAGTTCAGATTTGCTCGTCCTGCAGCTCATGAAATTAATGCTCAAAACATTAGCGATTCCATTTCGTAAGAATTTGGCGTCCCTTATATCTTATACAATTCTTTTTCTTATACTTAATTTTTACATTTACATCTACATTTAGACCCTGCAAACCACCACTGGAGCATAGCAGGGGGTGTAAAACACTGAAAATCCTATCTACCCTTGACTGCTGTTGGTTTCTCTAATACTTCGCGGAAAAAATGGCCAAAAATAATTAATAATTTCCCTGTAACTCCTCATCGTTTTGTATCGAGGATCACGTACGTTACTAACTGGTATGACAATATCAACTACTTCCTCCCCAAGATCCGTAGTGATAAATTGATTAAAAAGCTTCTCACGGTAATCAAGTCTTCTATCACTAAGAAAATCCCAACCGAGGGTTTCTATCATAGCTGAAACACTGCTGTCAAATCTGTAATCTCCCTTAACAAATCTAGCTGCCCTGCGTTGAACCATCTCAAGGCTGGAAGTTAATCCCACTTCGTTCGGACCCCAAATCGCACAGCAGTACTCAAGGAGAGAACGAATCAGAGAGAAGTACGCTATTTCTTTTACTCTCCATGAGCAACCCCTTAGGATTCTACTAGCTAAACTTTGCATCGTATTCGCTTTACCTGCTACGTTTTGAATATGCTCTTTGAAAGAAAAACTACTACTAAGCGTAATACCAAGATATTTATGATGCTTCACGAACTGCAACGGATATCCTGAAATATTATAGGGTACGCGGGTAACATTAGTGGAACGTGTAAAATTCATAGCTACGCACTTCTCTACGTTCAAGTCAAACTACCAATCACTGCACCGACCTGAAATAACGTTCAGATCGTTCTGTAAGTAAACAATGTCATTTGCGCTTGCAATCGGGTTCAGGTTCGACAGTAGAGTTACGTCTATGATAGAATCCCTCGGTTGGAACTCGCTTCAGGAGAGAAGAAACGATTACCGAAGGAAACTTTTCAAAAACTTCCTCGGTTCCGAACTCAGGAACGAGGTGAATGAAGTTTTGATTCCGGTAAGTAATGAGCGCGATCTCCGAGAGGCATCAATAAAGCGTTATAAATAGGAAATCGCGAGGACATTTAGTTATTTTTGGTCGTCCTTCTCGCGAGCAATTAGAGAAGCTAATAGGGTCGAATAGAAAACAATGATGGTGTCATTACACCCCCTGCCACTGGCGGCTTGCGGGGTACTTATCTAAATCTAAAACCTAAAAACCTTTGCCTCCTATGCAATTTCGGTTTCATCCAACCAACGGTTCCTTACACTCCCTCACGTTTTTAATTGGGACAAACTTAGCTTCTTTAAGTAAACGAAGTAACTCTATCCATCTATCCTCAACGCTATTACAACTCACAAAATTATAAAAGTCGTCCCTGTTAACGTTGATATAATCCCTGAATTCCGAAAAATTCGCCTTACGAAACATAAACCTGCCGAGGCGGCTTGAGTGATTTTACTATATCCGTTTTTATTACTGTAGCAATAATATCGTGGTCTGAAATTCCTTCTCTTATGTTTCCTGTTCATCGAAAAGGTAGATATACTACCTTCCCGAATCGTCTTCGTAACTTTCTTTTTAAGTTGATCTAAAGCATGTTTCGTAAAAGTATCTATTAATTTCTGCGATATATTCTTCTCCCGACCTGAATATGAACTCGATAAATCATCCCAATTAATATGGTGAAGGTTAAAATCCCCTCCTACAACGATGATAGGATCCCTCATTATCTTCCGTATGATCTCAAGTGATTCGGCTAATTCCTGTATACATTCAATGTTACTATCTGAGGGCTGATAAAACGAACAAAAGAGTACCTTCCTTCCGTTTCGTCCAAAATACGAACTCCATACCGTTTCACTTGTGCCGTTTCCAAGAAAGTCGACGCGCTGATTCTTCAAAGATTCTTTTACAGCGATAAATACCCCTACAGAGTCTATCTTTACGATGTAGAATATAATCCAGAGGAAATATCTCACTCGATTCAACATCTTCGCTTAACCAACTTTCCGTTCCTATCACAGTATCCGCGCAAGTGCTTCTAGTGAGGTTAAGGAATTCAGTCTGCTTATTCCGTATACTCCGGCAATTTACGACTATAATTTTCAAATTACTCACGTTCCTCTTTAAAGTAGGGCATCATCTTCTCTCATCACACTTTGAGTTGACGTATTTCTCTTTCCCAACTCAAGATTCGTTCCGCACGTTGAGTTTGTTTTTTTTTAATGTCGTTCAGTCTCTGTGGTGCTGGTGTCGCACCTCTGTTCACAAGGTCAAATGGGAAAATGTTTTGCTGATGGCGAAGCAGAGATTTGGAGAGCAAAAACGGCGATTCGTTGGAGACAATGAGATAACGACCTTCGAACTTCCTCACCAACTTAACTCTGCTCTGCTGCCATCTACTTTTTCAGAGCTGTATTGTTTTTGTTGTGCTGCCATCTGTTCATTATTGGTATTAAATTCCTCGATGCGATATTGTTTTTGCTATGTTGCATCCGATATACGGTCTTAAGAATCACATTCCCTTTGCGGCATCATTTACATTTCTTGAAAAGGAACGAATTTCTCTCCTGAGCACTCCTTAAGTGTTACTTAATGAAAATATTTCCATGATTTCATGTGATATAATTATTAATTAAAGTATCAAAATCATCCTTACCAGGGTCGAAGCATCACAGCAGTCTAAAAACATGGGAAGACTTTGGTGATATTAGAATGGAATCCCAGTTAATGTAAAAAATCGTAGAAATACTTCTTAGTTGGCAAACTTATCATAATCTTTAATTGTGTTTTTTTTTCAATTCATGAGGGACAAGATTGGAAATGCCTATGGATTACTATACACCTTTAACTTTACTCTACTGCAGCTGCAAGATCAGCGGTCGTGTACCATCACAATTATACTTATATGGCTTAAGAACAAAAATATATAAGGAATTTTGTTAACAAAAGCGTTCCAGTCTCCTTTAAAAAGTAATAATCAAGAACGAGATAGTGTAAAAATAGTTCAAAGCTTTCCGTGTAGCTCATTATCATTCCTACATGTTCTCCTTTCATCATTTCCTCCTAATGGTAATTTGTGTGTCGAGTCCAGATCAGAATTTGAAATTGAGGACTAAAGGTTTCATACTTACGAAGTGAAGTAACCGGAGCTCTTCAGAAAGAAAAATTGTAAGCAGAGTTTCTTTTTGAAGCTTTAATATCCCCGAATCTGCACTCAATCAATACACTTCGTTTCCGTAATTTAATTCGTAGATTAGCAGTTTTTTCAACATTGTCGATTCTGAAATCTAAGCAAATTATAGCTTTTGCTAGAAAATTGGTTGACTTTCGATATCCTTTGTAATAAGGACTTGCATTAATACTTAAATACGTCTATGAATTCTACACTATGTAATATATGAATAAAATATCTCAATTTTGATCTCTTTTCTTATAATTTTCGTGTTAATTTCAATAAAATCTCGCCAAGTGGCTTGCCCTCATCCATTTCAGTAATATTACTTAATATAAGATGTCTGTCCCTCCTATCAAAACTCTCACCCAAGCGTTGTGTTTCCTTAAGATTTAGATAAGTACCCCGCAAGCCGCCAGTGGCAGAGGGTGTAATGACACCATCATTGTTTTCTATTCGACCCTATTAGCTTCTCTAATAGCTCGCGAGAAGGACGATCAAAAATAACTAAATGTCCTCGCGATTTCCTATTTATAACGCTTTATTGATGCCTCTCGGAGATCGCGCTCATTACTTACCGGAATCAAAACTACATTCACCTCGTTCCTGAGTTCGGAACCGAGGAAGTTTTTGAAAAGTTTCCTTCGGTAATCGTTTCTTCTCTCCTGAAGCGAGTTCCAACCGAGAGATTGTGACTTGAGGAATTTACTTGTGAATCCAACCATTCTGCGTTCCATACTTCTTTGTAGTCCATAAGTTAGTACTGCGTTTACACATACATTTCTCTTCCTTACCTTAGTAAAATGCATTTATTGAATACTACTCTCTTCAATGCAATATTTAATTAAGAATATATACATTCATTCCGAAGGCTCCGGCCTAGTTTAATTCTTAGATTCACTTTATTAATCTTGTTCCCCACCTATTTGTTACTAATTATCCTAGTATTCAAAGCAGTCGTCCAAATACGACTCTCTTTAGGTTGATTGTTTTTTTTTGCTGCGAAACAATTATACATTAACTTTCTTGGTTGAGTTATTCTTGCCTCCTTCCCCACCGCGATTAATTCTTGAAGACTTCCTATCAGATCTTCACCGTTGGATGCAAAGAGTACATCAGTACCAGAGTGATTTCAGACTTTCCTGGTGGATTGCTTGAAGTATCGTTCTCGGGTTTCCAACCAGGTTAATTCTGTTGACATTGCTGTCGCCAGCAGGCGACTTATCATGATTTGATATATCATGCTTTGAAAAGCTTCGGTGCGAGAGGGTAAGTCTTCTTTCCAAACTGGCATTCTTACAGAGATGCCGTGACAAGGAGGTTATTCCTACCATTGTCAAACTTAAATCATCCATAAACTCACCTATAGGCGACAGCAATGTCACCAGAATTAACCTGAATCAACCTAAAGAGAGTCGTATTTGGACGACTGCTTTGAATACTAGGATAATTAGTAACAAATAGGTAGGGAACAAGATTAATAAAGTGAATCTAAGAATTAAACTAGGCCGGAGCCTTCGAAATGAATGTATATATTCTTAATTAAATATTGCATTGAAGAGAGTAGTATTCAATAAATGCATTTTACTAAGGTAAGGAAGTACTTACATACATCAGTACCAATTTTCTACTCAACAAAGTACTTTTCGAATTCGAACATAATGTCCGATGCATGTATCAAAGGTTAAAACGCGTTCCTGCGACGTATTATGGGATTTCGGCGGTAGTGATGTTTTGTCCGGTTGCCGAATTTCGACTCTCTTTGGCACAAAAAAATACAACCCATTACACAAATTTCGTTTACACGCGATCGTTGTGATAAATCAACTTTAAATTTTGTCGTTGATTCATCGATCCGCAGACGCTTATCCCTGCATTCTAAGGCATTATTCTTCTCCTGTAACGGAATCAGGATATAATCAGTAAAATCCTCTGGCCAATTTCTTTCGTCGTAAATCTTTCTACATGAATCATAAAATTGCTTTTTACCGTTTCCCCCCAGATTCTTGAGAAATTCTACTGGGATCTCGTCCACACCCGTTGCTTCCTTCCCATTCATGTCCCGCAGTGCTCTTTTAAGTTCACTATCTAGTATACTCGCTCCAACATCACCTTCCTCGATTTCTTGCATACTTTCTATCTTTATGTGGGTAGGCCTCATGTCTTTAGAATATAATTCTTCGACATACTCATTCCTCTTATGCTTGCTGGCTCCCTTAAGACGTTTCCCCTGTTATCCTTAACATTGGCCATTTTATTACTAACTTCATTCCCGTCAATTGTTTCATTTTTCTATATAGTAGGTCGACCCTCCCACTTTCTGGCATCTTCTCTATTTCATTACACTGTCCCTTCCACCAAAATTCTCTAGCTCTGTTTGTTTCCCTCTTCAGTTCGTTGTTTAGTGCCCTGTACATTCTACGTCCGTGTTCTGTGTGACCCTTTTCCACTGTCTTCTTTCCTCCAGTTTATTTATCATTTCTACCGTCACCCATGGTTTCCTAATTTTGCTTTGGTTGATCTCCCTAATGGTTCTTTGGGCACTATCCTTGATGCTGGTTTTGATATTTTCCCATCCTTCATCTACTGCTAGCTCCCTTTCGGCATGAGTGACCCTACTAGGAATAAAGTTCCAGCCAGTATAGCTCTCTAGGTCATAGGAACACGCAAGCTCCTTCACCACGTCAAGGTGTATTCCGTACTATTCAGGTATTATTTCTATTGTGAAGAGAAGTGTAAAAGTCTGAATATATTTCAGCGATAAAAGAGGCAGACAGTATGATGCCAACGAACTCCATTTGTACATACAATTTCGGGAGAAATAAAATATTCATGTTAAGTCACTTGGAACGAAATTAATTTCAATAATTTATAGTGACGTATGAATAAGACCATCATTAAAGTCTTTCTTATTTATTTGCAAGACTCCACCTTAACCGGTCTAACCTAAAAATGAAGTATTACTTCTAGGGAAGGATAGCTGCGATTATCTCAAGAAACCTAACAGTTATTAGTAAGCGAGGTTAACTAATTTTCTGCTTTGTAAATTTTATTATTGCAAGTATATGCATCCAGTAAATTCTTTTGCTTCTTGTAGATTCAGACAGTTGCCGATCTTCTTCTGCCTTCAGTGGATATGAAGCGAGCGGGGAAGGGTCTTCAGAAAGTTTTCTGTAATGATTTAGTTCTTATATTATTTTAATTTATTTAATCGATAATTATGATTTCGAGAAATTCAAGATCAATTCTTTAAAAATATTTCGGCTCTGTATTTGGACATTTCTTTCTATTTGTAATTTCCATGAATAAAGTGCTTTAATAACAGAGAATGTTAAAATTTTAACAGAGAGCTTAAGCGGTAGCATTATTTTGAGAACATTCCTCTATATTCTGAAACAGCCTTTTGATTGACCCAAAAATTGAGAACGTCTTTGTGATTTCTAATCGTGTCTATTTATGGCACCAACTATTTTTGCACCAATCACCAACCGCCAGCGAATTCATGAGTTAATGGTGTAATTCGTGGGGTTCTCAGGGAGAAACGTAATCCGTGATCTCAGTATCTAAAAGAGTTATCTTCTTCAATGTTCTTTTAATTTTTAGGCGAAAGGAAAACTCGAAATGTGAGAACTCTATTAATAAATCCCCCACACATCATGAATTTAACTGTCCAATTCCTCTTCTTTGTGTTAGTTGTACATTTAGGCTTTCCTTTTCGCATTCGTGGTAATCAGTGGTTTTTGAATCGAAATTGATAACTTCTGAATTTAAATGAGCAAAGATTTTTGAGTTTTCGATGAAATTTATTTCGAAGGAAATTGCTACTCATCGATGCCTCTGTAGACCCTTCTAGAGTTTTGTTTCTACCCAGAGATAAATAAGATGGGCAGTCGCCTTTTCGGTTTCCCTTTTCAATATTGAATTCTTTAGATTGTTCGCACTACCTCATAGAAGGTGAAGCGTTCTGTAAATACTTTTCGGTATATGATTGTACTCTGCACGTTTTATTCTCTGGAGCTTTCAGGAAAGAGCAGGTACTTACCAATCAGAATACCTACTCATTTCCATTAATCAGAGTAGAGTTACATTTTGTTTTAAATTTTACCGTTAATAAATTCTTGCAGAGTATATTATCGATGTGTTCCACGATGTTGTTGCAGTATGTAGATAGATCTCTAGACTGGGCAGAGACCGCTGCCATTTTCATACGTTAGCAGAAATCTTTTATCGACTGTTTCTAGCATGGTTCTCGGATTTTCCTCTCAGTAGGCCTAAGTAACACTGAAGGCGCATAATATCGGCTACATCTTCCACGAACGCACTCTCTCAGAATTTTCAAGTAAATTAAGTCTTTGATTGAACATTCTTTCTCTCAAAGATCCCCATCCTGCCTCCTGAAGCATCCAAGTAACGTTCTTCGATTTTATCGTAGTAATTGTTTGCAAAAATATGAATTTTCGTTGTACCTTTTCTAATTCTCGAATACAACACTTTTCAGCAGGGTCATATATACTCGAGGCGAGGCTATTTTGCACAAAGTAACATCGCTTGAGGACTTTTTCTCCGCTGCTACCGACTATTTCTACATTTGTTCAAATGAAAGTCCGAACTTTCTATTCCCAGTTGAATCTTATCATATAATATTTTATCCTCTGTATTTCCACTTACACGCTGTATGGTTTGATCGAATGAGATTTCATCCTTACAGATTTCTAGTATTTTTATTGAACATTTCACTTAGATGCATTTACTTTTCGATTCTATATTTTCATTTTTGGGTCAACTCCGGCTCCGGAAGTTGGTTGGTGTAGACAAACGAAGGTAAATACGTAATTTGATGTTGGAGACAATCGAAACTAAGAAAGCAGTTAGTTGGAGCTCGACACTCGAGCGAGTCTGCGAGGAAACATTTCGCATTTGAGTGGAGGAACTTCCTCAAACACTTGATGAGCAAATCTCATGTATTCGTGTTGATGCAAGAGTTGAATGCAAGTTTAGAGAGATTCACTCTTCAGATAAAAGGCCGATGAACTTTGGCTGCCAATTTGCGTAATTAAGACTTCAAGTGTGTGTGAGTGGATTTGCAATGCGGCTGCACAAGTCTGCAATATCGACCAAAAAACCCTCCTTAAATGAGTCGGAATGTTGTCATTGGAGTAAATGCTATACGCATGTATGTTTCCTTACAATATTTATAAGAGATGTTGACTACTAAGTACGATTACCTTTTGACGATTCTTGATACGTGAAATAAAATTATGATGAATCCAAAGAGACAACCCTGGTGTCAAGAAAATTAGAAGCTCTTTTCTTGGGTTTTCGTTCATACAAATTCAGGCAAAATGGAGTTTAAGTTTCTCTTTTCGATTGAATTGCCACGAAGTTAGAGCCAAGTTAGTAAATTCTGCCATAGTCACCGTAACATAGGAAAAGGTAACATAGAATAGTAATACCCTCTCGGGACATTTTCAGCGTCTTAAGCAGGTTAGCGTCATAACCGGGTTGTGTAATGCTGGCTGCCTTCCATAACAGTTTCGAAGAAGACTCTCCTTCTCACACAAAGAATAACTTAATGTTGTTCATTTTCCACACCAGAACAAACTAATTTTTACTAGATACTCAATTAGAGAAGAATGAAGAATTTTTTCTTAATTGATCCCTAATTGTGTACGTGAAATGTTCAACAGCACATAAAAGACTGCACTCCCTTTCTGGCTTATTCTTCATTCTGCACTTTAAAATTTCGACGGAAGGAAAGACTATCAAGCTAATTTTTATTCTTACGTACTGCCAAAGACGATATGATGGTGTCTCAGGGTTTGTATCGGCTCCAGGTATAGATCGTTTATCATCACAATATAGTTATTTTATCTAACAAAATTGTCATTATAAAGAAGAAATTCACAATAAAGCATTCTAAAAACAAGGCATAGAGTGAGAGGGCGACGCTGAGGATTAAAAAAAATATTTTATTGAAAGAAGCTAAAAATTGTCTAAATAGGGTTAATAAGCGGGATAATAATTTGGCGTCTTAACCTGGAGAGTCTGAAACACGTTCTGCTGTATAATGTTGTAAGATTGTAACATAAGAGAGTATTATTATAGAAGAAAACAGAAACTACGAAAAAGCGTGCTTCTAACAGCTAAATTCATTGAGATTGATCTCCCAGAGATATTACGAAAGCTATCTTTCATAAACGTAACAGATTGAAGATGACCGATGAAACACATCTTTCACTTACTGTGTTCTGACTAACTGTATCTAATAAATTAGGAACTAGATTTCCTTGTGAAAAGTAGCTTTCATTTTTATTACTTCCATTATCTATCTATCAAGTTTCAATGATTTTCCATCAATATTTTTGGAGTACTCTTAATGTATTATCGCTTTTATTGGAATTATTCATAATAAGACCCATAAGTGAATAAGAGATATCACAAGATTTAAGTGATATTGTAGCTAAAACCTTAAAAAACTTATCTTATCGTCATTCTTAAAAATGATTGCAAGAAAAATAATGGAAAAGCTAGAAAATCTTCCCAAATACTAACTTTGCATTCTGTGTTAGAAGAAAGCATCGATTCAAACTGTAACGTATGTATTTGTGAACATTATGATTTGAGTGTTAACAACGGTAGGATATATATCAAAGAAGAGCAGGAAACTTTCAAACATGCGAAGGATTGGATGAGAAAATTTCAATCAAATCGGACGAAGTGAGTTATAAATTCATTCAAAAAAATATTACCAAGCAAAGGAATGTGGGAAGAGAGCTTAGGGAATCCTTAAAAACGCAAAATCGTACAATTTATCTCATATAATTTAGTATTCTCTAAAGAATACCCATTAAATAAATACTATAAAATTGATTCGAGAATGTCCACGTGCATATTTCCCCATCTTCACGGGGCACCTAAGTTTTCTCATTACTGAACTATGGAGGAAGTTTTCCTCTCAGCGTTCATTATGTGCCCCGTAACATTGTATAATCCTCAAGGTGTGGGTGTGTGTGACCCATCTGTCTCCCTTTTACGCCATATGTAGCCTCTTTAACCCTCCTTACCAACGCACTTCCTGTGGTTTCTACCAAATTAAACAAACAGTCCTCACGTAATCATTTTTCTTTCCCGTAACCTATGATGAACTTAATTAAAACTAATTTCAAGTCTACTATTATTTATATACTCTTTATGTATACTGTATTTTCATAAATATTATTATTTTTGTATACAATACCGCAGCAGTTAGTCACATAATTAGACTGTCAATTTCCATTACAACAGCAAAAACAAGATCGCAAATTTTTACTTATACAATTACAGAACATCACCATTTACAAACCCCATCCATGAAGTTTTTCACAAGATAGTGATATTAATAATGATTGAATTTTAATCTAGAAAAGTAAGAATATCGGCACGAATCATCGAAAGCGGAAAATTTTTCAAATTTTTATGTATGTATGAAAATGATCGCAAGTTCTAATTAAGATGAAGGAAATAAGTTATTCAGAGGCCAAAAATTTACTCTATTTCCTTACTTATGGTACTTTACCTTGCATTCATATAACGATAAGCTCTCGCTCAATTGTATGAGTGATAGATCTCGCTGCATTTCATTATTAGTGTTCAAATTTTTATTCCTACTTGGTGCAAGTCTTCGCTCTAGGATTTCACTTTCAGTATTCAGATAGCCCCTTTCTCGGCCTTATCTTTAATACAGCTCAAATATTACATCTACATTAATACATTGCAAGTTGCCTTTCGGCGTGTGGTACACACTGAGTGTTCTAGCTACTTGTTTAGTTTGTTGTTATCGCATATCGTCCGCGAAAGGAATGAGTCCTTAAATAGAAAAGCCTCAGCATCTATTTCTCTTATCTTCCTTACGTTGTTATATCTATCTAACAATAAGTAACAAGAGAGTTCCATAATACCGATTACGTCCTCTGCAAACCAACTTTGTTTGATTGAAGTTTATGCAATTGCAGCCTATATTCTAATCTCCTTTCATTCAAGGATTCCCATTACCGAACATTCTATTCATACGTCTAATTAGACACTCTACTTTCAACCATTATTTCTATTCACACCAGAGTCAATCATCTGATACATAACAATTGCGTAGCTTTTCTTCGATTCCACCTAATTCATTATTATTCATCATGCGATTCACTCTTTCAGTGTGCTTATATGCGTCTCCTGACAACTCTCATTAGCATACTAAAAGGCGGGAACTCTCCCATATTCAACCATATTTTCCCATATAAAAGGTTCGAAAAACTCTGATATCAGAATCCGTCCGTGAACGATCGACCTTCTAGGAATCACTCAATGCGCATGTCGATAGCTATGCTATAAACCTCAGGGGGGCAATGTAGACTGTTTCTTTGAACATGCAGTATCCTCTTATTCATTAACGACCGATTTTAAATTCTTTTATTACTCCTCTAGATTTCATCTTGTTCAATCTCTGACCACTGTTCTCCTCGCCCTTTAAATTTTTCTCTTTGATTTTAGATACCTTATAGAGAGACAATGAGGAAGAGTTTCTAAAGATACGGAAGCTTATTTTCAATAAATAGTATTGATAACTCAATTGGAATCCCCTCGGGAGTTAAGAATCGTTCTTTAATCTGCTATCTTCCGATTCCACTCTTATATTTTCCTTGTCCTCTTTCTTCAAATTTGTTCGCTTCCCATTTTCACTCTCCTTCCCCTCTGATTACTTCCTTCCAACTTAATCGTAAGCACCTGAGTCACAAATGTTGATTTCATTTTGTACGTCGCTATTATCACCTTCTAGAGTAATTAAACATTCGAAAAACTCAATCTACTAAAAGGTACTTAAGATAGTAAATTTAAAGTATCTTTTATAGTGGTATTTTTTGACTTTTTATAGATTTTTCTTTAAAATCTATGGTTTTTATCAGAGAGAGACGCAGAAAAATGCTTCACATGTTTACATATTTGTTTATTTTTATTGAATTATTACACTCACGAGGTGCTTATGAAGCAATATTTTGCGTGAAATTTTCTTTCTGCACCATCACTATCTGATGGAATTCATATGTCTCCCTGTCGGTTTAACAGTTCACATTAATTTGAAACTATAACGCCATCGCCACCTTTCGCATCATATGATTTAACTCCCGAAAAACCACTTCTTATTCCGCTGTATTATCATTTGCGTTGGCAGACTTATAATAGGTCACATCTTCCTTTCTGTGCTGCTAAATGTAAATCGCTGGAGCTAAACGCAAATACAATTTAAATGAAGCAGCATCTTTTCAAAAAGGGGCCTCTCTTACACATGCTCAATATCCCTAAACTCATGTGATTCCTATCTCTCTATGTTATTCATGTACTCATCTTCATCACCAATATTTCTCATTAAATACTACCTTTATTTTGATATATGTCGTTTAATCTCTTTTTTTCCTCATTTTTATGAGATGTCTCCTTCAATCCCATCTCTTTGGCAAATATGTCTGGGACGTTTTCCTAATGTTGGAACCTAAAGGTATGTACGTTTTCCTAGACGCGACTTTAACTGAGCGATGATCGACCGGCGATAATCGCTCAGCGATCATCGCTGGCACAAAACGCTGTGGTGTTTTCCTACAAGCTACTCCTGTGACTATTCCAACTTTCTTTGTTGCTGTCATTTAGAGGGATGTTTCTTGCAGCTGGTTAAAAACCATTTGAGGGAGGATGCTGAAAAGTTTCGAGAATTCTTTTGATTGGTCCCTTCACAGTTTAATTTTATTCTGAGATTAATTGAAGGTCAATCAAGAGGACAGCATACAATAGAAATCTCTAGAAGTGTATATTGCATATCATATATAGCTGGATGATTTCTCACATTCTCTGTCAGTTTTCCGTTCTACTCAGCGGAAAATGCAGCTTTCCATTCTTATTAGAAGACATTTTCAAAGTATCGATACGTGCGGATTCCACAGAAAATCGCTAGCGATTGCGATTTGACACCTCTCAGAGGAGACGACTGATCGCTGAGCGACTACCGCTCAGCGATTATCGCTGGAGTCGCTTCTGGATAACGTACAGTACAGTAATTACAGTAAAGTAAATACAGTAATACCTTAATACAGTAAAACCCGTTTAAGACACTTCCACGTGAGACGCGGTTTTCCTCCGTCCCTATCACACGAAACACATGGTAAAAATACTTTTCAAGACTTTTATTAATACTTTATCAACTTACTAAAAGTCGACTTTCTACTTGCTAATATATTTATTCCAGAACCTGAATATATGTATGTATAACCCAAGAACCAGTTAAAGATATTTCATTAAATGACAAGTCAGATATTTACTTCTGAAAAAGCGAATTTGAGTTTACGTTAAATAAGGCAACTAAGTTACTGGAAATAGAGAATTCAACCCTTCAAAATCATTCATAAGTTACCTCTTTCGCATAAATAGATCATACTTATCTGCGCTTACTTCATCCTCCTTCTACTGAAGGGCACAAGTAGCAAATGAAGATATTCTCTCTGATGCAACATCAACTTGGCTGACAACTGTCCTAATACTCAGACTTAAGAGATGGTTTCTTTAGGCAGAGCAACTCGTGTGGGAAACGGAAGGAAGATATTCCTATCGAAAAAAAAGACTTTTTTGTACTATAACCTTTTATCGTGTAATTTTAATCCTTTGTTGAAATTTTAACAAACGTATCTTTATCTGTATTTCTGTTCCTATCGTTATTCTGGTATTTATATTTTGATGAGCGGCTTATTATACATACACATACAAAAATCTACTTCTTCCTTCCATATTTACGTATGAAGTGTTAAATACATAAATACCTTTAACGACGGAAGGAAATCCTTGTATTAAAATGAAACCCACTGAAAGAATTCTATATATAAAGAAATTCAATTACTTCATTTAAAAGAGCATTAAATTCGATGTGGCGAAGAGAACTTTGTCATTGTGAGGGATTGAAAATCTTAATAACTTCCACAGATAATGAATTTATTTGTAATGAAAGTAGCCGTCACAAATAAATTTATTATCTACAGAAATTACAAAATTTCTTAATCGTTTATTAAAAGAGAAATGTGTGGACAAGATCCCAGTAGAATTTCTTAAGAATTTGGGAGGAAAGGGTAAAAAGCAATTCTATAATTTATGCCGGAAGATTTACGATGAAGGAAAGTGGCCAGAGGATTTTAACAAGTCTATACTGATTCCGTTACAGAAAAAGAATAATGCCTTAGAATGCCGGGACTACCGCACAATTAGCTTAATATCTCATGCGGCAAAAGTTATTCTTAGGGTCTTGAATAGAAGAATCGAAGGAAAAACTAAAGAATTCATAGGGAATGATCAGTTCGGATTTCAGAGAGGGAAAAGGACGAGAGATGCAATTGGGGTTATGAGGGTTCTCGAAGAACGAAGCTTAGAATTTAAAAGGGACGTCTGTGCATGTTTTGTTGATTTTGAAAAGGCCTTCGATACAGTACAATGGCCAAAACTGATGGTGATACTAAATAAAATTGGGTTGGATTGGAAAGTTAGGCGTTTAGTGCAAAATTTGTATTTAAATCAGACCGCACGAGTTAGAGTCGCTAATGGGGAATCGGAATGGGCAGAGTTAGGGAGGGGAGTAAGACAAGGCTGTCCTTTATCACCATCTCCTTTTAACTTATATGCAGAAGAAATGATCAAAGAAGCTTGGGATGAAATAGATAATGGAATAAAGGTTGGTGGGGAACTTGTGAAGTCAGTTAGATATGCAGACGATAATGCTATTGTGTGCGATTCGGAAAAGGGCTTGCAAATCCTAGTTAATGCACTAAACGATAAAGCAAAGGAGTTTGGGATAAAAATCAATGTAAGAAAGACTAAAACTATGAGGTTTTCAAAGGGAAAGAATGCTAAATTAACGATAAGGGTGGATGGGGAAAAACTAGAACAAGTATACCAGTTTACATACTTGGGCAGTCTTCTTTCTAAGGATGGAAGATGTTCGACAGAAATTAGAAAAAGGATAGCATTAGCAAAAGAAGCTTTCATGAAGCGAAGGGAACTGATGACAAAGGTACTTGAGAAAGGAATCAGGAAGAGATTGGTAAAATCCTTGGTGTGGAATGTAATGTTGTACGGGTGTGAAACGTGGACGTTAAGAAACGAGGATGTTAAAAAATTTGACGCCATAAATAAATAAAAATTTTTACGCCATATCCACATCTCTTTTGAGATGTGGATATGGCGTATTTAGTTGGGTCGGTAGAAAAACGAGGTTTTTTATAGAAATATAAAAATATGATAATTTTCTTTGGTTGAATTTTCTCTGTCAAACTCCATTTAGAAAGATAACACTATATAATATAAGCAAATGGTGTATTACGTTTTCAATTGACAGTGGGAACATAGTGGACTATCTTTTAGATAATTTGAAGGTGGAGCAAAAAATAGTAAACGAAAGATTTTAAAGTTTTTAAATCAAACAATCATCGGTGTCATTGTAATAGCAATTATTTGATATGACACATGTTTGGATTTTCTGGGTGGCGATTTTCCTTGAATAATTGAAAAAACGCTGCAAACGAAAGAAGAGAACATTATTTGCGGTGAACATCACCCAAACTCTCTGTAGAAATAAAATAAATAAGAAGGATCCAAGTGTAAAAACGTAAGTGATAAAAATCCCGTGTGACAGAGAGTCGATGGATGTTCAGGCCAGAATAAGTAATCGTGTAAAGTAGTCATCCTTCGTTGTTATGAAATTAGAAACTTTCGAAAGGGAATACTTAGTAATACCTTTTATAGGGTTTTAACTGACGCAGGATACTTCGTGTAAATTTATCCTAAATATCTTTTCAAGAGATTTTACATTAGTGATAATGTCATGTATGCATAAATTGAGATTCTTTTCTACTTTTGTCGTGCTCTCACCGGAGACTCAACCTTCATTAATTAAACGCTTCTTGTGTGAGCGTGCCATTCTCATCGAGTGATAAGGCACACACTCCCCCATCTGGCGGTTAGATAATGAGGCTTTTCTAGAAGACGCCGCTCTATATAATGGGAAAGTTAAAGATGAAAATAGGAACTGACTTCCCAGTGTCAGCGACGTTTATGCAGCGATGAGTTTAACCAAGAAAATTAGCTTAATTTCAACTCTAAATTTCAGTTATCTGAATACCTAACATAGTCTATGTACACTCCACAAGTAAACTTATGATACCAATGCATGGAACAGCCATGTCTCTTTATTAATTTGTCCCGAGAGCAAGAAATTGAAATAATCTCCCATTCTCCCTTATCGGAAATTCATAATTTCCTTTTACAATGCATCCTATGGGATATAGCATTTACAGGATATTTGTGGTGTAAATGTGTTAGGAAGGAAACCAGGGGGAATAAATTACTTTCAGGGCTCCCGTTCGACTTTGGTGGAAGTCCTGGGTTCGATTTCCGATGGGAGCCCATGTGCGAAATGACCTCAGATGTCGAAGCATTATCAAACCAATGTGTTACATATTCACTTTCAATGACGAGTAATTAAATATGTATCCGCTCTACTAAAAGCTTTATCAACTTTTACTTTCATATTTACTTTCCATCTTTTTCTAGTCATATTTTTATCACAAATATTTAATTTATGAAATATTCATTCATTTTATCGATCACGGTATTTCCTCCCTTTTAAGAGGGAGTATACCTGTTGAGATCCCGCATATGTACAGATGTGCCGATACATAATCAGACCGGACAAAAAAAATATAGGGTTATATTATATGCATACCCTATTAGTAAAAGTGTTCTTATTTTCTGCGTTTTCACGTTTATTTTCGCCCAGTTCTTGTGTGGGCATTTTCTCTTATCCTGATATTTTCTTAGTGATCTTTCAGTGTGGTTTTTTCCTCACAGTTCAAATTTCACCTGTTTATCCGTATCCATATCTGGTCTCTCGATTTTCTTTGTCAGAATGTTTGTATTGATTTATTCTTCAATATTTAAGCTTCTTTTTCTTTATTATTCCTGATGCAATACATTGAAATTATCACGTTATATACCTTCTCAATTTTAATTTTCTTAGTATCTTTGTAATTTGTTCATTCCCTCTATCAATCTGATTATTACTCTTATTAATATTTGCGTTACGGTTACAGATTACATTTGGCGTTACGACGTATATGGAGTATACTTTTATGAAGGCAAGGGGGCTGCAGTTCGAAAATTTCTTGGAAATAAAGCTTTATAAAAAATTATTTAATAAATGAAACTACCAAAAACATTCCTGTGCATATATAAGCATTGTGGAAGTTTAGGTATCGAGCTTTATGCATTCAGTAAGTAAACATTTTCCCAGTTATTTAAGAAACGGAACGAGATTTTCGTTGAATGCAAGAGAAGTATAAAGGGAAACGGAGAATGTAAATGAGAGCGTGAGATTTATGCAAAGTACAAGGATAAGCTGTCTCACGCCAAGGAAATGGTTACTTTGTCTTCATCATCGCACTCATCTGTGATGTCGCGGCTGAAGAGTATGCGATTATATACACCGAGAATAAACATACGGCTCTCGAAGTGCGTTCGCATTTGGTGTAAATGGTCCCGGGCTCGATTCCCGGTAGGGGGTTGTATGCTCAAAATCATCTCCTCTGTCCAAACACACAATTTATTTAACAATACTAGTACAATAAACTTGTTTGAGATAACTTTCGTCCACTAAAGCTATTTATTAGTTATCGAAACATGTACATGATAGAGTAAAATTTCGCGCTGAAATATTTGGGAACAGTTTGCATTTAAAAGACTCGTCCTGAATGACACAGGATTTTCCCTTATTGGTGCCGAAAATGTTCTTCTCAGGAGCAATTATATTTTGTTACTCGATCGCCATTGCTGAAATGAAATAGCAGACTAACGTGCTTCCTTTGTATTTTCGCGTAAATAAAATATTTAGATTGAGATTATTTATATTAGATTCAACTTAAAAAGTTACACTATTGAGGTCCCCCTGAGTCAGTCAGTTGGCTTGTGAGGAGGTGCCAGGTCACACAATATAAGGAATTACGTACAAAGATATAAAATAGATCCTATACAAATAAATAATAAACATTATAAAAACTACGTATAACGGTCTTACGAAATTTAAAAATATATATATTACTTGAACGTTACATAGATGCATAATTTAAAATACTCATCAGTCATAATCTTATTGTTTTAATAACCAATTCTTTATTTCTCTTTTAACAGCAGATAAATTTTGTAATTAGAATAGTGAACACGTTATTACACCCCAGAAAATGGAATTGTTTTAATGGAAGCGTTTTTATTCAGGAGTTATTAACCAGGCTATAGCACGTTCCACGATTAGTTGACAGTACAGCGTTCTTATGGAGAATCGTTTCCCGTGTATTTCCCCGTAAGGACTAAAGCGCGATGTTGTCAAGCGTTGCGAAAAATTGCTTTTATCATTTAAAAATTCTTAACTAATTCAGGAGTAAAGGATGCATCGAGTGGTGGAATTTATTTTTCATTATTTTCAAAAATAAAATTGACACAAATTATTTCTCTAAATTTTCGCGCAGAAAGACGAATTTCTTACTTTATCTTTATCACGCTGTTGTGAGCAAAGCGCTCTTTCATTCGACATAAAATTAACACATAAATATCTTCATACCTTACTTTCCGTACCGGTAAACTTATAGTTCTATATTACTTGGTTTGAACGCCTCTTATAAAATGTTTAAGATTCTCTGAACCGAAATTTTCGAATTATGCAAGCCAAAAATCTATCGCCAGCTAACTCTCGTTTTGTTTTGAATTTGAATTTGAAGAAAAGTGTAAATATATTTTTACTGAAGGAATGAAGACTTTATCTTGATGACAAAGGGATTCATGAATTTTTCAATTTGTAGATTTTTCCGCGTGCCAAAATTTGACAGAACTGCCTGTAGATGCCCGCTTTCAGTTATAGGTGTGAAGGAGGAATATGCCATTTCATAGAGAATCGAAAAGAAAACCTATCTTCTTAAGTTTAAAGTATGAACACTTCAATCAAGCCTGCCTTCGGGCAACTATGCAGCCCAGAAACAACTTTTATTAAGCTATTATTAATACTCCAAATCTCGTAATTTTCGCAAAATACGACGAACATGGATTATTTCGAAATGTCATTACTTATGATCATAGTAAGAAATTTGAATCTTTCATTTATTGATATGGATCGAATTTATCATATGTTATGTATTCATTAAAGCTCCGAATATTCTTTAATTTTCCCAAAAAATTTCAATTAATTGTTTATTACAGTAGAAAATTTCGCGAATTTTGGAAGATGTAACACTTCATCTCATATGATGCGCAGCTTCATAGGATAGTTTGTGAGAGATGCGCTACAAAACTCTGTTATAGGACGGTTCTGGAGCCATAAGGCATCTAAACAAACGTAGTGGCTCTTCAAGTTTGGTAATTCAGGATTAGAGTTCTTATTTAGTTTGTCTTCGGATTCTCGGAGTATAGAAGTGGAGTGGCGTCGTAACTTATCGAACGTTGTTGTGGAGATTTTCCCAAGTGGTTTATTTTTAAGTTTGTGCGATCATCGTGTCCAAAGGGAAAAGAAGTCTAAAAGAGGCAAGCTGCGAATTAAACAGTTTACGTTTTTACCTATTTCAGCAAGTCTCTCGCTGCTATCGAATTCTGCGAAGAGGCCGCAACTTGAATTCAAAATAATCAATGGAGAAGGAAAGATGCACACTGAGGCACATTCTTAATTTAATTGCTCGACGAGAAACTAAAAAGATTACACAGCCATATAATTATGCGATATACTTGATTTACTTGCGATGAGCATGGCTTTTTGCCCTGCAAAAGAGGATTTTTAGTTTAATGAGATATTTATTTCCAGCCAAAAATTCACAACTTTGTGTAAATATAATCAGTATGAATGCGTTGTAAGGAAATACTAAGAAAATTGTTCTTGCCGTCGTTGTAAATGAGAACATTCCAGATATCTCATACTTTCTGTAGAGCAGTTTGCAATTCCAATAATTTCTGATTTTTCAAGCTTTACCTGCTAATATTCCCATCATTTCATTTTCATTTTCTTTTTAGAAAGTTTTTTAAGATATGGTAAACTGCTAAACGTCTGCCAGTAATCCATTTGAAATACCGATTTTCGAGATATTCACATGGTATTTATAGCTTTGATCTTTTGCAAACCGAAAAGATTGAGTATAAATACCGTCCTTTTCTTAAAATTTACCTTAGGAACTTTTTAATGCGCTTTCTCTTAACACATCAAGT
This sequence comes from Pachydiplax longipennis, assembly GCA_036926295.1. Lineage (NCBI taxonomy): Eukaryota > Metazoa > Arthropoda > Insecta > Odonata > Libellulidae > Pachydiplax > Pachydiplax longipennis. The sequence continues at coordinate 2,352,643 of JAVFKF010000054.1, forward strand.
AGCCAATTAAAATTTGGCGCGGCAATCGCGAGGCGAGTAGACTGAGAGTACGTTTGGCAACAGCGTTCGCCGTAAGGACAATACTGTCAACTTAATGTGGAATGGGCTATATCACGGAATTGCAAATATGTATCGACTTCTACATCTACATGTACATGAATACCCTGCAAGCCGCCTTTCGACTTGTGGCAGGGGGTGTAAACACCAAACGATTGAGCTACTTTTTTAGCCAATTACTATCGCGTATTGTTCGCAGAAAGAATGAGTTCTTAAAACGACTTGTTCTAGCGTGTATTTCTCTTATTTTGCTCTCATTATCGGATCGGCCGAAGTTACAGGGGGGTCGCATGATATCAACTACGTCTTGGGAAAACGTGCTTTCTCTAACTTAACGAGGTTTGGCTGCCATTAACTATTTTCCGTATTATTTAAGGCCCCCTCGACTGATGAATGGAGGAAAATTTCCATATAGTGAAATTAACTCTTATATTTCATATGCTGAGTTTTCACTCTTCAATTCTGTCATTGGTTGAGATCTCATTGCATAATTAAATACTAATGGGTGAAAGATGGTGAATATGTTGAGAATTTTGTGTCACTAGGCGTTAAGGAAAGATTATAACAGGTTTTATCTATAGAGATTTCCAAAAGAGGTCCAACCATATCAGAAGAACTTAATAATAACAGTAACTCCATGAAGAATAAACCCTTTATTTGAATCCGTGGTTGTGATGTCAATATTGGATTATTTTGACTGGAAATTAATTATGATGAAATTCATCTGAAGATGGCCTAAGGGGCCGAAACCTTGGTAGTGATCAATAAAATTAAGTGGTACGGTAAATGGTTTTGCATTCTTTCATTTCATCATAATGGAAGCCTACCACAAAGTCAAGGCCTACATAGTAAATTCTACTGGAAATTAATTTCAATCGAGTTGCAACCATTCTATGTAAGGAAATTTGCAATGGATTTCACCGTGCGAACCTAATTTCCTTTGGTGTTACATGCTAAGAATGAACCTTTTTTCAATCCGTTTTGTCGAAATGATTTGTCTAAGATGTTATTGGAAGAATAATATTAATAGAACGAATTTTATTGCTGCGAGATTGAGGCTAATGAGTGTCTCTATCTAAATTCAACCATTCTTCATTTACATTTTATAAGAAAGAGATGAGAAAACATATTGCATTAGAAATATTAGAGCTTGCAGAAGTAAATGTGTGATTAGAGAAAGGTGTCCCTCCAGTGGTTGTCATGGTAACCCATCCTCCTGCTGGAGATGGGATTTCTCCCCACTGCACTCACTTTAAGAGGAATGGCTGTGTCACGCCCCTTTCCCACGGGGACCCCTAAGGGGTCACGCCACATACATTTCAGACTTCACCTCGCAATAGATTGGGGCCTCTGGAAGATAGACTCAACGTTATTCTAGTTTATTATCCACCGCGAAATTCGGCGTGGGAATGCTAAGAGACTTGAGAATTCGCTGGTGGCGAATTCTGCTCCTTTTGAGCATTTGCTTCATTTAGATCTATTATTCCTCTTCGGGAAATTGGGTCTTCGATCAGATTCGTGTCGCGCGTGTGTCCAATTTCAAATGTCTCCTTGGAAACAGAATCGCAAAAATATTAATCTGATTGGTTAAGGCTGACTTCCGATTGATGGTTGGTGTCTTCAGGCAGCTTTGATCCTCCATGGTAACAGCACCAGATGTGTTCCCTTATAGTTGTCTCAGACCGGTTAACAGAGTTCTTCAGGTATGATCGTATTACCCCAACACCAATGCATAACATCGTGCTTAATTCATGCTTCAAAAACAAAATATGTGTGGTTCTCTATATGAAAGTATTGTGATTTCCCCGTATGCGTCCGCTCTATTCCGTGGTTTAAGCAAGTGTGATGCATCATTTTTGTCAAAACATTTCCATTAAGCATACCTATACATTAAGCATATCTATCATTCTTTCGCGTAAGCTTTCCTATATGAGACCTCGCAGGTGAGACCATATTTATTTGTTCGGTAAATTTTAGTTTGACTTTGTTGTGTCTTACTGTATTTTTAATTATATTTTTATATAGTGCTATGACTTGGGCTGGAAATAAAACCTCTCAGCCATTCTTAATATCTACTCTTTACTCTTCGGACTCGTAATAATACTTGTTCTCTATTTAAGAATTTTATAATATCATTGTTCAAAATTTTGAATCGAATTATCTTCGTTGAAATGTACGCAATGAATAAAACAAATTTATGTATGAAGAACGATTTTAAGGAATTCAAATTTAAGGTATATTATCCGAATCTAGACCGATTTGATTAAAATTGGGCCGGACTTCGGGCAGAAAATGCGATGTGATCAATCGGGTCTCATTTATGAATGAACTGGGACAAGGCATTTCGGCTCGAGCAATTTTATCGTTACCAAGCCAGAAGGAAGCTACAAAACTATTCGGAGGATGAGTGATAGGTAGAATTTCTTTCTTTCGAAATGAGATATAATCTGAGATCATTCTTTTCGGAAAAGTGAAGTTCTGACTCAAACTAACCAAATTTTTGTTCACAATTCTGAGTTTTAATGATCATCGCTTTCTGAAAGTAGCCACAGCACTACGACGGAGGATGCAAATCCGTTAGCAAAACAGAGGAGACGTGTTTGAGAAGAAAATGTTCGATTTTGAACAGTAGGCCTTGGAATCGTAAAGTTTTTGAGGAACTGCGTGGAGGAGTTCCTCTAGAAAATAGAGGAATTCATCTTCCCTTCCGGCACTTTCTGTTACCCATTTTTCTCACGAATTCTTTTGTGCCTCGACGGTACTACCACTTGCTACAAAAACATCGCAAGTCCTTCTTGTTGTAAAAAGGCTTTTCCCATAAATTCCCTTCTGAACTGCAACTTGAACGAAGGATTTTTTTCTTTTTTGGGTAAGTGTTCCGCGCGAAGTTTCTACGTTGTTCGCCTTTTTCATAGTGTGGTTTAGAAAATATCAATTAACATTTCCGTGATAATTTAATATAATAATCGCTTAAATATGAAGAATAAGCTAATAAGCTAAACTATAAAATAATAATTATTTCCGATGAAAAGTAAATAGAAAAAGTATCCAAAACAAAACAAAAAAGTAATTTACGTTCTGCATTATACGAGGGTGGTCTGAAAAGTTTCCAACCTCAGATTTTTCATAAATCTTCAGAAAATTTTCAGAAAACATGTCGAGAAATGGCGAAATGCTGGAAACTTTTCAGACCACCCATGTATCAGGAGCGTTTTTCCATGATTTAGAATTTTCCGATGAATCATATCTTTTCATAGTTTTCATTACCTTCACGATACAATCTCCACACAATTCGAAATAGACCTAGAGTGTTGACAGGCTCAATGTCTCCACTGATTCCAGATTTTAGATACATCTTATAATTTATTGGGCTTTTTTGTTCGTTATGTTGTGAAATAAGAGGCTGTTCTTGAAGGGATTGTGTGGACCTTGTATTAAAGCATTATCTAGGTGAAGACTATATAAGACTTAGTTTACTTTCCCGTTTCCGTCATACTTTTTTCTGGTTCGTTTTTTCTTGGAATTTATCTTGGGAGCACTCTTTTATGAGCAAAGATATTCTGACGCTTTTTCTAAACAAGATTTACTCTTACATAAAATGTTTCATGAATCGCTCTTTGTATAAAATGCAGAAAATGGTCGCAAGTGGTTTTTTTTCAAATAGTCCAAACAGACTAAAATAATGATTTGTTAATCCTTCTGCTTGACCCTTTTAAACATGCTCTCCTTGAATATAATGTTTTTTAATCCAATCTCTAATTACCAAAAGAAATTTTGGGAACAGCAAATAAGAATTACAGCATTAACGGAATGATATAGAAAATTTCTAATATAATTCATCGTTAAAGTTAGAATTCATTAAGTATTTATAGATTATTCTCCTCATAAAAGTTAAGATGATAATTCGCAGATTTCTGTACATCGGCTATGTTGAAAAGCTTATAAAATTGGGATTTCCATCGCTTTTTTATTTCGTTACTGGAAAATAATTCGTAATTTGTATCAATGGATGTTATATAGAATCTGCGATTTTATCTCTATTCAATCAACGAAAGGCCGTTCTACCACCTATATTTCTGGAAATTGCTGATATAATTATTCAAATACAGTTAAAAATTATACTATCCACTATAGAGGCATTGTTTTAGAATATTTACAGCAGTCATGTTAGTTCACTTGTATAGCATGAAACTCAATCTTCAATGGCTCCCGGATAGCCTGTTGGTCTTTTAAAAAAGCGGTTCTAGGTTTGAATTCCGATGGGAACCCACATGCAGAATAGCCTCTGCTATCTAGCTCGATTACTCGAGTTTTTTCCAGAAAAGTTTGTAGGCTCGAATTTTTTAAAGTTGTCGGCATTTCAACAGCACTAGTATAGAGTAACTGTCGCCAGGAAACATTTATCACACCAGAAACAAATCAAAAAAAAAAATTTTCTGGAAAATCAGATTTGATTGATTTTATCACTCCCCATTGGAAATATTACAGACATAAAACTTTCTCCCACAAGCCGAGATTCGCTCCAATCAGTTGCTACATCATGGCAGCGAATGAAATTCAGCCACGGTGGTTCCTCTAATTCTTTAATTCCCATTTTCAGCGTTAATTGAGCCTTGATTATCTGTGAGTGGGAATACCCAGTGTCCCCATAATGAAAGAGATAATGCATGGACATTAAGGCAAGGGTCTCTTCCATTAACAGCCAATTGTGAATGCCTTCGCTCTCGGATATTGGAAATGAATCAGAGGAAATCTGAACTCTCCTTAAGATAAGGCGAAACGACTCTCGCTGCTTATGCACATAATAACTGAGGATTTTCACCTTACCTCCGCGTTTGTTTTTTGTTGTATATTTGGCAATGAAGATGCAGATAACCCCTCTGTCGAGCCTCGTTTGTTCGGTTTAATTGTTTATATATGACGAGATCGTCTCTATCTCTTTTTTTTCAAGGCAGAGCGTAGATTAAAATTTTTCGTTTCTTTCGTCATAATCATAAGTAGACACATAAAAAAATCAGAAAAGGAATTTTCTGCTGTTTGCCGAGCGTAGCGTCTCAGAGATCGTGATATCCTCTCACCATCACTACTAAAGAATTCTCTATTCTTCCCTAATTGTCTGTCTGGTTAAAACTGCTTCATTTTAGAGTGAAAAATGGCGAAAATGAAGTAACTAAAACAATCTCTGTGTGCGAAAAGCAGAATCATTCTTCAAGAATATGATGTAATGCAACCAGAATTACACAACCTGCTAGTCCGCTTAAAACACGATGTGCTCTTTGTCTAACAAGCGTCTTAGCCGGGTTTTACCATATTTTGTTCAGTTACCTTCCCTCAGTTCCATCCTTGCATGTGACCTCTACTACATGGTATTGATTACAGCTGAGTTATTCTTCACGGTTTTCTTAGAGATAAAGCAATAAACATTTTTGTATTCCTGCTACTACTACTGTTTGCTGCTATTTCATATACATTACATCGATAAGGTATATCCTTTCACCTATCACCCTAATTATCTTGTATTCTCTTTAAATTATCAACTCACTTCGAGAAATTCTCTTCCTCAACGACCTTTGTACCGCCATAGGAGGAAAATGTCAACTTTTTCTATTTTTGGACATCACTAATTAGTTGGCGTACTTATGTATCCGCCGACGGAAGGTAAATTAGTTCATTGAAACTTTCCTAAGAAAGGAAAGGACCCATTTCTGAAAAGTACCTTTAGTAAAACCAATTTAAAGCATTACCATTTCAGAGGCACCTATCATGCCGTTTTTCCTCTTCCCCGGTCCCATTTACACTAAATACACAGTAAGAATACCGCTTTAGACGCTTTGCAATCCGCTTATACGAGGGATTTATCCGCTCTCCAGATGCATTCAACAGCTACCGAGAATTTTTCTCATTATTCTTCCCTATTTGTATATCTATGCAGATATTGCTTCATTATAGAAAGCAAAATTACCCGAATTAAGCAACAAAGTAAAATGCTTATTTTGTATGTAAATCTGATAATTCTTCAAAAATATACTAAAGAGCAACTTGTTTTACGCAACTATAGTATGCGGACTCTCAAGAAGTTCACAGATGTGACAGACTAACAAATAAAAGAAGAGATTTCTTTTCGTTTTAAAGGTTTAAGGCAGTTATTTAAAAATTAAGGAGCCAATGTACACTTTCCTTATTTTTCTAATATTTCTACTGAGAACGAAATAAAAATTTGTAATATCCAGGTTAGTAGAATAGTAGAGTTAGTAGAGGTCACATGCAAGGATGGAACTGAGGGAAGGTAACTGAACAAAATATGGTAAAACCCGGCTAAGACGCTTGTTAGACAAAGAGCACATCGTGTTTTAAGCGGACTAGCAGGTTGTGTAATTCTGGTTGCATTACATCATATTCTTGAAGAATGATTCTGCTTTTCGCACACAGAGATTGTTTTAGTTACTTCATTTTCGCCATTTTTCACTCTAAAATGAAGCAGTTTTAACCAGACAGACAATTAGGGAAGAATAGAGAATTCTTTAGTAGTGATGGTGAGAGGATATCACGATCTCTGAGACGCTACGCTCGGCAAACAGCTGAAAATTCCTTTTCTGATACTTAATCCTTCAATTTAATTTAGCAAAATTATTCATTCACATATTTATGATGAACCTGTCTTTCATTTAACTTCACGGAAATACGAAATATTCCTCCTCTTTATTTGCTGCACGAGTAAATATTATATTGTGAAAACGTAATGTTGAGGAATGAATTAATTTGAAGGCAAAGGGTCTAATTTAGTTTTGGAAATGAGTCAAGAAGAAGAAGAATAACTTAGGAAAGTGAATTATAAAAAGAAGAATTCTTGAATAGCGTACCTGAAACACGTGCTCTATACTGACTCTCATACTGAGCTGCAGAATTGAAAACTTATCTAGGAGAGAGTTGTGTTTTAACTGATCAATTTCTAGAACAACCCACGGTGTAACTGACTGAATTGTTAGTTCATTTTTCCAGTAAAATTGATGTGCATCGCATTTCTTACAGTTCGCTCCGAGAAATCCTTTTCATCTGAAGGCTAACAAGAAGTTACACTTTTATGTATGAAGCAATTCATTCCATCAAATTACGGGCTTAAAGATCATTTTCAGGGTATGTCGGATGGATCCAATCGGAGAAGTGAAAATTTATGCGTTATATGTGATGTGTTTTCGCTCTATTTATTCATGATTTAATGGTAAAATGGACATTATTGGTCGCACAAACATGAGCCGGATGTGGTTTATCCTTTTATAATTACTTTGTTAATCTAGATTATGAGAATACAAGTATGAGTATTTATGTATGTCTTCATATACACAGTGAACTTCGCGGAATCCATTAGGACTGAGATTTTCTCCGGATAAGACGCTTTTCCCCTTCATTCAGGTTCGGTCGTTAATACTGGAAGAAGACTTCATTACCATCCGGGCATATCCCTCGGATATATACTATTCGGAATTTGTTCGAAAATACCAAATTCACTTATTGTTGAAAAGAAAAGTGTTACATTTTAAATACGTAACATGGCAATTTATTTATAAAATATGAACTAATTACGTTATTATTTACGGTTTCTCCTGATTTTCCAGTATGTTTTATTTTTAATTGCTTTGCAAAAAATATTAAACCTAAATTACTTATTTTTAAAGTAGAACCGACTGAATCTTGTAAACTCATTACACACTCTATATCACCTTCTGAATTGTCGACCACCATATTAGTATATAATACTATAATAGTCCAATATTTAACAAGAATGTCGTCTTAATATTCCGCAAAAAGGTTCATGTGTTAATTTTAATATAGTAATGCATTCCGTTTTGCACGAGGTTGAATTATACTACATTTCTATAACAAACGCACGCCAAATTTCTTTCCGGATGAGACAGAGGTTTCGCTTAAGACAGGTTTCATATGTATACGTGTATTCATTTAATTATTTATATATTTATAATCAGCCATTTTCAATCCGATTTGATAAAAAGACATCCCCTAGTGCTTTCCAATTATCTTTGAGCTTCTCTTTACCTCTGTACACATGATAATATCTCCGTTCCATCGGTCCTTTACGGATGTCGATTTCCTTTCACCACCTGTCTTGCGCTTCCCAGTGATATTATATTATTGGTTTCGAAAATCATCTGTAATATAAGACAGAATGTATTCCAAATTTACTCGTACCCTATTCTCCTACTAAGGTTGGATTTTAAAAATCTCTTCCGGTACCAATCCAATAAACATGGGTAACCATCAATCTTGAATTCCTTTGTTTCCTGTTCTCTGAATCTACCATTTCTAGTGCTTCGTGGAATAAAGATGAAATTACCGAGTCGTAGGCAGGCTCATATTTCACTAACCACTGTTAATATATTTATTCACTATACGTGATCCGTTTTCTTTAAGCCTCCAGAGCTTATGTTTAGGCTGAGGGAAATCCGGCTAAGGAGATTTATTCTCTTAACGCAATCTCATTCTTTATATAATTGAAGTGAATATATTCATCAATGTAAAAAGGATATAAACTCTCCCAATGAGTGTGTAAATATTTGCAATCCTAACGATAGCACCAAGTAAAACTACTTTTATAATCTGTTTAGAAGCTGAGCCTGTCCTCCTGTAATGACGACTGAAAAGTGTTTGAGTTCTTAAAAAGAGCGATACTCTTTACCTAGTTGTAAGAGATGAAAAAAGGGCTTGAAATTTTATTTATATTCTTCTATTTTATAACATTTCACTTGTAGTAATTTCAACGGCATCTTTGAGGCCAATAGTCTATTAAGATGCTTAATTAATGAAATGATGAGGTTATAACTCAGATGCGATGTTGATGAGAAGCAATTCCGTGGCATGTATAGCACGTGGAGTGCACCTTCTCGAGGCTTTAAGGGACAATATTTCACCCTAAAGCATCTCCCCATGGGATCAATTGAGAAGAGGCCCCTAAATCAATGGCGTTAGGAGAGAATTAAGGCGGCTTCCTTACGTCTAACTATATACTAATATTTTTGACTGCCAATCCATAGCGAAACAGATTCTTTTTTTTTATTTACTTGAAGTTTAAATAGTTATTTTGATCTGAAGAACTGATTTAGATGTAGGAAAATAGAAATATTAAAAATTTAGTACTCAAATGTAGTCTAAATCTCCTCCTTCATCATCGGGTCGTGATTATCGTTCTTATTTTGATGTATGTTAAGTTTTCTTTATTTAATTTTATTGTTCAAGAATAGAAAATGTTCTTTACAAACTCTGCGAACGGAAATTATAAATTAATAAGGCCTAAATATAGTTTTAAAATAATAGAGCTATATTCAAAATTGTACGCTGCTAAGAAGTAATATGAAGCAAGTAATTATCGCCTATTATAATTGATATTCGATTTTCTTAAGCATGAAAAGTTCAGAAAAAGCATGAGTGTAATGAAACTGCGAAGGTTTCAAAGATTCGTATTTTACTGAAGATGAATATAAACGACGAGTTGTATTGGAATTCGCCCTTTAATTCAGCTTCTAAAAATAATTAGGTTTGTCAAGAGAAAAATCCTTTTAGTATTAAAAAATTTTCCTACCATCATCTTGTTTTATAACTATAATATCACATCTTAGATCAATTTAAAAATTGCAGCTGACGTCTGTACTCAAACGCACCTACTTTAAAAATGTTCTAAGAAAATTAATACGGATTCATCCCAAATTCAGACATTGCAATATTTATATTTTTTAATCGTGAACATTTCATTAAATATTCCTCAAATTTCATGTTCGAACTATTATTTTTATCAATCATTAATTTTGCCATCAGATAAAATATCATTTCTATAAAAGTACCAGATTTTCTAACCTTCAAATACCGTGACGGTTTTTGTAATTTATGTTCGATAATCCTTAATTTTATCCCAGTTTAATTTTAAATTGACTTATTTTGGTTTGAAATCCCAATCGATGTCATTAAGGCTTGATGGATTTCCAACCGATCAAAAAGCAGAGAAAATCCATTGGTGTGTGTATGAATCATCGCGTACATATGAGCAGATACGGAGGATCACAGGAGCTAGTTAATTATCAAAGCGCTGTCTCCTATTTAATAAATGGACTCACTCACTGCTAAGAAAAAAATCGCTCCAATCAAACACTCTCGTTTATTAGCTCAGTGCATCAATTCAATCAATTGACAGATGCATGGCAATAGGAAGAGAAATCGCTGACTTTAGTAAACGTAGGTTAACTCTTTTTGCAAACTTATACATATCTGATACTTATCTATCTCTGCTGATTGGTTGAAAGAGTACGGGATAGCTCTCGCGGTTTGCAGCGAATGATTTTTCCACTCGAAATCTACTCATCCACGCTTAAAAAGATTTACTCCGTCCTAGTTTTGTCATATATATCAACTCTATATTCTAAGAAAATATCAATGTATTGTTATCGGTTACAAAGTAATTCTTGATCGCAGTCACTTGTTGGGGCAAATTCATATCCTGCAAGAGAATGTTGTAACAGTAATGCGGTGATGGGGAATGTTTTAAGGGAAGCGAAAATCTTTTGTCTTTTATCGCTTATAACAAATTTTAGATGTGTCTGGTTCAGTTGGATATACAATTAAAAAACGTTTCGTAAGTTGATTCCAATATCTTGCGTTTCGTGAATGTATTCTTGATATATCTACAGTAGACAAAATACCTTTGGAGAATTCCCAATTCTGAAGAAAACCAGATTGAAAACCATTTTCAGTATAGAATAAAAAAGAAAATATGAATGGTATGTACAAACGAATACTGAAGGGAAGGGAAAGCAGGAAAAATATTAGACGTCAACTTGTGATGTACGATCGATACCCGCGACGGTAAAGAAAGTAAAAGAAACTTTCATGAAGTGTATTTATGGGATATATTTTGCTCAAATAAATTTGTAAATATCTGCTATTCGTTGATAGGTCTCAAAATGTGATATTTGCTAAGATGGAATCAATTGTAATAGAAAAATGCGGACATTGTGTATAGTCCACTGAAAGATTCGTCTATTTTTACCATCTTCTTCCTTCCATTCTCATGGCTGTTAGTAAAAACATATAAAGGAAGTTCTTTCCTTTTCCAAATAAAATTTAAAATCCAGTTAATTCAATTGCGTACAATTACTCTTTCGACATACTCACACGACATTATCTCTGACTTCAGTTAATGTTACAACGAAACATGAGGCCAGGTAAAAGACATTTGTAAGGGCCTTGCCAATAAACAGTCTTACTATACATCCTTTCATATACTTTCCTTCATACTACATTTTATTGAAAGAGCAAAATGCCTAACTGATTTAAAGTTGACTCTTTTAAATTCCCTTCACATCATGATTGTAAGTTTGTGAATGGATAAAGAAAAACCTAAGCGCCCAATATACAAAAAGCAGCGGAAATCGGAAATTAGAGTAATGATATCGGGGAGATGATTTCCCTGTTTCGGTTTTGTTTTCGCCTATCAAATTGAAAAACATTATAGCTGAAAAGTCTTTTACAGGATTATACTAGGATATATGGTTGTCTCTGAAAAGCCCTTGAATGAATTATTGAATGACTCATGAATTTCCTGGCGATATTCCCTGTTGTGGCTAAAACCAGTCGCCAGGTAAAGTATTAGGGAAATCACAAAGACGTTCTCCATTCGTGGGTGATTCAAAAGATTATTTTAAAGTATTGACCAGTATTGTCATCTCGCTACCGCTGTAAGCACTTGGCTGAAATTTTTTACAAACTCATTTAAGCAACAAACTTTATTGATCAAAATTAGAAGATACTAGTTGCCCCGTGCCAAACTTTCGCGGACGAACATTCAATTTTCCCACGCAAATACATGTCAACAAACACTCTAATCGCTGCAAACGAATACAAAAACACTAAAACACACAAGAAAATACCTAAACATACACTCCTTCATGTTCTGTATCAGTGTCCGTTTCGATATGCCGCTATTGTAACGATAAATATCGTTATCTACATATCCAGTAACGAAACTCTATGAGCAAATTCAAGGTCTTGCGCTTTCTAATGTCTTACAATCTGAATCTAAACGAATCTCTAACTTAAAAGAGAGATTTTTATATCATATTAAATGTCATAAATCCTTTAAAAAACTTTCTTTTATAAATATAATCATGAATAGTACACCTCATCACTATAACAATATATGCATTTGATTTTATAACGAATACCTCAATTCACTCGATGGATTTATCACATAACGAATTAAAAAAATCCAAACATCACTGACGGCTTTACGTAAACTGCCTGTATACCGGTAATGTTAGGTCACTTAAAGGTTCAGGTTAAACGTATATAACTAAGATAAAACAACAAAATATACCTCCTGCATCTACGTTACTTATTTATTCCATAGATTTTCTTTTTCACGCAAAAATATAGAAATATATAACTACTACTCGTCTGCATTGAAACTGCATCTTATCATTCACTGGATTCACACTGAAACTTACGAAAACTGTTTCAATCATTTAAAGGTCGAGCATAGGTATTTCTATGCGATTTTTAAATTGTTTACAAACGTCACTAAGTAAATAAATTGGATCTTTACATAGCAACCCGCGTATATTATTGTCCAGGGCGTAACGCGATGATTAAAATATTAATTCAATTAGATTAACAAATGGTGGTTTTTCCATTTGTTTGTCTATTTTTAGCAGTGAAAATTTTCCCCTTCAAATGGTCATTCATTTATATGTATTAGTGTAATGAGTAGAAAGAAAATCCCCGGTCACCAAAAATGCATGTTTTAAAATAATATGTAGAAGAGGGTAAGAAATGTCCAAATATCTAGCCGCAACATTGTTTAAATATAAACTCTCGAATTTCTCCAATAATTCATTTTTATTAAATTAATTAAACAGAACTGAAAACTAGATTCTTAAGAAAATTCTTCTGAGGATTCTTCCCCGCTCGCTTCATATCCACTGAAGGCAGAAGAAGATCGGCAACTGTCTGAATCTACAAGAAGCAAAAGAATTTACTTGATGTATATACTTGCAATAATAAAATTTGCAAAGCAGAAAATTAGTTAACCTCGCTTACTAATAACTGTTAGGTTTCTTGAGATAATCGCAGCTATCCTTCCCTAGAAGAAATACTTCTTTTTTAGGTTCGACCGGTTAAGGTGGAGTCTTGCAAATAAATAAGAAAGAATTTAATGATGGTCTTATTCATACGTCACTATAAATTATTGAAATGAATTTCGTTCCAAGCGACATAAAATGTAAATTTTATTTCTCCCGAAAGTGTATGTATTCATATTATATCCATATGACCGTACAAATGGATTTCGTTGGCATCATACTGTCTGCCTCTTTTATCGCTGAAATATATTCTGACATTTTCACTTCTCTTTAATGTGGAAATAATACCTGAGTAGTGTGTCTATTACCAAGGAAGTGATATATGCAATGACAATTTGAAAAGGAAGCTTCTATTGTTTTCCCTGAATTTCAATATCAATATTTAATTGTATGATGATGTATTTTTCTGTACTCTCATATGCCCTATTATTCCCTAATGCCACCCTTTTGCCTTTTGGTCACCCTCCTTGTTTTTCCTCGCAACTTACTACCTTCAATCCAATACTTCTGCAATAATTCTCTTCTTCACTTTTGAAACATTGATTTCTTCTAATCTCTACTTTTTGATCAGAGTAAATAGTCGTGTGACACATATAGAATGCATTTACGAACAATTGACCGTGCACTGAATACATTAAGAATAGAGGATGATTTAAGATGCTGAGAAAGAAAATAGATGCGCACTGTAGGGAGAGAGACCTTAACTTAAACGGCATGAATGATGATAAAGTAAGAGTTTGTCATTGCAAATTGAGATTTATACTAGTAATTTGAAGAAGCATTTCATGGATGCTATGGGAGTGCGGTCAATAGCCATTCTAAAGATGCAAGGTTTACAGTATGTTTCACTTCGGTGCTGAAATACATTCAACCATTCAACATGATTGTTTTTTATTTAAAGCTTTCATGCTTCTTCTTTCTATTTTGGAAGTTACCTTCAATAACGCAAGCTAACCTTGTCTTACTCTCTGTAAATGAACAAAAGAACTCACTGGGTATTTTCAGTAAACTTTGCCACTTTTTGTTTGCCTACAAATCCATGTAGTAGATTGGTTTCTTCCAGAAAATGCATATCGAGGAGGTCTACGAGTATATTCCAAAAATGATAGGTTTTTATTCCAATCAATTAGGAATATCAAATAGAATAATTCATGTTTTAAGATTCGAAATTGAAATTGTGATCCTGGACGTCGTAGGTCCGAATTATTACATCGAGAGCACTTATTTAAGAAGTTAGAAATTCTTGCCTTGGAATCCTATTGAAGCCCTTAAAATAAGGATAAGGGCGAGTAATATCTCAATGAAGACATAGAGAGATGAATAGATCATGGCTATCCAGGAGGATATCTCAAATGGATGCATTTTCGTCTTGGTAGTTTCAGCAACTGTAATGGTTGCAAGAGCGTTTCTGTGGTTGCTATGGACAAGTGCTGTTGCTAAGGATTTGTTTAAATTCTTAGCTTTCAAGTTTATTGTCGCTTATTTAAACGTTTTACATTAATTTTTTTTAATTAACGATTGCGTCAGTATATTCGATATTATAAGCTAAAAATTTTGTAATTTTTATATCTGTAACTGATTGTCCTTGTTCGCCCGTGTCCATTACTTTTGCTGTTGTCAACGTGATAGTTTTCGCAATCTTATGATATTGATTTAGTGATCATTCTTTATTCTAACGTGCCATTTATTTAATTTTTTTAAATAGCGTTCTAGAGGAAAAATGTATGCCTGCTAATAGTAATATGCCGTCTAAAGTATGTACAAAACTCCAAGATTCAACGTAAATATTCCGAAATAAAATAATGATAATTTTAGTTTATATAGATCATATACATTATGTTCAGTAATGAAAGCGGACACCGAAATTTAAGCAATCGTTAGAAGGAATTCACAGATTTAAAAGAGCTTAAATGAAATGAGTAGATTTAACGATGAATTTAGAATTTTGTTTCTTTTTATAACGAAGGATGAGCAGAATACAGGGAGAATGGCATGCAGTCACTTAACAAGAGAATGACAGCATTTACATCATATTTATTCCAATTCCTTAAAATTAAATTATAATAAACATATAAATAGTGACTAACTCATCTAATAAATTCGTTTCTCATCTGTATTTTTCTTTCTAAATCGCGTTAAAAAAGGATAAAAATTAATTACTTTCAGCTCTTCTGAAGAATCGTATCCTGAAATTCTCCGCTTGTAATTGCCTTTTCCGTTCTTAGTGTTATCATGAATTCATGAAACCTTGTAAAATTGTTGTTTGAAATATATACAGACAATTAAAGTGAATAATTACCAAATTACTAATAATAATTTTCATTAATATTGTGAACTCTTATTATTTTACTTTGTAGATAGATCTTAATCCGTTGTAATTATGCGTCATATATTATAATGGACTGAAGACCACAATTCATGCCATTATATGATATTAGGCTAATCAAAACTCTTATGATTCATGGACATCCTACTGGTATAACTCAAGATTTAGTTTGTTCTTACTACACAGAGCCGACTGAATTATCGCTTTCTTGCAAAATAAGTATAATTATTTCTTTATATCTTGAGGTAGCCAGCAAGAATAAGGGGACGATGGAAAGAGTATATCGAAGAATTGTATTTTAAAAACATGAAGCCTACCCACGTAAAGATAGAAAGTATGCAAGAAATAGAGGAAGATGATGTTGGAGCGAGTATACTAGATAGTGAACTTAAAAGAGCACTGCGGGACATGAAGGGGAAGAAAGCAACGGGTGTGGACGAGATCCCAGTAGAATTTCTCAAAAATCTGGGAAAGGGTAAAAAGAAATTCTATGATTTATGTAGAAAGATTTACGACGGAGGAAAGTGGCCATAGGATTTTACTAAATCCATCCTGATTCCATTAAAGAAAAAGAATAATGCCCTAGAATGCCGGGATTACCGAACAATTAGCTTAATATCTCATACGGCAAAAGTTATTCTTAGGGTCGTAAACAGAAGAATCGAGGGAAAAACTAAGGCATTCATAGGGAATGATCAGTTCGGCATTCAGAGAGGGAAAAGGACGAGAGATACAATTGGTGTTGTGAGAGTTCACGTGGAATGAAGCTTAGAATTTAAAAGGGACGATTGTGTATGTTTTGTGGATTTTGAAAAGGCCTTCGTTAGAGTTCAATGGCAAAAACTGATGGCGATACTAAATAAAATTGGGTTGGATTGGAAAGATAGGCGTTTAGTGCAAAATTTTTATTTAACTCAGACCGCACGAGTAAGAGTTGCTAGTGGGGAATCGGAATGGGCAGGGTTGGGGAGGGGAGTAAGACAAGGTTGTCCTTTATCACCATCTCCTTTTAACTTATATGCAGAAGAAATGATCAAAGAAGCTTGGGATGAAATAGATAATGGAATAAAGGTTGGTGGGGAACTTGTGAAGTCAGTTAGATATGCAGACGATAATGCTATTGTGTGCGATTCGGAAAAGGGCTTGCAAATCCTAGTTAATGCACTAAACGATAAAGCAAAGGAGTTTGGGATAAAAATCAATGTAAGAAAGACTAAAACTATGAGGTTTTCAAAGGGAAAGAATGCTAAATTAACGATAAGGGTGGATGGGGAAAAACTAGAACAAGTATACCAGTTTACATACTTGGGCAGTCTTCTTTCTAAGGATGGAAGATGTTCGACAGAAATTAGAAAAAGGATAGCATTAGCAAAAGAAGCTTTCATAAAGCGAAGGGAACTGATGACAAAGGTACTTGAGAAAGGAATCAGGAAGAGATTGGTAAAATCCTTGGTGTGGAGTGTAATGTTGTACGGGTGTGAAACGTGGACGTTAAGAAAAGAGGATGTCAAAAGACTGGAGGCTTTTGAGATGTGGGTATGGCGTAGAATGGAGAAAGTAAGTTGGGTCGATAGAAAAATGAACGAGGAGGTTCTAGAGATGGTTGGGGAGAAAAGGGTAATGATTGAAATGGCTAGAAATTGACAAAAGAAATGGGTGGGTCAAATATTGAGAGGAGAGAGATTAAGAGACAAAGGTTCTCCAAGCGCCGAATGCGGCGACCGTCTAAGGGCGATTCCCGGGAAACGGATAATCGTTTAGCGGTCCCAGTTATTCAGAATACCGATTTCCAATGTACATCGGGTCCAATGCTGATCAAGAAATAAGCGCTATTTAAATATCTTGTTGCTGAATATCCCAGCAGTAATGCCGCTTCTTGTTTTTAGAGAGAAATCAGTATAAATTAATAATTTTTAGTGAATAAGTAATGTAGGAGTGTTTTTCTCGATACCGGGAAGCCATTTTTAGTTAATCGTTCCCTTGTCTTAATCAGTTCGCCATCTAAGAATATATGTTGAAAGTTATTTGGCACGGAATTGATCAACGCAACGCTCCGTTTTATCCTTTCCCCTTTCAAGGTTCATCCCCCGCACCCAGATTCACTTTATTTAACATAAAGAACACAGAATGGAGATAATTGATTGTTACTTTATCACTAAGGCCACAGAAGTGCACTTTTATGGGGCAATACTAAAACTTTTATCGTTCAACACTGATTTAACCGATTGAAGGTTAACAGTAATTCATCGTACTAAGATTTTTAAAATTCAGTATAAGGCACCCAAAATAGTAGTTATCAATTATTAAATTAATTATCATGATTGTTTTTAAATAACTCACCACTTATTGTTCTCCGGTTAACCATGACCTCTTCAGCGCTTTCAACTTTCATACTGGAGAAACCAACAAGATGCGCCGAGTAGAGAATGAAGTAACAATCTGGAAAAATAGAAGTACCCAAATAAACTCATTGGTGTATATTGAAGGTAATCTAGAGTAACATTGTATTTTAATTACATAAAATAAGTTTTTATTAAATGAAGTTACCAAAGATGATCATACATAAGAGGGTTTAGGTTACGATCATTTAAACCAAAATCCACTTCTACATTCTTTACATTTCAGTAGATTAAAAAAATATTCAAGTGGTTAATAAACGAAAGATGAAAAGACTTCAAAATAAAGCTTGTATTGTGAAATTGTATTTTTAAAAAGAAATTGAAAATTTCTTTTAAAAAGAAATTGATTTTAATAATTACTGTTTGCAAAATCACATAGGTTGGGAATAAGGGTAAAAGTATTAAGATACATCGGAAGTTGAATTCTGGCCCAAGTCATGTCACTGTAATTCCTTGCTTCCCCTCCACCGTTGCCACCTCGTCCAAAGGCGAAACTGCAGCGTTTTACATAAATTAATTAATTAATGGCGTCCGCGAGAAATTTCGATATTCTAGAAATTCATCGGTTAGCGTCTGCAGTACTTGAGACGCGTAACTTCATATATAAAATATCATCATAGATCAGAAATTGGAA
Source organism: Pachydiplax longipennis (assembly GCA_036926295.1). Lineage (NCBI taxonomy): Eukaryota > Metazoa > Arthropoda > Insecta > Odonata > Libellulidae > Pachydiplax > Pachydiplax longipennis. Next base: position 2,371,198 of record JAVFKF010000054.1, read on the forward strand.
AAAAATCTGGCGTGCTTAACAGGGCTTCATTGCGCAATAGTAAGAATGATGGGTGATCCTGATGTATGCTTAGCAACTAAAAAAAGAATCATGTGTCACGAATGAATATATTCCATAAAATTACGCCCTTACAGTGGTCACGTGTGTAAGTACAAAAGCTCACGATATAAACAATTTCATTGAAACGCTTATTTATATCAAGTAATTAAAATAAGATTAACTTCTGTTTCTTACCGAAACTAAAATCCACAATAAGTCGCTAAGTCATCTTAACTTCGTAAAATATCTTTCAATCTCTAAATTTAGTTAAAAATCAAGGAAGAGATTTAAGTTTAAAATCAAATTATTTCGTTTCGCTTAAAGCAAACTATACGTTTGGATAATTTGGAATCTACCGAAGCTCAATAAATGTTAATTCAACGTTGAGTTTTAATTTCATCATTACCTCTTCACTTGGCGATAATTCCAAATTAACTAAAGATTTTCCCCCAAAATTAACGCTTCAACAAATTGGTGAGATCTGATTGGTTACCGTTTGGCTGTTACTATTTCCCCCCTCTTATCCCCCTGCCGGAGAATGTTGTTATTATATTCGTAATTATTTATTAGTATTAATTAAAATTTCATAAATATACACATAATTCAAATTTAATTTGAAATTCATTGGAAATATTCCGTTCTTCTGATATTTTTACCTTGAATTTTACTTTGGTATTGGCAATTCTTCTGTGTAACGTAATTATGACGCACGTTCAACGAATGGTGACGACGAAATGGAATTTGAAAATTATTAATGCAATAACTACTTGTTATATATGAAAAATTTGTATATTTTTATATATTCAAGTCCTTTCAAATTATAAAAATAACTGATAATGAGATTTTATAAGTGCCAATAAAATTCAAGTTGTAAGAAATGTTTACTAATCAAGTAGTAATAACGATGAAAAAGATTTAAACGTGGTTTAATCCTAATGATTATATGAAATATCGCAAACAATGGGCGTTTGAGATTAATAATATCATCGGAATTCTTTGCTCTTTCTCTTTCTTTTACATACACTATGATTTAAAATTCATCAGGTTTTAATGAAATCGACGATAAATATATTTCCATCGCCAAAAATACTAAATTGACAGCCAGTAGGATTGACGATGAATGAGTAAATTAAATAAAGAAGCGAAGGCAGAGTAATACAAATAAATAGAAAAAGGATATAAAATATTTTATTCCTGGAGAGAAATGATTTGACGTTAACACTATATTGCGTTCCCTTGTGCATTCATTATCAAAGTTTGAAACTGATGTCTACGTTTACAGGAATGATTTGCCGCTATTTAATTACATAACAGTAAGCTAAACGTTATTCGTCATGTTCCTATTTACACATCATATGGTAGTCCTTCAACGAATTTCCCTAGGAATAATGAAGTCAATTTTTATGATTGGATATTCTGCTGTTTATTTCTCATTATTTGCAGAATATTGCGTCTGGATACACGGATACCTTCTAACTTACCTTCACATGCTCGCAAAACTGACGTTCATTATCCAGCTATGAAGGAATTGCCTATTTTCTGTACATATATGAGGCCTTCCTCAGATTTATTAGCTTCTCCTGTACAAACGAATTCCTCTTCAAACGTAACGTGTTATCGTCGCCATTTTAAGTGCTTCGAACCTGGAAAAAGACGCGGTAATTCTTTCATTCGCACTCACTCTTTTATCAAGGAAATCACCGAATTTAACACTAAATTTACACTACACAAACACTTTTTCATTCCTTGTCATATTTGAAACTTACATGAAAATATAAATGGCACCATCTTGAACACAATCCATTTAGTAGAACGAACAACTGTGAGGTGTACGAAGGTCATCCAGCGTGAAGAACAAGTTTCGTTTCTCCAAATTTTGTAGACCATAATTCCTTTAAAAAGCGTGGAAACGCGTAACGACCTCATGATATTTTCATGAAGACATTGTAAGGAATTTCATCCATCTTATAATCGTAATTATTTGTCTTCGGTGTGTTGTTTTAGAAGTCTTGGGACAGTATTATCTGATGGAAAATCAATTACAAGTGTTCTGAGTGTATGTGGAATGTCGTGATAAAAGTGTGTTTGTGAATTAGAAAGCTTCGCGAAGTGTGTCAAAGTGTATCTGTTAGAATAGTCTTACTCGAATGAGTAATTATTTCTTCGTTTGAGGTTCTTATGAAGGCAGATATTGATAAGAATCTGCACTATTTTTGCGAAATTCAAAGCTTGTAACTCGACAGCGTTAAGATGCCATCGCAACCAAATTGGCTATAGTCAGGTTTAGATTAATGAATACGGAGTTCTGCTTATATTTTCACGTATTAATCCGGAACTATATACGATAATTAGGTAAGCATGATTACCCTAAGAGTGTTGTGATTTATTTCACTTTGTCTGAGCTGAGTAATGCAATGTAGAGGATTTCAATATGAATTTAATTGTGAATCATTTGTGTTTTCAAAATCTCACCATCAGCTTGGAAATCGTTGTTTAATTAATTGCAAGCAAAATTTAAATCCACAGATGAATGAACGCTAATTTGCGAATCTTTTGATTTCGTACATCTTTCACCATATTGCTAAATGTATATCATTGAGGTCCCTCTATTTTTCAACTTCATTTCCTTAAAGCTGGGTAGATCTACTTCTGTACTCTCTGAGCCTAAATCCTTTGAGTGAGAAGTGTCCATGGAGGTGTACGGGAGTATTAACGATATCCCAATATCCATTGAAAAAGTACTTAGATTATTATTATGATCAAGAATCACTCGTAGCTCAGTACATTCAATTTGTTACTGTCATGAACAAAACATGGAGGTTTAAATTACAATATTCCACTTAGCTATATATATAGCTTAGGTGGCTATCACGGCATTTTCCGCTTCCTTGTCCGTGCTATAGCAACCCCTCTCTGGCTATCATATCCCCCACTGAATATGACCCTCACATCATCGTTCCAGAAATCTCCCCCATCCTACCACCGTACTTACAATAGCCCCAGAATGTTAATGTTGGACCTCTTCATTTCTAACTTTACGTTTTCTAACTTCCCTTTCCTAAGCATCGTTCTGACGTTCCAGGTCTCTACCCTGGTTTCCTTGGTCATCTTCTTCTTTTCTTGTGTCGTTGGGTAAGGATTTCGTGGAATGACGACCGGGGTGGCCTTACCACCATCCCTGCCTGGCACGACACTCTCCCTAGAGGGCTGAGTCCCGTTTTTGCCAGAGACAATATTAATATTTTCGCACATCATGTTCATGGGATAGATAGTCGAGGTGGTCTCCCCTAGCCTTCCTCAACAGTGTTTTTAACGTGACACCATCACTCATATAAGCCGCCCCACTGGGGTACAGACGCTGCGTGGACTACCTTTCGTCTGGTCCCTACCTATTGACCTTTCTGACATGAGTGACCCTACCAGGAACAAAATTCCAGCCAGTATAGCTCTCTAGGTCATAGGAACACGCAAGCCCCTTCACCACGTCAAGGTGTAGTCCGTAGAAGAGGGATTGCTCCTTAACGAGACCTATTTTTCCCATGAAAAGGAGTAAGTTTACATATATGTAGCATTGTCAAGATCAAGGAGGAGAGACAATGATATACTTTTCAGTGCCGAGATGGAAGGGAAAGAAGTTTGGGGGAATCGTTAGCAAAACGAGGTGTGCTATGAGAATTATGCGTTTCGTTCGGCACTTGGTTCACTGTGTGAACTTACGAATTGTGAACATGTACAACTGTATCATGTTATGAGTTTATTATATTTCTCATTTCAGCCTCTTTCAGATTCTTTCTTTGTACATTTCACGTATACATTCGAAAAATACGAGGGTCATCCGGAAAGTAATACCCGTTAGTGCCGCATGAAGTGCTGACGACGCGAGTAGCCGCTGGACAAGGTCAGATAGCTTCAGTGGCTTGTCTGCCTTCTCTGAGCCAAGTTGCGTGACGCTAGAATTGCCTGTGTTGTTTCTGTGATTGTTTACAATGTTTAAAAAAATTGAGAACGCCGCCAGTTGTGAAGTGAGGGCAGTGATTAAATTCCTCAATGCAAGAAACGTTCGCCCATGTGATATTCATCGCCAATTAAAGGAGGTATATGAAGACAATGTAATGGACGAGTCGTCTGTTCGGCGGTGGTGTCGCAAGTTCAACATGGGGAGGGGGAACACACACGACGATGAGCGTTCGGGGAGACCGTCTGTCATTATAGACCAACTGGTGAGCTCAGTTGACGAATTCGTGAGGAACGATCGGCGCGTCACAATTGATGACATCTGTGAGCATTTTCCCAATGTTTCTCGAACAATTGTTCATGAAATTGTTAAAGACCATCTGCATTATGCAAAAATTTGTGCAAGATGGGTCCCTCGCATGCTTACAGATGAGCACAAAACCAAGCGTATGGCTGCAGCACTGACGTTTTTGGGACGTTATTCTGATGAAGGAGACTCTTTCTTGACTCGCATAATTACTGGTGCCGAAACATGGGTTTGTTATGCATCACCTGAGAGTAAACGACAGTCAATGGAGTGGCATCATGCTCATTCACCAAACAAACCAAAAAAATTCAAGACAGTTCTGTCCACCAGGAAACTCATGGCAACCATTTTCTGGGATCGACGAGGTGTATTGCTTATTGATTTTATGGCCCGTGGAGACACTATTAATGCCAATGCGTATTGTGAAACATTAAAGAAATTACGGCGGGCAATACAAAATCGGCGGTGAGGTCTATTGTCTACTGGTGTCATTCTCGTTCATGACAATGCCAGGCCTCATGCAGCTGGGATAACACAAAGACTTTTGCAGCAATTCAAATGGGAAACTTTCGACCATCCACCGTATAGCCCGGACTTGGCCCCTTCAGATTTTCATCTCTTTACAAAGCTTAAAGACTTTTTGGCGGGGAAAAGATTTGACAGCGATGAAGAACTTAAAGAAGGAGTGACCCTGTATCTCAATGAGCTGGCGGCGGAGGACTATGCAGCAGGAATACAGAAACTTGTCACACGTTATGACAAATGCCTTAATTTGCTTGGAGATTATGTTAAGAAGTAGTTTAAAGTATTCTCTTTCAAATAAAATTTTTTTATGTTTGTTAATATTTACTTTTGTGTCTTTATTTCACGAACGGGTACTACTTTCCGGATGACCATCGTAAATATTCATCGTGATTTGAAAGTAATATAGCCACAAAATATCGTTTTCGTTGAGTGAATATAAATTACCACAACTCTTTGGTCGCATTGATAGATATTTGTTTTGTTGAGAGTCCAGAATGTTTCAAAGATTACGGTATTCATCGACTTCTCTGTCCCCAGTAAGATTTTTAGGGAAGTTCAGTTACTATACAATTTTAATTTTGGCTGTGTATCCTCGCCGGAAACACCTACAAATAGTATGGTAAATAGAATTTTTTATTTCACCGTTGAGAATCAACGGGCGCTTCAGCTAGTATTTGATATAATCGATATCGACATAAAAGGACGACTATGCTAGAATTTTCAATCACCAGTGAGTTTTGTATGGTAGTCAATTCTCTTCGTTATGAAAGAAATGATAGTTATGGAACACGGAACTGCTTTCAGGGCTGTGCCGGCGATGAAAATGTCCATTTATCTTGGTGCCGCGTTACCGCATAATTACCGTTAGATCACTTCTACACCGATACAAAAAATTTGCTCATCGTAATCTTTATTCCCTTGCACAGCAAAGATATGCCATGTATATTAGCTACTTTATTTTCGCTAATCCGCAACAAGGTGTTTTAAACGGGACTTTCCCTTTGTTTCTATTGTTCGCTTCTTATCTTTAGCCAGTCACTTTTACATTAATTTTTTTCCTTTTAGACACGAGGTACTTTCTTTTTCGCCTTTGTTTACATTCAATGAAATTGAGAGCGTAGAGAAGTGTGCATTGATATCATAGAAATACGACTTCAGTACTATACCAAGGTCGGGTAACTCTCCGTTACTTTCACTGTTAAGATATTAGTAAATAAAACATCCTTGTTTTCTCTGACCTTCAAGCTCTAGTTCAAGTTACTTCTCATTTCCGCAAACAAACACGCTAAACATTACATTTAATATTAGTATTATTATATTCATGTCTATCCACAATTATTTTAATTAATTTTAACCTTAATCATAGCACCTCCATAAAAGCCATCTGGATCTTTTAGATGGATGAAATGTGTCCATGGAGGTGTACGGGAGTATTAACGATATCCCAATATCCATTGAAAAAGTACTTAGATTATTATTATGTTCAAGAATCACTCATAGCTCAGTACATTCAATTTGTCACTGTCATGAACAAAAGATGGGGGTTTAAATTACAATATTCCACCATTTTCATAATATTACAACTTATATTTCATTACACCATAGCTCATTTCATATTTTTCAATTATCAACCTAAGAGAAATTGTTACTTTTTAATGAATATTGATATCTAAGATATTTACGAAGTATAATAATGCTTAAAATATACAAAAAGAACGAATCAGAATCGTATTGGTTCGTTGTTCCTCTCAAAACACGAGAGCGTAACGGAGGGGGGGGGTAAGAGGGTCAAGATTTTATTTCATACTCCCATTAAGGAAGGTTTATAGCTTATCATGATGTAAGTAGTCCCGTGTCACACGGTGTCTCAATCAACTATTTTTCTCGTTTTATGTAAAAATTTGTTCCAAAATAAGTGTCGGCCATTTGTAGTGTAAAGTGTTTAAATATTCAACAGAGCTCATTGAAACTAAGTCTTATGAAGGACAAAGAACATATTTATAATATGGCATAATATTTTACCCGATGATTTTCCTAGTTTGGGTTCACAATCGACTGGAAGTTGAAGAATTTATCGAAAAATCGGAAACGGGAAATTTTCGCAAAAATTGGTCAACTTTGACCTCCTGTATAATTTTAATGCGAAGGATTCTACGTAAATGACCTCCATAGTTGTATGCAGGGTTTATTCATAATCAATCATGCGAAGTTTCGAGGTCCACACTCAAGAGAAGCGTTTTCGTATTTTTGGCCAGCTTTTTTCGATTCTAACCCACTGTGCGACGGACGTCATATAAAAGACGTCATGTACGTCTTTCAGGGATTGCAGTTTCCTGCAAATAAGTTGGTCATAATATTATTTTGATTTCTGTTATTATCGTTTTACTTGTGAGATATGGATGTGAACATTATTGAAACGAACCCTTCTGAACTTAGATTTTGTAGCTGATAACAGACAGGTTTTTACACTATATCTTTGTAGTTTCCTTATTTTCTGGTAATAATTAAAAATAAACCAATTATAGTTTGATAAAAAACCTTGTATTACCCACTTAACATTTGCAACACGCTTAAAAATTATGCCCTAAGTGCACCAATCAAAAATAACGGACTGTTCCTCCGAAATCGTTGTTTTCACACAGGTTCTTATAGTTCAGCGCGCAAAATAAGGTTGAGCGAGTTTCCCTACCTTAAATATTCCGGGTTTTTACCGGCTGTATTGCCATGGATTTTCACTCGGAATAGATTTTGTCTCAAATCTACTAATATCTGATTCGATCTGCTAGTATCTTATAATATCTCAGATCGGAGTTCGCTTTTTCTTCGTCTCTTCTTGATCATTGACAACCCCTATGCAAGCTTACAAATAGAGGATTGGGGAGCCATTTAGCTTAGAGATACTTTTGTGATTGTAGTAATTTTCATTAGTAAACAATATCTAGGTGTTATCATTCTTACATTCAGTGCGCTATATAAGATTCAACTGTATTTCAAGCTAATTTCATGACTTAAAAGTAGATTGACAGCATAATACTTTAAGGCTCTGGTCTTCCCTCGCACGAATGATCGTTAACAAACTTCAGAACAAGTAATTTTCTTGAAATAAAAACAATTGTAATTTTTTATTATATGGATCAATGAGATAGTGCCAATTATATCCATTTTAATATATTTTGTAACGAACACATAGAATACGACCAAAAAACTGCTTAGCCGGGATTCGAACCCGAGACCTTGCAATTAGATCATAACATGAAAGAACGCTAACCACTGCGCCACCGCGGACGGCGAATTGTTTTCACACTAACGTATTTTATTATCTTCGCAGTAATATATTCTCATGGCTGGTATCAAGTAATCTAATGGTTTCATTCACCTTACTCTAGTGTCGATCAGTTCCTCTTGAAATTGGGAGATGATTTACGTATATTCTCACAACTTCAGTTCATTATTAATTGACGTTAAAAGTTAAAATGAATCATTCTTTCAAATGTAGATAATATGGAATGTATTCATAAGTGAAAAGGGAACTCTATCTACTAATGACTTTTCTTCATTTTCCCGCAGGAAAATAAAGCGTCATCAACTCCCGAATTAGAGGTGAGTAATCAGTTTCTTAACTCTTCAGATAATTAAAGACTTTAAGTGGATCTAGTTCATGCAACAAATTTTCTTTCTAGGAGATATCACGCATAAAGTTCGTTTTTAATAGAAGTAACTCTTCGAACTTGACGCCTTAAGGCTAGTTTTCAAACTCCAATTTGATAATTCTTTGCATTTCATACGAGAGAAGATTTCAGCCACTAATTTCATTTATAATTTTTACGTTCAATAACTTCTTTAACTCCCTTCATGAACGGTAGATAATCACAGCCAAACATATATTAAATAATGCGTTGAATTTTTCATCTGTTGGAAGTAATATTCTTAAGAAGTGCACAATAAATGTATTAACCACCTGCTCTGTAGGGGGCGTGGGGAAGGCATTCCTCACAAACCTAGCCTGATTTCAGGCCTACATTCGCAGGCATCTATTTCAGGGGCCTTTTTTCATCTTCTTCTGCAGGGGTGAGGTAACTAAGCACTCACTTCTCACCTGCTCGTTCTTTCTGTCTATGAGGTCGGAGCTTCTCCTTGAAGTTGTGGCAGGGGGCCCTCTAGGCATAGAGGTGAACCCTATAGCACGTCACAACGGCCTGGGGCGGTCCACTTCTTAGGGTTTTATAGGTTATCCCCCCCCCAAACCCCCCCTTCCCTCCCTCATGGACTGAGTCATCGGAGAAATACCGTAAGCGACGGTATGCCGCGCTCAGGAGTGAGTTTTGGTGATAGTTAAAGTAGGGAGCGTATGGTAAGAATCAGGAGTAACTTGAAAATGTTAGGAAAGATAAAGAAAGTTGCACACACACATCCACTGCTGACTGACAGCTGTGAGGCCAATTGTTGCACTGTGACGCGGCGGTCTGCACGAATAATGACATCCACGCGCCTCACCATGTCTGGAGTGGTGGCACTGACACGACGCCCGGAACGTGGCAGATGTTGGAGTTGTTGGACTTTCTGACGCCTTAATTCTCTTTGCCCACCTTTCGACAGTGCTCCTATCGACAGTACAATCTCCATACACAGCACACAAACGTTTATGGATATTTCCCACAGTTTTTTTCTCTGCAATCAAGAGCTTAATCACTGTTCACTGTTTGTAACTTGAATCACTAACAGACGCCATTTTACAAAGTCACTACAACTCTGCCATCTGTTGGAATGATTTGAAACTTCGTCCACCTGGAGCAGAAACACTGAACTTGAAGTACCTATAAGTACAACTCTCAGTTTTTGCTCATTGTGGTGAAAAAAATATGGGGCATTACTTATTTAACGATCCTCGTATAAATCTAGGTTTACATAGTTATTTACATTGGTTTCGTGTTTCGAACTTTTCGAAAGGTTTCGAATTTTCCGTCCCTAAATCAAGAGCTGTCTTATGCCTGGGAAATACAGTATATCGCAGAAAATGTTTGTCACAACTCGGCCTCACGATCACCCTGCTTTATTTCATTCGCGAAATCACGATCACTCACGGTCAGCATGGTTTCTGGAAAAGTCGCTCCTTTAAGGGCCACTTAACTCCCCATAGTCACGACGTAACTAAACATAAGTATTAAGCTTAATGTATCTAAACACCTATTCTCCGTGAAGACAAGCTAATTACGAACTGTAAGCCCTTATTCCCCAAAATTTTAGAGTCACAACGTTTGTTCATGTGTAGTATGGCTTGTGGGCCGTCCTTTTTAGGATTGTTGAACTCCTTTTGTCAAAAGCAGTCCCATGGTGCTTTTCACCCTATGGAACGAAGTTTCATTCCCAAACCCCCTCAAATTTCAAATAATTGCATCCAATAGGTAAAAAATGCCTTCGATATCCTCTGATGTATTTCTAATTCCGGTAAACTTATGTGAATGTGTTCAAATGTTGTCTTAAAGAATAAATTAAAATTAATGAGAATTTAAAAGATATACTTATGGCCTTGATGAATGCATATATCATGATAAATTCATTTTAGTGACTTACGGAAGTAGATATTTTACCCTGTTCAAAATTTACGAGTGTTCATCACTCCATCACTCCACCAGTCCATTTTCGCGAAAATTAGCGAAGTCGGGGAATCAATAACTCGAAGAACCGTTTCTTGGCTAAAAAATAATCGTCACTGAGATTATCATAATCGAAGTGCAAACATTTCAAAAAACGAAACCAAAAAGGTAGATGATTACTTTTCGACTATCCATAGAATGGTCGATTTTCCCTTCACGATAATCACAAAATTCTGGCTGCTTTGAGCAATACGCCGATATACTTTTTATATAATTATGACTATTCAAAATAATACACACGCGCTGTAGTTCGCGAAAATTACGAAAGTTGGAAAATTAAAGTCATTGGAAGCGGATCACATTCTAAATCCTTTTGAAGAATCATCAAATTGAGGACTGTAGCAACGATATGATATTTACCTCTTATATCATATATGAAAAGTATAATGGAATTAAGCTAGGTAATATTTCCTACATTACAAAAACGAATTTATGAAGAATTAATATTCTAAGCAATCTTTAAAGTCTTAAAAATGAGTCGTATTAACACCCAAAGTGCAATTTGTAATGCAGATATTAATTTTTTTATTCCCCTCTTGATAATCAAGGAGCACCTCTAATCTTATCAATAAATTAGTAAGTCGGTATGCGTATGTTTGTGCATTAGTCTTAAACTCGAGACCAGAAGTTTGTACAATTTTGGAGAGAGTTATATGTGTTGTCTATGCTAATAATAGTATACGTTTGGTTGAACTTTATAATCCCGTTTCGACCGTACATGAGTTCTTTTCAGAAATACATATAAAATTCATCCTTATTGTTTGCAGTCTTGATTTCTTTCGCAAAATTAAATTTGATAGAATAGTCGTACGAAGAAGAGACAAACACCAAAAATATTGAAATTGAATAATAATTATTATCTTGAGCGTGGATATTGTTTTACATTTAATATTGCGAGAATCATGATAAAAAACAGGAAAATATCTGTGAAAATCTGAGGCTGTCGAGAACCCGTCCCTTTATGACCAATGCGATTGTTGAATATGATTTCACGCAGTTTCACGTAAGAATAAATTTTATTTATTTATTATTTATTTATTAACAAGCATCAACATACAGCACAAAGCCAATTCCTGATGACGATTAACAAAAAATTAAACATATAGTAGTATAACAAATGTAGCAACAACAAATTAAACATATAATAGTATAACAAGGGAAGAAACGAAAACAATCATAGGAATATAGTATTTTCCCACGTCAAACTCTCGTAACCATGCTTTGGATGGATTTCGGAGATAGAAAGAAAGGATCGAAATGAGTATTGGAGGAAAGGGAATTAAATTTTATGGAATACGGAAGAAGAGTGATCGTTTTACTAATGATAAACGAGGAGTAATTAAAGAGAAGGTATCTGATAGATGTGTTGTTCTTGAGGGAACTCAGAAAGAGAAAATGGAGAGTAAGAATGGGGAATCAATTTTGCTATTTATTACATTATGTAAGAAGGAAATGTCGGAGAAAGTATGAGAGGCTTTGATTGAGGTAAGGTTGAGGTGACTAAAAAGATGATCTTTTGGCATATTTCTACAAGACGGCACTCGAAAATAGACTATTTTTACAAAGAAATTTATGACACGGTTGAGAGAGGAGAGGTTTGATTCGGATGACATGGTCCAGATAGGAGAGCAGTAGAGGAAGAACACAGCTGGAGAAGTAGGTGTGAAGAGAGACTGGATCCCTAATATCGGTGAACCTATAGAGCATCCCTAGTCGAGACATAGCTCTTTTTTTGACAAAATTCACATGTTCCAAAAAATTTAATTTTTCATCGGTGATGACACCAAAATCTTTGCAAGAGGAGACTCTGGGGATACATGTGTCGTTTATTTGGTAGGCATTACAGATTTTTTTTCTTTTTTAAAGTTATTGACATTATGAAGCACTTTTCGGGGTTTAGTTTCAGCTTCCACGAAGAAGCCCATTCTGAGACTGCGTTTATCGAGTTCTGAAGATCAGAACAATCACTGGCTGTGGTGATCTTTTTAAAAATTTTGCAGTCGTCCGCAAAAAGTAAGATATTGCTTCCATCTCCAATGGCTTTCGGGAGATCATCGATGAATAATGAGAACAAGTATGGTCCCAGGACACTCCCTTGTGCAACGCCGGAGAGTACAGGAGTCCACGAAGAGGAAAGATTATTTAAGGTTGAAGTTGGAAGAAGTAGGTATATCCGGAGAGTTAGCTATATATAATAGATATATATATATATATAGATATATATATAGATATATATATATATATATATATATATCTATAGCTAGCGTCGATGTCTGCATTATTCTGGCATCTACAGGGTGGGGCCAGTACGTCGAAAAAATCTGACGTCGATGGCGCTTGTGGAACATGGTCAGAATTCGTATCCCTTATATATATATATATACGAGTAAAAGTTGCTTGCATACTGCAAGCTATCCGTTGAATACAGTATCATACCAAGTACTGCCTCAGTTCAAATTTAAAACTTCGCGCCAAAGACCGCCTGGCGACGAACTAAGAACCCGATCGTGAGAGAAGACAGCAAAATAATCTTAGATAAGTGCCATCCTTACTTGTTCCAAAGTTTCGATTCAATATCTTATCGGGAAGGTCCCACGCCTCTGTCACCATTCCGGGTTTTATCTTTCCAGCTTATCGGGAAGACATTTAAAAAATCGTCCAATGCATTTCTTATGGAAGAATTTTGCATCCACCTGGCGTCGAACTCACTGTCATTTGGCTACATTTTTTCCATGAGAAGCATAGAAGACTACCTCAACTTCAACCTCCGAAATTTTGGTTACTCTATCTTACCGATAAGTGCCTCAAAATAATTTTCAAAAATCCGCGCAATGCATTCTTATGGGAAAATTGCGATTTTTGGGAATTTCTGGCATCGAACCCATGATAGCTAGCGTCGAAGTCTGCATTATTCTGGCATCTAGAGTGTAGGGCCAGTACGTCGAAAAAATCTGACGTCGATGGCGCTCGTGGAACATGGTCAGAATTCGTATCCCCTATAAATATATATATATATAGGTATATCCGGAGAGTTAGCTATATATAATAGACATATATATATACACACACACACGTCCCAAAACCAAACGTAAATCCGAATTTCAACATTAAACTCGATTTCTTTTGTAACAAGTTATTTCTCAAGTGAGAAACAAATAAGTTTTTTTGACACATAAATTGGGATGCACGACCAAATTTTTCTGAGGTTATGCACATAAATAATTTTTTACTATGTTTTGATTGCTCAAAAATAAATGCTGTGTGATATTTATACGTGATGATGATAGAAAGAGCAGTAAAGGAATAAAACCTGGTATCTTTTATTTGATTCGAAGGAGTTTTAAAAATGTTCACGGGAGCAAAATGTAAACTTTTATTCCTTTTTACTTTGAGCTATATTGTTATCGCTCTGAAAGAATAAAATCTAGTGGAACATAAAAATAATGTCTCTTTCTCCCCCGTAACGTTGCTCCTTAAGGTAAAAACCTTGACTTGTTAGAACAACTACATATTCACCGCCACCTTCTTTTCTCCATAGATCCTGGAAAATAAGACATTTTCGCGTACTTAATCTATTTAATTCCCTCACCAATCTCCTCCTACCCCTAACTTAGGCTCTTCTTTTAGAATTTTGGGATTTATAAGAAAAATAAAAAAACGGTTGTTACCCTCATATCAAAGTTGCGCTTTATAAACTTGGGATAAATTTAAATAATACATTGTATATAAAAGAATTTCAGAATCATTGGCTGCGCATTCTTGAATTCTCCTAACCAATTGACTTCATTTTTTACATATACCTTCCCTATGGAGACACCAACTCTAAGTCAGTGTACTGAAGAATAACGAGGATATTTAGTTTTGATACATTTATATCTTCAAAGCATCTTCGACTGATGGAGTGCATTGTTTCTATTTGAAAATTCGAACATTCCCGTTTGGGCACATGTTAGGCATGTTTCTAAGGCTGCGGCTTCATAGAAAGGCTAATATCTTAACACCGAAGCAACCCATTACTTTTACTTTCGATACTATTTCCTCAAATGAACTTCTCTCAAATCAGTAATCTCTCCCATAAATCGGGGATATTTTATTTTCTATATGGCCATTGTACGATAAGAATCCAAGACTACCTCGCAATGCTCTAGTTTTCCTCTAAATTCCAGAATTTGAATTTTTCTTTTGCTTTCGATTGATAATTTTATGTTGTGTTAGAATTCTTACAATAATCTCACAATCCAGCGTTAATGTCCAGGTTAATACGTAGGATCGGATCATTTTAATCTCCAAGCATTTTGGTGATTTTCAGAGTAGCTGTCAATCCTTAGATATCTGAGAAAATGTGCAGCCCTTTCCTAAGAAGTAAATTCGTCTCTATCAGTCCGTAATCCGCGAATCTTGCATCGTAAGTCATCACCTTTGGTCACTACTCATGTATCACTCGTGGGAATTTAATTTACTGTGATTGAAATTTTACAATGATTAAATTGAAAGAGAATTTCTGCGATGCCGTTTCCGAATGGAGAATTCGAACTTTCTCTCGATTTGTTGTGCGAACAAAAGCAGCAAAATCGTTCCAAAGAAGCGCACCCCCCGCAGCGGAGATCTCATTTTTTCAATCTCTTTCGCTGAATGTCCTTCACTCGCTTACCAAGTTATCCAATCTCAAGAACAAAGATTTCTTTTTTTATAACGCTTAAAAAATAAGATATTCCTTTTTATTCTTCCGGTATGAAGTACGCCACTTCTTCAATTAAGGATTCGATTAAATGGACGATGCGCTTTTTAACGCCATCATACATCTTCCAAATTTTATCTTTCTAATATTATCAATTTAATTCATCTTTTCTATAACTCACAGCCCGTAGGAGTATTCTTCAATAGAATTTAATATAAGAAAAACTGTTTCAAAGAATCCTTACCTTACGGTTTCTTTATGGGCTGTATTTTGACGTATTCGGAATTTTCAATCTTTTAGAGAAATTGTTTTAATCTTCTTAGTTTTTGTACACTCGTTTCCACCTTTTGCGTGGATCACAGTTATAAGCTTAAACTTTGATCTTGATGCTAATGTCATTTCAGTATGTTTTCTTGGCGGAAATGTGCAGTCGTGGAAGGGATGGATCAGTGATGGACTGTGGAGACAGAGAAATGTTATAAAAATAATTATTTTTCCGTCTTTTGTGCAGAATATCTTAAAATTGGATGAGTTCCGAGAGAATCCACGTTTTTGTCTTATATCACAAACATTTATACTTATACTTAAGTTTTACTTATTCCTAATGTTTCATAAACGTTCCTAAGAATACACGTTCAGATACTTGTAATAACATGATATTGGCGAAGAAGCTATAAGAAATATTGATGATGGGAGTTAATGCTAGTTTAATTAATTTTAGGTCATGTATAAGCTATAATTATTTAATATTTAAGTTAATACATTGTAAATACTCATATTATGTATTTGTAAATATATGTCTGAGGAATTGTTCTAGTCAATTGTTAAATTCAAATTGTTTACGTTGTTGTTTTCTGTAGTTATATTAGTAGAAATCTGAAATAACCGTTTGATGGTTGTAGTATAAATTGAGGTCGACATCAGCCGTAATTACCGATTGTATATAGTAATAATAACGTATGATTGAAGTCACTTTACATAGATGAGTTACAACGCTACACGATCTACAAAACCACCCTCGCATATTTTACCAATTTACCGGAGATGTAGTGTATGTAGTTTGCTAAAATTCTCTTTACGGCTCCCCTTTCCTTGAGATTAAGTTTCCTCCTCCGGTGACGTCACTTCCTTCAAATCATTAATCATTCAATGAAGAGTTGCGCGCACCTATCCCAGCATCCTCAGAGGATTCTTGTGGCAAGAAGGAGAACGTCGCTATCGGAAACGAACAGCCTTCTCGCGAATATGTGGCGGAATTGGGTTGGAGGGAAAGTTACGCATTTTAAATGAGCCCTCTTGAAACGTTAATAATTACGCAGGAGGAAAAAAGGGAGATAAATCGACTAAGTTTCATTTAAAATATTATTACACGTGAGGAGGTGTGGGAAGATTTTGAAGGTTTGATTGACACACTGAAATTCTTTAGGAAAGATAGTCAGAAGTTTAACATTAAGTCTTGCAGCAAGTGACTGGTATAGTGAAGTATTATTTTCGTAATCACCCTATTCTAGAGAAGAATAAGTTCCCAGGATAACTCTCAAAGCCACTGCTTGAGAGTTGAGAAGAAATGTTTCCTTGAATTGTAGGAATGGCTGTTTGCACTGTAGTTACATTTCTGTGGGGTTTCTTGACAAAAGTGATGCATATAATTATGAAAGGAATATACACCGTACATAGGATGGGATCCATCGGAGTATAGTTCACTTAGCCTGAAGAAGCCGACGGTAGTGTCGTCGAAAGGTCGCATTTAAAAAGAGACACGCTGTCGAATCCCGGAATAATTTTATTTCAAATTAGTTTACAGATACGAGTACTGAAACGTGTTAAGTGGGCTCTCGGGAAAACCCCAACCTATAATCGGTTAGAAGAGCGCCTTTATTTTACTATGCGTTTCGCGGAAGAAGGACCGAAACCGAGTGGGATAGCATCTTGAGAGGGAGAGTTCCATCGGGTTTTATCGTATTAATCAAAATAGCTCAATAGATAGAGCAACAGTCCGAAAATTGGGAGATCCGGGTTTGTGTCCCACTCCTGTTTCCTATTATTATAGAATAATAAGATCTAGTTAGTAATGTGAAGAAATACTTATTTATCATTTGCTCTTGGTTGACTATCATCAAGTGGCAGTCCCAAACATTGCCAATTTGCATTTAATGCACAAACTCTATGCACAGTCTCTTATGCTAGAATTCTTATATAGTTAAACAATCCGAAATAGCATAACTATGTCTGAAAACAGAATTAGAACCACCTTAAAACAACAACAAGACTGAATATACAGCATCCCACTCTCCTATCCCTTCTAATAAAATTATATCACATGTATCCCATAATTATTATCCTCTATATATTACTTTAAAACATCGGGGCTTTTCTCCCTCATTACTCCAACATATATATAAATGAATGACCATTTGAAGGGAAAATTTTTCAGGTTCCTGTTAAAAATAGTCAAACAAATGAAAAATCCACCATTTGTTAGACAAATTGAATTAATATTTTAATCATCGCGTTGCGTCCTGGACGAAAAAATGATCGGGTTGCTATGTACAGGTTAAATTTGTTTACTTAGTGACGAGTGTAAACAAGTTTTAAAATCGGAAAAAAGAACCTATTCTCGGTCATAAAATGATTAAAACAGTTTTAGCAATTAATATTATAATTTCCTTGAACGAAAACTCCGACGTCGTTCGCAACCATAACAGTTTAATAAGCAAGCAACATTGTATCTTGCGGGAGCAGAACGACAGTCAAAGAAACATGAACATTACCGAATATAAAAGTTTGCGTCACGGTAATATCGTGTGGAATATATGAATAATTTTGCATCATATTACTTCCCGGTGGTTTTAATTTAACATCGACAATATTTAAAACTTGATTTGGAGTATTATGATTAGATTTTGGAGTATCCATAGAAAAATTAGATAAATTAATTGCGAGTCGTGCGATGAAAATAATTAGGTCGTTAAGTTGTTTTCCAAGTATTCAAATTTATTTCGGTGAAAGTTTCGTCTGTTGCAAATTTTCTACAAATGTTAACCTGATATATATATAGTGTTCTACCTTTCGGTAGGTTCATATGTCCCCACATTCCCTATTTAAGTCCATCTGTCGTAAAGACATTGAAACACTTAAACTCGGTTGGCTGAGCGGATTTATTCTACAAGTTACAGACAAACTTACTTACGTACTTTAGTTTACTAACTTACTAGTACAGACCAACATGGCCGACCGATTGAGGATCGGTCGGTCGTTGAGGCACGTCCTGTCACAAGAGCGTCGGTGGGCAGAAGGCCCCGACCCTCAGTTGTCCATCCATATAACTGTTTTTCGGAAGGCATAGAGGGCACCATCAATACATTGGAGGGTGGGGGATGCCAGAGTCAGTGCAAGACAACGCATCATAGATAATCTTAAGACTCATCTGCGACTGACTCTGAATCATCCCTTGCCCTCTGTCCTTCCGACACATCTACCTCAACTCCCGGTAACTCATCCCACCCCATTAATTCGTCTAACAACTTCTGTCTTTGCTTTCCCCTCTCTCTTTTCCCTAGCATTCTTCCCTCGATCTCCTTCTTCAATAATCCCTCCCCTCTTAATATTTGACCCACCCATTACTTTTGTCTATTTTAAATTACATCAATCATTACTCTTTTCTCACCAACCATCTCTAGAACCTCCTCGTTCGTTTTTCTATCGACCCAACTTACTTTCTCCATTCTACGCCATACCAACATCTCAAAAGCCTCCAATCTTTTGACATCCTCTTTTCTTAACGTCCACGTTTCACACCCGTACAACATTACACTCCACACCAAGGATTTTACCAATCTTTTCCTGATTCCTTTATCAAGTCCCTTTGTCATCAGTTCCCTTCGCTTCATGAATGCTTCTTTCGCTAATGATATCCTTTTTCTAATTTCTGTCGAACATCTTCCATCCTTAGAAAGAAGGCTGCCCAAGTATGGAAATTCATCTACTTGCTCTAGATTTTCCCCATCCACCCTTATTGTTAACTTTGCATTCTTTCCCTTTGAAAACCTCATAATCTTAGTCTTTTTTACATTGATTTTCATCCCAAACTCCTTTGCTTTATCGTTTAGTGCATTTATTAGGTTTTGCAAACCCCTTTCAGAATCGCACACAATAGCATTATCGTCTGCATATCTTATCTTTCCAATCCAACCCAACTTTTTTAGTATCACCATCAGTTTTGGCCATTGAACTGTATCGAAGGCCTTTTCAAAATCAACAAAACATGCACAGACGTCCCTTTCAAATTCTAAGCTTCGTTCTACTATAACCCGCATAACCCCAACTGCATCTCTCCCCTTTTTCCCTCTCTGAATACCGAACTGATCATTCCCTATGAATTCTTTAGTTTTTCCTTCGATTCTTCTATTCAAGACCCTAAGAATAACTTTTGCCGCATGAGATATTAAGCTAATTGTTCGATAGTCCCGGCATTCTAAGGCATTATTCTTTTTCTGTAACGGAATCAGGATAGACTTGGTGAAATCCTCTGGCCACTTTCCTTCGTCGTATATTTTCCTACATAAATCATAGAATTGATTTTTACCCTTTCCCCCAAGATTCTTATGAAATTCTACTGGGATCTCGGCCACACCCGTTGCATTCTTCCCCTTCATGTCCCGCAGTGCCCTATCAAGTTCACTATCTAGTTTATTCGGCCCAAGATCATCTTCCTCTACTTCTTGTATGCCCTCAATCTTTATGTGAGTAGGCTTCATGTCTTTCGAATACAATTCTTCCACATACTCTTTCCATCGTCCCCCTATTGCTGGTTCCCTTAAGACGTATCCCTTGTTATCCTTAATAGTAGCCATTTTACTACTAATTTTATTCCCCGTTAATTGTTTTACTTTTCTGTATAATAGGTCGACCCTCCCACTTTCAGCCATTTTCTCTATTTCGTTACACTGGCCATTCCACCACGATTCTCTTGCTTTATTTGTTACCCTCCTCAGTTCGTTGTTTAGGGCCCTGTACATTCTACGTCCGTGTTCTGTGTTGACCCTTTTCCATTTCTATCTTTCCTCCATTTTAGTTATCATTTCAACCGTCACCCATGGTTTCCTGATTTTGCTTTGGTTGACCCTCCCAATGGTTCTTTGGGCTTTATCCTTGATGCAGGTTTTGATCTTTTCCCATCCCTCGTTTACGGTGAGTTCTCTTTCTATACCATCAAGAGCCCTGTTGACCGACTCTTGAAACTCTCTAGCTTTCCTACCCCTGAGGGCTTCTTCGTTCCATTTGGGTGCGGTTTTTGCCCTATAAATCTTTTTGAATCTAAGCCTGGTCTTCATCATTACTAAATTATGATCCGAGTCTACATCAGCACCAGGATAACTTCGCGAGTTTTTAACACTGTTTCTAAACCAGAATATAGTCGATTTGGTACCTATCCGTGTCCCCAGGCTTTCTCCATGTGTATCTCCTTCTGTTATGGTGTTGAAAAAGAGTGTTGGTGATACAGAGGTTATTCCTTATGCAAAAATCTACCAGTTTCTGTCCTCTGTCGTTTCTTTTTCCTAGTCCGAACTCTCCCACTTCGTCCCCATCCTTGCCCTGCCCAACCACAGCATTCCAGTCCCCCATTACAATAAGGTTTTTATTGCCTTTCACCCTTCCAATAACCTCTTCTGTTTGTTCATAAACTAAATCTACTTCATTCTCAGTGTAATCGCTAGTAGGGAGGTACACTCGCACTATCACAGTGTTTACTGGTTCAGCCTTGATTTCTACGGACATTACTCGGTCACATATTAGTTCGGTGGCTTTCACGGCCTTTCCCGCTTCCTTGTCCAACCATATAGCAACCCCCTCTTGCTATCATTTCCCCCACTGAATATGACTATCACATCATCGCTCCAGAAATCTCCCCCATCCTTCCACCTTACTTTGCATAGCCCCAGAATGTTAATGTTGGACCTCTTCATTTCTAACTTTACGTTTTCTAACTTCCCTTTCCTAAGCATCGTTCTGACGTTCCAGGTCTCTACCCTGGTTTCCTTGGTCATCTTCTTCTTTTCTTGTGTCGTTGGGTAAGGATTTCGTGGAATGACGACCGGTGTGGCCCTACCACCATCCCTGCCTGGCACGACACTCTCCCTAGAGGGCTGAGTCCCGTTTTTGCCAGAGACAATATTAATATTTTCGCACATCATGTTCATGGGATAGATAGTCGAGGTGGTCTCCCCTTGCCTTCCTCAACAGTGTTTTTAACGTGACACCATCTCTCATATAGGCCGCCCACTGGGGTACAGCCGCCTTTGCAGCCGCCTCACTGAGGTACAGACGCTGCGTGGACTACCTTTCGTCTGGCCCCTACCTATTGACCTTTCTGGCATGAGTGACCCTACCAGGAATAAAGTTCCAGCCAGTATAGCTCTGTAGGTCATAGGAACACGCAAGCCCCTTCACCACGTCAAGGTGTAGTCCGTAGAAGGGGCTAAACCTGATATCAAAGAATTTTAGTGTATATTTTTTCTCGCTGAATAGATAATATTCAACATTTAATCATGTTTCTGAGTAAAGAAAAGGATGTCCTGCGATTTCAGAAAACTCACCAGCATGGAGTACAACCGTAACGAAAGCTCAAGCTTTTATTCCCAATCGCTATCTCCGAAGCACAAAAATGTATTATTTCGCCACATTAACGATGTTAGATATGTATTTTAAAAACTAATTATTAGCAAAACTAACTTTAATGAATATTGAGTTATTATACCCGAAATGGAATATAACTGAACTCTATATTCTTATAGACTTCGATCCATGCGGGGACTATGCTATGCGCTTTGACAATGTATGTTCGTATGAAAGTGTGATATATAGCTTCCCCTCTAGCTCTCCTCTCACAGATCAGATCATTGCAGACGAGTAGTAGTTATTTTTATATTTCATGTATGAAGAGAAGAACATAGATAAATAAATAAATTACGTGGATGCAGAAGGTATGTTTCGTTGTTTTACCTTGGATATTTAATTGACTTTTCATTGCCGGTAGAAAAGGAAGTGGTATTTATAACGACAGAATTTAGGTAAAGCTGGCAGTGATATTTCGTATCTTTACCATAATTCATTTTGTTATAAATGCATTGAGTGAATTGATATATTCGGTATAGGTTAAGATACATATATCGTTATAGTGATGACGCGCACTATTCATGATTATACTACTAAAAGAATTTTTTTTAAACATTTGATAACATTTATACTATCACGTTCTCTAATATAATAGGGATTTTGTTTGGGTTCATTTGGTAAGGAATTAGAAAACGCAAGGATTTTTACTTGGCCATTGAGTTTCGTTACTGGATGTGTAGGTAGCGGTATTTATCGCTACAAACGAGGTATATCGAAACAGACACTGATAAAGAATATGAAGGTGTGTATTTTTAGGTATGTTTTAGTATTTGTGTATTTTTTGTAACAATTAGTGTATGTTGAAGGTATTTGGGTGGGAACTTGAGTATCAGTGTCGTCTGCGAAAGTTTCGCACGGGGCAACTAGTAATTACCAATAGTCACAACTTACATCGTTCCATTACTAATCCACATGTCACTTCATCGGTTTGTCAGTCTTTTTACATACAACTTTACAAATATTTACAAAACATTACGCATTCACCCCATAGTTTCACAACAAACTTAAGTATCTGCTTCTTATTTTTCAGTAAGGGTTTTTTTCAGATCTTTTCAGGCATCGTATTCCAACTCCTCTATTTATCTATATACAATATCCGCGTAATAATATTCGCAAAATAACTATCTATTAGTGTCACTAGTCGTGGATTTATGAGGTATCGTAAGAATGAAGGAGTTGGTATCAGTAGAGAGTGCTTCAGAATTAATGGAAGTGAATATCTCTTTTGCTTGGGCATTTCCTAATGGATGCCGATGAAATATGAGGGAAAAGACAAGAGGTGAATGAAACGAGTCCCAAATGGAGAAATAATGTTTATGGACTCAAAAAAAAAATAGAAGCAAAGGTTCGCCCCAATGGACTCGAAATAGGCGTAGAGAAGTTTTCTTGAAATTTCATTAAACCTTTATTTTTCATTATCACCCTAAAATCAATGTGGATTGATCGATTCTAAATCGATCGGATGGCAACAGAAGGAACATTTAAGGAACGTTGAAGGTGAAGAAATAGAGCTAAATAATTTATTAAACTGATACGGACTAACAAACGTAAGAATCTTAATAACATTCCTAACCGCATGGCTTAATCAATCTGTTTCGACAGACGTGTAAATACTTGCAAAGGAATAATAAAATGTAGAGTTGTTGATATTAGTAGTTTAAGAACCAAATAACGTTCCCGTTTGGGATGTAATGAATGCTTGAATATTAAAACGTAATTCGAGAGATTTAATCTTGTTTCTGCCACGGCATCTTGATGAATAGCTTATCTTGAAACGGTGACTTTGTAAGTAAAACCCTACTCCTAGGAAAAATCCCATGAAAATACGGACTTAGTGAATGTCCAACAGGATAGGGACTATATCCCGAGTTTTCCTCTTTTTGGGCGGATGATTTAAACAAATAAGATACCTCACCGAAGCATTTACATCTACATGAATACCCTGCAAGCCGCCTTTCGGCGTGTGGCAGGGGGGCGGCTTAATTTAGGTTTCAGATTCTCTAATAAAATTTCTGAATGTACTTAAATCCGCCTGGAAAATCAAAGATCCAGGTATAGCTTCTGCTTCTATCTGATATTTTTATTTTCCAGTTATCTTTAGATTATTTTTAATTTGGCATCTGGCATAGGATGGAATCTTTCGTACGCTTTTGCCTCAAAATCGTCCATAGCTGGTAAGTAATAGTAAGTGAATAATACTCGTTTCCTCATTCATTCGAAATCTATGAAAATTCTTTGGGTAAAAGTATTTTTTCCACCTGAGATTCAATGAGGATAGCAATAAGAAATACTCAACTCATCCTTCGTAGTAATCCTCATTCCCTTTCCAAATCCTTTGATTAAACGGGATTAGGCTTTATTCAGTACTCCAGTTGATGATCTTACGAACGCATGAGCATCATCAAAATATTATTTACTAAGT
This sequence comes from Pachydiplax longipennis, assembly GCA_036926295.1. Lineage (NCBI taxonomy): Eukaryota > Metazoa > Arthropoda > Insecta > Odonata > Libellulidae > Pachydiplax > Pachydiplax longipennis. The sequence continues at coordinate 2,395,452 of JAVFKF010000054.1, forward strand.
TCCCCTAAGTAAAACAAGTCTAGTGGAAGCCGAATTACAATATACTATTCAATTATTTATAACGGTACGTTATTTAAAATGCTCACTTGATTAGGATATTTATACAATATTTATTAAAAGCAGTTACACCAAAATCAGTACAGTAATTAATAATTTGAAAACACAATAATTTCTGTAATTACACCACTCTTTCATAAATATTATTTAAAACAAGAACACAAACATAGTAACTCATATTTTAGGGTTCCTGATAGTACTTCACGGCATCCGTTGCGGTCACACTACCTCTCTCTTTTCTCTCTCCTCTCTTTAAAAGGGTTCCTCGCGAGTCTCCAATTTTGAATTAATAATGTTCTGAGAATTACATGGAAATATCGCGAATAAGAGCATTCTATATCCTGCCGCCGGAACTGATACGAACTCTGAGGCGGAATGAGATCATTTCCATCCAATTTAGTCAGGATGGAACGTAAATTAATAAGTCGCTTTTCGGTATTTCTTTTCGATACAATCTTAAAAAAATTAACATATTAAAATAATAATTTACTCGGGCTGCTGATTGTTGGAGAGATCGTGATGCCCTCTCACTTCTTCTGTTAAATATTCGTTATCCTTCCTTAATATTGTCTATCTGGTATAATCTGCTTCATTGTGGAATAAAAATTACCCACATTAAATAAAAAAAAACGATCTCTTTGTGCGGAAAGGAGCCAATTCTTATAAAAATGCAAAACATCCATCAGTACACAACCCGGTCATAACACCTAAAACGCGGTTTTCTCTTGGCTCCCCGAAAAGCGTTTCAACCGTGTTTCACTATATTTATGAAGAAGGTCCTGATTGTTGGCACGACACCATGAATGAAGGAGGGGCACTTGAGGAGCGGTGCTTTCTAAGAATTCACTTACGAAGACGAGACTAAACCACCAATTGGCCTATTTTAGAAGGTGAGGACATAGTCGACACGAGATACTTTGAAGGATCAAAGGACTCAAACGGTCCATCATTCCATTCCAAGCGTGCTTTCACCCACCCACGACGCCCTCTAAGAAATTTGAAATCACTTCTAAATATCGATACACATCCGTTTTAACTTTTAACTAAGTTTTATATTTAATCAGGGCATCGAACCGAAAACCGATACCAAAGAGAACGTTACTTTTGCCGGAATGAACACTGAAATAAAAAAAATTATTTTACCCGAATTTATTATTTTAATAAAGAAGCCAGGGTAGTTTCAATATCTACTCGTATCCCACTCCTATCTTATTGGAGAGAATAGTTCATTTGCCTTTCCGAAGCATCCCAATTTAATCCTCGTGAATAACGCGTACTGGACTTGGCTCCTTCCATAAAGATGAAAGGAAAAATCACTCTGGAGATCAAATTACTTTCTCCTCTCCGGGAAATCATTCCCGATTTGGTACGGGAAGATACAGTCAGTGCAGAAGAAAATATATGGAAATAAATTTCACCATTTCTTTCGTCGGTGAGAATTTTCGGTGGCAGAGAAGTGTGAATTAATGCACCTGACGACGTTGATTCGAATATTCTGATGAATGGAGGTTCGAAAACCAAGTAAAGATCGATCCATAAACTCCTACCAAAGCAGGGAAAATTTACCACTGAGTACATAAATCTTCAGGGCGTAAATTCGAAATATGTATTTTAAAGGTCATTCATTTGGATAAATATGTCCATAAATGATGAAAATAAACTTTTATATAGTTACATATACTTCACTTTCTTATAGTACTGGATATACGAGTATGAAATATAAATGAGTAGAACTAAGAAAAATTTCTAAAGTTAGAGAAATATAATCTTTATATATGTTATTTTTAAACGACCAGTTTCGGTGGCCAGCGCTTTTCTTTTCATTTTCATTCATACTCTGTCAAACAATATGACACATAATCTAAAGATAAATTCCTGCTTCTTGCTAAAAATAGACCAAGTGAAAAATCAACCATTTCTTAAAAATGTTTGTTAAGCTTTGAATTTTCCCATAGTTTCGTTACTAGATGGGTAGATATCTTTCGATACAAACGAGGTACATCTAAATGGACACTCTCTATTTCGTCAAATCCATTTAATCAAATCTTCCGATCAACATAAACTAATATATGAGCAATAGAAAATATCTAAGGAAAACCTTCGCGTATAAATCTACTTAATTTAGTGCGGAAATATTTTTACACTGGGAAATCAGTATTGTAGATTGTAGATTTAGTATATAGATAATTGTTTTACTGCTGATATTTAATAGGAAATTTATTATTTTGTAAACTTTCCTGTATATTTTTCAATATTCTAGTAGTTGAAAGCTGAACACATCACGGCCGAGACTATTGAGTATATTCTAGTAGTTGTTGATAACCATTTTATAACGAACTGCTTTCGGGAGGAATAGCAAGGATCTCCATTTTTTCCCCCTCTACCACTGGAAATAAAACCATCAATAGCCAAAATATATTAATAAATGCGTTCATAAATTTTCTTTACATATATTTTGGAAGAGGAATGACAAATATGAATAGATAATAAATTATCTATTTAAATAATTATAGCCCTAAAAGTTGTAAATTACATATTTTTATTCCGTTTATCTCGCCATATTGTAGAGAGCTCACCTTTCTTTCTTTTAATCATCCCTTAGATATTCCATATGTTCAATTCAGTACGTTCATCACGATAAATATACGATATTATAATCATCCCTCCCTATTCTGAACTCGAAAATATCTTTTCTAGATTTTTTTAATATCGCGCATTTAAAAAAAAATTCAAACGGCCTTTAATAACGAATACCAGAGTAATTTACGTACTATAAAGTTATGCAAACATCATGATAATTGAATTCACAAATAAATTGAAATTTGTAATGTTAAGTGGGGCTTTTCTAAGGTAGGATAAAGTACGATATATGATATTATTTGATATTTTTCACGTTAAATACTACACAAAAAATAGTTTCCAACCCGCGAAGCGATTTTTCAGGAAATATTTTTTATGAGAAAAGGAATATAAGGTGCGTTGTGGTATTTTAGGCAAATTCAGACATAGGTGAGGAAGATTTAAGGGTACAGAGGATGAGATTTATTGGAGGAAACTGTTTGAGAAATGAAGTGCTGAGCGAAGAATGGCAACCATAATTTTTTTCAAATGAAGACGCGTAATTTTCTACAAGCACAGTGTGAAGAGCGTTAAAATTAAATGTGCTTTTATATCATACTTGCTGGAAATATCATGCCAAAAAATTTATTTGTAGTTCATTCTTATTCCTGAAATGTACTTAGCGATGCATTGTGTTGCACTATGTGCGTTTTCAACTCAAGAGATCTACAGAACTGATTAACATTCCTCTGGAACCGAAAGCTTTGTTCAACGGTATGCTCTCTTCTATTTTTAATCGAAAGATGCTATTCCAGGAGCTAATACGACTGTTTTCATAATTAACGCTTTGTAATTTCTATCTCATAGAGGATAAACCAAACAGATGAAGCATGCGAATTTCTTTGCATTAAAATTTCATAAACCTTTCCTTTTGTTTGACCACAATTTCTTAGTCAGGTGCTATTTTGGTAGATTGTTAATTCGACATGTTTATATATTTTTCGACAAATTACTTTCAAATTGATAATTACAATCTCTCTGATCACACAATTTGCGTTCCTTTCTATGCGTAAGAGATGAAGGTACACTCCCAACTCGGAAATGCATGGTTATAAGCATATATTTTGCTTATGTGATTTTTTTATCGGAAATCTGATTTTTAAGGTTATCGAATTCTTTATTTTCATTAAATTCGGAACACTGTGGGTTGAAATTGGATCTAAATTCTTCTTTACGGGAAAGAATTTTTTATTTATCTAATTCCAATAATACCCGGGAAACATAGCAAGGAATCCTTGATTCATTAAATATCACCGAATATAGTGGATAAGTCACAAATTCTTTGTGAACTCTTTATTGATAAAATATGTAGCGATTTTTCCAGCAACATTGTCCCACCGCAAAGAAATTCCGTAAAATAAAAGAAATTTTCATACATTAGGGACGGATGAACGCTTGTCTCTCCAAAAAGGTATTTTTTATCATTTTGGATCTAATAGTATCTAGTGATTCTGCCTTGTCTTAGAGGTAGGCCTCCTTTCTACTGAACGTTTCTGTATCTATCAAATTACCGCTACGGTAGAAATGAAGGCCTACCAGGTACCCTTGAAAATCTTGCATGATTCACAAATACACACAAAACATCTACAGATTAAGTTAGTTTCTTTTTAGAAGGTGTGGTGGTCTTATCAAAGCAAGAACATTTTTTTAAAATTATTCTGGATTATATTTTCTGAATCTGATTCAGTTATCGGATTATATTATTAAATTCATAATAATATAGTTGTATAATTATTATAATATTCTCTAGCTTAGTACAAATAATATATAAAGTACATAATATATAATAATATTCATATTGCAATTATATTTCTCCTTAAAAATATTTAGAAGTTGGTACGTGTTTCCATCTTCTACTTCCTAACAGTTTTGTTCTAAAGACGAGAGAGAGACTTCCTTCTAATCTCGTGCCGTTAAACCCGTGCTCTCCCGGGATTAGCAACTACGGCTCTCTTCTCAAAGAAATAAACTCTGTACGCATCCGTTTCTCTCCCATTGGCGCTATTTCACATTGAAAAAGATATTTCCATCTGACAAATTCTGAAATCTAGCGAAATATATGAGCACTTCAAATTCGTGAAATCCTCTGCTTTAAATTTTTAATCCCCATCAATGTTAAGGATTCTCGCAATGATTGCAGAGAGTAATGGAGGAATTGGTTTGGTTATGCTAATAATAATTAGCTCAATCACGGTACTATCATATGTTTACAATCAATAGTCATAAAAAGAGGATTAAGATACAGAAGAGAATGCTTAGAATTTTGCATACCCCCACATAAAATAAAGAATTTCAGTAAAAAGTAATGCAAATAAGAATACAAAAAGAATGTAGTACTGCATAATTACCAATTATTAGGTACGTCACATAATTTTCGGCACGTTCACATTTAAAAATTCTTGGACTGAAGATAATTAAAAGTACAAATCTTATACATTACTTAAATAAATAATTGATTAAAATAATGTTACCCAATTTTCTTTGCAATTTACATGTAAAACGTAAAGTATTGCTCTTTTCGGAGATATTCCTTGGCTAACCTAAAAAGATATATTCCATCGCAATACTCGTATTTTGATGAATAAAATCTTTTCCATTAGTTTTTAGGAATTGGATGGAGAAATGATAGAATTTACCTTCCATTTATTTTTGAGTTGATCACGGCATTTATGAAGTTGAGGCTCTCAATTTATGAATGATGAATTTCATTCATCTTGATCTCTTATATATAATTAAATCCTTTCAAAATTGTTGTCATGGGAAAAAAAAGTGCTCATGTTAAGTAGACTGGTTCTTTTCTTAGAATTTTGGCTTAATGAGGAATGTTAGAGGAAATTACCTCAATCCTCACCTTACTTAGCAAGCTTCATTCCCGCTTCAGCTAACTGATGAAGGGATTAAAGACCCAATAGATTTTAGGCTGATGGCCTTTTAGAGAATAATTGGTCAAAAGTAATATTTTCTTAGTATTGTTAAAAGTGCTTCGACAGCTGAGATCATTTCCCACGTAAGCTCCCACCGGGAATCGAACCCGGGGCCACCTTCGCAGTCAACTTGCCTATCTTGGAATCTAAAAGTAAAATATTTGACCATCATTTGGCAATAAAAATATTGGGAATGATGGGAAATTGGGAATGAGCCAATTGTGACCATGACAATGAGGGTTTGTAATAGATAAAAGTTTCAATTGTGTCATATTTCTCCCGTTGAACTTTTTCTAATGAGCTCGGAAACGGTTTGAACTTTCATTAAATTGAAGACTGCCATGTTTCATAAAAATAACGTTAGATCCCTCATCATCTCTATGTGTGGGAGTCATCGTTTATATTACAAAATTTACTGGAGCGTCGCCATGCCAAGTTTCAGAATCCGGACTCAGAACTGCAAACTAAAGTACTTTTGGAATTAGCTTTTTTCGATCTCAGTTCGATGTGCAAAGTTTTACAAATATTCCTCACTCACTCACCAACTGCTAAATTAAAGTTCTGATCTTCTCTACAAAAGGTATCCGTTGGAGCTTTTCCAAAGTCGTTTTCTAAAAATTCTTGCAATAAGCTTCCGTCCGATTTCCTGCGGTTTTTACTAAAATTTTGAGTCCGAGTAAAGGAACATATTTCAAACTTAGCGGCCTTTTTCACCTGAAAAATCGAAGAGGGAAACTCGAGGCGCATGAAAAAGGCGTTGATTCATTGTCGACACAGGTGTAAGGAAGTGGACAAAACAGTTGACGAAAGAAAGTTTTTTGGCGCACACAAACAGCAATCCCCGACGGACCAAAGTGCTTACTTCTTCCAGATTTACCTGAGTAATGTTTGGAGATTGATCAATTACGAGTTGGAACTTTTCCAATTTAATAAAATATTCTGTCGCAAATCGTCTGTTCTTTGAATTCGTGCTCAAAGTATTTATGCGTATTAGTCCCACTCCTTAATCTGTGCTCTTGAATTTGGATATTCGTGAGAGCGTTTTAATAATCATTTCACACATAATTTCAAATAATAACAAATAATTCATTTTATTAAGAAATAATTTATTTTAATAATAATCTATTTCATTGCCTTCTATTAGGATTGCAAAATATGTTTAAAATTTGCTCTTAAGCGAAATAACGAAAGCCACACACTTTGCTACACTATTTTTATTGCACGGCAACGAAGTTTCACGACCTATTCGGCATTAATCTGGCGAAAAAACATTTCCGGTGATGACCTAAAGGGTAGAAACCATGATCGTAAAATAAAATCAAAGTGGCTAAGGTATAAGTGCAATTTTCTTCATTTCATGTAAAGAAGTTGAGATCGAATAAATACTTGTAGATTCCATTCAAACATAATTAATTTTAATTTTTTATATTTATTCTAACGAATTTGGCCGTAGTATCTTTGTTATTAAATTTTACATCAGTTAATTTATTCACCGTGTTATTAATGAACGTCCATTGAAGCTAGTCCCTAGAGGATTCATTTAATCAAGATTGCTAAATCCATAACATCGGACGTTTAATTTCCTCCTCGTATATTTTATTTCGGTGTTATTTTCTCAATGATAAATTTCTCATCGCTTCTTGAATAGATTTTGTTATATATCAATCATTCTTAGGTTCATTCTGTAGGTTCCTTATTTATTCATTTGGACATACGACGACGAAATATTACGATTACATTTTCGCTTGATACAAGTTTGTTTGTCATATATTATATTACCTTTTCAATTGTAATTTCATAGTCTAATTGTAAATTTGAAGCATTTTCAACTTTGATATCTTACTCTTTGTGATGATATGATTACAATAAAACCAATTTAAACCGCTTTGCAGGGGACCTAGCGAAAACCGCCTTTTAAAGCGGGATAGCGTTACAAGTGGGTCGTGTAATCTCGTTTTTTAAGAATTGACTTGATCGTCTTAGTTGTTTAATTTTGATCATTTTTTAATAATTTTAATTAATTTTTAATAACTATAATGAAAAATCACTAGATAGACATTGGGGTAGAAAAACTAATCTTTTTTAACAACAGCGGTGAAAAAAATCACAAATATCTCAAAAACTACGCCCTAAACATTACAACCTATTTCTGGTTTATTCGGTATATTTTATAACTTGAGGTTGCCAAGCGAATTTTTAATCTAACGTTCTACTTTGACCGTGAGACAAAAGTGATAAAGAATACATCTAGGGACAGGAAACTGGTCCAGTCTTAAGTGGAAAACAAATGTCTTAAGTGGTCTTTATATCAAGTGTTTCGTGTGTAAGGAACCGGGAGAAAATAGCTAATTAAGCGGGATGGCGTCTTAAACGGGTATTACTGTACTACTATTGTAATTTCTAAACTGAGTATTTGTAGTGATACTCAATAACAGCACCGAAATGCCTAATGTGGGTTGATAAAAGGATAGATAACTATTATTCGTAAATTTCCTTTGATCGCTCGATTTAGAAAGTTCGTCATTCAGATCAACAACATGTCCATTGAAGAGCGCGTTGGTGTGAGCGTCTGTTATCGTGGAAGATGCGTGGGATTAAAATAAAAGAATGCTTTGCAAAACAATACATCCATGGTTTCATTTCCATCTTTACTCAGCGAAAAATCTGCTTTTGTTCCAAGAGATCGTCAGATAGGTAATCTCTTTCTTTTAGGAGGAATATTAGTTTTCAGAGGAGCTGGTTAGAATGACTGAGAAAATGTTGTCGGAAATTATACGTCGGCGAATATTTTAGATCTTAGACTTGAATCGCCATAAAAATAATACCATACATAAGCTCCTATGAGTTTGCCATTGAAGAAGAGGTAAGAATTTGCTAAGTTGTTCTGTTTGTCACTTAGATGATCAAGACATTTTAAAATAAATGGATATAAAATATCGGATTCACTAGCGATGAGGTCTTTGCCAAATAGCCTCTTTACTATACTATATTTTAACGCTACTGATATTCATTAAAACTTGTCCACGGTGCCTTGTCTCACGCATTCGTTCAGGGACTGTCACTGTACCTTTTTGAATTCTTTATTTATTTCCCTCCCTCACTTATTAATAATTCAGGATACTTAATTACATTCTTCTCTGGAGGTTTATGGATAGTTTGGAAATTTTATATGAATGTTCTAATGTAATGTTAGATTCTAATGTAATGTTGGATGTTCTAATGTAATCGAACATTACATTAGAGCATTATCTAACATTAATTCAACACAATATCCTTTATTTGCGATTTGCAGAATATTGGAGGAATGCAGCGGGTGTATTGCTAAGTGTGACAAGTGAGAATAATCACGGAAATATATATATATATATTCTTCACTTGAGAAATGAAAAAGTTTTAGGCGACGTATAAATTGGACTGCGCGACGAATTTTTTCTTGAGTTACGTTCCAACTAAATAATTTACTAAGATTTGGTTGCTCTAAAATTAATCTCTTGTTACTTTTATGCATTCAAATGATACAATGAGCAACAGAAGAAAAAAACAGCATTTTATGTTGGATTGTAAGAGAATAATGGCAGTTTCAAAAATGTTCACAAGTTAAAACTCGGCAATTCATTCAATTTTCGCTTTTAACTTTATTGCTTCTGCCAAAAACGCATCAATTTTCACTGCTGCGTTGATAGAGTTATTTTAATTCAAATTTCATCAAAACTTAAGTTTGAATCAGTCAATGTAAACTACGAATCTTAATTATACCCGTCCGTATATTATATATATATATATATATATATATATATATATATATATATATATATATATATATATATATATATATCATTTGTTGCAACTGATATCATATACGCATCATAAGGTACAGCTCTCTTAAATCAAATCTTTGACAAATCACCGATTAGCTGAAAAAGTTTAATTTTGTAGTAATAGTTCTGCACTCGGTCGTGTGACAGAGCGATCGCGTCGTGAAGATGAAATGTGAGGGCATTGCAAAAGCAGTTTATGAAATCGTTCATCATCCTCACTCTGAATTCTTCCGATGCGATATCCTCTTGTCTGGAAGGCGTCGCTATGACAAATATACGAGCTCCAATTGAAAAGAAATGCATTCTTTACTTAGCTTCTTTCGAGTTCTCCGGACTGGAAGAATTTCATCAGAAAGGAATCCGTTCGTTATGTTTTCCTCGGGGCTACCTTGCTTTCTTTTTATTTCATTATTTATCTTTCTATTGATACTTGATGCTTATCTAAGACAAATATCCGTTCAGATACCTGAAATTACAGCTCCGCTTCTTCAATATACGATTCTAATTATTTATTTAATTATTATTTGTTAAGGCTCAAGTGGCTACTCCAAACATTATCAATTAACATTTAGACCCTTATACTAGAAGTATTTTACAGGTTAAGATTTCGAAAAACCTAAGTATATCTGCAAACAGAATTAGAACCACTTTTAAACATCAACAAGACTTAATTTATATAGCATTCCTGGAAAATAAAAATTCAAATGGTACTCAATTGTACTAAATGGTATTCAATTTTAAGATAATATGAATATACTGATAGTTAAATATTCGAAAATCAGGTGTGTTGGCGTCAAATTTGGGCTATTCCATGATGTCAGCCCCTCTTGACAATGAATTCGCAAACAAAACTTGAGAATTAATTTATAATAACGTTAAAGACAAAAGGAGTACATGTAGGGACCGGAATAGTTGAGAACCCCTCTTCTACATAAATTGGCATTATAAGATGTGAATTTCCTTCTAAATATTTTTAGTTGAGTCGCAGATTTGTCGAGTATAAATAATAATACCAGAATAATAATGATGGAATCATATTTTCAATACATATAGGAAATAAATCCTATTTATCATTAAAAATGATAACTGTCAAAGTTAATGTATTCTTTATGGCGAAAGCACAAATTTCACAATGAAGAACAAAGTTTTGATGTCAATGCTTATTGAACAGTTTTTTAATTTTCATTTGCTCAAGCTAAAGTCATTTTTAAATAATTATAGAGTATGTAATTATAATATTATGACTACAGAGGCACAGTGTATGACTATACAATAGCAAAATCTTTTGGTAATGAATATTTGATAACGTATCCGAAGAAGAGGAACTTCGTCTCCCTTTTGATAGAAGAGCCAGACGTGAGTCGTGAAGATCGCGTAAAGAGAAGAGAAACACCACGTCATTTATTAGTCACTCCGTGGTTGTCTGAGCGAGAGAAGGACCTTAAATAATTTCGATTTAAAACGTACGTAGGTAGTGCCTGCTTGCTTTAGCTTAGATGTATTAATTAGATTTTTCCTCCTTTTCCTTCAATAATTCTGTACATCATTTTTCGCTTTGATTTCTATCTTGAAGAGGTCAAAAGTGACAAATAAGAAGACTCAGTAAAATTTTCCTTTCAAAATATATTTTTAATTGTGTGCTGATTCTAAGTTATTTTATACGTAAATATTCATATGATATCAGCCAATAACTATAACACAAACGTGCTGTGAAGGTTTTCAAACACTGCACCTGCAGTAGTGTTTGATATTAAAAAATAAACTTGAAGCGTCACATTCTATTTATAATTTGTAAAAGAGGGGCAATACAGACACAGATAGATCTGGTATCCTATTATATATTTAATTTATTAAATTTATGTTAGGAAAACAAAAAATAGGTATTCAAGGAAATATGAATAGTTAACAGTACTTCAACAGTTAAAGTATAATAAAAAAATTTTTCTACGGCACAAATAGTACAATAGATTAATATGGTGCAAACTTTTCAACACGGATAACGTTAAATTCTTATTAAAATAGGGAAGCAAAACGAAGAAATATTTTCGGATGCTTAAAATAATTGTGCTGATAGAGTCAAAATAAAGAATAGAATGTCATAAATAAGAAATTTACGACAGACTCTGTGGTTTTCCTAATCGAAAAAATCGAGTCAAGATCTAGCGGACAAGATTTCGAATTATAGAGGTTTTCATTACTAGAAAATATTGAAAAAAATATGCAAATAATTAAGGTTCTCTCAATGGGACAGTTTTATCCTTGGACTGATAGAAACTTTTAGTTGTATGTAACTCATCTTTTGCTTTTGTTTACAAGTTAATTTAAGCGTATATCTATTAGATTTATTTTGTGCCCAATTGTGAGGTGAAACGCAAAATATGACGCTATATCTCAACAGGCGTGTATTGGAGAGGTTAACGAAGCTTCGCATAAATAGAAATTGTTGGAGAAAAATAATGATCTATATTGTTCTATTAAATATCCTTCATATAATTATTCCATTGTGCCACAAATATTGCATTATTACGCGTAATCGGCTACCTTCAATTCGTGGAACCAGAATATAGCATTCTTTATGAAAAAAATCAACAGAGGTTGAGAATTTAAGTACTGCAAAAACCGTAAATCCCAGGTGAATTTTCCTCTCCCGATTATGATATTATATTATCATTGTCATAATTACAAATCTATGTCATCTCATCGCGACACTCTGCCACACGCCACTGATGGTTTTCCCGGGGTAATTACCTCAACGTAGATGCATACGTACTTGCTACATGTAATCAAACGCACTATGAATTTCAGTGGAAGAGAGAGAAGAAGTGTGCTTCACTCTGCCATCTGTTGGCTGCTCTCCTTAAAAAAGACAAGTGACACTCGCCGTCCGATACAATGAATTCTTTGAGCGACGCTCCGAAAACAAAAGAACATCGACTGCGGTCTGTGCGCAGATGGCGTGAAATTGTCGGAGGAAAGGAAAGCAGTGTATTTGCCACTCCAACTGATTTCAATGCTCATTTCCAACGCCATTCGGTCGCATTTTGTTTTTGGACCATGTGGTTGAAACTTAGCGCCGTGTAAATGCGTATTGCACAACTAATAAGAAGGAAATGGATGTGACGAAATTTGATAATAATATTAATAATGCTGCTTTCTTCGGGCGAGATCGAGACTAAATAGTATCTTCTTACATCTAACTCATCATAACAATTGAAACAGACGGATAACATGTAAAAAAAACAGAAGAAAACTATTTTTTGGGTTTAAAAACCCAAGTTAGAGCTTAAGAATAACTATCCCATAGTAGGAAAACACACGCAAGAAGGGTGGGTGAAAAACCTGTGAAACATACAGACAGAAAAAAAAAAAAATTACGGAAAAGGTGGGTGAAAGAATTACACCCCAGTTAGCAAGAAAAATACATATAAACATTACATTCCTTATCTATTATATATATAGCTAACTCCCCGGATATACCTATATGTGAAATATATAAAGTTTTCTACCTTCCGGTAGGTTCATGTGCCCCGACATTCCCTATTTAATTCCCTCTCCTTCAATTCCCGATAACTTATCCCACCCCTTAATTCGTCTAATAACTTTTGTCTTTGTCTTCCCCTCTGTCTTTTCCCTAACATTCTTCCCTCGATCGCTTTCCTCAACAATCCTTCCCCTCTCAATAATTGACCCACCCATTTCATTTGCCTATTTTTAATTACTTCAATCATTACTCTTTTCTCCCCAACCATCTCGAGAACCTCCTCGTTCGTTTTTCTATCGACCCAACTAACTTTCGCCTTACCCAAATCTCAAAAGAGATGTGGATATGGCGTATAAATCTTTATTTATTAATATCGACCCAACTTACTTTCTCCATTCTACGCCATACCCACATCTCAAAAGCCTCCAATCTTTTGACATCCTCTTTTCTTAACGTCCACGTTTCACACCCGTACAACATTACACTCCACACCAAGGATTTTACCAATCTCTTCCTGATTCCTTTATCAAGTCCCTTTGTCATCAGTTCCCTTCGCTTCATGAATGCTTCTTTCGCTAATGATATCCTTTTTCTAATTTCTGTCGAACATCTTCCATCCTTAGAAAGAAGGCTGCCCAAGTATGGAAATTCATCTACTTGCTCTAGATTTTCCCCATCCACCCTTATTGTTAACTTTACATTCTTTCCCTTTGAAAACCTCATAATCTTAGTCTTTTTTACATTGATTTTCATCCCAAACTCCTTTGCTTTATCGTTTAGTGCATTTATTAGGTTTTGCAAACCCCTTTCAGAATCGCACACAATAGCATTATCGTCTGCATATCTTACTGACTTCACAAGTTTTCCACCAACCTTTATTCCCTTATCTATTTCATCCCAAGCTTCTTTGATAATTTCTTCTGCATATAAGTTCATAAGAGATGGTGATAAAGGAGAGCCTTGTCTTACTCCCCTCACTAACTCTGCCCATTCCGATTCCCCATTAGCAACTCATACACGTGCGGTCTGATTTAAATACAAATTTTGCACTAAACGCCTATCTTTCCAATCCAACCCAACTTTTTTAGTATCACCATCAGTTTTGGCCATTGAACTGTATCGAAGGCCTTTTCAAAATCAACAAAACATGCACAGACGTCCCTTTCAAATTCTAAGCTTCGTTCTACTATAACCCGCATAACCCCAACTGCATCTCTCCCCTTTTTCCCTCTCTGAATACCGAACTGATCATTCCCTATGAATTCTTTAGTTTTTCCTTCGATTCTTCTATTCAAGACCCTAAGAATAACTTTTGCCGCATGAGATATTAAGCTAATTGTTCGATAGTCCCGGCATTCTAAGGCATTATTCTTTTTCTGTAACGGAATCAGGATAGACTTGGTGAAATCCTCTGGCCACTTTCCTTCGTCGTATATTTTCCTACATAAATCATAGAATTGATTTTTACCCTTTCCCCCAAGATTCTTATGAAATTCTACTGGGATCTCGGCCACACCCGTTGCATTCTTCCCCTTCATGTCCCGCAGTGCCCTATCAAGTTCACTATCTAGTTTATTCGGCCCAAGATCATCTTCCTCTACTTCTTGTATGCCCTCAATCTTTATGTGAGTAGGCTTCATGTCTTTCGAATACAATTCTTCCACATACTCTTTCCATCGTCCCCCTATTGCTGGTTCCCTTAAGACGTATCCCTTGTTATCCTTAATAGTAGCCATTTTATTACTAATTTTATTCCCCGTTAATTGTTTTACTTTTCTGTATAATAGGTCGACCCTCCCACTTTCAGCCATTTTCTCTATTTCGTTACACTGGCCATTCCACCACGATTCTCTTGCTTTATTTGTTACCCTCCTCAGTTCGTTGTTTAGGGCCCTGTACATTCTACGTCCGTGTTCTGTGTTGACCCTTTTCCATTTCTATCTTTCCTCCATTTTAGTTATCATTTCAACCGTCACCCATGGTTTCCTGATTTTGCTTTGGTTGACCCTCCCAATGGTTCTTTGGGCTTTATCCTTGATGCAGGTTTTGATCTTTTCCCATCCCTCGTTTACGGTGAGTTCTCTTTCTATACCATCAAGAGCCCTGTTGACCGACTCTTGAAACTCTCTAGCTTTCCTACCCCTGAGGGCTTCTTCGTTCCATTTGGGTGCGGTTTTTGCCCTATAAATCTTTTTGAATCTAAGCCTGGTCTTCATCATTACTAAATTATGATCCGAGTCTACATCAGCACCAGGATAACTTCGCGAGTTTTTAACACTGTTTCTAAACCAGAATATAGTCGATTTGGTACCTATCCGTGTCCCCAGGCTTTCTCCATGTGTATCTCCTTCTGTTATGGTGTTGAAAAAGAGTGTTGGTGATACAGAGGTTATTCCTTATGCAAAAATCTACCAGTTTCTGTCCTCTGTCGTTTCTTTTTCCTAGTCCGAACTCTCCCACTTCGTCCCCATCCTTGCCCTGCCCAACCACAGCATTCCAGTCCCCCATTACAATAAGGTTTTTATTGCCTTTCACCCTTCCAATAACCTCTTCTGTTTGTTCATAAACTAAATCTACTTCATTCTCAGTGTAATCGCTAGTAGGGAGGTACACTCGCACTATCACAGTGTTTACTGGTTCAGCCTTGATTTCTACAGACATTACCCGGTCGCTTATTAGTTAGGTGGCTATCACGGCATTTCCCGCTCAATTGCTCAACACTGTAGCAACCCCTCTCTGGCTATCTTTTCCTCCACTGAATATGACTATCATATCATCTCTCCAGAAATCTCCCCCATCCTTCCACCTTACTTCGTATAGCCCCTGAATGTTAATGTTGGACCTCTTCATTTCTAACTTTACGTTTTCTAACTTCCCTTTCCTAAGCATCGTTCTGACGTTCCAGGTCTCTACCCTGGTATCTTTGGTCATCTTCATCTTTTCTTGTGTCGTTGGGTAAGGATTTCGTGGAATGACTACCGGGGTGGCCTTACCACCATCCCTGCCTGGCACGACACTCTCCCTAGAGGGCTGAGTCCCGTTTTTGCCAGAGACAATATTAATATTTTCGCACATCATGTTCATGGGATAGATAGTCGAGGTGGTCTCCCCTTGCCTTCCTCAACAGTATTTTTAACGTGACACCATCGCTCATGTAGGCCGCCCCACTGGGGTACAGACGCCTTTGCAGCCGCCTCACTGAGGTACAGACGCTGCGTGGACTACCTTTCGTCTGGCCCCTACCTATTGACCTATCTGGCATGAGTGACCCCACCAGGAACAAAGTTCCAACCAGCATAGCTCTCTAGGTCATAGGAACACGCAAGCCCCTTCACCACGTCAAGCTGTAGTCCGTCGAAGGGGATAACCTTTATACCTATATGTAAGGGTTACGAATTCTGACCATGTTCCACAAGCGCCGTCGACGTTAAAACTTTACGAAGTACTGGCCACACCCTGTAGATGCCAAAATAATTCAGACGTCGACGCTAGCCATCATGGGTTCGATACCAGAATGTCCCAAAAATCGCAGTTTTCCCATAAGAATGCATAGCGCTGATTTTTGAAAATTATTTTGAGACACTTATCGGTAAGATAGAAGAAAAAAAAATTGGAGGTTTAAGTTGAGGTAGTCTTCTATAGTACTAATCAAGGAAATGTTACAAAATGACCGTGAGTTCGACGCCAGGTGGGTGCGAATTTCTTCCGTAAGAAATGCATTGCTGCAATTTTTGAAAAACTTTTTGAATGCCTTCCCGATAAGCAGAAAGGTAAAACCCGGAATGGTGACAGAGTCGTTTAAAGAAATTCTTTCATGATGTTAACCGTTTCTCTAATGGTCCTTGGTTCGATGAAAGAGCGTCATTCCGTTTCCACCATGCGTTTCAAACGGGGAAAACGGAATCTTATTTTGGGACCTTCCCGATAAGATATTGAATCGAAACTTTGGAACAAGTAAGGATGGCACTTATCTAATATTATTTTGCTATCTTCTCTCACGGAAGAGTCCTGAGTTCGACGCTTGGCGGTCTTTTGCGCGATATTTTGCAATCTGTTTTTAGGCCGTTCTCGGTGCGATAGAGCAATCAAAATCACGGTGTTTGCAGATGAGATGGTCTTCCATAGTACCAAAGGAAGAAACGTTACGAAATGACCGTGTGTCGTTTGATAACACTTCCTCAGTTAACACAATAGATAACCACGGCATCTCCGTGATATTCACAGCTCTATCGCTCGAAGGTGTTTATAAAGCATTTCATAACAAATCGATGAGCGTTATTCGGATACTTTCGGGGGAAAGGAATATTAATTAGTATCGTAATTGGAGAATTAATACACTTAGTAAATTAAATCGAGAGTACGCTCATAGAAGATATATTCGATATTATGCGTTCTCCTTGTTACAGAGGCCATTCTGCAACTGCAGAAAAGATAAGAAAAAATTTCATGGTGCATGCACCCGCTGCCACACGCCGAAAGATGGCTGAAATGGTAGATGTAGATGAATCCATCATAGACTTCCCCGGGATTGATACACATACTCTATAATTAAATACATTAAGTCTTCTCTCAGACACTGAAACTTCTCTTCATAAATTATATCAGCTATTAAGCGAAAAATGAAGAATATTATCAGGAAATATAATTTTCTGCTGTATTGATTTGAAAGTGAATTTTATGACTTTTGATTTAAATTGGATAATGTTCACGGTCTAAGTAATAGATTTCCATCAGCGGTCTATTTCTAGGTGAGTTAGGGATATCGATTACCTATCGCGGCAAACCACTCTTTTCTTTTTAATATATTTGTATTCCATTTGCGAGTCAGGAATTTAATTCTTTGCCGTCTGCAACAAATTCTGTATGCACCTTGAAGGATGCTCCGGGAATGGCATTTTTCTCCACCGGGAATTTTTCGAATAATCTTCAACTAGGTCAAAACTTTTTGAAAATAAAAGACTCATAGCGCTATATAGGAATGTATTCCAGACTCAAGTCTTGGAGTGTCGGTGAAGACTAAATGCTTGCTTTGGGTATTGCCACGCTAGAAAATCTCCCGTTCAGCTTATAAATAGAACTTCACTCACTCCTTGGAAACTTTTTCAATATAATCCGGTCGACGCTGAGCCGGGATTTTTACGTCTGAAATTCTTTTGTTTATTTCAGCCACGTTTTCTGTTATTTTCGTCAAATCGTCTTTTCAGCCCATATGGCCTCCAATGACAGCCTTTTCTAATCCTCTTTCAATTTTCAGATCAATATTAAGTTTCTCATGAACTGGATTTTGTTTGCAACTCTATACTTATTCTGCAAGTTGACAAAAACTAATAGATATCCTCCTTCTGGATTGTGACAGGGGGTGCAAACACATGGAAATGGAAACGTTTTTCGGATTATTAGTCTTCCGTATTCAGCGTTGGTAATGATATTCTAAAAGTAGAACGAACTCCTAAAAATTAAATAGGGATATGATAAATAAGTTTTAAATTTAAAAAGAAAAGAAAGAAGTTTGAAAGTTTTTGTCACTAATCATGGAACTGTTTGAAAAGAGGCAGAATTCCTCAGCCTTACAAAATACTTGCGTCCGAATCTCAATTAGGGAACTGAGAATTGCTTTAGTGAAAATATTCCTTCGGCCCACCTAGGGTAACGAAAGTAAGAATTCATGTAAATAAAGTGAAACCTGTTTAAAGCGGAAACCTGTCTTACCCGAAAAAAGTATTTAGAACCCGGCGTCCGTCCATAACTAACAGTCGACCCTGAATTTAAGGGAAAACCGTCTTATCCGGAAAAGAAATCCCAATGGATTCCGCTAAGGTTTCACTTTATATATATCTATCGAAGAAATATACATCATTGTAAAATCTTGTGACTGAGTTGAGATTCACCGTTCGCAGAATTATTAACAAGTACGCCTTCTGCTGCACGTAAAAAGAATGCGAAACTTTAATGTATCGCTTTTAAATAGACAATCTATACGAAATGTACAGATTGTCTATTTCTATTCGGTTATGGTTCGATATTCAAAAAAGATATTTTATTTCAGGGAATAATAGATTATGTCCTTTATTTAATACAAACCTCTCAATCAGGAAGTAACCTCTCCTTATGTGATATATAAGATGGAGTGAGCTGCAAGTCGTTGGAAAGCGCAGTCAAAGTTATGATTGCTAATATGCTATTTGCTAAATTGATTATAGTAAAAATATCATAAATTCCTTTTCTATTCCATTTTATTTTTAGAATTAGTATACATAAATTAATTGCAGGTGGACTATCAGTGAGGTGGCAACTTTTATAATATTATTATTAAAATTATAGCATTGCACGATATTATATTTGGTACAAATAATACAACAGAATTGACAATTGCAGAACAAATATCAACTACCTACAACTATAAGTCATTTATGAAACAAATACTAACTTGCTTCAATATTAAGAAATGTATAGCATCATCAATAACACAGCAGACACCTAGGTACAACTATACTTCATTTTAATATTAATACACTTACAATACACTTTTCATAAACTCATGCTTTATTTACCCTTACGTTTATTTAAAATTATTACTTATCCGTTAAGATTAAGAATTATCTCGTTTACAAAACTCGTTTACTTGTTTAAAAATTCATACGAAATACTGTAGAAAACTGGACTGTCTTCTACAGAAAGATAATTGATTGATAAATTAAGAGGATTGGAATATTCAATTTATTTTCGAAATCGAACATTTTAAACAAAAGTAATCACAATTTACCAAAGCACATGACAGGACATATCAGTGAATAATGCAAGTGAATTCTCTATTCATCTTCTTAACAAGCAAGATGACGCGCTTTCTTGCTGACAAGGGAACAATCAATCAATATTCTCAAGGTTTCCATAGAGATAGATCGTGTGAGACTGTTATTTATCCTCCAAATTCCAATATGGAATGTATGAAAAGGCGAACGGAATGCAAAGATTGACATGTCAAGCCCTGAGGTGGGATACCCATTCCAAGAAATAGCAGGCTTTCCTCTCACACGACCTTTGTTCGAATACTATTGCTCGATTTGGACCCACATGAAGTCTCAGATTTAGAGATGGGCCAACGCAGAGCAGCGCGTTTCGTTACGTAACGGTCAAGCCTCTTGGGTGAGAAGCGTTACCGTGTCGTAGACGAGGCTGATTACTTTGTAATTCCAGTAAACCAACGTCACGATCTTTCTTAGGTTAGAAAAATTGCCACATTAATTTAATCACTGAAAAAGTTACCTCTAGTCTTTTCCCGAGTAGCATACTAATGACTTAAATGGAAATTGATGTAATTGAGAATAAAACAGTGTGACTGAAAAGCTGCCTATTAAGATCATCCGGAGAAAACATTCTACAGGCCTTATAATTGATAGCTCTATATATTCCTCTATTTCGGGGGTGGTAACCTATGATACGTGTGTCCTACTTCAACTTTTCCTATATTTTATAGTTTCAAATCCCAAATTCCATCTCTTCGAAACAGACAATCACTCCAAGGGACGAAAATTTTATAAGATTTTCGGACCGGCTTCGGATCGTGCTCACTCAACCTTCTTTGAACTGCCTCAACCACGATCATAAAAACGTCACCGCGTGTCTCTTTAGCGATGAATTTCAATGGATGTCTATCCACGCAAATGGAGAAAACGAACGATTACTCGCTGTTCTTGCAATGAAAACGTCGCCATTTCTAGTATCAGAAATCACTCCTTACTCTCACCGTAACTACTAAAGTGCCGTCTGTCGTATAGTATGCAATCTTTATGACGCACACACAACATGTGGACGCGTATTTTTTACCAATTGCAGGTTTCCATCTCCTCCCAGTCTTGAGAAATTAAATCGGAGATCTTAGAACTTGAATGTGCCTCGTATGTACCTTTCTTCGTTACTAAAATTCAAATACTAATGTACGTATATAGTTTTTATTTTTTACTTGAATTATTATTTAAACTTTTATTTATTTAAACTAATTTTTAAACTTTTATAAACAGGTAACTTAATAAATAGTATAGTATTTTGGCTTAAGCAGGATAAAATTCATTACTATAACACAGAACGACCCAAAATACTAAGCAAATAAATTTATGACTTGCATGTTATTGCATAATTTGTGAGTTTCAATAAAATCCACGGAGGAAGTTGCAGTTTTGTGGTACTCCAAAATTGGTTTATTCGTCGAAACAGGTCGCGCGGAACAAATATATCTATGGAAAAAGTACAACCTCCTATCTTCTTTTTATTTATTGTGAGTTTTACCCCACTATATCCAGAAATATATTTATAACGTTTACATTGTCTTTTAATTTACCAAATATGTTCCCATTATGCACACAAAATTACTGCTAAAAGCTTTTCATTGATCTTTTACAAAGAGATTACCACATTTATAAAAAAGACTTAATGCTAAAGTGCTATTAGAAGTACAAATTGGCACCTAAATTATATTATTGCATACATATTACTGAAGATGTGGGTATACGTAAATTACATAGTCATTTCACCATGTAAATCCCGTTTAAAGTGAGTTAATTCCACGGAAATTGTATTAGCCTGTGTTCCGTTAGTTGCTGCCTTTACTTCTGAATGATGAAATTCCAAGTTGACCTTTGCTATGGCATATATTTTTACATATTTTACGAGAAATCGAATTTCGACCCTCACAACTCATAGTGGGGGACTTCGATCTGATCTTTGCGCTTAGGGCCTCTGATAGCTTAAATCCGCCCTTGTAGACATGATACAATGTAAATACCGAAGTAAAATGTCTTTAATTTAAACAGTGATTGCGGAAAACGTTTTTTTTTTGTCAAAGTGGCGTTTTGAATGCCTGTGAGCATTTAGCAACAATTGAGAGACGTATTGTCTCGTTTTCAATGCAAAAGTACAAATGAAGGCGAGAACTATGTATTATGATAGCTGATTAATTATATAATCGGCGAGATATGCCATTCAATTAAATAATGAAATTCATTGAAATTGTTGGAGAACGCAAATGGAAAATGAGTGTTTTAATTAAAGAGTGGAATCGACGCGTGATGTATCAAAAACTAAATTATCTGTCAAATGGCGCGATAGAGTTATTTGATTTTAATTATAGAGCGTAATTTTATAAGTTTAACGAACGCCAAATAATATTCATAAACAATTAGTGCGTTTAATTTAAGTTTATTGTCCTCATCGAATTTCTGGTGTAAATTGTTTTACTGTTGAGATGTGTGTTATACTGTTATCTTATCGTAGAATGGAATATCCTATGCTGAAAAATGTGAAATTCTAAGTTGATGCAAGCCAATGATCGATGCTACTAATGTGCGATAAATCAAATCTGTAATTCCGACTAAATCGCACTCAAAACAGAGTGCAATAGCAATGCGTCCATCGGTGATATTTTCCGTTCCGGTTTTCTCCCCTTTTCGAAAAGAAAACCAAATACCGGTTAATTTTCGGTTTCGCTCCTTCTGCCAACCGTTTGCAACCGTTTTTTTTTTTCGCTCTGAACATTGGAACACGGTATCTTTGTGATAGTTTGTTTTACTATATACAGCCTCTTTCATATGCACAAAATTAAACTAAACCTTTGTATACAACTTATCACTTGGATAGAGTAGCTAGCCCCAACTACGCGAATTATGTCTTAATTACACATGAGTGTAATTGTAGAGCTTACAATTAGTAAAGAGCATTATTGGTAACGGAAAATGGTAACTATTTTTCGATTTCGGTCTTTACCGTTACAAAAGAATCTCGAGTATCACTGTAGATGGCTTGAAAATACTATGATAAAAAATGCAAGTAAACCTCGTCTTAATCTCACGCGGAATTTTTCACAAAATTAAATTAGAAATAAGGCTAATTGTACAGAATATAGGAAGGTATCAGAAGAAGGGGAATTGAATAAAGATTTTTAGCGCAGGATATCGTTTTTAATTTGAATCATTGTGTTAACATAAACGAACATTATGTGAAATTTTGTGGTTATGAACAACCCGTTGCAACCCGAAGCATTTTCTCATACATGTAAGCCCATATCAAAAATACAGTAAAAGCTGTTTAAAACACTCCTGCTTAAGAAGCCGCTCAATGCGAGGCCTCTTTGACCTCAAGCACGTGGTAAAATTAAGAAGCTCTGATAGCCGTTTATGACGCGGATCCTCAATCAATTTACCGATTATTGTTACATTATTCCACCCTAATTTTCCAACTATCTATATTTCGAAGTAAAAATTAGTAACAAAAGAAGACGCTCCCTTTGTTTGGATAGCAAAGCAATCTTAAGAAAGAATGACGAGAAGGCAGCCAATAATACAGGACAATAGTTCGCAGATTCTGTACATATTTAATGCTGTGGCTAGTAAACTAAAGAAGATTCTTTTTCGTTCTTAATGTGAAAAGCATTTATTTCTAAATTAAAGAGCTAAAAATCTTGCATTTAGCGCTCTAATGTAAAGAAATTGAAATTAAAATCATAATAATACCCCGTTGTGACGCGGTTTTCACTCTGTTCTTTAAGAATAGTCTTAACCGGGCTTTACTTTTTATGTAATTTCAAAAATTATAATTTGGAAATTCTGGATGAAAGGATCATACTTCAACAAATATGGATAATTTAACTTGATTCTTAGGCTTTCAATTCACCAATTATCCAACACATGGAAACGACTTCTGGAAAAACCCACAACGGACGTCGAGTAAATGGGAGGAGTGGGGAGGGCGCAGATATATAGTAGACGCTAAGGAAGAGAATCTCACTTCCACATGAAGAAGCTGACGACAAGTTCAGCGAAACGTCGTGTTTTCGTTTTTTAATAGCCAACGCTGCGAATACCGTAAAGTGTGTTTTATCAATGGATAATTTAAATTTGTTCTACGAAGTTCCACTATTTTGACGGGAGAGTTCACTAGAGCTAGATTGTTGCATTATAACTCCGCAATATCACAATTGCAGTGAGTAATTAAAATGTCGTCCAGTTTGGGAAGTCACTATAAGGTTAACTGTAACAGAATACTTTCTTAATGAAGCAAAAATGCTGAATTCTGTGCGATTTTGCTCAAACAGACTATTGTTGACAGACTATGTCAACGTACCGCGGTAATGTTGGTGCAATAGACGGCTCAATTCGAGACAAAAGGAAATGATTGTGGGAAGTGAATGCACTCACTCGCTTTAGTCAACATCTTATCAGTGAGGAACTCATGCATAGCCAAGCGATTTCTCTACCCTCTTCAGTCTCTCCAACGAACTCTTTCTCTGGGTCCATTTTCCTCCCCTGCATCTTACGGCCCTCAACTTGCTGAGAAATATGGGAATAACTTCATCCTTTCACTCTGCGGATGGCAGACGAAATTAAAGATTCACCAACAGTAATAACATGGGACTAAATTCCTTAGTTTTGCGTAGAGTCCGTGGTAATCAAGACTTTTATTAAATGTAGTCTAGGCACGCTAATAGTCTTCGGATAATTACTCAAAGAACATTGTAGAATCATCGCCGAATATTTTATGATATATATACGGAAATTCATCTTAAATCTACTCGTAATCATGAAGGAAGGGAAATAGTTGCTCTTCTTAATCAAACTCAGACCTATAAGGTCGAAGAAATCTCCGCAAACCGAATACGTCAATGAAACATCGGGTCTCTTCCCCAAATGGAGAAAAAACGGTATGGATGGAAGTCGATGGTGACATAGCTACCGAAATGAGAATTGGGTGAATCTTAGAAGCTCTGTAATCTTGTCTCTATTAGCGGAATAGGCCCGACTCACAGTGGGATAGAATCGAAAAAAGCAAGCCAAGATGCCGAAAATCGTTGTTTAGAGTGCGAGATATGAAACTTCCCCTAATTATTATACAATAATAGAATTTATTTTCCCTTTTGTCTTTTTCGATATCTTTACGCGCTAAAAAGATACATGGCGTCCAACTTAAATAAATTTCACAGAAATGGCCAATGTCGGACTTTTCGGAGAAACGTTCAAGTTTGCTGCTCTATAGAGGATTTAATAATACTGTCTGAAAAAGCAACTATGCATTAATCTACAACAATTCTTTATCCTTTGATTGATTACAGTTACCGCTCTATAAAATGAATACATTAAAATATCATATGTAATTGCAATTGAATTGGTTCCGTGACAACTGAGCGCGCGACGATTGAGCGCGTCCCAACTGAGCGCGAACAACGGAGCGCTACGACAACTAAGCGCGTCTTATTCTCAGGCGTTATTAATTGAACGAATATACGGAAAATAATATCAATTTTTGACGCTGAAACAATTGAGTGGTAGCTTTTCTTACCGATTACTGATTAAACTGCAAAGGAATCGAAGCTGAAAATTTTATCTCTATTCTGAAAACTGCTTTATGTTTCGTTAGCATGAATACAGCTCTCTGGTTAAGCAAGATTTTGAAATACAACTTCAGCGTTTAGCATATAAAACTTATTCTTTTCTTAATTAAATGCATCTCGTTATTAAATTTTCGTCATTAAATCATTCGTCTATAGTTTCTAATTCCTGGAGATTTGGAAGATTTTCTATTGATCATAGCTACTCAAAAATCTAGCAAATTGTCCGTTAAATTAGAATAAAATTAGAATAAAATTATAATTTAATCTACATTTATCAATGAAAGCTTTAATAATTTGTGTAATTATATATTTTAATCTCCTTCCAATGATATCGACGATTTCAATTCTCCTACGTATAAAGAAAATCAACTAAATCAATTATTTATAATTTATTTCTTTCACAGTAAGTGCTTATTGAAGATGTTCATTAAACGGAGAAATACGTAAATCTAAAAAAAAAAATTCACCAAGATTAACACTATTTCAGCCATGCATGATTACTATATACTCAGTTATTTACTGCGATAAATCCCGTATGAAAGGGAAATTAATTCCAAGAAAATGAGATTTACATAAAATAATTTATTATGTATTTCTCACACACGCCTCCTTTGTAGCCAACGTCAGTATATAGAGCAGGGTTGAAGTGAAAAGTAATCCGCTATTATTACAAGGTCTGAAAATTTTTAAGCCTCAACACGAAGATTGCTCGACTCGTCAAAAACATTCGGGTGACATGGTTGAGCCTTTCTATTGCAAGAATTGCGAATAAGAAGAACGACACTATATCTAGTTAAAATTTAGTGTTGCTTTCTTCTATGTTAGCAGTGTAGTTTAAAAAAGAATGAAAATCGGATTTCCTTATTTCGGCCTGAAATTTAAGCGTAATTCACTCTTTTCTGGAGGGATCGGGTAAACTTACTTTAGTTGCTTTAATTATCCTCCAATGAAAAATGCTATTTCAAGTAAGATTAAAAATAATTATGTTATTATTACATTTTTTGCTCTCTTCATGCCCATAGGACGAACTTTTAAATCTATTTAGAGGAAACTCACTACTACGACTTAAACAGAAAACCAGAAACGAATACTCTGCAACATATGAAGGAGTAAAATAATAATGAGGAATTGAAGAAAAATCAATTGTATTTCAACTTATTAATGTTGCAGAAAAATGCTATCGCAAAGGGGAGCATGAAATAACGGCGAAAGTAAGGAAAGCTAAGACGAAAAGAGACATTATCTGGACGAATATACTGAAAAAGAATCGTTCTGAGTTAACCAGGATAGAACTCTGAAAAAAAACAATATTTCAAAACATTTCACTGTAAAGTAAACCAAGTAAATTACAATCAACTACATGGGATAGTTACATTAAATATTATATAGATTTTAAATACCACCAATCACCAAATCTAAAGTGCAATATTAATTGGTTTGCTATCATGCTAATACTGTGGTAGTTGTTTGAAATTCAAATTGATAATTTATTTTTTTTTGAGAAAATAACATACATATTAGAGTACCCTTAATTTAAATGCTGAGGGCTACAGAATCTTTTCAGTTTATGGAATTAATAATTAATATACGACGAAAATAACTCCAACACTCTCTTAATACTTTTGTGAAAATATTTTTCATTGTCAGTCTCAGAAAAACAATCCCTTTAATTAAATCAAGTTCATGTTCCTTATAAAATCATGTTGTTCCAATCTTTATCTGATGCTAAATTTCTCTCTTGTCCCGTAGTGCAACCTTTGACTGGATTTCTTCACAATTGAATTAATCTGCCATACAGAGATTTTCAGGATATGTAACAATATGCAATTCTGTTCTTACTTCCACCAGGCATTCATGATGACGGTATCAGATGAAGCATTATGATTTTGAGTTGAGATTTGGCTATTTCTGACAAATTCGCGTCTTAGGTTTTACTAATTCTTCTTGAGAGAAGGGAGGACTTTCCCCTCCACCCCGACCCAAGGAGTATCCCCTATTCATTCCTTTCGTTATTTCTTTTCCTTTTGTTTCGTCCATCGAAAGGTATTGTCTATTTTCCCAAAGGAATTATAGAACGGCGGATGGGTGAAGGTGAACTCCGTTCTGAGAAGAAAAACTTTTTCGGCATGTTATGGATGGTCGTACAGTCACTTACAAAAAAAAGTTACCACTAAAGGATGCAACCCGCTTAACAGAGAGGAAGCTCGATGAGAGCGAGTCTATGAGCGGCTCTGCTTTTAGCGCGCGTTTCGTTTTCCTCCTTACGCATGTTTTGAGGCTTGTTTGACGTTATTATCTTTAAATACTGGCTAAAATTCTTTCATTTGGATGCTGTATAAGCAATATTGGATTATAAAGGAAGTTAATTCGGATTTTTCTTAAATCAGCTCAAATCTCACTCGTAATTCACTCTTCTTCACAAATATCGGACAAGAAATACTTTAGTTGCCCATATTTTCTGCTTATGTATAAAGTTCCATCAATCGAGGTTCGGAAAGGATTTCATTATTTTTCTTAATGCTCCACATGCTCGCAGGGCGAACTTTTCCGTAAAAAAATAATAAATAATAGGGCTTAAATAAATGATAACTTTAGAAAAAATGCAATACTATGAATTATGTCAAAAGAAGGGGAAATTAGAGAAAACGTAATTAGAATAGAAATGGAGTAACAGTGAAAGATTACGTTAACCCTTCAAAATCCGCTTACAGGGATGATCTTGTTTCGTATATGCGTAATAGCGAACACATCGGATGAATAAGACGTTCTATGCGTTATTTCTCTGTTGGCTATTATTTCTAAATGAGATTAATGAAACCGTATTGGATATATTTTTCATCATTTCGTTGATATTCATTTCATCTCTCCGAATACAATCATCATGACTGAATGGAAGAACCTTAAATGAGTTTCGATACTTGATAAAGAGAGGGAAATGAACGCTATTTTTTCCACCCTAAGCCGCGCCGTCCTATGGGCAAGGGGTGCATCGCACCCGGGCAAGTAGGATGCCATGGGTATTATCCATAAATAGGAAAATTACAAATGAAACACCTTCAAATTACGTCGATCTATTTAATGCAATATATTTTAATATATATATTTAATCCACTGACGACCAGATTACAATAAAGCGATAGTGGGTGAGGTGAGGGTGAGCCCTGGCGCTGAAGTTGTTGGTGGTAGTTTTGGTAAAAGTTTTTTCGTAGAAATTACGCCCGGAATCACGTGTGGGATTAAGGGGAGAAAGATTAGCAGATAATGGAATGGCTAGGGAGTAGCAGGTAGGCGAAAGGGGTTCACTGAATTCTGCGTATGCGGATCTCGGAAAGAATAGCGAGGTCTAAGGAGTAAGCAGCAGGGGGGGTCAATGGGATACCAGCCGTGAAGGTCCATTTTAGAACGTAGTATTTCTAGGAAGTAATCAATGAATATGCATTGTCGAGAACCCTCTCCCAAAAGCATCTGAGTTTTCCACTCCATTCATTTTGTCTATTCTAATCGATGGAATCTTAGAGACGCTGAGTTTTTCACTAGAGTGGTGCATTGCAAGCACATTTCACGTATAATTAAACATATTTTGTTTGTATACCATACTAATATATGTAAATTTCTCACTCTTATTCTCATAAATATGGATTACTTGTAAATGCCTCTTCTTACGGTGTTACTGAGGGCATAGGACACTGCGGAGTTCTTCCTTATCGCTCAATTTCTGTCTAGCTCTATTCTAGATCCTTTTCTAATAGCTTCCTTACCATGCGCTAATTCAATTAGGTTTCTTTGCGCGCCATTCCTCGTATTTATATTTTCGAAGAATAACCTTTTCAAAATTCCTTTTCAATCCAAATAACATGTAACAAGTTATAATCGTTATCATTACTCATATTACTATGAATATGGTATTAAAATCTAATGAATTAGGTTGCCTTTGCACTGAAGTGGCAAGGACTACTTGTTGTGATTCAATAAGTGCACTAATCATAGTTGATGCAAAATTTTCACTTTGAAATATGTTTACCGGAAGATTCCTTAAAAAATCATTTTCTGTGATTCTACGACATATAATTAGCAATGAGATTTTAGAATATTATACACTTATGGGTGTGTGCGTCTGCGTTATCCTGAGACTCGTTTATATAGCTGATTATCTTCGCAAGTGCTTTTCAATGGGTTTGCTAATAAATAGATTCTCGAAGCCTTCCACTTTCCAGTAAATATTCGACTTACTTTCCGCACTTTTGCCCTTCCTTATCATCGTTGCCCTGGGCCACCGCCCGACTCGCAGTGTCTCTTGGCTATGCTCAGATGTGTAAGCGATTCTACCAGAAAATTTCATACAAGTAAAAGGAAAGAGTCTTCGAAAATTTCTGGAGGTCATAAACAGCCCTCAACTTTATTGCTCTTTTCTTACCCAGATGTGGGGGCGGAGGACAGTCCTTTCCCGTCCTTCGCTACCCACTCCATATTTCCCTGAAATGCTCGGTACGGCGTCGGAGCACGGTCGTGAAAATTTGTGAAAACGATTATTCTTCCATCCATCCCCTCAGATGTTTATGGAAACACCGATATTATTAAGAGCGTTACAGAATGGGAGTCTTGCAAGCACAAACTGCGGAATATCTCTTTTCTAAAATTTTTAGCTTAATAGTTACGATTGCTATACTACATGCAAAAAATCTGAAGTAAAATTATATCAAAGAAACAACTTTAAAATCACCAAATTAATCCATTCCGACCTCTGAATCGCTATAATATTACTCTGCCATGTTAATGTCACTAAAAAATCGCTTTAAATAAGTTATTTTAATAACAATAACGAAAACAAATCCTTTCAAACGCTCAACGTGGACCTGCATAGCAGACAACGTCCTCCATCTTCATTTTCGCTCTCTCTCTCTCTCTTCTGGAGGCTCGCTCGCCCGAAACGAGGGGTCTATCGGACGAGTTGCCCCTTGCAAGTGGTAACTTTTTTTTGTAAGTGACTGTACATTTCCGGGGTAGCGAATTTGAAAGCGCTAATGAGTATTCCCGACCGCACCCCTGCTGAGCAGGTATCTAAGGTTAGGGTATGGTGGCAGCGGCCCATCAATAGTAAGATGGGAAATTTCGCGATTTGTAAAGTACGCCGTTGGTTTTCCCTAGAAGAATGAAGATATTCAACTCTCTATTTTTTAGGTAGAAGACCTTTCAGGACTTTCGCAAGAAATCCAACTTAAGATGGTTAATAACAACTGTTCAGAATGGCAATTTAAAAACTTTGCCGACTGATTTGCCCATTGCATATATTTCCAGATGTTCTACGCTAGCATATTACAAATTTACAAGTTAAAACCTGGTTCGAAAGGACATTTTCAATCTTTTCGTTGGCTATTTGAGTAATAAGTTACTGGCATTATAACTTAAGGTTTTCAGCAGACAGAAACAATGGCATATAATTATATTACCTTGCAGTGTTACATCTTGACGGGATAAAGAGATGTAACCAAAAAGAATTCAGTGATCAAACGTGTAACGGAAAATTTAGGTGTAATGAAAAGCTATAATTAATTAAATTAAAGGTAAACTCATTATCCGAAAATTTCCATTCTAACACTAAAATGATCATCAGAACCATGCGCTAAGTAAACTGATAATAATAATTCACCATCATGACTCGATGTATTCGATGATTCTTCCGCAAGAGAAAACGGAGTTCAAAAGTATTTACTGAATGATTAATTACCTTGATCACTCAACGAAAATCAATGAAAAACCCAAAAATAGCCACAATTATTTATGTATGCAGTTATTAACAGCTCAGGGAAGGAGGCATGAGAAACCACACAGCAGGATCTACTGAAATACTCTCCCTAATTTGCAAATAGCAACCGAGCAACGAAATCACTGGTTTCCTTTAAATTTTCGGCAATATGTGTAGAACATCAACTTTGAAACGAAAAACACACACATTCCAACGAAATAACAACTCACTTACCCTTTTCGTATGAGTGAGTTTGCATTTGTTAATACTTCAACGGGAGAAACGGAGTTCACAATGCAATGTGCATTACATTATTTCGAAACATTTATTTATTATACTTTAGACTACGATTAGGCACGAGGCCAGGTGGTAGCCATTCCCTGTGGGGGGAGGGAAATATAAAATATCCTGCCTGGTATTCACCCAAGTCGAGAGGAAAACCCCCCAAAACCTCCAGAAGGCAGTACGTCACACAATTCAGTACTATATATAAAATATACAAACATGAAAGATACAAACAATGTGAAATATAAAGACAAACCTCATAAAAGAATGTTACATAATAAAGAAATAATTATTATTTTAAAAAATACAAGTTTAATTTGCAATCCAGCAACGGCTGTTATTACTAATGTACTAATTCAAATATTAATATAACTTAACTTAGCTTTAAATTTTTTTGCGTTTTCTGGCATTGGAATGAGAAGTTCTCCAGGTAAAGCATTCCATTCTCTTATTCCTCTATTAACAAAAGAATATTTTGCAACATCTGTTTTCTGCTCGCGTTCTCTTATTTTTAAATTATGGTCGCCGCGTCCAATATAGCTTGGATTTTCGAATCTCTCCCGTAGTTCTGCCCAACCATCTTTACATTTCTCTTTACAATTCCACGCGTTAAATACTCCCGCTAACCTAAAAGCTTTCCTTCTCGACACTAACGATTCCCATCCTAGCTGATCTAGCATTTTGCTAACACTCTCATCCTTCTTGTGTTTTCAAACTACGTATCTAGCCGCCTTCCTTTGCACGCCTTCAAGTTTCTTACATAGGCCCGTTTCGTGGGGGTCCCAAACACTCGTCGCATATTCGACTATCGGCCTAACTAACGATTTATACGCCCTTTCTTTGACTCCCCTCCCACTCCGTTTTAGGTTTCTCATTACGAAGTGAAGGTTTCTAT
Source organism: Pachydiplax longipennis (assembly GCA_036926295.1). NCBI lineage: Eukaryota > Metazoa > Arthropoda > Insecta > Odonata > Libellulidae > Pachydiplax > Pachydiplax longipennis. The sequence continues at coordinate 2,427,650 of JAVFKF010000054.1, forward strand.
ATGCCTTTGTAGTAACATTTTCGATGTGACTCCCCCATTTGAGATTATCAGATAAATTAATACCCAAATAATTGCAATCATGTACGGTAGGAATTGTTTCATTGTTTAGCGTATATTGGTTAAATTCATGTAACTTTTTTCTAGAGAACTTAATATGCTTACATTTACTGACGTTTATCATCATATCGTTTAATTTAGTCCACTCTGATAACTGCTTTAGATCACTTTGCAAGATATCGCCTTATTCGCCTACATAATATGCAGTCGTCGGCAAATAACCTAACTTCGGACTTAATATTAATAGGGAGATCGTTAATGTATATTAGGAATAGCAATGGCCCGAGAACGCTACCCTGTGGAATACGTGAGGTGACTTCGGCCTCGTTAGAGTAAACTTCACCGATTTTGACTCTCTGTTTTCTCCCCTTCAAAAAATTTTCAATCCATCTTAGTACCCGCTGGTCAATATTTAAATCACGTACTTTTGTTATGAGTATATCGTGCGATACTTTATCAAAGGCTTCAGCGAAATCAATGACAACCGCATCGATTTCATCCCGTTTATCCATAGTTTCAGCAATATCTTGCACCAATCCGAGAAGCTGTGTTTCACATAAGTACCCCTGCCTGAAACCGTGCTGCCTCTTACTTAACCAGTCGTTTTCCTTCCAGAATATACGAAGGTAGTCTGCTATAATTTTTTCCATTAGTTTACTGACCTGGGAAGTTAAACTAATGGGCCTGTAATTATCAACTGATGTTTTGGACCCCCCCTTATGAATTGGAATCACGATCGCTTTAGTCCAGTCGTCAGGGATATGATTATTGTTTAAAGTTGCAGTAAACAGTGTTCGAAAATATGGCACTATTGAATTACCTCCTAATTTAATGGCGTCACTTGAGATATCATCAGGTCCCTTAGATTTCCTATTTTTCAATTTTTGAATGTGCCTTAAAATAACTGAGTCGAGAATTTGGATATACTTTGCGCTTCCCTCTTCCCCTCTATGTGTCTTTTCCTCGATTAAAGCTTTGCCTGCACTACGGATTCCCTTATTATAAACCTGAGAGAACCATTCATTAAATGCCTCAGCGACTTCCTGTTCCTTGGTCAGCTTTTCACCTGCACCTGTATTTATTGTGAATGAGTTGTTCCCATCTCCTTTCCTACGGCGTAGATATTTGTAGAACTCATTTGAATTTTCCGAGTCAAGAGTGTTTTTGACATATTCCTCCTCCGCGCGTATTTTTCGGCAGCTAGTTCTTTAGTTAATTGTTTATAATATTCCAACGAATCTAAATCGCGATCTTTCTTTTTATGCGCGACCCTGACTTTCCTTTTGAGCAACCTAATTTTCTTATTGTAGTACTCGGGATCTGGATTATTCTTTAGTCGCTTCTTAGGGACGTATTTTTCAATACCACGGAAAACAATTTTCTTAAAACCTCTCCAGATCTCTTCGACTGAATTCCCAATTCCTGCCCATTCTCTGTATTGTTGACGCAAGTATTCTTGAAATCCGATATTATCAGCTTTACTATACTGGAAAATTTCAATATTTTTTCGGACTGGTGACGATTTCTCCATAATTAAAAAAAAAACAATGTCGCGGGGCCGAGTTCCACGACATTGTGAGAGCATCTCGATTAGGATTACTAGAATGATAATTCGAGGGATTCCGGTTCTGACTTCTTTTATTTACATTAACATACATTTACACGCAGGAAGAACAAAAACTTGAACTTACTAAACTAAATAAAACTAATCGCCTGCTCTAACATTCAAGGGCTTAAGGCCCAAACATATCCCCGTAGGACCCCGTAATAATAGAATAAAACCCCACCTATCAAATACCCGCCGGTCGGAGACTGACCAAGGGAGAGAGAACTGCAGCCACGGAAGTCACTACAAAGAATGTCATCCACGCGGTCCAGTTCCCTCCCTCTTACTCAGACTCCCTATTCGAGACCCAGAGCGGAGTCACCATAAGAGATATCGTCCCAAGGCTCTGAATCCCGAACTGCCCCTATGAATCGGAGACTGACCAATGAAGAGAGAACTGCAGCCACGGAAGTCACTACAAAGAATGTCATCCACGCGGTCCAGTTCCCTCCTCCTTACTCAGCCTCCTTATTCGGAACCCAGAGCGGAGTCACCATTAAAGATATCGTCCCAAGCTCTGGATCCCGAACTGACCCATCGATGCCAAAAACCGCACCTTATTTATACTCTGGGTACTCTGGGATTTATTTTGAATTTGAGAATATTGCACCCTTATGGTGTCGTTTGGTAACATTCTATTGAATATAATGCAGTTCGTGAGAATCACACAAACGCAATGCTTTAAAATCATTGCTATAAAATCGAGTTTGCGTTAAAATTCTACCCCTCAAAAATCTTCCCCTTGCTCCACGTAATATTTCTTCGTCATCTTGATAACAACAAATGAACGTATAAATGTCTTTTTGTAAATCGGTTTGGTGAAGAAAAACTCCAAAATGGCTGTAAATCTGTTCCTGCTATTTAAATATCATAGTTTACATTCGCTGAAATCTCAGTAAATCGCCTCCTCTTCATAAATCATGGCGTTATTTCCTACCATCATATCGGTATGTACTTAAAATCCCCGTAGATTCTTATAGGAAAATGAATGTATCGGATTCAACAATCACCTTGGTCGTCAGGGGACTTGTTGTTTACTACGGCGAAAGATTTTCGTTTACTTTGTCATAGTTCTCGTAATTTAGATTCAGAAAGTGTATTTTACGATAGTAATAATATTCTTCGTTCAATTTACCTTCGTTTGGTGCATACTTTTCTTGACTTCGTAGGACCATTATTCCTATTTTAATTCTGTAAAAGTAACAAAGCCTGCAGGGTACAAAAACGAACTTTATGTGCATTCCTTATGGAAACGTTTTACGGAGTCCTGGGTTCGAACCCGAGCCTTCATAAAGATGAAAATAGTTTTCGTGGGGCTTTCAGCATATTAGAAATACAATGTAGTTTGTCTCATGGCTCTACGACAAATAGTTTCCAAAATAAAAGGGGGTACGGACAGACAGACTGACAGACGGACGGACAGACTGACGGACATTCCGCTAATTATATAAGATGCTTAAAATATAACTAAATAAATTATTAGCAATTGATTTAGTTGATTTTCTTTATACGTAGGAGAATTGAAATCGTCGTTATCATTGATAGGAGATTAAAATATATAATTACGTAAACTATTAAAGCTTTCATTGATAAATATGGATTTAATTCTAGGTGGATTTATTTCTTATTTTATCCTAATCTAAAGGACGATTTGCTAGATTTTTGTGTAGCTATGATTAATAGAAAATCTAACAAATCTCCAGGAATCTTGGTTAAGCAGAGAGCTGTATTCTTGCTATCGAAACATAAAGCAGTTTTCAAAATAGAGATTAAATTCTCAGCTTCGATTCCTTTGCAGTTTGATCAGTAATTGGGAAGAAAAGCTACCACTCAATTGTTTCAGCGTCAAAAATTGATATTATTTTCCGTATATTCGTTCAATTAATAACGCCTGAGAATAAGACGCGCTTAGTTGTCGTAGCGCTCCGTTGTTCGCGCTCAGTTGGGACGCGCTCAATCGTCGCGCGCTCAGTTGTCACGGAACCAATTCAATTGCAATTACATATGATATTTTAATGTACCTTTTTACCATGGACAATTGTATTTTTGTCCAAAGAGTTAACCGTAAAAAGGTTTCGAATTTCCAGGTTCAAAAACTGTTGTTTTCTTATTCTTCAAAGATGTATATATTTTCGGAAAACTTTTTCGGAAAATAATCCCGACACCCGACTTAAGTCACACCAAATGAGGTTTCCCTGTAAGATTTTTTCACAGAATCTTCTTTCTTTTCAATATCTGTATGAATAGCCTGTATTTATGTATGTATGTATTCTCATTTCATGAGTAGGAAGTAAAGATTTATATCCTTGATTACGATTCGATTCAACGTATTTATTATTGATTATTATAAGTTTAAACAAGAAGGAATAATGGAACTTATCTTCTTTCCCAATTCCTTCAATTGGCATACATTTGCTAAATTCATTCAGCTGTTTTATTCGAAATTTGCACTTTTGCAGTTGAGTTTGAATATTATCAAGAAGGCAATCGAAGCATGAGGAGCGGGCGGCTGAGTGGAAATAAGCCAATTCTACTTCTAATAAATTGGAACTCGAAAAATTTAGATTCACCCTGTACCGCCTGTAAAAAAGAATAAGAAAGGATTTGAGAACACTCTTCGTCCGGATGTGGAGGATTATCTCGACATCCCTCCAGAACAACACCCTTGTAAAGAAGAGGACTTTGGTAGGAAGGAGGTGCGATTCGCTGCCGAAGTAGACTTTTGCTCCAAATCAATTCCCCCACTGAGAGTGACTGTAGGAATGCAAAACGAAATAAATAAAACATCTTGAAAAGGAAACACTGAGTAAATTCCACATTAGATTTTTTATGCTTCTTGTTTCGTCACTGAGTTGACATCTTCAGGTGCTCTCTCATTGACGAAACATGTCGAATTAAAAACTAATACGAAATTTACTAAATATTTTCTTTTCACGATGATTACTGAAAAATCACACCAAGAAAAGATTGACCATATAAGTTTTTCCAAATGAATAAACTTAAACTTTTCACGAAAGCGTGAGCTATTTGTAATTTACGTTATCCATAAATTTAGATTTATTGGTAGAGGAAAATGTTTTTGAGTCTATTTTTCTGTTCTGTTTACCTTAAACAATCGGTCATTCAAAGCAATCTTGTATTATTCGTAAACTAAAATGTACAATGAAGTCTGGGCGCTTAAACGAGGAATAGGTTTTCACTAAGTCGGTAATTTCATAATAAAATACCCGGTTTATTCTAGAATTGCTGTATCGTAAAATAACGTAAATTCTTTTTGAAACGAATTCCTTCATTCTGCATGTTGCAACTGCATGAAAATCAAATGTTGGGCTTTTATACTTTCAAATTATGAAGCACAATGTAACATATACATAAATTCATTACCTCCATCCGCGTGTGCTCTTCGTACGAAGAGTTCCAACTGCATTCCTGATTGTACTGCAGCCGTACGAGTACGTCAAACAGCGCACTTCAGTACTCCGACATATTCGACAGTTCATCGCGAAAATTAGCCTCTTTTCGCTTAGCGTTTTCTTTCCTAATTTTATCTTGAAACAAAGATATACAGATATGCCCATGAGGTACTTTATGGTGGAATATAACTTTTTCTCCGAATTATTAAATGCTAAGAAGGAATTGAGACCCCCAGGAGAGTCATAAACTACTTTTCATCTCCTCATAATCCCTCTCTTTTCAACTCCCACATTTTGCTCTCTTTTATCCAGTTATCTCCTTTATGTTCTATATTTACAATATTTCCTCACTATTTCTTCCCTTGTTTAGTCAGCTTTGTTCATATGACACCAATGTTACTCAGAGTAGCGAAAATGCTGAAGAAGAAGCCATATCATAATTATACAGCTAAAAGGTAGTTATAAAATTAAATTTCCCTTTTCATCTCTTGGAAATGAAATAGCAATGTATCACGCATATCAACATACTCGAGTATTGCTCAAAAATGCTTCAGTTTTCATGCAATGAATATCTGTCCAAACTTCATCTACATATGTATAATTACAGTCTCAGGACGGCGTACGTACCAAGGCAGGACGCATAATTTACATCTCCTATGAATTTACTCTGGACAAATAAATGGACGATTAAGATGCGTAACAGTCACTTGAGGTAAAAATGAGGTAATGCTTTGTTTTAAAAGGAGCATGCCTGAGGCCTCATTACGGCAATCCAAAAGAATCGAAGTATATGAGGAAGACGACTTAAGTTGGTAAGCACTTTCGCTTTGGAGCAGTACTCGATTTCTTCCCAACACATTTGCCGCCCACTCGACTCCCTAATGAAGGACTTGAATGTGTTGGAGTGCTCCCGGCGAATGTCTATTAATTCACTCCTTTAAAGTCACGTGTTTAGAAGGGGAGAGTGTTCCTAGGAGACACAATTACTCTCTTACCCATTTTCCCTTTTGTAATTTTCCTTTAATTTCCTCCTCCTAACACGTTATTTCTCTTAGTTTTGCACGTGTGAATTTAATGGAAATTCAGAGCAGAAAGAAAATGAGATCATTTGGATTATCTCTACAAAGAGTGGCGAACCTATCCCAGAGAATTTTTTGGTTCGTGGAACTCTGATGGCATCATCCTTGTTATGAAGTCTTAACTTAAATAATAAATCTCCAGACTAAGTAAATACGAGTTCAATTTATTAGTTATGATAATTAATAACTGTTCAAGTCAGTTAAAACATCTTAATCCCATCCTTGAGGAAAATAAAATGGCTAATAACAGCATCAAATGTAATATATCTAGGTTTGCCACAACGTTGGCATACATGTTCTTTATATTTGTCAAATACAGCACTCTTGTCGTAGTAGATTCGCCATCCCTGATCTTCACTATGCTTGAATTTCTTTTGGTGTATTTTATTTTTCTTATCCATCTTTCATTATGTGTATTATGACTTTTGTAAATCATGAATTTATCCTATGATTATTTGCATTTTTATTGAAACAGCACTCTTATCTTCATATTATATTATTATTCCTATGTAATTTATATCATCCAGTTTATTCTCATTTATATTCAATCAGTTACGTACATTTTTTCGTTATTGCTTTTAACAACTTTTGTACAGTTTTTTCTTACAACCATTTGTTCAAAAGACCGGATTTTTATTATCAATAATATATGTGTTACTTTTGAGATTTATTTTGCTCAACTAGATCTATATGGAAGTAACTGTTCATGATTACGGACCCATCTTGTAAATGAATGTAACTAAGGTTTCGTTTACCAACTTTTGGGTCCCTTTTTAGACTCAAATCATCCTAAGAAGAGGATACGTTAAATGTTAAGTAAAGGTTCGCGAGTGGTTAAATTTTATTTCAGTATTTTTCCTTTATCGCTTCGGATATATCGATTAAGTAAACTTTATGATAGAATTACTTCAATTAAATTCTTGGATGAAAATTGAATAGAATGATATGAAAGTAACGAGTGAGTTTAGGATTCGTTGAGTCAAATGTATTATGAGACTATGTCCCGAATGAAACGTTAAGACGCCATTCTCAGCTAACTTTTAATGGCGAGTCTCCGTTTCTCCAGTTAGGCTGATAATTGGGTACCCCTCTCACTGTATCAAAGCGGACTTTTAATTAAAAGTCGGGACAATTTGCATTTTACTTTGGCCACTCTCATCCTCTGAATTCACCCGCCACCGAAAATTATAATTTGAGTCGCACTAGGAGATAAAATTTGTAAATGTGCAAATGACTGGTAGATATCTTATAAGTCGCTTCTTTAAATTTCAGTTGCCTAATTTGGAAAATGCAATGAATCCCGTTTAAGGCACTCACAATTTAAGTGCTCTCCCGTTTAATACGCGATTTTCTCATGGTCCCTTTCTAACGAAACAAATTGAATAGATACCGCTTAAGAGACTCGCAAGAAACCCAATTAGAGACAAGAGAAGAGGACAGCGACACAGATAATGTAACAGTTTTTGCTCAATCGAATCATTGGCTATCACGGCTAGCGGTGCATAAAGGGACAGGAAATATCGCGTCTTAAACTGGTAGCAGAGCGTCTTAAGCGGTATGTACGAGTATATTACGTGTTTTGTGTGAAAGGGACCGTGATAAAACCGCGTTTTCAAGAAGAGAGCGTCATTAGTGGAAGCTTCTTAACAGTATTGACTCGAGATAGAGAGATTGAGTAAATCGTTTTAGTTTGTTTCATTGTCGAATATTTCCTCTTAACATTATTTCGGGTGAACATATTACTGTTATAGTGATTACATATTTACGTATAAACCGTAACGGTTCTTCTAGCGATTCGTAATTGATGATGAACTTCAATTTACTCACCCTTTACAGATGTCGATGTGCATACAAAATGAAACAGCAAATATCAGTATGCACACATTTTTCTTAATTTTTTAACTTCCTGAATGTATTACATTATTCGATCGGTCTTTGCCTTTCTGATTTATTTATGTATTTCAACTTAAAGACAATAAAGAGGCATCAGGAAAGGTGGTATTTATTCCTCTGGAGGGAAGGGAAAATGTACTACCCAGCCTTGTATACACTCTAGTCGGAAGGAAAACCTCGTGAAGGCAATACGTTTAGTCAGAAAATACGATACATATAATTACAATTATAGAATAAAAAATACAAAATTCACAACATTATCACAATAATTACAAGCCAGTATATATTTTATAGCTAATATGCAATGTTGTACGGGTGTAAAACGTGGACGTTAAGAAAAGAGGATGTCAAAAGATTGGAGGCTTTTGAGATGTGGGTATGGCGTAGAATGGAGAAAGTAAGTTGTGTCAATAGAAAAACGAACGAGGAGGTTCTAGAGATGGTTGCGGAGTAAAGGGTAATGATTGAAGTGACTAAAAATAGACAAAGGAAATGGGTGGGTCAAATATTGAGAGGAGAGGTGTTATTGAATAAAGCAATCGATGGAAGACTGCTAGGGAAAAGACAGAGGGGAAAACAATTACAGAAGTTGTTAGACGAATTAAGGTGGGGGGATAAGTTACCGGGATTTGAAGGAGAGTAAATTAAATAGGGAATGTGGGGGCACATGAACCTACCGAAAGGTAGAACACTTTATATATACCATTCCTCGGTATCTAAATAAATACCTGCGGGGATATCTTTTTTCTATGTAAGTTACCTTATGGTCGTTTTTGATTGATCAGGGAATATTTTTGAATTCTTCTTTATACCTCCTTATGGCTAATTTTTTTAATAATCGTGGTAGTGGTATTGTTAAAAGTGCTGCGGTAATTACGCAAGTGGGCTACCATCGGGAATCGAACCTAGGAACGCTTTCGCCAAATTCGAACTTGCTACCCACTTGGCTACCCGAGATCCCTTTACAAAGTGTAATACCTCGGATCCCTGTGACAAAATTATTTTATCATTGCAATATATACATGAAATATTGTTGCTGTTACTGGTACTGTTGAATTTTATCTTATTTTTGCAGAAATGCAGTCCTTAATGAAAGATCCCCAATCCCTCCTTTCTTTGATAAAATATCTTTCGAGGCAATCTTTTACTCCTCGGCCAATATATTTCGGCAGTCCCTTTTCGCTCCATTAAATCCGTGCAATTTGTCCCTCTTTCGCGCCCTATTCTCATTATCTTCACCCCTTCGCATCGATAAATCCTCCGAATAATCAACATGAGCTTCAATACATCTCCGTCATCCTCCTTTATAGGCTCTCTATTGCCATTACCTGATCCTCTTATCAAATATTTTTCGCACGTGTTTTTGTGAAATCAACAACGTGCCTCATTTCTACTCCATGCAACGGATTATTTAACATTGTTGAATACGTTTCATGGTCATTTATAAGGTATAATTATGTAACACACTCTTCTTAATTTAATATGATGTAAATATTCATATTCTGTATTCGTACAGTACATACATGAAAGGTTTTTGTGAAATTCTTTTAGTTAATTGTTAAACTCAAATGATCTTTGTGGTTGTTGTAGATTTATAGTTTATTAATTTTTTATTATTTTGTGCATTATAGCTTTTTAAATTGTAAATAAGTAAAGCTTGTGAAATATCGTGGTTAATAGACAGGGTTTTGAAATAATTATGTTCTATATTACATTGAAATTAGTAATATTTTTGTGTTTTTGTTGTGCAATTTTTCCTCGTCACTTGTCCTGGTGACTAATCGCGGCGGTATTTTATACAGTAATAAAAATAAATGATAATAAAATCAATAGTAAGAGTCTAATAAGAGCCCTATGGTGAATTACACCATTATGGATAGGTGAATGTTTCCAGTCTTTTTTGACTGGAAAGTGAAAAATTCGGATGATAATAATAATAATAATAAAGTTGTTAATATAGCAGCTTATCTTAAACGAACGGTTTTCCGTGAGCCTTCGCGATAAAATATTTTCCAGAAAATCCTGAAAGTTGGCGAAGGAATTGATGCACTTAAACGATTCAATCGAGTACGCCAAATTATTTTTTATAATTTGCTATATTCATCGCAAAAAGTAGCTAAAAGTCTTATACTCCTAAAAAATGTATCTATACTAATAATAAATATTGTTGGATTGAATCTGTTTTGAAAATATTATATCATTTTCATCGTTTTCTAGGAAAATTACCTTAGTATCAACTGCTCCTACATTCATGAATGCGTAATAAATAGCCATATATCACCGATTGCTTCTTAATACGACCAATTCTAGAAATTCACGTATAGCTGATCCACCCCAGATTTCGTTCTTCTGTAATAAGCCACTATTTAAAGCTTTCTAGCTGCATCTGTTGTTTCGTCAATGGCAGAATCATAATGCATTGAGGAAAATAACAGGATGTCTTTTCTAGGCTTTGGTAGGTAGAGTACTCACCCTTATCCATTTGGGGACCCATTAAGACGGTATTTCTGCATTTCAATGTAAGACTACATACAATAATTTAGATACTTACAAAGGTACGGAAAGTTCACGGGAAAATGTTATTCGTTTCAAGAGAGAATGTTATATTCTAAGTAAATCTGCGTGATTCGATTGTAGAATATACTACACAACAGAAAAAAACAGTAAGGCTTTGCATGAGCTCATGCTTCTGCTGCAGCTATTCACAGTCGTGAAATATCAATGCTTCAAGTCTAATGCGATTCAAATCGTTGAAATTTGTCTCAAATGACGAGTCTGCAAAACTGAGCATCAATGTTTTCTTCTCTCAAATTTCACGTCTGTATTCGATCCGTAGTTAGTGAATTCTCTTTATTTTGAAAGCTCTGAAACCAGTGCAAACAAAGGCGCTTCCTTTATTTTTCAGCCGCTCAATCTATTTCCCTCTGAGTGAATCCGTTCGGAATTTCACACGTTCGAATGCTATTCTATCCTTCCTCTCTTCCCTTCGCACTAAATTCCAACTAAAATCCGAACTTATTATCTATGAAACTAACTTCAGTTAGCTCTTAAAATTTATGTAAAAAATTTGAATCGTCAAAGCTTAGAAGTGGTATGTGATACTGAACGGTGTAGCCATATTAATGATTTTACAGTTGCGTTTAATTAATTCATTGTATGGTTTAGTTGCGTATATTTTTTTGCGTAACTAGTATTACTTTTGAATGTTATATTAATTATAGTTATGTGTTTTTATATAAATTATTTGACACTGTAAATTATATTAGTATAGTTGCTATTGTTTTATTAGCATAGTTTGTTAAATAACTTTATGTTACGTGCTGCCCTCGGAAATCCTCCAGATTAGGGTGAATGCTAGGCGGGGATTATATTCTTTTTGACCCCCCAATGACCGCCAACAGGCTAGATGCCCATTTTCAGACATAGAATATTAATTAATTAACATTTATTTGTGCATCTATATCCACATGTGGATCAAAATCTAACTTCAACAAAATTATTATTATCAACTGTGACTTCGGAGAAATTTTCGGTAACCAATCTCGATTCGTTACATACTTCGTATCCTCCACGCTTCTGCTTTTTAATTCGACATATTTCGTCAATTTGTTGATGTGCATTATCTGAGGATATCAACACGTTGAAGAAAGCGGTCGGATCAAAAATCTGTTCTGTTAGTTAAGAATTTTCTTTCTTTTAAAGACAGTAACTTCAATTGTTTTTTTTTTACATATAGAGAGGCGTATCTGTAGGTAACGTTTTTTTTCTAATTATTTTGTATACCTCCTTCCTTTCTACATTCAAGGAATTGGCCCAACGTTCAAAGCCATATTTGGCGATCAGAAAGATTTTTGGGTCCTCCTAAACATTGAATATGTGTAGATACAAATGAATACTACCAGAATATAATGCTTTTACCTCCCATAGAATTTGCTGATCTTTTTTGAAATACGTTCATAACATTCCGCATATGTGTTGCTCCATTGCGTAAACGCTCTTTATCCAATTCATTTCTAATACTCCTATATTCCCTTTCTCTTTGCATTCATTTAGCTTAATTCTTTGAGCCTCGATCTTTTATTATCCATCATCGCCCTTTGTTCCTCGCTTGTTTTACTCTTTTGTTATTCTCTTGTCGATATTTTTTGCCTCTTTTCGCATTTTCTCTAAAATAAAGCGTCTTCACTTTTTAATGCTTTTTTCACTTTTTTCTCTCTTTTATTTATCTTCATCATCACTTTCCCCACACTTCTTTAAGGGGATTTTCCTAAACATGATTCGTATGGCTTTCTATTTTCCGTTGGCTATTTACGAAAAGCTTCCTCTGTGACTTTTCCTGCAACTTGGTTATTTACTCTGATTTGTGATGATATTTATTCAACGGCACTCTTTCAGTTTGTTCACTCGTTTTCCTAACTCATGGAATGATTGACGGAGAAATTTTATTATTATAGAAATATAAGGACCAAAATCGTAAATTCCAGCTGATAGTTTACGACTAAATTGTTCATAATCGGCTCTCTTTTACTTCCGATCTTCCCTGTCATATGTTGTAGATTTAGATTTTAGATTTAGATGAGTACCCCGCAAGCCGCCAGTGGCGTATGGCTGGGGATGTAATGACACCATCATTGTTTTCTAATCGACCCTATTAGCTTCTCTAATAGCTCGTGGGAAGAACGACCAAAAATAACTATCTGTCCTCGCTATTCCCTCCTTCTAACGCTTTTCTGATGCCTCTCGGAGATCGCGCTCATTACTAACCGGAATCAAAGTTTCATTCACCTCGTCCCTAAATTCGGAACCGAGAAACGAAACGTTTCCTTTGGTAATCGTTTCTTCTCTCACGAAGCGAATTCCAACCGAGGGATTCTATCATGGACGTAACGCTACTGTCGAACCTGAAATCTCCTGTAACAAAACGAGCTGCTCTACGTTGGACCATTTCTAAATCTGAGACCAAACCTACCTCGTGTGGATCCCTAATCGCGCAGCAATATTCGAGATTAGGTCGAATACGGGGAAAAATAAGCTATTTCTTTTACTCTTGATGAGCATCCCTTCAGCGTTCTACCTGTTAGTCTCTGTATTTTGTTCGCCTTATCTATTACATCTCGAATGTGTTCTTTAAAAGATAAACTACTATCAAATGTGACTCCTAGATATTTATTATGACGCACGAACTCTAAGGGATGTCCTGAAATTTTGAACTGTGCGGGAATGACGTTTGTAGAACGCGTGAAACCCATAGAAACGCATTTCTTAAGATTCAGATCAAGCTGCCAATCCTTTCACCACCCTGCTATAACTTCCAAGTCATTCTGTAATATATTTACTACATTTTCAGACAATATCTCTCTGTATATGAGGGTATCATCGGCGAACAATCTAACTTTGCTCTTTACTTTATCCGCTAGGTCGTTAATGCATATGAGAAACAAAATCGGCCCTAGGACACTTCCCTGCGGAACACCTGATGTGATACTAATTTCGTTGGATAATATTCCGTCAAGCGCAACTCTCTGAGATCTGTTTTCTGGAAATCATTTTGTCCACCTTACCACCTTTCCGTCAATCGCGTAGGAACTTAACTTTTGTATAAGCTTTTCATGGGACACCGTGTCGAAGGCTTTCTTAAAATCTAGAAAAATTGCATCTGACCTAACTCCCTTATCTGCTGCCTTAGATACGTCATTCATAAAGAGGGCTAACTGCGTATCGTATGACCTACCCTTACGGAATCCATGCTGGTTCTGACTGATTGCTCCATTTTCAGCAAGAAAGCGCATAATTGTGCTGGCTATAATATGCTCCATTATTTTGCAAAATATAGAAGTTAGTGATATGGGCCTATAGTTGTCTGGTTTTACAGTACGCCCTTTCTTAGGCACCGGAGTGACGTGTGCTTTCTTCCATGACATTGGGACAGTACCCTCATACAGTAATTTCTTATAGAATACTTGAAGAGGGGCAAGATCGTCGGCTAAAGTTTTTATGACAACAGCGGGAATGCCTTCGGGCCCTGGTGCCTATTTCCTTTCAATCTCTCGCAATAACTTAGCAATTCCATCAACTGATATCTCTATGGGACTCATCTCTGAATCAGTGCGCACAGGAAAGTCATTATCTGCATATTGTCATATGCCATTGTCTGCAGTGAAGCATTTCCGGTAGTGCTTGTTTAGCAAATTAGCTTTTTCTGTTGGTTCATTCACGGTGACTCCCACTTCGCTTATTAGGTTAGGCACAGAAGACTGACCTCCACGAGTCTCGCGGACATACGACCAAAACTCTTTCTGATCTCCCCCTAGAGATTCTAACAAGGTTCTAGATCTGTATTCCTGATATTCTTTCGGTGCTTCTTCTTTAATCTGTTTACGTATTTCTCTATAATTATGCTGTTCGCGCTCAAAGTTAACTCCAGAAGCTTTGAGTTTTCGTAATCGCGAATGAATGACTCTCTGTTTCTTATGCAACGCTCGTAACTTTCGTCCAACGCGGCTCATGACGTTCACGCACGTTTTTAGTTGGAACGTATTTAATTAAACCTTCTTTTATTATACGGAGAAACTCTATCCAACTATCATTTACTGAATTACGATCCATAAAGCGATAAAAATCGTACTTGCACGCGTTCATGTAGCTATTATATTCTGAAAATTTTGCTTTTCGAATTACATATACTTGCCTCCGAGGCCTAAGAGATTTAATCGCTGCTACTTAAATATGAGCCATTATGACATCATGATCTGTAATACCGTCGACTACATCGAGACTGGTTATCATTTGTGGGTGGGAAGTGGCTAGTAGATCAAGAATGTTACCTTGACCCGAGGACGATATAAGGAGCAAAAATGAACTTCCGTTTTGTCTCAGAATAGAACACCAAACCTTTTCGCTTGTGCTGTTACTTACGTACTCTTCACGTTGACTGATTAAACGATTTCTGACCGCTATAAACACTCCACCGCCTGTTCTACAATGTCTATCCTTTCGATATACAACATAGTCGGGAGGGAAAATCTCGCTCGACGCGATATCCTCACTTAACCAACTCTCAGTTCCTAGTATGACGTCCGCGCATGTAATTTTCGTGAGATTAAGGAACTCTGGCTGCTTGTTTCGTGTGATTCTATAATTCACGACTATCACCTTTAACTCTTTTTCCACGCTTTTACAATTCGGGTTTCTCGTTGCTCTAACCTTTAATTCATCCGAAGCCATTTCCTCATCATTAAAACTCTTTTTACCTGAATTGGTTCACATGTAACTGCATGCCTATTACTGTGGGTGTTCAGCTCGATTAATATGCTCCCTAATCTTTTATTTTCGCTCTTAATATTGTAGTCTAGCCTAAAAAAAACATCCACATGCCTAAAAACCCTACCCGCTACCTTCTCTGCAGACGTGTACTCGGACTCGGACGGCATTCGTTGTAATTTATGTATACGCCAGTAATGACACAGTTAAATTTATTCCTAATTATATTACTATATAAAATATTTGAAATTCCAAACCGCATTCGTAAAATTGTTAAAATATTTTAATAACATACTATTCAATGTTAAATAACATAGAAGACAATGCCTTCAGGAGGTTTTGGGAGGATTTTCCTACCGAATACGAGGCAGGAATTTCTACTCATCATTTTGCTTTTTTGCAGTCAAACAAAGAAATATATAATAAATTAATTAAAATTTCGCAAGTTTTTTGCACACCCCTTCTCTTCTTGGTATTTTCCATCAGTATATTTCTTCTGTGACCAAAATTATCGGCTTTTTTCTCTCCACGAAACCAATCTTCCTTTCCTTTGTTTGTGTACATATTATATTTTATGTGATTATTTAAATACGTTTGACACGTATTTTAACAATTAGACGAGAGCGAAAGGTAAGATGGGACATTCTAGTGCCAATTTAATCCATTAAAGATGAATGCATAGAATACTTTAAATTCTTATCTATTTATAGACCATTTCTCACTAAACCATCTTTGGTTTCTACTCTTCTAAATTCTTTCCCGCGTCCTTTCATTGATTCAGACTCGTCCTTTAGGATCAATTCTTACGGATTAGAGGAAAAAGGGCAACACTTCGTAAGTAAACATCACAGTCTCAGTTCTCACTTGGTGGTAGTGTCTGACAACAAAGTTCTCCATTATAAATTTCACTTAACGCTTAAGTAAAAGAACTACCACGCTACGCTTTGCGACTTACAATTGCCGCAGCTTGCAGAGTGAAGACAGACTACTGGAACTACTGAATTAAGCAGAGAAGATAAATTGGGAAGTTATCGGTCTCAGCGAAGTTAGAAGAAAATTAGAAGACTTGATTACAATCAAGGAAGGTAATTAATTTTATTACAGGGGTATTAAGGATGGAAGACTAGGAGGTGTCGGGTTCCTGGTCAACAAGAGATGGAGAAACAATGTACTGAAGATAGAAAGTATATCTGACAGCATTTGCTCATACTCAAGATAAATGAACATTACTCTGCTCAGATTATACGAGTCTACGCACCAGCAGCAGGAAGCACCGAAGAAGAAAATAAAAATTTTACCAGACTCTGGGCATTGAGCATGATAAGGAATCCCACTATAATAAAATAATTATAGGCGATTTTATCACTCGTGTAGGTCAACAGGAAGCCGATGGCACCGTCGCAGGACGATATCGACTGTGCCTGAGAAACGAACTTGGTCACCGCCTGGTAGAGTTTGCTGAATGAACCAATATGTACAGCTAGTTCCAAAAAAAACTTACCACCTAAGCCGCAACCCGCATAACAGGCAGTGAGTTTCCTGCAAGCGAGCCTTAAGAAGTGAGAGAGAGAGAGAGGGAAAACATGGAGGAGATAGTCTGCTTCTGTCCTGGCTCCGCTTGCAGAGTTGAAATGGATTTATTTGCATTATTGATATTGCAAATATTTATTAGTATCCTTAGTTTGGTGACATTGGCGTAGCAGAATAGTATTATAACAATATGGATGTTGTAATGCAAGAATTCAGTTATTATAAAATGGTTATTACAAATCAGTATATATTCTAGCTTTGCTTCTCGCACCGAGGGAAGCGTCGCACACGAGGTCCCGTTATTCCTAGGAAACCGAGGCAAACCCCCTTCCCCTCATAAAATTTGAGTCTGAGACGAAAGGCACAAGCAGGACGAAGGAAATTTTTGCAAAATCTGCCTCTGAGCCGCTCTGAGCTTATGTTTAGCACTGAGATGGGAGGAAGAAAATTTCCGCGCAGTTTGAATCAGTGTCGGACCCAAAATGTATAGACCTCGAATTCGACGCCTTCGCTTGTAAAACTCTGCGGTTATAATGGGTCGTATTATATATTATAATAGTAGATAATATTATACATCGTTCAAAAGAAGAGTTATTAGCCTTTAAAATTATATACCTAAGGAGTCCATATCGATCACCTGTTTTATCACAGCCTGTGTGAATGCAATCTACAAAAGTAAAGTAAGGTGAACTCATGGCCATATCTAGGCTATTACTTTAAATACATAAAAAATCTATAAGTAAATATGTAGTATGAAGTCTTGAGGCATTCTCTGCGTATTTTAGATAAATTTTGTTTAATTTGATAAGCATCAAAATTAAAACTCGATCGGTAAAAAATCAGTAAATTTTATCATCTATGCAGTTGGTATTTTTAATATACCGTCCAAATCAATTGATAGAAAATGTGCTAGGATCGATTTTCCTGAATTAATAAAGATGACGGATACGAGACAACCATCTTTCACGTTGATTTTGAATCCAAAATGAATTTTTTTGGTGTCATTGAAGTGTGAATCGAATAAACGTGATTTCTTCTGTGGATTCCTCTTGAAATGGTTGCAGTCACAAACCATTACGTTCTTAAACGTTCTTCTCTCGTATTTATCAAGTTCTAAAATACACAAAAAGATAGAGCGAATGAGGTTTTGTCATAATGCTCATTGAATGCTACTGTAAGCTATGAATGTAAAATTTTCAATTAATTTTGAATGCATACAAAACTGCTTGCATTGTTTATATTTCAACTGTTTATTATCACGTTTACAATTATTATAATGTAGAAAACGTTAAAAATACGCGAAATAATAGGGACTTAGTGAAATAGTTTTAGGGCCTTTTTACCTGTAATTCCAACCCTGTAAGCATCACACGGGGATAAGAAGCGCATATGAGGCTCATGTTGAAATTTTTCTCCCCTCGGTTGATGGCTGGCCCTACGTAACTCTCATATTTTTTCGACAGAATTTTAATGATTGAGATGAATGGGCGGTGGTTTGGTATGAATAGTCTATCTACATATTTATCGCTCGGTGATATTGAAAATATTCCTTCGTATTTAAAATGTATGGCTATGAGAAACTTTTCATCTCTCCACATTCCATGACAAATTTGAAAAGCAAGATAGAGGAGTGATTGGAAGAAGTGGTTAAAGCAATGAATTCACCAGGACTTCAAGAGGGGGACTGTTTTGATAGATATAGGGAAGTGAGAAACGACGGCAACAGTAATACATACACTCACATGAATTTAACAACCGAAAGTGTAAGAGGTATGTTAATTCCAGACTTTTGGATAAATCACAATAGGTAATGGCATTTCTTGCGTTCCTCGTTGACCAATTGGTTACTTTGAGTAGGAGCAACGACCTCTTTTAAAAGTATAACCCACTCACTCACCTTCTAAATTTTCTCATCCAACATATATTTTTTCCGTTTATGACAGCCTCCAGAGAAACTACTCATTTATCCAATTTAAGTAATATATTAGTCAAGAATGGTTAACATTCAAATATACAGGATATAACGCCCATGGCTTATCATACTTTCAGAAATTTCCTTCTGATACATCAGTAATTCCCAGGATCTCCGAAATTGTATGCAATAGCGATGTTCAATGTATCGTACCAATCTTTTAATTCTATAAGAAAGTTCGAGTAGTTTACTAAGCCAGAACCTAAACCATCTTCTTATCAGCAATTTATTTTGGAAAGAGAGTTCGGTTTTTTTCAAACCGATAAAAATTGCTAACATTGGTATTACTATCTATGCAAGCCAATGGTTTATTCTAAATCTTACATAACTTTAGAGATGTGATTTATCTGTAATCGGCGTATAAACTCTAAGTTTCTGCGACACTAAATATGCGGAGTATCTAAAATTCCATATTTACGTTTCAAATCATATTTTAGTGACATGATAATAGAAACTTTAGTCGATGTAGTAAGATCATCTTCAACGCTCTATCTATTTTGTATCATAGATGTTATAAGAGAAGTGAAACGATTTGGTTCTCGTAAGCGTAAGGAATAAATATTAGATGGCATTTCTCTAGTTCATTGTTCATTTCTCAAGTTATTCCAAACTACGAAATTTTTAGCTCAATGTAGGGACGAAATAAAGCATAAAAAACAATTTATATAAATAAAGTAAACAATCATTGACGAAGAGCTTGATTGATATAAATTGACGATTGGCAGCATTACTTATTTTTTCATTTTTGTTGTTGAATTTGTTATTTAGTATAAGCTAATACAGTTTATACCATTCACTTTAAAAGCAGAATATAGAGATACTAATTCTGATATGATGCACCCAAACATTGTCAACTTTATGTTATCATTCAGATTTTCCGAAGGTCCTATTTTAACTGGAATGATCTTCCTTGCATTACTATTTAAAAATACTATGAAAAATTTTAAAAACATCTTCGCAAAGTTCGTAGAGAATTATGATGTGCCTAGGATGAGGGTGTTACGAAGGTCCTTGGAGTGAATGTTGGAATAATGGATTACATATAGAACCAAGAATATTTTAACAGCTAAGGTATGAATCATGAGAATTAGAGGAATATTCTCATGTAAGTCCGGTTACCATCCGTTGGTTTCTATTTTTAACGTGTTCTTCCATGACTCCTTTTACCCATCATTCATAATTATTGATAGTGATTTTTCTTTTAATTATTATACATACTAGCCGCGCGCATGCACCCTCTGGGTGCAGTTGTTTGGTCTGGACCAGACATCTGGACTATGAACATGTACTATCATTCATTTTTAATCATTACTTTCATATGGACATATCAATCATAGTGTATTCTTATGGAAAAACGCATTACCTCGGTTTCAACAATCGTATCCGTCGTCAAGCCTCAAATTTTCACGAAATGTCCGTTTATTTTAACCGAATTCTCGCCATTTCGACCCGATAACGATATTTGGCGACCAAAATAAGAATCTTTATTCATTTCTCTTTCTTTTGGTGCTTATCTCGAGTTCGTATGACTATGGTTTCTAATTTAATTTTGCAAAAGTAATGAAGCCTGCAACCGATAAAAGTGTGGTTTACGTGCATTTCTTATGGGAACGGTTTTTCTTCTCTGGGTTCGAACTGGGGCCGTTCGGGTAAAAGAAAATTTTGCCACATTGTAGGGTGCAGCAGTCTACATCGAATGCACGTTTCAGCATCGCTCTAGCTCTTGGCATTGGCGAGAAAAACGCTTTTTGTAGACAGACAGACAGACAGACAGACACCGTTACGTTTTTAATATATATAGATTATGCACCATTCAAATAATTCGGGTTATATATCTTACTTGAGGCATTCAGAAACCGAAGCAGCAATCATTAATCATTAGTCTTATTAAACATTAGTCTAGCGTATAGTTCTGAAAATCATTTCAGTAACATTGGAAATCCTGTTGTGGTTGTTTTCACACCCCCTGACATAAGTCATACGGCGGCTCGCGGGGTATTAATGTAAATGTAAATAAACCAGGTGTTAACGTGTAAACCTGCAATATGCAAGTATAGGAAACCTGGAGTTTATATGCAATATGCAAATTAGTCTTAAGGTTTTGATTTGCCATACTAACTGTTGTTTCTTAACCATCTTAAAGTGTATTCCTTGCAAGAAGTCCTGAAAGGTCGTCTACCTCAAAAATAGAGTTGAATATCTTCATTCCCTAATGGAATACCTGCGGCGAAGATTACAAATCGCGGATCCACCATTTCCCACCTTACTTGTGATCGGTCGCCGCCACCATACCCTAACCTTTGATACCTGCTCAGCAGGGGTGCGGTCAGGAATCCTCATTAGCGCTTTCAAATTCGCTACCCCGGATACATACGACCATCCACAATCTGCCGAAAAGGGGGTTTTTCTTCTCAGAGCGGAGTTCACCTTCACCCATCGGCCGTTTTATGGTTCCTTTGAGAAAATAGACAATACCTTTCGATGGACGCAACAAAAGAAAAAGAAACAACAAAGGAATGAATAGGGGATACTCCTAGGGCCAGGGTGGAGGAAAGGAAAGTTCTCCTTTCTCCATGGAAGAATTAGTAAAACCTCAGACGCGAATTTGTCAGAAACAGCCAAATCTCATCTCAAAATCATAATGCTTCATCTGATACCGTCACCACGAATGCCTGGTGGAAGTAAGAACAGAATGACATGTTGATGCATATATACTGAAATTCCTAATGCTCTGTTAATTGTCGTATCAAGCAAATTTTATACTTCTCTGTATTGCAGAATAATTTAACTGTGAAGAAATCGAGTCAAAATTTGCACCACGGGGCAAGAAAGAGATTTAGCATCAGATAAAAGTTGGGACAGCATAATTTTGCAAGTAACATGAACTTGATTTAATTAAAGGGATAGTTTTTCTGGGACTGGCAATGAACAATATTTTCGGAAAAATGTTACGAGATGCTGGCGTTAATTTCGTGGTATATTAATTTTTAATTCGATACGTGAAAAAATTCTGTAGCCCTCAGTATTTAAATTGTGCTACTATTCTAATACCTATGTTATTTTCTAAAATATTAAATTAGCAATTTGAATTTTAAACAATTACCTTAGAAAATGATGATAGCACACCAATAAACATTTTACTTTCTATCATATGATTTGGTGGTATTTAAAATTTTTATAATATTTGATGTAATTATCTGATGTAGTTGATCGTAATTTATTTGGTTTACTTTATTGTAATATGTTTTGGGTCTAATTTTCAGAGCTCTCTACCAGGTTGACTTAAAATGATTCTTTCTCGGTGTATTCGTCCAGATAAAGTTTCTTTTCATCTTTGCTTTCCTCAGTAGGTTTCGAAGTTTTTTCATACTCCCCTTTTCGATAGAATTTTTCTGCAACATAAATTAGTTGACATACAGTTGATTGTGTTCTTATTCCTAATTATTCTTTATCTCCTTGCTGAGTTTTCGTTCATCTTTCTATTTGAGTCATAGTCGTGAATTTCCTCTAAATAAATTTAAAAGTTCTTCCTGTAGGCGTCAAGAGCATAAAAAACGTAATAATATAATCCTTTTTAATCTTGCAATGACATAATTTTTCATTGGATAATTGAAGCAGCTAAAGTAAGTTTACCCGATGCCTCCAGAAAAAGGTGAATTACGCAGAAATTTCTGGCCGAAATAAGGAGATCCGATTCTCATTCATTTTTTAATACTATGCTGCTGACATAGTAAAAATTAACACTAAATTTAAACTAGATTTCGTGCTAATAAAGACGGTACAAATACTTTCAACTCGTTTCACAACGGTTTAAAAAGGCGCCTTCCTTCCATGAGCCAATAGAATGCGTGGAAAACACTAGACTCGCTCTCATCGAGCTTCACGTCTGTTATGCGGGTTGCGGCTTAGGTGGTAAGTTTTTTTTGGAACTAGCTGTACATAACAAATACATATTTCATGAAGAACCCTAACAGTAAGTGGACTTGGAGAGGACCCAACGGAGTAAAAAATGAAATAGATTACATATTGGTTAATAAACTCTACACAGTGGCAGCCTGTGAAGTCTTGAGTAACTTTAGCACTGCAAGTGACCAAGGAATCGTAATATGCAGAATTTTCGAGAAGAAATCTTCCATTAGAAACTTAGAATTATATATAGCTAACTCTCCGGATATACCTATATATATAGATATAAATATATATATAGTGTTCTACCTTTCGGTAGGTTCATGTGTCCCCACATTCCCCATTTAATTCCATCTCCTTCAATTCCCGGTAACTTATCCCACACCTTAATTCGTCTAATAACTTTTGTCTTTGTCTTCCCCTCTGTCTTTTCCCTAGCATTCTTCCCTCAATCGCTTTCTTCAACAATCCTTCCCCTCTCAATAACTGACCCACCCATTTCATTTGCCTATTTTTAATTACTTCAATCATTACTCTTTTCTCCCCAACCATCTCTAGAACCTCCTCGTTCGTTTTTCTATCGACCCAACTTACTTTCTCCATTATACGCCATACCCACATCTCAAAAGCCTCCAGTCTTTTGACATCCTCTTTTCTTAACGTCCACGTTTCACACCCGTACAACATTAACTCCACACCAAGGATTTTACCAATCTCTTCCTGATTCCTTTATCAAGTCCCTTTGTCATCAGCTCCCTTCGCTTCATGAATGCTTCTTTCGCTAATGATATCCTTTTTCTAATTTCTGTCGAACATCTTCCATCCTTAGAAAGAAGGCTGCCCAAGTATGGAAATTCATCTACTTGCTCTAGATTTTCCCCATCCACCCTTATTGTTAACTTTGCATTCTTTCCCTTTGAAAACCTCATAATCTTAGTCTTTTTTACATTGATTTTCATCCCAAACTCCTTTGCTTTATCGTTTAGTGCATTTATTAGGTTTTGCAAACCCCTTTCAGAATCGCACACAATAGCATTATCGTCTGCATATCTTACTGACTTCACAAGTTTTCCACCAACCTTTATTCCCTTATCTATTTCATCCCAAGCTTCTTTGATAATTTCTTCTGCATATAAGTTAATAAGAGATGGTGATAAAGGAGAGCCTTGTCTTACTCCCCTCACTAACTCTGCCCATTCCGATTCCCCATTAGCAACTCATACACGTGCGGTCTGATTTAAATACAAATTTTGCACTAAACGCCTATCTTTCCAATCCAACCCAACTTTTTTAGTATCACCATCAGTTTTGGCCATTGAACTGTATCGAAGGCCTTTTCAAAATCAACAAAACATGCACAGACGTCCCTTTCAAATTCTAAGCTTCGTTCTACTATAACCCGCATAACCCCAACTGCATCTCTCCCCTTTTTCCCTCTCTGAATACCGAACTGATCATTCCCTATGAATTCTTTAGTTTTTCCTTCGATTCTTCTATTCAAGACCCTAAGAATAACTTTTGCCGCATGAGATATTAAGCTAATTGTTCGATAGTCCCGGCATTCTAAGGCATTATTCTTTTTCTGTAACGGAATCAGGATAGACTTGGTGAAATCCTCTGGCCACTTTCCTTCGTCGTATATTTTCCTACATAAATCATAGAATTGATTTTTACCCTTTCCCCCAAGATTCTTATGAAATTCTACTGGGATCTCGGCCACACCCGTTGCATTCTTCCCCTTCATGTCCCGCAGTGCCCTATCAAGTTCACTATCTAGTTTATTCGGCCCAAGATCATCTTCCTCTACTTCTTGTATGCCCTCAATCTTTATTTGAGTAGGCTTCATGTCTTTCGAATACAATTCTTCCACATACTCTTTCCATCGTCCCCCTATTGCTGGTTCCCTTAAGACGTATCCCTTGTTATCCTTAATAGTAGCCATTTTATTACTAATTTTATTCCCCGTTAATTGTTTTACTTTTCTGTATAATAGGTCGACCCTCCCACTTTCAGCCATTTTCTCTATTTCGTTACACTGGCCATTCCACCACGATTCTCTTGCTTTATTTGTTACCCTCCTCAGTTCGTTGTTTAGGGCCCTGTACATTCTACGTCCGTGTTCTGTGTTGACCCTTTTCCATTTCTATCTTTCCTCCATTTTAGTTATCATTTCAACCGTCACCCATGGTTTCCTGATTTTGCTTTGGTTGACCCTCCCAATGGTTCTTTGGGCTTTATCCTTGATGCAGGTTTTGATCTTTTCCCATCCCTCGTTTACGGTGAGTTCTCTTTCTATACCATCAAGAGCCCTGTTGACCGACTCTTGAAACTCTCTAGCTTTCCTACCCCTGAGGGCTTCTTCGTTCCATTTGGGTGCGGTTTTTGCCCTATAAATCTTTTTGAATCTAAGCCTGGTCTTCATCATTACTAAATTATGATCCGAGTCTACATCAGCACCAGGATAACTTCGCGAGTTTTTAACACTGTTTCTAAACCAGAATATAGTCGATTTGGTACCTATCCGTGTCCCCAGGCTTTCTCCATGTGTATCTCCTTCTGTTATGGTGTTGAAAAAGAGTGTTGGTGATACAGAGGTTATTCCTTATGCAAAAATCTACCAGTTTCTGTCCTCTGTCGTTTCTTTTTCCTAGTCCGAACTCTCCCACTTCGTCCCCATCCTTGCCCTGCCCAACCACAGCATTCCAGTCCCCCATTACAATAAGGTTTTTATTGCCTTTCACCCTTCCAATAACCTCTTCTGTTTGTTCATAAACTAAATCTACTTCATTCTCAGTGTAATCGCTAGTAGGGAGGTACACTCGCACTATCACAGTGTTTACTGGTTCAGCCTTGATTTCTACAGACATTACTCGGTCACATATTAGTTCGGTGGCTTTCACGGCCTTTCCCGCTTCCTTGTCCAACCATATAGCAACCCCCTCTTGCTATCATTTCCCCCACTGAATATGACTATCACATCATCGCTCCAGAAATCTCCCCCATCCTTCCACCTTACTTTGCATAGCCCCAGAATGTTAATGTTGGACCTCTTCATTTCTAACTTTACGTTTTCTAACTTCCCTTTCCTAAGCATCGTTCTAACGTTCCAGGTCCCTACTCTGGTTTCCTTGGTCATCTTCTTCTTTTCTTGTGTCCTTGGGTAAAGATTTCGTGGAATGACGACTGGTCTGGCCTTACTACCACCCCTGCCGGGCACGGTTTTCCCCGTTTGAAATGCATGGTGGAATCGGAATTACGCTCTTGCATCGAACCAAGGAGCACTAGAGAAACAATGAAGCTTACGAAAGAAGGATTTCAAACGCTTCTGTTACCATTCCGGGTTTTATCTTTCCAGCTTATCGGGAAGGAATTTAAAATAATCGTCAAAGATTTCAGCAATGCATTTCTTATGGAAGAATTTTGCATCCCCCTGGCGTCGAACTCACGGTCATTTTGTAACATTTCTTCCATTCGTAATATAGAAGACTACCTCAACTTCAACCTCCGAGATTTTACTATCTTACCGATAAGTGCCTCAAAAAAATTTTCAAAAATCCGCGCAATGCATTCTTATGGGAAAAATGCGATTTTTGGGACATACTAGCATCGAACCCATGATGGCTAGCGTCAATGTCTGAATTATTTTGGCATCTACAGGGTGGGGCCAGTACATCGTAAAGTTTTAACGTCGACGGCGCTTGTGGAACATGGTCAGAATTCGTATCCCCTATATATATTTATATATCTATATATATATAGGTATATCCGGAGGGTTAGCTATACATAAACACGTTTGCTCGTCTCTCAAACCATATTTCTTTTTAGTTTGTTTTCCAGGTACACCGTGTGATCATTGATACAATTTCTTTTTTTCTTTTCTTAGTTATTTTTATATGCTTGTCACGTTTCACTATTTTGAATATATGCAGAATATTTCCTTCCGATTTCCTATGAGTATTTTCTTTGATTATTCTCTCTATCCGTTCCTTCGTTGTTACCATGGAAACAAAATGCTACATTTACTTTATTCAAACCGATAATGTCGTGTACATTTATCCTTTCTAACTGTGTAATTTTATATGCTTTTTCATTATTTATATTTTCGTTTCACTTTTTGTATTTCTTTTGCTATCGCTGGATTTCATTCTCTCCGTCTTCTTTACTTACTTGTTTTGCCCAATTCTAAAAGGATACCGTGTTCCTTTTGTTGTAATTTTCTTCATTTCCAACATCTTTCACCTTTCTGTGCTGTTCAGTACTCAATCAAGCGTAGAAACTTCAATTCACCTCTGAAGAATGTCGCTGTTATTTATTAGCCCAATATTAATGTCCTTTAGGCCTCATCCTACATCTATGAAGAGATAATGAACAGCAATGAGCTCACAGTACAAGGAATCTCGAATTTATTTTGAAAATGACTGTTTGCGTGAATCTGGTAAATAATATGAAAGAAATCCCTCTTTATTGCACACAACACGAAGCAAGTTAAAATATTTCCTCCGTTCCGATTAAATGATCATACCAAAGACATTTCAGATTACCACAGGTGATATTTCATCATATTTCAGGGTTGATTCTTCTTGTTTTTATTGAAGTATTATCCACAATCTAAATTGTATCATTTATGTTTTTCATTTTAGGCGGCATATATCCTGGAATCACTGACATTCCAACATGCATCGCTCAATGACACTCACTACTTCTTTAACTTGTTGCTATCGCGGAAAGAATGAGTCCTGAAAACGATTTTTCCGGTATTGTTTCTCTTATTGTCAACTCATTGTCGGATAGTATCAAGGGATAACATACAATCTATCACGTCCTCTGACTTAAACAAGCTCTCTCATCTCACTTCGAGTCTCCTTTCTTTCGAGAATTTCAAACCTGCATCTCCGTACGTATTTCTGAGAGCATCTCCATAAGGTTCCCTTTTTATCTTAGCATTACAGAAATTACAGAAGGACTTAAAGTATAGAAAGGAATTTATATTCTTAGGGCTACTGTTACTGATACAGTACAAAAGTTACAGATAAAGTACAAAAGGGAAAAGAAAGCATTGGATCCTAATTTCGGCAATGTAACGAATGTAATGCATCAGCGCGATTCCAGCAGTAGCCCTAAAAACATAAATGCCGAAGTCTCACTGGTATCTGTTCAATTCAATCAATTTATGTCGAAAAACTAATTATTATTTTGAGCTTCTAACAAAGTTGACTTATCCTGAAATAAAGTTTCTCACGGTAGTTTGTCGACGAGCTGCCTCGACAGACCAAATTTCTTCGAATTATCCGCTCGATTATACACGTTCTATTCATATGAAGGAAAAGCTTCGGGTCCGGATACAACCGAATTTCGAGTTAAGCAGTTTGAATTCTATCATGATTCCTACGCTGTAAACGATGGATGCTTCAAACTACCGAGCATTCTGAGATATCAGATTTCGAGTTAAAGAGGTTCTACCGTAGGGCCGAATGCTTTACTTCAATTAATTTAATCGGAACTCAAATCGTTCGTGAAATATCTCCGTGGCGTGCACGGTTTCCTTCCCAGAAAGACCTCTAAGAAAGAAAGAGTTTTTCACTTGAATCCATCGAACAAAGCAGTTGTAAGCACTATGATTAGATCCTTAAGGTGATTCAAAGAAGAAGCGATTACTTGTTTGTTTTGAAGAGTGGTTCCGTTTGGGTGCATTTGCAGCCGCTCCCAGAGCCGTCTGAGCAGTGCTCTATCGATTGGCAGCGTTGAGGCTGAGGGGAGAAACTTCTTCCCCAACAGACGGCACAGCACATACGCCTCACCTTTTACTAACTTACTGTTTTATGAAGCAGATTGATGTGCGAGTTCCGAAAAAGCCATCTCTGAGAGATTTGCATAAATACGCAATCATAGGCGAATTTCAGTAAAGAGAGGACAGTTTGAGCCCCGAACAAGTTCACAAAACGTGTCTTTCTGGGCCCCCTAAACGCATAATCCTTTGTAATGAAGAGACCTAAGGCCCCGTATATTTCTTTACGGGGGAATGGCTCGCGCTGTAGAAACTTATCATAAAGAAAGAAAATTAGAAAAAATTGGTTTTCATATACATTGAGTATATAATAAAATCAATTCCTGACAGCTCAGTACAATCTTAAAAAGTGTCATAATCGAAGGAAATTTTAGAAAGTGACACTCGCAAGTCTCGCGTGCTAATTTGATAGCATATTACAATTTTCTTTGAACCAATGTATTTGGGTCTCTCTTTTAAGAGCTATTGTTATTCCTGGTATAAAATTTGCCTCATTTCTTTTTGCCACTTTACACCTATTATATTCATTTTGCTATGAAAAATTTTGGACAGTTTTGTTTTGAATGAGAATGCCGAGAGTTTTTGGGAAAATGCAAGGAGAAACTAAGTCACCTGTTATCTTTTTTATTATATTCGTATGAAAATCTTCCATCAGGGATGTATCTGGGGGAAATAA
This sequence comes from Pachydiplax longipennis, assembly GCA_036926295.1. NCBI lineage: Eukaryota > Metazoa > Arthropoda > Insecta > Odonata > Libellulidae > Pachydiplax > Pachydiplax longipennis. The sequence continues at coordinate 2,456,827 of JAVFKF010000054.1, forward strand.
TTAATTTATTTAATGCGCGAATTAAAATAGGTTACGTCTATTTCTAAGGTCAAAAACAAATTCATATTAATGAAGTAACGCAGACCTCGGTGTGTACAGCAGTTCATTGAAAATATCACTTTTTTCCCTCAATTATGACGCCATCTAACTTTGATTAAATAGCTTTTTGCTGTCAGGAATTGATTTCACTCTCTGTTGAACTTCTTCTAAAATTATTCCGTCAAATTTCTTTTTATGTGTATAAGTATCAACAGCGTGCACCAATCTCCAAATACACGGTGCCATATGCTGAGGGTGGTCTCTTCATGACGCTGGATCAGTTCATCGAGTGGGAAATACGTTCGTGTAAACATTACATATGTAATAGAACAGCTTGGAGAGAAAAGGTCGATGGAGGAAGGAAGCTGGATGGAGATATGAGTGTTAACTGAGCACAGAGGGAGAATGAAAGAGAGGTTTGATATGCTTACTGATTTGAGGAGAAATCGAAGCTGCAAACAAATGAAGGTGGAGGAGTTTGGAAAAAAATCGCTGTAATCTTTTCCAGGACAGAGTCACTTCATGTTGGTGATGGTATCGACCTTCTCACCTAAATGTGTGAACTGATCGAATAACTTTCTCAGGCTAACCTTTTTCCTTCATTTATTATTTCTACTGCACGCATAGGTCATTGAACTCAGACTTCTTTTTGTATTCTTCTGAGATTTTTTAATTTTATCTGCTATTTTCCATCTCTGTGGCTGCTATTACTTGTTCCATCTGAACTGAGAATTTCAGTCTTGAATCCCATGATTTAGAATTAGGTGGGATTGGCGCTAGATTGAGGCCTCATCCATACGGACTCCTCAATAAGACTAGGGGTTTGAATCATGGAAAAAATAATTTTTTCAATGTAATAAGGGCACTTCAATTTTAAAGATATTTATAATAAAGATTTGTTTTTGTTTCAAGGAGGAAGTTTACATAAGCTGAGTACTTTTACGTAATATTACCATAGAATATATTAAATTAGTTCTTTTTGTAGTTTTCATAATGTAAAGCTGATTTTTAACTCTTTAGAGCTGATAAAAATTAAATTTATTTTTGATTTATGCTACATTGAAACGAGTACATACAATATGTTATGAATTTTATGTATGTGATGACGGAATGGGCGCATTTTCTAGAGGGCTCCTCGTCCTGATCTATCCCATGACAGTCTAAATCCGCCACTGTTTACATCAGATGTGCTATACATATCACCTGTGATTCACGATAAAGGTGTATAAAGAAACATGCCAAGGTGACTAAGACATTTCGTTTATGAGCCCGTCTAATCACCTTTTAAATACATTTTTTCGTGATAAACCTCCAATTCCTGTTCCACCACAAACATTTCTCCAAAGTTCTCAGAAAAAGTGAGTCCCTCCTTGTTAGTGTATCAAATATTTTAACGTGAAATACATGTGTTGTTAAAGACTATCTGAGTTACATTTACGTATCTTTGTTATTGTTGTTTTTTATTGAGTGAATAATAAGCAGTATGAAAAGAATAATAATTGAATAAAGTAGGAAAGTTTGTAGGGAATAAATAGGGAAAAGTGAAAAAACTGAAATGCCTTATTACAGTAAAATCATAATGCGAAAAGATTTAATGATAAGCTATGGAGATCAAGGAAAAGAGATAACTGCCGAAGGAGCTGAAGATTTTAACCTTTAGTTTCCCTTTCCTTAACATTTATTTTCCGCTTTACTAAGACGCTTCATAATAATTTCGTGCTTGTAACTTTTACTCTAATTTAGAAGATAAGGAGCAGACGTATGGATTAGTGTGCCACGAATTTTGAATTAAGCCTTCAGTGATCCATGATAGAAAATAGTCGGGCAGCACTTATAACATGGGTGTTATTGGAATCATATAAGGGTTGACAGATGCATCCTTCATGAAAGAAAAGAAAATTGGAGTACTACTGTCAATGAATCAGAGGACCCTCCATTAGCCGTTTGTCGCGCTGCAGCGTCTTCAAGGATTTCAAGGACTGATTCCCTATCTTCCACGGATTCTTCGACACCTGGAAGATACTCGCACGACTAACCGAGTGTTTTCTATCTCCTTTTTTATAAGATTATAAGATTTTCTCCTAAATTTTGATGAACGTTTCATGGAAAAAAACATAAATACTTAATGGAGACTAGGGTCTTTCAGTATTGTTAAGTAATGGTTTTCCAGAAAGCACCGTCAAACCATATCGATCATATTCTTCGGTCTCAAAAAGCTTTCATGTGAATGTGATTAATGACAAAAGTGTCGAATTTTGCATCGCATTGATTATCTCATCCGCTATCAGAATTTGATGAGCGATCCTATCTGCTTCGCGATGTGATCGTCACTTGTCGGAATGTCATTTGACGTCGCATCCCAAATCCATTTTCATCTCCTAGGAAGTCTTGTGGAATTAATCCTTATCAATCCTAACTCCATGAATGGAGGTCATAAAGACATGTTAGGGGGCGTTCACACCGAGGCGATATATCGCGAGTGATATGCGATACGAGATGGGTGGATGCAATACGATGGGAGGCGATTTGCATAGCCACCTGCAAGAAATCGCCTGCACCTGCATGTTAGCGATTCAAACTTCCATCTTATATCCCTTCCTTTTTCTTTTTTCACCTTATTCATGTCTCTTTTTGCCCCCTTCGCGAGTCTCTGTTTGAAATAATCTCTTTATTGTCCTCTGAGAACTCACCTCTTGTCTCCGTGCAGAAGAGTGTATTTCATCGGAAATTATTCTCGTTTTGTACGTTTTTAATGGATCATCACACTCTCCGGCGTTGACACATTAGAATCAGATTAAAGCTATCTTGCAGTTCTAGCATTCTTTTGTTATACAGCAATACCCATTTAAGACGCTCCTGCTCCCCATTTAAGATGCTATTCCGCTTAAGACGTAGTTTTCTCCCGATTCCAGTCAAACTGTTCATGTACGGGGGTAATTGTGTAATATATTGAACCCGCCGTGGGGTTGCTAATCCGCGGCTTCCTTTTTCCTTTCTAGGAATCGGTCACCGGCATATTTTGGGATCGGAGAACCTCTTTCACTAACAACCTTCTTTTCTTTCAACATCATCTTCCGAAGCTAGAAAGTTTTCATTGACTGTCAGCTACTATCTCCATTCTATACCGTGATACGTGATGCTTGTTACTGACTGACAACCTATTTACAAGGATAATCTTTAATTAGTCGAACAAGTCATTAAGAAAACAGCAATGGGCCTAGTCAATATAAAAGAAAATAAATATTACATCATCATAGTTACATAAAAAACTCCCTTGTAGAATTGAAAGAATGTCTATGATACCAATATGAAAGGAAATATTTAAATTGATTACTTGATTCACTCTGTAGATTCTTTGGTAACTTGTTTAATAGATAAACTCCAGTAACATGGATATTTCCGGCTGATCTTGACAGACATTAAGGTATATCAATTTTAGAAGCATTTCCGGTCTTTTTGAGATTAATATCACCTTTTACCTGAGATTTAGACATAGTAACATTTATTTATACAGTTAAATAAAGAATCTACAACAAATGAAGGAATTTTTGGAATTTAGAGTGAGAAAAATTAGTTCATCAACATATAAAATAGAGATGGTTTACGAATTTTGAACTTCGCTGAATGGAACAGTTTTGAATATTTCCCGCATTTCAGATAATTCATCCGTGGCGGGAAATCATTCCAAATCGATTGTTTCGAATAAAGTAATGAATAAGTGCCCGGAAATACATGCCGATAAGTATTCAACAAATGCGTTGTTATGACAACGTTGGCAATTTGAAAATCTGATGATGGGTTGAGCGAATGGAATGCAAAAAGTGCAATTTATCATTCCTTGCAATTTCGCATCCAATTGAGGGATTCATTTTTCTCCACGGATGGCGTTCGTGTATCACAGTTATTAATCGCTTGATAATGTCCAAATGGCGTGATATGACTCATTTTCAGTGCACAATGCGGTCATCCTCGCAAAAAAATATTAAAATATTTTGTTATGTCTTTCGTACTAATTGAAGACGGAAGGAGTGGAGTGCATTTCCGCCAAAAGTTAAGAAGAAAACCGAAAATCTTCACTACGTAAGAAAATTACTAATTAACCCATGACGTATTTCCAACATTTCTGTCTCTTTTGACAACGTTTATTCGGGAGGTAAATGGGGAAAGGAAACATTCTATGTAAAGGAAGGCCAAGGATATTACCAAGGAAAAATAAGATTCCGTTATCCCCGTTTGAAATGCATTGTAGAATCGAAATGACATCCTTGCATCGAACCAAGGACCATTAGAGGAACAATGAACCACGCGAAAGAATGTTTTCAAACGCCTCTGTCATCATTCCAGGTTTTATCTCTCCAGCCTGTCGGTAAGATTTTTAAAAAATGTCAAATATGCAGCAATGCATTTCTTACGGAAGAATTTCCCACCCGCCTGGCGTCAAAATCACAGTCATTTTGTGACATTTCTTCCGTTGGTATCGTAGAATAGAATACCTCAACTTCAACCTCCGAGATTTCGGTTCTTCTACCTTACCAATAAGTGCCTCAAAATAATTTTAAAAATCCGCGCAATGCATTCTTATGGGAAAATTGCGTTTTTTGGGACCTTTTGGTATCGAACCCATAGCTAGCGTCGTAGTCTGAATTATTCTAGTATCTATACGGTGAGGCCAGTACGTCGTAAGAATGTTACGTCGATGGCACTAGTGGAACATGGTCAGAATTCGTATCCCCTATCCGTCAATGCACAACCCGCAAAGTAGGTGAGAATTAATAATTATGTCCGGAAATACTGAGTATCAGTCATCTTCGAGAGATGTCACCACACGCAATTTCCTCACTTTGTTCGGAGTTAGATGTCTCCTTCCGACATTGGAAGAAGTTATGCTGCTAACGAGCGCCAGTCGTGGGTTAAACGGAAGGTGAGGAAACTAGGATGTGCTATTAGACACAAATGTGTTAGCGATGAGTAATGTTACGTCACGCGGAGGTATATATTTGTGACGTCAGGGATTGCTCCGCGAGGGTAAAGAGTACCCTGGGGCCGAGAGACCGGAATACAATGTTACCGCAGAACCGCTGCCTGCTACCTAACGTAGAGGTCACGAACATCCGGTACCTTTGTTTCATTCGGTGTGTCTTCTCTTCTTTCTACCTAACAAATGCATGATGCTTACGAAACTCAAAATCAACATCGCAAAATGGTTTCTAACAGACAAAGATATTTACTGAGTGTCACTCTGTCAAGTAGTATATTTATGTCAGAGCTAAGGTCATTTTGCATGCTTCAGCAAACGCATTATCCACGTGGCGACCCTGCATCAGTGAATAGATAAATATTCTATTTCCCAAATGCGTACGTGGAGATTTTCTAACTAGACCAGAGGCGTACGCAGAAAAATACTTCAAGGTAGGAATATTCTTTTAATATGCATGTAATTATGATAGTGTTATAATAAAATGGTCTAAAGGATAGGTAAAAAAGGGATAAGAGATTCGGAAAACTCTCCGATCTCCAATTATACCGGCAAATGTCGATTATCGACCTTCCGGGAAATATTATTATTATAAGTTCTTATATAGTAGGATTATCGACCTTCTGGGAAACACACAATATTCATATCGGCGACTCTGCCATCGTCTTCAGGGTGTCATTCATAAAGAGAATCCTTCTGATAAGTATATTGATGTGGATAAAAACGATCCGTATTGCTTTCTCCTGAAAACGTTTTCGATTTTATCCCTTTTAGTGTTGATGTATAGCTTCTGCAAGTATAATTGACGTGTATACTTTTCTAATAGATAACTTTTCCACAAAAATTTTAAGTAACGAAATGACTAAGAGAATTATTTATTTATTTCTGCATACATGTATCATTATATGATAATTTCTTGTATCGAAACCAGGGTCGTATATAAATTATTTTGATAGCCATTTTATTTCTAACCACCACCAAGTAAAGGCGATCATCATTGATGGTTAATTTTAATTATACAGTTTCACCATCGCACTTATGTCCTTCCTCATTATATCGATTTCATTCAAAAGTTTCAGCGAAAACTTATATATTATTATGGTAGTAATAGATGAAAAGGTTTACTAATGATTTTGATGCGTCCGCGTGTGTATGTATGTACATGGTCCCAGTGACCCTTGTTCTCCCTCAAATCCCTTCTAATCTCCATTCTTCGACACCTTTGGCTCACCTCAACCACATACCTTCCCTCAGAGCAACTTTTAACCCTTCTTTCTCAACCTCACACTCAGCTTGTTCAATACCCAGGGTACAGCCTCTTTCCATCGGAATTTCGGTCTCATAATAAAGGCTGCATGTTAAAAGACACTCCTGCTGTCTACATTCATGTAGTTAAAGATTGATATTTTATACGAGAAACGTAATCATACGTAAATTAGGCGGATGGAGAGCTCTTTTCACATTACTATTACGTATTTAATTCAGGAAGTGATTAAAGACCGCAATGAACGACCAAAAAGTCCACATCTGGTCAGAAGGTCTTAGGTTCCCCACTTGTACGAGTATATGAAGTCATAATCGTATTATATTTCGCTCCGAACCGAATTTCGCTTCAGTTCCGGTTTCTCTCTTTCAGCCAACCGGCTCTAACTGGTATTATATCCTACCATATTTCATTTTGTTCATTTATATTAACTATCTATTAATTCATAGCATAACGCTACATTTAAGTATGCAACGCAGTAATTATTTACAAGTCATATTACTATATTACCTCATTAGTAAACATTCCTCCTTTTACAATTTAGAAATATGAGCAATGGTAAGACATTTGAGCTGAATAAATAGCGGATTTCGGGAAATTCATTGTTTTGCTTTGGTTTTAACTGTTCGCCTCTGGTGACTTCCATCGTTATTGATTATTTCCGTCCTAGAATGGTTCTGCACAGTGTCTGTCGAATATTCTTTGGGTATTACTTACGCAAGATTAGTTGTCAATGGTATCGTACCGGAGCTGAACCAAAATTATCGTTATTGTTTTCGGAGTCATAGTCATAGTAGTTTATTGACGTAATACATTCAAATTATGCACTGATACATACACTGATATATACAATGATAATGAATAGATGTTTCTTCAGATCACAAGATTATGAATATTTACACAGAGATATTACATGCAATTTATTATTACATTTTACAATGTTACTTTATAAATTCATCAGTTGAATAGAAAAAATTTCAATCAACACTTCTTTTAATTCTATCAAAATTTTTTTGAAATTTACATGAAATTTTTCCCTCAGTTCAGCCGGCAGATTGTTAAATATTTTACCCCCATATAAGTGGGGCAATGCTCATATAATTTTAACTTATGTATAGGATAATGTAATAGATGTTCACATATAACAGAATCCTGTACTTTTTGAAAATTGGATTACAAGGTATTCTTTTTTCTGAATTTGTCATGATGTGTATGAATCTTTTTTGGATTTTAAAATTTTTTAACCATACAGGGGTTGTTCCCCATAATATGATACTGCATTTTAAAACTGAATAGAAGTATCCATAGTAAACTGTTAATCTGGTTTCAAAGCTAGTAATTTTGGCAATGCATGACATGTTGAGGAAGGCTCTAATTAGGGTTAAAGAAAGATAATTTATCTGTTCTCTCCATTTTAGGTTTTTGTCGATGAATACACCTAGTAATTTTATTGAATTGACTGGGTTAATTTTTGAACTATTAACTCTTATAGTAAATTCCTCACTTTTGCCGTTTCTAGGTTTGAAATTTATGAAACTTTTTTTTAGTAAGGATAAGTTTCATAGCATTTACATTGAACCAGTCTTCCACACTGATAATGCTATCTGTCAAATTTACAACCATATCTACCACTGTTTTTTCTTTTAACACTATGGTTGTATCATCAGCATATTGTATTACATCTGCTTCAGTATTGGATCCCATGTGATCATGAAAGCGTAGCTTTCGAAGTGCGCATTAGGGATTCCTGAATAACTGGTGGCCGCCCGGACGATAATCCTGGAATCCAGGAATTGCCCTGGACGGTTGCCGCTGCCGGCGATTGGAGAAACCTTTGTCTCTGATGTATATAGACTCCTTGAGAATGACCGCCGAAATGCCCATTGAGTGATTCTCTGAAGGTCGGTAATCCGCGTCTTTCTTTCTCTATTCGAGGAATTGGCTAAAGGCATATCCGGCCAATGAAGAGGTTTTGTAATCTCTTTTTCGTTTTCTCGTCGAATCGGAATTACAGTCTGATGCCCCTTTGATGTCTCGAAATAACGACCGAAAAATGTCACTTTTTACCACCTATGAATATGTATACACTCATAAATGAAAGATACCATATTCCACCACTGATTTTCATTGCTCAAATATACAGCAGCCCTTTATGTATGAATTTATCTATGAAGCAAACACTAGTGATCATTATCTTCCAATTTATAGTTCAGACCTAGAAATTTTCACTTTCTGATCCCTTCTGGAGAAAGATGAAAACCCGTAAAAAGCAAAAAAAAACATATTTAGTGTGACTGAAATCTTCTTTCAAAGGGAGATCTTGAATTTTTTACTAACACATATAAGTAAGAATTTATAAAACAGTAATTATATACGAATTTATGTTGAATCTTTATGCTACATATACTATATGGTCGATTAATATTTTGATAAACGATTGAGTTTTAAAGGACAGTTGCGAATTTCCGGGGTAAAAATTGAGGCTCTCTTCAATTTTCGGATGTTTCGGAAGATGACATCCGATATCAATCTAACTAAGCAAGGATTTCTTGTCAGATCACGATGACCATATTCCATGAATTGTGAGAGAATTAATTGTTAGGCGTCGTCGTCAAGGCAACGGGAATAGAGCCTCGTTAAGAAAGCAAAACAGGTAGATGAAATGAAATGGTCTAGTTTAACCAGAAACGACTTGGAAAAACCGACTGACCGACTGATTGGATTTGATTTCCTTGGGGAGCGACCTTTTCTCTCGCCGTCATTTTTAATAGACAACTCTTCCCTTTTCCATCTTACTTTCTCCTTCCATCCACTTCTTCGATTCGTATTCATTTACAACTTAAACTACAACGATTTACTCCTCTACGCCTCACATCACGAATTAATTCTCCGAACAAAAACGTCTCAGGAGATCTCATTCTAGATAATTCAGCGAATTTGTCGAAAAATCTAGCAATTTTTTCCTCCTTCTAGCGGCTTCTGTTACTTATTGCACTCAATTTTCTGTTATATAGACACTCATATCTATTATATATATAGTTACTTCTCCGGATATATCTATATATAGGGGATACGAATGCTGACCATGTTCCACTAGTGCCATCGAAGTGACATTCTTACCACGTCCTGACCTCACCGTATAGATACCAGAATAATTCAGACTACGACACTAGCTATGGGTTTGATACCAGAAGGTCCCAAAAATCGCAATTTTCCCATAAGAATGCATTGCGCGGATTTTTTATAATTATTTTGAGGCACTTATCAGTAAGGTAGAAGAACCGAAATCTCGGAGGTTGAAGTTGAGGTAGTCTTCTATGGTTCTTATGGAAGAAATGTTGCTAAACGACCGTGAGTTCGACGCCAGGTGGGTGCGAAATTCTTCCATAAGAAAATCATTGCTGCAATTTTTGAAATTTTTTTTCAATGCCTTACCGATAAGCTGGAAAGATAAAACCCGGAATGGTGAGAGAGGGGTTTGAAAACATTCTTTCATGAGGTTCACCGTTTCTCTAGTGGTCCTTGGTTCGATGCAAGAGCGTCATTCCGATTCTACCATGCATTTCAAACGGGGAAAACGGAATCTTATTTTAGGACCTTCCCGATAAGCTATTGAACAAAACTTTGGAACCGGTCAGAATGGCACTTATCTAATATTAATATGCAATCCTTACTCGCGAAAGGGTCCTGAGTTCGACGCCAGGCGGTCTTTTGCGCGATTTAAAAAAAATTGATTCTAGGACGTTCTCGGTGCGATAGAGCAATGAAAATCACGGTGTTTGCAGATAAGGTGGTCTTCTATAGCAACAAACGAAGAAATTTTAACAAATGAGTGCTTTTTAGACGCCATGTGAATACGAAATTCTCCGTTTTAAATGTATTTTTGGAACTTTTAAGAACTGTTTGGAATGCCTTCGCGTTAACGTGGAAAGATGAAATCCAGTATGTGAACAGGAACATATGTATCGGAGAATAATCGGATACTTATGGTAAATTTTCACCGATTAGCTTGCAGTATGCAAGCGACTTTTCTCGTACGTACATATATACATATACTCATATACGTATTTTCACTATACCTTCTACGTTCTAGTAGTAAAGCCTTTTTTATTACATACTTTGGAAATAAAAATAGCATTAAGTTTACTAGATGAAAGACGTGAATCAAACTAACTTTCTATGAACTAAAACTATCAAACTGTATTACAAAAGAAATTATGCTTCCTAGTATAATTTAACGGAATATTATGGATGTACTATGGAATGAAGTATATAATTGAATATATAAATAGAATGCACATATAATGATGGATGTAATAAAAGATAAAGCAGCGAACTAAGGATTAATACTTCCGAAAAGGAATACCTTGAGTAACACTTATTAATATATTTAAAAATTCTTGGACCCGAGTGCAACGTAAACATTACCGATTGATAATGCATTGTGTATATTGTATATGTTTTGGACAAATGTGGAGCGGATTTTCTCTACATAAATTAGAATGCATTTAGCTACCCCTTGCTCGCTTCCCCACGTGTAAAAGATTGTTCGCATGGACCAGGTAAAGCTGTGAGGAGCAGAGGGCAAGGGATCTTCCTTTAAGGATAACACTTTGATGGGGACGCAATATAAACGAAAACGTTCGCTCAAGTTCAGTAATTAGAATGCTGAGCCCACCAATCGCATACTGTGAAGAAAGAAGCTAGTATAAGGCGTCTCACATTTACACGGAAATTGATACATTTAGTAGGGTGGAAAATTTTACTTTGCTTGACTTCAAAATATCTGAATGGTTTATTCTCATAATTTATTTATTTTGGTGAATTGCGTGGATATGTTTTGCAGGAATTGATTTTTCCCGTCCCGTTAGTAGTTTTCAATAAAGTAAACTGTGTATACAATAAATTTAAATTTATTTTAAAAATATTTATTCGGTCAAATATGTTTGGATTCTTTTTTTATATTTACCGGAACCGAAATACGAAGCATGGTAAAATGCGATGAACTATGCAAATTCCACAGACTTTTTTACAATGCGACAGGTTTCAAACGATATCATCAGACGAAATAACAAAAGAAGCATTCTTTGACATACCAAAGGTGTCCTTTCCAATGAATCAGAGTTCTTTAATTTAAGCTTAAACTAGTCGCACCCCAAATCTTGCACAAATGGTCGTTTTGAGTCATTATGACCCGAGATAGATAAAATTCAATCAACAAAACGTTATCGCGAGACTATCACATTACGTTTACTCCTTTTAATTAAAGAAATTCCTTATAAAATATTAATATATTTTATTAAAATATATCCACTGTTTTTATGTACACAAAAAATATAAACATGCGACTGAAGTAAAGCAGTTTTGTGTTAAAATTTTTTGTTACGCTGGAAATCCAAACTATAACACCACCATGAATTTCGTTTGGTGTATTACGCAGTGATAAAGGGACAAGAAAAACGAGGCTAGGGAGAAGAACGACTAAAAAGGACATCATTCTATTGCAAACATTATCTTAGCAAAACCAGTCGGGCTAATGTTACGCGACGCGGTCAATTAAGAATTATTTATGAATGAAAAAGTTATAGTAAGTGTTCAGGGATACATTTTAAAATTATCGGGGTATAATAAAAATTCTAGAATAATTTAGGATAGTAGAAAGTTTAGACTCGTTTAATTGCCCATTTTTCTAATAAGGTTGAAATTAATTGAAGTACTTGTTATATATTATAATTAATAAAAACAGGCTGATTGGTCGGTCAAAAAATAAGGATATTGCAAACCAAGTCTTTCGAGTGTTTGATGATTTGCGTAACTTTGAGTTTCAACCAGTTCAGATAATAGTGAATATAACTTTTTATTTATATTTGCAATTTCCTTAGATCTTTATATTCATAACTGGTTCACGAAAGAGTTGAAAATTACAAATAAATACAGCATATGATAAATGGAATGGAATGAAAAATGACAAAGATGGCGAAACCCTTGAGAGAAGCTTATTTGGAAAAGAGTTTGGTTTCACCTATTCCCGCAGGGATACGTAGATAAGAAGAGTTATATCCTGGAGGAAGTCAACAGCCATATGAGGACCTCTCTCCATCCCTTCTCCACTTTGCCTACATTTTTTCCTCCAATCCGCTTAAATACAAAAGAGTTCTGAAAACGTTCTGCGTTTTAATATATTATATTAAGATCTTATTGCATATATGTCCACTTGTTTAATCATTAGAGAGTGAGAAATTGAAAGTGCAAACGCAGATTAGGGTCTTAAGATAAAGGGAAGACTGTTACTTGCTTGGGATGTAAATCACGCATGTGATGCAGGTAAATGACTAAAAATCAAAAAGATTATTTTTTATCAATAGAATTAAGACAAATTTGTTTCACTGGGAATTCTTGAAATTTTATTTGTAAATTATATATTTTCTGAATTATTCTAATAGTTGTTGATAATCATTATATGGTTTCAGAAGGATTTTTGGAGTCACCGGAACTGAATCGTTATTTTTATTTTCTGTCGGAGCGAAGACCGGAACTCGATGCCTCTCCCTAGAAAAAGGAAGATGGGAGGGACATTTACAGTTTTCAAAAATCCTCGCAAATTTATCGGCAAGCATCCATGAGGTATTTCTTCCTTATTCGTCTTCTCTTGACTTCTACTCATTTGTGCACATCCTCAGAGAGTGAATTGTATGATCCACTATCTATTCCTCCATGCTAACTGAATGACCTAATATTCGCAGACGATCGCAATACCTTAAGTGCTTATCACTCCATATATCAGAGGCGATTGGCGACGTCCAAAAGCTCCACGTTAAATCACTTACGCATATTCAGTTTTGTCCACTAATCAAGGAAGACCAGTTCTGTATTGCGAGAAAATTATTCTCTAGTTTTATTGACGTTCCTTCTCAATATATCAAACTCATCGGTTTTCAAATCGAAAACATGATGCATGATTAAGATATATTCTGATTATAAAAATAGGCAATTTTTATAATCCTCTGTTACTTATTTCGAGTTCATTTTACCAGCATCTCTGTATTAGTATCGCAAAAGAAAGAAAGCGATAAAATTAACACGAATTTCTAATGACTGGAAACTGAGTGATCTGGCATCGAACATGAGATAGAAAGAATTGAAAGTAGCCTATAATCAACATACGAGTATTTCATTTTTATAGCTACTAGCGGAATTGCCCGCTGATTCTCAACGGGGGAAAAAGATGTAGGATTTAATTAGTAATGCTATTTATGTAGAAGTGAAATTATCCTCTCCAAAGATTTCAGATGAAAAATGTATGGTGTCAAGACCCTCCTACACTCTTTCCGTTTGTGTATAGGTATGCATTTAAGCTTACATTCTATGAAAATGAATCAGGAACAATATTTATAATGTTTGGATAGTAAATACTTGAAAATATAACTCGAGGATTTTATTTGTATTCATTTAATTTATTAATAATATGATTAAAGTTGCCTTTATACGAATGGAGAAGATAAATGAGCTTTAAAACCCAAATAGGTCCCAAGCAAACCCTAACTGATAGATTCCAATGAAACTGTTTCCTATTACTCTCATTCCACTAACACTGTTCATTACTTATTAGACATTATTTAAATCTAATGGGGTTTAAATCTCCTGGAGAAAAACATCGTATTGTTTTGGAAACTTGAAAGCTATCATCATACCAGGATACGATAATCAATTATTTGAAAATTGCTGCAATAAAATGTTGTCGAGTTCAACTCCATGCCTTGAGAAGATATATCTTAAGTGAGATATGGTCTGTAGTCGAACCTATACAAATTTCGATAGTTATCATTGCATGTTACGGGAGCGTCTCCTCTACGTTTCTAGTGCAGAAAAAGAATAGAGAAGAGTATCGAAGAAAATTCAGTGTATCCCGTTCATTTCATAAAGAAGAGTGATTAAAGTTCCCTGGTCCAGATTCGATTAGGAAGCGGACAGCTTCCAGTGTAAGACTTAATCAGGACTTCATACCAAACGCCGCATGACCTAACTGCTAACCATTGTCGATTTCACAAAATTGTTTTTAAACCATTCAAATATTAACCTTCAACAGGAAATTTATTCCGCTCTTCTGTCGATCGTTAATACTATTTGGGAAGGGCTTTGAAGTTTAACGCAAGAAAAAACACTTCAAACGACACTCTGAGTATTAATTCTCATAATTACTGCAAAGTGCTCAATTACTTGAAATGCTTCACAATGACTTTCAAATTGTTGTTGTACATTGCATGTTATCCATGGAAGCTAAATTCAAGATCATGATTATTATATGAAAACAGCCTATGATTAGAAAAACAACGAAGAGAGGCGTACTCCTTTCTAGTTAAAAATTTTCGCACAGCGCGCATGTGCTTCTGCAAAAAATTCTTCAGAAGGTAGCGGGATGTGAAAGTAAATATATATACAAAATTATTCAAACTAATCAAAACAATTATATAAATGAAAACAAAATATTTTTTGCAAATAAATTAATTGATTATTAATTTAAATGTAAACATTACTATTAATAAATATAATTAATTCGAACCTAAGGTGATTCGTATATGCGTATATATATTCGTTTATTCTTCCGCAAGAGAAAAATAAATTTTCGGCAATATGTGTGGAATATAACTATGAAACGAAAAACACACGCAATGCAAAGAAATAATGTTCATTTATCCCCTTCGTATGTGTGCGTTTACATTTGTTGATACCTCAACGGGAGAAACGGAGTTCATAATGCGATGTACATTACATTATTCCTCCATAATTAAAACAAAATTAAAACAATATGGCAGATGTCTATCGGAATTAAAACGTATGATAAAATGCAAAATGTAGCTCTGGCACTGAAGCCAGGATCATTATGGAAACGCTGAACCGCGTATATCGAAGGCATATATAAATTTTGTTCACATGCCTGGTCCCACGTTTCCATGTAATTGGTAAGCCTTCAAAGAAATTACTTAAAATCGCCGCAATGTACTTTGAATATGAGAATTTCACACCCACACGGCGTTGTTTGGTGACATTCCATTGAACATAATGTAGTTCGCGAGAATCACACAAACGCACTGCTTTGAAATCTCTACTATAAAATCAAGTTTGCGTTAAAATTTTTCCCACAAAAATATTTCCCTTCCTCAACCTTTATATTTCTTCGTCATCAGTCTCTCTCATGTTTTTCGATTAATGGAATAGCTTATATGCTCGTTGTTTTCAACGTGAAATAGAAATTTTTAAGTACCATTGCGACTCATTTGACTTCCAGGAAAAGAATTGATCGCCAAAATAACAAAGGAGACATGGAATTAAGTTATAGTCTACTCAATATACCACTGAGGTACTCAATATATCACTGAGATACTCAATATTTACTGATATATATATATATATATATATATATATATATATATATATATATATATATATATATATCAGTAAATATATACCCCCAGCCCCGCGCCGAAAGGCAGCTCGCAGGTTACATATATAGATGTAGATGTACTCAATCAAAAGTAAAATCTTAAAAAAAAGCAAAGAGCACTGCCGCTTCACGCTAATTGGTACTTACACCAGTCGCTTCAACTATCTTCAGCAGAATCAGACTGATCTCAGATAATCTTGTAATAAAATTTAAAATCGATGAACACAGCCGCTCCGCACTTAACACGTCAACTATCTTCAGCAGAATGAAAGCGTCTGTACGGAATCAACAATCGAGTAATTAAACATGTAAATAAGTAACAATTAAACAATCCCAAGCGTAGCTATCAATTCAATTACGGAAAACTTAATTGATTCCACAACAAATATGGCGATTCCAAACAAAATATTAAAAGGCTTACCCCATTACTTTTAATTACGGGAAAATGCATGAGCTCGGATTCAACAATCGCTTCAAACATCTATCATACGTATATGGCTACTTCTCCGGATATACCTATAAATCTATAGGGGATACGAATTCTAATCATGTTCCACAAGTGCCATCAACGTGAAAACGATGAATGACGGGTCTTAATTTCAATTTTCTTTTTAAATATAGATGACTTAATATATAACTTAAGAATCACACAAACACACTACCTTAAAAATCAATTTTGCGTTAAAATCATGTCCCTCTAAATCAATCCCCTTCCTCGACGTAATATTTCTTCGTCATCTTGATCTCCACAAACGAACGTATAAATGTCAGTCTGTAAATCGGTTTGTTAAGATAAAGGGGGGGGGGCGGACAGACAGACTGATAGACTGACGGACATTCCGCTAATTATATAAGATACTTAAAATATAACTAAATAAATTATTAGCAATTGATTTAGTTGATTTTCTTTATACGTAGGAGAATTGAAATCGTCGTTATCATTGATAGGAGATTAAAATATATAATTACGTAAACTATTAAAGCTTTCATTGATAAATATGGATTTAATTCTAGGTGGATTTATTTCTTATTTTATCCTAATCTAAAGGACGATTTGCTAGATTTTTGTGTAGCTATGATTAATAGAAAATCTACCAAATCTCCAGGAATCTTGGTTAAGAAGAGAGCTGTATTCTTCCTGTATACGGACAGACAGACGGACACACCGCTAATTATATATAAGATAATCTGTGCGAATTCGTGTATTGAGTATTTTCGAACGTCGAGTAAGAATGCTTCAATTTTGCGCTCGTCTATAAATCCCCAAACTTATTTAATCTTAACTCACGTTAAGTAGTTATTGCAAGAATTTCACCCTGAGGTTATTTGAGTCCCCACTGGGAGTCGAACTCTGGATTGCTTTCACTAAGGTCGAGCGCATTGCTTATTAGGCTATCCAGAGAACTCAACTGCCTAATCTTTTAATTACTTACTCCGTTCTATTTCAATGAACGTGAATAAATATTTCGAAATTTATTTGTATTATCATCAAATTCACGATGGAATTGTAATACCTTTCATTATACGAATGAGTTTTTATCATCATATTCCTTTGAATGCTATATCTTCAATGCAATGCTTCCGTACATTTCTAATGAAAATCAATAACTAACGTCTCGGCTTTCAAAATCATCTCTCTTTACCGTCATTTATTTTTTTCATCTTTGTTTCATTTTCAGTCCTTTCGTCTCAGCTCTACTACTCATTTTTCTTTATTACATACTCTCTCATGCATTTATATAGTTCTCTTCCTAAATTTGCACACGTAATTCATTTCTTAATTTTCAGGTCACTCTATTTTACTTTCTTTCTTTCTATGTTACGCCAGCATTCTCTTAAATTTATATTATGCATCGATTTATCTTTTTCCAACCCATTTCTCTTTCGTTTATTTATCTACGCATTACATTTTCTTTCTTTTATCCTTGAATGTTTCAACGGACATGAAAATATACTGGCGACTTTAATAATAAAGCTGCCTTTATAATCCGGACGATCGCGTTCAAATGCTTCGTTAACTTAAATACGGGAGGAATCTATATTTCAACAGATTTTTTTACCACCTTCTATTAGAGCTCGCTCTATGTAATAGCATCTGCATTATCAATCATATCAGCCATATTTTATATTTCCCCAATTTTAATAGAGCCCCTCTCATAAATTACACTATTACTAAAGCTATTCCCTTTTTGCAATTTCCGTTAAAGGAGACCTTTTCTCTGCTCCCCTGCGTCTTCTCTTTCTTTTTCATCTTCTTTTATGACGCCGACTATATTTTCTCCGCCTCTCCATATGCATTCTCTCTCAATTTCCTCTTTTTATTCCTTTATTTCCTCCTCTCCTTATTCCTTTATTTCTGCCTTCCCTCTTTCATTTTAGAACCCAATCAGCAGACATCAAATTCATCGGCAGATCCAGTTGGGGAGCCATCCCCTCCCCCTTTGATGTAGTACTTTGCTTAGGAAAGAGCTTGACTTGGAATCAGATTGAAATCACGCTCACTCATATAATGCGTCCATCACAACGGCATTTTAAAGGTGGGAAAAGGTATTTAAAAACATAATCTATCATCGATTTAATTCAATACAAAAACGACCGATTTCGGCTAAAAGGCTGTCTAATGGTTTTGTACAAATGTCAGAATTAAAAGTTTATCGGCGCCTTAATTCTTCCCTATTTTCAGTTTTCAAATACGTAAAAATAAATTCATCGTCATACTATTTTTATTGGATGTAGGAATTCCGAAGTATTTACAAGTTTTCTCTTTAAATTTTAATCTAACTTAAATGCATCCGAAGTTTCACAGTCTTTTAAAGATAAATGCTTCCACAGGATTAAATTCAATGCAAAGACAACCAGTTTCGAATAAACAGTCATCTTCAGATAATTTAAAAGAAAAAGCAAGCACTTAAACAATGCTTATGAAAGTTTTAAAGGAAGGGTTCTTTTTACCCTTCCAGCCGCCTTTCGGGGTGTTTCATTCATTGCTTTATTGAAGAATGCATTTGTAAATATATTTCATGCTATGGTGACCACAAACTTATAACTAGAGAATTATGAATAAATAATTATTAAATGATTTCGGCATGGGGTGTATGCACCCTGAGTCCACTTTCCTAATCGATTACTTCCGCGTATTGTTCTCGGAAAATAAATTCCTCTATCTTTAGGGTGTATAGGTATTTTTGAAGGGTTAGGAAAGGGTTCAAGAAATTAATCTCATTGGTTAGACTTTCAAAAGATATTATTTTAATAAGATATAGGTATTTTTATAGGCATTCATAGGCGATTGGAGATGAATTTACTAGAGAATTAATATCATCGGCACTCAACCTCAGGATGGCAGCCGTTGAAACGTCGGTTTTACACCGTGAAGCTGATGGCATCCCGTGAAGTATTTCTTCAGCTCCACCGGAAAACCTTCAAGTCTTATTTAATCGCTATCCATTTAGCAATTTTCTGAAGTTTATTTTAATAAAAATGCAAAAGGTCAAAGGTGACTTCTTTTTGTCGTGGTTGATCTTTTTTCGGTATATCAAACCCGGAGACAAGATGCCATCTGGGAAGTACTCATCGCCCACCAGAAACCGCCGTATAGTGGGCGTCAGCGGATAATGTTCACGAAACCTATAGCACGCGTGGCACAGGGGCAGGAGATTGAACTTTTTACAAATATTGATTTCCGAGTTTCAATGTACTATTATAAGTTCTCAAGAATTATCCCTATAATTGGATAATAGTACCCTAATATGAATCCTACGATACATTCAATTCATGCGACTCTCTTTTCTCTTTCTTTCTTTATTCATTTACTTCTCTGATTCTTCGTATTTTATCTTCCTACGTTTTAACGCTAATTTTCTTCGCTGCATAAAAGAAGAAACAAAATAGATTAATAATGCCAGATTAAACTGGAAATAAGTAAAGGAATTTGCATTAGCAAATTGACGATGTAAAAGAAGGAAATTGTTCGATGGAAATCCTTGGAAGGAATAGTTTAAGGAAAGGCAATTTGATGGCGCTTATCTCCTCGTACTCATTAAGATTTCTAGACGGAACAAATGCAAGCAGTTTATACGCAGGAGTGGTGTGATGGATTTCGTATTTACTCTTGACTTCGGGTGATACTAATATTTCCAGTTCTTATTTTAAACGGATTATAAAGACACGAAAATTCATTGCATTCCATAATGGAATGAATATAAAATCATTCCAGTATCACTTTGGTCTTGGGTATATTAAAGAGAAAGATACGTTTTTCATTTACTTTTGTCACGTTTTAGATCATCGCTATTATAAAATTGAAGATATTGATGATTATTGTGCATTCCGGAGAAGAGAGAAACTACCGCACTTCTAAGCCTCATTCCCCGACGATTGAAAGTCGAGCGGAACCTCGGGCTGAGTACTGCCATTTACATTTTGTTTTATCTACATTTAAAATTAGTATGTAAATTTATATGCTCTGCCCGACTATATTCGGAGCGTCATAGGTAAGCCGAATCGGTTGCAAAGATAACGTACACAAATATGACAGCTAAATATGAAGTTCCGTGTTTTCACACCCCCTGCCATACGCCATATAACGGCTCGTATTAATTATGCTAATCTTGTCTGATCAGCAAGTAGAATATCGAATCGATGCGAAGATTAGCAAATAGAATACTGAGGGAATGCTCCTCGAAAGCGAATGAAATAGCGTACTTTTCTCTAATTCGATTTCTCCTAGAATATTGATATATGGTTTTTGATCTTCGCGAGATGGGATTTATCTCAAATTTATAGACATAGAGCAGCTAAGTCTGAAAAAGGAGATCTCAGATTCGCCATCGGTGTTTCGATTATGACAGAGACCCTCGACTGAGGTTCGCTGAAGACTTGACAACCGACGCATTAATCGAAAAATGTATCAGTTCAGATCTTTTGGACGAGATTTCATTACTCCCGCTAACAACGCTCGCGATTCCTGACATAAAACGAAAGAATATTATTAGGAATAATTGCGAAAATAGATAGCTACTTCTGGTCGTCTTATTCACAGAACATTAGAGAATACAATAGCAACTAGAGTTAGATCAACAATTTGCACCCCTCCCCACACTCTTTTAACTGTTTGAGGGATCTGTATGTTAATGTAATCTATTAAGAAAGCTAAGAGACCAATCGAATCACTTTGTCATTCATCCTGTTTTATCTCAGACAGAAATAAAAGTCGAACGCGCAACAGTATGCTGTATTGGTGAATAACTCGGAGCAAACTTTTGGAATAGTAATATTTTCCGCCGATAAAGATTCAGAGAAATGAAAAAATGAGTAATTATCATATCAAGGTCTCTATGTAAATGCAAGAAGTAATAGTATGGCAAATGCCGAATACACCGAGAGTCTTCGTTATCGCGTATAGTTCGCAGTAACTTCTCCTTTTTCTCTTTACAGACCATCTCAACCGCACCTCTTTCAACGTGTTTTTCATGTGCTTTTCCTGAAATGCCAAAAGGCCTCTGATTGGCTCAAGATTTGCATCGGCGAACATACTGTTGCCCGTGGACTGTCTCAACTCGTCCATGTTCGCTCCATTAAAGGGAAGGAAATGAAAATGGGGGAGAAAAGAGCTCTCCCCATTCGGAATGAAGATGTCAGAAGGGGAACACGTAATTTAGGAGGCAATACCCTATCTAAGGGCCTTTATTACTCCAAACCATTTCGACGCATTGTGAAGGGAACATGTTTGATGAGATTGCTTAAGGAATATCTGTTACTTGGGTGAGTGCGGACGGGGAAATTGCCGTCCGACGAAATGACCGTTCCTATGAAAGTTCATTTTCACGTGCTTCGAAATTGCGTTTGCACCTATGAGTTTGAAGGACGTAAATTCGATCACTCAGTTTCGCACTATAAAAATTAAGTTTAACTTGTAAATATTTACGAGGAAGAAAACTCAGCTGATTACAAAGCATCGTCATTACGAAATATAGTAGTATTTATTTTACTCAAACCCGTATTTTCGAAACGCTCGATAATTCGAAGCATCCATCGTGTCCCAGAGCACAGCATAATTAATTTAATGGAATTTAAACTACTTAACTCGAAATTCGTATAATTATCCACATGAAACGTGTAAAAACAAGCGGAGAGCTAACCCCTAAGGTTTTAGCCGACTTAAATATATCATTTACTCTGTGGCACATTACATGATGTTTAAAGAGACATAAAGAAGCAGCCTGTTTATATACATTCGAGGCAGAACTTTATTTCAGCACAATTCAACTTTGTTAGCGACTTAACGTTATTCTTTTGCCGTTTTTCAACCGGCGCGCCGGTTGAAAAACGGCGCGGCGTTTCGCAGAGACCATCTTCATAACTTCGAGATTAACGTACCGTTTCACCGTTCCTATGCAATAACAAACTTGTAATACACTGGCTAATGTGAAGCACGTCACTATTCTCCCAAAAAATAAAACATTTCGAATTAAAAACTGCTGTAAAAGTTACGAAGGTATACAATATGTTGAAATATACTGTTATTTCCACAGACGGAAAATTTATTGTGACGACTACTTTCACCTACGGTAAGTAGGCATCTTCAATAGGTAAAGTACTTACTATAAGCGAAACTGGTCATCATAATAAATTCAAAGTCTATGTAAATTACAATTCTTTTATCCTTCATTATGGCTTCCTTCCTCAGACTTGAGTTTTGCCACATAAGATTCAGATAGTCAATGTTTTTCTTTTCAAGATGGTCACGAAGTCTTCTCTACAGCGTGACTTCTCTGGTTTCAGCAATCAATTGCCATACGAGGCAAGTACATGGGACCCAAGTATTTATAGGGGCAGATGTGTAAAGGGTATTGGAGGTAGCAGCCGACGGTCGTTCCCGAAGCTTGGAGAAAGACCACCTCATTGAGAGGCGGTCGACGTGAGGCTGACAGGAAGAAATTCGCAGCCCACGGCTGAGATCAAAAATGGCTGCACACCTTACCTCCTGCGACCCTTAACCTGAAATGGTATCATCTATTGTAATCTTAAGAGTTCTTTTGAGATGAAATTCCTGCATTTTGAGCAAAAGAGCAATGCTCTGGCCGGATATTTGGAGATCTTCACGAGTATGATTAACCCCAACACCTCTTCCCGTCTTCCTCCATTATCTTTGCTGAAGTATTTTTAATCATTTTGCACATCAATCACACCTAACTTTTAAATTTTAAATTTTCTAAAAATATATAAAACACAAGATTGAAAGTGAAGGACCTCGTCTTTGCCTCGCCAAATAAACCTTCTAATTTAATCATTGAGACTTCGTCTGCTATTCATCATGTCCAACTTGACGGCTCTTTCCTATGTGAAAATTTATTCTTTTGTTAAATTGTGCAAATTTTCGTATACATAACTTTAAAGCTTTAGGAGTGAAATCCGCGTAACAACTCAATGTTCCATTCTATCTTTCGTAAGTCTTAATACCGGTGTTACCGCAAAGGTAATCATTAAGCATCAAACTACTGTAATCATGTTATTACTAAGTCTATGGACGATTCTGTCATGTATACGGAGGGTATTTATGATTAAGTTTCTCTTAGTAAAGTATTCTTTCATCATCGAAGCAGCCAATTTAAATCTGCCACTATTACCTTCCTTTCTGATTGATCTTTCATCCGTGAGTATTACTATTTTCTACTACATCCCTTCAGCATTCTATTCTCACTAAAATCCTTTCTCCATTCGATGTTTAAAATATGGTGGAACTCTCCCACCGTCGCAAACTTGTCTCGCTGTAGAGTTCGTAACCACAGAAACCCCTCTCAGAACTTGCAAACAAACGTCTCAAATGCATCTTAGAAGGTGTCCGCAGATGGAATTGTCAATACTTCCTCATGTTTGGTGACTTCGCAACCTATCCTAATGAATCGCCTCTTCTTATGGGAAATCTTCCACTGGTTAAACAGAAAGGGAGTCCCCAAACACATTTACTTTTTCCTGTATGTATTTAGGTATCGGTCTTCTATTCATGTATTTGAGGCTTAGTTAGCCACTTTTGTGACCCCTCATCTGATGATTGCACATGCCATTCTTAAGTCCGTATATAAAAGCTCACTGAAACCATTTTCTGGGACGATACTTCTCATAGAATATATACTTTTCATAGAATTGGGAAAAAGCGTATTCTAATTGAATATTACAGTTTGTCCCAAAATTGATGGGTTCATTTGAAAATTGACTGAAAGGAAAACGGTTTGTCATAAAAATGAGCCGAATATTAAATTCTTCTTTGGGGACCATTAATTCTGTTCTTACGATTTCAAAACTAACTCCGAATTTCATCAACACTTGCTAGTTGTTACCAGTTGTTGATCAATGACAAAAACACCGGTTTGAACATGTGGCGATAAATTTTGAAGACTAAATAACTAAATTTTCCAAATATCCCAAACAAAATTGCACAATATGAGAAGAAATATCGCAGAAACCCATACAAACGTTATCGAACATTAAACCATTCAAGTTATGTTAGAATAGTGATCAGTACCCTGCAACTTCTGCTACAGCTCCATGCTCTTTCTTAAATGTTGCAGCACTTTCATTATTGAAGAACTTTATTAATTAAAAATATAAGGCGAACGAAAATGTGCTAATACATTCCGAAACATTGCTAAAACATATAATCCTGATTATGACATGTAATTCTGATTAGGAATGTATTTTAACTGTTTTAATCCCAATTTTTAATTTTGATGAAAGAAATAAGGTGAATACTAAAATATAAACGGAAGGCTAAGCGAGTTAAAGTTTTTAAAAGTTAGTTAGTTAAAGTTAATTGCTTTTCAGAAGATTCGGAGAAAAAAGCCGCGGCCTCTTTGATCATTTCGAGGACTTAGCACAGTACAATCACCGGCATATCGGCAGTCTGGATAGCATTTCGAGCCTCTTACTGATCATATTTAGAAATTTTAATCTTTAATTATTCGATATAAAGTCTCAAAAATGTATCCAAATGAAGGAAAATGATGGGCGTAAAAACACGCTTGAGTGCTGTCTCAGATCAGTTCAGCATAATTGCATACAAAAGGCAGGCAAAAGGAGAAGAATTTATAGCGAAAGATTCGCAAAATGAATACACTCGGATGGTTATTAGCATCTCATTTGTCATCTCTCTTGTCGGATGGATATATTAACGATATTTTCGGATACTCAAAGATCTCTGATTTCTACATATTTTCAATGATAAAAGTCTCTGATTTCTAAAAATCCAATGATAAGTCTTTAACTTCTTCGAGAGCGACTATTTCGAATGTTCAAAGTATCTAGCCTTTCCCACTACTGAATTTTAACAACTTCTACCATCGAAGAACTTTATTGAATAAAACTACAAATAAGGAGAAAAGGTTCTAATACAAAGCCGAAATATTCTTTGAACATATAATCTTGAATTTATATAATTTTGATTAGATTAATAAAAATAAAATTGAAACTAAATCAATATGAAAGACTCTCCGAAGACTCTTCGGCGCTCGCTTCATAACCACTGATTCCAGAATAAGACCGGCAGCTATCTGAATCAACTAGAAGAAAAAGATTTCACTACATCTATGCTCACAATGATGAAATTCCCAAAAGAGAAAATGAGAGTAAACCTCGCTTACAGTAGGAACTGCTAGGTTTCTTCAGATAATCGCAGCTATCTTTTACTAGAAGTAATGCTTCTTTATTAAGCTCGGTTGGTTCGGGAGAAGCCTAGCAAGTAAATAATAAGAAAGATAGTCTCTTTGATATGTCACCATAATTTATTAAATTACTTTTGTATTAGATGGTTTTAAAAGACTGTTGCATTTCTTCTGAAGGAGCACATGCGTTATATAGACTGCAAACTTTATCTCTGAATATATTCATATATTTACATCTCACTTGTCTTCACTAACTAATGCTTATGAAATAATACCTGAATAGTGTGACTCTTACTTAGGAATAAACGTACTCAATGGTAATTTTCATTAAATTCATTACATTTATCTATTTTATAAGATTATTTTTCACGTGAAGCTGTAATGCTTCTGTTTTCGGAAGATACATTCAATATTGCAAGCAAACCTTTCCTATGTATCTATTTCTATTAGTGTACAAAAGAACTCACTTGATATTTCCAATAAACTTTGCCACTTCTTGTTTTTCTATAAATCCAAGTACTCGACTGGTTTCTTCCAGACAATGCATGTCGAGGAGGTCTATATTCCAAAAATAATAAGTTTTATTGTAAGTTCATTCTATTCAATTACGAATATCAAATAGAATAATTCATGTTTTAAGATTCGAAATTGAAATTGTGATCCTGGACGTCGTAGGTCCGAATTATTACATCGAGAGCACTTATTTAAGAAGTTAGAAATTCTTGCCTTGGAATCCTATTGAAGCCCTTAAAATAAGGATAAGGGCGAGTAACATCTCAATGAAGACATAGAGAGATGAATAGATCATGGCTATCCAGGAGGATATCTCAAATGGATCCATTTTCGTCATGGTAGTTTCAGCAACTGTAATGGTTGCTACGGCAAGAGCGATTCTATAGCTGCTATGGCCAAATGCTGTTGCTTAGGATTTGGTTAATTTCTCAGCTTTCAAGCTTATTCTTGCTTATTTCAAAGTTATACATGAAGTTGTTAAAAATATAAGAAGTAGATTATATATCTTTGAAATTAAATAAGTTGATTTGTTGATATTTCTTACTCGTTGATTTCCCTGACGGAATTTTGAAACTATCAAATCCTTGCGATATTAATCTCCCCTGAGAAACATTTGCTAGAGAACTTCATGATGTACGTAGGATGCAAAACCAATTTCCCTTTGTAATCCGAGACAGTATCGTCCCAAGGAAAGATGTCATATCTGCATGACATTTTCACATCGCTTTCTATGCCTCCATCGCATACATATCCTTTCTCTTCTCATGGAATACATTAAAGTCAATTTGATCCATTGCTTCATCATCCCTTCATGCAGCGGCGGGTTTAAGCTATTACAGGCCCTATGCGCAAAGTTTAGACCTACTGTTAACCGTGGGAGTGACAATTTGTATTTTTTAGAAAATATGTAAAAATGCATGCCATAGAAAATCCAATTTTAGCAACACGGAAAGAATAAAGGACTGCTGTTCATATATAAATTGGAATCGATAATGGACATAGTTCATATTTTATAATCATCCAAGTCATATATTCTATACTCCAAACGTATTATGTAGACTTACACAATATGCATAAAATTCATTGCTGAAGAGAAAAACAGCCCGTGAAGAAGTCACTTAACTACATGAAGTATTTATCATTTCAATAATAAAATTATTATTGGTCGCCGTTTGATTGCAATTTCTCTCCTCTCTTGGGAAACACTGCTCCAGTGGATTAAAAGTTATGTAACCGTTAAAAATAAAGCAGTGCTTTTTAAACGGCGCTTGTTGATATACCATCGGACACTGGGAAGAGAAACAGCTTGTGGAGCTTATGAAGGCTATTAATTAGGAATGCGCAATCACGAAAAAGGATTTTGTGGGTATTTTCAACGAATGTTCACTTCCCCATCGTATCTTGTTGGCATTCCTTCCTTATTCATTCGTTCACGTTTTTCCATTCATCCCTTTGCTCTACTTTATAAATACTTCTTCAAAGAAAAAGAAATGCGCTTTTGGTTAATGCGAGTCAATGCAGATATACCGGGAGCATTACATAGGATAAAATTTTTATCGTAAACGACATGGTCATTTTGACAAACTACAAATACAATTTTAAAACCAATATTTCTTTATTTTGGGATTTGAAATTATCAATATGATACGGATGCGTTTGAAAAAATATTTATTGAATTTAGCCATCTTTCTTGTTGACAGTTCTAATTCCCCTTCTAGTCCATCTGGTCTTATCAACACACACGCGATTGATCTTTTTCATTTCCACTGCTCCATTTATCACTCTACTCTGATATTTAAGACTTTTAATTTCCTACTAGCCGCGTGCATGCACCCTCTGGGTGCAGTTGTTTGGTCTGGACCAGACTTCTGGACTGAGTCTGGACTATGAACATGTACTATCATTCATTTTTAATCATTACTATCATATGGGCATATCAATCATAGTGTATTCTTATGGAAAAACGCAATACCTCGGTTTCAACAATCGCATTCGTCGTCAAGGGGATTGTTTGTTCACAGCCTCAAAATTTCACGAAATTTCCGTTTATTTTAACCTAATTCTCGCCATTTCGACCCGATAACGATATTTCACGACCAAAATAAGAATCTCTATTCATTTCTCTTTCCTTTGGTGCTTATCTCGATTTCGTAAGCCTATTGTTTCTAATTTAATTCTGCAAAAGAAATGTAGCCTGCAACGGATAAATGTGAGGTTTACGTGCATTTCTTATGAGAACGGTTTTTCTTCTCTGGGTACGAACTGGAGCCGTTCAGGTAAAAGAAAATTTTGCCACATTGTAGGATGCAGCATTCTACATCGAATGCACGTTTCAGCATCGCTCTAGCTCTTGGCATTGGCGAGAAAAACGCTTTTTTTAGACAGACGGACAGACAGACACCGTTACGTTTTTAATATATATAGAAGATAGATAGATAGATAACTAATCCACCCTAGAATACCCCACATTTATAACTTATAAGACACAAATCATTGTTTTATCTGTAATTTAATCTCCATTCTCTATAAAATGCTTTGTTTCTATAACTTCCCAACCGATCGCTTTTGCTGAATTATTTGTCTCTGAATGATGCCTATCCCATATTTTTCATCTCTTTCATTACAAGTCATTCATTGGTACAGCTTTCGAGTTAAATCTTGATTAAATCAATCTCGGAACGTTTTAAAGGATTACTACATCTCGTGTGTATGCAGACGTGTCCAGTCATGCGTTTGAGGGGTATCGGCCACTCGTCGTGATTCCACATTTCATTATTTTTCATGAATGCGTATTCATTGGACTTCCGCCGGCTGATATTTGCTGCCATACTACTGTGAAAGTACGAAGGATGTTCAAGAAGTTAAGACTAAATTTTGAATATTTTTTGAATTGGTTAGATCTGAAATAAAACCGAGAGGTATAGTTTTATATATTTGTATTAATGAGTATTTGCGTTTATATTGGACAATTCATCTACATCTACATTCTTAGCTTACAAGCCGCCTTACAGCGTGTGGCAGGGGGTGTAAGCACCATCATCACCACCATCAAATTTTTATAGCCAATTTATCTTACCTCAAAGTGTTCATTTTCTGTCCATCTTTTTATGTAAACGCATTTATTTTCACACATGGTGTACATATATTTTTTTGTATTTCATCCTGCCTTTCCTCAAAGTTTACTTCCTTTTCTCTTTAATTCAGGATTTGCAGTTTTTTCGTACCATCCTTCGATCGAGTGTTCTTCTGCTGTAGGTATATTTTCCTAAGCACTAACTTCGGCTTTCAACAAAAATTAATTTTATTCTGTGGACCATCTTTTTGATTTCCGTAATCTCTTTCTTTCAGATGTTATATAACGATTGGTTAGATTTGAGAAAGACTTATTAGTCTCTATCAAGCCCTCTATCTCTATCGAATCATGACACATCATTGGTATTACAGAAAGTCCTATTTGTGAGTATAATTGCTCGTAAAGCATCTTTGTCCTCAAATTTAGATTCTTCCATTTCATAGAGAACTTAAGTCAATGCTCAGCCGTACTTTCAAAGGACATTAAGTAAATGATGTTAGTATTCCTGATTCCCTCAAATACTATCAGATTGCAAGTGGTTCCAGTAGTTATTTTAACTATTTTCGAGAAGGTGAGAATGTTTATACTTTAATCGTCCGTATTATGACAGTATTTAACAAATAATCGATATGAATTCATTAAAATGAATAATTGATAAATCAGCGGTCTTTGTATGTACTAAATGTTTATATTTAATAAATAAAATGTCTTAATTTTAGAAAGATTGAGGCTAAAGGTTTTCTCCTCCATCTTACCCATTAAAATATTAACAGTCCTTGAAAGTTATAATGATATTGGTAATAAATATTGGAAAAAAATGAAAGAAGGCTTTTAAATGTTGTATTTTCCTCGTTTAAGCATATACTCGGAAAATAAATATGCAGCATTTAAAATTTGATAACTTTTCAACTGAAATGTATTATTTTATTAATGACTACTCTCTTTAGTTAAGGAATATTTTATTAAGAGCTAAATTTGTTGATTAATCTTAAATTACGTTAGAGTTAATCTCAGGACAGACGTATAATGTCATGGACAAATTAGCAACATAAAGAACTTAACTGCTCATATATTTATTGTTCGCTCACGCTTATCTTTTCTCAGCAATCTCAGGCGCGGAATAATAAAAATTAATTTATCCACAGAAGATATGCGAAAATAATCGATTAAGGAGAGAGAGATACACGCACCCTCTGCCACACGCCGAAAAGCGGCTTGCAGTTTACATATGTAGATGCAGATCACAATTCTGTATAATGTCTTCAGTTCAATATGTGCTGTAATTTTTGGTTAAATATATGAGAATCCGACTAATATATCACCCAAAAAACCCAACTGATATGCATATGTAACTCTCGGTTGAGAATCGCAAAGATTTATTGTAAAACAAAATTAGGTAACTCAGAAAAAAGATGCTCCTTTTTAAATTCATGTAGAACTAGAGAAATAAGATTTGAATAAGATTTAATTAGTTAAAATTATTTTGTAATCATCTCTGAGGCCACTCGTTTGTGAAACACCTTCATTCAGCGTCTCATAGCGTTAAGTTCAAGTAAATTTTAAGGTCATGTATAAGTTATAATTATTCTCCATTTAAGATTCTAATATTCTGTATTTATATATTTAAAATTTGTAGATAGTTAAATGTAGATATATAGAATTATAGTTAATAGACGGTATTTTTAAATAGTAATGTTCTGTAATTGTCTATGTTGTTTTAATTGAAATTGACGTGCTGCCTGTCGTAGTGAATAACGAAGGCGGTATTTTATATAATAATAATAATAATATGTTAATGATACAGTAATAATTCCGTATTTCTTTTGTTCCTTTAATTCGTCCTTGGCGAAGTAGACATGTAAGGTCTCCCCTCTGGTGGCGAGATCGGTAATCTCTGAGTTTCTCTGAATCATCGCACAGAAAGGATAAGGATGTTTCACATTTTAAATGAGGAATATCGTTGAGTTTTATGCGGTGGCGAGTTTAGTAAAGGAGTTGAGAATCAGTTGTGACACCTCCTTGCCTTAGTCTTCAAGGTGCTCTGGGGCTATCGCTGAGATATGCTAATGAATCAAACTTTGTTCTGAATTAGCATTTCATATTGTAGATGAAGGGTGGAGAGTTACACTGATAGCGGAGAGGCTGCGCTGTTTTGATAAGAATTTCGCCACGAAAATGTGTCGCAGCGGAATTGTTCCCACCGAATCCGCTTTCGCCTTTTTACTCTCACATTTGGAAAGTCTTTTAGATTAAGTTCAATTTAAGAATATATTTTTGAAAACTAGAAAATTTCCATAACCATTACTTTGACGGTTGTTTCTTCTTCAAACTTTACTTTAATTTACATAAAATCAGCGAAGGTATTTGAGAAATTAAATATACAAGATCAAATTAAGAATTTCAATGACTAAAATTACTGGAAAACATGTTTAATACGCTCCCGCTTGAGACACTATTTTGCGACGCGATTTTCTCCATTTATCTCGATCTTCCGTCTCAAGATGTAATTGAGTCAATCGTTCACCTCATTCGATAGACCAAATATTTTTCCACGTCATCTATGCCAGGGGTGCTCAACTTTTCTGTATATAAGATCTACTTTTTATCTTAAAACTTTGTCGCGATCGACTTATTGTCATAGGCGTAGTCTAAGGGGGAAGAAGGCATGTGAAATGCATACTATGTTTATTCACTGTGTTTCAGCATAAGGTGCATTCCAGCGAGGTATGGGTAGATAAGTTAAATATATGTTCAAAACTATTTTTTATTTTTAAATCATTTATTAAGTTTTCGAGATATATTCGCTCCTGAAGAAAATAAATTTCCAGACCCAACTTTTGATAGCAGCATTCCGTACATGCGGTACCTAAAAAATTCGATTGTCCGACACTTTTTCGAGATAGATTTTTACTAACTTAAAATGCAATTTAATTTTTTTATCAACTGAATTGTATAAGTTGTTGAACTATTTGTTCGTATATATAAAGAAGTTGTTATAAAAATGCACAGTATGGCTGATAATTTGATTACAATATTTCACTTTCTCGTTTTTTTTGGGCCAAGAAAATTTATTATGAGAGAACAATATGACTTACTTTTTGCTAAATTATCATTAGCTCGCTAAGTACACCTCGTACTGAAATATAGATATACGGGTACGTAAAAAACATCAACAATAATCATTTAAAGGGCCAAAAAACTCACGTCCAGGGGAATTAAAAGAACATGGATAATTATTAACAATATTTATTAATTCAAAGTAGCCACAGATAAATACAGATTTAGAATTTACTTTGTTCCCTTAACATGAATGGGAAGACTGAGTTTGCATGTCTCTAACCAAGGAATCATAATCAGGTGTATATCCTGACAAAGATAATAATGAGTCTTTTGTATGGGAATCAGTCAGGACAGAACGTTGTTTAGTAGGGCGTACCGAAAAACAAAAAACGCAGGAAACTATCAAACGGAGTAGATTTGTCGGTTCATCATCCCGCTACAGAAGTTCAACGTGTCTTCTCATGAAGAATTTTTAGATTGGGATAAAGTCACTGTCACTTACTGTCAGCCTTTCTCCTGAGGATCTTCAAAACATTAAAGACAATGCCAAGGAACCTATAAAGCAGTCTGCTACATTATTTGCCCTCCTAAATGATTCTCAAGCACTCGAACGAAACGTAAAAGAAGTCACAGGGGCCTCACGGTTAGTCTACGGCTACGATGCAAGAGACGGGTTCATAGGAGAGTGGATCCTCTCGCGAATACCAAAAACTGGAACAAAAGCAGCCTTAAATACATCAACTAGTTATCTGGTATGCGTCCAAGGGTGTGTATGCAGGTTGGACTCGATTATCAGGCTCTATGATGAGTCCTGCTCACTGTAGCTGAACCAGCGATGAGCTGCCACTTTTCATAGTGTTTCGAAAAATTTTAAAAGTATGATATCTGGTCATATTCAATTTTAATGGCTTAATTCGATTGTTCCTCAATCAAAACGAATTAAAACAGCCATTTAATCAAATGTATGTATGCTCCGTCAAAAATTTAACTCACCTAAAAAAACGCAAATTTCGCTAAAATTTCGAATTTTTGAACTCTTTGGTCAGGCCCAAGACGAACTTTGTTAGAGCCCATCTTTTGCGTCACGGTTTCATCGTGTGGTATGTTTGAACAATTTTCCATCATATTACTTCCCGGTAGTTTTAATTTAAGATCGACCATATTACAATTAGATTTTGGAATATTCATAGAAAAATTAGAGATTTTAATTATGAGTCATGCGATCAAAATAATTAGGTCGTTTTCCGAGTATTCAAATTTATT
Source organism: Pachydiplax longipennis (assembly GCA_036926295.1). Taxonomy (NCBI): domain Eukaryota; kingdom Metazoa; phylum Arthropoda; class Insecta; order Odonata; family Libellulidae; genus Pachydiplax; species Pachydiplax longipennis. Next base: position 2,490,115 of record JAVFKF010000054.1, read on the forward strand.
TTGGTGAAAATTTCGTCAGTTGAAAATTTTCTATATACCCTATCAATTGATTTTTAGTGTTTATATTTTACTCACAGAATAAATAATATACAACATTTATTCATATCTAATTGTAAATAATAGGATAACATATCCTATATGAGAGTTAGCTATATATATATACGAGTAAAAGTTGCTTGCATACTGCAAGCTATCCGTTGAATACAGTATCATACCAAGTACTGCCTCAGTTCAAATTTAAAACTTCGCGCCAAAGACCGCCTGGCGACGAACTAAGAACCCGATCGTGAGAGAAGACAGCAAAATAATATTAGATAACTGCCATCCTTACTTGTTCCAAAGTTTCGATTCAATATCTTATCGGGAAGGTCCCACGCCTCTGTCACCATTCCGGGTTTTATCTTTCCAGCTTATCGGGAAGGCATTTAAAAAATCGTCCAATGCATTTCTTATGGAAGAATTTTGCATCCACCTGGCGTCGAACTCACTGTCATTTGGCTACATTTTTTCCATGAGAAGCATAGAAAACTACCTCAACTTCAACCTCCCAAATTTTGGTTACTCTATCTTAACGATAAGTGCCTCAAAATAATTTTCAAAAATCCGCGCAATGCATTCTTATGGGAAAATTGCGATTTTTGGGAATTTCTGGCATCGAACCCATGATAGCTAGCGTCGAAGTCTGCATTATTCTGGCATTTAGACTGTAGGGCCAGTACGTCGTAAAAATCTGACGTCGACGGTGCTTGTGGAACATGGTCAGAATTCGTATCCCCTACATATATATATATCTATATATATAGGTATATCCGGAGAGTTAGCTATATATAATAGATAGCTTATATATATCTATTATATATAGCTAACTCTCCGGATATACCTATATATATATTTATATATATATAGGGTTCTTAGTTCGTCGCCAGGCGGTCTTTGGCGCGAAGTTTTAAATTTGAACTGAGGCAGTACTTGGTATGATACTGTATTCAACGGATAGCTTGCAGTATGCAAGCAACTTTTACTCGTATATATATATATAGGTATATCCGGAGAGTTAGCTATATATATATATATATATATATATATATTGCGTTACTATTCGTTTAAGAACGACTAAGAATTGCTTATGTTAACATCAATGCATAATATATATTCTTCATCACTTGAGGTTGAAGTACTTATTATAATTACCATTTCACCAATATTTTACGCTTTTATATTTAAATGTTTAAGTGCAATATTCATATTATGAACTTTGACTGAAATTGAATAACCACTTGAAGATAAGTTGCAACGAATGGAAACTTTCTTTCGATCACTACCTGAGGTACTTGGTGAGATGTTCTCCAATGCATTTGGTAGCAATGATATGATGTTAGTAGGGTAGTAATGTGTGATTAGAGAAAGGAGTCTCTCCAGTGGTTGTCATGGAAACCCATCCTCCTGCTGAAGGTGGGATTTCTCCCCACTGCACTCACTTTAAGAGGAATGGTTGTGTCACGCCCCTTTCCCACGGGGACCCCTTAGGAGCACATGAATTGTGGACCCCGCAGATTGATTGGGGCCTAGAGAAGGCGTTAATCTAGTTTATCTTTGGTCTTATATTCTCTCTGTGCATATAATACCAGTAATGAAGTGTGAAAGTAGCTCCCTCAAGTTTACACACAAATTATGATGTAGAGAGGAATTTGGGAATATTTCTTTGTGGGCCAAGTAAACAATATTACTTTTTCATTCGATTTTCTTTAAATCCTCCTCTACAACTCACGAAATAATGATAATTATAGCAATATTATGTGATTACTTTGTAATATAAGACAGACAGAATCACGTTGTATAACAGAGTCGTTCGATTCAGAAGACCTTCGTGTTGATTTCTTTCTGTGTATTACTGAAAAAAATCAAATATGCTATCAGACAATTAACATCCATTGCTGTCCTCGAGGTTTATTTTAACATTTGAACAGCGATTTGCAGATGAACAAGTCACAGTTTCGAGTGACAGAAATTGAACTAATACTTTACGTAGTTATGCATATACACCTTTACTTGCGTTTTTTATTAATAAAATAAAAGAATTGTTAATCGACAATATCATAACGATTAATTTTTATTAACGATGTTTTATCGCTAAATGTTTATCTTGCAAACAATTATTTACTTAAATTAAAATATTGTTGCTATTTGGTGTTATCTTTGAAGAATATTAGGAAAAATGATTTAGTAATTATTAGATGAGGGGCGCAATTAGTATCTCGCTTTAGGCGGCAAAATATCTCGGCACGACCCTGTACATACGTATGTAATCATTCTCTGTCTTCCACACGAATATGATTCTCCCTCCGCAATGGACATGCAGTTTTCTTGGAGGACTTCATCGGCGAATACAATATAAGACGTTATTCATAAATAAATTATTTCCTGAAGTTTTGCAAGTTATTTCAATCTGATGGCATTGGTCAGAAAACATTTTGAATTCTATTACGATTTCTTAAATTACATTTGATAGTAAAATTACCCTTGGTGCTCCTATATTTCCAAAGAGTTTTTTTCCAATTTCCAAGCAAATTTTCTCGGGGCCCCCGGGATTCACTCGGAAAAAGGAAATAGTAAAAGTTAGTGAAAAAAAATCTCGAGATGGAGCGAGAAGGATTATCAGTCCGGAAATCCAAAAATATCCAGCGTAAAACCTGCGCTTATTCGATGACCAAATATTCGTCGAAGCGAATTAGGAAAAAGGTAGAAAAAAGCGAAACAGATAATAAGCGAGCTTCACCGTTTAACCCACCTGAACCTGACAACGAAAATAAGATCTCAATGGCGATAGTTAACTGTAGGAGCGTTAAAAATAAAGTATCCGACTTAGAGTATCTCATTCGTTGTCAAAATATCGATATTTTAATAGGCACTGAAAGCTGGTTAAATGAGGATATAAGCGATACCGAAATATTCCCTAGAGACTTTAATATTTACCGCGGAGATCGGTAAAACAGGGGGCGGAATCTTTATTGCGGTCAAATCTTCTCTACAGAGTAAAGCGCAGACCCCGAGTGATAGCGACATAGAAAGCGTCTGGTGTACGATATGCCAAACAAATAAGCCAAAAATCAATGTATACGCGTTCTACCGGCCATCGAACTCCTCTCGACAAGTTTTACGAAATCTAAACGATGAAATCAATCATTACCCTAGCAAGAATAATGAAAGTGTAACTATCATAGGGGGTGATTTTAACCTTCCAGATATCGACTGGCAAAATCATGGCGTACAGAAAAGGACCAGAGATACTGACTCATGCAAGACATTATTAAACTTACTTCAGAAAAATTCGTTAACTCAAGCGGTAAAATCACCTACTAAGGGTGAAAACATTCTCGATCTTTTGTTAATTAATGTTCCAGAGAGATTAAAGAGTATTCTATTGACGAAGGACTTGGCGATCACAAGGGCGTATACGTAGACATCGATATGAAATTCAACAAATTTAAGAAACCTAAACGTAAGATTTATCTATACATCAAAGCGAATTTTGAGGGTTTTAAGGCATCCTTGAACACAGATTTTAATTATTTCGAGTCGCGTGTAACTAATATGCCCACTGACAAAACCTGGAAAATTTATAGACAAACAAATACATAGACATTTATATACCCTCGAAATACTCCAAAAACGAATTGAAAGCTGATGTTTACTTTTCCACATATTGATATTCAATATGTGGAAAAGTAAACATCAGCTTTCAATTAGTTATTTCCACCACATCACGGCCGAGACTATTGAGTATACTCCAAAAACGATTGCGAACCTAGATGGTATAACAGCGAGGTTAGAAAGGCTCTTCGTAAACAGAGAGCACTACATGTAAAAGTAAAGGCTTTTAAGGGTAAACATCAGCCTGATTTGAGTCCAGGAATGTCACCATTGTTAGGGAAACACAAGAAAGCGAAGTCCGACACCAAGAGAGTAATGCGCAACGCCCTCCGTAATTTCAAGCAGAAATTTCTAGGGGAGAGCCTGGAGGAGGACCCTAAGGCTTTCTGGTCTTATGTTAGAGAGGTACAGGGAAAGACTCAAACAGTAAGCTCACTAAGGGATAGTGATGGTAATGTAACTAGCGATTCGAAGAAGAAAGCGAACATTCTAAACGACTTTTATCGAAGCGTATTCACGTCCGATACTACGACAGACACCCTCCCGGAGATTAATACATCCGTGTCGATGCCGAGTATATCCTTCACCGAAGATGGGATCATTAAACTCTTACGTAAAATTAAGCCGAGTAAATGGCCAGGTCCAGAAGGTATTCCGGATAGAGTGTTAAGGGAACTGGCAGAGAGCGTTGCCCCGTATCTCAAAATAATATTTTCCAAGTCAATAAACGAAAGTCATGTTCCGACAGATTGGAAATTGGCAAATGTCACACCTGTTTTTAAGAGTGGATTAAAAGATGACCCAGGAAATTATGGACCCATCTCATTAACTTCGCTATCAGGAAAGGTTATGGAACATATCATTGTCAGCTCGCTCATGAGATTTTTAGATAATAACCGTTCCCTCAGTAAGAACCAGCACGGTTTCAGAAAGTCGCGATCATGCGAAACACAACTTGCGCTATTCGTTCACGACAGCTTAAAGTCTGCCGAGAGTATAAAGCAAGTAGACGCAATTTTCCTCGATTATAAGAAGGCTTTCGACAGAGTCCCCCACTATAAGTTAATTTACAAATTAAAATTAGCGGGAATTAATAAAGAAGTAATTGACTGGGTTAAGGACTTTCTTTACGAACGGGAACAACAAGTAGTACATGATGGCGTTATTTCGAACAGAGTCAAAGTTACCTCAGGCGTACCTCAGGGAAGCGTAATTGGTCCTCTTCTTTTCCTAATATATATTAATGACTTGAGTGAGGAGATAGATAGCAATGTTAGGATATTCGCGGATGACTCGGTCATATATAGAGAAATATCTAACGATGACGATCGTATTTCTCTATCTAACGATTTAATAACAATTCAATAGTGGTGCGAAAAATGGGAACTAGATCTCAATGTGAGTAAATGCTCCGTAGTTAATTTCTTCGAAAAGAAAGAATTACGTCTTAATTATCCATACTTGATAAATGGAATAGTCATAAATGTAGCCGAATCAGTTGAGTATCTTGGGATAACTCTTACCAATAATTTAAATTGGAGCACTCAAATCTGCAAAAGCACAAAAATCTGCGGTAAAGCTAGTAAAAAGCTCGGCCTCATAAAACGTATTGTTTCACGAAGATGCTCTCAGATGCAGGTTGGGCATCATTGAAAGAAAGGCGGTTAGAAGCTAGCGACTTTTTAACAAATACAGAGAAAGCACGTTTTCCCATGACGTAGTTGATATTGTGCGACCCCCTGTTACTTCAGCCGATCCGATAATGAGAGCAAAATAAGAGAAATAGACGCTAGAACAAGTCGTTTTAAGGACTCATTCTTTCCGCGAACAATACGAGATACTAATAGGCTAAAAAAGTAGCTTAATCGTTTGGTGTCTACACCCCCTGCCACACGCCGAACGGCGGCTTGCAGGGTATTCATGTAAATGTAGATGTAGACTTATAGAAATAACATAGAAAGTGTCATAAAAATCATTAATAATTATGTATAATTTCTCTCATTTGCTATAATTCATGTAACAAAGACTAATTTGAGAAAGTCATTTTTAGTGAATGATTCTGAGCGACATATTGGTAAAGCCATCAATTTTCCATCTTCTGTAGTGCAAGCTTTGGTTAAAGTACGATATACCAATTGATTCATAATCAATCAAATTATCCCACTGTCTATCCAAAAAATGAGTTGAATCTATTCGACTGAATTTTGGAAAGGGATGAATCAGCACATAATTCAGCGAGCATCAAGAGCGAAAGATAACATTCGAGTGTTATAAATGGTACGTCAATTTTAAATGGCCTATGTGCGCAAGTTTTTATAGATGAATGTATCATTCGTTGGAATTTCCTGGCATCAGTATGAGGAGAATCCTTTGAAGCGCTTATCCGTCCATTTTAAAACGAATGATCGTCCACTGGTTCACATTATGCATTCGAATGAACTGACAGATGAATTAATTTATGGTTCACGGGCGAAAAGGCCTTCGTATTTATAGGTATGGATATTCAGCCAGAAATAGATGACTCGTGGAACAGTTATCTCATTATTTTTCACACCTTTTGAGTTCTCTGAGTTTGAAACAATATATTTTTGTGCCTCGTAAATTCGATTCTAAAAGTTTTGCCATTTGGAAAACTTAAGAAGTTTTATATGCTTTCCCTTCAATTTCTCGTACTTTTACGCCGATATGAGATCCTTTATTTAAGAGGATCAAAGACGAAGGTATTCGAGGTATTGTTGCATTTCAGTGAAACCTGTCTTGAGAGGAAGTTGTGTATTGTGTGAAATCCGTCAAATCCAGCATAAAACTTGGTCCCGATGTGGTCCCCATCACTAACGGCAGACCCTGACACTAACGATACAGGGATATCAAGCGTCTCATTCGAAGAAAATCGTGGTCCCGATGCATCCCGACAGGTTTCACTGTATATATGAAGAGCACATGCATAAATTTCAATTCTTCCTCTGAATGGAATTCTTCCACCAGCTTTTGCTTGCATTGGCCATCATCAGGCACTAAGCGAAAGCGTCTACGTCCATATGTCGATCGAATAAACTCCAGCTCCAAGGAAAGAAGGAGTGGTGAAGCTATGGCACGCGAGAGATTTTCTCCCATCATTTAGTACTCTATGTATTCTTAAAAGCAATGTAAGCTTCGAGATAAATAATGAATTTTGTTACTGGACAATGTTCATTGATAATTAATTTCGTCTATAAAAACAACTTAGGTCCACGGTTGACCTAGTGAAATAGATAATATCAACATCTGAAGCTATTGCTTGGCACCAACATGGCTTGCAAGTTATTTTAACAAAAGTGGCAGAACTCCGACTTAAGATTCCCTGGAATAGAGCATATCTAGAGTCTACATACCTATCGGTCTAGGGAAGGGAAAACAAATTTTTAGTCGCAATAGTATTTGATACATACGAGTATAAAGGACTTGCGTGCCAAAGAGTGGAGTTAAAGCATAGAATGAGATGCGTAAGGATATCGCAGTCAGGGTTCGTGTGCCGTGAATATTTCTCTGGCGTGTCATAGTTTCGCCACATCTGTTTTAGGGTATTTGTATTCCTCCGGTTATAATCCCGTTATTTACAGATACAAGTCTCAACGCCTCATCGAACGTCGACAAATACGGCTTTAGGAGCGTTGTGAGACGTCTAAAAAATAAACAGTCTAAAGAAGTTTTTACATTGACCGTATGTTACAGTTACGAGTACACTAGGATATTTTAATTTTTGGTTCAAGAATATATACCCTCGCATCCTTTTAAACAACACATGATTATCCTTGAATTCATTAACGTCAGCAGAGCTTCAAAGATTTCTTTTCCTGTCCTGTCTTAGAACACACTCGTGTCGCATTTTGCCCTCAAAATAGAATGATAAACTTTAAAGTGATATAAAATAGCTATTTTACTGGCACCCCCCCCCCCCCCATTCAAGTATTCTGCAAGATTGTATTTAACTGGAAGATTCTCGTTTTATAAGTTAGCTCTCGATAAATACATTTCATACTTCAAATATCCATTAGCGTTTTGCCTGCGACTCATTCATCAACTCAAGTCAGTGCGGCCTTTTCTCTCGGGAAATCATTTTTTATTTTTTAACACAGTTTTCCTTTTGCGTATGACAACTGGAGGGTGAACATAGGGAATTTGGATATAAATGACCTGCTTAAATTCCTTGATTTTCTGTTCTATAATCACCTCCATTTTAACCTTTTTAATTATCTTTATGCTGGACAATAGGGGGGTTAAGAAGTCACCTTGTATACATAGCAGAGATGCAATATTAGCTGAGAATGGATCATGATTGAGAACAAAGGAATATCCCTAACTTTGGGACTGCGTGGGAAACTCACAACAACGCATTTCTTTATATTTAATTCAATCTTTACACCATCCTGATACAATTTCCGGGATAGATCTACGTATCCAAGTTTGGATTGATGATCAAGATCGTGAAGAGCGTATTTATGCCAGCAAAAGATTGAATAAGGTTATGTATGTTGGAAGGGGTAAATAGCGTGACAATCAGGTTCCCACGTGATTAACTGTCTCTCGCATGTGCTGACGCGGGCTATTTCGACTCCCCAACACGAGATGGTGTGAATCGGCGATCTGGAATGTGTGTCGGCCATTTGAGGGAATACGTGGTTGGGGTAACATGCGGGGGACATAACAGAAGGGGCGCTCTCTTTCGACTTCTGAACCACTCACAGCACTGTGTTTGTATCGTTTGTATATACGTAACTTCATAGAAACAGAACGATAACGGAAATAAAAAAAAAACAGAGAATAAGAAAAATATATGAGCGACTGTGGAAGAAATACAACTAAGGCTAAATATAATTTATTTAAAAACGCTTCTGGTTTCGAGGATATCACGTCATCATCAGGCAGCCAGAACTTAAGTGAGTCAGGGTATATATTACCCAAAATAAAGAGCCAAAATGTTGCGGAAGGAGAAGTGGTTGGCCCTGTATTGCATCTTATTTTCTGTACAGAGTATACATTATTCCTTATCTTGGTTAATGTATACTCTGACTCACTAATGTTTTGGTTGCCTGATGATGAAGTGATAACCTCGAAACCGATAGCGCTTTAAAGTTATATTTTATGGTAATTCTTTTTTTCTTTTCTTAATCATTAAAACTGAGGTGTCTGTTAGATAGCCATAGATAGTAGCCATAGATGTATCTCGAACAGGGGTTCTAAACCAATGGAGCAGAAGTTTTCTATTTGAATTTGATGGAACGGGAGTAAAAGTACACCCAAGCAGTACAACCACTCTCTCATCCTTTCTTATCTTGACAATTATTCTTTTCCTCAACACATTCAATTTAAAATATCTCCATGCAATTTTCAATGGTAGATCCAACGAAATTCTCTCTTTTTTCTCTCTCCTTCCAGTATATCCAACCCACTCCAAATTTCCATCTCAAAACATCTCTGAAACTTTTCAATTATCATCTACCCTTCGCTTTTTGCCCCAATCAAATCTGCTGTTACTGAACCTCTTTATCCCTAATTTAATTATGATTCTTGCCTTTTTCCTTTGATCTTATGCTGTTTTCTTGTTTATTTAGTATTTCAATCACTGTTATGATTATATTGCTGTTTTTGAATCTAAATAAATAAAGAAATAAGAACAATGAGGTTGTTTTAAATACGGATAAGGAAGAATCAGAAGATAAAAATAAAATCAGATTGACATTTCTAAAACGAAGGGTGACTTTTCATCCTAATTAAAAGATTTTAATGCGTTAGAACTGCGTTCTTTCCTTTCCAATTTCGTGGGACTCATCTTCCGGAAGACTGAGAACAATGTGTTGTTGACAATTGAAAAGGGATACATTTTTGAATTTTCAGTTGGATCATGATGAAAATCAATAATATTTACTAACAGTGAATCCCTATAAGACAAATGTTTAAGGTTATTGAATAGCTAGTAAAGTTTTTAACAACATTAAGTTACAAATTATCATAAATTTGCTCAACTTCGTAGTCTTCACTTCATCAAAACCACACATCATTACTAAATAACTAATGATAACTAAATGAAGCCTGAATTGATGAGGGAATCCCAATAAAGATCCATAAAACCATGGAGGCTGAAAGAGGACTCCTTGGGAGGGGAAAACTTTAGTTCGTATATTAGGAATTATGGTACTCAGAGTGCGATGATACCATGGTTAACGACGGCTTCGCATAACGACGTACTTGATTACCGGAGAGCGGCTGAAAAAAAAAAGTGTTAAGTAACGACCATTGATAAATCGTACACATTTTAACTCTAATTCAAAATAACAGGAGATAATGTCACTGTTCGTCTCCCATCAGCCAACAAAACCTCATCTCACTAGTGAATTAATCGTTGTATCTTTATATTGCTAATGAATATGTTCGCGTGCTAGCTACTTTAAACCTCGCGCCTATCGTTTCCTATTACACCTACTCTGATTCCGACCTCCACGAGGACGGAGGCTCGGTGCCGAGGGCGTAAGTCAGTATGCAGTGAACCTCCCGAAGCGCAGAAGAGTCTTCTACTACTAGAAGCTAACAATCCGAAGACTGGATGGACGCCTTCCTTCGTTTCAGGAAAGGCGTCCAAAAAGAGGAAAAGGACAAGAGTCAACGTCAAAGCACCAGCTCTCCCAATAAAGTATAAATCAGCGGGGAAACCATTGCGGACGCCCGGTTACCTCGCAACAGAATATAACTCCAGAATAAATGCTAAAGAGAATAATTAAATGGGAAAATGCTCCAATTTCTTCAAAATTAAAAAACCCGTGTATAATATTTGGAGTAAATATAAATGTAGACGAGTCAGTTGATTCTTCTTAAAACAATTAACTTAAATTGGAGTTCACATATCTGGAATACGTAGCAAGTATATAAAATTTAGCGGACGAAACGGGTGCCCGTGAACTTGGGAAAGTCGATATGTTTTGTTAATAAATGCTACGATAAATTGTTACAAAGATGCTCTCAGAATCCTTGGAATCCTTGAAAGAAAGTGGACTAGAAGATAATTTGCATTTGCGATTTAGAGACGTTATATTTGCAGAGAGCATAATCGGTATTATTGGAGACCGCGCTACATAGAATAAGAGAAATAGAAGTAAAGTCATGTCGTTTTAGGGACTCATACTTTTCGCGAACGTCATGCAATGAATACAAGTTAAAGAAGTAGCTCAAACGTTCACGTCCCCCTTTCACTCGCCGAAAGGAAGCTTTCAGGGTTTAGATGTACATGTAGATACTATTTACTCTCAATTTTATCTCTGATTTGTTGCTTACCAAAATGATATAAGAAAATAGTGTGTTAGAGGATATTCTCATAGTTGAAAAAAATCAAAGTTTCGATTAAAATAAAGAAACTACATATTAATTATCAATATATTTTCGAAACTCCTTAATTCCTGGAAAACAAGGAACAAATCCCATTAACTTAATTCGGCCAATGCAACCAGAACTATGGCTCTCACTTATCTGCTTTTCTATGTTTTTTTCTAAAGAGAAAGCGAGAATAGAATCTAATCTCATTTCTTTCAAGAATTCCCAACCTGCGTCTGGAATAGTAAGAGTATATAAGAGCAGTATGAATACTAATAATAGTAAGAGTATAAATATAATATACCGCATTTAGCCATATTATATTGCCACGTTACTTACCTAAAACAATGGATTACTCTGATATAAAATAATTATGGTCATAAGATGCATACAATATAACAGAATGAACATATATATAAAAGAATAGTAATATCAAATTTAAAATATTAAAAAGAAATGGACCCTGTGAATTATGCCGTGCTTAAGTGTACATACGGTTTAAAAAACGAGGATATGGAAAAATAAATGAGACGCGCAAAAAGAGCGAAGATTCAAGAATGAATAATATTGTGTTGTTGAATGTTATATCCAAATAATAGGAATATCTTTGTTCCTAATATTGGATTACTTGGTAAGTGAGTGAAGGACATTCAGCGAAAGAGATAGAGGAATGAGAATATCTTCGCAGCGGGGAGTGCGCTTCTTCGGAACGATTTTGCTGCTTTTGTTCGCACAATAAATCGAGAGAAAGTTAAAATTCTTCAATTAATCAGAAGTTCTGCATTAGAAACGGCATCGCAGGAGTTCTCTTTCAATTCGATCATAAGCAAATTAAATTCCCACGAGAGATATTTGAGATAGCGACGATGCTTCATGACGTAGGCTGCATGATCTAGCATTTCCGCGGACAACGGGCTTATACAGGACGAATTTACTTCCTCGGAAAAGCCTGCTAGCTTTTCGAATTTTTTCCACCCCTGCCATGCGCCAGTGGCGGTTTGCAGGGGTAAATGTAAGAGATCTAAGGAACTACTATTAAATGCAGTAAAGTACTCGGTTATTACCATTACTGTATCATTGGATATTATTCCCCTGCAAAATTGAGACGGAAACAATGGATTGTAGCAGGATTGTAAGATTCAGAGGTCGAAAACACACTTTTCGAAGTCGAAGTTCAGACATGACGCTTTAAGTCATTTGTGGGAAAAATCATATTTTCTGATTTGAGGATAGAATTCCATGCCGTAGGACAAGATTTTTAAATGAATGTCCATCGCAAGAAAAGAAAAACCCCAACCTCTCTAGAGTTGAATTAATACTTGAATTTTGCAGCGTAGCCTCCTAACAGCACATTTAAAAAGACATGTCAGCATGGATTTTGAAAGGGATTACATCTATTTTTATTGAATCGTTATGTACTATTAAATCAATCATAAAACATTATGCTAATTCTCTTACATAAGTATCTAAGATTTATCTCCTTCCCTCTCTCACCCTCTTCATTTTTCTTTAAGTTTAGGCAATATATAATTATTAAATATTATTAATAGTAACCATTCATTCCATATCTTCTGGCAGTACATCTACATAAAAGTCACACTTTAATGACCTCCGTACTTTTGTATTTTAATAACCATAATAAATTTTGGCCTTGAGACAAAAAAGTACATTTATTCATTGCTTAGGATTATTAAAAATTTATTTGACATACATAACTCTCAAAGGGAAGCCGTACATTTCCTTTAAAGAAAATATATAAGTTTTATCTTTAAAGATAGAGTAAAATTCGTACTAGCCTAAAATTAGATTAGGCTTAGATTTACGCGGATAGATTAATACGTATCAAAACATAAATATGAAGGAAAAGGCAAAATTATACTCTGTAATAGATTTAAAAAAACTTTCTCTTTTTACCTCAGTTAGGCAGCTGCAAAAGCGCCTGTGCCGCAGTGGGGCGGCCTATATGAGTGATGGTGTCACGTTAAAAACACTGTTGAGGAAGGCTAGGGGAGACCACCTCGACTATCTATCGCATAATTATGATATGCCACAATAATTATATTGTCCCTGGCAAAAACGGGATTCAGCCCACTAGGGAGAGTGTCGTGCCCGGCAGGGATGGTGGTAAGGCCATCCCGGTCGTCATTCTACGAAATCCTTACACAACAACGACACAAGAAAAGAAGAAGGTGACCAAGGAAACCAGGGTAGGGACCTAGAACGTGAGAACGATGCTTAGGAAAGGGAAGTTAGAAAACGTAAAGTTAGAAATGAAGAGGTCCAACATTAACATTCTGGGGCTATGCGAAGTAAGGTGGAAGGATGGGGGAGATTTCTGGAGAGATGATATGATAGTCATATTCAGTGGAGGAAAAGATAGCCAGAGAGGGGTTGCTATAGTGTTGGACAATTGAGCGGGAAATGCCGTGATAGCCACCTAACTAATAAGCGACCGGGTAATGTCTGTAGAAATTAAGGCGGAACCAATAAACAAAGTTATAGTTCAATTGTATGTACCTTCCTACTAGCGACTACAGTGAGGAAGAAATCGATTTAGTCTATGAAAAAATAGAAGAGGTTATTGGAAGGGTGAAAGGCAATAAAAACCTTATTGTAATGGGGGACTGAAATGCTGTGGTAGTGCAGGGAAAAGATGGGGACGAAGTGGGACAGTTCGGACTAGGAAATAGAAACGACGGCGGATAAAACTGGTAGATTTTTGCAAAAGGAATAACCTCTGTATCACCAACACTCTCTTTCAACACCATAACAAAAGGAGGTACACATGAAAGAAGCAAAGGAAAGTGAAACAATTGGATGGCATGGAAAGTGAAACAATTAACGGGGAATAAAATTAGTAATAAAATGGCCACTATTAGGGATAACAGGGGAACGTCTTAAGGGAGCCAGCAAGCATAAGGGAACGATGGAAAGTGTATGTTGCAGAATTGTATTCTAAAGACATGAAGCCTACCCACATACAGATAGAAAGTATACAAAAAGTAGAGGAAGACGATGTCGGACCGAGTATACTAGATGAACTTGATAGAGCACTGCGGGATATGAAAGGTAAGAAAGCAACGGGTGTAGACGTGATTCCAGTAGAATTTCTTAAGAATCTGGGGGGAAAGGGTAAAAAACAATTCTATGACTTGTGTAGGAGGATTTACGACGAAGGAACGTGGCCAGAGGATTTTACCAAGACTATCTTGATTCCGTTACAGAATATATATGCAGAAGATATGATCAAAAAAGCATGAGATGAAATAGATAAGGGAATAAAGTTTAGTGGGGAAGTAGTGAAGTCAGTAAGATATGCAGGCGATAATGCTATTGTGTGCGATATTGTGCGTCGATAGACTTCAATGGCCAAAATTGATGGTGATACTAAAAAATAGGGTTGGATTGGAAAGATAGGCGTTTAGTGCAAAATTTGTATTTAAATCAGACCGCATGAGTAAGAGCTGCTAATGGGGAATCGGAATGGGCAGAGTTAGGGAGGGGAGTAAGACAAGGCTGTCCTTTATCATCATCTCTTTTTAACTTATATGCAGAAGAAATAATCATAGAAGCTTGGGATGAAATAGATAAGGGAATAAAGGTTGGTGGGGAAGTTGTGAAGTCGGTAAGATATGCAGACAATAAAGCTATTATGTGCGATTCTGAAAGGGGTTTGCAAATCCTAGTAAAAGCACTAAACGATAAAGCAAAGGAGTTTGGGATGAAAATCAATGTAAGAAAGACTAAGATTATGAGGTTATTGTAGGGAAAGAAATCTAAGTTAACGATAAGGGTGGATGGGGAACAAGTAGATCAGTTTTCATACTTGGGCAGCCTTCTTTCTAAGGATGTTCGACAGAAATTAAAAAAAGGATATCATTAGCGAAAGAAGCATTCATGAAGCGAAGGGTGCTGATGACAAAGGGACTTGATAAAGGAATCAGGAAGAGATTGGTAAAATCCTTGGTGTGAAGTGTAATGTTGTACGGGTGTGAAACGTGGACGTTAAGAAAAGAGGGTGTCAAGACATTGGAGGCTTTTGAGATGTGGGTATGGCGTATAATGGAGAAAGTAAGTAGGGTCGATTGAAAAACAAACGAGGACGTCCTAGAGATGGTTGGGGAGAAAAGAGTAATGATTGAAGTAATTAAAATTGACAAAAGAAATGGGAGGGGTCAAATATCGAGAGGAGAGGGACTATTGAAGATGGAGATCAAGGGAAGAATGCTAGGGAAAAGAGAGAGGGGAAGACAAAGACAGAAGTTGTTAGACGAATTAAAGGGTGGGATAAGTTACCAGGAATTGAAGGAGAGGGAACTGAATACGGAAGTGGGGGCGCATAAATCTACCGAGAGGTAGAGCACTAATCTATTTATATATAATAGATATACATATACACACGAGTAAAAGTTGCTTGTAAAAGCTATCAGTTGAATGCAGTATCGTACCAAGTATTGCCTCAAATGAATTTTGAAATCTTCGCGCAAAAGACCACCTCGCGTCGAACTAAGGACGCGATCGTGCGACACAATTGCATATTAATATTAGATAAGTGCCATTCTGACCTGTGCCATTGTTTCAATTCGATATCTTATAAGGAAGTTCCTAAAATAAGATTACGCTATCCCCCTTTGAAATACATGGTAGAATAAAAACGACGCTCAGGCTTGGAACCAAGAACTGTCAGAGGAACGGAGAACAGCGTATATGAAACATAAGAATTGCCTCTATGTATATTCCATTTTATATCATTCCCGGTTATCGGATAAGCATTAAAAATAATTGTAAATATTGACCGCCATGCATTTTATACGGGAGAATTTTGCACCCACTTGGCGTCGAACTCACGGTTTTTTGGTAACATTTCTTCAGTTACTACAATAGATAACCACGGTATCTCCATCCTCCGTGATTTTCACTGTTCTATCGTTCTGACTAAGGACTCAAAAGAATTTTCGAAAATTCGCGCGAAAGACCGCCTGGCGTCGAACACAGGACCCGTTCGTGAGAGACAATGGCATGAAAATGTTAGATCGGTGCCACTCTGACCTGTTTCAAAGTTTCAATTCAGTATCTTATCGGGAAGGTCGTAAAATAAGATTCCATTTTTCCCTTTTCAAATGCATGGTAGAATCGGAATAACGCTCTTTCATCGAACCAAGGACCACTGGAGACCACTAGCTAACTCTCCGGATATACCTATCTATTATATATAGCTAACTCTCCGGATATCTATTATATATAGCTAACTCTCCGGATATACCTATATATATAGATATATATACATATATAGGGGATACGAATTCTGACCATGTTCCACAAGCGCCATCGACGTCAGATTTTTTCGACGTACTGGCCCTACACTCTAGACGCCAGAATAATTCAGACATCGACGCTAGCTATCATGAGTTCGATGCCAGAAATTCTCAAAAATAGCAATTTTCCCATAAGAATGCATTGCGCGGATTTTTGAAAATTATTTTGAGGCACTAATCGGTAAGATAGAGGAACCAAAATTTCGGAGGTTGATGTTGAGGTAGTCTTCTATGCTTCTCATGGAAAAATGTAGACAAATGACAGTGAGTTCGACGCCAGGTGGATGCAAAATTCTTCCATATGAAATGCATTGCTGCAGTTTTTGAAATTTTTTTTCAACGCCTTACCGATAAGCTGGAAAGATAAAACCCGGAATGGTGGCAAAGGCGTTTGAAAGCATTCTTTCATGAGTTTTACCGTTCGTCTAGTGGTCCTTGGTTCGATGCTAGAGGGTCATTTCGATTCCGCCATGCATTTCAAATGGGGAAAACGGAATCTTATTTTAGGACCTTCCCGATAAGATATTGAATTGAAACTTTGGAATAAGTAAGGATGGCACTTATTTAATATTATTTTGCTATCTTCTCTCACGGAAGGGTCCTGAGTTCGACGCTAGGCGGTCTTTTACGCGAATTTTTGCAGTCTGTTTTGAGGCCGTTCTCGATGCGATAGAGCAATCAAAATTACGGTGTTTGTAGATGAGATGGTCTTCCATAGTACCAAAGGAAGAAATGTTAGCAAATGACCGTGTGTTCGACGCCAGGTGGGTTCGAAATCCTTCCGTAAGAAATGCATTGGTCTTGGACAATTTTTTTAAATGCCTTCCCGATAAGCTGGAAAGATAAAACCCGGAATGGTGACAGAGGCGTTTGAGAATATTCTTTCATGACGTCCGCTGTTTCTCTAGTGGTCCTTGGTTCGATGCAAGAGGGTCATTCCGATTCCACCATGCATTTTAAACGTGGAAAACGGAATCTTATTTTAGGACGTTCCCGATAAGATATTGAATCGAAACTTTGGAATAATTCAAAATAGCACTTACCTAATATTAATTCGCTATTTTCCCTCACAGAAGGGTCCTGAGTTCGACGCTAGGCGGTCATTTGCGCGAATTTTTGCAATCTCTTTTGAGGCCATTCTCGATGCGACAGAGCAATCAAAATCTCGGTGTTTGCAGATGAGATGGTCTTCCATAGTATCAAAGGACGAAATGTTAGCAAATGACCGTGTGTTCGACGCCAGGTGGGTTCGAAATGCTTCCGTAAGAAATGCATTGGTGAAATCTATTATGATTTTTTTAAAATCCTTCCCGATAAGCTGGAAAGATAAAACCCGGAATGGTGACAGAGGCGTTTGAGAACATACTTTCATAAGGGTCAAAATTTCTCCTGTGGTCCTTGGTTCGATGCAAGAGTGTCATTCCGATTCTACCATGCATTTCAAACGGGAATAACGGAATCTTATTTTATGACCTTCCCGATAAGATACTGAATTGAAACTTTGAAACACGTCAGAGTGGCGCTTATCTATTATTCGTATGCCATTGTCTCTCAGAAATGGGTCCTGTGTTCGACGCCAGGCGGTCATTTACGCAAATTTAAAAAAATTGTTTTGAGGCCTTTCTCAATGCAGGAGACTATTCAGTATCACAGTGTTTGCGTTTGAAGTAGTTTTCTATAGAACCAGTGGAAGAAAGGTTGCATATGACCGTGAGTTCGATGCCAGATGGATGAAAATTTCTCACGTAAGAAATGTATTGCGGCAATTTTTTAGAATTTTGCTGGATAAGCTTCGATGATGATACCCGTAAGGGAAACTTATTGTAAATTTTCACCAATTAGCTTGCAGTATGCAAGCAACTTTTACTCGTATGTATATATATATATATCTATATATATAGGTATATCCGGAGAGTTAGCTATATATAATAGATATACGAGTAAAAGTTGCTTGCATACTGCAAGCTAATTGGTAAAAATTCCAATGAGCTCCCCTTACGGGTATCATCTCCGAAGCTTATCCTGCAAAATTCTTAAAAATTGCCGCAATACATTTCTTACGTGAGAATTTTTCATCTATCTGGCATCGAACTCACGGTCAAAGGTAACCTTTTTTCCACTGGTTCTATAGAAAACTACTTCAAACGCTAACGCTGTGATTTTGAATAGTCTTGAAAGGTCGTGAAAGGTCTCAAAACATTTTTGAAAACTTCGCACAAAAGACCGCCTGGCGTCTTACTAAGGACCCGATTCTTCGAATCAATTACATTGAGTATCTTATCGGGAAGGTCCTAAAATAAGGTTCGGTTATTCCCGTTTGAAATGCATGGTAGAATCGGAATGACACTCTTGTGTCGAACCAAGGACCACAGGAGAAACGGTGAACCTCATGAAATAATGTTTTCAAACGCCACTGTCACCATTCCGGGTTATATCTTTCCAGCTTATCGGGAAGTCATTTTAAAAAATCGTAGAAGATTTCAGCAACGCATTTCTAATAGAGGCATTTCGAACCTACCTGGCGTCGAACACACGGTCACTTGGTAAAATTTCTTCCTTTGGTACTATGGAAGACCATCTCATCTGCAAACACCGTGATTTTGATTGCTCTATGGCACCGTGAACGCCCTAATAACAGATTACAAAAAATCGTGCAAAAGACCGCCTAGCGTCCTACTCATGACCCTTCCGTGAGAGAACATAGCAAATTTATATAAGATAAGTGCCATTTTGACTTGCTCCAAAGTTTCGATTCAATATCTTATCGCGAATGTCCCAAAATGAGATTCCGTTTTCCTCGGTTGAAATGCATAGTGGAATCGGAATGACGCCCTTGCATCGATTCAAGGATATATATATATATATATATATATATATATATATATATATATATATATATATATATATATATATATATATATACGAGTAAAAGTTGCTTGCATACTGCAAGCTATCCGTTGAATACAGTATCATACCAAGTACTGCCTCAGTTCAAATTTAAAACTTCGCGCCAAAGACCGCCTGGCGACGAACTAAGAACCCGATCGTGAGAGAAGACAGCAAAATAATATTAGATAAGTGCCATCCTTACTTGTTCCAAAGTTTCGATTCAATATCTTATCGGGAAGGTCCCACGCCTCTATCACCATTCCGGGTTTTATCTTTCCAGCTTATCGCGAGGCATTTAAAAAGATTTCCGCAATGCATTTCTTATGGAAGAATTTTGCATCCACCTGGCGTCGAACTCACTGTCATTTGGCTACATTTTTTCCATGAGAAGCATAGAAGACTACCTCAACTTCAACCTCCGAAATTTTGGTTCCTCTATCTTAGCGATAAGTGCCTCAAAATAATTTTCAAAAATCCGCGCAATGCATTCTTATGGGAAAATTGCGATTTTTGGGAATTTCTGGCATCGAACCCATGATAGCTAGCGTCGAAGTCTGCATTATTCTGGCATCTAGAGTGTAGGGCCAGTACGTCGAAAAAATCTGACGTCGATGGCGCTTGTGGAACATGGTCAGAATTCGTATCCCCTATATATATATATCTATATATATAGGTATATCCGGAGAGTTAGCTATATATAATAGATATATATATATATATATATATATATATATATATATATATATATATATATATATATATATATATATTCGTATGATCGACGTACAGATGAAGTTTTATGAGGCTTGCTAAAAAGGAACGTTGTAAACGATGACTATATATAACTGTATTTATGGTATATTTGTCGTGATATAAAAGATACCAGGGGGTCCTCTATAAATTAAGTTTGGTTTTTTTGAAGAGGGTCTAATAATGTTTGTGGAATTTGTTAGGTATCTTCGGAATGTAAATCTCTACAAAAGTTCTGGTTTAATGAATCATGTGTTAAATATTTGTGAATTCAATGTTAGTTCTAATGTTTGAGGCTGCCACCAAACGGCAGTCAATATACAGCGTATGATAATTTAATATCTCATTTTTCTTTCTTTGGTACATACATATAAATCTGATAAAATATCAGCTTTGACCTTATTAATTTCGTCTATAGGAGAAATCAGTGTGGAAATGCGAAAGAATGAAATTTGATAGAAACGAACGAACTGGAACGTTCCTTCGCGCGGAGTATGTGCACTGAGTGGAAAGGTTTCTTTTAATTAATTGGACCTGAGCATTCTCCTAACTTAGTACTTTTCTTTATTCTGCTCTGAAACAGGAATGGCTCTTGGTAAAACTCCAATTTCTTCCAGTACGACGCCTCGCAAGGGCTTTGGAATTCTCCCAAAAAGATGATTGCTTGTAAGGAGTGTGTAGCTAAAGTGTTTCGGCTTTTCCACTTTGGTCTCCAACTACATTTCACACCCCTTGAGTTATCCTGAGACTCAATAAAAATGTACCGTCTCCATACTGACCAACGTACAATGTTGTCACATAATATGTATGTATATAACAGTATTTTCAAACTTGCGATGCGTTTCAATATTTCCTGAATATTTTCAAATTTCAACCTTTTTAGATTTTAGATTTGATTTAGATGAGTACCCTGCAAGCCACCAGTGGCGTATGGCAGGTGGTGTAATGACACCATCTAAGTATTCTAATCGACCCTATTAGCTTCTCTAATAGCTCGCGGGAAGAACGAACAGAAATAACTATCTGTCCTCGCAATTTCCTCCTTATAACTCTTAGTTGATGCATCTCGGAGATCGCGCTCATTACTAACCGGAATCGAAATTTCATTCACCTCGTCCCTAAGTTCGGAACCGAGGAACTTTTCGAAAAGTTTCCTTCGGTAATCGTTTCTTCTCTCCTGAAGCGAATTCCAACCGAGGGATTCTATCATGGACGTAACGCTACTGGTGAACCTGAAATCTCCTGTAACAAAACGAGCTACTCTACGTTGGGCCAATTCTAAGTCTGAAACCAAACCTGCCTCGTGTGGATCCCAAACCGCGCAGCAATATTCGAGATTAGGTCGAATGAGTGAAAAATAAGCTATTTCTTTTACTCTTGATGAGCATCCCTTCAGCGTTCTACCTGTTAGTCTCTGTATTTTGTTCGCCTTATCTATTACATCTCGAATGTGTTCTTTAAAAGATAAACTACTACTAAACGTGACTCTTAGATATTTATTATGACGCACGAGCTCTAAGGGAAGTCCTAAAATTTTGTACGGTGCGGGAATAACGTTTGTAGAACGCGTGAAACCCATAGAAACGCATTTCTTAAGATTCAGATCAAGCTGCCAATCCTTACACCATCCTGCTATAACTTCCAAGTCATTCTGTAGTATATGTATATCATATTCTGACGAAATCTCTCTGTATATGAGGGTATAATCGGCGAACAATCTAGCTTTGCTCTTTAAAATGATATCGCGTCAAGCGAGATTTTCCCTCCCGACTATGATGTATATCGAAAGGATAGACTTTGTAGAACAGGCGGTGGAGTGTTTATAGCGGTCAGAAATCATTTAATCAGTTAACGTGAAGAGTACGTAAGTAACAGCAGAAGCGAAATGGTTTGGTGTTCTATTCTGAGACAAAACGGAAGTAAGGTCATTTTTGCTCCGTATATCGTCCTCTCGACGGCGGTATTGATAGTATAGATGACCTATCCTTGTCATTAGAGATAATTTGTAAGAAAATGAAAGATCCTATCATTTTCATAGGAGGAGATTTTAACCATCCGTATATTAATTGGCAGAATTTTACATGCTTAAGTACTAGCAGAGAAAGTAAAATTTCGCAAAAATTAATCGATACCTTCTCGTTATATGCTTTAGATCAGGTGAATATGACGATAACTCGAAAGAACCGGACGGGTAAAGGTAACATTCTTGATCTACTAGCCACTTCCCACCCACAAATGATAACCAGTCTCGATGTAGTCGACGGTATTACAGATTATGATGTCATAATGGCTCATATTTAAGTAGCAGCGGTTAAATCTCTTAGGCCTCGGAGGCAAGTATATGTAATTCGAAAAGCAAAATTTTCAGAATATAATAGCTACATGAACGCGTGCAAGTACGATTTTTATCGCTTTATGGATCGTAATTCAGTAAATGATAGTTGGATAGAGTTTCTCCGTATAATAAAAGAAGGTTTAATTAAATACGTTCCAACTAAAAACGTGCGTGAACGTCATGAGCCGCGTTGGACGAAAGTTACGAGCGTTGCATAAGAAACATAGAGTCATTCATTCGCGATTACGAAAACTCAAAGCTTCTGGAGTTAACTTTGAGCGCGAACAGCATAATTATAGAGAAATACGTAAACAGATTAAAGAAGAAGCACAGAAAGAATATCAGGAATACAGATCTAGAACCTTGTTAGAATCTCTAGAGGGAGATCAGAAAGAGTTTTGGTCGTATGTCCGCGAGACTCGTGGAGGTCAGTCTTCTGTGCCTAACCTAATAAGCGAAGTGGGAATCACCGTGAATGAACCAACAGAAAAAGCTAATTTGCTAAACAAGCACTACCGGAAATGCTTCACTGCAGACAATGGCCAAGTTAATGACTTTCCTGTGCGCACTGATTCAGAGATGAGTCCCATAGAGATATCAGTTGATGGAATTGCTAAGTTATTGCGAGAGATTGAAAGGAAATAGGCACCAGGGCCCGAAGGCATTCCCGCTGTTGTCATAAAAACTTTAGCCGACGATCTTGCCCCTCTTCAAGTATTCTATAAGAAATTACTGTATGAGGGTACTGTCCCAATGTCATGGAAGAAAGCACACGTCACTCCGGTGCCTAAGAAAGGGCGTACTGTAAAACCAGACAACTATAGGCCCATATCACTAACTACTATATTTTGCAAAATAATGGAGCATATTATAGCCAGTTCAATTATGCGCTTTCTTGCTGAAAATGGAGCAATCAGTCAGAACCAGCATGGATTCCGTAAGGGTAGGTCATATGATACCCAGTTAGCCCTCTTTATGAATGACGTATCTAAGGCAGCAGATAAGGGAGTTAGGTCAGATGCAATTTTTCTAGATTTTAAGAAAGCCCCCTACAAAATTTCAGGACATCCCTTAGAGTTCGTGCGTCATAATAAATATCTAGGAGTCACATTTGGTAGTAGTTTATCTTTTAAAGAACACATTCGAGATGTAATAGGCAAGGCGAACAAAATACAGACACTGACAGGAATGAGCGCGATCTCCGAGAGGCATCAGCAAAGCGTTAGAAGGAGGGAATAGCGAGGACAGATAGTTATTTTTGGTCGTTCTTCCCACGAGCTATTAGAGAAGCTAATAGGGTCGATTAGAAAACAATGATGGTGTCATTACATCCCCAGCCATACGCCACTGGCGGCTTGCGGGGTACTCATCTAAATCTAAAATCTAAATCTACAACATATGACAGGGAAGATCGGAAGTAAAAGAGAGCCGATTATGAACAATTTAGTCGTAAACTATCAGCTGGAATTTACGATTTTGGTCCTTATATTTCTATAATAATAAAATTTCTCCGTCAATCATTCCATGAGTTAGGAAAACGAGTGAACAAACTGAAAGAGTGCCGTTGAATAAATATCATCACAAATCAGAGTAAATAACCAAGTTGCAGGAAAAGTCACAGAGGAAGCTTTTCGTAAATAGCCAACGGAAAATAGAAAGCCATACGAATCATGTTTAGGAAAATCCCCTTAAAGAAGTGTGGGGAAAGTGATGATGAAGATAAATAAAAGAGAGAAAAAAGTGAAAAAAGCATTAAAAAGTGAAGACGCTTTATTTTAGAGAAAATGCGAAAAGAGGCAAAAAGTATCGACAAGAGAATAACAAAAGAGTAAAACAAGCGATGAACAAAGGACGATGATGGAGGAAGTTTTCCACATGAAGAGTCCGGAATGAATCAAAGGAGATGGAAATAAATATAGCAAACATAGAGGATAAAGAAGGAAAAAGAGCGGGAGCCAAATAAAAGATCGAGGCTCAAAGAATTAAGCTGAATGAATGCAAAGAGAAAGGGAATATAGGAGTATTTGAAATAAATTGGAAAAAGACAGTTTACGCAATGGAGAAACACATATGCGGAATGTTATGAACGTATTCCAAAAAAGATCAGCAAATTTTTCCCTTATTCCGTGAATTCATGTGAAATGACCGTTAGTTCGATGGCAAGTGGGTGCAAAATTCTCCGGTATGAAATGCATGGCGGACAATTATGACATTTACTTTTAATGCTTATCCGATAACCGGGAAAGATATAATATGGAATGTACATAGAGGCAATTCATATGTTTCATATACGCTATTCGCTGTTCCTCTGACGGTTCTTGGTTCGATGCCAGAGTGTCATTTCTATTCTATCATGAATTTCATAGGGGGATAGCGTAATCTTATTTTAGGGCCTTCCCGATCAGATCTTGAATTGAAACTTTGGGACAGGTCAAAATGGCTCTTATCTTACATTAATATGAAATTTCTTCACACGATATGGTCCTTAGTTCGCCTCTAGGCGGTCATTTTCGCGAATTTTCGAAAATTGTTTTGAGTGCTTACTCGGAACGTTTTGAACATTGTTTGGAGGCCTTTTTTTGGCACGATTCTGCATTCAACTGATAGCTTGCAGTATGCAAAGAACTTTTACTCGTATGTTAGAAAGTGTTGATGATAAAGGACAACCGTGTCTTACTCCCCTCCCTAACTCTGTCCATTCCGTTTCCCCATAAACAACTATTACTCGTGCGGTCTGATTATAATACAAATTTTAAAACGCCTATCTTTCCAATCCATTCCAATTTTCTTTAGTATCACCATTAGTTTTGGCCAATGAACTCTATAGAAGGCCTTTTCAAAATCAACAAAACATACACAAACATCCCTTTCAGATGCTAAGCTTCGTTCTTGGAGAACCCTCATAACCCCAATTGCATCCCTCGTCCCTTTCCCTCTCTGAAAACCGAATTAATCATTCCCTATTAATTCTTTAGTTTTCCCCTGATTCTTCTGTTTACGACCCTTAAGATTACTTTTGCAGCATGAGAGATTAAACAAATTTTGCCGGAATCCCGGCATGCTAGGGCATTATTCTTTTTCTGTAATGGAATCAGATAAATAATCTCCAAAAATGGTCTTTTATCGTTTTTTAATATTAATTATATATATGAAGTGCCAAGAACAAAAATATTACTGTTGTTTATGCATCATTCCCTATCTCTAGGAGGAGCGTAAATTATCTGACGCGTGATTTAACATTTGTCTTCAGGTCGAAGAACTGAACTCCCACTGAAGTGATGCCCACATGGCAGTAACTCAACATGGGAGGCGAAAAACTCCACTTTTTTGCTACAAATTATTCAATTTATTCATTTTCATAGAATACATTTGTTTTTGAAAATATTTTATTACGATAATAAAATGATTGATTGTCAGAACATTTATATTCGAAATTCCCGTAGCAATCGATACACTTTTAATTATTTGAAAACGGTTAACGCACTACGTTTTTAACATCAACTTACAAAAAAGACCCAGAATCGTCTTTTAATGAGATCAAAATTACCTGCTCAGTATCACACTTAACTATCCTCTTATTAATGTCATTTGCTCTCGTATTACACACATGTTCTGGCTAAGCCAAGTTCGTTATAATATGCGCAAAAAGATGTATGAGCACACATTTAAGATGCCATTAGTGCGGAAGCGAATGGACACGCGATGCGGGAAGAATGGGGCGGGTGGAGTTGACATTTGCAGTTTGTTTCGATGCGATATCTTAAATATAAATTATAAGATATAAAAGTGAAAAAACTCACGTTCTACTCAAGATATCGAAACAAACTGCGAATGAAAATTACAACATTTATCTCGATTTCTCTCGAGAAAAGTTCTTCCTCACGTGAGAAACCAAAAAGTTTTAGGCGACGCATAAATTGGACTGCACGACGAATTTTTTCTTGAGCTACGTTCCAACTAAATATTTTTTTACTAAGATCTGGTTGATCTAAAATTAATCTCATGTAAATCTTATGCATTCAGATGATACAATGAGCAATGGAAGAAAAAATCAGCATTTTATGTTGGATTTTAAGTGGAGAGATGGAGAGATTGGAGAGTAATGGCAGTTTCAAAAATGTTCACGGGTGAAAACTTGGCAATTCATTCGATTTTCGCTTTTAACTTTATTATTTCTGCTATAAATGCATAAAATTTTCACTGCTGCGTTGATAGTTATTTTAATTCAAATTTCATCAGAACTTAAGTTTGGATCGGTCAATGTAAACTACGAATCTTAATTATATCCGTCCGAATCCGTAGCTCCGCGTAAAGACGACTCGGAGCACGAGGCTTTGCCTTTCTCACATAAGACAATACTGACTGGAAGCATGAAACGGACAATAGTATGCCTGCTTTCCTTCTGTACCTTGCATCAAATCTTGCTTTCGTTCCTCTCCCCTCAATGCCCATCATTCTATTCCTCTAAACTAGCAAAAACAAAAGCATGGGAAATCTTGTTAACGTATCAATAACCGAACTTGGACGCTTGGTTGAGTACCCCCAACCGCTTTCAACTTCCCCTCTTTACCCACTCCACCTTTTACGAGGGGAAGACTCTTCCCCTCCGAAGCGGCGAACAGCGGAACTTATTTTTGGAGACGGGGCTTAATTTTTTTCCTGCGGTATCCAACAGCCTTAAGCGACTAAGAATCTTGAGCATTCTACCAATCCTACCATTGTATTTTATTCACCAACATCATAAGAGGTTTCGCCACAGGAAGGCAAGCCTCACATCTTCTGCTATTCTGAAACAGAACAACACAATCTTTTCCTCCAAATGAACAGCTTCTCCACCGTATTCCTATTTCATTTATCTTTCTCTCAAAAGCCACACAATATTTAAGGCATTTGAAATTCGTCCCTAGGGAGGAGCGTTAAAAATTGAACTCTCCTTTCTTTTCCTTCTTCTACTTATACATTGTCGATGACAGTAATATCTCTTTCCATTCATTCATCGTAAGGTCTGTAAGAAATAATAATGGAATAGACGAGAATACCAGCCTATGCGTACATCACCATTCCCTGATAATAGAATGGACCCCAACCGGTCATTTCCGGATCATTTTTTTTTTTTGATCAAGCACACCGTATCAATCACTTATATATATAGCTAACTCTCCGTATATCTATTACATATAGCTAACTCTCCGGATATACTTATTTATAGGGGATACAAATTCTGCCTATGTTCCACAAGCGCCGTCGACGTCAGATTTTTACGACATAATGGCCCCACCCTGTAGATGCCAGAATAATTCAAACATCGACGCTAGCTATCATGGGTTCGATACCAGAATGTCCCAAAAATCGCAATTTTCCCTTAAGAATGCATTGCGCGGATTTTTGAAAATCATTTTGAGGCACTTATCGTTAAGGTAGAGGAAGCAAAATTTCGGAGGTTGAAGTTGAGGTAGTTTTCTATGGTTCATATGGAAGAAATGTTACCGAATGAACGTGTGTTCGACTCCAGGTGGGTGCGAAATTCTTCCATAAGAAATGCATTGCTGCAATTTTTGACGATATTTTTAAATGCCTTCCCGATAAGCTGGAAAGATAAAACCCGGAATGGTGACGGAGGCGTTTGAAGTTCTTCTTTCAAGAGGTGAACCGTTTCTCCAGTGGTCCTTGGTTCGATGCAAGAGTGTCATTCCGATTTCACCATGTATTTCAAAATGGGAAAACGGAATCTTATTTTGGGACCTTCCCGATAAGATATTGAATCGAAACTTTGGAACAAGTAAGGATGGCACTTATCTAATATTATTTTGCACGGAAGGGTCCTGAGTTCGACGCTGGCGGTCTTTTGCGGGAATTTTTGCAATTTGTTTTTAGGGCGTTCACGGTGCGATAGAGCAATCAAAATCACAGTCTTCGCAGATAAGATGGTCTTCCATAGTTCTTTAGGAAGAAATGTTCCAAATGTACCAAATGACCGTAGGTTTGACGCCAGGTGGGTCCGAAATGCTTCCGTAAGAAATGCATTGCTGAAATCTTTGACGATTTTTTTAATGCCTTCCCGATATGCTGGAAAGATAAAACCCGGAATGGTGACAGAAGCGTTTGAGAAAACACTTTCATGAATTTCACCGTTCGTCTAGTGGTCCTTGGTTCGATGCAAGAGGGTCATTCCGATTCTACCATGCAATTCAAACGGGAATATCGGAATCTTATTTTAGGACCTTCCCGATAAGGTACTGAATTGAAACTTTGAAACACGTCATTGGCACTTATCTAACATTTTCATGCCATTGTCTCTCACGAACGGGTCCTGTGTTCGACGCCAGGAGGTCTTTCGCGCGAATTTTCGAAAATGGTTTTGAGTCCTTACTCGGAAGGATAGAACGGTGAAAATTTCGGAGGTTGGAGATGCTGTAGTTATCTATTGTACTAACTGAAGAAATACTACCAAAAGACCGAGAGTTCGACGGCATGTGGGTGCATAATTCTCCGGTATAAAATGCATGGCGTTAAATTTTAACAATTATTGTGAATATCCGATATCCAGGAATGATATAAAATGGAATGTACATAGAGGCATGTCATATGTTTCATATACGCTGTTCGTTGTTCCTCTGACGGTTCTTGCTTCGATGCCTGAGCGGCATTTCTATTCTACCATGTATTTCAAAGGAGTATAGCGTAATTTTTATTTAGGAACTTCCCGATAAGATATTGAATGAAAACATTGGCACAGGTCAGAATGGCACTTTTCTAAAAATGGCTCTCAAAAAATGGACAAAAGAATTTGCATCAAATTTTGTGTAAAAAATGGATTAAAGTGCTCCGAAACACTTAAAACGTAGACAGTGGCATACGGTGAGTCTACTCTTAGTAAAAAACGTTTATAAATGGTACAAGCTCTTCCAAGATAGCCGAGAAGATGCCAATGACGAACCTCGCTCTGGACGCCCTAGCACGTCAACAACAGATGAAAACGTTGAAGCAGTGAAGAAAATTGTTTTGGAAAATCGTCGAATCACTATCAGAGAAGTTACTGAGGATGTTGGCATATCGGTTGGCTCGTGCCATGAAATTTTTTCGAATATTTTGGGCATGAGACGTGTGCCAGCGAAGTTTGCTCCGAAACTGCTTAATTTTGACCAGAAGAATCGTCGCATGAGCATCGCTCAGGAGCTGCTTAATTATTATTATTATTATTATTACAAAAACCTTACAGATAGAGCATTGCTCTGGTGGCAAGGATACAACATGATACAACCATATAAGCAAACACACAAATATACATACATATACGCATAGGTAACCTGCTCACATATACACAAAAACATATATAATCCATGCCTCAATCATACATGAATCTGTCCTCCTTCACATACATCAGTCCAGTACATTTTCCTAGAACCCTTTTTTTAACCTTTTTTAAAGACACGCACACAAGAAGGGAATGGCTCAAATGAACTTTCAGGCAAAGCGTTCCACTGATCAATTGCTCTGTTGCAAAAAGAGAATTTTCCTACGTTAGTCCTCTGAGGGAGGGGTTTAATTTTATAGCTGTGATCCTTCCTACCGATGTACAGTGGCTTCTTAATTCTATCGCTAATAGATGCCCAGGCCGGCTTAGCGCAATATGCATTGTACAGATTACCTAGTCTATACATACTTCTTCTCATCTCTAACTTGTCCCACCCTAACTCTTCTAGCATTTTTGATACACTCGCAGACCTTTTAATGTTTCCTTTCACGTATCGCGCTGCGGTTCTCTGTACCATTTCGACCTGCTTTATATGTCCTTCTTGATGTGGATCCCATATTGAAGCTCCATACTCTAGTATTGGTCTGACTAAGGCATTGTACGCGATTTCCTTGGAGCTGGGACTACTCTCTCCTAATACCCTCATTATGAAGTGTAATGCCCTAAATGCCTTATTTACTACGCAGTTAATATGCGGCCCCCATTGAAGATCCTTCGTAAACGTTAGACCCAGATATTTACAATCATGATTCTCCAAAAGCACCTGATTATTAAAAATATAATCCCAGTGTAAAAGATTTCTGTCTCTGCTAAAACGGATTAGCTTCGTCTTCTCTACATTCACAAACATTTTATTGCATTCAGCCCAGCGAGCTATTTCATCCATGTCTGCTTGCAATAGACGGCAGTCATCTACACTATTCGTTTCTTTGTAAATTAAACAATCGTCCGCAAATAGCCTAATGTTACACTTAATATTTACTGAAATATCATTGATATATATTAAGAAGAGAAGAGCTCCAAGAATACTTCCCTGAGGGACCCCTGACGTTATTTTCACTTCACTAGATAATTTGTTACCGACTCTTACTCTTTGCGTACGTTGATAAAGGAAGCCTTCTATCCAACGAACTATTCTTCTGTCCATTCCCATCTCAGATATTTTCTTCATCAGCAGTCCATGATTTACCTTATCAAACGCTTTTGAGAAGTCTATCACTATTGCATCCATTTGTCTTCCCTTATCCATGGACTCCGCAATATCCTGCGTGAACGCTGCCAGTTGAGTGTCGCATGAATACTCCTTCCGGAAACCATGTTGCGCGTCAGTGAGCCATTTCTTCGAAACCCAGAAACCACGTATATAATTTGCTACTAATTTCTCCATTTGTTTGGAAACTACAGTAGTTAAACTTATTGGACGATAATCATTAGTATCTAAGCGAGAGCCACCCTTATGTATTGGGATAACTGTAGCACTTCTCCAATCACTCGGTACCATACTATTATTTAAGGAAATCGTAAATAACACCCTAAGATACGGAACAATTGCTTCTCCCCCTAATTTAAGTGTTTCGCCCTGTATGTCGTCCGGCCCAGAAGACTTGTGATTTCTAATTTCCCTTAAGTTCCTTAGGATCTCACTATCCCTTATTCTAAAATATTCAGAATTATTCTCAGGTATTGCTATAACACTCTTTGCATCGACGCCTGATGCATATTGGCTCAAAAACCACTCGTTAAGGGCTTCAGCCTTCGCAAGATCTTCATTTATCACTGCCCCGCCTAGGTTTAAATTTGCTATTCCTTCACGTCCTCCACGTCTCCTTCTAAGGTACTTACGAAGATTTCCCCATCCATTGTTTTTCAGGGATTTTTCAATAAAACTGTCTTTAGCTCTTCTTTTTTCCCGCAAAAGCTCCCTGTAAGTGTCTTTGTATTTCTTTAAATATTCCTCTCCCTTACGTTTCAGCTGGTATAGTTTTAGTGTCTTTTTCTTTAACTTCCTAACATTTCTAGTGTAATATTCAGGGTCTGGTTTATTGCTCAATAATTTTTTAGGAACGAACCTGTCCACCGCCTCTTTCAAAATTGTTTTAAAATTTTCCCATATCTGTTCTATACAATTTCCGTTACTCGCCCAGTCTTGGAAATTCTCTCTAAGATAATTCCTCATCCCCGGGATGTCTGCTTTACTAAATAGACGTATTATTTTCCTTTCCTTGGTTTCCCTATTTACTTCCCAAAGAATGTCCATGCGCACAGCATTGTGATCGCTAATACCCTCTACTACCTGAGTGTTTAACAGAAGGTCATTAGGTCTTATTAGGAATACGTCCAAGATATTTCCATTTCTTGTGGGAGCGCTTACTACCTGTGTAAGATCCCCCTGTCCTAAAAGGTTATTTATATATTTCTGACTCTCACCCCCCGCCGATGCAAGTCCCTCCCAGTCCGCATGAGGTAGATTCAGGTCACCTGCTATGACTAGTGGTCTATTGTTGCCTATTCCATCACTCACTATCTCCACTAACTTACTCATTATCCCGAGGTCTTGAAGAGGAGGTCGGTATGCCGCTATAATCTCAAGCTTTTTCCCTTTCTTATCCCTGATTTCTACTGAGAGTAACTCGTGATCTTGGTCTATTGCTTTTACGCTACTTTCTATCCCCTTGCTGACGCAAATACATACTCCTCCTCCTTTGGTGGATCTGTCCCTTCTGAAGGTATGATACGTGTTAGTAAAGATTTCACTATCGGATATTTCCTCCTTCAACCAAGTTTCAGTACACATTATTACATGCGGCTCATGAAGTTCAACCAAAGATTGAAATTCGAGAACCTTATTAACTAGGCTTCTACAGTTCACCTGTAAGAATCTCAGAACGCCGGTTGAGTCTATACCCATCTCTTTGACCTCTACTCTTTTACCCAATTCCTCACCATTCCTCAGTGCTACAGTTATACTCCTTTTCCCCTCCCCTTCTCCTCTCTTAATCACTTCACTTTTAGTATTGCATTGCGTAAAGTTCCAAAAAACTGCTCGTCTCTCGTCATTCCTTCGACTGCATCTCTATCAAGTGCATTATCACAACGGTCCTCCCACCTCATCTCAACTCTGTGCTCATCCCCCATGTCTATCTCCATCTTATTCACTTCGCCTCTCACACTTATCCGCTTTGCGTTAGAGCCACCTCCGACACCCGCATCTAGTTTCCCTTGAGGAACTGCACAACATCCAGTAACAACTTGCCAAACTTTCGACTACCTCGCCGATTTAAATGTAAGCCATCTCGCCCCAAATAACTTTTATTCAGCCACCCGTTAGGATCTACAAAATGCACTCCCTGATTTTGGCAAACCCAATCTTAACCGTTATTAATATAGTCCACTTCCTCGTTCGGAACATCCCTCCTCCTCAAGACACCACTGATCATGATCTTCGCTCTCTTGAACTTCTTTTTAGCAGTCGTGCATAAGTCATACACCAAGCCCACTACATGATCTGGCGTTTCGGCAGCCTTAATATTATTTGTCCCAACATGGAGGATTACTACATCCTCCTTCCTATCATCTTGAATTCCCATTAACTTTTTCTCCATCTGCTCAACTCTGATGCCAGGATAACACTCCACGTTAACACCCTTCCTTCTGCACTCGTCCCCTGCGTACCTTATCAATGAGTCTCCCAAAATCGTGCCCGTACTGTTTCCTCCCGGTTTCTCGTTCTCAAATCTGCCATCCATAGGAGCCATACATTCCTTTGTTGGTCCCTCTCCGCTTACAGCGTCACTGGGTTCCTCGGGAATCCCCTTCTTTAGTCTCTCGTTCTCACTCTCCAATCTTTTAACCTTTGCTTCCGCCGCTGCCAGCTCTCTCCTCAGGTCTGAAATCATGTGCTCCATATCCTTTAGTTTCTCCATCTCCGAGTCCCTGCCGCATCCACTGCACCTCAACTCGTCTCCACAGTCAGACTTAACGTTACCGCAACTCATATGATACCACTTCTCGCAGATCCTCCACTGCGCCCTGCTCCTGAGTTTTCTATTACACTTTGAGCACTTAATGGCTGCCATCCCGCTGTTCATACTTTCACCTTCGGAGCCCCCGTAGAATACGTCCTCTCCCTTCGAGTGCTCAAGGAAGACTCTTTAAATTTAAAATTTCAGGAATTAGGATTCACAAGCACGCTTATATATGCGGACAGAAGTATTTGCGCTTAATTTGAAGAAATGGGTGACTCACCGCGGAAAAATTCTATAACTTCCGGAAAATAAGTTTAAAATTCACCAAAAGAAGAAAACAGATATAGATTAAGATTACGAAAGACTACGTTAAAGAAAAAAGGAGAAAAAAAATTTTTCGGCAGATGGGCTCGAACCCGACAAAAATGACTTCGGAAGCAGCTACCATACCACTACGCGAGACGCTCCTCTGGCGCTACTCGCTACCCTTAGCATTATAAATTTGCTGATTTGCTTAAACTTTAAGTTCATTTTCCGTGAAAACTGTCACAGATAAAACCCAACTTTGGGGGTGATTCGTTAATATTGACTCGATATCTATCAAATTACCGAGTCTTACCACTTAGATCGCGTCCGACGGTGTACAGACTCCTTGTAAGTCTTATGATGGACAAAGAACATATTTATAATATGGCATTATATTTTACCCGATGATTTTACTAGTTTGGGTTCACAATCGACTTCAAGTTCTAGAATTTTGCGAAAAATAGGAAACTGGAAATTTTCGCAAAAATTGGTTATTTTGGACCCCCTGTATAATTCTAACGTGAAGGATCCAAGGTAAATGACCTCCATATTTGTATGCAGGATTTATTCATAATCAATCATGCGAAGTTTATTAGTCCGCACTCAAGGGAAGCGTTTTCGTATTTTCGGCCAGCTTTTTCCGATCCTAGCCCAAGGTGCGACGTTTTAATTTAAATATATTATTTTTTCTGTACAATTCCAACGGTTACTAATGATCTTAAACCTCTTCTAAAAAATGGATGGTATTGTAGTGAAGGTAATGGAGTTTGTTGAAGAAAGATATTTTCTTAAGACATTCGGAACCAAGAACTATCTAGAACTCAAACTCGTTACTACGAGAATCAATGCATACGAACCTAAATCAGGAAAGACCTAAGGCACTCAAAGTGTATTTTATTTCGATGGCTGAGATTTATAACTACCGAGATGCCGAATCATGAGATGATGGTTCTTTAGCGAATGACGTCACTTCCTGTGCAACATTAATCATGCAATAGAGAATTGCATCTCTGAGTCGATCTCTCACAGCATCCGCTCCAGATCCTGAGGGAATTGCGGAGATTGGATTCGGAGGAAGAAAACGTTGGTGGGAAAAAACGGGATTTCAACGGAGTGCAACTAATGAATATTTCATCATTTCATTTCTTTACTTAAGATTACTTTCGATGAATATGATACTATTGTGAACATTATTTTGCTATAATTAGCAACTGCAGATACGCAAGGCCTATAAAATATTTCTTTTATTGTATTAATTGTTTCTTGTGTTATGCAAACATTATTACTGGTATAATATAATTCTAAAAAAGTACCTTGATTATAGAAGTATAATAGAAGTATTGCCTGTATATTAATAAACAGGGTGTCTAATTAACGCGTATCAGAACTCCTACGAGGGGTTGGGATACACCCCGAAGACTTGGAATCATATAGCAATTCATGATCGGAAATGCTTTCCTTAGACGGTAGATGTTTCTAGCGTTCAAGCGTTCAAGCGTTCTTGCAAGGAATCTTCATTCAAAGCAAGGATGCTGAGGCAAATTATACGGAGATAGCCGATTTGTACTTGGCATACAGGGCTGCAGATAGCAGTGGACTAGCCGTACAGAGGTTGTACATGGAACAATATCCTATTAGGCGAGCTCAGAGCCATAACTCCTTAGCAAGAATGCACCGAAGGATAGCTAAAGTAAACTTTTCAAAGAGCTGCCATGCATTGGTCACGATAAGTGCTGACAATATAGAGAATGATCTACATCAGGTGACTAAGTTTGAGTGGGCTAGCTGTAGCGCACGCAGACGGCGTTTCCGCTCTCTGCAGCGTCTGGATGATTCTCAGAGTAATGCATCCGTATCATGTGTCTAAGCACTTCGACAGGGTGATTATGCACCTCGCATTGCTTTCTCCGATGGTATATTGCATCGTATGCTTTACGTAGCGTCTTTTTATTTCTGATGTTTCTACGCCACCGGGAAAGGTGAGCACTTCCGACCCTGCATTGCTGTATGATTCCAACGTTACTAGGGTGCACCCTACCTCTCCCAGAAGTTTTGAAACGTGGTACTGAGTATACATAAAGTGTTCTACCTTTCGGGAGGTTCATGCGCCCCCACTACCGTATTCAGTTCCCTCTCCTTCAATTCCTGGTAACTTATCCCACCCTTTAATTCGTCTAACAACTTCTGTCTTTGTCTTCCCCTCTCTCTTTTCCCTAGCATTCTTCCCTTGATCTCCATCTTCAATAGTCCCTCTCCTCTCGATATTTGACCCCTCCCATTTCTTTTGTCAATTTTAATTACTTCAATCATTACTCTTTTCTCCCCAACCATCTCTAGGACGTCCTCGTTTGTTTTTCAATCGACCCAACTTACTTTCTCCATTATACGCCATACCCACATCTCAAAAGCCTCCAATGTTTTGACACCCTCTTTTCTTAACGTCCACGTTTCACACCCGTACAACATTACACTCCACACCAAGGATTTTACCAATCTCTTCCTGATTCCTTTATCAAGTCCCTTTGTCATCAGCACCCTTCGCTTCATGAATGCTTCTTTCGCTAATGATATCCTTTTTTTAATTTCTGTCGAACATCCTTAGAAAGAAGGCTGCCCAAGTATGAAAACTGATCTACTTGTTCCCCATCCACCCTTATCGTTAACTTAGATTTCTTTCCCTACAATAACCTCATAATCTTAGTCTTTCTTACATTGATTTTCATCCCAAACTCCTTTGCTTTATCGTTTAGTGCTTTTACTAGGATTTGCAAACCCCTTTCAGAATCGCACATAATAGCTTTATTGTCTGCATATCTTACCGACTTCACAACTTCCCCACCAAACTTTATTCCCTTATCTATTTCATCCCATGCTTCTTTGATTATTTCTTCTGCATATAAGTTAAAAAAAGATGATGATAAAGGACAGCCTTGTCTTACTCCCCTCCCTAACTCTGCCCATTCCGATTCCCCATTAGCAGCTCTTACTCATGCGGTCTGATTTAAATACAAATTTTGCACTAAACGCCTATCTTTCCAATCCAACCCTATTTTTTAGTACCACCATCAGTTTTGGCCATTGAAGTCTATCGACGCACAATATCGCACACAATAGCATTATCGCCTGCATATCTTACTGACTTCACTACTTCCCCACTAAACTTTATTCCCTTATCTATTTCATCTCATGCTTTTTTGATCATATCTTCTGCATATATATTCTGTAACGGAATCAAGATAGTCTTGGTAAAATCCTCTGGCCACGTTCCTTCGTCGTAAATCCTCCTACACAAGTCATAGAATTGTTTTTTACCCTTTCCCCCCAGATTCTTAAGAAATTCTACTGGAATCACGTCTACACCCGTTGCTTTCTTACCTTTCATATCCCGCAGTGCTCTATCAAGTTCATCTAGTATACTCGGTCCGACATCGTCTTCCTCTACTTTTTGTATACTTTCTATCTGTATGTGGGTAGGCTTCATGTCTTTAGAATACAATTCTGCAACATACACTTTCCATCGTTCCCTTATGCTTGCTGGCTCCCTTAAGACGTTCCCCTGTTATCCCTAATAGTGGCCATTTTATTACTAATTTTATTCCCCGTTAATTGTTTCACTTTCCATGCCATCCAATTGTTTCACTTTCCTTTGCTTCTTTCATGTGTACCTCCTTTTGTTATGGTGTTGAAAGAGAGTGTTGGTGATACAGAGGTTATTCCTTTTGCAAAAATCTACCAGTTTTATCCGCCGTCGTTTCTATTTCCTAGTCCGAACTGTCCCACTTCGTCCCCATCTTTTCCCTGCACTACCACAGCATTTCAGTCCCCCATTACAATAAGGTTTTTATTGCCTTTCACCCTTCCAATAACCTCTTCTATTTTTTCATAGACTAAATCGATTTCTTCCTCACTGTAGTCGCTAGTAGGAAGGTACATACAATTGAACTATAACTTTGTTTATTGGTTCCGCCTTAATTTCTACAGACATTACCCGGTCGCTTATTAGTTAGGTGGCTATCACGGCATTTCCCGCTCAATTGTCCAACACTATAGCAACCCCTCTCTGGCTATCTTTTCCTCCACTGAATATGACTATCATATCATCTCTCCAGAAATCTCCCCCATCCTTCCACCTTACTTCGCATAGCCCCAGAATGTTAATGTTGGACCTCTTCATTTCTAACTTTACGTTTTCTAACTTCCCTTTCCTAAGCATCGTTCTCACGTTCTAGGTCCCTACCCTGGTTTCCTTGGTCACCTTCTTCTTTTCTTGTGTCGTTGTTGTGTAAGGATTTCGTAGAATGACGACCGGGATGGCCTTACCACCATCCCTGCCGGGCACGACACTCTCCCTAGTGGGCTGAATCCCGTTTTTGCCAGGGACAATATAATTATTGTGGCATATCATAATTATGCGATAGATAGTCGAGGTGGTCTCCCCTAGCCTTCCTCAACAGTGTTTTTAACGTGACACCATCACTCATATAGGCCGCCCCACTGCGGCACAGGCGCTTTTGCAGCTGCCTAACTGAGGTACAGACGCTGCGTGGATTACCTTTCGTCTGGCCCCAACCTATTGACCTTTCTGTCATGAGTGACCCTACCAGGAACAATGTTCCAGCCAGTATAGCTCTCTAGGTCATAGGAACACGCAAGCCTCTTTACCAAGTCATGGTGTAGTCCGTAGAAGGGGCATTTACTTTA
This sequence comes from Pachydiplax longipennis, assembly GCA_036926295.1. Lineage (NCBI taxonomy): Eukaryota > Metazoa > Arthropoda > Insecta > Odonata > Libellulidae > Pachydiplax > Pachydiplax longipennis. The sequence goes on from JAVFKF010000054.1 coordinate 2,528,623, forward strand.
TACCCACATGAACACATTTGGAATTGGAACAGATGGTAAATTATACTATTTGAGGATGAGGCAATTCCCACCATTTCCAATCGGATGAATAGATTGCTTGGTCGACCTTAACAACGTGTAAAAATGTTTATTAATCATCCCAATATTTCCAATGAACAGTGATTCCTTGTCACTATTTCGGAAGCAAGAAAATTTGTTATTTAGTGAGCGAAGACTACTTATTTAACTTCACCGCTTGGATTGTGGATCTGCAGCTATGTTGCTTTTGAGATTTTTATTTAGTCGACTTCTTCATTACATTTTCGACAACATAAATACTCTGCAAGCCGCCCTTCGGCAATAGGTGTAAGCACCGAAGGTTTGAGCTACTCTTTAGTTTATTATTGTCACGTGACCTTCGTAGAAAGAATAACCCTGAAAACGACTTATTCTAGCGTCTATTTCTCTTACTCATACTCTTATTCTCATTGTGATGCATTCGGTGAGTAAAGAGTCATTTCTGCTTTTCGTTTGTGACAATGACTAACTATTGTTTTATGAGGGAAGATACAGATGAAAATATATTTGCGATATTTGTTTGGGTCAAACTTTATGAATCCAATGCTCAAGCTTAAATATTTTTGCTTACTATCCCTTTTATGTTCATTACTTATATTTATCTCCATGTTGATTCTTAAAACAGAAAGGATTCACCTTGCAAAGATACAAAAGGAAGAGAAAATGAAACGGGAGAGGTGAATATTTTTGTGTGGAGGGCGTTTGCGGTTGGAGATGGCTACTTCGGTATTCATGAGTTCCTCGCCGATAAAACTAAGAAAGGTCCCCATTCCCACCAAAATCACGGACAATTCTAAAAACAAACATCACTCGTGTTTCTACCTTTCATTCCTTAAAAGTGGCATATCGACGTGAGGCAGGGGATTTCTCTGTTTACTTACGTAGTCTATTTATTTACTTACAAGTCGTCCTTCGCTATTAAATAAGAATTTAAGACGAGTCTTTCTCGTGAATTCCTATTACTCTTCCGAACTCATCCAGCATTTTCTTATCTTGTATTGTGTTATAAACCAGGAGATCTTTAAATATATAGTGAAATATATATGCACATCATCAAGCCTTGCACACACTATTCTTAATTGTGAATTATCAAAATGTATTTAATTCCGCTTCCAATGTTTGTTAAATATCTCAATTGCCTAATCAAAATAAGTAATATTAATTCAATGGTGAAAGCATTAATAACAGCGGAATTCCGTAATAGTTATTAGGATGAAAAGAATTTAGCAAATTTCAAAGAGGATATTTTATTTGCTACCGGTTTCAAATGTTCAATCTGGCGGAAATACATTATAAGTATTCCCTTATAGTTTGCAAATTATATTATCTCGAAATTATGGACATAATTCACCAATTTCATAATATTCGCAGGTTGTAGTAACAACTTTGCGCAGAATGTGAAAATAACGCGGAAGCACTTGCTAATGCTACTGTATAAGAAAACATTCTGATTTTAGCTTTAGCACGGGTTTATGGGAATTTATTCATACATGTTTAATAAACAGTGTGGAATATTACCAGTGTACTTCTTTTTTACCATAATGGCTTTCCACAAAGTTACGCCTGAGCATCTATATGTTCATATTGTGATGAAGTTTGAAAAACTAAATAACTATATTTTCAAAATATTCTTCGTTTGGAGCAATTTTTCACACTGTTTAATAAACAGTGTGGAAAATTACCAGTGTACTTCTTCTTTACCATGAACATATAGGTTACTTTTAGTTTTTCTGTTTACCACCGCCTGTTGGTGAACTTTGGAACTTTTGTTTACTGCATGACTAAAACTTTCCAGTCCCCACAAGTAGAATGCAACAATCAGTGCATTTGTATCACTATCATCAACTTGATGAACTATGAAGTTTGAAACCGGTCGCATTAAAGAATTTCTGGTGAAATTTATAATGTTATTATACTATAGTTCCTGTAACGGATTGCATAAAGTCGACGTTTCCACGATTCATTTGATTTAGGAAGTAGTTAAATTAAAAATAAAATGCGAAAATATGGAAAAAAGCAAATAAAACCCCTAAAGAATACGTAATTAAAATCACGGCAATGGATTTAGGTTCATTCATTTGGTATAATGCCTTATTCAACGGAATTGCACTAAAAGCGTGTTAAACGGAAATTTTAAGGGCAAGTTCAGAGTATATGCGCATTCCGAGAATATGAAAAATGAATAATTATCCGCGTGTCATCCCTACGTTTCCAAAGATCCATCAGGAGCTCGAAATGAGTAATAAGCTTTCCCATGCGGAAAATGGACACACAGGGCCAGTTAGATAAATGAGGGAGCTTCATTGATAGACTGCATTTCGTCTTATGGAATCACATTTGCTGCTCCGTATGAGAGAGACAAATTGATGATTCTATGAGGAGTACTTTACTCAAAATGTAATGCACTACACTATCGCTCTTGTTTGACGATCTTCAATCTGATGGGACACGTCAATTACTCGACTTTCAACTTCATCAAAGGATGTGTGGAACCTTTGGTTATATCACTTCGATTCTGAAAATAAAGACTTAATCCGCGTGCCCTCCTTTCCTAATAGATCACACTTCATTACCCTACGCCTCGACTTTACTAAGCGATCGTTCATTACCTCATCTCTGTAATAATCTATACTATCTCTTTCTCCTTCTGCAGATACTTTTCAGCACTAACACTCAACTTGAACGTAGTACTATATTATTTAATTTTTTATTATTATAATCTTTTCTCTTTTTACAAATTTGATAACTAATATTAGAGATGTATTTTTGTTTGTTCTTTCTCGTGATATCTCGTGATTTGTATTCTTTGATGTGTATTTTGACATTTCACTCTTATTGTTAACTTTCTGTTATATATTTCAATTTGTTACCGTTTACAATCCATCGTAAAAAGTCTCGTGCTGTTTAAGGGTTTTTATAAAAGAAATAAATATATATGCGAGGGCAAGATATGTTCGGTAGGTTATTCTACTGGTATTTGTAAGTAATTGTATTTGAGTGTATATATTAAAGCTGTACAGGTAATTAATTTTGGATTTTTCTCCGAATTCGATACTCAAATTATAAACATGTAATGCGAGACTTTAGGCAGATATACCGTTGGTTGGCCATCCCTGGTTTATAGGCTTAACTGCTTTAAATCAAGTGCCCACAATTTTCAAATCTAGCACACCTCTATCTTAGAAGAATTTCACGATTAGTACTTCTGCAGTTTTATTTTCTGCATTGCCTTTTTCTTCAATGTGCTATACTTCCGCAAATGTCTTCCTCAAACAAACATATTGCACTTCCATCTTTATTTTCATTCTATGACTTAATATTGCCAACACAACGAAGGTAATTTGACAAAAGAAAATAATTTCTGATAGCAAATAACGCAAACTGTATATAAGAGAAAAAAGAAGTAATGTTCTTTTGCATGGCTGTGAAAGATTTACTATTTCAGAGAAGAGAATCTGGAGTTGTTTTGGAAATCAATAAAGAGACCGAGCAAAGGATGAGAGAAGTTTTTGGAAAAGTTGAGCTAAAAGAGAAGTATTCTATTTAAATATTATTTTTGTGAATAGAGTGCTGGAATAGTGAGGAAGGGGTAAATAATGAGAGGCAGGTTAAGACTAAGGATATTATAAATATTAATAATCGTCTTTATTTCGGCGAAATTAAGATTAAATCTCTTCTATGTAACCCATGTTATAATCATGAGGTAGTAAACCGATTGTCTGGGGACTTAAGGACCTAAACAAACAAACGCTCGGATTGTTAATTCCGGACTATTAATGAAGAGAAATATAGAAAATAAAAAGAGCGTTTGAAAAAAGGGACGGAATATTAAATATAAACATTAAAATGGCAATAATAACATAAAAGTAGACCATATAACATAAATTCATATGCATTTGGATTATCAGATGACGGGTATGAATGCCTTCGGCTATAGACATTCGCTTAATAATCGATATGCATTAAGATATCTCCGTCATTGTCTTTATCTATTGTATTTCCTTGTAAAAAATTAATAAAAAGAGACTGGGGTAGATGAGATTTATTCATAACAATTCGCGATAAGTAACAGAAGAGGAGTTAGGGTTGAGCGTTAAGAAGACGTGGATGATTCTCCCTAAGGGGAGTGTCTTTTCATAAAGAATAGAATGACGGAATAACGAACCAAGGTTTCTTTGAGGGACCGAGGATCGACTTACCTGTGGCAACATTTCCCGTAAAGATAAAGGAGGAATTATCGAAGGATAAACACTCAGCTACCACAGAGCACCAAACGCACGATCAAATATTCATCACACAAATCCCGAAATCGTCTGTCCTTTCTTTTCTATTTATACATCTATGAAAGCACCAAATCCACTCTCTGTTTTCGTATGTCTGCCTCAAGATGTTTTTATCCTTTAGGTAAACTGTGTTTATTTGAAAAATCCTGGTCTTCGCTGTGACATCGGTTCTCGCTAATATTCCTTCGTTTAGATTCCATTATTTTTATTTAAGAGATACTTAGATGTTTTGCCTAATAAAACATCCAAGTATCTTTTAATATAATCAGAATTACAGCAAAGATTGTAAATGCAGGTCTTTCTTTACGAAGTGGGGTATTTTAACAATGCCTTCAGCATATATCTACGCTTATGCTGTCCAAGTTCATTCAGAAATAGATAAATATGATAAACGGGAAGATAATCATGAATATCTTACAAGAGGAAGATTTATCTTGAGAGCTCCATCGCATCGATATCGAATAATCGGGAGACTTTGCGGGCAAGGATCGAATAGCTTGAGAGAATGTTCCGGCGGGATAGCTCAACGGATAGAGCACCCAACCGGCAATTTGAGTTCGATTTCCGGTCCTGTGTCAGACTTTTTTCAAGTCTATTCTTCCTTGGGATTATCAAATTAATTTAGGGGTAACATTATCTTTTTTGTTCTCTACTTGAAAAAGATGAAGGCAATGTTCGTAAATGTTATCAAATTGTGTAAATTATTGTAAATTTCACTACATTAGAAAGTGGAGACGTTTATTGCGTGGTCATTTATTCGTTTGTGCATTTATTCTACAGTTGTCCATATTATAAAAGCATCACGGTTCGTGGTTCGAAATTAAGTCCTTATCACGAGATAACAATTATATATAATACAATAATAATGGAGTACGAGAAGTTCGTATGTTGAGCGGTTCGTAAGGCAAGGTCTCACTATTATTTTCTTTAGTGTGTAGGAATTCAGAATACTTCAACTTACTATATATTCATATCTGTAGGCGAATTCAGCCCTAAAGAGACCACCTTTTGAAAACAAACGCTAACTATCATGTCCTAACCAGGATTCGAACCCGGGAAAGATCCCAAGAGAGGTCGAAGAGAGCATTTTTAATTGGGTCCTGATTTTTGGCAAGAGGAACGGATTCGCACCTGAGGCTGATTATTTTTTTCTTTTCGCCGAAAATTCCAAAATTTTGACGAATTCCTTCGCATCACTCCCGATACAAGAAAAAAGGAAATTCCAAAAATACATTGGTCCGTTGGGGATGGCTGTTTGCGTGCGCCAAAAAACTTTCTTTCGTCAACTGTTTTGTCCACTTCCTTACACCTGTGTCGGCCATGAATCAACGCCTTTTTATGCTCCTCATTCGGCGACCTTTTCTCTTCGAAGGAGATTTAAAGGTGAAAAAGGCCGCTAAAGTTTGAAATATGCCCTATTACCATGGACTCGAAAATGTGAGGGAAAACCGCAGGTTATCGTAAGAGGTGTAATATTTCAGCCGAAAGACTTTGGAGTCTCAGTTTAGAAAAGTCCGCGGCGAGTAAAGAACGTACTTTTTCGTCGAAGGTGGAAACGGAGGGGGAAAAGTTTGCTCGATTGATTTCATATCCTCCGAATTGTTCCTGGAAATTGGAGCGAAGGAAAAATGCGTTTCTGAAATGAATGAGATGGTCGTTACGAAGCATCGTTATTTATATTTTAGAGAAAACTGCCAAAAGTTGAAATATTCCAGCGTAACTAAGGTATTTTCAACGACGCGTGATTCAAGGCCCATATCAGAAATACAGTAAGATCCAGATACACTTCAATGTAGTTTTAAATATACCACCGGCCTCACCATGCTCATCAAAATGATTATATTGACTCTTTTCTTTGTTTGTTTAGCGAATTTTATGTCGAAGTCCCCACCGATACCTTCCGTGGCGATACTACAATCCATCAAATCAGCGCTATTGATGACATATTTAACCCTTAATTAGTCATATTGACCCTACCGGTTTTATTTCGTTAACAGAATGATGTAGTTTTCAGTCATTCTTCTATTCAGTCTGTATTTCTTATCCTCTTATCACTAAGTAAGCTTTGATTTGCAAAATGATTTTACTCTGAAACAGACATTCTTAATAAAAATATATTAAATTTCACAGAATCAGGCGGGGTATTGTGGTAATCCATGATGGAAAAGAAAGGTTTGTACTTTTACCACAGTTTTATTTTAACAAAAACACACACGACAGTATCCTGAAAATATTCGCTCATTCCATTTTATGCATAATGACCCAAAGTGGGCGGGTGGCTTTTTGGGTGGGATCAGTTAACTTAGAATTTTAATTTTATAGAAATTCTAAGTGAATTTATCCTGATAATTGAGTTAAAGGAGCCAATCCTGGTCTTGTTCATCCTTTTCACTTCCACCTATCCTTCTTGATTGAATTCAGTGCCTCTATTACCGCAATTTTTAATACCAAAATCCGCACAAGGCAAAATAAATCACAAATTACGTGTGCGTAGAATGGAAATTTAACGACGGAAACAAAATCCTCCTTCATTTCAAGTCCCTGCGAGATGCTCATTGTTGCAAAAAACGGGCAGCTCATCATCCCCATAGCAACGAGGAAATAAAAAACAATGTCGACGACGGAGGAGGAAATAAAGAAGATATTTTTCGAAAGAAATATCGGATTCTGGAAGGGCTATCGATTGTTCATCGAAGCCATTTCAAAAAGTAAATACAACGATGAGGAGTATTATCTCGAGGAACCTTCCTTAATGTGCGTCGGACTGGATTTCCTCCTCTTCTTTATTTATGTTTTCCATACACTTCTTTCATCGTTCTCATTAGTTTCCGGTCTGTCCGGATTTTTCTTCTGCAGCACCAATTCTCCGTTGCTTCTCTTGTATCGTAACACGTACATAATGGACTAAATCTAACTTGATTAAAAATGTAAATCTTTTATGTGTATAAATATGATCCTTCTAATGCCAATATGCCAAATAGAAAAACGAAACGTATTTTTTCTTAGCAATTCCGGTTTAAGCCATTTTTTTATATATGAATAAATATTAGTTATTGTATGCGTAGCCGACGAAGTCACTGTGGTTTGGGGGATGCATAACGTTGGGCATTAGTCGAAAATTTAATGAGGAAAACTTTTTTGATTAATATTTTCATGGATAAACCAATTATAAAGTCAATCAGCAATTTTGGGGTTTAATCTTTGTATAAACAAATAATAGATCGAGATTCTTCTTTATAAATTGTATTTCATTGTTCTCGGAAAGATTCAGGGAATAACAAGAACCGCCCGTGTTGGAAGTTATTTTGGTAAAGTTTTCTAAACTAATTCGCTGATGCACAAGATAAATAATTATGCTTTTAATAAATCAAAGTTCGATACCAAAAGATAACGATTTCAATAGCAACTTGAGAAGCTATTTTCCGAAGTTATACAGAAAACATTGCTACGGAGGGTATTTTAGAGTGAAAACTTGTAAGAAACATTCATAACGAATCCATTCGTTTGTAGACCCTTCTTCGACACAGTGGCTCCTCATCCTCCTCCAGTTAAACTGGTGTTCTCGTGGGGTTCTTATTTCTGACGGCGCCATTCTTCTCTTTCACCACGCTCCATGTATCTCTCAAGATTTATTCCATTGACGAAACCGTAAAAATGTGCCCCTTAATTCCCCCAGGAATCGCTAATCGTATCAATTGAGATTACTTTAAGTTTCGATATCCTCAGCATTCCAGCCAATTTTACATTTACATATAGACCCTGCAAACCGACACTGGCGCATGGCAGGGGGTGTGAAACACCGATCCTCCGATATAGGCAAAAGATCGGAAATAGTTTACATTAATCTTCTCTATCTGGGAAAAGTAGTCTAGTCATTGTAGAGTGAAAAATTACCAAAATTAAATAATATAAAAGTTAACTACAGAGAGCCTAAATAACTATAAAAAAACTTCCCTTTTGTTTTCTGATACAGTAAAAACCAAAGCTTGTAATATCCTGGTGGTAACTCTATCCCTCTTGTAACTCGGATTTCATTCAGTTCTCTATAAAGTTTCTAAACAACGTTTTACTATAGTTTTCAAGGTATTTGCAGAATCCATAAAATGGCACTATTCATTAATAATAGCCATATTTTAGGGACTGTAAGGCGGAATGGAGCATTTGCAATCAAACGGCGACCAATAATAATTTTATTATTGAAATGATAAATACTTCATGTAGTTAAGTGACTTCTTCACGGGCTGTTTTTCTCTTCAGCAATGAATTTTATGCATATTGTGTAAGTCTACATAATACGTTTGGAGTATAGAATATATGACTTGGATGATTATAAAATATGAACTATGTCCATTATCGATTCCAATTTATATATGAACAGCAGTCCTTTATTCTTTCCGTGTTGCTAAAATTGGATTTTCTATGGCATGCATTTTTACATATTTTCTAAAAAATACAAATTGTCACTCCCACGGTTAACAGTAGGTCTAAACTTTGCGCATAGGGCCTGTAATAGCTTAAACCCGCCGCTGCATGAAGGGATGATGAAGCAATGGATCAAATTGACTTTAATGTATTCCATGAGAAGAGAAAGGATATGTATGCGATGGAGGCATAGAAAGCGATGTGAAAATGTCATGCAGATATGACATCTTTCCTTGGGACGATACTGTCTCGGATTACAAAGGGAAATTGGTTTTGCATCCTACGTACATCATGAAGTTCTCTAGCAAATGTTTCTCAGGGGAGATTAATATCGCAAGGATTTGATAGTTTCAAAATTCCGTCAGGGAAATCAACGAGTAAGAAATATCAACAAATCAACTTATTTAATTTCAAAGATATATAATCTACTTCTTATATTTTTAACAACTTCATGTATAACTTTGAAATAAGCAAGAATAAGCTTGAAAGCTGAGAAATTAACCAAATCCTAAGCAACAGCATTTGGCCATAGCAGCTATAGAATCGCTCTTGCCGTAGCAACCATTACAGTTGCTGAAACTACCATGACGAAAATGGATCCATTTGAGATATCCTCCTGGATAGCCATGATCTATTCATCTCTCTATGTCTTCATTGAGATGTTACTCGCCCTTATCCTTATTTTAAGGGCTTCAATAGGATTCCAAGGCAAGAATTTCTAACTTCTTAAATAAGTGCTCTCGATGTAATAATTCGGACCTACGACGTCCAGGATCACAATTTCAATTTCGAATCTTAAAACATGAATTATTCTATTTGATATTCGTAATTGAATAGAATGAACTTACAATAAAACTTATTATTTTTGGAATATAGACCTCCTCGACATGCATTGTCTGGAAGAAACCAGTCGAGTACTTGGATTTATAGAAAAACAAGAAGTGGCAAAGTTTATTGGAAATATCAAGTGAGTTCTTTTGTACACTAATAGAAATAGATAAATAGGAAAGGTTTGCTTGCAATATTGAATGTATCTTCCGAAAACAGAAGCATTACAGCTTCACGTGAAAAATAATCTTATAAAATAGATAAATGTAATGAATTTAATGAAAATTACCATTGAGTACGTTTATTCCTAAGTAAGAGTCACACTATTCAGGTATTATTTCATAAGCATTAGTTAGTGAAGACAAGTGAGATGTAAATATATGAATATATTCAGAGATAAAGTTTGCAGTCTATATAACGCATGTGCTCCTTCAGAAGAAATGCAACAGTCTTTTAAAACCATCTAATACAAAAGTAATTTAATAAATTATGGTGACATATCAAAGAGACTATCTTTCTTATTATTTACTTGCTAGGCTTCTCCCGAACCAACCGAGCTTAATAAAGAAGCATTACTTCTAGTAAAAGATAGCTGCGATTATCTGAAGAAACCTAGCAGTTCCTACTGTAAGCGAGGTTTACTCTCATTTTCTCTTTTGGGAATTTCATCATTGTGAGCATAGATGTAGTGAAATCTTTTTCTTCTAGTTGATTCAGATAGCTGCCGGTCTTATTCTGGAATCAGTGGTTATGAAGCGAGCGCCGAAGAGTCTTCGGAGAGTCTTTCATATTGATTTAGTTTCAATTTTATTTTTATTAATCTAATCAAAATTATATAAATTCAAGATTATATGTTCAAAGAATATTTCGGCTTTGTATTAGAACCTTTTCTTCTTATTTGTAGTTTTATTCAATAAAGTTCTTCGATGGTAGAAGTTGTTAAAATTCAGTAGTGGGAAAGGCTAGATACTTTGAACATTCGAAATAGTCGCTCTCGAAGAAGTTAAAGACTTATCATTGGATTTTTAGAAATCAGAGACTTTTATCATTGAAAATATGTAGAAATCAGAGATCTTTGAGTATCCGAAAATATCGTTAATATATCCATCCGACAAGAGAGATGACAAATGAGATGCTAATAACCATCCGAGTGTATTCATTTTGCGAATCTTTCGCTATAAATTCTTCTCCTTTTGCCTGCCTTTTGTATGCAATTATGCTGAACTGATCTGAGACAGCACTCAAGCGTGTTTTTACGCCCATCATTTTCCTTCATTTGGATACATTTTTGAGACTTTATATCGAATAATTAAAGATTAAAATTTCTAAATATGATCAGTAAGAGGCTCGAAATGCTATCCAGACTGCCGATATGCCGGTGATTGTACTGTGCTAAGTCCTCGAAATGATCAAAGAGGCCGCGGCTTTTTTCTCCGAATCTTCTGAAAAGCAATTAACTTTAACTAACTAACTTTTAAAAACTTTAACTCGCTTAGCCTTCCGTTTATATTTTAGTATTCACCTTATTTCTTTCATCAAAATTAAAAATTGGGATTAAAACAGTTAAAATACATTCCTAATCAGAATTACATGTCATAATCAGGATTATATGTTTTAGCAATGTTTCGGAATGTATTAGCACATTTTCGTTCGCCTTATATTTTTAATTAATAAAGTTCTTCAATAATGAAAGTGCTGCAACATTTAAGAAAGAGCATGGAGCTGTAGCAGAAGTTGCAGGGTACTGATCACTATTCTAACATAACTTGAATGGTTTAATGTTCGATAACGTTTGTATGGGTTTCTGCGATATTTCTTCTCATATTGTGCAATTTTGTTTGGGATATTTGGAAAATTTAGTTATTTAGTCTTCAAAATTCATCGCCACATGTTCGTGTAAACTATTGCCATTAAAGGGAATATGGCATACTCGTCAGTAAATCACCGCTGTGAGCTTGACGAATGATCTAGGCATCAAACTGCCTTACTTTCGGCTTTCTCAACTGATTTATGTGATTTTGACGTGCGAAACAGTGTCTGCAGCGACCACTGCCATCGGCGATTAGCGCTTCTCACACACAATGCTGATGTTTGGCTTACGTTGCATACACACCTGCGAAACCAAAAACTAATTTTTTGAGAAATGTCGCTGGTTTTACCTTTTCACTCTAAAAATGAATGAACACAATGTTTTTATTGGACCTCTCTTACACAATGGTCGTAAACAATTTTTGAACGTGCATTCCATTGTTCTCTTTTAAACAGTATAATATGCCTACCGTCTCAATAACGTAATTTTGTCGTTATGGAATTAATTTTAGAAATATTATTGATAAAAATTATGTTTTTCGATGCAATTGATTTACATAATACAACCATCCTAAATTCGACACTATCCATTTTCATAACATACAGCGTGTCTCAGTATTTCTAGTCAGTGTTAATGGATTATGTGGCAATGAAATCTTTATTCTCGGTATAGACTCATTCCAGGTCTTCTCTATGTGATGTTCTTTGATCTGACAGTTAAAATGAGTTCTTACATTAGAAAATGTCAACTGCATTTTTCAGCTATCAATCTGACTAGAAAAAGTGGAAGGTAGTATACTCAGCGCCTTAATAATTTCTAATCGGCTACTAGTCGGGTCAGGTAAGGATTGGTTGACGACCAGTGATCTAACCAAACATACCTCTACGCTACTTCACATAAAATTATAGGAATTATGATTAGCAGTTTAATTTTGGTTAGAAATGGACTTTAATGAAACGTGCTATATTAATTTCATGTATTGAATTGAAATGCAAAACTGAAAATAGTAAAGAAAAGAAAATTTTCCATCACTTGGAAGTTTATTCTGTTTTGGATCTGATTCCATTTCGGCAAATTTCAATTCGGTTCAACACTTTTAGAGCGAAAAGAAAGATAATTCGATTCGAAATATCTAATATTCGCAAACCTCTACTATATGGGTAAAAAGAAGTGTTTAAAGAACTTCCAAGGGACGTCAGGATATTGCGTTCGAAGTCATGCAACGCCTTGATTCAATAGCCGGCTCTGGGCATCGGAATATAAATCACCGAGCAATAGGATAAAAATTGGCTTCCATGAATAAAATTGAGAAGAATATGGAATGGAGAGGAGAATTTACAGCCAATACTTCATCTGAACACAATTACGTTCCCCTTCCACATTTGAGCCTCTCAAAATTTTGACCGAGAAAAATGAGTTGATCTGCTTGCAGCATCCCGATTGGTCCATTGTAATGCCTCCCCCTTCGTGGACATATATTTGCGGGCAGATTCATGGGCCTTCGAATTGGGTGGACTCAATTCGGCTCAAATCAAGGTGCCTCACGAAGATACATTCAATGCTGATATATGTTTATGATATTCCAAAGGTAGTATGTATTTCTTCCAATAACGGTTGTAACTGCATTATAAATCCAAGATTAAAATATAATAATCGAAGATTAAAATACATTAGAGCTCGGACAGCTATCAGAATCTTTTCAGCATACTTAATTTTTGTGAAAAACAAACAAGTAGTCATTAAGAAAAATATCGTAACTAGGAATATAGCAAAATGCATAATGTAAAATTAAAAGTAGAGTGGTCGTGCTCTAAGGATGCGCCTGACCTCGACGAGTCCATTCTGCACAAATGGGGAAGAAAAGACAACTTTTCTGCCGGCGAAAACCCTACGTTAGCTTCCCTTCCACTTTCCTCTTCCAGTTTCTTGAAGACTCCTTTACAAGGGAATTTAAAACAATCTGAGATACGAAATTTGTTTCCAATAAAATGGTGTGATTGACGCCCCTCTCACAAGATGACTGCATCTGTTTTTCAGTTATGTTGTCAGAGTTAATTCCTTTCTCTAGCTTGTACTGTCATGGATATCAGAGGATCCGATGTTAGAAGCAATCTTCGAAGCAGGTCTTCAATGGTAATATTACTTGTTAGAAATATTACCTCCGAACTTTTTCAACTACTGAAACATGGAATGCCGGAGGAAGCACAAGAAGACAGTTATACTTCTACTGAGTGAGGGAAGTAAAAAAAAACATTTGAATAAATATTAATTAAAATAATTTTAATAAATATTTCCAACAAAATGGTCTTATGCTGTAATTGAGACCCCTATAACAACATTGATGCATCCGTTTTCATGAAAGTACCATTCTTGCCACCTTTTGGTGAATTTCAGGAGATTTATACGCACTTTCAGTTCGGTTCAATGATTTTAGTGTTATCAATCAAAATAGCAAGGTGAAATACATAATGTCCTCAAAAAATCAATATTCTAAATTTATCGAGTATGATCCTCCAAAATTTTTAATTCTAACGTCAATAAGTAACATGGTGAATATAACTGACATTAAATATTCAGCATCTCTATAGAATAGAATATTATTTAGTCTATAGACAGCATATGATATATAGTTATAGGATAGTTAAAAATAGTACTATAGTACACATTGTACAGTTGCATAGGATATGTTCAAAATAAAATCATAAAAAATGCATAAGGTTTACCCAAACAAATCGAGAGAAGTAATATTTTTATTGAGCGTGGCAGTGTATTTAATGTAAATTAACGTAGACCTCGTGAACAAATTTTAAGATTTAGATTTATGGTATGGAAATCATTTAATCTCCAGTATAAAGACTATGATAGTCACCATTATTCTCAGACATACAAATCTTTTGACTTGCAAAAGTCACTACATTAAAGATATTAATGGAGGGAACTGTTATCATGCCTATTTTTTTTAAAGAATGTTTTACAACAAGCTCGATAGGGAGCATTTAAATTGAGCGAATATTTTTTCTTAACTTTCTGAACATCAAGTACTTAAGGGGGTCATCCATACGAAGTGGTCCAGAAAAAATAATTGGTTGCTCGACCATCCACAAAATTCAACTTTTGACCAATAACTTTAAGGTGTTAAAAAATGTTTAAGAAATACATATAGTTTGGTAATTACGGTTTTATTTCATAGGACAGAGTGTACTAAAATCAATGCAGATTATTTTAAAGTCCTGAGGTAGCACATTGCTGAATAATTGAAGAATTTGTAGATACCTGCAAACACGAAAAACCGCTTGCGGCCAGGTACACAAATGGCCGCCATCTCCAAATAGTATACTTTAAAAATATTTAAAAAATACTTTTGAGCTCTCTAAAATAAAGGATATCTACACATCGAATATCAATTTTTTCTGAGTTGGTCGAGCAACCAGTGTTGGACCACTTGGTATGGATTGACCCAAGGGCGTTGGAAAACTCTCAGAAAAAGCCGTTTTAGGCCGTTGGCTTTTCCCTCGTCATGACGGCCTACTAATAGATAGAAGAATTCTGATTTTACCATTCGACGCTTGAGAGATGTGGCTATGTTACACATCTCTTATTGAATACATATTGCAAACCACTTTTGAGAAAAAATTAATAAACATACCGAATTTTGGTGATTTTCGTCAGGCTGCTACTTGGCTATAAGATGCGTTAGTGAAATAGCTTTCGTATACAACGAAGTTCCATCCTTTATCTTCCAATTCAGATATTACTAAAATACGACATCTTCATGAAATCTAAGTAATCAGGGAAATAGCGGAGCATGTTCAGAGCTTTTTTTGTAGGCAAAAAGCAAAACTATAGATTGGCGCTGCCCGCAGTTGTGTCCCCATACCATCTTTCCCCACCTCCAACCGTGGCGCTCAGAAATCGGGGCGAGGCGAAGAAGTAAGTAGACACTGTGTGGAAGGATTACATTGTCGTAATCTTAAATAGAAAGAAACATCTGACAAAAGAGAGTTTGGCTCTCCATTTTTGCGGAATCTATCTAGCTTTACAAGGAGGAATCCCCTAAGTGATATTAGGGGACGGAGAGGAGGAAAAAGTGAAGCAAGCTTTGGCTTCGTAGGCCTGGGTTCGAAAGATAAGAACCAATTTCTTGTAATTGATTATGCAAAAATTTGTACTCAAAATATATGGAAGTTGATGGCCCAGCGGTAACTTCGATGGCTATGGTATGTACTTGTTTCAGTTCTTTTAGATTGAATTTTTTCTCAATTTTCAACCCTTATCTTTTAGAAATTAATGGTGCTGTGATAGTTACGACTACTGTAATTGATTACGTCTTGTTTTTCATGTTTTTTTTTTTAGCTGGGCGAGGATTCGTGAATGCGAAAAAATCTTATTCTTTGGTAATCTTCTGTGCTAAAATTTAGAATCTCATGCCTGTGGTCCCGCTACCATCGGCTATGTGTTTTCATAGAGATCTTTCGCACGTGCAACGGTTGCTCTTTGGGAGGATTAAAGACATGGACACGTGATGGGTTTCTTTGAGCGTGTTTTCCACAAGGGACTAATAGACAAAGAAATAGCCCAGCATTGACCGTCGGAAGGCAACTCAAACGTAGTCCCTGTCCGAAATTCTACGCCTCCGAGACTGCAACAACCTAACGGAATGCCCTTCCAAGCATCGATTTTTTTGTGTTTATAATTATGAATATTCTGTTATTTATATTTTAATTAGGATTGTACTAATTTGACGAAATTTTTAATTCCTATTTCACGCTCTTGTCACTCCCTTTATCTGTGGGTATTTTCCCCCGCAGTGGGATTTTTCTGTTCTTTAATCTTCAGTTGAGAAGATTTTCCCCACCAACCCATTATCTGTAGTGTTTTTCTTTAAACATTTTCATAAACGTTGTCAAAATCGAAGTTAATTGGAAGAGAGGACAACTTGGGTCTAACCTCGCCTCGACTGAATTCATTCATTTATTCAAATGTTTCCGATAATATGTAATAAATATGTAAATAATATTGAATCTTATATGATAATCACCGTTGTGCATATATTTATATCCTTATATACGAGTATACCTGTATATAGCTCCTCATAAATGACGGAAATGAAGTTAATAAAAAATTTATCACTGCCTCGCACTTCCAAATTACCAAAAATAAAATAATACCTCTACTTACTATCAATAAACTATCAATACTAATAAAATAACTCCTCTACTCACTATCTACTTAAATATCAATCGAGATAAAAACTGAAACTATAAATAAAAACGGAATTTATTATTTAAATTTTATTCACAATATACAGTTTTAAGTTATATAGAGCATAGAAGGCTATATTATTTGTGAATATATATTGCTGAACTTCCATTTCTTAATTTTACTTTTACTTTGGAAATCTAAATTTAGCAATATATATTTACAAATAATATAACCTTCTATACTGTGGATTCTTTTAAAAATTATCATTTAAAATTAAATGCGCTATACTGCAAATAATATTTCTTGGTCACCTGATAATTAAGTGATATAGGTAAAAGACTGATTCTTACGTATTAGGTTTAATGAAATTTTATGAAATTACATTTTCGCTTTCCGATCATACTTATAGCTTTAGTGTTTTCATTGCTGTTATTTAAAATTTGAGAGGGATGGTTTTTATTTTTTTTTAATTAAGAAGGTTTAACCAGATATTTATGCATATTTTATAAGTTTAATTTGGTCTCGTCATTTTTCACGGGGTAATTCACTAGTAAATAATAAACATTACACATCCTCATAGGCGAACTACAACGTTGCATCTCGAGAAACTATTGTCCGCTTCAAGATTCCAGTCAGTACGTATGGAGGGCTTACGGGGGAAAAACTCGATGTAATTTGCTGTAAACGAAGAAGTTAGCCTAGCGCCGCACACTGGGCTAGAATCGAAAAAAGCTGGCTAAAAATACGAAAACGCTTTTCTTGAGTGCGGACCTCGAAACTTCGCATGATTGATTATGAATTAATCCTGCATACAAATATGGAGGTCATCTACGTTGGATCCTTCACATTAAAATTATACAGGGGGTCCAAAATAACCAATCTTTGCGAAAATTTCCAGTTTCCGATTTTTCGCAAAATTCTACAACTTCAAGTCGATTGTGAACCCAAACTAGGAAAATCATCGGGTAAAATATGATGCCATATTATAAATATGTTCTTTGTCCATCATAAGACTTGGTTTCAATGATCTCTGTGGAATATTTTTACCTTAAAAAATGGCGGACCCCTATTTTAGAACAAATTTTTACCTAAAGTGAGGAAAATAGTAGATTGAGACACCATGTGACACGGGATTATTTGCACCTCGATAAGCTACAAACCTTTCTTAATGGGAATCTGAAATAAAATCTTGCCCCAATAATACGTAATTTTACTTTTCGACAACCCTAAAAGGGCAAAATCCGCGCGGCGGAGCACCGTCCTCCGTTACGCTCTCGTTTTTTGAGAGGAACAATGAACCAATACGTTTCTGATTCGTTCTTTTTGTATATTTTAAGCATTATTATACTTCGTACATATCTTAGATATCAATATTCATTAGAAAGTCACCAGATCTTGTAGGGTGATAATTGAAAAAAATTAAATGGGCTATGCTTTAAAGCATAATACCGCGTAAGCGATATTAATATCATATATTAATTTACTTTCGTGCGATAATGCTAAATTTCTGGCATATATGCATATAGTGGTGGCATATAGTATCATGGATATAAGCGGACATCTCAGCTGTAGCACAGCAATAATCTTTGAACGCTATTTCATTTAGTGGAAAACCACTTGAAATTGCCTTCAAAATATTGGCGAATCTTTTTATGAGATCTTCGTCAATTGTTTTTTAGGAAATGTTTAATTAAAATAGCATTGGGAAACGGTAGTTTACGAAAAAAATTAATAATATAAACAAATCATATACATAACTCTTATCTTTGTGAGTGGAAATTCCATCCTTATCTATTTCAGTGTCCTGATTTTTACATTTAATAAAAGATTACGCATTAATAAAAATAAATTCAACTTCGCACTTGTTATTTCAGCTGCTAGATACGGACTTTTAAAGAAACGCCTTGATGTATTTCCATAATTTGTGGACCCACATCCTAGTTTAGGTACATCTACAATCAGTTTTCTAAACTCTTTATGTACATGAGATTTTATCTCCTCAAATAGTAATTTGTGATTACCTCGAGCCTACCTAAGAATATTAAGATAAATTCAATGGCTACGTCTTATGACATAACATCATACTCATCAATATGGTACTCTCACCTACAGTTGCTTAAAGGTAAGTCGGAAAGATATGTAATAAACACTCAAAAAATCTAATGCAGGCATGCAGCGTAGAAATGCCATAGGACAAATTTTCTGCGTCCACGTTTCGATTACTAATCGCCGATAGATCGTTCATCTCCGAAAATTTCGCTCCGCAAACGTAGCATTTCATAATACATGCAGGATAAAGGGAGTAGAAAGCACTCAAACAATGTGAGCACATTTTAAAACGATCAGAAAATACATCATATTTACCACTCTCGCTCTTTTTAAGGAGTGACGGGAGGTGCATCCGTTGCATTGGAGTAATAATCAAATAATTTTCGATACACGGCCAACTCCACCCCCGCCCCATCCTTCCCGCATGCATTTTGCGTCAGATCACCCCTTTTTTCGCTTTATGCTAGGTTTTTAAGGTTCAAGGTCAAAACTGTGCTGGAACTCTTAAATTCCCTTTACTCCCATTTACAAGGTGAGGGAATGAAGGAGCAGCCACCCGAAAAGACCCGGGTTTGAATCTACGCCCGATTTATTCACTTTTTAATCTGAAATTTATTGGTTGTTATTGCATTCGGTCAAAGAGTTGAAGATATATTGAGGGGCCCTTAGTTAGATTTTGGAAATTACGTAAATTTCTTCGGACTTGGGAGCACAGCTCCTTAATACGAGAGTACCTTAACTTCAAATTCGTAAGGATGGTAATCACTATTCCTAGATAACTGAATAAGTGGAACATTCTCTCCTTCGTAATTCCAGCGTTTCTGATTATTCGGATGGAATTTATCAGTTCGCTGATATAGCTCTTTTAATTAAAACTTTGGGTCATTTGCATTTTTACTGGAGTCCTTTTCAAGTCCGTTCAATCGATTTCATACGTGCTCCAAAAATTTTTCTTAATGTGGAAATTGTAAACTCTAGAAAAATACTACTTAATATTTCCGTTTTTAGCGATGTCCCTGGTCCTTAACTCAAGAAAGAGTACATTAATTGGCAAACTTTGGAAGATTTGTTTGAACATAGCTGCGATTTATCCTTCGTTAACTTAAAAAGAGTATATCTGATGTAGCCATGATCAGCTTATCAGAAGATAGCCTTACTGAAGCATCAAAAAATTTAATTTCCACAGACAATGAATTTATTTGTGATAACTGGATTCGTCTGCAAGAACACATCTTCAGGGAATTTATTCTCAATGATTTTCTTCTTCATTCAGAATAAGGTAAACTTACTGTAAGTTCATCCATAAGCATGATAACGTCTCTGTCCGATTAATGGAAACATATAGAGGTTAGATACTTTTCGTTTTTCTGCCCCACGTTTATAAAATATCGCGAAAAATAACACTAGAAGAATCTATGACTTGTCGCTTCATGTGCTCATTTCTTTTTCGATTAGTGACAGTAATATTATACTACGCGTACTTTCCCTGCAATTCCGGAAGACATGGTACACATGATGGTAATAAATATAAGTTTCTCGCTACCGTATTTCGCCAATTCGAAAATATGAATTTCTATAACTTGTTCCCATTTACACATAACATCATAGTTGCCAATTTAGCGAATTTGTTTCTAGCGATCATTTCCACCTTTTTCAATTTATTTAACTCAGTATCACATCCATAAATACATTACACTAAGAACTATGAAATTTATACAACCCAACATTAACGAAATTCTCGCAATAGTTAAATGATTTGTACTAACTTGTCCTGCTACCTAAAATTGCTATTACATTTGCAAATTAAAGAAGACATTATATGAGCAACATATCACAAAGATAAAGTTTTTAAATTTTATAGATAAAAATTACAATCAGAAAAATATAAAAATTAATAATTACTTTATCTTGTATTGGCGATTCTATGGAATATGTTCTGCTACATTTTCTGTGCACTTCTGACACTAACTCTTTCAAGCCTTGAACTTCTCTTTAGAAGTACTTTGCTTCCTATTCCTTCTCTATATCTTAAATCTTTATGCGCCATAATTATCATCTCTTTATTTCCTATTATGTGTATGTTGCTAGTTCAACATAAAAATTAACTATGAAAAAGGCCCACATAACTTACCAAATTAGTAGGGTGGCCATGATATCTCATTTTCGCTCACCATAGTTGTTGCAGTGGTATCGTTAAAGGTCAGCAGAGGTCATTTCGCACGTGGACTCCCACAGGGAATCGAACCCGGGATCGCTTTCATCGCTGTCGAACGCACAGTCCTCTTGACTATTCGAGAGCACGCCAAATCTTTTTTCCTCTTTCATTTAAAGGGGCTCTTTCTTCTACAACGGTTATAATACAAACAATTTTTTTCATTACGTAACTTCCTTGAAATATTCTTCCAATTGTAACGTCATAACAGTGCAGCCATAGCACCGAACGATTGTTGAAATCTGCAATAAACTTCGATTCTTCAATCATCAGGTCATATATCTAGGAATCCTTTCCACAGAACCCTTAGCAATCGACACAAAATTTCTCCTTTTAAGTTGTAGTCGTCGCCAGGCATTTCCTTCTCTCGAGATGTTACTTTAAGGGAACCCTTCAAAGATATATAGAACAATGTCCACTTTGGAAGCTTCTATGTTGGAAAAAGGGTGACTGGAGATGCTCGTAGAAGGAAAAACGGATTTGGAAAAAGGCTGATAGGACATAGGGCTGATAATTAGCTAAAGCATCAACCCGGAGTGTGGTATATCCAGTAGTGAAAGACAACCATGCATACATCCCATTCATCATATTTTATTATTATTAAATTATATCGACGCGAGCATAATTTATATGATTCTGATAGCTATAAACAGTATTTATGCAATAAAATTAATTTTACTCATAATAAAACGCAAAAGAAGCTTGTACGTCGATACGCTAAAATCACGGGAGGTAAGTATGGTCGTCTTTCACTACCTAAACAACATTTCAAATCAATAGTTATATAATGAAAATAACGATAACAATATACGATAATATTGCGATTTGTATATACCTTATGTCAGCATGATTTACACGTTGATATAAATTATAAACATTATTTCTGCGATGACAATAAAACATAGTTTAGAAACAATAGCAATTTAATTTTTGGATTGTACTCTCAATGTTCAACATTGACCATTTTATTATGCGGGCTTCTGTCATTGTGCGGTTTTGTCTGTGCGGGGTTTGGTCAAATTTTATCACTGATGGGCATTGGCATTGGTGTCGTGTGCGTCCATCAATGCGAAATGCGCATTGACTGAAGATCCATCATTTGGCACTCAGGTTCCTAATCAAGGAACTGCACATATTCGACTATCGGAGAATATTTCGAACCTCTTAATCATTAAGAGAGGAGTTACAATTTCTCTTCTCTCAAAGTAGATATCTACAAAGTAGCATCTAATGCGTAACGCATGGATAAATGTTATTGGAAGGTACTACACTCAGGTAATGCGATAAACATTATTGAGATACGACTTTAACAAGGTTTGATTAGCTCCTGCAAGATTGCCTCGTCTGCAAAGGAGTCCATTTTTCCCCTCAGCCGCCAAACTCATTCCAAACAATCCTCGATTTCCATTCTGAGCTCCATTGACATCCAATTCCAATATCCCTTCTCTTATCAACGCCACTTCCTCCGCACAACTCCTTTAAAAGTTGCTGATACACCATTCATCTGAATTTACTCATCCATTCGCTTAGAAACATTAGCCAAAGTTCATTAGGGCTTCAGCGCTACCTCTCCCCGTTCCAATCTTATCCTTTTGTCTTTTCACTCTCTTCACTTACATTTCCTCTTATTCCTCCTTCGACATGCCGATTAACGGCTTCTATAATTTTAAGGTACACAAACGTTATCCAACTCCCGGATACTAACTTTATATAAAACTACCGTTGTTTCTCAGCGGGAAGTAATGATAGACGAATTACATAGTAAGTGCAACTTGTAAGGCGGTATAATAAGTGAGATGCAGAAATAAATATTTAATTAAGAGAAACGCATAAGGTGTCTTCATAATTTAGGAATCACATATTAATATATTACCATGATTACCAAATACTCGTTTATCATTTTATTTGAAAACCTTGAAAGAGACACGTCCTCCTAAATGGTGATCCACTCACACCACTGCTGTCAAAAAATATCCTTCTTACCTAATTGCCTGCTTGGTAAACACTGCTTGATTGTAAAGTGACAATGGCCAAAATTAGACTCTCTTTGTGCGAAAAGCAAGCTAATGTTCCTTCACGACCTGGTTATTACTTTTATAACACGGTATTCCCTGAAAAGCTCCTTAAACAGGTTGTACTATATTTAGATATAGATTATTATAGATGAAGTGCCCGTTGAGTATTAACGGGGAAGATAGAAATAAGCAGCAATAGTTTAACAATATTTCAAAATAAAAGAATCCAACATCATCAAATGTGACAGATTATCCAAATAGCAATTAGAATCAATTTCTCTTAATTTTTAATGGAAGTCATGCATCGACAATAAGAATATGAAACTGTATAGAATTTCCCTGTACTCATAAACTGGCTCTAGTTCGTCCAATTAGTGTTTATCTTTCAATTTTGCGATAGAAATAGAACTTTCAAGGGATAAAAATTCACTTTATAATTATTTTTTAGGGAGCGCTTTGTCTCATCTGTGACTGACCATTTAACCTCAGATTCAATGAATCTGAGATTAAATGTACAAATTAAAGTAGGCGAGTCCTCAGATTTCAATAACCTGCAAGTTTTTCGACTAATTCTTCTCGAGCGAACATAGACTGCCACTCAATCTTTTAATGTGTAACAGCCCATTGAGTTCCCATTTCTAATTGTGACATACTCGATTCACTCCAAAATAAAAGATAGCCAG
Source organism: Pachydiplax longipennis (assembly GCA_036926295.1). NCBI lineage: Eukaryota > Metazoa > Arthropoda > Insecta > Odonata > Libellulidae > Pachydiplax > Pachydiplax longipennis. The sequence goes on from JAVFKF010000054.1 coordinate 2,552,184, forward strand.
TGTAAAAAAATGAGACGTTGAATTACGTTTACATTTACCAACTCGAAATGCTGCTATGACACGCGGAATTTAGCCAATTTGGGAAGAAGAATTGCGGTTCGTGCAGCCCTTGCCACACACCGATAGGCGGCACGTCGGATACATATGTAAATTTAAATATTTTCATCGTAAGCATACGTAGTAGCTTTATCAGATTGAAATAACATTGGCAAAGTCGAGCGGATGAAGAAACTTTCCTTTAATGGTTAAATGCCTAAATTCTACGTGTATTCTTGCGGGAAAATATTTGAGCTCGGCCTCAACAATCGCATTTGTCGTTAAGGGGACCGGTTGTTTATAGACTCCAAATTTCACAAAACCTTCGTTTTTTGATGGTTTAAACTATAAAAAGTCTCAAGATTCCGACTCGCTGACGATAGTTAACGACCTAAATATGAATATAGATAATAATAAGATTTATAATAATAAAATTTATTCAGTTTACTTTCTTTTGGTGCTTGTCTCGATTTCGCACCATCATTTTTTCTAATTTAATCATTCAAAAGAAATAAAGCCTGCAACCGGTTAAGTGAACTTAACATGTATTTTCTTTTGAGAAGTGTATTTCTCTGGGATCGGACCGGGGTCTCATATCGTGATAAAAGGTAACTTTTATGTCACTCGAGGTCAAAGACCATCTTCCTGTCAAATTTCATCAAAATCCATTTAGTAGTTTTTTCGTGATGCTGTTTCAGATGGACAGACAGATAGACATGACCCCTTTCACAGATTTCAATCATTCAATCAATTTCAGGTCATTCAATCCATAGATTGGTTGACAGCAGCCCTCCATTCCTCGCTCTCTAGGGCTAACTTTACTACATCCTGATATCTCTTCTTTCCTATATCTCTCTTTATTTGGCTAATATATTCATCCCTTGGTCTTCCTATTGCTACCTTTCCTTCTATTTTGCCCTCAAGTATGTTCCTAACAAATCCATTGTGTCTCAAGATATGTCCAATCCATCTGGTTCTTCTTTTCCTGATGATGCTCATATTGTTTTAACCTCTTCTATTCTTCTGTATACTTCTTTGTTTCTTACATTATCTGTCCATTTGATTTTCAACATTCTCCCCAGCACCAGGTTTCGAAGGCTTCTATTCTTCTCTGGTTTTCTGGCCTGCTTTTCTAATGGTCCATGTCTCTGATCGATAGAGTGCCACACTCCAGATCTGGAATCATATATGAATGTTTTCAAGAATTGTTTCCTTGTCTGTAATCTTATATTCTTTGAGCATAGTAGTGGCCTCTTCCTCATGAATGCCTCCTTGGCTTGAGCTATTCTTCACTTGATGTCTGTGGTACTTCTTCCATCCCATGTTATGCTACTTCCAAGGTAGGTAAATGATTCAACTTGCCCTAATTTCTCTCCTAGTAAGGTAATATTTGCTTTCGATTTTTCTCTTCCTCATATTAGGATTCTTGTTTTCTTTTTGTTCACTTTCATGTTATATCATTGAATAGCTTGATCTATTGCATTCAGGGATGCCTGCAGATTATCATAATTTTTTGCTATTAGTGATCTGCAAACCGAAGCATGTTAATTTCTTTTCCATTCACCTTAATTCCTTTCATGTTCATTCCTTCTATTTATTTCATTGCTTCTTCTAGGTATACATTGAACAATGCTGGTGAGAGGCTGCATCCCTGTCTTATTCCTTCATTTATCTTAGTTACTATTTTCTTGCCATCTCTCATCCTCAGAGTGGCCACTTGGTTTTTGTACAATTGGTAGATTATTCTTCTGTCGTTGTAGTCCATTCCTTTGTTTTCCAGTATTTGAAACAACTTGCTCCACTCCACACTGTCAAAGGCCTTCTCCAAGCCTTCCAAAGCCACATATACAGGATTGTTGACATGTATCATCTTTTCTATTATTCTCCTTAGGTATAATATGGCCTCTCTTGTTCCTGTGCTTTTCCTGAATCCAAGGTTTTCTGACAAGTTAGCTTCAATCATTCCTTCTATCCTCATGCTTAATATTCTTGTGAGTACTTTGGATTCATGTGAGAGCAGACTCAACATTCGGTACTCCTCACATCTCTCGGCTCTTGTATTCTTTGGTATCGTGACCGTTATACTCTTCTCAGAGTCCTTTGGTAGTCTTCCACTTTTGTAACTGTCCTTGATAATTTCAAACAGGGTGTCTTTTGCTTTCCCTTCAAGCGCTTTGACAATCTCTCTATTTATTTTATCTGCTCCAGGTGCTTTGTTTTTCTTCAAGTCCTTCACTCCTCTCTCGAATTCACTTCTCGTTATCTCTGGGCCTCGCTCATCTTCATCCACCTCACTTTCGTTCTTTCATATATCTTCAAGAGGTTTTGGTCCTTGATATAATGTTTCAATATAGTCCTTCCATCTCTTTCCTATATCTTTATTTTCTATCAGTATATTACCATTCACATCTCTGATGTTGGTGCATGTAGTTTTTCTTTCTTTGAAGTGGCTTTTTACTAACCTGTATGCTGTTTCAGTGTTCCCCTTCCTCATGTTTTCATTTGCAACTTCTCAGCAGCTTTCAATCCATTCTCCCTTAGCTTTCTTTGATTCTTTTATAACTTGGTTCTGTAGTTTCTTGTAGAGGACTCTCCCATCTTCACTCCTGGAGTTCTTGTATTTCCTTCTTTCTTCCATAAGTTCTCTTATCTGCATTGTTATCCATGGACATATAGTATCAGTTCTTATACTTACAAGTTGCTCTTCTGCTACTTCCGTGATTGCCTTTTTCAGGTCATTCCATCTTCCTTCAGTGCTTGCATCACTCCCATACTCTTGCTTTTCAAGCATTTCATTAATGGTCACAGTGAATCTTTCTCTGGAGACCTTCCCTTCCAGAGCTTTTATATCCCACCTTGGTTCACGTCTCACCCACTTAAAATTTTTCTGGTGCAAATGACTCTCCATGACTACTAAGTTATGATCACTATCCATGTCTGTGCTTGGATAACTCTAGCATTGTTTCACTTGGTTCTTGTATCTTTGCTTAACAAGGATGTAATCAATCTGGTATCTAGCTAAGTCCTGTGGCATCTTCCACGTATATCTTCTACATCGCTGTTGTTGAAATAGTTTGAAATTCGCTATTACCATTCTCTTTTTGTTACAGAACTCCACTAGCCTTTCTCCTCTGACATTTTGTTTTCCCAACCCAAACTGTCCTATGCTGCTTCCATCTCTTCCTTCTCTGATCACAGCATTCCAGTCACCCATAATAATTAGATTTTCTTTTGCTCTGGCTGCACTGATGATTTCTTCGATCTGTTCATACATGTCTTCTATTTCTTCTTCAGAGTGGCTGGATGTCGGCATATATACCTGCAATATTACTGTGTCTGTGGGTTCTGCTTCTAGTTTCATCATCAACAATCTATTGCTGTACTGCCAATAGGAACTTAACTCTTTTTCCTCCACTCCTTCCTCATTATGATACCAACACCTGCTATCTTTTCATCATCTCCTGAATATATGATTCTGTGTTTTTCACTCCAGAAGTTGCCTGCCCCAGCCCACTTTATTTTATTAACTCCCAAGATGTCTAATCCTAGCCTGTCCATCTCTGTCTTTGCATTTTCTATCTTCCTACAAATTCCTAAGGATCTTACACTCCACATTCCTATCCTGCACTTATCAGACTTGACCGAAGTACCCCTCCCAATGGTCCCTACCCGTAAATTTGATTGAGGGACAATTTTACTTCCAGAATATTTCACTGGGAGGGAATACCATCATGTTATAGTTGAAGATGCAAGGCTGCATTTCTTCATGGGAAATATAATTGGGGTGGTTTCCCATTGCCTTCCCTAATAGGGTTTTTTTTTACGTGACCCCATCTTTTAATGGCCTCCCCACTGGGGTACAGATGCCTTTGTAGCCACCTCACTGAGTTACAGACGCTACGTGGACTACCTTTTGTCTGGCTCCTACCCTTCGACCTATCTGGCATGGGTGACCCTGCCAGGAGCAATCAAAATTGCTATAGCCAGTACAGCTCTAAGAATCCTTGGAGCACACAAGCCCTCCCACCATGCTAAGGTTGCAGTCCAGGGGAGGGGCTTAGTAGATAATGCTAAAAATAAATTTTAGGCTTTTGGAACTGTGTAGAAGCATTCAAACAAAGAATCAGATAAATACATACAGTAAAACAGGGTTAAGACGCTTTTAAGGGAACACAAGTAGTAAATACTACATTATAACAGGGATATTACAATTTTTCATTACTTTTACATTGTGGAAAACTTTACAGAAGTGTATTTGGCTCTTTGATTATTCAATTAATGCATAACACCTTAAAAAGGGGAATTAATCTTTAGTTTGCTTTATTTGCCACAGCTGTAGATATCTAGATGGCGTGAGTATTTCTCTGAATTGTTAAACGTTGAAGAAGAAGTAGGTACCCCACTAGACCAAGAAGACCAGGCCAACTACTATCATGTCCAACCAAATGTGGAACCTCCAAACAGAGAAGAAGTGAAGGAGGCTGTTAAATTCCTAAAAGGAAACAAAGCATCAGGAAAAGATGAAATTACAGCCGAATTATTGAAAAAAGGAGGTGACATTATAATCGATAGACTATGGGAAATAACATTGAAAATATGGGAAAAGGAAGAGATGCCAATCAAGTGGCAGGAAGCAATAGTAGTACCCATACACAAGAAAGGAGAGAAAGAAGATTGCAGTAACTTCAGAGGTATTTCACTTCTCAGCATTCCATATAAAGTCCTATCCAAAATAATCAGTAGGTGCATAGAATGTTATACGAACGAAATTATCAAAGAACATCAGGCAGGATTTATGAAAGGCAGGTTGACGACAAATCAAATATTCTCTATAAAAGAAAGTATATCCAAATACTGGGAGTACAATAAGGAGTTTTACGCAATTTTCATCGATTTCCAAAAGGCGTATGAATAGAGATAGATTGTGGAGAAAAATGGATAAGATGGGGATCCCAAGAAAATTGATAAATCTAGCAAAGCTGAGCAGCACAGGAACAAGGGGCGTTGTACAGATCAATGGAAATATCTCCGAGCCCTTTAAAATAAACACAGGGGTAAGGCAGGGAGATGGGCTCTCACCAATTCTATTTAATATTGCAATTGAGGAAGCACTGGAAAAAGTTGCAGAGATGGACCTTGGCATCAAAATTGGGACCAAAATAAACGTCCTAGCCTTTGCAGACGACGTAGTGATATTAGCAGAAAGTTTAAAAGATTTAAAAATGTTGACAAATGTATTTATGAAGGAAACCGAAAAAATAGGACTGAGAATAAATTATACAAAAACTAAATGCATGCATTTTTCAAGACGCCAAAATAGAAATACAGGCCCTCTGCAAATAAATGGGCTTGCATTTGAAAGAGTAGACTATTTTAAATATTTAGGAGTAATTTTAACGAATGACAACAAGGAAGAGCCAGAAATACAAAACAGGTTAAACCTTGCCAACAGATGCCTGCATCCATGCAACAGAATTCTATCATCTAAAGCCCTGTCACACAAAACCAAAATTAGACTATACAAAACAATAATATCCCCAGTACTACTTTACGGATCCAAAACGTGGAGGATGTCGAAGAAGGATGAGAAAAAACTTATAGTATTCGAGAATAAGGTATTGCGAAAAATCTATGGGCCCATATACAAAGAAGGACAATGGAGGAAAAAACACAACAGAGAAATCAGAAATCTATATAAAGATCCAGACATAACGAGTGAAATAAAGGCAAGAAGAATCAGGTGGGCTGGACATATTCTAAGGAAAGAGGAGGGATGTGTTCTGAAGGAAGTGCTAAATGGGGTCCCGGAAGGAAGAAGACCCCGGGGAAGACCACGGTTAAGATGGTGGGACCAAGTGAGAGGCAGAAGATCGGTCCAGATGGAGGGATATTGTTGATGCGGCCAAATATCACCTGAGATATAGATGGCCCTGGGAGTAAGTAAGTAAGTAAGTAGATATCTAGATAATCCCTGTACTATTTTTGCATAATACTGGTTTCCAGTCATATATTTTAAGAATTGTCTGCTTTTCTTACAAAGAGAGGGTCCATCTTTGTTAATTTTCCTTCTACAATGAAGCAATTTTCTCCAGCTAGAAAAATAGGGAAGAATAACATAAACAATTTTCGGTCCATTGACTGAGGCAGAAGATATATAGCGGGTTGTAATGTATATAGAGAAGGGGAGAATCCACCTTATAAATGGGAGGCAGAGCGTCTTAAGTGGTAGTTTTACTATGTATTTTAGTAGAATACACAAACATATGAATATTAGTTATTTTTGCAAATTTTTAGTATTTTACCATTAAATAATAAAAGCTTGAGCTTTGTTAAAGTTATTGAAAATCTTATGTTTCTTTATAACTTTATAGATATTTCAATGTAAGAAATAAATAATATACAAAGTAATTTGTTTGTTTATAATATTTATTTTAAGTGCAACCTGCAAAATAGAAAAATATCTAACAACCTTCAAAAGAAAAGTACATTGTAATTTCTACAGCAGATTTTTAAGATTGATATGATTCATCAAGGTGTCCATATCTTCAGGAAGAAAATTACAAATGTTTTTCCTTTCATGATGGATGCAGTAAAATTCCAAGATATCACAATTGATTATATAAATTTTATTAAGACAAATATCCATTCATTGATAAATATGTTTCCTTATGATCTCTATTTTTATAAGTTTAGATTAGTTGTAATATCCAATCCAATCCAATAGACAAAAGTTGTTTCTTGTGATCTCGACTATCTTAATAATAATCTTAATTTGTAATATCTAATCCAATCAAGTCTACCCATTAAAACCCATACTTTCATTTTATGATGCAATAGTAAGCTCATCAATGTAAGTATAAATGCGTAAATCCACCCCAATAATGAATAGGTTAATTAAAATTAGGCTGATTGTACTAGTCTGTGGGACTTCAGCTGTTAAATATTTGACAGAGGAATGAACATCATCTATTTTAAATTGAATTATTCACTTGATTAAAATATATGGAATAAATTTGTGGGAATTTCATCAGTCATTACTTTGGGAATTATGTCATTGCAACTGACCTGTTCAATAGCCCTTTTAATATGAAAGAAAAGGAATTGAGTGATTGTTTTCTTTTAAAGGAAGTAACATTTTCAATATGATATAAAGTTTTATTATTACAAATAGATGAAATCTAAGTTTTGGTACATGATATATTACTTTTATTAGCATTGTCAGTTGTGCACTCAGTAGCATTTTCTAGAGATATCCATTTTCTAGAGAAAAAAGAAAACGTTAATTGAGGGTAGAGGACATACTTAATAACATGTGTACTGTCTATACTGGGCTTAGGGATTAAAACTCACACCTCACAATATTCAGGTTTAGAGTGTCTTACTTATAGTGTTACAAGCACTGAAAAGTTTTTTTATATAAAGAATATTTTCCAAATCTAATTTTTTTAGTATACCATGTTTTTCATGGTTTAATTAGAGGGTCTTGCATTCCTGTATTCAGTTGTTTTGTTATGAACCTTTTTGCTTATCTTTTATTTTTCCACTTTTCTTGCTGGTGTACTTTCTGTATGTAAACATGATTGATTAAATTGTTTCCATTTAAATAGGTGTCCATCTCAATTGTTTATCAAATCAGCTTCGATGGACTTCTGAATCTAACAGGTTATGGGCCCAGAGCACAGACTGATTTTATTCATATTGTGGTTGGACATAAATATTCCGAATTAATTGTAATGGAATGTATACTGCAAGGCGATACCGGTAATAGATAAGTGTTTCGTCCATACATGCTTAAGTACATGTAAGTTCTTCATATTTTACATTGAGTGAAGAAGGATTATCTGACACATTTTGAAAGAAGAATTTCACCATGGATATCATAGTGCGTTGATAATGGAGACTCTACAGGCAGCCTCGCAGTCATCAATGCTGGCTGTAAAAATTACGCCTATAATAATTATAAATTTGAAATGCATTCATGTTCTGACATTTTTATGTGAATCACTTTCTGCAATATTTTGTCATCCATGCATGCTTAATGATTTTCGTCTTTTACCTTATGCTTAACTCAAAAGATTAGAACTCAAAAATCTGTTTTCAGATCAGGCAAATCCTGAAAAAAGAGGAGATTGTTCAGGTGTTAGTGATCTTCTCAAGATCAAATGCAAGTGCTTGATTTTGTAGATATATGAGGTGACATTTTGGGTTTAGAGGACAACATTGTGATAGATGTCAGTAGAGTATCTAGGAATGTCTTCCACAGATATGGAAGTGGATGGATTGGATGGTACACTTTTCACATCAATGTTCTGCATTTCAATTATTTAGTTTTTCCTTGTTGAGATTCTCCATATTTTAAACTTATAGCTACATTATAACTGATAGTTTAACCTAGAAGAGATGAATGTAAGAACTTCAAAATTCCGCTTGGAATCTCAAACCTCAATGTGGTAACACTGTCGCCAATGTACAGTATTTTGAAAAGCCACTGCCGTAGCTATCACTCAATGAGTTTAAAAATGACTGCTTTGATGCTGCCATCTTTCCTTTCTGAATGGCAATGGAAAACAACCAGATAAAACAAATGACACTGTTGCAAGCCCTTGTTCTGTATGCATTTGTTTTGAAATGAAACTTTTTAATTTTCTTTTGTTTTCCCATGTATAGTGTACTTCCTGTATGTAAACATGGCAACAGTTGATTAAATTGTTTACATTTAAATTGGTGTCCATCTCAACTATAGATAGAATCATATTACATGGATTTGTGGATCTAAAAAATTTGATGGTTCAGCATATCCTAGAGATTGAAAGGGAGATATTCACTGTATCAAAGGAAAGGATGAATAGATCATGATAGATTGAACAATAATACAATGATATAATGTTACATCTGTAAATTGGAATTTATAAATTTTACAAAGGATAATATTTGACAGCAATCTGTAATTAATGGAAGTATTTAATCACAGATATATTTATAAATGACAAACTTTGGTGCAACTATTAAAGTCAAATAATTCAAGAAAAGAATTAAAATGAAAAAGCATACAACTTAATGAAAAACATTTATTATATAAGTATTCTACCTTTCAGTAGGTTCATGTGCCCCCACTTCTCTATTCAGTTCCCTCTCTTTCAATTCCTGGTAACTTATCCCCCCCCTTAATTCGTCTAACAACTTCTGTCTTTGTCTTCCCATCTCTCTTTTCCTTAGCATTCTTCCCTCAATTGCTTTATTCAATAACCCCTCTCCTCTCAATAATTGACCCACCCATTTCTTTTGTCTATTTTTAGTTACTTCAATCATTACCCTTTTCTCCGCAACCATCTCTAGAACCTCCTCGTTCGTTTTTCTATTGACACAACTTACTTTTCCATTCTACGCCATACCCACATCTCAAAAGCCTCCAATCTTTTGACATCCTCTTTTCTTAACGTCCACGTTTCACACCAATACAACATTACACTCCACACCAAAGATTTTAAAAATCTCTTCCTGATTCCTTTATCAAGGTCCTTCGTCATTAGTTCCTTTCGCTTCATGAATGCTTCTTTCGCTAATGCTATCCTTTTTCTAATTTCTGTCAAACATCTGCCATCCTTAGAAAGAAGGCTTCCCAAGTATGAAAACTGATCTACTTGTTCTAGTTTTTCCCCATCCACCTGTATCGTTAACTTGGCTTTCTTTCCCTACGATAACCTCATAATCTTAGTCTTTCTTACATTGATTTTCATCCCAAACTCCTTTGCTTTATCGTTTAGTGCTTTTAGTAGGATTTGCAAACCCCTTTTAGAATTGCACACAGTAGCTTTATCGTCTGCATATCTTACTGACTTCATTACTTCCCCACCAACTTTTACTCCCTAATCTATTTCATCTCAAGCTTCTTTTACCATTTCTTCTGCCTATAAGTTAAAAAGAGATGGTGATAAAGGACAACCTTGTCTTACTCCCCTCCCTAACTCTGCCCATTCCGATTCCCCATTAGCAGCTCTTACTCATGCGGTCTGATTTAAATACAAAATTTTGCACTAAACGCCTATCTTTCCAATCCAACCCTATTTTTTAGTATCACCATCAGTTTTGGCCATTGAACTCTATCGAAGGCCTTTTCAAAATCAACAAAACAATAATTTTGACGTAGACAAAAAAATAATTTTGACGTAGACAAGAAAAATGTTGAGTGAGTATAAGGTTATGTATGTTGATGTTAGGATATTGGGTATATTTACAAGGTAGAATAAATTATAAACAAAGATTTATTTACATTCAGATGAACAAGCCAATAAAATTGTAACCGATTGTACACAATATATTGCTCTCTAACTAGATATTTAAAAAATGAAGTCAAAAATGCATAATATCACCCTTACCCCATAATATCACCCTGAACGGATAGTATAAATCCACCTTTAAGGTGGATTTATACTATCCGTTCAGACACGGAGTGTATCCGTATCGTTTCCGTTCAGAAAAACTTTCTTACGGCGAGTTGAACTACAATGTATATACTATTGCACTACTTTCAAACATGCACGACTGTTAAATGTACTCCTTGCGCAGATAATTGGCTAATTAATAAGTACCAAAAGAAAGAAAAATGAATAGAGATTCTTATTTTGGTCGTGAAATATCGTTATCGGGTCGAAATGGCGAGAATTCGGTTAAAATAAACGGAAATTTTGTGAAATGCATAACGCATAATTCCATAAGAATACTCGTGGATTTTAGGTCCATATGAAATTAAGGGTTAGAATTGATGATAGAACATGTTAATAGGATAATAAACTGAAATTTTAGTATTTCTAGTTACGAACAGTTTGCAGTGTCGATTTGCAGGGAACGAATATTTAGTAGTTTCTTTTGATCAGCTCGACTTTGTATACTCTATTTAGAAATAATTTAACTACTAAGACTAGGTTAAATCTACAACATAATTTGTATCCTGCGAGTCGTCTTTTGGTATGTGGCAGGGGGTGTACGTATCATGCCTCTTTCATTAGTTTATGTCACGTATCATAGTAGTATATCGAGTAAAAACGTAACTACACGACTATTTTGTTACTTAGCTATCGACTATTTTCTTATGGGTATATTCGTGCAAATAATCATCTTACAATCTTCATAAAAGTTCATAAGAAGTATATTCAAGACTAATCAAGACTAATTCTTACTGTCGGTTTCATAATCATCTCGGTTGAGAGATAAGGGGCATTCAATTAGAAAAGTTTCAAATATTAATCATGCAAATCTAATTTTTCAGACAAATATTGCATTGACATAGAAATATAAAATATATTGCAAATGTTTAATGACACATTTTGCACATAAATTACACAACTTTTAAACTCTCAAGTTTGCTGAATATACTCCCTGCGCAGATAATAAGCTTCTTTTTATTTACCTTTACTTCTATTTATTTTATTTAGGTCCCCAGTTCGAACCCAAACAGGTAAATTGTTTTCATAAGGAATACACATAAACTTCACTTTTATAAGTTGCAAGCTACAATTATTCTGCATTATTAAATTAGAAATAATAGTGGTACGAAATCGAGACATGCATCATAAGAAAGGAAATCGAATAAAGATTCTTATTTTGGCCGTGAAAAATGAATATCGAGTCGAAATGGTGAGAATATGGTTAGCATAAATTAAAATTTTGTGAAATTTTTAGGCTATAATCAACGAGTTCCCTTGACGATCAATGCAATGGTTGAAACCGAGGTAACGCGTTTTCCTGTAAGAATACACGAAGATTTTAGATCCATATAAAAATGTATCGTTGAAAATGTGTTCGCTTCAGCAGGTCAGGAAATCCAAGTTTATAGCTCAAAAAAGATAAATATTTTTCTTTAGCTTTAGACGCTTCCAATAAAGGGAATTTAAAACTATTTTCCGTGATTGTGCAATGTTTTTGAAAAGAGAGTGCCATAAGAACAGCACTATCGTATTTTTACGAAGACGCGAAAGAAGGAAGTGAATCGACATCAAACAAATTAAAATCTATTATTCACAGTAAAATATATTTAAAATTTAAAAGCCTTGCCTTAAAATATATCCACGTACTCAGTTAACAATTTTACAAAGAGGTAAAAGAAAATAATTCAGGTGAAGAACTCATAAAACTGGTCTCGTTTATTCGGTCGATATCAATTTCAAACGCCGCCTGAGGAAGGTCATTTAGTATTATGAGACAGATTCTTATGTAAGGAAAGAAACAGATTAAGTAACAAGCTGCTTAAAGGAGAATTGCAGGTATTTTACAAAATTAGTTTACAATGTAAGGAATTGTATACATTTCTTAAGAATAATCCAGAAATATTGGAAGCAGCACGGAATCAGTCAGGCTAATAGGGTCGATTAGAATACTAAGATAGTGTCATTACACCCCCTGCCATACGCCACTGGCGGCTTGCGGAGTACTCATCTAAATCTAAATCTAAAACATTCGTTTAAGTTGTAATAAAAATACTTTTATTATCTTTTGCTATAGATATTCAAATGTTTTTAAAATTCTTATCTATTGTGACATAATGTTCATTGTATTCAAATAACAGTATTTAAAACTTAATTTCCATATATTAAAGAAAATTATCTTACTCGTAGATAAATGATTGTGATTGATCTTAGTTTGATGTCAGTATTGATAAAAATAAATATTATAGATATCGTGCATGTTTATTTTCTCATATACCTTTAGATTGACAATCCTTCTTAATTTTTGAGTTATGTAAACTATATCTAATCTTTATACAAAGATATTTTGAAATATTTTAGAAGTTTCTAGGAGTGCTAGTTTCCAAGTTTCTGTTAAGAAAGTTTTTTTTAAGCCAAATTTTATAAGTAGAGCTAATTCACGCATGATCAAGTTAAAATCATAGATCAGTACAATCTACGGCACTTAAAATTATATTTAAACTTAACCTCCCGGATATTACCACTCTTGAAACGGAAAACTCCCGGAATCAACCTTAAAGACGTTCGCAACCCTATTAATAAATAATCCGCGTAACTTTTTCCCGCGGGACTTTTTCGTGGATCCGCGCAAACAATACCAAGCGATGAGGGAAATGTTCCTAAATTGCGTACTGAGAAAAGATGCTTTTAAACGGTTTATTTACGACTAAGATGCCTGAATTATCGGCAGTCATTACCGCAGACAGTAATTCCCCTGATCAGTACAACGACAAACAAGATAATCGTAATTACGTCACCCTGGTCTTTGCGAACGTACAACTCTGTGAACTATTCTCAGCAAAGAAACAGTCGCTGAAATGTTCTATAAGGCACAAATGCCGACTTTTAACGTGGAGCTGATTATCCTACCTGAGACAATTAGGGGATAACCGTGCTTGAAAGTGAGATAATATTTATCCGGCAACCACAGGTATTTCGAAAAGTCGATGAATTCAAAATTCTGATTAAACCGGGCATTCATGCAGATTATGTTTCGATTTCAACGATTATAATGCACTAGTATTTTAGAGTATTTTAAACTGAAGCGTTGGAAGAGCATTTTCTGGGAGGCATAGAAAATAAAACACTGCTTTCGCAGCCATTAGAAAACTTGACCAGATGTCATTCACATATGAGGGATGGAGACATTTTCTTTCTACCATTTATGCACTTATAGGACCTAGAATTACGAGAGAATACGCATGATTTCACGTTTCGGGAAGAGAGATTAGGGAGAACGTCATTGGGGTATAAAGAGAATTTTATCTGTTCTGGATGAGGTGACCGGCTAATCTCAGTGCGATAACTTAGGGATTGAGATTTGTGAATCCCATGATTACAAACTGATGAAATTAACAAACGGTGATCATAAGTCTGTGAATTAGAGGAAATTCTAATAATTAAGACTAGAGAATTTTAGGGAGTATCGGAAATATACAATCACCGCAAAGTATGGGCCAGTTTGAGAAGGGAAATTCCTCTTTATAAAAAAAAGCAGGATGAAGATTGAAAGAACTTAAGAAGAAGAGATCTCAGCCGCCCACTTCCTGAGACAGTTAATTGTCATGTTTCGCGCCTTGAACGTAAACTGTTCCTCAACTCAGGTTCAACACCCTTACTTTAAGGAAGAACAATAGCGGTAACTACGATTTTGCCAGTTTAAAATGAGAATGTGAGTAACGTTCTCGGGAAGGTGAACATTGCCACAGGTTGTTTGTTTCGCATACGCATTTAGGAAAGTGCAATCGATTGCATCGTTGAAGCATCCACGATTAGAAAATATGATCACCTATCGATGCGTATCGCTACTAAGCGGAATTGCAGAATTCGACGTGAACCTTGATAATGTATTCCTCGATCTGGATTCGATCGCGACCGCAGTGTGTCTGCTGCTGTACGGACTAGGAAGATATTCATCTTTGGGCCTAAATACTCGGAAGTCATGGAAGAACATTTTGAAGTATTTTGAGCATGATTCTCTTAAGGGCGCTTATGTCACACCTTCATTCTGATTCTCATTGTGCCTCGAAGGTGGTTAACATCTTTTATGTTTGCGTGGTGATTTTTAGTTCTTTTACGTCTGCATTGATACCCTGGAAACATTGTCTTGTATACGCTGTACTGTAAGTTGTTTTTCAATGAAAATTTTATTGGAGCTCATCGTTTTTTCAATTGTTTTGGTTTGCACTGAGGAATTGCCTTTAAGAAAACACATATCAGAGCTGCTGGGATGTGAATTATTAAAATGACACTCGGTGTTCCCTGGCTACTTTTGAATCATTGTTTAAAATCTTTAAAATATTTAGAAATTCTTGAGACCGGATTTTTGCAATCACCATCTAACACCCTCGATTAAACCAAGATTTTCCCCTGGAATGCACGTTTCTGTTTGGGACCGAATTGTACCTTCTGTCTGTAGCAGGATTAGAACCAATAGAATAGCTAGCTAATTGATACAAGGATAAACAATGAAAGATTACATGTGAAATTGTGCAGTAAGGAATGCTTAACAACCAGAAATCCGAGCATTGAAAGTAATGGCTATTAAATTAACAACACCATAATCATAACATTAGGATTATAATTATGATTAAATAATTACTTGATAAATAATACGCTGCACTACTGAAATATATTAATGCACAAAGTAGACAAACTGTTTCTTCTTTTATTTACAGTAAAATGCAAATTTATTTCATAATGTTCCTTCTTCCCATCCTCTCTGTACTACAGCCATCTTCTTTGGCGCACATATTTTCCAATCCTCTTTGGCATAGCAGTCTCATTCATTCTTTCAATGTCCTAACCATTGTAGTCTCTCAGCCTTTATGAACCTTACCATGTCTTCACCTAGGTAATTGTGTTCAATGCAACATTTTAATAGATTTTATATCTGCCATTTAGTATGACAGGTTCGTGTATCTAACTCGGATTTTTTCTTTCAACTGCATTCTCAGAAGCGTACTCCTTTAAGGTTATTGACCTTGTTTGTGTCCCATATGTAACTATTGGAGGTTTCAATGTTTTAGATATCTGCATTTTTGATTTACTCCATATCAAGCGTTATAGTTGGGGTCCCCTTGTTCTCAATTAAAAACCATTTCGTTAGTTTGTTTCCAATTTTAGCTCAAGCCTTTGTATTCTTCATAGCCTTTCGCACAAAATTTCTCCACCATCTGTTGGCTGCCCATTTCAGGCATCATGTCTTTTGCATCATTATGATGCTAGAAAAGGCTTGCTTATAATCATTAAAGAGCAATTGGATGTCCATTAAGCTGTTCTTTTATTAGGGTGAGTCCTCTACTATTACCCTTCAACTTTCCTTTCTTAGTTTCTTGTTTATCATAGTAGACAGAACTTAAAACAACACGGTTAGCAAGGCATCGCTGCTATAATTACTACTCTCTAATTTGTCTCCTTTCTTTACTGTTTGTATGTGCAATCTTCCAATCATCTTTTCAGTTTCCCATATTATTGTGATTAATTCATGTACAACATCCTCAATTGCTTTAACTCCATAATGAATAAGTTGTGTTCGAAGATTTGGTAATTACAGTAGACTGGAAAGCAACTGGACTGCATAGGTAATGGACTGTTTATCGACACTCTAAACCTTGATAACTAATTATCACATACTTACTGTCCAATATACTAAGTGTAAATTTTTGATGGCTCTTTGTAAGGACTTTGAACTATAGTTTAGAAATTTTTTCTTACAATTTAGGGAAAGGATTCTTACACAAAGTGATCTTTTCCTCATTATCTTGGTTTTAAGGCTAATCATGCAGTCTATTATCATGTAGCTTGAACTTTTTTGTCACGTTGTTACAGAAAACACAGTCAATATTCTTTCATTTGCATATCTAAACATGGAAGTTGAACAGCAACTTTTGTGCTCTGAATTTACCTTTTGGTAAACAAAAATGTGAAGTTTTGATTCAATTCTGATTTGGCTCCACCGGTTCAGGTTCACTTTTCATCTGAGGAGACTGATAGATTCCACTTGACTTCATGTTTTGTTTTTATGCCGAACCTGAAGAGTATTGTAATGAGATACAGAAAAAGTGTCATGGAGGAAGAGTTCTGTGTTTTTCAGATATTAATTCTTATCAGCATCAAGAAGTGTGTAATTTTACTGACATACCATGGTCTGACACAAGATATAACTTACGGTTGGTTCATATTCATTAGCAAAATTTCCATTTTAAGAATGAGATCAGCATCTTAGCATTTAATATTAGTTAGAAAGCATCCCAATCTTGGTATATCAAAATATCTTATTACAGCTGAGCTCACAGAACTCCCAATATGTATGTGCTCTCCAGGTATACTGATTTTCTGCTTGTTGAGTCATAAATGTTCTATTATTATAGGCAAAACTTTGGAAGACTCAAAGACTTTAGCATAACATCCATTCCTCTATGCTCCATTAAATCATGCATTGACCCTTTAGAAGAGCATAGTAACAATTGGAAAGCTAATGATATTTATCTTGAATTATAACCTTGATAGGATAGTTGCTAAGTAATTCAAGAAACAGATTTTGTATTTGATCAGTATTGGACTTGCGTTTGGCACTATTTAAATGAGATTGCTTAAAGAATGATCATGGTGCTTCCCCAGATATTCCTGTGATATTAACATGTGCATATTTTCGGATCCTATGCATTTGTCTGTTTTCTGAGAAAGCAATGATGAATCTTGAGAACGATCATGAGCGTTACATTACCCTATGCTTTATGCTGCATTATGGCTAATTTTGCCAAGATTTATGTTTATTATTGAGAACATATAATAATGTTATAAAAATTGTGAGATGTTTCTGGGATAGGACAGGCTAGTGCTTTCATCAAACGCAGAGGCAGTATAGATCTTAATGTGCCTAACATACCATATTATATGACTCCAAAATTTATCTTAGCAGTATAGTATTATTCAGTTATTGAGAGTATTATATGTGTTTCTTGGTGGAATCCATTTTCAAGCTGAATTCCAAGGAAGCTTGAAGCTTCGTTATCTAAGAAACAATCCTTTCGCTAATTACTTACATAGGAGTTTGGGATATAATAGTCAATGTTGCATCAAGTATTCTTCAGTGTCATGAGTGGTGCACTCACAGGAGATCCTACTGTCCAGATGTAGGTGATGGTCGGTAAACAGAGCAACAAATATAATTTTTTTAATATAACTTTTTCCATATACAGAAAAATTTATGTACGAGAGCCTCCTACTTAAGATGCTATCCCATTTATTATGCAGTTTTCTCCAGTCCCTGTCAAAGGAATCGAAAGTTAAAAACTCTGTTTAAGATGCCCTTCTACCAGCTTCAGCCAATTAGCAGCTTATGAATCACTTTCCTGAAGATAGCTGTGGAGATAGTAGCAGTCTGATGTCTGATCTGTTCCTACACACCGTCTGGTGTGAAACCCCAAATATTCCTACTGCACCTTCACCGAGAAAGCACCATTCCTTTCTGATCAACCTATATTTTAACAGAGTGAAGATGGGAATGTACCATGTTGAAAACGATGATAAGGAAACTTTTATTTGTAACTGAATTCCACACAGAGGTCCTTTTTCATAAATTCCTCAATGACTCAATCGTATAGTGCCATTTCTATGCCTTTCGAGGAAGCTCTGAGAGGCTACTGTGATATTGCATGCAGGGCCTAATATCATATGTCCTATCCAATAATGTTTAAAGAGAGCTGGGTTTATTCATTAGGCAGCTTGAAAGCACACTCAACAAAGTTATTATTTTCCCATTAATCATTAAAACTTTAGAAATGACATTATCAGTGATGATCATCGCTGACAAAAATGAACAGTTCCTCACCTTACATGGTATTCACTGCATGCTCCAAAGTAATGCCCATATTTGGCTCTATGTCTTTGAATGAGGAACATTAATATTTAGTACCTGAGAAAGAAATGTCTTGAGCTGAAATTGTAAAAGCTATTTTGATTAGCACAGGGTGTTATCTGTAATTCGTTTTAAAATTTCTGATTTATTTTGTTGGAATAACCATGAGAATGGTAGCGTTTCGATCAAGAACTTAAGAAGAAAAGATCTCAGCCGCCCACTTACTGAGAGAGTAAATTGTCACGTTTCGCGACTTGAAAATAAATCGTTCCTCAACTCAGGTTCAACACACTTACTTTAAGGAAGAGGAATAGCGGTAACTGTGATTTTGCCAGTTTATAATGAGAATGTGAGTAACGTTCTTGGGAAAGTTAACATTGCCACACGTTGTTTGTTTCGCATACGCATTTAGGAAAGTGCAATCGATTGCATCGTTGAAGCATCCACGATTAGAAAATATGATCAACTATCGATGTGTATCGCTACTAAGCGGAAACTGCAGAATTCGACGTGAACCTTGGTGATGTATTCCTCGATCTGGATTCGATCGCGACTGCAGTGTGTCTGCTGCTGTACGGACTAGGAAGATATTCATCTTTGGGCCTAATTACTCGGAAGTCATGGAAGAACATTTTGAAGTATTTTGAGCATGATTCTCTTAAGGGCGCTTATGTCACACCTTCATTCTGATTCTCATTGTGCCTCGAAGGTGGTTAACATCTTTTATGTTTGCGTGGTGATTTTTAGTTCTTTTACGTCTGCATTGATACCCTGGAAACATTGTCTTGTATACGCTGTACTGTAAGTTGTTTTTCAATGAAAATTTTATTGGAGCTCATCGTTTTTTCAATTGTTTTGGTTTGCACTGAGGAATTGCCTTTAAGAAAACACATATCAGAGCTGCTGGGATGTGAATTATTAAAATGACACTCGGTGTTCCCTGGCTACTTTTGAAACATTGTTTAAAATCTTTAAAATGTTTAGAAATTCTTGAGACCGGATTTTTGCAATCACCATCTAACACCCTCGATTAAACCAAGATTTTCCCCTGGAATGCACGTTTCTGTTTGGGACCGAATTGTACCTTCTGTCTGTAGCAGGATTAGAACCAATAGAATAGCTAGCTAATTGATACAAGGATAAACAATGAAAGATTACATGTGAAATTGTGCAGTAAGGAATGCTTAACAACCAGAAATCCGAGCATTGAAAGTAATGGCTATTAAATTAACAACACCATAATCATAACATTAGGTTTATAATTATGATTAAATAATTTCTTGATAAATAATACGCTGCACTACTGAAATATATTAATGCACAAAGTAGACAAACTGTTTCTTCTTTTATTTACAGTAAAATGCAAATTTATTTCATAATGTTCCTTCTTCCCATCCTCTCTGTACTACAGCCATCTTCTTTGGCGCACATATTTTCCAATCCTCTTTGGCATAGCAGTCTCATTCATTCTTTCAATGTCCTAACCATTGTAGTCTCTCAGCCTTTATGAACCTTACCATGTCTTCACCTAGGTAATTGGGTTCAATGCAACATTTTAATAGATTTTATATCTGCCATTTAGTATGACAGGTTCGTGTATCTAACTCGGATTTTTTCTTTCAACTGCATTCTCAGAAGCGTACTCCTTTAAGGTTATTGACCTTGTTTGTGTCCCATATGTAACTATTGGAGGTTTCAATGTTTTAGATATCTGCATTTTTGATTTACTCCATATCAAGCGTTATAGTTGGGGTCCCCTTGTTCTCAATTAAAAACCATTTCGCACAAAATTTCTCCACCTTCTGTTGGCTGCCCATTTCAGGCATCATGTCTTTTGCATCATTATGATGCTAGAAAAGGCTTGCTTATAATCATTAAAGAGCAATTGGATGTCCATTAAGCTGTTCTTTTATTAGGGTGAGTCCTCTACTATTACCCTTCAACTTTCCTTTCTTAGTTTCTTGTTTATCATAGTAGACAGAACTTAAAACAACACGGTTAGCAAGGCATCGCTGCTATAATTACTACTCTCAAATTTGTCTCCTTTCTTTACTGTTTGTATGTGCAATCTTCCAATCATCTTTTCAGTTTCCCATATTATTGTGATTAATTCATGTACAACATCCTCAATTGCTTTAACTCCATAATTAATAAGTTGTGTTGGAAGATTTGGTAATTACAGTAGACTGGAAAGCAAATGGACTGCATAGGTAATGGACTGTTTATCGACACTCTAAACCTTGATAACTAATTATCACATACTTACTGTCCAATATACTAAGTGTAAATTTTTGATGGCTCTTTGTCAGCACTTTGAACTATAGTTTAGAAATTTTTTCTTACAATTTAGGGAAAGGATTCTGACACAAAGTGATCTTTTCCTCATTATCTTGGTTTTAAGGCTAATCATGCAGTCTATTATCATGTAGCTTGAACTTTTTTGTCACGTTGTTACAGAAAACACAGTCAATATTCTTTCATTTGCATATCTAAACATGGAAGTTGAACAGCAACTTTTGTGCTCTGAATTTACCTTTTGGTAAACAAAAATGTGAAGTTTTGATTCAATTCTGATTTGGCTCCACCGGTTCAGGTTCACTTTTCATCTGAGGAGACTGATAGATTCCACTTGACTTCATGTTTTGTTTTTATGCCGAACCTGAAGAGTATTGTAATGAGATACAGAAAAAGTGTCATGGAGGAAGAGTTCTTTGTTTTTCAGATATTAATTCTTATCAGCATCAAGAAGTGTGTAATTTTACTGACATACCATGGTCTGACACAAGATATAACTTACGGTTGGTTCATATTCATTAGCAAAATTTCCATTTTAAGAATGAGATCAGCATCTTAGCATTTAATATTAGTTAGAAAGCATCCCAATCTTGGTATATCAAAATATCTTATTACAGCTGAGCTCACAGAACTCCCAATATGTATGTGCTCTCCAGGTATACTGATTTTCTGCTTGTTGAGTCATAAATGTTCTATTATTATAGGCAAAACTTTGGAAGACTCAAAGACTTTAGCATAACATCCATTCCTCTATGCTCCATTAAATCATGCATTGACCCTTTAGAAGAGCATAGTAACAATTGGAAAGCTAATGATATTTATCTTGAATTATAACCTTGATAGGATAGTTGCTAAGTAATTCAAGAAACAGATTTTGTATTTGATCAGTATTGGACTTGCGTTTGGCACTATTTAAATGAGATTGCTTAAAGAATGATCATGGTGCTTCCCCAGATATTCCTGTGATATTAACATGTGCATATTTTCGGATCCTATGCATTTGTCTGTTTTCTGAGAAAGCAATGATGAATCTTGAGAACGATCATGAGCGTTACATTACCCTATGCTTTATGCTGCATTATGGCTAATTTTGCCAAGATTTATGTTTATTATTGAGAACATATAATAATGTTATAAAAATTGTGAGATGTTTCTGGGATAGGACAGGCTAGTGCTTTCATCAAACGCAGAGGCAGTATAGATCTTAATGTGCCTAACATACCATAATATATGACTCCAAAATTTATCTTAGCAGTATAGTATTATTCAGTTATTGAGAGTATTATATGTGTTTCTTGGTGGAATCCATTTTCAAGCTGAATTCCAAGGAAGCTTGAAGCTTCGTTATCTAAGAAACAATCCTTTCGCTAATTACTTACATAGGAGTTTGGGATATAATAGTCAATGTTGCATCAAGTATTCTTCAGTGTCATGAGTGGTGCACTCACAGGAGATCCTACTGTCCAGATGTAGGTGATGGTCGGTAAACAGAGCAACAAATATAATTTTTTTAATATAACTTTTTCCATATACAGAAAAATTTATGTACGAGAGCCTCCTACTTAAGATGCTATCCCATTTATTATGCAGTTTTCTCCAGTCCCTGTCAAAGGAATCGAAAGTTAAAAACTCTGTTTAAGATGCCCTTCTACCAGCTTCAGCCAATTAGCAGCTTATGAATCACTTTCCTGAAGATAGCTGTGGAGATAGTAGCAGTCTGATGTCTGATCTGTTCCTACACACCGTCTGGTGTGAAACCCCAAATATTCCTACTGCACCTTCACCGAGAAAGCACCATTCCTTTCTGATCAACCTATATTTTAACAGAGTGAAGATGGGAATGTACCATGTTGAAAACGATGATAAGGAAACTTTTATTTGTAACTGAATTCCACACAGAGGTCCTTTTTCATAAATTCCTCAATGACTCAATCGTATAGTGCCATTTCTATGCCTTTCGAGGAAGCTCTGAGAGGCTACTGTGATATTGCATGCAGGGCCTAATATCATATGTCCTATCCAATAATGTTTAAAGAGAGCTGGGTTTATTCATTAGGCAGCTTGAAAGCACACTCAACAAAGTTATTATTTTCCCATTAATCATTAAAACTTTAGAAATGACATTATCAGTGATGATCATCGCTGACAAAAATGAACAGTTCCTCACCTTACATGGTATTCACTGCATGCTCCAAAGTAATGCCCATATTTGGCTCTATGTCTTTGAATGAGGAACATTAATATTTAGTACCTGAGAAAGAAATATCTTGAGCTGAAATTGTAAAAGCTATTTTGATTAGCACAGGGTGTTATCTGTAATTCGTTTTAAAATTTCTGATTTATTTTGTTGGAATAACCATGAGAATGGTAGCGTTTCGATCAAGAACTTAAGAAGAAAAGATCTCAGCCGCCCACTTACTGAGAGAGTAAATTGTCACGTTTCGCGACTTGAAAATAAATCGTTCCTCAACTCAGGTTCAACACACTTACTTTAAGGAAGAGGAATAGCGGTAACTGTGATTTTGCCAGTTTATAATGAGAATGTGAGTAACGTTCTTGGGAAAGTTAACATTGCCACACGTTGTTTGTTTCGCATACGCATTTAGGAAAGTGCAATCGATTGCATCGTTGAAGCATCCACGATTAGAAAATATAATCAACTATCGATGTGTATCGCTACTAAGCGGAAACTGCAGAATTCGACGTGAACCTTGGTGATGTATTCCTCGATCTGGATTCGATCGCGACTGCAGTGTGTCTGCTGCTGTACGGACTAGGAAGATATTCATCTTTGGGCCTAATTACTCGGAAGTCATGGAAGAACATTTTGAAGTATTTTGAGCATGATTCTCTTAAGGGCGCTTATGTCACACCTTCATTCTGATTCTCATAGTGCCTCGAAGGTGGTTAACATCTTTTAAGTTTGCGTGGTGATTATTAGTTCTTTTACGTCTGCATTGATACCCTGGAAACATTGTCTTGTATACGCTGTACAGTAAGTTTTTTTTCAATGAAAATTTTATTGGAGCTCATCGTTTTTTCAATTGTTTTGGTTTGCACTGAGGAATTGCCTTTAAGAAAACACATATCAGAGCTGCTGGGATGTGAATTATTAAAATGACACTCGGTGTTCCCTAGCTACTTTTGAAACATTGTTTAAAATCTTTAAAATGTTTAGAAATTCTTGAGAGCGGATTTTTGCAATCACCATCTAACACCCTCGATTAAACCAAGATTTTCCCCTGGAATGCACGTTTCTGTTTGGGACCGAATTGTACCTTCTGTCTGCAGCAGGATTAGAACCAATAGAATAGCTAGCTAATTGATACAAGGATAAACAATGAAAGATTACATGTGAAGTTGTGCTGTAAGGAATGATTAAGAACCAGAAATCTGAGCATTGAAAGTAATAGCTATCAAATTAATAACACCATAATCATAACATTAGGATTATCATTATGATTAAATAATTACTTGATAAATAATACGCTGCACTACTGAAATATATTAATGCACAAAGTAGACAAACTGTTTCTTCTTTTATTTACAGTAAAATGCAAATTTATTTCATAATGTTCCTTCTTCCCATCCTCTCTGTACTACAGCCATCTTTTTTGGCACACATATTTTCCAATCCTCTTTGGCATAGCAGTCTCATTCATTCTTTCAATGTCCTAACCATTGTAGTCTCTCAGCCTTTATGAACCTTACCATGTCTTCACCTAGGTAATTGTGTTCAATGCAACATTTTAATAGATTTTATATCTGCCTTTTAGTATGACAGGTTCGTGTATCTAACTTGGATTTTTTCTTTCAACTGCATTCTCAGAAGTTTAGTCCTTTAAGGTTATTGACCTTGTTTGTGTCCCATATGTAACTATTGGAGGTTTCAATGTTTTAGATATCTGCATTTTTGATTTACTCCATATCAAGCGTTATAGTTGGGGTCCCCTTGTTCTCAATTAAAAACCATTTCGTTAGTTTGTTTCCAATTTTAGCTCAAGCCTTTGTATTCTTCATAGCCTTTCGCACAAAATTTCTCCACCTTCTGTTGGCTGCCCATTTCAGGCATCAGGTCTTTTGCATCATTATGATGCTAGAAAAGGCTTGCTTATAATCGTTAAAGAGCAATTGGATGTCCATTAAGCTGTTCTTTTATTAGGGTGAGTCCTCTACTATTACCCTTCAACTTTCCTTTCTTAGTTTCTTGTTTATCATAGTAGACAGAACTTAAAACAACACGGTTAGCAAGGCATCGCTGCTATAATTACTACTCTCAAATTTGTCTCCTTTCTTTACTGTTTGTATGTGCAATCTTCCAATCATCTTTTCAGTTTCCCATATTATTGTGATTAATTCATGTACAACATCCTCAATTGCTTTAACTCCATAATTAATAAGTTGTGTTGGAAGATTTGGTAATTACAGTAGACTGGAAAGCAAATGGACTGCATAGGTAATGAACTGTTTATCGACACTCTAAACAATGATAACTAATTATAATGTACTTACTGTCCAATATACTAAGTGTAAATTTTTGATGGCTCTTTGTCATGACTTTGAACTATAGTTTAGTAATTTATTCTTGCAAGTTAGGGAAAGGATTCTGACACAAAGTGATCTTTTCCTCATTATCTTGGTTTTAAGGCTAATCATGCAGTCTATTATCATGTAGCTTGAACTTTTTTGTCACGTTGTTACAGAAAACACAGTCAATATTCTTTCATTTGCATATCTAAACATGGAAGTTGAACAGCAACTTTTGTGCTCTGAATTTACCTTTTGGTAAACAAAAATGTGAAGTTTTGATTCAATTCTGATTTGGCTCCACCGGTTCAGGTTCACTTTTCATCTGAGGAGACTGATAGATTCCACTTGACTTCATGTTTTGTTTTTATGCCGAACCTGAAGAGTATTGTAATGAGATACAGAAAAAGTGTCATGGAGGAAGAGTTCTGTGTTTTTCAGATATTAATTCTTTTCAGCATCAAGAAGTGTGTAATTTTACTGACATACCATGGTCTGACACAAGATATAACTTACAGCTGGTTCATATTCATTAGCAAAATTTCCATTTTAAGAATGAGATCAGCATCTTAGCATTTAATATTAGTTAGAAAGCATCCCAATCTTGGTATTGCAAAATATCTTATTACAGCTGAGCTCACAGAACTCCCAATATGTATGTGCTCTCCAGGTATACTGATTTTCTGCTTGTTGAGTCATAAATGTTCTATTATTATAGGCAAAACTTTGGAAGACTCAAAGACTTTAGCATAACATCCATTCCTCTATGCTCCATTAAATCATGCATTGACCCTTTAGAAGAGCATAGTAACAATTGGAAAGGTAATGATATTTATCTTGAATTATAACCTTGATAGGATAGTTGCTAAGTAATTCAAGAAACAGATTTTGTATTTGATCAGTATTGGACTTGCGTTTGGCACTATTTAAATGAGATTGCTTAAAGAATGATCATGGTGCTTCCCCAGATATTCCTGTGATATTAACATGTGCATATTTTCGGATCCTATGCATTTGTCTGTTTTCTAAGAAAGCAATGATGAATCTTGAGAACGATCATGAGCGTTTCATTACCCTATGCTTTATGCTGCATTATGGCTAATTTTGCCAAGATTTATGTTTATTATTGAGAACATATAATAATGTTATAAAAATTGTGAGATGTTTCTGGGATAGGACAGGCTAGTGCTTTCTTCAAACGCAGAGGCAGTATAGATCTTAATGTGCCTAACATACCATATTATATGACTCCAATATTCATCTTAGCAGTATAGTATATTTCAATTATTGAGTGTATTATGTGTGTTTCTTGGTGGAATCCATTTTCAAGCCGAATTCCAAGGAAGCTTGAAGCTTCGTTATATAAGACACAATCCTTTCGCTAATTACTTACATAGGAGTTTGGGATATAATAGTCAATGTTGCATCAAGTATTCTTCAGTGTCATGAGTGGTGCACTCACAGGAGATCCTACTGTCCAGATGTAGGTGATGGTCGGTAAACAGAGCAACAAATATAATTTTTTTAATATAACTTTTTCCATATACAGAAAAATTTATGTACGAGAGCCTCCTACTTAAGATGCTATCCCATTTATTATGCAGTTTTCTCCAGTCCCTGTCAAAGGAATCGAAAGTTAAAAACTCTGTTTAAGATGCCCTTCTACCAGCTTCAGCCAATTAGCAGCTTATGAATCACTTTCCTGAAGATAGCTGTGGAGATAGTAGCAGTCTGATGTCTGATCTGTTCCTACACACCGTCTGGTGTGAAACCCCAAATATTCCTACTGCACCTTCACCGAGAAAGCACCATTCCTTTCTGATCAACCTATATTTTAACAGAGTGAAGATGGGAATGTACCATGTTGAAAACGATGATAAGGAAACTTTTATTTGTAACTGAATTCCACACAGAGGTCCTTTTTCATAAATTCCTCAATGACTCAATCGTATAGTGCCATTTCTATGCCTTTCGAGGAAGCTCTGAGAGGCTACTGTGATATTGCATGCAGGGCCTAATATCATATGTCCTATCCAATAATGTTTAAAGAGAGCTGGGTTTATTCATTAGGCAGCTTGAAAGCACACTCAACAAAGTTATTATTTTCCCATTAATCATTAAAACTTTAGAAATGACATTATCAGTGATGATCATCGCTGACAAAAATGAACAGTTCCTCACCTTACATGGTATTCACTGCATGCTCCAAAGTAATGCCCATATTTGGCTCTATGTCTTTGAATGAGGAACATTAATATTCAGTACCTGAGAAAGAAATGTCTTGAGCTGAAAGTGGAAAAGCTATTTCGATCTGCACAGATGTTACCTTAGCATGATAATTTTGCTTGTTCACGATTAATTTAGGGTGTTATCTATCCTTTCATTTTAAAATTTCTGATTTCTATTGTTGCACTAAGCATGAGAATGGCAGCGTTTCGATCATCGTAAAAAATTATCTTATATTTCCTCTAGTTGATTTTGTCTTTTGTGACCTGTTAGAGAAAACAGGTTTTGAATGCTGTCCCAATGACAATATTACTAAGAAGATTTCCCATTCTATCTTCTCTACTTACTGGTCTTCAACATCACAATTCAGTCTTCCTTCTCAAAGTAAATATTTTATTAGATAGTGTTCTTAAGAAAAGGCATAATTTATATGCGTATATTAATATCAATCTTTTTAATAATAATCTTTGTACAATGGGCAGAAGCCTTCCAACATTATTTAAATTTAAATCAATTGTCAAACATTCACGAAAGTGTATTCTAACATCGATGTTCTAATAAGGATATTTTGTACTTAAGGAAATATATTTGACGACTGCTATGCATGTACACAATGTGGCAGAATAAATCATTCTTATCAATAAAAATTTTGAATTTTTCATCACAACTTTCCTACCCTTTTGAGGTGTCTGATCTACTAGACCCTATAATCTACCAATATTTTTGGTGTATCTTTGTAAAATAAGGGAGATATGGCACTTTTATTTTTTTCTCATTTTAACGAGATCATACTAAATTTCTATCTTAAATAGTGCGACATATTTTTAATCCTGTTTAAATATTGCACTTTCCTTTTTTGGAAAGAAAAACATAAAATGTTTTGAATATATCGAGTAATTTTAAAACATAATCCTAAGCAAAAAACAAATTATCAGTCTCCGAAATTTTGCACATGGTACGAATGCCGACTTTTAACGTGGAGCTGATTACCGGTGTCCCATGAAAAGCTTATACAAAAGTTTAGTTCCTACGCGATTGACGGAAAGGTGGACAAAATCATTTCTAGAAAACAGATCTCAGAGAGTTGCGTTAGACGGAATATTATCCAACGAAATTAGTATCACATTTGGTGTTCCGCAGGGAAATGTCCTAGATTTTATTCCTCATTTACATTAACGAGCTAGCGGATAAAATAAAGGGCAAAGTTAGAGTGTTCGTAGATGATACCCTCATATACAGAGAGATTTCGTCAGAAAATGATATAAATATATTACAGAATTACTTGGACGTTGTAGCAGGATGGTGTAAGGATTGGCAGCTTGATCTGAATCTTAAGAAATGCGTTGCTATGAGTTTCACGCGTTCTACAAACGTTATTCCCGCACCGTACAAAATTTCAGGACATCCCTTAGAGTTCGTGCGTCGTAATAAATATCTAGGAGTCACGTTTAGTAGTAGTTTATCTTTTAAAGAACACATTCGAGATGTAATAATGAATAGAGATGTAATAATGAAATTTTGATTTCGGTAAGGAATGAGCATCTCCGAGAGGCATCAACTAAGAGTGGAGGAAATCGTGAGGACAGATTTCTGGTCGTTCTTCCCGCGGGCTATTAGAGAAGCTAATAGGGTCGATTAGAAAACAATGATGGTGTCATTACACCCCCAGCCATACGCCACTGGCGGCTTGCGGGGTACTTATCTATGGTCCGTTTCAAGATTCCAGTCAGTATGGAGCGCTTACGGGGGAAAAATTCAATGTAAATTGCCATAAGCGAAGAAGTAAGCCTCGCGCCGGGTCGCCTTTACGCGGGGCTACGGATTCGGACGGGTATAATTAAGATTCATAGTTTACATTGACCGATTCAAACTTAATTTCTGATGAAATTCGAATGAAAGTAACTTTATCAACACAATAGTGAAAATTTCACGCTGTTATAGCAAGAACAACAAAGTTAAAAGCGAAAATTGAATGAATTGCCGAGTTTTCACCCGTGAACATTTTTGAAACTGCCATTACTCTCTTACAATACAACATAAAATGCTGATTTTTTCTTCCATTGCTCATTGTATCATCTGAATGCATAAAAGTTCCATGAGATTAATTTTAGAGCAACCAAATCTTAGTAATAAATTATTTAATTGGAACGTAACTCAAGAAAAAATTCGTCGTGCAGTCCAATTTATACGTCGCCTAAAACTTTTTGGTTTCTCACGTGAGGAAGAACTTGTCTCGAGAGAAATCGAGATAAATGTTGTAATTTTCATTTGCAGTTTGTTTCGATGCGATATCTTGAATAGAACTTGAGTTTTTGACTTTCATATCCAAGGGTGTAATTCGCTTCGCGCTTCGAATCGCCGACGCTTCGAAACCTCACAGCTTTACTGCGAACCGAAATCGAGGAAAACCGGCCGCAGTTGATAATAATTTAGTATTCATTAAAAAGAATATCTTTAAAGAGAATGCTGGGATAAAATCATCCTTCTTAATATACATTTCCTTAAGCTCATGAACTTACTGCAATTAAAAATATAAGTTTATCGATCTAACGTACCGACCGAAAACATAACAATTCAACGGTGCGTGTCAAAGGGGATTCTGACGTGACTGAAATTACTTATCCAGTCTAAAGTCAAAATATATTCACTTAAAAGTAAATTATTGAATAATTTACTAAAAATTTATCATACTTAAAAATAAAATAATGAATACTAAATTATTATCAACTGCGGCCGGTTTTCCTCGATTTCGGTTCGCAGTAAAGCTGTGAGGTTTCGAAGCGTCGGCGATTCGAAGCGCGAAGCGAATTACACCCTTGGATATGAAAGTCAAAAACTCAAGTTCTATTCAAGATATCGCATCGAAACAAACTGCAAATGAAAATTACAACATTTATCTCGATTTCTCTCGAGACAAGTTCTTCCTCACGTGAGAAACCAAAAAGTTTTAGGCGACGTATAAATTGGACTGCACGACGAATTTTTTCTTGAGTTACGTTCCAATTAAATAATTTATTACTAAGATTTGGTTGCTCTAAAATTAATCTCATGGAACTTTTATGCATTCAGATGATACAATGAGCAATGGAAGAAAAAATCAGCATTTTATGTTGTATTGTAAGAGAGTAATGGCAGTTTCAAAAATGTTCACGGGTGAAAACTCGGCAATTCATTCAATTTTCGCTTTTAACTTTGTTGTTCTTGCTATAACAGCGTGAAATTTTCACTATTGTGTTGATAAAGTTACTTTCATTCGAATTTCATCAGAAATTAAGTTTGAATCGGTCAATGTAAACTATGAATCTTAATTATACCCGTCCGAATCCGTAGCTCCGAATAAAGGCGACCCGGCGCGCGAGGCTTTGCCTTTCTCCCATAAGACAATACTGACTGGAATCTTGAAACGGACAATAAATCTAAAACCTAAACCAGATCTCTTATTATGATCATAAGTTATGACCCTTCAAAATAATCCATGTTCGCCGTATTTCGCGAAAATTACGAGAGTTGGAGAATTAATAACTACACAAAAGTTGTTTCTGGGCTGCGTAATTGCCCGGGTGGCTTGATCGAAGTGTTCACATCTTTTAACTTAAAAAGATACCTTTTCTTTTTGATTCTTTATGATATGGCCTATTTCTCCTTCACACCTATAACTGAAAGCGGGCATCTACGGTCAAATTTTGGCGCGCGGGAAAAGTCTACAAACTGAAAAATTCATAAATCCCTTTGTTATGAAGATGAAGTCCTCATTCCTTCACAGAAAATATATTTACACTTTTCTTCAAATTTCATACGCAGAATGTTAGAGAGTATC
Source organism: Pachydiplax longipennis (assembly GCA_036926295.1). NCBI lineage: Eukaryota > Metazoa > Arthropoda > Insecta > Odonata > Libellulidae > Pachydiplax > Pachydiplax longipennis. The sequence continues at coordinate 2,583,409 of JAVFKF010000054.1, forward strand.
TCTTACAGAACGAGATTTAGCTGGTGATGGATTTTTGGCTTGCATAATTCGAAAATTTTGGTCGAAAGAATCTTATACATTTTATAAGAGTCGTTCATACAAAGTAATATATAATTATAAGTTTACCGATACAGAAAGTAAGCTATGAAGATATCCCTATGTTAATTTTGTGTCGAATGAAGGAACGCTTTGCTCGCAACAGCGTTATAAAGATAAAATAGGAAATTCGTCTTTCTACGCGAAAATGTAGAGAAGGAATTTGTATCAATTTTATTTTCTGAAATATTGAGAAATGAGTTTCACCAAACCATGCATCCTTTATTTCTGCATCAGTTGAGAATTTTTAAATAAAAGAAGCAATTTTTCGCAACGTTTGACAACATCGCGCCTTGCTTCTTACACGGACCTATGCATTTTATATGGGGGAAATTTGTGCGGCGTTGCAACATTTGCGTACAATTCTGCGTAAATGCGTAAAAATAATTCATCTTCGTCCTGTTCTTCTTCCTCTTGGAATGCTTCGCCTACTTCATTTTTACCCAGTTCTCAATAAAATCAACAATTAGCTAAATATTGTGAGAATGAGGATCACATTATCAAGTCAAGTCAAACTTAGGGAAGGAAAAAGAATGAGTAACAGGAATTTTTTCGCTGGATATTCTACGTACAAAACTGACGATCGGGTATGCGAATTAAGACACGGATGATGCAATCAATAAAAGAATATTTCATTTTCTTAAAGGAATTAATTTTCTGTCCTGACGAATAATTATAGTCTGTCCAACGTCATGAAAACACCACCATAAATCATATTCGCCCGTGTATTCCTTACGGGAGAACGACGCGCGCTGTTCTACATAAGCACAGAAAAATAAAGTCGACAAGAACTTACTCGGAAGGCATTCAGCATGAGCAGAAATCAATTCTTAATGGCATCGTGCAATTAAATCAAGGTTAAATATAAACATAACCGTAGGAATAATAAGAAAGTGATATTTTCAAGAAAATTGGGTGCAGATTATTATTTTTTGGAATCGTTGAATTTCGGTCTATCATTCAAGAAACAAGGTCTTTTCTGGTATCAAAATCTTTCTCGTGGAATCTACTTTTCACGTATGTTATTCATTTTGCTGTTAAAAATTTTGGATAAGAGTGTCATGAGAAAATCTATAACAATACGCGAGTTTTCGCGAAAATGCAGGGAGAAATGTAGTCGCCTGCTACTTTTCGTCCTATTTTCGTAAGAAAAAAATTCCAGCGGGAAAGTTTCTGAGGAAATACTGAAATTATTTTTTGTGCAATTCAAAATACTTTGAGTTTATTAATAACGTCAAAAAACGAATCTCGATGGTAACGCGAAACTCGGCCCGCACGGCTGCCGATCCTGCCATTTTTCGGAAGGCTTGTGCTGCTCTCATCGATTCGATCAACAAAGATAGTTTTTATGATTGCAGGTCATCCAAAGATAGGGAATATCGAATTCTCACACTTTCATGCATGAATTTCAGGTATTCACTGTGAAATTTTTCGTGTCTCGGATGACTATTCCTTTGACGGTATCTTGATCGAGAAGAATATTTATCTTGCTCATAGCTGGCTTTAATTTAAGATGGAATTGTAAATAGTAATTTCAGAAGAAAATTTATGCATATTAGTTATGAAAATAAAAAGATTGAGGTTTACAGAAGAAGATGAAATATATAGATCGAGACAGATGGAGTTATAAGATGATTGCAGGGGCAAGATTTTCACAATAAAAAAATTGCACAAATGAAGGTAATTATTCGAATGAATGAAAATATATGTTCATAGTAGGCAATATTCTGAAATTTCAGGATTTGGATTTTCGAAAAATTTCAGCGTTAATTCTCATAAGGCAACGTACGATCATGTGGGGAAATTTTCTTTATCACCTCGACTTTGCCAACTCTATTTGAAAATAATGAAGCTACTAACTGTGATGTACGCTGGAAAAACTTTAAATTGATAAATGTATACTGCTTTCAGCCTTTCGGCGATCTTTTGTATTCGTGAGAGCCGAGCAAACCGCAAGTAGTATTGTCGTGAAGACATAAAAACACGTCGGTTAGCCGAATAACAAGTTTATTTCTAAGTACTTTTACTATATCTTGGTCGCCGCCAAGCAGTTCGGACCGGGAGAGGGTAGTCGTGCTGGCAGACCGAACTTGGGGTCTTACTGGCAGACTGGGAGGAAACGAACAGGGGCCTTTTCGCCGTTTTGATCAGGCTTTTATACTCCCCAGGGGGCCCAGAAAATGTCTCAATTTGGGGGCTAGAAGGATCTGCGCGGTCCATATGACAGCGATGACTCGTGGATGCGACATGAGCTGTCGTAGTGGCAACTTAACAACTTACTTCCTCACAACAGTATTGTCTCCATCAAAATTAAGGATGCAATGTGAAGGTAAGCAGTATATCTTAAGAAGTAAATTTAAAAGGAATTGGGTGTGATTATTGCATGAGATGACGTGCACCAAGGAAAAATCCCAAGGAAGAATCATCTTACACAATTGAGGAAACTCCTAAAGAAAGAAAATATAAGAGGATTACTTTTCTTATTGTGCATTCTGGATACAAATTATAAAAAGTTTGAAAATATTAAACATTTTCATTTAGGATAACATTTTCATTGATCCAAGCTAAGTGAGAGATATTAGATTCTCCTCTGCACAAGTTATAATATATTATCTACTGCTTATTTATATATACCCGTTGTGAATCAACGGGCGCCTCAGACAGTTATTCTATAATCCAGGTTTGTGTGATTTCGGAAGAGATTAACAATGCAAAGAGGACACACACAGAGTTAAGAATAAGATGAGCAAATAACGTTTTTAATTGTTCGCTTTAAGAATTCGATCATCAAGAGCCACACCTGCGACTGGAAGGTCTCCACATTTTCCCACCACACGTCTGTGAAAACACGTGATTCTCACATTTCTGTGACTAATCGCTCTTTCACGTTATCGTTGAAATGAAGTATCGTTCAGAGCAAATCATCCAAAAAATGAAGTCGTCGCAAAAGCATGCCGTACGTAAGGTCGACACTAGAGGTCATCACAGCCATTTTAATTTTCCTACCGCCACTCAAACTATTTTCATTCGCTGCGGTGTTTAAATTTGTACTGATCAACTTCAATGGAGGTTCATAGCTATCTCAATGTCCTTTTATGCTCTGATGCGGATAGTGCATATTTGTATTTAGGCTAGAAAATGATTAAAGTACAGAATAATTTATTTCATTCTAGCCAATAGTAATTGATCACGGCTTAAGTGATAGTCATGACGTAGTATATGAGAGAAGGATCGCCCCGGATAGCCTATGATATATGAAGCGAGATTAAGTGGAGCTACGGTATCGTAAGGGTATAATTCGTATTTTACATTGATCGATTCAAACCAAAGTTCTGAAGAAATTCGAATTAAAATAACTCTATCAACACAGCAGTGAAAAGGTTATGCTTTTAAAGCAAAAACAACGGCGAAAAGCGAAAATTGAATGAATTGCAGAGTTTTCACCGGTGAACAGTTTTGAAACTGCCATTACTCTCTTACAATCCAACATAAAATGCTGATTTCTTCTTCGATCGCTCATTGTATCATCTGAATGCATAAAAGTCACATTAGCTTAAATTTAGAGCAACCAAATCTCAGTAAAAAATTATTTAGTTGGAACGTAACTCCAGAGAACATTCGTGGTGCAGTCCAATTTATACGTCGCCTAAAACTTTTTGGTTTCTCACGTGAGGAAGAACTTGTCTCGAGAGAAATCGAGATAAATGTTGTAATTTTCATTTACAGTTTGTTTCGATGCGATATCTTGAATAGAACTTGAGTTTTTGACTTTCATATCAAAGAGCGTAATCCAGTTCACGCGTCGACTCACCGAAGCTTAGAAACCTCACAAAGCTTTATTGCGGACCGAAATCGAGGAAAGCCAGCCGAAGTTGATAATAATTTAGTCTTCATTATTTTGTTTTTAAGTAAATTACTCAATAATGTATTTTTGTGTAATAGAAATCCCATTTTCAAGAGCGAGTATAACTTGCATAAAGAGAACTCTCGTGCATTTGGTGGAGACGGAATCAGTCTTAGGATTCGTGGGAACCTTTTATCCTTCGTATGTTTTGCTTCCTTTGTTTTCTCAGCGCAGGTGGTGTGGTAATTGATCCGATCCCAGAGTTCGGAGAAAGGCGTTCGTATCATGTTTTTGTAAATTGCCACTTGGCGAGCCTTCTTTACTGCCTAACACAGTATGTATATAAATAACGTGACTTTCTCTTTGTACGAAGAGCAGGCCGTTGTTCAAAAACATAATGCGAGGCAAGAAGCTTAACACATCCTGATTATCACTCTTTCAACACCTTTTAATTCACAGTTAATAAAAGTTTCATTTTACGTGAAATCTGAAAATCCAGTTGGCGTCTCACAGGGGGGTCATTCCACGCCAAATCGAACAAAAAAAACATGACATTTTCGTTTCTTCCTGAAACTTTGCCACATTATTGATAGTAACAATTAAGTCACCTTTACCAATTTTTAGACCAACAATCCGTATAATTACAAAATGGCGGCTAAACAAAGTTCGCAGAAAAATTCGAAATCCGGCGCGCGCGTTCTCAGTTGAACGTCCATTTCTCAGAGAGCTTAAAACGTACGATGCTTTAAATACGCTCATTCTAAAGCTCTTAAATTGTGTTTTCATTAAATATGAATTTTGTTTCCTTTTCTGGGGGACAAAACCTACATTTAGGCAATGAAACGTTTTGAATAGGTTTTAACCTAAAAAATCCACTTCTGCCGCGTTAAAAAAAGTATCACCGAAATTGCAATTAAATTTTCTGTAAGTGATCAAAGTATAAAAACCGTAATCGGATATGAAGTATAATTAAAAAAACATTATTTACCTTTGGGTCAAGGCGCCGCGCCGCTTGCTACCGCGATGAATGCTCCACTCATTGTTAGTCCCTAGTATCAATCTGTCGAATTTCTTTGTACGGCAATGCATTCAACATGCAGTATGCAAGCAACTTTTACTCGTATCTATTATATATAGCTAACTCTCCGGATATACCTATATATATATATATACGAGTAAAAGTTGCTTGCATACTGCAAGCTATCAGTTAAATGCAGTATCGTACCAAGAAAGGCCTTAAAACAATGTTCAAACTTCGAGCAAATGACTGCCTGGCGTCGAACTAAGGACCCGATCGGGCGTAAGATAAGTGCCATTCTGATCTGTTCCAAAGTTTCGATCCAATATCGTATGAGGAAGTTCCTAAAATAAGAATACGCTATCCCCCTTTGAAATACCCGGTAGAAAAAAATGACGCTCAGGTATCGAACCAAGAAGCGTCAGAGGAACGGCGGACAGCATATGAAACAGTATATGAAACATATGAATTGCTTCTATGTACATTCCATTTTATATCATTCCCGGTAATCGGATATGCATTCAAAATAATTTTTTTAAATTGACCGCCATGCATTTTATACCGGCGAATTATGCACCCACTTGGCGTCGAACTCTCGGTCGTTTGGTAGCATTTCCTCAGTAAGTACAATAGATAACCACAGTATCTCCAACCTCCGAAATTTTCTCCGTTCTATCGCTCCGAGTAAGGACTCAAAACCATTTTCGAAAATTCGTGCGAAAGACCGCCTGGCGTCGAACACTGGACCCGTTCGAAGAAGACAATGGCATGGGAATGTTAGATAAGTGCCATTCTGACTTCTTCCAAAGTTATAATTCAGTATCTTATCGGGAAGGTCCTAAAATACGATTCCGTTATTCCCGTTTGAAATGCATGGTGAAATCGGAATGACCCTCTTGCATCGAACCAAGGACCACTAGACGGACGGTGAAATTCATGAAAGAATTTTTTTAAACGCGTCTGTCATCATTCCGGGTTATATCTTTCCAGCTTATCGGGAAGGCATTGAAAAAAATATTCAAAAATTGCAGCAATGCATTTCTTATGGAAGAATTTTGCACCCAACTGGAGTCGAACTCACGGTCATTTCGTAACATTTCTTCCATTCGTATTATAGAAGACTACCTCAACTTCAACCTCCGTGATTTTGTTACTCTATCTTAACGATAAGTGCCTCAAAATAATTTTCAAAAATCCGCGCAATGCATTCTTATGGGAAAATTGTGATTTTTGGGACTTTCTGGTATCGAACCCATGATAGCTAGCTATGGCCAGTACGTAGAAAAAATCTGAAGTCGAGGGCGCTTGTGGAACATGGTCAGAATTCGTATCCCCTATATATCTACTATATATAGCTAACTCTCCGGATATACCTATATATAGGGGATACGAGTTCTGACCATGTTCCACAAGCGCCGTCGAATTCAATTTTTTTGGACGTACTGGCCCTACACACTAGATGCCAGAATAATTCAGACATCGACGCTAGCTATCATGGGTACCAAGTAATGCCTGAAATCAATTTTGAAAACTTTGCGCAATAGACCGCCTGGCGACGAATAAGGACGCGATCGTGCTAAACAATTGCATATTAATATTAGATAAGTGCCATTCTGAGCTTTTCCAAAGTTTCAATTCAATATCTTATAAGGAAGTTCCTAATATAAGATTACGCTATCCCCCTTTGAAATACATGGCAGAATAGAAATGACGCTCAGGCATCGAACCGAGAACCGTCAGGAGAACTGCGAATATCGTAAATGAAACTCATGAATTGCCTCTATGTATATTAGGGCGTACCGAAAAACAAAAATTTTTAGTAGCGGGAACGTAATAGGTTGGAAAAGTTGCCTTTTAGGCTCAATAAGAAATGTGCAAAAGATGGGCTCTAACAAAGTTCGTCTTGGGCCTGACCAAAGAGCTCAAAAATTCGAAATTTTAGTGAAAATTGCGTTTTTTTAGGTAAGTTAAATTTTTGACGGAGCTTACATACATTTGATTAAATGGCTGTTTTAATTCGTTTTGATCGAGGAACAATTAAATTAAGCCATTAAAACCGAATATGACGAGATATCATACTTTTAAAATTTTTGGAAACACCATGAAAAGTGGCAGCTCCTCACTGGTTCAGCTGCAGTGAGCTATCCAGGACTCATCATGAGACAGTGACTGCAAATCGAGTCCCGCCCGCCTACACACCCGTGGAAGCATACTAGATAACTAAACTTTGTTTCACATCATGAAGGCACCATTAAAAATGCATTGGCCCGTGTATTTTAAAGGGGAGAAATTTTGGCGCGGTTGCGACATGTCCGTAAAAACATTAACTTCGTCAATGCTCCTTCAAAAATTTTCAGTATACTGTCAAAGTGATTCCTCACATAATATGGTTACTAATTTAAGGTAAATTGAAGAAATAAATGCAAGGAAAAAGAAATAGTAACATTTCTAAGAAAAGCGGGGTATTTTTCCGCTTCCATTCCAACGAGTGCCATTAATTCCCTAATTCAAGTAACAGAATGAAAACGCGCCAGATTCTGTATAAAATCAACTCCTTTTCCATGGTATCATTACTTTTACATGAAATATACATCTAATCAAATTATCAACAGAAATACATGACAAAGTCGTGTGTTTTTGGCAAAATGCATTGAAAAAAGTAGTCTGCTGGCGGTTTTCGTTCATTAAGCCTAAGAAAAAACTTCCAGCGGGAAAGTTTCCGATAAAATAATGAATTTATTTTCTAATCGAACAATAATCCTTTCAGTTGTCTAACAACAGCGGGAAAGCGATTTTTCTTTCAGCGCTGACGCGTTTCGCGGCGCTGTCCGCGAGCATTCGAGCGGGTGTCTCTACGATGCGCTAAATCCTATTGTCCGTGCTTAGGAACGAAAATATCATTTACTGACGCCCATGCAACTTAAGTTGCTTGTGGGAAACAGCGGGTTAATGTAGGTAGAAAAATAAAAATATTCGACTATGTTTATGCGGTCCTCGAACACATCTGTTTCCAGCAGAGCACAGTTGTTCTTGCACTTGAAAGTGGAGCTTAGTTCCTTACACTTGAAACCATCTTAAGCCTCTACTACGTATCTTTTAGGGTAAGAAGGACAGGGTAGTAGTCAGTTTTGTGCGTTGCACGGTGTCCGACGGTTTCTGATCTTCTTGTGAATTTGGCCTTAGATTTGAGTTTCAGAAGAGTAATTATTGGTTCGGTTGGAGTGTAAATCGGCAATATTAACTATTGGTTGTCTGCGTGATATTTGCGAAAATGGAGAGTCGAAAAAAGGGAAAATATTAAAAAGTAGCGAGAGACAGACAGTTTTATCAGTGCATAAATACTTTCATAAAATTTTCCCGGAAGAAAGCGAAAGGAATATTGCACAGAGAACGTGCGAAGCTACTAACATCAGCAGAAGAACTTTGTATAGAATTGAGAAAGAAAGTGCTATGGGAGAACTTCAGACTCCAAGATAAGTGCGTAAAACTAGTGTTGTGTACTCTAGCAGTCGAGAAATGAAGTACGATCAGATGGTTAGGAGTGCTATTCGTCGTCATGTTCATTCTTTCTTTTTTAGAAACATTCCACCCACAATCAGATCTGTTTTAGTAGTAGTGAATAATGACGAGACACTTCCTAATTTTAAACGGATAACATTTTGGAGGCTGATTAAAGAAATTGGTTTTCTGTTCGAGAAAAGGAAGAATAAAGCCTTGCTTATAGAGAGGAGTGATATAATAGCAATGAGACATTCATATTTAAGAAAAATAAGAAAGTTTCGCCAAGAAGGCCGAGATATCATCTATGTGGACGAAACTTGGGTAAATGCAGGGCATACTGTGTCAAAAGTTTGGACAGATCCTAGCGTAAAGACGAAAAGACAAGCACTTTTAGCAGGCCTTTCTACTGGCTTGAAAGCACCAAGAGGTAGGGGATCTCGCTATGTAATTGTGCATGCAGGAAGTGCTCATGGTTTCGTAGAAAATTGCAAATTAGTTTTCGTAGCAAAAAAGAATTCAGGGGACTGCCACGATGAAATGGACAGCAAAAGATTCGAGGAGTGGTTCAAAACCAAGTTGCTACCGAACATTACGAGTGGTTCCGTAATTGTGATGGACAATGCTACGTATCATTCCAGAAGGAAAGAAAAAATCCCCACATCTTCGAGCAATAAGTCTGAGATGCAATCATGGCTTAACTCAAAAGGAATAGCTTTTCCCGAAAATAGCTTAAAGGTAGAACTCTTAGGTATAATAAACTCGATGCGAGACAAATTTAGTTTTTATGAGGTAGACGAGGCAGCCAAAGAAAATAACATAATCGTCTGTCGAACTCCACCTTATCATTGCGAACTAAATGCCATTGAATTGGTATGGAGTCAATTAAAGAGACACATAGCCTCACATAATGTGACCTTTTCGGCCAAAGACATGCTACCTTTAATTGACTCTGCATTTAACAACGTCTCAAGGGAGAACTGGGCCAATTATGATAAACATATACAGAAGATCGAGCAGGAAATGTGGAAGGCTGACGGGCTACAACCATGTAGAACCACTAATCATCAGGATGACAAATAGCAGCAGTTCGTCAGATAACCTAAGTAGCCAGTCTAGTACTGAGGAATCATTGTCAAAGCCAGGTCCATCAGGGTTAAGTCAAAATTTTATGGAAGGAATTGCGGAGTTCTCAGGATCTGATGACGAATAACTGTGGCTGCATCAACGGTAAATACAATATTTTGTTTTTAACTTCAATTTAGTTTTAAATTTTAAAAGACTCATATAATAATTATCATATCGCAGTCATTAATTAAAATTAAACTCATAAGGTATGAAGCATGTGCGATAAAACCTGAAATTTATGTTTCTTCCGTTAATTATTAATACATTTTAGAGAATTATGCCAGTATGAGTATGTACGTGCTTCCAAAAATTCACAATAGAATAATTAAAAATAGCCGTATCATACAGTATTCTCACAGAACATACTTATGATACATATGCTATTAATGGGAATTAAATAATATGCTAAGTTCAGCCGCAGCAGATATTCATGGAAACTCATTATTTATCTCATCAGCTACTGTGGAAGCCGTAGCGAGGTAACATCGCTCAGTTATTCCGAAAAAAGGAATAGATAGAAAACTAACTCGCATTTGAATGATTCAAAGATATTTCACCATTTAAGTACTAATTGTTCAGTAAAGGAAAGTTATTGTGACAAATGATCGACACAACAATAGGTTTTAGCGCATCGTAGAGACACCCGCTCGAATGCTCGCGGACAGCGCCGCGAAACGCGTCAGCGCTGAAAGAAAAATCGCTTTCCCGCTGTTGTTAGACAACTGAAAGGATTATTGTTCGATTAGAAAATAAATTCATTATTTTATCGGAAACTTTCCCGCTGGAAGTTTTTTCTTAGGCTTAATGAACGAAAACCGCCAGCAGACTACTTTTTTCAATGCATTTTGCCAAAAACACACGACTTTGTCATGTATTTCTGTTGATAATTTGATTAGATGTATATTTCATGTAAAAGTAATGATACCATGGAAAAGGAGTTGATTTTATACAGAATCTGGCGCGTTTTCATTCTGTTACTTGAATTAGGGAATTAATGGCACTCGTTGGAATGGAAGCGGAAAAATACCCCGCTTTTCTTAGAAATGTTACTATTTCTTTTTCCTTGCATTTATTTCTTCAATTTACCTTAAATTAGTAACCATATTATGTGAGGAATCACTTTGACAGTATACTGAAAATTTTTGAAGGAGCATTGACGAAGTTAATGTTTTTACGGACATGTCGCAACCGCGCCAAAATTTCTCCCCTTTAAAATACACGGGCCAATGCATTTTTAATGGTGCCTTCATGATGTGAAACAAAGTTTAGTATTTCTGAGGATTCTCGAACTATAGAAGGGAAGTGGCATCGTAACTTATCGAACGGTGTTGTGGAGATTATTCCCGAGTGGTTTGTTTTTAAGTTTTTGCGACATCATTTCCAAAGAGAAAAGAAGGCTGAAAGAGGCAAAATGTGAAGCAAACAGTTTACGTTTTTACCTATTTCAGAAAGTCTCTCGGCGTTATCGAATTCTGTGAAAACTTGCAAAAGGAAGTAAAAAAAATTAATGAAGAAGGCAAGGAGCATATTGAGGCGCGTAAATTACTCGACTAGAAACTGAAAAGGTTACACAGCCGTATAAGTATGCAATATACTTGATTTACTTGTGATGAGATTAGCCTTTTGCCCTGCAGAAAAAGTATTTTTAGTTTAATTGTCAGCCAAAAATTCATAGCATTGTATAAATATGATCAGTATGAATGCGTTGAAAGGAAATACTAATGAAATTGTTCTTGTCGCCGTTATATATTAGAACATTCAAGATATGTCATAGTTTCTGTAAAGCAGATCGCAATTCCGATACTTTCTGATTTGTTTGCGTTTACTCTATATGGATTTAAGAAATGGATGAGGAATATTACTTATAACTCAATTTCTTTTAAATTCTATTTCTGTTTGATATAAGTTTATATGACCCCTTTTTATATGAATTTAAGGTGAATGAGGAGTGAATTAAATAATCCTAAATGCCGAAATAATGTATGTCAGTCATCTACCATTAATTTTGGTTTAAAAGTATGGATTAGCCTTTCAGATAATACACGTATAACGAAGTCCATTAGTTTACATTGATTCAAAATAATATTGTTTTCATTTTATATGAAAAGTATTATTAATTTCTTGTGCTTTTTTATATCTACTATAAATTCCAATTGAAACTGTCTTATTTGTAATACCAAATGTATTCATAATCCATTCTTTTAGTTTCTTCTGCCATGGAGCATTTGTTAATTGTGTTTATTGTCAACATGTTCCATAGGACTCTGTCCTATAGCAATAAATCAATTATTTTTATTATATGGTATACGTAAAAATAAACAACCCTCATATGACATTAAAACTCATTCCATACTTAAATCTACTTCGTTTCGGAGTTTAAAATTTACGCTGTGACTACAAATAATAGGCTGCAGACAGTGTTTTTGAGGTGCTCATAATGGGCTTGTATGAGGAGACACTTGGTCTCTCTTTCTTCTACCATTCAGATTAATTGCGCTTTATATATTCACTTGTCATGAGCTTTTTAAAGTCGGGTAAAAGGGAACGGAAAAATAATTCTTCCTCTTGGAATGCTTCGCCTAGTTCATTTTTACCCAGTTTTCAATTAAATCAACAATTAGCTAAATACTGTGAGAATGAGGATCACATTATCAAGTCAAACTTAGGGAAGCAAAAAGAATGAGTAACAGGAATTTTTTCGCTGGATATTCTACGAACAAAACTGACGATCGGGTATGCGAATTAAGACACGGATGATGCAATTAATAAAAGAATATTTCATTTTCTTAAAGGACTTCATTTTCTGACGAATAATTATAGTCTGTCCAACGTCATGAAAACACCACCATAAATCATATTCGCCCGTGTATTCCTTACGGCTGTTCTACATAAGCACAGAAAAAGAAAGTCGACAAGAACTTACTCGGAAGGCATTCAGCATGAGCAGAAATCAATTCTTAATGGCATCGTGCAATTAAATCAAGGTTAAATATAAACATAACCGAAGGAATAATAAGAAAGTGATATTTTCAAGAAAATTGGGTGCAGATTATTATTTTTTGGAATCGTTGAATTTCGGTCTATCATTCAAGAACAAGGTCTTTTCTGGTATCAAAATCTTTCTCGTGGAATCTACTTTTCACTACACTCATATCACTCACATCACTTACGTCACGAGATTATCGTTAAAACGGCACAGCATGTATTTAGTAATGTTATTCTGACATGGTGCTTTTCTGTTTCTTAGGGTTTCTATGTTTGTGTTGATTTCTGATGGTGTAATTGGGTTGAAGTTGTCATTTGTTTCTTTTATTATGGCTTTGAACGTGTTAATAATTTCTTTATCTGTTTTTTGTTAAGTTTTGGAACTGTTTAGATGATACACAAACAGATTTGATTTGGATCAGCATAGATTCACATAGAATGGTTGGTGGATTTGGCTTTGAGAGTGCCTCCACATTCTGAGATCTTCAAAGTTTATATTTATCAAGTGTTTTATTCTAAGCAGAGTCTCTTATTTATTTTATTTCCTTTTTAATAGTGTGTTTGTAGTGTTGGTATAATGTTTTATCGCGTTCATGTTTGTATTTTTTGTATTGCCTCTTATGTCTTTCTTAATGTGATCATGTTAAGAATGGCTTTTTGTAATTTTTCTTGGTGTTGGTGTGGAGGTGAGTTAGTCATAGTGTTCTTTTGCCATGAAGAATGTTTCTTAAAATAATTTTATCTTGTGAATTGATTAAGGTGTAAGGTGTGGTGTAAGGTAGTGTTGATGTGTTTTGTTTTGTGTTTGTGTATAAGTTACATGATTTTGGAAATATTCATAAAGTTTTTTCAAATTAATCTTTTGTGCTAGGGTGTTTTGTATGTTAAGTGGTTTGTTGTTGATATTAAAGATTAATGGAAAGTGTTGGAAATGTGAATTTAAAGACAACAGATGGGTGATGATTTATATAAAATTTTGGAAGGCAATTTCTTTCTCGTATGGCTAGAGAGATATTTATGAAACTTAATATGGAACTAAGTCTTCCAAAATGTTTCCGGGTTTGACTCCAGGAGAATTACATGATCCCGTTTGCTATACTCTATGGTGAGCTGGGTGATGTTATTATAAGTATCTACTAGAAGTAAGCAGGTATTTCTTTAAACTATTAACTGTTTAGATTGCAGTATGCAAGCAACTTTTACTCGTATGAAATAGATGTGGTTTCTACTTGGTAAGAAGACAGTGCAATTTGTTTCATTTCTCAAAATCAAACCATTTCTGAAAGAAAATGAAGAATGCAAATTATGTATCGATTCTCCATGTTTTTTTTAAATATGTAATGATATTTCTCTTATGAGGTAAGTGTAGAGTGGTTGAAAGAATTAATGCGAGATTCAGAGAGTGAAATCCTTCCAAGGTACTCAATTCTGGTCATTGGCATTCTCATTCATAGTGTAGTAAATTTCTGCGTAGTTGATTTTTTGACAAGAAGACTCGATTAAGGGCAAGTTTTTCTTTGCCATTACTTACATGTATTATGAGATATACTGAAATTGGATAAGTAAATATATAAATTATGGTGATTATTTATATAAGATTTTGGAAGGCAATTTCTTTTCATGGTCAGATAATCCTAAATAATTCAAATGCAAGCTTCTTTTTTGTTCTTAGGATAGTACTGAAATACTTAAAATGGAATAATATCCCTTATGAGGGTTACTTAAGGGGTTACATATTTTTCTTAACTTCAAAAAAAATCAATGTCACACTTTCTGCACAAATATAAAGAATGGACCTTAAAAACATTCTAGCAATGTAGTATTTTCCTATTAAGAAAATTAGTTGAGCCACAGCAATTTTTCTTGAGCAATGCAGAGCACTCCATTAACCGTCAGTCACACTCGTAAGCTTGTGAAGTCGAACAAATAGGGGTTTATCACAATCTTCTAAAGTATTCCTTCCTTTAAGTTGCATCAAAGTATTTATAGTTATGTTGAAATAATGATTTTCAAGTTTTCTACATCTACATCCGTACCTCGCAAGCTGCCTTTTGGGGTATGGCAGGGGGTGCAAGCTGTATGAATCTACATTCTTTTAATCGTTCGATAATTGTATATTGATATCTTTTTGCTTAAAGTACACAGGATCATACACAAAAATAAAGATCGATTTTGAATCATCCGATTTACGGGAGAGAGCTAAAAAAAATTCGAAATAAATTAGTATTTGAGGAAGAAGCCATTGTGGTTAAATCAGTCAGAAACAAAGTAGTGCTCAATACACCTCAATAGGATTGGTCCTCATCATAATTTTCACTATGATGTATTATACAATTACTTTTGCATTTTCCTGAAATGCTAAGAAGAATTAGCCAATATAAATATCTATTCATGTTCTTTAAGGATTTTTACCAAATCCAATGCAAAGTATATTGAATTAATTCCTAAATTCTTACAATACCAACTCTTGAAAAAAATCATTGAAAATCTTCACCATACTTTAAGTGCAGCCTGCATTTCTCTATAAGCTATTATCAATTGCCAATGTAGTGCTTTCTAATTAGTCTTGTTTATCAGCGAGGATAATTTAAAGATAAATTTCTTTTAAATTCGATTTTACTTTTATAATAATGATAAAAAAAATTTGGTCTACCATTTTATCTGCATTTCCTTCTTGTTATTTTCCATGTTCTTGTTGACAGTACAATGAATAAGATTCAGTGACTTATTCTGAGCGGGTCTGCAGTATGAAAACTGAGCTACCACTTGATATTTTGAGCCAGACAAATGAAAATTATCGCTTTTCTTATATTTCTATGTAACACATTTCTGTTGTTTAATTTGTAATTAAATTATCACCTAATGTATTGAAACGTTGGTCTCATCAATACTATCTTGTTTGTGTGTACATTTATACTCTCAGAAGTTCGTGGACTAAGTAAGTCCATCGCTACTCTAACTGCATAATGGCTCCACCTGTTGGAAGGAAAGCGAGGCAACTGGAGATTTGTTTTCATTTGACCCTCAGCTGTAAAGATATGATGACAATACAGTTTTAGGCAGAATACTTCTCAAAATTCTAGAGGTGATATTTTAGTGATATATTGTGAAATATATTCTACTGATAGTATTTTAGAGTAACATTATAGTAGTAATATTTTTACTGTGAATCATGCTACAACATTGAAAATTAAGATTTCGACATAGGAATCAAAAAGCCACATCAATGAAACTTATTTCTTGTTTTTTGTTCTGATATAGCCTTTAACCTGGAAAGATGAAGAAAAAATTGCCTTTAATGGAGCCTTAACCTACAGTCAAATTCTCAAAAACAACAGCCATAACACCAACAATGATCACAACAACATCACAACACATCACACAATAACCGTACCAACAATTATGACACTGACTTAATGAACAGGACAATTGATAAAATAACACAAGTTAAACAACTATACCCTATAGAAGACAAAAACTCTTTATATTAATCAAAATAATGAAAATTAACAGTACATAATGCATTACGCATGTGTTGTGATTATTATTGGTTTTGTGGCTGTTGTTTTTGAGAATTTGGCTGTAGGATCATGTTGGGGTTGGGAATTGGTTGTTGCTTTGCTACAACAAAATGAGGCCCCTGTAATTCACCATATGGTTGAATTTACAATTATAACAGTCATCTTTACATACTGTGGTGGCCCCCAGCATTTAATGCATTTATAATTTAATATATTTATATTGACTTAGTCTTTGATAAAAGGCTATTTTACATTCTTGACCTTGCAGAGTGATGTGTTTTTGTTATTTTTCCTTTATGGCTTTGGTGACTGTCTCCACTGTCAGTCACTGTTTATCCTCTGAAGATGCTTCATTGGGAACTTAAATACATATCAGGTTAAACCCCTTTTTTGATGGTTGTTGGGATTTTGTGACCATTATTCACCTAGAGTTTTTGCCTGTGGAAAAGAGAACGTTTGTCCTTTCTTCCACATTTCTGCAGAATAGACCTGTCCTGAAAGAAGAGGAGGAAATGGGCTGGTGTATCCTTTGGCAGTGAGAGCTCTAGACCCCTTACTAATATCCTTGAAAGTCCTTGGTTTTTGCTTTAGTAGATGAGAAAAGGCTTCATTTTATATCTCACATTTCCCCCCAGCAAGACAGTCCCCTATCTTTAAACGCTATAAATCCTGGCATACTTTTAGCCTCCCTGTGAAGATAGGTATGCTCTGGCATTCTCTGTCAGAAAAGACCTTTCTCATCAACATTAAATGTTTGCTTAGGAAGGAAATTTTGACTTATTAGCAAATTATTCAGTTCCTCCAAAAACTTTTGCAGCTTCTGCACCAGCACAGACTGCCTCTTGACTTACTTTCATGTTATATAATTGTTTAAACTGTTAAAAACAGCCATGGATAGGACTGAAACTCATAACCCTCACCCTTTTTTAGATCCTCAAACACACTTTGTGTTTTTGCTTTGCTCTCTGCCAAAGAGGTAGCTAAAAACTTTATATAGTTGTGAATTTAACAGCAATTCATGGTAAAGTAAATAGGTAAAATAATAATTATTGGTAAATTCTGATTTATGTAGCCCCTAAACTTAAATTTGGATGGTATGAATCATGTATAAAAGTTCATCAGCTAAGTTGTGAATATTTGAGTGGATAAATTTTTCACGAATTTTATGATGTTAAACTGATAATTATACGATGCTATTTAATTATCTCTACTTTCTGTTTGTTCAGAAATAATACGGTATGTAGAATAATTCAAAAAGGCTCTCTTTCAAAGTAAAGTCTTATAATACTTTATCTATGGTGATGCCAACATCTTTTCTGCTTGAATTAATTTATGGCAGTGACACATCTGAAACAAGAGATAGTTGGTCAAATATATTACAAACACATTTACGAATCTTTGCCCAGCTGAAAAATGTTAAATAAAAAAATACTCAATTACATTCAGTGATACTATCAGAACACCATATTTTCAAAAATATAAGGGCTGAAAATTAAGGAAAAAATTAAATTAACATGAACCAAACCAGGGACAATAGCCAGCAGAGGCTGACTCATTATCACTGGGCCATCAACTGCCCTATCTATTGTGAAAAATTTGTATAATTATGATAAAGTTTTTCTTCTGTTATTTCTCAAACCCAAGCCCATGGAGTTGAAACCTGCTTCACTTTTTATTAATTATACATCTACTTTCACACTCATTTTCTTTCAATATGATCCTTAATGTCAATTTTGCAGTTCCTCTTTTTAAGATGCTCTCTTTGTGTTTCACCCTGTCTCTAGAATTTTTCCTTGTAAACTTCTTCTTAGAAATGACTAAATTTTTGGGAATAAAACTAGGATATTATAAAACAGAACAATCTCCATCCCACTATCAGAGCTGATACAAGTTAAATTTAATCAAGCCTGTGTTTCTGACATTAAATTAAAATGTAAACACATGCACACCAACTTCACACATTCATAAGATATCAACGGCTAAACATGACACTTATGATGCCATCTATTCTCAGTTGCACTGCTGTGGAGTGAAGTCTTCAAATGATTGGAATGAGGTCTTCCACAACAACACTTTCTCGTGGTCCTGCTGCCATAAAGAATCCAATGCCACCATCAATGTCTCTGAAGACCCTCAGTGCACCAAAGGAGCTGTCCTATCAGATGAGAGAGAAACCAGTGAGTATACAACAGGCTGTCTTGAGGCATTGGTGGAGCTTCTCGCAAAGAATTCCATCATATTAGGTGGTTAGGAATATTAGGGGGATAGGAATTGCACTCATTCAGGTATGTGCATAGTCCAGTCAGAATATGCAGTGCATGCCTTGAAAGGTGTGAAAATCATCAGTATTCATATGAATTCTCTCCCAATAATCTGTAGTAGATCTCCAGTGTAATGAGTATAATATACAAGAAGAGTTGCGATAGAGCAACTAATATTTGACTGTTGTAAAACTCAAAGCAAAAAGGATAAGTGCTACATCCATAATAAGGAGTAGTTATTTTATCGGTATAATGATTGCCGCCTTTGTATATCTATCCTACAGGAGGCATATCCGAGAGTTGTCAATTAACATGAGAGATAAAGTCTGACAAGCAATTAGTAATCAATCTGAGGTGTATTATCTCCTCACAGAACAGAGAAGAATCAAATGAAAAACTTCTTATCATATAATCCATATATAAAGGGTGTTCAATCCTGGGAATCTTTCAGCTTGTGAAACATTGGGATAGTTGTGCTCAAAACTGGTGATTGTTTATGAGTAAGGCTTCAATTATACCCACAGTGTCGATTTGTACCTTTTTATTTGAACACCCCTTGTTCCCACAACGAGCCTCACCCTTGGCAAAAATGCTTCATGGAGATTTCATTACAGACTTCTTTATTATAAATTGCTTATTTTGATAGTAATAGAATCTTCACTTTTTCAGGAAATCCCTCATTTTGTTTTCCAGAATAAATGCCTTTTTACCCCCTTTACTGCCAGAGGGCCTATATATCAGTCCTAGCTGTTTGTGTGAAAACTGGCTTGGGCTGATTTATCAGCCTGATTTTTTTGACTTTTTTTATTTTATGATTGTAGTCTTTTCTAGGGCTGTCGTCTCATTTATAGGCATTTGCTTTATTTCTGCTGCTTATTAAGATGGTTTCACCTTATCCTTGCTATATCAATTGATTGTTTACAGTGTTTTTGCCTCTTATGTTTGCCTGTATTTCTTTATTACCCTTGGGACAGCATCATAATGCAGTTTCATTTTTTTCTGTTTGTCAGAGCTCCTGCTGGACTGTTTTCTTTGTGGCTCTTAGTATTTATTTTAGAGTCAGTTTCCAGCAAATATTCTTATTTGGTCCGCTTTTTTGCTTTATTTTACTTTGTCGTATGCAGAATATTTCTCTAGTCTTCTATCATGGCTCTCATCTCATTTATTGTCACATGCTTTATATCTGCAGCTTACTAAGATGGCTTCATCCTATCCTTACAATATATGCTAATTGTACTGCTAGTTGCAAAGAAAATTTACCACCTAAGCTGCAACCTGCATAACAGGCAGTGAGTTTCCTGCAAGCAAGCCGTAAGGTTGCTATAGCGCTTACAGAAAAAAGCCGCTTTCAGACTGTTGGCTTTGCCATAATTACGACATTCTACTAATAGATAGAAGAATTCTGTTTTTACCATTTGACCCATGAAGGATGTATCTAGCATACAGATATTTCCATTCATACATATTGCTAACCACATTTCAAAAAAATAATTGGTAAACATACCAAAATTGACCATTTTCATCGAACTGCTACTTGGCTATAAGATGCGATAGCGTAGTCAACTTAACTCTGCGTTCTAGCCGTATCATTTATCTTTGAATTCAGATACGACTCAGACACAGCATATTCATGAATTATGAGAAATCTGGACAAAAGCGGAGTGTATTCAGAGCTTTTTGAAGGCATAAATACATCTGTCAGTGGCGTTACCATTGGCAGTGAGAATGGGCCCCCATTCTACCTTCCCCACCTCCAACCCCAGCACTCGGAAATATAGGCGATGCGAAAATATAAGATAAAAGCCAGATATGAGAGTATTATCTTAATCTTCAAATGGAAGTAAAACAAGTGATGTTCCAAGCAAAAGCAGAGGTATAGTTTGGCCATCAGACTTTCGGGAATCTCTTAATATTTAGATCTACACCCCGTGAGCCATCAGTGGTATATTTATGCATTTCTGATATTCTGTGTTATCCTTCCTCTCTGATGCTTCGCAGAATGATCAACCAGTTATTATGTAAATAGATTGCACTGCAAATATTTATGACAGGGGTTTCGTAGTAATTTCCTAATTGCGAGACTGCTGTATCATTTAAATTTAGGCTTTGATTAAGATTAGATTGGAGCCCACCATTTGGCATTGTGTAGATTTTAACTAAATTGTAAAATATTTAATGATTTATCATAATAGATTTTTATCAAGGGGATTAGGTGTGTTGGTTGTTGGGGTAGGAGAAGGAGAGGGAAAATGGTTTCCTACAGGATCAGGAGAGGTGTGAAGATTGGTTGGGTATTTACATTTGTTTGACACAAGTTATCATTATTAAGTTTTAAACCATCATTAGAATTATTAAAACTAAGGGTTACATTACTGTGGCTGGTTTCACTATTCTTATTGTGACTTTCAACACTTTCTATATTGGTAGAGCTAGGATGATTATTAATTTACGTTGTTAACATTTCCTACTTGGGGACTGGCTTAGGGGATATTGTCCCTCACCAAATTGGTGACAATGACATATTATAACATTTCTTTTGTTGCAGGGTGTCCAGACTCCACTGCATCCACCTTGCAGCCTTCTTGGGGTTGTTGAACTGGAGCGATGTGGTTTATTCTTTATCCATGGACCAGCGGATTCCGTCTTCTGGCTGTCCTTAGGATATGGTGTTTTCACCTCCTTTCCACATGAGGGGGATGTGATGGTGAGGTTGGTATGAGGGTGATGATGATACAAATGCAGTGTGGCTAAACAGCCTTTCCTGGGGCTAGTCGGTTGCCTACAATGTAAGTGCAGGGTTTTGGGCTGGGACGAATCCAGATGGCACTGCTATTGATGCCAGTCCCGCTCTTCAATACCCTTTCCTCCCTTAAAGGAGTCTTCTTATACCATGCAACCATTCTACCACATCTTTAAATGGAAAATAGGGTACTTCGTTTGAGGACCTTCCCAATTTGATATCAACCTAAGACTTTGTATAAGGTTCGAAGTTCCCTTACCAATTAGAAGCATACCATTGCATCTAACTAAACAGTTCTGAGTTCAACCTCAGGCGCTGTTAATCATCCCATATGAACTGTATGGCCGAGATTGCAGATATTTTTATGAAGTAAATCCTGAGGAGATAGCAATCCAAATTTTGGCATATGTACAGCAATGAAGAATATATTTCTCATTACCCAATTGTCTTAAAAATATCACCTTCTCATTTTTCCTTTTATTATGACAATATTTTACATAGATTTAATAGCATTTTGCCATAAGGAATTGATTTTTGTGTATGCTGAATGCCTTAAAATTCTTGTCGACTTTCTTTATTTGTGCAAATGTAGCTACAGCACATGCCATTCTACCGTAAGAAATACACAGGCCCATATGCTTCACATGGTGTCTTTATGACAATGAACACAGAAATTCGAGAGTAAACATACCGAATATTGATAATTTTTGTCAGGCTGCTCCTTGACTACAGATGTGATATTCACTATCAATAAACCAATAAACTTCCATCCTTTATTTTTCAATTTAGATATTACTCAATTACAACATGTTCATGAAATCTTTATAATCAGGGATATAGTGGACCATGATCAGAGGATTTTTTTGAGGCCAAAACTAGAGTGGTGTTGCTTGTAGAACAGAATCCCATAACATCTTTCCCCATCTCCAACCGTATGAAATTGGGGCGAAGTTAATGGGCACTCTGTGAAGACAAAATAGAACAAATAACTTGTAACTTCCACTAAAAAATTCCAAATATTCTCTAGTCGAAGCTATTATTTGATCTAATTAGCATGTCTCCATTCAACAAAGTTGAGCTTGACCATAGTAGATTTACTATGTAAAGAGATAAATTTGTTGTAATCTTCAAAAGAAAGCCAAACATATAGTATCTGACGAAAGGAGAAGGAGAGTTTGGCTATCCAACTTCATGGAATCTATCTAGCTTTAAAAGGTGGAATTGCCAAAGTGATCATAAGGCTCATGATGTAAGCAATTATTTGTGAAAATAGACAGAGAGGATGAAAAAGTGAGGCGGGCTTTGGCTTCATAGACTGTAGTTCGTAAGATACAAGATAAGAAACAATTTCTTAGCATTGATTATGCAAAATTTTCTATTCAGAACATATGGAATTTGATTGCCCAGTGGTAATGAGTGAGACTTTGGTGGCTTTGGTCCTTGGGCTTGGCTTGGCTTCCCGTAGATTGAATTTTTCTCAATTGTAAGCCCTTATCCTTAAGAAATTTACTATAAATTTAAAATCTCTTGCCTATACAAACATATTCCCACCACCATTGGTTACCTTTCCCATTTGCTCTTTGGGAGGATTATGTCAGGATTCACTCCATAAACACATATACCGGTTGTGGGACAAAAACTTAACACAACCACTCCATTTGAGAACACATCCGATTGTGATTTCCGGAAGAAGCAACAAACGAAAAAAACTTGATTTGCGAAAAACAAGAGAAAAACAGAAATTGCACTCTGAACATGTATAAAATACAGTAATAATAAAAAGTAAATAATTGAGAATGCATATCCAACACCTCCCCTCGTTCACAATTATTTTACAAGAAAAAATAAAACATTGCCAAAAATATTATTTGCAACCACGTTCCACAGCATCTTTTAAAAACATACAATCTTTTTTTACATACTTAGTTCTTTTGGACACCATTTCATGTTTTGTTTGACTAACAGAACCATTGTTGTCTGCATAGATTATGCATGACTTGGCAAGTATTTACTTGACCTATCTCATTTAACAAATTAGTCAACCAAATAATCTCCTTTGTTGCCTCTAACATGGCCATCAACTCTGCTTCAATTGTGGATAGAGCCACTCTACTTTGTTTTGAACATTTCCAGCTAACAGCACCAATTGCTAAAATAACAACAAAACCATTAAAGGACTTTCTATCCACTCTATCATTGGCCCAATCACCATCCACATATACTTCTATAGGATTACCTTTCTTTGAGTATTTCAATGCTAAATGCTCAGTAAGGTGCCTAATTAAATGTTTAACATCAGTCCAATTTTCAATTTTGAGGTCACTGTTATGCTGACTTAACTTACAAACAGGAAACATGATGTCTGGTCTAGTGGAGTTACTCAAGTACAATAGACTTCCTATTGCTTTTCTGTAAGTTGTTGGATCAATTTGAACCTCCTCATTTTGAAAACCCAAATTATGCAAATTATTAACTACTAGAGGAGTCTTTACTCCTTTAGCATCTTGCATCCCAAAAAGTTCAAGTATACTCTTGGCATACATTGCCTGATCTACATGAACATGCTGTTGGTAACAATATGCTACTCTGAGAGACAAAAAAAATTACACACTTCTCGTAAATTCTGTAACTGACTCTACCTCAGGTGATTCCACTGAGGCTTGACCATCACTCATCTTGCCTACTATCAGCATCAAATGGAAATGAGTTCTCTACATGTATCCCTTCCTCCCCCAAAATTGCATACTGCCTGACTAACTGATTATTATTCCCCAATTGCTTCATAACTTTACCCATTGACCAATTTTCTGACAGCATAGGAAAGACTTTTTCTTCGAACTCCACATCTTGTGATTCAACAACACATTGATCCTTCATTACCCACACACTATAAGTTTTTGTATTATTTGAATATCCCAAAAACACACCAACATTAGCTCTAGGAATGAGTTTGTTTTCAATCCTGCAATGTACAAATGATTTGCAGCCAAAAACTCTCATTTTCTGCAATTCATCTATGGGCAACTTACTCTCTGTCGATAATTCATATAGTACCTTCCCACCTATAGCCTTAGAGGTACACCTGTTTTTAATGAAACATGCTGTACTGACCGCCTCAGCCCAAAATGGTAAACCTGACCCAATCAACATACAACGAGCTAAGCAAAGCAATTGCTAATTCAACCGCTCAGCTATACCATTTTGGTGAGGTGAATAAGGTTGAGTTAACCTTCTCTTAATGTCTTCATTCTCAAAAAGTATTTCAAACTCTTTACTAGTGTATTCACCACCATCATCTGATTGTAAAACCTTCAACTTACAATTCACTTGATTTTCAGTGGAAACCTTGGACCTCTGAAAACAACTAAACACCTCAAATTTATGCTTAATGATATTAACCACAGAATATCTACTAAAATCATCAGTAAAAGTTACAAAATATCTCCCTCCTCCAATACTTTCTGGCTTAACTTCACAAACATCTGAAAATACCAAATCAAGAGGATGCTCTGACATGCTATCCCTTTCAGAAAATGGTTTTCTTTTCATTTTCCCAATAGCACACACATCACAATTTTCAACTATACCTTTTGGAAAAATGACAGCATCTGGTAATGACTTAGAATGCCCAAACCTCTTATGCCATGTCTCACGACACACAGCCACTCTCAATAGGGCTGAGACCAACTCTTCCTCAGCATTTCTGTCACCAGCATCACTGGTACCATACCATGAGCATTCAACTTCATACATACCACCAACTGCTTTCCCTTTTAAGAAATCACCATCATGCATGACATTTAAGCAACCCCTTTCCACTACCACCTTACAACCTTTTACATCAAACTGTCTCAATGACATTAAATTATCTTGTAAGTCTGGTACATACAATACTCTTTCCAATTTCACCAGTCACCCTCCATTTTCATCCTTTAATTTTAACTCAACACACCCCTTTCCACAAATATCTAACCCATGCCCATTTGCCACATGAACTTGTATTCCCATCAAAAGTGATGATAATTTCCCTGTGAGGGGTCATGTGCTCACTTTCACCCAAATCCACAAACCATTTCATCACTTCTTTTTCAGCACCACCACCTGCCACCATCAAAGCCTTCACTCTGACTAAATTAGTTTTTGCTTGATCCACTTCACCACCTTCTTGTTCTCCTACGGATGCTCTTGCTTCCCTATTCCTCGGGTTGCTTAAATGTCATTTATACCAATTATGTAGAAGTTTTCCTTGGAAGGAGCTGGAATGGCCCATCTCCCATAGATGTTCTGAGAATGCTGAGCCTGGGGTCCCTAGCTGGAAGCACCATTGGTGTTCTGCTGTTCTTATGTCTCAATATAGAGTTTGGATGTGGTCCATAGTACTGAAACCCTTCCAGAATCCTGCTTGCTCTCTAGGCTGGGCAGATGATAGAGTAATCTTTAACCATTAAGCTATTATCCTCTTGATTGTTTTGTAAACAATAGGAAGAAGACTGATGGGGCGGTAATTCTTCAGCTCTTCCTTGCTTCCTTTCTTGTGTAAAAGGATGATTCTTGCATGTTTTCAGTCCTGGGGAATTCTTTGTTTCAGGCAATTAGTGAATAACTGCACTAAAGCATGTAACTACTATTCCAACATGTTTAATATATTCTGATGATATTCCATATATTCCTGCTTTTATATTCTTCATCTGCTTTATTGCTACAATTACTTCTTGTGGGAGAATTAAGAGTGGATCTTGTGAGTAAAGGCTTGGTTCATTTCCTCTTTATATTCTTCCTTCTTGTATAGATAGACAATAATTCACTACTGTCCATAGTATTGCACATCTGCAGGAATCTGCCTTCTGTTTTTCCGTTCTTTGTCTGCTTTATTGCTACAAGTACTTCTTCTGAGAGAAGAGAGAGGGGATCTCGTGGCTTGATTCTTGGTTTCCCTCTTCAGCAGTTTCAACCTTCTTGAATAGGTCTTTTTCTCCCGCTTCCATAACATTATTCTTAATTATTTCCCACTCTTTTTATTAATACTTTCAGTAGTTCTACATTGTTCCTGCATTTGTAGATCAGTTTGTTCTTGGTGAACTTTCAGTGTTATTTACCTTTAACTTTTGCATATCCCACTTTTTTCTACTCTTTTTCTGTAATTGTAATAATCCCTCACCCTCACAATCACCTGTAATTATAATTCCTTGTAGCTTTAGAATCCAAAATACATTTAAGCTGGTCTTCCTATAAATTTATTCCTATTAATATTAACTAATTTTTAGGATTGGTATAATTCATGTGTGTGGTAATTATCATCCATATAACTTGACAGTATTTTATCTTGTTTGTCATGGCTAAGTCATCATCAGGGGTGGCTCATGTTAGTCTCCATACAATTCTCTCTTAAGCTAGTCTCTTGATTAAGTTATATTTTCTTCCCATATTAACTATCCCCATCATGATATAACTCTTCCTTCCTCATCCTCTCTTGCCATTCCCTCTAATGCAGTCTTTAGCAAGCACATACTCCTCATAACCAATTCATCTTGATATTCTTGACCAGTATATCTCTTCTCTAATTCTTTCTAGCACCTCATTCTTTACTCCCAGATGATTCCTTCCTCCAGATCCACATTTCAAAGGTTTCTATTCTTTTACTTCACCTTTTTGTATTGCCCATAGACACTCCAGATGTAACATTTTGCCTTTCTTAATTTCTTTTTCATGTACATGATTCTCTTCAATAAATCCCTCTTTTGCTATAGCTTTTCATGCCTTGGTACTGGACATGTCATCAGTAATTCCTAAATATCTCTTCTTAAATTGCTTCCAATGTGATCCATTACCTCCTATTATAATTCTCTTGGTCTTTTTCTTGCTCTATATTCTTCACACTTGATGTATAGCTCCTCTATGAGTTTTTGTTTTCTTTCAGCTACTAATGCCATATCTTCAGCATAACTTATACAATCTTTTCCTTCCCATGTTCCTATATTCGTTTGATAGATAGGGTTCGATGTCAGAAGAGACTATTCAGTCTCAATCTCGCCTGAATAAAGACGTTTTATTATTATTATTATATTCATTCCTACATTCTTTTCCTTCCTACTTATGTCACTTCCTGCTTCCTCTTTTCACATCTTCTAAATATAGACACACCCCAACTTATGAACATGACACAGTCAGTACTTCTTATTGAATTGGTTGTCAATTGGCTATATGACCATGACTACCACTGTGGAGGAAGATTTTAGCCAATGAAGAACTGGCCTTTGTTGTAATTATATTTTAAGTTTCTATTGTAGCTCCTTATATAATTATTTTTTAATGATTTAATCAATATATCTTAACATCTTGGCTTAAAAATTTACAGCTAAGCACAAGTCCATCACAATATTATGAAAAGGAGTGATTTAATGCTGGGAAATTTCTTTGAAAAATTATAAATAATAGGTTGACCATGAACATGGAAAAAAACTGATTTATACATATTGCTACATTCTATCAATGAAAACTTGCCCCTAAATACCAGAGTATGAAATCATTGAATATTTTTGAAGCCCAAGTTTGAATATCAATATGTAATCATTTTTTTTTAGTAAGTGTTCTACCTTATGGTAGGTACATGTGCCCCCATGTTCCCTATTTAGTTCCCTTTCCTTCAATTCCTGGTAACTCATCTCACCCCTTAATTTGTCTAACAACATCTGTCTTTGTCTTCCCCTCTGCCTTTTCTCTAGCAATCTTTCCTCGATTGTTTTCTTCAGTAATCCCTCACCTCTCAGTATTTAACCCACCCATTTCTTTTGTCGATTTATAATTACTTTAATCATTACCCTTTTGTACCATCTGTAGCACCTCCTCATTTGTTTTTCAATATACCCAGCTTACTTTCTCCATTCTCCATTCCCACATCTCAAAAGCTATCTAACCTTTTAATATCCTCTTTCCTTGACATCCATGTTTCACACCTGCGTAACATTACACTGCACTAATCTTTTTACGATTCCTTTAACAAGTTCCTTTAACATCAATTCCCTTCACTTCATGAATACTTATTTCCCTAATTCCCTTCTTCTAATCTCTGTTTAGCATCTCCCATCCTTAGAAAGAAGGCTGCCCTAGTATGGAAACTGATCTACTTGTTCTAGTTTTTCCTCTTCTACCCTTATCGTTAACTTAGATTTTTTTCCCTTTAAAAACCTCATAATTTTAGTCTTTCTTACATTTATTTTCATCCCAAACTCCTTTGCTTTATTGTTTAGTGCATTTACTAGGATTTGCAAACCAATTCAGAATCTCACATAATAGTATTGTGGTCTGCATATCATACCAACTTCACTACTTCCCACCAACTTTTATTCACTTATCTATTTCATACTAAGCTTCATTGATAATTTCTTTTGCGTATATTTTAAAAAGAAATGGAATTCAAGGGTAGCCTTGTCTCACTCCTCTCCCTAACTCAGCCTAATCTGATTCCCCATTAGCAATTTAGTATCACCATCATTTCTGGGCATTGGACTCTTTTGAAGGCCTTTTCAAAACCAACAAAATATGCACAAATGTCCCTTTTTAATTCTAAGCTTCCTTCTACAAGTACCCTCATTACCCCAATTGCATCCCTCTTTCCTTTCCCTCTCTGAAAACTGAACTGGTCCTTTTTTATTTGTTCATTAGTTTTTTTGTCAATTTTTCTATTCAAGACCCTTAAAATTACTTTTGCCGCATGAGATATTAGACTAAATGTGCTGTAATCCTGGCATTCTAAGTCTCTATTACTCTTTTTCTGTAACGGAATCAGGATTGACTTAGTAAAATCCTCTTGCCATTTTCCTTCATCGTAAATGTTCCTAGATAAATCATAGAAGTGCTTCTTACACTTTCCCCCAGATTCTTTCCCTCAAATTCTACTGGAATCTTGTTAACACCTGTTACTTTATTCCCTTTCATATCCCAAAGTGCCCTATCAAGCTCACTATCTAGTATACTTGGTCCAACATAATCTTCCTCTACTTCTTCTACACTTTCTATCTTTAAGTGGGTAGGCTTTATGTCTTTAGCATACAATTCTTCAACATATTCTTTCCATTGGCCCTTTATGCTCCCTTAAGATGTTTCCTCTGTTATCCCTAACAGCGGCCATTTTATTATTCGATGTATTCCCTGTTAATTGTTTCACTTTTCTATATAATAGGTCGACACTCCCACTTTCAGCAATCTTCTCTATCTCCTTACATTGTCCCTTCCACCACAATTCTCTTGCTCTGTTTGTTTCCCTCCTCAATTTCTTGTTCTGTGTTGACCCTTTTCCATTGCCTTCTTTCCTCTATTTTATTAGTCTTTTCAACTGTCATCCATGGCTTCCTAATTTTGTTTTGTTTAACCCTCCTAATGGTTCTTTGGGCAGTCTCCTCAATGCTGGTTTTGATCTTTTTCCATCCTTTGTCTATTGTGAGTTCTGTTTTGTTATCTATTAGAGCCCTATTGACTGACTCTTGAAACTCTTGCTTTTCTACCCATGAGAGCTTCTAGGTTCTATTTGGTTGCTGTATTTTCCTGATAGATCTTTTTAAATCTAAGCTCGGTTTTCATCAATACTAAGTTATAATCCAAGAATATATTATCACCAAAATAACTTCATGAGTTTTTAACACTATTTCTAAACTTCTTCCTTACCAAAATGTAATTGATTTGGTACCTATCCGTGTCTGCCGGCTTTTCCCATGTGTACCTCCGTCTGTTATGGTGTTGAAAGAGAATGTTGGTGATACAGAGGCTGTTCTGCCTGCAAAAATCTATCAGTTTTTGTCCTCTGTTGTTGCTTCTGTTTCCTAGCCCAAACTCTCCCTCTTTGTCCTCATCTTTTCCTTGCCCAAACACAGCATTCCAGTCCCCCATTACAATAAGGTTTTTACTACCTTTCACCCTTCCTATTACCTCTTCTACTTTTTCATAAACTAAATCGATTTCATCCTAACTGTAGTCGCTAGTAGGATGGTACACTTGAACTATAACAGTGTTTACTGCTTCAGCCTTAATTTATACAGACATTACTCGGTCGCTTATTAGCTTGGTGGCTATCATGGCATTTTCCAATCCCTTGTCCAACACTATAGCAACCCCTCTCTGGCTATCATTTCCCCCCACTGAATATTACTCTTACATCATCGTTCCAGAAATCTCCCCCATCTTTCCACTGTACTTTGTATAGCCCCAGAATGTTAATGTTCTCTTCATTTCTAACTATGTTTTCTAACATCCCTTTTCTAAGCACAGTTCTGACGTTCCAGCTCCCTACCCTGGTTTCCTTGGTCACCTTCTTCTTTTCTTCATTTGTTGGGTAAGGATTTCATTGAATGATGAACAGGATAGCCTTACCACCATTCCTGCTGGGCATGACACACTCCCTAGAGGGCTGAGTCCTATATATGCCAGGGACAATATCAGTATTAAGGCACATCATGATCATGGGATAAATAGTCGAGGTGGTCTCCCCTTGTCTTCCTCAACAGTGTTTTTAATGTGACACCATCACTCATATAGGCCACCCCACTGGGGTACTGACACTTTTGCAGCAGCCTCACTGAGGTACAGATGCTGTGTGGACTACCTTTTGTCTGGCCCCTACCTATTGACCTTTCTGGCTTGAGTGACCTTATCAGGAACAAAATTCCAGCCAGTAAAGCTCTTTAGGTCATAGGAACATGCAAGCCCCTTCACGTCAAGGTGTAGTCTGTAGAAGGGATATAATTGTTATTTATATTTTTTAAAATTTCCCATTGAAAACGAACTAAAACATTTGTAGTGAGTGGAATATGAAGTAAGTAATACCATAAATAAGATTATTGTACGTCAAACATTTATATGGTATATTAACATCGTGAACAGCATGCAATATATGCTTCCTCAGACTAGCTTCTTTGATGCACAGACCAAATGTTTGGTCTGCATACTTAAGACTTATCTAATCTACTTGATTAATTCAAAGAAAGTGAAATATCTTGAAGAGTTTTTATTATTCAGCTGAGCAGATTTTAAAATACTCTAAGATCAATGGTGTTGGAAGAATCTACCAAGAGTACCCAATATATAGTTTGATTTGGGGAAGAAATTTCTAAACATATTTTCAAAGTAATGTACATTTATTATAACGAAATATACTGTATTTCACATATAACTGTAAAAAATTCATATGCCTAATTTCTCAAGTTGAATTTTCTATTTGAGTCTGGACAGTGCTTCTTATTTTAACCTTAAAATCCCTTTATAACATGCAAGACCTCCTCTTTCATTCTCTCCACTTTCTTCAATAGTCAATATTTGCATCTATACTTTCAATTGTCTGCAAACCTATATTAAATTTACTGAAACATTTTCTTCTAAATAACTTCCATGCATTGTCCTGACACTTTGTTCCATGCAGCATCTTTACTATGTATAGCATGCAGTATATTACACCCCTTCTTTCAAAGTCTGTTTATCATTTTTTGTTGCTACTATAACCATCAGAAAGGTGTTTCAAAGATAGTATGCTTTAAAATTTGTGATTGTACCCTGATTCATGGGTTGGATGAGAGATGTGGTGTTTCAAGGCATTGAAACAGGTTTTACATTTTGTTGGAGATCATTTAAATACTGAGGATGGCTGGGAGCATTATCTAAAATTAACAAAATTTTGAAAGGAATGAATTTCTTGAAACAGTAGGCCTTTACTTCTGGGATGAAACAGTTCATCAACCAGTCTTTGAACAGAGCAAAGTTTATCCATGATCTTCTATTCGACCTAAAATACACTGGGGGATTCTCACAGCCTAAGGATGCAGCAAAGTGCATAGAAGTTAGGGGAAATGGAAGGAGTGGAAGATAGCCTAGGGTTTTTTTATAAAATTTTCTATAATTTTTTGACTTAGTCTTTGATAAAAGGCTATTTTACATTCTTGACCTTGCAGAGTGATGTGTTTTTGTTATTTTTCCTTTATGGCTTTGGTGACTGTCTCCACTGTCAGTCACTATTTATCCTCTGAAGATGCTTCATTGGGAACTTAAATACATATCAGGTTAAACCCCTTTTTTGATGGTTGTTGGGATTTTGTGACCATTATTCACCTAGAGTTTTTGCCTGTGGAAAAGAGAACGTTTGTCCTTTCTTCCACATTTCTGCAGAATAGACCTGTCCTGAAAGAAGAGGAGGAAATGGGCTGGTGTATCCTTTGGCAGTGAGAGCTCTAGACCCCTTACTAATATCCTTGAAAGTCCTTGGTTTTTGCTTTAGTAGATGAGAAAAGGCTTCATTTTATATCTCACATTTCCCCCCAGCAAGACAGTCCCCTATCTTTAAACGCTATAAATCCTGGCATACTTTTAGCCTCCCTGTGAAGATAGGTATGCTCTGGCATTCTCTGTCAGAAAAGACCTTTCTCATCAACATTAAATGTTTGCTTAGGAAGGAAATTTTGACTTATTAGCAAATTATTCAGTTCCTCCAAAAACTTTTGCAGCTTCTGCACCAGCACAGACTGCCTCTTGACTTACTTTCATGTTATATAATTGTTTAAACTGTTAAAAACAGCCATGGATAGGACTGAAACTCATAACCCTCACCCTTTTTTAGATCCTCAAACACACTTTGTGTTTTTGCTTTGCTCTCTGCCAAAGAGGTAGCTAAAAACTTTATATAGTTGTGAATTTAACAGCAATTCATGGTAAAGTAAATAGGTAAAATAATAATTATTGGTAAATTCTGATTTATGTAGCCCCTAAACTTAAATTTGGATGGTATGAATCATGTATAAAAGTTCATCAGCTAAGTTGTGAATATTTGAGTGGATAAATTTTTCACGAATTTTATGATGTTAAACTGATAATTATACGATGCTATTTAATTATCTCTACTTTCTGTTTGTTCAGAAATAATACGGTATGTAGAATAATTCAAAAAGGCTCTCTTTCAAAGTAAAGTCTTATAATACTTTATCTATGGTGATGCCAACATCTTTTCTGCTTGAATTAATTTATGGCAGTGACACATCTGAAACAAGAGATAGTTGGTCAAATATATTACAAACACATTTACGAATCTTTGCCCAGCTGAAAAATGTTAAATGTTCCTGCATTTGTAGATCAGTTTGTTCTTGGTGAACTTTCAGTTTCATAAATCTATTAAATGTCTCCCCAAGCTGTCCTCTATCGATCTACTTGGGATCGAAATCATTATCGGTTATTCTCCTATTCATTTTTATTCTGTATACATCAAACATGGTCGATTGGAACAACGAGACTTTCTTCTACGCCAGCAATCTTTATAGGAGACTAGACGCGCGCATGCACCCTCTGGGTGCTGTTGTTTGGTCTGGACCAGACATCTGGACTATGAACATGTACTATCATTCATTTTTTATCATTACTTTCATATGGATATATCAATCATAGTGTATTCTTATGGAAAAACGCAATACCTCGGTTTCAACAATCGCATCCGTCGTCTAGGGGATAGTTTGTTTACAGCCTCAAAATTTCACGAAAGTTCCGTTTATTTTAAGCGAATTCTCGCCATTTCGACCCGATAACGATATTTGGCGACCGAATTAAGAATCTTTATTCATTTCTCTTTCTTTTGGTGCTTATCTTGATTTCGTACGACTACTATTTCTAATTTAATTTCGCAAAAGATACGTAGCCTGCAACCGATAAAAGTGAGATTTGCGTGCATTTCTTATGAGAACGGTTTTTCTTCTTTGGGTTCGAACTGGGGCCGTTCGGGTAAAAGAAAATTTTGCCACATTGTAGGGTATAGCATTCTACATCGAATGCACGTTTCAGAATCGCTCTAGCTCTTGGCCATGGCGAGAAAAACGCTTTTTTTAGACAGGCAGACGGACACTGTTACTTTTTTGGAACTGTAAACACCCTACTTGGGGCTCTTCCACCTCCAACCCGAACAACGGTTTAAATTTTTACAATCCTCAAATTTTAATGTCTTCGGACAATGTGCGATCGTCAGATATACTTGATTTTGTTTTTTCCGCTTTATCTTCCCACATCGCATTCCGATCATTTCCTCTCTTTCTGGCTCCATTACCCCCTCCAGAAATTCAACTTATTGACTGGCAGCACAAATTCAAGATTTCTTTTAATCCCCTTCATCGAGAAAATTGATTTTCAATTGGCACTCATTAATGATCTAATAATCCAAATACATATGCAATTCCTCCCGCACATCTTCGCCGTCTTATGGCGTCAATTTCAATGTTTCCCCAAAATTGCCTTACAGATTTTGAATCGTTCTAATGAAAATCAAATTTTATTTCGAAAAAATAAATATCGAAATGATGTTTATAAAATATTCATATTAAGGCATTTCTCTGAGCGCCCATTCTACATACACCATCTTTCCCATTTCTTTTCTTCATCAATCTTTGTAAATATTAAACGACATACGAATTTAGGTGGCTCACAATAAAGTGTCTTTCTCTCAATCTACAGTTTTTGCCGATCAAATCATATAATTCAGTAAAGGAAAAATCCCTCCTCGTCTAGAAATAAAGATCTCTTTTCTTTCGCTTTTTTCATTTATACAGCCCATAATCACCTTAGAGATGGGATTCAATCTTAAAAGCCATCGCAGGATTAAAGAGTCGTTGGCTTTAATCGAGGACTTAATGGGTGCAATGTAAATGAAAAAAGATAGAAAACATTAAAATTACGATGATAGAAGTGAAAAAGTAAACGTTGATCTGCAACTGAGCTGAAATAAGGTTTTTCACCTAAGGAACATTTAGATCCGACTTTTTCGGTCATCAGGCAAGGAAAACGTTGCTTCTCCGTAAGTGAGTTACATTTTTGCAAATTACTCGAAAACCAATACTTTTACAACTTTTAATCTTTACAAAATTATAAATTCACCATTCAAGATATTACTGAAACCATTTTCGTTTCCATAGTGACTATATTTCACGATTCATCCGACTTTTTCGGTTATCAGACCGGGAATATTTTATTCTCCGTAATACTGTTCAACTTGTAAAACTTGGAATGATCATAAATTAGTATATAGTATATATTAGTATATATAGTAATCGTTATGAAGAATAGAAAATACGTCGGATAAACAATCGTAGCTATAGAAACGGATTTCATCGCTCACTTTAATGTCGATTTCATACAATTGTGCGCACTTTGATAACTGAACAACACTTTTTTATTTCATGGTAATCCTTATAAAGGATAGAAAATACGTCGGATAAACAATCGTAGCTATAGAAACGGATTTCATCGCTCACTTTAATGTCGATTTCATACAATTGTGCGCACTTTGATAACTGAACAACACTTTTTTATTTCATGGTAATCCTTATAAAGGATAGAAAATACGTCGGATAAACAATCGTAGCTATAGAAACGGATTTCATCGCTCACTTTAATGTCGATTTCATACAATTGTGCGCACTTTGATAACTGAACAACACTTTTTTATTTCATAGTAATCATTATATTACTAGAGAAAGAAAGACTGTATAACTTCTAAATTTGTACGATTATAAAGATAATATTACAAATGATAAAGCAGTAATTTTTGTTTCAATAGCTACTACGGTTCTCTTTTAAAATGACTTTTTCGAATTCCCGACCGAAGAGACTATTGCACTCCGTAAGTGATTTACATTTTTATATATTACTCGGTATGGAAAAATTGTGCGTGTTTTACACTTTACAAGATTATTAATATACTATCAGTAATATTGACTAAGAAATTTCGTTTCCATAGCAATGATAGTTTACGATTTATCCAACTGTTTCGGTCATCAGACCCGGAAAAATTTGGTTCTCCGTAAGTGATTTATATTTTTGAATAATAGTCGAAAAGTAATAGTCGCAGGACTTTTAAACTTTACAGAATTATCAATATGCTATTAATGATATAATCGAAACCATTTTCACGATTTATCCGATCGGGAAATATTTTTTTCCGTAAAAGACTGTTTTACGAAATGCTACGAATATAAAATACAGTTCAACTTGTTAACTTGGAATGATTATAAATTTATAATAATAATTGCTACTAATCAAAATACTTTTCGTTTCTTTATCTTATGAAACTTCTATTTTATCCGATTTTTTCAAATAATCGTCTAAGAATTTTTTACGTGAGAATACATTGCTTTGTGTTGCTTTTTTCGGTGACTTCTCAATGCATTCTTATGGGAAATAGTAGCTTATAAAAGTGGCGCCACTTTTTCCCGTAAGAATACATTGAGTGGCAATAGCTTCTTACGAACTATTTTAACATTAAATTTCCACAATTATATTCCTTATATATTTCCGAAATGAATTATATTAAATCTCTAAAAAATATACGAAAATCACTCCTTTAATAAATTAGTAAGATATCGTGTTCTAAAAGACGTCTATGGAAGTTTCTCCGATCGAGAGAATAGATGACGTCACGAACTTGGAGCAGTTGCAACTAAGTATGGTCCGCCTGCAAATCAACTGCTGGCAGTAATGCTACGGCGGGCAGTCCCAGCGAAATAATACCTTTACGTTCCCTTTTAGACCACGGCGTATATCGCCACTCACTTGTTTTTACAGCGTCGCCAACGACGACGAGAGTAAACTCACACTTGAATTCGATTCCAGTGCGCCTGAGTACGTGTTCTTACGTGAAAGTGATCTAAAACAGTGATTTTCGACGTGTTTTTCGTGCCCACGATGGATTTTGAGTCATCAGTGAATTGCGGAGGTGAGTTTTTAACCGTTTGTTGCAAAACATTTCGTGAAATTGGCATATTTTTCGTGTAATTTGTAAAAATCTCGTACAGTCGTATGTTCGGTGACGTAGCAGTCTTTGGATTTCGTCGAAATGGTCGTAAAAGTGAATAAATATGGATTAAAATCAGTGTGATTAGTGAATATGCATCTTTTTTGTGCATGGTTACGGAAAGTGCATCGCTATGCGACCGATGGAATTGGATGTGTCATAGCAACGGCTCCTTTGCATTTGACTACGGTCGCTATATGAGTGATAACAATAAAACCAACATGGATACAGTGAATTAAATTGATGAATATTGATTATTAATCGAATATTTAACTAGTTAATCCAATTTTTCACCGATTTTTGTTGATTTAAGTGAATTATACGATGTTTTTAATCCACAGTCAAATGGTCATTGTATAATACATGTTTTGGTGCAAATTTTAGAGTTATTTAGCTTTTATTGTCAATATTGGCTTATTTAATAATCACCGTTGTGTTCGTATTTGTGTTTTAAACCTTTTGAAGTCATTTTTGTTGAAAGTAAATCTGAAATCGATCGAAAATGAACTTTACGTGTATTTCTTATGGGAGCGTTTTCGGGTGTTTAGGAGTCGAACCAAGGACAGTTTGGGAACGAAATTTTTTATGTATAATATTCTATTAGTACTCTAACTAATGAATAAATTTTGCATTTCTGTTAATTCAGTAAGTGCGTGAAATTGATGTTCAAAACGAACTTTACGTGCATTTCTTATGAGAGTTGTTTTGGAGTCGAAATTCAATAATATGTGTTCCTCGTCTCTTAGTTACGTTGTTTTGCTGTTTACTTATTTGCAAGCCGTCGTTTGTATTGAATTTCTTATTCTTCCCACCAATTTGATATGTTTTTTAGATGATCGTGTTTCTAAACGAACACCTGCTATAACGGGAAATATTTTTTTCCGTAATAGACATTTTCACAAAATGCTACGAAGTTTTAAACTGTTCAACTTGTAGATTTATAATAATAATTGCTAATTAACATACTATATGTTTGTTACTGTCGTATGAAACTTTTATTTTATCCGAATTTTTCAAATAACCGAACATTTTTTTTAATTAGAATACATTGAGTTTCCTATAGCAGTGGCTTATCAATGCATTCTTATGGGAAACAGTTGCTTATAAAACTGGCGCCACTTATTCCCATTTAAATACATGTGCTGTCCGATATTAGAAGCAACCCTATGCATTCTTTTATAAAAGACTTGTCATCCGTAAGTGATTCCACATTTCCGCAAATTACTTCGAAAGTAAACAATTCTCAACTCTTAAATCTTTTAATATCATATATTAATAAAAGGTGCCAATGAAAAACGCATTTCGTTTCCATAGAGACGACTGTTCGCGAGTTATCCCTCTTTTCCGATTATATGACCGGAAAAACTTTGACTGCGGATGTGAAGTGACATTTTCGACAAATATCTCCGGATAGAGATGTTGTACGACTTTTAAAATTTTTTCGAATGATAGGTAACTATTTAGGTACATAAAAATGAGATCTTTGTTACCATAGCTGTGATTATTTACGTTTTATCCGCCTTTTTCGAAGACCCGATCGGAAAGACTTGTAACGTTAACTTAGCAACGGATTACTATTATTGTGACAACCGCTTACTAACGGACACATCTATCCGGATATCTATATCTAAGTTATAACTTAGAATTAGTTTCATAGTTTTAATAATGAATACGCTGAGAATAACAATACAGTGTTAATGCCCAAAATGATTTCTCTGGATCATCTCGAATTGAAACATCTCGTATACGTTTTCCTGTGCTGCCCCATCATTTCTTTTTTTATTAATTCATCTTCAGTCCTTTTCCTTTCGGACTGTAAATTTATATTTTGGCGGTAGAAGTCGGTAGAAATTTTTTTATCACTAGCTTCAAAATACCTGATGAATCAGTAGTGAAAACGTGTGTAAAAGAGAGAGAAATATCGAGAGATTGCAGTAAAAACGATAAAACGGTAATAATTGATTTCAAATGCTGTATCTTTGCAATCTTTCGTGGAGTGATTAGGATTTAACAATATTTAAATCAATTATATCGTAACTAATATTTCTATTGTAAAATAATATCGATTAAAATTTCGTAGACATTTTAAATATTTCATTACCTGCTATGAATCACATAGGAGATGGAAGATATTAAAATACAGCAACTAACCATATGTTTATTTATTAATTGCGTAGTCATTGCATTAATTCTTTTAGATCACATTGCATAGTTTCATAATTTGAATGATTGGAATTCATTATGTTTCTCGTACCGTTGCTCATACCATAAGTTGGACGTACGTCATAATTACGTCACACGGAACTATCAACTATTTTACGCCGATTTTAAGTACAAGGTTTTAGAGGAACGAAATGTATTCCAATAATTTTTAAATTAAACTTATAATATGTTTAAATAAATATATTTCTAATTTAATGCTAATTTATTGTTACTTATAAGTTACAACTTTCTCCGGCAGGGGGAAAAGTGGGAGGGGTGACAGTAAAAGTAACTGCGAGAATTAACAACCAATCAGATCTCACCGTTTCGTTGATCCGTTGATTTTTTAGGTTTAAACTTTAGTTGATCTAGAAACTTCGCCTGGTGCTGACATGCTGAAGAATTTTTACGAAAAAAACCGTTAGAATTCAAATTTCTTGGAGGTTAGTAGATTCTATATCTAGTAATTGTGTAGCATAAGTTAAGTTTTACATAGTAAGTTATCAAATTAGAACCTCTTAAATTATTTATAGTTAAATTAAGGGTTGGAAAGACATCTTCCGACCTCAAGATGGCCGCAGGACTTCTCGGAGATTTCTCCAGTTTCGGTAAGTAACATAAATGAATCTTGCTTGAATTAATTGTTAGTTTAAAGACAATAATTGATGTTACAGTTTTTAAGTTGTTATTTTTGTGACAATCATTAGTGTACATGTTTTTTTTTTCGTTACGTAATACTCTCAAGATTGACTATGGACGATATACTATCCAGATGACTCGTCTTCATGATTTTCTTACCATTATTCATCGTCGGATGATTTAGCTATGTACGTTTATTTTTATCTTGTCTCGCAAATTATATTAAAGAAATGAATTTACGATTCTCAACTTCTAGAGACGTTATTTGACGAAAGCCCAAGGTAATCCTTCGAATTTTTCCAATACCACTTTTACTCCTCGAATATTTGCTGTATTAAGGTGGAAAACAATTTTCGGGGTTTTTTTTACTAGAATGACTCGAAAATATTTCCGACCGACATCGTAACGGAAATCTACATTTGAATTT
Organism: Pachydiplax longipennis; assembly: GCA_036926295.1. Lineage (NCBI taxonomy): Eukaryota > Metazoa > Arthropoda > Insecta > Odonata > Libellulidae > Pachydiplax > Pachydiplax longipennis. The sequence continues at coordinate 2,623,570 of JAVFKF010000054.1, forward strand.
CAAGCTGACTTTGGATTCCTTAGCTAATTAAACCAGTTCCAATATTTCTGTGGCTTGATTTACGGATCGAAACCGGCCTCTATCAGTATTCTATATTTAATTTCAATTTGGAATTTTTTTATTAAATACGTAATTTAAACGGAAGTTTTCATCAAAAGATGGCCATCTTAGAATTTTCTTTTTGTTCTTTTTATCTCTGATGAATAATGCATTGTGTACGGTTTTCGTAGTTGTGGAAGAAATGGAGGGAATTTAGTATTCGAAACTGGCCTATATCAGTATTCTATATTTAATTGCCTTTGGGGACATTTTTTATTAAATACTTAATTTAAACGGAAGTAAAGATCAAAGGATAGTTTCCTTAGAATTTTCGTTTTTTATCTCTGATAAGTAATGCATTGTAGAAGATTTTCGTAGATGTGTAAGAAATGGAAGGGAAAGGAAGGTCTTGAATCTGGGACTCCTAGTTGCCGGGCGGTTCCTCTGATGAATATCTCCATCGATCTCGGTACCTGCGCGCAAGTGAGAGATGCATGTTTTTCTTTTTGAGTTCTTTCTGTTTTTACACTGAAGTGAATTAGCGCATTTGAACGCCGGAAATCATTTAATAATTATACTTCACATTGATTTCAGTGCATACAGATTTCGTTTAGTGTACCCTCAATTTGAAATATAGCCATTATTTCTTTATGTATGTCGTGCTTATTAATAAATTGAATAAAATATAAAAATAATTTTACTGTAATAGTTATGATGTAGAACAGGTTACTGTTAAATATGATCTTAACAATAATCCTAAATGAATCATTATCTTTGCCAATTGCTCGCATTTATATATGCACAACACAATAATACCCTAGATTATAATACCACACAATATTACCCCATTGCTATTCGCAAATGAATTAATTTAGCGTTTCTATTTTACCAGATTCTGACATCCTTCCCTTTCGGCACTTCTATTGCTTGGGAGTTTCTTCTATGTGATCGTGGAAAGGCACTTATGAGGAGTAAGCAGGAACAAGAATACCCGGAGAACCACAAATGGTGAGCAGTTAAGAGTTTTTCTCTTTTGCATTTCTTCTTCTGATGGATCATTATTATTTCTAAAGTGTAGAATTTGAGTGGTTGTATTTGAGGTTGTTAATTAACGGATCTAAACCAGTTGAAACTGATTGGTTTATTAAAAGGGATAACATGGTATATCGGCTGGCACGAAATGCATTATTGGTCCGTTATTTATCGTGTAACAGCCAATGTATATTAACATGTTTCAGAGGGAAAGTTTTGCATGAAAGAACGCTTTTTGGGGAAACTTATTTTCAGCAGGAAATATAACATTATTAAATTCTCCCGCTAAAAAGAAATGGTATTTATAGTGCGATTTGAAGCCACATTTGAAATTGATTATTTCGAATTGCATATGGAGTTTAAAATTTTCTTTGAGCAGCTTAGTCGTGACCAATAATTAATTCTTTTCTTAAACTTTTTTCCATTACAAACATATGAACTGCTAATCTCTTCACTATATTAGATGAAAAGTACTCCTTTCTGTGCGGAAAAACCGAGTGGTACCGTTATCATGGTATTATATAAATATATAAAGTGGCGTATTTATTCATTTTAGGAAAAATTCTTAGCACAAAGCAACTGTTTAGATGGAAATGTTTTTTGGCTCTCAGAAAAATATCACTGCGAAACCATACCAAATTGTACAAGACGCTATTCCCATTCTAAATATATTTAAAATAATCAGCTAGTATTTTGAGTTGCTTTTGTAATTAAATTTAACGACCAATTTACAAGAAGAAGATGTATGGCTATTCATCACTTCTAAGGTTAAAATATTAATTATTAAATGTTTGAAATAATTTAATCCTTTACCATATGAAAGACAATGAATACTCCTAGTAATTAATTAGCTGCTTAAAGAGATTGGTTGAATAAAGGAACATAATGTAATATTTTTTTCTTAACTGCTCGAGAACCAGGAACTGTATTGTTGGAGGGATTTTAATCAACAATTATTTTAAATATCGTTTAATTTTTTCATCATCTCCAGAATGTTTTATAATCAGCAGTGAAATGAAATTTTATGTGTTTAGGAGCATCTGCTATATTAATCAAAATTCGAAAGCAATTTAAAGATTCACCACCTTTTCGTCTTTGGTTTCATATATTATTGGTAAATTTTATCAATATTTTAATGTTATTCTTTTGATCTACATAAAGCTCAACGATTTAAAACAGGACTTGCGTAGATTTAACGCTCTAACTGATGATCCTCTCCTGGTCTCTCACTTACATCGATAGAGACGCTTGTTTCAAACGATACAAACAATTTGATCTTTTGAGTCAACTATCTCCTCAAATGTAAATGCATGAAGTGGATAAATCCAGCAATTTTTAAATATATAAATATGTTTGAGAAAGACATTCTTAGAAAAGATAACTTCGTATTTTTCGGGTATTCGCAACTATGTTTTATTTATCATGACGAGTGTTTCGGTATCATTAGGACTTTCCGTTTCTCTTGTACGCTTCTTGCTTCACCTGCCAGTCAGTACTTCTTGAAACGAGGGAGGCACTTTCCTTTTCACCTTTGTTTGTATTGAATGAAAATCAAAGGACAGTGAAGTGCACATTGATATTTTAGGAAAACGACTTCGTTATCATCTCCAAGGACAGCTGGCTCTTTTTTCCTTCACCGTTAAGACATTAGCCCCTCTAAAATGGCCTGTTTTCACTGACCTTCGGGTCTTTTCTCAAGTACAAGTTCTTTCTAAGTTAGGTAAACAAACACAGTAAATATTACATTTATTATTATCTTAGTTTCACCTCCTGTCTGTACATAAACAATTTCTTTAGTTATAACTTAATATTGCTCATTTATCATTTGCAGCCCCCAAAAACGTTCTGCAGGGAACGCAAAAAATTTTAAATATGAATCCAAAGCACGACTTGCTCTAGCATCTAATTCTCTTATTTTTTTGCTCGTAATTGAATCGGCCGAAATAGCACACGATGTCTCAAAATTTGTCAAGCTCAATCTAGCTTCTGGTATTCTTTCTTTCAAAGATTCCTAACCTGCGTATGAGATCATCGTCGTTACCTTTGCCTTTTTTCGTAGCATTTTACAAATAAATTTATCCCTAGCGCTGCACTTTCTGGAGTTCACGGGTACCAACTTAATCCGCTGGATACTCTAATATTTTCATTCACAAGATTTTTTTTCAGAGACATATGCTAAGCAAGAAATCGTGTTGTAATTATTAAACGGACATTACTTTTGCTCTTCATTTACAAGAAAGCGATATTTTAGTATAAGTTTATAATGGTCGCACATAAAACATTGAATAACAAAACGAACAATAGTTATATTAAAGGAGAATATCCGACACTTCAGTTGGCATTCTATTTGAAGATTTGCAGTTTTTATTAAGAATTAATTGGGATTTTAGGCAACATTCCGATGTGATAATTTCAGAAAGGAAGGAATTGTGTAAGTCATAGAATCACGCACAAAAGCATACTTTCCCATAAACTGTGTCTCTAAGAAGAAGATCAACTTTTTGTATGAATTCCGTGATTTCTTAAAAAAAGTATAACAATGTTACAAATGTGGGTGATTATTGAATTACTGTTTACATTAAGGGAATTCCATCAGTCAAACAATTTGTTCTCTTTTCCTACAGGAAATTCCATCATCATTAACTCCAGAATTACACGTAAGTACTCAGTTTCTTTTCTCTTCAGATGAACTAAAGTTCCTCTACTTCATCAAACAAGTCTAATTAACTCAAGATTTGTGCTTACAACAGCAGTTACTCTTGCTTTAAGCCTAAGCGACAATTTCGATCTTTGATTTAAATATCTTCTGCATTTTATATAAAGATGAGAATTTAACCGTCCACTTAACATATAATTTAAATTCAACATTTTTTTAACTCTAAACGTTAACAATAGACTATTGCAGCCATATCACAGCCAATGTTGCAATGAATTTGACAACAGTTTGCAGTAGTTTTCTTAAAAGTGCACCATAGATGTACTAACCACCTGCTCTGTAGGGGGCGTGGGGAAGGCATTCCCTACAAACCTAGCCTACTCTTAGGCCTACAGTCGCAGGCATCTATTTCAGGGGCCTTTCTTTCACCTTCTTCTGCAGGGGTGAGGTAACTAAGCACTCACTTCTCACCTGCTCGTTCTTTCTGTCTATGAGGTCGGAGCTTGTCCTTGAAGTTGTGGCAGGGGGCCCTCTAGGCATAGAGGTGAACCCTATAGCACGTCACAACGGCCTGGAGGGTCCACTTCTTAGGGTTTTTAGGGTTTCCCCCCCAATCCCCCCCTTCCCTCCCTCATCGGCTGTTTCATCGGAGAACCACTATTAGCGACGGTATGTCGCGCCCAGGAGTAAGTTATGGTGTTGGTTAAGGTAAAGAGTGTGTGAGAAGAACCAGGAGGAATTTGTTAATGTTAGAACGATTAAGGTATGGTCAAGCAGCCAGTTAGGAATGCTGTTAACATTTCAGGGGTTTTAATTCTGAGATTCTGAGATTTGAATTTATTAATTTTTAAATACAATCACCGGAAAGAGAATTCATCATATATTATTAATTATGCATAAAATTTTTAAGTCGAAACACTTTCCGAATTCGGATATCGTGATCATTTTGAGAACTTTTCGGTTTACATATACTTCCGTTAAATTCGTTTTCGTCACATGCAACCAAGTACTTCCTCAGAAATAAACTCTTAGAAATTGTTAATGTTCCACAAGATAAATTCTTACATCAATTTACACAATTTTTATCTTAATATTTAACTTTTATGGCGATGGATGAATAAGATATTGTTTTAGTAATAATTGTAATTGGAGAGTTTGTTTTTCTCTCATGAACACCACACGATCACAAACCCATTCACTAACGCATACGTGTATAGCTCATTCTCACCGTGAAGATAATATTATCGTGATTTACTCGGACACTAGTGATTGGATTTAAAAAATGTCAATGTGTTGGAGGATCCTTTTTTTAATTATTAGTAACCGCCTTCTTATTATGGCTTTCACTTCAAACGATTAGCTTTCTAAAAATTGGAAGAGTAAAGGACAATTACATTAAACGTTTAGTTAATAACACAGTATATTGAATAATAATGAAGAATAAAACCATTTTATCATTATAAATATAAAATATAATTACTCTTAGCTCTCGGGCAGATTAACCGGTATCTTTGCATAAAAGGATGAGACACAATACGGTTTCAGCTGACATACTCTGTTCCTGCATACATTTAACTTAACTAGCCAGGTGTCTTTTTAATCCAACTAACTTTAATCGGTATTTGTAATTATTGAACCTTCCGGAAAGAGATAAGATAAAGAATTCACTCATCTTTGGTAGGCATTAGAATTATTTGCTTTCCGTATGGTAGTAGTATTTTTTTTTTAATTACTAGTGCACGAATATACGTTTTACGCTATTGGTCTACAGTAAAGTTAATTAAAGCTTCCTTCCAATCGATTCTTTAAGATCGCGACAGTATAAGGTACATTTAAAAATAGCCAATTCAATCCAAATCTTGGTGAAGGCTATGTGTATGCCATGTTCACTGTAAGACGAAATTTGCAATGAAACATTCTATTCTACATTAAGTTGAATTGATACTACTAAAGTCTCTTGGTGGAATTTCCTCAATACAATTACGTTGTATTTGCTACATAAAAGTGCATCACTATAATGAGCAATAATTTCAATTTTTTTATTGCTAATATTTATTCAATTTGCCTGATCCATATGAACTCTCCGCCTTCTTCCAAATTAATAATCTCGCCTTTTCTTATAATCACCTTAAACTTTAAAAGGAAATTAATAGAAGTTAGATTATACATAGAATGAAATCATCACAGTCTAATTCCTCTGAACTGTCTTCGCATTTACCGGCCAACAGATTAACCTTCCTGTTCCATAGATACGTGATTAACTGCCTGTTTGTATCTTATAATTTTTTTGTACATTTATATGAATAAAACTGTTACGATATTCTAGGCAGACTACCGCGTGGATCGATGTCTTTGATAATACTCTTTGCGTTATTTTTTTCGCGTTTGTTTTATTCAAGCTCATTCTCTCGCACTTATTAACTTAGGCTTACTTAGCTATTTACATTGGTCACGAGGTCCAAATTCCTGCCCAAAAATCAAGAATCAGCTTGTTTATGGGGAAATAATGTACTACGCAGATGGATATTGTCCGCTTCACTAACCAAACTACTACTTGCTTAAGTTCTCTTGCACATATGAAAACATTGCAACCACGCGCAGTCAGCATGGTTTCCTTCAAGGTCGCTTCTGTGATAGCCATTTAGTCATGATATGATGCAAGCAGCCGACAAAGGCTTTAGGCCAGATGACATTTTGCTAGTTTTTAGGACGGCATTCGATACAGTGCCATACGCGAAGCTACTTCTCATACAATCGGCGATCATATCAGTGTAGATCATTTAGTGTATTTAGCCGTTCCTAACGAGTAGTATTCTAACAAGGAGAGAGACTCACTTTTGTCCGGGGATTTTGATGAAACTTTTTGCAGTGGTGCAGGAAGTAGAGTAATGAAAAAGTGTAACGGCGTTTCTCTGAATGGGCCTTAGTTTCGCTGCAATAAGTAATTGAAAATTGACAATCGGAGTATAGGCAACCCCGCAATACACATCCATGCTAGCCGAGTATGCATGAAAGAATGTGATGTTTTATGGTATATTTGACATTACATTTTTCTTTTCATTCGTAAAATTCTTTCCTTGATACTTACTATTGGACTTATTATTAATAATAAATAGTATGCTCAATTTGTAATCTCGTTAAGGTATTTAAGGTAGTTAACGACTATCCTAAGAACGTAAAAGGAGCTTTCATTCAAGTAATTTTAGGATTGCACTATCATAAATAGCGATTGCTTTCTAAAATTTTATTTAATAAACACCATTGTCTATATATTAATTGATTTATTTATCCAATTTAATCAGAGTACAGGCAAATCTGCAATACACATCCGAGCTAGTCGAGTTTGGAGGAAATAACGCATTGTTCTCTGGTATATCTTGCACCTTTTTTCAATTTCATTTGTTAATAATTTCCTTGTTGTCTACTAATTGAATTATTAATAATAATAAATAGTAGACTAAATTATTAATCTCGTAAAGGAATTATATTACTTTCCAGGCCGGATTTACAGTGATTAGCGGTATTTTTTAAAATTTTTGAGAGAAATACTCTTCTAGTAAGAGAAAACGGTTTTTCTGATATTTTTAGTGATATTATTTTTCTGATATTTATATGATTATTAAGCATTGTATGGAAATATAAATACCTTTTGAATCATTAAGCTGAAAGTAAATATAATGGATGAAAAATTATCCTCACAAGAAAATACACACCTCGTTGGTTGACACGAATTTAACCATACACTATGTTAAACTATAAAAATTTCTTAAACTATAAATCTATTAATTACTTATTAATTCTTGTATTACAACAACGATTTTTGAAATTCAAATATTTGATATTCTGAGAATTGTTTATACTAAAAAAATGAAGTTATTTGAAAAATCGGTGTAATTTTCGATATTTTTCTTAATTTTAATTATATCGAAAATCGCTCTTGTTGGACGATAGTTAGTTTAATTTTATATATTTCGACAAGTTTCATTGCGATGATTAAAGTGAGTGCATAAAATGCTGTGTAAAGATAGAAAATCTTAAAGTTTCAGTAAAATATACAGGTAAAGTATATCAGTATTGAATTATATTTCACTAACTCCATTTATAGATTCAGTCGTTTCTACGGAACATCTGTCTATAAGGGATAAGTCTCCTGTTTGATGGTGTCATGCAATCTTCCGTGGGCTATGTTGCTCGCTCCTAGTCTTGTCTTTGTCAGTAGTCGATGTTTTCAGTCACTTTGACCTTAATTTACTTCATAACACTTATTAAAACGATGTGGCTGTCATTGGACTAGCATAAAACCAATCATAGCACATCAACTAAAATATGTTCTATGTTATACCCAATGAATAGCACCAACGTATCCATTCTCCATATTACTGAAATTATTATTGAAATTTTCAATACCATGTGTTCACGATAAATACAGTGCGAAAACAAGAATAGAACTGTTCGCTGATCCTATGGTAAAATGGAAATGCTGCATTCTTCCATAGATAACGTTAGAGTTATCTATTAAAAAATTAAGCCATCGAGAGGCAGATGAATATAATCAAAAGATAAAAAAGCTCAGGTACCTCATCTTCTTTTATAATTTATTTTTAGAGTTTCTTTAACTACCTTGCACAACTTTTCTTTATTTGTCAAAAATAATGGAAAGTTGTGCAGGAAGAATAACGTAATAACATGGATTTATTCATTAAGTTTATAATTTTCATAAAACGAGAGAACCATTATTTCAACATGAATATAGGTACATGTACCACGATGTTACTTTGAGGAAAGAAGACTTTAGGAGAAGGTAATAACACCCATGTTCGACTCCTTAAGCTTACGAGTGTCACTGGCGGCTCATCGAGTGCTCTGCTTTGCCAAAGAAAATCTGCTGTAGCTCAGCTAATTTTTATAATATGAAAATACCACTTAGCCTGAATATTTTTAAGGTTGATTCTTTACATCCATGCAAAGAAACGAATATTTGAATTTTTTGAAGTTGAGAAAGGTCTGTTAACTCCTTAAATAACTTTAAATATTACTAAATTTTAAGTATTTCACTACAATCCTATGAATGAAAAAGGGATTTGCGTTCGAATTACTTAGGATTTTGCGTTGCCTTTCATATTCTTATTTAATAATCACTACGATTTATATATTTATTTATTTATCTGATTTCAGGATATCTGGTAAAAAATATATGACAAGCAACAAAAAATAACTATCTATATTCAATTTCCTTTCTTTTGGTACTAGTATCGATTTCGCAGGACCATTATTCCTGATTTCATTGTATGTACTAAAGATAAATTCTGTAATCGATGAACGATGATGAAAATGAACTTTTTTCTTTTCTTTCTTAACATTTATTACAAGAGTATTTTCGAGTCATCTGAAATCGAACGAAGGATACACTGCGCAAAAAACTATCGATATTTAATACACAATTATGCATCTAATGCAGTATTTCTTGAATTTCTATGTCGTCAGGAAGTAGTGATATTGATTACCGAAAAATGGCTTAAATGCATTTATGTCGAGAAATGCTGAAATCGGATAAATAAATTAATTAATATATAGAAAATGGTTATTATTATAAATTCTAGAAAGCAATCGATATTTATGATTATGAAATCCTAAAATACTTGAATGCAAGCTCCTTTTTCGTTCTTAGCATAGACGTTAACTACCTTAAATGGAAAAATATCGCTCACGAAGGTTATTTAACGGGATAACTAATTGAGCATACTATTTATTATTATTAATAAGCCCAATAGTAAGTATCAAGGAAAGAATTTTACGAATAAAAAGAAAAATGTAATGTCAAATATACCATAAAACATCGCATTCATTCATGCATACTCGGCTAGCATGGGCGTGTATTGCGGGGTTGCCTATACTCCGATTATCAATTTTCAATTATTTATTGCAGCGAAACTAAGGCCCATTCAGAGAAACGCCGTTAAATTTTTTCATTACTCTAATTCCTGCACCACTGCAAAAAGTTTCATCAAAATCCCCGGACAAAAGTGAGAGTCTCTCCTTGTGAGCGGATTTTTTCTCAACATTTAAGATATACCATAAATCTATTAAATTATGAACGTTTTGCAACAAAAGCAGTTAATAATTTCGAAAAATTACGAAAAATATGTGATTTTTAGTGTAACCGTTTCCGAAAATTTTCAATTATCTCGAAAAATTTCATGTTTTTTGTCGTGAAAACTTTTTGATATCTATAATTATTCGTATTTCCATTGAATTGAGAACGCTTCGCAAAAAAATCACACATAATTTCGAAATGTAAAGAAGAAACTGTGGTTTCGGCAGCTAGCGTTTCCACATTTTATAATATATTTGGAAAAAAAAGACGTTTTTTGAGCGGATTTTTTCTCAGCATTTAAGATATACGATGAATTTATCAAATTATGAACGTTTTGTAACAAAAACGGTTAATAATCTCGAAAAATTACGAAAAATATGTGATTTTTAGTGTAACCGTTTCCGAAAATTTTCAATTATCTCAAAAATTTTCATGTTTTTTGTCGTGAAAACTTTTTGATATCTATAATTATTCGTATTTTCATTGAATTCAGAACGCTTCGCAAAAAAATCGCACGTAATTTCGAAATATAGCGAAGAAATTGTGGTTTCTGCAGCTAGCTTTTCCACAATTTATGATATATTTGGAAAAAATGGACGTTTATTGAGCGGATTTTTTTTCAGCATTTAAGATATACCATAAATCTATTAAATTATGAACGTTTTGCAACAAAAGCGGTTAATAATTTCGAAAAATTACGAAAAATATGTGATTTTTAGTGTAACCGTTTCCTAAAATTTTCAATTATCTCGAAAAATTTCATGTTCTTTTGACGTGAAAACTTTTTGATATCTATAATTATTCGTATTCCCATTGAATTCAGAACGCTTCGCAAAAAAATCGCATGTAATTTCGAAATGTAACGAAGAAACTGTGGTTTCGGCAGCTAGCTTTTCCACAAATTATGATATATTTGGAAATAATGGACGATTTTTGAGCGAATTTTTTCTCAGCATTCAAGATACACCATAAATCTATTAAATTATGAACGTTTTGCAACAAAAGCGGTTAATAATTTCGAAAAATTACGGAAAGTATGTGATTTTTAGTGTAACCGTTTCCGAAAATTTTCAATTATCTCGAAAAATTTTATGTTTTTTGACGTGAAAACTTTTTGATATCTATGATTATTCGTATTCCAATTGAATTGAGAACGCTTCGCAAAAAAATCGCACGTAATTTCGAAATGTAACAAAGAAACTGGTTTCGGCAGCTAGCATATCCACATTTTATGATATATTTGGAAAAAAAAGACGTTTTTTGAGCGGATTTTTTCTCAGCATTTAAGATATACCATAAATCTATTACATTATGAACGTTTTGCAACAAAAGCGGTTAATAATTTCGAAAAATTACGAAAAATATGTGATTTTTAGTTTAACCGTTTCCGAAAATTTTCAATTATCTCGAAAAATTTCATGTTTTTTGTCGGGAAAACTTTTTGATATCTATGATTATTCGTATTCCCATTGAATGCAGAACACTTCGCAAAAAAATCGCACGTAATTTCAAATGTAACGAAGAAACTATGGTTTCGGCAGCTAGGTTTTCCACAAATTATGATATATTTGGAAATAATGGACGTTTTTTGAGCGGATTTTTTCTCAGTATTTAAGATTTACCATGAATATATTCAATTATGAACGTTTTGCAACAAAAACGGTTAATAATTTCGAAAAATTACGAAAAATATGTGATTTTTAGTGTAACCGTTTACGAAAATTTTCAATTATCTCGAAAAATTTCATGTTTTTTGTCGTGAAAACTTTTTGATATCTATAATTATTCGTATTCCCATTGAATTCAGAACGCTTCGCAAAAAAATCGCATGTAATTTCGAAATGTAACGAAGAAACTATGGTTTCGGCAGCTAGCTTTTCCACAAATTATGATATATTTGGAAAAAAAATACGTTTTTTGAGCGGATTTTTTCTCAGCATTTAAGATATAGGATGAATTTATCAAATTATGAACGTTTTGCAACAAATGCGGTTAATAATTTAGAAAAATTACGAAAAATATGTGATTTTTAGTGGAACCGTTTCCGAAAAGTTTCAATTATCTCAAAAAATTTCACTTTTTTTGACGTGAAAACTTTTTGATACCTATGACTATTCGTATTTCCATTGAATTGAGAACACTTCGCAAAAAAATCGCACGTAATATCGAAATATAACGAAGAAATTGTGGTTTCGGCAGCTAGCTTTTCCACAATTTTTGATATATTTGGAAAAAAAGGACGTTTTTTGAGCGGATTTTTTCTCAGCATTTAAGATATACCATGAATCTATTAAATTATAAACGTTTTGCAACAAAAGGGGTTAATAATTTCGAAAAATTACGAAAAATATGTGATTTTTAGGGTAACCGTTTCCGAAAATTTTCAATTATCTCAAAAATTTTCATGTTTTTTGTCGTGAAAACTTTTTGATATCTATAATTATTCGTATTTTCATTGAATTCAGAACGCTTCGCAAAAAAATCGCATGTTATTTCGAAATGTAACGAAGAAACTGTGGTTACGGCAGCTAGCTTTTCCACAATTTATGATATATTTGGAAATAATGGACGTTTTTTGAGCGAATTTTTTCTCAGCATTTAAGATATACCATAAATCTATTCCATTATGAACGTTTTGCAACAAAAACGGTTAATAATTTCGAAAAATTACGAAAAATATGTGATTTTTAGTGTAACCGTTTCCGAAAATTTTCAATTATCTCAAAAATTATCATGTTTTTTGTCGTGAAAACTTTTTGATATCTATAATTATTCGTATTTTCATTGAATTCAGAACGCTTCGCAAAAAAATCGCATGTTATTTCGAAATGTAACGAAGAAACTGTGGTTACGGCAGCTTGCTTTTCCACAATTTATGATATATTTGGAAAAAAAGACGTTTTTTGAGCGGATTTTTTCTCAGTATTTAAGATATACCATGAATCTATTCAATTATGAACGTTTTGCAACAAAAACGGTTAATAATTTCGAAAAATTACGAAAAATATGTGATTTTTAGTGTAACCGTTTCCGAAAATTTTCAATTATCTCGAAAAATTTCATGTTTTTTGTCGTGAAAACTTTTTGATATCTATAATTATTCGTATTCCCATTGAATTCAGAACGGTTCGCAAAAAAATCGCATGTTATTTCGAAATGTAACGAAGAAACTGTGGTTTCGGCAGCTAGCTTTTCCACAATTTATGATATATTTGGAAAAAAAGACGTTTTTTGAGCGGATTTTTTTTCAGCATTTAAGATATACCATGAATCTATTCAATTATGAACGTTTTGCAACAAAAACGGTTAATAATTTCGAAAAATTACGAAAAATATGTGATTTTTAGTGTAACCGTTTCCGAAAAGTTTCAATTATCTCGAAAAATTTTATGTTTTTTGTCGTGTAAACTTTTTGATATCTATGATTATTCGTATTCCCATTGAATTCAGAACGCTTCGCAAAAAAATCACACGTAATTTCGAAATATAACGAAGAAATTGTGGTTTCTGCAGCTAACCTTTCCACAATTTATGATATATTTGGAAAAAAAGGCGTTCTTTGAGCGGATTTTTTCTCAGCATTTAAGATATACCATGAATCTTTTAAATTATGAACGTTTTGCAACAAAAGCGGTTAATAATTTCGAAAAATTACGAAAAATATCTGATTTTTAGTGTAACCGTTTCCGAAAATTTTCAATTATCTCGAAAAATTTCATGTTTTTTGTCGTGAAAACTTTTTGATATCTATAATTATTCGTATTTTCATTGAATTCAGAACGCTTCGCAAAAAAATCGCATGTAATTTCGAAATGTAACGAAGAAACTGTGGTTTCGGCAGCTAGCTTTTCCACAATTTATGATATATTTGGAAATAATGACGTATTTTGAGCGGATTTTTTCTCAGCATTTAAGATATACCATGAATCTATTAAATTATGAACGTTTTGCAACAAAAGCGGTTAATAATTTCGAAAAATTACGAAAAATATGTGATTTTTAGTGTAACCGTTTCCGAAAAGTTTCAATTATCTCGAAAAATTTTATGTTTTTTGTCGTGTAAACTTTTTGATATCTATGATTATTTGTATTCCCATTGAATTCAGAACGCTTCGCAAAAAATCACACGTAATTTCGAAATATAACGAAGAAATTGTGGTTTCTGCAGCTAGCTTTTCCACAATTTATGATAGATTTTGAAAAAATGGACGTTTATTGAGCGGAATTTTTCTCAGCATTTAAGATATACCATAAAACTATTAAATTATGAACGTTTTGCAACAAAAGCGGTTAATAATTACGAAAAATTACGAAAAATATGTAATTTTTAGTGTAACCGTTTCCGAAAATTTTCAATTATCTCAAAAATTTTCATGTTTTTTGTCGTGAAAACTTTTTGATATCTATAATTATTCGTATATTCATTGAATTCAGAACGCTTCGCAAAAAAATCGCATGTTATTTCGAAATGTAACGAAGAAACTGTGGTTTCGGCAGCTAACTTTTCCACAATTTATGATATATTTGGAAAAAAAGACGTTTTTTGAGCGGATTTTTTCTCAGCATTTAAGATATACCATGAATCTATTCAATTATGAACGTTTTGCAACAAAAACGGTTAATAATTTCGAAAAATTACGAAAAATATGTGATTTTTAGTGGAACCGTTTCCGAAAAGTTTCAATTGTCGCAAAAAATTTCACTTTTTTTGACGTAAAAACTTTTTGATACCTATGACTATTCGTATTTCCATTGAATTGAGAACACTTCGCAAAAAAATCGCAAGTAATTTCGAAATATAACGAAGAAATTGTGATTTCGGCAGCTAGCTTTTCCACAATTTTTGATATATTTGGAAAAAAAGGACGTTCTTTGAGCGGATTTTTTCTCAGCATTTAAGATATACCATGAATCTATTAAATTATGAACGTTTTGCAACAAAAGCGGTTAATAATTTCGAAAAATAACGAAAAATATGTGATTTTTAGTGTAACCGTTTCCGAAAATTTTCAATTATCTCAAAAATTTTCATGTTTTTTGTCGTGAAAACTTTTTGATATCTATAATTATTCGTATTTTTATTGAATTCAGAACGCTTCGCAAAAAAATCGCATATTATTTCGAAATGTAACGAAGAAACTGTGGTTTTGGCAATTAGCGTATCCACAATTTATGATATATTTGGAAAAAAAAGACGTTTCTTGAGCGGATTTTTTCTCGGCATTTAAGATATACCATGAATCTATTAAATTATGAACGTATTGCAACAAAAGCGGTTAATAATTTCGAAAAATTACGAAAAATATGTGATTTTAAGTGTAACCGTTTCCGAAAATTTTCAATTATCTCAAAAATTTTCATGTTCTTTGTCGTGAAAACTTTTTGATATCTATAATTATTCGTATTTTCATTGAATTCAGAACGCTTCGCATAAAAATCGCATATTATTTCGAAATATAACGAAGAAACTGTGGTTTCGGCAATTAGCGTATCCACATTTTATGATATATTTGGAAAAAAGAGACGTTTTTTGAGCGGATTTTTTCTCAGCATTTACGATATACCATGAGTCTATTAAATTATGAACGTTTTGCAACAAAAGCGGTTAATAATTTCGAAAAATTACGAAAAATATGTGATTTTAAGTGTAACCGTTTCCGAAAATTTTCAATTATCTCGAAAAATTTCATGTTTTTTGTCGTGGAAACTTTTTGATATCTATAATTATTCGTATTTCCATTGAATTCAGAACGCTTCGCAAAAAAATCGCATGTAATTTCGAAATGTAACGAAGAAACTGTGGTTTCGGCAGCTAGCTTTTCCACAATTTATGATATATTTGGAAATAATGGACGTATTTTGAGCGGATTTTTTCTCAGCATTTAAGATATACCATGAATCTATTAAATTATGAACGTTTTGCAACAAAAGCGGTTAATAATTTCGAAAAATAACGAAAAATATGTGATTTTTAGTGTAACCGTTTCCGAAAATTTTCAATTATCTCAAAAAATTTCATGTTTTTTGTCGTGAAAACTTTTTGATATCTATAATTATTCGTATTTTCATTGAATTCAGAACGCTTCGCAAAAAAATCGCATGTGATTTCGAAATGTAACGAAGAAACTGTGGTTTCGGCAGCTAGCTTTTCCACAATTTATGATATATTTGGAAAAAAAAGACGTTTCTTGAGCGGATTTTTTCTCGGCATTTAAGATATACCATGAATCTATTAAATTATGAACGTTTTGCAACAAAAGCGGTTAATAATTTCGAAAAATTACGAAAAATATGTGATTTTAAGTGTAACCGTTTCCGAAAATTTTCAAATATCTCGAAAAATTTCATGTTTTTTGTCGTGGAAACTTTTTGATATCTATAATTATTCGTATTTCCATTGAATTCAGAACGCTTCGCAAAAAAATCGCATGTAATTTCGAAATGTAACGAAGAAACTGTGGTTTCGGCAGCTAGCTTTTCCACAATTTATGATATATTTGGAAATAATGGACGTATTTTGAGCGGATTTTTTCTCAGCATTTAAGATATACCATGAATCTATTAAATTATGAACGTTTTGCAACAAAAGCGGTTAATAATTTCGAAAAATTACGAAAAATATGTGATTTTTAGTGTAACCGTTTCCGAAAATTTTCAATTATCTCAAAAATTTTCATGTTTTTTGTCGTGAAAACTTTTTGATATCTATAATTATTCGTATTTTCATTGAATTCAGAACGCTTCGCATAAAAATCGCATGTTATTTCGAAATGTAACGAAGAAACTGTGGTTACGGCAGCTTGCTTTTCCACAATTTATGATATATTTGGAAAAAAAGACGTTTTTTGAGCGGATTTTTTCTCAGTATTTAAGATATACCATGAATCTATTCAATTATGAACGTTTTGCAACAAAAACGGTTAATAATTTCGAAAAATTACGAAAAATATGTGATTTTTAGTGTAACCGTTTCCGAAAATTTTCAATTATCTCGAAAAATTTCATGTTTTTTGTCGTGAAAACTTTTTGATATCTATAATTATTCGTATTCCCATTGAATTCAGAACGGATCGCAAAAAAATCGCATGTTATTTCGAAATGTAACGAAGAAACTGTGGTTTCGGCAGCTAGCTTTTCCACAATTTATGATATATTTGGAAAAAAAGACGTTTTTTGAGCGGATTTTTTTTCAGCATTTAAGATATACCATGAATCTATTCAATTATGAACGTTTTGCAACAAAAACGGTTAATAATTTCGAAAAATTACGAAAAATATGTGATTTTTAGTGTAACCGTTTCCGAAAAGTTTCAATTATCTCGAAAAATTTTATGTTTTTTGTCGTGTAAACTTTTTGATATCTATGATTATTCGTATTCCCATTGAATTCAGAACGCTTCGCAAAAAAATCACACGTAATTTCGAAATATAACGAAGAAATTGTGGTTTCTGCAGCTAACCTTTCCACAATTTATGATATATTTGGAAAAAAAGGCGTTCTTTGAGCGGATTTTTTCTCAGCATTTAAGATATACCATGAATCTTTTAAATTATGAACGTTTTGCAACAAAAGCGGTTAATAATTTCGAAAAATTACGAAAAATATCTGATTTTTAGTGTAACCGTTTCCGAAAATTTTCAATTATCTCGAAAAATTTCATGTTTTTTGTCGTGAAAACTTTTTGATATCTATAATTATTCGTATTTCCATTGAATTCAGAACGCTTCGCAAAAAAATCGCATGTAATTTCGAAATGTAACGAAGAAACTGTGGTTTCGGCAGCTAGCTTTTCCACAATTTATGATATATTTGGAAATAATGACGTATTTTGAGCGGATTTTTTCTCAGCATTTAAGATATACCATGAATCTATTAAATTATGAACGTTTTGCAACAAAAGCGGTTAATAATTTCGAAAAATTACGAAAAATATGTGATTTTTAGTGTAACCGTTTCCGAAAAGTTTCAATTATCTCGAAAAATTTTATGTTTTTTGTCGTGTAAACTTTTTGATATCTATGATTATTTGTATTCCCATTGAATTCAGAACGCTTCGCAAAAAAATCACACGTAATTTCGAAATATAACGAAGAAATTGTGGTTTCTGCAGCTAGCTTTTCCACAATTTATGATAGATTTTGAAAAAATGGACGTTTATTGAGCGGATTTTTTCTCAGCATTTAAGATATACCATAAATCTATTAAATTATGAACGTTTTGCAACAAAAGCGGTTAATAATTTCGAAAAATTACGAAAAATATGTAATTTTTAGTGTAACCGTTTCCGAAAATTTTCAATTATCTCAAAAATTTTCATGTTTTTTGTCGTGAAAACTTTTTGATATCTATAATTATTCGTATTTTCATTGAATTCAGAACGCTTCGCAAAAAAATCGCATGTTATTTCGAAATGTAACGAAGAAACTGTGGTTACGGCAGCTTGCTTTTCCACAATTTATGATATATTTGGAAAAAAAGACGTTTTTTGAGCGGATTTTTTCTCAGTATTTAAGATATACCATGAATCTATTCAATTATGAACGTTTTGCAACAAAAACGGTTAATAATTTCGAAAAATTACGAAAAATATGTGATTTTTAGTGTAACCGTTTCCGAAAATTTTCAATTATCTCGAAAAATTTCATGTTTTTTGTCGTGAAAACTTTTTGATATCTATAATTATTCGTATTCCCATTGAATTCAGAACGGTTCGCAAAAAAATCGCATGTTATTTCGAAATGTAACGAAGAAACTGTGGTTTCGGCAGCTAGCTTTTCCACAATTTATGATATATTTGGAAAAAAAGACGTTTTTTGAGCGGATTTTTTTTCAGCATTTAAGATATACCATGAATCTATTCAATTATGAACGTTTTGCAACAAAAACGGTTAATAATTTCGAAAAATTACGAAAAATATGTGATTTCTAGTGTAACCGTTTCCGAAAAGTTTCAATTATCTCGAAAAATTTTATGTTTTCTGTCGTGTAAACTTTTTGATATCTATGATTATTCGTATTCCCATTGAATTCAGAACGCTTCGCAAAAAAATCACACGTAATTTCGAAATATAACGAAGAAATTGTGGTTTCTGCAGCTAACCTTTCCACAATTTATGATATATTTGGAAAAAAAGGCGTTCTTTGAGCGGATTTTTTCTCAGCATTTAAGATATACCATGAATCTTTTAAATTATGAACGTTTTGCAACAAAAGCGGTTAATAATTTCGAAAAATTACGAAAAATATCTGATTTTTAGTGTAACCGTTTCCGAAAATTTTCAATTATCTCGAAAAATTTCATGTTTTTTGTCGTGAAAACTTTTTGATATCTATAATTATTCGTATTTCCATTGAATTCAGAACGCTTCGCAAAAAAATCGCATGTAATTTCGAAATGTAACGAAGAAACTGTGGTTTCGGCAGCTAGCTTTTCCACAATTTATGATATATTTGGAAATAATGACGTATTTTGAGCGGATTTTTTCTCAGCATTTAAGATATACCATGAATCTATTAAATTATGAACGTTTTGCAACAAAAGCGGTTAATAATTTCGAAAAATTACGAAAAATATGTGATTTTTAGTGTAACCGTTTCCGAAAAGTTTCAATTATCTCGAAAAATTTTATGTTTTTTGTCGTGTAAACTTTTTGATATCTATGATTATTTGTATTCCCATTGAATTCAGAACGCTTCGCAAAAAAATCACACGTAATTTCGAAATATAACGAAGAAATTGTGGTTTCTGCAGCTAGCTTTTCCACAATTTATGATAGATTTTGAAAAAATGGACGTTTATTGAGCGGATTTTTTCTCAGCATTTAAGATATACCATAAATCTATTAAATTATGAACGTTTTGCAACAAAAGCGGTTAATAATTTCGAAAAATTACGAAAAATATGTAATTTTTAGTGTAACCGTTTCCGAAAATTTTCAATTATCTCAAAAATTTTCATGTTTTTTGTCGTGAAAACTTTTTGATATCTATAATTATTCGTATTTTCATTGAATTCAGAACGCTTCGCAAAAAAATCGCATGTTATTTCGAAATGTAACGAAGAAACTGTGGTTTCGGCAGCTAACTTTTCCACAATTTATGATATATTTGGAAAAAAAGACGTTTTTTGAGCGGATTTTTTCTCAGCATTTAAGATATACCATGAATCTATTCAATTATGAACGCTTTGCAACAAAAACGGTTAATAATTTCGAAAAATTACGAAAAATATGTGATTTTTAGTGGAACCGTTTCCGAAAAGTTTCAATTGTCGCAAAAAATTTCACTTTTTTTGACGTAAAAACTTTTTGATACCTATGACTATTCGTATTTCCATTGAATTGAGAACACTTCGCAAAAAAATCGCAAGTAATTTCGAAATATAACGAAGAAATTGTGATTTCGGCAGCTAGCTTTTCCACAATTTTTGATATATTTGGAAAAAAAGGACGTTCTTTGAGCGGATTTTTTCTCAGCATTTAAGATATACCATGAATCTATTAAATTATGAACGTTTTGCAACAAAAGCGGTTAATAATTTCGAAAAATAACGAAAAATATGTGATTTTTAGTGTAACCGTTTCCGAAAATTTTCAATTATCTCAAAAATTTTCATGTTTTTTGTCGTGAAAACTTTTTGATATCTATAATTATTCGTATTTTTATTGAATTCAGAACGCTTCGCAAAAAAATCGCATATTATTTCGAAATGTAACGAAGAAACTGTGGTTTTGGCAATTAGCGTATCCACAATTTATGATATATTTGGAAAAAAAAGACGTTTCTTGAGCGGATTTTTTCTCGGCATTTAAGATATACCATGAATCTATTAAATTATGAACGTTTTGCAACAAAAGCGGTTAATAATTTCGAAAAATTACGAAAAATATGTGATTTTAAGTGTAACCGTTTCCGAAAATTTTCAATTATCTCAAAAATTTTCATGTTCTTTGTCGTGAAAACTTTTTGATATCTATAATTATTCGTATTTTCATTGAATTCAGAACGCTTCGCATAAAAATCGCATATTATTTCGAAATATAACGAAGAAACTGTGGTTTCGGCAATTAGCGTATCCACATTTTATGATATATTTGGAAAAAAGAGACGTTTTTTGAGCGGATTTTTTCTCAGCATTTACGATATACCATGAGTCTATTAAATTATGAACGTTTTGCAACAAAAGCGGTTAATAATTTCGAAAAATTACGAAAAATATGTGATTTTAAGTGTAACCGTTTCCGAAAATTTTCAATTATCTCGAAAAATTTCATGTTTTTTGTCGTGGAAACTTTTTGATATCTATAATTATTCGTATTTCCATTGAATTCAGAACGCTTCGCAAAAAAATCGCATGTAATTTCGAAATGTAACGAAGAAACTGTGGTTTCGGCAGCTAGCTTTTCCACAATTTATGATATATTTGGAAATAATGGACGTATTTTGAGCGGATTTTTTCTCAGCATTTAAGATATACCATGAATCTATTAAATTATGAACGTTTTGCAACAAAAGCGGTTAATAATTTCGAAAAATTACGAAAAATATGTGATTTTTAGAGTAACCGTTTCCGAAAATTTTCAATTATCTCGAAAAATTTCACTTTTTTTGACGTGAAAACTTTTTAATATCTATGATTATTCGTATTTCCATTGAATTCAGAATGCTTCGCAAAAAAATCGCACGTAATTTCGAAATGTAACGAAGAAACTGTGGTTTGGCAGCTAGCGTTTCCACATTTTATGATATATTTGGAAAAAAAGACGTTTTTTGAGCGGACTTTTTCTCAGCATTTAACATATACCATTAATCTATTAAATTATGAACGTTTTGCAACAAATGCGGTTAATAATATCGAAAAATTACGAAAAGTATGTAATTTTTAATGTAACCGTTTCCGAAAATTTTCAATTATCTCGAAAAATTTCATGTTTTTTGTCGGGAAAACTTTTTGATATCTATGATTATTCGTATTTCCATTGAATTCAGAACGCTTCGCAAAAAAAAACCGCATGTAATTTCGAAATGTAACGAAGAAACTATGGTTTCGGCAGCTAGCTTTTCCACAAATTATGATATATTTGGAAATAATGGACTTTTTTTGAGCGAATTTTTTCTCAGCATTTAAGATATACCATGAATCTATTCAATTATGAACGTTTTGCAACAAAAGCGGTTAATAATTTCGAAAAAGTACGAAAAATATGTGATCTTTAGTGTAACCGTTTCCGAAAAGTTTCAATTATCTCGAAAAATTTTATATTTTTTGTCGTGAAAACTTTTTGATATCTATGATTATTCGTATTCCCATTGAATTCAGAACGCTTCGCAAAAAATCACACGTAATTTAGAAATATAACGAAGAAATTGTGGTTTCTGCAGCTAGCTTTTCCACAATTTATGATAGAGTTGGAAAAAATGGACGTTTATTGAGCGGATTTTTTCTCAGCATTTAAGATATACCATAAATCTATTAAATTATGAACGTTTTGCAACAAAAGCGGTTAATAATTTCGAAAAATTACGAAAAATGTGTGATTTTTAGTGTAACCGTTTCCGAAAATTTTCAATTATCTCGAAAAATTTCATGTTTTTTGTCGTGAAAACTTTTTGATATCTATGATTATTCGTATTTCCATTGAATTCAAAACGCTTCGCAAAAAAATCGCACGTAATTTCGAAATATAACGAAGAAATTGTGATTTCGGCAGCTAGCTTTTCCACAATTTTTGATATATTTGGAAGAAAAGGACGTTTTTTGGGCGGATTTTTTCTCAGCATTTAAGATATACCATGAATCTATTAAATTATGAACGTTTTGTAACAAAAACGGTTAATAATTTCGAAAAATTACGAAAAATATGTGATTTTTAGTGGAACCGTTTCCGAAAAGTTCCAATTATCTCAAAAAATTTCACTTTTTTTGACGTGAAAACTTTTTGATACCTATGACTATTCGTATTTCCATTGAATTGAGAACACTTCGCAAAAAAATCGCACGTAATTTCGAAATATAACGAAGAAATTGTGATTTCGGCAGCTAGCTTTTCCACAATTTATGATATATTTGGAAATAATGACGTATTTTGAGCGGATTTTTTCTCAGCATTTAAGATATACCATGAATCTATTAAATTATGAACGTTTTGCAACAAAAGCGGTTAATAATTTCGAAAAATTACGAAAAATATGTAATTTTTAGTGTAACCGTTTCCGAAAATTTTCAATTATCTCAAAAATTTTCATGTTTTTTGTCGTGAAAACTTTTTGATATCTATAATTATTCGTATTTTCATTGAATTCAGAACGCTTCGCAAAAAAATCGCATGTTATTTCGAAATGTAACGAAGAAACTGTGGTTACGGCAGCTTGCTTTTCCACAATTTATGATATATTTGGAAAAAAAGACGTTTTTTGAGCGGATTTTTTCTCAGTATTTAAGATATACCATGAATCTATTCAATTATGAACGTTTTGCAACAAAAACGGTTAATAATTTCGAAAAATTACGAAAAATATGTGATTTTTAGTGTAACCGTTTCCGAAAATTTTCAATTATCTCGAAAAATTTCATGTTTTTTGTCGTGAAAACTTTTTGATATCTATAATTATTCGTATTCCCATTGAATTCAGAACGGTTCGCAAAAAAATCGCATGTTATTTCGAAATGTAACGAAGAAACTGTGGTTTCGGCAGCTAGCTTTTCCACAATTTATGATATATTTGGAAAAAAAGACGTTTTTTGAGCGGATTTTTTTTCAGCATTTAAGATATACCATGAATCTATTCAATTATGAACGTTTTGCAACAAAAACGGTTAATAATTTCGAAAAATTACGAAAAATATGTGATTTTTAGTGTAACCGTTTCCGAAAAGTTTCAATTATCTCGAAAAATTTTATGTTTTCTGTCGTGTAAACTTTTTGATATCTATGATTATTCGTATTCCCATTGAATTCAGAACGCTTCGCAAAAAAATCACACGTAATTTCGAAATATAACGAAGAAATTGTGGTTTCTGCAGCTAACCTTTCCACAATTTATGATATATTTGGAAAAAAAGGCGTTCTTTGAGCGGATTTTTTCTCAGCATTTAAGATATACCATGAATCTTTTAAATTATGAACGTTTTGCAACAAAAGCGGTTAATAATTTCGAAAAATTACGAAAAATATCTGATTTTTAGTGTAACCGTTTCCGAAAATTTTCAATTATCTCGAAAAATTTCATGTTTTTTGTCGTGAAAACTTTTTGATATCTATAATTATTCGTATTTCCATTGAATTCAGAACGCTTCGCAAAAAAATCGCATGTAATTTCGAAATGTAACGAAGAAACTGTGGTTTCGGCAGCTAGCTTTTCCACAATTTATGATATATTTGGAAATAATGACGTATTTTGAGCGGATTTTTTCTCAGCATTTAAGATATACCATGAATCTATTAAATTATGAACGTTTTGCAACAAAAGCGGTTAATAATTTCGAAAAATTACGAAAAATATGTGATTTTTAGTGTAACCGTTTCCGAAAAGTTTCAATTATCTCGAAAAATTTTATGTTTTTTGTCGTGTAAACTTTTTGATATCTATGATTATTTGTATTCCCATTGAATTCAGAACGCTTCGCAAAAAAATCACACGTAATTTCGAAATATAACGAAGAAATTGTGGTTTCTGCAGCTAGCTTTTCCACAATTTATGATAGATTTTGAAAAAATGGACGTTTATTGAGCGGATTTTTTCTCAGCATTTAAGATATACCATAAATCTATTAAATTATGAACGTTTTGCAACAAAAGCGGTTAATAATTTCGAAAAATTACGAAAAATATGTAATTTTTAGTGTAACCGTTTCCGAAAATTTTCAATTATCTCAAAAATTTTCATGTTTTTTGTCGTGAAAACTTTTTGATATCTATAATTATTCGTATTTTCATTGAATTCAGAACGCTTCGCAAAAAAATCGCATGTTATTTCGAAATGTAACGAAGAAACTGTGGTTTCGGCAGCTAACTTTTCCACAATTTATGATATATTTGGAAAAAAAGACGTTTTTTGAGCGGATTTTTTCTCAGCATTTAAGATATACCATGAATCTATTCAATTATGAACGCTTTGCAACAAAAACGGTTAATAATTTCGAAAAATTACGAAAAATATGTGATTTTTAGTGGAACCGTTTCCGAAAAGTTTCAATTGTCGCAAAAAATTTCACTTTTTTTGACGTAAAAACTTTTTGATACCTATGACTATTCGTATTTCCATTGAATTGAGAACACTTCGCAAAAAAATCGCAAGTAATTTCGAAATATAACGAAGAAATTGTGATTTCGGCAGCTAGCTTTTCCACAATTTTTGATATATTTGGAAAAAAAGGACGTTCTTTGAGCGGATTTTTTCTCAGCATTTAAGATATACCATGAATCTATTAAATTATGAACGTTTTGCAACAAAAGCGGTTAATAATTTCGAAAAATAACGAAAAATATGTGATTTTTAGTGTAACCGTTTCCGAAAATTTTCAATTATCTCAAAAATTTTCATGTTTTTTGTCGTGAAAACTTTTTGATATCTATAATTATTCGTATTTTTATTGAATTCAGAACGCTTCGCAAAAAAATCGCATATTATTTCGAAATGTAACGAAGAAACTGTGGTTTTGGCAATTAGCGTATCCACAATTTATGATATATTTGGAAAAAAAAGACGTTTCTTGAGCGGATTTTTTCTCGGCATTTAAGATATACCATGAATCTATTAAATTATGAACGTTTTGCAACAAAAGCGGTTAATAATTTCGAAAAATTACGAAAAATATGTGATTTTAAGTGTAACCGTTTCCGAAAATTTTCAATTATCTCAAAAATTTTCATGTTCTTTGTCGTGAAAACTTTTTGATATCTATAATTATTCGTATTTTCATTGAATTCAGAACGCTTCGCATAAAAATCGCATATTATTTCGAAATATAACGAAGAAACTGTGGTTTCGGCAATTAGCGTATCCACATTTTATGATATATTTGGAAAAAAGAGACGTTTTTTGAGCGGATTTTTTCTCAGCATTTACGATATACCATGAGTCTATTAAATTATGAACGTTTTGCAACAAAAGCGGTTAATAATTTCGAAAAATTACGAAAAATATGTGATTTTAAGTGTAACCGTTTCCGAAAATTTTCAATTATCTCGAAAAATTTCATGTTTTTTGTCGTGGAAACTTTTTGATATCTATAATTATTCGTATTTCCATTGAATTCAGAACGCCTCGCAAAAAAATCGCATGTAATTTCGAAATGTAACGAAGAAACTGTGGTTTCGGCAGCTAGCTTTTCCACAATTTATGATATATTTGGAAATAATGGACGTATTTTGAGCGGATTTTTTCTCAGCATTTAAGATATACCATGAATCTATTAAATTATGAACGTTTTGCAACAAAAGCGGTTAATAATTTCGAAAAATTACGAAAAATATGTGATTTTTAGAGTAACCGTTTCCGAAAATTTTCAATTATCTCGAAAAATTTCACTTTTTTTGACGTGAAAACTTTTTAATATCTATGATTATTCGTATTTCCATTGAATTCAGAATGCTTCGCAAAAAAATCGCACGTAATTTCGAAATGTAACGAAGAAACTGTGGTTTGGCAGCTAGCGTTTCCACATTTTATGATATATTTGGAAAAAAAGACGTTTTTTGAGCGGACTTTTTCTCAGCATTTAACATATACCATTAATCTATTAAATTATGAACGTTTTGCAACAAATGCGGTTAATAATATCGAAAAATTACGAAAAGTATGTAATTTTTAATGTAACCGTTTCCGAAAATTTTCAATTATCTCGAAAAATTTCATGTTTTTTGTCGGGAAAACTTTTTGATATCTATGATTATTCGTATTTCCATTGAATTCAGAACGCTTCGCAAAAAAAAACCGCATGTAATTTCGAAATGTAACGAAGAAACTATGGTTTCGGCAGCTAGCTTTTCCACAAATTATGATATATTTGGAAATAATGGACTTTTTTTGAGCGAATTTTTTCTCAGCATTTAAGATATACCATGAATCTATTCAATTATGAACGTTTTGCAACAAAAGCGGTTAATAATTTCGAAAAAGTACGAAAAATATGTGATCTTTAGTGTAACCGTTTCCGAAAAGTTTCAATTATCTCGAAAAATTTTATATTTTTTGTCGTGAAAACTTTTTGATATCTATGATTATTCGTATTCCCATTGAATTCAGAACGCTTCGCAAAAAATCACACGTAATTTAGAAATATAACGAAGAAATTGTGGTTTCTGCAGCTAGCTTTTCCACAATTTATGATAGAGTTGGAAAAAATGGACGTTTATTGAGCGGATTTTTTCTCAGCATTTAAGATATACCATAAATCTATTAAATTATGAACGTTTTGCAACAAAAGCGGTTAATAATTTCGAAAAATTACGAAAAATGTGTGATTTTTAGTGTAACCGTTTCCGAAAATTTTCAATTATCTCGAAAAATTTCATGTTTTTTGTCGTGAAAACTTTTTGATATCTATGATTATTCGTATTTCCATTGAATTCAAAACGCTTCGCAAAAAAATCGCACGTAATTTCGAAATATAACGAAGAAATTGTGATTTCTGCAGCTAGCTTTTCCACAATTTTTGATATATTTGGAAGAAAAGGACGTTTTTTGGGCGGATTTTTTCTCAGCATTTAAGATATACCATGAATCTATTAAATTATGAACGTTTTGTAACAAAAACGGTTAATAATTTCGAAAAATTACGAAAAATATGTGATTTTTAGTGGAACCGTTTCCGAAAAGTTCCAATTATCTCAAAAAATTTCACTTTTTTTGACGTGAAAACTTTTTGATACCTATGACTATTCGTATTTCCATTGAATTGAGAACACTTCGCAAAAAAATCGCACGTAATTTCGAAATATAACGAAGAAATTGTGATTTCGGCAGCTAGCTTTTCCACAATTTTTGATATATTTGGAAGAAAAGGATGTTTTTTGAGCGGATTTTTTCTCAGCATTTAAGATATACCATGAATCTATTAAATTATGAACGTTTTGCAACAAAAGCGGTTAATAATTTCGAAAAATAACGAAAAGTATGTGATTTTTAGTGTAACCGTTTCCGAAAATTTTCAATTATCTCAAAAATTTTCATGTTTAGTCGTGAAAACTTTTTGATATCTATAATTATTCGTATTTTTATTGAATTCAGAACGCTTCGCAAAAAAATCGCATATTATTTCGAAATGTAACGAAGAAACTGTGGTTTTGGCAATTAGCGTATCCACAATTTATGATATATTTGGAAAAAAAAGACGTTTTTTGAGCGGATTTTTTCTCGGCATTTAAGATATACCATGAATCTATTAAATTATGAACGTTATGCAACAAAAGCGGTTAATAATTTCGAAAAATTACGAAAAATATGTGATTTT
The DNA here is from genome assembly GCA_036926295.1 of Pachydiplax longipennis. Classification (NCBI taxonomy): domain Eukaryota; kingdom Metazoa; phylum Arthropoda; class Insecta; order Odonata; family Libellulidae; genus Pachydiplax; species Pachydiplax longipennis. The sequence goes on from JAVFKF010000054.1 coordinate 2,651,846, forward strand.
AAGTGTAACCGTTTCCGAAAATTTTCAATTATCTCAAAAATTTTCATGTTTTTTGTCGTGAAAACTTTTTGATATCTATAATTATTCGTATTTTCATTGAATTCAGAACGCTTCGCATAAAAATCGCATATTATTTCGAAATATAACGAAGAAACTGTGGTTTCGGCAATTAGCGTATCCACATTTTATGATATATTTGGAAAAAAGAGACGTTTTTTGAGCGGATTTTTTCTCAGCATTTACGATATACCATGAGTCTATTAAATTATGAACGTTTTGCAACAAAAGCGGTTAATAATTTCGAAAAATTACGAAAAATATGTGATTTTAAGTGTAACCGTTTCCGAAAATTTTCAATTATCTCGAAAAATTTCATGTTTTTTGTCGTGAAAACTTTTTGATATCTATAATTATTCGTATTTCCATTGAATTCAGAACGCTTCGCAAAAAAATCGCATGTAAGTTCGAAATGTAGCGAAGAAACTGTGGTTTCGGCAGCTAGCTTTTCCACAATTTATGATATATTTGGAAATAATGGACGTGTTTTGAGCGGATTTTTTCTCAGCATTTAAGATATACCATGAATCTATTAAATTATGAACGTTTTGCAACAAAAGCGGTTAATAATTTCGAAAAATTACGAAAAATATGTGATTTTTAGAGTAACTGTTTCCGAAAATTTTCAATTATCTAGAAAAATTTCACTTTTTTTGACGTGAAAACTTTTTAATATCTATGATTATTCGTATTTCCATTGAATTCAGAATGCTTCGCAAAAAAATCGCACGTAATTTCGAAATGTAACGAAGAAACTGTGGTTTGGCATCTAGCGTTTCCACATTTTATGATATATTTGGAAAAAAAAGACGTTTTTTGAGCGGACTTTTTCTCAGCATTTAACATATACCATAAATCTATTAAATTATGAACGTTTTGCAAAAAATGCGGTTAATAATTTCGAAAAATTACGAAAAATATGTGATTTTTAGTGTAACCGTTTCCGAAAATTTTCAATTATCTCGAAAAATTTCATGTTTTTTGTCGGGAAAACTTTTTGATATCTATGATTATTCGTATTTCCATTGAATTCAGAACGCTTCGCAAAAAAAACCGCATGTAATTTCGAAATGTAACGAAGAAACTATGGTTTTGGCAGCTAGCTTTTCCACAATTTATGATAGAGTTGGAAAAAATGGACGTTTATTGAGCGGATTTTTTCTCAGCATTTAAGACATACCATAAATCTATTAAATTATGAACGTTTTGCAACAAAAGCGGTTAATAATTTCGAAAAATTACGAAAAATGTGTGATTTTTAGTGTAACCGTTTCCGAAAATTTTCAATTATCTCGAAAAATTTCTTGTTTTTTGTCGTGAAAACTTTTTGATATCTATAATTATTCGTATTTCCATTGAATTCAGAACGCTTCGCAAAAAAATCGCATGTAATTTCGAAATGTAACGAAGAAACTGTGGTTTCGGCAGCTAGCTTTTCACAATTTATGATATATTTGGAAATAATGGACGTATTTTGAGCGGATTTTTTCTCAGCATTTAAGATATACCATGAATCTTTTAAATTATGAACGTTTTGCAACAAAAGCGGTTAATAATTTCGAAAAATTACGAAAAATATGTGATTTTTAGAGTAACCGTTTCCGAAAAGTTTCAATTATCTCGAAAAATTTTATGTTTTTTGTCGTGAAAACTTTTTGATATCTATGATTATTCGTATTCCCATTGAATTCAGAACGCTTCGCAAAAAAATCACACGTAATTTGGAAATATAACGAAGAAATTGTGGTTTCGGCAGCTAGCTTTTCCACAATTTTTGATATATTTGGAAAAAATGGACGTTTTTTGAGCGGATTTTTTCTCAGCATTTAAGATATACCATAAATCTATTAAATTATGAACGTTTTGCAACAAAAGCGGTTAACAATTTCGAAAAATTACGAAAAATATGTAATTTTTAGTGTAACCGTTTCCGAAAATTTTCAATTATCTCAAAAATTTTCATGTTTTTTGTCGTAGAAACTTTTTGATATCTATAATTATTCGTATTTTCATTGAATTCAGAACGCTTCGCAAAAAAATCGCATGTAATTTCGAAATGTAACGAAGAAACTGTGGTTTCGGCAGCTAGCTTTTCCACAATTTATGATATATTTGGAAATAATGGACGTATTTTGAGCTGATTTTTTCTCAGAATTTAAGATATACCATGAATCTTTTAAATTATGAACGTTTTGCAACAAAAGCGGTTAATAATTTCGAAAAATTACGAAAAATATGTGATTTTTAGAGTAACCGTTTCCGAAAAGTTTCAATTATCTCTAAACATTTTATGTTTTTTGTCGTGAAAACCTTTTGATATCTATAATTAATCGTATTCCCATTGAATTCAGAACGCTTCGCAAAAAAATCACACGTAATTTCGAAATATAACGAAGAAATTGTGGTTTCGGCAGCTAGCTTTTCCACAAATTATGATATATTTGGAAATAATGGACGTTTTTTGAGCGAATTTTTTCTCAGCATTTAAGATATACCATAAATCTATTAAATTATGAACGTTTTGCAACAAAAGCGGTGATATAATTTCGAAAAATTACGAAAAATATGTATTTTTTAGTGTAACCGTTTCCGAAAATTTTCAATTATCTCAAAAATATTCATGTTTTTTGTCGTGAAAACTTTTTGATATCTATAATTATTCGTATTTTCATTGAATTCAGAACGCTTCGCAAAAAAATCGCATGTTATTTCGAAATGTAACGAAGAAACTGTGGTTTCGGCAGCTAGCTTTTCCACAATTTATGATATATTTGGTAAAAAAGACGTTTTTTGAGCGGATTTTTTCTCAGCATTTAAGATATACCATGAATCTATTAAATTATGAACGTTTTGCAACAAAAGCGGTTAATAATTTCGAAAAATTACGAAAAATATGTGATTTTTAGTGTAACCGTTTCCGAAAATTTTCAATTATCTCGAAAAATTTCATGTTTTTTGTCGTGAAAACTTTTTGATATCTATAATTATTCGTATTTCCATTGAATTCAGAACGCTTCGCAAATAAATCGCATGTAATTTCGAAACGTAACGAAGAAACTGTGGTTTCGGCAGCTAGCTTTTCCACAATTTATGATACATTTGGAAATAATTGACGTATTTTGAGCGGATTTTTTCTCAGCATTTAAGATATACCATGAATCTATTAAATTATGAACGTTTTGCAACGAAAGCGGTTAATAATTTCGAAAAATTACGAAAAATATTTGATTTTTAGAGTAACCGTTTCCGAAAATTTTCAATTATCTCGAAAAATTTCATGTTTTTTGTCGGGAAAACTTTTTGATATCTATGATTATTCGTATTTCCATTGAATTCAAAACGCTTCGCAAAAAAATCGCATGTAATTTCGAAATGTAACGAAGAAACTATGGTTTCGGCAGCTAGCTTTTCCACAAATTATGATATATTTGGAAATCATGGACGTTTTTTGAGCGAATTTTTTCTCAGCATTTCAGATATAGCATAAATCTATTAAATTATGAACGTTTTGCAACAAAAGCGGTTAATAATTTCGAAAAATTACGAAAAATATGTAATTTTTAGTGTAACCGTTTCCGAAAATTTTCAATTATCTCAAAAATTTTCATGTTTTTTGACGTGAAAACTTTTTGATACCTATGACTATTCGTATTTCCATTGAATTGAGAACACTTCGCAAAAAAATCGCACGTAATTTTGAAATATAACGAAGAAATTGTGGTTTCGGCAGCTAGCTTTTCCACAATTTTTGATATATTTGGAAAAAAAGCACGTTTTTTGAGCGGATTTTTTCTCAGCATTTAAGATATCCCATAAATCTATTAAATTATGAACGTTTTGCAACAAAAGCGGTTAAATAATTTCGAAAAATTACGAAAAATATGTATTTTTTAGTGTAACCGTTTCCGAAAATTTTCAATTATCTCAAAAATTTTCATGTTTTTTGTCGTGAAAACTTTTTGATATCTATAATTATTCGTATTTTCATTGAATTCAGAACGCTTCGCAAAAAAATCGCATGTTATTTCGAAATGTAACGAAGAAACTGTGGTTTCGGCAGCTAGCTTTTCCACAATTTATGATTTATTTGGAAAAAAAGACGTTTTTTGAGCGGATTTTTTCTCAGCATTTAAGATATACCATGAATCTATTCAATTATGAACGTTTTGCAACAAAAACGGTTAATAATTTCGTAAAATTACGAAAAATATGTGATTTTTAGTGTAACCGTTTCCGAAAAGTTTCAATTATCTCGAAAAATTTTATGTTTTTTGTCGTGAAAACTTTTTGATATCTATAATTATTCGTATTTCCATTGAATTCAGAACGCTTCGCAAAAAAATCGCATGTAATTTCGAAACGTAACGAAGAAACTGTGGTTTCGGCAGCTAGCTTTTCCACAATTTATGATACATTTGGAAATAATTGACGTATTTTGAGCGGATTTTTTCTCAGCATTTAAGATATACCATGAATCTATTAAATTATGAACGTTTTGCAACAAAAGCGGTTAATAATTTCGAAAAATTACGAAAAATATTTGATTTCTAGAGTAACCGTTTCCGAAAATTTTCAATTATCTCGAAAAATTTCATGTTTTTTGTCGGGAAAACTTTTTGATATCTATGATTATTCGTATTTCCATTGAATTCAAAACGCTTCGCAAAAAAATCGCATGTAATTTCGAAATGTAACGAAGAAACTATGGTTTCGGCAGCTAGCTTTTCCACAAATTATGATATATTTGGAAATCATGGACGTTTTTTGAGCGAATTTATTCTCAGCATTCATGATACACCATAAATCTATTAAATTATGAACGTTTTGCAGCAAAAGCGGTTAATAATTTCGAAAAATTACGAAAAGCATGTGATTTTTAGTGTAACCGTTTCCGAAAATTTTCAAATATCTCGAAAAGTTTCATGTTTTTTGACGTGAAAACTTTTTGATATCTAGGATTATTCGTATTCCCATTGAATTGAGAACGCTTCGCAAAAAAATCGCACGTAATTTAGAAATGTAACGAAGAAACTGGTTTCGGCAGCTAGCGTATCCACATTTTATGATTTATTTGGAAAAAAAGACGTTTATTGAGCGGATTTTTTCTCAGTATTTAAGATATACGATAAATCTATTAAATTATGAACGTTTTGCAACAAAAGCGGTTAATAATTTCTAAAAATTACGAAAAATATGTGATTTTCAGTGTAACCGTTTCCGAAAATTTTCAATTATCTCGAAAAATTTCATGTTTTTTGTCGTGAAAACTTTTTGATATCTATAATTATTCGTATTTCCATTGAATTCAGAACGCTTCGCAAAAAAATCGCATGTAATTTCGAAATGTAACGAAGAAACTGTGGTTTCGGCAGCTAGCTTTTCCACAATTTATGATATATTTGGAAATAATGGACGTATTTTGAGCGGATTTTTTCTCAGCATTCAAGATATACCATGAATCTTTTAAATTATGAACGTTTTGCAACAAAAGCGGTTAATAATTTCGAAAAATTACGAAAAATATGTGATTTTGAGAGTAACCGTTTCCGAAAAGTTTCAATTATCTCGAAAAATGTTATGTTTTTTGTCGTGAAAACTTTTTGATATCTATGATTATTCGTATTCCCATTGAATTCAGAACGCTTCGCAAAAAAATCACACGTAATTTCGAAATATAACGAAGAAATTTTGGTTTCTACAGCTAGCTTTTCCACAATTTATGATAGAGTTGGAAAAAATGGACGTTTATTGAGCGGATTTTTTCTCAGCATTTAAGATATACCATAAATCTATTCAATTATGAACGTTTTGCAACAAAAACGGTTAATAATTTCGAAAAATTACGAAAAATATGTGATTTTTAGTGTAACCGTTTCCGAAAATTTTCAATTATCTCGAAAAATTTCATGTTTTTTGTCGTGAAAACTTTTTGATATCTATAATTATTCGTATTTCCATTGAATTCAGAACGCTTCGCAAATAAATCGCATGTAATTTCGAAACGTAACGAAGAAACTGTGGTTTCGGCAGCTAGCTTTTCCACAATTTATGATACATTTGGAAATAATTGACGTATTTTGAGCGGATTTTTTCTCAGCATTTAAGATATACCATGAATCTATTAAATTATGAACGTTTTGCAACGAAAGCGGTTAATAATTTCGAAAAATTACGAAAAATATTTGATTTTTAGAGTAACCGTTTCCGAAAATTTTCAATTATCTCGAAAAATTTCATGTTTTTTGTCGGGAAAACTTTTTGATATCTATGATTATTCGTATTTCCATTGAATTCAAAACGCTTCGCAAAAAATCGCATGTAATTTCGAAATGTAACGAAGAAACTATGGTTTCGGCAGCTAGCTTTTCCACAAATTATGATATATTTGGAAATCATGGACGTTTTTTGAGCGAATTTTTTCTCAGCATTTCAGATATAGCATAAATCTATTAAATTATGAACGTTTTGCAACAAAAGCGGTTAATAATTTCGAAAAATTACGAAAAATATGTAATTTTTAGTGTAACCGTTTCCGAAAATTTTCAATTATCTCAAAAATTTTCATGTTTTTTGACGTGAAAACTTTTTGATACCTATGACTATTCGTATTTCCATTGAATTGAGAACACTTCGCAAAAAAATCGCACGTAATTTTGAAATATAACGAAGAAATTGTGGTTTCGGCAGCTAGCTTTTCCACAATTTTTGATATATTTGGAAAAAAAGCACGTTTTTTGAGCGGATTTTTTCTCAGCATTTAAGATATACCATAAATCTATTAAATTATGAACGTTTTGCAACAAAAGCGGTTAAATAATTTCGAAAAATTACGAAAAATATGTATTTTTTAGTGTAACCGTTTCCGAAAATTTTCAATTATCTCAAAAATTTTCATGTTTTTTGTCGTGAAAACTTTTTGATATCTATAATTATTCGTATTTTCATTGAATTCAGAACGCTTCGCAAAAAAATCGCATGTTATTTCGAAATGTAACGAAGAAACTGTGGTTTCGGCAGCTAGCTTTTCCACAATTTATGATTTATTTGGAAAAAAAGACGTTTTTTGAGCGGATTTTTTCTCAGCATTTAAGATATACCATGAATCTATTCAATTATGAACGTTTTGCAACAAAAACGGTTAATAATTTCGAAAAATTACGAAAAATATGTGATTTTTAGTGTAACCGTTTCCGAAAAGTTTCAATTATCTCGAAAAATTTTATGTTTTTTGTCGTGAAAACTTTTTGATATCTATAATTATTCGTATTTCCATTGAATTCAGAACGCTTCGCAAAAAAATCGCATGTAATTTCGAAACGTAACGAAGAAACTGTGGTTTCGGCAGCTAGCTTTTCCACAATTTATGATACATTTGGAAATAATTGACGTATTTTGAGCGGATTTTTTCTCAGCATTTAAGATATACCATGAATCTATTAAATTATGAACGTTTTGCAACAAAAGCGGTTAATAATTTCGAAAAATTACGAAAAATATTTGATTTCTAGAGTAACCGTTTCCGAAAATTTTCAATTATCTCGAAAAATTTCATGTTTTTTGTCGGGAAAACTTTTTGATATCTATGATTATTCGTATTTCCATTGAATTCAAAACGCTTCGCAAAAAAATCGCATGTAATTTCGAAATGTAACGAAGAAACTATGGTTTCGGCAGCTAGCTTTTCCACAAATTATGATATATTTGGAAATCATGGACGTTTTTTGAGCGAATTTTTTCTCAGCATTCATGATACACCATAAATCTATTAAATTATGAACGTTTTGCAGCAAAAGCGGTTAATAATTTCGAAAAATTACGAAAAGCATGTGATTTTTAGCGTAACCGTTTCCGAAAATTTTCAAATATCTCGAAAAGTTTCATGTTTTTTGACGTGAAAACTTTTTGATATCTATGATTATTCGTATTCCCATTGAATTGAGAACGCTTCGCAAAAAAATCGCACGTAATTTAGAAATGTAACGAAGAAACTGGTTTCGGCAGCTAGCGTATCCACATTTTATGATTTATTTGGAAAAAAAGACGTTTATTGAGCGGATTTTTTCTCAGTATTTAAGATATACGATAAATCTATTAAATTATGAACGTTTTGCAACAAAAGCGGTTAATAATTTCTAAAAATTACGAAAAATATGTGATTTTCAGTGTAACCGTTTCCGAAAATTTTCAATTATCTCGAAAAATTTCATGTTTTTTAACGTGAAAACTTTTTGATATCTATAATTATTCGTATTTCCATTGAATTCAGAACGCTTCGCAAAAAAATCGCATGTAATTTCGAAATGTAACGAAGAAACTGTGGTTTCGGCAGCTAGCTTTTCCACAATTTATGATATATTTGGAAATAATGGACGTATTTTGAGCGGATTTTTTCTCAGCATTCAAGATATACCATGAATCTTTTAAATTATGAACGTTTTGCAACAAAAGCGGTTAATAATTTCGAAAAATTACGAAAAATATGTGATTTTGAGAGTAACCGTTTCCGAAAAGTTTCAATTATCTCGAAAAATGTTATGTTTTTTGTCGTGAAAACTTTTTGATATCTATGATTATTCGTATTCCCATTGAATTCAGAACGCTTCGCAAAAAAATCACACGTAATTTCGAAATATAACGAAGAAATTTTGGTTTCTACAGCTAGCTTTTCCACAATTTATGATAGAGTTGGAAAAAATGGACGTTTATTGAGCGGATTTTTTCTCAGCATTTAAGATATACCATAAATCTATTAAATTATGAACGTTTTGCAACAAAAGCGGTTAATAATTTCGAAAAATTACGAAAAATGTGTGATTTTTTGTGTAACCGTTTCCGAAAATTTTCAATTATCTCGAAAAATTTCATGTTTTTTGTCGTGAAAACTTTTTGATATCTATAAGTATTCGTATTTCCATTGAATTCAGAACGCTTCGCAAAAAAATCGCATGTAATTTCGAAACGTAACGAAGAAACTGTGGTTTCGGCAGCTAGCTTTTCCACAATTTATGATACATTTGGAAATAATTGACGTATTTTGAGCGGATTTTTTCTCAGCATTTAAGATATACCATGAATCTATTAAATTATGAACGTTTTGCAACAAAAAAGGTTAATAATTTCGAAAAATTACGAAAAATATTTGATTTTTAGAGTAACCGTTTCCGAAAATTTTCAATTATCTCGAAAAATTTCATGTTTTTTGTCGGGAAAACTTTTTGATATCTATGATTATTCGTATTTCCATTGAATTCAAAACGCTTCGCAAAAAAATCGCATGTAATTTCGAAATGTAACGAAGAAACTATGGTTTCGGCAGCTAGCTTTTCCACAAATTATGATATATTTGGAAATCATGGACGTTTTTTGAGCGAATTTTTTCTCAGCATTCATGATACACCATAAATCTATTAAATTATGAACGTTTTGCAGCAAAAGCGGTTAATAATTTCGAAAAATTACGAAAAGCAGGTGATTTTTAGTGTAACCGTTTCCGAAAATTTTCAAATATCTCGAAAAGTTTCATGTTTTTTGACGTGAAAACTTTTTGATATCTATGATTATTCGTATTCTCATTGAATTGAGAACGCTTCGCAAAAAAATCGCACGTAATTTAGAAATGTAACGAAGAAACAGGTTTCGGCAGCTAGCTTTTCCACAATTTATGATATATTTGGAAATAATGGACGTATTTTGAGCGGATTTTTTCTCAGCATTCAAGATATACCATGAATCTTTTAAATTATGAACGTTTTGCAACAAAAGCGGTTAATAATTTCGAAAAATTACGAAAAATATGTGATTTTGAGAGTAACCGTTTCCGAAAAGTTTCAATTATCTCGAAAAATTTTATGTTTTTTGTCGTGAAAACTTTTTGATATCTATGATTATTCGTATTCCCATTGAATTCAGAACGCTTCGCAAAAAAATCACACGTAATTTCGAAATATAACGAAGAAATTTTGGTTTCTACAGCTAGCTTTTCCACAATTTATGATAGAGTTGGAAAAAATGGACGTTTATTGAGCGGATTTTTTCTCAGCATTTAAGATATACCATAAATCTATTAAATTATGAACGTTTTGCAACAAAACCGGTTAATAATTTCGAAAAATTACGAAAAATGTGTGATTTTTTGTGTAACCGTTTCCGAAAATTTTCAATTATCTCGAAAAATTTCATGTTTTTTGTCGTGAAAACTTTTTGATATCTATAAGTATTCGTATTTCCATTGAATTCAGAACGCTTCGCAAAAAAATCGCATGTTATTTCGAAATGTAACGAAGAAACTGTGGTTTCGGCAGCTAGCTTTTCCACAATTTATGATATATGTGGAAATAATGGACGTATTTTGAGCGGATTTTTTCTCAGCATTTAAGATATACCATGAATCTATTAAATTATGAACGTTTTGCAACAAAAGCGGTTAATAATTTCGAAAAATTACGAAAAATATGTGATTTTTAGAGTAACCGTTTCCGAAAATTTTCAATTATCTCGAAAAATTTCACTTTTTTTGACGTGAAAACTTTTTGATATCTATGATTATTCGTATTTCCATTGAATTCAGAATGCTTCGCAAAAAAATCGCACGTAATTTCGAAATGTAACGAAGAAACTGTGGTTTGGCAGCTAGCGTTTCCACATTTTATGATATATTTGGAAAAAAGAGGTTTTTTGAGCGGATTTTTTCTCAGCATTTAAGATATACCATGAATCTATTAAATTATGAACGTTTTGGAACAAAAGCGGTTAATAATTTCTAAAAATTACGAAAAATATGTGATTTTAAGTGTAACCGTTTCCGAAAATTTTCAATTATCTCGAAAAATTTCATGTTTTTTGTCGTGAAAACTTTTTGATATCTATAATTATTCGTATTTCCATTGAATTCAGAACGCTTCGCAAAAAAATCGCATGTAATTTCGAAATGTAACGAAGAAACTGTGGTTTCGGCAGCTAGCTTTTCCACAATTTATGATATATTTGGAAATAATGGACGTATTTTGAGCGGATTTTTTCTCAGCATTTAAGATATACCATGAATCTTTTAAATTATGAACGTTTTTCAACAAAAGCGGTTAATAATTTCGAAAAATTACGAAAAATATGTGATTTTTAGTGTAACCGTTTCCGAAAAGTTTCAATTATCACGAAAAATTTTGTTTTTTGTCGTGAAAACTTTTTGATATCTATGATTATTCGTATTACCATTGAATTCAGGACGCTTCGCAAAAAAATCACACGTAATTTCGAAATATAATGAAGAAATTGTGGTTTCTGCAGGTAGCTTTTCCACAATTTATGATAGAGTTGGAAAAAATGGACGTTTATTGAGCGGATTTTTTCTCAGCATTTAAGATATACCATAAATCTATTAAATTATGAACGTTTTGCAACAAAAGCGGTTAATAATTTCGAAAAATTACGAAAACTGTGTGATTTTTTGTGTAACCGTTTCCGAAAATTTTCAATTATCTCGAAAAATTTCATGTTTTTTGTCGTGAAAACTTTTTGATATCTATAATTATTCGTATTTCCATTGAATTCAGAAAGCTTCGCAAAAAAATCGCATGTAATTTCGAAATGTAACGAAGAAACTGTGGTTTCGGCAGCTAGCTTTTCCACAATTTATGATATATTTGGAAATAATGGACGTATTTTGAGCGGATTTTTTCTCAGCATTTAAGATATACCATGAATCTATTAAATTATGAACGTTTTGCAACAAAAGCGGTTAATAATTTCGAAAAATTACGAAAAATATGTGATTTTTAGAGTAACCGTTTCCGAAAATTTTCAATTATCTCGAAAAATTTCACTTTTTTTGACGTGAAAACTTTTTGATATCTATGATTATTCGTATTTCCATTGAATTCAGAATGCTTCGCAAAAAAATCGCACGTAATTTCGAAAGGTAACGAAGAAACTGTGGTTTGGCAGCTAGCGTTTCCACATTTTATGATATATTTGGAAAAAAAAGACGTTTTTTGAGCGGATTATTTCTCAGCATTTAACATATACCATAAATCTATTAAATTATGAACGTTTAGTAAAAAAAACGGTTAAGAATTTCGAAAAATTACGAAAAATATGTGATTTTTAGTGGAACCGTTTCCGAAAAGTTTCAATTATCTCAAAAAATTTCACTTTTTTTGACGTGAAAACTTTTTGATACCTATGACTATTCGTATTTCCATTGAATTGAGAACACTTCGCAAAAAAATCGCACGTAATTTCGAAATATAACGAAGAAATTGTGGTTTCGGCAGCTAGTTTTTCCACAATTTTTGATATATTTGGAAAAAAAGGACGTTTTTTGAGCGGATTTTTTCTCTGCATTTAAGATATACCATAAATCTATTAAATTATGAACGTTTTGCAGCGGTTAATAATTTCGAAAAATTACGAAAAATATGTGATTTTTAGTGTAACCGTTTCCGAAAATTTTCAATTATCTCAAAAAATTTCATGTTTTTTGTCGTGAAAACTTTTTGATATCTATAATTATTCGTATTTTCATTGAATTCAGAACGCTTCGCAAAAAAATCGCATGTGATTTCGAAATGTAACGAAGAAACTGTGGTTTCGGCAGCTAGCTTTTCCACAATTTATGATATATTTGGAAAAAAAGACGTTTTTTGAGCGGATTTTTTCTCAGCATTTAAGATATGCCATGAATCTATTCAATTATGAACGTTTTGCAACAAAAGCGGTTAATAACTTCGAAAAATTACGAAAAATATGTGATTTTTAGTGTAACCGTTTCCGAAAAGTTTCAATTATCTCGAAAAATTTTATGTTTTTTGTCGTGAAAACTTTTTGATATCTATGACTATTCGTATTCCCATTGAATTCAGAACGCTTCGCAAAAAAATCACACGTTATTTCGAAATATAACGAAGAAATTGTGGTTTCTGCAGCTAGATTTTCCACAATTTATGATATATTTGGAAAAATGGGCGTTTATTGAGCGGATTTTTCTCAGCATTTAAGACATACCATAAATCTATTAAATTATGAACGTTTTGCAACAAAAGCGGTTAATAATTTCGAAGAATTACGAAAAATATGTGATTTTTAGTGTAACCGTTTCCGAAAATTTTTGAATTATCTCGAAAAATTTCATGTTTTTTGTCGTGAAAACTTTTTGATATCTATAATTATTCGTATTTCCATTGAATTCAGAACGCTTCGCAAAAAAATCGCATGTAATTTCGAAATGTAACGAAGAAACTGTGGTTTCGGCAGCTAGCTTTTCCACAATTTATGATATATTTGGAAATAATGGACGTATTTTGAGCGGATTTTTTCTCAGCATTTAAGATATACCATGAATCTATTAAATTATGAACGTTTTGCAACAAAAGCGGTTAATAATTTCGAAAAATTACGAAAAATATGTGATTTTTAGAGTAACCGTTTCCGAAAATTTTCAATTATCTCGAAAAATTTCACTTTTTTTGACGTGAAAACTTTTTGATATCTATGATTATTCGTATTTCCATTGAATTCAGAATGCTTCGCAAAAAAATCGCACGTAATTTCGAAAGGTAACGAAGAAACTGTGGTTTGGCAGCTAGCGTTTCCACATTTTATGATATATTTGGAAAAAAAAGACGTTTTTTGAGCGGATTATTTCTCAGCATTTAACATATACCATAAATCTATTAAATTATGAACGTTTAGTAAAAAAAACGGTTAAGAATTTCGAAAAATTACGAAAAATATGTGATTTTTAGTGGAACCGTTTCCGAAAAGTTTCAATTATCTCAAAAAATTTCACTTTTTTTGACGTGAAAACTTTTTGATACCTATGACTATTCGTATTTCCATTGAATTGAGAACACTTCGCAAAAAAATCGCACGTAATTTCGAAATATAACGAAGAAATTGTGGTTTCGGCAGCTAGTTTTTCCACAATTTTTGATATATTTGGAAAAAAAGGACGTTTTTTGAGCGGATTTTTTCTCTGCATTTAAGATATACCATAAATCTATTAAATTATGAACGTTTTGCAGCGGTTAATAATTTCGAAAAATTACGAAAAATATGTGATTTTTAGTGTAACCGTTTCCGAAAATTTTCAATTATCTCAAAAAATTTCATGTTTTTTGTCGTGAAAACTTTTTGATATCTATAATTATTCGTATTTTCATTGAATTCAGAACGCTTCGCAAAAAAATCGCATGTGATTTCGAAATGTAACGAAGAAACTGTGGTTTCGGCAGCTAGCTTTTCCACAATTTATGATATATTTGGAAAAAAAGACGTTTTTTGAGCGGATTTTTTCTCAGCATTTAAGATATGCCATGAATCTATTCAATTATGAACGTTTTGCAACAAAAGCGGTTAATAACTTCGAAAAATTACGAAAAATATGTGATTTTTAGTGTAACCGTTTCCGAAAAGTTTCAATTATCTCGAAAAATTTTATGTTTTTTGTCGTGAAAACTTTTTGATATCTATGACTATTCGTATTCCCATTGAATTCAGAACGCTTCGCAAAAAAATCACACGTTATTTCGAAATATAACGAAGAAATTGTGGTTTCTGCAGCTAGATTTTCCACAATTTATGATATATTTGGAAAAATGGGCGTTTATTGAGCGGATTTTTCTCAGCATTTAAGACATACCATAAATCTATTAAATTATGAACGTTTTGCAACAAAAGCGGTTAATAATTTCGAAGAATTACGAAAAATATGTGATTTTTAGTGTAACCGTTTCCGAAAATTTTTGAATTATCTCGAAAAATTTCATGTTTTTTGTCGTGAAAACTTTTTGATATCTATAATTATTCGTATTTCCATTGAATTCAGAACGCTTCGCAAAAAAATCGCATGTAATTTCGAAATGTAACGAAGAAACTGTGGTTTCGGCAGCTAGCTTTTCCACAATTTATGATATATTTGGAAATAATGGACGTATTTGGAGCGGATTTTTTCTCAGCATAAAGATATACCATGAATCTTTTAAATTATGAACGTTTTGCAACAAAAGCGGTTAATAATTTCGAAAAATTACGAAAAATATGCGATTTTTAGAGTAACCGTTTCCGAAAATTTTCAATTATCTCGAAAAATTTCACTTTTTTTGACGTGAAAACTTTTTGATATCTATGATTATTCGTAGTTCCATTGAATTGAGAACGCTTCGCAAAAAAATCGCACGTTATTTCGAAATATAACGAAGAAACTGGTTTCGGCAGCTAGCGTATCCACATTTTATGATATATTTGGAAAAAAAAGACGTTTTTTCAGAGGATTTTTTCTCAGCATTTAAGATATACGATGAATCTATCAAATTATGAACATTTTGTAACAAAAACGGTTAATAATTTCGAAAAATTACGAAAAATATGTGATTTTTAGTGGAACCGTTTCCGAAAAGTTTCAATTATCGCAAAAAATTTCACTTTTTTTGACGTAAAAACTTTTTGATATCTATGATTATTCGTATTTCCATTGAATTCAGAATGCTTCGCAAAAAAATCGCACGTAATTTCGAAATGTAACGAAGAAACTGTGGTTTGGCAGCTAGCGTTTCCACATTTTATGATATATTTGGAAAAAAGAGGTTTTTTGAGCGGATTTTTTCTCAGCATTTAAGATATACCATGAATCTATTAAATTATGAACGTTTTGGAACAAAAGCGGTTAATAATTTCTAAAAATTACGAAAAATATGTGATTTTAAGTGTAACCGTTTCCGAAAATTTTCAATTATCTCGAAAAATTTCATGTTTTTTGTCGTGAAAACTTTTTGATATCTATAATTATTCGTATTTCCATTGAATTCAGAACGCTTCGCAAAAAAATCGCATGTAATTTCGAAATGTAACGAAGAAACTGTGGTTTCGGCAGCTAGCTTTTCCACAATTTATGATATATTTAGAAATAATGGACGTATTTTGAGCGGATTTTTTCTCAGCATTTAAGATATACCATGAATCTTTTAAATTATGAACGTTTTTCAACAAAAGCGGTTAATAATTTCGAAAAATTACGAAAAATATGTGATTTTTAGAGTAACCGTTTCCGAAAAGTTTCAATTATCACGAAAAATTTTGTTTTTTGTCGTGAAAACTTTTTGATATCTATGATTATTCGTATTACCATTGAATTCAGGACGCTTCGCAAAAAAATCACACGTAATTTCGAAATATAATGAAGAAATTGTGGTTTCTGCAGGTAGCTTTTCCACAATTTATGATAGAGTTGGAAAAAATGGACGTTTATTGAGCGGATTTTTTCTCAGCATTTAAGATATACCATAAATCTATTAAATTATGAACGTTTTGCAACAAAAGCGGTTAATAATTTCGAAAAATTACGAAAACTGTGTGATTTTTTGTGTAACCGTTTCCGAAAATTTTCAATTATCTCGAAAAATTTCATGTTTTTTGTCGTGAAAACTTTTTGATATCTATAATTATTCGTATTTCCATTGAATTCAGAAAGCTTCGCAAAAAAATCGCATGTAATTTCGAAATGTAACGAAGAAACTGTGGTTTCGGCAGCTAGCTTTTCCACAATTTATGATATATTTGGAAATAATGGACGTATTTTGAGCGGATTTTTTCTCAGCATTTAAGATATACCATGAATCTATTAAATTATGAACGTTTTGCAACAAAAGCGGTTAATAATTTCGAAAAATTACGAAAAATATGTGATTTTTAGAGTAACCGTTTCCGAAAATTTTCAATTATCTCGAAAAATTTCACTTTTTTTGACGTGAAAACTTTTTGATATCTATGATTATTCGTATTTCCATTGAATTCAGAATGCTTCGCAAAAAAATCGCACGTAATTTCGAAAGGTAACGAAGAAACTGTGGTTTGGCAGCTAGCGTTTCCACATTTTATGATATATTTGGAAAAAAAAGACGTTTTTTGAGCGGATTTTTTCTCAGCATTTAACATATACCATAAATCTATTAAATTATGAACGTTTAGTAAAAAAAACGGTTAAGAATTTCGAAAAATTACGAAAAATATGTGATTTTTAGTGGAACCGTTTCCGAAAAGTTTCAATTATCTCAAAAAATTTCACTTTTTTTGACGTGAAAACTTTTTGATACCTATGACTATTCGTATTTCCATTGAATTGAGAACACTTCGCAAAAAAATCGCACGTAATTTCGAAATATAACGAAGAAATTGTGGTTTCGGCAGCTAGTTTTTCCACAATTTTTGATATATTTGGAAAAAAAGGACGTTTTTTGAGCGGATTTTTTCTCTGCATTTAAGATATACCATAAATCTATTAAATTATGAACGTTTTGCAGCGGTTAATAATTTCGAAAAATTACGAAAAATATGTGATTTTTAGTGTAACCGTTTCCGAAAATTTTCAATTATCTCAAAAAATTTCATGTTTTTTGTCGTGAAAACTTTTTGATATCTATAATTATTCGTATTTTCATTGAATTCAGAACGCTTCGCAAAAAAATCGCATGTGATTTCGAAATGTAACGAAGAAACTGTGGTTTCGGCAGCTAGCTTTTCCACAATTTATGATATATTTGGAAAAAAAGACGTTTTTTGAGCGGATTTTTTCTCAGCATTTAAGATATGCCATGAATCTATTCAATTATGAACGTTTTGCAACAAAAGCGGTTAATAACTTCGAAAAATTACGAAAAATATGTGATTTTTAGTGTAACCGTTTCCGAAAAGTTTCAATTATCTCGAAAAATTTTATGTTTTTTGTCGTGAAAACTTTTTGATATCTATGACTATTCGTATTCCCATTGAATTCAGAACGCTTCGCAAAAAAATCACACGTTATTTCGAAATATAACGAAGAAATTGTGGTTTCTGCAGCTAGATTTTCCACAATTTATGATATATTTGGAAAAATGGGCGTTTATTGAGCGGATTTTTCTCAGCATTTAAGACATACCATAAATCTATTAAATTATGAACGTTTTGCAACAAAAGCGGTTAATAATTTCGAAGAATTACGAAAAATATGTGATTTTTAGTGTAACCGTTTCCGAAAATTTTTGAATTATCTCGAAAAATTTCATGTTTTTTGTCGTGAAAACTTTTTGATATCTATAATTATTCGTATTTCCATTGAATTCAGAACGCTTCGCAAAAAAATCGCATGTAATTTCGAAATGTAACGAAGAAACTGTGGTTTCGGCAGCTAGCTTTTCCACAATTTATGATATATTTGGAAATAATGGACGTATTTGGAGCGGATTTTTTCTCAGCATAAAGATATACCATGAATCTTTTAAATTATGAACGTTTTGCAACAAAAGCGGTTAATAATTTCGAAAAATTACGAAAAATATGCGATTTTTAGAGTAACCGTTTCCGAAAATTTTCAATTATCTCGAAAAATTTCACTTTTTTTGACGTGAAAACTTTTTGATATCTATGATTACTCGTAGTTCCATTGAATTGAGAACGCTTCGCAAAAAAATCGCACGTTATTTCGAAATATAACGAAGAAACTGGTTTCGGCAGCTAGCGTATCCACATTTTATGATATATTTGGAAAAAAAAGACGTTTTTTCAGAGGATTTTTTCTCAGCATTTAAGATATACGATGAATCTATCAAATTATGAACATTTTGTAACAAAAACGGTTAATAATTTCGAAAAATTACGAAAAATATGTGATTTTTAGTGGAACCGTTTCCGAAAAGTTTCAATTATCGCAAAAAATTTCACTTTTTTTGACGTAAAAACTTTTTGATACCTATGACTATTCGTATTTCCATTGAATTGAGAACACTTCGCAAAAAAATCGCACGTAATTTCGAAATATAACGAAGAAATTGTGATTTCGGCAGCTAGCTTTTCCACAATTTTTGATATATTTGGAAAAAAAGGACGTTTTTTGAGCGGATTTTTTCTCAGCATTTAAGATATACCATGAATCTATTAAATTATGAACGTTTTGCAACAAAAGCGGTTAATAATTACGAAAAATTACGAAAAATATGTGATTTTAAGTGTAACCGTTTCCGAAAATTTTCAATTATCTCAAAAATTTTCATGTTTTTTGTCGTGAAAACTTTTTGATATCTATAATTATTCGTATTTTCATTGAATTCAGAACGCTTCGCATAAAAATCGCATATTATTTCGAAATATAACGAAGAAACTGTGGTTTCGGCAATTAGCGTATCCACATTTTATGATATATTTGGAAAAAAGAGACGTTTTTTGAGCGGATTTTTTCTCAGCATTTACGATATACCATGAGTCTATTAAATTATGAACGTTTTGCAACAAAAGCGGTTAATAATTTCGAAAAATTACGAAAAATATGTGATTTTAAGTGTAACCGTTTCCGAAAATTTTCAATTATCTCGAAAAATTTCATGTTTTTTGTCGTGAAAACTTTTTGATATCTATAATGATTCGTATTTCCATTGAATTCAGAACGCTTCGCAAAAAAATCGCACGTAATTTCGAAAGGTAACGAAGAAACTGTGGTTTGGCAGCTAGCGTTTCCACATTTTATGATATATTTGGAAAAAAAAGACGTTTTTTGAGCGGATTTTTTCTCAGCATTTAACATATACCATAAATCTATTAAATTATGAACGTTTAGTAAAAAAAACGGTTAAGAATTTCGAAAAATTACGAAAAATATGTGATTTTTAGTGGAACCGTTTCCGAAAAGTTTCAATTATCTCAAAAAATTTCACTTTTTTTGACGTGAAAACTTTTTGATACCTATGACTATTCGTATTTCCATTGAATTGAGAACACTTCGCAAAAAAATCGCACGTAATTTCGAAATATAACGAAGAAATTGTGGTTTCGGCAGCTAGTTTTTCCACAATTTTTGATATATTTGGAAAAAAAGGACGTTTTTTGAGCGGATTTTTTCTCTGCATTTAAGATATACCATAAATCTATTAAATTATGAACGTTTTGCAGCGGTTAATAATTTCGAAAAATTACGAAAAATATGTGATTTTTAGTGTAACCGTTTCCGAAAATTTTCAATTATCTCAAAAAATTTCATGTTTTTTGTCGTGAAAACTTTTTGATATCTATAATTATTCGTATTTTCATTGAATTCAGAACGCTTCGCAAAAAAATCGCATGTGATTTCGAAATGTAACGAAGAAACTGTGGTTTCGGCAGCTAGCTTTTCCACAATTTATGATATATTTGGAAAAAAAGACGTTTTTTGAGCGGATTTTTTCTCAGCATTTAAGATATGCCATGAATCTATTCAATTATGAACGTTTTGCAACAAAAGCGGTTAATAACTTCGAAAAATTACGAAAAATATGTGATTTTTAGTGTAACCGTTTCCGAAAAGTTTCAATTATCTCGAAAAATTTTATGTTTTTTGTCGTGAAAACTTTTTGATATCTATGACTATTCGTATTCCCATTGAATTCAGAACGCTTCGCAAAAAAATCACACGTTATTTCGAAATATAACGAAGAAATTGTGGTTTCTGCAGCTAGATTTTCCACAATTTATGATATATTTGGAAAAATGGGCGTTTATTGAGCGGATTTTTCTCAGCATTTAAGACATACCATAAATCTATTAAATTATGAACGTTTTGCAACAAAAGCGGTTAATAATTTCGAAGAATTACGAAAAATATGTGATTTTTAGTGTAACCGTTTCCGAAAATTTTTGAATTATCTCGAAAAATTTCATGTTTTTTGTCGTGAAAACTTTTTGATATCTATAATTATTCGTATTTCCATTGAATTCAGAACGCTTCGCAAAAAAATCGCATGTAATTTCGAAATGTAACGAAGAAACTGTGGTTTCGGCAGCTAGCTTTTCCACAATTTATGATATATTTGGAAATAATGGACGTATTTGGAGCGGATTTTTTCTCAGCATAAAGATATACCATGAATCTTTTAAATTATGAACGTTTTGCAACAAAAGCGGTTAATAATTTCGAAAAATTACGAAAAATATGCGATTTTTAGAGTAACCGTTTCCGAAAATTTTCAATTATCTCGAAAAATTTCACTTTTTTTGACGTGAAAACTTTTTGATATCTATGATTACTCGTAGTTCCATTGAATTGAGAACGCTTCGCAAAAAAATCGCTCGTTATTTCGAAATATAACGAAGAAACTGGTTTCGGCAGCTAGCGTATCCACATTTTATGATATATTTGGAAAAAAAAGACGTTTTTTCAGAGGATTTTTTCTCAGCATTTAAGATATACGATGAATCTATCAAATTATGAACATTTTGTAACAAAAACGGTTAATAATTTCGAAAAATTACGAAAAATATGTGATTTTTAGTGGAACCGTTTCCGAAAAGTTTCAATTATCGCAAAAAATTTCACTTTTTTTGACGTAAAAACTTTTTGATACCTATGACTATTCGTATTTCCATTGAATTGAGAACACTTCGCAAAAAAATCGCACGTAATTTCGAAATATAACGAAGAAATTGTGATTTCGGCAGCTAGCTTTTCCACAATTTTTGATATATTTGGAAAAAAAGGACGTTTTTTGAGCGGATTTTTTCTCAGCATTTAAGATATACCATGAATCTATTAAATTATGAACGTTTTGCAACAAAAGCGGTTAATAATTACGAAAAATTACGAAAAATATGTGATTTTAAGTGTAACCGTTTCCGAAAATTTTCAATTATCTCAAAAATTTTCATGTTTTTTGTCGTGAAAACTTTTTGATATCTATAATTATTCGTATTTTCATTGAATTCAGAACGCTTCGCATAAAAATCGCATATTATTTCGAAATATAACGAAGAAACTGTGGTTTCGGCAATTAGCGTATCCACATTTTATGATATATTTGGAAAAAAGAGACGTTTTTTGAGCGGATTTTTTCTCAGCATTTACGATATACCATGAGTCTATTAAATTATGAACGTTTTGCAACAAAAGCGGTTAATAATTTCGAAAAATTACGAAAAATATGTGATTTTAAGTGTAACCGTTTCCGAAAATTTTCAATTATCTCGAAAAATTTCATGTTTTTTGTCGTGAAAACTTTTTGATATCTATAATGATTCGTATTTCCATTGAATTCAGAACGCTTCGCAAAAAAATCGCATGTAATTTCGAAATGTAACGAAGAAACTGTGGTTTCGGCAGCTAGCTTTTGCACAATTTATGATATATTTGGAAATAATGGACGTATTTTGAGCGGATTTTTTCTCAGCATTTAAGATATACCATGAATCTATTAAATTATGAACGTTTTGCAACAAAAGCGGTTAATAATTTCGAAAAATTACGAAAAATATGTGATTTTTAGAGTAACCGTTTCCGAAAATTTTCAATTATCTCGAAAAATTTCACTTTTTTTGACGTGAAAACTTTTTAATATCTATGATTATTCGTACTTCCATTGAATTCAGAATGCTTCGCAAAAAAATCGCACGTAATTTCGAAATGTAACGAAGAAACTGTGGTTTGGCAGCTAGCGTTTCCACATTTTATGATATATTTGGAAAAAAAAGACGTTTTTTGAGCGGACTTTTTCTCAGCATTTAACATATACCATAAATCTATTAAATTATGAACGTTTTGCAACAAATGCGGTTAATAATATCGAAAAATTACGAAAAATATGTAATTTTTAATGTAACCGTTTCCGAAAATTTTCAATTATCTCGAAAAATTTCATGTTTTTTGTCGGGAAAACTTTTTGATATCTATGATTATTCGTATTTCCATTGAATTCAGAACGCTTCGCAAAGAAAACCGCATGTAATTTCGAAATGTAACGAAGAAACTATGGTTTCGGCAGCTAGCTTTTCCACAAATTATGATATA
Source organism: Pachydiplax longipennis (assembly GCA_036926295.1). Classification (NCBI taxonomy): domain Eukaryota; kingdom Metazoa; phylum Arthropoda; class Insecta; order Odonata; family Libellulidae; genus Pachydiplax; species Pachydiplax longipennis. The sequence goes on from JAVFKF010000054.1 coordinate 2,674,677, forward strand.
TTTGGAAATAATGGACGTTTTTTGAGCGAATTTTTTCTCAGCATTTAAGATATACCATGAATCTATTCAATTATGAACGTTTTGCAACAAAAGCGGTTAATAATTTCGAAAAATTACGAAAAATATGTGATCTTTAGTGTAACCGTTTCCGAAAATTTTCAATTATCTCGAAAAATTTTATGTTTTTTGTCGTGAAAACTTTTTGATATCTATGATTATTCGTATTCCCATTGAATTCAGAACGCTTCGCAAAAAAATCACACGTAATTTAGAAATATAACGAAGAAATTGTGGTTTCTGCAGCTAGCTTTTCCACAATTTATGATAGAGTTGGAAAAAATGGACGTTTATTGAGCGGATTTTTTCTCAGCATTTAAGATATACCATAAATCTATTAAATTATGAACGTTTTGCAACAAAAGCGGTTAATAATTTCGAAAAATTACGAAAAATGTGTGATTTTTAGTGTAACCGTTTCCGAAAATTTTCAATTATCTCGAAAAATTTCACTTTTTTTGACGTGAAAACTTTTTGATATCTATGATTATTCGTATTTCCATTGAATTCAAAACGCTTCGCAAAAAAATCGCATGTAATTTCGAAATGTAACGAAGAAACTATGATATCGGCAGCTAGCTTTTCCACAAATTATGATATATTTGGAAATAATATACGTTTTATGAGCGAATTTTTTCTCAGCATTTAAGATAAACCATAAATCTATTAAATTATGAACGTTTTGCAACAAAAGCGGTTAATAATTTCGAAAAATTACGAAAAATATGTGATTTTTAGTGTAACCGTTTCCGAAAATTTTCAATTATCTCGAAAAATTTCATGTTTTTTGATGTGAAAACTTTTTGATATCTATGATTATTCGTATTCCCATTGAATTGAGAACGCTTCGCAAAAAAATCGCACGTAATTTAGAAATGTAACGAAGAAACTGGTTTCGGCAGCTAGCGTATCCACATTTTATGATATATTTGGAAAAAAAAGACGTTTTTTGAGAGGATTTTTTCTCAGCATTTAAGATATACGATGAATCTATCAAATTATGAACGTTTTGTAACTAAAACGGTTAATAATTTCGAAAAATTATGAAAAATATGTGATTTTTAGTGGAACCGTTTCCGAAAAGTTTCAATTATCGCAAAAAATTTCACTTTTTTTGACGTAAAAACTTTTTGATACCTATGACTATTCGTATTTCCATTGAATTGAGAACACTTCGCAAAAAAATCGCACGTAATTTCGAAATATAACGAAGAAATTGTGATTTTGGCAGCTAGCTTTTCCACAATTTTTGATATATTTGGAAAAAAAGGACGTTTTTTGAGCGGATTTTTTCTCAGCATTTAAGATATACCATGAATCTATTAAATTATGAACGTTTTGCAACAAAAGCGGTTAATAATTTCGAAAAATAACGAAAAACATGTGATTTTTAGTGTAACCGTTTCCGAAAATTTTCAATTATCTCAAAAATTTTCATGTTTTTTGTGGTGAAAACTTTTTGATATCTATAATTATTCGTATTTTTATTGAATTCAGAACGCTTCGCAAAAAAATCGCATATTATTTCGAAATGTAACGAAGAAACTGTGGTTTTGGCAATTAGCGTATCCACAATTTATGATATATTTGGAAAAAAAAGACGTTTTTTGAGCGGATTTTTTCTCGGCATTTAAGATATACCATGAATCTATTAAATTATGAACGTTTTGCAACGAAAGCGGTTAATAATTTCGAAAAATTACGAAAAATATGTGATTTTAAGTGTAACCGTTTCCGAAAAGTTTCAATTATCTCAAAAATTTTCATGTTTTTTGTCGTGAAAACTTTTTGATATCTATAATTATTCGTATTTTCATTGAATTCAGAACGCTTCGCATAGAAATCGCATATTATTTCGAAATATAACGAAGAAACTGTGGTTTCGGCAATTAGCGTATCCACATTTTATGATATATTTGGAAAAAAGAGACGTTTTTTGAGCGGATTTTTTCTCAGCATTTACGATATACCATGAGTCTATTAAATTATGAACGTTTTGCAACAAAAGCGGTTAATAATTTCGAAAAATTACGAAAAATATGTGATTTTAAGTGTAACCGTTTCCGAAAATTTTCAATTATCTCGAAAAATTTCATGTTTTTTGTCGGGAAAACTTTTTGATATCTATGATTATTCGTATTTCAATTGAATTCAGAACGCTTCGCAAAAAAAAACCGCATGTAATTTCGAAATGTAACGAAGAAACTATGGTTTCGGCAGCTAGCTTTTCCACAAATTATGATATATTTGGAAATAATGGACGTTTTTTGAGCGAATTTTTTCTCAGCATTTAAGATATACCATGAATCTATTCAATTATGAACGTTTTGCAACAAAAGCGGTTAATAATTTCGAAAAATTACGAAAAATATGTGATCTTTAGTGTAACCGTTTCCGAAAATTTTCAATTATCTCGAAAAATTTTATGTTTTTTGTCGTGAAAACTTTTTGATATCTATGATTATTCGTATTCCCATTGAATTCAGAACGCTTCGCAAAAAAATCACACGTAATTTAGAAATATAACGAAGAAATTGTGGTTTCTGCAGCTAGCTTTTCCACAATTTATGATAGAGTTGGAAAAAATGGACGTTTATTGAGCGGATTTTTTCTCAGCATTTAACATATACCATAAATCTATTAAATTATGAACGTTTTGCAACAAATGCGGTTAATAATATCGAAAAATTACGAAAAATATGTAATTTTTAATGTAACCGTTTCCGAAAATTTTCAATTATCTCGAAAAATTTCATGTTTTTTGTCGGGAAAACTTTTTGATATCTATGATTATTCGTATTTCCATTGAATTCAGAACGCTTCGCAAAAAAAAACCGCATGTAATTTCGAAATGTAACGAAGAAACTATGGTTTCGGCAGCTAGCTTTTCCACAAATTATGATATATTTGGAAAAAATGGACGTTTGTTGAGCGGATTTTTTCTCAGCATTTAAGATATACCATAAATCTATTAAATTATGAACGTTTTGCAACAAAAGCGGTTAATAATTTCGAAAAATTACGAAAAATGTGTGATTTTTAGTGTAACCGTTTCCGAAAATTTTCAATTATCTCGAAAAATTTCATGTTTTTTGTCGTGAAAACTTTTTGATATCTATAATTATTCGTATTTCCATTGAATTCAGAACGCTTCGCAAAAAAATCGCATGTTATTTCGAAATATAACGAAGAAATTGTGGTTTCTGCAGCTAGCTTTTCCACAATTTATGATAGAGTTGGAAATAATGGACGTATTTTGAGCGGATTTTTTTTCAGCATTTAAGATATACCATAAATCTATTAAATTATGAACGTTTTGCAACAAAAGCGGTTAATAATTTCGAAAAATTACGAAAAATGTGTGATTTTTAGTGTAACCGTTTCGGAAAATTTTCAATTATCTCGAAAAATTTCATGTTTTTTGTCGTGAAAACTTTTTAATATCTATGATTATTCGTATTTCCATTGAATTCAGAACGCTTCGCAAAATAATCGCATGTAATTTCGAAATGTAACGAAGAAACTGTGGTTTCGGCAGCTAGCTTTTCCACAAATTATGATATATTTGGAAATAATGGACGTTTTTTGAGCGAATTTTTTCTCAGCATTTAAGATATAGCATAAATCTATTAAATTATGAACGTTTTGCAACAAAAGCGGTTAATAATTTCGAAAAATTACGAAAAATATGTGATTTTTAGATTAACCGTTTCCGAAAATTTTCAATTATCTCGAAAAATTTCACTTTTATTTACGTGAAAACTTTTTGATATCTATGATTATTCGTATTTCCATTGAATTGAGAACACATCGCAAAAAAATCGCACGTAATTTCGAAATGTAACGAAGAAACTGTGGTTTGGCAGCTAGCTTTTCCACAATTTATGATATATTTGGAAAAAAAGACGTTTTTTGAGCGGATTTTTTCTCAGCATTTAAGATATACCATGAATCTATTCAATTATGTACGTTTTGCAACAAAAACGGTTAATAATTTCGAAAAATTACGAAAAATATGTGATTTTTAGTGTAACCGTTTCCGAAAAGTTTCAATTATCTCGAAAAATTTTATGTTTTTTGTCGTGAAAACTTTTTGATATTTATAATTATTCGTATTTCCATTGAATTCAGAACGCTTCGCAAAAAAATCGGATGTAATTTCGAAATGTAATGAAGAAACTGTGGTTTCGGCAGCTAGCTTTTCCACAATTTATGATACATTTGGAAATAATGGACGTATTTTGAGAGGATTTTTTCTCAGCATTTAAGATATACCATGAATCTATTAAATTATGAACGTTTTGCAACAAAAGCGGTTAATAATTTCGAAAAATTACGAAAAATATTTGATTTTTAGAGTAACCGTTTCCGAAAATTTTCAATTATCTCGAAAAATTTCATGTTTTTTGTCGGGAAAACTTTTTGATATCTATGATTATTCGTATTTCCATTGAATTCAAAACGCTTCGCAAAAAAATCGCATGTAATTTCGAAATGTAACGAAGAAACTATGGTTTCGGCAGCTAGCTTTTCCACAAATTATGATATATTTGGAAATCATGGACGTTTTTTGAGCGAATTTTTTCTCAGCATTTATGATACACCATAAATCTATTAAATTATGAACGTTTTGCAGCAAAAGCGGTTAATAATTTCGAAAAATTACGAAAAGCATGTGATTTTTAGTGTAACCGTTTCCGAAAATTTTCAATTATCTCGAAAAGTTTCATGTTTTTTGACGTGAAAACTTTTTGATATCTATGATTATTCGTATTCCCATTGAATTGAGAACGCTTCGCAAAAAAATCGCACGTAATTTAGAAATGTAACGAAGAAACTGGTTTCGGCAGCTAGCGTATCCACATTTTATGATTTATTTGGAAAAAAAGACGTTTATTGAGCGGATTTTTTCTCAGCATTTAAGATATACGATAAATCTATCAAATTATGAACGTTTTGTAACAAAAACGGTTAATAATTTCGAAAAATTACGAAAAATATGTGATTTTTAGTGGAACCGTTTCCGAAAAGTTCCAATTATCTCAAAAAATTTCACTTTTTTTGACGTGAAAACTTTTTGATACCTATGACTATTCGTATTTCCATTGAATTGAGAACACTTCGCAAAAAAATCGCACGTAATTTCGAAATATATCGAAGAAATTGTGATTTCGGCAGCTAGCTTTTCCACAATTTTTGATATATTTGGAAGAAAAGGACGTTTTTTGAGGGGATTTTTTCTCAGAATTTAAGATATACCATAAATCTATTAAATTATGGACGATTTGCAACAACAGCGGTTAATAATTTCTAAAAATTACGAAAAATATGTGATTTTTAGTGTAACCGTTTCCGAAAATTTTCAATTATCTCAAAAATTTTCATGTTTTTTGTGGTGAAAACTTTTTGATATCTATAATTATTCGTATTTTCATTGAATTCAGAACGCTTCGCAAAAAAATCGCATATTATTTCGAAATGTAACGAAGAAACTGTGGTTTCGGCAATTAGCGTATCCACATTTTATGATATATTTGGAAAAAAGAGACGTTTTTTGAGCGGATTTTTTCTCAGCATTTAAGATATACCATGAATCTATTAAATTATGAACGTTTTGCAACAAAAGCGGTTAATAATTTCGAAAAATTACGAAAAATGTGTGATTTTTAGTGTAACCGTTTCCGAAAATTTTCAATTATCTCGAAAAATTTCATGTTTTTTGTCGTGAAAACTTTTTGATATCTATAATTATTCGTATTTCCATTGAATTCAGAACGCTTCGCAAAATAATCGCATGTAATTTCGAAATGTAACGAAGAAACTGTGGTTTCGGCAGCTAGCTTTTCCACAATTTATGATACATTTGGAAATAATGGACGTTTTTTGAGCGAATTTTTTCTCAGCATTTAAGATATAGCATAAATCTATTAAATTATGAACGTTTTGCAACAAAAGCGGTTAATAATTTCGAAAAATTACGAAAAATATGTGATTTTTAGATTAACCGTTTCCGAAAATTTTCAATTATCTCGAAAAATTTCACTTTTTTTGACGTGAAAACTTTTTGATATCTATGATTATTCGTATTTCCATTGAATTGAGAACACATCGCAAAAAAATCGCACGTAATTTCGAAATGTAACGAAGAAACTGTGGTTTGGCAGCTAGCTTTTCCACAATTTATGATATATTTGGAAAAAAAGACGTTTTTTGAGCGGATTTTTTCTCAGCATTTAAGATATACCATGAATCTATTCAATTATGTACGTTTTGCAACAAAAACGGTTAATAATTTCGAAAAATTACGAAAAATATGTGATTTTTAGTGTAACCGTTTCCGAAAAGTTTCAATTATCTCGAAAAATTTTATGTTTTTTGTCGTGAAAACTTTTTGAAATTTATAAATATTCGTATTTCCATTGAATTCAGAACGCTTCGCAAAAAAATCGCATGTAATTTCGAAATGTAACGAAGAAACTTTGGTTTCGGCAGCTAGCTTTTCCACAATTTATGATACATTTGGAAATAATGGACGTATTTTGAGAGGATTTTTTCTCAGCATTTAAGATATACCATGAATCTATTAAATTATGAACGTTTTGCAACAAAAGCGGTTAATAATTTCGAAAATTACGAAAAATATTTGATTTTTAGAGTAACCGTTTCCGAAAATTTTCAATTATCTCGAAAAATTTCATGTTTTTTGTCGGGAAAACTTTTTGATATCTATGATTATTCGTATTTCCATTGAATTCAAAACGCTTCGCAAAAAAATCGCATGTAATTTCGAAATGTAACGAAGAAACTGGTTTCGGCAGCTAGCGTATCCACATTTTATGATTTATTTGGAAAAAAAGACGTTTATTGAGCGGATTTTTTCTCAGTATTTAAGATATACGATAAATCTATCAAATTATGAACGTTTTGTAACAAAAACGGTTAATAATTTCGAAAAATTACGAAAAATATGTGATTTTTAGTGGAACCGTTTCCGAAAAGTTCCAATTATCTCAAAAAATTTCACTTTTTTTGACGTGAAAACTTTTTGATACCTATGACTATTCGTATTTCCATTGAATTGAGAACACTTCGCAAAAAAATCGCACGTAATTTCGAAATATATCGAAGAAATTGTGATTTCGGCAGCTAGCTTTTCCACAATTTTTGATATATTTGGAAAAAAAGGACGTTTTTTGAGGGGATTTTTTCTCAGCATTTAAGATATACCATAAATCTATTAAATTATGGACGTTTTGCAACAAAAGCGGTTAATAATTTCTAAAAATTACGAAAAATATGTGATTTTTAGTGTAACCGTTTCCGAAAATTTTCAATTATCTCAAAAATTTTCATGTTTTTTGTGGTGAAAACTTTTTGATATCTATAATTATTCGTATTTTCATTGAATTCAGAACGCTTCGCAAAAAAATCGCATATTATTTCGAAATGTAACGAAGAAACTGTGGTTTCGGCAATTAGCGTATCCACATTTTATGATATATTTGGAAAAAAGAGACGTTTTTTGAGCGGATTTTTTCTCAGCATTTAAGATATACCATGAATCTATTAAATTATGAACGTTTTGCAACAAAAGCGGTTAATAATTTCTAAAAATTATGAAAAATATTTGATTTTTAGAGTAACCGTTTCCGAAAATTTTCAATTATCTCGAAAAATTTCATGTTTTTTGTCGGGAAAACTTTTTGATATCTATGATTATTCGTATTTCCATTGAATTCAAAACGCTTCGCAAAAAAATCGCATGTAATTTCGAAATGTAACGAAGAAACTATGGTTTCGGCAGCTAGCTTTTCCACAATTTATGATATATTTGGAAATCATGGACGTTTTTTGAGCGAATTTTTTCTCAGCATTTATGATACACCATAAATCTATTAAATTATGAACGTTTTGCAGCAAAAGCGGTTAATAATTTCGAAAAATTACGAAAAGCATGTGATTTTTAGTGTAACCGTTTCCGAAAATTTTCAATTATCTCGAAAAGTTTCATGTTTTTTGACGTGAAAACTTTTTGATATCTATGATTATTCGTATTCCCATTAAATTGAGAACGCTTCGCAAAAAAATCGCACGTAATTTAGAAATGTAACGAAGAAACTGGTTTCGGCAGCTAGCGTATCCACATTTTATGATTTATTTGGAAAAAAAGACGTTTATTGAGCGGATTTTTTCTCAGTATTTAAGATATACGATAAATCTATCAAATTATGAACGTTTTGTAACAAAAACGGTTAATAATTTCGAAAAATTACGAAAAATATGTGATTTTTAGTGTAACCGTTTCCGTAAATTTTCAATTAACTCAAAAATTTTCATGTTTTTTGTCGTGAAAACTTTTTGATATCTATAATTATTCGTATTTTCATTGAATTCAGAACGCTTCGCAAAAAAATCTCATGTTATTTCGAAACGTAACGAAGAAACTGTGGTTTCGGCAGCTAGAATTTCCACAATTTATGATATATTTGGAAAAAAAGACGTTTTTTGAGCGGATTTTTTCTCAGCATTTAAGATATACCATGAATCTATTCAATTATCAACGTTTTGCAACAAAAGCGGTTAATAATGTCGAAAAATTACGAAAAATATGTGATTTTTTGTGTAATCATTTCCGAAAAGTTTCAATTTTATCGAAAAATTTTATGTTTTTTGTCGTGAAAACTTTTTGATATCAATGATTATTCGTATTCCCATTGAATTCAGAACGCTTCGCAAAAAAATCAAACGTATTTTCGAAATATAACGAAGAAATTGTGGTTTCTGCAGCTAGCTTTTCCACAATTTATGATAGAGTTGGAAATAATGGACGTTTATTGAGCGGATTTTTTCTCAGCATTTAAGATATACCATAAATCTATTAAATTATGAACGTTTTGCAAGAAAAGCGGTTAATAATTTCGAAAAATTACGAAAAATATGTGATTTTTAGTGTAACCGTTTCCGAAAATTTTCAATTATCTCGAAAAATTTCATGTTTTTTGTCGTGAAAACTTTTTGATATCTATAATTATTCGTCTTTCCATTGAATTCAGAACGCTTCGCAAAAAAATCGCATGTAATTTCGAAATATAACGAAGAAATTGTGGTTTCTGCAGCTAGCTTTTCCACAATTTATGATATATTTGGAAATAATGGACGTATTTGGAGCGGATTTTTTCTCAGCATAAAGATATACCATGAATCTTTTAAATTATGAACGTTTTGCAACAAAAGCGGTTAATAATTTCGAAAAATTACGAAAAATATGTGATTTTTAGAGTAACCGTTTCCGAAAATTTTCAATTATCTCGAGAAATTTCACTTTTTTTGACGTGAAAACTTTTTGATATCTATGATTACTCGTATTATCATTGAATTGAGAACGCTTCGCAAAAAAATCGCACGTAATTTCGAAATATAACGAAGAAATTGTGGTTTCGGCAGCTAGCTTTTCCACAATTTTTGATATATTTGGAAAAAAAGGACGTTTTTTGAGCGGATTTTTTCGCAGCATTTAAGATATACCATAAATCTATTAAATTATGAACGTTTTGCAACAAAAGCGGTTAATAATTTCGAAAAATTACGAAAAATATGTGATTTTTAGTGTAACCGTTTCCGAAAATTTTCAATTAACTCAAAAATTTTCATGTTTTTTGTCGTGAAAACTTTTTGATATCTATAATTATTCGTATTTTCATTGAATTCAGAACGCTTCGCAAGAAAATCTCATGTTATTTCGAAATGTAACGAAGAAACTGTGGTTTCGGCAGCTAGCTTTTCCACAATTTATGATATATTTGGAAAAAAAGACGTTTTTTGAGCGGATTTTTTCTCAGCATTTAAGATATACCATGAATCTATTCAATTATGAACGTTTTGCAACAAAAACGGTTAATAATTTCGAAATTTTACGAAAAATATGTGATTTTTAGTGTAATCGTTTCCGAAAAGTTTCAATTATCTCGAAAAATTTTATGTTTTTTGTCGTGAAAACTTTTTGATATCTATGATTATTCGTATTCCCGTTGAATTCAGAACGCTTCGCAAAAAAATCGCATGTAATTTCGAAATATAACGAAGAAATTGTGGTTTCTGCAGCTAGCTTTTCCACAATTTATGATAGAGTTGGAAAGAATGGACGTTTATTGAGCGGATTTTTTCTCAGCATTTAAGATATACCATAAATCTATTAAATTATGAACGTTTTGCAACAAAAGTGGTTAATAATTTCGAAAAATTACGAAAAATATGTGATTTTTAGTGTAACCGTTTCCGAAAATTTTCAATTATCTCGAAAAATTTCATGTTTTTTGTCGTGAAAACTTTTTGAAATCTATAATTATTCGTATTTCCATTGAATTCAGAACGCTTCGCAAAAAAATCGCATGTAATTTCGAAATGTAACGAAGAAACTGTGGTTTCGGCAGCTAGCTTTTCCACAATTTTTGATATATTTGGAAAAAAAGGACGTTTTTTGAGCGGATTTTTTCTCAGCATTTAAGATATACCATAAATCTATTAAATTATGAACGTTTTGCAACAAAAGCGGTTAATAATTTCGAAAAATTACGAAAAATATGTGATTTTTAGTGTAAATGTTTCCGAAAATTTTCAATTATCTCGAAAAATTTCATGTTTTTTGTCGTGAAAACTTTTTGAAATCTATAATTATTCGTATTTCCATTGAATTCAGAACGCTTCGCAAAAAAATCGCACGTAATTTCGAAATATAACGAAGAAATTGTGGTTTCGGCAGCTAGCTTTTCCACAATTTTTGATATATTTGGAAAAAAAGGACGTTTTTTGAGCGGATTTTTTCTCAGCATTTAAGATATACCATAAATCTATTCAATTATGAAACGTTTTGCAACAAAAACGGTTAATAATTTCGAAAAATTACGAAAAATATGTGATTTTTTGTGTAATCATTTCCGAAAAGTTTCAATTTTATCGAAAAATTTTATGTTTTTTGTCGTGAAAACTTTTTGATATCAATGATTATTCGTATTCCCATTGAATTCAGAACGCTTCGCAAAAAAATCAAACGTATTTTCGAAATATAACGAAGAAATTGTGGTTTCTGCAGCTAGCTTTTCCACAATTTATGATAGAGTTGGAAAAAATGGACGTTTATTGAGCGGATTTTTTCTCAGCATTTAAAATATACCATAAATCTATTAAATTATGAACGTTTTGCAACAAAAGCGGTTAATAATTTCGAAAAATTACGAAAAATATGTGATTTTTAGTGTAACCGTTTCCGAAAATTTTCAATTATCTCGAAAAATTTCATGTTTTTTGTCGTGAAAACTTTTTGATATCTATAATTATTCGTCTTTCCATTGAATTCAGAACGCTTCGCAAAAAAATCGCATGTAATTTCGAAATGTAACGAAGAAACTGTGGTTTCGGCAGCTAGCTTTTCCACAATTTATGATATATTTGGAAATAATGGACGTATTTGGAGCAAATTTTTTCTCAGCATAAAGATATACCATGAATCTTTTAAATTATGAACGTTTTGCAACAAAAACGGTTAATAATTTCGAAAAATTACGAAAAATATGTGATTTTTAGTGTAATCGTTTCCGAAAAGTTTCAATTATCTCGAAAAATTTTATGTTTTTTGTCGTGAAAACTTTTTGATATCTATGATTATTCGTATTCCCGTTGAATTCAGAACGCTTCGCAAAAAAATCGCATGTAATTTCGAAATATAACGAAGAAATTGTGGTTTCTGCAGCTAGCTTTTCCACAATTTATGATAGAGTTGGAAAAAATGGACGTTTATTGAGCGGATTTTTTCTCAGCATTTAAGATATACCATAAATCTATTAAATTATGAACGTTTTGCAACAAAAGTGGTTAATAATTTCGAAAAATTACGAAAAATATGTGATTTTTAGTGTAACCGTTTCCGAAAATTTTCAATTATCTCGAAAAATTTCATGTTTTTTGTCGTGAAAACTTTTTGAAATCTATAATTATTCGTATTTCCATTGAATTCAGAACGCTTCGCAAAAAAATCGCATGTAATTTCGAAATGTATCGAAGAAACTGTGGTTTCGGCAGCTAGCTTTTCCACAATTTTTGATATATTTGGAAAAAAAGGACGTTTTTTGAGCGGATTTTTTCTCAGCATTTAAGATATACCATGAATCTATTCAATTATGAACGTTTTGCAACAAAAGCGGTTAATAATTTCGAAAAATTACGAAAAATATGTGATTTTTAGTGTAACCGTTTCCGAAAATTTTCAATTATCTCGAAAAATTTCATGTTTTTTGTCGTGAAAACTTTTTGAAATCTATAATTATTCGTATTCCCATTGAATTCAGAACGCTTCGCAAAAAAATCAAACGTATTTTCGAAATATAACGAAGAAAATGTGGTTTCTGCAGCTAGCTTTTCCACAATTTATGATAGAGTTGGAAAAAATGGACGTTTATTGAGCGGATTTTTTCTCAGCATTGAAGATATACCATAAATCTATTAAATTATGAACGTTTTGCAACAAAAGCGGTTAATAATTTCGAAAAATTACGAAAAATATGTGATTTTTAGTGTAACCGTTTCCGAAAATTTTCAATTATCTCGAAAAATTTCATGTTTTTTGTCGTGAAAACTTTTTGATATCTATAATTATTCGTCTTTCCATTGAATTCAGAACGCTTCGCAAAAAAATCGCATGTAATTTCGAAATGTAACGAAGAAACTGTGGTTTCGGCAGCTAGCTTTTCCACAATTTATGATATATTTGGAAATAATGGACGTATTTGGAGCGGTTTTTTTCTCAGCATAAAGATATACCATGAATCTTTTAAATTATGAACGTTTTGCAACAAAAGCGGTTAATAATTTCGAAAAATTACGAAAAATATGTGATTTTTAGAGTAACCGTTTCCGAAAATTTTCAATTATCTCGAAAAATTTCACTTTTTTTGACGTGAAAACTTTTTGATATCTATGATTACTCGTATTTCCATTGAATTGAGAACGCTTCGCAAAAAAATCGCACGTAATTTCGAAATATAACGAAGAAATTGTGGTTTCGGCAGCTAGCTTTTCCACAATTTTTGATATAATTGGAAAAAAAGGACGTTTTTTGAGCGGATTTTTTCGCAGCATTTAAGATATACCATGAATCTATTAAATTATGAACGTTTTGCAACAAAAGCGGTTAATAATTTCGAAAAATTACGAAAAATATGTGATTTTTAGTGTAACCGTTTCCGAAAATTTTCAATTAACTCAAAAATTTTCATGTTTTTTGTCGTGAAAACTTTTTGATATCTATAATTATTCGTATTTTCATTGAATTCAGAACGCTTCGCAAAAAAATCTCATGTTATTTCGAAATGTAACGAAGAAACTGTGGTTTCGGCAGCTAGCTTTTCCACAATTTATGATATATTTGGAAAAAAAGACGTTTTTTTAGCGGATTTTTTCTCAGCATTTAAGATATACCATGAATCTATTCAATTATGAACGTTTTGCAACAAAAACGGTTAATAATTTCGAAAAATTTCGAAAAATATGTGATTTTTAGTGTAATCGTTTCCGAAAAGTTTCAATTATCTCGAAAAATTTTATGTTTTTTGTCGTGAAAACTTTTTGATATCTATGATTATTCGTATTCCCATTGAATTCAGAACGCTACGCAAAAAAATCAAACGTAATTTCGAAATATAACGAAAAAATTATGGTTTCTGCAGCTAGCTTTTCCACAATTTATGATAGAGTTGGAAAAAATGGACGTTTATTGAGCGGATTTTTTCTCAGCATTGAAGATATACCATAAATCTATTAAATTATGAACGTTTTGCAACAAAAGCGGTTAATAATTTCGAAAAATTACGAAAAATATGTGATTTTTAGTGTAACCGTTTCCGAAAATTTTCAATTATCTCGAAAAATTTCATGTTTTTTGTCGTGAAAACTTTTTGATGTCTATAATTATTCGTCTTTCCATTGAATTCAGAACGCTTCGCAAAAAAATCGCATGTAATTTCGAAATGTAACGAAGAAACTGTGGTTTCGGCAGCTAGCTTTTCCACAATTTATGATATATTTGGAAATAATGGACGTATTTGGAGCGGATTTTTTCTCAGCATAAAGATATACCATGAATCTTTTAAATTATGAACGTTTTGCAACAAAAGCGGTTAATAATTTCGAAAAATTACGAAAAATATGTGATTTTTAGAGTAACCGTTTCCGAAAATTTTCAATTATCTCGAAAAATTTCACTTTTTTTGACGTGAAAACTTTTTGATATCTATGATTACTCGTATTTCCATTGAATTGAGAACGCTTCGCAAAAAAATCGCACGTAATTTCGAAATATAACGAAGAAATTGTGGTTTCGGCAGCTAGCTTTTCCACAATTTTTGATATAATTGGAAAAAAAGGACGTTTTTTGAGCGGATTTTTTCGCAGCATTTAAGATATACCATAAATCTATTAAATTATGAACGTTTTGCAACAAAAGCGGTTAATAATTTCGAAAAATTACGAAAAATATGTGATTTTTAGTGTAACCGTTTCCGAAAATTTTCAATTAACTCAAAAATTTTCATGTTTTTTGTCGTGAAAACTTTTTGATATCTATAATTATTCGTATTTTCATTGAATTCAGAACGCTTCGCAAAAAAATCTCATGTTATTTCGAAATGTAACGAAGAAACTGTGGTTTCGGCAGCTAGCTTTTCCACAATTTATGATATATTTGGAAAAAAAGACGTTTTTTGAGCGGATTTTTTCTCAGCATTTAAGATATACCATGAATCTATTCAATTATGAACGTTTTGCAACAAAAACGGTTAATAATTTCGAAAAATTTCGAAAAATATGTGATTTTTAGTGTAATCGTTTCCGAAAAGTTTCAATTATCTCGAAAAATTTTATGTTTTTTGTCGTGAAAACTTTTTGATATCTATGATTATTCGTATTCCCATTGAATTCAGAACGCTTCGCAAAAAAATCGCATGTAATTTCGAAATATAACGAAGAAATTGTGGTTTCTGCAGCTAGCTTTTCCACAATTTATGATAGAGTTGGAAAAAATGGACGTTTATTGAGCGGATTTTTTCTCAGCATTTAAGATATACCATAAATCTATTAAATTATGAACGTTTTGCAACAAAAGCGGTTAATAATTTCGAAAAATTACGAAAAATATGTGATTTTTAGTGTAACCGTTTCCGAAAATTTTCAATTATCTCGAAAAATTTCATGTTTTTTGTCGTGAAAACTTTTTGAAATCTATAATTATTCGTATTTCCATTGAATTGAGAACGCTTCGCAAAAAAATCGCATGTAATTTCGAAATGTAACGAAGAAACTGTGGTTTCGGCAGCTAGCTTTTCCACAATTTATGATATATTTGGAAATAATGGACGTATTTTGAGCGGATTTTTTCTCAGCATTTAAGATATACCATGAATCTTTTAAATTATGAACGTTTTGCAACAATAGCGGTTAATAATTTCGAAAAATTACGAAAAATATGTGATTTTTAGTGTAACCGTTTCCGAAAATTTTCAATTATCTCGAAAAATTTCATGTTTTTTGTCGTGAAAACTTTTTGAAATCTATAATTATTCGTATTTCCATTGAATTCAGAACGCTTCGCAAAAAAATCGCATGTAATTTCGAAATGTAACGAAGAAACTGTTGTTTCGGCAGCTAGCTTTCCCACAATTTATGATATATTTGGAAATAATGGACGTATTTTGAGCGGATTTTTTCTCAGCATTTAAGATATACCATGAATCTTTTAAATTATGAACGTTTTGCAACAAAAGCGGTTAATAATTTCGAAAAATTAAGAAAAATATGTGATTTTTAGAGTAACCGTTTCCGAAAATTTTCAATTATCTCGAAAAATTGTATGTTTTTTGTCGTGAAAACTTTTTGATATCTATGATTATTCGTATTCTCATTGAATTCAGAACGCTTCGCAAAAAAATCAAACGTAATTTCGAAATATAACGAAGAAATTGTGGTTTCTGCAGCTAGCTTTTCCACAATTTATGATAGAGTTGGAAAAAATGGACGTTTATTGAGCGGATTTTTTCTCAGCATTTAAGATATACCATAAATCTATTAAATTATGAACGTTTTGCAACAAAAGCGGTTAATAATTTCGAAAAATTACGAAAAATATGTGATTTTTAGTGTAACCGTTTCCGAAATTTTTCAATTATCTCGAAAAATTTCATGTTTTTTGTCGTGAAAACTTTTTGAAATCTATAATTATTCGTATTTCCATCGAATTCAGAACGCTTCGCAAAAAAATCGCATGTAATTTCGAAATGTAACGAAGAAACTGTGGTTTCGGCAGCTAGCTTTTCCACAATTTATGATATATTTGGAATTAATGGACGTATTTTGAGCGGATTTTTTCTCAGCATTTAAGATATACCATGAATCTTTAAAATTATGAACGTTTTGCAACAAAAGCGGTTAATAATTTCGAAAAATTACGAAAAATATGTGATTTTTAGTGTAACCGTTTCCGAAAATTTTCAATTATCTCGAAAAATTCATGTTTTTTGTCGTGAAAACTTTTTGAAATCTATAATTATTCGTATTTCCATTGAATTCAGAACGCTTCGCAAAAAAATCGCATGTAATTTCGAAATGTAACGAAGAAACTATTGTTTCGGCAGCTAGCTTTCCCACAATTTATGATATATTTGGAAATAATGGACGTATTTTGAGCGGATTTTTTCTCAGCATTTAAGATATACCATGAATCTTTTAAATTATGAACGTTTTGCAACAAAAGCGGTTAATAATTTCGAATAATTAAGAAAAATATGTGATTTTTAGAGTAACCGTTTCCGAAAATTTTCAATTATCTCGAAAAATTTCACTTTTTTTGCCGTGAAAACTTTTTGATATCTATGATTACTCGTATTTCCATTGAATTGAGAACGCATCGCATGAAAATCGCACGTAATTTCGAAATATAACGAAGAAATTGTGGTTTCGGCAGCTAGCTTTTCCACAATTTTTGATATATTTGGAAAAAAAGGACGTTTTTTGAGCGGTTTTTTTCTCAGCATTGAAGATATACCATAAATATATTAAATTATGAACGTTTTGCAACAAAAGCGGATAATAATTTCGAAAAATTACGAAAAATATGTGATTTTTAGTGTAACCGTTTCCGAAATATTTCAATTATCTCGAAAAATTTTATGTTTTTTGTCGTGAAAACTTTTTGATATCTATGATTATTCGTATTCCCATTGAATTCAGAACGCTACGCAAAAAAATCAAACGTAATTTCGAAATATAACGAAGAAACTGTGGTTTCGGCAGCTAGCTTTTCCACAATTTATGATAGAGTTGGAAAAAATGGACGTTTATTGAGCGGATTTTTTCTCAGCATTTAAGATATACCATAAATCTATTAAATTATGAACGTTTTGCAACAAAAGCGGTTAATAATTACGAAAAATTACGAAAAGCATGTGTTTTTTAGTGTAACCGTTTCCGAAAATTTTCAATTATCTCGAAAAATTTCATGTTTTTTGTCGTGAAAACTTTTTGATATCTATAATTTTTCGTATTTCCATTGAATTCAGAACGCTTCGCAAAAAAATCGCACGTAATTTCGAAATGTAACGAAGAAACTGTGGTTTGGCAGCTAGCGTTTCCACATTTTATGATATATTTGGAAAAAAAAGACGTTTTTTGAGCGGATTTTTTCTCAGCATTTAAGATATACCATAAATCTATTAAATTATGAACGTTTTGCAACAAATGCGGTAAATAATTTCGAAAAATTACGAAAAATATGTGATTTATAATGTAACCGTTTCCGAAAATTTTCAATTATCTCGAAAAATTTCATGTTTTTTGTCGTGAAAACTTTTTGATATCTATGATTATTCGTATTTTCATTGAATTCAGAACGCTTCGCAAAAAAATCGCATGTAATTTCGAAATGTAACGAAGAAACTATGGTTTCGGCAGCTAGCTTTTCCACAAATTATGATATATTTGCTAATAATGGACGTATTTTGAGCGGATTTTTTCTCAGCATTTAAGATACACCATAAATCTATTCAATTATAAACGTTTTGCAACAAAAGCGGTTAATAATTTCGAAAAATTACGAAAAATATGTGATTTTTAGTGTAACCGTTTCCGAAATGTTTCAATTATCTCGAAAAATTTTATGTTTTTTGTCGTGAAAACTTTTTGATATCTATGATTATTCGTATTCCCATTGAATTCAGAACGCTACGCAAAAAAATCAAACGTAATTTCGAAATATAACGAAGAAACTGTGGTTTCGGCAGCTAGCTTTTCCACAATTTATGATAGAGTTGGAAAAAATGGACGTTTATTGAGCGGATTTTTTCTCAGCATTTAAGATATACCATAAATCTATTAAATTATGAACGTTTTGCAACAAAAGCGGTTAATAATTTCGAAAAATTACGAAAAATGTGTGATTTTTAGTGTAACCGTTTCCGAAAATTTTCAATTATCTCGAAAAATTTCATGTTTTTTGTCGTGAAAACTTTTTGATATCTATAATTTTTCGTATTTCCATTGAATTCAGAACGCTTCGCGAAAAAATCGCACGTAATTTCGAAATGTAACGAAGAAACTGTGGTTTGGCAGCTAGCGTTTCCACATTTTATGATATATTTGGAAAAAAAAGACGTTTTTTGAGCGGATTTTTTCTCAGCATTTAAGATATACCATAAATCTATTAAATTATGTACGTTTTGCAACAAATGCGGTTAATAATTTCGAAAAATTACGAAAAATATGTGATTTATAATGTAACCGTTTCCGAAAATTTTCAATTATCTCGAAAAATTTCATGTTTTTTGTCGTGAAAACTTTTTGATATCTATGATTATTCGTATTTTCATTGAATTCAGAACGCTTCGCAAAAAAATCGCATGTAATTTCGAAATGTAACGAAGAAACTATGCTTTCGGCAGCTAGCTTTTCCACAAATTATGATATATTTGCAAATAATGGACGTATTTTGAGCGGATTTTTTCTCAGCATTTAAGATACACCATAAATCTATTCAATTATAAACGTTTTGCAACAAAAGCGGTTAATAATTTCGAAAAATTACGAAAAATATGTGATTTTTAGTGTAACCGTTTCCGAAAATTTTCAATTATCTCGAAAAATTTCATGTTTTTTGTCGTGAAAACTTTTTGATATCTATAATTATTCGTATTTCCATTGAATTCAGAACGCTTCGCAAAAAAATCGCATGTAATTTCGAAATGTAACGAAGAAACTGTGGTTTCGGCAGCTAGCTTTTCCACAATTTATGATATATTTGGAAATAATGGACGTATTTGGAGCGGATTTTTTCTCAGCATAAAGATATACCATGAATCTTTTAAATTATGAACGTTTTGCAACAAAAGCGGTTAATAATTTCGAAAAATTACGAAAAATATGTGATGTTTAGAGTAACCGTTTCCGAAAATTTTCAATTATCTCGAAAAATTTCACTTTTTTTGACGTGGAAACTTTTGATATCTATTATTATTCGTATTTCCATTGAATTGAGAACGCTTCGCAAAAACATCGCACGTAATTTCGAAATATAACGAAGAAATTGTGGTTTCGGCAGCTAGCTTTTCCACAATCTATGATATATATGGAAAAAAGGACGTTTTTTGAGCGGATTTTTTCTCAGCATTTAAGATATACCATAAATCTATTAAATTATGAACGTTTTGCAACAAATGCGGTTAATAATTTCGAAAAATGACGAAAAATATGTGATTTTTAGTGTAACCGTTTCCGAAAATTTTCAATTATCTCGAAAAAGTTCATGTTTTCTGACGTGAAAACTTTTTGATATCTATGATTATTCGTATTCCCATTGAATTGAGATCGCTTCGCAAAAAAATCGCACGTAATTTCAAATGTAACGAAGAAACTGGTTTCGGCAGCTAGCGTATCCACATTTTATGATATATTTGGAAAAAAAAGACGTTTTTTGAGCGGATTTTTTCTCAGCATTTAAGATATACCATAAATCTATTGAATTATGAACGTTTTGCAACAAAAGCGGTTAATAATTTCGAAAAATTACGAAAAATATGTGATTTGTAGTGTAACCGTTTCCGAAAATTTTCAATTATCTCGAAAAATTTCATGTTTTTTGTCGTGAAAACTTTTTGATATCTATGATTATTCGTATTTCCATTGAATTGAGAACACATCGCAAAAAAATCGCACGTAATTTCGAAATGTAACGACGAAACTTTGTGTTTCGGCAGCTAGCGTTTCCACATTTTATAATATATATAAAAAAAAGATGTTCTTTGAGCGGATTTTTTCTCAGCATTTAAGATATACCATGAATCTATCAAATTATGAACGTTTTGTAACAAAAACGGTTAATAATTTCGAAAATTACGAAAAATATGTGATTTTTAGAGTAACCGTTTCCGAAAAGTTTTAATTATCTCAAAAAATTTCACTTTTTTTGACGTGAAAACTTTTTGATACCTATGAATATTCGTATTTTCATTGAATTCAGAACGCTTCGGAAAAAAATGGCACGTATTTTCGAAATGTAACGAAGAAACTGGTTTCGGCAGCTAGCGTATCCACATTTTATGATATATTTGGAAAAAAAAGACGTTTTTTGAGCGAATTTTTTCTCAGCATTTAAGATATACCATAAATCTATTGAATTATGAACGTTTTGCAACAAAAGCGGTTAATAATTTCGAAAAATTACGAAAAATATGTTATTTGTAGTGTAACCCTTTCCGAAAATTTTCAATTATCTCGAAAAATTTCATGTTTTTTGTCGTGAAAACTTTTTGATATCTATGATTATTCGTATTTCCATTGAATTGAGAACACATCGCAAAAATATCGCACGTAATTTCGAAATGTAACGACGAAACTTTGTGTTTCGGCAGCTAGCGTTTCCACATTTTATAATATATATAAAAAAAAAGACGTTCTTTGAGCGGATTTTTTCTCAGCATTTAAGATATACCATAAATCTATTAAATTATGAACGTTTTGCAACAAATGCGGTTAATAATTTCGAAAAATGACGAAAAATATGTGATTTTTAGTGTAACCGTTTCCGAAAATTTTCAATTATCTCGAAAAAGTTCATGTTTTTTGACGTGAAAACTTTTTGATATCTATGAATATTCGTATTTTCATTGAATTCAGAACGCTTCGGAAAAAGATCGCACGTAATTTCGAAATGTAACGAAGAAACTGTGGTTTCGGCAGCTAGCATTTCCACAATTTATGATATATTTGGAAATAATGGACGTATTTTGAGCGGATTTTTTCTCAGCATTTAAGATATACCATGAATCTATTAAATTATGAACGTTTTGCAACAAAATCGGTTAATAATTTAGAAAAATTACGAAAAATATGTGATTTTTAGAGTAACAATTTTCGAAAATTTTCAATTATCTCGAAAAATTTCACTTTTTTTGACGTGAAAACTTTTTGATATCTATGATTATTCGTATTTCCATTGAATTGAGAACGCTTCGCAAAAGCATCGCACGTAATTTCGAAATATAACGAAGAAATTGTGGTTTCGGCAGCTAGCTTTTCCACAATCTATGATATATTTGGAAAAAAAGGACGTTTTTTGAGCGGATTATTTCTCAGCATTTAAGATATACCATAAATCTATTAAATTATGAACGTTTTGTAACAAAAGCGGTTAATAATGTCGAAAAATTACGAAAAATATGTGATTTTTAGTGTAACCGTTTCCGAAAATTTTCAATTATCTCGAAAAATTTCATGTTTTTTACGTGTAAACTTTTTGATATCTATGATTATTCGTATTCCCATTGAATTGAGAACGCTTCGGATAAAAATCGCACGTAATTTCGAAATGTAACGAAGAAACTGTGGTTTGGCAGCTAGCGTTTCCACATTTTATGATATATTTGGAAAAAAAGACGTTTTTTGAGCGGATTTTTTCTCAGCATTTATAATATACCATAAATCTATTAAATTATGAAAGTTTTGCAACAAATGCGGTTAATAATTCCGAAAAATTACGAAAAATATGTGATTTTTAATGTAACCGTTTCCGAAAATTTTCAATTATCTCGAAAAATTTCATGTTTTTTGTCGGGAAAACTTTTTGATATCTATGATTATTCGTATTTCCATTGAATTCAGAACGCTTCGCAAAAAAATCGCATGTAATTTCGAAATGTAACGAAGAAACTATGGTTTCGGCACTTAGATTTTCCACAAATTAAGATATATTTGGAAATAATGGACGTTTTTTGAGCGAATATTTTCTCAGCATTTAAGATACACCAAGAATCTATTAAATTATGAACGATTTGCAACAGAAACGGTTAATAATTTCGAAAAATTACGAAAAATATGTGATTTTTAGTGTAACCGTTTCCGAAAATTTTCAATTGTCTCGAAAAATTTCATGTTTTTTGACGTGAAAACTTTTTGATATCTATGATTATTCTTTTCCCATTGAAATGAGAACGCTTCGCAAAAAAATCGCACGTAATTTCGAAATGTAACGAAGAAACTGGTTTCGGCAGCTAGCGTATCCACATTTTATGATATATTTCGAAAAAAAAGACGTTTTTTGAGCGGATTTTTTCTCAGCATTTAAGATATACCATAAATCTATTGAATTATGAACGTTTTGCAACAAAAGCGGTTAATAAATTCGAAAAATTACGTAAAATATGTGATTTTTAGTTTAACCGTTTCCGAAAATTTTAAATTATCTCGAAAAATTTCATGTTTTTTGTCGTGAAAACTTTTTGATATCTATGATTATTCGTATTCCCATTGAATTCAGAACGCTTCGCAAAAAAATCGCATGTAATTTCGAAATGTAACGAAGAAACTGTGGTTTCGGCAGCTAGCTTTTCCACAATTTATGATATATTTGGAAAAAAAGACGTTTTTTGAGCGGATTTTTTCTCAGCATTTAAGATATACCATGAATCTATTCAATTATGAACGTTTTGCAACAAAAACGGTTAATAATTTCGAAAAATTACGAAAAATATGTGATTTCTAGTGTAACCGTTTCCGAATAGTTTCAATTATCTCGAAAAATTTTATTTTTTTTGTCGTGAAAACTTTTTGATATCTATGATTATTCGTATTCCCATTGAATTCAGAACGCTTCGCAAAAAAATCACACGTAATTTCGAAATATAACGAAGAAATTGTGGTTTCTGCAGCTAGCTTTTCCACAATTTATGATAGAGTTGGAAAAAATGGACGTTTATTGAACGGATTTTTTCTCAGCATTTAAGATATACCATAAATCTATTAAATTATGAACGTTTTGCAACAAAAGCGGTTAATAATTTCGAAAAATTACGAAAAATATGTGATTTTTAGTGTAACCGTTTCCGAAAATTTTCAATTAACTCAAAAATTTTCATGTTTTTTGTCGTGAAAACTTTTTGATATCTATAATTATTCGTATTTTCATTGAATTCAGAACGCTTCGCAAAAAAATCTCATGTTATTTCGAAATGTAACGAAGAAACTGTGGTTTCGGCAGCTAGCTTTTCCACAATTTATGATATATTTGGAAAAAAAGACGTTTTTTGAGCGGATTTTTTCTCAGCATTTAAGATATACCATGAATCTATTCAATTATGAACGTTTTGCAACAAAAACGGTTAATAATTTCGAAAAATTACGAAAAATATGTGATTTTTAGTGTAATCGTTTCCGAAAAGTTTCAATTATCTCGAAAAATTTTATGTTTTTTGTCGTGAAAACTTTTTGATATCTATGATTATTCGTATTCCCGTTGAATTCAGAACGCTTCGCAAAAAAATCGCATGTAATTTCGAAATATAACGAAGAAATTGTGGTTTCTGCAGCTAGCTTTTCCACAATTTATGATAGAGTTGGAAAAAATGGACGTTTATTGAGCGGATTTTTTCTCAGCATTTAAGATATACCATAAATCTATTAAATTATGAACGTTTTCAACAAAAGTGGTTAATAATTTCGAAAAATTACGAAAAATATGTGATTTTTAGTGTAACCGTTTCCGAAAATTTTCAATTATCTCGAAAAATTTCATGTTTTTTGTCGTGAAAACTTTTTGAAATCTATAATTATTCGTATTTCCATTGAATTCAGAACGCTTCGCAAAAAAATCGCATGTAATTTCGAAATGTAACGAAGAAACTGTGGTTTCGGCAGCTAGCTTTTCCACAATTTTTGATATATTTGGAAAAAAAGGACGTTTTTTGAGCGGATTTTTTCTCAGCATTTAAGATATACCATAAATCTATTAAATTATGAACGTTTTGCAACAAAAGTGGTTAATAATTTCGAAAAATTACGAAAAATATGTGATTTTTAGTGTAACCGTTTCCGAAAATTTTCAATTATCTCGAAAAATTTCATGTTTTTTGTCGTGAAAACTTTTTGAAATCTATAATTATTCGTATTTCCATTGAATTCAGAACGCTTCGCAAAAAAATCGCACGTAATTTCGAAATATAACGAAGAAATTGTGGTTTCGGCAGCTAGCTTTTCCACAATTTTTGATATATTTGGAAAAAAAGGACGTTTTTTGAGCGGATTTTTTCTCAGCATTTAAGATATACCATAAATCTATTCAATTATGAAACGTTTTGCAACAAAAACGGTTAATAATTTCGAAAAATTACGAAAAATATGTGATTTTTTGTGTAATCATTTCCGAAAAGTTTCAATTTTATCGAAAAATTTTATGTTTTTTGTCGTGAAAACTTTTTGATATCAATGATTATTCGTATTCCCATTGAATTCAGAACGCTTCGCAAAAAAATCAAACGTATTTTCGAAATATAACGAAGAAATTGTGGTTTCGGCAGCTAGCTTTTCCACAATTTATGATATATTTGGAAATAATGGACGTATTTGGAGCGGATTTTTTCTCAGCATAAAGATATACCATGAATCTTTTAAATTATGAACGTTTTGCAACAAAAGCGGTTAATAATTTCGAAAAATTACGAAAAATATGTGATTTTTAGAGTAACCGTTTCCGAAAATTTTCAATTATCTCGAAAAATTTCACTTTTTTTGACGTGAAAACTTTTTGATATCTATGATTACTCGTATTTCCATTGAATTGAGAACGCTTCGCAAAAAAATCGCACGTAATTTCGAAATATAACGAAGAAATTGTGGTTTCGGCAGCTAGCTTTTCCACAATTTTTGATATAATTGGAAAAAAAGGACGTTTTTTGAGCGGATTTTTTCGCAGCATTTAAGATATACCATAAATCTATTAAATTATGAACGTTTTGCAACAAAAGCGGTTAATAATTTCGAAAAATTACGAAAAATATGTGATTTTTAGTGTAACCGTTTCCGAAAATTTTCAATTAACTCAAAAATTCTCATCTTTATTGTCGTGAAAACTTTTTGATATCTATAATAATTCGTATTTTCATTGAATTCAGAACGCTTCGCAAAAAAATCTCATGTTATTTCGAAATGTAACGAAGAAACTGTGGTTTCGGCAGCTAGCTTTTCCACAATTTATGATATATTTGGAAAAAAAGACGTTTTTTGAGCGGATTTTTTCTCAGCATTTAAGATATACCATGAATCTTTTAAATTATGAACGTTTTGCAACAAAAGCGGTTAATAATTTCGAAAAATTACGAAAAATATGTGATTTTTAGTGTAATCGTTTCCGAAAAGTTTCAATTATCTCGAAAAATTTTATGTTTTTTGTCGTGAAAACTTTTTGATATCTATGATTATTCGTATTCCCATTGAATTCAGAACGCTTCGCAAAAAAATCGCATGTAATTTCGAAATATAACGAAGAAATTGTGGTTTCTGCAGCTAGCTTTTCCACAATTTATGATAGAGTTGGAAAAAATGGACGTTTATTGAGCGGATTTTTTCTCACCATTTAAGATATACCATAAATCTATTAAATTATGAACGTTTTGCAACAAAAGCGGTTAATAATTTCGAAAAATTACGAAAAATATGTGATTTTTAGTGTAACCGTTTCCGAAAATTTTCAATTATCTCGAAAAATTTCATGTTTTTTGTCGTGAAAACTTTTTGAAATCTATAATTATTCGTATTTCCATTGAATTCAGAACGCTTCGCAAAAAAATCGCATGTAATTTCGAAATGTAACGAAGAAACTGTGGTTTGGCAGCTAGCTTTTCCACAATTTATGATATATTTGGAAATAATGGACGTATTTTGAGCGGATTTTTTCTCAGCATTTAAGATATACCATGAATCTTTTAAATTATGAACGTTTTGCAACAATAGCGGTTAATAATTTCGAAAAATTACGAAAAATATGTGATTTTTAGTGTAACCGTTTCCGAAAATTTTCAATTATCTCGAAAAATTTCATGTTTTTTGTCGTGAAAACTTTTTGAAATCTATAATTATTCGTATTTCCATTGAATTCAGAACGCTTCGCAAAAAAATCGCATGTAATTTCGAAATGTAACGAAGAAACTGTTGTTTCGGCAGCTAGCTTTCCCACAATTTATGAGATATTTTGGAAATAATGGACGTATTTTGAGCGGATTTTTTCTCAGCATTTAAGATATACCATGAATCTTTTAAATTATGAACGTTTTGCAACAAAAGCGGTTAATAATTTCGAAAAATTAAGAAAAATATGTGATTTTTAGAGTAACCGTTTCCGAAAATTTTCAATTATCTCGAAAAATTGTATGTTTTTTGTCGTAAAAACTTTTTGATATCTATGATTATTCGTATTCTCATTGAATTCAGAACGCTTCGCAAAAAAATCAAACGTAATTTCGAAATATAACGAAGAAATTGTGGTTTCTGCAGCTAGCTTTTCCACAATTTATGATAGAGTTGGAAAAAATGGACGTTTATTGAGCGGATTTTTTCTCAGCATTTAAGATATACCATAAATCTATTAAATTATGAACGTTTTGCAACAAAAGCGGTTAATAATTTCGAAAAAGTACGAAAAATATGTGATTTTTAGTGTAACCGTTTCCGAAAATTTTCAATTATCTCGAAAAATTTCATGTTTTTTGTCGTGAAAACTTTTTGAAATCTATAATTATTCGTATTTCCATCGAATTCAGAACGCTTCGCAAAAAAATCGCATGTAATTTCGAAATGTAACGAAGAAACTGTGGTTTCGGCAGCTAGCTTTTCCACAATTTATGATATATTTGGAATTAATGGACGTATTTTGAGCGGATTTTTTCTCAGCATTTAAGATATACCATGAATCTTTAAAATTATGAACGTTTTGCAACAAAAGCGGTTAATAATTTCGAAAAATTACGAAAAATATGTGATTTTTAGTGTAACCGTTTCCGAAAATTTTCAAATATCTCGAAAAATTCATGTTTTTTGTCGTGAAAACTTTTTGAAATCTATAATTATTCGTATTTCCATTGAATTCAGAACGCTTCGCAAAAAAATCGCATGTAATTTCGAAATGTAACGAAGAAACTATTGTTTCGGCAGCTAGCTTTCCCACAATTTATGATATATTTGGAAATAATGGACGTATTTTGAGCGGATTTTTTCTCAGCATTTAAGATATACTATGAATCTTTTAAATTATGAACGTTTTGCAACAAAAGCGGTTAATAATTTCGAAAAATTAAGAAAAATATGTGATTTTTAGAGTAACCGTTTCCGAAAATTTTCAATTATCTCGAAAAATTTCACTTTTTTTGCCGTGAAAACTTTTTGATATCTATGAATACTCGTATTTCCATTGAATTGAGAACGCTTCGCATAAAAATCGCACGTAATTTCGAAATATAACGAAGAAATTGTGGTTTCGGCAGCTAGCTTTTCCACAATTTTTGATATATTTGGAAAAAAAGGACGTTTTTTGAGCGGATTTTTTCTCAGCATTGAAGATATACCATAAATATATTAAATTATGAACGTTTTGCAACAAAAGCGGATAATAATTTCGAAAAATTACGAAAAATATGTGATTTTTAGTGTAACCGTTTCCGAAATGTTTCAATTATCTCGAAAAATTTTATGTTTTTTGTCGTGAAAACTTTTTGATATCTATGATTATTCGTATTCCCATTGAATTCAGAACGCTACGCAAAAAAATCAAACGTAATTTCGAAATATAACGAAGAAACTGTGGTTTCGGCAGCTAGCTTTTCTACAATTTATGATAGAGTTGGAAAAAATGGACGTTTATTGAGCGGATTTTTTCTCAGCATTTAAGATATACCATAAATCTATTAAATTATGAACGTTTTGCAACAAAAGCGGTTAATAATTTCGAAAAATTACGAAAAGCATGTGATTTTTAGTGTAACCGTTTCCGAAAATTTTCAAGTATCTCGAAAAATTTCATGTTTTTTGTCGTGAAAACTTTTTGATATCTATAATTTTTCGTATTTCCATTGAATTCAGAACGCTTCGCAAAAAAATCGCACGTAATTTCGAAATGTAACGAAGAAACTGTGGTTTGGCAGCTAGCGTTTCCACATTTTATGATATATTTGGAAAAAAAAGACGTTTTTTGAGCGGATTTTTTCTCAGATTTAAGATATAACATAAATCTATTAAATTATGAACGTTTTGCAACAAATGCGGTTAATAATTTCGAAAAATTACGAAAAATATGTGATTTATAATGTAACCGTTTCCGAAAATTTTCAATTATCTCGAAAAATTTCATGTTTTTTGTCGTGAAAACTTTTTGATATCTATGATTATTCGTATTGTCATTGAATTCAGAACGCTTCGCAAAAAAATCGCATGTAATTTCGAAATGTAACGAAGAAACTATGGTTTCGGCAGCTAGCTTTTCCACAAATTATGATATATTTGCAAATAATGGACGTATTTTGAGCGGATTTTTTCTCAGCATTTAAGATACACCATAAATCTATTCAATTATAAACGTTTTGCAACAAAAGCGGTAAATAATTTCGAAAAATTACGAAAAATATGTGATTTTTAGTGTAACCGTTTCCGAAATGTTTCAATTATCTCGAAAAATTTTATGTTTTTTGTCGTGAAAACTTTTTGATATCTATGATTATTCGTATTCCCATTGAATTCAGAACGCTACGCAAAAAAATCAAACGTAATTTCGAAATATAACGAAGAAACTGGTTTCGGCAGCTAGCTTTTCCACAATTTATGATAGAGTTGGAAAAAATGGACGTTTATTGAGCGGATTTTTTCTCAGCATTTAAGATATACCATAAATCTATTAAATTATGAAAGTTTTGCAACAAAAGCGGTTAATAATTTCGAAAAATTACGAAAAGCATGTGAATTTTAGTGTAACCGTTTCCGAAAATTTTCAATTATCTCGAAAAATTTCATGTTTTTTGTCGTGAAAACTTTTTGATATCTATAATTTTTCGTATTTCCATTGAATTCAGAACGCTTCGCGAAAAAATCGCACGTAATTTCGAAATGTAACGAAGAAACTGTGGTTTGGCAGCTAGCGTTTCCACATTTTATGATATATTTGGAAAAAAAAGACGTTTTTTGAGCGGATTTTTTCTCAGCATTTAAGATATACCATAAATCTATTAAATTATGTACGTTTTGCAACAAATGCGGTTAATAGTTTCGAAAAATTACGAAAAATATGTGATTTATAATGTAACCGTTTCCGAAAATTTTCAATTATCTCGAAAAATTTCATGTTTTTTGTCGTGAAAACTTTTTGATATCTATGATTATTCGTATTTTCATTGAATTCAGAACGCTTCGCAAAAAAATCGCATGTAATTTCGAAATGTAACGAAGAAACTATGGTTTCGGCAGCTAGCTTTTCCACAAATTATGATATATTTGCAAATAATGGACGTATTTTGAGCGGATTTTTTCTCAGCATTTAAGATACACCATAAATCTATTCAATTATAAACGTTTTGCAACAAAAGCGGTTAATAATTTCGAAAAATTACGAAAAATATGTGATTTTTAGTGTAACCGTTTCCGAAAATTTTCATGTATCTCGAAAAATTTCACTTTTTTTGACGTGGAAACTTTTGATATCTATTATTATTCGTATTTCCATTGAATTGAGAACGCTTCGCAAAAACATCGCACGTAATTTCGAAATATAACGAAGAAATTGTGGTTTCGGCAGCTAGCTTTTCCACAATCTATGATATATATGGAAAAAAGGACGTTTTTTGAGCGGATTTTTTCTCACCATTTAAGATATACCATAAATCTATTCAATTATAAACGTTTTGCAACAAAAGCGGTTAATAATTTCGAAAAATTACGAAAAATATGTGATTTTTAGTGTAACCGTTTCCGAAAATTTTCAATTATCTCGAAAAAATTCATGTTTTTTGACGTGAAAACTTTTTGATATCTATGATTATTCGTATTCCCATTGAATTGAGATCGCTTCGCAAAAAAATCGCACGTAATTTCGAAATGTAACGAAGAAACTGGTTTCGGCAGCTAGCGTATCCACATTTTATGATATATTTGGAAAAAAAAAGACGTTTTTTGAGCGGATTTTTTCTCAGCATTTAAGATATACCATAAATCTATTGAATTATGAACGTTTTGCAACAAAAGCGGTTAATAATTTCGAAAAATTACGAAAAATATGTGATTTGTAGTGTAACCGTTTCCGAAAATTTTCAATTATCTCGAAAAATTTCATGTTTTTTGTCGTGAAAACTTTTTGATATCTATGATTATTCGTATTTCCATTGAATTGAGAACACATCGCAAAAAAATCGCACGTAATTTCGAAATGTAACGACGAAACTTTGTGTTTCGGCAGCTAGCGTTTCCACATTTTATAATATATATAAAAAAAAGACGTTCTTTGAGCGGATTTTTTCTCAGCATTTAAGATATACCATGAATCTATCAAATTATGAACGTTTTGTAACAAAAACGGTTAATAATTTCGAAAAATTACGAAAAATATGTGATTTTTAGAGTAACCGTTTCCGAAAAGTTTTAATTATCTCAAAAAATTTCACTTTTTTTGACGTGAAAACTTTTTGATACCTATGAATATTCGTATTTTCATTGAATTCAGAACGCTTCGGAAAAAAATCGCACGTAATTTCGAAATGTAACGAAGAAACTGTGGTTTCGGCAGCTAGCATTTCCACAATTTATGATATATTTGGAAATAATGGACGTATTTTGAGCGGATTTTTTCTCAGCATTTAAGATATACCATGAATCTTTTAAATTATGAACGTTTTGCAACAAAAGCGGTTAATAATTTCGAAAAATTAAGGAAAATATGTGATTTTTAGAGTAACCGTTTCAGAAAATTTTCAATTATCTCGAAAAATTTCACTTTTTTTGACGTGAAAACTTTTTGATATCTATGATTACTCGTATTTCCATTGAATTGAGAACGCTTCGCATAAAAATCGCACGTAATTTCGAAATATAACGAAGAAATTGTGGTTTCGGCAGCTAGCTTTTCCACAATTTATGATATATTTGGAAAAAAAGGACGTTTATTGAGCGGATTTTTTCTCAGCATTTAAGATATACCATAAATATATTAAATTATGAACGTTTTGCAACAAAAGCGGTTAATAATATCGAAAAATTACGAAAAATATGTGATTTTTAGTGTAACCGTTTCCGAAAAGTTTCAATTATCTCGAAAAATTTTATGTTTTTTGTCGTGAAAACTTTTTGATATCTATGATTATTCGTATTCCCATTGAATTCAGAACGCTTCGCAAAAAAATCAAACGTAATTTCGAAATATAACGAAGAAACTGTGGTTTCGGCAGCTAGCTTTTCCACAATTTATGATAGAGTTGGAAAAAATGGACGTTTATTGAGCGGATTTTTTCTCAGCATTTAAGATATACCATAAATCTATTAAATTATGAACGTTTTTTTTTTGGACGTTAAATAGGATTTATTAAATAATACATAACAGTGTACAAAAATTGAATACAAAGAATAGACTCTTACAAATTTGGACACACATTCCATACCAATCGTAGTTTGTAAAGAAAATAATACACTGCAGACGTAAAAATACGTAAAAATAAGATAACAAAATCTTTACGTAAAATTTTTACATTCGGGTCCTGCTAAGTCCAAAGACTTGTCAGCAGGTGCCTCTCTATAAAAATGAATTTAGCAACACTTTAATAATAATAATGATGAAAAATTACATAGATAGATGTACAGATGTTGAGGATATACATGAATTTTATACAATAATACAAATAAAAACCATTATGGTCTCTATAAAGAATTTATAGAGAACATATTAACCAGTCTTTAATCTTATGCTTTAAACTTCTAAAATTGTCAACTTCATGTAAAATTTTAGGCAATGAATTAAAAATCAAAGGTACTGTTATGACATTTGTTGTTTACTATGATTATTAAAATATGATGGCACAACATATCTTATGCTTGTTCTTGTATCCATCTTATGTAGTGAAATATCTAGGCTTTTGTATTTATTAGTATAATAATTTTCTAAAATTATAATGTATTTGTACAATAAGTTGAAAGGTAGTAAACCCAGGTCTTGAGAGCAGTATTTCTTGGTTTCACAAACAGAATTACAATCGTTAGATATATACTTAAACATTTTATTTTGGATTTTGACCAGATTTTTTTGAAAGCTGCGGCAACTTCCCCCCCAAATAGTTATGCCATAACGAAGAAGGGATTCGGCAAATGAGGTATAAAAAATCTTTTTTATCTTAATGGGTAAAATATCTTTTATAAAATACATTTGATAAGACACCTTTTTAAGTTTATTACAAACAAAATTGATGTGTGCATTAAACTTGAAATTCTCATCAACTATTAATCCTAGGTAAGAATGAGTGCTGACCTGTTCAATTAATTCACAGTTGCATTCCTTATTTTTGAGCACTTCATTACTAACTGCGTGCAAACATTTGTGATCATGGATTTTAATGTGCACATTTTTTCTTTTAGCCATTCTTTCAGTAATGTGCATAACTTTAGTTTTATTACCATTAATTAACAATTTATGATCATGAACCCATTTACATATTTCATTTAAATCACTTTGGAGCATAGAAAGTGCAGTATCATAGTCTTTGTGCGTGGATATCAAGATTGCATCATCTGCATACATGAGAAGTGTACAATTTTTAATCACCGAAAAAATTCCATTTATATAGATCAAAAACAGGAGAGGACCTAAAACAGATCCTTGAGGTACTCCACTTACTACATTTTTAAAATCACTCAAATCGCCATTGAGTTTAACTGTAATTCTTCTATTGTGTAAATAGCTTTGGAACCAGTTGTAGTGATTACCTCTAACACCCATTCTATAGAGTTGTTTAAGCAATATGTCAAAATTCACTAAGTCAAAGGCCTTCCTTAGATCTATAAATGTAACAATTATATTATTATTTTTATCCAAATTTCTATTAATAAGATTAGAAAATTTTTCCAGCAAATGCTTTGTTCCCTTATTATGCTGAAAACCATATTGGTTTTTGGAGATATGGTCAAATTTTAGGGAAAAGTCTGTTAAGAATTTAGAAATATATTTTTCTAAAACCTTGTTTACACATGAGAGGATGGATATAGGCCTGTAGTTGTTATAGTCACTTGTTATCTTGCCTTTAGGTATTGGTTTAACTATGGCAAACTTTAACCCATCAGGTACAATTCCTTTCAAAATACTATAATTTATTAAATTGGAGATAATATGTTGTAATACACTATGACTTTTTATATCTTTTAATCTTATTTTATCATGACCAGGTCCTTTATTTTTCATTTCACTTAGAATTCTCTTAATATCCTGACATGATGCTATTGGAATAAATAAAGAGTTCTGTTGAATATTATCATCATTGGAATAAAAACTAGAACTGCAAGATAATATAATTTTAGAAATATCTTCTGTAAAAATTTCAGAGAATTTTCTTAAAACTATTTTAGAATTCTCATTTTTATCAAGACGTTTAAGTATTTTAAGATCAGAATTAACATCACTACTTCTGCCTGTAAGTCTGTTTATTGTAGACCACATGTGTTTTCCATTTTTTGAGGTCTCAAATAACTTTTCATAATATTTCCTCTTTGTTTTTTTGATTTCAGCTGTTGTTTTATTTCGAAGACTGATATAATTTCTTCTGTATTGTTTGTTAGATGGACAATTTTTATATATCCTGAAGGCTAGATCTCTCTCCTTCATTAGTATCAGCAATCTGTCATTTAACCAGTCAACATTCTGACCTCTAGAGCAAATCCTTCGTTTCTTGTTGTTGGCTTCACTGTACATAGTATTAAGTTTAGACTTTAGTTCTTCATAGATATAATTAGGATCTGTACTTGTTAGAATATTTTTCCAATCATAATTTGAAATTTTCGAGTACATTTTACTTTCATCCAAATAGGTTACGTATTTTGGTTCATCCTTTCTTAAAAATTTGGTGCCATGTTGAATTTTAACTCCAATAGTATAATGATCAGACATTTTGTTTTTTATTAATATACTTTCATAGTTGAAGAATTTTGATCTTATATAAATATGGTCAATACAGGATTGAGTAAGTTTGTTATTAATAATCTCCTCCCTAGTAAAATCTTTTATAATTTCATCAAAACCATTAGAAATCAGAAGGTTTCTATATTTTATAACAGATATGTCAGTCTTATTCTTTATGTTTATGTTAAGGTCACCAATAAAAATGACATTGCTTGAATTAATATCACATAGCAGTGCTTCAAGTTCTTCCAAAAATAAATTTATGTTAGAATTTGGTGGTCGGTAACAGGTTACAATTACATATTCAACTCCATTTATGATAGTTTTTCCAAGAAGAGCTTCAAATGAACTGGGGTTATAATTATGATCCTCAAAGTCAATATTATCCCTTGCATACAGTATTATTCCACCTCCTTTTTTATTTTTCCTTAATTTCTTGAAAGATTTAAAACCATCTATATTAAAGTTTAAGTCAACATTTTCAAGTAGGTTTACTTCAGTTAATGCAAAGATTTGTATGTTGATAATTTTTGCTAGATTACAGATAGACAATTCAAGCTCATTAAAACATTTCCTTAAGGACCTTACATTAATATGAAACATATGAAAATCATTAGATTGAATAATATCAGTAAAATCTGTATAAATATTTTTGGAGCACTTACCAGTTCTTATAATGTCAAAATCCATGTAATTTGTAATACTTCACAGTTTATATGTTCCATATAATTATGAAAATTGAATCAAGCTATTTTTGTAATATCTTGTTCTGAGTAAATTTTCCTGATGGTTGAGTTTTCATCTTTCTTTACCATTATTAAACCATCTTTGACCCATATGAACTTGTATCCAAGTTCACTAGCCTTTGACTTGCTCAACCACAGCAGTTTCTTGTAATATGGAGTGAGACATTCATTAACATAGATATTTCTTTTATAAATATTTCTTATCTCATCACCTTTAAGAGACCTCCTTTTTTCAAGGAATTTTTTTTTTGTTGCTTTACTTTTGAATTTTACAATTGTTTTCATTTGTTTATTTTCTCCTCTAGTTTCAAATGAATAAATATCATCAATGTCGTCAACACTAATTTTTTCTACTTGTAAAATATTTCCCAGTTTGACAACTTCCCTTTTTAAATGTTTTGCAACAAAAGCGGTTAATAATTTCGAAAAATTACGAAATATGTGTGATTTTTAGTGTAACCGTTTCCGAAAATTTTCAATTATCTCGAAAAATTTCACTTTTTTTGACGTGAAAACTTTTTGATATCTATGATTACTCGTATTTCCATTGAATTGAGAACGCTTCGCAAAAAAATCACACGTAATTTCGAAATGTAACGAAGAAATTGTGGTTTCTGCAGCTAGTTTTTCCACAATTTTTGATATATTTGGAAAAAAAGGACGTTTTTTGAGCGGATTTTTTCTCAGCATTTAAGATATACCATAAATATATTAAATTATGAACGTTTTGCAACAAAAGCGGTT
This sequence comes from Pachydiplax longipennis, assembly GCA_036926295.1. Classification (NCBI taxonomy): domain Eukaryota; kingdom Metazoa; phylum Arthropoda; class Insecta; order Odonata; family Libellulidae; genus Pachydiplax; species Pachydiplax longipennis. The sequence continues at coordinate 2,710,713 of JAVFKF010000054.1, forward strand.
AATAATTTCGAAAAATTACGAAAAATATGTGATTTTTAGTGTAACCGTTTCCGAAAAGTTTCAATTATCTCGAAAAATTTTATGTTTTTTGTCGTGAAAACTTTTTGATATCTATGATTATTCGTATTCCCATTGAATTCAGAACGCTAGGCAAAAAAAATCAAACGTAATTTCGAAATATAACGAAGAAACTGTGGTTTCGGCAGCTAGCTTTTCCACAATTTATGATAGAGTTGGAAAAAATGGACGTGTATTGAGCGGATTTTTTCTCAGCATTTAAGATATACCATAAATCTATTAAATTATGAACGTTTTGCAACAAAAGCGGTTAATAATTTCGAAAAATTACGAAAAATACGTGATTTTTAGTGTAACCGTTTCCGAAAATTTTCAATTATCTCGAAAAATTTCATGTTTTTTGTCGTGAAAACTTTTTGATATCTATAATTATTCGTATTTCCATTGAATTCAGAACGCTTCGCAAAAAAATCGCACGTAATTTCGAAATGTAACGAAGAAACTGTGGTTTGGCAGCTAGCGTTTCCACATTTTATGATATATTTGGAAAAAAAAGACGTTTTTTGAGCGGATTTTTTCTCAGCATTTAAGATATACCCTAAATCTATTAAATTATGAACGTTTTGCAACAAATGCGGTTAATACTTTCGAAAAATTACGAAAAATATGTGATTTTTAATGTAACCGTTTCCGAAAGTTTTCAATTATCTCGAAAAATTTCATGTTTTTTGTCGTGAAAACTTTTTGATATCTATGATTATTCGTATTTTCATTGAATTCAGAACGCTTCGCAAAAAAATCGCATGTAATTTCGAAATGTAACGAAGAAACTATGGTTTCGGCAGCTAGCTTTTCCACAAATTATGATATATTTGCAAATAATGGACGTATTTTGAGCGGATTTTTTCTCAGCATTTAAGATACACCATAATTCTATTCAATTATAAACGTTTTGCAACAAAAGCGGTTAATAATTTCGAAAAATTACGAAAAATATGTGATTTTTAGTGTAACCGTTTCCGAAAATTTTCAATTATCTCGAAAAATTTCATGTTTTTTGTCGTGAAAACTTTTTGATATCTATAATTATTCGTATTTCCATTGAATTCAGAACGCTTCGCAAAAAAATCGCATGTAATTTCGAAATGTAACGAAGAAACTGTGGTTTCGGCAGCTAGCTTTTCCACAATTTATGATATATTTGGAAATAATGGACGTATTTGGAGCGGATTTTTTCTCAGCATAAAGATATACCATGAATATTTTAAATTATGAACGTTTTGCAACAAAAGCGGTTAATAATTTCGAAAAATTACGAAAAATATGTGATTTTTAGAGTAACCGTTTCTGAAAATTTTCAATTATCTCGAAAAATTTCACTTTTTTTGACGTGGAAACTTTTGATATCTATTATTATTCGTATTTCCATTGAATTGAGAACGCTTCGCAAAAACATCGCACGTAATTTCGAAATATAACGAAGAAATTGTGGTTTCGGCAGCTAGCTTTTCCACAATCTATGATATATATGGAAAAAAGGACGTTTTTTGAGCGGATTTTTTCTCACCATTTAAGATATACCATAAATCTATTAAATTATGAACGTTTTGCAACAAATGCGGTTAATAATTTCGAAAAATGACGAAAAATATGTGATTTTTAGTGTAACCGTTTCCGAAAATTTTCAATTATCTCGAAAAAGTTCATGTTTTCTGACGTGAAAACTTTTTGATATATATGATTATTCGTATTCCCATTGAATTGAGATCGCTTCGCAAAAAAATCGCACGTAATTTCAAATGTAACGAAGAAACTGGTTTCGGCAGCTAGCGTATCCACATTTTATGATATATTTGGAAAAAAAAGACGTTTTTTGAGCGGATTTTTTCTCAGCATTTAAGATATACCATAAATCTATTAAATTATGAACGTTTTGCAACAAAAGCGGTTAATAATTTCGAAAAATTACGAAAAATATGTGATTTGTTGTGTAACCGTTTCCGAAAATTTTCAATTATCTCGAAAAATTTCATGTTTTTTGTCGTGAAAACTTTTTGATATCTATGATTATTCGTATTTCCATTGAATTGAGAACACATCGCAAAAAAATCGCACGTAATTTCGAAATGTAACGACGAAACTTTGTGTTTCGGCAGCTAGCGTTTCCACATTTTATAATATATATAAAAAAAAGATGTTCTTTGAGCGGATTTTTTCTCAGCATTTAAGATATACCATGAATCTATCAAATTATGAACGTTTTGTAACAAAAACGGTTAATAATTTCGAAAAATTACGAAAAATATGTGATTTTTAGAGTAACCGTTTCCGAAAAGTTTTAATTATCTCAAAAAATTTCACTTTTTTTGACGTGAAAACTTTTTGATACCTATGAATATTCGTATTTTCATTGAATTCAGAACGCTTCGGAAAAAAATGGCACGTATTTTCGAAATGTAACGAAGAAACTGGTTTCGGCAGCTAGCGTATCCACATTTTATGATATATTTGGAAAAAAAAGACGTGTTTTGAGCAAATTTTTTCTCAGCATTTAAGATATACCATAAATCTATTGAATTATGAACGTTTTGCAACAAAAGCGGTTAATAATTTCGAAAAATTACGAAAAATATGTTATTTGTAGTGTAACCCTTTCCGAAATTTTCAATTATCTCGAAAAATTTCATGTTTTTTGTCGTGAAAACTTTTTGATATCTATGATTATTCGTATTTCCATTGAATTGAGAACACATCGCAAAAATATCGCACGTAATTTCGAAATATAACGACGAAACTTTGTGTTTCGGCAGCTAGCGTTTCCACATTTTATAATATATATAAAAAAAAAGACGTTCTTTGAGCGGATTTTTTCTCAGCATTTAAGATATACCATAAATCTATTAAATTATGAACGTTTTGCAACAAATGCGGTTAATAATTTCGAAAAATGACGAAAAATATGTGATTTTTAGTGTAACCGTTTCCGAAAATTTTCAATTATCTCGAAAAAGTTCATGTTTTCTGACGTGAAAACTTTTTGATATCTATGATTATTCGTATTCCCATTGAATTGAGATCGCTTCGCAAAAAAAACGCACGTAATTTCAAATGTAACGAAGAAACTGGTTTCGGCAGCTAGCGTATCCACATTTTATGATATATTTGGAAAAAAAAGACGTTTTTTGAGCGGATTTTTTCTCAGCATTTAAGATATACCATAAATCTATTAAATTATGAACGTTTTGCAACAAAAGCGGTTAATAATTTCGAAAAATTACGAAAAATATGTGATTTGTTGTGTAACCGTTTCCGAAAATTTTCAATTATCTCGAAAAATTTCATGTTTTTTGTCGTGAAAACTTTTTGATATCTATGATTATTCGTATTTCCATTGAATTGAGAACACATCGCAAAAAAATCGCACGTAATTTCGAAATGTAACGACGAAACTTTGTGTTTCGGCAGCTAGCGTTTCCACATTTTATAATATATATAAAAAAAAGATGTTCTTTGAGCGGATTTTTTCTCAGCATTTAAGATATACCATGAATCTATCAAATTATGAACGTTTTGTAACAAAAACGGTTAATAATTTCGAAAAATTACGAAAAATATGTGATTTTTAGAGTAACCGTTTCCGAAAAGTTTTAATTATCTCAAAAAATTTCACTTTTTTTGACGTGAAAACTTTTTGATACCTATGAATATTCGTATTTTCATTGAATTCAGAACGCTTCGGAAAAAAATGGCACGTATTTTCGAAATGTAACGAAGAAACTGGTTTCGGCAGCTAGCGTATCCACATTTTATGATATATTTGGAAAAAAAAGACGTGTTTTGAGCGAATTTTTTCTCAGCATTTAAGATATACCATAAATCTATTGAATTATGAACGTTTTGCAACAAAAGCGGTTAATAATTTCGAAAAATTACGAAAAATATGTTATTTGTAGTGTAACCCTTTCCGAAAATTTTCAATTATCTCGAAAAATTTCATGTTTTTTGTCGTGAAAACTTTTTGATATCTATGATTATTCGTATTTCCATTGAATTGAGAACACATCGCAAAAATATCGCACGTAATTTCGAAATATAACGACGAAACTTTGTGTTTCGGCAGCTAGCGTTTCCACATTTTATAATATATATAAAAAAAAAGACGTTCTTTGAGCGGATTTTTTCTCAGCATTTAAGATATACCATAAATCTATTAAATTATGAACGTTTTGCAACAAATGCGGTTAATAATTTCGAAAAATGACGAAAAATATGTGATTTTTAGTGTAACCGTTTCCGAAAATTTTCAATTATCTCGAAAAAGTTCATGTTTTTTGACGTGAAAACTTTTTGATATCTATGAATATTCGTATTTTCATTGAATTCAGAACGCTTCGGAAAAAAATCGCACGTAATTTCGAAATGTAACGAAGAAACTGTGGTTTCGGCAGCTAGCATTTCCACAATTTATGATATATTTGGAAATAATGGACGTATTTTGAGCGGATTTTTTCTCAGCATTTAAGATATACCATGAATCTATTAAATTATGAACGTTTTGCAACAAAATCGGTTAATAATTTAGAAAAATTACGAAAAATATGTGATTTTTAGAGTAACAATTTCCGAAAATTTTCAATTATCTCGAAAAATTTCACTTTTTTTGTCGTGAAAACTTTTTGATATCTATGATTATTCGTATTCCCATTGAATTCAGAACGCTTCGCAAAAAAATCACACGTAATTTCGAAATATAACGAAGAAATTGTGGTTTCTGCAGCTAGCTTTTCCACAATTTATGATAGAGTTGGAAAAAATGGACGTTTATTGAACGGATTTTTTCTCAGCATTTAAGATATACCATAAATCTATTAAATTATGAACGTTTTGCAACAAATGCGGTTAATAATTTCGAAAAATGACGAAAAATATGTGATTTTTAGTGTAACCGTTTCCGAAAATTTTCAATTATCTCGAAAAATTTCATGTTTTTTACGTGTAAACTTTTTGATATCTATGATTATTCGTATTCCCATTGAATTGAGAACGCTTCGGATAAAAATCGCACGTAATTTCGAAATGTAACGAAGAAACTGTGGTTTGGCAGCTAGCGTTTCCACATTTTATGATATATTTGGAAAAAAGACGTTTTTTGAGCGGATTTTTTCTCAGCATTTATAATATACCATAAATCTATTAAATTATGAAAGTTTTGCAACAAATGCGGTTAATAATTCCGAAAAATTACGAAAAATATGTGATTTTTAATGTAACCGTTTCCGAAAATTTTCAATTATCTCGAAAAATTTCATGTTTTTTGTCGGGAAAACTTTTTGATATCTATGATTATTCGTATTTCCATTGAATTCAGAACGCTTCGCAAAAGCATCGCACGTAATTTCGAAATATAACGAAGAAATTGTGGTTTCGGCAGCTAGCTTTTCCACAATTTTTGATATATTTGGAAAAAAAGGACGTTTTTTGAGCGGATTTTTTCTCAGCATTTAAGATATACCATAAATCTATTAAATTATGAACGTTTTGTAACAAAAGCGGTTAATAATGTCGAAAAATTACGAAAAATATGTGATTTTTAGTGTAACCGTTTCCGAAAATTTTCAATTATCTCGAAAAATTTCATGTTTTTTACGTGTAAACTTTTTGATATCTATGATTATTCGTATTCCCATTGAATTGAGAACGCTTCGGATAAAAATCGCACGTAATTTCGAAATGTAACGAAGAAACTGTGGTTTGGCAGCTAGCGTTTCCACATTTTATGATATATTTGGAAAAAAAGACGTTTTTTGAGCGGATTTTTTCTCAGCATTTATAATATACCATAAATCTATTAAATTATGAAAGTTTTGCAACAAATGCGGTTAATAATTCCGAAAAATTACGAAAAATATGTGATTTTTAATGTAACCGTTTCCGAAAATTTTCAATTATCTCGAAAAATTTCATGTTTTTTGTCGGGAAAACTTTTTGATATCTATGATTATTCGTATTTCCATTGAATTCAGAACGCTTCGCAAAAAAATCGCATGTAATTTCGAAATGTAACGAAGAAACTATGGTTTCGGCACTTAGATTTTCCACAAATTAAGATATATTTGGAAATAATGGACGTTTTTTGAGCGAATATTTTCTCAGCATTTAAGATACACCAAGAATCTATTAAATTATGAACGATTTGCAACAGAAACGGTTAATAATTTCGAAAAATTACGAAAAATATGTGATTTTTAGTGTAACCGTTTCCGAAAATTTTCAATTGTCTCGAAAAATTTCATGTTTTTTGACGTGAAAACTTTTTGATATCTATGATTATTCGTATTCCCATTGAAATGAGAACGCTTCGCAAAAAAATCGCACGTAATTTCGAAATGTAACGAAGAAACTGTGGTTTCGGCAGCTAGCTTTTCCACAATTTATGATATATTTGGAAAAAAAGACGTTTTTTGAGCGGATTTTTTCTCAGCATTGAAGATATACCATGAATCTATTCAATTATGAACGTTTTGCAACAAAAACGGTTAATAATTTCGAAAAATTACGAAAAATATGTGATTTCTAGTGTAACCGTTTCCGAATAGTTTCAATTATCTCGAAAAATTTTATTTTTTTTGTCGTGAAAACTTTTTGATATCTATGATTATTCGTATTCCCATTGAATTCAGAACGCTTCGCAAAAAAATCACACGTAATTTCGAAATATAACGAAGAAATTGTGGTTTCTGCAGCTAGCTTTTCCACAATTTATGATAGAGTTGGAAAAAATGGACGTTTATTGAACGGATTTTTTCTCAGCATTTAAGATATACCATAAATCTATTAAATTATGAACGTTTTGCAACAAAAGCGGTTAATAATTTCGAAAAATTACGAAAAATATGTGATTTTTAGTGTAACCGTTTCCGAATAGTTTCAATTATCTCGAAAAATTTTATTTTTTTTGTCGTGAAAACTTTTTGATATCTATGATTATTCGTATTCCCATTGAATTCAGAACGCTTCGCAAAAAAATCACACGTAATTTCGAAATATAACGAAGAAATTGTGGTTTCTGCAGCTAGCTTTTCCACAATTTATGATAGAGTTGGAAAAAATGGACGTTTATTGAACGGATTTTTTCTCAGCATTTAAGATATACCATAAATCTATTAAATTATGAACGTTTTGTAACAAAAGCGGTTAATAATTTCGAAAAATTACGAAAAATATGTGATTTTTAGTGTAACCGTTTCCGAAAATTTTCAATTATCTCGAAAAATTTCATGTTTTTTGTCGTGAAAACTTTTTGATATCTATAATTATTCGTATTTCCATTGAATTCAGAACGCTTCGCAAAAAAATCGCATGTAATTTCGAAATGTAACGAAGAAACTGTGGTTTCGGCAGCTAGCTTTTCCACAATTTATGATATATTTGGAAAAAAAGACGTTTTTTGAGCGGATTTTTTCTCAGCATTTAAGATATACCATAAAAATATTAAATTATGAACGTTTTGCAACAAAAGCGGTTAATAATTTCGAAAAATTACGAAAAATATGTGATTTTTAGTGTAACCGTTTCCGAAAATTTTCAATTATCTCGAAAAATTTCATGTTTTTTGTCGTGAAAACTTTTTGATATCGATAATTATTCGTATTTCCATTGAATTCAGAACGCTTCGCAAAAAAATCGCATGTAATTTCGAAATGTAACGAAGAAACTGTGGTTTCGGCAGCTAGCTTTTCCACAATTTATGATATATTTGGAAAAAAAGACGTTTTTTGAGCGGATTTTTTCTCAGCATTTAAGATATACCATAAAAATATTAAATTATGAACGTTTTGCAACAAAAACGGTTAATAATTTCGAAAAATTACGAAAAATATGTGATTTTTAGTGTAACCGTTTCCGAAAATTTTCAATTATCTCGAAAAATTTTATGTTTTTTGTCGTGAAAACTTTTTGATATCTATGATTATTCGTATTTCCATTGAATTCAGAACGCTTCGCAAAAAAATCGCATGTAATTTCGAAATATAACGAAGAAACTGTGGTTTCGGCAGCTAGCTTTTCCACAATTTATGATATATTTGGAAATAATGGACGTATTTTGAGCGGATTTTTTCTCAGCATTTAAGATATACCATGAATCTTTTAAATTATGAACGTTTTGCAACAAAAGCGGTTAATAATTTCGAAAAATTACGAAAAATATGTGATTTTTAGTGTAACCGTTTCCGAAAATTTTCAATTATCTCAAAAATTTTCATGTTTTGTGTCGTGAAAACTTTTTGATATCTATAATTATTCGTATTTCCATTGAATTCAGAACGCTTCGCAAAAAAATCGCATGTAATTTCGAAATGTAACGAAGAAACTGTGGTTTCGGCAGCTAGCTTTTCCACAATTTATGATATATTTGGAATTAAAGACGTTTTTTGAGCGGATTTTTTCTCAGCATTTAAGATATACCATGAATCTATTCAATTATGAACGTTTTGCAACAAAAACGGTTAATAATTTCGAAAAATTACGAAAAATATGTGATTTTTAGTGTAACCGTTTCCGAAAAGTTTCAATTATCTCGAAAAATTTTATGTTTTTTGTCGTGAAAACTTTTTGATATCTATGATTATTCGTATTCCCATTGAATTCAGAACGCTTCGCAAAAAAATCAAACGTAATTTCGAAATATAACGAAGAAATTGTGGTTTCTGCTGCTAGCTTTTCCACAATTTATGATAGAGTTGGAAAAAATGGACGTTTATTGAGCGGATTTTTTCTCAGCATTTAAAATATACCATAAATCTATTAAATTATGAACGTTTTGCAACAAAAGCGGTTAATAATTTCGAAAAATTACGAAAAATATGTGATTTTTAGTGTAACCGTTTCCGAAAATTTTCAATTATCTCGAAAAATTTCATGTTTTTTGTCGTGAAAACTTTTTGATATCTATAATTATTCGTATTTCCATTGAATTCAGAACACTTCGCAAAAAAATCGCATGTAATTTCGAAATGTAACGAAGAAACTGTGGTTTCGGCAGCTAGCTTTTCCACAATTTATGATATATTTGGAAATAATGGACGTATTTTGAGCGGATTTTTTCTCAGCATTTAAGATATACCATGAATCTATTAAATTATGAACGTTTTGCAACAAAAGCGGTGATGCAACAAAAGCGGTGAATAATTTCGAAAAATTACGAAAAATATTTGATTTTTAGTGTAACCGTTTCCGAAAAGTTTCAATTATCTCGAAAAATTTTATGTTTTTTGTCGTGAAAACTTTTTGATATCTATGATTATTCGTATTCCCATTGAATTCAGAACGCTTCGCAAAAAAATCGCATGTAATTTCGAAATGTAACGAAGAAACTGTGGTTTCGGCAGCTAGCTTTTCCACAATTTATGATATATTTGGAAATAATGGACGTATTTTGAGCGGATTTTTTCTCAGCATTTAAGATATACCATGAATCTTTTAAATTATGAACGTTTTGCAACTAAAGCGGTTAATAATTTCGAAAAATTACGAAAAATATGTGATTTTTAGTGTAACCGTTTCCGAAAATTTTCAATTATCTCAAAAATTTTCATGTTTTGTGTCGTGAAAACTTTTTGATATCTATAATTATTCGTATTTCCATTGAATTCAGAACGCTTCGCAAAAAAATCGCATGTAATTTCGAAATGTAACGAAGAAACTGTGGTTTCGGCAGCTAGCTTTTCCACAATTTATGATATATTTGGAATTAAAGACGTTTTTTGAGCGGATTTTTTCTCAGCATTTAAGATATACCATGAATCTATTCAATTATGAACGTTTTGCAACAAAAACGGTTAATAATTTCGAAAAATTACGAAAAATATGTGATTTTTAGTGTAACCGTTTCCGAAAAGTTTCAATTATCTCGAAAAATTTTATGTTTTTTGTCGTGAAAACTTTTTGATATCTATGATTATTCGTATTCCCATTGAATTCAGAACGCTTCGCAAAAAAATCAAACGTAATTTCGAAATATAACGAAGAAATTGTGGTTTCTGCTGCTAGCTTTTCCACAATTTATGATAGAGTTGGAAAAAATGGACGTTTATTGAGCGGATTTTTTCTCAGCATTTAAAATATACCATAAATCTATTAAATTATGAACGTTTTGCAACAAAAGCGGTTAATAATTTCGAAAAATTACGAAAAATATGTGATTTGTTGTGTAACCGTTTCCGAAAATTTTCAATTATCTCGAAAAATTTCATGTTTTTTGTCGTGAAAACTTTTTGATATCTATAATTATTCGTATTTCCATTGAATTCAGAACGCTTCGCAAAAAAATCGCATGTAATTTCGAAATGTAACGAAGAAACTGTGGTTTCGGCAGCTAGCTTTTCCACAATTTATGATATATTTGGAAATAATGGACGTATTTTGAGCGGATTTATTCTCAGCATTTAAGATATACCATGAATCTATTCAATTATGAACGTTTTGCAACAAAAACGGTTAATAATTTCGAAAAATTACGAAAAATATGTGATTTTTAGTGTAACCGTTTCCGAAAATTTTCAATTATCTCGAAAAATTTCATGTTTTTTGACGTGAAAACTTTTTGATATCTATGATTATTCGTATTCCCATTGAATTGAGAACGCTTCGCAAAAAAATCGCACGTAATTTAGAAATGTAACGAAGAAACTGGTTTCGGCAGCTAGCATATCCACATTTTATGATATATTTGGAAAAAAAAGACGTTTTTTGAGAGGATTTTTTCTCAGCATTTAAGATATACGATGAATCTATCAAATTATGAACGTTTTGTAACAAAAACGGTTAATAATTTCGAAAAATGACGAAAAATATGTGATTTTTAGTGTAACCGTTTCCGAAAAGTTTCAATTATCGCAAAAAATTTCACTTTTTTTGACGTGAAAACTTTTTGATATCTATAATTATTCGTATTGGGTTGGGTTGGGTTGGGTTGGGTTGGGTTGGGTTGGGTTGGGTTGGGTTGGGTTGGGTTGGGTTGGGTTGGGTTGGGTTGGGTTGGGTTGGGTTGGGTTGGGTTGGGTTGGGTTGGGTTGGGTTGGGTTGGGTTGGGTTGGGTTGGGTTGGGTTGGGTTGGGTTGGGTTGGGTTGGGTTGGGTTGGGTTGGGTTGGGTTGGGTTGGGTTGGGTTGGGTTGGGTTGGGTTGGGTTGGGTTGGGTTGGGTTGGGTTGGGTTGGGTTGGGTTGGGTTGGGTTGGGTTGGGTTGGGTTGGGTTGGGTTGGGTTGGGTTGGGTTGGGTTGGGTTGGGTTGGGTTGGGTTGGGTTGGGTTGGGTTGGGTTGGGTTGGGTTGGGTTGGGTTGGGTTGGGTTGGGTTGGGTTGGGTTGGGTTGGGTTGGGTTGGGTTGGGTTGGGTTGGGTTGGGTTGGGTTGGGTTGGGTTGGGTTGGGTTGGGTTGGGTTGGGTTGGGTTGGGTTGGGTTGGGTTGGGTTGGGTTGGGTTGGGTTGGGTTGGGTTGGGTTGGGTTGGGTTGGGTTGGGTTGGGTTGGGTTGGGTTGGGTTGGGTTGGGTTGGGTTGGGTTGGGTTGGGTTGGGTTGGGTTGGGTTGGGTTGGGTTGGGTTGGGTTGGGTTGGGTTGGGTTGGGTTGGGTTGGGTTGGGTTGGGTTGGGTTGGGTTGGGTTGGGTTGGGTTGGGTTGGGTTGGGTTGGGTTGGGTTGGGTTGGGTTGGGTTGGGTTGGGTTGGGTTGGGTTGGGTTGGGTTGGGTTGGGTTGGGTTGGGTTGGGTTGGGTTGGGTTGGGTTGGGTTGGGTTGGGTTGGGTTGGGTTGGGTTGGGTTGGGTTGGGTTGGGTTGGGTTGGGTTGGGTTGGGTTGGGTTGGGTTGGGTTGGGTTGGGTTGGGTTGGGTTGGGTTGGGTTGGGTTGGGTTGGGTTGGGTTGGGTTGGGTTGGGTTGGGTTGGGTTGGGTTGGGTTGGGTTGGGTTGGGTTGGGTTGGGTTGGGTTGGGTTGGGTTGGGTTGGGTTGGGTTGGGTTGGGTTGGGTTGGGTTGGGTTGGGTTGGGTTGGGTTGGGTTGGGTTGGGTTGGGTTGGGTTGGGTTGGGTTGGGTTGGGTTGGGTTGGGTTGGGTTGGGTTGGGTTGGGTTGGGTTGGGTTGGGTTGGGTTGGGTTGGGTTGGGTTGGGTTGGGTTGGGTTGGGTTGGGTTGGGTTGGGTTGGGTTGGGTTGGGTTGGGTTGGGTTGGGTTGGGTTGGGTTGGGTTGGGTTGGGTTGGGTTGGGTTGGGTTGGGTTGGGTTGGGTTGGGTTGGGTTGGGTTGGGTTGGGTTGGGTTGGGTTGGGTTGGGTTGGGTTGGGTTGGGTTGGGTTGGGTTGGGTTGGGTTGGGTTGGGTTGGGTTGGGTTGGGTTGGGTTGGGTTGGGTTGGGTTGGGTTGGGTTGGGTTGGGTTGGGTTGGGTTGGGTTGGGTTGGGTTGGGTTGGGTTGGGTTGGGTTGGGTTGGGTTGGGTTGGGTTGGGTTGGGTTGGGTTGGGTTGGGTTGGGTTGGGTTGGGTTGGGTTGGGTTGGGTTGGGTTGGGTTGGGTTGGGTTGGGTTGGGTTGGGTTGGGTTGGGTTGGGTTGGGTTGGGTTGGGTTGGGTTGGGTTGGGTTGGGTTGGGTTGGGTTGGGTTGGGTTGGGTTGGGTTGGGTTGGGTTGGGTTGGGTTGGGTTGGGTTGGGTTGGGTTGGGTTGGGTTGGGTTGGGTTGGGTTGGGTTGGGTTGGGTTGGGTTGGGTTGGGTTGGGTTGGGTTGGGTTGGGTTGGGTTGGGTTGGGTTGGGTTGGGTTGGGTTGGGTTGGGTTGGGTTGGGTTGGGTTGGGTTGGGTTGGGTTGGGGTTGGGTTGGGTTGGGTTGGGTTGGGTTGGGTTGGGTTGGGTTGGGTTGGGTTGGTTTGGGTGGGTTGGGTTGGGTTGGGTTGGGTTGGGTTGGGTTGGGTTGGGTTGGGTTGGTTGGGTTGGGTTGGGTTGGGTTGGGTTGGGTTGGGTTGGGTTGGGTTGGTTGGGTTGGGTTGGGTTGGGTTGGTTGGGTTGGGTTGGGTTGGGTTGGGTTGGGTTGGGTTGGGTTGGGTTGGGTTGGGTTGGGTTGGGTTGGGTTGGGTTGGGTTGGGTTGGGTTGGGTTGGGTTGGGTTGGGTTGGGTTGGGTTGGGTTGGGTTGGGTTGGGTTGGGTTGGGTTGGGTTGGGTTGGGTTGGGTTGGGTTGGGTTGGGTGGGTTGGGTTGGGTTGGGTTGGGTTGGGTTGGGTTGGGTTGGGTTGGGTTGGGTTGGGTTGGGTTGGGTTGGTTGGGTTGGGTTGGGTTGGGTTGGGTTGGGTTGGGTGGGTTGGGTTGGGTTGGGTTGGGTTGGGTTGGGTTGGGTTGGGTTGGGTTGGGTTGGGTTGGGTTGGGTTGGGTTGGGTTGGGTTGGGTTGGGTTGGGTTGGGTTGGTTGGGTTGGGTTGGGTTGGGTTGGGTTGGGTTGGGTTGGGGTTGGGTTGGGTTGGGTTGGGTTGGGTTGGGTTGGGTTGGGTGTTGGGGTTGGGTTGGGTTGGGTTGGGTTGGGTTGGGTGGGTTGGGTTGGGTTGGGTTGGGTTGGGTTGGGTTGGGTTGGGTTGGGTTGGGTTGGGTTGGGTTGGGTTGGGTTGGGTTGGGTTGGGTTGGGTTGGGTTGGGTTGGGTTGGGTTGGGTTGGGTTGGGTTGGGTTGGGTTGGGTTGGGTTGGGTTGGGGTTGGGTTGGGTTGGGTTGGGTTGGGTTGGGTTGGGTTGGGTTGGGGTTGGGTTGGGTTGGGTGGGTTGGGTTGGGTTGGGTTGGGTTGGGTTGGGTTGGGTTGGGTTGGGTTGGGTTGGGTTGGGTTGGGTTGGGTTGGGTTGGGTTGGGTTGGGTTGGGTTGGGTTGGGTTGGGTTGGGTTGGGTTGGGTTGGGTTGGGTTGGGGTTGGGTTGGTTGGGTTGGGTTGGGTTGGGTTGGGTTGGGTTGGGTTGGGTTGGGTTGGGTTGGGTTGGGTTGGGTTGGGTTGGGTTGGGTTGGGGTTGGGTTGGGTTGGGTTGGGTTGGGTTGGGTTGGGTTGGGTTGGGTTGGGTTGGGTTGGGTTGGGTTGGGTTGGGTTGGGTTGGGTTGGGTTGGGTTGGGTTGGGTTGGGTTGGGTTGGGTTGGGTTTGGGTTGGGTTGGGTTGGGTTGGGTTGGGTTGGGTTGGGTTGGGTTGGGTTGGGTTGGGTTGGGTTGGGTTGGGTTGGGTTGGGTTGGGTTGGGTTGGGTGTTGGGTTGGGTTGGGTTGGGTTGGGTTGGGTT